>CM077676.1:258493365-260993365 GCA_039707655.1 Elymus sibiricus
CCAACCTCAAATTAAAAATTCAAATTGCAAGTGAAAATAAAAGTTGTTCAAATTTGAAAACTAAAATGTTCATAATATGGCTAATAATCCAGAGGCAATTTTAAAAAATACAACCAACATTATTTGAATTAGTTGAATGAGTCTTACATCATCAAAACAGAACCAGACAGCAATAATTAATGCCTTTCTATTTAAATGAAATTCTTTTAACTCCAAACCAATTTTTGGTAGTACCTAAAATTGCACTGTTAATTTTGGGCTAAGTCTCCTATTTTACAAAACTACATTTGTGGCTAAATATTTACTAAACAGAAAATAAGAGAAAACAGAAAATATATAAAAAGAAAAAAGAAAAAAAAAACCTCGCCGACTAGGCCTTAGGCCACAGTGGCCGGCCTAAGCCGGCCCACCCGCTCGCCGCTGGCCTATTTAGGCCTCCTCGCCAGCGCCCCCGAAACCCTAACCCTACCCGATCCCCTTTCTCCCCCGATCCCCTCTCCCTCTCCCGCACGCCGCCGCCCGTCGCCCGTCGACGCCGTCGCCGCCTCGTCGCTCGTCGCCGTCCCTGACCTCTTCCCCGAGCCGCTACCTCGCACCTCGCCGACCTCGTTCCCCTGCAAACGAGGTGAGCCCCGTCGCCTCTCCCCCTCTCTGTTGCCGTCGCCGTCGCCGCATGCCCGTGCCTCGCCGCCGAGCTCGCCTCTGCCTCGCCAGCTCGCGCGCCGCGCTGCGCTCGCCCGCCTACGCCTGTGGCCTCGCCCGCGCCCGTGCGGTAGCTCTGCCCGCACCCGCGCGCCTCGCCGCTGCCCGTGCTCGCGCGCGCTGCCGTTGCCGTCCTCACCGCCGCCGCTGCTGCTCCTGCCCCTCCGCCGCCTGCCGCGCAGCCGCACTCGCCGTCCCTGGCCGCCGCCCTTTACCGTGGCCCCGCCCCGCCGTGGCCGTCGCCGGCCTCCTCTATGAGGCCGTGCGTACGTGCGTGCGTGCATAGCCGCTGGGGGCCGGCTGTGCCCCTGACCAGTGGGGCCCGCCCCCTGTAAAAACGAAATTAAAAAAAAGAAAAGAAAAGAAAAACGAAAATGTAATAAATAAATAAATAAATAAAAGAATTAAAGAATTAAAATAAATACATAATTAATAATTAATTAATTAACTAATTAATTAATTAACTTAACTAATTCTGTTTAATTAATCTAATTATTAATTAACCTAATTAATTTTAATTAGGCTAATTAAACCCTAATTAATCTAAACAGACACTGACAGGTGGGACCCACCTGTCAGGTTGACCAGTCAACAGGTCCTGTTGACTGCTGACGTCACAGTGACGTCATTTTCTGACGTCAGCAGGTACTGTTTCGGAAAATGTTAAATTAAATAATTAAATTAATTCCAGAAAATGATTAAAACTTTGAAAAATCATATAAATTAAACCGTAACTCGGATTAAAATAATTTATATATGAAAAACGATCAGAAAAATATGACGATTCCGAATATGCACTCCGTTCATCTGTCACGTGCCTCTATCATAGCGAACATGGAACCGCCCCCCTCTGTTTCATCAGTCCGAAATGACAAACGCTGGGAAAACATTCCCGGATGTTTTCCCCCTTCACCTGTATCGCGTAGTACTGCGATAGATCACCCCTAACACTGCGTACTGCCATGCCATGCATCTGTGATTGCATTTGTTGCTTGTATTTATTGTTTCTTCCCCCTCTTCTCTTCGATAGACCCCGAGACCGACACTGCCCCTGTGATCGACTACGTCCCCGACGACCCGTCCTTTTCAGCAGAGCAACCAGGCAAGCAAACCCCCTTGACGCATGCCTATATCACCTATTCTTTCTCCCTCCTACTTGCATTAGAATTCGCTGCTGCCTTTGTTTTATCCTATTCTGATGCATATCCTGTTTATTGTAACTTCTGTTGATACTTTACCAGATATCCTAAATGCTTAGTATAGGTTGGATGAAATCCATCTGTGGCCCCATCCTTGTCCTAGTTGCCCCGCTTAGCTACTAGTGCCCCGATCGATGTGATCGAACGGGCTGAGAACAGCACAACACCGCACACCCCCTAAGTTGCTCGTCTCCGCAGAGCTGGCATCGAGTGCCGAGGGTGATACCTCTTATCCCACTTTCGATGATGCCTCTGTACAATAGCTATACGGTGGTGAGTTACCGAGGGTGATTCCTCTTTCATCATCTCCGAAAAAGCTTAGGTCGTGCAACTCGTCGAGTGGGAATCCATCGAGGGTGATTCCTCGGATTCCCCTTTGATGTGATGAACACACAGATACCCTGCTTTTACTACAGTCCCTGGGTAAAGTCAGGTTGACCCCGAGGGGTACCCGCGAGAGTCGTGTAGTCGGGTTGACCAGGATGGTACCCGCGAGATAATTACGAGGCGCGGCCGGGCAGGCAGAGACCGCCCTAGAGAGGGATGGGCCTGGCCCTTGTTGCACTTCCTCGAGATGGGACGACAGGAGTACTGATCGTCACCGCGAGCTCCTAATAATGCGCTAACGGATTTGGGTATTGATCTGAGTGGGTCGTTGGCCCAATACGCACTACCACCACATGGGATAATGGTTTATGGGGCCCTCTACGCCGTATGTATCAGCCGAAAGCTTTGTCAGACGTCCAGTTCAGCATTGTGGCCGGGTCGGGCCGGCGCCATCCAGGACAGAGGTGGTGCCTGGACCCACCCTGCACACAACGACCCGGAATGCTAAGGGCGATGGCCCAAGACCCCTGAGCGCCTAGGATGTAGACCGGCCGAGACCTCTCTGCTGAGCTCTAGGTAGGGCTACGGTGTGTCGATCAGCCGAGGCCGGGCATGACCCGGAAAAGTGTGTCCGGCCAGAGTTAATCAAGCGTGTTGGGTAACAGTAGTGCACCCCTGCAGGGAAGTTATCTATTCGAATAGCCGTGTCCACGGTAACAGGACGCTCAGTGTTGTATCCCGATCTATTACTACTTGAACTGGATACATGATAATTAATTGTAAGCTCCGGGATCGCTTTCTCGCAGGGAGTCGAGGAAGGATCTCTGGGCTTTGCTCCCACATGCTTGTTATCTAATAATATGCTAATCTGCACTCTTCTTATGCTGCAAGACCCTTAAGATGCTAGTCTTCGATAGGCTAGGCTTTTCTCTCTAATTCTGGCCTTGCTGCTATATAGTCCACAGATACCGCCTCTCCACTTGATACCAATGCATAATTAGCATAGTTCTGATGTCAGTCTTGCGAGTACTTTGGATGAGTACTCACGGTTGCTCTGCTATTTCTTTTCCCCATACCCATTTGATGATACATCAGACGATGGAGCCCAGGAGCAGGAGATCCCCGGAGGCCACTACTTCTACGTGGAGATCCCCGACGACCTGGAGTAGTTTAGGAGGCTCCCAGGCAGGAGGCCTTGCCTCTTTCGATCAGAGTCGTTGTTTGTTTTCGCCTTCTGAAGGCATCTTGATTAACCTTGTGTCTGTACTCAGATACTGTTGTTTCCGCTGACGCTTGATCTCGAGCTTTTGTATTCGAGCCCTCGAGGCCCCTGGCTTGTAATATAAAGCTTGTATTATTTTACTTTGTGTGTAGAGTTGTGTTGTGATATCTTCAAGTGAGTCCCTAGCCTTGATCGTGTGCATTGCGTGTATGATTAGTGCACGATTAAGTCGGGGGCGTCACAGGTTGGTATCAGAGCCGACTGCCTGTAGGAAGCCCCTTTCCAACTCCTTGGCCGAAGTTGAGTCTAGTCTTTAGAAAACTATTTTACTAACATGGCTGTGTGGCTTACGGGCCCACGTCGCCAATGGGTGGTATTAGGATCTTTTACTCCTCTTCTTTACTCTGGGACTCTGAATCCTCTTCTATTCGGGTTAAATGATTTTCCTAACACTGACATTATGTTCTCGTATTCACATCCACCCGGAGAGCTGGATTGTCCGCAATTATTCCTTTCCATTGATCTGTTTAATCTGATCATCACATTTTCTTTTCCATTGGTCTATTTAACCTTCTCTTGTAATACTAGCTTTTATCTGAGCAGTGATAATTTCCTGCTTAAGCCAACACCCCCAAATGATTGTCCTCTGACTTGCCTTGCTGTCGTGACCGTGCAATATGTCACTGCCTTCCCACTCTTAATTGACACTCACCACAGTTCCACAGGATCAAAACCTGACTCTCCTATACACCATGGATCCCGAAAATACCCCTTACTCCACCTCTTAAATCTCGGGACGAGATTTCTTGTAGTGGGGGAGATTTGTAACATCCCCAGATCCTAACCCTGTCATTAAGCTAATTAGATTGCCATGTCATCATGATCATCTTAAATAAATTGCATTTAGAAAATAATCCAACCTCAAATTCAAAATTCAAATTGCAAGTGAAAATAAAAGTTGTTCCAATTTGAAAACTAAAATGTTCATAATATTGCTAATAATCCAGAGGCAATTATAAAAAATACAACCAACATTATTTGAATTAGTTGAATGAGTCTTACATCATCAAAACAGAACCAGACAGCAATAATTAATGCCTTTCTATTTAAATAAAATTCAAAAGAAATTCTTTTAACTCCAAACCAATTTTTGGTAGTAACTAAAATTGCACTGTTAATTTTGGGCTAAGTCTCCTATTTTACAAAACTACATTTGTGGCTAAATATTTACTAAACAGAAAATAAGAGAAAACAGAAAATATATAAAAAGAAAAAAAAAACCTGGCCGACTGGGCCTTAGGCCACAGTGGCCGGCCCAAGCCGGCCCACCCGCTCGCCGCTGGCCTATTCAGGCCTCCTTGCCAGCGCCCCCGAAACCCTAACCCTACCCGATCCCCTTTCTCCCCCGATCCCCTCTCTCTCTCCCGCACGCCGCCGCCCGTCGCCCGTCGCCGCCGTCGCCGCCTCGTCGCTCGTTGCCGTCCCCGACCTCTTCCCCGAGCCGCTACCTCGCGCCTCGCCGACCCCGTTCCCCTGCAAACGGGGTGAGCCCCGTCGCCTCTCGCCCTCTCTGTTGCCGTCGCCGTCGCCGCATGCCCGTGCCTCGCCGCCGAGCTCGCCTTTGCCTCGCCCGCTCGCGCGCCGCGCCGCGCTCGCCCACCTACGCCCGTGGCCTCGCCCGCGCCCGCACCCGCGCGCCTCGCCGCTGCCCGTGCTCGCGCGCGCTGCCGTTGCCGTCCTCGCCGCCGCCGCCGCTGCTGCTGCCCCTCCGCCGCCTGCCGCGCAGCCGCGCTCGCCGTCCCTGGCCGCCGCCCTTTACCGCGGCCCCGCCCCGCCGTGGCCGTCGCGGCCTCCTCTGTGAGGCCGTGCGTGCATAGCCGCTGGGGGCCGGCTGTGCCCTTGACCAGTGGGGCCCGCCCCCTGTAAAAACGAAATTAAAAAAAAAGAAGAAAAGAAAAACGAAAATGTAATAAATAAAAGAAAATAAATAGATAAATAAAATAAATAAATAAATAAAAGAATTAAAATAATTAATTAATTAATTAACTAATTAACTTAACTAATTCTCTTTAATTAATCTAATTATTAATTAACCTAATTAATTTGTAATTAGGCTAATTAAACCCTAATTAACCTAAACACACACTGACAGGTGGGTCCCACCTGTCAGGTTAACCAGGCAACAGGTCCTGTTGACTGCTGACATCATAGTGACGTCATTTCTGACGTCAGCAGGTACTGTTTCGGATAATGTTAAATTAAATAATTAAATTAATTCCAGAAAATGATTAAAACTTTGAAAAATCATATAAATTAAACCGTAACTCGGATTGAAATAATTTATATATGAAAAACGATCAGAAAAATATGACGATTCTGAATATGTACTCCGTTCATTTGTCACGTGCCTCTATCATAGCGAACATGGAACCGTCCCCCTCTGTTTCATCTGTCCGAAATGCCAAACGCTGGGAAAACATTTCCCCCTTCACCTGTATCGCGTAGTACTGCGATAGATCACCCCTAACACTGCGTACTGCCATGCCATGCATCTGTGATTGCATTTGTTGCTTGTATTTATTGTTTCTTCCCCCTCTTCTCTCCGATAGACCCCGAGACCGACACTGCCCCTGTGATCGACTACGTCCCCGACGACCCGTCCTTTTCAGCAGAGCAACCAGGCAAGCAAACCCCCTTGACGCATGCCTATATCACCTATTCTTTCTCCCTCCTGCTTGCATTAGAATTCGCTGCTGCCTTTGTTTTATCCTATTCTGATGCATAGCCTGTTTATTGTAACTTCTGTTGATACTTTACCAGATATCCTAAATGCTTAGTATAGGTTGGATGAAATCCATCTGTGGCCCCATCCTTGTCCTAGTTGCCCTGCTTAGCTACTAGTGCCCCGATCGATGTGATCGAACGGGCTGAGAACAGCACAACACCGCACACCCCCTAACTTGCTCGTCTCCGCAGAGCTGGCATCGAGTGTCGAGGGTGATACCTCTTATCCCACTTTCGATGAAGCCTCTGTACAATAGCTATACGGTGGTGAGTTACCGAGGGTGATTCCTCTTTCATCATCTCCGATAAAGCTTACGTCGTGCAACTCCTCGAGTGGGAATCCATCGAGGGTGATTCCTCGGATTCCCCTTTGATGTGATGAACACACAGATACCCTACTTTTACTACAGTCCCTGGGTAAAGTCGGGTTGATCCCGAGGGGTACCCGCGAGAGTCGTGTAGTCGGGTTGACCAGGATGGTACCCGCGAGATAATTACGAGGCGCGGCCGGGCAGGCAGTGACCGCCCTAGAGAGGGATGGGCCTGGCCCTTATTGCACTTCCTCGAGACGGGACGGCGGGAGTACTGATCGTCACCGCGAGCTCCTAATAATGCGCTAACGGATTTGGGTATTGATCTGAGTGGGTCGTTGGCCCTATACGCACTACCACCACGTGGGATAATGGTTTATGGGGCCCTCTATGCCGTATGTATCAGCCGAAAGCTTTGTTAGACGTCCAGTTCAGCATTGTGGCCGGGTCGGGCCGGCGCCATCCAGGACAGAGGTGGTGCCTGGACCCACCCTGCACACAACGACCCGGAGTGCTAAGGGTGATGGCCCAAGACCCCTGAGCGCTTAGGATGTAGACCGGCGGGGACCTCTCTGCTGAGCTCTAGGTAGGGCTACGGTGTGTCGATCAGCCGAGGCCGGGCATGACTCGGAAAAGTGTGTCCGGCCAGAGTTAATCGAGCGTGTTGGGTAACAGTAGTGCACCCCTGCAGGGAAGTTATCTATTCGAATAGCCGTGTCCACGGTAACAGGACGCTCAGTGTTGTATCCCGATCTATTACTACTTGAACTGGATACATGATAATTAATTGTAAGCTCCGGGATCGCTTTCTCGCAGGGAGTCGAGGAAGGATCTCTGGGCTTTGCTCCCACATGCTTGTTATCTAATAATATGCTAATCTGCACTCTTCTTATGCTGCAAGACCCTGAAGATTCTAGTCTTCGATAAGCTAGGCTTTTCTCTCTAATTCTGGCCTTGCTGCTATATAGTCCACAGATACCGCCTCTCCACTTGATACCAATGCATAATTAGCATAGTTCTGATGTCAGTCTTGCGAGTACTTTGGATGAGTACTCACGGTTGCTCTGCTATTTCTTTTCCCCATACCCATTTGATGATACATCAGATGATGGAGCCCAGGAGCAGGAGATCCCCGGAGGCCACTACTTCTACGTGGAGATCCCCGACGACCAGGAGTAGTTTAGGAGGCTCCCAGGCAGGAGGCCTTGCCTCTTTCGATCAGAGTCGTTGATTGTTTTCGCCTTCTTAAGGCATCTTGATTAACCTTGTGTCTGTACTCAGATACTGTTGTTTCCGCTGATGCTTGATCTCGAGCTTATGTATTCGAGCCCTCGAGGCCCCTGGCTTGTAATATAAAGCTTGTATTATTTTACTTTGTGTTTAGAGTTGTGTTGTGATATCTTCAAGTGAGTCCCTAGGCTTTATCTTGTGCATTGCGTGTATGATTAGTGCACGATTAAGTCGGGGGCATCACATTACTAAAACCAAAGATGACAATACTTGAAACTATGGATTATGCCTAGCTAGGGGCATAAAACAATAGCGCTTGTTCGGAGGCAACCCAATGAACAAAATAAATTTTTACTTTTTGTTTTTGTTCTTGTGTGTTTTCACAATTATGCTGCTGTTATGATTGTGTTTTTTGTGTTTTAATTAGTGTTTGTGCCAAGTAAAGCCTTTGGGATGATTTGGAAGATAGTATAATTCATGCTGTTTGGAAAACAGAAAGTTTTGCGTCCAGTGCTGGAATTTTAGTTTTGTACTGGAGCGTCAGAAAAATCTGAAAGTTTTACACAGTATTGGTATATGAATTGCCCACGTTGTTCAAATTTTTCAGAATTTTTAGAGTTACAGAAGTATGGCTTTTAAATAGATCTCTGCAGACTGTTCTATTTTTGACAGATTCTGTTTTTGATGCATTACTTGCTTGTTTTGATGAAACTATGGATTGTATCGGGGGGTATAAGCCATGGAGAAGTTATAATACAGTAGTTATAATGCAAAAATAAAATATGAATGGGTTTGCAACAGTACTTAAAGTAGTGATTTATTTTGTTATACTAACGGATCTCACGAGGGTTTTGTTGAGTTTTGTGTGATTGAAGTTTTCAATTTTTGGGTGAGATCACGATGGATGAAGGAATAAGGAGTGGCAAGAGCCTAATCTTGGGGATACCCAAGGCACCCCAAGGTAATATTCAAGGAAGACTCAAGCGTCTAAGCTTGGGGATGCCCCGGAAGGCATCCCCTCTTTCTTCTACCAACCATCGGTAATTTTACTTGGAGCTATATTTTTATTCATCACATGATATGTGTTTTGCTTGGAGCGTCGTGTATTATAAGAGTCTTTGCTTTGTTTTATTTTTAGTTTGTCACAATCATCTTTGTTGGACACACCAATTTGAGAGAGCCACACGTTTATCATGATTTGTTAGAATACTCTATGTGCTTCACTTAATTTTTTTGAGCTAGGCAGTTGCTCTAGTGCTTCACTTAAACCTTTTTGAGCACGGCGGTGGCTATATTTTGAAGAAATATTTGAAATCTCATGCTTCACTTGTATTATTTTGAGAGTTGATAAGATAAAATTTTGAAGAAATATTTGCACTCTCATGCTTCACTTGTATTATTTTGAGAGTTGATAAGATAAAATTTTGAGAGTTGATAATAGTAATGGTAATTTGCACAAGATATGAATTTGGTCCCAAAGTGATGAATATTCAAGAGGGATATAATAAAAACTTCCATGAAAGATCATTGGATATGATAAGTTTGATTCCTTGCAATAGTTTTGTGATATGGAGATGATAATATGTGAGTCATGTTAGTGATTAATTATGATTTAGTAAGAATATTAGTGTTAAGGTTTGTGATTCCCTATGCATGCACATAAAGTCAATAGTTATGCAAAGAAATTATATCCTACTTATGGTGCATTATTTGGTGTTAGTTATGTTCAATTCATGTTTATGACCGTTTTCGCTTTTTGGTTGGTTGCTTCTCAATCTATTTGCTAGCCTTCATTTGTACTAAGCAGGAATACTGCTTGTGCATCCAAACCCCTTAAACCCAAGTTGTGCCAAATGAGTCCACCATATCTACCTATATGCGGTATTTTCATGCCGTTCCAAGTAAATTTGCATGTGCCAACTCTAATTTTCAAAATAATTTTCCGTTTTGTGTGCCCGTACCGCTCATGAAGCGGCACGGGGTGGCCAATATTTTCCATGCTAGGTGTGTTATTCTCACGATGAGTGTTTATTCACTTGTCATTGCACGAGATAGTGGCTGGTAATAGGGATGCCTAGTCCCACAATGAATCAAAGATTAGTAACAACAAAATTCCTCAGAAAGTGTTGGTATGGAGGGCACCCGTGGATACGACTAGCCATGGATTGTGAAAGAATGGTGGAAAGGAAATAAACTTTATTTTCTGTTTGGGAACCGCCTATGATGTGTCTAGCATGGAAGATATTGGGAATTCTCAGTCGTTTTTGTTGACAGGAAAAGCATGCCTCTCAAAATAATTTTATCTATCTAATTTAAGCTTTGAGCTCTGGCACATTTGCAAGTCTCTGCTTCCCTCTACGAAGGGCCTATCTATTTACTTTTATGCAATTTTTATTTTTATTTTGAGTCTCCATCTTCTCTTACAAAGCACCAACTAGAGAGCACTATTGTCATACTTGTGCATTGTGTGTAGCTAATATTGAGTGTGTTTCATGAATGGATCAATGATTGAGCATATTGGGCTAGGGATAACTTTCTTTAGCGTTGATATTTTGAAAGACATGGTTGCTTGTTAGTATGCTTGAGTATTTATGTCTTCATGTCAAACTATAGACTATTGCTTTGAATCATCCAAGTCCAAATGTCCATGCTATAAAAGAAAAGAATATATGATGAATATGATAGGTAGCATTCCACATCAAAAATTCTGTTTTTATCATTTACCTACTCGAGGACGAGCAGGAATTAAGCTTGGGGATGCTTGATACGTCTCCAACGTATCTATAATTTTTGATTGTTCCATGCTATTATATTATCAATCTTGGATGTTTTTATATACAATTACAACAATTATATATCATTTTTTTGGGACTAACCTATTAACTTAGTGGCCAGTGCCAGTTGCTGTTTTTTGCCTGTTTTTGGTTTTCCAGAATATCAGTACCAAACGAAGTCCAAATATCACGAAACTTTTTGGAGATTTTTTTCTAGACATAACAAACACTAGAAGCTTCGGGAGAGGGCCAGAAGACAGAGGAGGTGGCCATGAGCCACCAGGGCATGCCTTGGGGGGGGGGGCAGGCATGCCCTGGTGCCTCGTGGGCCCACCTCTGCCCCTTTTGACCTAATTCCACCACTAATAATTCTCTAAAATCGGGAAACCAATAGAGGAGTCCACGAAATACTTTTTCCACCGCCGCAAGCTTCTGTTCTCGAGAGATCCCATCTGGAGGCCTTTTCCGGTACTCCGCCGGAGGGGGAATCGATCACGGAGGGGCTCTACATCATCCTTGCTGCCCTTCCGATGATGCATGAGTAGTTTACCACAGACCTTCGGGTCCATAGTTAGTAGCTAGATGGCTTCTTCTCTCTTTTTGATCTTCAATACAATGTTCTCCTCGATGTTCTTGGAGTTCTATCCGATGTAATCACTTTTTGCGGTGTGTTTGTTGGGATCCGATGAATTGTGAGTTTATGATCAGATTATCCATGAATATTATTTGAGTCTTCTCTGAACTCTTTTATGCATGATTATTATAGCTTCGTATTTCTCTCCGGTCTATTGATTTGGTTTGGCCAACTAGATTGATTTATCTTGCAATGGGAGAGGTGCTTTGTAATGGGTTCGATCTTGCGGTGCTCAATCCCAGTGACAAAAAGGGACATGACACGTATGTATTGTTGCTATTAAGGGTAAAAAGATGGGGTTTATTCATGCGTGAGTTTACTTTGTCTACATCATGTCATCTTGCTTAAGGCGTTACTCCGTTCTTCATGAACTTAATACACTAGATGCATGCTAGATAGTGGTCGATGTGTGGAGTAATAGTAGTAGATGCAGGCAGGAGTCGGTCTACTTGTCTCGGACGTGATGCCTATATACATGATCATTGCCTTGGATATCATCATGATTTTTTGCTTTTCTATCAATTGCCCAACAGTAATTTGTTCACCCACCGTATGCTATTTTCATGAGAGAAGCCTCTAGTGAAAATTATGGCCCCCGGGTCTATCCAAATCATATATTAAAAATCCTAAAAATACCTTGCTGCACTTTTACTTTATTTATTTTATTTTGTATTTTTGTTTGATCTATTTACTATCACCATACACTTTAATCTTTCAATTAACCGCCAAGGGATTGACAACTCCTTGTTTGCGTTGGGTGCAAGGATTTGTTGTTTTGTGTGCAGGTACTGTTAACGAGGTGTTGCGTGATTCTCCTACTGGATTGATAACCTTGGTTTCATAACTGTGGGAAATACTTCTCTACTGTACTGCATCATCCCCTCCTCTTCGGGGAAATCCCAACGCAGCTCACAAGTAGCATATAGGCCTAAGGACAACATTGATAATCAATCCGGTGGAGACTTGCTTGTACGTACGTGCACTACAAAAAAAGATCCTACATTGAGTCTGACTGCACAAAAACAAATCATAAGTACTACCTAATTTATAGACTTCAAATGTATAGTCTGACCATAATTATTAAAATTATCAAACACTGCTCTAACAGTGCTATCAATCATATTGCAGAATGAATCGAGGATCAAACATACACCATCAAAATAGCTTGATACGATAGCAATGCCCGATGTAGAAAATATTGAGGAAAAGAACTCCTCAAGCACGTTACTTTTGAGCATGTGCGTCTCATCCTCCGGGAAGAATTCATCCTCTTGTGAACACATCTGTGATCTAGAACACATCATTGCAACTCAGGAGGCAGATGCAAAAAGGCAAGTGACATGTTTCATAAAGAGCTGAATGAAATACTTTTTGCCCAGATAGTAGAAGTTAAAGAACTCAAGAAGAAGCAGCTACAAGAGATTGAAGATTTCAAGGTGGATCAGCAGAAGAAATCCACTATCTTTGAAAAAAGGCAAAGACATATGGAGGCAATGTTTAGTCACCTGTTAAGGATGTCCACACAGTCAGCACAAGACAGCGTCTGAAAAACACCGCTGGCCTCATGCTTATAGTCAACTTAATTTTCCTTTGTCTACTTTGTACTGTCTGAGACTATGTCCTCTGCTTCTCCTTGTAAAGTGTCAGCTTTCACTTATAATGAAAGATCTATTGCCAATTTTTGAATTCTGAAATTCCAGCGATTCAAATTTTGATTCTTTTTTCCAGAAATTACAAATTGAATACAGATTCACCGACAAAATTAATAATATATGAATTACAACTTTTTTTATGTGCGACGGTGATTGTGATGCATGTCATCGCCAATGTCTGGTCCCACATGTAAGCAGCCACATCAGCATCTTCCGGGCCCATATGTCAGCATCGTTGACTGGTCAAAACTAACGCCCGACTTATTACTAACGGGACCGCCGGCGATAAAACCCACGACGGACCCACATGGAAGCAGCCATGTAAGCAACTGTTGGCCCCACCTGTCAGAATCTTTGACCGGTCAAACCCGCGGACCGATCACCGGTGTCGGATTATCGTCGCCAGAAAGATCTTAGGTGACAGATTGGGCTATCATAGGTGACATTCTGGGCCGTCACCGAAAACGGCCATCAGTGACATTTTTTGGTTCGTCACCTAACATGCTATCTTGCATGACGAAAAAAGTTGTACCGTCGAAATTTTATTTTTTATGACGGCGATTCGGTAATGGTGGGGGTGACGGCCGGAAAATG
Organism: Elymus sibiricus; assembly: GCA_039707655.1. Taxonomy (NCBI): domain Eukaryota; kingdom Viridiplantae; phylum Streptophyta; class Magnoliopsida; order Poales; family Poaceae; genus Elymus; species Elymus sibiricus. The sequence continues at coordinate 258,506,795 of CM077676.1, forward strand.
TCACCGGTATATTGTCCATGACAAAAAATGGTTATACGTGACACAAGTGAAACGTCGCAAAATAGAGCAAATTTTGTAGTGCTAGGTATATTTTCAGATGGTGGTGCTTGATGACCCACAAGTATAGGGCATCAATCGTAGTCCTTTCGATAAGTAAGAGTATTGAACCCAACGAGGAGCGGAATGAATCAATAAGTAGTTTTCAACAAGTTATTCTCTGCAAGTGCTAGAAAGTTGTTGTGATCGATAGTTTGGTAATAAGATAGGTCGTAGCAAGTAACAAGTAACCAAAGTAACAAGGTGCAACAAGGTTGCCCAATCCTTTCATTGCAAAGGACAGCCAAAAGTACTTCTTATAGTGAGCAAAGCATTCTCGAGGACACATGGGAATTTCGTCTAGTCATGTTCATCACGATTCATCAACTTGCGTTCACTACTTTGATAAATTGTTATGTGGGTGGACCGGTGCTAGGGTGTTGTTCTTACTTGAACAAACAACCCACTTATGATTTTTCTATGTCGCAAGCGTTGGTGATGACGATGGCTTCGATTTCCCCCTCCCGGTAGGAAGTATCCCTGGCGGAATCGCTCCACCGGAGAGCAAAAGTGCTCCTGCCCAGGTTCCACCTTGAGACGGCCACGCTACATCCCGAAAGTCTTCCCTTGATTTTTTCTAGGGCAAATGGCTTCATATATTAGAAGATGGGCCATAGAGGCCTGCTGGTGGTCCCACAAGCTCAAGGGGTGCGCCCCCACCAGAGCTTGTGGCTCACTGGCGGGGCCCTCCTGGTGATTCTTCTTCCAGTATTTTTTATATATTCCAAAATAAATTTCCATAAATTTTCAGGTCATTTGAAGCTCCGGAGAATAGCTATCTCTGTTGTAGCTCTTTTCAGGTTAGAATTCCAGCTGCCGACAATCTCCCTCTTGTGATGAAACTTGCAATTTAAGAGAGAAAAAGCATTAGAATTGCATCTAAAAGTGAAATATAGCTTTAAAAAATATAAATAATAGTAGGAAAACGTATGGAAAATGGACGTATCAACTCCCCCAAGCTTAGACTCCCTTGTCCTCAAGTGAATACCGAACTCGATAATCATGACCACAGGTTTATAGAGAGAGGTGTCGATAAAACAAAATACGGACATGGTAGTATCATGATCATTATTATAGCTGCAAGTACCAATCATAAAACTTCTCATGATCAAGTAACAATTAATTCACAAGCTAAAGTATAAACAATAAACTTTCTTGAAAACTAACAAACTATGTTCTCAGTCATCAAGACAATTAAAATTCATCATATTTTCAGGAAGGGTCTATGTAAGAGCTTTTGGTTTAGCAAACTCCACATACTCAACTATCATATAGTCTTCCATGATTGCTGGCACTCAAAGCATATTTTTAGAACAAACAATTTCAATTGGACACAGTGGAAGATGGGGGTTTAAAGTTTCACAACCCAACTTATTTATCTCAGGGATAATGTCAACAATAATAACTCATGATTACATATATTTAACTGGATATATATGCCTGGATCATTCCCTACCACATAATGCTTGCCAAGTGGAGAATAATTGAGGTCGGAATAAGAATAAATGCTTTTGACTCTTGCATAAAAGTAAAGACTAAATATTAAAAGATAGGCCCTTGATAACCCACAAGTATAGGGGATCAATTGTAGCTTTTTCGATAAATAAGAGTGTCGAACCCAACGAGGAGCTGAAGGTAGAATTAATATTCCCTTCAAGTTCTATCGACCACCGATACAACTCTACGCACACTTAACGTTCGATTTACCTAGAACAAGTATGAAACTATTTTGTAGGTGATAGGATAGGTTTGCAAGAATAAAACTAGAAGTACTTTACGAGAATAAAACTACGAGTAATTTGCAAGATAATAAAAGTTAGTTTTAGTAGAGAGCTTTTTGTGATTTGTCCATAGGCAATCGATAACTAGACCGGTAATCATTATTGCAATTTTATATGAGGGAGAGGCATGAGCTAACATACTTTCCGTACTTGGATCATATGCACTTATGATTGGAACTCTAGCAAGCATCCGCAACTACCAAAGATCATTAAGGTAAAACCCAACCATAGCATTAAGTATTAAGTCCTCTTTACTCCCATACGCAACAACCCCCTTACTCGGGTGTAAGCTTCTGTCACTCTAGCCGCCCACCATAAGCGAATCATGAACGTATTGCAACACCCTATAGCGGGAATCCCTCACGCTTGCGTGACACGGAGGGCACCATAGGACAGCACCAAAATAAACATACAACTCAAACCAATCATGATCATCAATCAACCCATAGGACAAAACGAATCTACTCAAACATCATAGGATGGCCACAAATCATTGGATAATAATATGTAGCATTAAGCACCATGTTTAAGTAGAGAATTACAGCGGGAAAAGATAGGTTACACCGCTGCATAGAGAGGGAGAGAGTTGGTGTTGACGGCGGTGAAGTTGTTGGTGTAGATCGCCATCACGATGGTTCCCCCGGCGGCGCTCCGGCGCCACTGGAAGAGAGGGGGAGAGAGCCCCCCTCCTTCTTCTTCTTGCTTGGCCTTCCCCTAGATGGGAGAAGGTTTCCCCCTCTGGTCCTTGGCCTCCATGGCACCCGGAGGGGCGGGAGCCCCTCCGAGATTGGATCTCTCTCTCTCTGTTCTCTTCTGTTTCGCGTTCCTGTTTTCTGGCCTTTCACCGTTTCTTAAATTCCCGGAGATCCGTAACTCCGATTGCGCTGAAATTTTAACACGATTTTTTTCTGGATATTAGCTTCCTTGCGCCCGAAGAATAGCACCAACTGACCTACGAGGGCCTCACGAGACACCACGGCACGCCGGACCCCCCTGGCGCGCCCTGGTGCCTCGTGGAGCCCACGAGCACCGCCTTGCATTGATTCCACCTCCCAAAAATCACATATATTCCAAAATAATTCTCCGTGTAATTTTATTGCATTTGGACTTCGTTTGATATGGATATTCTACGAAACAAAAAACATGCAACAAACAGGAACTGGCACTGGGCACTGGATCAATATGTTAGTCCCAAAAATAATATAAAATGTTGCCAAAAATATGTGAAAGTTGTAGAATATTGGCATGAAACAATCAAAAACTATAGATACGACGGAGACGTATCAGCATCCCCAAGCTTAATTCCTGCTCGTCCTCGAGTAGATAAATAATAAAAAAGATAATTTTTGATGTGGAATGCCACCTAGCATAATCTTGATCATATAGTTTAATCATGGCATGAATATTAAGACACGAATGCTTCAAAGCAATAGTCTATAATTTGATATAAAGACATCAATACTCAAGCATACTAACAAACAACCATGTCTTTCAAAATATCAACGCTAAAGAAAGTTTATCCCTAGCCCATTATGCTCAGTCATTGATCCATTCATGAAACACACTCAACATTAACTATACACAATGCACAAGTATGACAATAGTGCTCTCAAGTTGGTGCTTTATAAGAGAAGATGGAGACTCAATAAAAATAAAAATGCATAAAAGTAAAATAGATAGTCCCTTCGCAGAGGGAAACAGAGATTTGCAAATGTGCCAGAGCTCAAAGCAGAAATTAAAGAGATAAAATTGTTTTGAGAGGCATTCTTTTCCTGTCAACGAAAACGACCGAGAATTCCCAATATTTTCCATGCTAGACACATCATAGGCGGTTCCCAAACAGAAAGTAAAGTTTATTTCCTTTCCACCATTCTTTCACAATCCATGGCTAGCCATATCCACGGGTGCCCTCCATACCAACACTTTCCAATGAATTTTGTTGTTATTTATTTTTGATTCATTGTGGGACTAGGCATCCCTATTACCATCCACTCTCTCGTGCAATGACAAGTGAATAAACACTCATCGTGAGAATAACACACCTAGCATGGAAAATTATTTTGAAAATTAGAGTTGGCACATGCAAATTTACTTGGAACGGCATGGAAATACCGCATATAGGTAGATATGGTGGACTCATTTGGCACAACTTGGGTTTAAGGAGTTTGGATGCACAAGTAGTATTCCCGCTTAGTACAAATGAAGGCTAGCAAATAGATTGAGAAGCAACCAACCAGAAAATGAAAACGGTCATAAGCTTGCATTGAGAATAACTAACACTGAATAATGCACCATAAGTAGGATATAACTTCGTTGCATAACTATTGACTTTACGTGCATGCATAGGGAATCACAAACCTTAACACCAATATTCTTACTAAATCACAATTACTCACTAGCATAACTCACATATTATCATATCCATATCGCAAAACTATTTCAAGGAATCAAACATATCATATTCAGTGATCTACAAGGTTTATGTAGGATTTTCTGACTAACCATGTGAATGACCAATTCCTGTTGACTCTCTAAATAGATATAAGTGAAGCAAGAGAGTTTAATTCTTTCTACAAAAGACCATGCTCTAACAAATATAAGTGAAGCAAAAGAGCATTCTACAAATAACGGTTTTCTATATGAAGAGAAACAGGCATCCAAACTGCAAATGATATAAGTGAAGCACATGAAGCATTCTAGAAAGCCATACTCAAAAGATATAAGTGAAGTGCAAAGAGCATTCTATAAATCAACCAAGGATTATCTCATACCAGCATGGTGCATAAAATAAAAGTGAAAAATAAACACAAAAGACGCTCCAAGAATTTACGCATATCATGTGAACAAAACAAAAACCGAGACATACCGATAATTGTTGAATAAAGATGGGATGCCTTCCGGGGCATCCCCAAGCTTAGACACTTGAGTCTCCTTGAATATTTACTTGGTGTGCCTTGGGCATCCCCAAGCTTGAGCTCTTGCCTCTCCTCATTCTTCTCATATCAATACCTCCTCGATCTTTGAACACTTCATCCACACAAAACTTAACAAAACCTTCGTGAGATCCGTTAGTATAATAAAGCAAATCACTACTTTAAGTACTGTTGCAAACGCATACATATTTTATTTTTGCATTATACCTACTGTATTCTAACTTCTCCAGGGCTTATACCTTCCGATACAATCCATAGTTTCATCAAAACAAGCAAAACAATGCATCAAAAACAGAACAATCTGTAGTAATCTGAACATTGACCATACTTCTGTAACTCCAAAAATTCTAAAAATTTAGGAAAAAATAAAAAATTTGCATAGCAGTACTGTGTAAAAATTTCAGAATTTTTTCACATTCCAGTAAAAAACGTAAATTCACGCACTACAGCAAAAGTTTCCATTTTTGAACCGCACACACCAAACAAGCAATTTAAACATCCTAACGGTAAATCTTGGCACATTATTTTTATAATACAATGGTTTTGTACAAGGGGATAATTATTTTTGTTGAAAAGTTTCTGTAATTCAAGATTTGCAAAGTTTCCATGGGCATGAACAAAGTTCAAGGAGCTCCCCCACTTCAACGGTGCTAGTCTTTCTTACTTTCACTTTCCTTTTTGAAAGTTTTAGGTTCCCCTCTATATTTTTTTGTTTTTAAACATTTTAAAAGAACACAACAGAAATAAATGACTCTCTAAAACTTCCGGGTTGTCTCCCTGGTAGCGCTTTCTTTAAAGCCATTAAGCTAGGCATAAAGTGCTCAAGTAATTGATCCACCCGGATCCCAAGGTATATCAAAGCAAATTTTAATTAACAATGATTTGTAATTTAGTAGTGAGCACAAAGTAATATATATCATGCAATGATGAAGTCTAACTCTCTTCCTATGCATCGGCATGTCATAAAAGAACAATTTATGCACATCAAGTAAAGGCCAATGCATAGTATAAACAGTTTCTTGCAATTTTATCGTATTGGAAACATAGAGAGGTGGAGTTGTAGTTCCTCTCTCATAATAATTGCAAGTAGGAGCAGCAAGAACATGCATATTATATCCATCAAAATTATCATGTGCAATTGTAAAACGCAACCCATCAATATAATCCTTAATAAGAGCAAACTTCTCCGATATAGTGTAGTTGGGAGAATTAAAAAAGATAATAGGACTATCATGTGTGGGTGCAATAGCAACAATTTCATTCTTAACATAAGGAACTATAGCAAGTTCATCTCCATAAGCATAATTCATATTGGCATCATGGCCACAATCATAGCAAGCATCAATTTCATCAAAAAGGGATATTTCAAACGAATCCAAGGGATCATAGCATTCATCCTTCGGTAAGCACGAAGGGAATTTAAACAATGTATGAGATAAAGAGTTACTCTCATCAGAAGGTGGGCACGGGTGATCAATCCGCTCTTCCTCCTTTTGTTCTTCGCTCTCCTCCTCAATTTTTTCATCTAATGAGCTCACAGTGTCATCAATTTCTTCTTCCATAGGAGCCTGCAAAATATTAGTCTCTTCTTGGACAACGGAGACTTTCTCAATAAATTGATCAATATAGGCATTATATTCATAATTCTCATGGCAATATTTAAGCATAGCAAAATTTTGAGATCTGTAAACAGCATCATCATAATTTTCACACTTTTCAAACAGAGATTCAATTTCATAAGCACCCTTAAAAGCAACAAATTCTTCTATTTGTTCCACATCATAGTAATCATATATACCATTACCATAAGAAGCTAAGGTTTCATTATCATTAAATTCACATGAAAAGGGAAGGTGTGGAGCCTTCATCCTAGAGCAGCAAGTATAATCATATCTTAAGCATAAATTCCAAGCATACCATTGCAACATTTTAATTTGATCCCATAAGTGTTTCCCTTTTTGAGACAAGCGATAATCCCTAAAGTATTCCCGTTGATCCAAAGTAACTCCCATTATCAAGTTGAATGGAGATTTATCAGGATTATCAAAGTAGTATTTAATATCTTCCACATAACGAGCATCGAGGGTTTTAGGAGGTTCCTCATCTCCATGAGTAGCAAGTACAACTAATTTCTTTGGTGTTCCGTGTTCCATATCCATAACTAAAGATATAAAACAACTTAGAATAGAAAATAAAATCTACTTAGTGATAAAGCAAATAAGCACACACGAGAATATCAACCCCACGCTATTGCTCCCCGGCAACGGCGCCAGAAAAAGGTCTTGATAACCCACAAGTATAGGGGGTCAATTGTAGCTTTTTCGATAAATCAGAGTGTCGAACCCAACGAAGAGCTAAAGGTAGAATTAATATTCCCTTCAAGTTCTATCGACCACCGATACAACTCTACGCACACTTAACGTTCGCTTTACCTAGAACAAGTATGAAACTATTTTGTAGGTGATAGGATAGGTTTGCAAGAATAAAACTAGAAGTACTTTACGAGAATAAAACTACGAGTAATTTGCAAGATAATAAAAGTTAGTTTTAGTAGAGAGCTTTTTGTAACACAAGAGAATGATTTGTCCATAGGCAATCGATAACTAGACCGGTAAACATTATTGCAATTTTATATGAGGGAGAGGCATGAGCTAACATACTTTCCGTACTTGGATCATATGCACTTATGATTGGAACTCTAGCAAGCATCCGCAACTACCAAAGATCATTAAGGTAAAACCCAACCATAGCATTAAGTATCAAGTCCTCTTTACTCACATACACAACAACCCCCTTACTCGGGTGTAAGCTTTTGTCACTCTAGCCGCCCACCATAAGCGAATCATGAACGTATTGCAACACCCTACAGCGGGAATCCCTCATGCTTGCGCGACACGGAGGGCACCATAGGACAGCACCAAAATAAAACATACAACTCAAACCAATCACGATCATCAATCAACCCATAGGACAAAACGAATCTACTCAAACATCATAGGATGGCCACAAATCATTGGATAATAATATGTAGCATTAAGCACCATGTTTAAGTAGAGAATTACAGCGGGAAAAGAGAGGTTACACCGCTGCATAGAGAGGGAGAGGGTTGGTCTTGACGACGGCGAAGCTGTTGGTGTAGATCGCCGTCACGATGGTTCCCCCGGCGGCGCTCCGGCGCCACCGGAAGAGAGGGGGAGAGAGCCCCCCTTCTTCTTCTTCTTGCTTGGCCTCCCCCCTAGATGGGAGAAGGTTTCCCCCTCTGGTCCTTGGCCTCCATGGCACCCGGAGGGGCGGGAACCCCTCCGAGATTGGATCTCTCTCTCTGTTCTCTTCTGTTTCGCGTTCCTGTTTTCTGGCCTTTCACCGTTTCTTAAAATACCAGAGATCCTTAACTCCGATTGCACTGAAATTTTAACACAATTTTTTTCTGGATATGAGCTTCCTTGTGCACAAAGAATAGCACCAACCGACCTACGAGGGCTTCACGAGGCACCACGGCGCGCCGGACCCCCCTGGCATGCCCTGGTGCCTCGTGGGGCCCACGAGCACCGCCTTGCGTTGATTCCACCTCCCAAAAATCACATATATTCCAAAATAATTCTCTGTGAAATTTTATTGCATTTGGACTTCGTTTGATATGGATATTCTGCGAAACAAAAAACATGCAACAAACAGGAACTGGCACTGGGCACTGCATCAATATGTTAGTCCCAAAAATAATATAAAATGTTGCCAAAAATATGTGAAAGTTGTAGAATGTTGGCATGAAACAATCAAAAATTATAGATACGACGGAGACGTATCAGCCCTTCGCAGAGGGAAGCAGAGGTTGTCATGCGCTTTTGATTTGGGTGTGCAATCTCTTAATGCAAAGGAACGTCACTTTAATATTGCCCCTTGTGATGACAACCTTTATTGAGCAGTCTGTTGCTTTTATTGCATTACCATCAAAAGTTCGTACAAAGCTTATTTTCACTTACAATAAAAGATCATACATATTTAGGAGCAAATTTTTTCCTTTGCACTGATGACAACTTACTTGAAGGATCTTATTCAATCCATAGGTAGATATGGTGGACTCTCATGACATGAAACTAGGTTTAAGGGTATTTGGATGCACAAGTAGTATCTCTACTTAGTACAGAAATGTTGGCTAGCAAAAGATTATAAGTAAGCACCACATGTTAGAGGATCCATGACAATATAACTTCTATGTGAATAAGCAAACATAACCCATTACGTTATCTTCCTTGTCCAACATCAACTACTTGATCAGGCTTGAAAATAATTAATGGGGGTTCACAATCATAGAAGATGTCCAAGATAGTATATTTATATGTGAAATCTCTCTTCCTTTATTATTATTACATGAATTGCATTAATGACCAATGCTATGTTTGTTAACTCCCATTAAATTTTATCAACTATAGTTCTTTTATGTGAAGTCATCACTTCCCATGGGATTAGCATATGAACATTTTATATTCTTGCTATGATTGATGTAAAAGAATAAAAGTAAAGGAACACTCAAGCTCAAACTACTCTTTATTATAACTTTCGCGCATGATTACATTGATAGCACTGGCACGAAACAAACACTCAAACTACTAATACTTTTATTCTGAATCATGAAATAACTAAGGATCGAACTAAGATAGATAGTAATGATAAAGGGTGATGGTGATACGATACCAGGGCACCTCCCCAAGCTTGGAACAAGCCAAGGGTGGTGGCCATACCCGTGTACTCAAGTTTCCTTCTTTGGTGATGGTGGTGATGAAGTGATAGGCATGTCCTCCGTCTTCCAAGGCATGGTCTCCCCATTAAAGAAAGAGGAATGAGTCTCCGGAATCCTAAATTTTTTAGCTAGGCTCATCCATTTAAACCTGGATTCATACTCACAGTTTTGGTTTTGTAGGTCAAAGATTTGTGCTTGGAGATCCTTGATCTGGACATGGAGATTATCGATGGCCTCCCTGATCTTGTTCCTGTCCCACTTATGCTCAGGAACAAAATCCGTGATCATGGAGTGGTTGGCGTTGAGTCCACGCTCCACCATCCCTTGGCACTTGAAGATTTCGTGCTCCACAGCTTCAAGCCTGGCCTTCTCGTCCCCCTCCTTCTTCGGTCCATAAACATCCCTGATGTGAAGCACCCCCTCACGCAACTCCATGGCTTGAGGGTGTTTCATCACTTCCGGAAGATAGGGGTTAATGACCTTCTCAAAGAATTGATCCTTGGAGGAGCTTGATGGCGACATAGCGATCTAGATCCTGATAGAAAATAGCCCGAAACAAGAACATAGGAGAAACTTGCGATACGGAGGTCAAAACAGAGGAGAAACTTGCGATACGGAGGTCAAAAAAGAGAAAGATTTTTATCTTGCAGGACAAGTCTTTGATATGTCTCCAACGTATCTATAATTTTTGATTGTTCCATGCTATTATAGTATCAATCTTGGATGTTTTTATATGCAATTATATATCATTTTTTGGGACTAACCTATTAACCTAGTGCCTAGTGCCAGTTGCTGTTTTCTGCTTGTTTTTGGCTTTTCTGAGAAACAGTACCAAATGAAGTCCAAATGCCATGAAACTTTTTGGATATTTTTTTCTGGACAAAAGAAACCTTGGAAGCTTCGGGAGGAGGCTAGAAGCCTCGCGGAGGCTTCACAAGGCAACAGGGCGCGCCCCAGGGGGGGCACCGTGTTGCCTTGTGGGGCCCACGTGACTCCGTTTGACCTAATTCCACTTCTATAAATTCACAAATATTGGGAAACCAACAGAGAGCCAGAAGAAATAACCTTTCCGCCGCCACAAGCCTTTGTTCTTCCGTGATCCCATCTGGAGGCCTTTTCCGGTACTCTGCCGAAGGGGGAATCGATCACGGAGGGCTTCTACATCAACCTTGCTGCCCTTCTGATGATGTGTGAGTAGTTTACCACAGACCTATGGGTCCATAGCTAGTAGCTAGATGGCTTCTGCTCTCTCTTTGATCTTCAATACAATTTTCTCCTTGATGTTCTTGGAGTTCTATCCGATGTAATCTTCTTTTGCGGTGTGTTTGTTCGGATCCGATGAATTGTGAGTTTATGATCAGATTATTCATGAGAAATATTTGAGTCTTCTCTGAACTCTTTTATGCATGATTGTTATAGCTTTGTATTTCTTTCTGATCTATCGGTTTAGTTTGGCCTACTAGATTGATTTATCTTGCAATGGGAGAGGTGCTTTATGATGGGTTCAATCTTGTGGTGCTCAATCCCAGTGACAGAAGGGGGCATGACACGTATTTGTATTGTGGCCATTAAGGATAAAAAGATGGGGGTTATTCATATTGCTTGAATTTGCTTCTCTACATCATGTCATCTTGCTTAAGGCGTTACTCTGTTTTTAACTTAATACTCTAGATGCATGCTGGATAGCGGTCGATGAGTGGAGTAATAGTAGTAGATGCAGGCAGGAGTTGGTCTACTTCTCTCGGACGTGATGCCTATATACATGATCATTGCCATGAATCCGTCATAATTATTTGCTATTTTGTCAATTGCCCAACAGTAATTTCTTTACCCACCGTATGTTTCTGCGCTCAAGAGAGAAGCCTCTAGTGAAAACTATGGCCCACGGGTCTATATTTATCATATTAAAAACCTAAAATTACCTTGCTGCAATTTATTTACTTTTATTTTAATTAGTAGTTTAGTTTATCTATTTACCTCGATAAGATTTAATCCTTGCAAGTAACCGCTAAGAGGATTGACAACCCTCTTATTTGCGTTGGGTGCAAGTGTTTGCTCTTGTGTGTGCAGGTGCGGTTAACGGAATTTTGCTTGGTTGTGACGCCCCCGACTCAATTGTGCACTAATCATACATGCAAATGCACACGATCAAGATCAGAGACTCACGGGAAGATATCACAACACAACTGTAGACACAAATTAAAATAATACAAGCTTTATATTACAAGCCAGGGGCCTCGAGGGCTTGAATACACAAGAGTCAGCGGAAGCAACAATATCTGAGTACAGACAAAATTAGACAAGTTTGCCTTAAGAAGGCTGAGCAAAACAACGACATCTAGATCGAAAAGGCGCAGGCCTCCTGCCTGGGGCCTCCTAACTACTCCTGGTCGGCGGTCTCCACGTAGTAGTAGGCTCCGTCGTGGTAGTAGTAGTCGTCGACAGGGTCAGATGGCTCCTGGGATCTGTCATCTGATCGCAACAATTGGGTATGGGGAAAAAGAGGTAGCAAAGCAACCGTGAGTACTCATCCAAAGTACTCGCCAGACTTACAGCAGAACTATTCTAAGTATGCATTGGTATCAATGGGAAGGGGCTGTATCTGTGGACTATACTGCAGAAATGCCAGAATAGAGGGGGAAGACCTAGCCTATCAAAGACTAGCATCTTGCAGCGTCTTGCAGCATTAGAAGAGTGCAGATTAGCATATTATAAAGTAGTAAGTAAGTAGTAGCAAGGCCCAGAGATCCTTCCTCGACTCCCTGTGAGAAAGCGATCCCGGAGCCAACATATTATTAAGCATCACAAGTATCCAGTTCTAGTTGTAGTAGATTGGGATACTTTCTGAGCGTCCTGTTACCGTGGACACGGCTATTCGAATAGATATAATTCCCTGCAGGGGTGCACCAACTTACCCAACACGCTCGATTAACTCTGGCTGGACACACTTTTATCTGGTCATGCCCGGCCTCGGAAGATCGACACGCCGTAGCCCTACCTAGGCTCAGCAGGGAGGCCAGCATGCCGGTTTAAATCCTAAGCGCTCAGGGGTCTTGGGCCCATCGCCCTTTGCACTCCTGCGCATTGCGTGGGCGGCCGGGACCAGACCTAGCCCCTGTATACACACGCAGGTTGTCGCGGTCCACCCGGGCGCGCGCCGCTCAGTTGCTGACGTCTGAAGAGCTTCGGTTGAAACATACGACGCCGAGTGCTCATATTATTGCCGCATGGTGGTTAGTGCGAAAAGGCCAAAGGCCTAGTCAAATCACATATCCAAACCCATTAATGCATTGGGAGCTCGCGGTGACAATCACTGACCCTGTCGCCCTGTCTCGAGGACTTACGGCAAGGGCCAGGCCCATCCCTCTCCTGGGGCGGTCTGCCTGCCCGGCCATGCCTCGTAATTACCTCACGGGTACCCTCCATGTCAACCCGACTTCACAAGAGGCTGTCGGGAACTCAGGTCCACCTCTGCCGGGGTGGTACTACCTGTCCCTTCAGTCCCGCAGTAACAGTTAAAAGGGGCAACAGTTAAAGGTAACAGTGTGTTTATCATCAAGGGGGAAGTCCGAGGAATCACCCTCCATGGACTCCCACTCGATGTATCCGTTAAGGTGAACTTGGAGGAATCACCCTCGATGGGTTCACACTTGAGGGGCTATACGACAGAGGCGTCATCGGAGGTGGTGAAACAGGAATCACCCTCGGTAACCCACAACCGACTAGCTATGCTACAGAGATATCAACAGGAGTGAGGTAGGAGGTATCACCCTCGGCACTCGATAGTAACCCTGCAGAGTCGTACAGTTAAAGGGGTGTGCGGTGCTATACCGGTCTTTGCACGTCGATCACACTGATCGAGCATTCGGAAGCTAAGCATAGCAACACGGACAAGGGTGCGGGGCCACTGATGGATCACTAATCAACCTATACCAAGCATTTAGGGTAGTAGGTAAGGTATCAACAACGGTTACAAAAATAGGCTATGCATGAGAATAGGAGATATCGGACAACAGTAGCAACTTCTAATGCAAGTAGGGGAGAGAAAGAAATGGGCGATATTGAAATGATCAAGGGGGTTTGCTTGCCTGGAAGCTCTGCTGAAAGGGGCTGGACGTCAGGGGCGTAGTCATACTCGGGAGCAACGTCCGTCTCGGAGTCTACCGAAGAGAAGAGAGGGGGAGAAACAATAAATATAAGGCAAAGAAATGCAACACAGATGCATGACATGGCAATATGCTGTGCTAGGGGTGACCTAACACGGTGCTACACGTTTCAGACGGATCGGGAAAATATCTGGGAATATTTTCCCGGTTTTAGGCATCTGTCAGACAGATGAACCGGAGGGGAAGGTTCCATGTTTGCAGTGTTGGAGGCATGTGACAGGTACATGGAGGGCATATTCGGATTCGTCTTATTTTTCTGATTATTTTTCATATATAAATTATTTTCATCCGAGCTACGGCTTATTTTATATGATTTTTCAAAGTTTTAATCATTTTCTGGTTTTTCTGGAACTATATTAAATTCGAAATTAAATGCGAAATTGCTACGGGCACCCAGAAATGTACCCAGCTGGCCAGCAGAGAGGCTGACTAGTGGGCCCAGTTGACTGGGTCAACTGCCCAGTCAGCAAAGTCTGACTGGTGGGCCAGCTGCCCAGTCTGCAGGCTGATTGGGTCAGCCTTATCCACTGGAACAGTGGCTAGGGCCCCACATGTTAGTGACTGTTAGTAACTAACAGGTTTAAATTAATCTAACGTGTTAATTAGCTAGGTGGGACCCATATGTCAGTGTCACATTTAGTTAACAGATTAAATTAATTAGTAGTTTAGTTAATTAGTGCGGTGGGGTCCACATGTCAGTGACTGGAGTTGCCCTGTCAGCATGTTGACCAAGTCAATGTGGTCAACTGGGCCCCTGGGACCCACTGGCAGTGACCCAGGGTGGGCCCCGTGGCTGGCCACGTCAGCGGCAGCCGGCGTCTCACCGCCGGCGTCCAAAAACGCGGCGGCGCGTTTGGGATCTCGCCAGAAAAATGCTACGGACGGCCATTTGGCACGGGGCCGGTCGCATTCGAACGTGCGTGAAGTGCCGCGTCCAACGGTGGCGGTGGCAGGTGCTGAGATGGCCGGAGTCGACCGGAGCAACAACGGCAGGCGGCGGCCGGAATCGGGCGTGGTTGGTTACGATGCTAGGGGGCACGGGGGAGAGTGTGCGTGCGCGCGTTGGACTCCTGGGAACCCTAGGAGCACGATGGTGAGCTCGGACGCGAGCTGCGACAACGGGGACCACGTCGGCGAGCTCGACTGCGGCGTCGGGTATGACCATGATGAATGCGACGGCTACGGGCACGGAGAAGGGCAGGCGAGTGAGGGGATCTACGCGGGTGCTCGCCGGGTGGCGCACAGTGGCCGTTGGGAGGCTTAGGAGCTGCAGACGGTGCCGGAATCGAAGAGGATCGCCGGAGGCCGTAGAGGAAGAAGACAGCCGGATCCAGCAATGTAGGGGCTCCCAGCTCGAGCTGGTGGCCGTAGATGAAGTAGCGGAGCACGGCGGACCTCGTGGACGTGCTGGCGAGGCGCGGGGAGGACGTTGGCCACGGCTACGGGGCGGCCATGGCGACGAGGGCGTTCGGGTGTGCTCGCCGCGGCGGATCTGGGCGAGAGGGGGCAGCTGCGAGGGGGGAGTGGACGCGGGCGAACCCTAGGGCATCGGGGTCAATCTTATCCTCGCCGGGGAGGCTCGGATGGCCGGCGCGTGGCCATCGGCGGCTCGGACGCGCGCGGTGCCGACACGCCAGGAGAGAGGCGGGAGGAGGGAGAAGACAGGGGGAGCTGCGCTGGGCCTGGCACTGTGGACTAGAGCCCACATGCACACTATGCCTCGGCCTTTTCCCCTTTCTTTTTCTGTTTATTTAAAACAGGCACCATTTGCATTTAAATAAGCCACCAAATGACTTTGCAAAAATGTGGAGCTAGTCAAAACAAATACTAGGAAATATTGAGCACTGCCACCAAATGACTTCATAAATGGAAAAGCATTTAAAAATGCTGATTTGACTCTGTTTTAATTGCCATAGCCCATTTTAGCAAATAGGTGATGTTGTTTTCCTGAACAAATAATTGTTATGGAATATTTGCTAAATGATGAACTATTTTGCAGCAACTTTTGTGCAACTTCAAATTTCACTTGCAATTTGAATTGAATTCAGTGGTGGAATTTGAAATGAGATATTAATCCAAAGTGATCAAGCATTGCAAATCAAGGTGACTTAGCATAATCATTATGGATCACTGTATCCCATTACACATGGGTGTTACAATTCTCCTCCTCTAAAAGAAATTCTCGTCCCAAGAATTAAGAGGTAGAAGGGAAAAATTGGGGTATTCTTGGAAGTTCTTTTGGAAATACATCTTGGAAGTCACAAACGACTGAACGTTTTTGATTCCCCAAGAGGTGAAGCGTTCAATGCATTCAGGGAATGAATTTGCGCTTTGGCATCTCGTATGAGATAATGGGAGAGGCATGGACTTCCAACCCTTCAATTTCAACGGTGACGTTGTGATTAACCATGGAGGCTTGACATTGGCCCGCGGGGTGTTTTCCGCTAGCAAATGGTGCAACTCCTCACATTTAATGTCATGCATGTATGCAACAGCTTCTGATATGAATGAATGTGATGCTCCTGAATCAAATAAAACAGAAGCTGGTACTGAATTAACAAGAAGAGTACCCATCGCAGTAGCAGGCTGATCTGGAGCTTCATTCAGATCAACATGGTAAGCTTGCCCATGACCATAAGAAGGCCTGGCATTGTTGTTGCGGGGCTGGTTGTTACCACGGCCAGCAGAAGGGAGTGCAAGCTGATTCTGGTTCTTGGGGCATTCTTTGGCTCGGTGACCTGGACGGCCACACTTGAAGCAGAGCCATCATTGGGACGGGGAGTCGGAGCTCGAAGTAGTGGAGCCTGAGGTCTTGGCTGCCTCAGTGGTGGAGGAGGCAGACGAGGTGCAACATAAGACGGTCTTGGGGCAGGTGCAGCTGGATGGTACATGCTGTGAGGAATCCATATACGGCGCTTCTGCGATGACGAGCCCGAAGATGAGCCTGCGTCATGGGTGCGCTTGAGGGTGTCCTTGTGTTCCTTCAGACCAGTCTCAACCTGAATGGCCTTGTTCACCAGGGTGGTGAAGTCGGCGAAGTCTTGGACAAGGAGTGCTAGCTTAATATCAGGGTTGAGCCCTTCACGGAACTTCTCCTGTCTGCGGGCATCAGTAGCGATGTCTTCCTTAGCATAGCGAGACAATTCGAGGAACTCCCGCTGATAAACATCCACAGCCTTGCTTCCCTGGATGAGGTTGCGGAACTCACGTTTCTTCTGGTCCATGATTCCTTGAGGAATGTAGCGGGCACGGAAAGCAGCTTGAAACTCCAGCCAAGAAATGATGGTTCCAACAGGCAAGGTGCGTCTGTGGCTGTCCCACCATTGAGCAGCGGGACCCTTCAGAAAGTAGAATGCAAAGGTGACATAGCTATCAGGGGCAACACCAGCTGACTCCATCTCGTATGTGATGTCACTGAGCCAGTCATCAGCATCAAGCGGCTGAACTGAGTTGCGGAAGACAGTCGGGTTGAGGCGCACAAAGTCTTGCAAAGTTATTGGGGCTGGCTGCTGGTTAGCATTAGGACGAGGAAACTGATCCGTTGCCCCTTGCATGAATTGATGGTTCAGTTCAAACTGTTGCATCATTGCAGCCATATAGTCGGGCGGTGGTGGATTGTTGGCACCACGGCCACGACCTGCGGGTCTAACCATCCTGCTAAAAATTAACAGGGGTAGTTTAGCAACGAGCAATTGCAGAAGTATGGAATCATTCATGAGGTAACATGCACATTAAGGGAAGTGCAATAGATACATCATAACAGTCAAACATGACATACAGATCCATACATAGAGTCGGTTACAAGCCAGCATTACAAGAACGGAAAGAAAAGGCTAGACATACTAGACGGCACACAGACACGCGGTGGAAAGATACAACAACGGGACATAGCGAAGGCTACATCAACGTTGGAGATAACCACAGAAGCCAGGCAACTGCAAGTGACGACGCAGGGTGCCCTCGACACGAGGATCCTGCGCTCCGTGAACACTCTGGTGCAGAACCTGGTCCCGGACTGGAAGAAGAGGACCACGTGGAGGAGTATGACCTCCAATGGCAGGCCACTCAAGACCTGGTGGCATCTCTGTCCTGCGTGGGTAAAGGATGTACTTCGGATGCATCCCTGCACTGACTGCTGGCAGCAACTGCTAGAGCGTCGTAAAGACGAGCACGAGTGGCGTACAACTCGATAGCAAGAGCTCAGACAGTGCGATCCAGAGCCTCAGTGTACTGGACCAAAACCTGCGGGTCATAACGACATCACACGTAAGGGGTGCAGACAGCAGTGTAGTACCCACTCTCATCCCCAGCGGGGGCATACGGGATGTAGCGGAACCCAGACTCATCCAAGCGAGGGTGCTCTCGGCGGAGATGGGCAATAGCAGCATAGGCAGCATCATGGACTACCATGTCAACAGTCACTCCAATACCATGAAAGGTGTGCATCTCAGTGATGGAGTTATTCTACCGATCGAAGATTCAAACCTCAGCGCGGTACTGCTCCTGGTTGAACTCGTGGTAGTCCTCGTAAACAGTGTACTAAGGGTACCAGAGATATCCCAGCCTGGTCAAGGGGTCGACCAGAATAGCAGGGAATCCAGTCGCATCAACAGCCATAGTCTGGCGTACGAGCTGCGTTGCGGGACGCATCTGAAACAAGGAGTTTAATGATGTCAAATGACAGTGTGTGAATCATACATCATAAATTCAAAGGAATAGTTGCAGATAATCCAGCTCTCCGGGTTGATGTGATCACGAGAACCTAATGTTAGAGATAGTAAAATCTTTAAACCGAATAGAAGAGAGATCAGAATCCCAGAGTAAAGAAGAGGAATAAAAGATCCTAATCCCAACCATTGGCGACATGGGCCCGTAAGCCACACAGCCATGTTAGTAAATTAGTTTTTCAAAGACTAGACTCAACTTCGGCCAAGGAGTTGGAAAGGGGCTTCCTACAGGCAGTCGGCTTTTATACCAACTTGTGACGCCCCCGACTCAATCGTGCACTAATCATAGACGCAAATGCGCACGATCAAGATCAGAGACTCACGGGAAGATATCACAACACAACTCTAGACACAAATTAAAATAATACAAGCTTTATATTACAAGCCAGGGGCCTCGAGGGCTCGAATACACAAGAGTCAGCGGAAGCAACAATATCTGAGTACAGACATTATTAGACAAGTTTGCCTTAAGAAGGCTGAGCAAAACAATGACATCTAAATCGAAAAGGCGCAGACCTCCTGCCTGGGGCCTCCTAACTACTCCTGGTTGGCGGTCTCCACGTAGTAGTAGGCTCCGTCGTGGTAGTAGTAGTCGTCGACGGGGTCAGCTGGCTCCTGGGATCCGTCATCTGATCGCAGCAATCGGGTATGCGGAAAAAGAGGTAGCAAAGCAACCGTGAGTACTCATCCAATGTACTCGCAAGACTTACATCAGAACTATTCTAAGTATGCATCGGTATCAATGGGAAGGGGCTGTATCTGTGGACCATACTGCAGAAATGCCCGAATAGAGGGGGAAGACCTAGCCTATCGAAGACTAGCATCTTGCAGCGTCTTGTAGCATTAGAAGAGTGCAGATTAGCATATTATAAAGTAGTAGCAACGCCCAGAGATCCTTCCTCGACTCCCTGCGAGAAAGCGATCCCGGAGCCAACATATTATTAAGCATCACAAGTATCCAGTTCTAGTTGTAGTAAATTTGGATACTTTTCGAGCGTCCTGTTACCGTGGACACGGCTATTCGAATAGATATACTTCCCTGCAGGGGTGCACCAACTTACCCAACATGCTCAATTAACTCTGGCCGGACACACTTTTATCTGGTCATGCCCAGCCTCGGCTGATCGACACGCCGTAGCCCTACCTAGGCTCAGCAGAGAGGCCAGCAAGCCGGTCTAAATCCTAAGCGCTCAGGGGTCTTCGGCCCATCACCCTTTGCACTCCTGTGCGTTGCATGGGCGGACGGGACCAGACCTAGCCCCTGTATACACACACAGGCTATCGCGGTCCACCCGGGCGCGCGCCGCTCAGTTGCTGACGTCTGAAGAGCTTCGGCTGAAACATACGACGCCGAGTGCCCATACTATTCCCGCGTGGTGGTTAGTGTGAAAAGGCCAGAGGCCTACTCAGATCACACATCCAAACCCATTAATGCATTGGGAGCTCGCGGTGACGATCAGTGACCCTGTCGCCCCGCTCGAGGACTTACGGCAAGGGCCAGGCCCATCCCTCTCCTCGGGTGGTCTGCCTGCCAGGCCGTGCCTCGTAAGTACCTCGCGGGTACCCTCCAGGTCAACCCGACTTCACAAGAGACTGTCGGGAACTCAGGTCCGCTTCTGCCGGGGTGGTACCGTCTGTCCCTTCAGTCCCACAGTAATAGTTAAAAGGGGCAACAATTAAAGGTAACAGTGTGTTTATCATCAAGGGGGAAGTCCGAGGAATCACCCTCGATGGACTCCCACTCGATGTATCCATCAAGGTGAACTTGGAGGAATCACCCTCGATAGGTTCACACTTGAGGGGCTATACGACAGAGGCGTCATCGGAGGTGGTGAAAGAGGAATCACCCTCGGTAACCCACAACCGACTAGCTACGCTACAGAGATATCAACAGGAGTGAGGTAGGAGGTATCACCCTCGGCACTCGATAGTAACCCCGCAGAGTCGTACAGTTAAAGATGTGCGCGGTGATGTGTCGGTCTCTGCACGTCGATCACACTGATCGAGCATCCGGAAGCTAAGCATAGTAACACGGACAAGGGTGCGGGGCCACTGATGGATCACTAATCAGCCTATACTAAGCATTTAGGACAGCAGGTAAGGTATCAACAACGATTACAAAAATAGGCTATGCATCAGAATAGGAGATATCGGACAACGGTAGTAACTTCTAATGCAAGCAGAGGAGAGAAAGAAATGGGTGATATTGAAATGATCAAGGGGGTTTGCTTGCCTGGAAGCTCTGCTGAAAGGGGCTGGACGTCAGGGGCGTAGTCGTACTCGGGAGCAGCGTCCGTCTCGGAGTCTACCGGATAGAAGAGGGGGGGAGAAACAATAAATATAAAGCAAACAGATGCAACGCAGATGCATGACATGGCAATATGCTATGCTAGGGGTGACCTAATGCGGTGCTACATGTTACAGACGGAGCGGGAAAATATCTGGGAATATTTTCCCGGTTTTAGGCATCTGTCAGACAGATGAACCGGAGGGGAAGGTTCCATGTTTGTAGTGTTGGAGGCATGTGACAGGTACATGGAGGGCATATTCGGATTCGTCTTATTTTTCATTTATTAATGATTTTCACCCGAGCTACAGATTATTTTATATGATTTTTCAAAGTTTTAATCATTTTCTGGATTTTCTAGAATTATTTTAAATTCGAAATTAAATGGGAAATTGCTACGGGTACCCAGAAATGTACCCAGCTGACCAGCAGAGAGGCTGACTAGTGGGCCCAGTTGACTGGGTCAACTGCCCAGTCAGCAGAGGCTGACTGGTGGGCCAGCTGCCCAGTCAGTAGGCTGACTGGGTCAGCCTTATCCACTTGAACAGTGGCTAGGGCCCCACATGCCAGTTACTGTATGTAACTAACAGGTTTAAACTAATCTAATGGGTTAATTCGCTAGGTGTGACCCATCTGTCAGTGTCACATTTAGTTAACAAATTAAATTAATTAGCAGTTTAGTTAATTAGTGCGGTGGGGTCCACATGTCAGTGACTGGAGTTGCCCAGTCAGCATGTTGACCAAGTCAACGTGGTCAACTGGGCCCCTGGGACCCACTAGCAGTGACCCAGGGTGGGCTCCATGGCTGGCCACGTTAGCGGCGGCCGGCGTCTCGCCGCCGGCGTCCAAAAACGCGGCGGCGCGTTCGGGACCTCGCCGGAAAAACGCTACGGACGGCCATTTGGCACGGGGCCGGTCGCGTTCGAACGTGCGTGAAGTGCCGCGTCCAACGGTGGCGGTGGCAGGGGCTGAAATGGCCGGAGTCAACCGGAGCAACGACGGCAGGCGGCGGTCGGAATCGGGCATGGTTGGTTATGACGCTAGGGGGCACGGGGGAGAGCGTGCGTGCACGCGTTGGACTCCTGGGAACCCCAGGAGCACGACGGTGAGCTCGGACGTGAGCTGCGACAACGGGGACCACGTCGGCGAGCTCGACTGCGGCGGCGGGTACGGCCATGATGAATGCGACGGCTACGGGCACGAAGAACGGCAGGGGAGTGAGGGGATCTATGCGGGTGCTCACCGGGTGGCGCACGGTTGCCGTTGGGAGGCTTAGGAGCTGCAGAGGGCGTCGGAATCGAAGAGGATCGCCGGCGGCCGTAGAGGAAGAAGACAGCCGGATACAGCGATGCGGGGGCTCCCAGCTCGAGCTGGTGGCCGTAGACGAAGTAGCGGAGCACGGCGGAGCTCGTGGACGTGCTGGCGAGGCGCGGGGAGGACAGTGGCCACGGCTACGGGGCGGCCATGGCGATGAGGGCGTTCGGGTGTGCTCGCCGGGGCGGATCTGGGGCGAGAGGGGTAGCTGCGAGGGGGGAAGTGGACGCGGGCGAACCCTAGGGCGTCTGGGACGATCTTATCATCGCCGGGGAGGCTCGGATGGCCGGCGCGTGGCCATCGGCGGCTCGGACAAGCGCGGCGCCGACACGCCAGGAGAGAGGCGGGAGGAGGGAGAAGACAGGGAGAGCTGGGCTGGGCCTGGCACTGTGGACTAGAGCCCACATGCACAGTAAGCCTCGGCCTTTTCCCCTTTCTTTTTCTGTTTATTTAAAACAGGCACCATTTGCATTTAAATAAGCCACCAAATGACTTTGCAAAAATGTGGAGCTGGTCAAAACAAATACTAGGAAATATTTAGCACTGCCACAAAAAGTTTGGGAGGCATTTGAATTTGTTTGAATTTTTCATAAATGGAAAAGCGTTTAAAAATGCTGATTTGACTCTGTTTTAATTGCCATAGCCCATTTTAGCTAATAGGTGATGTTGTTTTCCTGAACAAATAATTGTTATGGAATATTTGCTAAATGATGAACTATTTTGCAGCAACTTTTCTGCAACTTCAAATTTCACTTGCAATTTGAATTGAATTCAGTGGTGGAATTTGAAATGAGATATTAATCCAAAGTGATCAAGCATTGCAAATCATGGTGACTTAGCATAATCATTATGGATCACTGTAGCTCATTACACAGGGGTGTTACATTGGTTCTCCTACTGGATTGATAACCTTGGTTCTTAACCGAGGGAAATACTTATCTCTACTGTACTGCATCATCCTCTCGTCTTCGGGGAAATACCAACGCAGACTACAAGTAGCAGGAAGAATTTCTAGGGCCGTTGCCGGGGAGACATCATCAAAATTACGAAGTACCATCACACAAATTATCATTCACTTGCATTTACTTTTTATTTGCTTTTGCTTCTCGTTTTCATCTCCCCCACTTCTATTTTTTTTTTACAAAAACACAAAAATATTTTGTTTGCTTGCTTTAAGTTGCCACTAGGTTTAATTTTGTTATCGAAAGAGATGAGGATGCTAAAGTTCCTAAGATAGAAATTCCCTCAAATTTGGACTCAAATTTTGTTATAGTAGGGAGTGGAAATGTCATAGGGATAAACATTATTCAAGAGTTCTTTAATTGCACAGGAACTTTGGTTTGTAATGACACTCCAATTCTTAAAAGAACCAACAGTTGTGGGGAGGCTGTCTCTGCACTCTTTCTTAAACTCAAAAGAAGATTTATCCGTACTCATCCTACCTTGCAAAGATTGTTTTATGAGTTATCGGTTATAAATAACCCCAAAGCTAAAAAGATAGCTACTCTTATCCTTATGATTGAGTTTGATTACATAGTACGAGAAGCTAGAGAGATCTTTGATTTCTATAATATGAGTCAAGAAAATCCTGTGATAAATGAAATTTTATATAATGAGGATTATATGTTGCGATATGTTTTTCATGATCACCACGCCTTTGATGAAAATACTAAAAAGGAAGTTCCTCCCATACATATCATTCAACAAGTTTTTAATGGAATTAATCGTAAGTATGCTTGGATCGTAAAAGGGAACCAAGAGGGGTTTGAAGAAGGTAGCCTTAATAACCCTAGTATTTTGGTTGATGATGTGTTCCCCATTGTTTTTGAGAAACCTCCTGAAAATCAGACACCTAAGGATGTCAAAACCAAGGATGACAACACTTGAAACTATGCATTATGCCTAGCTAGGGGCATAAAACAATAGCGCTTGTTGGGAGGCAACCCAATGAATAAAATAAATCTTTGCTTTTACCTTCTGTTTTTGTGTGTTTGCATGATTATAGCTTCTGTTATGATTGTGTTTTTATGTTTTAATTAGTGTTTGTGCCAAGTAATGCCTTTGGGATGATGTTGATGATAGTATAATTGATGCTGTTTGGAAAACAGAAAGTTTTGCATCCAGTGCTGGAATTTTAGTTCTGTACTGGAGCGTCAGAAAAATCTGAAATTTTTACACAGTATTGGTGTATGAATTGTGTACGTTGTCCTAATTTTTCAGAATTTTTGGAAGTATGGCTTTTAAATAGATCTTTACAGACTATTCTGTTTTAGACAGATTCTGTTTTTGTTGCATAGTTCGCTTATTTTGATGAATCTATGGATCGTATCGGGGGGTATGAGTCATGGAGAAGTTGGAGTACAGTAGCATTATGCCAATATTAAATATGAATCAATTTACAACAGTACCTAAATTTTAAGATTTGTTTGTTATACTAACGGATCTCACGAAGTTTCTATTGAGTTTTGTGTGCTGAAGTTTTCAAGTTTTGGGTGAGACTACGATGGATAAAGGAATAAGGAGCGGCAAGAGCCTAAGCTTGGGGATGCCCAAGGCACCCCAAGGTAATATTCACGGAAGACTCAAGCGTCTACAATCTATCGGTAACTCACTTGGAGCTATATTTTTATTCATCACATGATATGTGTTTTACTTGGAGCGTCTTGTGAAATAGTTTGTTTGCTTTTTAGTTTGTCACAATCATCTTTGCTGAACACACCTTTTTGAGAGGGACACACATTATTCGTGATTTGTTAGAATACTCTATGTGCTTCACTTATATCTTTTGAGCTAGGCAGTTGCTCTAGTGCTTAACTTATATCTTTTGGAGCACGGCGGTGGTTATATTTTAAAGAAATAGTTGTGCTCTCATGCTTCACTTATATCTTTTTGAGAGTCTCATGATAGCAATGGTAATATGCACGGGTTATGAATATGGTCCTGATATGATAGGTATTCAAGAGGGATATAATAAAAACTTTCATGTAGATCACTGAATATGATAAATTTGATTCCTTGCAATAGTTTTGCGATATTAAGATGGTAATATGTGGGTGGTATTAGTAGATAATTGTGGTTTAGTAAGAATAATTGTGTTAAGGTTTGTGATTCCCGAAGCACGCACGTATGATCTGTCGTTATGCTAAGAAGTTGGAGCATGAATTATTATTGATTGTCTTCCTTTGTGTGGCGGTCGGGGGCGCGCGATGGTTAACTCCTACCAACCTCCCCCCTAGGAGCATGCATAGTAGTACTTTGCTTCGAGGGCTAATAAACTTTCGTAATAAGTATGTGAGTTCTTTATGACTAATGTGAGTCCATGGATTATACACACTCTCACCCTTCCGCAATTTGCTAGCCTCTTCGGTACCGTGCATTGCCCTTTCTCACATTGAGAGTTGGTGCAAACTTCGCCGGTGCATCCAAACCCCGTGATATGATACGCTCTATCACACATAAGCCTCCTTATATCTTCCTCAAAACAGCCACCATACCTACCTATCATGGCATTTCCATAGCCATTCCGAGATATATTGCCATGCAACTTCCACCGTTCCATTTTTATGACATACATCATCATTGTCATATTGCTTTGCATGATCATATAGCTGACATAGTACTTGTGGCTCATCCATTGTTCATCATTGTCATACATGTTACGCTAGCATCATTGCACATCCTAGTACACTGCCAGAGGCATTCATATAGAGTCATATTTTTGTTCTAGTATCGAGTTGTAATGTTGAGTTGTAAGTAAATAGAGGTGTGATGATCATCATTATTAGAGCATTGTCCCAGTGAGGTAAGAATGATGGAGACTAATGAGTCCTCGAAAAAGTGGGGATGAGGTCCATGAGATCGTTCTAAAAAAAGAGGCAAAAAAAGAGCCAAGAAAAAAAAGAAAAAAAAGAAAAAAAATAAAAAATAAAATAAAAAAAATAAATGAGAGAAAAAGAGAGAAGGGGCAATGTTACTATCCTTTTCCACACTTGTGCTTCAGAGTAGCACCATTTTTTTCATATAGAGAGTCTCCTATTTTGTCACTTTCATATACTAGTGGGAATTTTTCATTATACAACTTGGCTTGTATATTCCGATGACGGGCTTCCTCAAATGCCCGAGGTCTTCATGAGCAAGCAAGTTGGATGCACACCCACTTAGTTTTCATGTTGAGCTTTCATACACTTATAGCTCTTAGTGCATCCGTTGCATGGCAATCCCTACTCCTCGCATTGACATCAAATGATGGGCATCTCCATAGCCCGTTGATTAGCCTCGTTGATGTGAGACTATCTTCTTATTTTTGACTCCTCCTATTTATCCCTACCACCATACTCTATTCCACCCATAGTGCTATATCCATGGCTTGCGCTCATGTATTGAGTGGGAGTTGAAAAAGCTGAAGCGCGTTAAAAAGTATGAACCAATTGCATGGCTAAAACCGGGGTTGTGCATGATAAATATTTTGTGTGAAGAAGATGGAGCATGACAGGATTGTATGTTTTTGTAGGGATAACGTTCTTAAGCATTTTTATTTTGAAAGACATGATTGTTTATTAGTATGCATGAGTATTGATGTCTTTATATCAAATTATAGACTATTGCTTTGAATCATTTGGATCTTATTATTCATACCGTAAGAGAGAGATTACATGATGAAACATGATAGGTAGCATTCCACATCAAAAATTCTGTTTTTATCATTTACCTACTCGAGGACGAGCAGGAATTAAACTTGGGGATGCTGGATACGTCTCCAACGTATCTATAATTTTTGATTGTTCCATGCTATTATAGTATCAATCTTGGATGTTTTTATATGCAATTATATATCATTTCTTGGGACTAACCTATTAACCTACTGCCCAGTGCCAGTTGTTGTTTTCTGCTTGCTTTTAGCTTTTCAGAGAAACGGTACCAAATGAAGTCCAAATGCCACAAAACTTTTTGGAGATTCTTTTCTGGACAAAAGAAACCTTGGAAGCTTCGGGAGGAGGCCAGAAGCCTCACGGAGGCGTCACAAGGCAACAGGGTGCGCCCCAGGGGGGCCACGCCGTGTTGCCTTGTGGGGCCCACGTGACTCCGTTTGACCTAATTCCACTTCTATAAATTCACAAATATTGGGAAACCAACAGAGAGCCATAAGAAATAACCTTTCCGCCGCCGCAAGCCTCTGTTCTTTCGTGATCCCATCTGGAGGCCTTTTCCGGTACTCTGCCGGAGGGGGAATCGATCACGGAGGGCTTCTACATCAACCTTGCTACCCTTCCGATGATGTCTGAGTAGTTTACAATAGACCTACAGGTACATAGCTAGTAGCTAGATGGCTTCTTCTCTCTCTTTGATCTTCAATACAATGTTCTCCTTGATGTTCTTGGAGTTCTATCCGATGTAATCTTCTTTTGCGGTGTGTTTGTTGGGATCCGATGAATTGTGAGTTTATGATCAAATTATTCATGAGAAATATTTGAGTCTTCTCTGAAATCTTTTATGCATGATTGTTATAGCTTTGTATTTCTCTCCGATCTATCGGTTTAGTTTGGCCTACTAGATTGATTTATCTTGCAATGGGAGAGGTGCTTTGTGATGGGTTCAATCTTGCGGTGCTCAATCCCAGTGACAGAAGGGGACATGACACATATTTGTATTGTTGCCATTAATGATAAAAAGATGGGGTTTATTCATATTGCTTGAATTTGCTTCTCTACATCATGTCATCTTGCTTAAGGCATTACTCTGTTTTTAACTTAATACTCTAGATGCATGCTGGATAGCGGTCGATGAGTGGAGTAATAGTAGTAGATGCAGGCGAGAGTTGGTCTACTTGTCTCGGACGTGATGCCTATATACATGATCATTGCCATGAATCTTTCATAATTATTTGCTATTCTGTCAATTGCCCAACAGTAATTTGTTTACCCACCGTATGTTTCTGCGCTCGAGAGAGAAGCCTCTAGTGAAAACTATGGCCCCCGGGTCTATCTTTATCATATTAAAAACCTAAAATTACCTTGCTGCAATTTATTTTATTTTATTTTAATTAGTAGTTTAGTTTATATATTTACCTCGATAAGATTTAATCCTTGCAAGTAACCGCTAAGAGGATTGATAACCCTCTTATTTGCGTTGGGTGCAAGTGTTTGCTATTGTGTGTGCAGGTGCGCTTAACGGAATTTTGCTTGGTTCTCCTACTGGATTGATAACCTTGGTTCTTAACTGAGGGAAATACTTATCTCTACTGTACTGCATCATCCTCTCCTCTTGGGGGGAAATACCAACGCAGACTACAAGTAGCAGTCTTCGAGAGCAAAACGGAGTCGAGAAGGTGCACGAGGGCCCCAGAAGTTCAGGTGGCGCGCCCCAGGGGGGCGCTCCTTGAGCTTGTGGCTCCCTCGGACTCCTTCTCAGTTGTTTCTTATTTTCCTAATTTTTTAAATATTCCAAAACAAACAGAAAGTATTTTTATGGAATTTTTGGAGTCGGTTTACTTACCGTATCACGTACCTATTCCTTTTTCAGAATTCTGGAGTACTTCGGAAGGTTTCTCCGACATATTCTTCAGCTTCAGTTACTTGAATAATGTCTGAATCAATGTTAATGGGGGTATCTGCAATATAATGTTTAATTGTTTGCCCATTAACCACCTTCGAGTTGTTTCCTTCGGCGTTATTGATTTTGATGGCTCCGGAACGGTAAAGTTCTTCGACGATATACGGTCCTTCCCATTTAGGGAGAAGTTTACCCCCAAAATGTCTGAAATGAGACTTGTACAAAAGAACTTTATCACCAATATGAAA
This sequence comes from Elymus sibiricus, assembly GCA_039707655.1. Taxonomy (NCBI): domain Eukaryota; kingdom Viridiplantae; phylum Streptophyta; class Magnoliopsida; order Poales; family Poaceae; genus Elymus; species Elymus sibiricus. The sequence continues at coordinate 258,535,634 of CM077676.1, forward strand.
TTTACGTTTTTGAATTCTTTTATCATGCCATCTTTTAACTTTTTCTTGAAATAACTTAGCATTTCTATAAGATTGTGTTCTCCATTCATCCAGAGAACCAATATCAAATAACCACTTTTCACCGGCAAGCTTAAAATCATAGTTAAGTTCTTTAATGGCCTAATAAGCTTTATATTCTAACTCAAGAGGTAAATGACAAGCTTTTTCGTAAACCATTTTATACGAGGACATACCCATAGGATTTTTATAAGCAGTTCTATATGCCCATAAAGCATCATCAAGTTTCTGACCAATTCTTTCTAGATCTATTAACAGTCTTTTGCAACATTAATTTTATTTCTTGATTACTTAATTCAACTTGCCCACTAGACTGAGGATGATAAGGTGATGCTATTCTATGGTTTACATCATGATTAGCTAGAACCTTACGGAAAGCACCATGAATAAAATGTGAACCACCATCAGTCATTAAATATCTAGGGACTCCAAACCTCAGAAAGATAACCTCTTTAAGCATTTTAATAGAAGTCTTATGATCAGCACTACTAGTTGGAATAGCTTCTAGCCACTTAGTAGCATAATTAACAACAACCAAAATATGAGTGTATCCATATGAAGGAGGAAAAGGTCCCATATAATCAAAACCCCAAACATCAAATGGTTCAATAACAAGTGAATAATTCATAGGCGTTTCGTGACGTTTACTAATATTACCAACTCTTTGACATTCATTACAAGAAAGGACAAACATACGTGCATCTTTTAAGAGAGTGTGCCAATAAAATCAGATTGCAATACCTTGTGTGTAGTTCTATCTCCAGCATGGTATCATCCGTATGCTTCGGAGTGGCACTTCCTCAATATTTGTTCCTACTCATGCTTAGGTACACAACGTCTAATAACACCATCTACTCCTTCTTTATATAAATGCGGGTCATCCCAAAAGTAATGTCTTAAATCAAAGAAGAACTTTTTCTTTTTGTTGGTATGTGTAATTAGGTAGTATATATTTAGCAACAATGAAATTAGCATAATATGCATACCAAAGATTATCACGAGAAGTGGAAGCATTTATAACAGCTAATTGCTCATCAGGAAAACTATCATTAACAGGTATTGGGTCATTAATAATATTTTCCATTCTAGACAAATTATCCGCGATAGGATTATCAGCTCCCTTTCTACCAACAATATGCAAATCAAACTCTTGTAATAAAAGAATCCACCTAATTAATCTAGGCTTAGCATCTTTCTTATCCATAAGATATTTAATAGCAGCATGATCAGTATGAATAGTAACTTTATAATCAACAATATAAGGTCTAAACTTATCACAAGCAAACACAACTGCTAGAAATCCTTTTTCAGTAGTGGCATAATTTCTTTGAGCAGTGTCCAAGGTCTTACTGGCATAATGAATAACATTTAATTTCTTAACAACTCTTTGACCTAGAACAACACCAACGACATAATCACTAGCATCACACATTATTTCAAAGGGTAAATTCCAATCAGGTGGTTGCACTATAGGTGCAGTTACTAAAGCATTCTTAAGTATTTCAAAGGCTTCTACGCAATCATCATCAAAAATAAATGGAACATCATTTTGTAGGAGATTAGTAAGAGGCCTAGAAATTTTAGAGAAGTCCTTAATTAACCTTCTATAGAAACTTGAATGACCGAGAAAGCTTCTTATACCTTTAATATCTTTAGGACATGGCATTTTCTCAATTGCATCAACTTTAGCTTTATCTACTTCAATGCCTCTTTCAGAAATTTTATGACCAAGGACTATACCTTCATTCACCATAAAGTGGCACTTCTCCTAATTCAAGACGAGACTAGTCTCTTCACATCTCTGCAAAACTCTATCAAGATTGCTCAAACAGTCATCAAAAGAAGTCTCGTAAACGGAAAAATCATCCATGAAGACCTCACAAATTTTCTCACAGAAATCAGAGAATATAACAGTCATACATGTTTGAAAAGGAGCAGGTGCATTAGATAAACCAAAAGGCATACATCTATAAGCATAAGTTCCAAAAGGACAAGTAAAAGTAGTTTTCTCTTGATCTTCTTATGACACAAGTATTTGAGAGAAACCGGAATATCCATCTAGGAAACAAAATGTGTATGCTTAGATAATCTTTCTAACATTTGATCAATGAAAGGCAAAGGATAATGATCTTTCCTAGTAGCTTTATTTAATTTCCTAAAGTTAATTACCATCCTATAATAACTCTCTGTGGGATAAGTTCATTTTTATCATTAGGAACAACAATAATGCTACCTTTCTTAGGGACACAATGAACATGACTTACCCATCTACTATCACCAATAGAATAAGTTATACCTGCCTCCAGAAGCTTTAATATTTCCGTTCTTACCACACCCTTCATCTTAGGATTCAAGCGACGCTGATGATCAACGAGTGGTTTGGCATCGGGCTCCATATTAATCTTGTGTTCGCACAAGGTAGGACTAATGCCCTTAAGATTATCAAGAGTATATCCAATTGCAGCATGATGTTTCTTCAAAGTTTCCAATAATCTCTTTTCTTCATGCACTGAAAGGTTAGCATTGATAATAATAGGATATATCTTCTTTTCATCAAGATAAGCATATTTCAATGTATCTGGGAGTTTCTTTAATTCGAATACAGGATCACCCTTAGGTGGAGGAGGATCTCCCAAAATTTCAACAGGCAAATTGTGGTTAAAGATAGGTGCTTGCCTAAAGAATATTTCATTTCTTTTATTCATATGCATATCATTTTCATGATCTAAAAAATATTGCTCTAAAGGATCAGTAGGAGGCACAATAATAGAAGCAAGACCAATAATATCATCTTTATTAGGTAAATCTTTATCATGAGGTTGTCTAGTGAACTTAGAGAAATTAAATTCTTGGGATACGTCACCAAACTTAACCTTTACTTTATCTTTTACACAATCAATTTCAGCATTAACAGTATTCAAAAAGGGTCCACCAAATAAAATGAGACAAAAATTATCTTGTTGTGATCCAAGTACTAAGAAATCGGTAGGGTATTTGATCTTACCACACAAGATTTCAACATCTCTAACAATCCCAAGCGGTGAAATGGTATCCCTATTTGCAAGCTTAATAGTAACAACAATCACTTCTATCTCAGAGGGTGAAATTTCATGCATGACTTCTTGATAGAGAGAAAAAGGAGTAACACTTATACTAGCACCCATGTCACATAAACCATGATAGAAGTGATCTCCAATCTTAACGGGAACAACAGGCATGCCAACAACCTTTTTATTCTTATCTAACATATCCTGTTCATTTCTAACAGGTTTAGCAATTCTAGCAGCTTCATCACAGAAATAAATAACATGTCCATCAATATTATCAACTAAGAGATCTGTAACTGATACGTCTCCGTCGTATCTACTTTTACAAACACTTTTGCTCTTGTTTTGGACTCTAATTTCCATGATTTGAATGAAACTAACCCGGCATGACGCTGTTTTCAGCAGAACTACCACAGTGTTGTTTTTTGTGCAGAAATAAAAGTTCTTGGATTAATGCCCTTATCTGGCCCTGGACCAAAGCCCTGTTTTCTACTAGTGTATCCAGTTTCTGTATAACTCATGTTTTATAGAGAAATTTTTCTCCATTTTCTGCAGCAACGCACGGGGTATCATCTAGTTAATTAAAGTTGGTTATGCTTTCAGCTTTCCTAATTAGCTTTGTTTTGGTAATGGACAGTGATGAAGATTCTACATGCCTTTGCACCTCGATCATCAACTCAAACCGCCAAGCTTTAGTTAGCTTTTCTTCCATTTTCCTTTACTAAACTACTAGATGATACATCAGTCTTGCTCTCTCTATACTTTGGAAGATTTGGGATTCCAGAAACGTGATGGTTTTTCGTAATGAGGGCCACTCTGCGCATCTAGCGGTCCCGAACATTGTACATTACTTTACTCTCTGGACTGCTAGATTTAGGGTGCCTCAACAGAATGTTGACGCCATGTCATGGCATCAATACGTCTCCTCGCACGCTAGCGCACCTCTGTAAACTTTGAGTAATGCATTCAGGTGGGGAGCCCCCCAAAACCTTCTGGAGATTTTTTATGGAATATATGAAAAATACTGGAGCAAAAATCCACCGAAGAGGGGCCACCTGTTGCCCACAAGGCAACAGGGCGCGCCCACCCCCCTGGGCGTGCCCTGTTACCTTGTGGGGCCCACAGGCGACCATCTGACCTAATTCCAGCACTATAAATTCCGTTTCCTCGAGAAAAAAATAAGAAAAGAAGTTTCATCACGTTTTACGACACGGAGCCGCCGCCACCTCCTGTTCTTCATCGGGAGGGCAGATCTGGAGTCCGTTCGGGCTCCGGAGAGGGGGATTCGTCGCCATCGTCATCATCAACCATCCTCCATCAACAATTCCATGATGCTCACCACCGGGAGTTAGTAATTCCTTCATAGGCTTGCTGGACGGTGATGGGTTGGATGAGATTTATCATGTAATCGAGTCAATTTGTTAGGGCTTGATCCCTAGTATCCACTATGTTTTGAGATTGATGTTGCTATGACTTTGCTATGCTTAATGCTTGTCAGTAGGGCCCGAGTGCGATGATTTCAGATCTGAACCCTCTATGTTTTCAGGAATATATTTAAGTTCTTGATCCTATCTACTAGTTATATGCACTTGTTATTGTTCTCATCCGTAGACCCCATAGTGACAATTTTTTGGGTGTGACGCCCCCGACTTAATCGTGCCCTAATCATACACGCAAATTCACACGATCAAGCCAAAGGACTCATGGGAAGATATCACAACACAACTCTAAACACAAATAAAAGTCATACAAGCTTTATATTACAAGCCAGGGGCCTCGAGGGCTCGAATACATAAGCTCGCGAACAAGCGTTAGCGGAAGCAACAACAATATCTGAGTACAGACATAAAGGATAAACAAGCTTGCCTTAAGAAGGCTGAGCAAAACAATGATAACTAGATCGAAAGGCGCAGGCCTCCTGCCTGAGAGCCTCTGAATCTACTCCTGGTCGTCGGTCTCCACGTAGTAGTAGGCTCCGGCGGGGTAGTAGCAGTCGTCGGCGGCGGGAGCAGCTGGCTCCTGGGATCCATCGTCTGATCGCAGCAATCGGGTATGGGGGAAAAGAGGTAGCAAAGCAACCGTGAGTACTCATCCAAAGTACTCGCAAGACTTACATCAGATCTATTCTATTTATGCATCGGTATCAACTGAAGGGGCTGTATCTGTGGACTAGACTGCAGAAATGCCAGAATAGAGTGAAGGCCTAGCCTATCGAAGACTGGCAACTTGCAACATCTTGCAGCATTAGAAGGGTGTAGATTAGTACATAAATATAGTAGTAGCAACAAGCATAATAGTAGCCATGCCCAGAGATCCTTCCTCGACTTCCTGCGAGAAAGCAATCCCGGAGCTAACCAATTATTAAGCATCTCAAGTATCCAGTTCTAGTTGTAGAAGATCGGCATACTCTCTGAGCGTTTGTTACCTAGGCTCGACAGAGAGGCCAGCACGCCGGTCTAACTCCTAAGTGCGAAGGGGTCATGGGCCAATCGTCCTTTGCACTCCTGCGCGTTGCGAACGCGGCCGGTGAGCAGACCTAGCCCCCTTAATACAAGCGTAGGCTTTCCCAGTCCAACCCGGCGCGCACCGCTCAATTGCTGACGTGTGAGAGCTTTCGGAAGAATCGTACGACGCCGAGTGCCCATACTTATTCCCGCGTGGTGGTTAGTACGAAAAGGCCAGAGGCCTACTCATATTAGATATCCTAACCCATTAGTGTGCTGGGAGCTCGCGGTGACAATCAGTGATCCACGATCTGTGGTCCCGTCGCCCCATCTCGTGGACTTACGGCAAGGGCCAGGAATGCCCGGCCGTGCCACGTAATTATCTCGCGGGTACGCTCACGGTCAACCCGACTCCACAACTCTCGCGGGTACCCCTCGGGGTCAACCCGACTTCCACAAGTTTCTGAAGTAAAGACAAAGTATCCGTGTGTCCATAACATCAAGGAGGAATCCGAGGAATCACCTTCGTTGGATTCCCACTAGATGTATCCGTCAAGGTGAACTCGGAGGAATCCGAGGAATCACCTTCGTTGGATTCCCATTAGATGTATCCGTCAAGGTGAACTCGGAGGAATCACCCTCGATGGGTTCACACTTGAGGGGTTGCACAACAGAGGCTTCATCGGAGGTGGTGAAAAAGGAATCACCCTCGGTAACCCACAACCGATTAGCTAGGCTACAGAGATATCATCAGGAGTGATGTAGGAGGTATCACCCTCGGCACTCGATATTACCTATGCAGAGTCATACAACTAAGGGGGTGTGCAGTGATGTGCTGGTGTCAGCCCATCGATCACATTGATTGGGGCACCAGTAACAAAGCGGGGTAACGGGGTGTGGCACCCTGGCTCAGAGCAACCGGTTTACCTTGCATTGCCAGCCCAGAGATCAAGTCTTCTGGCAATACACAACAACTTGGCACAGAAAACAACCGCTTTATTGATCTCTTAGCGGAAACATAGGTTTACATCATACATGATGAGCGAGGCCAAGCGGCACACACGGTGCGGCTGCACTTATGTACATTATTTAGTAGACATGGCAGGGGCCTCGATGATAAGGGAACTACTACTATGCGGCAGCGGAACGACGAGGTAGCGGAACTCCATTCCACAGGGACACTGTTGGGACACGGCCTAGATCGCGACATAATGCTCAACATCACCTCCTTGCACGGCTTCTCCTGCATCTGGCATGATAAGCCAGGTTAGTACTTTGAATGTACTCGCAAGCTCACAGCAAACAAAACAAGTGCGACAAACAATAACAAGGCATTTAACAGATTTAATGCATGAGCATGATACTACTCAACACGAGATGTGCGTGAAACAGTGTCGTGGTCCTCGGGACCAACTTACCATTTCGGGGTTACCACGTAACCACCGTTCATCACTTACCAACGTGATCCTCCCTTGATCACATTCATACCTTTCATAGTGATCCTCGATCACCATTTCTGCATGTGCTATCTTGTGAAGCTTAGTGTGCAAGTTAACTTTATCTGTTGACCCACGGTGTGACCTACTACGAACTGTGTCCATATCCGAGGACGCGGCTATCGATAGTTTATACACTCTGCAGAGGTTAGTACACTGTACCCACACCACGGAACTCATGGCCTCGTGCTCCCATTCGGGTGGACCAATGACATTCCGACAAAACCAATCTATTGCATGACACTCTCCCGGCCACTCCGACAAACTCCCTTTTGGGCTATGTCCTGGGTGACCCTGGTGCCAACATGTGACACCCGCCACCTCTGTGGCTGCCACCGTCGTGGCCAACATCAAAACTGTCCCAAACGGGGACCTTGGTACCATCAAAACTCGGGTCCTCAAGGTTATGACTGCCTACCGGGCCAGGGTAGCGCCAGAGCACAACCTTCCCTCATAAGAGGCACCGGCGAGAGGCATGACAATAGACCACATTAGGGCCTCCCCATCCAGGCAAGTGTGGTTGCACTGGTGAGCTCGATTCGGTGGCACCATGACTCGATCAACAGCATGTTCAAGTTGGATTATTATCAAGTTTAACTTGAAAAGAAAATGATTCGATCCATAGTGTATGAATGGATGCACGGGTCATGATCATTAATAACAAATGCATCATGTTGCCATATGAGTATATGCCATGATACCTACTGCACACTAGCAAGAAAGCATGTATCCTACTGCATAAATTATCAACATGACAGGATAAAGTTTACGCAATAATATTTATGTAGCAAGTTATTTTAAATAGTGAATAAAGGATGAATTTAATTCGATTAAACCAAGTCATTGCAATGCCATCCTTGCATATGAATGTTGTGGCTTGCCTTGGTTCAGAGGAGTGTCACAGTACTCCTGGCCTTCTCCAACACAACTAGGTTCTTCTGAAATTAAATTAAATGCAAAAAGAAAATGTCACATCCTACTGTTTATTGCACCAGAAATTCTCAACAGCAAGAAAAATTCTGAAGTTTGGCATACAGAAATTTGGAATTTCATAAACCAGTAGTAAAAAGAATCAAATCATTTGGACTTATAGATTAAAAGTTATGGTTGGTCAAAGATGGATTAGAATCTGGTCAAAATTTCCATTTAAATGAATTTAACCGAGCGGCCACGTCGAAGGCGTATTTTGGAAATGCGCCTCCACTTACGTACCGGTTCGCGAGAGAGAGAGAATGACAGGTGGGGCCCTATGTCAGGTTTTAAACGAGAGAGAGGGAGGAACAGAGCGCGGCGGCTCTATCGCCGGCGGTTCTCCGGCGAGGAGACCTCGGCAATCACCAGAGATGGGGGGGATGGGACTAGCGCAGCGAGACGGTCATGGACGTACCCGAAGCGCGACCTGAGGAGGTCGGACGGCGTGGCGGCGATCTTCTCCAGAGACGGCGGCGGCGGAGCTGATCGGAGTCGGCGTTTCCGGCGACAATCCGGTGAGTTCTTGCTACCGCCGTGCTTAGGAGGTTGCTACGGTCTCAACGGTGGCAGTGGTTGGAGCTGAGGTGGACTAGGATGAGAGCTCGGAGGAGGGGGATCCGCGGCGGTCGCCGGCGAGGTTTGAAGGCCAAAGGCCTTCCCGGCGTTGTCCGCAGCTTCTGGCGATTGATTTGAGAGAGGAGAGGGGTTTTGGGATGGTTAGACCGGTCGGGGAGGAGCTCTATTTATAGGAGAGGCGAGGCAGTGCTCGGGCTTCCGCCGGAGCTGAGCGGCAGGGCGACCTGGGGGCGGTGAGGACTCGGGCGAGCTAGGGGACGACGCAGGCGAGGCCAAGCACAGCGCTCGCACGCGGGCTCGGGCGCAGGCGCACTAAGGGGAACAGGGCCGCGCGTGTAAGCCACTGTGCCGCAAGCTAGCGTCGTGGCCGCGTCCGTCGTGCCCCCTTCCAGCGCCAGGGAAGGTCGGGGAGGGGCTGGGGGGATGAATGGGAGTGTACTGAGTCAACTAGACATGCTGCGGTGGCGCGAGGGGAGAGGATGGACGGTGGCCGATTGAACCCGACGGGCAGAGCGCACAGAGCGCGTGCATTGCACCCTGCTCACACGCGGTCACCGCGTGCATTGGCATGCAGGTAACTTTCAGCGCTGCCACACTATGTCCATCGTGTTGTCCCTTCCACGCGGTGCCTAGAATTACTCTTGGCTCGATAGATGGCTCAATGGAGGTGACAAGAGGAAGCAGCAAAGTTCCTGGACAGAAACTTGCTCCAAGTACCGAGGACAAATGGCTGGGCAATATGAGCTGAAATTAGGCGTTTAAGCATTACTTAGGAAGGTCATTAAGTGGTAAAAATTTCAGATTAAAAAGATCAAGGAATAATATAGTTGCTTCACAAAGTGACTTTTCTGTCCAGAAGCAAAATATTTTCCTGGGCTGAAAAGTTCCAAATGGCCATGGGATATTTTTGCATAGGAATGTGAGGCATGACCCAAAGAATATTTGGAAATTTTCTAGGATTTTTCTGAGCAATAAAAATAGGGGTTGCTTCATAGCTAATTGAGGAAATGAGCATTTTCAGAGAGAAAATAAATATAATGCCATTAAATAAAAATATCCAATGGCATTATTTTGAGAGGGATGAGGTCTAGGGAGGGTTTAAGGATGAAGGAACCCACTTGGAAGAAAATCAAAGAATAAATCCAAGTGGTAAGTCCAAAAGAAATGACTGAAAAACCCAAATGCAAATGAAATACTCAATAAAACCAAATAAAATCCAAATAAAAGAAAAAGCAAAATCCAGGGTGTTACACGGGGACAAGGATGAGGGGCCACAGATGGTTCACTAACCAACGTAGACTAAGCATTTAGGATAGCAGGTAAGGTATCAACAGTAGTTACAAAAACAGGCTATGCATCAGAATAGGAGCATTCAACTACAGTAGCAAATTCTAATGCAAGCATGGGAGAGAAAGAAAAGGCAATATTGGAATGATCAAGGAGGGTTTGCTTGCTTGGAAGCTCTGCTGAAAAGGTCTGGTTGTCAGAGGCGTAGTCGTACATGGTAGCAGCGTCGGTCTCTGGGTCTACCGGAGAAGAAGAGGGGGAAGAAACAATAAGTACAAGCAAACAAATTCAACACAATGCATGGCATGGCAATATGTTGTGCATGGGGTGACCTAATGCAGCACTGCATGTTAGGGACGGAGCGGGAAAATATCTGAGAATATTTTCCCGGTATTAGGCATCTGTCAGACAGATGAACCAGAGGGGAAGGTTCCATGTTGCAATGTTGTGGGCATGTGACAGCTACATGGAAAGCATATTCGGTTTCGTCTCGTTTTTCTGATCAACTTTCATGTAGAAAACTTTTCCATCCGAGCTACGGATTAATTTCTACGATTTTTCAAAGTTTTAAACCATTTTCTGAAATTTCAAGAATTATTTTAATTAATTAAATCCGAATTATCCAGAACAGTAAATGCTTTATTGCGTCAGCAGTACGTCATGATGACGTCAGCAGTCAACACCAGCTGGTCCAGGTCAAACCTGACCACTGGGACCCACATGTCAGTGACTCAGCTTAATTAATAGATTAATTAACAGGTTAATTATTTATTAAAAATGTTTAATTAGTGTGGGGGCCCCCATGTCAGTGACCCAGGCTGCCCAGTTAGCAGGGTTGACCAAGTCAACCAAGCCAACGGGACCCACTGGGCCCACTGTCAGCGTCACAGGGGAGGCCACGTGGCGGCCAGGTCAGCAAGCGGCGCCGGAGTTGCTCCAGCGAGCCGTTTCGCGGTGGGGCTTCAATGGAGTTGGCCGGAAAACAGCTACAGGCGGCTGTTCGATGCGCGGGTGGGCTAGTTCGAAAGCTGGGACTCGCCCGTGTCGAGCGGTGCTGGCGGAGTGGCCAGTGGTGGTCGATAACGACGGCGGCGAGCTCTTGAGCGCATGCCGGAGCTCGGGCTCGAACAGGCGCGCGGCTACGGGGCTCCTTTGGATGCACGGCTAAGCGTGTTCGAATGCGGGCTGCGAGCTATGCCAAACCGTGGCTGTGGCCGCCGCTGTGGTGGTCGTGAACGGCATGCGCGATGAGCCATGGAGGAGGCCGCTTTGGGAGCTCGTCGAGGACGGCGCTAGGAGGCACGGGGGAAGTAGCTGGAGGGCTGTCGGCCTCCTGGAAGGGCCAGAAGCATGCGGCAGCACCTAGCTCAGGCAGAGGAGCACGGGGTGCTCGAGCCCGTAGGCCACGGCGGACGGCGGAGCTGGCTTCATGGGTGAGCTAGCTAGGGGATGCAAACGACGACGAGAGAGGAGGGGAGGAAGCAGAGGCTCACCGGGAGCCTGTAAGGGTGCAAGATGGGCTCGGGGGAGGCTCGGAGCAGGCGGCGCGGCGACGGCGATCTCGGCGGCCGAAGCTAGAAGAAGAGGTCGAGGGAGTCGCTGCGGGGCTCGTCCGGTCGAACGGGAGGGCGCAGTCGAAGTAGTCGATGACGGGGAAGCCGGTGGACACCAGGGGAAGGCGCGGGGACGACGGTGGCCACGACGTTTACAGCGGCGAGGCCATGGCCGCGCTCGGGAGAGGTGGGAGAGCGAGGCAGAGAGAGGGAGAGAGGGTTAGGGTTCGCCGGGGGGGCGAGGAGGGGTCCTTATCCCCTCCACGAGCTCTGTAGCGGCGCGCTGTCGTGCGGGAGAGAGGGGGGCCTGGCGCGGCGACAACAAGCGGGGGTGAACAGGAGGAGGAAGACGACAGGGGGAGTTGAGCTGGGGCGGGCACTGTGGACTAGAGCCCAGTGCCACGGTGCCCCCTTTTTCTTTTCTTTTTCCCTTTCTGTTTTACCCCTTTTGTTCCTGTTTTGCAAATCATTAAGCCCAAAAGTTACTTTTGTAAAAATATGTAGTTGGGCTCAATAATTAGTGTGCAATATACCTCACTGCCCCAAAAAGTTTGGGGGCAATATAATTTTATTTGGATTTTGTATTGCATTTAAAAGAGTCAAAATGGTGCTGTTGGCCCTGTTTTCATGATGTTAGAGTCATCTAGGGAATTTAGGTGATGTTGTTTTCCTGAACATAAATAGTTATGGAATATTTCCAAAATTATGAACTATTTAGTTTCCAAATTTGAACAACTTTTATTTTCACCTCATATTTGAATTTCAAGTTGAGTTGGAATTTGAAATGAGATATTAATCCACTGTGATCAAGCATTGTAATTGATGATGACTTGGCATGATTAATAGATGATCACTATGCTTGATTACAGGGGGTGTTACAATTCTCCTCCTCTAAAAGAAATTCTCGTCCCGAGAATTAAGAGGTAGAAGGGAAAAGAATCGGGGTATTCCTGGAAGTTCTTTTGGAAGTACCTCTTAGAAGTCGCGAACGACTAGAACGTTTTCAACTACTCACATATAATGCCATGCATGTGTGCAAAAGCTTCGGATATAAAGGAATGCGATACTCCTGAATCAAATAGAACAGAAGCTGGTACTTAATTTAACAAGAAGAGTACCCTTCAAGGTAGCTGGCTGACCTTGAGCTTCATTCAAATCAACATGGTAAGCTTGACCACGACCATAAGAAGGTCTGGCATTGTTGTTGCGGGGCTGGTTGTTGCCACGGCCATTTCCATGGCCGGTAGGGGGAAGTGCAAGCTGATTATGGTTCTGAGTGCAGTCTCTGGAACGGTGACCTAGACGGCCACACTTGAAGCAGAGCCCATCACTGGGTCGGGGAGCAGGAGCTCGAAGTAGTGGTCTCGGCGGTGGAGGAGGCAGACGAGGTGCACAATAAGACAGCATTGGAGCAGGAGCGTCTGGACGGTACATACCGTGAGGAATCCATATACGGCACTTCTGCAATGATGAGCCCGAAGATGAGCCTGCGTCATGGGTGTGCTTGATGGCATTCTTGTGTTCCTTCAGACTAGTCTCAACCTGAATGGCTTTGTTCACCAAGGTGGCGAAGTCGGCGAAGTCTTGGACTAAGAGTGCGAGCTTGATGTCAGGGTTGAGCCCTTCACGGAACTTTTCCTGTCTACGGGCATCAGTAGCGATATCCTCTTCAGCATAGCCAGATAGTTCAAGAAACTCCCGCTGATAGACTTCCACAGTCTTGCTGCCCTGGGTAAGGTTGCGGAACTCACGCTTCTTTCGGTCCATAACTCCTTGCGGAATGTAACGGGCACGGAAAGCAGCTTGGAATTCCACCCAAGTGATGATTGTTCCAGCAGCTAGGGTATGCCTGTGACTGTCCCACCATTGAGCTGCGGGACCCTTCAGGAAGTAGGATGCGAAAGAGACATAACTGGCAGGGGCAACATTAGGAGACTCCATCTCATATGTGATGTCGCGGAGCCAGTCATCAGCATCAAGCGACTGAACTGAGTTGCGGAAGACAGTTGGGTTGAGGCACACAAACTCTTGCAAAGTTATTGGGGTTGGCTGCTGGTTCATGTTCGGACGTGGAAACTGGTCCATAATCCCTTGCATGAATTGGTGGTTCAGTTCAAACTGTTGCATCATTGCGGCCATATAGTCAGGCGGTGGTGGATTGTTGGCACCACGGCCATGACCTGTTGGTCTAACCATCCTGCTAAGATTTAACAGGGGTAGTTTAGCAACAAGTAAAGCAGGCGTATGGAACCATTCATGAAGTAACACGCACAACAAAGGAAGTGCGATAGATACAACATCATAGTCAAACACGACATACAGATCCATACATAGAGTCGGTTACAAGCCAGTGATACAAGTTCGGAAAGGAAAAGCTAGACACACTAGGTGGCACGCAGGCACGCGGTGGAGAGATACAACAACGAGACATAGCAAAGGCTACATCAACGTCGGAGGAAACCACTGGAGCGAGGAATCTGCAAGTGACAACGCAGGGTGCCCTCAATAAAAGGATCCTGCGGTCCATGACACTATGAAGCAGAACCTGGCCCACAACTCGAAGAAGGGTTAATTCAAATCTCCGGGTGAATGTGATCACGAGAACCTAATGTTAAAGTTAGCAAAATCTTTAACCCGAAAGGAAGAGAGATCAGAGTCCCAGAGTAAAGGAGAGGAATAAAAGATCCTAAACCCATCCATTGGCGACGTGGGCCCGTAAGCCACACAACCATGTTAGTAAAACAGTTTTTCAAAGACTAGACTCAACTTCGGCCAAGGAGTTGGAAAGGGGGCTACCTACAGGCAGTCGACTCTGATACCAACTTGTGACGCCCCCGACTTAATTGTGCCCTAATCATACACGCAAATGCACACGATCAAGCCTAAGGACTCATGGGAAGATATCATAACACAACTCTAAACACAAATAAAAGTCATACAAGCTTTATATTACAAGCCAGGGGCATCGAGGGCTCGAATACATAAGCTCGCGAACAAGCGTTAGCGGAAGCAACAACAATATTTGAGTACAGACATAAAGGATAAACAAGCTTGCCTTAAGAAGGCTGAGCAAAACAATGATAACTAGATCGAAAGGCGCAGGCCTCCTGCCTGGGAGCCTCCGAATCTACTCCTGGTCATCGGTCTCCACGTAGTAGTAGGCTCCGGCGGGGTAGTAGTTGTCGTCGTCGGCGGGAGCAGCTGGCTCCTGGGATCCGTCGTCTGATCACCGCAATCGGGTATGGGGGAAAAGAGGTCGCAAAGCAACCGTGAGTACTCATCCAAAGTACTCGCAAGACTTACATCAGATCTATTCTATTTATGCATCTGTATCAAATGAAGGGGCTGTATCTGTGGACTAGACTGCAGAAATGCTAGAATAGAGTGAAGGCCTGGCCTATCGAAGACTAGCAACTTGCAGCATCTTGCAGCATTAGAAGGAGATTAGTACATAAATATAGTAGTAGCAACAAGCATAACAGTAGCCATGCCCAGAGATCCTTCCTCGACTTCCTGCGAGAAAGCAATCCCAGAGCTAACCAATTATTAAGCATCTCAAGTATCCAGTTCTAGTTGTAGAATATCGGGATACTCTCTGAGCGTCCGTTACCATGGACACGGCTATTCGAATAGATATACTTCCCTGCAGGGGTGCACCAACTTACCCAACACGCTCGATTAACTTCGGCCGGACACACTTTTATCGGGTCATGCCCGGCCTCGGCCGATCGACACGACGTAGTCCTACCTAGGCTCGACAGAGAGGCCAGCACGCCGGTCTAACTCCTAAGTGCGAAGAGGTCATGGGCCAATCGTCCTTTGCACTCCTGCGCGTTGCGAACGCGGCCGGTGAGCAGACCTAGCCCCCTTAATACAAGCGCAGGCTTTCCCAGTCCAACTCGGTGCACGCCGCTCAATTGCTGACGTCTGAGAGCTTTCGGAAGAATCGTACGACGCTGAGTGCCCATACTTATTCCCGCGTGGTGGTTAGTGCAAAAAGGCCAGAGGCCTACTCAGATTACTTATCCTAACCCATTAGTGTGCTGGGAGCTCGCGGTGACAATCAGTGATCCACGATCTGTGGTCCCGTCGACCCGTCTCGTGGACTTACGGCATGGGCCAGGAATGCCCGGCCATGCCACGTAATTATCTCGCGGGTACCCTCACGGTCAACCCGACTCCACAACTCTCGCGGGTACCCCTCGGGGTCAACCCGACTTCCACAAGTTTCTGAAGTAAAGACAAAGTATCCGTGTGTCCATAACATCAAGGAGGAATCGGAGGAATCACCCTCGTTGGATTCCCACTAGATGTATCCGTCAAGGTGAACTCGGAGGAGTCACCCTCGATGGGTTCACACTTGAGGGGTTGCACGACAGAGGCTTCATCTGAGGTGGTGAAAAAGGAATCACCCTCGGTAACCCACAACCGACTAGCTAGGCTACAGAGATATCATCAGGAGTGATGTAGGAGGTATCACCCTCGGCACTCGATATTAGCTCTGCAGAGTCATACAACTAAGGGGGTGTGCAGTGATGTGCTGGTCTTAGCCCATCAATCACATTGATCGGGGCCCCGGTAACAAAGCGGGGCAACGGGGACAAGGATGAGGGGCCACAGATGGTTCACTAACCAACCTAGACTAAGCATTTAGGATAGCAGGTAAGGTATCAACAACAGTTACAAAAACAGGCTATGCATCAGAATAGGAGCATTCAACTACAGTAGCAAATTCTAATGCAAGCATGGGAGAGAAAGAATAGGCGATATTGGAATGATCAAGGAGGGTTTGCTTGCCTGGAAGCTCTACTGAAAAGGTCTGGTCGTCAGAGGCGTAGTCGTACACGGCAGCAGCGTCGGTCTCTGGGTCTACCGGAGAAGAAGAGGGGGAAGAAACAATAAATACAAGCAAACAAATGCAACACAATGCATGGCATGTCAATATGCTGTGCTGGGGGTGACCTAATGCAGCACTACACGTTAGGGACAGTGCGGGAAAATATCTGAGAATATTTTCCCGGTATTAGGCATCTGTCAGACAGATGAACCGGAGGGGAAGATTCCATGTTGCAGTGTTGTGGGCATGTGACAGCTACATGGAGGGCATATTCGGATTCGTCTCATTTTTCTGATCAACTTTCATGTAGAAAACTTTTCCATCCGAGCTACAGATTAATTTCTACGATTTTTCAAAGTTTTAAACCATTTTCTAAAATTTCTGGAATTATTTTAATTAATTAAATCCGAATTATCCAGAACAGTAAATGCTTTATTGCATCAGCAGCACGTCATGATGACGTCAGCAGTCAACACCAGCTGGTCCAGGTCAAACCTGACCACTGGGACCCACATGTCAGTGACTCAGCTTAATTAGCAGATTAATTAACAGGTTAATTATTTATTAAAAATGTTTAATTAGCATGGGGGCCCGCATGTCAGTGACCCAGGCTACCCAGTCAACAGGGTTGACAAAGTCAACCCAGCCAACGGGACCCACTCGGCCCACTGTCAGCGTCACAGGGGAGGCCACATGGCGGCCAGGTCAGCAGGCGGCGCCGGAGTTGCTCCGGCGAGCCGTTTCGCGGTGGGGCTTCGCTGGAGTTGGCTGGAAAACGGCTACAGGCGGCCGTTCGATGCGCTGGTGGGCTCGTTCGAAAGCTGGGACTCGCCCGCGTCGAACGGTGGTGGCGGAGTGGCCAGTGGTGGTCGATAACGACGGCGGCGAGCTCTTGAGCGGATGCCGGAGCTCGGGCTCTAACGGGCGCGCAGCTACGGGGCTCCTTTGGATGCACGGCTAAGCGTGTTCGAATGCGGGCAGCGAGCCGCGCTGAACCGTGGCTGTGGCCGCCGCTGTGGTGGTCGGGAACGGCACTGGCGATGAGCCGTGGCGGAGGCCGCTTCGGGAGCTCGTCGAGGACGGCTCTAGGAGGCACGGGGGAAGCAGCTGGAGGCCACGGCGGACGACAGCACCTGGCTCGGGCAGAGGAGCATGGGGTGCTCGAGCCCGTAGGCCACGGCGGACGACGGAGCTCGGCTTCACGGGCGAGCTAGCTAGGGGATGCAAACGACGACGAGAGAGGAGGGGAGGAAGAAGAGGCTCACCGGGAGCCTATAGGGGTGCAAGATGGGCTTGGGGAAGGCTCGGAGCAGGCGGCGTGGCGACAGCGATCTCGGCAGCCGAAGCTAGAAGAAGAGGTCGGGGGAGTTGCTACTTGTAGCTTGCGTTGGTTTTATCCCTGAAGAGGAAGGGATGATGCAGCATAGTAGAGATAAGTATTTCCCTCAGTTATGAAACCAAGGTTATCGAACCAGTAGGAGAATCACGCAACACCTCGTTAGCAGCACCTGCGCACAAACAACAAATCCTTGCACCTGTGGCACCCAGGCTCAGAGCAACCGGTTTACCTTGCACTGCCAGCCCAGAGATCAAGTCTTCTGGCAATACACAACAACTTGGCATAGAAAACAACCGCTTTATTGATCTCTTAGCGGAAACATAGGTTTACATCTTACATGATGAGCGAGGCCAAGTGGCACACACGGTGCGGCTGCACTTATGTACATTATTTAGTAGACATGGAAGGGGCCTCGATGATAAGGGAACTACTACTACGCGGCAGTGGAACGACGAGGTAGCGGAACTCCATTCCACAGGGACACTGATGAGACCCGGCCTAGATCGCGACATACTGCTCAACATCAACTCCTTGCACGGCTTCTCCTGCATCTGGCATGATAAGCCAGGTGAGTACTTTGAATGTACTCGCAAGCTCACAGCAAACAAAACAAGTGCGACAAACAATAACAAGGCATTTAACAGATTTAATGCATGAGCATGATACTACTCAACACGAGATGTGCGTGAAATAGTGCCGTGGTCCTCGGGACCAACTTACCATTTCGGGGTTACCACGTAACCACCGTTCATCACTTACCAACGTGATCCTCACTTGATCACATTCATACCTTTCATAGTGATCCTCGATCACCATTTCTGCATGTGCTATCTTGTGAAGCTTAGTGTGCAAGTTAACTTTATCTGTTGACCCACGGTGTGACCTACTACGAACTATGTCCATATTCGAGGACGCGGCTATCGATAGTTTATACACTCTGCAGAGGTTAGTACACTGTACCCACACCACGGAACTCATGGCCTCGTGCTCCCATTCGGGTGGACCAACGACATTCCGACAAAACCAATCTATTGCATGACACTCTCCCGGCCACTCCAACAAACTCCCCTTTGGGCTATGTCCTGGGTGACCCTGGTGCCAACATGTGACACCCGCCACCTCTGTGGCTGCCACCGTCATGGCCAACATCAAAACTGTCCCAAACGGGGACCTTGGTACCATCAAAACTCGGGTCCTCAAGGTTATGACTGCCTACCGGGCCAGGGTAGCGCCAGAGCACAACCTTCCCTCGTAGGAGGCACTGGCGAGAGGCATGACAATAGACCGCATTAGGGCCTCCCCATCCAGGCAAGTGTGGTTGCACTGGTGAGCTCGATTCGGTGGCACCATGACTCGATCAACAGCATGTTCAAGTTGGATTATTATCAAGTTTAACTTGAAAAGAAAATGATTCGAGCCATAGTGTATGAATGGATGCACGGGTCATGATCATTAATAACAAATGCATCATGTTGCCATATGAGTATATGCCATGATACCTACTGCACACTAGCAAGAAAGCATGTATCCTACTGCATAAATTATCAACATGACAGGATAAAGTTTATGCAATAATATTTATGTAGCAAGTTATTTTAAATAGTGAATAAAGGATGAATTTAATTCGATTAAACCAAGTCATTGCAATGCCATCCTTGCATATGAATATTGTGGCTTGCCTTGGTTCAGAGGAGTGTCACAGTACTCCTGGCCTTCTCCTACACAACTAGGTTCTTCTGAAATTAAATTAAATGCAAAAAGAAAATGTCACATCCTACTGTTTATTGCACCAGAAATTCTCAACAGCAAGAAAAATTCTGAAGATTGGCATACAGAAACTTTGGAATTTTATAGACCAGTAGCAAAAAGAATCAAATCATTTGGACTTATAGATTAAAAGTTATGGTTGGTCAAAGATGGACTAGAATCTGGTCAAAATTTCCATTTAAATGAATTTAACCGAGCGGCCACGTCGAAGGCGTATTTTGGAAATGCGCCTCCACTTACGTACCGGTTCATGCGAGAGAGAGAATGACAGGTGGGGCCCTATGTCAGGTTTTAAATGAGAGAGAGAGGGAGGAACAGAGCGCGGCGGCTCTGTCGCCGGCGGTTCTCCGACGATGAGACCTCGGCGATCACCGGAGATGGGGGGGGATGGGACTAGCGCAGCGAGATGGTCATGGACGTACCCGAATTGCGAGCTGAGGAGGTCGGACGGCGTCGCGGCGATCTTCTCCAGAGACGGCGGAGCTGATCGGAGTCGGCGTTTCCGGCGACAATCCGTTGAGTTCTTTCTACCATCGTGCTCAGGAGGTTGCTACGGTCTCAACGGTGGCAGTGGTTGGAGCTGAGGTGGACTAGGATGAGAGCTCGTAGGAGGGGGATCCGCGGCGGTCGCCGGCGAGGTTTGAAGGCCAGAGGCCTTCCCGGCGTTGTCCGCAGCTTCTGGCGATCGATTTGAGAGAGGAGAGGAGGTTTGGGATGGTTAGACCGGTCGGGGAGGGGCACTATTTATAGGAGAGGCGAGGCAGTGCTCGGGCTTCCGCCGGAGCTGAGCGGCAGGGCGACCTGGGGGCGGTGAGGACTCGGGCGAGCTAGGGGACGACGCAGGCGAGGCCAAGCACAGCGCTCGCACGCGGGCTCGGGCGCAGGCGCACTAAGGGGAACAGGGCCGCGCGTGCAAGCCACTGTGCCGCAAGCTAGCGCCGTGGTCGCTTCCGCCGTGCCCCCTTCCGGCGCCGGGGAAGGTCAAGGAGGGGCTGGGGGGGTGAATGGGAGTGTACTGAGTCGACTAGACATGCTGCGGTGGCGCGAGGGGAGAGGATGGACGGCGGCCGATCGAACCCGACGGGCAGAGCGCGTGCATTGCACCCTGCTCACACGCGGTCACCGCGTGCATTGGCATGCAGGTAACTTTCGGCGCTGCCACACTATGTCCATCGTGATGTCCCTTCCACGCGGTGCCTGGAATTACTCTTGGCTCGACAGATGGCTCAATGGAGGTGACAAGAGGAAGCAGCAATGTTCCTGGACAGAAACTTGCTCCAAGTACTGAGGACAAACGGCCGGGCACTATGAGCTGAAATTAGGCGTTTAATCATTACTTAGGGAGGTCATTAAGTGGTAAAAATTTCTGATTAAAAAGATCAAGGAATAATATAGTTGCTTCACAAAGTGACTTTTGTGTCCAGAAGCAAAATATTTTCCTTGGCTGAAAAGTTCCAGATGGCCATGGGATATTTTTGCATAGGAATGTGAGGCATGACCCTAAGAATATTTGGGAATTTTCTTGGATTTTTTGGAGCAATAAAAATAGGGGTTGCTTCATAGCTAATTGAGGAAATGAGCATTTTTAGAGAGAAAATAAATATAATGCCATTAAATAAAAATATCCAATGGCATTATTTTGAGAGGGATGAGGTCTAGGGAGGGTTTAAGGTTGAAGGAACCCACTTGGAAGAAAATCAAAGAATAAATCCAAGTGGTAAGTCCAAAAGAAATGACTGAAACACCCAAATGCAAATAAAATACTCAATAATACCAAATAAAACTCCAAATAAAAGAAAAAGCAAAATCCAGGGTGTTACAGCACCCAACGCAAACGAGGGGTTGTCAATCCCTCGGCGGTCAATTGCAAGATTAAATTGTATGTGATAGATAGATAGATTGAAACAGAAATACAAAATAAAATAAATAAAAGAAAATTGCAGCAATATTTTTAGGGTTTTAGTAATATGATTTATATAGACCCGGGGGCCATAGTTTTCACTAGAGGCTTCTCTCGAGAAAATAGCATACGATGGGTAGACAAATTACTGTT
Organism: Elymus sibiricus; assembly: GCA_039707655.1. NCBI lineage: Eukaryota > Viridiplantae > Streptophyta > Magnoliopsida > Poales > Poaceae > Elymus > Elymus sibiricus. The sequence continues at coordinate 258,557,062 of CM077676.1, forward strand.
GGGCAATTGATAGAAAAGCAAGTAATCATGACGATATCCAAGGCAATGATCATGTATATAGGCATCACGTCCGAGACAAGTAGACCGACTCCTGCCTGCATCTACTACTATTACTCCACACATCAACCGCTATCCAGCATGCATGTAGTGTATTAAGTCCATAAAGAACGGAGTAACGCCTAAAGAACGATGACATGATGTAGACAAGATAAACTCACGCATGAATAAACCCCATATTTTTACCCTTAATAGCAACGATACATACGTGTCATGTCCCTTTGTGTCACTGGGATTGAGCACCGCAAGATCAAACCCATTACAAAGCACCTCTTCCCATGGCAAGATAAATCAACTCAGTTGGCCAAACCAAATCAATAGATCGGAGAAGAAATACGAGGCTATAATAATCATGCATAAAAGAGTGCAGCAAAGACTCAAATATATTCATGGATAATCTGATCATAAACTCACAATTCATCGGATCCCAACAAACACACCGCAAAAAGTGATTACATCGGATAGAACTCCAAGAACATCGAGGAGAACATAGTATTGAAGATCAAAAAGAGAGAAGAAGCCATCTAGCTACTAACTATGGACCCGAAGATCTGTGGTAAACTACTCACGCATCATCGGAAGGGCAGCAAGGTTGATGTAGAGCCCCTCCGTGATCGATTCCCCCTCCGGCGGAGTACTGGAGAAGGCCTCCAGATGGGATCTCTCTGGAACAGAAACTTGCGGCGGCGGAAAAAGTATTTCATAGACTCCCCTGAGGGTTTCTGATTTTTTCTGAATTTATAGTGGTGGAATTAGGTCAAACGGAGCTAGGGTGGGCCCACGAGGCACCAGGGCGCGCCTGCCCCCCCTGGCGCGCCATGCTGGCTCGTGGCCACCTCCTCTGGCGTCTGGTCTTCTCCCGAAGCTTCTAGTGTTTATCTTGTCCAGAAAAAAATCTCCAAAAAGTTTCGTGGCATTTGGACTTCGTTTGGTATTGATTTTCTGTAAAACAAAAACAGGGCAGAAAACAACAACTGACACTGGGCACTAAGTTAATAGGTTAGTCTCCAAAAATGATATATAATTGTTGTAAATAGAGACTCAAATAAAAATAAAAATTGCATAAAAGTAAATAGATAGGCCCTTCGCAGAGGGAAGCAGAGATTTGTCAAATGTGCCAGAGCTGAAAGCTGAAATTAAAGAGATAAAATATTTTGAGAGGCACGCTTTTCCTGTCAACGAAAACGACCGAGAATTCCCAATATTTTCCATGCTAGCCACATCATAGGCGGTTCCCAAACAGAAAGTAAAGTTCATTTCCTTTCCACCATTCTTTCACAATCCATGGCTAGCCGTATCCATGGGTGCCCTCCATACCAACACTTTCCAAGGAATTTTGTTGTTATTAATTTTGATTTCATTGTGGGATTGGGCATCCCTATTACCAGCCACTCTCTCGTGTAATGACAAGTGAATAAACACTCATCGTGATAATAACACACCTAGCATGGAAAATAATGGCCACCCCCTGCCGCTTCATGAGCGGTACGGGCACACAAAATAGAAAAATTATTTTGAAAATTAGAGTTGGCACACACAAATTTACTTGGAACGGCATTGAAATCCCGCATATAGGTAGATATAGTGGACTCATTTGGCACAACTTGGGTTTAAGGAGTTTGGATGCACAAGCAGTATTTCCGCTTAGTACAAATGAAGGCTAGCAAATAGATTGAGAAGCAACCAACCAAACAACGAAAACGGTCATAAACATGCATTAAACATAACTAACACCGAATAATGCACCATAAGTAGGATATAATTTCTTTGCATAACTATTGACTTAATGTGCATGCATAGGGAATCACAAACCTTAACACAAATATTCTTACTAAATCACAATTACTCACTAACATGACTCACATATTATCATTTCCATATCGCAAAACTATTGCAAGGAATCACACTTATCATATCCAATGATCTATATGAAAGTTTTTATTATATCCCTCTTGAATATTCATCACTTTGGGACCAAATTCATATCTTGTGCAAATTACCGTTACTATCATCAACTCTCAAAAAGTTTTAAGTGAAGCATGAGAGTGCAAATATTTCTTCAAAATTTCAATCTTATCAATTCTCAAAATAATATAAGTGAAGCATGAGAATTTATTTCTTCAAAATTTCAATCAACTATCAAAATAATATAAGTGAAGCATGAGAGTTTATTTCTTCAAAATATAGCCACCACCGTGCTAAAAAAGATTTAAGTGAAGCACTAGAGCAACTGCCTAGCTCAAAAAATTTAAGTGAAGCACATAGAGTATTCTAACAAATGATGATAAACATGTGGCTCTCTCAAGATAGGTGTGTTAAGCAAGGATGATTGTGACAAACTAAAAAGAAAACAAAGCAAAGACTCATATTATACAAGACGCTCCAAGCAAAACACATATCATGTGACGAATAAAAATATAGCTCCAAGTAAAATTACCGATGGTTGGTAGAAGAAAGAGGGGATGCCTTCCGGGGCATACCCAAGCTTAGACGCTTGAGTCTTCCTAGAATATTACCTTGGGGTGCCTCGGGCATCCCCAAGCTTAGGCTTTTGCTACTCCTTATTCCTTCATCCATCGTGATCTCACCCAAAACTTGAAAACTTCAATCACACAAAACTCAACAAAACCTTCGTGAGATCCGTTAGTATAACAAAATAAATCACTACTTTAAGTACTGTTGCAAACCCATTCATATTTTATTTTTGCATTATACCTACTGTACTCTAACTTCACCATGGCTTATACCCCCCGATACAATCCACAGATTCATCAAAACAAGCAAGTAGCGCATCAAAAACAGAATCTGTCAAAAACAGAACAGTTTGTAGCAATCTATTTAAAATCCATAGTTATGTAACTCCAAAAATTCTGAAACATTAGGACAACGTGGTAAATTCATTTAGCAATACTGTGTAAAAATTTCAGATTTTTTTGATGCTCCAGTACAGAAACAAAATTCGGGCACTGGACGCAAAACTTTATGTTTTCCAAACAACATCAATTATATTATCTTCCAAATCATCCTAAAGGCTTTACTTGGCACAAACACTAATTAAAAACACAAAAACTCAATCATAGCAGTAGCATGAAAGTAAAAACACACAATAACAGAAAAAATTTATTTTATTCATTGGGTTGCCTCCCAACAAGCGCTATTGTTTTATGCCCCTAGCTAGGCATAATGCATAGTTTCAAGTATTGTCATCTTTCAAGTTGATTCCATAAGTGGCCCTCATGTTGGATTCATATGGTGCTTTAATTTTCTTCCTAGGGAAATGTTCCATACCCTTTTTTAGTGGAAACTGAAATTTTATATTCCCTTTTTCATATCAATAACGGCACCTATAGTTCGTAAGAACGGTCTACCAAGTATTATGGGGCAAGAAGAATTGCATTCAATATCAAGAACAATAAAATCAACGGGCACATAATTTCTATTTGCAAGAATAAGAACATCATTAATTCTACCCATTGGTTTTTTAATAGTAGAATCCGCAAGATGCAAATTAAGAGAACATTCATCAATATTGGTAAAACCTAGCACATCACATAGAGATTTTGGAATTGTGGAAACGCTAGCACCCAAATTGCATAAAGCATTGCACTCATAATTTTTTATTTTAACTTTAATGGTGGGTTCCCATTCATCATATAATTTTCTAGGAATTGAAATCTCTAGTTCTAGCTTTTCTTCTAACGCTTTCATCATTGCTTCTACGATGTGTTTAGTAAGAGCCTTGTTTTGCTCATAAGCGTTGGGTGAATTTAACATTGATTGTAACAAAGAAATGCACTCAATCAAAGAACAATTATCATAATTAAAATCTTTGTAATCCAAGAGAGTGGGCACATTGCTATTTAAAGTCTTTACCTCTCCAAACCCACTTTTAGCAATTTTTTCATTAAGATTTTCACCCTCCGAATTGTGGGAACGCCTACTAGCTAAAGTTGACTCTTCTTCAGTCCCCTTTTCATCAAGTTTTATATTGCTAAACAAAGAATCAATAGATGAAACACCAATCATTTTAATATCCTCATCATTACTACGATAGAAACCGGGAGGAATCACTTTTTCTAAAAATTCTCGTTTAGCTTTTAGCATGGCGGTTCTTTTCTTACTCTCATCCATGGAGACATATAAAGCTTTAATTGATTCACTAATATTAATTTTGCGTGGCAAAATTTTAGTCTTAAAATTTTCCACATCATCAATAATTTTATCAATGCTCCTAGACATATCATCAAGTTTACTCAATTTTTCTTCTATCATAGTGTTGAAAACCTTTTGAGCATTAATAAATTCTTTAATATTACTTTCAAGATCAGAGGGCATCCTATTATTATTATTATAGGAATTACCATAAGGATTGCCATAATTATTAGAGGAATTTCCAGGAAACGGTCTAGCGTTGAAATTACCTCTATAAGCATTATTATTAAAATTGTTTCGCGAGACAAAATTCACATCTACGGGATCATTATTTTGCTCAATCAAAGTGGATAATGGCACATCATTAGGATCAATATGAGCATTTTTACTAGCAACCAATTTCATAAGTGCATCAACTTTATCACTCAAAGTATTAATTTCTTCAACCGAATTCACTTTTTTACTAGTAGGAGTTCTTTCAGTATGCCATTGTGAATAATTTGCCATAATATTATCAAGCAATTTAGTCGCTTCCCCCAAAGTAATTTCCATAAAAGTACCACCCGCGGCGGAATCTAAAAGATTTCTAGAAACAAAATTCAATCCCGCATAAATTTTTTGTATGATCATCCGAAAATTTAAACCATGAGTAGGGCAATTTCTTATCATTAATTTCATCCTCTCCCAAGATTGGGCAACATGTTCATGATCAAGTTGCTTAAAATTCATAATTTGATTTCTAAGAGAAATAATTTTCGCGGGAGGAAAATACTTGGTAATAAAAGCATCTTTACACCTATCCCAAAAATCGATACTATTTCGTGGTAAAGATGAAAACCAAATTTTTGCACGATCCCGTAATTAGAATGGTAATAATTTTAATTTCACAATATCATTATCCACATCTTTTTTCTTTTGCATGTCACACAATTCTACGAAGGTGTTAAGATGGGATGCAACATCTTCATTAGGACTACCAGAAAATTGTTCATTCATAACAAGATGTAACAAAGCGGCATTAATATCACAAGTCTCCGCACTAGCGGCGGGAGGAGCAATCGGAGTACTAATAAAATCATTATTATTAGTACTGGAGAAATCACACAATTTTGTATTTTCTTGCGACATCGTGACTACACAAACAAGATAACAAGCAAGCAAACAAGCAAACAAGAAAAAAGGCAAACGGAAAATATTTTTGTATTTTTGTAAAAACATTTTAGAAGTGGGGGAGATGAAAATGAGAGGCAAATGGCAAATAAAATAAATGCAAGGAGATGAGAGTTTATGCAAAGGTACTTGATAGATGTTGATGATGTTTCCCCGGCAACGGCGCCAGAAATTCTTCCTGCTACTTGTAGCTTCCGTTGGTTTTATCCCCGAAGAGGAAGGGATGATGCAGCACAGTAGAGATAAGTATTTCCCTCAGTTATGAAACCAAGGTTATCGAACCAGTAGGAGAATCACACAACACCTCGTTAGCAGCACCTGCACACAAACAACAAATCCTTGCACCCAACGCAAACGAGGGCTTGTCAATCCCTCGACGGTCAATTGCAAGATTAAATTGTATGTGATAGATAGAAAGATTGAAACAAAAATACAAAATAAAATAAATAAAAGAAAATGGCAGCAATATTTTTAGGGTTTTAGTAATATGATTTAGATAGACCCGGGGGCCATAGTTTTCACTAGAGGCTTCTCTCGGGAAAATAGCATACGGTGGGTAGACAAATTACTGTTGGGCAATTGATAGAAAAGCAAATTATCATGACGATATCCAAGGCAAATATCATGTATATAGGCATCACGTCTGAGACAAGTAGACCGACTCCTGCCTGCATCTACTACTATTACTCCACACATCGACCGCTATCCAGCATGCATCTAGTGTATTAAGTCCATAAAGAACGGAGTAACGCCTTAAGAACGATGACATGATGTAGACAAGATAAACTCATGCATGAATAAACCCCATCTTTTTACCCTTAATAGCAATGATACATACGTGTCATGTCCCTTTCTGTCACTGGGATTGAGCACCGCAAAATCGAACCCATTACAAAGCACCTCTTCCCATGGCAAGATAAATCAACTCAGTTGGCCAAACCAAATCAATAGATCGGAGAAGAAATACGAGGCTATAATAATCATGCATAAAAGAGTGCAGCAACGACTCAAATATATTCATGGATAATCTGATCATAAACTCACAATTCATCGGATCCCAACAAACACACCGCAAAAAGTGATTACATCGGATAGAACTCCAAGAACATCGAGGAGAACATTGTATTGAAGGTCAAAAAGAGAGAAGAAGCCATCTAGCTACTAACTATGGACCCGAAGTTCTATGGTAAACTACTCACGCATCATCGGAAGGGCAGCAAGGTTGATGTAGAGCCCCTCCGTGATCGATTCCCCCTCCGGCGGAGTACCGGAGAAGGCCTCCAGATGGGATCTCTCTGGAACAGAAACTTTCGGCAGCGAAAAAAGTATTTCGTGGACTCCCCTGAGGGTTTCTGATTTTTTCTGAATTTATAGTGGTGGAATTAGGTCAAACGGAGCTGGGGTGGGCCCACGAGGCACCAGGGCGCGCCTGCCCCCCAGGCGCGCCCTAGTGGCTCGTGGCCACCTCCTCTGGCGTCTGGTCTTCTCCCGAAGCTTCTAGTGTTTATCTTGTCCAACAAAATATCTCCAAAAAGTTTTGTGGCATTTGGACTTCGTTTGGTATTGATTTTCTATAAAACAAAAACAGGACAAAAAACAGCAACTGGCACTGGGCACTAAGTTAGTAGGTTAGTCTCCAAAAATGATATATAATTGCTGTAAATGCATATAAAAAGATCCAAGATTGATAATATAATAGCATGGAACAACTTTTATTTTCACCTCATATTTGAATTTCAAGTTGAGTTGGAATTTGAAATGAGATATTAATCCAATGTGATCAAGCATTGTAATTGATGATGACTTGGCATGATTAACAGATGATCATTGTGCTTAATTACATGGGGTGTTACATTGGCATACTCTCCGGGGATGACTGTAATTCGAGTAGTTCATGTATTCAGCATGTGTTAATGGTTTGTTCCGGTTCTCTATTAAAAGGAGGCCTTAATATCCCTTAGTTTCCTTATGGACCCCGCTGCCACGGGAGGGTAGGACAAAAGATGTCATGCAAGTTCTTATTATAAGCATGTAGGACTATATACGAAATACATGCCTACATTACATTGATGAATTGGAGCTATCGTGTATCGCTCTAGGTTGTGACTGTTATATGATGAATGTCATCAAACACAATTATCCATCACTGATCCAATGCCTACGCTTTTCGCATATTGAATCTTTGCTAAGTTACTACTGTTGCTGCTGCTGTTACAATCACTACAAAACTACTACTGTTACTGTTTCCGTTACTATTGCTACTGTTACCACTGCTATCGAACTATCATACTACTGTGCTACTAAACACTTTGCTGCAGATATTTTGTTCTCCAGGTGTGGTTGAATTGACAACTCAACTGCTAATACTCATAAATATTCTTTGGCTCCCCTTGTGTCGAATCAATAAATTTGGGTGTAATACTACCCTCGAAGACTGTCGCGATCCCCTATACTCGTGGGTTATCAAGACCTTTTTGTGGCGTCGTTGCCGGGGAGCATAACTCTATTTCTTGAGTCACTTGGGAATTATATCTATTGATCACTATGAAGAATCTGAAAGACGCTAAGACCAAGATCGTAGCCTCTAAGACGAGGGGAGGTAAGGAATAATCTAGCTCCGCACTTGATTCACAATCTGTTTTGAGTAAGCTTGCGACACCGCCACCTGCTATTCATTCTGATATGTCGCAAGTAACTGATGATACTACTTCTGCTATAAATGAAACTTGTGATGATGCTAGTACTCTGCTTGATAATACTGTGCCACTAGGTGAATTTCTTAATGAACAAATTGCTAAAGCTAAAGAAATTGAGAATGCCAAAATTGATGAAAATTATGATTCACCTATTATGCCTAGCTCTCCTACTAGAGTTGAAATGCCTAAGATACATGAGGGTTATGTTATAGATGGAGAGACAGCTAGGGAAATTCTTGCTTGTAATGATAGAGATGATGTTAGAAAATTACTGGCTAAGCTAAAAGAAAAGTCTATGATGGAGAGAATGAAATATGATCCTAAGTAAACATGCTTCTATGGTTCATACTCAGTTAGAACAAATTGCTAAGTCACAAAATGATTTGCTTAATGAGATGAATAATAAAATGAATGATCATGCTGTTAGGGTAATGACTAGAGGAGGAAGAATGACTCAGGAGTTCATGTATCCTGAAGATCATCCTAAAAGAATTGAGCAAGATTCTCACAGAAATAATATTGATGTGCCTAGTTCATCTAAGAAGAAAAAGAAAAAGAAAAAGAAAAATGATAGGACTTTGCATGCTTCTAGTGAACCTGAGATAGAAAAAACCTCCTGAGAATCATAATGATGTTTCTATTTCTGATGCTGAGACACAATCTGGTAATGAACACCCACCTAGAGATAATAATAATGATAATGATGTTCATGTTGATGCTCAACCAGATAATGATGTAGAAATAGAACCTGTTGTTGATCTTGATAACCCACCTCCTAAGAATAAAAGATATGATAAAAGTGATTTCATTGCTAGAAAACATGGAAAAGAAAGAGAACCATGGGTTCAAAAACCCATGCCTTTTCCTACTAAGCCACCTAGAAATAAAGATGAGGAAAACTTTGATCGCTTTGTTGAAATGCTTAGACCTGTCTTTTTGCGCACTCGCTTGACTGATATTTTGAAAATGCCTCCATATGCTAAATACATGAAAGAGATTTCCACCATGCTTGCAAATTATTCTTTTAAGGGTGGAGTGCCGAAGAAGTTAGGAGATCCAGGAATACCCACTATACCATGCTCCATTAAAAGAAGTTATGTCAAAACTGCTTTATGTGATTTAGGAGCTGGTGTTAGTGTTATGCCTTTCTCTTTATATAGAAGACTTGATTTGAATAAGTTGACACCTACTAAAATATCTCTGCAAATGGTTGATAAATCAACTGCTATACCTATTGGAATTTGCGAGGATGTGCCCGTCGCTGTTGCAAATGTTACTATCTTAACATACTTTGTTATACTTGATATGCCCGAGGATGACAACATGTCGATTATCCTTGGTAGACCCTTTTTGAATACTGCAGGGGCTGTTATTGATTGCAACAAAAGCAAAGTCACTTTTCATGTCAATGGTAATGAGCATACGGTTTATTTTCTGAAGAAACAAAGTTTGATGAATGGTATCAACTATATTGAAAAGGTTTCGACAATCACTATTGGAGGTTTCAAATTTCCTCTTCCTACCATCAAAAAGAAATATGAAATTCTTATTGTTGGGGAGATGCATATCCCCGTTGAGGTAACTTAGTGTTATACGAAAGTTCTAAGGTTTCATGTTACTCGGAAATAGTTTGTTAATAAGACTTGATCAACCTTATTAATGGATTCTTTTTGAGGGGCATGTGGTCGATGAATTTAGTAAGCACAACTCTGTGTACTTATAGTTTGCTCTCTGTTATTCATAGTTTAATAAAGTAAAATGCCATGATTATCCTGTTTTCTGAATTATCCGTGCAATAAAAAATGGCCCAAAAATAAAAGTGCTCAGAGTGTCGTAAAATTTTAACATGATTTTTTCTGGAATATTTAAAAATTTGTGGCACTGAATATATCCCGGGGGTGCCCCTGTTGCTCACAAGGAAATAGGGCGCGACCACCCCCTGGCCGCGCCAAGATGCCTTGTGGGGTCCACAGGACCCCACTCACTTACCTCTTCAGCCCACTTCATCTCCTACCTCCAGAAAAAAAAAATCTTTGTAGCTCTCTCCCTCGTGTTCTTGCTCCCAAACCTAAGATTTTCTATCTTTTTGCTCGGAGCTCCGTTTCCGAAACTGTTTTTGGGGATTCCTCCTTGGTATGTGACTCCTACATTGCTGCAATTAGTTTTTGCTTTAGTGGATTACATTTTGCATAATTTGCTACTATTGGTGCTACTCAAAATGAGCCGGCATGTTGAATTCTTTGAGTTCCAAGTAGTTTGAATGCTTGATATAAGCCTCTAGACATTCATATGAGTAGTTGCTATCAATCTTGTGAAGTTTTGTTGACATCATTTTGTGGCCCAAAAATTTCAGAAATTTGTTCTTAGGAAAATGAACTTCTTTAGGAGGAGTTCTTCAAGGAGAAGGTCCTCGGAAGGATCGTTGAGAGAGAGCTCGGCACGCCAAGCGTATATTGAACCAAGGGCAAGTTCGGTGCGAGTTGCTGAAGCAAAATCATGCCGATGGCCTTGTGACGAGTTCCTGATAGGTGCGGGTATTAAGGAATAATTTGATCAATATATTCAGAACACCGAACTCACCTCCTTCATCGCAGATAAGTGCACTCAGCACTACAACCTTATTAATTCACGCGAAGGTTTGAGTATCATTCTCATGATTCTAGAGTTCTGTTTCACCTTTATGATAGATCCTTTGGTATGACTCTAGAAGAATTATGTGATGCATGCAAAATTCTGTATTGGGGCTCGCTTGACGAACCGCGGAAATCTGATTATGAAATGTTTCTTAGAAGTCTTTGGAATGGTGAGGATAGGGGAGTTACACAAGCTAGAATAAAAAGCATTCATTTTCCCTCCATTCGATACTTTGCACTTTTTAATGGGAAGTGTATTGTTGGTAAGCAAGACTATAGTGCACTTTGTGCTCCTGATTTGAGCATTATTCATGCCGCCTTAACAGGCAGCAAACATTATAATCTTGGGGCAATTATTGCACGACGGTTGCACCGCAATGCGGGCAATGGTGATTTATATGGAGGAATTTATGCCTCCCGCGTAGCTGCAAAGCTTGGGATCTCACCTAGGCCTAATGATCCTATATTACCTGATAAATACTTAGACTTTGAGGCAATGCAGTGCCATGATTTTATTAAAAACAACACTCACATATATGACTATAACCTGATATTTGATAAATACCATGTTGTCTCTGTTATTTTGCCTGCACCTGTCCTCTTTGGTTTTCAAAGTAAACAGAGATATTTTGTCTACGAGAATGAGGCACACGAGTATAATGCGGCAGTAGAGGCTCCCCGTCTCGCTGAGGAGGCGACACAGAATGCCTCCACGAGCTTCCACTTCGATTATTATCCTGATCAGCGATGGTGATTACCAAGTTAGGCCAAAAGCCTAAGCTTGGGGGAGTACATATTTCCCACTGACATTACATTCATATTCACACATTCATTCCTGTTGTCGGTGTTCATCCTCTTTCATTGTATGATCCATGTTAGTTTTTATTCTTTCGCTCTTTTTTGTGTTTGAAAAACTTTGAAAATCCAAAAATATTTCTCGCTTCTTTTCGGTTTTTTTTCTCATTAGTTAGTTCGTAGTATTAAAAGAAAACCCAAAAAAATTCTTGTTTCTTCTTTTCTTGTTTGTTGGGAGTTCTCCCGTGTAAATAGTTTTCTCGCTTTTCGTTTTTCTCCTTTAGTTTGCTTTCTTCAGGAAAACTAAAAACTCCAAAAATATTTCAGTGTGTTTCTCCGAATTTCTTTTCTTTTTGTTGAGTCATCGTAGGGAGAAGACCACGATGAAATTGTTGAGTGGCTCTCATATGCTTTGTGGTGGATCTAACGAAGAGCCAATATTACCTTGTCTTCTCCTTTGAATAAATTGTTTGCAGATTCCAGCTTAGTCCACGACACTCTTGCACTATTATTATTTTCACATCATTCGGTCGTGCAAGTGAAAGGCAATAATAATGACGATGATTTGATGAAGTGACTGTGGCAAGGAAAAGCTGGTATGAACTCTTTTTGTTTTTGTTTTTGTTTTTGTAAATATGTTTAACTCAGTTTCCAAGATTCAACATATTATGAGTAAACATGTTTGTGATGACAATTAGAGTTTATAGTTGCTCATGCCATGCTTAAGTAGCTAGGAGTGGATAATGATTTATCTTGGATGTCAACATGCATTAAAATGGTTATGATGTAGTATGTTAGTATTGTATCCTCCTCTGAATGTTTCAAGTGGCTTGACTTGGCACATGTTCACACATGAAGTTGATTCAAAACCAATGTAGCCTTCAAGATATTTATGTTCAGGGTGTTTATATCCTACTCATGCTAGTATTCAGTGTTGATTATTCGCAATGCATGTTTATGACCGTTGTCGCTCTCTAGTTGGTCGCTTCTCAATGTATTTGCTATCCTTCGCCTGTACTAAGCGGGAATACTACTTGTGCATCCACAATCCTTAAACCAAAGTTGCTCCAGATGAGTCCACTATATCTACCTATATGCGGTATTACTCTACCGTTCCAAGTAAATTTGCATGTGCCACCTCTAATCATTCAAATAAGCATCTGTTTTGTGTGCCCGTACTGCTCATGGAGCGACAGGGGGCGGTCAATATCTTCCATGCTAAGCGGGTTATTCTCAGGATGAGTGTTTATTCACTTGTCATTGCACAAGAGAGGCTGGTATTGGGATGCCCAGTCCTATAATCAAAATAAAGAAAATATAACAAAACAAACTCCCCCAACAAATTGATTGTTTCGAGGGCACCCGTGAATTCGGCTAGCCATGGCTTCTGTTTGTATGGTGGAGGGGGAGTAAACTTTACCTTTCTGCTTGGGAACAGCCGATAATGTGTTTAGCATGTAAGATATTGAAAATCCTCGGTCGTGACGTTGACAGGAAAAGCACATCTCTCAAAATTGTTTTCATCTCTGATTTAAGCTTCGAGCTCTGGCACCTTTGCAAATCTCCGCTTCCCTCTGCGAAGGGCCTATCTATTTACTTTTATGTTATTTACTTTTATTGTTGAGTCATCACCTTCTCATTCTAAGCACCAATCCTGAGAGCACCATTGTCATTTTTATGCATTGATTATAGTTAATGTTGGGTATACCATGACTGGATGTCTTCTACCCTGAATTACAATGTTTAGTCGCTGCTTGAACTTTGGAAGTGCTCTGCATTTATGTTTTGCGGTCTCAAAAAGGGCTAGCGAGATACCATGTTATCATATTATATCATGATTGTTCTAACAAATTGTTGGCACTGGAGATATGTTATTATGGCTCGCTAGTCGATTATGCCATTGATATGAGTAAATATAAATTCTAAGTGTTATCATTTGCATGGTTAGTTCATGATCTTTGCTGAAAACTTGGGTGCTATTTAAGCTTATATACGGATACAAGAACAAAAGAGTTCGTAAAAGTTTTTCTTTATCACTTTCAGTTTGTCAACTGAATTGCTTGAGGACAAGCAACGAGTTAAGCTTGGGGGAGTTGATACGTCTCTGTCGTATCTACTTTTCCAAACACTTTTGCTCTTGTTTTGGACTCTAATTTGCATGATTTGAATGAAACTAACCCAGACTGACGCTGTTTTCAGCAGAACTACCATGGTGTTGTTTTTTGTGCAGAAATAAAAGTTCTCGGAATTGGACGAAACTTTCTGGAGATTTTATGGAATATATGAAAAATGCTGGAGCCAAAATCCACCGAACAGGGGCCAACTGTTGCCCACAAGGAAACAGGGCATGACCACCCCCCCTGGGTGCGCCCTGTTACCTTGTGGGGCCCACAGGCGGCCGTTTGACCTAATTCCAGCGCTATAAATTTCGTTTCCCCGAGAAAAAAAAGAAAAGAAGTTTCATCGCGTTTTACGATACGAAGCTGCCGCCACCTCCTGTTCTTCATCGGGAGGGCTGATCTGGAGTCCGTTCGGGGCTCCAGAGAGGGGGATTCGTCGCCATCGTCATCATCAACCATCCTCCATCAACAATTCCACCGCCAGGAGTGAGTAATTCCTTCGTAGGCTTGCTAGATGGTGATGGGTTGGATGAGATTTATCATGTAATCGAGTCAATTTGTTAGGGCTTGATCCCTAGTATTCACTATGTTCTGAGATTGATGTTGCTATGACTTTGCTATGCTTAATGCTTGTCACTAGGGCCCGAGTGCCATGATTTCAGATCTGAACCCTCTATGTTTTCATGAATATATTTGAGTTCTTGATCCTATCTGCTAGTTATATGCACTTGTTATTGTTCTGATCCGTAGACCCCATAGTGACAATTGTTTGGGATACTCTTCGGGGATGACTGTAATTCGAGTTCATGTATTCAGCATGTGTTAATGTTTTGTTCCGGTTCTCTATTAAAAGGAGGCCTTTATACCCCTTAGTTTCCTTATGGACCCCGCTGCCATGGGAGGGTAGGACAAAAGATGTCATGCAAGTTCTTATTATAAGCACGTATGACTATATACGGAATACATGCCTACATTACATTGATGAATTGGAGCTATCGTGTATCGCTCTAGGTTGTGACTGTTATATGATGAATGTCATCCAACACAATTATCCATCACTGATCCAATGCCTACACTTTTTGCATATTGATCTTTGCTAAGTTACTACCGTTGCTGCTGCTATTACAATCACTACAAAACTGCTGCTGTTACTATTTCCGTTACTATTGCTACTGTTACTACTGCTATCGAACTATCATACTACTGTGCTACTAAACACTTTCTGCAGATATTTAGTTCTCCCGGTGTGGTTGAATTGACAACTCAACTGCTAATACTCATAAATATTCTTTGGCTCCCCTTGTGTCGAATCAATAAATGTGGGTGAAATACTACCGTCGAAGACTGTCGCGATCCCCTATACTTGTGGGTTATCAGTTACCATTGCAATAGGAGGTTCTACTTTAATTTGTCCAGAAGGTTTAGGTGTTTTAATATTACTTTTATGAACCACAGTTGTAGCCTTAGCATGTTCCTTTATCCTAGCAGGGAAAGGAGGTTTCTTAATATAAGTAGTAGGCACAACAGGATTGGCCGTGTAAACAAGTGTTTCTGTTTTAGCAATAATAGGTTCTTCACAAATTTCTTTAATGGGTGGATGAAATTTGTCGTGGTTTTGACACGGCAGATGCCCTTGTGAAAGGACTTAGGGATGAGGCCATCGCACGAAGGTGGAAGCTTAGCGGGGTTGATCGGGAACGAGAAGACACGAGATTACCCAGGTTCGGCCCCTCACGGTGGAGGTAAAAGCCTACGTCCTGCTTGATTGTATTGCTTAGGATCTCGATTACAAGGGTGCGAACTCGCTAGCCTAGCTCTCGAGGGATTGCAACTTCGTCTTTCTAGCCTTGGCGCTCCCCTTTATATAACAGGTAGAGCCCTAGGCTTACACGAGAGTCTGGGTCATCAACGTAACCCGTCTCCTACTCTTATTCTACTTATTCTCCAAGATAGTCTTCTTTGTCCTATCTTTCTCTTTGAGCCGGCCCGCGGGCTGAGCCGGCCTTTCTCACTGGGCCTTCGTCAAGCCGGCCCATTGGGTATCTTCTTAGGCCCAGCAGCGAGATACCCGCTGAGCCTGACAACTCCATGGCCGGGTCATCTCCTACCGGGTCTTCAACGTTGGGAAATATCCCCAACATTAGCCCTTAGTTTGACTTGAATTCATTCATGTTAAACTCCATCCTGAAAAACAAATGGAATATTAAAAAGAAAAAAGGTATCCCCGGATCTGTTTCTTAAACCGGCTTTTGGAGCATCCTTCACTTCCAGACCTACTTTTCCAGCTTAAGCAACTCGCCGGGTCATTCTTCACCCTTAGACTTGGTGTTTTCTCATTGACTTTGCTCATGACGTCACGTCCACTTTCTGCAAAATCCGGGATGACATCACAATGAATCTTTTAGTGGATTCGTATCATCTGGTCAGGCGTGAAAATGAAGGAGCCTTTTTAGCCACTATTCACTGTGCCGCCTCGGGCTCCGTGCATGCCGTTTCGGGTTCCGCCGCGCCCATAAATAGGCTGATGCCCTTCCCCCCTTTCTTTCTACTGCTCCCTGCTTGTCTTCTTCCTCTGCTTCTCCAACGTCGCCGCGCCCTTACGAGTTCGCCGGCGCCACCGGAGACTACGTCGTCCCAGCTTTTCTCCCCGTCGTCGGAGTCCATCCGGTCCTGCTCGCGCGGCCGCCTCCGCCGTACTCGAAGACCGCAAGACTCCCCATTTGAATCTGTAAGTGTCGGAAGTGGGGCTCCGGGGACCCAAAGGTTCGAACACTGGGGTGAGCTCGTTCTACTACTTCTTCCCCTACCACGGCAGTGCTACGGCGAGACTACGGCAAGAGCGCGCTAGCGTAGGACGGGCAAAGGCACAACGGTTTACCCAGGTTCGGGCCACCTTGCGGTGTAAGACCCTACTCCTGCTTTGTGGTTGAGATTATCGTGGATGAGAGAGTTCTTGCGTACAAGGTTGAAGATGATGGATCCCCCCCCCTTGCTACGGTGGCTGCACTGCCCCTTTTATGCCGCCTTGGTCCTCTTCCCCCTCGAAACTTAGGCGGGAAGGGTTGCCACACTTGGCGGTTCTGAAAGGGGACAGGCGCTCAGGCTATCCTGACTAAAGGTGGTCTTCGCCTGCCAAAGCATGATCCATGACGCGCCGGTGGGCTCGATGATGACCTCCGCCCTGCGCGCCCGCCGTCTTGGTCTTTCTTCGCCGATCAGGCAACCTTTGGGGTTGCTTTGGGGAGTAGATAGCTGGCCCTGCTTCCCTAGCACAAAAGAGGAAACCATCTGCATCCGTGCCTGCTGGCGCGGCCTCTGCTGCTGCTCGTCGCCGCGCGCGTCACCCACGTGATGGGCTCTAGTCCGCGCGACACGCCGAACGGTCTTCTCCTCGAGCGCCTGCGGGAGGGGGCCTCGGAAGGCCACCTCGGGAAGCCGCCTCGTGAGGCCACTCGGGAAGCCGCCTCGTGAGGGGACTCGGGAAGCCGCCTCGTGAGGGGACTCGGGAAGCCGCCTCGTGAGGGGACCTCGCGAGGCCGTTTATGGTGGTGCTGAGCGTTGCCTGCTACTCCCTGAGGAGGGGGGCTCAGGAGGCTAGGGCCCCATGAGGGGGCATGGCGAGACACTTGGTGGCGACGGCCCGCCGGGCACACTCCAGGCGTCGCGCCCTGGGCCAAAGGCAGACGGGCCTGGATACCCCGGGTTCCATGGGCCCGACAGTAGCCCCGAGCCCGCGGCGCGCACGTTCCCGCCTACGGAGGGGCGAAACGTCGCGGGCCCTAACCGCCTGCGGCCAGGCGCGACGCGTGGCGCACGATGTGACGGGTGACGCCCCCACTTCCCCATGACGCCTCGGGAACTGCCGTGCTGACATAAATCCTGGCGCGGGCGGCGCGAGGCCATCATTGCCTTCCATCACACGCTCCACCCGACTGCGCCTTTCCTCCTTGCGTGCGGCTCCTCGCGATTCCCCCCTTCGAGCTTCGCCTGTTCTTGCTCCCGGTCCGCGCCTCCGCCGCGCAGATGGCTCCCACCGGCAAGAGGGGGAAGGAGGTGACCCCGTCCGCAAGCGCGCCCGTCCTAGAGGCGGCGCTGCAGCGCTCCGCCATCGACGACGAGGAAGGCTTGGACAGGGTGCTTCTGGTCGTGGTCGGTGGCCAGAGCGAGAACCAGGCGACCCAAATCTGGCCGGGGTCGCACGCGCGACGCGACCTTGGGGCGACGGCCTACCCCTTCTTCCTCCACAGCGTGTATGCAGGGTTGGTACCGCCATTTTTGGACTTCTTCTATGCCATACTTGCCCACTATCAGGTTCACGCTCTTCATCTTCAACCCAACTCCATTTTTCTCCTGGCAACGTTCGCCTTTTACTACGAGGCCTTCGTGGGCGTGAGGCCCTCTGTGGTGCTCTTCCGCCACTTCTTCTGCCTGCGGCTAACTGCGGCGGACCAGCACTCCGGATGCGCGTCGTTCCTTGCCGTCAAGGGAATGGAGGACGGCATTATCAACTTGAGGGTTGCGAAGAAGGTGGAAGGATACCGGCAGCGCTGGGTCTATATGGACGCGCGCCAGACCAACCGGCTCCTGATGATCCCTACGGACCCGGCCGAGAAGATCGCCATGTGGGGGCACGAGAAGCTCACCGACCCGAGGATGGAGCCCGTCCTTGAGCGGATGGCGGCGCACCGGGCCGCCTCACTGTCGGGGACGGCGGTTGTCAGGGAGTACCTGTGGCGGCGCATCGCGCCACTTCAGCAGCACTCGCGCCCCATGTGGGAGTACTCCGGCGTGGACGACGCCATGAGGCTGAGGCCGGGCGGCCTGGGGTCAGACGCGCTGGACGGGGCCCTGGCGATTCTGCTCAATACCCTTGCCGCGGAAGCGCCGGAGGGGGCGCTCCCGCTTTTTCACTATCCAGAGAAGGAGGAGCTAGTGAAGGTGATGCCCCTCTTTGATCAGTGGGGCCTCGTGCCTGAGGGCCACATCGGGCCCCGCGACAACCCCCTCGTGGTGGAGGTGGATTCGGGAAGCGGCAGCGGCAACGGAGATTCGGAGGAGGCCACGGAGGACGACCTCAGCCGGGTGCCGCCACGCGTTCGCCGTCAGCTCATCCGCGAGCTCGACGATGATGACGCCGAGAGCGTCCCGCCCGCGGCGGTGGGGGCGGGCGAGCCCCTAGCGCTTGAGGCCCGTCATGAGGCTGAAGCCGCCCAGGGCCCGGAGACGGGTGACGACGCGTCCGGGTCTACCGCGGTACGCTCCGGAGGCCGAAGCGGCGGCGCCGAGGCGATGCCCGGCGAGGGCAGCGCTAGCCAGCCGTCTGTGGGGGAGAAGAAGAGGAAGTGGCTCGTCAGCGACGAGTAAGCCTTCTGCCGTCGTCCTTAATTCTTGTTCTTTTACCCGGCTCGGAACTGAGCCACCATTCGTGCAGGGGATCTGCCGCGGATCAGAAGAAGAAGAAGAAGACAACGACGAAGGCGAGGGTTACCCCCAGCCCGCAGGGGGCATCGATGTCCACCGCTGGTGCCGGAGGGCGTGGAGAGGCCACCCGCCGTCCCGACGCCAGAGCGGGGTGCACAGAAATCGAGGAAGGGACAGCCGCTTCTCCAGGGTCGCGCGCGGGCGCATCCTGTGAGGCCGAAATGGGGAAGCCTCGGGAGGCAACCTCAGGAGGCGGAGACGCCCTCCCCCTTGGCCCTGCTGCGGGCAAGGAAGCGACGACGAGGGAGGCCGAAGCGTCTGCCCCCGCGCCGGGGGCCTCCTTGGGCGCTGGGGAAGGAGTTGCGGGGCGTGCCAGGACCGGCACTAACAGCCCCCGTAGCGCACCGCCGCAGCTGAACGAGGGGGGCGTTCTGGCGAGCCCGCCGCCCCACGCAAGCGGCGCCAAGGGCTCCCTTGCCATCGCAGCGGAGGGTGCCAGAGGGCCCGGCCCGGACTGGCCCCTGGTCCTCGCGAGTGACCGTGCTTTGCTCAGGCCTGAAGCCTTGCACGACGCCAAGGCCGCGCTCGCTCGGTTCGGCACGGACTTCCAAGACGCGGAGACGCGCCTCGCCGAAGAGCGCCTGAAACTTGTCGACGGGTGGCGCCGGCTCAGCATCGCCATCGACACGGCCCGAAGTCATGACGAACGTGCTCGCGCATTGCGCGAGAGGGACACCGCCGAAGCGGAGGGGGCTCGCGCGAGGGCCCTCCAGGAGGCCGAAGCGGCCATCGTGCACCGCGAAGAGGCGGAGGCCCTCCTGAAAGAGCTCCAAGACCAACACGCCGAGCGGGCGCGGTCGCTCCTCGTGCGGGAAGACACCCTTGCCACTCGCGAGAAGGAGGCCGCAGCCCGCGAGGCAGGCCTCGAGTCACGCATGGAGGGCTTCGAGAAGAAGGCGGCCGAGCAGGCCATGGAGAAGGAGCGTCTGGAGACGCTGGGGCGCCAGCTGGCCGATGCCCAGGAGGCTCACGTGAAGTGCGTCACCGACGCCAACGCCCGACTGGAGGCCAGAGAAAGGAAGGTCCAAGAGGACGCTGACGCCTTCGAGTCAGAACGCGAGCGGCTCCGGATGGAGATCGCTGATCTCAAGGCGGCGCTCGCCGAGGCGGAGACCCGCCGGAGAGCCGTGCCGCAGCCCGGCTCTGGCGCCGTTGATCAGGGACAGGAGCATCCCGAGCGTGCCAAGGTACTTCACTCCCTCGAGATCCGCGCCCACAACGCCCTGAATTCCATCTGCCAGGGAAAGCTTAGGGCCCTTCGCGAGTCCCGCGATGCCGACTACATCGACTTCTCCACCAAGCTCATGGAACGGCTTGAGGACGGAGCCAAGGAGATGGACGGTATCCTGGAGGAGGAGTGCCGTGGCCTCTTCTTCCTGGCGGCGACTCGCGTCTTCAGCCACCTCCTCCACTCTGACCCCAACTTCGACTTTGACAAGGTGATAGCCCCAGTCCCCGGGAGCTTCGTGATGGGCTCGCAAGGGCGGTGGAAGGCCATGTGAGCGCGTTACTCGGGAAGTACTCCTGCGACAGTGGCGAGAGCTCCAACGGTGACGGCGCCGGCGAAGATGACGGCGGCGCGAGCTCCTAGGGTGCTTTTTCCCTTTGTTACCCTGCGCTAGATCGATGTGGCCCGTGGGGGCATGACGATGATGCCCTGGTGTTAAATAATTTATGTTTGCTATAACGGACATTCGAGCCCTCGCGAGGCTCTCTCTTTTTGCTTGCCATGATGCTCTACGTTGTCAGGGCCCAGCTCTTGAGTGGCCATAACCGTCGCTGGTATGTCCGGTCGCGATGCTTGGACAAGGCCAGGAGGCGAGGGGCACCGGGAGCTAGTGATGGTCCCTGAGGCGCGATGCTCAGGGAGCCCGCCTTTAACGCACAAGCGGCTTGCGCCAAGAGGAACACGGGCGCTCGTGAGGCCGTCGGAGGGAAAGGCTCGCAAGACGGCGAGGGTGGCTCGCGAGGCGGGAGACTTAGCCCTCCAGGAGGTAGTATGGTGGGCCGCCTCTCGCAGGGTACGTCTTGTGAGGGTTCCGCTCGCGAGGTCTCTTGCTGGGACGGCTGCTGAGGGTTAGCCCCCAAGGCGGTGCCTGCTGGCCTCCTGAGGTCCTGAGGGTGCTACCTCGCGAGATCCTTCCAGGGACCTGCTCCTGAAATAGCTGCACACAGAGCATTCAACGACAGCGCGCGCTCGTCGATTCGCTCATGGGTATTACGCGAGGAGACAGGACACCAAGGACCTTGGTGGGGTGGCGTGTACGGGGCAGGCCCGCGAGCCAGAGCCCGGTTGCTTGGGTTTTTCAGTGCTGCTGGAACTGACCCGAGCGCAGGCACCGTGTCCAGCCCCCACTCGCGTGAGGCTCATGAGGTAAGGTCGCGAGCGTGCACAGGTCGTGAGGCAAGCAACTTAGCAATACATTAGATATCTTAGGAAATAGAGTTTTACTGAAACGTAGTAATAAGTTCGTTACACAACCAAAAAGAGACATGATTGCCATGTTCGGCACGGATCAGCATGAGGTTGGTGCAGCCCGTGGGGCGCCCTCAAGTGATTGTTCCGCCAGCGCGGAGCATGGGGCTTCCACTAGGCGTGGGCATGATCGCGGTTCGATCGTTCCGCCAGCGCGGAGCATGGGGCTTCCACTGAGACGTGGGCAGGAGCTCTCGCGGGCCCATCAGGCGAACACAATGAGAGATTCCAGGGCGTGTACAGCCCCGTTTCGCTCGTACGTGTGAGGGTCACACGTAGAACTTGCGGAGGTGTTGGATGTTCCAGGCGTTAGGCACAGGAACTCCGTCCTCCGTCTCCAGCCGGGCTGAGCCGGGCCTGGAGACATGAGTAACCGTGAAAGGGCCTTCCCACATAGGTGAGAGTTTGTGAAGTCCCTCTCTGGAGAGGATCCTGCGCAGGACGAGGTCGCCGACCTCGAGAGTGCGAGGGCGGATGTGGCGACTGTGGTAGAGACGCAAGGCCTGCTGGTACCTCGCGGCACGAAGGGTGGTCTGACGGCGGCCCTCCTTGAGGAGGAGCAGATCGGTCTCCCGCGAGCCATCCTGACACGCCTCGTCGAAGGCAAGGACTCGCGGGGAGCCATGCTTAAGCTCCAGTGGGAGGACCACCTCAGCGCCGTAGACGAGGAAGAACGGCGTCTCGCCAGTGGGCTTGCTTGCCGTCGTGCGGATGGACCACAGCACAGGCTGCAGCTCGTCGAGCAAGCCCTTGCCGCAAGCCTCAAGTTTCTTCTTGAAGCTCCTTGTCTTGAGGCCCTTGAGGACCTCGGCATTGGCGCGCTCGGCCTGACCATTGCTTCGCGGGTGCGCCACCGAGGCGTAGCAGATCTGCGTGCCGAGGCTGGCGCAGTAGGACTTGAAGAGGCCGCTCGTGAACTGGGAGCCATTGTCGGTGATGATGCGATTGGGAACTCCAAAGCGGCTCACGAGGCCCTTGATGAACTTGACGGCGGAGCCTGCCGGGATGGTGCGCACCGGCTCGACCTTTGCCCACTTGGTGAACTTGTTGATGGCGACATAGAGGTAGCGATAACCACCAGCTGCGCGAGGGAAAGGCCCCAGGATGTCCAGCCCCCAGACCGCGAAGGGCCATGAGAGGGGGATCGTCAGGAGTCCCTGCGCAGGCTGGTGGATCTGCTTGGCGTGGAATTGGCAGGCCTCGCAGGCTTGGACCAGTGCGGTAGCATCACGTAGAGCAGTGGGCCAGTAGAAACCGCTGCGGAACACCTTACCAACGAGGGTGCGCGATGAAGAGTGATGGCCACAGTCTCCTCCATGTATATCAGCCAGCAACTCGCGCCCTTGCTCTTCAGAGATGCACCGCGGCGAGACGCCGTTGGGGCGCCTACGGTATAGCTCGCCATCTTGTATGCAGTAGGCGGTGGCCTGCCGGGCCACGCACTCCGCTTCCGAGTCCTCCTCCGGCAAGGTGCCGCGAAGCAAGTAAGCCTTGAGCTCCGCGGCCCAGCTATCGGCCTGAGGCTCGAGCGCCAGCAGCAGTCGGGTTCCTGAGGCCGGGCCACAGTCTAGCGCGCCCGTGGGTGGCGCGGGCGGTAGTTCCTCGCGAAGGAGCGCCGTGCTCGCGGCTGGGGGTGCGGCGGATGGCTTGAGGAGCCTTTCCTCAAAGACGCCGGGGCTTTGGGGCTCGCGCCGTGACGCTCGTTTGGCGATGTCGTCGGCCTCTTTGTTGCTGCCGCGGGGGATGTGCAGCAGCTCTAGGCCAAGAAAGCGCTTCTCAAGTTTACGTACCTCTTCCAGGTAGGCGGCCATGTGCTCGTCCTTGGGCTTGTAGCTTTTGTTGGAGAAGTTGACGAGGATTTGCGAATCGCCCTTGATAGTCAGACGCTTGATGCCTAGGGCGAACGCGGCCTTGAGGCCGGCGATGAGGCCCTCATACTCTGCGATGTTGTTGGAGACCTTGTCGGTGTACCTGAAGCAGAGCTGCACAACGTAGTAGAGCCTGTCTCCTATTGGCGAGGTGAGCATGACCCCAGCCTCCGCGCCGTGTTGGGAGAAGGCGCCGTCGAAGTGCATGGTCCATCCGCCAGGCGCCTCATCCCCTGGCAGGAGGGACTGGGCCTCGCGAGGCTCGTCCTCGTACGTGTCCGTCCATTCTGCCACGAAGTCGGCCAGGGCCGCGCCTTTGATGACTCTGGTAGTGGAGAACTCCAGTTGGAAGGCTTGCAGCTCGATGTTGCACTCGGCGACGCGGCCGGTGGCGTTGGGGCTGCGCAGAACTTGCTCCAAGGGGTAGGAGGAAATGACCTTGATGGGATGACCCTGAAAGTAGTGGCGCACCTTCCTGGAGGCGACGAGGAGCGCAAGGAGGAGCTTATGCTGCATGGGGTAGCGCTCGCGCGCATTCCTTAGCATGGTGCTGACGAAGTACACGGGGTGCTCAACGAGGCGCGTAGTTGTTGCGACAGCTTGCTCCTCAGATGCCTTGCAAGGCTCGGAAGGCCCGGGAGCCTCGCGAGGCTCAGGAGGCTCGCGAGGCTCAGAAGGCTTGCGGGGGACGGCGGCCTCATGAGGCTCAAGAGGCTCGCGAGGCCCCGTGGGCTCGCGAGGCTCAGCGGGTTCGTGAGCCTGGAGGGGCGTCGAGGGTTTCTCCTTGGCACAGATGCGCTCCTCGCGCACCGCCACCAACGCCGCGCTGGCCGTCTGAGGGGTGGCCGCCAAGTACAGGAGCAAGGGCTCGCGAGAGCGTGGCGCGACCATGATGGGCGGGCTCGTGAGGTACCTCTTGAGGGCTTCGAAGGCGGCGTCTGCCTCAGGAGTCCACTTGAAGGAGCCGGACCTCTTCAGGAGCTTGAAGAAGGGCAGGGCTCGTTCGCCAAACTTGGAGATGAAACGCCCCAAGGACGCCATACACCCCGCCAAGCGTTGCATTTCCTTGAGGGTCCGGGGAGGGCGCATTTTCTCGATGGCCTTGATCTTCTCTGGGTTGGCCTCGATGCCACGGTGCGAGATTAGGAAGCCGAGGAGCTTGCCGGAGAGGACTCCGAAGACGCACTTCTCCGGCTTGAGCTTGAGGTTAACCTTGCGCAGGTTGGCAAATGTCTCCTGGAGGTCCGCAATGAGGGATCCAGCCTCGCGAGATTTGACCACGATGTCGTCGACGTAGGCCTCCGCGTTCCTCCCCATCTGGGGCTCCAGAGTGATGCGCATTAGCCGCTGGAAGGTGGCGCCCACGCTCCTTAAACCGAAGGGCATGCAGACGTAACAAAATACGCCGCAGGGGGTGATGAAGGCCGTCTTCTCCATGTCCTCGGCCGCCATCTTGATCTGATGATAGCCTGAGAAGGCATCCAGGAAACATAACAGATCACACCCGGTGGTGGAATCCACGATCTGGTCGATGCGGGGCAGTGGAAACGGATCCTGAGGGCAGAACTTGTTGAGGCTGGTGAAGTCGACGCACATGCGCTCCTTGCCGCCCTTCTTGGGGACGACGACTGGGTTGGCGAGCCATTCGGGATGGCGCACCTCACGAACGACTCCGGCTTCTTGGAGCTTCTGAACTTCACTGACGATGAACTCTTGCTTTTCTGGCGCCTAGCGCCGCGCTTTCTGCTTGACCGGGCGTGCCTTGGGGCACACCGCTAAGTGGTGCTCGATCACCTCCCTCGGCACACCGGACAAGTCGGATGCTTTCCAGGCGAAAACATCCGAGTTTGCCCGAAGGAAGGTGACGAGCGCGCTTTCCTATGCAGGAGGGAGGCCTGTGCCGATGGTGAAGGCGGGGCCGGAGCCGCTGCCCTCCACCGACACCTTCTTTGTCTCGGCGCGGTCCTGAGAAAACAGCTGCTTCTTCTTCGCCGGCGCGGCCTCGGAAGGCTCGGCCACGTCCTCGTCGGCTGGGTGCGCGACAGCGGCAGCCTTGTAGGCGCGCTCGAGGGTGCTGGCCGCGTCCTTTTCGTCGCAGGCGACGGTGATGATGCCGCTGCAGCCGGGCATCTTGAGGACGTTGTAGGCGTGATGAGTGGCCGCCATGAACTTGGTGAGAGTTGGGTAGCCCAAGATGGCATTGTAGGGCAGGCCAATGTGCGCCACGTCGAAGTCGATGAGCTCGGTGTGGTAGTTCTTGCGGGTGCCGAAGGTGACGGGGAGGCGCACCTGCCCCAGCGGAATGGTGGAGCCATCGGTCACTCCGGAGAAAGGCCTGGTCGGCATCAGCTGGTCGTAGGGCACCTGGAGCGTCTCGAAGGTTTCGATGGAGAGCACGTTGAGGCCGGCACCCCCGTCGATGAGGGTCTTGGTGACCGCGACGTTGCTGATGGTGGGAGTGCACAACATGGGGAGCGCGCCTGTGGAGGCCGTGGACTTGGGGTGGTCCTTGGAGTCGAAGGTGATGGCGTACTGCGACCACTTGAGGGGCCGCGTGACCTCAGGCCTCGGGAGGGTGGCGTACACCTCGCGAGAGAGTTGCTTGAAGTGGCGGACGGACGCGGGGGCTTGGGACCCGCCAAGGATGCAGGCGACCGCGCGAGGCTCCTGGTAGCCCCCAGCGCCCTCGTCAGGCTGGTTGACGTCGTTCCTGCGAGGAGGCGGAGGCAGCGGCGGGAGAGCGGCATTAGCCTGAGGATTCGCCTCACGAGGCTGGTCGCGCCAGGCGGCCTCACGAGGCTGATCGCGCCAGCCCTGGCGGTAGTTGCTGTTATTGTTGCGGCTGTCCCAGCGGTTGCCGCTGCGGCCACCTCCGCAGCCGGCGCCACGGCCGTTGCGGTCGTCTCGGCGGGTCTGGCGCTCGTCGCGGAGCAGCTTGAGCTCATGACAGTCTTTGGTGCTGTGGGAGCGGACATTGTGAAAGGCGCAGAGTGGCCGGTTGTCCTTCCTGGGTTCGTCGAGGTCGCGGCCGCGCTTCTGCTCGGGCTCCGCCGCAAGCACGATAGGGCCTTTGCGCTTGACGTCCTTGCTCTTGGCCTTGGTGCTGTCGAGCGCCGCGTCGGGGTTGTTGTGGACGAAGAGGCGGCCTTCTTCAGGCTTGGCGCACTTGTCGGCGAGGTCGAGCAGCTCGAGCACGGAGTCGAGCTCACCGTTGATGGCGAGCTTCTCGTGCATCTTGATGTCCGTGACGCCGGTGGAGAACGCGGAGATGACGGCCGCGTCGGAAGCGCGCGGGATCTTGTTGCGCACCTGGCTGAAGCGCTGGATGTACTTACGGAGGGTCTCGTCTGGGCGCTGTCGAATGCGCCGCAGGTCGTTGATGGTGAGGGAGCGGTCCTGTGTGCCTTTGAAGTTGGCGATGAACTGGCTGCAGAGCTCGGCCCATGACGAGATGGAAGCCTCGGGGAGGTTCATGAGCCAGGAGCGCGGGCCGTCCTTGAGGGCCATGGGGAACCAGTTCGCCATGACCTTGTCGTCACCGTTCGCCGCCTCGACGCTCAGCGCGTAGAGCTGGAGGAATTCCGTGGGGTTGGGGGTGCCGTCGTAGCGCGGAGGCAGCTCAGGCTTGAACTTCGCAGGCCAGACCACGCGACGCAGCTCGCAGGTGAAGGCACGGCAGCCCACGCCACTCGAGGGGACGCCGCCAGCGAGGGCGGCGCGGTTTTGACGCCCGGCCGCTGCAACGTCTTGAACGTCCTGGTGCTGGCGCTGGCGCTGGCGCTCGAGGAGCACTCGCGCGTTGGGGGGCGCGCGGCGGATGATCTGGCAGCTGGGCTCACAGTGGTCCAGAGAAGATGCGCCGCGGGATGGCTCACGAGCCCGCGCGCTGCGTTGGGGCCCGGCGTGCTCATCACGCAGAGGAGGCGGCGGGGGGGCGCCGTACGCCGGGTCCCCAGCACGAGACGGTGGAGGGCGGAGCGAGTGAGAAGGCGCCATAGCGTCCCCGGCGACGTTGACGAGCTCGGTGATGCGACCAAGCCAGGCGTCGTAGCCGGCGTCATCAGGACGGTAGCGGAGTAGCTCGCGCGCCATGAGCAGCGCGGCCTGCGGGTTCGGCGGCCCACGGTTGGCGAGGGAGGAAGCCGTGGCGGTGTGGCCGTCCGCCCGCACGGAGGGGTGCAGGGAGGAGGCCTGCTGCTCGCGGGCAGCGGGGTCGGTGGCGGCGGCAGCCTCGGCGTCGGGGCGGCGGCGATTGCCGCGGGCCACCGGCTCCATCTGGGCCACGCGGCCAGCCCTGCGCTCAGCGCGCTCGCGATGTGCGTCCGCCATGGGACTGGTGGAGCTGAAGGTCGAGCAGAGGAACAGTAGCGCACCCCTACCTGGCGCGCCAAATGTCGGAAGTGGGGCTCCGGGGACCCAAAGGTTCGAACACTGGGGTGAGCTCGTTCTACTACTTCTTCCCCTACCACGGCAGTGCTACGGCGAGACTACGGCGAGAGCGCGCTAGCGTAGGACGGGCAAAGGCACAACGGTTTACCCAGGTTCGGGCCACCTTGCGGTGTAAGACCCTACTCCTGCTTTGTGGTTGAGATTATCGTGGATGAGAGAGTTCTTGCGTACAAGGTTGAAGATGATGGATCCCCCCCCTTGCTACGGTGGCTGCACTACCCCTTTTATGCCGCCTTGGTCCTCTTCCCCCTCGAAACTTAGGCGGGAAGGGTTGCCACACTTGGCGGTTTTGAAAGGGGACAGGCGCTCAGGCTATCCTGACTAAAGGTGGTCTTCGCCTGCCAAAGCATGATCCATGACGCGCCGGTGGGCTCGGTGATGACCTCCGCCCTGCGCGCCCGCCGTCTTGGTCTTTCTTCGCCGATCGGGCAGCCTTTGGGGTTGCTTTGGGGAGTAGATAGCTGGCCCTGCTTCCCTAGCACAAAAGAGGAAACCATCTGCATCCGCGCCTGCTGGCGCGGCCTCTGCTGCTGCTCGTCGCCGCGCGCGTCACCCACGTGATGGGCTCCAGTCCGCGCGACACGCCGAACGGTCTTCTCCTCGAGCGCCTGCGGGAGGGGGCCTCGGAAGGCCACCTCGGGAAGCCGCCTCGTGAGGCCACTCTGGAAGCCGCCTCGTGAGGGGACCTCGCGAGGCCGTTTATGGTGGTGCTGAGCGTTGCCTGCTACTCCCTGAGGAGGGGGCCTCATGAGGGGGCATGGCGAGACACTTGGTGGCGACGGCCCGCCGGGCACACTCCAGGCGTCACGCCCTGGGCCAAAGGCAGACGGGCCTGGATACCCCGGGTTCCATGGGCCCGACAGTAAGTACCTTCTTCACCATTGCCGCTTGTTCCTCGGCTGCTCTTCCTAGTTCATCGCATTAGCAGTCTATAGATCCAAGAACACCCGCATGTTTCTATTTTGCGGTTCGTAGAATCAGTCCGCCATATTTTCCATGCATTACAGATCTACTACTCTGCCCTGAATAAATCCCCACTGTGGCTCATCTCTTACCACGAAGAAAAGACCTAGGTTTATCCTCCTATTTTAGACCATTTTTCAGATCTGTTGAATCTCTTAATCCATATGAAACTTGTTTGTCGACTCATAGATCAGATCACCTCCAACACTTATAATTTTTGCATTTTACAACTGCCGGCTTATCTTGCACATGAAGTCTTGACCCGAAAATGTGCCGATACATCTTACTGTAACCCGGCAAATTTGGAATTACCGGCTCATCTCTCTGTTGCATATCAATCCCAAAGAAACCTTTAAATTACCGGCTTATGATATTTCTTCATTTTTGTTGCAGCTGAATCCATGGCTCCCAAACCTAAGGTTGTCAACTGGGCGAAATCCAGCATGTCAGAGCTCAGACTGCAGGCTCTGGTGGACACCGGGTTATTGCCATCTAAAGAAGCAATTGAATGGCGAGCTCCTGAGGAAGAAATCCATCCTCTGCCAGATTAGAACGAAATCATTGTATTTGCTGAACATCTGGAGAGAGGCTTCCGCCCCCCAGGCTATAAGTTTTTCAGAGATGTGCTTCATTTCTTCAACATCAGGCCTCAAGATCTGGCCCCCAACTCCATTTTCAACCTATGCCAGTTCCAAGTATTCTGTGAAATTTATTTACAACTTGAGCCGTCCATCAACTTGTTCCGAGAATTCTTTTATCTGAACCACCAAACGGAACACAAGGATGGACCAAGCCTTGAACTTGGTGGAGTCACCATTCAACGAAGGAAGAACACGACCTTCCCTGATGCCAAGCCGGGAAGCCACCCCAAAGGGTGGGATAAAACTTGGTTTTACTGCAAGAATACCTCCCCCGATGGGCAGCACCCACTCCCGGGTTATAAAGCAAGCCGACTTGATGCCAATATAGTTTTCCCGGGCTTCGCCTCCAAGGAGGAAAGGAAAGCGTTGGAGCCCTTGTACTCCAAAATAAATGCTTTGACTGCCCACGGCCTCACCGGTGTTGATCTAGCCCGGACCTGGGTAGAGTGGCGCATCCAACCTCTGAGCCCGAGGGACCGGCTTATGCACACTTACTCCGGCGAACCGGAAGACCCACTTCGATTTAGCCGGGTCAACCTCCAGCAGAAAGATGTCCTAAAATTCGCCAGGAAGCTTCTTGGTGAAACAAAGGACGATATTAAACTCGTGGGACTTGCTCCCTTTTATTCGAACAACCCGGCACCCGAGGTTAGCCGTCTTTTTGTTGCCCTTCATCTTGTCAATACTGTTTTATCTTTGTCGTAATTTTATCAACCCGTCATGGTACAGGAAAATGCTGACTGGTGGCGGGTCGAACTTCAAGATCCCACTCCTCCTCGAGAAGATAACGATGAAAACCCAGAGGACGATGAAGATCAAGAGGTAGAACTCGACTCCCTTGGTCGTCTTTTTAACCAACTTGCTGATGCCACCTCTTCACAGGAACAGGCTGAGACCAGCCACGCCGGCGATCCAGAGGTAACTTTGATTTCTTCAAATTCTGACTCACCGGTACCCGTTCCAAAGAAATTCTGGGTTGCAGTGCGAAAAGTTCCATTTTCACACCGAGATGCTCATTTAGACCCACACTTTTCTTGGAAGAAAGCGCAGCACACATGGACTTCTAAGAGGAAGACCCGTAGCAGTGAAGGGGAGCTGAGTGGCGGGTTAAACAATGAGCCACCTACATGGAGAGCACAGACAGAAGTGCCTCTCAGCCCCACTCCCTCTCTTCCTCAAGCCGGTCGCTTCAAGAAGCCCTTGCCTTTGAACGACTCGGCGTATCAAACATCTCCCTCTTCTGACGAATTAAGCGCCACTCAGACGCCAGCCTTTAACATCAATCTTGGGTAAACAATCTGATTACATATGTTTTACACGAACGATTCTTGCTCTTATCCTTTAACCGAATGACTCTTTGTTCCTTGTATAGTGCGAAGGCCATTAAGAAGAAGACTGCCGCCGGGTCGTCAGACCCTGTCGTTCAAACAGGTCCTTCTCAAGAAGACGTGCTACTTGTGATCTGTGTTGGTTTTTCCCCGAAGAGGAGGGGATGATGCAGCACAGTAGAGATAAGTATTTCCCTCAGTTATGAAACCAAGGTTATCAATCCAGTAGGAGAATCACGCAACAACTCGTTAGCAGCAACTGCACACAAATTAACAAATCCTTGCACCCAACGCGAACAAGGGGTTGTCAATCCCTTGGCGGTTAATTGCAAGATTAAATTGTATGGTGATAGATAGATAGATCAAACAAAAATACAAAATAAAATAAATAAAGTAAAATTGCAGCAAGGTATTTTTAGGATTTTTAATATATGATAAAGGTACACCTGGGGGCCATAGTTTTCACTAGAGGCTTCTCTCTTGAAAATAGCATACGGTGGGTAAACAAATTACTGTTGGGCAATTGATAGAAAAGAAAATAATCATGACGATATCCAAGGTAATGATCATGTATATAGGCATCACGTCCAAGACAAGTAGACTGAAACGATTCTGCATCTACTACTATTACTCCACACATCGACCGCTATCCAGCATGCATCTAGAGTACTACGTTCATAAAGAACGGAGTAACACCTTAAGCAAGATGACATGATGTAGACAAAGTAAACTCACGCATGAATAAACCCCATCTTTTTACCCTTAATAGCAACGATACATACGTGTCATGTCCACTTCTGTCACTGGGATTGAGCACCGCAAGATCGAACCCATTACAAAGCACCTCTCCCATTGCAAGATAAATCAATCTAGTTGGCCAAACCAAATCAATAGATCGGAGAGAAATACGAAGCTATAACAATCGTGCACAAAAGAGTTCAGAGAAAACTCAAATAATATTCATTGATAATCTGATCATAAACTCACAATTCATCGGATCCCAACAAACACACCGCAAAAAGTGATTACATCGGATAGAACTCCAAGAACATCGAGGAGAACATTGTATTGAAGATCAAAAAGAGAGAGGAAGCCATCTAGCTACTAACTATGGACCCGAAGGTCTGTGGTAAACTACTCACGCATCATCGGAAGGGCAGCAAGGTTGATGTAGAGCCCCTCCGTGATCGAATCCCCCTCCGGAAGAGTGCCGGAAAAGGCCTCCAGATGGGATCTCTCAAGAACAGAAACTTGCGCCGGCGGAAAAAGTATTTTGTGGACTCCTCTGTTGGTTTCCCGATTTTAGAGAATTTATAGAGGTGGAATTAGGTCAAACGGAGCAGAGGTGGGCCCACGAGGCACCAGGGCACGCCACCCCCTGGGGCGCGCCCTGGTGGCTCGTGGCCACCTCCTCTGGCTTCTGGCCCTCTCCCGAAGCTTCTAGTGTTTCTTATGTCCAGAAAAAAAATCTCCAAAAAGTTTCGTGGCATTTGGACTTTGTTTGGTACTGATATTCTGAAAAACCAAAAACATGCAAAAAACAGCAACTGGCACTGGGCACTAAGTTAATAGGTTAGTCCCAAAAAACGATATATAATTGCTTGTAAGTGTATATAAAACATCCAAGATTGATACTATAATAGCATGGAACAATCAAAAATTATAGATACGTTGGAGATGTATCAAGCATCCCCAAGCTTAATTCCTGCTCGTCCTTGAGTAGGTAAATGATAAAAACAGAATTTTTTATGTGGAATGCTACCTATCATATTCATCATATACTCTTTTCTTTTGTAGCATGGACATTTGGACTTGAAAGATTCAAAGCAATAGTCTATAGTTTGACATCAAGACATAAATACTCAAGCATAGCATAGTAACAAGCAACCATGTCTTTCAAAATATCAACGCTAAAGAAAGTTATCCCTAGCCTGTTATGCTCAATCATTGATCCATTCATGAAACACACTCGATATTAGCTACACACAATGCACAAGTATGACAATAGTGCTCTCTAGTTGGTGCTTTGTAAGAGAAGATGGAGACTCAAAATAAAAATAAAAATTGCATAAAAGTAAATAGATAGGCCCTTCGTAGAGGGAAGCAGAGATTTGCAGAGGTGCCAGAGCTCAAAGCTTAAATTAGAGAGATAAAATTATTTTGAGAGGCATGCTTTTCCTGTCAACGAAAACGACCGAGAATTCCCAATATCTTCCATGCTAGACACATTATAGGCGGTTCCCAAACAGAAAATAAAGTTTATTTCCTTTCCACCATTCTTTCACAATCCATGGCTAGTCGTATCCATGGGTGCCTTCCATACCAACACTTTCCAAGGAATTCATTATTAACATCATATTAAATTTTTGCATTTCGGGACTGGGCATCCCTATTACCTGCCACTCTCTCATGCAATGACAAGTGAATAAACACTCATCGTGAGAATAACACACCTAGCATGGAAAATATTGGCCACCCCCTGCCACTTCATGAGCGGTACGGGCACACAAAACGGAAAATTATTTTGAAAAAAAATAGAGTAGGCACATGCAAATTTACTTGGAACGGCAAGGAAATACCGCATATAGGTAGGTATGGTGGACTCATTTGGCACAACTTGGGTTTAAGGAGTTGGATGCACAAGCAGTATTCCCGCTTAGTACAAATGAAGGCTAGCAAATAGATTGAGAAGCGACCAACCAAAAAGCGAAAATGGTTATAAACATGCATTGAACATAACTAACACCGAATAATGATCCATAAGTAGGATATAATTTCGTTGCATAACTATTGACTTTATGTGCATGCATAGGGAATCACAAACCTTAACACCAATATTCTTACTAAATCACAATTACTCACTAACATGACTCACATATTATCATATTCTTATCGCAAAACTATTGCAAGGAATCAAACTTATCATATCCAATGATCTTTCATGAAAGTTTTTATTATATCCCTCTTGAATATTCATCACTTTGGGACCAAATTCATATCTTGTGCAAATTACCATTACTATTATCAACTCTCAAAAAGATATAAGTGAAGCATGAGAGTGCAAATATTTCTTCAAAATTTAATGTTATCAACTCTCAAAATAATATAAGTGAAGCATGAGAGTTCAAATATTTCTTCAAAATATAGCCACCGCCGTGCTCAAAAAGATTTAAGTGAAGCACTAGAGCAACTGCCTAGCTCAAAAGATATAAGTGAAGCACATAGAGTATTCTAACAAATCATGATAAATGTGTGGCTCTCTCAAATAGGTGTGTCCAGCAAAGATGATTGTGACAAACTAAAAAGCAAACAAGCAAAGACTCATATAATACAAGACGCTCCAAGCAAAACTCATGATATGTGACGAATAAAAATATAGCTCCAAGTAAAATTACCGATGGTTGGTAGAAGAAAGAGGGGATGCCTTCCGGGGCATCCCCAAGCTTAGTTGCTTGAGTCTTCCTTGAATATTACCTTGGGGTGCCTTGGGCATCCCCAAGCTTAGGCTCTTGCCACTCCTTATTCCTTCATCCATCGTGATCTCACCCAAAACTTGAAAACTTCAATCACACAAAACTCAACAAAATCTTCGTGAGATCCGTTAGTATAACAAACAAATCTTTAACTTTATGTACTGTAGTAAATTGATTCATATTTAATATTGGCATAATGCTACTGTACTCCAACTTCTCCATGACTCATACCCCCCGATACGATCCATAGATTCATCAAAATAAGAAAACTATGCAACAAAAACAGAATTTGTCTAAAACAGAACAGTCTGTAAAGATCTATTTAAAAGCTATACTTCTGTAACTCCAAAAATTCTGAAGTATTAGGACAATGTGGGAAAATCATATACCAATACTGTGTAAAAATTTCAGATTTTTTTGACGCTCCAGTACAGAATTAAAATTCCAGCACTGGACGCAAAACTTTCTGTTTTCCAAACAGCATCAATTATACTATCTTCCAAATCATCCCAAAGGCATTACTTGGCACAAACACTAATTAAAACATAAAAACACAATCATAACAGTAGAATAATTGTGTGCACACAAGAAAACAGAAAAATAAACAAAAAAATTAAGATAACTATTGGGTTGCCTCCCAGCCATTAAGATAGGCTTGAGATTTCAATGATGCTCACATGAAAGATATTAATTGAAACACAAGGAGAGCATCATAAAACATGTGACAAACACATTTAAGTCTAACATACTTCCTATGCATAGGCATTTTATAGGAAAGCAAATTATCAAGACAAGAAATATATAGCATGTGCAAATTGGAAGAATGAAGCATTAATAATTTCAACACAAAGAGAGATAATTAAGTGACATGAAAATTTCTACAATCATGTTTTCCTCTCTCGTAATAATTGCATGTAGGACCATATTCAAATTCAACAATATAGCTATCATATAAAATATTCTATTCATGATCCTTATGCATAAAAGTTTTATAATCTTCCAAGATAGTGGGATTAACATCAACTAAAGTCATGACCTCTCCAAACCCACTTTTATCCAAAAATTCATAAGATTGATAATTCTCCAGAGTAGTGGGATCATTATTACCTAAAGTTGATGCACTTCCAAACCCACTTTTAATAGTATTGCAAATTTCATTATCAATAACATATTCATCATGAGGCTTAAATAAATTTTCAAGATCTTAAGAAACATTATCACCCCAATCATGATCATTGCAATAAGTAGTGGACATGACAAAATTTTCATCCCCAAGCTTGTAGTTTTGCAAAACATTAGCACAATTGAAATTAATGGAATTTATAATAACATCATTGCAATCATGCTTTTCATTCAAGAAGCAATCATGAATCACTTTATAAATTCCTTCTTTAAACACTTCATCACAATTTTCAGATTCACGATTTTCAAGCAAAACTTCATAGAGATAATCAAGTGCACTCAACTCACTAGCAATTGGTTCATCATAATTGGATCTTTTAAAGAGATTAGCAACTGGGCGAGGATCCATATCAATAGATTTTTAGCAAGCGAAGATGCAAGCAAATAGAAGGCACATGGCAACACAAACAAAGATAGTAACTCAAATATTTTTGGTAATTTTGATTTTTTAGAGAAGTGGAGGGATATGAAAACGAGAGGCAAAGGCAAATAAAATAGATGCAAGGAGATGAAAGTTTATGCGTAGGTACTTGATAGATGTTGATGATGACTCCCCGGTAACGGCGCCAGAAATTCTTCCTGCTACTTGTGATCTGCGTTGGTTTTTCCTCGAAGAGGAGGGGATGATGCAGTACAGTAGAGATAAGTATTTCCCTCAGTTATGAAACCAAGGTTATCAATCCAGTAGGAGAATCACGCAACAACTCGTTAGCAGCACCTGCACAAAAAATAACAAATCCTTGCACCCAACGCGAACAAGGGGTTGTCAATCCCTTGGTGGTTAATTGCAAGATTAAATTGTATGGTGATAGATAGATAGATCGAAAAAAAATACAAAATAAAATAAATAAAGTAAAATTGCAGCAAGGTATTTTTAGGATTTTTAATATATGATAAAGGTAGACCCCGGGGCCATAGTTTTCACTAGAGGCTTCTCTCTTGAAAATAGCATACGGTGGGTAAACAAATTACTGTTGGGCAATTGATAGAAAAAGCAAATAATCATGACGATATCCAAGGCAATGATCATGTATATAGGCATCACCTCCGAGACAAGTAGACCGAAATGATTCTGCATCTACTACTATTACTCCACACATCGTCCGCTATCCAGCATGCATCTAGAGTATTAAGTTCATAAAGAACGGAGTAACGCCTTAAGCAAGATGACATGATGTAGACAAAGTAAACTCATGCATGAATAAACCCCATATTTTTACCCTTAATAGCAATGATACATACGTGTCATGTCCCCTTCTGTCACTGGGATTGAGCACCGCACGATCGAACCCATTACAAAGCACCTCTCCCATTGCAAGATAAATCAATCTAGTTGGCCAAACCAAATCAATAGATCGGAGAGAAATACGAAGCTATAACAATCATGCATAAAAGAGTTCAGAGAAAACTCAAATAATATTTATGGCTAATCTGATCATAAACTCCCAATTCATCGTATCCCAGCAAACGCACCGCAAAAAGTGATTACATCGGATACAACTCCAAGAACATCGTGGAGAACATTGTATTGAAGATCAAAAAGAGAGAAGAAGCCATCTAGCTACTAACTATGGACCCGAAGGTCTGTGGTAAACTACTCACGCATCATCAGAAGGACGGCAAGGTTGATGTAGAGCCCCTCCGTGATCGAATCCCCCTCCGGTAGAGTGTCGGAGAAGGCCTCCAGATGGGATCTCTCGAGAACAGAAACTTGCGGCGGCGGAAAAAGAACTTCATGAACTCCTCTGTTGGTTTCCTGATTTTAGAGAATTTATAGAGGTGGAATTAGGTCAAACGGAGCAGAGGTGGGCCCACGAGGCACCAGGGCGCGCCACCCCCTAGGCGCGCCCTGGTGGCTCGTGGCCACCTCCTCTGGCTTCTGGCCCTCTCCCAAAGCTTCTATTGTCTCTTATGTCCAGAAAAAAATCTCCAAAAAGTTTCATGGCATCTGGACTTCGTTTGGTACTGATATTCTGAAAAACCAAAAACAGGCAAAAAACAGCAACTGGCACTGGGCACTAAGTTAATAGGTTAGTCCCAAAAAATGATATATAATTGCTTGTAAGTGTATATAAAACATCCAAGATTGATACTATAATAGCATGGAACAATCAAAAATTATAGATACGTTGGAGACGTATCAAGACGCAACGGCTAACCCGGATATTCCGGATGAGCCAGCTTTTCAGAACGACCCGCCGCCTCAGGACACTACTGTGAGCCCGGCTCACACTTCTCCTCCTCTTGCCAATCAGGAGAAGGAAAATTTAATTGAAGAGCAACCTGCTGAGAAAGTTCAAGATGAAGTAATGGTGTCTGGTGAACAGCAGAATGTTCCACCGGAAACCTCTACGACCTTAGCAAAGATCCCTGCCAAGGCTGAGTCGCCCATTAAGAATAAAGGGAAGGCGGCTCTCAATATCCATTCCTTTGAAGAGCAAGACATCAACATGCTGCATCAGTCTGTGATAACCCGGCTGTCTGAGAGCCGGGATACTGAAATTGCCATGGTGACTTCCCTTAAACGGAAGTATGAGGTAACTTTCTGTCTCCTGACTTAATATGCCCATATTATATGTAGCCCCCAAGGGCCGGGTCATTACACCATGATGATCAGGGACTTGTATGAGATGTTGTGATCAACCTGTAGCCCCCAAGGGCCGGCTCATCATGATATGATGTGCCGGGTATCTACATGTAGTGACATAGAACAAATTATGCATTAGCCCCCAAGTGCCATGTGGAATGCCTTCATCTTCATGGGACTTTGTTGTATTTGAAAAAACGCTAATAAATGTAGCCCCCCAGTGCCAAGTCGACCATCATGGCAGATCGGGACTTATTATATACTGTCTGTGACTGAATACTGCTATGCAGGACATGCTGAACCATGCTGAGACACAAGCATCCTACTTCCAAAAGGAAGCAAAGAGAGAGAGAAAACTTCGTGAAAGGGCTGAAGAATCATCTTCAGAAGCCAACAAGTCTTTGCGCCTTGTGAGAAGTACGCTGAAGAATGCTGAGGCGGCGTTTGAAGAGGAAAGATCCATCCTGGTCAAGCGTGCAGAAGAGGCAGAGGCAAAACTTAAGCCGGTGACCCAAGAACTGGCAACATTGAAAAACCATATCACCAGCATGTGTAACGCCATCTTTGGTATGCAGTAAAACTCATAAGCCGCCAAATGCGCCATGTTGTAAAATACCACGCCAGCCGGACTGACTTTTCTTTCTCTTCTTGCAGGCCGGAAGACTCATAACCAAGCAGAACAGCCATTGGTGAAGCTGAAAGCCGCCTACACTCTTGCCGAACAACTATATATAGGTGGTGCACACTGCATCATGGCCGTAAAAAACACCAAGGCACCGCCCCACCTGATTGCAGATATGCTAAAGGAACTATCAGTGGTTCCCAAATGGTTTGAAGAGTGGAAGACGGCAGCTTGCCGTGCCGGGGCCCTGACAGTGTTTGCTCGTGCCAAAGCATACGTGCTGGAATTGGATCCGGCTCAAATTGTCGGTGGATACCCTGAGTTTAATGTAGATGACACCACTTTCGGCGGTGTATAAAAGAAACCTGAGTTGCTGCCACAACGATTGCAGAAGAGATGGATCTGACCAAGTATCAAGCCGGATATTCTGAAGGCAACGAACAGATTGAGCCGCCTAACCCTCAGTCGGTTGCCCTTACTCATACGCGTAAGCCATCTTTTGCCCCTGACGTCAACCCTTACTCTGTGATAATAGCCGATGCAATATTTGAAGCGTTGCGCTCAATCCAGTGGTTAGCCGGTGAATCTACAAGTCAGGAATAGGCTGCCCATGACGACGATCGTGAAGAGCCGGCACATGGCGCTCCTTCAACCTCTGGCGCCAATCTCAACCCGGCAACATAGAGCACCGGCTCATAATTTATTGCAACTGAACTTGGAGGAAACATCTGTTGTGTCCACAGCCCTGTGGCGGCTTGTAATAGCTTAGTATTCGTAAACTATTGCTGGCCCAAGTGCCATCGCGCACTTGTGTTTTTTTTGCTTGTATAAACTTGTTTAACTGCTTGCAATGACAAGTCTTCTGCTGCTTGGAATACGAGCATAGAACCAGCTGCGTTAATTACGAGCTCACACCAGTGGTGTTTGAGAAGAAAAATAACCTGGCAAGTCTTGATACCAGATGCAGAAAAAATGATTGTAATGCAGAATGTATGAAAACAAAGATTATATGCATGCATGCAAGAAGTAACAATAATGCAAAACATGAATTTTAAATTGCTGGCTCATGCAGCACGACGTGAAGACCGGACTTTGAGGCACAAGTCTTATTTGCTTTCATGAAGCAGGCACTTTGGCCTTTTGGTTTATTCTAGCTCTCTGGAAGCCGGCTCTCACGTGACCAACAAGCGTTTTAACTCTGATGAATTCAGGGTCACCTTTGTGATTGACTCATCAGGCGTACGCCGGGTCACCTTTTCGGAGTAGCATCTTGCTGACAGGCAGGTTTAACCAAGTGTTGGCTTTTGCCGGATTAAAGGGTTTTGTAAGCTAAACTCGATGAGTTGGAAGCCCCCAAGTAACCAATGATCAACCAATAAAGACTCAACACACAGTTTGAGGCAAAATGACAAACTCTCTTATACAGAGCTGCCGGTCTTTATTTCATTGATCAAAATATGTATATACATGATGGAAGGTATGTACAAAAGATATTACCCAGTCTATGACTTAGGTGTAGTATGGCCAGAGATGGGCAATGTTCCAGGGCCGGCTTCTCTCCTCCTCAGAGGTACATGATTTATCTGCCTCACGTATATTAACTAGGTAATATGACCCGTTGTTGAGATTCTTGCTGATAACAAAGGGCCCTTCCCAAGGAGGTGAAATCTTATGCATGCCTGTCTGGTCTTGTATCAGACGGAGCACTAAGTCACCTTCCTGAAAAGTACGGCTTCAAACTCTACGGCTGTGATAGCGACGTAGGTCTTGTTGATAAATTGCTGATCTAGACGCGGCAAGTTCGCGTTCTTCCTCCAGAGCATCAAGAGCGTCTTGCAAGCTTGCTCATTATCTGATTCCACATAAGCCGCCACTCGAGGGGAGTCATGATGAATATCGCTTGGAAGTACAGCTTCTACACCATAGACCAGGAAGAACGGCGTATAGCCTGTTGACCTGTTGGGAGTAGTCTGTATGCTCCAAAGTACTGCAGGCAACTCTTCTTCCCAGCAGCCAGGCGTGCATTGTAAAGGCAGCATGAGCCGGGGTTTGATTCCGTGCAGCAATTCCTGATTAGCTCTTTCTGCCTGCCCGTTGGACTGAGGATGCGCAACTGACGCTAAATCAAGCCGGATGTGCTCCTGTTGACAGAACTGTTTCATGACTCCTTTGGAAAGATTGGTTCCATTGTCTGTGATGATACTGTGTGGATAACGGAAGCGATATATCAACTTTTTCAAAAACTTGACGGCTGTAGCCGGGTCACAACGGCTGACCGGCTCTGCTTCCACCCACTTGGTGAATTTGTCCACAGCTACCAACAAGTGAGTATGTTTATTCTTAGAGCGTTTAAAGGGTCCAACCATGTCAAGCCCACAGACTGCAAAAGGCCAAGTTATTGGAATCATCCTCAACTCTTGAGCCGGCACATGAGCCTGGCGAGCATACTTCTGGCAACCATCACACTTGCGCACAATATCTTCTGCATCAGCGTGAGCTGTGAGCCAGTAAAACCCGTGCTGGAAAGCTTTCGCGACCAGCGATCTTGAGCCGTCATGATGACCACAATCGCCAGAATGAATCTCATTGAGAATTGCACGGCCCTCCTCAGGTGAAACACAACGCTGAAAAACACCAGTGACACTTCGTCGATGCAACTCGCCATTGACGATAGTCATAGACTTGGATCGTCTGATGATCTGTCGAGCGATGATTTCTTCTGCTGGAACCTCTTCCCGGCTTAGATAAGCCAAGTAAGGAATTGTCCAATTAGGTATAGCATGAACAACAGCCACTAGAGCCGCCTCTGGTCAGGAATAGGCAAATCTTCCTCCGTTGGCAAACAGACAGGTTATGCAAAACGTCCAGAAAAACATTGGGCGGCACAGGCTTCCGCTGAGAACCCAAGCGAGATAGTGCATCTGCTGCCTCGTTCTGCCAGCGATCAATGTGATCAACTTGATAACCCTTGAAGTGTCCAGCAATATTAGTGACCGCGTGCCTATAAGCCACCATAAGGGAATCCTTGGAGTCCCATGTGCCAGAAACCTGTTGAGCCACCAAATCTGAGTTGCCCAAGCACCTAACCCGACTCAAGTTCATCTCCTTGGCCATTCGGAGCCCATGAAGCAATGCCTCATATTTTGCTGCATTGATAGTACAGGGGAACATAAGTCTTAAAACAT
This sequence comes from Elymus sibiricus, assembly GCA_039707655.1. NCBI lineage: Eukaryota > Viridiplantae > Streptophyta > Magnoliopsida > Poales > Poaceae > Elymus > Elymus sibiricus. The sequence goes on from CM077676.1 coordinate 258,598,940, forward strand.
AACAGAACTTATCTCCTCGCGGGGAAGTTATCATAACTCCAGCCCCTGAGCCTTCCAGCTGCCTTGAGCCGTCGAAGTATATGGACCAGTACGTCATGTCTGACTTCTCTTTGGGAGCCTGTAACTCTGTCCAATCATTGATGAAATCCACCAAAGCCTAAGATTTGATTGCAGTGCGAGGCACATATTTGAGATGATATGGACCAAGCTCGATAGCCCACTTAGCAACCCGGCCCGTGGCTTCCCGGTTCTGGATTATGTCTCCAAGAGGCGCTGAACTGACCACAGTGATTGGATGCTCCTAGAAGTAATGCTTCAGCTTTCGACTCGCCATGTATACTCCATAGACCAGCTTCTGCCAATGCGGATACCGTGGCTTGGACTCTGTTAATACTTCACTAATATAATACACAGGGCACTGAACTGGGTATTCCTTGCCTTCCTCCTTGCGCTCTACAACAACTGCAACGCTTACAGCCTTGTTGTTAGCGGCAATATATAATAGCATAGGTTCCTTCTTATGAGGGGCAGCAAGGATGGGCGGCTCAGACAACTATTTTTTGAGGGCCTCAAAAGCCTGATCTGCAGCATCACCCCAAACAAAGTCGTCTGATTTCCTGAGCAGTTGATACAGTGGAATTGCCTTGTCCCCAAGATGGCTTATGAACCGGCTCAACACCGCAACCCGCCCAGCCAGCTTCTGCACAGCATTAAGATTTGCCGGCTTAGCCAGGGTCGTGATTGCCTTGATCTTTTCCGGGTTGGCTTCAATGCCACACTCAGAAACGAGAAATCCCGGTAGCTTTCTGATGTCTACTATGCAACTTTATTCTTGTCGACGTTGTTGGGCCTCCAAGTGCAGAGTTTTGTAGGACAGTAGCAAATTTCCCTCAAGTGGATGACCTAAGGTTTATCAATCCATGGGAGGCGTAGTAGGAAGATGGTCTCTCTCAAACAACCCTGCAATCAAATACAAGAAATCTCTTGTGTCCCCAACACACCCAATACAATGGTAAATTGTATAGGTGCACTAGTTCGGCGAAGAGATGGTGATACAAGTGTAGTATGGATAGTAGATATAGGTTTTTGTAATCTGAAAATAAAGAAACAGCAAGGTAACAAGTGATAAAACGGAGCACAAACGGTATTGCAATGCTTGAAAACAAGGCCTAGGGTTCATACTTTCACTAGTGCAATCTCTCAACAGTGCTAACATAATTGGATCATATAACAATCCCTCAACGTGCGATAAAGAATCCCTCCAAAGTTCCTATTAGCGGAGAACATAAGAAGAAATTGTTGTAGGGTATGAAACCACCTCAAAGTTATCCTTTCCGATCAATCTATTGAGCCATCCCTATAAGTGTCACAAACAGCCCTAGAGTTTGTACTAAAATAACACCATATGATATGCATCAACCAACTCTAATGTCACCTAGATACTCCAATGTCACCACAAGTATCCGTGAGTTGATTATTTGATATGCATCAAATAACTTCAGATTCATAATATGCAATCCACACAAAGAACTTCAAAGAGTACCCCAAAGTTTCTATCAGAGAAAAGAAGATGAAAACGTGTACCAACCCATATGCCTAGATTACCCCAATGTCACCTCGGGAATCCGCAAGTTGATTACCAAAACATACATCAAGTGACTCAATAGAATACCCCATTGTCACCACGGGTATCCACATGCAAGACATACATCAAGTGTTCTCAAATCCAAAATATTCAATCCGATAATAATGAAACCTCAAAGGGAAAGACTCAATTCATCACAACAAGATAGAGAGGGAAGAAACACCATATGATCCAACTATATTAACAAAGCTCACGATACATCAAGATCATGCCAAATCAAGAACACGAGAGAGAGAGAGAGATCAAACACATAGCTACTAGTACATACGCTCAGCCCCGAGGGTGAACTACTCCCTCCTCGTCATGGAGACCACTGAGATGATGAAGATGGCCTCCGGTTATTATTTCCCCCTCCGGCAGGGTGTCGGAACAGGGCTCCAGATGGTATTTCTTTGGTACACAGGCGTGCAGTGGCGGCGTCGAAGTTCTAGGTTTATTTCTGGGGGTTTCTCTATTTATAGGATTTTTCAGCGTTGAAATCACGCGAAAAGGAGCTACGAGGGCCCCACAAGGCAACAGCACACGACTCCCCCCCAGGGCGTGCCGTGTTGCCTTGTGGGCTCCTCGTGAGGCTTCTGGTCCTTCCACGAAGCTTCGGGGGTCTCTTTTGGTCCCAAAAAAATCATCAAAATATTTTGTCCAATTCCGAGAACTTTTATTTCTACACAAAAAACAACACCACGGTAGTTCTGCTGAAAACAGCGTCAGTCCGGGTTAGTTCTAATCAAATCATGCCAAAACCATATAAAATTGTTATAAACATGGCATGAATACTTCATAAATTATAGATACGTTGGAGACGTATCAGCATCCCCAAGCTTAATTCCTGCTCGTCCTCGAGTAGGTAAATGATAAAAGAAATAATTTATGAAGTGTGAATGCTAGCATAGTGCATAAGTTTGATCAATGATAATTTCAATCACTTTTCCTAGCATCATAACAGCAACTCTTTCTCATAAAACTCATCATGATAAAGTAGCAATCAATTCACATGTTATGGTTTAAACAATACATTCTCTTGAAACTTAACAAGCTATGTTCTTAGTCACCAAACAATTTCAATGCATCTCATTTTCAACAAAGTCTAAGTAAGAGCTCCACATACTCAATTATCATATAGTCTTCTATGATTTCTAGTACTCAAAGCATATTTTTAGAACAAATGGCATCTATCGAACACAGAGAAAGATAGGGGCTTAATGTTTCGCCTCCCAACTCATTTATCATAGAGATAATTGTCAACAATAATAAATCATGATCAAATATATTTGAATGGCTATATGTGCCTGGATCTTTCCCTGCCAGATGATGCTTGCCAACTATAGAATAGGTTGGAATAAGAAGTTGGCTCAACAAAAATAAATAACACGAAAGTAAATAACATAAAGGTAAATAGAATGCCCCTTCGCAGAGGGAAGCAGGGATTTGCAGAGGTGCCAGAGCTCATAGCTTAAAACAGAGATGAATACATTTTGAGTGGTGTGCCTTTCCTGTCAACATCACGATCGAGAGTTCTCAATATCTTCCATGCTAAACACATTATAGGCGGTTCCCAAGCGAAAATGTAAAGTTTACTCCCCCTCAACCATTCAAACACAAGCCATGGCTAGCCGAATCCTCGGGTGCCCTCCATACAATCAACTTTTCGGGGGAGTTTGTTTAATTATATATTTTTGTTTTGCGGGACTGGGCATTCCAATTACCGCCCTCTCTCGTGCAATGACAAGTGAATAAACACTCATCTGAGAATAACCCGCTTAACATGGAAGATACTGACCACCCCCTGCCGCTTCATGAGCGGTACGGGCACACAAAACAGATGCTTATTTGAATGATTAGAGGTGGCACATGCAAATTTACTTGGAACGGCAGAGTAATACCGTATATAGGTAGGTATGGTGGACACTCATGGAAGAAACTTGGCTCAAGGATTTTGGATGCACAAGCAGTATTCCCGCTTAGTACAGAAATTTAGGCTAGCAAAAGATTCTAAACAAGCACCACATGTTAGAGGATCCATAACAATATAACTTCTATGCAAATATACCCAAGCATAACTCATTACGTTGTCTTCCTTGTCCAACTTCAACTAATTTGCTCAAGCTGGAAAATAATTAATGGGTATTCACAATCATAAAAGATGTCCAAGATAATATATTTATATGTGAAAGTTCTCTTCCATATACTATCTTTCATGAATTGCTCGAATGACTAATATTGTGATTGTCAAACTTTAATAGATTTTACTTTCTAAACCAAGTGTGAAATATTTCTAAGCATGAGACAAGCATATTAAGCACATCCAATTTCAACTTTATGATATTCAATTCATTCAACAATTTACTCTTGGGATATAAGTGAAGCACAAGAATAAATGACAAACTACCCCAAAAGATATAAATGAAGATCAACGAGTAGTCAAACAATTAAGTAGCTATGTGAAGACTCTCTCTCAATAAAGATTTCAGATCTTGATAATTTTATTCAAACAGCAAAAATGAAAATAAAAGGACACTCCAAGAATAGCACATATCATGTGAACAAGTAAAAACTTAGGCTAACCGATAGGTGTTGATGAAGAAAGGTGGGATGCCCACCGGGGCATCCCCAAGCTTAGTTGCTTGAGACTTCTTGGAATGTTATCTTGGGGTGCCTTGGGCATCCCCAAGCTTGAGCTCTTGTGTCTCCTTAATTCCTCTCATATCATGGCTTCTCCTAAATCTTAAAAACTTCACCCACACAAAACTCAACAAGAACTCATGAGATAAGTTAGTATAAATCAACTCAAAACCTTAACATTCTCTACTATAAAAAATCAATAAAATTATAATTAAACATTGAATACTAAATGCCTCTACATATTTAATACTCCTATCCACAAATAGAAATATTAAACAAGCAACATATGCAAACAATGCAACTATAACCGAAATCTGCCAAAACAGAACAGTCTGTAAAGGGGGATTTAAAATTCATACTTCCCTAACTCCAAAAATTCTGAAAAATTACCACGTGACAGAGAACTCATGCATGCTTACTGTGTAAAAATTTAAGATTTTTATCATGTTCTGAAAGTTCACAAAAATTCAGGATATAACAGAAAACTTTCTGTTTTCAAACAGCAACACATAAACTTGCAAACTGAGCATGGTAAAGGCTATAATTGGCATTTTATTGAACTAAAAGATACAAAACATGATTATTGATAACAGCAACCAAATCTCAACAAAATAAATGATGCTCCAAGCAAAACACATATCATGTGATGAATAAAAATATAGCTCCAAGTAAGGTTACCGATAATGTTGAAGACGAAAGAGGGGATGCCTTCCGGGGCATCCCCAAGCTTAGACGCTTGAGTCTTCCTTGAATATTACCTTGGGGTGCCTTGGGCATCTCCAAGCTTAGGGTCTTGCTGCTCCTTATTCTCCTCATATCGATATCTCACCCAAAACTTGAAAACTTCACTCACACAAAACTTAACGGAACTTGTGAGATAGGTTAGTATGATAAAAATAAATCATCCACTTAGGTACTGTCAAGACAAGATTCATAATTGTTCTCACATAATGCCTACTGTAGTCTATCATTTCCACAATTAATATCTCATAACATAAGCTATGGAAACACTAAAACAAGCAAACTATGCAATAAAAATAGAATCTGTCAAAAATAGAACAACATGTAGTGAGAGATTTAAAAACCATACTCTGTACCTCCAAAAATTCTGAAAAATTAGGACAACGTAAAAAATTTGTAACCCAATACTATGTAAAAATTTCAGAATTTTCTCACTCTCCAGTACAGAGTAGAAATTCCAGCACTGGACGCAAAAGTTTCTGTTTTTGCACAGAATCAAATCAACAAGTATCCATACTATCCCAAAGGCTTTACTTGGCACATTATTGAAAGAAAACATATAAAACATGATTACTACAGTAGCTTAATCATGTGAACAAAAAAAACAGTAGGGGTAAATATTGGGTTGTCTCCCAACAAGCGCTTTTCTTTAATACCTTTTAGCTAGGCATGATGATTTGAATGATGCTCACATAAAAGTAAAGAATTGAAACACAATGGGAGCATCATGATACATATGGCAAGCACATTTAAGCCTAACCAACTTCCTATGCATAGGGATTTTGTGAGCAAACAATTTATGGGAGCAAGAATCAACTAGCATAGGAGGGCAAAACAAGCATGACTTCAAAACTTTCAGCATAAAGAGAGGAAACTTGATGTTGTTGCAACACCTACAAGCATATGATCCTCTCTCATAATAATTTTCAGTAGCATCATGAATTAATTCAACAATATAGCTATCACATAAAGCATTCTTTTCATGACCTACGAGCATAGGATTTTTATTACTCTCCATATAAGCAAATTTATTCTCATTCATAATAGTGGGAGCAAACTCAACAAAATAACTATCATGAGATACTTGATTGGCATAATCCAATTGAAAATTAAAATCATGATGACAAGTTTCATAGTTATCATTATTCTTTATAGCATACATGTCATCACAATAATCATCATAGATAGCAACTTTGTTGTCATAATCAATTGAAACCTCTTCCAAAATAGTGGATTCATCATTAAATAAAGTCATGACCTCTCCAAATCCACTTTCATAATTATTACAATAAGATTCAACACCCTCCAAAATAGTGGGATCATTAGTACCTAGAGTTGAAACTCTTCCAAACCCACTTTCATCATTGTAATCATCATAAATAGGAGGCATGCTATCATCATAATAAATTTGCTCATCACAACTTGGGGGACTAAAAATATCATCTTCACCAAACATAGCATCCCCAAGCTTATGGCTTTGCATATCATTAGCATCATGGATATTCATAGAAATCATACTAACAACATTGCAATCATGCTCATCATTCAAAGGACTCACATAAAACATTTTATTAAATTCTTCTTCTAACAATTGAGCAAAATTATTGGAATCCTTATTTTCAAGAATGACATCATATAGATGAAGCATTTGAGGCAACCTCAATTCCATTTTTTATAGTTTTCTTTTATAATCCAAACTAGTGATAAAACAAGAAACTAAAAGATTCAATTGCAAGATCTAAAGATGTACCTTCAAGCACCCACCTCCCCGGCAACGGCGCCAGAAAAGAGCTTGATGTCTACTACGCAACTTTATTCTTGTAGACGTTGTTGGGCCTCCAAGTGCAGAGTTTTGTAGGACAGTAGCAAATTTCCCTCAAGTGGATGACCTAAGGTTTATCAATCTGTGGGAGGCGTAGGATGAAGATGGTCTCTGTCAAACAACCCTGCAATCAAATACAAGAAATCTCTTGTGTCCCCAACACACCCAATACAATGGTAAATTGTATAGGTGCACTAGTTCGGCGAAGAGATGGTGATACAAGTGTAGTATGGATAGTATATATAGGTTTTTGTAATCTGAAAATATAAAAACAGCAAGGTAACAAGAGATAAAACGGAGCACAAACGGTATTGCAATGCTTGAAAACAAGGCCTAGGGTTCATACTTTCACTAGTGCAATCTCGAAACAGTGCTAACATAATTGGATCATATAACAATCACTCATAGTGCGATAAAGAATCACTCCAAAGTTCCTATTAGCGGAGAACATAAGAAGAAATTGTTGTAGGGTACGAAACCACCTCAAAGTTATCCTTTCCGATCAATCTATTGAGCCATCCCTATAAGTGTCACAAACTGCCCTAGAGTTCGTACTAAAATAACACCATATGATACGCATCAACCAACTCTAATGTCACCTAGATACTCCAATATCACCACAAGTATCCGTGAGTTGATTATTCGATATGCATCAAACAACTTCATTCATAATATTCAATCCACACAAAGAACTTCAAAAAGTACCCCAAAGTTTCGATCAGAGAAGATGAAAACGTGTACCAACCCATATGCCTAGATTACCCCAATGTCACCTCGGGAATCCGCAAGTTGATTACCAAAACATACATCAAGTGACTCAATAGAATACCCCATTGTCACCATGGGTATCCACATGCAAGACATACATCAAGTGTTCTCAAATCCAAAATATTCAATCCGATAATAATGAAACCTCAAAGGGAAAGACTCAATTCATCACAACAAGATAGAGAGGGAAGAAACACCATATGATCCAACTATATTAACAAAACTAGCGATACATCAAGATCATGCCAAATCATGAACACGAGAGAGAGAGATCAAACACATAGCTACTAGTACATACCCTCAGCCCCGAGGGTGAACTACTCCCTCCGCATCATGGAGACTGCCGAGATGATGAAGATGGCCTCCGGTGATAATTTCCCCCTCCGGCAGGGTGCTGGAACAGGGCTCTAGATGGTATTTCTTCGGTACAGAGGCGTGCGGCGGCAGTGTCGAAGTTCTAGGTTTATTTCTGGGGATTTCTCTATTTATAGGATTTTTCAGTGTTGGAATCACGCGAAAAGGAGCTATGAGGGCCCCACAAGGCAACAGCACACGACCCCCCCAGGGCGTGCCGTGTTACCTCGTGGGCTCCTCGTGAGGCATCTGGTCCTTCCACGAAGCTTCAGTGGTCTCTTTTGCTCGAAAAAAATCGTCAAAAAGTTTCGTCCAATTCCGAGAACTTTTATTTCTGCACAGAAAACCACACCACGGTAGTTCTGCTGAAAACAGCGTCAGTCTGGGTTAGTTCTAATCAAATCATACCAAAACCATATAAAATTGTTATAAACATGGCATGAATACTTCATAAATTATAGATATGTTGGAGACGTATCACTTTCCTGCAGGGACGCCAAAGACACACTTCTCCAGGTTAAGTTTCATCTGGTAGACGCGGAGATTGTCAAATGTATCCTTGAGATCCTCCAACAAGGTTTCTTTCTTGCGGGATTTAACCACAATATCATCAACATATGCGTGGACGTTTCGCCCAATCTGCTTGTGAAAACAACTTTGGACACAATGCTGATAAGTCGCCTGTGCACACTTCAGACCAAGCGGCATGGTCGTATAACAGAAAGCTCGAAAGGGCGTGATGAAAGTGAAAGCACATTTACTCCCTTGGTGGTTTTGGTAATTCATAACAACATATATCTCATTGAACTGATGTCCATTCAAGTTAAAGATTTCAGGATGTTCAATGATTGGCATGGCAAGGACTAGAGATGTGGACCCCTCAAAATGCTAAGGACATGGATTGGCAAAAGCTCAAGACTCTACATTTTCGGTTTAGTGATCCAAGATCACATTGAGTCCATAGGAAAGCCAATACTATTAAAAGGGGATGAGGTGTTGCTTAATGGTCTTTTTGCTCAAGTGCTTAGTGACATTGCACCAAAATCCTCAACCACTTTCTCCATCCAAATTTGTCCAAAACCTACATTCCAACTCGTCCCCACTGAAATTTCCTATCCGGAGCCACCGAGTTCATCTGGACTTAGCCACTGCCAAAACCCTAGCAAATCGGATCCACCGATATGGATCTCGGTCCCATCGAGATGGCCTTGCCAACTCTCTGTGATCGCTTGCAATCACTTCGGTCCCACCGAGTCTTGCAAATCGGTCTCACCGAGATGGCTTGCCAACTCTCTGTTGCCTTATTGCTTCACTTCGGTCCTACCGAGTTGATGCAATCGGTGCCACTGAGACGAGGTTTGCCCTAACCATTGCACTTCGGTCCATCCGAGTTGTTCCAGTCGGTCCCACCGAGATTCCTAACGTTCATATATTTTACACTGTTCGGTGCCACCGAGATTTCTGATCGGTGCCACCGAGTTGGGTCAAAAGTGTGTAACGGTTGGATCTTGTGTGGAGGCTATATATACCCCTCCACCACTTCTTACTCAGTAAGGAGAGCCATCAGAACGTGCCTACACTTCCACCATACATTTTCTGAGAGAGAACCACCTACTCATGTGTTGAGATCAAGATATTCCAATCCAACCATTTGAACCTTGATTTCTAGCCTTTCCCAAGTTTCTTTCCACTCAAATCCTTCTTCCACCATAGCCAAATCTGTGAGGAGTTGTTTGAGTGTTGGGGAGACTTTCATTTGAAGCACAAGAGCAAGGAGTTCATCAACAACACACCATGTATTACCTTTTGGAGAGTGGTGTCTCCTAGATTGGTTAGGTGTCACTTGGGAGCCTCCAACATGATGTGGAGTTGAACCAAGGAGTTTGTAAGGGCAAGGAGATCGCCTACTTCGTGAAGATCTACCCCGAGTGAGGCTAGTCCTTCGTGGACGTAAGCCATGGTGGAATAGACAAGGTTGCTTTTTCGTGGACCCTTTGTGGGTGGAGCCCTTCGTGGACTCACGCAGCCGTTACCCTCTATGGGTTGAAGTCTCCATCAATGTGGACGTACGATAGCACCACCTATCGGAACCACGCCAAAAACCACCGTGTCTTCATTGCGTTTGATATCTCCGATCCCCTCCTTTTCTTACATATGCAATTGTTTACTTTTCGCTGCCACACTCTTAGAATTGCATGTGTAGGGTGCTGCTTGACTTGCAAACTTGCTAAAATCTGCCTACAACTAAAATTGGGAAAAGGTTAGGTTTTTATTTGGTCAAGTAGTCTAATCACCCCCCTCTAGACATACTTTCGATCCTACAAGTGGTATCAGAGCTTTGGTCTCCGTAAGCCTTGGTTTTCATTGCTTTGGTGATCATAGCCTTGGTTTCACAACCTAGGAGAGTATGGCGTCTAGTGAGGGTAATTATCACCGTAGAAGTTCATATTTTGATGGTACAAACTTTGCTAGTTGGAAACATAAGATGAAAATGCATATTCTTGGTCATAACCCCACCGTTTGGGCTGTTGTTCGTGTTGGCTTGCAAGGTGATTTCTTTGAGGATGGCAAGGAACCGGATCGTGAAGCAACCCCGGAAGAATTGAAGATGTTGCAATACAATGCTCAAGCTTGTGACATTCTCTTCAACGGTTTGTGTCCCGAGGAATTCAACAAAATCAGCCGCCTCGAGAATGCAAAGGAAATTTGGGATACTTTGGTTGATATGCATGAGGGTACCGAGTCCATCAAGGAATCTAAGTTGGATGTGCTTCAAAGTCAACCTGACAAGTTCAAGATGAAGGATGGTGAAGGAGTCGCCGAAATGTACTCTAGGCTTGCTCTCATCACAAATGAGATTGCCGGCTTAGGAAGTGAAGAGATGACCGACAAGTTCATCATCAAGAAGATACTTAGAGCTTTGGATGGAAAATATGATACCGTTTGCACATTGATCCAAATGATGCCAAATTACAAAGATCTCAAGCCCACGAAAGTCATTGGAAGGATTGTTGCTCATGAAATGTCACTCAAGGACAAAGAGGAGCTACACAACAAATCAAGTGGTGCTTACAAAGCCTCAACCGATGCTCCAACAACTCCAAGTGACAAGCTAGTATCCAATGAAGAGATAAGCCTAATGGTGAAAAGATTCAACAAGTTCTACAAGAACAAAGGGAAAGAAAGAAGCTCTAGCTCAAGACACTATGAGAGAAGATCATCAAGTCGTGACCGTAGTTGCTACAATTGTGGAAAACCCGGACACTATTCCAATGAGTGTACGGCTCCCTACAAGAAAAGAGACGAATCACCAAGAGGAAGACATAGAACAGATGAATCACCTCACAAGGAGAGAAGGAGTAGAGATGATCGTTATGAACGAAGATACTCTCGAAGAAGCAAGGATTCGGAGAGGAAGGACAAGTCATCAAAGAGCTACACAAGAAGAAGAGATCAAGCTCATGTTGGTGAATGGGTTTCCGACTCCGACTCTGACAACCACTCCGAGAGAAGTTATCACTCCAACTCCGACTATAGTCAAGATGAAGGTGTTGCCGGACTTGCTCTTGTGTCATCCAACTCCCATGATCTCTTTGACTCACCAAATGAAGGAATTGGAAGATGCTTCATGGCAAAAGGCCCTAAGGTATCACACCCCGAGTATCTTGATTTCAATAGTGATGAAGATGATTTGCTTGGTGATGATGATTTACTTATTGATAAGGCTAGTGATGTGAGCTATAATGAAAATGCTAGTAATCACGATAGTTAAGAGGAAATGAGTGAAAATGCTATGAAGGAGATTGAGCGTCTAACTAAAGAACTAAATGCTCTTAAGTTAGCTCATGAAACAACTCAAAAGGATCATCGAGAACTTCTAAGAGCTCATGAGAAGCTACGCTTCGAGAAGCTAAATTTAGAGCAAGAGCATGAGTTTCTTAAAGCTATCAATGACGATCTTCGAAAGAAGAGTTCTTCATATCTTGCCAAACGTTTACTCTTGTCTACCTTTATGCCACAAGTTAAACCTAAGCAAACTAGCAACAAGAGTAAAAAGGGTTCTACCTCTAGTAGTAACAATAACAATGCTAAATCCAATATTGTTGCTTCTAGTAGTTCTATTGATTCCACTAATGATTCTCTTAGCCAAGTTACTCTTGAGCAAGAAAATATTCTATTGAAAGGAATTATAGAAAAAGGTGTCTACAAGACCCTTGCCGGGAGTAAGCAATTTGAGGAAATTGTACGCAAGCAAGGAAGGCACCGGAAGAACCAAGGTGTTGGTTTTGAACGAAAGTTCAATGCCAGTGGAGTTGAGTGGGAAGAAGATCAATACCCCAAGACGAAGTTTGTTCCTCAACAAGAGAAGTATGATCCTACTTCTTTCAAGGGAACACAAGCTCAAGAAGATCTTCCACCACAAGACCACAAGCTAAAAGGCAAGGACAAGCTTCAAGAAGAGATTGACTCATTTGAAGAAGCGCCTCAAGCCTTGGTCAAGTGGGTTCCCAAGACTTCATCAAGTTCTACTTCATCAAGTGCTACTACAACTCCAAGGATTCCCATCAAGTTGATGTGGGTCCAAAAGAAGAAGAACTGGAGAGTTCTTGAGGGTGACTCCACCAACAAACATCACTCACATTCATTTATGGCAAGAACTTGTGCAATCAACTTCCACATCTTGCACTAGTCCATGGAGTCACAAACCCTCTTGTTGGTAAGGCAAGGGACAAGGTAGTCATTGCATTCATGGACATCATCATATGTGCATTTCACTCTATGTCTATGAATATCCTTGTATGTTCCTTGTGTGGGACTAAACCATGTAGGTATTGAAAGCACAAAACTCCAAAGGATTGCTCCCAACTCTTGATGGTCTACATCAACATTGAGCATGCACATCTTCAACATCTGCATGAAGTCATCATCGACAAAACCCAAGGTTAGTTCATCCCTCTTTGGGGGGAATATCACATCTAGGGAGAGCTTTGCTCTAAGACTTGAGCTAAAGAAACTCTAATGGTGTGAACACATCAATGCTTTATGTAAAAGTGGCAACCCCACTTGTGCTTAAACGATGAGTATGACCTATCATCAAATGTTCTCATTTGACTCCTAAGTCAATATACTCATATATAGATGACCTAGTCATCGCCATTACTTGATAGATGCTAGAATTGGTTGTGCATGTTTGACACATATTTCATTTGCTATCTTATTGTGTGAGCATGTTGGTTTGCATGTTTTCTTCATTCGAGGACATCCATTTGTTGTTTTGATTGTCTTGGATTTTCTGGCCAAGTGGATGTACAAGAATGCCTAAGTACCTTCTCTAGCTATCTATGCTTTCTTGTCTCAAACTCTATTCTTGCTACATCACAAAAATTGAACAAGTCATTTTCGGACCCTCCGGGTGAGGAGCACTCGGAGCCACCGATCTGAAATAGCTGAACCTCCAAAACCTTCTACTTGATTTCGGCCGAACCAATCCACTCACACTCGGTCGAACCGAAATCATTTAGATTGATCTAGGTTTCCATATAGGTGTCACCGAGTTGAACCACTTCGGTGCACCGATGTGCTAAACTGCTTGCAGTTAGACTTATCGGTGCCACCGAGTTGACCAACTCGGAGCCACCGACAACACACGGGTATATATACTCCGCGGGCCCGAACGATTGAAATTTCTCAAACCGCTTCGTTCCCGCACCCCGTTGCTGCCGTCGCCCAGGTCTCCAGATCATCGCCCTTGTCTCCAGCACGCCTTCGCCGCCGGAATCCGCCGCCATCAACGGCAATCTGCTCCACCGTTGCCGCCGTAGAGGATCTCCACCAAGTTAGGGTGAAATTCGACCCCCTTCGTGCTCTAAATTCTGATTCAATGCACGAATGGATAGCCATTATTCTTGCCACGGATTGAGACTTTCCTTTACACTGCAAATTCCTTAGATTAGATTCGAGTAAAAAAATTTAGGTTTAAGTTTCCGCCAAACGCATCTCGGACCGACCGATTAGAGATTTTCGGAGTCACCGATTTGGCCCCAGGCCATAGCACTAGTACGTCTCGGTGCCACCGAGTTGTACAAATCGATGAGACCAAAATTAAATCTCTGTGAAACCCTAGCATCTCGGAGTCACCGAACCCCATCTCGGTCTGACCGAAATGGAGTGAAAGGTTTCTGGTGAGTGCTTCGGTATCACCGAGATGATCAACTCGGTCCATCCGAAATGCCTTCTGTGAAAACTTGAAACTAAGATTTGAACTCAATTTTCATGAAAAACTTCTGCTTTTTGTGATGACTCATCTACTCTGCCCATACCCATCTATTCACAGGGTCAGCTTTGCAAGATGTCTGATGCCAGCGATAGCCAGAACATGTCAGAGCAGCACACAGATCTCAGTTCAGGTTCTAGTCCTGAGGAAAGCTTTTATGAGGGAGAGAGAAGCTCTCCAGATCTTCTAAAGGTTGCAACAAGGACCAGGAAGAAGAGAACCTCAGATGATGAGGATGAGGACTTCATTGCTAGTGAAGCAGCATCAAAGAAGAAGAGAGTTGTGCTTGCCAAGTAGTATAGCACCAAACCTTCTGTTAGAACAAAAGAGAAGACTGCTGTGAAGAAAGTTACTAAGGAAACTATGACATTCACACTTGAGGAACCAAGTGATGCAGAGGCAGCTGCTACATCAAAGAAAAAGAGGGCAAGGAAAACTGTTGCTTGAGTTCTAGGCAAGCCCTCCATGGCTGAAGAGGAGGAGGAACCTGCTGCTGATGCACCTCCTGCAAAGTCACAGAAACTTATGTCAGATGCTATAAGGACTGCTGCCCCCACCAAGTCCAAGCCTAAAGCTCCAGCACCAAAGAGATCCACAAGAAATATCCCAGCAACTGAGAAGAACAAGGCCCCAGTGCCTGAAGCTGATGTTGAGGTGGAGCCACTAGTGCTCAGAAAGTTGAAGCCAAAAATTCCAGATCATGACAATGCACACCCAGTTGCAGAGAACATGATGCTCAGGAAGGACAAAGGACTGCGTCAGTGGAGATTGTCAGATCCTTATACCGCCAGAAGGAGAACTGCTTGTGATTACCACTTCCAGACCAGAGAACAACAAGACTTCTATGAGACTGTTTTGCTTGATAAGAAGCCAATCGTCAGTGACATGAGATGGGTGGACTGGAAGTACATCGATGCAAATGAGGACTCCCATGTTCATGAGAGTTTCAGGATAGCTGGTGTTGATGAATTTGTTGGACAGAAGCTTACAAAGTGGAATGATGAGATGATCATGCAATTCTACTCCACAGCTCATTTCTATCCTGGTGGAAGGATTGTGTGGATGACTGAGGGATCCAGATACCAGTCAACCATCTCTGAGTGGGCTACTCTTCTTGGTGCTCCAAAAGAAGAAGAAGATGACATTGATATCTATGCCAAGCTCAAGATGGACCACAACTCCGTGGCCAATATGTACACAACTATTCCAGAGAAGGACATCGAGACACACAAGCTAGGGTCAGTGAAGCACCTGCTACCTGGTTTGGCCACTACTAACACTATCTTGAGATACACTTTGTTGCCCAAGTCAGGAGATGATAAGATGATACGTGGCCACTCCATCAACTTGCTACACCTCTTTGATACACCTCAGAAGTTCAAGGTGATGAGCTTGATTGTTCAAACCATCAAGAGGACAGCTGCTGATCAGAAGAGATCTTGTGGATATGCTCCGCACATTCAGATGCTTATCAATTCCAAGGTTGGAACGAGCACATATCTACTTGATCGTGAGCATCTCCCACTGTGTCCTGAGTTTGAGGACAATGTTATTGTGATGGACCCTTCGCATCCTACCTCTTCTCAAGCACAAGAGAAGATCCGAGCAGCCGCAGAAGCAAAAGTAGCCAAGGAGGCATCTGCTCCCAATGCACCCATTGCAAACCTCAAGTCAAAGAATGACCAGATGACTTATCTGCTGGAAGCCACGCTAAGGATTGAGCGAAGTCTGGCCAACCTCACCAAGAACCAGGCTAGCCTAGAGCGGATAGTCGAGACGAAGATTCATGATCTTGATGTCAAGATCACAGAGGTTCAGACCATTATGGAGAAGTTGAAGGATGACGTTGATGCAGCCAGGGCCACTTCAGATGACAGACCCACTACTGAGAGATTCCAGACGGTGCCTAGGGCAGCCAGGTCTACTGCAGTGCCAGTTGCAGATCCGAGAACCACAGTCTCTGCACCTGCTGCTGCTGTTACAGTGCCACCTCCAGTATCTACTCCACCAGCGCAGCAGACATCAGCTGAAGCCTTCGCGGATGCACTTCTCTCCATGCCGTCTACGCACACTGGAGCTGCCAGCCAGAGATCACCTTCAGGAGCTTCCAAGGATCGTGCCTAGAGAGCCGCATTAGTCCTATACCTATTCGAACTTTTTGGTACTTGTTGCCAAAGGGGGAGAATTTGTATAGATAGATCATAGGCTTTGAGAGAGAGAGTCTTGCTTTGCTCGTTGGTTTTTCTCGAGTTTTTGCTACTATTTGATTTATGCTACTTTGGTTTGATGTGTGCTTGATACTATGTGTGTGAGATACTTTGATCGTTATGTTTGTGAGATACTATGTGTGTGTTTGATCATACCATGCTTTATGTGATGCTTAATGCTTATTCCTATCATTATCTTTGTATGATCATTCACTTGTCTTTGGTGATGCGTGCTTACTATTCCATTCATATCATTTTGCGCGCTCCACCAAGTCGTATGTGACATGGAAGAGTGACCCATTATCCTAATCGATTGTGCATTTGCATTCAAACGGAAACTATTAATAATGCACAAATTTAGGGGGAGCTCTTGCTTATCACATACTTCTCAAACTGATGATGCATTCCATTCATTTAATCATTTGTCGAAGCTTTGATCTATATGTTGTCATCAATTACCAAAAAGGGGGAGATTGAAAGCACATTTGCTCCCTTGGTGGTTTTGGTAATTCATAACAACATATATCTCATTGAACTAATGTCCATTCAAGTTAAAGATTTCAGGATGTTCAATGATTGGCATGGCAAGGACTAGAGATGTGCACCCCTCAAAATGCTAAGGACATGGATTGGCAAAAGCTCAAGACTCTACATTTTCGGTTTAGTGATCCAAGATCACATTGAGTCCATAGGAAAGCCAATACTATTAAAAGGGGATGAGGTGTTGCTTAATGGTCTTTTTGCTTAAGTGCTTAGTGACATTGCTCCAAAATCCTCAACCACTTTCTCCATCCAAATTTGTCCAAAACCTACATTCTAACTCGGCCCCACCGAAATTTCCTATCCGAAGCCACCGGGTTCATCTGGACTTAGCCACTGCCAAAACCCTAACAAATCGGATCCACCGATATGGATATCGGTCCCACCGAGATGGCCTTGCAAACTCTCTGTGATCGCTTGCAATCACTTCGGTCCCACCGAGTCTTGCAAATCGGTCTCACCGAGATGGCTTGCCAACTCTCTGTTGCCTTATTGCTTCACTTCGGTCCTACTGAGTTGATGCAATCGATGCAACCGAGACGAGGTTTGCCCTAACCATTGCACTTCGGTCCATCCGAGTTGTTCCAGTCGGTCCCACCGAGATTCCTAACGTTCATATCTTTTACACTGTTCGGTGCCACCGAGATTTCTGATCGGTGCCACCGAGTTGGGTCAAAAGTGTGTAACGGTTGGATCTTGTGTGGAAGCTATACATACCCCTCCACCACTTCTTACTCAGTAAGGAGAGCCATCAGAACGTGCCTACACTTCCCACCATACATTTTCTGAGAGAGAACCACCTACTCATGTGTTGAGATCAAGATATTCCAATCCAACCATTTGAACCTTGATTTCTAGCCTTTCCCAAGTTGCTTTCCACTCAAATCCTTCTTCCACCATAGCCAAATCTATGAGGAGTTGTTTGAGTGTTGAGGAGACTATCATTTGAAGCACAAGAGCAAGGAGTTCATCAACAACACACCATCTATTACCTTTTGGAGAGTGGTGTCTCCTAGATTGGTTAGGTCTCACTTGGGAGCCTCCAACATGATGTGGAGTTGAACCAAGGAGTTTGTAAGGGCAAGGAGATCGCCTACTTCATGAAGATCTACCCCGAGTGAGGCTAGTCCTTCATGGACGTAAGCCATGCTGGAATAGACAAGGTTGCTTCTTCGTGGACCCTTTGTGGGTGGAGCCCTTCATGGACTCGCGCAGCCGTTACCCTCCGTGGGTTGAAGTCTCCATCAACGTGGACGTACGATAGCACCACCTATCGGAACCACGCCAAAAACCATCGTGTCTTCATTGCGTTTGATATCTCCGATCCCCTCCTTTACTTACATATGCAATTGTTTACTTTCCGCTGCCACACTCTTAGAATTGCATGTGTAGGGTGATGCTTGACTTGCAAACTTGCTAAAATCTGGCTACAACTAAAATTGGGAAAAGGTTAGGTTTTTATTTGGTCAAGCTGTCTAATCACCCCCCCTCTAGACATACTTTCGATCCTACAGAAAGCCGTCTTTTCCTGGTCCTCCTGCTTCATCTTGATCTGATGATAACCAGAGTAAGCATCCAGAAAGCATAAACACTCACAACCCGCCGTCGCATCAATGATCTGGTCAATACGGGGCAAGGCAAAGGGGTCACTAGGACAAGCCTTTATTTAGGTCTGTGTAATCAACACACATCCGCCAAGTCCCGTTTTTCTTCAGAACAAGCACCGGGTTGGCTAACCACTCGGGATGGAAGACTTCAACAATGAACCCAGCAGCTAGGAGCCGGGCTACTTCTTCACCAATAGCTTTCCGCCTCTCTTCATTAAAATGACGGATATACTAGCGAACGGGTTTAAACTTGGGATCCACATTAAGGGAGTGCTCAGCGAGTTCTCTCGGTACACCTGGCATGTCAGAAGGTTTCCATGCAAAAATGTCCTGGTTCTCACAGATGAACTCAATGAGCGCGCTTTCCTATTTAGGATCCATATTTGCCCCGACGGTGAACTGCTCGAAAGAATTACCGGGGGTGAAGTCAACTTGCTTGGTGTCTCTGGCCGACTTGAACTTGAGTAGAGGGTCAAACTCGGTTGTCGGCTTCTTTAGGGAGGTCCTGTCAGCCGGGTGAATGTTGTATGTGTCATATCTCAGCTCTTCTGTCGCACAAGCCGTCTCAGCATACGCTGCATCTCCTTCCTCGCACTCGAGCGCAATTTTCCGGTTGCCTTCAACTGTGATGGTTCCCTTCGGCCCTGGCATCTTTAACTTCAGATAAACATCGCACAGACGTGCCATGAACCGTGCATAAGCTGGCCTACCAAATAGAGCATGGTACGGACTTTTCAACTTGACCACCTCAAAGGACAGAAATTCATAACGGTAGTTATCCTCCTCGAAGTGGCCCTTTGAGGTGGACCCTTGAGAGCCTCCTCAAAGCTGAGAGGGTGATTACCAGAGGACTGCCTCCTAGAGCCATTGTTCTGACGCTGATTTTTGTTACCAGTATTTGTATTTGCTACCAGATCAGAGCTGCCTTTATAACCTTTGCGTTTACCGCCGTTGCTGTTCTGCCGATTGCCATTGTTCTGCTGGTGACCTTTGCCACCGTTTTTCTTGCCCTTACCGGATTTTTCCCCATCAGATGGCAGATCCTTTGTATTATCTGATTCAGCATACCGGATTAAGACATCCATGAGATCGCCCATGTCTTGGGCCTTTCTCTTGAGTCGCCCTAACTTCTGGACCAGGGGCTGAAACTTACATGTTCGTTCCAGAACAAGCACTGCCTGTGCAGCTGAGATGCTATCTGAACTATGTATGACTTCCGCAACCCAGCGAGCCCAATGATGCGCTGACTCATCCTCACGCTGAACACAATGTTTGAGATCAACAATTGTGGTTGGTCTTTTGCAGGTTCCCTGGAAATTCTTGATGAAGAGCTCCTTTAGTTCGTGCCATGTGTTAATAGAATTCACCGGCATGTTTTTCAACCAAGTGCATGCTGGGCCTTCCAACATGAGGGGCAGATAACGTGCACACTCCGACTCACTTTCTCCCAACAGATCCATTGCCAATTCGTAACTCTCGATCCACTCGGTCGGCTCCAGATTCGCTGTATAATTAGGAACCTTGCGAGGACCTTTGAAATTTGGGGGCATGCGTGCATCTCGCAGTGTCGGGACTAGACAAGGAGTTCCAATCATGTGACTTGATAGACCCCCAAGGCGACCAGATGTCTGGGTTGCGGTGAGCGGGTCGTGTGCTGTGGGCTGGTTGTATGCGGCACGCGTGTTTTCCTCTTCCAATGCTCGCAGAGCCCGAGCGGTGTCCACAATATCCTGTGCATTCCGGATCCTGGGTTGGTGCTGATTCGCCAGTGGTTGCGTGGCCCCTCTGCAGTGTGCACTACTGGAAACTGCTGGCGACTCAGGGCGTTGGCTCCTGGTGCGGCTCTGGTGAGGGGTTGAATGGAGCCGGTGCTGGCTATGAGAATAGTTGGCTTGCTGCACTACTGCTGTCTTGAGCATCGCGATGGCGTTCCTAGCCTCGACCTGAGCCGGACCATCTCCCACAATTGGGATTGCTGCCAAGTTGTGAGTCGCCGCTAGAATATTATCAACCGGGTTTGAGTAGTGTCCAATTGGGGTCTGGAACCGGTGAGACGGTAACTGCTGCTGCTGAGCCGGCGTATGGTCCTGAGCTGGCTCCCTCTGCTGAGCCGGCTGCTGCAACAGCGACCCTCCTGGGGGCACGATAACAACCCCCGGGTTTATCGGAGCCTGTGGATCATTGGGCGTGGTGAACAATTGAGTTGGCTCAATATTGGCCGGAAGCCGGCTTTGATGTCGCCTTCGATGGACAAGCTCTGACTCGGCCTGCCGGCGGCTTAAATAATGAGCCTCCTCTTCCAAACGCTGTCTTTCCTCTGCGAGCCGGGCCTACGTCTCCGCCATACGAGTGTTTTCAGCATTCATATCCTCTTGGATCTTGGCCATCTGCTCGCGACACTTCGCGATGTCCGTGTTGCATGCAACTGGGTTCTCCACAGTAACCGGCTCAGCCAACAGAGTTGTCAAAGTATTCATCAAGTCCGCAAGCGCCTGTGCCCCGGTTTTCTGAGAGCCGGCAGCAGCCGCGCCGGCTCCTCCTGAGCCGGCCAGGGTGAGGTTTTTCCCAGTCGCTAGATCGACCGGATCGCGTGCAGGATCTTGCCTACCCGCCATGTAGAGCGCTGCAAAGCGAGGCGGCTCAAGGGCCTCTGGAAAGACTTCATCAGTGTATCCCAGCCTTCCATCATACAGGGGACGGATTGACTCAGTTTCTCCCATCGAGGATTCACCGTCAGATTGAACGAGCGTATCGTCTCCAGACAGGGAGTTCTCCGACAAGGCCACCCCTTGGGTGAACCCTACAAAAACATGCTTCCGGCTGGCTTGCGGCGGGCCGGGTCTTGCCTGGCTTAATCTGGCACGGCGAGCCGACTCGACGTTGTCGGTGAAGATGTCCGGCTCGGGCCCAGATTCGCCGATCGCACCGATGAAGAAATGGATCTTGCCAAAGGGGACCCGGTATCCTGACTCGATCGAGTCGGCCTCGGGGCCCCAGCCTGCATCGTCAATGTAGAGTTTTCCGCGGCGGCTCTTCATCATCAGGCCAACCGCGTACTTCCCTAACCCTGGGAGGGCTCCCGCTAAGAACTCAACTCCACCGTGCGTAGGCCCCACGGTGGGCACCAACTGTCATGGTTTTGACACGGCAGATGCCCTTGTGAAAGAACTTAGGGATGAGGCCATCGCACGAAGGTGGAAGCTTAGCGGGGTTGATCGGGAACGAGAAGACACGAGATTACCCAGGTTCAGCCCCTCACGGTGGAGGTAAAAGCCTACGTCCTACTTGATTGTATTGCTTTGGATCTCGATTACAAGGGTGCGAACTCGCTAGCCTAGCTCTTGAGGGATTGCAACTTCGTCTTTCCATCCTTGGCGCTCCCCTTTATATAACAGGTAGAGCCTTAGGCTTACACAAGAGTCTGGGTCATCAACGTAACCCGTCTCCTACTCTTATTCTACTTATTCTCCAAGATAGTCTTATTTGTCTTATGTTTCTCTTTGAGCCGTGATACGTCCACTTTGCATCATGTTTTCCTACTGTTATTTATAGTGTTTTTAATCAATATAACACTTTGTGTAGCAATTCTAATGCCTTTTCTCTCTTAATATGCAAGATTTACACAAGGAGGGAGAATGCCGGCAGCTGGAATTCTGTACCTGAAAAAGCTATGTCAGAGATACCAATTCTACACATCTCCAAATGAGCTGAAATTTTACGGAGATTTATTTTGGAATAAATAAAAAATACTGGAGCCAAGAAATACCAGAGGGGGCCACCCAGGTGCCCACGAGGCACCAGGGCGCGCCACCCCCCCCCCCAGGCGCGCCCTGGTGGCTCGTGGGGCCCCTGGCCAGCCTCTGGCCCCCATTTTCTGGTATATAAATCCATTTGCCCTAGAAAAAATAGAGAGCAGACTTTTGGGACGGTGCGCCGCCGTCTTGAGGCGGAACTTGGGCAGGAGCACTTTTGCTCTCCGGCGGAGAGATTCTGCCGGGGATACTTCCCTCCGGGAGGGGGAAATCGTCGCCATCGACATCACCAACGATCCTCTCATCGTGGGAGGACTAATCTTCATC
This sequence comes from Elymus sibiricus, assembly GCA_039707655.1. Lineage (NCBI taxonomy): Eukaryota > Viridiplantae > Streptophyta > Magnoliopsida > Poales > Poaceae > Elymus > Elymus sibiricus. The sequence continues at coordinate 258,621,596 of CM077676.1, forward strand.
AACATCTTCACCAGCACCATCTCATCTCAAACCCTAGTTCATCTCTTATATTCAATCTTTGTCTCAAAACCTCAGATTGGTACATGTGGGTTGCTAGTAGTGTTGATTACATCTTGTAGTTGATGCTAGTTGGTTTATTTGGTGGAAGATTATATGTTCAGATCCATTATGCTATTCAATACCCTTCTGATCTTGGACATGAATATGGTTTGTGAGTAGTTACTTTTGTTCTTGAGGACATGGGAGAAGTCTTGTCATAAGTAATCATGTGAATTTGGTATTCGTTCGATACTTTGATGATATGTATGTTGTTGATTCTCTTAGTGGTGTCATGTGAACGTCGACTACATGACACTTCACCATCTTTGGGCCTAAGGGAATGCATTGTGGAGTAGTAATTAGATGATGGGTTGCTAGAGTGACAGAAGCTTAAACCCTAGTTTATGCGCTATTCCGTAAGGGGCTGATTTGGATCCATATGTTTAATGCTATGGTTAGAGTTATCTTAATTCTTCTTTTGTAGTTGCGGATGCTTGCGAGAGGGGGTAATCATAAGTGGGAGGCTTGTTCAAGTAAGAACAACACCCAAGCACCGATCCACCCACATATCAAATTATCAAAGTAGCGAACGCAAATCAAACCAACATGATGAAAGTGACTAGATGAAATTCCCATGTGTCCTCGAGAACGGTTTGCTTACTATAAGAGATCATTCCGGCTTGTCCTTTGCTATAAAAAGGATTGGGCCACCTTGCTGCACTCTTTGTTACTATTGCTACTTGTCACTTGTTACAAATTATCTTGCTATCAAATTACTCGTTACCGATAATTTCAGTGCTTGCAGAAAATACCTTGCTGAAAACCGCTTGTCATTTCCTTCTGCTCCTCGTTGGGTTCGACACTCTTACTTATCGAAAGTACTACGATTGATCCCCTATACTTGTGGGTCATCAAGGCTCTTTTCTGGTGCCGTTGCCGGGGAGTGAAGCGCCTTTGGTGAGTGGAATTTGGTAAGGAAACATTTATATTAAGTGCTGAAATTTACTGTCACTTGTCACAATGGAAAGTAATCCTTTGAGAGGTTTGTTCGGGGTATCTTCACCTCGACCGGAAACACAAATAGTTGCTCCTCAACCTAATGCACCTACTGAAAATATTTCATATGAAATTCCTTCGGGTATGATAGAGAAACTGCTAGCTAATCCTTATGCAGGAGATGGAACGGTACATCCTGATATGCACTTGATCTATGTGGATGAAATTTGTTGATTGTTTAAGCTTGTAGGTTTATCCGGAGATGGAGTTAAGAAGAAAGTATTCCCTTTATCTATGGAGGGAAAGGCATTGACATGGTATAGGCTATGTGATGATACTGATACATGGGACTGGAACCGATTGAAACTAGAATTCCATTAGAAATTTTATCCTATGCATTTGGTTCATCGTGATCGGAATTATATATATAATTTTTGGCTTCATGAAGGAGAAAGCATCGCTCAAGCTTGGGGGAGGCTTAAGTACATGATGTACACATGCCCCAATCATGAGCTCTGAAGAAAAATTATCTTACAGAATTTTTATGCTCGGCTTTCTCATGATAATCAAACCATGCTTGATCTTCTTCGACTGGCTCCTTTATGAAGAAAACTATTGAATTCAGATGGGATCTTCTGGAAAGAATTAAATGCAACTCTGAAGATTGGGAACTCGACAAAGGTAATGAGTTAGGTATAATACTTGAGTTCGATTGTGTTAAATCTTTTATGGCTACCGATGTTTTTCATAAGTTTAGCACTAAATATGGAGTTGACTCTGAGATAGTAGCTTCCTTTTGTGAATCATTTGCTACTCATGTTGATCTCCCTAAGGAGAAGTGGTTTAAATATCATCCCCCTGTTAAAGAAAAGAAAGAAGAACCCGTTAGTGTTAAAGAAGAAACAATTGTTTACCATGCTGATCCAGTTGTGCCTACTGCTTATATTGAGAAACCACCTTTTCCTATTAGGATTAAGGAACATGCTAAAGTTTCAACTGTGGTTAACAAAAGTAATATTAGAGCACCTAGACCCTCTGAACAAATTAAAGCTGAACCTAATGTTGCTATGGTTAAAGATCTCTTGGTCGAAAATATAGATGGGCATGTTATTTATTTCTGTGATGAAGCAGCTAGAATTGCTAAACCAGATCCTAAAGATAAAAACAGACCCGTTGTAGGCATGCCTGTTGTTAGAGCATATTTTACCCTAATGGTTTCGATGATTGATGACAATGCATTTTGCGGACTAATCGTGTGCGTTGACCTTTTCAGAGATTATATTGATAGGCACGAGACGGTTTATCTCCCCTCGATGGTAAAGAGTCAAGACGGTTATTTTCCGACGATTTCTTTTTGGTGGATTTGAGTCGTAGGAAACCCGTACTATAAAGAGGGGGTCCGCGTTGGAAAGGTATGGGTGGAATCGACACGTACACAGCCCCATATGCACCCACAGCTTCCTTTCCCTTCTCCGGAGCCTTTCCTATGTTTTCTGTGGATTTTCAGTGACTTGCAAGCGGTAGTACCGCTGGAACTCACGGTAGTACCGCTTATGTGGTAGTACCGCGGGGTACTTCCTGTTGGGGAACGTTGCATGGGAAACAAAAATTTTCCTACGCACACATAAGATCTATCCATGGTGATGAGCATCTACGAGAGGGAGAGTGGATCTACATACCCTTGTAGATCGCTAAGCGGAAGCGTTAATAAACGCGGTTGATGTAGTCGAACGTCTTCGCGATCCAAATCGCCGAGCGTCCCGCGATCCAATCACGATCCTTCCGATCTAGTGCCGAACGGACGGCACCTCCGCGTTCAACACACGTACGGCTTGATGACGCCTTCACCTCCTCGATCCAGCGAGCGATGATGAAGTAGTGGTTGAGTTCCAGCAGCACGACGGCGTGGTGATGATGGTGAGGAACAATCTCTGCAGGGCTTCGCCAAGCGCTACGGAGATTATGACGGAGGAACTAGAGGGTTAGGGTTGCCGCACACGGCTTGGGGAAATCTTGATGTGTCCCGTGTGCTAGCCCTGCCCCTCTATTTATATGTTGAGCCTTGGGGTCTAAACTTGGAGTAAAAGCCTCCTTCGGGTCGGTTTTGCCCGCACAAGGTCGGTTTGGCCCGCAGGGAAAGAGTCTAACTCGGATCCCTGCCGAACCGTGCACAGCCGTGCACAAGCGGTAGTACCGCTTCACACAAGCGGTAGTACCGCTTGGGCGGTAGTACCGCTTCACACAAGCAGTAGTACCGCTCGGGCGGTAGTACCGCTTCATACAAGCGGTAGTACCGCTTACGCGGCAGCAAAACTACTTTTGCACTTTCCAATACCTCGTGGGCTTTATCCCTTTGGCCCATATAAAGTGTTGCTGCACCCGAACACTTCGGTAAACATCCGGAACCCATTCCGGTGAACTCCGGAACTCTTCCGGAGATCAAAACACTATTATCACATATATCAATCTTTACCTCCGGACTATTCCGGAGATACTCGTCATGTCCGGGATCTTATCCGGGACTCCGAACAACTTTCGGTCACCAACATAATAACTCAATTATACTAATCGTCACCAAACGTTAAGTGTGTAGACCCTGCGGGTTCGAGAACTATGTAGACATGACCGAGACACCTCTACGGCCAATAACCAATAGCGGGACCTGGATGCCCATATTGGCTCCTACATATTCTACGAAGATCTTTATCGGTCGAACCTCTATGTCAAGGATTCAGTTAATCCCGTATGCTGTTCCCTTTGTTCTTCGGTATGTTACTTGCCCGAGATTCGATCGTCGGTATCTCTATACCTAGTTCAATCTCGTTACCGGCAAGTCTCTTTACTCGTTCCGTAATACAAGATCCTGTGGCTAACTCTTTAGTCACTTTGCTTGCAAGGCTCAATGTGATGTTGTATTACCGAGTGGGCCCTGAGATACCTCTCCGTCATACGGAGTAACAAATCCCAGTCTTGATCCATGCCAACCCAACAGACACCCTCGGAGATACCTGTAGAGCACCTTTATAGTCACCCAGTTACGTTGCGACGTTTGATACACACAAGGTATTCCTCCGGTGTCAGTGAGTTGCATGATCTCATGGTCAAAGGAACAGATACTTGACATGCAGAAAACAATAGCAATAAACTGACACGATCAAATGCTACGTTTACAGTTTGGGTCTTGTCCATCACATCATTTTCCTAATGATGTGATCCCGTTATCAAATGACATCTCATGTCAATGGCTAGGAAACCTTAACCATCTTTGATCAACGAGCTAGTCAACTAGAGGCTTACTAGGGACACAGTGTTGTCTATGTACCCACACATGTATTTGAGTTTCCAATCAATACAATTATAGCATGGATAATAAACGATTATCATGAACAAGGAAATATAATAATAACCAATTTATTATTGCCTCTAGGGCATATTTCCAACAGTCTCCCACTTGCACTAGAGTCAATAATCTAGTTCACATCACTATGTGATTTACATTGTAATGAATCGAACACCCATGCAGTTCTGGTGTTGTTCATGTTTAGCCCTTGGAAGAGGTTTAGTCATCGGATCTGCAACATTTAGATCCGTGTGTACTTTGCAAATATTTATGTCGTCCTCCTTGATGTAATCGCGGATGGAATTGAAACGTCGCTTTATGTGTCTGGTCCTCTTGTGAAATCTTGGTTCCTTGGCTAGAGCAATGGCACCAGTATTATCACAAAACAGAGTCATTGGGTTAAGCGCACTAGGCACTACTCCAAGATCTGTTATGAACTCCTTCATCCAGACACCTTCCTTCGCTGCCTCCGAGGCTGCGATGTACTCCGCTTCGCATGTAGAATCTGCTACCACGCTTTGCTTGGAACTGCACCAGCTAACCGCACCCCCATTAAGAATAAATACGTATCCGGTTTGCGACTTAGAGTCATCCGGATCAGTGTCAAAGCTTGCATCGACGTAACCCTTTACGACGAGCTCTTGATCACCTCCATAAACGAGAAACATGTCCTTAGTCCTTTTCAGGTACTTCAGGATATTCTTGACCGCCGTCCAGTGTTCCATTCCTGGATCACCTTGAAACCTTCCGACCATACTTATGGCAAGGCTGACATCGGGTCTTGTGCACAGCATTGCATACATGATAGAGCCTATGGCTGAAGCATAGGGGATGACACTCATCTTTTCTCTATCTTCTGCAGTCACTGGGCATTGAGTCTTACTCAACTTCACACCTTGCAAAACAGGCAAGAACCCCTTCTTGGACTGATCCATTTTGAACTTCTTCAAAATCTTATCAAGGTATGTGCTTTGTGAAAGTCCTATTAAGCGTCTTGATCTATCTCTATAGATCTTGATGCCTAATATGAAAGCAGCTTCTCCTAGGTCCTTCATTGAAAAACTCTTGTTCAAATATTCCTTTACGCTTTCCAGCATTTCTATATTGTTTCCAATCAGCAATATGTCATCCACATATAATATTAGAAACGCTATAGAGCTCCCACTCACTTTCTTGTAAATACAAGCTTCTCCGTAAACTTGTATAAACTCGAACGCTTTGATCACTTCATCAAAGCGAAGATTCCAACTCCGAGATGCTTGCACCAGTCCATAAATGGATCGCTGGAGTTTGCAAACTTTGTCAGCATTCTCTGGATCGACAAAACCTTCTGGTTGCATCATATACAACTCTTCCTTAAGGTAACCGTTAAGGAACGCTGTTTTGACATCCATCTGCCAAATTTCATAATCGAAAAAGGCAGCTATTGCTAACATGATTCTGACGGACTTAAGCATCGCTACGGGTGAGAAGGTCTCATCGTAGTCAACTCCTTGAACTTGTGAAAAACCCTTTGCCACAAGTCGAGCTTTATAGACGGTGACATTACCGTCCGCGTCCGTCTTCCTCTTAAAGATCCATTTGTTCTGAATGGCCTTACGCCCTTCAGGTAATACTTCCAAAGTCCAGACTTTGTTTTCATACATGGATCCCATCTCGGATTTCATGGCCTCTAACCATTTCTCGGAATCCGGGCCCATCATCGTTTCTCCATAGCTCGTAGGTTCATCGTTGTCTAACAACATGACCTCTAAGACAGGGTTGCCGTACCACTCGGGAGCAGTACGCGTCCTTGTCGACCTACGAGGTTCAATAGCAACTTGATCCAAAGCTTCATGATCATCATCATTAACTTCCTCTTCAGCTAATGTAGGCTCCACAGAAACAACTTTCTGCGCTGCGCTACTCTCAGGTTGAAGTAAAGGTTCAACAACCTCATCAAGTTCTATCTTCCTCCCACTCAATTCTTTCGAGAGAAACTCTTTCTCAAGAAATGTTCCGTTTTTAGCGACAAACACTTTGCCTTCGGATCTGAGATAGAAGGTATACCCAACTGTCTCTTTTGGGTATCCTATGAAGACGCATTTCTCCGCTTTGGGTTCCAGCTTTTCAGGCTGAAGCTTTTTGACATAAGCATCACATCCCCAAACTTTAAGAAACGACAGCTTTGGCTTCTTGTCAAACCAAAGTTCATAAGGCGTCGTCTCAACGGATTTCGATGGTGCCCTATTTAAAGTGAATGCTGCTGTCTCTAATGCATAACCCCAAAACGATAGTGGCAAATCGGCAAGAGACATCATAGATCGCACCATATCCAATAAGGTTCGATTACGACATTCGGACACACCATTACGCTGTGGTGTTCCAGGCGGTGTTAATTGTGAAACAATTCCACACTGTCTTAAGTGACTGCCAAACTCATAACTCAGATATTCTCCTCCTCGATCAGATCGTAGGAATTTAATCTTCTTGTTACGATGATTCTCAACTTCACTCTGAAATTGTTTGAACTTTTCAAATGTTTCAGACTTGTGTTTCATTAAGTAAATATACCCATATCTACTTAAGTCATCAGTGAAGGTGAGAAAGTAACGATAACCACCGCGCGCCTCAATGCTCATCGGACCGCACACATCAGTATGTATGATTTCCAATAAGTCACTTGCCCGTTCCATTATTCCAGAGAACGGCGTTTTAGTCATCTTGCCCATGAGGCATGGCTCACATGTGTCAAGTGATTCAAAATCAAGTGACTCCAAAAGTCCATCAGCATGGAGCTTCCTCATGCGTTTTACGCCAATATGACCTAAACGGCAGTGCCACAAGAAAGTGGTATTATCATTATCAATTCTACATCTTTTGGCATCAATGTTATGAACATGTGTATCATTACTATCGAGATTAAATAAGAATAAACCCCTCACATCGGGTGCATGACCATAAAAGATATTACTCATATAAATAGAACAACCATTATTCTCTGATTTAAATGAGTAACCGTCTCGCAATAAACAAGATCCAGATATAATGTTCATGCTTAACGCAGGCACCAAATAACACTTATTTAGGTTCATCACTAATCCCGACGGTAATCGAAGAGCGAGCGTGCCGACGGCGATCACATCAACCTTGGAACCATTTCCCACGCGCATCGTCACTTCGTCCTTTGCCAGCCTCCGTCTATTCCGCAGTTCCTGTTTTGAGTTGCAAATATGAGCAACCGCACCGGTATCAAATACCCAGGCACTACAACGAGAGTTGGTAAGGTACACATCAATAACATGTATATCATATATACCTTGTTTGTTGTTGGCCGCCTTCTTGTCAGCCAAATACTTGGGGCAATTCCGCTTCCAGTGTCCAGTTCCCTTGCAATGAAAACACACAGTTTCTGGTTTGGGTCCAGCCTTGGGTTTCTTCACGAGAGGAGCAACTGCTTTGCCACTCTTCTTGGAGTTACCCTTCTTACCCTTGCCATTTTTCTTGAAACTAGTGGTTTTATTGACCATCAACACTTGATGCTCCTTCTGAATTTCAGACTCAGCGGCCTTCAGCATCGCAAACAGCTCGGCGACTGGCTTGTTCATCCCGTGCATGTTATAGTTCAACACGAAGCTCTTGTAGCTAGGTGGCAATGATTGAAGAACTCTGTCAGTGATAGCCTCTGGCGGAAGGGGCATCCCTAACTCAGCCAGACGGGTGGAGTACCCAGACATTCTAAGCACGTGATCACTGATAGACCCGTTCTCCTCCATCTTGCAAGCATAGAACTTATCGGAGATCTCATATCTCTCGATCCGGGCATTCTTCTGAAAGATAAACTTCAATTCCTGGAACATCTCATATGCTCCATGACGTTCAAAACGTCTTTGAAGTCCCGGTTCTAAGCCATACAACATTGCACATTGAACTATTGAGTAATCATCAGAACGAGCCTGCCAGGCGTTCACAACGTCTAGAGACTCAACTGGAGCGGGTGGATCACCAAGCGGTGCATCAAGGACATAAGCCTTCTGGGAAGCCGTAAGGATAATCCTTAGATTACGGGCCCAGTCCACAAAGTTACTTCCATCATCTTTCAACTTAGCTTTCTCTAGGAACGCATTAAAATTCAGGGGTGCTACTGCGCGAGCCATGATCTACAACATAAATATTGCAAAGACAACTTAGACTATTGTTCTTAGATAATGAGTTTAGTTAATCATATTACTTAAAAACTCCCACTCAAATTGACATCCCTCCGATCATTCGAGTGTAACATGATCCAAATCCACCAACTCAAGTCCGATCATCACGTGAGTTGAGGTGGTTTCAATGGTGAACATCTTCATGTTGATCATATCTACTATATGACTCATGTTCGACCTTTCGGTCTCTTGTGTTCCGAGGCCATGTCTGTACATGCTAGGCTCGTCAAGTTTAACCCGAGTGTTCCGCACGTGTAACATGGCTTACACCCGTTGTATGCGAACGTAGAGTCTATCACACCCGATCATCACGGCGTGTCTCGAAACGACGAACTTTCGCAACGGTGCACACTTGGGGAGAACACAATTTATCTTGAAATTTAAGTGAGGGATCACCTTATAATGCTACCGTCGTCCTAAGCAAAATAAGATGCATAAAAGGATTAACATCACATGCAAATCATAAGTGACATGATATGGCCATGAACTTGTGCTTTTGATCTCCATCTCCAAAGCACCGGCATGATCTCCATCGTCACCGGCATGACACCATGATCTCCATCATCTTGATCTCCATCAACGTGTCGCCATAAGGTTGTCGCGCTGACTGTTGCTTCCACGACTATAGCTAACGTTTAGCGATAAAGTAAAGCATTACATAGCGCTTAATGATTGACACGCAGGTCATACAATAATTAAAGACAACTCTATGGCTCCTGCCAGTTGCCGTACTCATCGACATGCAAGTCGTGATATTCTATACATCACATGATCATCTCATACATCACATATATCTCATCATGTAATTGGCCATATCACATCACAACATACCCTGCAAAAACAAGTTAGACGTCCTCTAATTGTTGTTGCAAATTTTACGTGGCTGCTACGGGTTTGCAAGAACCGTTCTTACCTACGCAAAACCACAACGTGGTGTAGTGATTGCTTTTTGATCTTCTAAAAGAACCCTCTTCATTGAACCGATTCAACTAAAGTGAGAGAGACAGACACCCGCCAGTCACCTTTATGCAACAAGTGCACGCAGCGGTAAAACCAGTCTCGCGTAAGCGTACGCGTAATGTCGGTCCGGGCCGCTTCATCTCACAATACCGCTGAATCAAGTATCAACTAGTAACGGCAAGCAATATGTATACACCCACGCCCACAACTCGTTTGTGTTCTACTCGAGATCTCATCTACGCATAGACCTAGCTCTGATACCACTGTTGGGGAACGTTGCATGGGAAACAAAAATTTTCCTACGCACACATAAGATCTATCCATGGTGATGAGCATCTACGAGAGGGAGAGTGGATCTACATACCCTTGTAGATCGCTAAGCGGAAGCGTTAATAAACGCGGTTGATGTAGTCGAACGTCTTCGCGATCCAAATCGCCGAGCGTCCCGCGATCCAATCACGATCCTTCCGATCTAGTGCCGAACGGACGGCACCTCCGCGTTCAACACACGTACGGCTTGATGACGCCTTCACCTCCTCGATCCAGCGAGCGATGATGAAGTAGTGGTTGAGTTCCAGCAGCACGACGGCGTGGTGATGATGGTGAGGAACAATCTCTGCAGGGCTTCGCCAAGCGCTACGGAGATTATGACGGAGGAACTAGAGGGTTAGGGTTGCCGCACACGGCTTGGGGAAATCTTGATGTGTCCCGTGTGCTAGCCCTGCCCCTCTATTTATATGTTGAGCCTTGGGGTCTAAACTTGGAGTAAAAGCCTCCTTCGGGTCGGTTTTGCCCGCACAAGGTCGGTTTGGCCCGCAGGGAAAGAGTCTAACTCGGATCCCTGCCGAACCGTGCACAGCCGTGCACAAGCGGTAGTACCGCTTCACACAAGCGGTAGTACCGCTTGGGCGGTAGTACCGCTTCACACAAGCGGTAGTACCGCTCGGGCGGTAGTACCGCTTCATACAAGCGGTAGTACCGCTTACGCGGCAGCAAAACTACTTTTGCACTTTCCAATACCTCGTGGGCTTTATCCCTTTGGCCCATATAAAGTGTTGCTGCACCCGAACACTTCGGTAAACATCCGGAACCCATTCCGGTGAACTCCGGAACTCTTCCGGAGATCAAAACACTATTATCACATATATCAATCTTTACCTCCGGACTATTCCGGAGATACTCGTCATGTCCGGGATCTTATCCGGGACTCCGAACAACTTTCGGTCACCAACATAATAACTCAATTATACTAATCGTCACCAAACGTTAAGTGTGTAGACCCTGCGGGTTCGAGAACTATGTAGACATGACCGAGACACCTCTACGGCCAATAACCAATAGCGGGACCTGGATGCCCATATTGGCTCCTACATATTCTACGAAGATCTTTATCGGTCGAACCTCTATGTCAAGGATTCAGTTAATCCCGTATGCTGTTCCCTTTGTTCTTCGGTATGTTACTTGCCCGAGATTCGATCGTCGGTATCTCTATACCTAGTTCAATCTCGTTACCGGCAAGTCTCTTTACTCGTTCCGTAATACAAGATCCTGTGGCTAACTCTTTAGTCACTTTGCTTGCAAGGCTCAATGTGATGTTGTATTACCGAGTGGGCCCTGAGATACCTCTCCGTCATACGGAGTAACAAATCCCAGTCTTGATCCATGCCAACCCAACAGACACCCTCGGAGATACCTGTAGAGCACCTTTATAGTCACCCAGTTACGTTGCGACGTTTGATACACACAAGGTATTCCTCCGGTGTCAGTGAGTTGCATGATCTCATGGTCAAAGGAACAGATACTTGACATGCAGAAAACAATAGCAATAAACTGACACGATCAAATGCTACGTTTACAGTTTGGGTCTTGTCCATCACATCATTTTCCTAATGATGTGATCCCGTTATCAAATGACATCTCATGTCAATGGCTAGGAAACCTTAACCATCTTTGATCAACGAGCTAGTCAACTAGAGGCTTACTAGGGACACAGTGTTGTCTATGTACCCACACATGTATTTGAGTTTCCAATCAATACAATTATAGCATGGATAATAAACGATTATCATGAACAAGGAAATATAATAATAACCAATTTATTATTGCCTCTAGGGCATATTTCCAACACTTCCGTGGCACTGTCGCTTGGGGTTTCCCCAAGCGTGCAACTCTCTGTTGCCTGTTAGCATTTCACGGTAGTAGCGCGGTAGTAGCACGGTAGTACCGCTCTAGCGGTACTACCGCCCGTACTACCGCCGCCACTACCGCTTGTGGGGTTTCCTCCGTGCATTCTTCTGGTTCCATTTCTCCCTTTGCGGTAGTAGTGTGGCACTAGGATGGTAGTACCGCTTCGCACGGTATTGCCGCCCCGGCTGCCTCTACTACTGCTGCCTCCAGTCGTCTAAAACCCCCTAAGCGGTAGTACCGCCAGGGGCAGCGGTAGTACCGCTCCGGCGGCACTACCGTTGTACACTCTGTGTAGTTCAGGCTTGTGTGGGGTAGTACCGCCTAAGCGGTAGTACTGCTCCTAGGAGCGGTAGTACCGCTTGGCTGCGGGCACAGGGCAGAAAACGGTTGGATTTTTGTCTCTCTATATAAGGAGGGGTCTTCTTCTTTCTTAGGTTGACCTCTTCCTCCCCAAGCTCCATTGTTGTTCCAAAGCTCATTTTCGCCCGATCTCTCTCCCTAGCCAATCAAACTTGTTGATTCTTTAGGGATTGGTTGAGAAGGCCCCGATCTATACTTCCACCAAGAGAAATTTGATTCCCCCCACTAATCCCTTGCGGATCTTGTTACTCTTGGGTGTTTGAGCACCCTAGACGGTTGAGGTCACCTCGGAGCCACATTCCATTATAGTGAAGCTTCGTGGTGGTGTTGGGAGCCTCCAATTAAGTTGTGGAGATTGCCCCAACCTTGTTTGCAAAGGTTCGGTCGCCGCCTTCAAGGGCACCACTAGTGGAATCACGGCACCTCGCATTGTGTGAGGGCGTGAGGAGAATACGGTGGCCCTAGTGGCTTCTTGGGGAGCATTGTGCCTCCACACCGCTCCAACGGAGACGTACTTCCTCTCAAAGGGAAGGAACTTCGGAAACACATCCTCGTCTTCACCGGCTCCACTTGTGGTTATTTCTTACCTTTACTTTGTGCAAGTTTTACTTGTATTGTATCTTGTGCTTGCTATGTTGCTTGTGTTGTGATTGTTAGCATCATATAGGTTGCTCACCTAGTTGCACATCTAGACAACTTATTTTGTTGTTAACCCTAATTTGTTAAGAAAAGCTAAAAATTGGTAGTTGCCTATTCACCCCCCCCTCTAGTCAACTATATCGATCCTTTCAATTGGTATCAGAGCCTCGTCTCTTTATTAAGGGTTTCACCACCTGAAGAGTATGGTTGACGACGGGGAACGGGATGAAGTAGTGCCCGAGGCCGTGGAGTTGAAATCGGTCACCCGAGACGACTTAAATGAAGCTATGGCTTCACTTAAGACGTCCATGACGGCCGAGGTCAAGTCCATGCTTAAAGAACTCCTTGAGGGGTTGAAGTCTACTCCCGACCCTTTGCTTGTGGTTAATCCCACCGCATCGGTGTCGGAGGCCAATTCCGGCAAGGAAGCGGCTAAAGGCACTCAAACCTCTTCCCCTCATTGTAAGAATGGGACGGGAACCTATGCCTCAGTTCCCCCTCCCCCGGTCTATGGAGGACCGGTCCCTACGCCGCATATTAACAACCTTGGTCCTCCTCCTAAGCTTGTGAAGGGTGATTTTGCTACTTGGGTTTTTCGTATCAAGTCTCATTTGAATCACAGCTCAACAAATCTTTGGAGAATCATCGAGCAAGGCTTCTACCCACATGACACAAGCAATCTCACTCCAAGAGAAGAGGCAGACAATCAATACAATCACTCCGCATTGTTCATCCTCCAATCCGCAGTGCCTCCCGAAGATCTAGCTCACTTGCGCCCCTTCTCCCGTGCAAAGGATTGTTGGGAACACATTATATCTTTGTACAAGGGTAGCTCAAGCATTCAACGGTCCAACTTTGAAGTGGTGCTTGATGAGGCCGATGAGTTTGTGATGAATGAAGATGAGGATCCTCGGGATCTCTACCGGAGATTGACAACTCTTGCGGTCGCTCTTCAAGATCATGGGAGCAAGGATACGAATGATAATTGGATCAAGCGCAAGTTTCTCAAGGCCATCATGCCATTCAATAAGGCAATGTCCTCCGTGATCTGTCAAAGACCGGACTTCCACGCCTTGTCTTCAAGTGAAGTGTTGGATGAGTTTATTGCCATGAACATCATGAACAAGACCGCCGACAATGCTCTAGCTCGTGTCCAACGGTCAAAGAAAGCCTCACCCAACCTTGCTTTGAAGGCCAAGGGTATTCCGGAAGAAGAAGAAGAGGAAGAAGAAGAGAGTTGCCCCGAAGACACCAAATATGCTTACCACGAGCACATGGCTCTTGCGTCAAGGCAATTTTGGGGCAACAAGAGAAACACAAGGCCCAACTCCTCCAAGAACAACTCAAAGGGAAAGCAACGTGTAAGGACTTGCTACAATTGTGGCAATGTGAGTCACTTTGTGGCGGATTGTCCGTATGAGAAGAGGGAGGACAATGGTGGCAAGCTCATCTGCAAAGACAAGGCCAAGTCCTTCCCAAACAAGAACAATTTCAACAAGAAGGCACCTCCAAAGGGCTTGATGGCACAAGAAGAGTACAACTCCGATGATGATGATGATGATGATACAAGTGGTGAAGTGTTAGCAACGGCCACCGTGGCCATTGCCACCTCTTCCCCAACCAAGGTGTCTCTCTTCGGCGCCCCCAATGAAAACATCATTGCCAAGTGCCTCATGGCCAAAGGTATCAACAAGGTAACCTCCAACATCAAAACCACTACCACTACTACTCCTTCATTGTTGGATTGTGTGGATGATAGTGAGATGGTAAAGGTTGATGAGAATGAGTTTGATAAGTTCTTGAGTAAGCTCAAAGGTGAGACCAAGAAGCACTTTGTTGCTCTCTTGGAACAACTTGGTGAGGCTAATGATATCATTGAGTCTCACGAAGAGACTATCACTAACTTGCAAGGCCATAGTCGTGATTATGCCGATGAGATTGCAGATCTTTCCATTGCTCTTGAGGAAGAGTGAGGTCTTCGTTTGGCTCTTGAGGAGTCACACAACATTGACCTTGCTCAACTAAAGAAAGATCTTGAACATGCTCAAGTTCTTACTCGTGTGCTCAAATCCGACAAGGTTGACCTTGGAGTTGGCCATGCTAGACTCAAGGAGGAGTTTGAGCTACTTGACAAAGCCCACAAGGTTTTGAAGAGTGCTCATGGCTCTCTCAAAGAGTCTCATGATCAACTCCAAGTGAAGCTAACAACGGAAATAGCCACTTGTCCTCCGTTCGTTTTAATTGATAATGCCATTGCTACTAACCCTTGTTGTGAGCATGAGCATCTTGTGGAGGACAATGCCAAGTTGAAAGAGCAAATCGAGAAAGGCCTTGTGACTTGCATACAAGGTGAGAAGAACCTCAACGAACTTTTGAGCAATCAAAAGGAAGTTGTGGCAAAGGAGGGACTTGGGTTTGTGCCCAAGTCAAAGAAGAAGAAGAGCAACAAGATCAAGAAACCTCTCCCTCTCAAAGAGGTATTTGTCAAGAAGGGAGAGGGTGCTCATAAGGAGAAGAAGAACAATTTGGTGGGTGAAAATGTCAAGAAGGACAAACACACTCCATCGAACAAAGCCGGCGACTTTAACCCTTCTTATGTTTTATGCCGTGCTAGTGATGGGCATGTTTATGCCAAATTTGTTGGTTCTTATTATGAGTACATTGAATGGTCTATTTGGGTTCCTAAGACCCTTGTTACTAACATAAAGGGACCCATTCAAAAATGGGTACCTAAAACCAAGCATTGATCTCTTGTAGGAGTTTGCTTCCGGTGGAGGTTCTTGGTTGCTCGATAGTGGAGCAACAAATCATATGACCGGGAGCAAGCATTTGGTGGTGGACGTGCAACCAAGCTCTTCTATGCCCACCCATGTTCAATTCGGTGATGCCTCAACATCTAAGGTATTGGGTCTTGGCAAGGTTGTGATTTCTCATGATTTATCAATTGAGAAAGTCATGCTTGTTGAGACCCTTGCATACAATTTACTTTCCATTCGTCAACTTGCACTTATGGGTTTTGCCACATTCTTTGACCTTGATACCGTGGCCCTTTTGTGGAGAAAGACTCTTAAAGTAGCTTTTGTTGGGCATGTCGAGAACGGTCTCTATGTGGTTAACTTCTCGGAGCGACCCACTAAGACCGCGACTTGCCTAATGGCTAAAGTTCATGTGGGGTGGCTTTGGCATCGCCGACTAGCCCATGTCAATATGAGATCTTTGCAAAGTCTCCTCAAGGGGGATCACGTTCGTGGACTAACAAATGTGAGTTTTGCCAAAGATCGTGCTTGCAGTGCCTGTATCGAAGGAAAGCTACATGAGACGGCTCATCGACCCACGACTATCATCTACTTGAAGAGGCCCTTGGAGCTCCTTCACATGGATCTCTTTGGACCTCCATCCTTTGATAGTCTTGGGGGAAGAAAGTATTGCTTGGTGATTGTGGATGACTATTCGAGATACACTTGGGTATATTTCTTCAAGAGGAAGAGCGAGACCCAACAAACCATCATCGACTTTGCCAATGAAGCTCAACGTCAACATGAGGCAAAGATATTGATGATTAGAAGTGACAACGGTACCGAGTTCAAGAACTACACCTTGGATGAGTTTCTTAGTGATGAGGGGATCAAGCATCAATACGCCGCACCATATACCCCTCAACAAAATGGTGTAGCGGAGAGGAAGAACCGGACGTTGACGGACGCGGCAAGGACCATGATGGCGGAATTCAAGTCTCCGTACAACTTTTGGGCCGAAGCCATCAACACCGCATGTCATGCATCCAATCGGCTCTACCTCCGCAAAGGCTTGAACAAGACTCCATATGAGATACTTACCGGTAACAAGCCCAACCTCAAGTATTTCCGGGTGTTCGGATGTAAGTGTTTCATTCTCAAGAAAGGTACTCAGTTGTCTAAATTCAAATCTAGAGCTCAAGAGGGCATATTTGTTGGTTATGCTACAAACTCTCATGCTTACCGTGTCCTCAATAAGTCCGTTGGACTTGTTGAGGAGACGTGTAACGTGGAGTATGATGAAAATAATGGCTCCCAAGTGGAGCAAAGTGGTCTTTGTGATGTCGGTGATGAAATTCCTCCTCAAGCCATAAGAAGAATGGGGATTGGTCAAACACTCCCCATTGAGGAAGCCCTTGTGGCCGAAGGAGAAGGACAATGCTCTACGCAAGTGGAGCCATCACCAACCATTGACCCACACGCTTCCGAAGAACAAACCGAAGGCCCTCAACCAAGTGATCAAGATCAAGTGCAAGATCAACCTCAAGATGATGGTGATGCATCAAATGATGCCCAAGATCAAGATCACGACATCGAGCAAGCTCAAGATCAAGGGCAAGCTCATGATCAAGAGCAAGCTCAAGATGACGCTCAAGATGTTCAAGATGATCCTCCTCAAGAGACTACGGAGGAGCTATTGGAGCGTCGTGCCGCCAAGATTGCTTCTAAACTCAAGCATCAACAACATGTCTTGGAGAATGTTTATGGAAGCTTAAAAAGGGGGGTAACCACTCGTAGACAATTAACAAACTTTTGTGAGCATCACGCGTTTGTTTCTTGTGTTGAACCCCAAAAGGTACATGAAGTGCTCGAGGACACGGATTGGCTTGAAGCCATGCATGATGAACTCAACAACTTCGAGCGCAACAAAGTGTGGACTTTGGTGCCAAGGCCAACGGAGAATCATAATGTCATTGGAACCAAATGGATCTTCAAGAACAAGCAAGATACGAACAGTGTTGTCACTCGAAACAAGGCAAGATTGGTGGCACAAGGCTACTCCCAAGTCGAGGGTATCGACTACGGTGAAACCTTTGCTCCCGTTGCTCGTCTTGAATCTATTCGTATGTTGCTTGCATATGCATCTCATCATGATTTTAAGTTGCAACAAATGGATGTGAAGAGTGCATTTCTTAATGGTCCTCTTAATGAGTTGGTTTATGTCAAACAACCCCCGGGGTTTGAGGATCCCAAGTTCCCCAATCATGTATACAAGCTCGATAAGGCACTCTATGGCCTTAAACAAGCCCCACGTGCGTGGTATGAGCACCTTACCGAGTTGATGCAAGACCGTGGGTTTGAAATTGGGAAAATCGATCCCACTCTTTTTACTAAGAGGGTTAAAGGGGATTTGTTCATATGCCAACTATATGTTGATGATATTATCTTTGGTTCTCCTAACAAAGCTTTCAATGATGAGTTTGCCGCACTCATGACCGAGAAGTTTGAGATGTCTATGATGGGAGAGTTGAAGTTCTTTCTTGGATTCGAAGTCAAGCAAAGAAGAGAAGGAACCTTCATCAACCAAGCCAAATATACCCAAGACATGCTCAAGAGATTCAAGCTAGAAGATGTCAAGCCGGCCAAGACTCCAATGCCTACCAAGTGCCAACTCGACATCGATCCCAATGGTAAAGCGGTGGATCAAAAGGTATACCGTTCCATGATTGGCTCTTTGCTTTACCTTTGTGCATCTAGGCCGGATATCATGTTGAGTGTGGGAATGTGTGCACGGTTTCAAGCCGCGCCTAAGGAAAGTCACCTTGTGGCGGCCAAGCGAATCTTTCGATATTTGGCTCATACCCCAAACTTTGGGTTATGGTACCCCAAAGGAGCAAGCTTTGATCTCATGGGTTATTCGGACTCGGATTGGGCGGGAGACCGTGTGGATAGGAAGTCAACCTCCGGAGGGTGTCAATTTCTTGGTCGCTCTTTGGTGAGTTGGTCTTCGAAGAAGCAAAATTGTGTGTCTCTCTCCACCACCGAGGCCGAGTATGTAGCTGCCGCAAGTTGTTGTGCACAATTGCTATGGATGAGGCAAAATTTAAAGGATTACGGTGTCACTTGTGACAAAGTGCCTCTTTTCTGTGACAATGAAAGTGCAATCAAGATCTCCTACAATCCGGTGCAACATAGCAAGACGAAGCACATTGAGATTCGTCATCATTTCATCCGGGATCATGTCAAGCGTGGAGAGATTGATATTATTCATGTTGGAACTCAAGAGCAACTAGCGGATATTTTCACGAAGCCATTGGATGAAGCAAGATTTCGGGAGTTAAGGCATGAGCTAAATATCATTGATTCGAGCAACGTGTCTTGAATCTCGTCACACCCCACCACATTCATCATGATTATCTTGTTCTAGATGTAGGCATGGACATAGGGGGAGTATTGTTCTCTCAATGAACTCTCCCTCCCCCCATTATGCATAAATTGATCAAGTCTTTCACTTTAGCCATTTTTGATGGTTCATGTGCTTCAAAGATGAGTTTTGGTCATGGGCCCAAGGTTAAAATCTTCGTGACTTCGGTCACCGCCCTCTCTTTGAGATGTTTTGTTCGTTTGGTTTGAGTTGTGCTTTCTCGCTGTAGGCTTTCTTGTGTTGGATCACTCCATGCGTGCTCTTGTTTTTGGTTGCCTTTGACCATGGATTATCCCTTCCCATTTGCGGTGTTTTCGAGTCTCCAACCTAAGCCTTTTCTCTCTCAAACCCCTAGTTTTTGCATAAGCCATCTTTTCTCCTTTTTGATCTGGGCTGTTCTGTCTCCTGCACACGGTACTACCGCTGGCTAGGAACGGTACTACCGCTCCTGCCATCGGTACTACCGCTCCTGCCATCGGTACTACCGCTTGAGCGGTACTATTGGGCCTCCTGCCCGGCAGTAGTACCGAGGCGGTACTACCGCTCCTCCAGAGCGATACTACCGCTTAGATGCGCGTGGATGGGTTAAGTATCGGGTAGGGGGAGTTCTAACTCCCCCATACCCTTTCACTTTCTTTCCCCCCACTCTCCTCTCTCTCAGGCGACGAAGAACTGCCCTGGCCGCCGCTCCGGCTGGCCGATTCCATGCCGTCTTCAACGTTTCCGTCCGGTGGAATCCATCCCCACCATCTCCTCTCGCCATGGAAACCGGTATTGCCCCCTTTTGTTGTTCCTACGGTTCTATCTTTTGAATCTAGGCTTCTAGGGCAATGCATGTTGGTTTCTCGATTTTTGGCTAAATCAGGGCTTGAGTAGGACGTTGGATGACTGCTAGATAGGAGGATTGAAGTTTTAGTGGAATATTTTTGAATTTGTGACCTCCGGTACTACCGGATCTGGGAAGGTTGTGCGTCAGTTCCCAGAGCGGTACTACCGCTCCAGAGCAGCGGTACTACCGCCCAGGTCCGCGGTACTACCGCTCGAGGTCCCAACTTCCAGAATTCTTCCCTAACACTTTATTTCTCAGTTTTGTTTCTTTTTGGCTTATGCATAGGTTGTATTCATGTTTTTCCTCGCTGTGTTGTGTCTGGTTCAGGTGGTAGTAGCTCCAAGGTTCGTCGCAAGAATGCGAATCCTCCATCCAAGCGTGGGCGCACCCATTACGCCAGGCCTGTCTATTCTGAGGAAGAGGAATAAGAAGAGGCTGCCCCGACACCACCACCTGCTCGTCGTCAGTCAGCCAGGACCAAGGGCAAGTCTAGTGCCCAGTCTGTTGCTCGCAAAAAGAAGTCTCCTGTCAAGACTGCATCTGAACTAAAGCAAAATGAGTACTGGCAGTACCGCGAGAGGAACCCCTATTGTCGTCCTCAGGATGCATTTCTTGTGAGCCGTCCCTTCTGGACCAAGGATCAATCTTTGGTATATTTTGACAGGATCAAGGCCAAGAAAAATCTGTTTGTCAGGACCAAGTCTATCAACATTGAGCATATGGAGAAGGACCGTGCATACTTTGGAGAAGCTCTTGACCTTTGTATGCAGTTCAACATTGTGCCCATCATGACCTTCAACTATGACTTTGATGCAGAGTTGGTTGCTCAGTTCTTTGCAACCGTGTGGTTTGGGACAGGTGAGGAAAGGACTATGATTTGGATGACTCACGGTAGACAGCTTCGTGCAACTTGGGGTGAGTTCATGGGACTTCTGGGCTATCCCGATGAGGGGCTGAAGCAGCCCCTTGGTCTGCGCCCTCACCATGAGGGTGGACCTACTCACAAGGACAATCTGCTTCCCCACATGACCATCACTCAGACAGATAAGGGATCCAAGAAGGAGTTGAAACCTTTCCTTGATATTATGCATCGCATTTTCCGGCACACTCTCTTTCCTCGAGTTGGCAACCTGGACATGGTGCACGGACACTTGGTGGATATGCTGTTGTTGTGCCACTCTGAGAAGGGCACGGGAGCTGTTTTGGACGTCTCTCATGTCATGTGGAAGGAGCTTGTGAATGCAACCTATGGTGATCACGTGCCGATCTATGCTCCCTTCATCTCCAGACTCATTGTGAACACTTGGACTGCCATGTTCCCTGGGGAGCTGCTTGAGACCGGGCCTCTGACTACTCATGAGACGATCAATTTGTGCCAGAAGGAGCTCTGGGCTCCCACCCGTCGTGCTACGGGCGTGCCACTTGCTTCTGAGGAGGATGTGGAGGATTCTGACTATGTGCCCGACCCGGAGCACTCGTCTGGTTCGTCTGGTTGGGCTGCCAAGCTCAAGAGCAAGGTGAAGAAGTTGTTTTGTCTTCAGACAGATGTTCAGCACAAGATGTACTTGGCACATGTGGATGCCAAGAAGGCACGTCAGCAGAGGAAGGCCATCATGAGGAAGCTTGATATTGCTATTGAGAGCGGTTCTGAGGCAGTTATTACTCCTGAAGACAAGTGGATTTCATCTTACTCCCGCTGGACTGACTCGGATGATTCCATCACCGGCGCATCGGCACCCGCTCCGGAGCAGGAGCACGAGGAGGAGTCTGAGGATCCCGAAGATTCGGAGGAGATGTCTGACGAGGAGTCCGATGCTGAGGACTCCGACGAGTCCATGGGAGGAGACTAGTGCTACCACCTGTTGGCGCGTAGTGTCACTCTTTGCCCTTTTGGTGTCTCGATGCCAAAGGGGGAGAGAGTCTAGGACCGGGGTTTGCATTTGTTTTCTGCAGGGTGTTGCTGAGTCACAAGCTCGCCTTTATTTGCTTTGATTTCTTGCTTGTGAACTCCTTTATCTTCGTTTGCTTTGGTTTGTTGTGAGTCTCTATCATATGGTGTAAGACATATGCTACCCTAGTTATCTTAATTATGTCTCGTTGTGTGTGAGTTTATGCTTATTGTTCGTATTGCAATCATGCTTAGCATTGTACATTATGTTGTTGCAAGTTTTGCCCTATCTATAAAATATAGGGGGAGTGTTGATCCTAGTGTGTGCACTTTGCATTCCAAAGGCATACTCAAGTAGTGCACACATCTAGGGGGAGCCTGTCTATATTTTGTAGATAGTTGATTTGCATACTTATCTCTTATCTCCTTTGTGCAAATCCCGTGTTGTCATCAATTCACCGAAAAGGGGGAGATTGTTAGAGCATATTTTACCCTAATGGTTTCGATGATTGATGACAATGCGTTTTGCGGACTAATCGTGTGCGTTGACCTTTTCAGAGATTATATTGATAGGCACGAGACGGTTTATCTCCCCTCGATGGTAAAGAGTGAAGACGGTTATTTTCCGACGATTTCTTTTTGGTGGATTTGAGTCGTAGGAAACCCGTACTATAAAGAGGGGGTCCGCGTTGGAAAGGTATGGGTGGAATCGACACGTACACAGCCCCATATGCACCCACAGCTTCCTTTCCCTTCTCCGGAGCCTTTCCTATGTTTTCTGTGGATTTTCAGTGGCTTGCAAGCGGTAGTACCGCTGGAACTCACGGTAGTACCGCGGGGTACTTCCGTGGCACTGCCGCTTGGGGTTTTCCCGAGCGTGCAACTCTCTGTTGCCTGTTTGCATTTCACGGTAGTAGCACTGTAGTACCGCTCTGGCGGTACTACCGCCCGTACTACCGCCGCCACTACCGCTTGCGGGGTTTCCTCCGTGCATGCTTCTGGTTCCATTTCTCCCTTTGCGGTAGTAGTGCGGCACTAGGACGGTAGTACCGCTTCGCACGGTACTGCCGCCCCGGCTGCCTCTACTACTGTTGCCTCCAGTCGTCTAAAACCCCCTAAGCGGTAGTACCGCCAGGGGCAGCGGTAGTACCGCTCCGGCGGCACTACTGTTGTACACTCTGTGTAGTTCAGGCTTGTGTGGGGTAGTACCGCTTGGCTGCGGGCACAGGGCAGAAAATGGTTGGATTTTTGTCCCTCTATATAAGGAGGGGTCTTCTTCTTTCTTAGGTTGACCTCTTCCTCCCCAAGCTCCATTGTTGTTCCAAAGCTCATTTTCGCCCGATCTCTCTCCCTAGCTAATCAAACTTGTTGATTCTTTAGGGATTGGTTGAGAAGGCCCCGATCTACACTTCCACCAAGAGAAATTTGATTCCCCCCACTAATCCCTTGCAGATCTTGTTACTCTTGGGTGTTTGAGCACCCTAGACGGTTGAGATCACCTCGGAGCCACATTCCATTGTGGTGAAGCTTCGTGGTGGTGTTGGGAGCCTCCAATTAAGTTGTGGAGATTGCCCCAACCTTGTTTGTAAAGGTTCGGTCGCCGCCTTCAAGGGCACCACTAGTGGAATCACGGCACCTCGCATTGTGTGAGGGCGTGAGGAGAATACGGTGGCCCTAGTGGCTTCTTGGGGAGCATTGTGCCTCCACACCGCTCCAACGGAGACGTACTTCCTCTCAAAGGGAAGGAACTTCGGAAACACATCCTCGTCTTCACCGACTCCAATTGTGGTTATTTCTTACCTTTACTTTGTGCAAGTTTTACTTGTATTGTATCTTGTGCTTGCTATCTTGCTCGTGTTGTGATTGTTAGCATCATATAGGTTGCTCACCTAGTTGCACATCTAGACAACTTATTTTGTTGTTAACCCTAATTTGTTAAGAAAAGCTAAAAATTGGTAGTTGCCTATTCACCCCCCTCTAGTCAACCATATCGATCCTTTCACCTGTTGTCTCTGTTAAAATAGGAGATCATTGTTATCATGGCTTATGTGATTTGGGTGCTAGTGTGAGTGCTATTCCATTTACCTTATATCAAGAAATTATGAATGATATAGCACCTGTTGAAATAGAGGACATTGATGTTACTATTAAACTTGCAAACAGAGATACCATTACACCACTTGGGATCGTTAGAGATGTTGAAGTCTTGTGTGGAAAAATAAAATACCCTACTGATTTTCTAGTCCTCGCTTCCCCACAAGGTGATTTTTGTCCCATTATTTTTGGTAGACCTTTCTTGAACACTGTTAATGCTAAGATTGATTGCGCTAAAGAAACTGTTAGTGTTGATTTTGGTGGTATATCTCATGAGTTTAATTTCTCCAAGTTTCGTAGACAACCTCATGATAAGGAATTGCCTAGTAAAGATGAAATTATTGGTCTTGCTTCTATTGCCGTACCTCCGACTGATCCGTTAGAACAATATTTGCTAGACCATGAAAACGATATGCATATGAATGAAAGAAATGAAATAGATAAGATGTTCTTTGATCAACCACCTATCCTTAAACATAATTTGCCTGTTGAAACTCTTGGAGGCCCTCCTCCACCTAAGGGTGATCCTGTATTTGAATTAAAGCAATTGCGTGATACATTGAAATATGCTTATCTTGATGAAAAGAAGATATATCCTGTTATTATTAGTGCTAACCTTTCAGAGCATGAAGAAAAGAGATTACTGAAAACTCTGAGGAAGCACCGAGCTGCTATTGGATATACTCTTGATGATCTTAAGGGCATTAGTCCCACTCTATGTCAGCACAAAATTAATATGGAGCCTGATGCTAAACCAGTTGTCGACCACCAACGACGATTAAATCCTAAGATGAAAGAGGTGGTAAGAACCGAAATATTAAAACTTCTGGAAGCAGGTATAATCTATCCCATAGCTGATAGTAGATGGTTAAGTCCCGTTCATTGTGTCCCTAAGAAGGGAGGTATTACCGTTGTTCCTAATGATAAAAATGAACTCATTCCATAAAGGATTGTAACTGGTTATAGGATGGTAATTGATTTTAGAAAATTAAACAAAGCTACTAGAAAATATCATTACCCCTTACCTTTTATTGATCAAATGTTAGAAAGATTGTCTAAGCATACACACTTTTGTTTCCTAGATGGTTATTCTGGTTTTCTCAAATACCCGTATCACAATCCGATCAAGAGAAAACCACCTTTACTTGTCCTTTTGGAACTTATGCTTATAGACGTATGCCTTTTGGTTTATGCAATGCACCCACTACCTTTCAAAGATGTATGACTGCTATATTCTCTGACTTTTGTGAAAAGATTGTTGAGGTTTTCATGGATGATTTTTCCGTTTACGGAACTTCTTTTGATGATTGCTTAAGCAACCTTGATCGAGTTTTGTAGAGATGTGAAGAAACTAATCTTGTCTTGAATTGGGAGAAGTGCTACTTTATGGTAAATGAAGGCATTGTCTTGGGGCATAAAATTTCTGAAAGAGGTATTAAAGTTGATAAAGCTAAGGTTGATGCTATTGAGAAAATGCCATGTCCTAAAGATATTAAAGGTATAAGAAGTTTCCTAGGTCATCCTGGTTTCTATAGGAGATTTATTAAAGACTTCTCTAAAATTTCTAGGCCTCTTACCAATCTTTTGCAAAAAGATGTTCCATTTGTTTTTGATGATGATTGTGTAGAAGCCTTTGAAACACTTAAGAAAGCCTTAACCACTGCACCTATTGTTCAACCACCTAATTGGAACTTGCCTTTTGAAATTATGTGTGATGCTAGTGACTATGCTGTTGGTGCTGTTCTAGGATAGAGAGTTGATAAGAAATTAAATGTTATCCATTATGCTAGTAAAACTCTAGACTGTGCTCAAAGAAATTATGCTACTACTGAGAAAGAATTTCTAGCAGTTGTGTTTGCATGTGATAAATTCAGATCCTACATAGTTGATTCTAAACTAACTGTTCACACCGATCATGCTGCTATTAAATATCTTATGGAGAAGAAAGATGCTAAACCTAGACTCATTAGGTCGGTTCTATTGCTACAAGAATTTGACTTGCATATTATTGATAGAAAGGGAGCTGAGAATCCCGTAGCAGATAATTTGTCTAGAATGGAAAATGTTCTTGATGACCCACTACCTATTAATGATGATTTTCCTGATGAACAATTAGCTGTCATAAATGCTTCTCGTAATACTCCTTGGTATGCAGACTATGCTAATTACATTGTTGCTAAATACATACCTCCTAGTTTCACATACCAACAAAAGAAAAAGTTCTCTATGATTTAAGACATTACTTTTGGGATGACCCACATCTTTATAAACAAGGAGTAGATGGTATTATTAGACGTTGTATACCTGAGCATGAACAGGAACAAATCCTACGGAAGCGTCATTCCGAGGCTTACGGAGGACACCATGCGGGAGACAGAACTGCACATAAGGTATTACAATCCGGTTTTTATTGGCCTACTCTTTTCAAGGATGCTCATAACTTTGTCTTATCCTGTGATGTTATGTCAAAGAATTGGTAATGTTGGTAGACATCAGGAAATGCCTATGAATTATTCACTTGCTATTGAACCGTTTGATGTTTGGGGATTTGATTATATGGGACCTTTTCCTAAATCCAATGGGTATACTCATATTTTAGTTGTTGTTGATTACGTTACTAACTGGGTAGAAGCTATTCCAACTAGTAGTGCTGATCATAACACCTCTATTAAAATGCTTAAAGAAGTTATTTTCCCAAGGTTCGGAGTCCCTAGATATTTAATGACTAATGGTGGTTCACATTTTATTCATGGTGCATTCCGTAAATTGCTCGCTAAATATGATGTCAACCATAGAATTGCGTCTCCCTATCACCCTCAATCTAGTGGCCAAGCAGAATTGAGCAATAGAGAAATAACATTAATTTTGCAAAAAACCGTCAATAGATCTAGAAAGAATTGGTCTAAGAAACTTGACGATGCATTATGGGCTTATAGAACTGCTTATAAAAATCCTATGGGCATGTCTCCTTATAAAATGGTTTATGGAAAAGCATGTCATTTACCTCTTGAGTTAGAACATAAAGCATATTGGGCAATTAAAGAACTCAATTATGATTTTAAACTTGCCGGTGAAAAGAGGTTATTTGATATTAGCTCATTAGATGAATGGAGAACCCAAGCTTATGAAAATGCCAAATTATTTAAAGAAAAAGTTAAAAGATGGCATGATAGAAGAATTCAAAAACGGGAATTTAAAGTGGGTGAGAAAGTTCTACTGTACAATTCTCATTTGAGATTCTTTGCAGGAAAATTACTCTCTAAATGGGAAGGACCGTATATCATCGAAGAAGTTTATCGCTCCGGAGCCATCAAAATAAAGAACTCTGAAGGCACTAATCCGAGAGTGGTGAATGGGCAAAGAATTAAGCACTATATTTCAGGTACCCCCATTAGTGTTGAAACTAATATTATTGAAATAATTACACCGGAGGAATACATAAGAGAGACCTTCCGGAACACTCCAGAACCCTGCAAAGGGGTAGGTATGTGATACGGTAAGTAAATCGACTCCAAAAATTCTATAAAAATATTTTCTGTCAGTTTTGGAATATTAGAAAAAATACAAAAATAAGAAACAGCCGAGGGGACCCACCTGGTGCCCACGAGGCACCAGGGCGCGCCACCCCCCAGGCGCGCCCTGGTTGCTCGTGGGCCCCTCGTGAGCCTTCCCGACTCCGTTTTATTTTGGATTACTTGTTTTGCAGGATAAAAATTCATTATATATACTCCAGGACGTTTTGACCACCGTATCGCAGAAATCTCCTCTGTTCTTGTTTCGTGCTATTTTTCTGACAGATCCGAAAGTATGTCATCTCAAGACTCAGATGGAGAGAGCTTCGTATCAAACTACGTTGCGTATCCAAGGATCTATGGGGATATAGACCCCTACGGATTGTCCGTGGAGGAGGAGCGAGATGCCAGCATGAAGGGAATGGAAGACGCGAGCTTGGATGAAGAAGATGCCCCTCTACCTCAACCGGGAGATATGCATGTGGAGTTCAAGAAGTCGAGCCTCCCAAACACAGTAAACAAATCTAAGATCCAATTTATCCCTTTCCGTCTTCTACAGGAAAACAAGAATGCATTGTGTGAGAAGATAGTGGAGCTTGAGCAAGAAATTAGCAAGTTGAAGGAAGAAAACTATGTTTTGAAGCGGAAACCGAAGGACAAGCCCACCACTTCATCACCGCCACCATCACCGAAGAAGGAAACTTGAGCACATGGGTATGGGCACTCCCCTTGGCTTGTGCCAAGCTTGGGGGAGGTGCCCCGGTATCGTATCACCATCACTTTTATTATCTTTACCTATTTTTAGTTCGATCCTTAGTTATTTCGTGATTTAGTTGAATAAAAGTTTAGTATGATCGATTTTCGAGTGCTAGTTTCGTGATCTATCTATCTATGTAATCGAGTTGAGAGTTATATAATAAAGAGTAGTTTGAGCTTTTGCCTCTTTACTTTCATGTTTCAACTCTAGCAATGAAAATAATGAAAAAGATCATATGCTAATCTTATGGAAGTAATGACATTACATAAAGAAAAATATAAGTGGTAAAATTTATTGGAGGCTAACAAGCATAGCATTAGTCAATGATGCAATTCATGAAAAATTAATAGGGAAGAGAAGATTCACATGCAAATATACTATCTTGGACATCTTTTATGATTGTGAGCCCCCATTAAGTATTTTATGCCAAATTGTTGACATTGGACAAGGAAGACAACGTAATGAATTATGTTTGCTTATATTCACATAGAAGTTATATTGTTATAGATCCTCCAACATGTGGTGCTTTCCCAATATCTTTGCTACCCAAAAATTCGCACCAAGTAGAGATACTACTTGTGCATCCAAAACCCTTAAACCCAGTTTCATGTCATGAGAGCCCACTATATCTACCTATGGATTGATTAAGATCCTTCAAGTAAGTTGTCATCGGTGCAAAAGGCAATAAAAATTGCCTCTAAATATGTCTGAACTTTTATTGTAAGGGAAAATAAGTTTTGTACGAACTTGTGATGGTAAAGAAATAAAAGTGACATACTGCATAATAAAGGTTGCTATCACAAGGGGCAATATAAAGTGACGTTCCTTTGCATTAAGAGCTTGTGCATCCAACAACAAAAAGCGCATGACAACCTCTGCTTCCCTCTGCGAAGGGCCTATCTTTTACTTTTATGTATTTACTTTTTATGCAAGAGTCAATAGTGTTCTCCTCTATTCCTTTTTATTTTTTTCTTTTGCAAGCATCATGTGGTGGGGAAAGATCTAGGCAAATATATCCAGTTGGATATGAGTGATCATGAGTTATTTTTGTTGACATCACCCTTGAGGTAAATAAGTTGGGAGGCGAAATTATAAGCCCCTATCTTTCTATGTGTCTGGCTGAAACTTTTTGCTCCATATATATATATGTCGTGAGTGTTAGCAATCATAGAAGACTAAATGATGGTTGAGTATGTGGACTTGCTAAAAAGCTCCTACATGAGACCCTTCCTGAAAATATTATGAATTGCAATTGCATTGTTGACTGAGAACATAGTTTGTTAGTTTTCAAGAAAGTTTATGTCTTATACTTCGTTGTTGTGATGAATTGTTACTTGCTCATGAGAAGTTCTATGATAATAAATATTATTGTTATAATAATGATCATGATGTGACTATGTCCATATTTTGTTTTTATTGACACCTCTCTCTCTAAACATGTGGACATGATTATCGATATCGGCTTTCGCTTGAGGACAAGCGAGGTCTAAGCTTGGGGGAGTTGATACGTCCATTTTGCATCATGTTTTCCTACTGTTATTTATAGTGTTTTTAATCAATATAACACTTTGTGGAGCAATTCTAATGCATTTTCTCTCTTAATATGCAAGATTTACACAAGGAGGGAGATTGTCGGCAGCTGGAATTCTGGACCTGAAAAAGCTATGTCAGAGATACCTATTCTGCACATCTCCAAATGAGCTGAAATTTTACGGAGATTTATTTTGGAATAAATAAAAAATACTGGAGCCAAGAAGTACCAGAGGGGGCCACCCAGGTGCCCACGAGGCACCAGGGCGTGCCACCCCCCCAGGCGCGCCCTGATGGCTCGTGGGGCCCCTGGCCAGCCTCTGGCCCCCATTTTCTGGTATGTAAGTCCATTTGCCCTAGAAAAAATAGAGAGAAGACTTTTGGGATGGTGCGCTGCCGTCTCGAGGCGAAACTTGGGCAGGAGCACTTTTGCTCTCCGGTGGAGAGATTCTGCCGGGGATACTTCCCTCCGGGAGGGGGAAATCGTCGCCATCGACATCACCAACGATCCTCTCATCATGGGAGGACTAATCTTCATCAACATCTTCACCAGCACCATCTCATCTCAAACCCTAGTTCATCTCTTGTATTCAATCTTTGTCTCAAAACCTCAGATTGGTAGCTGTGGGTTGCTAGTAGTGTTGATTACATCTTGTAGTTGATGCTAGTTGGTTTATTTGGTGGAAGATTATATGTTCAGATCCATTATGCTATTCAATACCCTTCTGATCTTGGACATGAATATGGTTTGTGAGTAGTTACTTTTGTTCTTGAGGACATGGGAGAAGTCTTGTCATAAGTAATCATGTGAATTTGGTATTCGTTCGATACTTTGATGATATGTATGTTGTTGATTCTCTTAGTGGTGTCATGTGAACATCGACTACATGACACTTCACCATCTTTGGGCCTAAGGGAATGCATTGTGGAGTAGTAATTAGATGATGGGTTGCTAGAGTGACAGAAGCTTAAACCCTAGTTTATGCGCTATTCCGTAAGGGGCTGATTTGGATCCATATGTTTAATGCTATGGTTAGAGTTATCTTAATTCTTCTTTCGTAGTTGCGGATGCTTGCGAGAGGGGGTAATCATAAGTGGGAGGCTTGTTCAAGTAAGAACAGCACCCAAGCACCGGTCCACCCACATATCAAATTATCAAAGTAGCGAACGCAAATCGAACCAACATGATGAAAGTGATCATTCCGGCTTGTCCTTTGCTATAAAAAGGATTGGGCCACCTTGCTGCACTCTTTGTTACTATTGCTACTTGTCACTTGTTACAAATTATCTTGCTATCAAATTACTCGTTACCGATAATTTCAGTGCTTGCAGAAAATACCTTGCTAAAAACCGCTTGTCATTTCCTTCTGCTCCTCGTTGGGTTCGACACTCTTACTTATCGAAAGCACTACGATTGACCCCCTATACTTGTGGGTCATCAAACCGGCCCGCAGACTGAGCCGGCCTTTCTCACTGGGCCTCCGTCAAGCCGGCCCATTGGGTATCTTCTTAGGCCCAGCATTGAGATACCCGCTGAGCCTGACAGCTCCATGGTCGGGTCATCTGCTGCCGGGTCTTCAATGTTGGGAAATATCCCCAACAAAATTTAAACCACTTCTCCTTAGGGAGATCAACATGAGAAGTAAAGGGTTCACAAAATGTAGCTACTATCTCAGAATCAAGTCCATATTTTGCACTAAGCTCATGAAAACCACAGTAGACTTAATACAATCGAATTCAAGATTTATACCTGACTCATTACCTCTGTAGATTTCCAAATCTTCAGAGTTGCATTTAATTCCATTAATAAGATCCCATTTGAATTCAATACTTCTTTTTGAGAAATAACCAGTAGAAGAAGAATCAAGCATTGTTCTATCATTATGAGAAAGCCGAGCATAAAAGTTATGAACAATAATATCTCTCGAAAGCTCATGATTGGGGCATTTGAGCATCATGTACTTAAGCCTGCCCCAAGCTTGAGCGATACTTTCTCCTTCATGAGGCCAAAAATTATAAATATAATTCCGATCACGATGCACCAAGTGCATATGATAAAATTTCTGGTGGAATTCCAGCTTCAGTCGGTTCCAGTCCCATGTTTCGGGTTCATCCAATAGCCTATTCCATGGAATTTCTCTTCCCTTCAAAGATAAAGGGAATAGTTTCTTCTTGAATCCATCCCCTGATAGACCTGCAAGCTTAAGAAATCCACAAAGTTCCTCCATATAGATTAAGTGCATATCAGGGTGTATTGTTCCATCTCCTGCATAGGGATTAGCATGCATTTTTTTCCATAATACCAACAGGGATTTCATAATAAATATTTTCAGTAGGTTGAGGAGCGGCTCTTACCACTTCCGCTCGAGGTGAAGATAGTCCGAACAAGCCCCTCAAAGGATTATCTTCCATAGTGACAACTGAAGATAAAATTCAGCATGTAATATAAATGTTTCCTTACCAAATTCCACTTACCAAAAGCGCTTCACTCCCCAGCAACGATGCCAGAAAAGTGTCTTGATTACCCACGGATCAATCGTAGTCCTTTTGATAAGTAAGAGTGTCGAACCCAACGAAGAGCAGAAGGAATCAATAAGTAGTTTTCAGCAAGGTATTATGTGCAAGTGCTGGAAAGTTGTTGTGATAGATAGTTTGGTAATAAGATAGTTTGTAGCAAGTAACAAGTAACCAAAGTAACAAGGTGTAGCAAGCTGGCCCAATCCTTTTATTGCAAAGGACAAGTCAAAAGTACTTCTTAAAGTGAGCAAAGTATTCTAGAAGACACATGGGAATTTCGTCTAGTCATGTTCATCACGATTCATCGACTCGTGTTCACTACGTACTTTGATAAATTGTTATGTGGGTGGACCGGTGCTAGGGTGATGTTCTTACTTGAACAAACAACCCACTTATGATTACCCCCTTTCGCAAGCATCCACAACTACGAAAGAAGAATTAAGATAAATCTAACCATAGCATGAAACATATGGATCCAAATCAGCCCCTTACGGAATAGTGCATAAACTAGGGTTTAAGCTTCTGTCACTCTCGCAACCCATCATCTACTTACTAATCCCACAATGACTTCCCCTAGGCCCAAGCATGGTAATGTGTCATGTACTCAACGTTCATCGCATGACACCACTAGAGGAGGAACAACATAACACATCATCAAAATATTGAATGGAGACCAACTTCACATGATTACTTATAACAAGACTTCTCCCATGTCCTCAAGACAAACGGAACTACTCACAAATCATATTCATGTTCATGATCAGTGAAGATAAATATACGATCAATAATCTGAACATATGATCTTCCACCAAATAAACCAACTAGCATCAACAACAAGATGTAATCAACACTACTAGCAACCCACAGGTACCAATCTGAGGTTTTGGGCAAAGATTGAATACAAGAGATGAACTAGGGTTTGGAGATAAGATGGTGCTGGTGAAGATGTTGATGAAGACGAGTCCTCCCATGATGCGAGGAGCGTTGGTGATGATGATGGCTTTGATTTCCCCCTCCCAGAGGGAAGTATCCTCGGCGGAATCGCTCCGCCGGAGAGCAAAAGTGCTCCTGCCCAGGTTCCGCCTCGAGACGGCGGCGCTTCGTCCTGAAAGTCTTCTCTTGATTTTTTTTTCTATGGCAAATGGCTTCATATATGAGAAGATGGGCCACGGAGGCCTGCTGGTGGTCCCACAAGCTCAAGGTGCGTGCCACCTGAGCTTGTGGCTCACTGGTGGGTCCCCTCCTGGTGATTCTTCTTCTACTATTTTTATCTATTCCAAAAATAAATCTCCGTAAAATTTTAGGTCATTTGGAGCTCCGTAGAATAGCTATCTCTGTTGTAGCTCTTTTCAGGTCAGGATTCCAGCTGCCGGCAATCTCCCTCTTGTGATGAAACTTGCAATTTAAGAGAGAAAACGCATTTGATTTGCATCTAAAAGTGAAATATATCTTTCAAAACTATATAAATAATAGTAGGAAAACATGATGCAAAATGGACGTATCAGTGCTGTTGGCACTGGGGCGGCCCATAAGAAAACGTGCTCGGAGGAATGGGGAAAACTGCATAGATATATACTTGACAACTGTCCAGAAGTAGAAAAGTACATGGAGTAAGTTTCAGTCACCTAACTAACTCGTACTACAACGTTGTGAACTATATTTTAACTAAGATCATGCCTAGTTTACTTCTTTTCCACATGGTTCACAAGGAAGAATTAGAGAAAAGGGGTGTGCGATACTTTGAGTAGAAGCCCAATGAGGAGTTCATTGACTGGTTTGAAGATCATGTAAGGAAATTAAGAAATGCACCCGAAGATTGGTCACTGCTATCAAAAGGGCCAGACAAGCGTGTACGTGCGTGGGATGCTTGCACAGTCAATGGTGTTAGGTTCAATACTGTATATTCCGGAAAGGACCGAAGGACTCAAAATTCGGGCATCATGATGACGGTACGTGTTGAAAACTCTAAAGAAGAGAGGGAACTATACGGGGTGTTGAAGCAAGTTCTTGATGTCAATTACAAAGACAAATTAGTATTTTTGTTTAGATGTGATTGGTTTGACCTTGATGGCCTGAAAAAGAAAAGCTTGAAGATGAAGTCTGACGATTTTTTTCGAAGCGTGAATACTTCCGCATTCTGGTACCAGGAAGCTCCATTCATGCTGGCGTCCCAAGCTAGCACATGTATTTACTTGGAGGACAGAAAGCTTTGTGACCCATGGAAGGTGGTTGTGCCTATTGGGTCTAGAGGCACATATGATGTTCTAGAAAATTTTGATAGTGAACATGACGCACTGTAGAAGCCTATCAAGAAGCTGCCCATTCTTCACCACATCATTTTGCCGTGGATGTTGTGCTACCAGAAATATTGAGGATGAAGAGGAGGAAGATGATGCTCTCCAAAATGTTATCCACCAAAGAGATGAAGCATCAGGGGTTTCAGTTCCTGCTAGTGTTGTGGAAGAAATTCAGCGTAAATAGGAGGAGGGCAATGAAGACTTCGAAATGAGAGAGGATGAACTAATTGACGAGGAGGAAATAGATCTAGATCAGATGGATGGTGATCTTGATTAAAAGCTGTGTTAATAGCATGTTGCTTGGCTTGTTGAAGATGCTGTTGTAATGTCATATTAGGGGAGACCGGTGTTTAAGATCGCAGACATTTGTTGAATTTGCTGTCATATATTTATCAAAGCGCTTTAAAGTATTTCCGAAAAGTATCCAGTTTATTTCCAAAAGGGTTTACAAAAAAAGTTTAGAAAGTAATCAAATCATTTTATATAATTCACCCAACGAACAAATGCAAGAGAGCATGCATAAGTACACATTCAACTATGACTGACAGTGCAGCTAAATCCCTTCTATCCCTGCTCTTAATGGCATGCTTCAAGTTGTCATTTGCCACCTTCCTCTCTTCTTTCAAGCAAGGTATCTACTTGTCCTTCTCCATCTGTGATTTCTGTAGCATCAAATTTTCATCAGCGAGCTTGTGGATTACAGTCCACGCTCTCCCCTTCCATTCTTCGTCGATCCACTTCAAATATCCACATGTGTCATGCCCCTAGTACAGGAAAAATTGGAGTTAAATCATGGATGTAACTGATGAACAAATCACATAGAAAACAATTTTGTTCTATTTCGAACCTTTTTTGGGCAGACCAGAAACCTACGCCCAAAATCAAATCCGTCCATGCAGACTCTACGGACTGGGCTACACTGGTGCTCGCATTTCTCTTTCTTCTGTATGCCGCTGAATTGAGGACTTTGCTCAGACATCAGAATACTACGGTTTAACACAGGGAGGATTTCACCGTCCTATTCACAGATATTTGTATGTTTAGTGAACAAATAACACACCGCGTTTCATGAGGGAAATGGGTGGCGGGCTGACTAACCTGTGTTGGTTTTTTCATTTCGAACAACAACTCTGATGTGATGTCCCATTCACCACGCAAGTTGCCTCTGCCATCGCCCATGATGCTGTCGCCGCTACCGGCGGTGCGACAAGGATTGCTTGTCGCCCCCGTCCATCCTGCAACCCGGCGACCCTCCTTCTTGCCTCCGTGCACGGACATCTATTACCCCTTGACGGCTAGGGTTTCTGATGTAGGGCAAAACCCTAGGTGGCCCGATGTTCACAAATTGGAGGTGGATCCGAAGAGGAACACGAAGAACACAAAGAACACGAGGGGAAAACGTGGGAAATGACAAGGGGAAACACTCTATTAGACAACATTCATACCAAGTACTCCTCAAATCACAAGCAATACATGGGATGCATCAAGATCCAAGAACAAAAAGGGAAATAAAGATACAAGGGTAGTTCGTCCAAATCTCTAGGAGAGATGGGTCTTGAATTCCATGGAGGAATCTTCCCATGAAGGGGTCTTGAATCCCTAAGGATCTTCTCCAATGGAGGTCTTGAACTCCAATGGAGTGTCCCTCTCTCAAGAGGAATCCCACAAGGGGAGATACATGAGCTAAGCTATGATGTCTAGATCTATTCTTAGCTATCCCTAAATGGAGGAGGAAGGAGGGTATATATAGGTCCAAGGCATGAAGGGGTAAGGAGGGGTGAAATGGTAATACATGGGCAAAGCCCAACAGTTGCACACAGGCAGCCCCGTGTGCATAGGGTAAGTGGAGCCCGTGTGCACGGGGTATCCAGAGAGCTGGCACCTTTGCCCGTGCGCATGGGAGTGTACCATGGGCACGGGGTCCAGAGGCCCGTGCGCACGGGGTATCCATAGGCTTTGCAAGTTGTTGCCTTCTCGTGGACTCCTGTCGGTGCTTGCTGGAACCTTGGCTTCTTCTTGAAGGTTTTGTCTCCGCTTCCAAGCTTCCCTCTTGGATGGTGTAGTCATTCTCTTCCGCATGAAGTCCTCCTCACCATGTGTGAAGCTTCGCTCAAACCTAGGCACATACACGAGAGATGTGTCAAGTAGTATACCATCCTCGAAGGGCACAAGTAGACACATGTAAAGGAGAAGATTCACCTTTATATGTTTGATGTAGATGTGGCATGTGTCACTTGCCAAGCAGACTCTTGACATGGTGATGTCCGTAGGATGCTCTGCATCATCCCCTCCCCCTTGGGAAAGATCCGACCTCAGATCGAAAACTAAATCACCATGGGAAAGAGATGGAGTCGCCGTGTAGAACTGGGCGATCACCAAGGACTCATCATCTTGTAGCTCGCACCGTCTTGTGATTCCTTCAAAAGGAGCAAGGACAACAAACACTTGGAAAAACAAATGTGGTTAGCGTTAGTGCAAAACCAAGCATTCAAGTGGTGATTCACCCAACAAGTGTCGTCATCATGCATAGCATAACACATGGGGAAATCCAAAGTGCAAGACAATCCAAGCATAATGTGCAAGGGGTGTAGTGAAGATATTGTGGCACTCAACACAATGGAAGGAACAAGTGTTCATCATGTGTGAGGCAATCAAGACAAACATGTAGTAATCAATGGGGCATGGCATATGTGAAGTAATGACATTGTTGCAATCAAGCATATGATAGGGGCAAGTAATCAACAAGTTTGATGCAACACACAAGGCATATATATCATGAGTCATGGAAAGGTGCCAATCAAAAGTGAGTACAATATCGCTAACATGTGTGCAAATAAGTGGTCGAAGATGACCGGTAAGTGTCATGGTGCAAGCAACACATGAAGTATGATACACAATATCCATGCTCAAGGTTTGGGAGTTCTCAAAAGAGAAGGGTATCACCTTGAAACGTGTCCTTGTGCGTCATTCACAATGCCGAAGCACAGGCAAGTGCAATTTAGAAGCGTTGTGGTCGAAGGTGGTTCGTTCTCAAGAGCTCGAATGGTCAACTCACATGAAGTGGAAGTTGACACGGAGTTGAATGATCCTACACATGCACACAACAAAGCAAAGAACGTATGTGCATGGTAGATAAACACATCGTCCATCATGATGGTTATCTTCTCTTGCACATAACCATTAGAAGCAAAAGTGCATGAATGATATGATGCAACAATGGCGATATTCATGGCACTATGCATATGGTGCAAAGAAGGAAGACAAGCATGCTTCACATGAAAGATGGCAAAAGCTCCAAATAATATGGGAGACAGCTATGGGGGCTATCTCATTAGCAAGACTAAAATCATTGTTGCACTCAATACATGGCAAATAATCTAGCATGAGAGAGGCAACATATGGAGAAATTGGATAACATTTAATAGTAATCATGTGCAAAACATGGCAATGGTTGTCATCAACCGCATGAAACGAGCAAGTATGAATCATCGGTGATGCAACATATGCAAGCATATCAATCATGTCATGCAAACTAGTAGCGTGAAGATGCAACATACTAGAGGAAATCATGGCAATCATAGAAATATCTCCACCAAGTTTGCAAATACACATACAAATACGAGAATCAAGGATGATGTATAATGCAAAGCATGGGTCACAAATGCATAGCAAAGGCATAGAAATGAGCATATGATGCAAAGTGAACATGGCAATATGGGCAAAGGATATATAATGGACAATAACCCATAACCATGTGAGGGCCATGTAGAAGAAATGCGTGAAGTCCTTGCGCAAAGTGGGTGGGTGGAGGGTAAGCACTCCATCATGGCGCACATCTTCATTGCTCTCTAGAGCTCGTTTTGTCAACTCGTGCGCTTGCGAGGTTGACAAGTGTGATGACCTACACAAGAAAGACACAAACGAAAGAAAGTGTGTGCGTGGTAAATGTACACATCATCCATCATGATGTGTATGTGCACGTGAGAGTTAGCACAAGATAAGCAATGCTCAAAGAAATTTGAGGCACAGTAGAGAAATATGTCATCCATCATGAAAGAATAGTTGTTATGTATAACACAAAGGGGACACAAATTGAGCATGCAAGTATATGGCACAAGAATAGCATTTTTATTCACGGGTATCATATTGTGCACACGATTATTGGGATCATGCAATTCATAGGATGGGTCAAAGTCTCCTAATATGTATGAGGAAACTATGGGGGTCTCCTCATGAGCAATAGCGAAAGCATTATATGGAGAACATTGACAACATGGCAAACAATGCATGTCCGAAGCTAGGTGGTCATGGCATGGCATATGATAGAAATGATGCAAAGGATGCATATCAATATCATCACAAGAAAAACAAATGCCAATATCCATGGGCTTGTCATTTATGCCATATGTGCAAATTGGGTTTATTTAATGGCATATGCATAGTTACTACGATGAGATTGCAAAGATGCGATATGGGTGATATCATGCATAGCATATGACAAGTCAAGCGGATTATCAAACATGATGTGACTGAGAGAATTATCACAAGAAATCCTATGCAACATGGCATCACAACTAATAGACTCCACATGGCAATCATCAAACTCATCATTATTGGGTAGATCATCGCATGGGGAAATCATACTAGCATGAGACATGGCAATAGAGAGATCAACATCATGCAAGCAAGCAATGTCAAGAATGTCTGCTAGTGGGACAAGAGCATCACCTTCACCTTTGTTACCTTTCTCATTCCACTCATGTGGTGTAGGTGAGGTGGCAAGGACCAAATTGTGGTCAACGTCATCAACATGATGGAACCATGTGGGGGTGCATCACATTCCACCATGGCCATCGTCTTATCCATAGGAGGAACGAAGTCGTCGAGGATCAGGGCGTCATCATCAAGAGGACCTAGCACCAAATGAGAAGACACAATAGAGGTAGAGGTTAAGTTGTTAGAGTTATAAATGGCCTCACAAGACCTATCAACTACCTCACTCTCACTATGTGGTGGCTCACTCACTCCCTCAAAGTAGGTGCACTCAAAGTCACATATGATGGAGTCACTCATCTCACTCAAGTGGTGGTGGTTGTGGCTCTCCTCACATGGGAATTGGGGCATCTCATCATATACGGGGCTAGTTGTGAAGTCACTCTCACTCTGAATATGGATGCACAAGTTGATCAACTCATCACCATACGCCTCCTTGGTCGAAGGGAAAATCCCATGCTCAACCATCTCATCGCCATCGTCATGGATGAAGGCCGAAGATGGCACATCATCACTTGCCTCCATGACCGAAGGGAATATCCCATGCTCGGTCATCTCACTCTCGCCTCCAAAGATGGAAGCATCATCCTTGCTTGCCACCTCGTCGCTCACCTCCAAATCTTGGTCCTTGAGTTGCTCCGTAGTCGTAGTCGTCACCGCGCTATCTTCAAAAAGAGTTGTGGTAGATTCGGCATCGTCAATGCCATAAAGAGGGATCGCGGTGAAGTTGAACTTGGGAGTGTCATCTTGGAGCTTGTCGGGCTTGGACATCTTGGTGGTACTAGCCTCATGCTCGCTGTCTTGGAGCGTGGTCGTCGCGAAGTGTGCTCGGGGTCGAGTAGACTTGGCCTTCTTTAGTTCTTGTTCTGCCTTGATAGCGTAGAGGTCGTCGAGGGACTCGTAGTTGTTGGTGAAGATAGTCTTGACAATGGCGTTGTTTGATACGTCCAAGTTGCATCATGATTTCCTACTATTAATTATTATGTTTTTAATCATTATTTCACTTTATGGTACAATTCTTATGACTTTTCTCTCTTATTTTGCAAGAATTACATGAAGAGGGAGAATGCCGGCAGCTGGAATTCTGGACCTGAAATAGCCACATCAGAGATACCTATTCTACAGAGCTCCAATTAACCTAAAATTTCACGGAGATTTTTTATTGAATATATAAAAAAATACTGGAGAAAAGAAATACCAGAGGGGACCCACCAGTTGCCCACAAGGCAACAGGGCGCGGCCCCCCTGGGCGCGCCCTATTGCCTTGTGGGGCCCACAGCTGGCGTCTGGCCCCCTCCTTCTGCTATATGAGGCCATTAGCCCTAGAAAAAATCAGGAGAGGACTTTCAGGACGAAACGCCGCCGTCTCGAGGCGGAACCAGGGCAGGAACTATTTTGCTCTCCGGCGGAGCGATTCCGCCGGGGATACTTCCCTCCCGAAGGGGAAAATCGAAGCCATCGACATCACCAACGATTGTCTCATCGTGGGAGGACCAATCTTCATCAACATCTTTACCAGCACCATCTCATCTCAAACCCTAGTTCATCTCTTGTATTCAATCTTTGTCTCAAAACCTCAGATTAGTACCTGTGGGTTGCTAGTAGTGTTGATTACATCTTGTAGTTCATGCTAGTTGGTTTATTTGGTGGAATATTATATGTTCAGATCCTTAATGCTATTCAATACCCCTTTAATCTTGAACATGAATATAATTTGTGAGTAGTTACTTTTGTTCTTGAGGACATGGGAGAAGTCTTGTCATAAGTAATCATGTGAATTTGGTATTCGTTCGATATTTTGATGATATGTATGTTGTT
Organism: Elymus sibiricus; assembly: GCA_039707655.1. NCBI lineage: Eukaryota > Viridiplantae > Streptophyta > Magnoliopsida > Poales > Poaceae > Elymus > Elymus sibiricus. The sequence continues at coordinate 258,662,478 of CM077676.1, forward strand.
GCTTCCTTTAGTGGTGTCGTGTGAACGTCGACTACATGACACTTCACCATCTTTGGGCCTAAGGGAAGACATTTTGGGGTAGTAATTAGATGATGGGTTGCTAGAGTGACAGAAGCTTAAACCCTAGTTTATGCGCTATTCCGTAAGGGGCTGATTTGGATCCATATGTTTCATGCTATGGTTAGAGTTATCTTAATTCTTCTTTCATAGTTGCAGATGCTTGCGAGAGGGGGTAATCATAAGTGGGAGGCTTGTTCAAGTAAGAACAACACCCAAGCACCGGTCCACCCACATATCAAATTATCGAAGTAGCGAACGCGAATCAAACAAACATGATGAAAGTGACTAGATGAAATTCCCATGTGTCCTCGAGAACGCTTTGCTTATTATAAGAGATCATTTCGGCTTGTCCTTTGCTACAAAAAGGATTGGGCCACCTTGCTGCACTATTTGTTACCATTACTACTTGTTACTTGTTACGAATTATCTTGCTATCAAAACTATCTGTTACTGCTACTTTCAGTACTTGCAGAGAAGACCTTGCTGAAAACCGATTGTCATTTCCTTCTACTCCTCGTTGGGTTCGACACTCTTACTTATCAAAAGGACTATGATTGATCCCCTATACTTGTGGGTCATCAAGACTCTTTTCTGGCACCGTTGCCGGGGAGTGAAGCGCCTTTGGTGAGTGGAATTTGGTATGGAAAGATTTATATTACGTGCTGAAATTTATTGTCACTTGTCACTATGGAAAGTAATCCTTTGAGGGGCTTGTTCGGGGTATCTTCACCTCGACCGGAAGAAATAAGAGTTGCTCCTCAACCTATTGAACCTACTGAAAATATTTATTATGAAATTCCTTTGGGTATGATAGAGAAATTGCTAGCTAATCCTTATGCAGGACATGGAATGGTACATCCCGATATGCACTTGATCTATGTGGATGAAATTTGTGGATTGTTTAAGCTTGCAGGTTTATCTGGAGATGGAGTTAAGAATAAAGTATTCCCTTTATCTTTGGAGGGAAAGGCATTGATATGGTATAGGCTATGTGATGATACTGAAACATGGGACTAGAACCGGTTGAAGCTGGAATTCCACTAGAAATTTTATCCTATGCATTTGGTTCATCGTGATCGGAATTATATATATAATTTTTGGCCTCATGAAGGAGAAAGTATCGCTCAAGCTTGGGGGAGGCTTAAGTATATGTTGCACACATGCCCCAATCATGAGCTCTCAAGAGAAATAATTCTTCAAAACTTTTATGCTCGGCTTTCTTATAATGATCAATCCATACTCGATACTTCTTCTGCTGGTTCCTTGATGAAGAGAACTATTGAATCCAGATGGGATCTTCTAGAAAGAATTAAACATAACTCTGAAGATTGGGAAATCGACAAAGGTAATGAGTCAGGTATAAATCTTGAGTTTGATTGTGTTAAATCTTTTATGGAAACTGATGCTTTTCGTAAGTTTAGTACTAAATATGGACTTGACTCTGAGATAGTAGCCACCTTTTGTGAATCTTTTGCTGCTCATGTTGATCTCCCTAAGGAGAAATGGTTTAAATATCACCCACCTATTGAATTTAATGAATAACCTGTTAGTGTTAAAGAAGAAACAATTGTTTACCATGTTGATCCAGTTGTGCCTACTGCTTATATTGAGAAACCTCCTTTCCCTGTTAGGATTAAGGAACATGCTAAAGCTTCAACTGTGGTTAATAAGAGTAATATTAGAGCACCTAGACCTTCTGAACAAATTAAAGTTGAGCCTAGTGTTGCAATGGTTAAAGATCTTTTGTTTGATAATATTGATGGACATGTCATATATTTCTGTGATGAAGCAACTAGAATTGCTAAGCCAGACCCTAAAGATAAAAACAAACCTATAGTTGGCATGCCTGTTATTGATGTTAAAATTGGAGATAATTGCTATCATGGTTTATGTGATATTGGTGCTAGTGTGAGTGCTATTCCGTTTACTCCCTATCAAGAAGTCATGAATGATATTGCACCTGTTGAAATTGAAGATATTGACGTTACTATTAAGCTTGCAAATAGAGATACTATTTCACCGCTTGGGATTGTTAGAGATGTTGAAGTCTTGTGTGGTAAGATCAAATACCCTACGAATTTTCTTGTTCTTGGATCACCACAAGATGTTTTTTGTCCCATTATATTTGGTAGACCCTTCTTGAATGCTGTTAATGCTAAGATTGATTGCACTAAAGAAATTGTTAGTGTTAATTTTGGTGAGATGTCTCATGAGTTTAATTTCTCTAAGTTTCGTAGACAGCCTCATGAGAAAGAATTACCCAATAAAGATGAAATTATTGGTCTTGCTTCTATTGTTGTGCCTCCTACTGATCCATTAGAACAATATTTGCTTGAGCATGAGAATGACATGAATATGAATGAAAGAAATGAAATAGATGAATTATTCTTTAAACAAGCACCTATCCTGAAACATAATTTGCCTGTTGAAACCTTGGGGGGTTCACCTCCACCCAAAGCTGATCCTGTATTTGAATTGAAGCAATTACCTGATACTCTTAAATATGCTTATCTTGATGAAAAGAAGATATATCCTATTATTATTAGTGCTAACCTTTCAGAGCATGAAGAAAAGAGATTACTTAAAACTTTGAAGAAGCACCGTGCCGCTATTGGATATACTCTCAATGATCTTAAGGGCATTAGTCCCACTTTATGTCACCATAAAATTCATATGGAGCCAGATGCTAAACCCGTTGTTGATCATCAAAGAAGGTTGAATCCTACAATGAAGGATGTGGTAAGAACTGAAATATTAAAGCTTCTGGAAGCAGGTATAATTTATCCCATAGCTGATAGTAGATGGGTAAGTCCTGTTCATTGTGTTCCTAAGAAAGGAGGAATTACCGTTGTTCCTAATGATAAAAATGAACTCATCCCACAAAGAATTGTAACTGGTTATAGGATGGTAATTGATTTCAAGAAATTAAATAAGGCTACTAGAAAAGATCATTACCCCTTGCCTTTTATTGATCAAATGTTAGAAAGATTGTCTAAGCACACACACTTTTGTTTCCTAGATGGTTATTCCGGTTTCTCTCAAATACCTGTGTCACGTGAAGATCAAGAGAAAACTACCTTTACTTGTCCTTTTGGAACTTATGCTTATCGTCGTATGCCTTTTGGTTTATGTAATGCACCTGCTACCTTTCAAAGATGTATGACTGCTATATTCTCTGACTTTTGTGAAAAGATTGTTGAGGTTTTCATGGATGATTTCTCCGTTTATGGAACTTCTTTTGATGATTGCTTGAGCAACCTTGATCGAGTTTTCCTCAGATGTGAAGAAACTAATCTTGTCTTGAATTGGGAGAAGTGCCACTTTATGGTGAATGAAGGCATAGTCCTTGGGCATAAAATTTCTGAAAGAGGTATTGAAGTTGATAAAGCTAAAGTTGATGCTATTGAGAAAATGTCATGTCCTAAAGATATCAAAGGTATACGAAGTTTCCTTGGTCATGCTGGTTTCTAAAGAAGGTTTATAAAAGACTTCTCTAAAATTTCTAGACCTCTTACCAATCTCTTGCAAAAAGATGTTCCATTTGTTTTCGATGATGATTGTGTAGAAGCCTTTGAAATACTTAAGAAAGCCTTAATTTCTGCACCTATTGTTCAACCACCTGTTTTGAACCTACCCTTTGAAATTATGTGTGATGCTAGTGATTATGCTGTAGGTGCTGTTCTAGGACAAAGAGTTGATAAGAAATTAAATGTTATTCATTATGCTAGTAAAACACTAGACAGTGCTCAAAGAAATTATGCTACTACTAAGAAAGAATTTTTAGCAGTTGTGTTTGCATGTGATAAATTCAGATCTTATATTGTTGATTACAAAGTTACTGTTCACACTGATCATGCTGCTATTAAATATCTTATGGAAAAGAAAGATGCTAAACCTAGACTTATTAGGTGGGTTCTTTTGCTACAAGAATTTGATTTGCATATTGTTGATAGAAAGGGAGCTGAGAATCCCGTAGCCGATAATTTGTCTAGAATGGAAAATGTTCTTGATGACCCACTTCCTATTAATGATGATTTTCCTAATGAACAATTAGCTGTGATAAATGCTTCTCATAATACTCCTTGGTATGCAGACTATGCTAATTACATTGTTGCTAAATACATACCACCTAGCTTTACATACCAACAAAAGAAAAAAAATCTTTGATTTAAGACATTACTTTTGGGATGACCCACACTTATATAAAGAAGGAGTAGATGGTATTATTAGACGTTGTGTACCTGAGCATGAACAGGAACAAATCCTATGTAAGTGCCACTCCGAGGCATATGGAGGACACCATGCGGGAGACCGAACTGCACATAAGGTATTACAATCTGGTTTTTATTGGCCTACTCTTTTCAAGGATGCACGTAAGTTTGTCCTTTCTTGTGATGAATGTCAAAGAATTGGTAATGTTGGTAGACATAAGGAAATGCCTATGAACTATTCACTTGTTATTGAACCATTTGATGTTTGGGGTTTCGATTATATGGGACCTTTTCCTAAATCCAATGGGTATACTCATATTTTAGTTGTTGTTGATTACGTTACTAAGTGGGTAGAAGCTATTCCAACTAGTAGTGCTGATCATAACACTTCTATTAAAATGCTTAAAGAAGTTATTTCCCGAGGTTTGGAGTCCCTAGATATTTAATGACTGATGGTGGTTCACATTTTATTCATGGTGCTTTCCGTAAGTTGCTTGCTAAATATGATGTTAACCATAGAATTGCATCTCCTTATCATCCTCAGTCTACTGGTCAAGTTGAATTAAATAATAGAGAAATAAAATTGATTTTGCAAAAGACCGTCAATAGATCCAGAAAGAACTGGTCTAAGAAACTTGATGATGCATTGTGGGCTTACAGAACAGCATATAAAAATCCTATGGGTATGTCTCCGTATAAAATGGTTTATGGAAAAGCATGTCATTTACCTCTTGAGTTAGAACATAAAGCCTATTGGGCAATTAAAGAACTTAACTATGATTTTAAACTTGCCGGTGAAAAGATGTTATTTGGTATTAGCTCTCTGGATGAATGGAGAACCCAAGCCTTTGAAAATGCCAAGTTGTTTAAAGAAAAAGTTAAAAGATGGCATGGCAAAAGAATTCAAAAACGGGAATTCAAAGTAGGTGATCATGTTCTATTATACAATTCTCTTTTAAGATTTTTTGCAGGAAAACTTCTCTCTAAATGGGAGGGGCCATATGTCATTGAAGAAGTTTATCGCTCCGGAGCCATCAAAATAAATAACTCCGAAGGCAATAATCCGAGAGTGGTGAATGGGCAAAGAATTAAGCATTATATTTCAGGTACTCCCATTAATGTTGAAACTAATATTATTGAAACAATTACACCGAAAGAGCACATCAAAGAGTCCTTCCGGAACGCTCCAGAACCCTGAAAAGGGGTAGGTATGTGATACGGTAAGTAAACCGACTCCAAAAATTCCATAAAAATTATTTCTGTCAGTTTTGGAATATTAGAAAAAAAAAAAAAACGAGGGGACCCACGTGTCGCCCACAAGGCAACAGGGCGCGACCCCCCCTGGGGCGCGCCGTGATGCCTTGTGGGCCCCACGTGTGCCTTCCCGATTCTGTTTTCTTCCCGTATGCTTGTTTTACAAGATAAAAATTCTTTATATATACTCACGTATGTTTTGACCACCGTATCGCAAGTTTCTCCTCTGTTCTTGTTTCGTGTTGTTTTCTGTCAGATTTCAAGGCCAGGCATCATGTCTTCCTCTTCCTCCAACAACGTGGGAGACGATGCTTGGTTGCTGCAGATGGAGCTCAGGAGGGAGGAGGAAGGAGAGGTTACCATGGAAGAAGATGATGGAGATTCGCTTGAGGTCCACCCTCCAGCTTCCGAGAGGGGCACTCTTGCCGGCATCTCCACAATTCCAAACCCTCATCAAGCCGTGAGAAGCACTATAAGCCATGGAAGTCCAGAGGTACAAGAAGGGCTTCCCCCTAGGAGGCCCTTACACAGGTTACATCGGAACAACTTTCATAATTTGGTTCACAATTATGGGGTTGAAAATACTTCTCGTATGCACATACCCTCCAATTGGGACATCTCTCGTCCAAGTGAAAGTGATGCAGGAAAGAATGCTTGCGGGCCAGAGAATAAGCATATTATGGCCGAAGTCCAAAAGAATACAGAGATGATACAACATGTGCTCCAAGAAATTCAGAGCTTAAAGGAGATCCTAATTAATGTCATGAAGGACAAGCCTACCTCACCATCACCACCATCACCGAAGAAGGAGACCTGAGTACATGGGTATGGGCACTCCCCTTGGCTTGTGCCAAGCTTGGGGGAGCCGCCCCGGTATCGTATCACCATCACTTTTTCATCATCATTATCTACCTTAGTTCGATCCTTAGTTATTTCATGATTTAGAGGAATAAAATTTTAGTATGATTTAGTTTCGAGTGCTTGCTTTGTGGTCTATCTATCTATGTAATCGTGTGTGAAAGTTATATAATAAAGAGTAGTTCGAGTTGAGTGTTTTGCTTTTGATGATCCAATCTTAGAAATAAAGAAAGAATAAAAATAAGATCATATGCTAATCCCATGGGGAGTGATGACTTCACATAAAAAAAGTATAATTGATAAAACTTGTTGGAAGTTGACAAACATAGCATTGGTCATTGTAGCAATTCAGGAAAAAGTAATAAAGGAAGAGAGATCTCACATATAAATACACTATCTTGGACATCTTTTATGATTGTGAGCCCCCATCAAATATTCTATGTCAATTAGTTGACGTTGGACAAGGAAGACAGCGTAATGGGTTATGTTTGCGTATATTCACATAGAAGGTATATTATTTTGGATCCTCTAACATGTGGTGTTTGCCCCCTATCTTTGCTAGCCAAAAATCCGCACCAAGTAGAGATACTACTTGTGCATCCAAAAACCCTTAAACCCTGTTTCATGCCTTGAGAGTCCATTATATCTACCTATGGATTGAATAAGATCCTTCAAGTAAGTTGTCATCGGTGCAAAAGCAATAAAAATTGCTCCTAAATATGTATGAACTTTTATTGTAAGGGAAAATAAGCTTTGTACGATCTTGTGATGGTGGAGCAATAAAAGCAACAGACTGCATAATAAAGGTCGCTATCACAAGGGGCAATATAAAGTGACTTTCCTTTACATTAAGAGCTTGCACACCCAAAAACAAAAGCGCATGACAACCTCTGCTTCCCTCTGCGAAGGGCCTATCTTTTTATTTATGTATTTACTTTCATGCAAGAGTCAATAGTATTCTCCTCTATTCCGTTTTTATTTTCTATTTTGGCAAACATCATGTGGTGGGGATTGATCCATGCATATATATCCAGTTGAATGTAGGTGATCATGAATTATTATTGTTGACATTACCCTTGAGGTAAATACGTTGGGAGGCGAAATTATAAGTCCCTATCTTTCTATGTGTTGGACTGAAACATTTGCTCCATAAGTATGATGTGAGTGTCAGCAATCATAGAAGACTAAATGATAGTTGAGTATGTGAACCTGCTAAACAAAGCTCTTACATAGACTCTTTCTAATAATATGATGAATTGCAATTGCTTCAGTGACTGAGATCATAGTTTGTTAGTTTCCAATTCGGTTTATGGTTCATACTTTAACTTGTGGATGAATTGTCACTTTTTCATGAGAAGTTTTATGATGATATATTGTTGTTATAATAAAGATCATGATGCTCCATGTCCGTATTTTATTTTTATCGACGTCTCTCTCTCTAAACATGTGGTCATGATTATCGATTTCGACTTTTCGAATGAGGGCAAGCGAGGTCTAAGTTTGGGGGAGTTGATACGTCCAATTTGCATCATGATTTCCTACTGTTAATTATTATGTTTTTAATCATTATTTCACTTTATGGTACAATTCTTATGCCTTTTCTCTCTTATTTTGCAAGATTTACATGAAGAGGGAGAATGCCGGCAGCTGGAATTCTGGACCTGAAATAGCCACATCAGAGATACCTATTCTATAGAGCTCCAATTGACCTAACATTTCATGGAGATTTTTTATTGAATATATAAAAAATACTGGAGAAAAGAAATACCAGAGGGGACCCACCAGTTGCCCACAAGGCAATAGGGCGCGCCCCCCTAGGCATGACCTATTGCCTTGTGGGGCCCACAGCTGGCGTCTGGCCCCCTCCTTCTGCTATACGAGGCCATTTGCCCTAGAAAAAATCAGGAGAGGACTTTTGGGATGAAGCGCTGCCGGGAATACTTCCCTCCCGGAGGGGGAAATCGGAGCCATCAACATCACCAACGATCCTCTCATCGTGGGAGGACCAATCTTCATCAACATCTTCACCAGCACCATCTCATCTCAAACACTAGTTCATCTCTTGTATTCAATCTTTGTCTCAAAACCTCAGATTGGTACCTGTGGGTTTCTAGTAGTGTTGATTACATCTTGTAGTTGATGCTAGTTGGTTTATTTGGTGGAAGATTATATGTTCAGATCCGTAATGTTATTCAATAACCCTCTGATCTTGAACATGAATATGATTTGTGAGTAGTTAATTTTGTTCTTGAGGACATGGGAGAAGTCTTGTCATAAGTAATCATGTGAATTTGGTATTCGTTCGATATTTTGATGATATGTATGTTGTTGCTTCCTTTAGTGGTGTCGTGTGAACATCGACTACATGACACTTCACCATCTTTGGGCCTAAGGGAAGGCATTGTGGGGTAGTAATTAGATGATGGGTTGCTAGAGTGACAGAAGCTTAAACCCTAGTTTATGCGCTATTCCGTAAGGGGCTGATTTGGATTCATATGTTTCATGCTATGGTTAGATTTATCTTAATTCTTCTTTCGTAGTTGCGGATGCTTGCGAGAGGGGGTAATCATAAGTGGGAGGCTTGTTCAAGTAAGAACAACACCCAAGCACCGGTCCACCCACATATCAAATTATCAAAGTAGCGAACGCGAATCAAACAAACATGATGAAAGTGACTAGATGAAATTCCCATGTGTCCTCGAGAACGCTTTGCTTATTATAAGAGATCGTTCCGGCTTGTCCTTTGCTACAAAAAGGATTGGGCCACCTTGCTGCACTATTTGTTACCATTACTACTTGTTACTTGTTACGAATTATCTTGCTATCAAAACTATCTGTTACTGCTACTTTCAGTACTTGCAGAGAATACCTTGCTGAAAACCGCTTGTCATTTCCTTCTGCTCCTCATTGGGTTCGACACTCTTAGTTATCAAAAGGACTACGATTGATCCCCTATACTTGTGGGTCATCATTGTTCAATCCCATCATGAAGTGGAACTTCATCCAAACAGGGTCGTCCACACCGGCTCGTTGCGGCTTTCTTCATCGCCATGAAGTACTTGTCGAGGGACTTGGATCCTTGTATGGTATTCTCCAATTGGCGTTAAAGATGTTCCGTGTAGGCGGAAGGCACAAACTCTCGCCCCATAGCTTTCTTCGTCTTGGGCCAACTCATATCGAAGTTCTTTGAAGGTATGTGAAGCCACCATGTCGATGCATAGTCGTGGAAGTTACTTGTGGTGCACTTCACTTGATCTTCGGAGGGGACTTGATGTAGCTTGAGGTAGTCGTTCATCTTGCGCTCCCACTCGAGGTACTCTTCGGGGTCATGAGTCCCAAAGAGTGGAATCTCATCGTCGTTGGCGAAGTCGAAGTAGCTCGTGGAAGTAGTGGACTTGAGCTCGTGGAGTAGGCGAAGATGCCGTACATCCAAAGGCGAAGATGCCTTGAAGTCACTTGGCGTAGATGCTAACGTAGTCGATGAAGCCGTGGCATCGGGGTCGATGTCGAGGTACTGGATGGTCCGTGCGCATGGGGTTGCAGGAGGCCATGTGCACGGGGGTCATAGTCCCGTTTGCATGGGGGTAGCACAGAAGCCAAATCGCTCCCAGAAGGTTGCTCTTCCTTTCTTGTGGTACGCCCTTAATGATCTTATCGGAGATGGTAGCTCGGGAGCCTTTGCACTTGAGCGTCTTCTCGAAGATGATGAAGACCTCTTGATGGTGTTGATGAGGGCTTTGAGCCCTCCATGTGCTTGTCCATCTTGGCGTCGTTGAAGTTCTTCATGGCATCAAACTCGTCGTTGTGGTGGTAGACCGAAGGAGATGTGCCGTCCCTATCCATAGAAGCACTCGAGAAGGTGTGAGAACGAGGTGGAATGAACATACCAAAGTTACCTCTTTTCGAAGTTGTAGATGGATCTCAAAGACCACAATGTATGCAAGGAAAAGGGTGCACTTGGTGAAAAACCTTGTCCAATCCTCACAACCTACACAAATGGCTTTTAGTGGAGCTCGGTGGGGTTAGTGGCACAAATTCATGCAAATTGAAGTCCAAGATATTGTAGATGTTGAAATAAATCCAAAGGACTCAAAATGCAAAGCAAGTGATCACAAATATAGAGAAGGCCAATAATGAAACACACACGGTGGGATAATGGGGCTTGTGCAACTATAGGGATGAGCGATACAAAATTGCCTAACGAAGACTATGCTCATGTTGCACAAACACTAGGAGAGCACTAGCTTGATTGCATGCTTGGGCATGATTCACCACTTGACACCAACCTATATGCATGTAAGCAAAATGTTTCCAATTCCATGTATCCTCATGCACAAGTACATCTTTTCATGCTCAACTCTTTGCTTAGAAGCTTTTGATCATTCTCTCTTTCTTAAAAGCTTCATTTTTATATTTTTTTGCTCTTTTTCTTCCTTTCCACTATGCTTATTGAGCCTCAATGATATACATGAGACAAGTATCACAAGATATGCACGGGAGCAAGCAATTGCACTATATGATATATCAAATGATGCAACAATATGATATCATATCACTATGGTGCTCAAGTTTTCACGAAGCTTGACAATACTCGGAATGCTAGTCTCAATAGGTATGAAGGTATTTGCAATGATGGTGGGGCTATCAATGTGTAATGGCAAGGAAGGAAAAGTGTATGATAGAATGGATACCTTCGTCACACTTAACCTTTCATGAAGTCGGGGGTTACCGGCCTTGCTTCCGGTTGAAGATGGTTTCAAAGGATGGATGGCCGTCGTCGATGCGGAAGCTCGTGGTGGATGTAGTCGATGGCAATAGTCAATACTCGTATCATGCCATGTCATGATTGTTGAAGAAGTAACCATCCCTAAGTAGCCGAAACACCTTAAGAGACTCAAATCACAACTCAAGCAACCACAAATGCAGTGGGAACCAAGATGGGTTAGGTTGCATAAGTTTTGGGTGGTGGTGCTGTAGTTTGATGGAGGGCCCATGCAAAGATGCCAAAATGCACAAAATTTGATGGAGTCAAATGATGGTGCTCGGCGACGACGATGATGACGCGCGCGGGAGGTGAAGGAAGCGCCAGCGTGGAGGCTGACATGCCCCTCGCAGAAAGGACCGGTGCCAGTGACGTGGTCGCTGGGCCCCCTCCCGAGAAGACCGGAACCGGTGACGAGGCCGCCGCGCCCCCTGCAAAGGAGACCGGCACCAACCCGGCAGAGGAGGACCTCGCCAAGGCCCACGCCGAGCCCTCCAAAGCGCGCTCGAGCGAGCCGCGCGAGGGCGGCAACGCCAGCCGCCCACTGCCGAAATTTAAGAAGAGAAAGTGGGTTCCTAATGACGAGTAAGTCACCGCACCTTGCTCTCTTTTTCTCTCATGGCTTGTCTCCTTCCTCCCGAAGTCCGGGGTTGAGCCCTTGGTTCACGCAGGGAGCACACGACGAAGAAGAAGAAGACCCCCAGCTCAAAGGGGGCCTCGGCGTCCTCTGCAGGCGCCGAGGGACGTGAAGAAGCCACTCGCCCCCCCCCCCCCCAGCTGAAACGGGGCACGTGGAGGCAGAGGAGGAGCAAGTGGCTCCTCCCGAGCCGTGGGTGGACGCGGCTCCTGAGGCTGCGGAGGATGAGCCTCGGGAGGCGGCCTCCGGAGGAGGGGTCGCGCCTCCCAAGGCACCCGCTGCGGGAGGCGACGTAGAGATGGAGGAGGTTGAGGCACCAACTCCCCCGCTGAGCTCCACCTCCGCCAAGGAGACTGCAGCCGCCGAAGCTGCCTCGGCAAGCCCTCAGCGCTCGTCGGCGCGCAAGGCTCCCGACGCGGGCGCGACGAGCTCGCAGAGTGCGTTGCGATGGCAAGAGGAGGAGGAGACTCCGGCGAGCCCCCCGCTGCAGACAAGCGACGCGGCTCCCGAGGGAAGTGCGGACGCAGAGGCCCGGAGGGGGTCCGGCACCGGGCCCTCCCAGGCCGTGACAGTGGAGGGCGGCGCGGAGCCAAGCTCGAGCTGGGCCCTGTAGCTCATGAGCAGCAGTGTCGTGCTCCAGCGTGGGGCCCTGCAGGGCGCTAGGGCAGCGATCGATGCCCATGAAGTGGACCTGCAAGCAGAGGAGGCGCGCCTCATCGGCGAGTGCCTGCGCCTGGCAGAAGGGTGGCGGCAGCTTGATGTCACCATCAAGTTGGGCCGACGTTGGGACGAGGCCACGAGGGAGAAGCGCGAGAAGGCCGCCTTCGACGCCAAATAGATCTTTGAGAGCGCCGTCCGGGAGGCCGACGCGAGGCAGCGAAGGCCCAGGCGAAGGTGCTGCGGGAGCAGTCTGCCGCCCAGTCGGTTCTGCTGCAGGCGCGGGAGAACGCCGTCGCAACTCACAAAGAGGAGCTCGACTCCCGCGAGGGTGAGCTTCACAAGCGCGCCGAGGCTCTTGTGGGTCGTGAGGCGGATGCCGTGATCCACGAGTGAGAGCTCGCGAGGACGGCAACCGAGCAGGCCACAGAGCGCGAGCGCCTGGAGACGCTGGACCGCCAGGTGGTTGCCGCCCAGGCCTCCTATGACCAACGCATGGCCAGGGAGAAGAAGATCCAGGCGGACGCTGACACAAGAACCGGGAGGAATTGCCAGGCGCTTCACTACGAAGCGCGAGGAGCTCAAGGCGGAGATCGCTGGCCTCAAGGAGCTGCTGGCAGAGGCGGAGGGCAGCCGGAAGCATGCGCTGAAGGCCAAGGCTGATGCGGAGGGGGAGCTGGCCTCCCTCCAGCAGTAGGTGGGCAGTGTCTCCAACATCGTCGGGCAGGCCAGGGACGAGGCGGCTCAGGCGCGGGGGCGTCAGCACGAGCGCGCCAAGATGTTCCACGCCCTCTCCATCCGAGCCCGCAGCGCCCTGACCACCATCTGCCAGGAGAAGCTCAGCGGCCCCCTCGAAGACAACAATGCCATCTACCTTGACTTCTTCACCAAGCTTGTGGAGAGGCTGGAGGAAGGGGCCAAGTGGGTGAATTGCATCATCGAGGATGAGTGCGACGATCTCCACAGCCAGGCGGTGACGTGGGTCTTCTGCAACATCTTTCGCGCCGACGCTGCCTTCAACTTCGAGAGGGCGATGGCCCCCGTTCCCCTAGAGCTTCGTGACGGGCTCGGAAGGGAGGTGGAGGACCACGTGGCCGCCCTGGTTGCGAAGTTCTCTCATGGCGGCGAGAGTTCCAGCGAGGACGGCAACGGCGAAGATGACGGTGATGACGTTGGCGATGATGGCGGCGACGATGCCCCATCCTCATAGATCTTTTCTTTCCTCCTTGTTCTGTATCAAGGTAGATGTAGCCCCGTCGGGGCATAAAGACATGGTCTGTATGTTTAAGCTAATCACTTGTCGTTTTGCATTAATTCGTCTTCCTCATGAGGCATCCTCGTGAGGCCTATTTTTCTCTTCTTGCTTGACATGTTGCTCTACGTCGTCAGGACCCAACCCCCGAGCGAGCTACGACCGTCGCTGGTATGTTAGGACGCATGCCTAGACAAGGCCAGAGGGTGTAGGGCTCTGCAAGGCGGTAAGGGCTCCCGAGGTGTGATGCTCAGGAAGCCCCCCTTTTGCCGTGCAAGCGGCTTGCGCGAAGGAGAAAACATCAGCACTCAACGGGTCTGCGAGGAGAGAAGAGCTTGAGAGGCGTTTCGAGCAGCTCGCGAGGTGTTTTTAGACTTAGCTTTTGTGGAGTGTGGCACTTGCCGTGCCATGGCTTGCGGAGCGCGCCTCGTGAGGCTCTCGCTCATGAGGCCTCCCGCTGGTACTTGGTGGGGATGGGTGCCGCAGGTCGCCTCGTGAATCAACGCTCGTGAGGCTTCCTGTTGGCTTGTAGGGGCGACGAGTCACAATTGCCTTGCAAAGCAGCATTCGCGAGGCCTTCTGTGCGCATTGTCTCTGCGACAAACATGCTTTGACAAGTTTCACAAATGGAGGAGCAGCGCGCGCTTGTTGGCTTGATCATGGGCGTCATGCGAGGAGACAAAGTACCAAGGACATTGGTGAGGTGACGTGCATGGGAGCAGTCCCGCGAGCCAGAGCTCAGTCACTTGGGTTTGACAACGCTGCCGGGCCTGGCCTGAGTGCAGGCACTGTGTCCAGCCCCCGCTCGCATGAGGCTCAGGAGGGAGATCGCGAGCGCGCGCGACTCCTGAAGTAAATAACTTACCAAACACACATGATACTAGGAAATAAAGCTTTACTGCTGGATAAAAATAGGTTCATTACACAACCAAAAAGATGAGGCTGCCGTGTTCGACACGGGTCAGCTTGAGGATGGTACAGCCAGGCGGCGCCCTCAGTTTCACATCCAAAAAGAAGAGGCTGCCATGACAGACATGGAATAGCTTGAGGATGGTGCAGCTAGGCGGCGCCCTCAGGTCGATCGTTCCGCAACACTGAGCATGGGGCTTCCATTGGGTTGTGGGAGGGAGCTCTCGCGGGCCCATCAGGCAGCGCAAAGAGAGGCTCCGGAGCGTGTACAACTCCATTTCGTTCGTACGCGTGAGGTCACGGGTAGAACTTGCAGAGGTGTTGGATGTTCCATGTGTTTTGTACCGAAACACCCTCCTTCGTCTCCAGCCGTGATGTGCCAGGGCGGGAAACGTGCATGACCCTGAACGGGCCTTCCCACATGGGCGAGAGCTTGTGGAGTCCTTTTCTGGAGAGGATCCTTCGCAGGACAAGATCGCCAGCTTCAAGTGTGCGGGGGCGTATGTTGCAGCTGTGATAGCGATGCAGTGCCTGCTGATACCGGGCAGTGCGGATGGTGGCACGGTGACGTGCTTCCTTGAGGAGGAGCGAATCAGCCTCCCGCGAGCCGTCCTGACGAGCTTCGTCGAAGGTGAGGACTCGCGGGGACCCGTGCTTGACCTCAGAAGGGAGGACCGCTTCCGCCTCGTAAACGAGGAAGAAGGGTGTTTCACCGGTAGGCTTGGTCGCTATTGTGCGGATCGACCATAGCACGGACTGGAGCTTGTCGAGCCAGCCTTTGCCGCGGGCTATGAGCTTCTTGCTGAAGCTTCGAGTCTTGAGGCCCTTGAGGACCTCAGTGTTCACTGGTACATCAAGCTGCTATACAAACGGTTTTTAACCCCTTTCCGTGACGCAGTTTTAAACCGTCGCCTTGCCTGTGTGTGCGATAGGGGGGTCCTTCCCACACGACCCAGAAACCATTGGGGATATGTCCTCCGGTCACACACGCGGGGCAAAAAGAGCTCGTGTGCGATCGGGCGAGCCATCGCAGACAATTATACTGGCCCAAGCATTTTTGTTCATATGTTCATCCCACACAGTGAATCTCAGAAAAACGTTTCCGTTCATATGTACATCACACATAATTTTTATATGGAAATGTTTGTGCAAGGTGGCCTAATGCAAACATTTGTCGGGCGGAAGGCGTGTGTGATTGTTCGTTGATCCAACACGGTTACTTTCTAGAAACTATGTGCGTTGTTTGAGGTCATCGCCCACGGTGTTGTCTGAGAAACCATCTGCAATTTATAAAACCCAATAAGCAGGCTAATTGGCCTATTATTGATAATGCATTTAGTAATCAAATTGACATTTCATATCAAACACACCATATGTTTCATAGCCATATTACAGCAACCAGGATTTCATTGCTGAATTACATCAGAGTACAACATCACATAGCTTCAGCACTCAGTTACACCATATAGGCATATAGCTAGCTACGCAATTACACAACAGCACGAAGTTTCACATGCAACATCTAAAACCTTTGGAAAGTAGCATCATATACGGTATATAGAGAGATGAATCTCATCTGGAAAACTGCTAAATCTGAAGCCGAATATTGAGCCTTCAATGATGTTGAATGTCCTTGCAACTTTACGCCAGTGGCTGCGGATGATTGCCCGCCCAACCTTCGTCCTCTTGAGGAAGACTTCAATATTGTAGCGTGGGTGTTGAATGAGTACCTTCCTCACCTCTTGACCATGGAGGTGGTTTGAGAGGTAATCATCGGTGAACTGCTTTGGAAAGGACTGAAAACAAAGATATGCATAAATATTTGTTCTAAATTTTGAAATAGCGCATAGGAAAAAACACAAGGTAAAAGAGTTAGTACCATCCTATAGTTGACTGATGTCTTCTTCATTGTGCAAACAAAGATCTTGTTGTTATTCAACGCTAGTTTCTTTATCCTAACAATCTTTCTGAGTTTCTTGACTTGACTAATATTCATGTCCATCTCATTTCCCCATATGCAAAATGGATCGAACAGTGGGTCTAAACCTCTGACAGCAGGACCTACATGTGCAAGACCAAATTGTTAAAAACCTAAATATTAGAATGGTTCCTGCAATTGCACAATAATGTACTATTAGCCAAAGGACCATGCATGTGCAAACCTCGATGGTAAACCTCAGTGCCTCCCATTGTTTCCCTACAACACATATAAGGCAGATATTGATCAGTTTAAGTGAGAGTTGGCATACTATCAGTAGAATATATTAATGAAAACTTGTACCCACAACAAATGAACATCACACTGCAGAATTGTACCAAAAAGTTAACTGGATACCACAACAAATGAAGCAAGCAGTTAACTGATAGCCACATTGCAGAATAGAACATATACTAGAAGATCATACAGTTAACCAAGCCTAGGGTGCTGAAGAACTACTAGGAAATATAGCATTTGTGTATGTTTCTCATGTATAGAGTGCATCCAAATTCAATTTTATTCCTCACATGCATAACAATAAAAAAATTGTACCCACAGGAATTGAAAATCACATTTCAGAATTGAACGAAACAGTTAACTGAACATCACCACAAATGAACCAAACTGTTAACTGAACATCACATTTCAGAAGATCAGATTGCATATTAACATAACAGAGGACAGTTCACTAGAAGGCACCGGAGGCGGCCTTTAGAAAACACCACGAACTATCGTTTAAAGCAGCCAACCATGTGGTGGCGTCCGCGTGTGAGGGGTCGATGGTGGCCTCGATGGCGGGGTGCTCCTCCAAGATCTGGAGGTCGGCACGCATGGCAGCCATTGCGACCTCATCCGCACGTGCGGCCGCGATTTGCTTCACCGGTGCCAGATGCTCCTTGAGCTCCTGGCTATAATGCGTGAACCATGGCTATGGGCGGCGCTTATTTGGAGGATGGGGCAATGATTTGGGTTGAAGATGTCACGCCGGCGGTCGAGGATGGTGAGATGGAGAAGGAGGAGGAGGATGGGGGTGGGGTGTGGATTACCTGACTATATGGACGAGGCCGCGCAGCGGGAAGGAGAGTCGTCGGCGAGGAGGCGGCGCTGCAAAGCAAGCAGTGAAGGTTTGAACTTGGAAAGGAAGGAGGAAACAGTGGAAATGTTGCTTTTGGTGGGGATGAGGGGGCGGGGACCTAGATATTTCCACGGTTGCCGAAAATTTACGAATGGTGCAGCGAAAAACTGGCGCGCAAGTGTGGTTGACGTGCGGCCGGTGGACTGTAGCCGACGAACCTTCCTACGTAAGCCATACATGAGGGAGCCCCAAGATATTTTATACTGCATTGCACACGATTGTTGCTAACAAACTGTTTGTGGTGTAATTGATTTTTTCATTTTGATTTGAGAGGCAAAATGGGGTTACGGCAAGAAAGGTCGCTGTTTGAATTGCTAGAACATTTATCTGCAGTGAACATGCAACTATAGGAGTGTCATGCTAAAATTTGGAATTATTCTGGGTTCGTTTGGCATTTTTTATACATTAATTGAGTTTTCTAGGCATTTAATGTGCATAATTCAAATTTGAACTACATGCACATGCTCCAGTGCACTAAAATGGGTTGAAAATCGTATATCTGTCCTTGGTTGAATGTTTAGGTCCCATACAAGAAATGGGAGTGAATTTCAAACATCTGGGCGTCGTGGCTCGGCCGAAAACATTGAGAAACATGGTTTTCAAATTCCAGTAAATCCAAAAATTGCCTAAAAATCATGGAACTTGGCATGGTGTCTTGACATGGCACCAACACACTGTGGTAAAATTTTTGTTCGATTTGAGACAAGTTTTGGTATAAACTTCTTACAAACCGGAGCTTCTCTCAAGAAGGCTCATGGTTCCGATAGGGGATGTGTCACCTTTGTGGGCGAAACGACATATGCTGCCTCTTCCTGCCTTGATTTTTTTACTGAGGCAACAAAGACCAATAGGAGTGTCGTGCTAAAATTTGGAATTATTCCGGGTTCGTTTGGCCTTTTTATACATTTATTGAGTTTCTAGGCATTTAATGTGCATAATTCAAATTTGAACTACATGCACATGCTACAGTGCACCAAAATGGGTTGAAAATCATATATGTGTCCTTGGGTGAATGTTTAGGTCCCATACAAGAAATGGGAATGAATTTCAAATATCTAGGCGTCGTTGCTCGGCCGAAAACATTGAGAAACTTGGTTTTTAAATTCCTGTAAATCCAAAAATTGCCTAAAAATCACGAAACTTGGCATGGTGTCTTGACATGGCACCAACATGCTGTGGTAAAAATTTTGTTCGATTTGGGACAAGTTTTGGTATAAGCTTCTTTCAAACCGGAGCTTCTCTCAAGAAGGCTCATGGTTCCGATAGGGGGGATGTGTCACCTTTGTGGGTGAAACGACATACGCTGCCTCTTCATGCCTTGATTTTTTTTAGAGAGGAAACAAAGACCAATAGGAGTGTCATGCTAAAATTTGGAATTATTCCGGGTTCGTTTGGCATTTTCTATACATTAATTGAGTTTTCTAGGCATTTAATGTGCATAATTCAAATTTGAACTACAGGCACATGCTCCAGTGCACCAAAATAGGTTGAAAAGTTGTATATGTGTCCTTGGGTGAATGTTTAGGTCCCATGCAAGAAATGGGAATGAATTTCAAACATCTGGGCGTCGTGGCTCGGCCGAAAACATTGACAAACTTGGTTTTTAAATTCCTGTAAGTCCAAAACTTGCCTGAAAATCATGAAACTTGGCATGTCGCCTTGACATGCCACCAAAATGTTGTGGTAAAAATTTTGTCCGATTTTTTGACGGTGCACAGATTAACAACCAACAAAGTCATTTTGGAACAAAGAGCTGCCACGTTACAATCGGAAACACAAGTGCTATTCAAACCGTGGGCGTTGTACTAACCATTTACATGCCGCCACGCGTCCCCATTTTTATTGGCTAGGAGGCGACGTGCAGGGTAGCTATTTGAGTAGACGGGAGGCGTGGAGCAGACCGCTGTGTAGGCTAACCGGGAGGCGAACCCTTTGACCTCCATCCGCAGCCCACCTCGCTCCCAACTTCTCCATTAATGGCGCCCGAGCCCCAGTTTTAATGGCGTGGCTAGGCCTTAGTCGGCTGAGATTTAAGAGAGAGAAAAGAAAATCTGAAAAGAAAATTTTGCACGGATCTTGATGTAAGATCTCATGGACATAGCATCGACTGAGACTTAGCAAGACTTATATATATGAAGATGATGGCAATGGATAATAATAATTGTCTTACATAGTCAGGAAGATAATTAAAGATGCCACATGTGGCAACGCCCGAAAGACACAAGGGCAAAAGAAGGAAGACACAGACAACGATCTGGGTCGCTGCTCTCTACTTCACCTCGATCTACTACGCCATCTTCGTCATTTCGTCCACCTTGATCTCCTTCACGTCCTCAATCCGTCGCTTGCGAGCATCCATGGATTTCTCCAGGAGCATGTCACGCTCGATGTGGAGATTAGCATTCTCATCCATATGTTTCCTGACCATGACGGTCGTCTTCTCCAACACGGCAGTTGTCTCCTCGTGATGCTTCGCCCTGCCGGCGATCTTCTCCCTCAGCAGGTCGCGCTCGGTACAGAGCCTCACCTTGTCACCCCGTAGTCCCCGGATGATGCCGGTGGACTTATCCAACGCGGCATAGCTCTCCTCCTGCAGCTTCGCCCAGCGGGGATGTCATCGTCCATCAGCTTATTGAGCATAGCGCGCATGCGCCTGTGAGAGCCCTCGAGTGCCCGCGATAGATCCATCCAGGCTACCACGACGCGGCAGGACCTCTCTGGTGCTTCCGCGGCTCGGTGGGACATCTGTGCCACTTTCGCGGCGTGGCCAGACCACGCTGTTGCTTCGGCGGCGTGGCGGGACCTCAGTGCTGCTTCGGCGGCGCGGCGGGACCTCTCGGCTGATATCACGGCCAGGCGGGACATCTCTGCTGCTTCGCTCGCTGCTCCGTGGTCATTTCTCGACCAAGAACTCCTCCCGCAGGCCATGGCATACGCAAGGAAGGACGAAGACTTGTTTGTTTGTTGATGAGGAATTGAGGAGGAATGTGCACTCATTTTCGAGTAGGTGGTATTTATAACCTAGTAATAAGCTGCTAAGTGGGAAAACGTTTAGGTTTTCATCGGTGTGAATAGGTTTGCACTTACATATCGGTGTGAATCGGAGTAATTTGGAATGTGACGGGAAAGAAGCTCAAAATTATTTGAAGGTTCCGATTTCGAAGTGCAGCACGATTCCCGGATGGTGTAATTAACGTGGGCAAGCGTTCTCGGATGCGTACGTGGCGTGTGCACCGCAATCGTCGATGTCAGCACACGACTTGTTCCATCAACCGTGTGCGTTTGTTATTACCATCGCGCACAATTATTTTAATTAGAATGTGTGCTCGTATATCGCAGACTCCTTGATCTGGCTGACCATTTCTGTTGTGTTGGGTAATCCTAAACAGTTAATCTGAGCGAACCGCATGCCGTATATCGCACACACCTTGATCTGCCTGACCATTTCTGTTGTGTTGGGTAATAGCAAACAGTTCATCTGAGTGAACTGTATGCCGTGTATCGCACACACCTCCATTTGGCTGACCGTGTTTGTTGTTCTGTCTTATCGCAAACAGTTCATATAGATCAACTGTATGCCATGTATCGCACACGCGTCTCTAATAAATTGTGTTTGTTGTTCTGTCTTATCGCAAACAGTTCATATGGATCAACTGTATGCCACGTATCGCACACGCGTCTCTAATCTGAATCATTTTTTATGTCTCCGGCATCGCAAACAGTTCGTCTTATTGGGGACAGTTTTAGTACGACACCGTTTGCGATTAATGCATCGCGCACAGTTTGGTCGCGGGGTCTCTGATTGATGTGTCGCGTTAGGACCATCCTGTAGTAGTGGTTGGCACATTCGGCCTGGCCGTTGCTTCGGGGGTGCGCCACGGAGGCGTAGCAGATCTGCGTGCCAAGGCTGGCGCAGTATGACTTGAAGAGGCCGCTGGTAAACTGCGAGCCGTTGTCAGTGATGATGCGGTTAGGGACGCCAAAGCAGCTCACGAGGCCCTTGATGAACTTGACGGCTGATCCTGTCGGGATGGTGCGGACAGGCTCCACTTCTGCCCATTTGGTGAACTTGTCGATGGCGACATAGAGGTAGCGGTAGCCGCCAGCCGCGCGATGGAAGGGACCCAAGATGTCCAGCCCCCAGACCGCGAAGGGACATGAGAGGGGGATGGTCTGGAGGCCTTGCGCCGGCAGGTGGATTTGTTTGGTGTGGAATTGGCAGGCTTCACAGGATTGGACCAGCTCGGTGGCATCTTGAAGTGCTATGGGCCAGTAGAAGCCGATGTGGAACACCTTCCCGACGAGGGTTTGATACGTCTCCAATGTATCTATAATTTTTGATTGTTCCATGCTATTATAGTATCAATCTTGGATGTTTTATATGCAATTATATGCCATTATATATCATTTTTTGGGACTAACCTATTAACCCAGTGCCCAGTGTCAGTTGCTATTTTCTGCTGGTTTTTGCCTGTTCATAAAATCATTATCAAAAAGAGTACAAACGAGAAAAAAACTTTGGATTAATTTTTTCTAGACCAGAAGAGACCCACGAAGCTTCAGGAGAAGACCAGAAGAGTCACGAGGAGGCGACAAGCCTGGAGGGCGCGCCCCCAAGCTTGTGGGCCCCTTGTAGCCCCTCCTGACCTAATTCCAACGCTATAAATTTCCAAATATTCCCAATATACCAGAGAGACAGAAGAGAAAACCTTTCCGCCGCCGCAAGCCTCTGTTCTTCCGCGATCCCATCTGGAGGCCTTTTCCGGTACTCTGCCGGATGGGGAATCGATCACGGAGGGCTTCTTCATCAACCTTGCTGCCCTTCCGATGATGTGTGAGTAGTTTACCACAGACCTACGGGTCCATAGCTAGTAGCTAGATGGCTTCTTCTCTCTCTTTGATCTTCAATACCATGTTCTCCTCGATGTTCTTGGACTTCTATCCGATGTAATCTTCTTTTGCGGTGTGTTTGTTGGGATCCGATGAATTGTGAGTTTATGATCAGATTATTCATGAGAAATATTTGAGTCTTCTCTGAACTCTTTTATGCATGATTATTATAGCATTGTATTTCTCTCCGATCTATCGATTTGGTTTGGCCTACTAGATTGATTTATCTTGCAATGCGAGAGGTGCTTTGTGATGGGTTAAATCTTGCGGTACTCAATCCCAGTGACATAAAGGGACATGACACGTATTTGTATTGTTGCCATTAAGGATAAAAAGATGGGGTTTAATCATATTGCTTGAGTTTACTTTGTCTACATCATGTCATCTTGCTTAAGGCGTTACTCTGTTTCATACTTAATACCCTAGATGCATGCTGGATAGCGGTCGATGGGTGGAGTAATAGTAGTAGATGTAGGCAGGAGTCGGTCTACTTGTCTCGGACGTGATGCCTATATACATGATCATTGCCATGAATCCGTCATAATTATTTGCTTTTCTATCAATTGCCTAACAGTAATTTGTTTACCCACCGTATGCTATGTGTTCGAGAGAGAAGCCTCTAGTGAAAACTATAGCCCCCGGGTCTACTTTTATCATATACTAAAATCAAAAATACCTTGCTGCAATTTATTTACTTTTATTTTATTTAGTATTTTAGTTTATCTATCACTATCAGAATTAATCCTTGCAAATAACCGCTAAGAGGATTGACAACCCTCTTATTTGCGTTGGGTGCAAGTGTTTGCTTTTGTGTGTGCAGGTGCGCTTAACGGGATTTTGTTTGGTTCTCCTACTGGATTGATAACCTTGGTTCTTAACTGAGGGAAATACTTATCTCTACTATACTGCATCATCCTCTCCTCTTCGGGGAAATACCAACGCAGTCTACAAGTAGCAGGGTTCGCGACGAAGAGTGGTGGCCGCAGTCTCCACCATGGATGTCGACAAGTAGCTCGCGTCCTTGCTCTTTGGAGATGCACCACAACGCGACGCCATTGGGGCGCCTGCGGTAGAGATCGCCATCTCTCAAGCAGTAAGCTGTGGCTTGGCGAGCCACACGCTCTGCAAGTAGGTCTTGAACTACGCGGCCCAGCTGTCTGCTTGAGGCTCCAGCGCCAACAGCAGACGAGCGCCTGAAGGCGGGTCGCAGTCGGGTGCACCTATGGGAGGGGCGGGCGGGAGCTCCTCATGAGGCACCGTGGCGCTTGCGGCAGGTGGTATAGCTGATGGCTTCAGGAGCCTCTCCTCGAAGACGCCACGGCATTGAGGCTCGCGTCGAGATGCTTGCTTTGCGATGTCGTCTGCTTCTTTGTTGCTGCCGCGAGGTACGTGCTGGAGCTCTAGGCCAAGGAAGCGCTTCTCGAGCTTGCGCACTTCCTCCAAGTAGGCGGCCATGTGTTCGTCCTTGGGCTTGTAGCTTTTGTTGGAGAAGTTGACGAGGAGTTGCGAGTCTCCCTTGATGAGGAGGCGCTTGATGCCGAGAGAGAAGGCGGCCTTGAGGCCGGCGATGAGGCCTTCATACTCCGCGATGTTGTTGGAGACCTTGTCGTCATGCTTGAAGCAGAGTTGGGCGGCGTAATAGAGCTTGTCTCCTGCCGGTGAGGTGAGCACGACGCCAGCCCCCGCACCCTATCGGGAGAACGCGCCATCAAAGTGTATGGTCCATCCACCAGGGGCTTCGTCCCCCGGCAAGAGGGATTCATCCTCGTGAGGCTCCTCTTGATGTGGATCAATCCATTCCGCCACGAAGTCCGCCAAGGCTGCACCCTTGATCATCCTTGTGGTGCAAAATTCCATCTCGAAGGCATGCAGCTCGATGTTCCACTCGGCAACGCAGTCGACGGTGTTGGGGCTGCGCATGACTTGCTTCAGTGGGTAGGACGTGATCACCTTGATGGGGTGGCCTGGAAGTAGTGGCGCAGCTTCCTGGAGGCGATGAGGAGCATGAGGAGCAGGTGCGTTCCCCCCGTACCGCCACCAGGGCCACGCTGGCCGTCTGGGGGTGGCTGCCAAGTACAGGAGCAGGGGCTCGTGGGAGCATGGCGCGACCATGATGGGCGGGCTCGTCAGGTACCTTTTGAGGTCCTCGAAGGCCGTGTCAGCCTCAGGAGTCCACTTGAAGGGGCCGGATCTCTTCATGAGCTTGAAGAACGGCAGGGCTCGCTCGCTGAATTTGGAGATGAAGCGCCCAAGCGAGGCCATGCATCCCGCCAGGCGCTGCATTTCCTTGAGGTTCTGGGGAGGGCGCATCCTCTCGATGGACTTAATCTTCTCGGGGTTGGCCTTGATGCTGCGGTGTGAGACTAGGAAGCCAAGCAGCTTGCCGGAAGGGACCCCGAAGACTCACTTGTCGGGGTTGAGCTTGAGGTTGACCTTGCGCAGGTTGGCAAACGTTTCCTCGAGGTCCGTGATGAGGGACTAAGCCTCGTGTGTCTTGACACAGATGTCGTCGACGTAGGCCTCCGCATTTCTTCCCATATGGGGCCCGAGGGTGATGTGCATCAGCCTCTGGAAGGTGGCTCCGGCACTCCTCAGGCCGAAGGGCATGCAGATGTAGCAGTATATTCCACAGGGGGTGATGAAGGCCGTTCTCTCCACGCCTTCCGTTGCCATCTTGATCTGGTGGTAGCCTGAGAAGGTGTCTAGGAAGCACAGCAACTCACACCCGGCGGTGGAGTCCACGATCTGGTCGATGCAAGGCAACGGGAAGGGATCTTGAGGGCAGGCTTTGTTGAGGCTCGTGAAGTCGACGCACATTCGCTCCTTGCCGCCTTTCTTGGGTACTATGACTGGGTTGGCGTGCCATTCGGGATGGTGAACCTCACGGATGACTCCTGCCTCTTGCAGTTTCTGAACTTCTTGGACGATGAACTCTTGCTTCTCTGGCACTTGGCGTCGTGCCTTTTGCTTCATGGGGCGTGCGTTGGGGCACACCGCTAAGTGGTGCTCGATCACCTCCCTCGGTACACCGGACAAATCAGATGTTGTCCAAGCGAACACATCCGTGTTTGCCCGAAGGAAGGCAATGAGCGCGCCTTCCTATGTAGGAGAGAGGCCGGTGCCGATGGTGAAGGCAAGCCCTGAGCCGCTGCCGTCCACCGACACTTTCTTCGTCTCGGCGCGTGCCTGAGAGAACAATTGCTTCTTCTTCGCGGGTGTGGCCTCGACAGGCTCGATGTTGTCCTCATCGGCGCGGTAGGCAGTGGCGGCAGCCTTGTAGGCGCGCTCAAGGGAGCGGACTACATCCTTCTCGTCGTAGTGGACGGTGATGATGTCGCTGCAGCCCGGCATCTTGAGGATGTTGTAGGCGTGATGGGTCACTGCCATGAACTTGGCGAGCGCGGGGTAGCCCAGGATGGCGTTGTAGGGCAGGCCAATGTGTGCCACGTCGAAGTCGATGAGCCTGGTGCGGTAGTTCTTGCGGGTGCCGAAGGTGACGGGAAGGCACACCTGCCCCAGGGGCAAGGTGGAGCCATCGGTCACGCTTGAGAAGGGCCTTGTCGGCATCAGTTGCTCGTAGGGCACTTGGAGCTTTTCGAAGGTCTCGATGGAGATCACGTTGAGGCCTGTGCCTTCGTCGACAAGAATCTTGGTGACAGCGACGTTGCTAATGGTGGGAGTGCACAGCATGGGGATCATGCCCACATCACTTGTGGACTTGGGGTGGTCCTTGGAGTCGAAGGAGATTGCATACTACGACCACTTGAGGGGCTGAGAAGCCTCAGGCCTCGGGAGGGCTGGCTTCACCTCGCGCGAGAACTGCTTGAAGTGGCAGTTGGATGCAGGGGCCTGGGCCCTGCCGAGGATGCAAGCCACCTCGTGAGGCTCCTGGTAGCCCCTAGCGCCCTCGTCAGGCTGGTTGCCATTGTTCCTTCGAGGCGGCGGCAGCGGTGGCAGAGCGGCGTTGGCCTGGGGGAAGGCCTACCGCGGCTGGTCGCGCCAGCCTGCTGGAAGTTGTTGCAGTCTCCCCAACGGTTGCCGTTGCCGCCACCTCCGCGGCCAGCGCCGCGATCGTTGCGGTCACCGCGGCGGCCCAGCCGCTCGCCGCGAAGCAGCTTGAGCTCGTGGCAGTCCTCGGTGCTGTGGGAGTGCACGTTGTGGTAGGTCCAGAGAGGGCGGCTGTCCTTCTTGGGCTCGTCGCACTCACGGCCGCGCTTCTGCTCAGGCTCCACCGCAAGCACGGCGGGGCCCTTGCGCTTGGCATCTTTGTTCCTGGCCTTGGCGGCGTCTGGTACGGCGTCGGGGTCATTGTGGGCGAAGAGACGACCCTCCTCAGCCTTAGCGCACCTGTCGGCAAGGTCGAACAGGGCGACGACAGTGTCGAGCTCGTCGTTGATGGCAAACTTCTCGTGCATCCTGACGTCTGTGACGCCAGAGGAGAACACAGAGATGATGGCGGCCTCGGAGGCACGTGGGAACTTGTTGCGCACCTGGCTGAAGCGCTGGATGTACTTGCGGAGGGTCTCATCAGGTCGCTGGCATACGGCGCACGGGTCGTTGAGCGTCAGAGGGTGCTTGTGCGTGCCCTTGAAGTTGGCGACGAACTGCCGGCATAGTTCGGACCACGAGGAGACAGAGGCCTCGGGGAGGTTCATGAGCCATGAGCGCGCGGCGTCCTTAAGCGCCATGGGGAGCCAGTTCGCCATGACCATGTCATCGCCGCCCGCAGCCTCGATGCCCAAAGTGTAGAGCTACAGAAACTCCATGGGGTTGGGGGTGCCGTCGTAGCACTGAGGCAGCTCCGGCTTGAACTTCGCGGGCCACACCACACGGCGCAGCTCGCATGTGAAGGCGCGGCAGCCCCCGCTGTTGGAGGCGACACCTCCGGTGAGCGTGGCACGGTTCTGGCACCCCGCTGCGGCGACCTCCTGGATGGTGCGGTCTTTGGCGCTGGCGCTGCCGTTCAAGGATGACGCGCGCGTCGGGTGGCGCGCGCCGGACAATCTGGTAGCTGGCATCGTCATGGTCCGGCGAGGAGACGCCGCGGGACGGCTCTCGCGCCCGCGGGCCGCGGCGCTGCCCAGCGTCCTCATTGGACAGAGAAGGCGGTGGAGGCGCACCATGCGCCACCTCCCCGGCGTGCGGCGACGGAGGGTGGAGTGAGTGAGAGGGCACAGGGGCGTCTCCGGCGGCGTTGACGAGCTCGGTGATGCGGCCGAGCTAGGCGTCGTAGCCGGCCTCGGTGGGTCGCGGCGGGCGAGTGAGGAGGCCGTGGCGGTGCGGCCAGGCGGCTGCACGGACGGATGGAGGGAGGAGGCCTGCTGCTCCCTCGCACCGGGGTCGGTGGCGGTGCCGGCGCGGCGACGGCGGGCGTCGTTGGCGGCCGGCTCCGTCTGGGCCACCCTGGCGGCCCGGCGCGCAGCACACTCGCGTCGAGCGTCGGGCATGTCAAAGTCGAGACGGAA
This sequence comes from Elymus sibiricus, assembly GCA_039707655.1. Lineage (NCBI taxonomy): Eukaryota > Viridiplantae > Streptophyta > Magnoliopsida > Poales > Poaceae > Elymus > Elymus sibiricus. The sequence goes on from CM077676.1 coordinate 258,690,546, forward strand.
GGAACATAAGCCTTGCCCCCTACCTGGCGCGCCAAATGTCAGAAGCTGGGCTCCGAGGACCCTGGTTCAAACACTGTGGGCAAGCTCGCTCTTACCAACAAGACAATGACCACGCGAGGCTACGGCGAGAGCATGCTCACACACAAGGCACGACGGGGGACACAGCAACTACCCAGGTTCGGGCCACCGTGCGGTGTAAAACCCTACTCCTGCTTGGTTGGGATTGCTCTGGAGAGATTGTGCATACAAGTGTACAGGGTAGGAGAAGGTGGAAAAATGGCCGACCTCCCCTAAGGGTGCACCCTGCCCTCTTTTATAGCTGCTTTGGTCCTCTTCCCCCGAAAATATTGGCGGGAAGGGTTGCCACACAACGGCAATTTGAAGGGGGACAAGGGCACAGTCTTATCCTGACCAAAGGTGGTCTTCGCCTGCAAAGGCACTATCCATAACGTGCCGGTGGGGTCGGCGATGACATCTGCCCTGCGCGCCTCATCGTCCTGGTCTTCATACACCAAACGGGCAAGCTTTGGGACTTGCTTTGCTGGTGGGCAGCTGGTGCTGCTCCTTTATCACCAAAGAGGAAATCCTCCCTGGCCGTGCCTGCTGGTACGGCCTTGCCACTGTCGTCGTCTTGCGGGGGTGCGTCACCCACGTGGCGGGCATGTGACCGTGAGGCTGGCGCCAGGCGATGCCCTACTCGGGTGGCTTCGGGAGGCTACCTCGGGAGGCCGCCTCGCAAGGGGGCCTCGCGAGGCTTCCAGCTAAGTCTTTGGTGGGTCCGCCCCTGGTGGAGGAGGGGTCCTCGAGAGACCGGGGCATCGCGAGGTGTCTTGCCTCGCGGCACCCATAACTGGGCCGCCTCTTGGGCCTTCGTCAGGCGTTGCTTCCTGGGTCGTAGGCTGACAGGCCGTGGTACCCTGGTTCCCACTGGCCCGACACACGCCAGATGCAAAAACCTATGAATATGTACTAGTCATTGAGGAGGAACTTCCACAGGGATGTGCTCACCCCTGGCGACTGGCATACCTAGTAAAGGAGACAACTAGAGCCATCGCAAATATGGATGAGTGTTACCTTCTATGCTTCGACAGGAAACTGTCCCTTCTTCGGCAAGGGATTGTACTCCATGTCTATGCCAATGAAGACCGGTTCATGCGCTAGCATGTACTCCTCCATCTGTTGTACCCAAATGACGACAGCACTAATCTCGTTGGTGTATACGGCACGGATGGTGCGGTCGCCATGGAGTTCCAAATGGTGTTCCCGAGTGAACGGGGCTAGTAAGCCGGGCATGACCATCCTGTCACCACCGAGGTTGCCGAAAGATCCAGCGCGGGACATGGTGCTAGCAAAAGAGAGATGCGGAGAGAGATTGAGAGTGAAATGGGGAATGTGATGTCTTGGTTTGTATTGGAGAGGGGATTTGGCAACCGCTTAAATTGTGGTGGGAGACTAGGAGGCCGCTGCTACTTGTGAGCTGCGTTGGGATTTTCCCCAAGAGGATGGGTGAAGCAGTACAGTAGAGATAAGTGTTGGTGTCTAAAAACATGGGTGTTTCCATACCCTGACTTGTGCACAGACAGTATTAGCCTTCACGACAGCAAGGCCTTGCCGGGGAATAGCTCATATAAAGACTCAAGGCTTGGTTAAAAAGACCATGAAGAAGACCTCCAGGTAGGTCATCGAGAAGTACTAAAGATGTACCGAAGATCAAGACTACACTTGCCGGCAAGCTACACACCGGCAAGAGAAGGCCCGGCAAGCTCCATGTCGGCAAGCTTCCTTCTGCCGCTCCACCGCTCCACCTCAGCAATCAGCTAGTCGTTTGTCAATAGGTGTCGAGCGGGCAGGTGGTTAGGTGAGGCTTGTCGGGGCACGTGTCAGCACGTCGCCTGAAGAACAACTTTAATGACACCCGTCCCAGGATCGTTTCAATAGAATAGAAGGTAGCTGGGCGAGCGGTGTAGGATCCTTGCCGGAGCTTGTCCCCAGCATGACACCTAACGGCGCATTAATGGCTTTTGTCCTATCCTAGGATCGAAAGTATGTCTAGAGGGGGGGGTGATTAGACTACTTGACCAAATAAAAACCTAACCTTTTCCCAATTTTAGTTGTAGGCAGATTTTAGCAAGTATACAAGTCAAGCAACACCCTACACATGCAATTCTAAGAGTGTGGCAACGGAAAGTAAACAATTGCACATGTAAGTAAATGAGGGGATCGGAGATTTCAAACGCAATGAAGACACAGTGGTTTTTGGCGTGGTTTTGATAGGTGGTGCTATCGTACGTCCACGTTGATGGAGACTTCAACCCACGGAGGGTAACGGCTGCGCGAGTCCACGGAGGGCTCCACCCACGAAGGGTCCACGAAGAAGCAACCTTGTCTATTCCACCATGGCTTACATCCACGAAGGACTAGCCTCACTCGGGGTAGATCTTCACGAAGTAGGCGATCTCCTTGCCCTTACAAACTCCTTGGTTCAACTCCACATCATGTCGGAGGCTCCCAAGTGACACCTAACCAATCTAGGAGACACCACTCTCCAAAAGGTAATAGACGGTGTGTTGTTGATGAACTCCTTGCTCTTGTGCTTCAAATGATAGTCTCCCCAACACTCAAACAACTCCTCACAGATTTGGCTATGGTGGAAGAAGGATTTGAGTGGAAAGCAACTTGGGAAAGGCTAGAAATAAAGGTTCAAATGGTTGGAATGGAATCTCTTGATCTCAACACATGAGTAGGTGGTTCTCTCTCAGAAAATGTATGGTGGAAGTGTAGGCACGTTCTGATGGCTCTCCTTACTGAGTAAGAAGTGGTGGACGGGTATATATAGCCTCCACACAAAATCCAACCATTACACACTTTTGACCCAACTCGGTGGCACCGATCAGAAATCTCGGTGGCACCGAACTGTGTAAAAGATATGAACGTTAGGAATCTCGGTGGGACCGACTGGAACAACTCGGACAGACCGATGTGCAATGGTTAGGGCAAACCTCGTCTCGGTGGCACCGATTGCATCAACTCGGTGGGACCGAAGTGAAGCAATAAGGCAACAGAGAGTTGGCAAGCCATCTCGGTGCGACCGATTTGCAAAACTCGGTGGGCCTGAAGTAAGTGCAAACGATTACAGAGAGTTGGCAAGGCCATCTCGGTGAGACCGAGATCCATATCGGTGGATCCGATTTGTTAGGGTTTTGGCAGTGGCTAAGTCCAGATGAAGTCGGTGGCTCCGGATAGGAAATTTCGGTGGGGCCGAGTTGGAATGTAGGTTTTGGACATATTTGGATGGAGAAAGTGGTTGAGGGTTTTGGAGTACTGTCACTAAGCACTTGAGCAAAAAGACCATTAAGCAACACCTCACCCACTTTTAATAGTATTGGCTTTCCTATGGACTCAATGTGATCTTGGATCACTTAACAAAAAATGTAGAGTCTTGAGCTTTTGCTAATCCATGTCCTTAGCATTTTGAGGGGTCCACATCTCTAGTCCATGCCATGCCAATCATTGAACTTTCTGAAAACTTTCACTTGAATGGATGTTAGTTCAATGAGATATATGTTGTTATGAATTACCAAAACCACCAAGGGAGCAAATGTGCTTTCAATCTCCCCCTTTTTGGTAATTGATGACAACATATAGATCAAAGCTTCGACAAATGATTAAATGAATGGAATACATCGTCGCTTTGAGAAGTATGTGATAAGCAAGAGCTCCCCCTAAATTTGTGCATTATTAAAAATTTGCGTTTGAATGCAAATGCACAATCGATTAGGATCATGGGTCACTCTTCCATGTCACATACAACTTGGTGGAGCGCGCAAAATGATATGAATGGAATAGTAGGCACGCATCACCAAAAACACAAGTGACTGATCATACAAAGATAATGATAAGGATAAGCATTAAGCATCACATGAAGCATAGTATGATCAGTCACACAAAGTAGTATCTCACAGACATAACAATCAAAGTATCTCACACATATCAAACATAAGTAGCATAAACCAAATAGTAGCAAAAGAACTCAAGAAAAACGATGAGCAAAAGTGAGACACTCTCTCTCTCGAAGCCTAATGATCTATACAAATTCTCCCCCTTTGGCAACAAGTACCAAAAAGTTCAAATAGGTATAGGACTATGCGGCTCTCTAGGCACGATCCTCGGAAGCTCCTGAAGGTGATTTCGGTGCGTAGATGGCGTTGAGAGAAGTGCATCCGCGAAGGCTTCAGCTAACATCTGCTGGGCTGGTGGAGTAGAGACTGGAGGTGGCACTGTAGCAGCAGCAGCAGCAGCAGGTGCAGAGACTGTGGTCCTCGTATCTGCAACAGGCATGGCAGTAGACCTGGATGCCCTGGGCACTGTCTGGAATCTCTCAGTCATGGGTCTGTCATCTCCACTATCATCAGATGCAACCCTGGCTGCGTCAACATCATCCTTCAACTTCTCCACTATGGTCTGAACCTCAGTGATCTTTACATCAAGATCATGAATCTTTGTTTCGACTATCCGCTCTAAGCTAGCCTGGTTCTTGGTGAGGTTGGCCAGACTTCGCTCAATCCTCAGGGTGGCTTCCAGCAGATGAGTCATCTGGTCGTTCTTCGACTTGAGGTTTGCAATGGGTGCATTGGGAGCAGATGCCTCCTTGGCTGCTTTTGCTTCTGCGGCTACTCGGATCCTCTCTTGTGCTTGAGCAGATGTAGGATGCGAAGGGTCCATCACTACAACATTGTCCTCGAACCCTGGACACAATGGAAGATGCTCACGATCAAGTAGATATGTGCTCGTTCCAACCTTGGAGTTGATGAGCATCTGAATGTGCGGAGCATATCCACAAGATCTCTTCTGATCAGCAGTTGTCCTCTTGATGGTTTCAACAATCAAGCTCATCACCTTGAACTTCTAAGGTGTATCAAAGAGGTGCAGCAAGTTGATGGAGTGGCCACGTATCATCTTATCATCTCCAGACTTGGGCAACAGAGTGTACCTCAAGATTGTGTTGGTGGTGGCCAAACCAGGTAGCAAGTGCTTCACAGAACCTAGCTTGGCATATATGTCAATGTCATCATCTTCTTCCTCTGGAGCACCAAGAAGAGTAGCCCACTCAGAGATGGTTGACTGGTATCTAGATCCCTCAGTCATCCACACAATTCGGCCATCTGGATAAAAATGAGCTTTGGAGTAGAATTGCATGATCATCTCATCATTCCACTTTGTAAGCTTCTGTCCAACAAAGTCATCAACACCAACTATCCTGAAGCTCTCATAAACATGGGGGAAGTAGTCCTCATTTGCATCGATGTACTTCCAATCCACCCATCTCATGTCACTGACGATTGGCTTCTTATCAAGTAACACAGTCTCATAGAAATCTTGTTGTTCTCTAGTCTGAAAGCGGTAATCACAAGCAGTTCTTCTTCTTGCAGCATAAGGATCAGTCAATCTCCACTGACGCAGTCCTTTGTCCTTCCTGAGCATCATGTTTTCGGCAACAGGGTGTGCATTGTCATGATCTGGAATCTTGGGCTTCAATTTCCTGAGCACTAGTGGCTCCTCATCAACATCAGCTTCAGGCACTGGGGCCTTGTTCTTCTCAGTAGCAGGGATGTTTCTAGTTGACCTCTTGGGTGCTGGAGTCTTAGACCTGGACTTGGTGGGGGCAGCAGTCCTTATAGCATCTGACATAAGCTTCTGAGACTTTGCAGGAGGTGCATCAGCAGCTGGCTCCTCCTCCTCCTCTTCTGCCATGGAGGGCTTGCCTAGAACACGAGCAATAGTTTTCCTAGGCCTCTTCTTCTTTGATGTAGCAGCTGCCTCTGCATCACTTGGTTCCTCAAGTGTGAATGTCATAGTTTCCGTAGTAACTTTCTTTACTGTTGTCTTCTCTTTGGTTCTAGCAAAAGGTTTGGTTCTATACTCCTTTGCAAGCACAATTCTCTTCTTCTTTGATGCTGCTTCACTAGCAACAAAGTCCTCATCCTCATCATCTGAGGTTCTGTTCTTCCTGGTCCTTGTTGCAGCTTTTGGAAGATCTGGAGAGCTTCTCTCTCCCTCATAAAAGCTTTCCTCAGGACTAGAGCCTGAACTGAGATCTATGTGCTGCTCTGACATATTCTGACTATCGCTGGCATCTGACATCTTGCAAAGCTGACCCTGTGAATAGATGGGTATGGGAAGAGTAGATGAGTCATCACAAAAAGCATATGTTTTTCATAAAAATTGAGTTCAAATCTTAGTTTCAAGTTTTCACAGAAGGCATTTCGGATAGACCGAGTTGATCATCTCGGTGATACCGAAGCACTCAACAGAAACCTTACACTCCATTTCGATCAGACCGAGATGTGGTTCGGTGTCTCCGAGATGCTAGGGTTTCACAGAGACTTTACTTTCGGTCTCACCGATTTGTACAACTCGGTGGCACCGAGACGTACTAGTGCAATGGCCTGGGGCCAAATCGGTGACTCCGAAAATTTCTAATCGGTCGGTCCGAGATGCGTTCGGTGGAAACTTAAACCTAAATTTTTTTCTCGAATCTAATCTATGGAATTTGCAGTGTAAAGGAAGGTCTCAATCCGTGGCAAGAACAATGGCAATCCATCCGTGCATTGAATCAGAATTTAGAGCACGAAGGGGGTCGAATCTCACCCTAACTTGGTGGAGATCCTCTACGGCGGCAACGGCGAAGCAGATTGCCGTTGACGGCGGCCGATTCCGGCGGTGAAGGCGCGCTGGAGATGAGGGCGATGATCCGGAGACCTGGGTGATGGCAGCAATGAGGTGCGGGAACGAAGAGGTTTGAGAAATTTCAATCGTTCGGGCCCGCGGAGTATATATACCTGTGTGCTGTCGTTGGCTCTGAGTTGGACAACTCGGTGGCACCGATATGTGTAACTACAAGCAGTTTAGCACATCGGTGGCGCCGAAATGGTTCAACTCGGTGACACCGAGATGGAAACCTAGATCAATCTAAATGATTTTGGTTGGACCGAGTGTGAGTGGATTGGTTCGGCCGAAATCATGTAGAAGGTTTTGGAGGTTCAGCCCTTTCAAATCGGTGGCTCCGAGTGCTCCTCACCCGGAGGGTTCGAAAATGACTTGTTCAATTTTTGTGATGCAGCAAGAATAGAGTTTGAGACAAGAAAGCATAGATAGCTAGAGAAGGTACTTAGGCATTCTTGTACATCCACTTGGCCAGAAAAACCAAGACAATCAAAACAACAAATGGATGTCCTTGAATGAAGAAAACATGCAAACCAACATGCTCACACAATAAGATAGCAAATGAAATATGTGTCAAACATGCACAACCAATTCTAGCATCTATCAAGCAATGACGATGACTAGGTCATCTATATATGAGTATATTGACTTAGGAGTCAAATGAGAACATTTGATCATAGGTCATACTCATCGTTTAAGCACAAGTGGGGTTGCCACTTTTACATAAAGCATTGATGTGTTCACACCATTAGAGTTGCTTTAGCTCAAGTCTTAGAGCAAAGCTCCCCTAGATGTGATATCCTCCCAAAGAGGGATGAACTAACCTTGGGTTTTGTCGATGATGACTTCATGTAGATGTTGAAGATGTGGATGCTCAATGTTGATGTAGACCATCAAGAGTTGGGAGCAATCCTTTGGAGTTTTGTGCTTTCAATACCTACATGGGTTAGTCCCACACAAGGAACATACAAGGATATCCATAGACATGGAGTGAAATACACATATGATGATGTCCATGAATGCAATGACTACCTTGTCCCTTGCCTTACCAACAAGAGGGTTTGTTACTCCATGAACTAGTGCAAGATGTGGAAGTTGATTGCACAAGTCCTTGCCATAAATGAATGTGAGTGAAGTTTGTTGGCGGAGTCACCCTCAAGAACTCTCTAGTTCTTCTTCTTTTGGACCCACATCAACTTGATGGGAATCCTTGGAGTTGTAGTAGCACTTGATGAAGTAGAACTTGATGAAGTCTTGGGAACCCACTTGACCAAGGCTTGAGGCGCTTCTTCAAATGAGTCAATCTCTCCTTGAAGCTTGTCCTTGCCGTTTAGCTTGTGGTCTTGTGGTGGAAGATCTTCTTGAGCTTGTGTTCCCTTGAAAGAAGTAGGATCATACTTCTCTTGTTGAGGAAATTTTTTGTCTTGGGGTATTGATCTTCTTCCCACTCAACTCCATTGGCATTGAACTTCCGTTCAAAACCAACACCTTGGTTCTTCCGGTGCCTTCCTTGCTTTCGTACAATTTCCTCAAATTGCTTACTCCCGGCAAGGCTCTTGTAGACACCTTTTTCTATAATTCCTTTCAATAGAATGTTTTCTTGCTCAAGTGTAACTTGGCTAAGAGAATCATTAGTGGAATCAATAGAACTACTAGAAGCAACAATATTGGATTTAGCATGGTTATTGTTACTACTAGAGGTAGAACCCTTTTTACCCTTGTTGCTAGTTTGCTTAGGTTTAACTTGTGGCAAAAAGGTAGACAAGAGTAAACGTTTGGCAAGATATGAAGAACTCTTCTTTCGAAGATCGTCATTGATAGCTTTAAGAAACTCATGCTCTTGCTCTAAATTTAGCTTCTCGAAGCGTAGCTTCTCATGAGTTCTTAGAAGTTCTCTATGATCCTCTTGAGTTGTTTCATGAGCTAACTTAAGCGCATTTAGTTCTTTAGTTAGACGCTCAATCTCCTTCATAGCATTGTCATTCGTTTCCTCTTGACTATCATGATTACTAGCATTTTTATTATAGCTCACATCACTAGCCTTATCAACAAGTAAATCATCATCACCAAGCAAATCATCTTCATCACTATTGAAATCAAGATACTCGGGGTTTGATACCTTGGGGCCTTTTCCCATGAAGCATCTTCCAATTCCTTCATTTGGTGAGTCAAATAGATCATAGGAGTTGGATGACACAAGAGCAAGTCCGGCAACACCTTCATCTTGACTATAGTCGGAGTTGGAGTGATAACTTCTCTCGGAGTGGTTGTCGGAGTCGGAGCCGGAAACCCATTCACCAACATGAGCTTGATGTCTTCTTCTTGTGTAGCTCTTTGATGACTTGTCCTTCCTTTCCGAATCCTTGCTTCTTCGATAGTGTCTTCGTTCATAACGATCATCTCTACTCCTTCTCTCCTTATGAGGTGATTCATCTCTTCTATGTCTTCCTCTTGGTGATTCGTCTCTTTTCTTGTAGGGAACCGTACACTCATTGGAATAGTGTCTGGGTTTTCCACAATTGTAGCAATTACGGTCACGACTTGATGATCTTCTCACATAGTGTCTTGAGCTAGAGCTTCTTTCTTTCCCTTTGTTCTTGTAGAACTTGTTGAATCTTTTCACCATTAGGCTTATCTCTTCATTGGATACTAGCTTGTCACTTGGAGTTGTTGGAGCATCGGTTGAGGCTTTGTAAGCACCACTTGATTTGTTGTGTAGCTCCTCTTTGTCCTTGAGTGACATTTCATGAGCAACAATCCTTCCAATGACTTCCGTGGGCTTGAGATCTTTGTAATTTGGCATCATTTGGATCAATGTGCAAACGGTATCATATTTTCCATCCAAAGCTCTAAGGATCTTCTTGATGATGAATTTGTCGGTCATCTCTTCACTTCCTAAGCCGGCAATCTCATTTGTGATGAGAGCAAGCCTAGAGTACATTTCGGTGACTCCTTCACCATCCTTCATCTTGAACTTGTCAAATTGACTTTGAAGCACATCCAACTTAGATTCCTTGACGGACTCGGTACCCTCATGCATATCAACCAAAATATCCCAAATTTCCTTTGCATTCTCGAGGCGGCTAATTTTGTTGAATTCCTCGGGACACAAACCATTGAAGAGAATGTCACAAGCTCGAGCATTGTATTGCAACATCTTCAATTCTTCTGGGGTTGCTTCATGATCCGGTTCCTTGCCATCCTCAAAGAATTCACCTTGCAAGCCAACACGAACAATAGCCCAAACGGCGGGGTTATGACCAAGAATATGCATTTTCATCTTATGTTTCCAACTAGCAAAGTTTGTACCATCAAAATATGGATCTCTACGGTGATAATTACCCTCACTAGACGCCATTCCCTCCTAGGTTGTGAAACCAAAGCAATGGAGACCAAAGCTCTGATACCACTTATAGGATCGAAAGTATGTCTAGAGGGGGGGGGGTGATTAGACTACTTGACCAAATAAAAACCTAACCTTTTCCCAATTTTAGTTGTAGGCAGATTTTAGCAAGTATACAAGTCAAGCATCACCCTACACACGCAATTCTAAGAGTGTGGTGTGGCAGCCCATCTCAGGGAACCGGTTTACCAGTCTTTCCAACCCAGAGATCATGTCTTCTGGAAACACACAGCAACTTGGAACAGAACAGAACTGATCTTTATTGATATATCTCGAGTACAAGCTCATAGTTAACATCAATAGTGAGGCCAGAAGCACACAGGTGCTATGACAATATCTACATTATTTATGAAACATAGCAGGGCCTCCATACTACTAGGAGATTCTACGGCGTAGCGGAACATAGCGCAGAAAACTCCATCCCAAAGGGACACTGCTGGGACACAACCTAGTTAGCGTAGCACGAACCATCGGGACCTCCGTCCTCGGCTTCTCCTGCATCTGGCATGATACGCCAGGTGAGTACTTGGAATGTACTCGCAAGCTCACAGCAACCATAACAATGTAGCAAACAACAGCATGGCAATGATCATATTAAGTGCTTAGGTGGCTTACTTACTGTTACCGAATACCAACTTACTCTCTTTCGGGTTGTCCCACAACCCTCAGAATACTCGTGATCCACTGATTACTTCTGAACATAAGACAAGTTCTTCCATCATTATTATCATTATTGCGGTTGACCACTCAGTGTGACCTAGTGCGGACTGTCCAATACCGTGGACGCGGCTATTCGAATAGATTCTTACACTCTGCAGAGGTTGCGCACTTTACCCACATCATGGAGCTCCTTGTCCCGTACCTCGGTACACTTCCCTCTTGGGTGGACCGGTGCTGCCCCAACGAAACCTGCCTAACCCGTGACTCTTCCATCGTACCACCGACAATCATACCCTCCCAGGGTCATGTCCTGGGTGGCCCCTGTGTCACCCCGTGACACCTGCCACCGTCGTGGCCAACTAAACTGTCCCAAACGGGGACGCCGGCAAAAACTCAACTGGGCTCACAGGATTATCGTCGTCTACCTGATCAGGGCAGCACGCACGCATAACCCTCCCTCTTTTGGTGGTACCGACAAAAGAGCACGCAGTCAGACCAAGTCAAGGCCGTCCCATACCGGCAGATGTGGCTGCACGGATAAGTCCGGGTCGGTGGCATTTGATCAACCAATTAGGTTTAGTTTTGTCAAGTACTTAGCAAGCATGGTTACTTAGCATGAATAACTTAACATGGCAGTAGCTATGCATTAGAGTAACCTACTATGAATTATCACATAATAAAATAATGCAAATAATTCAATTAAATAACCAACACTATTGAAATGCCTCATGTAGTGGATGATGTGGCTTGCCTTGCTCTGTTGGGTTGTCCACAAACTCCTGGGCTTCAAAACCAAAAGGATTTTCCTCTGGAAATATTTTAAAAAGGCAAAGGAAAATGTCACATAACACATTTCTGTGCACCAGAAATTCTGTGAGCATGAGAAAAATACCAAAATTTACCAGAAAATAGAGGGGTTCAAGAAACCCAATGCAAAAAGAATCAATTGATTTGGACTTTTGGATAAAAAGTTATGAGGGGTCAAAGTTACTGGTCAAATCTGAATTAAAAACAGAAAATAGAAAAATCAGCAGAGGGCCACGTCGATGGCGTAAAGTGGAGGGGCGCCTCCACTTACCGCTTCGGCGCGCGCGGGTGAGCCGCTGACGTGCGGGTCCCGCTGTCAGATTTAAAAGGGGAGAGAGAGGGAACAGAGCACCGCGGAGCTCCGGCGATGGTCGCTGGCGATGCAGACGGCGGCGAGGTCCGGCGACAATAGGGATGGAGCGAGCTCACGGAGACGAACACGTACGTACCCGTGGATTGGCGAGAGATGGCCGGACGACGTCGTCCCCTTCCTCTCCGGCGGCGGTGATTTTCGGGTGTCGCCGGAGACGGCGATTCCGGCAAGGTTTCGGCCAGGGAAGAGCTCGGGCGGGGTCAGGAGAGCTAGCTGAGCTCGCGGGTGGAGTCAGTGGAGGCTGGGATGGAGTGGAACGGTGAGGTGGCAGAGCTCGGGTGGCGGCGGGTTGCCGGTGAGATGCGAGGCCAGAGGGCCTCTCGGCCTTGGCTCGTTGCTTGGGAGCTCGATTGGGAGCGGTTGGAGTGTGGTGAGGAGCTAGGAGGGCTGGGCTCGGCCTTTTATAGGCGGAGGCGAGGCTTCTGGAGCGGGCGGAGCTCGGGCCACGCCGCCGGCGCAAGGACGCCGCGCTGGTTGGCTTGGCGCGGGCGACGGGATAGGAGAGGGCAGGAGGAGTAAATGCAGCAGTGGCGGCTTGCGGAGGAAGACGACGGCCAGCAGGGCTACAGTGCCCGCACGGGTGCCCCAGTGCCCGTGTGCGGTGGCGGCCGCCGAGAGCGATTCCGGCGAGGGGAGAACTCCAGAATGGCCAGGTGGTTGGAGGAGAGGTTGTCGGCGAGCTGAGACAAGGCACGGCCACGCGAGGCAGCCGGATGCATCACATCAGACGCGGGCGCAGTGCAGAGCGCGTGCATTGGCATGCCAATGCCGTGCTCACCACGGTGGCTGGCACCTGGAGGCCACGCAAGTCTGGCGCATCGTGTCCAGCAGGTTCTCCTTTGATCACTTAGTCCCCCTGTGCCCTTGGTTTGGCCAGATACACTCTGATTCGAAGGGTAGCTTCAACTACAGTTTCTGACAGAAATTTTGGGAGAGCTCTAGAGGAGAGATGAGCTGGAGATGAAGCCAGTAGAGTTGTCTGGAGTAATCTACTTTGGAAGGACTACAAACTGGCCAAATTTGAGAGGTTTTCATCAAGATTTGAAAGTGGTTCATGTACAACTGCTATTACTGGTCCAGAAGCAAGATGAGCTTGTAGCACTCACATGGTTGATCTGCTGGAGCTGGAATTTGGTGTGTGAGGGTTATTTGGTGGATAGAAGATGTCATAAAAATTTCAGCTCAATTGGATACCTCTAGCTGGTACTACCTTCACAGAGGTTTAAATTGAGCAGAAACTTGGCAGAATATTGCTGCTGAAAATTTGTACTAGACAAGATGATATTTTTGGATATTGTGGCAAGATAGGTTCCCTAGTATCTCAGGGAATTATCTGAGAGTTTTCTGAGTTGGGAAAATATGAGTTGCATCACAAAGGGCCAATACTGTCCAGAAGATAAATGGAGTTTTCTGGACAAAATTTTATACTAGACCATGAAATGTTTTTGAAGATTGTGGGAGTAGATGATGACAAGAAGGTGTGGTATTAATTTGGGATTTTTCTGATCATCAGAACTATAGGTTGCTTCATAACCCATAGTGATGACAGATTTTCCCAAAGAAAGAAAATGAATTATTGGGAAAGATTGAGAATTGGAATTTGATCCAGTGAGTGTGTGGCAAGATTTTGGCAAGATATTGAGGGCTTTGGATCACTTAGAGACATTCAGAAGTTTCCTAAGTCCAGAGTCAACTAAAAAGGATTCAAAAACCATCCAAACTGCAAATAAAGCCAGAAAGATTCTGAAAAGAAAAAGTTGCCAAAAACCAGGGTTTTACAAACCTACCCCCCTTAGGATGAATCTCGTCCTCGAGATTCGGTTGCTCAGGGAACTGGTGTGGGTATGCTGATCTCAGAAAATCCTCTCTTTCCCAAGTAGCTTCCTCCTCAGTGTGATGCTCCCACATTACTTTGTAAAATTTAATTACTTTACTCCTGGTAGTTCTTTCCATCTCATCCAATATTCTGACAGGTTTTTCCTCATAGGTCAAATCCTTAGTCAGCTCTAGCTCACTCATATTTGCCTGCTTGATCGGTGGTGCAATGTACTTTCTCAGTTGTGAAATGTGAAAGACATCGTGAACGTCAGACAATTCCGGTGGTAATTCCAGCTGATATGCCACTCTGCCTCTTCTAGCCATTACTGGAAAGGGACCGATATATCTCGGTGCTAGCTTTCCTCGTGTATGAAACATCTTTATTCCTTTCATGGGGGTGACTCGGAGATAAGCGTACTCTCCAGGCTCAAAAGTTACTTCTCGGTGTTTAGGGTCATAATAACTCTTTTGACGGGACTTGGCTGCTCGAAGACGTTCCTGAATGTCCTTAACTTGCTTCTCAGCCTCGAGCATCAAATCCGTGCCGAAGATACGGCTGTCTCCTATCTGGGACCAATTTAAAGGAGTGTGACACTTTCGTCCATACAGAGCTTCAAATGGTGACATCTTGAGACTCGACTGATAACTGTTATTGTAAGAGAATTCTGCATAGGGTAGACTATCCTCCCATTTGGGTCCATAGGTAAGAGCACAAGACCGAAGCATATCTTCCAATATCTGGTTCACACGTTCGGTTTGTCCATCTGTATGTGGATGATATGTCGTACTATGCTTTAGCACGGTTCCCAGGGCTTGATGCAATCGTAGCCAGAATGATTAAGTGAACAAGGAGCCTCTATCCGATGTGATAGACTTGGGTACTCCGTGAAGGCTGACTATCCGGGACATGTAGAGCTGTGCAAGCTGATTAGCTTTGAAAGTGGTCTTTACCGGAATAAAGTGAGCCACTTTCGTAAGTATATCCACGATGACCCAGATAGCATCATGGCCTCTTGTCGACTTGGGTAGTCCAACAATGAAGTCCATGCATATGTCATCCCATTTCCACCGGGGAACTGGTAAAGGTTGCAGTAGTCCAGCGGGTTTCTGGTGTTCAGCCTTGACTCTGTTGCATATGTCACAACAGGCGACATAATATGCAATGTCTCTTCGCATTCCTGGCCACCAAAAGGTTTCTCGCAAGTCCTGGTACATTTTTGTTCCTCCCGGATGGATAGAGTATGCGGATTCATGTGCCTCTCTGAGTATTTGCTGTCTCAAATTTTCTTGGTTAGGCATGCATATTCGGTCCTCAAACCATAAAGTGCCCTGGTCATCAATTCGGATGGTCTTGGCCTTCCCTTGCTGAATATGTTCCTTGATTTCTTGTATACCTTTATCTGCTTTTTTAGCTGCCTTAATTTCTTCCATAAGCATTGGAATGATTTCCATGGTATCCGGGCTAGTTGGGCCGCATAGCACCATATTCAACTTGGCAAACTCTTCTTGTAGCCTGGGATGGATACCCTCCATTATTGCATTTATGGTGCCTTGTTTTCAACTGAGAGCATCGGCGACCACATTGGCTTTTCCCGGATGATAATTAATCCCAATGTCATAGTCCTTGACCAGCTCAAGCCATCTTCTCTGTCTGAGATTAAGATCGGGTTGGGTGAAAATATACTTGAGACTCTTGTGGTCTGTGTATATTTCACATCGCTGTCCAATGAGATAATGCCTCCAAATCTTTAATGCATGAACCACGGCTGCCAATTCCAAATCATGAGTGGGATAATTCTCTTCATGGGGTCGTAGCTGTCTGGACGCGTATGCTACAACCTTTCCCTCTTGCATTAGAGCGCAGCCGATTCCACGCCTGGAAGCATCGCAGTATATATCAAAGCTCTTGTGGATGTCTGGAAGAACTAAGACAGGGGCCGTAGTTAGCCTTGTCTTTAACTCCATGAAACTGCTGTCACATTATTCCGTCCAGGCAAACTTGTGTATCTTTTTCAACAGCTCTGTCAATGGCTTGGCTATCTTTGAGAAGATGTTGTAGGGTGGAACCCTAAGGGTGTCGATCTTTCACGATTGGAGCGGATCCCGCGAAGAACACGAAGAACACGAGGAGAAACACGAGGGAAAACGAGAGGAATCACTCAAATAGACAAGAAACAATCACACATCTGCTAAATCCACATACACACGGGAAGATCCACGGTCCAAATCCAACAAAGGACGATACAAACGGTAGCTAGTTCATTCCAATCCGTGAGGAGTTGAGGTCTTGATGATCTAAATGATCCTTCCCATGATGGGGGTCTTGAATCCCTTGGGATCTTCTCCAATGGAGGTCTTGAACTCCAATGGAGTGGTCTCTCTCTCTCTCTCAACAGGAGGAGTGGTAAAGGAGCAAAGCTCACCTAGAAATGAGCTATCCTATTTGCTAACCCTAGGAAAGGGGAGGGGGAGGTCTATTTATAGTCTAAGTCACGAAGGGGTAAGTGGGAGAGAGAGACAAAGCCAAAGGCCCATCTGCGCACAGGCAGGGTCGGACGTCCGGTGGTTACCGGATATCCGGTCGCTCGCGGGGGTCCGGACGTCCGGAGGGCGTCGGACTTCCGACGTTTCTTCTCTGGACTGGTAATGCCGGATTTCCGGTCGGCGTCAGTCGTCCTGTCATTGGGACTTGTCGGACGTCCGGTGGTCGTCGGTCATGCGGCCGCTGTAGCACTCGTCAGCTGTAGCTCTTCTGGGCGTTTGGTCTGCGGGTGGCCAGACGTCCGGTGTCCGTCGGACGTCCGATGACTGTAGCTTTGCTGCAGCTCCGTCTTCTTCCGTCTTTGCTTCCACACTTCCCTCAAGGATGGTGTAGGTGTTCCTTGGCGCTTGTACTCCTCCTCGTCATCCGTGAAGTTCCGACAATACCTATGCATGCACACGAGAGGAATGTCAAGTAGTATACCATCCTCGAAGGGGTCAAGTGAACATGCATAAAGGAGATGATTCACCTTTGTGTATGCGAAGTAGATGTCGCACATGTCACTTGCCAAACGGACTCTTGACATGGTGATGTCCGTAGGATGCTCCGCATCATCCCCTCCCCCTTGGAAAAGATCCGTCCTCGGATCGAAAACCAAATCACCATGGGAAAGAGATGTCGTCGCCGTGTAGAAGTGGACGATCACCAAACACTCTTCATCTTGAGGCTCGAAATGGGCACACTCCAACGTCGCACCGTCTTGTGATTCCTTCAAAAGGAGCAAGGACAACAAACACTTGGAAAAACAAATGTGGTCAGCGTTAGTGCAAAACCAAGCATTCAAGAGGTGATTCACCCAACAAGTGTCGTCATCATGCATATCATATGGTGTGACAAAGGATAGTGGCACATCATGTAAGCATATCAATTGAGCACAATCAAAGGCATCATGGAAACAAGCATGTAAATGGGAGGTAGAGATGCTAATATGTGTGACAAGAGAACAAGCATCTACCTCAAGGTCATAGCAAGCATGCATCAAGCGCTCAACAAACGGCCTATGGTATGCATAAGAATCATTCACAACACCAAAGAAGGTGAGATGTCTAAACACATGGGTCAAGTGCGAGACAATCCTAGCATAATGTGCATATGGTGTAGTGAAGATAGTGTGGCACTTAACACAATAGAAATAGCAATTGTTCATCATGTGTGAGGCAATCAAGTCAAGCATGTAGCAATCAATGGGACATGGGATATGTGAAGAAATGACATCGTAGCAATCAAACACATGGGAATAGCATGGGATAATCATGTTCGATGCAACACACAAGGCATATATATCATGAGGCATGGCAATGTGGCAATGACAAGGCGAAGCAAGATCTCTAGCATGTGTGCAATGTGTCATGGTGCAAGCAACACACGAAGTATGATACACAATATCCATGCTCAAGAAGGATGTCACCTCAAAATAGTGCTCTTGTGCATCCGTCACAATGCCGTAGTGGTAGAAAATGCGTTGTAGAAGCACGTCGGTCGAAAGTGGCTCGCTCTCAAGAGCTCCAATGGTCAACTCATGGGAAGTGGACGTGGACACTATGTCGAAGGATCCTACACATGCACACAACCAAGCAAAGAACATATGTGCACGGTAGATAAACACATCATCCATCATGATGGTTCTCTTCTCTTGCACAAAACCATTAGAAGCAAAAGTGCATGAATAATATGATGCAACAATGGATATATTCATGGCACTAGGCATATGGTGCAAAGAAGGAAGACAAGCATGCTTCACATGAAAGATGGCAAAAGCTCCAAATATATGGGAGAAAGCTATGGGGGCAATCTCATTAGCAAGACTAAAAGCATTGTTACACTCAATACATGGCAATTCATCTAGCACGAGAGAAGCAACATATGGAGCAATCATGTGTAAAGCAAGGCAATGGTTGCCATCAACCGCATGAAACGAGCAAGTATGAATCATCAGTGATGCAACAAAGCAAGCAATCATAGTAATCAAGTCGTGCAAACTAGTGGAGCGAAGATGCAACAACACACTAGAGGAAATCATGGCAATCGTGTCATTTGAGCAAATAATAGGTATAGGTAATGCACATGACATATCACGAGCACGAAAGCGAAACATGATCAAAGTATCATCATAGGCATTGGGTACATAGCAAACATGGCAATAACAGGTGATATCTCCACCAAGCATGCAAATACACATACAAGTGCTATAATCAAGGATCATGTGAGATGCAAAGCATGGGTCACAAATGCATGGCAAAGGCATAGAAATGAGCATCATGCAAAGTGAACATGACAAGATGGGCATAGAATATGTAATGGACAATAACCCATAACCATGTGAGGGCCATGTAGAAGAAATGCGCGAAGTCATTGCGCGGTGGGAGTGGTGGTAATGACAATCCACGGAATCCCAAATCATCATTGCTCTCGAGAGCTCGTTTCGTCAACTCTTGCACTTGCGAGGTCGACGAGGAAGCATGTGTACCTACACAACATGGGGACAAACGAAACAAAGTGTGTGCATGGTAAATGTACACATCATCCATCATGATGTGTATGTGCACGTGAGAGTTAGCACAAAACAAGCAATGCTCAAAGAAATTTGAGGCATGGTATATGAAGATGTCATCCATCATGAAAGAGTAGTTGTTATGTATAACACGATGGGGACACAAATTGAGCATACAAGTATATAGCACATCAATAGCATTTTCAGCCATGGGGAGCATATCGTGCACACAAGTATTGGGATCATGCAATTCATAGGATGGGTCAAAATCTCCTAACATGTATGAGGAAACTATGGGGGTCTCCTCATGAGCAATATCGGACGCATAATATGGAGAAAATGGACAACATGGCAAACAATGCATGTCCGAAGCTAGGTGGTCATGGCATGGCATATGAGATGAAATGCACAAATTTTGCAAAGGGAGCATATCAATATCATCACAAGAAAAACAAATGCCAATAACCATGGGCTCGTCATCTATGCCATAAGTGCAAATGGGATTTATTTTAATTGCATATGCATAGTCACTACGATGAGATTGCAAATATGACATATGGGAGATCTCATGCATAGCATATGACAAGTCAAGAGGGGTTGCAAACATGATGTGACCAAGAGAATTATCACAACAAATCCTATGCAACATGGCATCACAACTAAGAGACTCCACATGGCAATCATCAAACTCATCATAAATGGGCAAATCATCGCATGGGGAAATCATACTAGCATGAAGCGTGTTAATAGGAGGATCGACATCATGCAAACAATCAATGTCCACTAGTGGGACTAGCTCATCACCTTCACCTATGTTACCTTTGTCATTCCAGTCATGTGGTGTAGGTGAGGTGTCAAGGACCAACTCGTGGTCACCATCATCGTGATGGAACCATGTGGGGGGTGTATCATAGTCCATCATGGCCATCGTCTTGTCCGAAGGAAGGACGAAGTCGTCAAGGATCGGCGCGTCATCATATATGGGACCTAGGACCAAATGAGAAGACACAATAGAGGTAGAGGTCAAGTTGTTAGAAATCAAAATGGCCTCACATGCCCTATCAACTATCTCACTCTCTCTATGTGGTGGCTCACTCACTCCCTCAAAATAGGTGCACTCAATGTCACATATGGTGGAGTCACTCAAATCACTCAAGTGGTGGTGGTGGTGGCTCTCCTCACATGGGAATTGGGTCATCTCATCATATATGGGGCTAGGGGTGAAGTCACTCTCACTCTCAATATGGTGGCACAAGTCGCTCAATTCATCATCGCCGTCGCCGTGGATGAAGGCCGAAGATGGCACATCATCACTCGCGCCTCCAAAGATGGAAGCATCATCCTTGCTCGCCACCTTGTCGCTCGCCTCCAAATCTTGTTCCTTGAGAGGCTCCGTAGTCGTAGTCGTCGCCGCGCCGTCTTCAAAAAGAGTCGTGGTAGACTCGGCATCGTCAATGCCACAAAGAGGGATGGCGGTGAAGTCGAACTTGGGAGCGTCGTCTTGGAGCTCGTTGGGCTTGGACATCGTGGTGGTACTATCCTCATGCTCGTCGTCTTGGAGCTTGGTCTTCGCGAAGTGTGCTTGGGGTAGAGAAACCTTGGCCTTCATGTGTTCTTGTTCGGCCTTGAGAGCACCAAAGTAGATGTCGTCAAGGGACTCGTAGTTGTCGAGGAAGATAGTCTTGGAGATGTCGTTGTTCAATCCCATCATGAAGTAGAACTTCATCCAAATGGGGTCGTCCACGCCGGCTCGTCGCAAGGCTTTCTTCATCTCCTTGAAGTACTCGTCTAGGGACTTGGATCCTTGGATGGTGTTCTCCAATTGGCGTTGAAGATGTTCCGTGTAGGTGAAAGGCACAAATTCTCGCCGCATAGCTTTCTTTGTCTTGGGCCAACTCATGCTGAAGTTCTTCGAAGGTGTGTGAAGCCACCATGTCGACACGCAGTCATGGATGGTACTTGTGGCACACTTCACTTGATCTTCGGAGGGGACTTGATGTAGCTTGAGGTAGTCGTCCATCTTGCGCTCCCACTCGAGATACTCCTCGGGGTCTTGAGTCCCATAGAAAGGAAGCTCGTGGTCGGTGTCGAGGTCGTAGTAGCTCGTGGAAGTCACGGACTTGAGCTTGGGGAGCTTCTCTTGAGCGTAATCTTGAGGTGCTTGTTGGCGAAGATGCCGTATGTCCAAAGGCGAAGATGCCTTGAAGTCGCTTGGCGAAGATGCCAAGGTAGATGGTGAAGTCGTGGAGCAGTGGTTGGTGTTGAGCTCTTGACCTTCACGTTCTTGTCGGTGTTTGTGTCGATGCCGATGTGACCTTACCGGAGATGGTAGCACGGACGCATGTGCACGTGAGCGTCTTCTCGAAGATGAGGGAGACCTCTTGCCGGTCTTGATGAGGGCTTTGAGCTCCTCCATT
Organism: Elymus sibiricus; assembly: GCA_039707655.1. Lineage (NCBI taxonomy): Eukaryota > Viridiplantae > Streptophyta > Magnoliopsida > Poales > Poaceae > Elymus > Elymus sibiricus. The sequence goes on from CM077676.1 coordinate 258,711,780, forward strand.
TGAGCATCCATCTTGGCGTCCAAGTGGTTCTTCATGGCATCGAACTTGTCGTTGTAGTTGTAGACCGAAGTAGATGTGCTTTGCCTATCCATCACAAGACTCGAGTAATAGTGAGTGGAAGAAAGGAAAGAACTAGACCAAATGTACCTTTCCGATGTTGAAGATGGATCAATGATCACCCAATATGGTATTATGGAAGTAGGCACAATTGGTAACGGATCTTGTCAATTCTCACACCTACACAATAAGGCTTATGGAGTAGCTTGGTGAGGATAGTGGCACAAAAATTTATGCAATTGTTAGCAAGAGTCAATAATGTTGAAAGAGATTCATAAATTCGCAAATGAAACAAGTAGACCAATAGCAAAGAATGGCACACGGAAACGCACACACGGAGAGATAAATGGGGTCGTGCAACCAAGGAATGAGCTCAAAATGTGTTATCCACGGAAAACGCTCGTGTTGCACAACTCTAGAGAGACGCTAGCACGATTGCTCAATAGGCGGATACGAAACTTGTGCACACCCTAGGGAAGACAAAACGTATCGACTCTCTATCCCAAGTATGCTATGTATGTATGGTTCCCGGTGTTTCTCACACGATGATCCAAGATGATCAATGATGGCAGTTTTATATGCAATGTGGTATGATGCTATGGCCATTGCTCACAAGCTCTTTGCTTTCTCTTTCTTTTTGCTTAAAAGCTTTTTTTATGGCCACTATGCGAAATGCTCAAACCAAGATAGCAATTGTGTATATGCGGGAACAATCTTGTGACACAAGAGATGATACTATGATACCAAGATGATACCAATATGATGTATGTATGCAATGAAAGGTGCGGGTCGATGATCACTAATGTGCACAAGTAACGTTGCCGGCAATACTCAATGGCTAGTCTCGATAGGCAAGTGACGCAAAATGGGCTAGGGGTTAACAATGCAATGGCAAGGGGACTATACAATGGTGTCGTCGAAAGTACCGTCCCTTGCTTACGGTTGATAGTGTCAAAATGGTGAAGTGGCAATGTCGATGACGACCTCGTGGCGATGATGAGTGGCGGTGCTCTCGATGTCGAACCGTTCCTAATTAGACGAAACACCTTAGGAAACGGAAAAACCGCGAACTCAAAATCTCAAACGCAAATGTCAAATGGTGGTAGCGGACGAGGTATGGTGGGTGATCATGCGGAAGTTATGGTGGAAGGAGTAGTAACCGTCCCTAAGTAGCCGAAACACCTTAGGAGACCCGAGTCACTAATCAAGCAACCACAAATGCTATATGGAGCACAATGGGTTAGGTTGCGGAAGTTGGAGGTGGTATGGCGGATGATATGGTGGAGGGCCTAGGCAAACTTAACAAATTTCTGAAAATGTGATGGAGTCAAATGATGATGGTGGTATTTTGGTGGGATGGGGGATGTCAATAGCTACAAAACGAGCTAAAGAACGTCAAAATCGGAGTTCGGATGAATTAGTTATGGCCAAAACAAGATTTCAGCCGTGTCAGTTTTCACAGGGACCGGACGTCCGAGAATTACCGGACTTCCGAGAATTCTTCTCTGTTTCGGGGTGTCGGATTTCCGGTAAGTACCGGACTTCCGGTGGTTCCGGGTGCTCCGGACATCCGGAAAAGTGTCGGACGTCCGACGAGTTTGGGTCAACTCGGGATTTCAGATCCGGGACGCGATTTTGGGCGGAAATTGGGGATTTCGGTGTCAAAATTGGGAAGATTTCGTGGATGGAAATGGGGAAAAAGATGGGGAAGGCTAGATCCACTTGAAACACAACGAATTCACGGATCAAAATCAACAAAACTTCATCAAAACAACAAATCACAAAAAAATTAGGGGCTATTTTTGGTGGGGATTTTCGAATTTAGGACGAAAAAAGCAAAATCAGGCTAGAAAACGAAGGGGAAGGCTCCAAATTCGTGATCAACGTGGCTCATGATACCAAGATGTTGTAGGGTGGAACCCTAAGGGTGTCGATCTTTCACGATTGGAGCGGATCCCGCGAAGAACACGAAGAACACGAGGAGAAACACGAGGGAAAACGAGAGGAATCACTCAAATAGACAAGAAACAATCACACATGTGCTAAATCCACATACACACGGGAAGATCCACGGTCCAAATCCAACAAAGGACGATACAAACGGTAGCTAGTTCATTCCAATCCGTGAGGAGTTGAGGTCTTGATGATCTAGATGATCCTTCCCATGATGGGGGTCTTGAATCCCTTGGGATCTTCTCCAATGGAGGTCTTGAACTCCAATGGAGTGGTCTCTCTCTCTCTCTCTCAACAGGAGGAGTGGTAAAGGAGCAAAGCTCACCTAGAAATGAGCTATCCTATTTGCTAACCCTAGGAAAGGGGAGGGGGGTGTCTATTTATAGTCTAAGTCACGAAGGGGTAAGTGGGAGAGAGATACAAAGCCAAAGGCCCATCTGCGCACAGGCAGGGTCGGACGTCCGGTGGTTACCGGATATCCGGTCGCTCGCGGGGGTCCGGACGTCCGGAGGGCGTCGGACTTCTGACGTTTCTTCTCTGGACTGGTAATGCCGGATTTCCGGTCGGCGTCGGTCGTCCGGTCATTGGGACTTGTCGGACGTCCGGTGGTCGTCGGTCGTCCGGCCGCTGTAGCACTCGTCAGCTGTAGCTCTTCTGGCCGTCTGGTCTGCGGGTGGCCAGACGTCCGGTGTCCGTCGGACGTCCGATGACTGTAGCTTTGCTGCAGCTTCGTCTTCTTCCGTCTTTGCTTCCACACTTCCCTCAAGGATGGTGTAGGCGTTCCTTGGCGCTTGTACTCCTCCTTGTCATCTATGAAGTTCCGACAATACCTATGCATGCACACGAGAGGAATGTCAAGTAGTATACCATCCTCGAAAGGGTCAAGTGAACATGCATAAAGGAGATGATTCACCTTTGTGTATGCGAAGTAGATGTCGCACGTCTCACTTGCCAAACGGACTCTTGACATGGTGATGTCGGTAGGATGCTCCGCATCAGAAGCCTTTAATGAAACGACGATAATAGCCTGCCAATCCCAGAAAACTATGGACTTCCGTGACTGTGGCTGGTGTCTTCCAGTTTAATACAACACTCACTTTGCTGGGGTCGCCGGCTACACCCTGTTCTGACAGAACATGTCCCAGAAAGCACACCTCTCTTAGCCAAAATTCACATTTACTGAATTTGGCATACAAGCGATGGGTCCTTAGTCTTTCCAGGACAGTACGGAGGTGTTGCGTGTGCTCTTCTTCATCTTTGGAGTAGATAAGAATATCATCGATGAATACTACCACGAATTTGTCCAAGAAGTCCATGAAGGCCTTGTTCATCATGCTCATGAAGTAGGCTGGAGCATTTGTCAGCCCAAATGACATGACTGTAAATTCATACAGACCATATCGGGTGGTGAAAGCTGTCTTGGGGATACCTCCTTCGAAGATCCATCTTGGAAAATACCCGGGCCCCGTTCAACTGGTCGAACAGATCATCAATGAGGGGAAGCGGATATTTATTTTTGATGGTGACCTCGTTCAACTGGCGATAGTCCACGCACTGGTTGTTTGCCGAAGGTCTTGTCCTGGCTGACGGGCGTATTGTTGTTGTTACCATTGTTCCAGGCAGGCTTGTATCCAGATGGACCTGGTTGCCAGATGCGTGGCTTCTGCGTAAACTGCTCACGGTTGTCCTTCTTGGGTTCAAACTTCCGCTTGCGATCGTCATACCCTGACTTATGCTCACGCTCAGCTATGAAAGCCTTGTTCACCAGAGTCTGGAAGTTAGGAAAATCAAGCATACAAAGCTGACAGCGAAGGGTATGATTGAGTCCTCCTAGGAATCGGTCAATCTTCCTTTCTTCCGTGGACACGTCATGGGTAGAGTACCGTGCCAGATTATTAAACTTGTTCAGATACTCACCCACTGACATACTCCCTTGAGTAAGAGCAAGAAATTCCCTCTGCTTCACCTTCATTATGCCGGTAGGAATATGATACTTGCGGAATACCTCTTTGAATTTCTCCCAAGAAATATCTTCCCCAGAAGGCCACATTATTTTTATATTGTCCCACCATATAGCTGCCGGTCCTTCCAGGTAGTGAGTGACAAAAGGAACCTTGTCTGACTCATCACAGCGGACTATGTCCAGCTTCTTTTCCATGGTCCTTAGCCAATCATCAGCTTCCATGGGATCCACAGCTTGACCAAAACTGGGTGGCTTTGTTCGCTGAAAATCAGACAATTTAGAGTGTGTCCCATTATTGTTATTCTGACCCACCATAGTCTGCATACTTTTCAGAAATTCCATGAGATCTTGATTTCTTTTCTCTTCAAACATTCTCATAATCTGATCAGTAGTTGGTGACTGTGGTGGCGGAGGTGGTAAATCTTCTGGTGACTATCCTACTTGTCTGGCGGATCGACGAACGGGAGTTCCATCACCGCCTTGATTACTACACCTCTTCATCCTAAATTTGTTCCCATTGCAAAATACCGAATCGATGAGCAACATCCATAAGGGAAAGCATGATGGTATGACACCAGAAAAAGAAGCCAAATAAAAAAAAGATAAGGAAAACAACATAATTATACAAGGCAACCCAACATCATACATGACAAGCTAGTAGGGGGTTATCATGGCTGGAACTGCTCATACGGCAGTTGACATATGCAAAGATGCTATGATGCATCCACTGAAACTCAAGCCTCCACTCTAGTAGTGTGGGTGGCACGGACACTGGCAAACTGAAGACTCCTCGCCGTCCGATCCTGTCTCGGAATTTGAGCTGATGATGTGAATCTCTGTCTCCGGATCAAAGGTAACACGGCGATGCTGACGAGAAGGTTCTCCCTCTGAAGAAGAAGAAGCACAACGCCACAGCATCGGAGCAGCTGGAGTAGCTAGGAGTGAGGCCCATTCTACCGGGGTCTCACGTCGGTTACCAGACGAAAAGCCTGGCGGTCTGAACGAACTAGAAGGAGTCTCAAAAGGTGGAATGGGTGGAGTATACACAGGTGAAAACGGAGGTGGAGGAGGAGACTGTGCTGCCGCAACAGCTGCAAGTGCCTCGCGGGCATGAGTCAGCTCCTCAGCTAGTGAAGGATCATACGGTAACTGGCGTTCAGATAACGAGATAAAACAATAGTAGCACGATCACTCGCCGGGTCAACAGGTGCGAAAAGGACTCGCCCTGTCGCAGGCGACAGGGTGGGGTAGTGAAAGAAACCTGGATGAGTCTGCATCTCGACCTCGTGGAAGCGCAAGTCAGTGAGAGCCTCCATCGCAGCAAACTAGATCGCCAGCTCCGGAGTAGAAGCAGTTCCGCCCTTGGAAGAACGGGAGTAACTACCAATATCCTCACTCGCAGTAAGAAAGGCTTCCGCGTGATACTCGTATAATGAACCAGCAAGCTTCTCTCGGAACACCTGGTACACTGGGTCTTCGCCGTTGGGATACAGCCGAAGCCAGATACTACAAAGCAATACTAGAAAAGTGAACGGTGCCAGCTCATGATTGTAGTGGTATGGAACTGGTGCCATCTACACTCACAAGTCCAACGGTTAGCACAACAATAAACTATATGCATGCCATGCAGCAACCAGATGCAACAAGCAAAGCATAACCCAAGACTCTAAACTAATCGCGGCTCTAGCGCAGGGTTAACTAGGGTGTCCTACAGTCAACGCGGCTCTGATACCAAGCGTTGTGGCATCCCGGCTCAGGGAACCGGTTTACCAGTGTTTCCAACCCAGAGATCATGTCTTCTGGAAACACACAACAACTTGGAACAGAACAGAACTGATCTTTATTGATATATCTCGAGTACAAGCTCGTAGTTTACATCGATAGCGAGGCCAGAAGCACACAGGTGCTATGAAAATATCTACATTATTTATGAAACATAGCAGGACCTCGATACTACTAGGAGATTCTACGGCGTAGCAGAACATAGCGCGGAAAACTCCATCCCAAAGGGACACTGCTAGGACACAGCCTAGTTAGCGTAGCACGAACCATCGGGACCTCCGTCCTCGGCTTCTCCTGCATCTGGCATGATACGCCAAGTGAGTACTTGGAATGTACTTGCAAGCTCACAGCAACCATAACAATGCAGCAAACAACAACATGGCAATGATCATATTAAGTGCTTAGGTGGCTTACTTACTATTACCGAATACCAACTTACTTTCTTCCGGGTTGTCCCACAACCCTCAGAATACTCGTGATCCACTGATTACTTCCGAACATAAGACAAGTTCTTCCATCATTATTATCATTATTGCGGTTGACCACTCAGTGTGACCTAGTGCGGACTGTCCAATACCGTGGACGCGGCTATTCGAATAGATTCTTACACTCTGCAGAGGTTGCGCACTTTACCCACACCATGGAGCTCCTTGTCCCGTACCTCGGTACACTTCCCTCTTGGGTGGACCGGTGCTGCCCCAAAGAAACCTGCCTAACCCGTGACTCTTCCATCGTACCACCGACAATCATACCCTCCCAGGGTCATGTCCTGGGTGGCCCCTGTGTCACCCCGTGACACCTGCTACCGTCGTGGCCAACTAAACTGTCCCAAACGGGGACGCCGGCAAAAACTCAACTGGGCTCGCAGGATTATCGTCGTCTACCTGATCAGGGCAGCACGCACGCATAACCCTCCCTCTTTTGGTGGTACGGACAAAAGAGCACGCAGTCAGACCAAGTCAAGGCCGTCCCATACCGGCAGATGTGGCTGCACAGATAAGTCCGGGTCGGTGGCACTTGATCAACCAATTAGGTTTAGTTTTGTCAAGTACTTAGCAAGCATGGTTATTTAGCATGAATAACTTTACATGGCAGTAGCTATGCATTAGAGTAACCTACTATGAATTATCACATAATAAAATAATGCAAATAATTCAATTAAATCTCCAACACTATTGAAATGCCTCATGTAATGGATGATGTGGCTTGCCTTGCTCTGTTGGGTTGTCTACAAATTCCTGGGCTTCAAAACCAAAAGGATTTTCCTCTGAAAATATTTTAAAAAGGCAAAGGAAAATGTCACATAACACATTTCTGTGCACCAGAAATTCTGTGAGCATGAGAAAAATACCAAAATTGACCAGAAAACAGAGGGGCTCAAGACAAACCCAATGCAAAAAGAATCAATTGATTTGGACTTATGGATAAAAAGTTATGAGGGGTCAAAGTTACTGGTCAAATATGAATTAAAAACAGAAAATAAAAAAATCAGTAGAGGGCCACGTCGATGGCGTAAAGTGGAGGGGCGCCTCCACTTACCGCTTCGGCGCGCGCGGGTGAGCCGCTGACGTGCGGGCGCCGCTGTCAGATTTAAAAGGGAAGAGAGAGGGAACAGAGCACCGCGGAGCTCCGGCGATGGTCGTCGGCGATGCAGACGGCGGCGAGGTCCGGCGACTACAGGGATGGAGCGAGCTCACGGAGACGAACACGTACGTACCCATTGATTGGCGAGAGATGGTCGGACGACGTCGTCCCCTTCCTCTCCGGCGGTGGTGGTTTTCGGGTGTCGCCGGAGACGGCGATTCCGGCAAGGTTTCGGCCAGGGAAGAGCTCGGGCGGGGTCAGGAGAGCTAGCTGAGCTCGCGCGTGGAGTCAGTGGAGGCTGGGGTGGAGTGGAATGGTGAGGTGGCAGAGCTCGGGTGGCGGCGGGTCGCCGGTGCGATGCGAGGCCAGAGGGCCTCCCGGCCTTGGCTCGTTGCTTGGGAGCTCGATTGGGAGCGGGTGGAGTGTGGTGAGGAGCTAGGAGGGCTGGGCTCGGCCTTTTATAGGCAGAGGCAAGGCTTCTGGAGCGGGCGGAGCTCGGGCCATGTCGCGGGCGCAAGGATGCCGCGCTGGCTGGCTTGGCGCGGGTGACGGGATAGGAGAGGGCAGGAAGAGTAAATGCGGCAGTGGCGGCTTGCGGAGGAAGACGACGGCCAGCAGGGCCACAGTGCCCGCACGGGTGCCACAGTGCCCGTGTGCGGTGGCGGCCGTCGAGAGCGATTCCGGCGAGGGGAGAACTCCAGAATGGCCAGGTGATTGGAGGAGAGGTTGTCGGCGAGCTGAGACAAGGCACGGCCATGTGGGGCAGCCGGATCCATCACATCAGACGCGGGCGCGGTGCAGAGTGCGTGCATTGGCATGCCAATGCCGTGCTCACCACGGTGGCTGGCACCTAGAGGCCACGCAAGTCTGGCGCATCGTGTCCAGCAGGTTCTCCTTTGATCACTCAGTCCCCCTGTGCCCTTGGTTTGGCCAGATACACTCTGATTCGAAGGGTAGCTTAAACTACAGTTTCTGACAGAAACTTTGGGAGAGCTCTAGAGGAGAGATGAGCTGGAGATGAAGCTAGTAGAGATGTCTGGAGTAATCTACTTTGGAAGGACTACAAACTGGGCAAATTTGAGAGGTTTTCATCAAGATTTGAATGTGGTTCATGTACAACTGCTGTTACTGGTCCAGAAGCAAGATAAGCTTGTAGCACTCACATGGTTGATCTGCTGGAGCTGGAATTTGGTGTGTGAGGGTTATTTGGTGGATAGAAGATGTCATAAAAATTTCAGCTCAATTGGATACCTCTAGATGGTACTACCTTCACAGAGGTTTGAATTGAGCAGAAACTTGGCAGAATATTGCTGCTGAAAATTTGTACTAGACAAGATGATATTTTTGGATATTGTGGCAAGATAGGTTCCCTAGTATCTCAGGGAATTATCTGAGAGTTTTCTGAGTTGGGAAAATATGAGTTGCTTCACAAAGGGCCAGTACTATCCAGAAGATAAATGGAGTTTTCTGGACAAAATTTTATACTGGACCATGAAATGTTTTTGAAGATTGTGGGAGTAGATGATGACAAGAAGGTGTGGTATTAATTTGGGATTTTTCTGATCATCAGAACTATAGGTTGCTTCATAACTCATAGTGATGACAGATTTTCCCAAAGAAAGAAAAGGAATTATTGGGAAAGATTGAGAATTGGAATTTGATCCAGTGGGTGTGTGGCAAGATTTTGGCAAGATATTGAGGGCTTTGGATCCCATAGAGAGATTCAGAAGTTTCCTAAGTCCAGAGTCAACTGAAACGGATTCAAAAACCATCCAAACTACAAATAAAGCCGGAAAGATTCTGAAAAGAAAAAGTTGCCAAAAACCAGGGTGTCACATGTGGCAGCGGCAAGTAAACAATTGCACATGTAAGTAAAGGAGGGGATCGGACATTTCAAATGCAATGAAGACACGGTGGTTTTTGGCGAGGTTCCGATAGGTGGTGCTATCCTACGTCCACGTTGATGGAGACTTCAACCCACGGAGGGTAACGGCTGCGCGAGTCCACGGAGGGCTCCACCCACGAAGGGTCCACGAAGAAGCAACCTTGTCTATTCCACCATGTCTTACATCCACGAAGGACTAGCCTCACTCGGGGTAGATCTTCATGAAGTAGGCGATCTCCTTGCCCTTACAAACTCCTTGGTTTAACTCCACATCATGTCGGAGGCTCCCAAGTGACACTTAACCAATCTAGGAGAGACCACTCTCCAAAAGGTAATAGACGGTGTGTTGTTGATGAACTCCTTGCTCTTGTGCTTCAAATGATAGTCTCCCCAACACCCAAACAACTCCTCACAGATTTGGCTATGGTGGAAGAAGGATTTGAGTGGAAAGCAACTTGGGAATGGCTAGAAATCAAGGTTCAAATGGTTGGAATGGAATCTCTTGATCTCAACACATGAGTAGGTGGTTCTCTCTCAGAAAATGTATGGTGGAAGTGTAGGCATGTTCTGATGGATGTCCTTACTGAGTAAGAAGTGGTGGACGGGTATATATAGCCTCCTCACAAAATCCAACCGTTACACACTTTTGACCCAACTCGGTGGAACCGATCAGAAATCTCAGTGGCACCGAACTATGTAAAAGATATGAACATTAGGAATCTCGGTGGGACCGACTGGAACAACTCGGACGGACCGATGTGCAATGGTTAGGGCAAACCTCGTCTCGGTGGCACCGATTGCATCAACTCAGTGGGACCGAAGTGAAGCAATAAGGCAACAGAGAGTTGGCAAGCCATCTCGGTGCGACCGATTTGCAAAACTCGGTGGGACCAAAGTAAGTGCAAACGATTACAGAGAGTTTGCAAGGCCATCTCGGTGAGACCGAGATCCATATTGGTGGATCCGATTTGTTAGGGTTTTGGCAGTGGCTAAGTCCAGATGAACTCGGTGACTCCGGATAGGAAATTTCGGTGGGGCCGAGTTGGAATGTAGGTTTTGGACATATTTGGATGGAGAAAGTGGTTGAGGGTTTTGGAGTACTATCACTAAGCACTTGAGCAAAAAGACCATTATGCAACACCTCATCCCCTTTTAATAGTATTGGCTTTCCTATGGACTCAATGTGATCTTGGATCACTTAACAAAAAATGTAGAGTCTTGAGCTTTTGCCAATCCATGTCCTTAGCATTTTGACGGGTCCACATCTCTAGTCCATGCCATGCCAATCATTGAACTTTCTGAAAACTTTCACTTGAATGGATGTTAGTTTAATGAGATATATGTTGTTATGAATTACCAAAACCACCAAGGGAGCAAATGTGCTTTCAGTCAGGTTTAGGTATGATAGCACTGTACCCACTATTACACTCTGTAATTACCATTTTGCCACTATGGTGACCCCTTCTGTCTATAAAAGGAGGCCCATGGCTACCTTAACAAAGGTCGACACTTTGTACAAGTTTATTACGTAGCTGCACTTCCCGTGCACCTTGCCGGCAAGCCCCGGCCTCTCGAGGACCCCCCTCCACCAGGGGCGGACTGATCGAATACTTAGCAGGAAGCCTCGCGAGGCGACCTCCCGAGGCAGCCTCCTGAAGCCACCCGAGCAAGGCGCCGCTTGGCGCTAGCCTCGCAGACACATGCCCACCATGTGGGTGACGCACCCGCGCAAGACGACGACAGCGGTAGGGCCGTACCGGCAGGTGCGGTCAGGGAGGTTTTCCTCTTTGGTGATAAAGGGGCAACGCCAACTGCCCTCCCAAAATGCAAGTCCCAAAGCTTGCCTGTTTGGTGTAAGAAGACCAGGACGATGGGGCGCGCAGGGCGGATATCATCACCGAGCCCACCGGCGCATCATGGATAGCGTCTTTGCAGGCGAAGACCACCTTTTGTCAGGATAAGACTAGGCGCCTGTCCCCCTTCAAACCGCAGTTGTGTCGCTACCCTTCCCGCCAATATTTTTGGGGGAAGAGGACCAAGGCAACTATCAAAGGGACAGTGCTGCCACCGTAGGGGGGGGTCGATTCCACCTTCTTCAACCTTGTACGCGAGAACTCTCTTGCCCATAATAATCCCAAACACAAGCAGGAGTAGGGTTTTACACCGCACGGTGGGCCGAACCTGGGTAGCTCCAGTGTCCCTGCCCTGCCCTGTGTATGTGTGTGCTCTCGTCGTGCTCCGCTCGCCGCAGCCTCGCCGTAGTCACCGTCGGGTAGTTAGGTAGTAAGCTAGCCCCCAGAGGTCGAACCAGGGTCCCCGGAGCCCCGTTTCTGACATTTGGCGTGCCAGGTAGGGGGGCTTGGTTCCGCTCCATCCACCTCGACACCGACATGGCCGACGCTCGACGCGAGCGCGCTCTGCACAGGGCGGCCTAGACGGAGCCCGTCGCCAACGACAACCGCCGCCGTCGTGCCCATGCCGCCACCGACCCCGTGGGGGGAGAGGAGCAGGCCTCCTCCCTCCACCCATCCGTGTAGCCACCTGCTCGCACCGCCACGGCGTCCTCGCTTGCCCGTCACGACCAGCCGGACCCACAAGCCGCGCTGCTCATGGCTCATGAGCTGCTGCGCTACCGCCCCACCGAGGCCAGCTACGACGCCTGGCTCGCGCACATCACCGAGCTCGTCAACACCGCCGGAGACGTCCCGGCGCCCTCCCTCTCCCTTCCACCTCTGTCGCTGCATGGCACGGAGGCGGAGCACCACGCACCCCCTCTGCCTCCTCCACTCGGCAGGGCGGGCCAGCGCCGCGGCACGCGTGCACAGGAGCCGTCCCACGGCGCATCCTCGCCAGACCACGGTGACGCCAGTTGCCAGATCGTCCGGCGCACGCTGCCCGACGCGCGCGTGATCCTCGAGTTACGGCGCCAGCACCAAGACCGCACCATCCAAGACGTCACCGCGGCTGGACACCAGAACCGTGCCGCTCTCGCCGGTGATGTCGCCTCCAGCAGCGGGGGCTGTCGCACCTTCACTCGCGAGCTGCACCGCGTGGTATGGCCCACGAAGTTCAAGCCAGACCTGCCTCCTCGATACGAGGGCACCCCCAACCCCATGGAGTTCCTACAGCTCTATAGTCTGAGCATCGAGGCCGCGGGCGGTGACGACAAGGTCATGGCAAACTAGTTCCTAATGGCCCTCAAGGACGCCCCGTGCTCATGACTCATGAACCTTCCCGAGGCCTCCATCTCTTCTTGGTTTGAGCTGTGCCGGCAGTTCATCACCAACTTCAACGGCACGCATGAGCGCCCTGATACATCCATTTTGCATCATGTTTTCCAACTATTATTTTTTATGTTTTGGGTCATCATTTCACTTTATGATACAATTCTTAAGCCTTTTCTCTCTTATTTTGCAAGTTTCACATGAAGAGGGAGATTGCCGGCAGCTGGAATTCTGGACCGGAAAGGGGTGAAACAGAGATAGCTATTCTGCACAACTCCAAATGACCTGAAAATTTACGGAGAATTATTTTGGAATATATAAAAAATACTGGTGAAAGAATTACCAGGAGGGGGCCCACCAAGAAGCCACAAGCCTGGGGGCGCGCCCTACCACCTGGCGCGCCCCCGAGCTTGTGGGGCACCTGGCAGGCCTTTGGCCCCCTCCTTCTGCTATATGAAGCCATTTTCCCTAGAAAAAAAATCATAAGAAGACTTTTGGGATGAAGCGCCGCCGTCTCGAGGCGGAACCTGGGCGGGAGCTATTTTGCTCTCCGGCGTAGCGATTCCGCCGGGGAAACTTCCCTACGGGAGGGGGAAATCGAAGCAATCGACATCACCAACGATCCTCTCATCGTGGGAGGACCAATCTTCATCAACATCTTCACCACCACCATCTCATCTCAAACCCTAGTTCATCTCTTGTATTCAATCTTTGTCTCAAAACCTCAGATTGGTACCTATGGGTTGCTAGTAGTGTTGATTACATCTTGTAGTTGATGCTAGTTGGTTTATTTGGTGGAAGATTATATATTCATATCCTTAATAATATTCAATACCCCTCTGATCTTGAACATGAATATGATTTGTGAGTAGTTACTTTTGTTCTTGAGGACATGGGAGAAGTCTTTCATAAGTAATCATGTGAATTTGGTATTCGTTCGATATTTTGATGATATGTATGTTGTTGCTTCCTTTAGTGGTGTCGTGTGAACGTCGACTACATGACACTTCACCATCTTTGGGCCTAAGGGAAGGCATTGTGGAGTAGTAATTATATGATGGGTTGCTAGAGTGATAGAAGCTTAAACCCTAGTTTATGCGCTATTCCGTAAGGGGCTGATTTGGATCCATATGTTTCATGCTATGGTTAGATTTATCTTAATTCTTGTTTCGTAGTTGTGGATGCTTGCGAGAGGGGGTAATCATAAGTGGGAGGCTTGTTCAAGTAAGAACAGCACCCAAGCACCGGTCCACCCACATATCAAATTATCAAAGTAGCGAACGCAAATCAAACAAACATGATGAAAGTGACTAGAAGAAATTCCCATGTGTCCTCGAGAACACTTTGCATATTATACGAGTTCATTCCAGCATGTCATTTGCTATAAAAAGGATTGGGCCACCTTGCTGCACTTTTGTTACCGTTACTACTTGTTACTTCTTACGAATTACACTGCTATCAAACTATCTGTTACCTACAATTTCAGTGCTTGCAGAGAATACCTTGCTGAAAACCGCTTGTAATTTCCTTCTGCTCCTCATTGGGTTCGACACTCTTACTTATCGAAAGGACTATGATTGATCCCCTATACTTGTGGGTCATCAAGACTCTTTTCTGGCGTCGTTGCTGGGGAGTGAAGCGCCTTTGATGAGTGGAATTTGGTAAGGAAACATTTATATTACGTGCTGAAATTTACTGTCACTTGTCACTATGGAAAGTAATCCTTTGAGGGGTTTGTTCGGGGTATCTTCACCTTGACCGGAAGCATTAAGAGTTGCCCCTCAACCTACTGAACCTACGAAAAATATTTACTATAAAATTCCTTCGGGTATGATAGAGAAACTGCTAGCTAATCCTTATGCGGGAGATGGAACGGTGCATCCTGATATGCACTTGATATATGTGGATGAAATTTGTGGATTGTTTAAGCTTGCAGGTTTATCCAGAGATGGAGTTAAGAAGAAAGTATTGGGGGAGGCGTTTTGGCTCCCGGGTGCATTTGCACCCGGATGAACAGTACCCCGATTTTTTTTTACTAATGTTTTCAAAAAATTCTGAGAAAATTTGCAGATGATCATGTTGGTGTCGCAAGCATGCTTGACAATTTTCATGCGGAATGGAGCAGCGGTGTTTCGTCGGTGAAAAAAACAAATTTGGGTTGTCATTTTGTGGTGACATTTTGTCTTCGATTTTTTTTTTTTTTGCGTAGGCCAAAATGCTTAACCTTTTTGCCTCAATATTTACATGTAGCATTTGTATGTGACAAAGATCACCAAAAAATTTGGTCCCAATTTTTTTGACATTTGAAAAAAAAAATTGGCCCCGGGAGCCAAATTGAGTTTTCGAAAAGTATTCCCTTTATCTTTGGAGGGAAAGGCATTGACATGGTATAGGCTATGTAATGATACTGAAACGTGGGATTGGAACCGGTTGAAGCTGGAATTTCACCAGAAATTTTATCCCATGCATTTGGTTCATCGTGATCGGAATTACATATATAATATTTGGCCTCGTGAAGGAGAAAGTATCGCTCAAGCTTTGGGGAGGCTTAAGTATATGTTGCATACATGCCCCAATGATGAGCTCTCAAGAGAAATAATTATTCAAAACTTTTATGCTCAGCTTTCTCATAATGATCAATTCATGCTCGATACTTCTTCTACTAGTTCCTTTATGAAGAGGACTATTGAATTCAAATGGGATCTTCTGGAAAGAATTAAATGCAACTCTGAAGATTGGGAAAATCGACAAAGGTAAAGAGTCAGGTATAAATCTTGAGTTTGATTGTGTTAAATCTTTTATGGAAACTGATGCTTTTCACAAGTTTAGTACTAAATATGGACTTGACTCTGAGATAGTAGCCACCTTTTGTGAATCTTTTGCTGCTCATGTTGATCTCCCTAAGGAGAAATGGTTTAAATATCATCCACCTATTGAATTAAATGAAGAACCTATTAGTGTTAAAGAAGAAACAATTGTTTACAATATTGATCCAGTTGTGCCTACTACTTATTTTGAGAAACCTCCTTTCCCTGTTAGGATTAAGGAACATGCTAAAGCTTCAACTGTGGTTAATAAAAGTAATATAAGAACACCTCGACCTTCTGAACAAATTAAAGTTGAACCTAATATTGCAATTGTTAAATATCTTTTGGTTGATGATATTGATGGGCATGTTTATTTACTTTTGTGATGAGACTGCTAGAATTTCTAAACCTGTTAGAAATGAACGAGATATGGTATATAAGAACAAGCCCGTAGTTGGCATGCTTGTTGTTTCTGTTAAGATTGGAGATCATTGCTATCATGGTTTATGTGATATGGGTGCTAGTGTGAGTGCTATTCCGTTTTCTTTATATCAAGAAGTAATAAATGATATTGCACCTGTTGAGATTGAAGATATTGATGTTGCTATTAAGCTTGCAAATAGAGATACTATTACACCACTTGGGATTGTTAGAGATGTTGAAGTCTTGTGTGGTAAGATCAAATACGCTACTGATTTCTTAGTACTTGGTTCACAACAAGATAATTTTTGTCCCATTATATTTGGTAGACCCTTCTTGAATACCGTTAATGCTGAAATTGATTGTGTTAAAGAGAAGGTTAGAGTTAAGTTTGGTGATATATCTCATGAATTTAATTTATCTAAGTTTCATAGACAACCTCATGATAAAGAATTACCCAATAAGGATGAAATTATAGGTCTTGCTTCTATTGCTGTGCCTCCTACAAATCCTTTAGAACAATATTTGCTAGACCATGAGAATGATATGCATATGAATGAAAGAAATGAAATAGATGAATTATTCTTTAAACAAGCACCTGTTCTTAAACATAATTTGCCTGTCGAAACCTTGGGAGATCCTCTACCACCCAAGAGTGATCCTGTGTTTGAATTAAAGAAATTACCTGATACGCTTAAATATGCTTATCTTAATGAAAAGAAGAGATATTCTGTTATTATTAGTGCTAACCTTTCAGAGCATGAAGAAAGGAGATTACTTAAAACTCTGAAGAAGCACCATGCTGCTATTGGATATACTCTTGATGATCTTAAGGGCATTAGTCCCACTCTATGTCAGCATAAAATTCATGTGGAGCCAGATGCTAAACCAGTTATTGATCATCAAAGAAGGTTGAATCCTAAAATGAAGGATGTTGTAAGTACTGAGATATTAAAGCTTCTTGAGGCAGGTATAATTTATCCCATAGCTGATAGTAGATTGGTACGTCCTGTTCATTGTGTTCCTAAGAAAGGAGGTATTACCGTTGTTCCTAATGATAAAAATGAACACATTCCACAAAGAATTGTAACTGGCTATAGGATGGTAATTGATTTTAGAAAATTAAATAAAGCTACTAGGAAAGATAATTATCCTTTGCCTTTTATTGATCAAATGTTAGAAACATTATCTAAGAATACATGCTTTTGCTTCCTAGATGGTTATTCTGGTTTCTCTCAAATACCTGTATCACCAAAAGATCAAGAGAAAACCACATTTACTTGTCCTTTTGGAACTTATGCTTATCGTTGTATGCCTTTTGGTTAATGTAATGCACCTGCTACCTTTCAAAGATGTATGACTGCTATATTCTCTGACTTTTGTGAAAAGATTGTTGAGGTTTTCATGGATGATTTCTCCATTTACGGAACTTCTTTTGATGATTGCTTGAGCAACCTTGATCGAGTTTTGCAAAGATGTGAAGAAACTAATCTTTTCTTGAATTGGGAGAAGTGCCACTTTATGGTGAATGAAGGTATAGTCCTTGGGCATAAAATTCCTGAAAGAGGTATTGAAGTTGATAAAGCTAAAGTTGATGCTATTGAGAAAATGACATGTCCTAAAGATATCAAAGGTATAAGAAGTTTCCTTGGTCATGCTGGTTTCTATAGAAGGTTTATAAAAGACTTCTCTAAAATTTCTAGGCCTCTTACTAATCTTTTGCAAAAAGATGTTCCATTTGTTTTTGATGATGATTGTGTAGAAGCCTTTGAAATAGTTAAGAAAGCCTTAATTTCGGCACCTATTGTTCAACCACCTGATTGGAACCTACCCTTTGAAATTATGTGTGATGCTAGTTATTATGCTGTTGGTGCTGTTCTAGGTCAAAGAGTTGATAAGAAATTGAATGTTATTCATTATGCTAGTAAAACCCTAGACAGTGCTCAAAGGAATTATGCTACTGTTGAGAAAGAATTTTTAGCAGTTGTGTTTGCATGTGATAAATTCAGAGTTTACATTGTTGATTCCAAAGTTACTATTCATACTGATCATGCTGCTATTAAATATCTTATGGAAAAGAAAGATGCTAAACCTAGACTTATTAGGTGGGTTCTGTTGCTACAAGAATTTGATTTGCATATTATTGATAGAAAGGGAGCTGAGAATCCCGTAGCTGATAATTTGTCTAGAATGGAAAATGTTCTTGATGACCCACTTCCTATTAATGATGATTTTCCTGATGAACAACTAGCTGTGATAAATGCTTCTCATAATACTCCTTGGTATGCAGACTATGCTAATTACATTGTTGCTAAATATATACCACCTAGTTTCACGTACCAAAAAAAAGAAAAAAGTTATTCTTTGTTTTAAGACATTACTTTTGGGATGATCCACATTTATATAAAGAAGGAGTAGATGGTGTTATTAGGCGTTGTGTACCTAAGCATGAACAGGAACAAATCTTACGGAAGTGTCACTCCGAGGCATACGGAGGACACCATGCGGGAGATAGAACTGCACACAAGGTATTACAATCTGGTTTTATTGGCCTACTCTTTTCAAAGATGCACGTAAGTTTG
This sequence comes from Elymus sibiricus, assembly GCA_039707655.1. Taxonomy (NCBI): domain Eukaryota; kingdom Viridiplantae; phylum Streptophyta; class Magnoliopsida; order Poales; family Poaceae; genus Elymus; species Elymus sibiricus. Next base: position 258,730,037 of record CM077676.1, read on the forward strand.
TCCTCTCTTGTGATGAATGTCAAAGAATTGGTAATGTTGGTAGACATCAGGAAATGCCTATGAATTATGCACTTGTTATTGAACCATTTGATGTTTGGGGTTTTGATTATATGGGACCTTTTCCTTCCTCTAATGGGTATACTCATATTTTAGTTGTTGTTGACTACGTTACTAAGTGGGTAGAAGCTATTCCAACTAGTAGTGCTGATTATAACACTTCTATTAAAATGCTTAAAGAAGTTATATTTCCGAGGTTTGGAGTCCCTAGATATTTGATGACTGATGGTGGTTCACATTTTATTCATGGTGCTTTCTGTAAATTGCTTGCTAAATATGATGTTAATCATAGAATTGCATCTCCATATGATCCTCTGTCTAGTGGTCAAGTTGAATTAACAAATAGAGAAATAAAATTAATTTTGCAAAAGACCGTTAATAGATCTAGAAAGAATTGGTCTAAGAAACTTGATGATGCCCTATGGGCTTACAGAACTGCTTATAAAAATCCTATGGGTATGTCTCCATATAAAATGGTTTATGGAAAAGCATGTCATTTACCCCTTGAATTAGAACACAAGGCATATTGGGCAATTAAAGAACTTAATTATGATTTTAAACTTGCCAGTGAGAAGAGGTTATTTGATATTAGCTCTCTAGATGAATGGAGAACCCAAGCTTATGAAAATGCCAAGTTATTTAAAGAAAAAGTTAAAAGATGGCATGATAAGAGAATTCAAAAATGGGAATTCAAAGTGGGTGATCATGTTCTATTATACAATTCTCGTTTAAGATTCTTTGCAGGAAAACTTCTCTCTAAGCGGGAAGGACCATACATCATTGAAGAAGTTTATCGCTCCAGAGCCATCAAAATAAACAACTCCGAAGGCAATAATCCGAGAGTGGTTAATGGGCAAAGAATTAAACATTATATCTCAGGTACGCCCATTAATGTTGAAACTAATATTATTCAAACAATGACACCGGAAGAGCACATAGAAGAAACCTTCCGGAACGCTCCAGAATCCTGAAAAGGAGTAGGTACGTGGTATGGTAAGTAAACCGACTCCAAAAATTCCATAAAAGTACTTTCCGTTCGTTTTGGAATATATAAAAAATTAGGAAAATAATAAATAGTCCGAAAAGTGCACGAGGAGGCGACAAGCCTGGGGGGCGCGCCCTACCCCCCAGGGCGTGCCGACCAGGCTTGTGGCCCCCTCGTGCACTTTTCGGACTCCGTTTTTCTTCCATATTTCTTGTCCTGCACGGGAAAAATTCATTATATATACTCTCGGATGTTTTGACCACCGTATCGCAAGTTTCTCCTCTGTTCTTGTTTCGTGCTGTTTTCTGTCAGACTCTCGAGGTCAAGTGCCATGTCATCTCAGGATTCGGATGGGGAAAGCTATGTTTCTCATCTTATTGCAAACCCTAGAGTCTATGGAGACACTGATCCCTATGGTTGGACAATTGATGAAGAGGAAGATGCTAATGTGAGGGAAAAGCAAGGTCATTCTAGCGAGGTGGACGAGGATCCCCCATTGCCTCAACCAGGAGATATGCACATTAAATTCAAGAGGTCCAGCTTACCTAACCCGGTGAAGGTTCTGATGCGGAGCATCCTACGGACATCACCATGTCAAGAGTCCGTTTGGCAAGTGACACGTGCGACATCTACTTCACATACATAAAGGTGAATCATCTCCTTTACACGTGTTCACTTGACCCCTTCGAGGATGGTATACTACTTGACACTCCTCTCGTGTGCATACATAGGTATTGTCGGAGCCCCACGGACGATGAGGAGGAGTCTAAGCACAAGAGTACATCTACACCATCCGCGAGGGAAGCATGGAAGAGAAGGAAGAAGAGGACTGTGTCAGCCCAGAAGTACCAATACAACCGGTCCGAACACCGGTACAACCGGTCCACCGGTACAACCTGTCCACTACCGCCCAACTACCGGTCCACGTTCTGTAATCAAGCGGCACAAGACCGATACCGCCCCGGTTGTTCCCACAGCTGCAGCCTAACCGGTACAACCAGTCCCTGCTTCTGCGAACACCTCCAGGAACCGGCACTTGAGCTCCCAGCGGTACAACCGGTTGGATGACCGATACAACCGGCCTGCCTGCGCACAGTGACCCATGTATCTCTCTCCCACTTACCCCTTCATGGCTTGTTGATGAGGACATCTATACTATGACTCCATCTCTACCTCATGAACAACCTGTTGCTACAAAGAAGATTTCCAATGATGAAATCAGGATTGGACCCATTACAAGAGCTCGTGCTAAACTACTAGAACAACAGGTGAATTCTCTCTTAGTTGATAATGCTATTTATTTTAATGAGAGCTTTATACTGCCTAAATCCTTGTGTGTGTGTGTGTCATTAGGTACATTGGAGAGGAAGGCATAGCACAAGGGAGCAAGGAGGAGAGCAAGGAGGCAGTGCAGCTGGGCAGGGAGGAGGACCCTGCAGTTTCCAGGGCGGTAGTACCGCCCCACACCAGCGGTAGTACCGCTTAAAGCGGTAGTACCGCCCCGTGCTACCGTACTCAGTACCGCTTAGCAAAATAGTTCTGGCATCCAAACGACCTAACCGGTACTAGAGCGGTACTTAAGCGGTAGTACCGCTTGGAGCGGTAGTACCGCATGCTATAAGCGGTACTACCGTGCTGCCTGCGCGCAGGCTTTTGGGCTGACGGCCCGTGTACCCCTTCCAACTATCTTAGGATATAAATACCCTTCCTTAGGGTTAGTTAGAGGCAGACCACGTTTTGATTAAACCTCTTTTCAGATTGAATTGCTTTAAGCATTCCTCTGTAATCAATATTCCTCTTTGATTCGATCAGGAGTATTCTACCTTCACCACTTTGTTGCGATCTGGTGTTTATCCTACTGCAAGATTCAAGTGTCTTCTGCTGTTCCATTGGGAATTGGTAGATTGCAAACCGCTTCATGGTCGGCAGCTACGTGCGCAAGTGTGTGAAGTTGCGAATATCGAATAGGGTTGAGAACTGTTGCATTGGCAACGGGGGAACAACCAGAGATTCGTCAGCGTCCCACAAGTTATCATCCACCTACATCGAGCTCAACGAGAAGATCGGGACACCCCTTATCATCTTGGTATCAGATATCCAGTGTTTACTCGGTGAGCATCCATCAATCCCTTAGATTAGTGTTGTTTTCCTCCTATCCAGAAAAAGCCTCACAAAAATATTAGGGTTCTTCATAGTTTGCCATAGTCTAGATTGCATCGTAGATTGGTTTTAGTTGCTGGTCGTTGGGTTTATCCTTGTGATCCGATCTATTTCCATTGGAGTTTAGATTTCCAGATTTGTTTCCAAGTAGTTAAAAAAAATCCACGTTACTGTTCACGGCACTGTTCACGTGACATTTGAAAAAAAAAAAAGAAGAGAAGAATCGAGGGCAGTTCCTTGTTATTATCTTTCGCAGTTGTGGAGCTGCGTACCGTGCGAGAGTTGCTTTGCCAAGTTTCTCTCCACCGTTTGTGTTTCCTTGGGTGTGACTCGCACGATCAGCACTAGGCTTTATCTTCGGTGTTGTTAGGTATCCCAACCAAGCTCCACTATATACCCTGGTTTGTCGTGTGATAGTTTTTCCCTCGGTATTCGCTTCCTCACATCCGTGCAAGTTCTGCCTATCCAAGTTGGTAAGCGATTCTAATTCACTTTGGAACGGTAAGATACCTTGTTTCTTTCAGTTTTGAGTGAGTTGAGAGTTTTCCACATACACCCACTATATTTTTCTTTCTGTGCGTTCTAACTCCCTAATCATGTCCGAAGAGTCTTTTGATGTCCAGCAGCGAAAGGATCCTAAATCCGTGGTGCATTGGAATGAATATGCGGCACTTCGTGATCATTTGACGAACCAATTTAATTCTGCTTGTGATGGTATACACGAGGATGTGCGTGCTATTGACTTAAAGCTTGCTGACACTCAAGATACCATGAATACAACTCGTGACACTATGACTACACTTCAGCAGTCCGTTACGGATTTGACGCATGCCGTAGCTGCTTTGCAAGCTTCCGTGGGTCAACGGTGCATTCGGGAGCAAGATGATGATCTTGATGATGATGGTGAGGCAAGTGTTCATGGTGGTCATGTAGCTGACGCAGCTGCAAACGCTGCTCATGCTGCCAATATTATGGTTCATGGTGGCCGTGGTCATGGTGGCCGTGGTAATGTCGGCCGTGGTGGTGGCCGTGGGTTTGCTGTTTTGGGTGCACGCCGTGATACTGATATTCAGCAACCTCACCGTGATGAGGATGGGCTGGGTAAGCCGAAATTCTCTATTCCCACATTTGAGGGCTCTACTGATGTGGAAGAATATCTTAGTTGGGAGCTCAAGATAGAGAGATTGTGGCGTTTACATGAGTACACCGAGGACAGAAAACTCAAGTTGGCATCTTCTGACTTTGATGGTTATGCTTTGCGTTGGTGGGATCATCTTGTGCGTACAAGACGGGAAGATGGAGATCCTCCAATTCTTACATGGCGCAATATGAAGGAAGTGATGCGTGCCCGGTTTGTTCCACGCAACTATATTCGTTCTCTCTATGATAAGTTGCAGAATTTGCGGCAAGGTACAATGTCCGTGGATGATTATTTTCAGGAGATGGAGTTGATTATGCAGCGTGCCCGAGTCCGTGAACAGCCCGAACAGACCATGCAGCGATTTCTTTCTGGTTTGACATACAATATCAAGCGTATTGTTCGGCATCACCAATATCAAGACATGTCAGATTTGTTACATCAAGCCCGTGAAGCAGAAATTCAGTTGGCCGAAGAAGCCAAGTTTACCTCTCGTTCTGCTTCTGCTCGTGGTCGTTTCCCACGACCTACTGGTGGGGCGCCCCCACAAAGTGATACTTCTGGTTTTCTTGTTCCTTCCAGGAACAAGTCAGATTCTGCTGTTTCTACTGCAACGAAACCGGTGCACCCTGCTGCGAGTGCTACTGGTTCCTCTATGTCTACAGCACGAAATAAGGATATGCATTGTCATACATGTGGAGGCAAAGGTCACTTCAAGAAGGATTGTCCCAATAAGAAGGTCATGTTGATTAATGAGGATTTAGAGTATGAGACCGGTGATGATGCTGATCCTACTTCTGAAGATTGGGAGAATGAGGATACCACTGATGGGGCTCTCGATGCTTATGCAACACACTTTCCTACTATCGTTTGCTCGGAACGAGTGTTAGGTGTTCAGCCTAGTGCTGATAATCAGCGGTGTAATTTGTTTCAAACAAAGGCTATTATTGGTCCTGGCAAGGCGTGCAAAGTGATCATTGATGGTGGTAGTTGTCGCAATTTGGCTAGTAAAGAGCTCTGTGCCAAACTAAAGCTGAAATATTTACCGCACCCACACCCTTATTATATTCAGTGGTTGAGCGATACTGGAGAGATGAAGGTCAGCCACATGGTGCGTGTGGACTTTCAGATTGGACCATATAAAGACTCCATTGAGTTTGATGTGGTTCCTATGACTGTTTGTCACTTGTTGTTGGGTCGCCCATGGCAATATGATAGAAAACGTTCTTCACAATGGGAGAGCCAACACATACCAGTTGACTTGGCATGGCAAGGACATTATTTTGCGACCCATGACTCCGCAGCAAATTGTAACCGAATCTCGTCAAAAAATTGAAGTGAATCTTGAGAACGAGAGCGAGAGATTAGATAGGCGAGAGACTCCACTTCCGGTGAGTGAGAGCCACAAGCCCAATTTGAGCGGTAAAAGTAAATGCGAGGGAGTGAATTCCTTAGTCATGTTAGCCACCAAATCTGATTTGAGAGAGTTCCGTGAGGATCCCACTGCTGTTCCTCTTGTGCTTTTGTGCAGGGGTGAAATTTTGATTTCTAATGATATGACTCCTCTCTCTCTTGGTGTTTCTAATGTGTTACAGGAATTTGGTGACGTGTTCCCGGCGGAGGTCCCTGCTGGTTTGCCACCGTTGCGGGGTATCGAGCATCAAATTGATTTGATACCAGGAGCGTCGCTGCCCAATCGGGCCCCATACCGCACCAACCCCGAGGAAACTAAGGAAATTCAGAAACAAGTACAAGAGCTTCTCGACAAAGGTTATATTCGCGTGAGCTTAAGTCCTTGTGTTGTTCCTGTAATTTTAGTTCCTAAGAAAGATGGTACATGGCGCATGTGCGTAGATTGTCGAGCTATAAATAACATCACTATTCGATATCGTCACCCTATTCCACGTTTGGAAGATATGCTAGATGAATTGAGTGGTGCTGTTATTTTCTCTAAAATTGACTTGCGTAGTGGTTATCATCAAATTAGGATGAAACAAGGGGATGAATGGAAGACAGCCTTTAAAACAAAGTTTGGTTTATATGAGTGGTTAGTCATGCCTTTTGGGTTAACTAATGCACCTAGTACTTTCATGAGGTTAATGAACCATGTTTTGAGGCACTTTATTGGTAAATTTGTGGTTGTCTATTTTGATGATATACTTATTTACAGCCGCAATGCATCTGAACATTCTGATCATATTCGACAAGTTTTGCAAGTGTTGCGTGATGCTAAGCTTTATGGTAATCTAGATAAATGCACATTTTGCAAAGATAAGGTCATATTTCTGGGTTATGTTGTTTCTGCTCATGGAGTTGAGGTAGATGAATCTAAAATTGAAGCTATTAAAAATTGGCCTACTCCTTTGAATGTTAGTCAAGTACGAAGCTTTCATGGTCTTGCTGGTTTTTATAGACGTTTTGTGAAAGATTTCAGTACTATTGCTGCACCTTTGAATGACCTTACCAAAAAAGGTGTTGAGTTTGTGTGGGGCACAGCCCAAGATTCTGCATTTGATGAGCTGAAACGTCGTTTAATTACTGCACCGTTGCTTGTACTTCCTGATTTCCATAAGCAATTTGAGATCGAATGTGATGCTAGTGGCATTGGGATTGGAGGTGTGCTAATGCAAGAGGGTAACCCAATTGCATATTTTTCTGAGAAACTGAATGGTGCACAATTGAACTATCCTGTTTATGATAAAGAATTGTATGCTCTCGTTAGAGTTCTTGAGGTTTGGCAACATTATTTGTGGCCAAAAGAATTTATCATACATTCTGATCATGAGGCTTTGAAGTTTTTAAAAAGCCAGTCAAATCTGAATAAACGACATGCTAAATGGGTTGAGTTCATTGAATCCTTCCCATACATCATTAAGTATAAGAAAGGAAAAGACAATGTTGTTGCTGATGCACTCTCTCGAAAAAGCATGTTATTGACACGACTTGATGTTCAAGTTCCTGGTTTAGAGAGTTTGCGTGATTTATATGCTTTGGATACTGATTTTGCGACGCCATTTGCTCAATGTTCTGCTGTGAAAGCGTGGGAAAAATACCATATACATGATGGGTACTTGTTTCGCGCTAACAAACTGTGTGTGCCAGAATCGTCCGTGCGTTTGCTCTTGTTGCAGGAATCTCATGCCGGCGGTTTGATGGGCCACTTTGGACGTGAGAAGACGTTCCTTATGCTCGCAGATCATTTTTACTGGCCAAAGATGAGGCGTGATGTGGACAGGTATGTGAAGCGTTGCATCGTTTGCAGTCAGGCAAAGTCCAAGCTGAAACCTCACGGTCTGTATACCCCTCTGCCTGCACCTAATTCTCCATGGGAAGATATCAGCATGGATTTTGTTTTAGGATTGCCTAGAACCAGGAGAGGACATGATTCTATTTTTGTGGTAGTAGACAGATTTTCAAAGATGTCACATTTTATTGCCTGCCACAAAAGCGACGATGCGTCGCATATTGCTAATCTGTTTTTCAGGGACATCGTGCGTTTACATGGCGTACCAAGGACGATTGTTTCTGACCGTGATGTGAAATTCATGAGCTACTTCTGGAAGACACTTTGGGGCAAGCTGGGAACGAAGCTACTGTTCAGTACTACTTGTCATCCCCAAACTGATGGTCAAACGGAGGTGGTGAATCGTACACTTTCCACGTTGCTGAGAACCATGCTCAAGAAGAATCTGCGTGAGTGGGAGGAATGCTTGCCGCATGTGGAGTTTGCTTACAACAGAGCGGTGCACTCTACCACGCAACTTTGTACATTTGAGGTGGTGTATGGTTTCAAACCCATTGCACCATTTGACTTGCTGCCGCTGCCAACGCAAGAAAGGGTGAACATGGAGGCCTCACAGCGTGCAGATTTTGTGAAAAAGATTCATGAGAAAACAAAGGCAGCCATTGAGAAGAAGGGCAAGCACACAGCTGCTCGTGTTAACAAGAAGCGCAAGGAAGTGTTGTTCCAGCCGGGTGACATGGTGTGGGTACACTTCCGCAAGGATAGGTTCCCTAATCTGCGCAAGTCCAAGTTGATGCCACGTGGTGCTGGTCCTTATAAAGTGCTTACAAAAATAAATGATAATGCATACACGATTGATCTTCCTGCCGAGGAGTTTGGTGTCAGTAATTCTTTTAATGTTGCTGATTTGACGCCCTATCTTGGAGATGACCTTGACGCGTCGAGGTCGACGCCTTTTCAAGGGGGGGAGGATGATGAGGACATCTATACTATGACTCCATCTCTACCTCATGAACAACCTGTTGCTACAAAGAAGATGTCCAATGATGAAATCAGGATTGGACCCATTACAAGAGTTCGTGCTAAACTACTAGAACAACAGGTGAATTCTCTCTTAGTTGATAATGCTATTTATTTTAATGAGAGCTTTATACTGCCTAAATCCTTGTGTGTGTGTGTCATTAGGTACATTGGAGAGGAAGGCATAGCACAAGGGAGCAAGGAGGAGAGCAAGGAGGCAGTGCAGCTGGGCAGGGAGGAGGACCCTGCAGTTTCCAGGGCGGTAGTACCGCCCCACACCAGCGGTAGTACCGCTTAAAGCGGTAGTACCGCCCCATGCTACCGTACTCAGTACCGCTTAGCAAAATAGTTCTGGCATCCAAACGACCTAACCGGTACTAGAGCGGTACTTAAGCGGTAGTACCGCTTGGAGCGGTAGTACCGCATGCTATAAGCGGTACTACCGTGCTGCCTGCGCGCAGGCTTTTGGGCTGACGGCCCGTGTACCCCTTCCAACTATCTTAGGATATAAATACCCTTCCTTAGGGTTAGTTAGAGGCAGACCACGTTTTGATTAAACCTCTTTTCAGATTGAATTGCTTTAAGCATTCCTCTGTAATCAATATTCCTCTTTGATTCGATCAGGAGTATTCTACCTTCACCACTTTGTTGCGATCTGGTGTTTATCCTACTGCAAGATTCAAGTGTCTTCTGCTGTTCCATTGGGAATTGGTAGATTGCAAACCGCTTCGTGGTCGGCGGCTACGTGCGCAAGTGTGTGAAGTTGCGAATATCGAATAGGGTTGAGAACTGTTGCATTGGCAACGGGGGAACAGCCAGAGATTCGTCAGCGTCCCACAAGTTATCATCCACCTACATCGAGCTCAACGAGAAGATCGGGACACCCCTTATCACTTGTACTATAAATAGACCTTCCCCTCCTCCATTCTAGGGTTAGCAAAGTATTGGCTCATCTAGTTGAGCCTAGCTCCTACCACTACTCCTCTTGAGAGAGAGAGAGTGACCTCTCCCATGGAGATCAAGACCTCCCTGTGAGCATGTGAGAAGATCCCCTAGTGGATTCAAGACCGCATCTCCTTCATAGGATTTGGGATGAACTCTACCTTGTATCTTTCCCTTTGATTGTTCATGTACCTTGTGGATCCATGTGTCTGTTAGTCTAGTGGATGTGTGATTGGACTTGTTCTTGAGTGTTTCCCTTGTGATTTCCCCGTGTTCTTCCTCATGTTCTTCGTGTTCTTCGTACGATCCCCTCCAATTCATGAAAGATCGTCAATTAGGGTTCCACCCTACATCATCTTGGTATCATGAGCCACGTTGATCACGAATTTGAAGTCCTACCCCCACTTTCTAGCCTAATTTTGTGTGTTTTTGTCCCAATTCAAAAATCCCCACCAAAAATAGCCCTCCCAATTTTTTTGCATTTTGTTGGTTCTTGTGAGATTTTGTTGTGTTTGATCCACGATTTTGTTGTTTGGCAAGTGGATCTTGGCATTCCCCACCATGAAATCCATCCCAAAATTTTCCTTTCCCCTTCGATTTGGCCCCAAAATTTCGAGTTTGGTCCGCCCCAAGTTCACCCCGTGCTCAGATCTGGGAATTTTCCCGAGCAGAGCAGTACAATCGGCCCCCAAGGCGGTACAACCGCTACCCGTCCCCTGATACTTTCGTCAACACAAAACTGGAACCCCAGGACGCTCCAGGAGTGGTACAACCGCCCTCGCAAGCGGTATAACTACCCCTCCCAGATTCAGCCTCGGCTGATTCACCGTTTTGACCATAACTTTCACATCCGGAGTCCGATTTTGACGTTCTTTAGTTTGTTGGATAGCTATTGACATCCCCCATCCATATAGATAGGTATCACCATCATTTGACTCCAGCAAATTGTGTGAAGTTTGGCAAGTTTGCCTAGGCCCTCCACCATATCATCGACAAAACTACCATTGCCTTCCACAACCTAACCCATTTTGATCCTCATTGCATTTGTGGTTGCTTGAGTTGTATAAAAAAATTCGAGTCTCCTAAGGTGTTTCAGCTACTTAGGGACGGTTACTTATTCATCAACCACCACCTCCACTTCCACATTACCGACTTCGCAACCACCACCGCATTCCGCTACCACCATTTGTAATTTGACATTTGAGATTTTGAGTTCGCGGTTTCTGTTTCCTAAGGTGTTTCGGCTAATTAGGAATGGTTCAACATCGACATCACTGCCACTCATCATCGCCTCGGATTTGTCATCGACAACGACCACTTCACCTTTTGACACCATAACCGTAAGCAAGGACGGTAACCTCGACGACATCATTGTACATTTCCTTGCCATTGCATTGATAGCCCCGAGCCTATTGCATCACTTACCTTCGAGACTAGCGAGTTGAGAATTGCCGGGCCATGCTATTTGTGCACCTTAGTGATACGCTTACTCCGCATAGCTACTTTGAGCATGCAATCATCTTGCTATCATCATTGTGCCATTAAGTCTCTCCCATGCATATCTTACATACTTGTCTCATATCTTACTTGGCTCGAGCATCAAGCATTGTGTCAAAGCATAAAAAAAAAGCAAAAGCTTTTAAGCAAAAGAGGAGATACAAAAGAGCTTGTAAGCAATAGAAATAGCATTGAGCCATTTTGCATAGTACATTCTCTTGGAGCATACATACATAGCATACTTGGGATTGAAGATGGCACATTTTACTCGCTTAGGTTGGTGCACAAGCGTATCTAGCCTATTTGAGCAATCGAGCTATTGTCTCTCTAGTATCCGTGCAACAAGAGCTTTTTGTATGGTAACACATTTGTGCTCATTCCTTGGTTGAGCGGATCCCACTTATCTACCCGTGTGTGTGTTTCTTGTGCCACTATAGCTATTGATCTATTTGCTTTACATTGCAATTTTGTGAATCTTCTTCAACATTTTCAATATCATTGACTAACATTTGCTTGAATTTTGTGCCACTTGTCCTAACCAAGCCACTCAATAAGCTTTACTTTGTAGGTCTGAGTGAACAAGTCCGGTACCAATTCCACTATTCTCTCATTTCACATTGAGTGACACGGGATACATCCTCAACTTTGGGAAAAGGTAGCTTGGTATTGTTTATCTTATTTCCTACTCACCTTTGCTCGAGTCTTGTGATGGATAGGCAAAGCACATCTACTTCGGTCTACACCAACAACGACGAGTTTGATGCCATGAAGAACCACTTGGACGCCAAGATGGATGCTCAAATGGAGGAGCTCAAAGCCCTCATCAAGACCGGCAAGAGGTCTTCCTCATCTTCGAGAAGACACTCAAGTGCACATGATTCCGAGCTACCATCTCTGGCAAGATCACATCGGCATCGACACCATCACCGACAAGAACGTGAAGGTCAAGAGCTCTTCACCAACCACCGCTCTATGACTTCACCATCTACCTTGGCATCTTTGCCAAGCGACTTCAAGGCATCTTTGCCTTTGGACATGCGGCATCTTCGCCAACAAGCACCTCAAGTTTACGCTCAAGCGAAGCTCCCCAAGCTCAAGTCCGCGACTTCCACGAGCTACTATGACCTCGACACCGACCACGAGATTCCTTTCTATGGGACTCAAGACCCCGAGGAGTATCTCGAGTGGGAGCGCAAGATGGACGACTACCTCAAGCTACATCAAGTCCCCACCGAAGATCAAGTGAAGTGTGCCACAAGTAACTTCCATGACTACGCGTCGACATGGTGGCTTCACACACCTTTGAAGAGCTTCAACATGAGTTGGCCCAAGACGAAGAAAGCAATGCGGTGAGAATTTGTGCCTTTCACCTACACGGAACATCTTCAACGCCAATTGGAGAACACCATACAAGGATCCAAGTCCCTCGACGAGTACTTCATGGAGATGAAGGAAGCCATGCGACGAGCCGGCGTGTATGACTCCATTTGGATGAAGTTCCACTTCATGATGGGATTGAACAATGACATCTCCAAGACTATCTTCCTCGACAACTACGAGTCTCTCGACGACATCTACTTTGGTGCTCTCAAGGCGGAACAAGAACACAAGAAGGCCAAGGCTTCTCCACCCCAAGCACACTTCGCGACGACCAAGCTCCACAAAAACGAGCATGAGGATAGTACCACCACGATGTCCAAGCCCAACGAGCTCCAAGATGACGCTCCCAAGTTCGACTTCACCGCCATCCCTCTTTGTGGCATTGACGATGCGGAGTCTACCATGACTCTTTTTGAAGACGGCGCGGCGATGACTACGACTACAGAGCCAATCAAGGACCAATTTTTGGAGGCGAGCGATAAGGTGGCGAGCAAGGATGATGCTTCCATCTTTGGAGGCGAGAGTGAGATGATTGAGCATGGGATTTTCCCTTCGGTCATGGAGGAGAGTGATGATGTGCCATCTTCGGCCTTTATCCATGGCGACGGTGATGAGACGGTTGTGAATGGGATTTTCCCTTCAACCACAGTGACATTTGGAGATGACTTGAGCGACATGAGCACCCATATTGAGAGTGAGAGCGAGTTCACCACTAGCCCCATATATGACGAGCTGCCACAATTCCCATGTGAGGAGAGCCACAACCCCCACCACTTGAGTGAAATGAGTGACTCCACCATATGTGACTTTGAGTGCACCTACTTTGAGGGAGTGAGTGAGCCACCACAAGAGTTGAGAGAGGAAATTGATAGGTCATGTGAGGACATTTTGAACTCTAACGACTTCACCTCTACCTCTATTGTGTCTTCTCATTTGGTGCTAGGTCCCATATATGATGACGCGCCAATCCTCGACGACTTCGTCCTTCCTTTGGACAAGACGATGGCCATGGTGGAATGTGATGCACCCCCCACATGGTTCCATCAAGATGAAGATGATGACCACGACTTGGTTTTGCCACCTCACCTACACCACATGAGTGGAATGACAAAGGTAACATAGGTGAAGGTGATGCCCTTGTCCCACTAGTGGACATTGATTTCTTGCATGATGTCGATCCTCCTATTGACACGCTTCATGCTAGTATGATTTCCCCATGTGATGATTTACCCATTTATGATGAGTTTGATGATTGCCATGTGGAGTCGATTAGTTATGATGCCATGTTGCATACGATTTCTTGTGACAATTCTTTAGGTCACATCATGTTTGACAATCCGCTTGACTTGTCATATGCTATGCATGAGATCAACCATATGTCTTATTTGCAATCTCATCGTAGTAACTATACATATGCCATTAAAATGAACCCAATTTGCACATATGGCATAGACGACAAGCCCATGGTTATTGGCATTTGTTTTTCTTGTGATGATATTGATATGCTCCCTTTGCATCATTGCCATCATATGCCATGCCATGACCACCTAGGTTCGGACATGCATTGTTTGCCATGTTGTCAATTTTCTCCATATGATGTTTCCACTATTGCCCATGAGGAGACCCCCATAGTTTCCTCATCCATATTAGGAGATTTTGACCCATCCTATTCATTGCATGATTTCCATGATTGTGTGCACAATATGCTCCCCATGAATAAAAATGCTATTGACGTGCCATATACTTGCATGCTCAATTTGTGTCCCCATCGTGTTATACATAACAATTATTCTTTCATGATGGATAACATATTCTTATACCATGCCTCAAATTTCTTTGAGAATTTCTTGTCTTGTGCTAACTCTCACGTGCACATACACATCATGATGGATGATGTGTACATTTACCACACACACACTTTGTTTCGTTTGTCTCCTTGTTGTGTAGGTACACATGATTCCTCGTCGACCTCGCAAGCGCACGAGTTGACGAAACGAGCTCTAGAGAGAAATGAAGATGTGTGCCACCATGGAATGCTTATCCTCCACCCGCCCTCTTCGCGATGAGGCTTCGCGCATTACTTCTACATGGCCCTCACATGGTTATGGGTTATTGTCCATTACATATTCTATGCCCATATTGCCATGTTCACTTTCCATGATTTTCTCACTCCTATGCCTTTGCCATGCATTTATGACCCATGCTTTGCATTACACATGATCCATGATTCTACTACTTGTATGTGTGTTTGCATGCTTGGTGGAGATATCACTTGCTATTGCCATGTTTGCTTTGTACCCCATGCCTATGATGATACTTTGATCTTGCCTTGTTTTCATGCTTGCGATATGTCATGCGCATTTGTTATGCCTATTATTTGCTCACATGACATGATTGCCATGATTTCTTCTAGTATGTTGCATCCTCGCACTACTATCTTGCATGACATGACTACTATGCTTGCTTTGTGTACTGCATCACCCATGATTCATACTTGCTTGTTTCATGTGGTTGATGGCATCCATTCACATGCTTCACACATGATTGATATTACATGTTTTTATATGTCTCCATATGTTGCCTCTCTCATCCAAGATGATTTGCCATGTATTGAGTCCAACAATGCTTTTAGTCTTGCTAATGAGATTGCCCCCATAGCTTTCTCCCATATACTCGGAGCTTTTGACATATTTCATGTGAAGCATACTTGTCTTCCTTCTTTGCACCATATGCCTAGTGCCATGAATATGTCCATTTTTGCATCATATTATTCATGCACTTTTGCTTCTAATGGTTATGTGCAAGAGAAGAGAACCATCATGATGGATGATGTGTTTATCTACCATGCGCATACGTTCTTTTCTTTGTTGTGTGCATGTGTAGGATACTTGGACTTCGTGTCAACTTCCACTTCACGTGAGTTGACCATTAGAACTCTTGAGAGCGAGTCACTTTCGACCGACATGCTTCTACAATGCATTTCCTACCACTTCGGCTTTGTGAAGGACGCACAAGGACATACTTTTGAGGTGATATCCTTCTCTTTTGAGAATCCCAACACCATGAGCATGAATATTGTGAATCATACTTCATGTGTTGCTTGCACCATGACACATTGCACACATGCTAGAGATCTTGTTTTGACTTGTCATTGCCACACTGCCATGTCTCACGATATATATGCCTTGTGTGTTGCATTGAACATGATTATCCCATGCTATTCCCATGTGTCTGATTGCAACAATGTCATTTGTTCACATATGCATGTCCCATTGATTGCTACATGCTTGACTTGATTGCCTCACACATGACGAACAATTGCTCTTTTTATTGTGTTGAGTGCCACACTATTTTCACTACACCCTATGCACGTTATGCTTGGATTCTCTTGCACTTGACCCATGTGTTTAGACAATTCATTTCCTTTGGTGTTGTGAATGGTTCATATGCCTACCATCGACCATTTGTTGAGTGCTTGATGCATACTTGCTATGACCTTGAGGTTGATGCTTGTTCTCTTGTCACACATATTAGCATCTCTACCTCCCATTTGCATGCTTGTTTCCATGATGATCTTGATTGTGCTCAATTTATGTGCTTACATGCCATGTCTCAATCCTTTGTCACACTTTATGATATACATGATGACGACACTTGTTGGGTGAATCACCACTTGAATGCTTGGTTTTGCACTAACGCTAACCACATTTGTTTTTCCAAGTGTTCGTTGTTCTTCTCCTTTTGAAGGAATCATGAGACGGTGCAGAGTGCCCATTTCGAGCTACAAGATGATGAGTTCTTGGTGATCGTCCACTTCTACATGGCGACGACATCTCTTTCCCATGGTGATTTGGATTTCGATCCGAGGACGGATCTTTCCCAAGCGGGAGGGGATGATGCAGAGCATCCTACGGACATCACCATGTCAAGAGTCCGTTTGGCAAGTGACACGTGCGACATCTACTTCACATACATGAAGGTGAATCATCTCCTTTACACGTGTTCGCTTGACCCCTTCGAGGATGGTATACTACTTGACACTCCTCTCGTGTGCATACATAGGTATTGTCAGAGCTCCACGGTTCATGAGGAGGAGTCTAAGCACAAGAGTGCATCTACACCATCCGCGAGGGAAGCATGGAAGAGAAGGAAGAAGAGGACTGTGTCAGCCTAGAAGTACCAGTACAACCGGTCCGAACACCGGTACAACCGGTCCACTACCGCCCAACTACCGGTCCACGTTCTGTAATCAAGTGGCGCAAGACCGGTACCACCCCGGTTGTTCCCACAGCTGCAGCCTAACCAGTACAACTGGTCCCTACTTCTACGAACACCTCCAGGAACTGGCACCTAAGCTCCCAGCGGTACAACCGGTTGGATGACCGGTACAACCGGCCTGCCTACGCGCAGTGACCCATGTATCTCTCTCCCACTCACCCCTTCATGGTTTGTACTATAAATAGACCTTCCCCTCCTCCATTCTAGGGTTAGCAAAGTATTGGCTCATCTAGTTGAGCCTAGCTCCTACCACTACTCCTCTTGAGAGAGAGAGAGTGACCTCCCCCATGGAGATCAAGACCTCCATGTGAGCATGTGAGAAGATCCCCTAGTGGATTCAAGACCTCATCTCCTTCATAGGATTTGGGATGAACTCTACCTTGTATCTTTCCCTTTGATTGTTCATGTACCTTGTGGATCCATGTGTCTGTTAGTCTAGTGGATGTGTGGTTGGACTTGTTCTTGAGTGTTTCCCTTGTGATTTCCCCGTGTTCTTCCTCATGTTCTTCGTGTTCTTCGTAGGATCCCCTCCAATTCGTGAAAGATTGTCAATTAGGGTTCCACCCTACATCAGGTTCCTAAAGTTTAATTCACTCCTTTTCGTCATGTGGAGGAAGATTCGGATAAACTACGTCGCAAAATTGGATCTCAAAAGAGAGAATGACAAATTAAAAGAAGAAATTCGTGTCCTCAAGTGGAAGGACAAGCCTACCCATCATCACCACCATCAACGAAGAAGGAGACTGGAGTACATGGGTATGGGCACCACCCTTGGCTTGTGCCAAGCTTGGGGGAGGTGCCCCGGTATCGTATCACCATCACTTTTATCATCATTATCTATCTTAGTTTGATCCTTAGTTATTTTGTGAATTAGTGGAATAAAGTTTAGTATGATTTAGTTTTGAGTGCTTGCTTTGTGATATATCTATGTAATCGTTTGTGAAAGTTATATAATAAAGAGTAGTCTGAGTTGAGTGTTTTGCTTTTGTTGATCCAATCTTAGAAACAAAATAAAGAGAATAAAAAGTAAGATCATATGCTAATCCCATGGGGAGTGATGACTTCACATAAAAGAAGTATAATTGATAAAACTTGTTGGAAGTTAATAAACATAGTATTGGTCATTGTTGCAATTCATGAAAAAATAATAAGGGAAGAGAGGTCTCACATATAATTATACTATCTTGGACATCTTTTATGATTGTGAGCCCCCATTAAATATTCTATGTCAAATAGTCGACGTTGGACAAGGAAGACAACGTGATGAGTTATCTTTGCTTATATTCACATAGAAGTTATATTATTTTGGATCCTCTAACATGTGGTGCTTGCTCCCTATCTTTTGCTAGCCAAAATTCCATACTAAGTAGAGATACTACTTGTGCATCCAAAACCCTTGAACCCAGTTCTTGCCATGAGAGTCCACCATATCTACCTATGGATTGAATAAGATCCTTCAAGTAAGTTGTCATCGGTGAAAAAGTAATAAAAATTGCTCCTAAATATGTATGAACTTTTATTGTAAGGGAAAATAAGCTTTGTACGATCTTGTGATGGTGGAGAAATAAAAGTGACAGACTGCATAATAAAGGTCGCTATCACAAGGGGCAATATAAAGTGACATTCCTTTACATTAAGAGCTTGCACATCCAAAAACAAAAAGCGCATGACAACCTCTGCTTCCCTCTACGAAGGGCCTATCTTTTACTTTATGTGTTTACTTTTATGCAAGAGTCAATAGCATTCTCTTCTATTCTGTTTTTATTTTTTCTCTTGGCAAGCATCATGTGGTGGGGATAGATCCAGGCATATATATCTAGTTGGATGTAGGTCATCATGAGTTATTACTGTTGACATTACCCTTGAGGTAAATATGTTGGGAGGCGAAATTATAAGCCCCTATCTTTCTATGTGTCTGATTGAAACTTTTGCTCCATAAGTATGCCGTGAGTGTCAGCAATCATAGAAGACTAAATGATAGTTGAGTATGTGAACTTGCTAAACAAAGCTCTTACATAGACTCTTTCTGATAATATGATGAATTGCAATTGCTTCAGTGACTGAGATCATAGTTTGTTAGTTTTCAATATGGTTTATGGTTCATACTTTAACTTGTGGATGAATTGTCACTTTGTCATGAGAAGTTTTATGATAATATATTGCTGTTATAATAATGATTATGATGCTTTCATGTCCGTATTTTGTTTTATCAACACCTCTCTCTCTAAACATGTGGTCATGATTATCGATTTCGGTTTTTCGCTTGAGGACAAGCGAGGTCTAAGCTTGGGGGAGTTGATACGTCCATTTTGCATCATGTTTTCCTACTATTATTTATTATGTTATGGGTCATTATTTCACTTTATGATACAATTCTTAAGCCTTTTCTCTCTTATTTTGCAAGTTTCACAAGAAGAGGGAGATTGCCGGCAGCTGGAATTCTAGACCGGAAAGGGGTGAAAAAGAGATAGCTATTCTGCACAACTCCAAATGACCTGAAAATTTACGGAGAATTATTTTGGAATATATAAAAAATACTGGTGAAAGAATTACCAGGAGGGGGCCCACCAGTAAGCCACAAGCCTGGGGGCGTGCCCTACCCCCTGGCGCGCCCCCTGAGCTTGTGGGGCCCCTTGCAGGCCTCCGCCCCCCTCCTTCTGCTATATGAAGCCATTTGCCCTAGTAAAAAAATCATAAGAAGACTTTCGGGACGAAGCGCCGCTGCCTCGAGGCGGAACCTGGGCAGGAGCTATTTTGCTCTCCGGCGGAGCGATTCTGCCGGGGAAACTTCCTTCCGGGAGGGGGAAATCGAAGCGATTGACATCACCAACGATCCTCTCATCATGGGAGGACCAATCTTCATCAACATCTTCACCAGCACCGTCTCATCTCAAACCCTAGTTCATCTCTTGTATTCAATCTTTGTCTCAAAACCTCAGATTGGTACCTGTGGGTTGCTAGTAGTGTTGATTACATCTTGTAGTTGATGCTAGTTGGTTCATTTGGTGGAAGATTATATGTTCAGATCCTTAATGATATTCAATACCCCTCTGATCTTGAACATGAATATGATTTGTGAGTAGTTACTTTTGTTCTTGAGGACATGGGAGAAGTCTTGTCATAAGTAATCATGTGAATTTGGTATTCGTTCGATATTTTGATTATATGTGTGTTGTTGCTTCCTTTAGTGGTGTCGTGTGAACATCGACTACATGACACTTCACCATCTTTGGGCCTAAGGGAAGGCATTGTGGGGTAGTAATTAGACGATGGGTTGCTAGAGTGACAGAAGCTTAAACCCTAGTTTATGCTCTATTTCGTAAGGGGCTGATTTGGATCCATATGTTTCATGCTATGGTTAGATTTATCTTAATTCTTCTTTCATAGTTGTGGATGCTTGCGAGAGGGGGTAATCATAAGTGGGAGGCTTGTTCAAGTAAGAAAAGCACCCAAGCACTGGTCCACCCACATATCAAATTATCAAAGTAGCGAACGCAAATCAAACAAACATGATGAAAGTGACTAGATGAAATTCCCATGTGTCCTTGAGAATGCTTTGCTTATTATACGAGTTCGTTCCGGCTGGTCCTTTGCTATAAAAAGGATTGGGCCACCTTGCAGCTCTTTTGTTACCGTTACTACTTGTTACTTGTTACGAATTACACTGTTATCAAACTATCTGGTACCTACAATTTCAGTGCTTGCAGAGAATACCATGCTGAAAACCGCTTGTCATTTCCTTCTGCTCCTCGTTGGGTTCGACAATCTTACTTATCTAAAGGACTACGATTGATCCCCTATACTTGTGGGTCATCACGCCCCCTCAAGCTCAACGACTTGCGCACCATGCGCCAGCGTCCTGATGAGACTCTCTGCAAGTACACCCAGCGCTTCAGCCAAGTGCGCAACAAGATCCCGCGCGCTTCCCACTCCGCGATCATCTCCACGTTCTCCTCCAGCATCACGGACTTCCGGATGCGTGAGAAACTCACCATCAACGACGAGCTCGACACCGCGGTCGAGCTGTTTGACCTCGCCGACAGGTCCGCCAAGCCTGAAGAGGGCCGCCTCTTCGCGCACAACGACCCATACATGGCGCCTGACGCCGCCAAGGCCAAGAGCAAGGGCGCCAAGCACAAGGGCCCCGCCGTGCTTGCGGCGGAGCCCTGATACGTCTCCATCGTATCTACTTTTCCAAACACTTTTGCTCTTGTTTTGGACTCTAATTTGCATGATTTGAATGAAACTAACCTGGACTGATGCTGTTTTCAGCAGAACTACCATGGTGTTGTTTTTGTGCAGCAATCAAAGTTCTCGGATTTGGACGAAACTTTTTGGAGAATTTTTAAGGAATATATAAAAATTATTGGCGCAAGAATCAATAGAAGAGGGGCCACCTATTGCCCATAAGGCAACAGGGCGCGAGCCCCCCTAGGGCGTGCCCTGATGCCTTGTGGGGCCCACAGGCGGCCGTCTGACCTAATTGCAACGCTATAAATTCTCTTTCCCCAAGAAAAAAAATAAGAGAAGAAGTTTCATCGCGTTTCACGATACAAAGCCGCCGCCACCTCCTGTTCTTCATCGGGAGGGCTGATCTGGAGTCCGTTCGGGGCTCCGGAGAGGGGGATTAGACGCCGTCGTCATCATCAACCATCCTCCATCACTAATTTCATGATGCTCACCACCAGGCGTGAGTAATTCCTTCGTAGGCTTGCTGGACGGTGATGGTTTGGATGAGATTTATCATGTAATCGAGTCAATTTGTTAGGGTTTTGATCCCTAGTATCCACTATGTTCTGAGATTGATGTTGCTATGACTTTGCTATGCTTAATGCTTATCACTAGGGCCCGAGTGCCATGATTTCAGATCTGAACCCTTTATGTTTTCATGAATATATTTGTGTTCTTGATCCTATCTTGCAAGTTATATGCACCTATTACGTGTTATGATCCGCATACCCCAAGGTGACAATAATTGGGATTCTTTCCGGTGATTGTCGTAGTTTGAGGAGTTCATGTATTCACTAAGTGCTAATGCTTTGTTCCGGTTCTCTATTAAAAGGAGGCCTTAATATCCCTTAGTTTCCTTAAGGACCCCGCTGTCGGTACCAAAACCGGCATATCTCGGGTAGGGGTCCGAACTGTGGATCTTGGAGTCAACGGGTAACAGGGAACGTAGAGACAGCGATTTACCCAGGTTCGGGCCCTCTCGAAGAGGTAAAGCCCTACATCCTGCTTGATTGTATTGATGTACGGGTTTGTATGATGATTACAAAGTTGATCTACCTCGAGATCGGATGGACTAAACCCTAGGTGGGTATGATGATAATGGTTCCTCCCCCTACGGCCTAAACCCTCCGGTTTATATAGACACTAGGGGTACCTAGGGTTACATACAGTCGGTAACTATCAAGAGATATCCATGCCGGTCACGCTATCTTTTCTTGGAGGAGACGCCAAGTCTTTGGAGGTTTCCTTCTAGAGCCCGTGGTTGTCTATAGTCCGGCCTTCGTTCGGTGAGTCAAGAGTGGCCCATCAGTCCGGCCCAAGAGAGATAGGCCGGTGATAGCCCACAAGTATAGGGGATCAATTGTAGCTTTTTCGATAAATAGGAGTGTCGAACCCAACTGAAAGGGCATGTAGCCCCTAAGTGTGGTTTTGATAATTAATGACAATCTCTATGGACTAATGTTTTCAGTGAGATATATTTGAAGGTTTTGTCCATAGATGGTGCCTTAAGGATATTGGATGGAATCAAGGATGAAGTCCATATATATGAAGATATATTTGCTCTAAGCTTAGTTATTAAATGACAATTCCTATGGAGCATCAAGTGCATTGAATCTTATATGAAGATATGTTCCATAGTGATGCTTGAAGTGCATTGGGTTATTTTGTGAAGAATGCCATCAAAGCATCCGAAGAAGTCCTTATGGTATCCTTCTCTAGATACACCGTGCTCACGAGCTTGTACCGTGCGCATGGGGTCGAGTGTCAACTCTCTGGATACCCCATGTAACGGGGCCTAGGTGTTTTGCTTTCGAGATCCCATGTCCAGTGAGGTTTCAAGTTGATCTTCGGGGATTTCTATTGAAACCATCAAGATTGATTTCAATGCCTAATCAAATTATGTTCATGGTGGAGTTCATTGGAGGATCTCAAAGATTGACATATTTGGGCTTTTAAGGATCAAGGGCTTGAGAGAATAATCAAAGAGAAGAATTCAAGTTATGGTTTCAAGACAAGATCATGATGAGCTCATGTGTTGGGTTTAGGTTGATCAAGTCTTGAAGCAAGCAACTAGAGTGAAGAATTCATTGTGCCTCTCAAGAGCTTGTGATGGAGTTTTTAGAAGGGCTAGTGGTGACCAAGATGATATTCATAGTGGAACTTGATATGGTCATGAAAGAGTCTTTGGTGATATAGTCATGAAGCAATGAAGGGAAATGAAGAGTTCATTGTGGCTTTCAAGAAACCAATATGGGGCATAAAGTAAAGATGTTGGTTGACCAAGATGAAGCTCGAAGATTATATCTAGATGGTCAACTCACAAAGCGCAAACATTGTACCACATGGGATCAAGTGATCTAGTGGTATGGTAAGTAGTTATGAATTGTGCTTTGTTACCTAACCCATGCTATGTGTTTGTTATGTCTATGTGGGTTAGGTGTTTCTCATGGGCTTGCATCAAAAGGAAAGATTTCAAGTAGCCTATGTGTGGATGACATCAAGTGGTGATGGTCATCGGGTTCGAGGAGTCCAAGTGCAAGATGAGAAGCCGGAGGTTATATGCTTTGAAGCTTGCGGTCCACATCATGGTAATGTGCATGTGAAGATGGGCTTAAGTTAAGGTTTCCCTCATTGCATTACGAGGAAGCAATTCGAGTATCTTCACCAAGTGGTTGTGGACAAGAAAGGGATTCCAACTTGAGGAAGCTCAAGTTGAATATGCATGGCAAAGGTATAACTTAGCTAGGTTTTCCTAGTTTTGCCGGTCTCATAGTGCTTGGTGGGAGACCGGATTATAGGTTTGATAGCCGTACTATCAAGAGGGACTTTCGGGTGAGTAGCTTGATCACGTCGCATGTAGAGAGCTCAAACCTTTGCATTACTTGCATCATTCTTTCTTGTTGATCTTGGGTGGTTCTCTATGTGAGGACCTTGGGCTCTTCCACAGCTTCAAAACGAGCCCAAGATCATCGAATTCGGAGTTCGTATGCCAAAGTTGTGCATGATTTAGTGGGCTGCTGCAGGCTGTTCTGGATACCCCGTAGGCACGGGGTGTTGACCCCGTGTGCACGGGGCCCCCGTGCACATGGGCTTGTACCGTGCGCACGGGACCCCGTGGGCACGGGGTCTCAACCCCCGTGTGCACGGGGTGTCCAGAATCAGCCCGTTGAGCCCCAACGGCTTGTTTCAGAGTTTGGCTATTTAAGGGCTCCTTCCTCCCACCGGCTGGGGGTTGGTTCTTACACTTTCTAAACACCATTTTGAGCCTCTTACCACCTCTCCCAAACCCCTATCTCCCCTCTATGTGAAGGGTGATTTGTGGATGGTTCTTGGAGTCATTCGTTCATTTCTTCCATTGCATCTTCTCTCTTCAATCTCCTACTTTCTTGAGTTGCATCTTGTAAGATTGAGAGAGTGAGTTGAGTATTTGTTGCTTGACCTTGCTTTGCATTTGTTGCATTAGTTTGAGCTCCCCACATCGATTAGTTCGAGTGAGAGTCTGTGAGTTTATTACTCTTGGAGGTTTCCGCCTCCTAGACGGTTTGGTGATATACTTGAGAAGATTGTGAAGAGGCCTAGGTGGCCAAGGTTCCCTCCGGAAGCTTCCTTTTGTGGTGTGCTCTGGGGAAGGGTGTGAAGTGGCCTAGGTGGCCAAGGTTCCTCTAGAAGCTTCCTTACTTGTGGTGTGCTCCGGATAAGTTTGTAAAGGTGTGGTGGTCGCCTTCAAGACCAACCCCGAGTGAATCGAGGCTCATCCGTTGGGGGTGACTCAAAAGGGAGAATACGGTGAGTCACTTGGTGGCGCCTCGAAGCTTTGGCTTCGGCACCGCTCTAACAGAGATTAGCACTCTCACGAGTGTGAACTTCGGGATAAATCCGCGTCCCCGACTCACTTGTGGTTATCTCATACCCACACCCTTTACTTTCCGCAATTCATACTTGCTCATATTGATATATCTTGTCCTAGTTGAATTGCTTAGTTGTTCCTACATTTCCATATCTTGTGATATAGTTTGTGCTTGCTAGTTTCCTTAAGGTCCTATCTTGTTTAGCATAGGTTGTTGGTGCACTTAGTCGAGCCTAGCATATTTAGGATTTGTGCTTGAAAAGTATCCGTTTAGTTTAATTCCGCATTAGGATAAAGCCAAATCCGTAAAAGTTTTAAAACGCCTATCCCCCCCCCTCTAGTCGTCATCTAGATCCTTTCAATTGGTATCAGAGCTTTGGTCTCTCCTTGCTAGGCTTCACCGCCTAGAGAGTAAAGATGTCGACTAGTGGTTTAGTGCACGATGACACTTCTTGTTTTAGTGGCACAAACTATCACTTGTGGAAAATTCGCATGCTTTGTCATTTCCGGGCCATGGGTCCAAATTTTGTGCGAATTGTTCTTGTAGGGGCTTCTCCATGGAAGGACGAACTTTTTCCAACTAGTGAGGAAAATGATGATATGCTTTGTGGGTATGGTGCTAAGAATGTCATAATCCGGTCTATATCCCTCAAAGTGTTTGAGTCAATTATGACTTGTGTGTCGGCTCATGAGATGTGGACCAAACTTGATGAAATATATGGTGGGTCCAATCTTGATGAGGTCAATCATATTTCGGAGGAGTCACTTGAGGAGTTCTCCACATCCTCATATCATGAAGAACTCCATATTGCGTCCCCTTCCATGTGCTCGGTCATTTCAAATTCTTCCACCTCACCATCATATGGCTTTTCCCAAGGTAATGACATGGTGAGTGGAAATATCATTTGTAATGATGTTGGTGTGCTCATCATTGATGATCTTTCAGGCATAAATGCTAATGTTGTAGCGTCTTTGGACTTGAACACATCTAGCAAAAATGACATACATTCTTGTGTTGATAATCCTTGCATATCTTATAGAGATTCCTTGAATAAATCTTGTGATGATATGCTTGATATTCCTTGTTGCCATGATCTATATGCTTCTATTTCCTCTAGTTGTTGTTTGCCTAACAATGTAGAGGAAATAAAGAAAAATAGTGCACACATCATTAATGAAGAAATTGCTAGAAGAGCAAAGAAGGACATCACCACGTTGGAGAGGAAATGCTATGAGTGTCAAGAGGATGGACTTGGATATCCTACTCTTGATGATGAAGAATCTCCCTCTCCAAAATAATCATCATCAACCTCCGATGTTCACATGTGCCTCATGGCAAGAGGTACTACCGAGGTATCATCTACTCATAGTAATGATAATGATGAGAGTGATGATGAATGTGATAGGGATATGAGTCAAGAAATATATGAAATTGGTAATTCTCTTCGTGGGGTAAATAAGAACACTTATGAGATGCTTAAAGATCTTATTACTCATTTTGGAAAGTGTAATGATTTACTTCACGAAGAGCAAGAACAAAATGATAAACTTGATTGTAACCTTCTTGATGCTCTAGAAACTCTTAGAGACTTAGAATCTTCCAAAGAAGAGATTGAAGTTGCTCATGATCAAGTTAAAGAGGATTTTGAGCACCTTGACCTTGGCTACAAGAATGTCAAAGGAGAGCTCACCAAACTCTCTAAGTCTTATGAGAAACTTCAAGCTACTCATGTGAAGTCTCTAGTTTCTTCTAGCTCCTCTCATATTGTCAATGATGCTTGTGCTACTAACTCTACTTCTTGTGAAGCATCTATCTTGAAGGAGAATGTTGAGCTAAGGGCTCAACTTGTTTTGCTAACTAGCAATTATGGGAAATTAGGAGAAAGTCATGAAAAGCTCTCGGGCTCTCATGATGACCTTCTAATCTCCCATGAAAGGCTAAAGTTAGCTCATGAAGCTATTGTGACTAAGGTAACATCTCGTGAGCCTCATGTGGACATTAGCACTATTTCTACTCAAAATGCTTCATTGACATGTGCTAGTCCTAGTGATTCATCTAGACATATTATTGCCAATTCTTATGATGAATTGCTCTCCTTGCCTTGTTGCTCTAACAATGAAGCTTCTAGTTCCTCTAGTACTTTTGTTGATCCTAACCTTGTAGAGGAAAACAAAGAGCTCAAGGCCCAAGTCACTATTTTGAAGTAAGACTTGGAGAAGTGTCATGAAGGGAACTCCACTCTCAAAAATATCTTGAGTGTTCAAAAATCCCCTCATGACAAGGGTGGACTTGATTTCACTTCCAACAACAAGAAGTCCAAGAACAAGAAGAAGGGACAAGACCAAGTCAAGAATGAGGCCAACATTACATGCTTCAAGTGCAAGAATGTTGGACACCATGTGAAATCTTGTCCGTTGAAGAAGAAGGCTTCAAATGTGAAGCAACAAGGGAAGCGGCCTCAAGTTCAATCTCAAGGTAAACCTCAAGTTCAATCTCAAGGTCAACCTCAACTTGAAGAAAGGTCACTACCAATGAGGAACCAAGATAATGCTCCCCAAGTTAAGAAAATAAAGAAGAAGAGAAGGGGGAGCACATGTTGCTATAATTGTCGTGAGAAGGGACACATATCTTCATCTTGTCCCAACGGTAACATCCCTAAGCCTCCTCTAGTCAATGATCGTTATTCGCTTAGGAAGGATGTTGTTGGCAATTTGTTTGCCAGTTTGTTGGCGTCCAAAGTGGTTTGGAAATGGAAAAGGCCATTTGGGTTGCCAAGCCTATTATGACTAACTTCTTAGGACCCAGCTTGGTTGGGGACCATCAAGCTCAAACTTGATCAATAGGTGTGTGGAGGACATTGGAGATTTGGCTAGTTCATGAAGAAAAGAATATTCACCATTTATTTGTTCGAGCCAAGTCTTGTGGATTATCTTATATTATCTATCCAATGTTCCTCTTTGCGGTAACTTGTATTTATATTGCTTACATTGAAAGTTACTCGCCCCTTGCTTGCTTAGGTTTTGTATCTAGAATGTGCATTTATATGTTGTGTTTCTTAGTATGCTTGATTTGTGTTATCTAGCATGTGTAGGTTGCATTGCACATCATATAAGATAAGTTGTGTTTGTTGTCTTGAGCCTCATTTGTATCTTGTTTGGCTCTTGCGAGATATTAGTGGATCATCACATTATGGGGGAGTGTTATGTTTTGTGCACATCACAAACCCAAAATGTTAATATGAGAAATACCACATAGTATTGATATTCAATATTATCTAGTCACTATGTGGTATGTCAAGCTCATTTGAAATTCAAATTCTCAGAGTATCCATTAATTATCTCTTGTTGGTTTTTATTTGCCTTTGTAGTGTGCTTGCCGTGGTATCCAGAAAGTTGCAACAGAAAAGTTCTGGATACCCCGTGCGCACGGGGTCTTTGACCCCCGTGCGCACGGGGTACTGCGTAACTCCCTGGGTACCCCGTGCGCACGGGGTCTTTTGACCCCCGTGCGCACGGGGTACTGCGTAACTCCCTGGATACCCCGTGCGCACGGGGTCTTTTGACCCCCATGCGCACGGGGGGGTGGTTTCTTCTCTGGACACACCGTGCGCACGGGGCTGACCTAGCCCGTGCGCACGGGGTCCAATGGGCAGAAACGCCCACCCGGCCAAGTACGCTATAAATCTCTCATGTGCTTTGGTTTATGTTTTTGATCTTGTGCATCTTCGAAATCTACCACCGAGTGTTAATTCCAAATGCCATTTGTATTCTCTTGCAATTGGTATTTCTTCATGTGGTAGAACTTTATGATCATCTTCTTCTCGGCTCGTGTTTCAACTTGCCTTATCTCACTGCTTGTACTATCTATTATCTACTTGAGTGAGATAAGCCTTTGAGCATGTGTGTAATGAATATCCTATATGCTCATTGGTTTTTGCTTAGTTCATATGTTGTACTTTGTGTGCGGTCCTGTGTGGATTCGTCACTTTGATATAATTTGGACAACTTGAATGCTTTATGTTATTATTGGAGTATTCATCGTTTATGTGTTCTTTTGTCCAAATTGTATCTCTTTGGATCTTGGTAGGCTTGTGCATGCATTTTTATTTATATTCTTCTTCATGCCTTGCTTGCTCTACTTGATCCTCTATATAGGGTAAACTCCATAAAATCATTAATGGTTAAAAGTGTGCATAAACTTCAAGTTCATATCCTTTTGCACATATTTAATGTGGAGTTTGCCCTATGTATTGTGGTTGTGCTAACTACTTCGGACCCAATATGTTTGGGGACCAAATTGTACCTTAATGTGTTTTAGGTACTTTGGAGAAGCATTGGATGCTTGGCTTATTCACGAGGAAGGTGGAGACACCGTGGGAAATTATTAGAGCCAAGCTTGATTGATTCTTTGATTTGAGGGAGAAGATAAATGAAAACCCGGTTCGGTTGTAAGTGTTTCATTCCTATCATGAAAACCCGGTTAACAAAATTTGGGTCTTTTTGTTGGATATGCATCAAGCTCCCACACTTACTTATTCTCAATAAATCCACGGGATGTATTGAGGAAATGGCGAATGTGGAGTTTGATGAGGATAACGGCTTCCATGCAAAGCAAATTGTTTCAAGTGTTGTAGGTGATGAGGCTCCTTCCCAAGCTACAAGTACAATGGGGATTGGTCATATTCTTCCACAAGAAACACCCCATGTCCATGTAGAAGAAGAAGAAGGAGTAAGAGCCCCTCTTGTGGATCCATCACAAGGGAAGTCATCACCCCCAACACAAGAGCAAGATGCTATGGGAGATCATGTACCTATCCAAGAACAAGATCAAGTCCCTCATGTTCGCGTGCTAGATCAAGGGCCCGTTGAACCAATGCTCTCTCGGTAACAAGTACTTACCTCATGCATTTATTTAAATTAGAGTCAACATTATGTATGTTGCATCATGGCATGATTAGTACTTGTTGAGTTTGTGTTTCTTGCAAAAGCTTAAACCTCCTTATTGCATCTATGAGACATTTGAGAAGAAGCATATCATGGGGATCTATAAAACCATGCTCATGGTCCACTTATCCCAAATATGCCAATTAAGCAATTTATTGCATACCAATTCCTCAAAGTGCTCTTATGTGCAATATTGATAAATTTGCAAAAACACTCAATTTGGTTGTGGTTTTTTTTCTCTCATGCTTAGTAATTCATTTTTATGCAAATGAGATCAATTTACGCCATGTGCCATGTGCCATGTGCCATGTGACATAGCTCTTATGCTAAAGATCAAGTTTGTATAATGATGGATTCATTCATGGATATCATGCTCTTATCTTTTGTATCTTTTTTGTGTGTGCAAGTTTCTTTGTGGATGCTGATCTTGATGATTATTGGCCACTTAAGAAACTCATACACATGAGAAAGTGCATATCCCTCTTTGATATCCTTTTTTCCTCGCCAGTCACTTGGATTGTCTCTTTTTATTCTTTGGTGAATCTGGTAAGAGGTTGAGTAGTGAGTGCTTGTATGTGTTGCATATATCATTGCACTCATGAGTTATTGGATATATTTTGGACCCATGCTTAGCATGATTATCATATTGGATATC
This sequence comes from Elymus sibiricus, assembly GCA_039707655.1. Lineage (NCBI taxonomy): Eukaryota > Viridiplantae > Streptophyta > Magnoliopsida > Poales > Poaceae > Elymus > Elymus sibiricus. Next base: position 258,760,414 of record CM077676.1, read on the forward strand.
TCCTTTATCCCTTGTCCAAAATATGCTCTTTGGATCTTTTTCGTGGTTGATTCTCATGTTTTATCTTCTTGTTGCATTCTATGGATCCCCAATATAGTTTGAGCTCCTCCATTTATTCATAAATGGGTATGTGCATTTGATTCCACTCACATATGAGAAATGCGCAAATTAAGGAGGAACTCATACTATATTGGCCTTCTAGATTTCTTCCATTTTGGCATTTGATGCCAATGGGGGAGAAGTTTAGAGGGTTTAGGAGAAGTAGGTTGGTTCTTGTCTTTCATGCATATCTACATTTGTTGTGCTTGCTTGTTGCATGGATGTGTATATAGAGAAAACTCCACCAAGTTCTTTCACGTGCATATGTTGTGGGGGAGTTTGCTCTATATAGTGTGGTTCTACTAGCATCAAATTCTTGTGTACTATTTCGATGCTAGTACAACCGGTTTTGATAACATCAACTATCTTTGTGATATTTGAGGCTATCAAAACCACCTCAAGTATACAATTTATTCTCGGATAGATTGCATACTTGTTTTAAATTCATTATATAAACCCTCTTGTTGAGATTATCATCAATTACCAAAATGGGGGAGATTGAATGGGCATGTAGCCCCTAAGTGTGGTTTTGGTAATTAATGACAATCTCTATGGACTAATGTTTTCAGTGAGATATATTTGAAGGTTTTGTCCATAGATGGTGCCTCAAGGATATTGGATGGAATCAAGGATGAAGTCCATATATATGAAGATATATTTGCTCTAAGCTTTGTTATTAAATGACAATTCCTATGGAGCATCAAGTGCATTGAATCTTATATGAAGATATGTTCCATAGTGATGCTTGAAGTGCATTGGGTTGTTTTGTGAAGAATGCCATCAAAGCATCCGAAGAAGTCCTTATGGTATCCTTCTCTAGATACACCGTGCTCACGAGCTTGTACCGTGCGCATGGGGTCGAGTGTCAACTCTCTGGATACCCCATGTAACGGGGCCTAGGTGTTTTGCTTTTGAGATCCCATGTCCAGTGAGGTTTCAAGTTGATCTTCGGGGATTTCTATTGAAACCATCAAGATTGATTTCAATGCCTAATCAAATTATGTTCATGGTGGAGTTCATTGGAGGATCTCAAAGATTGACATATTTGGGCTTTTAAGGATCAAGGGCTTGAGAGAATAATCAAAGAGAAGAATTCAAGTTATGGTTTCAAGACAAGATCATGATGAGCTCATGTGTTGGGTTTAGGTTGATCAAGTCTTGAAGCAAGCAACTAGAGTGAAGAATTCATTGTGCCTCTCAAGAGCTTGTGATGGAGTTTTTAGAAGGGCAAGTGGTGACCAAGATGATATTCATAGTGGAACTTGATATGCTCATGAAAGAGTCTTTGGTGATATAGTCTTGAAGCAATGAAGGGAAATGAAGAGTTCATTGTGGCTTTCAAGAAACCAATATGGGGCATAAAGTAAAGATGTTGGTTGACCAAGATGAAGCTCGAAGATTATATCTAGATGGTCAACTCACAAAGCACAAACATTGTACCACATGGGATCAAGTGATCTAGTGGTATGGTAAGTAGTTATGAATTGTGCTTTGTTACCTAACCCATGCTATGTGTTTGTTATGTCTATGTGGGTTAGGTGTTTCTCATGGGCTTGCATCAAAAGGAAAGATTTCAAGTAGCCTATGTGTGGATGACATCAAGTGGTGATGGTCATCGGGTTCGAGGAGTCCAAGTGCAAGATGAGAAGCCGGAGGTTATATGCTTTGAAGCTTGCGATCCACATCATGGTAATGTGCATGTGAAGATGGGCTTAAGTTAAGGCTTCCCTCATTGCATTACGAGGAAGCAATTCGAGTATCTTCACCAAGTGGTTGTGGACAAGAAAGGGATTCCAACTTGAGGCAAGCATTAAAGTCATCATCAAGCTCAAGTTGAATATGCATGGCAAAGGTATAACTTAGCTAGGTTTTCCAAGTTTTGGCGGTCTCATAGTGCTTGGTGGGAGACCGGATTATAGGTTTGATAGCCGTACTATCAAGAGGGACTTTCGGGCGAGTAGCTTGATCACGTCGCATGTAGAGAGCTCAAACCTTTGCATTACTTGCATCATTCTTTCTTGTTGATCTTGGGTGGTTCTCTATGTGAGGACCTTGGGCTTTTCCATAGCTTCAAAACGAGCCCAAGATCATCGAATTCGGAGTTCGTATGCCAAAGTTGTGCATGTTTTAGTGTGCTGCTGCACGCTGTTCTGGATACCCCGTGGGCACGGGGTTTTGACCCCATGTGCACGGGGCCCCCATGCACACGGGCTTGTACCGTGCGCATGGGACCCCGTGGGCACGGGGTCTCAACCCCCGTGTGCACGGGGTGTCCAGAATCAGCCCGTTGAGCCCCAACGGCTAGTTTCGGAGTTTGGCTATTTAAGGGCTCCTCCTCCCACCGGTTGGGGGTTGGTTCTTACACTTTCTAAACACCATTTTGAGCCTCTTACCACCTCTCCCAAACCCCTATCTCCCCTCTATGTGAAGGGGGATTTGTGGATGGTTCTTGGAGTCATTCGTTGATTTCTTCCATTGCATCTTCTCTCTTGAATCTCCTACTTTCTTGAGTTGCATCTTATAAGATTGAGAGAGTGAGTTGAGCATTTGTTGCTTGACCTTGCTTTGCATTTGTTGCATTAGTTTGAGGTCCCCATATCAATTAGTTCGAGTGAGAGTCCGTGAGTTTATTACTCTTGGAGGTTTCCGCCTCCTAGACGGTTTGGTGATATACTTGAGAAGATTGTGAAGAGGTCTAGGTGGCCAAGGTTCCCTCCGGAAGCTTCCTTTTGTGGTGTGCTCCGGGGAAGGGTGTGAAGTGGCCTAGGTGGCCAAGGTTCCTCCGGAAGCTTCCTTGCTTGTGGTGTGCTCCGGAGAAGTTTGTAAAGATGTGGTGGTCGCCTTCAAGACCAACCCCGAGTGAATCGAGGCTCATCCATTGGGGGTGACTCGAAAGGGAGAATACAGTGAGTCACTTGGTGGCGCCCCGAAGCTTTGGCTTCGGCACCGCTCTAACGGAGATTAGCACTCTCACGAGTGTGAACTTCGGGATAAATCCGCGTCCCCGACTCACTTGTGGTTATCTCATACCCACACCCTTTACTTTCCGCAATTCATTCTTGCTCATATTGATATATCTTGTTCTAGTTGAATTGCTTAGTTGTTCCTACATTTCCATATCTTGTGATATAGTTTGTGCTTGCTAGTTTCCTTAAGTGCCTATCTTGTTTAGCATAGGTTGTTGGTGCACTTAGTCGAGCCTAGCATATTTAGGATTTGTGCTTGAAAAGTGTCCGTTTAGTTTAATTCCGCATTAGGATAAAGCCAAATCCGTAAAAGTTTTAAAACGCCTATTCCCCCCCCCCCCCCTCTAGTCGTCATCTAGATCCTTTCACCAGCGAGGAGCTAAAGGTAGAATTAATATTCCCTTCAAGTTCTATTGACCACCGATACAACTCTACGCACACTTTACGTTTGCTTTACCTAGAACAAGTATGAAACTAGAAGTACTTTGTAGGTGTAATACTAGAACTACTTTGCAAGAATAAAACTAGGAGTACTTTGCGAGAATAAAACTACGAGTAATTTGCAAGATAATAAAAGTTAGTTGTTTAGTAGAAAGTTTTTGTAACACAAGAGAATGATTTGCCCATAGGCAATCGATAACTAGACCAGTAATCATTATTACAATTTTATATGAGGGAGAGGCATGAACTAACATACTTTCCGTACTTGGATCATATGCACTTATGATTGGAACTCTAGCAAGCATCCGCAACTACCAAAGATCATTAAGGTAAAACCCAACCATAGCATTAAGTATCAAGTCCCCTTTACTCCCATACGCAACAAACCCCTTACTCGGGTGTAAGCTTCTGTCACTCTAGCCGCCCACTATAAGAGAATTATGAACGTATTGCAAACCCTACAACGGGGATCCCTCACGCTTGCGCGACACGGAGGGCACCATAGGATAGCACCAAAATAAAACATACAACTCAAACCAATCACGATCATCAATCAACCCATAGGACAAAACGAATCTACTCAAACATCATAGGATGGCCACAAATCATTGGATAATAATATGTAGCATTAAGCATCATGTTTAAGTAGAGATTACAGCGGGGAGAAGAGGTGTTACACCGCTGCATAGAGGAGGAGAGAGTTGGTGGTGACGGCGGCGAAGTTGTTGGTGTAGATCGCCGTCACGATGTTTCCCCCGGCGGCGCTCCGACGCCACCGGAAGAGAGGGGGAGAGAGAGCAACCTCCTTCTTCTTCTTGCTTGGCCTTCCCCCTAGATGGGAAGAGGTTTTCCCCTCTGGTCCTTGGCCTCCATGGCACCTGGAGGGGCGGGAGCCCCTCCGAGATTGGATCTCTCTCTCTGTTCTCTTCTGTTTCGCGTTCCTGTTTTCTGGCCTTTCACCGTTTCTTAAATTCCCGGAGATCCGTAACTCCGATTGCGCTGAAATTTTAACATGATTTTTTTCCGGATATTAGCATCCTTGCAGCCGAAGAAGAGCCCCAACCAACTTACGGTGTGCCCACGAGGCACCACCGCACGCCAGGGGGGGCCCGCGTCCAGGTGGCTTGTGGAGGCTATGGGCCTCCGTTTGCGTTGATTCCACCTCCAAAAAATCACATATATTCCAAAATAATTCTCCGTAAATTTTTATTGCATTTGGACTTCGTTTGATATGGATTTTCTATGAAACAAAAAACAAGCAGAAAACATGAACTGGCACTGGGCACTGGATCAATATGTTAGTCCCAAAAATAATATAAAATGTTGCCAAAATATGTGTAAGTTGTAGAATATTGGCATGAAACAATCAAAAATTATAGATACGACAGAGACGTATCAGCATCCCTAAGCTTAATTCCTGCTCGTCCTCGAGTAGGTAAATGATTAAAAAGATAATTTTTGATGTGGAATGCTACCTAGCATAATCTTGATCATATAATCTAATCATGGCATGAATATTAAGACACGAGTGATTCAAAGCAATAGTCTATAATTTGATATAAAGACATCAATACTCAGGCATCCCAACAAACAATCATGCCTTTCATAATAAAAATGCTAAAGAACGCTATCCCTACAAAATCATATAGCCTTGTCTTGCTCCATCTTCTTAACACATAATATAAATCATGAACTACCCCGGTGTCAGCCAAGCAATTGGTTCATACTTTTTAACGCGCTTCAGCTTTTTCAACCCCCACGCAATACATGAGCGCAAGCCATGGATATAGCACTATGGGTGGAATAGAATGCGGTGGTAGAGATTAATATGGAGAAGACAAAAAAGGAAGAAAGTCTCACATCGACGCGGCTGATCAACGGGCTATGGAGATGCCCATCAATTGATGTCAATGCGAGGAGTAGGGATTGCCATGCAACGGATGCACTAAGAGCTATAAGTGTATGAAAGCTCAACATGAAAACTAAGTGGGTGTGCATCCAACTTGCTTGCTCATGAAATCCTCGGGCATTTGAGGAAGCCCATTATCGGAATATACAAGTCAAGTTCTATAATGAAAATTCCCACTAGTGTATGAAAATGAAAGCATAGGAGACTCTCTATATGAAAAACATGGTGCTACTTTGAAGCACAAGTGTGGAAAGGATAGTAACATTGCCCCTTCTCTCTTTTTCTCTCATTTCATTTTTTTGTTTTCTCTCTTTTTTTCTTTTTTTTGTTGGGCTCTTTTTGGCCTTTTTTTTTTCTTTTCTCCTTTTTTTTAATTTTCGTCCAGAGTCTCATCCCGACTTGTGGGGGAATCATGGTCTCCATCATCCTTTCCTCACTGGGACAATGCTCTAATAATGAATAATGATGATCATCACACTTCTATTTACTTACAACTCAAAAAATTACAACTCGATACTAGAACAAAGTATGACTCTATATGAATGCCTCTGGCGGTGTACCGGGATGTGCAATGATCTAGCGTGGCAAAGATATCAAAAAACGGACAAGCCATGAAAATATCATGCTAGCTATCTTATGATCATGCAAAGCAATAAAACAATGAATGCTCAAGTCATATATATGATGATGATGGAAGTTGCATGGCAATATATCTCGGAATGGCTATGGAAATGCCATAATAGGTAGGTATGGTGGCTGTTTTGAGGAAGATATAAGGAGGCTTATGTGTGATAGAGCGTATCATATCACGGGGTTTGGATGCACCGGCGAAGTTTGCACCGACTCTTGAGGTGAGAAAGGGCAATGCACGGTACCGAAGAGGCTAGCAAATTGCGGAAAGGTGAGAGTGCGTATAATCCATGGACTCACATTAGTCATAAAGAACTCACATACTTATTACGAAAGTTTATTATCCCTCGAAGCAAAGTACTACTACACATGCCCCTAGGGGGGAGGTTGGTAGGAGTTAACCATCGCGCGCCCCCGACCTCCACGCAAAGGAAGACAATCAATAATAAATCATGCTCCAACTTCTTAGCATAACGAGAGACTATACATGCATGCTTCGGGAATCACAAACCTTAACACCAATATTCCTACTAAACCACAATCATTCACTAGTACCTCCCACATATTACCATCTCTATATCGTAAAACTATTGCAATGAATCAAACATATCATATTCAGTGATCTACAAGTTTTATGTAGGATTTTATGACTAACCATGTGAATGACCAGTTCCTGTTGACTCTCTAAATAGATATATGTGAAGCAAGAGAGTTTAATTCTTTCTACAAAAGACCACACTCTAATAAATATAAGTGAAGCAAAAGAGCATTCTACAAATAACGGTTTTCTATATGAAGAGAAACGAGCATCCAAACTTCAAATGATATAAGTGAAGCACATGAAGCATTCTATAAAGCCATACTCAAAAGATATAAGTGAAGTGCAAAGAGCATTCTATAAATCAACCAAGGACTATCTCATACCAGCATGGTGCATAAAAGAAAAGGGGAAAATAAACACAAAAGATGCTCCAAGAATTTACGCATATCATGTGAACAAAACAAAAACCGAGACATACCGATAATTGTCGAATAAAGATGGGATGCCTTCCGGGGCATCCCCAAGCTTGAGCTCTTGCCTCTCCTCATTCTTCTCATATCAATACCTCCTCGATCTTCGAACACTTCATCCACACAAAACTTAACCGAACTTTTTATTAGAAGGGTTAGTACATATAACATCAAATCCCATCATGTCCTGCTGTAACATTATTGTATAATTATAATCAAACATTACCCACTGTATGCTATCACAATTCTATGGCTCCCAAGTCAACGGGGCTCAACAAGATTTCAAACATACGCAAATAACGAAACTATAACAGCAATCTGTGAAAACAGGACAGTCTGTAAAGATGCAGATGGTACATATACTTCTGTAACTAAAAAAATTCTGAACAATTAGGACAAAATAAAAAATTTGCATAGCAGTACTGTGTAAAAATGTCAGAATTTTTGCACGTTCCAGTAAAAAATGTAAATTCATGCACTACAGCAAAGTTTCTGTTTTTGCACCGCACACACCAAACAAGCAATTGAAACATCCTAAAGGTAAATCTTGGCACATTATTTTTATAATACAATGGATTTGTACAAGGGGATAATTATTTTTGTTGAAAAGTTTCTGTAATCAAGGTTCACAAAGTTTCCATGGGCATGAACAAAGTTCAAGGCTAGCCCCCACTTCCACATTGCTCATCTTGTCTCACTTTCACTTTTCTTTTTGTAAAAGTTTTAGGTTCCCCTCTATATTTTTTTGTTTTTAAACTTTTTAAAAGAACACAACAGAAATAAATGACTCTCTAAAACTTCTGGGTTGTCTCCCTGGCAGCGCTTTCTTTAAAGCCATTAAGCTAGGCATACATTGCTCAAGTAATCGATCCACCCGGATCCCAAGGTATATCAAAGCCAATTTTAATTGACAATGATTTGTAATTTAGTAGTGAGCACAAAGAAACATATATCATGCAATGACGAAGTCTAACTCTCTTCCTATGCATCGGCATGTCATAAAAGAACAATTCATGCACATCAAGTAAAGGCCAATGCATAGTATAAACAGTTTCTTGCAATTTTATCGTATTGGAAACATAGAGAGGTGGAGATATAGTTCCTCTCTCATAATAATTGCAATTAGGAGCAGCAAGCACATGCATATTATATTCATTAAAATCATCATGTGTGATGGTAAAACGCAACCCATCAATATAATCCTTAATAAGCACAAACTTCTCCGATATAGTGTAGTTTGGAGAATTCAAAAAGATAATAGGACTATCATGTGTGGGTGCAATAGCAACAATTTCATTCTTAACATAAGGAACTATAGCAAGTTCATCTCCATAAGCATCATTCAAATTGGCATCATGGCCACAAGCATAGCAAGCATCAATTTCATCAAAAAGGGATATTTCAAACGAATCAACGGGATCACAACAATCATCATAGCATTCATCCTTCGGTAAGCACGAAGGGAAATTAAACAATGTATGAGTTGAAGAGTTACTCTCATTAGAAGGTGGGCACGGGTAGCTAATCCGCTCTTCCTCCTTTTGTTCTTCGCTCTCCTCGTCATCTTTTTCATCTAATGAGCTCGCAGTGTCATCAATTTCTTCTTCCATAGACTCCTGCAAAATATTAGTCTCTTCTTGGACAGCGGAGGTGTCCTCAATATATTCTTTCACATAAGCATTAGAAGCATAGTTTTCATGGCAATATTTAAGTATGGCAAAATTTTCAGATTTGTAAAGAGTAGCATCATACTTTTCAATCAAAGAAGCAATTTCATAAGCACCCTTAAAAGCAACAAATTCTTCAATTTGTTCAATATCATAGTAACTATAAACACCTTTAGCATAAGAAGATATGATTCCATTATCACTAAACTCACATTGGTAGGGAAGGTGTTTCTTAGGGTCTTCAGAACAACAAGTAAAATCATGTATTTCGCATAAATTCCAAGCATAGCAATGCATATTATTAATTTGATGCCATAAAAGTTTCCCTTTTTGAGATAAGCGGTGTCACACAAAATGAGCATGCTCATCTAATGATTTTCCCTCAACTAAGCTAGTTGGGTTTTTGGCACGAGCACATAGGGATCGAAGATGATCCAAGTAGAAAGCTTCGGCAGTATGATAGATTTTGGGTGGTTCTTCAACCATTGGTTTAGCAGGTACAACTAATTTTTTTGGTATTTTGCATTTCCTACCCATAACTAAAGATAGAAAACGAAACCACAAAATAAAATCTACTCAGTGATAAAGCAAACAAGCACACACACGAGAATATCAACCCCACGCTATTGCTCCCCGGCAACAGCGCCAGAAAAAGGTCTTGATAACCCACAAGTATAGGGGATCAATTGTAGCTTTTTCGATAAATAAGAGTGTCAAACCCAACGAGGAGCTAAAGGTAGAATTAATATTCCCTTCAAGTTCCTTCGACCACCGGTACAACTCTACGCACACTTTACGTTTGCTTTACCTAGAACAAGTATGAAACTAGAAGTACTTTGTAGGTGTAATACTAGAACTACTTTGCAAGAATAAAACTAGGAGTACTTTGCGAGAATAAAACTATGAGTAATTTGCAAGATAATAAAAGTTAGTTGTTTAGTAGAAAGTTTTTGTAACACAAGAGAATGATTTGTCCATAGGCAATCGATAACTAGACCGGTAATCATTATTGCAATTTTATATGAGGGAGAGGAATGAGCTAACATACTTTCCGTAATTGGATCATATGCACTTATGATTGGAACTCTAGCAAGCATCCGCAACTACCAAAGATCATTAAGGTAAAACCCAACCATAGCATTAAGTATCAAGTCCCCTTTACTCCCATACGCAACAACCCCCTTACTCGGGTGTAAGCTTCCGTCACTCTAGCCGCCCACTATAAGAGAATTATGAACGTATTGCAAACCCTACAGCGAGGATCCCTCATGCTTGCGCGACACGGAGGGCACCATAGGACAGCACGAAAATAAAACATACAACTCAGACCAATCACGATCATCAATCAACCCATAGGACAAAACGAATCTACTCAAACATCATAGGATGGCCACAAATCATTGGATAATAATATGTAGCATTAAGCACCATGTTTAAGTAGAGATTACAGCAGGGAGAAGAGGTATTACACCACTGCATAGAGGGGGAGAGAGTTGGTGGTGATGGCGGCGAAGTTGTTGGTGTAGATCGCCGGCACCATGTTTCCCCCGGCGGCGCTCCGACGCCACCGGAAGAGAGGGGGAGAGAGAGCCCCCTCCTTCTTCTTCTTGCTTGGCCTCCCCCCTAGATGGGAAGAGGTTTTCCCCTCTGGTCCTTGGCCTCCATGGCGCCCGGAGGGGCGGGAGCCCCTCCAAGATTGGATCTCTCTCTATCTGTTCTCTTCTGTTTCGCGTTCCTGTTTTCTGTCCTTTCACCGTTTCTTAAATTCCCGGAGATCCGTAACTCCGATTGCGCTGAAATTTTAACACGATTTTTTTCCAGATATTAGCTTCCTTGCGGCCGAAGAAGAGCCCCAACTGACTTACGGTGTGCCCACGAGGCACCACCGCACGCCACGGGGGGGGCGCCCAGGTGGCTTGTGGAGGCTGTGGGCCTCTGTTTGCGTTGATTCCACCTCCCAAAAATCACATATATTCCAAAATATTTCTCCGTAAAATTTTGTTGCATTTGGACTTCGTTTGATATGGATTTTCTGTGAAACAAAAAACAAGCAGAAAACATGAACTGGCACTGGGCACTGGATCAATATGTTAGTCCCAAAAATAATATAAAATGTTGCCAAAATATGTGAAAGTTGTAGAATATTGGCATGAAACAATAAAAAATTATAGATACGATGGAGACGTATCAGCTGGCAGCCCGAGGACCCCTTAGTCCGGGACACCCTCAGTAGCCCCCGAACTAGACTCCAATGCCGAGGTCGATTGTCTTCGTCAGCTCCATGCTCCAAGGGTCTTCGTCTTGGGGGGCGAGTTCCTTCCATCACCTGTGTTCGGTTTGGCAAAGTTCGGCCACTCGCAATCCTTCGATTAACGAGGTATGGCGGGGCCCGCTCTTTCTTTATTCAGAATTAATGACGCCCCTCGATTTCTACGCGCCTTGGGAAGGCAAGTGGACTGATAGTCTTTTACAGAAATGCCCTTCTTGGGAGAGAAAAACGCCTTTTAACAGGCCAAGGGCGCGAAGGTTAACGCATCCCACCTCCTGTCATTCCTCCCCACACCCCCGAGCCATCAAACAATGGCGAGCATCCCAGGCTCTTCCTCACGTCCTCACGGCCCCCTTCAAGGTGATTGGGCGAGCTGCTCAGTGTCCCGCCTGCGACTGGGTAGCCTCGAGACGCAAGGGTATCTACCCATTTCAGATCTCACGTCCACCCGCCCCGGATTGACATCTGCGAACGGCAAGGCCCTTGTGGAGAACTTTCCCGCCCCCCACGCGGAGGAAAGGATATGCTTCGTGCCCTTCCTCTTACGGGGCTTAGGCGTCCCCATTCATCTCTTCCTGAGGGGACTGCTGGAGTTTTACGGGATTCAGCTCCACCATCTTACCCCAGGATCTATTCTGCATATCTCGGGCTACGTCGCCCTTTGTGAGATGTTCCTGGGCTGTGAGGCCCATTTCGAGTTATGGAGGAAATATTTCTGCCTTGTCCCTCGCACCCGAGGAGGGATGATTTACGAGGTCGGCGGGGTCGAGGTATGGCGCATCGCCGGAACGGGATATCCCATAGGGACTCCCAAGAAGGATGCCGAGGAGTGGACCTCGGAGTGGTTTTATATTGAAGACGTCCCCCTATTCGATCCAGCTCGGAGGGGGTTGCCCGAATTCTCACTCGCTTCTCCGAAGAAGCGGTTCAACTGGCGCCCGAAGGGCTCTTCCCAAGGGGAAAGTGCTGAAGTAACGCGCCTAGCCGCTCAAGTGAGGTGGCTAGCCCACAACGGGTTAACCATCATTGATGTGATGGTAGCAGCCATTACCCGGTGCATTCAACCTCTCCAACAAAGGGTGCACCCCCTATGGTGCTACAACGGGGTGAATGACTCAACCCGATACACACGGAAAGGACCCGCCGATCAGGCGGCAATGGCAGTCGTATTGGCCGATCTCTTTAAGGGGGAAGAGCAAGAGTTTGTTTGACTAAGGCCCAAGGACGACTTTTCGAGCTATAAACCCATCGAAGCGGTGAGTCCAATTGTACTTCACCGTTCGGATGGTACACAAATTTTTCTTAATCGGATTTTTAATTCGTCCGAACAGAGCTGGAGGCGCTGGATCGAGACAGTGAGTTGCCCCGCTCCTCAACCGGAGAGTCGTTCTCACGAGGACGACCCAGGGTTTCACGACGATCCCGAGACATCGATCGATTTTAAGGAGGGAGTTTTCTATCAGGAGGGTCTCGATGGTTCTAAAGTGGCCCTCTTGGCTGATCACCCCGGGGCGCTTCCCTCCTCCGTTGTAAGTGACCAACGAGCCTCTTCTCGAAAAAGACGCTCAGCTTCTGCAACTCCGAATACACTGACTTCCACTCCCAAGGGCCGCCGCACAACGCGCCGGACATCCGCGAGAGCGGCGCCGGTGGCTCCAGCGGCGAGTGGCCACAGGGCGTCCAAACGTGCAGTGCCGACGGGAGTTACATCTTCCGCGCCTCCCCCAAAGAGGTATCGTATCCATTGTACTTTTAGTGTCTTCATCTTTGACAACCGCCGAGAATGTCATCAATGTTCTCGGCTGTGGCCCGCAGGCGATATGTAGAACCACCTTCACCCGCGGGCATTGAAGAGGTGCCGGGGGGTGACCCCAGACCACGATCCCCTGCCATGGCCGGTGCTACTTCCGGGCTCCCAGCCGAGGACCAACATCCGGAGGATTCAGGGGCGTCTCGGTCACCAACTCTGAGGTTGAAAGTGTGATGAATCACCTGCGGCGTAAGGCATCGCTACGACATTCTGCGTTTTCCGATCAATTGTTTAATGCTCTTAGTTCAGTAGATGCGTACCTCGGAGATGCCCAAACGGGACTCGAGGGGGTAGTTAAATTTATGTCCACTAGTCTGCAGGTATGCCATTGGTTTTAATAACCAATTGTCTAACCCAGTACCCCCGAGCCTTAATTTGGGCGGGACGGCCGAGTTAAGGGTCTGATGTTATAATGTCGTACTATGGTGCAGACTGTTTGGGAGCAGAACAAAAAGCTGACCGAAGACCTCGGGTTGACACAAACACAGTTGAAATCTGTGGAGGCCGAGCTGAATGAGGTCAAGAAATGAACCAGAGAGGCACACGGTAAGTGACAGACTTAAATGTGTGTCGTAAAGAATTATATGGGACACTTTTGCTAATGAAAGATTGGTCCATAGCAGCTGAGTCGATAAATCAACTGCAGAAGGATCTGGACACAGCCAGAGAGGCTCAACGGTATGCGGAGTCGCAGCAAGAAGCTGGTTACTACGTACTGACCCAAAGTCATGAGGAAAGGGATAAGCTCAAGCCAGAAAATCAACAACAGGCCCAAGAAATTAAGAGCTTGAAAGCTCAACTGGCTTTATCCCAGGAGGAGAACCGGAGACTAAGAGCTGGCATGTTCGGTGAGTGCAACCTAGTTTTTCAATACTTAGTCTGTGCGTATTTAGACAGTAATATGAACAATGCCGTGTCTCTTGTAGTTCTTCTGACTGGACGCCCCGAAGAGGAGGCCAGCTCTTTCGGACGGGACCTGCTGAAGGATCTATCTGCCGTACATGAGCGGGCCCCAAAAGCAATGAAGAGCATGTTTAAGGCATTATGGCCTGGCGAGGTGGCTCCGGAAGGGATGGCCGAACTCGCGAATTGATTCAAAGGAGCTCGGCGCCGCTTTGAGTTATGGAAAATATCATCTTGTCGAGAGGGAGCACGGGAAGCCTGGGCGATGATTAAGACCCGCTTCACCAAGCTGGAACCGGAGCATTTAGCTAGGGTTCGGCCGGTAGGGCCAGATGGGCAAGAAGTGCCCGTACATTTGGTATATGACCAAGTTATGCCCGCAGCTCGGTTGTCCCAAGCGGATTGTGCTCTGGAGACCATAATAGATGGTCTTGACCAGGAGTAACATTTTGATTCTATGTATCTATGTACTTTACATCAAATATTCTCCAAACCGTGCGTAAAATGTTGTCTTAACCGGCCATCGGCTTCTGCCCCCTCGGCTAGGGGCTGAGGAGTGGTTCCTACTATGTGATCCGAGGACATCGGAAAAACACTTCGGGGAACCAGGCAATCCGGCCATTTGGTGCAAACAGACAAAACACGCTCGGGGAGTTATGTTATGTTACTGTTTAACGTAAGAAACATCTTCCGACGAAAATAGTTCCTGTATGGGTTCCTTTCTTCGGGTTGTCATGTTGACCATGAACGCGTAGCCGAATACCCGAAATAGATGGGTGATGGTTACTTGGGAAAATAACCCCGGAATCTGGTAATAGCTACCAATTATTTTCACTTCCCTCGTGGCCGACCAATTATGTTCTTAAGAACGCTAGCTTTTGGCTTCACCCATCTGAGGTACGCACCCGCGTAATCCAGACGTAACAATCGCAGAGGTGCTCCCTTTACTCCCTAGCCGAACAATCGGGAACATAGGGAGTAAGCATAGGAGCGAGGCAACCCAGCTTGGCCAAATCTTAAGTCAAATTGATGCATATGATGGCTTGAGAACGATACTGGAAGGTTGCAAACATGGTAAAACTGATGGTTGCACTGACCGGCTTCATAAAAGAAGCCCCCAGGTAAAAACGTGTGGTGCATTCGAAGATGTTTGCCGGAAAAAAAACTTAACGTAGTTCGGCTTAACCGAACACAACCCGGGAAAGACTAGTCACGCGAGAAAAACAAAATATAAATCCGAGAAGGATAAACCGAAGAGGGTGATGACGCTGGTTTAGCCGTAGAAGCGTCGAAGCCGAGCTACGTTCCATGGGTTTGGTTCAAGGCGGTTGTCCTTTGGGTCGCGGAGACGATACACTCCACCTGCGAGTACCTGATCAATTATGAAGGGGCCCTCCCATTTGGGCGACAGCTTATGCTTCTGCTTCTCCGGGAGGCGCAGGACGAGGTAGCCCACGTTATACGCCTTTGCCCGTCCTTCCCTGCTCTGATAGCGTCTGGCTTGCTGCTGATAAAAGGTAGAACGAGCCCGAGCTACGTCTCGCTCACCTTCCAGGGCATCCAGGTCATCTTGCTGATCCAGCTCGGCCTCCCTTTCTTCATACATACGTACTCGAGGTGCGTCGTGAATAAGATCGCTCGGGAGAACAACTTCTGCCCCATACATCATAAAGAACGGTGTATAGCCCGTGGACCGATTGGGAGTGGTGCGCAGGCCCCATAATACGGAGTCGAGCTCCTCAACCCAGTGGCAGTCGGATTCTTTTAAAGATCGGACCAAACGGGGCTTAATGCCGCTCAAAATTAGTCCATTAGCTCGCTCGACTTGTCCATTGGACTGTGGGTGGTATACAGAGGCATAGTCAAGCTTAATGCCTAAATTAGCGCACCAGTCCTTTACTTCCTGGGCGGTAAAGTTGGATCAGTTGTCCGTTATTATGCTATGGGGGACACCATAACGGTGAATCACGCCGGATATAAAATCAATGACTGGTCCGGACTTGGCCGAGGTTACTGGTTTCGCCTCAATCCATTTAGTGAATTTGTCTACCATGAAGAGTAGATATTTCTTCTTCCTGGTCCCCCCTTTAAGTGGTCCGACCATGTCCAGCCCCCAGACCGCGAAAGGCCAAGTAATCGGTATCGTCCGAAGAGCCGTAGGGGGCATGTGACTTTGATTTGCAAAGAGCTGGCATCCAACGCAATGTTGGACCAATGTTTGGGCGTCTGCGCGGGTAGTGGGCCAGAAGAACCCAGCTCGGAAAGCCTTGCTGACCAGGGCCCGAGCTGCTATGTGGTGACCGCCCATGCCAGCGTGAATTTCGGCCAAGAGCTGTCTGGCCTCCTCTACAAACATACATCTTTGGAGGACGCCGGTAGTGCTTTTCTTGTATAGTTCGCCCTCGTGGACCTTGTAGGCTTTAGATCGCCGAATTATGTGCCTTGCCTCCGTCTAGTCATCGGGTAGCTCTTGGCGGAGAAGATAAGCGAGAAAGGGCTCGGTCCATGGCGTGATTATCGCCATGACTACGTGGGCCGAAGACGTTTCTTCGATGGCCGAGCTCGCGATAATTCCTTCGTTTGGTTCGATGGTTGGAGGGACGAGTTCTCCCGATGCCTTGGTTTCCGCGTCATTGCCATCCTCATGCCATGCTACGGACGGCTTGAAGAGCCGCTACAAAAAGGTGTTCTCAGGGACGCGATCGCGTTTAGCGCCCATTCGAGCGAGGACATCGGCCGCTTGATTGCTGTCTCTAGAAACATGGTGGAACTCCAGCCCTTCAAAACGGGCGGATATTTTTAAGACGGCATTACGATATGCTGTCATTTTTGGGTCTTTTGCGTCGAATTCGCCGTTGACTTGGGAGATGGCGAGATTAGAGTCTCCCCGTACCTCGAGACGCTGTACGCCCACTGACACTGCCATCCAAAGTCCATGTAACGGTGCTTCGTATTCGGCGGTGTTGTTAGAGTCGGTGTACATGATCTGCAGTACGTACCAGATATTGTAGCCGGTGGGAGATATGAGAACTACTCCAGCCCCCAGTCCGGCGAGCATTTTGGAGCCGTCGAAGTACATCGTCCAATGCGAATACGTACTATACTCTTTAGGGAGCTCGGCTTCCGTCCATTCTGCAATGAAGTCCGCCAACACATGAGATTTAATAGCTTGGCACGGTCGGTATATGATTTCGAATGGGAGGAGCTCGATGGCCCATTTGGCTATACAGCCAGTGGCATCTCTATTATTGATTATATCATTCAGGGGTATTTCGGATGCCACCATGATCGAACACTCTTGAAAATAGTGTCGGAGCTTTCGGGATGCCATGAAAACTACGTAGGCTATCTTCTGGTAATGCAGGTACCTTGTTTTACACGGGGTAAGCACTTCGGATACGTAGTACACTGGCTTCTACGTCAGGAGCTTGTGACCCTCTGCCTCTCGTTCAACGACGAGAACTGCACTGACCACCTGGTTTGTGGCCGAGATGTATAGCAGCATTGGCTCACCTTTTCACCGAGGCGTGAGATGAAGCGGCTCAAGGCTGCCACGCAGCCGACCAGTTTTTGGACGTGTTTTAGCTCGGTAGGAACCGCTAGCTGGGACAGTGCCCGGATTTTCGCCGGGTTAGCCTCTATTCCTCTATGGGAAACAATAAATCCGAGCAGCTTGCCTCCAGGCACTCCGAAGACACATTTGTCCGGATTGAGCCGTATATCGAAAGTTCGCAGACTGTCGAAGGTTTGATGGAGGTCGTCCACCAGTTGACCGACGTGTTTGGTTTTGATAACCACATCGTCCACGTATGCCTCGACCGTTTTGCTGATCTGTTTTTCCAAACACATTTGGATCATGCGCTGGTATGTAGCTCCTGTGTTTTTTAATCCGAAGGGCATTGTGTTGAAACAGAACGGCACGTAGGGGGTGATGAATGCTATGGCCGCTTGATCGGACTCCTTCATTTTAATTTGATGATATCCGGAGTAAGCATCGAGAAAACACAGCGTGTCATGTCCGGCGGTGGCGTCTATGATCTGGTCTATGCGGGGCAAGGGGAAAGGGTCCTTGGGGCAGGCCTTGTTTAGGTCTTTGAAATCGACACACAACCGCCAGGATTTATCCTTCTTAGGTACCATGACCAGATTAGCCAACTACTCAGGATGTTTGATATCTCGGATGAATCCGGCTTCGAGAAATTTCGCCAATTCTTCGCCCATAGCTTGACGCTTGGGTTCAGAAAATCGGCGTAGAGCCTGTTTGACTGACTTGAAACCTTTAATTATGTTCAAGCTATGCTCGGCTAAACTTCATGGGATTCCTGGCATGTCCGAGGGGTGCCAGGCGAAGATGTCCCAGTTTTCGCACAAAAATTTGCGCAGTTCCTCATCGACCGCGGGGTCCAGCTGAGCTCCAATGGATGCCATCTTGTTTGGATCTGTTGGATGCACATTTCGTCTGCTGGTTTGAAAGATGTAGATTTGGGCCTTTTGTCGAGGATTACATCATCCTTGTTCACCGTTGAACAGAGCACGGTTAATTCTTCGGCTGCAAGGGCTTCGGATAATGCTTCGAGGGCGAGCGACGTTGTTTTGTTCTCGGCGCGGAGAGCTCTATCCGGATCACTTGTGACTGTGATCACGCTGTTTGGCCCTGGCAGCTTAAGTTTCATATATCCGTAATGTGGGATAGCATGGAATCGAGTGAATGCATCATGCCCTAACAAGACGTGGTAGCCACTGCGGAAGGGCACAATGTGGAAGAGCAACTCCTCGGATCGATAGTTCTCGGGAGTTCCGAAGACTACATCAAGGGTGACTCGACCATTGCAGCGTGCCTCCTTTCCGGGGATGATCCCTCAAAAGGTGGTGTGACTTTGTTCGATACGAGATCTGTCGAACTGCATTTTGTCCAAGGTGTCCTCGTAAATGAGGTTTAACCCGCTGCCGCCGTCCATTAACACCTTCTGGAGTCGAAATTCGTCCACTATGGGATTTAGGACATGGGCGACGGCAGCTCGGGTAGGGCGGGATCTCGGCTGGTCTTCTTCGCTGAAAGTGATAGGTGTATCAGCCCATGAGTCCATCGCTGCTACGTGGTGAATTTGACCGAGCTCTCGGAGGGCTCTCTTCCTCTGATTCTTTGAGGAATACGTCTCGTAGATTGTTAGGATCTCAGCGTCCTCATCCAAGGGTGTTGCAAAGCGTCTATCTGCGTATGAGCCTTCGAGGATGGCTTCTCCGCTCTTGGCCACTTGCCTGACCACCCAGCAAGCTCGAAGACTGTGAGTTGGGTTTGTGTTGAGCAGGACAGAGTGTATAGGACACGGTTTGTCCACTAGTTCATCGAGGACCGTTCTGGATCCTGTCAAGAGTTTCTTCCTTTTCTCGGACGGCTCATACTGAGCTGACCGGCGAGGGTGTGTGTGTTTCACCCGAGCTCGTCTTGATTCTTTGGCAAGGATTGACTCCGTTTGCTCTTCTGAGCCTGCCAAGCATCCTCCATGGCGCAATATTTGAACACCAAGTCCGATAACTCAGAGAAGTTTTGAATGTGACGGCGGGCAAGGGCGTTTGAGATGCCTTCGTCTCGGCAGTTATGTCAGAAAGCTGCCAGGATTTAGTTGTCGCCACAGTCCGCTATTTTGCTCTTGACAAGAAGAAATTTAGTCCAGAATTGCCGAACTGTCTCTCCAGGCTATTGTCTGACGTACATTAAATCCCATATGTCAGGATGTCCTGAGTTACTTGGACAGTACTCAATATGGGGGGTGGGTGGGATAATTTTTTTGATCCCAACAGGATGCGAGTCCAGGGTCTCAGCGGCTTTGTCCTGGACCGATATGAAGTCCGGCGTGCCGGACTCTGGATGTGAATTCTCCGCCGGGCATGGTTACGCAGACTCGAGGTTGTGCGCCGAATCAGACTTTGACTCTAGTCTCTCTCCGGAGCAGAGATCGGCTGCCGAGCTAGAGGCCGAGCTGGAGGATGGAGCTTGATGATCGGAAAGGTGATACGGGGTTGCCCGATCTTCACGGAGGATCTGCTTGAGGAACGAATCAACGCCACCTGAAGGGTACGAAGGAAACCCTCGATCCCAGCCAACAACGCTGTCGGGTAAAGGATAACTAGTGCAACCTGACGATACCGAAGCTAGTTACTGCATATGCAACAACCAGCAACAAGTATTCGCCCAACCACACTCTTAGGATTCCAATCCACGCAACCACGCACGAAGTTGGAAGCACGAACTGGTCGCCGCCTCAACGGCTACTGTTGTAAAATCACAAAGTGAGTTTACCCTCTCACAAGGCAAGATTACAAGAGCTAAGGAGGAAGTGAACTCTCAAACAAGATTCTGGTTGCACTTAGCTAACCTATGCTGAAATCAAATTGCCAAAGAGTTGTGGCTGAAGTGGGGTAAGGGGTATTTATACTAGGAACAGCCCTCCTAGCTTAGGTGTGAAACCAGTCCAAAAGAGAGGCTCAAATTCGTGGTAACCAGCTGGTCAAGGAGCAAACACATGGAGCCTCGCGCAGCAATTAATGCTCTGGACAGCTTGCATTGGAAGTCTCATATCCTTTGACTCAGGACTCCAAATGTTGCACCGTTTGATTTTCCTGAAAGTAGACTTCATATGCTGTCCATTTTGTACTCCCACACGTGCTGGATGCTCATATATTTGTGTTGCATGATGCAGGAAGTTCTGGGACGAATTCTGGAACTGTGCATGCAACAATAGGATGTTGAGATGGCTTGCTATTATTCCTTGAGGTGTGACATGTTGGCCTTGTCACCAAAACATGGTTTACATCAGAGTTGAAACTTGTTCTCTTCAAACTTGTTCTATGGGTTTCAGAACTTGTTTCTTCACGAGCTGAACTTGTTTCTTCATGTGCTGAAAGTTGTTGGTTGTCCTCAACATTGTACCTGAGTAAAATCAGCACAGATGATTTAGGCAGTATAAAGTTCTCATGGATAGTTGAAGTATGATCAGCTAGGAGCGCATTCACTTCTTGTTCTATTTGTTTGGCACGACTCCTTGTCATGGGACTCAAATAGGTCTTCTTTGTAGAAGCTTCATTTGATAGCTAAGATTTATGATGAGGAGAAAATGACAAACGAGATGAACCCGGGATGTCCTCATTATCCTCCCCCTCTTCAAAAGGAGTCATCCTCGACTCTTGTCCCTCTTGAGCGAAGCATGGATATTGACCAACAATATTCAATGTGAACAATAGCTGGGCTCCTGAGTTCCTTCTCATCTTCACCTTTGGTTTGTGTAGATCATCATCCACATGCCTGCATAATAGTAATGATAGTAGCAGCTCGGCCACCCTTAAAACAAATAATATGGAACCCAAAGTATATGCGTTCACCTGATCGTCAACATGGCACAATAGTATGTGCGTTCCATGAATGCTCGTCATGATGGATTTCTCAAGTTGATGTTGTTGCATCTCAATATGAAACATGCTTCTCGCCTTGTCATGATGTTTATAAATGAAGCTTACTGTTTGGTTGCAACTATACAATCTTACTTGCCTAGGATGGTCCTCATCATCCTCCCTTCCTTCAAGAAAAAACGTCCTCGGTTTTTGATAACCTGTAGCACCACTAAAAGAAACAAACAACGTGTATGCATGGTATATGAAGACGTCACACATTTTGTTGTTACCAAGATTTTGCGCATTCCAAATTTTAGAAAAGTAATCTTTATAGCAGAAAACCATATTTCTCATTGGGTCAACGTAAGTTCTGGGTTTGTAAAAATTGTTGCTTGTTTTGCAAATATAAGTTAGGGACATAGCAGAATCATTCACATCATTCCTACTCCTAGAAAAGCATGTTGTTATCATTTCAAAGCCAAAATCAGAAGTATGTATGTCCAACAGAACATATTTCACAAGCAAGATTATCTCATATGATAGTTCATATTTTCGCATAGTAAACCCGTGCAAATGCGGTGAAGAATTTTTTAGTATCAACCATTCATCAACTCGAGATCTGAGAAGTTTAGTGCATGCAAAACATGAACTTATGGGGACCAACAAATCAGTGACACATTCACCACAAGCATACAGTTTCTTTTCACATGACACAAACTGTTTCACATGAGAATGGTTGCCCAATTGATTATCATTCAGTTCTGCAAGTCTATTGCAAGCAATGCATATTTTGTCCACAACAAACTTCCCGCCAACACCATAATCTCCAACCAAATTAAACTTAAAACAGTAGGTGTAGGTTTCATAGAGAGAGTATGAATGTGTGATTTCAGAAATGTTCATGACAGGATAACTCAATTCAATAGATTTAGCAAGCGTGGCACAATATAAAGCATGAACATGAGATATTTTATCAAGCATTTTGTCATGCCTTACTAATTTCACATTATCAAAATGATAGGCAATCATGTGATCCAATGGTTCATGCATGGTAGAACAAGCAATCATAGGAGGCGTTGTTGCAGCAGGGTTATACTTACAATCATTCTCTTGCTCTTGCTGCAATCTCGCTTCAATACCATCTTTCTTTTCTTCATCAAGCTGTTGTTCCTCCTGAGCACATGGTGAATCATCAACTCTGGTTTGCTTCTCTTCATGTTCCTCAATGTGGTGGGAAAGTGTATCAGCACCAGACTCCCTTTCTTCAAAGCAAACCTGTACATTGCGAGAGATAATGCAAGGAATAGAAATGTTTATGTTAGTTTCAGAATCCTCACATTTTGTATCAGCTAATACTCTCTTTTCCTTTGGTGTATCTCTTGAACTCTCATTTGTGGGACTCTTAATCTCACTTTGCGTGGAATCACACAGCTCACTTTTTGTAATATCACTCTCACTCTTTTTGGCTATGTGGCTCTCATTCTCACTTGGGATTTGATGTGTATTTGTTGCTACAGAATTTTGACCAATTGTGAGGCTCTTTTCTCGTGTTCCAAGCACCTTTTTCTCATCACAAGTCTTCTTACTTGTAGTGAACGACCAATTGTCCATCTTGTTCTCCGCATAGCTTAGCCTCTTCACACGACTGGTTCTTGAAGGAGATTGAATACTCATGTTGAATGGACGTGCACGTTCTTTGTGAATTCTCCTTTCTTCATCTATGGCAAAAGTCACAAGGTCCTGCATTCTACCATCATATTTCAAACGAACTGTAGCAGCCACATCACGATTCAGACCACTTTTAAAATACGCCCTTGCTGCAGATTTATCCATAACATTGGCACGATACATTGCTACCTTCAGCTCATCATAATAGGCTTGGACAGATTTGAGACCTTGCTTAATGCTCTTCATGTGACGCAACAAATAGTCTTCATATCTTGTTGGTACAAACTCCTTCCTCATGATCTCCTTCAACTCGACCCATGTTCTTACAAACCTCCTTTTGCGGTGGTGCTTCCACCACTTACAAGCATACTCTTCAAACTCCATGGTTGCTCGAAGCACTTGTTTTGTTTCTGGAAATTTCTTCAACTCCAACTCCATGAATTGTACCCATTCAAGGTACTCCTCCGGATCAGCACTTCCGTAGAAAGGAAGTTCCACGTACTCACGACCTGCCATGGTTAGTTTTGCAAAAGCCCTATAGTACTAGAAGCATATATGTGGGTAACAACTCATGCTCACCTCACTTACCAACCGAAGCTCATGTAACTTCCAAGTGAGAGCAGAATCGTGCTCAACCGTGGTGCCGGTGGTTGGTATACAAGGAGTGATGAATCAAGCGAATACAATTCTAGGGTTGCACATGCGGGGGCTGTTTGGTGGAGCTTGGGTGGGATATGTATGTAGCAAAAGATGCACTAATCTGCAATCTAGATATTGTTGAACCAAGTAATCATCCACACAAGATTCTAATGCCCTTAGTTGCTGAATGAGATATAAGTGAGGTACATGCAACTCATACCAAGGAATCAGATTTGCTAGAAAGCAAGGATTGAAGATGTTGCACACTTGACAAGTTTTAGCTCACAATACAAAAGGATTTCTCAAGATATAATGGAAGAACAGTCCCAAATTTCTCTCTTTTGCTTCTTGCACACACTTTCTTTCTTTGGGCAGATCTTTTTTTTTTGCCTCCTTTTTTTTTTTTGCTCTTTTTTTTTTGACAAACTTCAACAAGGGACTTGGATCTGAACACACACTTTGGGGGATCCACGAAAATTATAATGGATGAGCTCAAACAACAAGAACATGCAGCTGAAACTTTGGCAAAAAACACACACGAACTGATCTGATTTTTATGGCTGGAAAACACGGTGGGAATCAGATCTAACAAGGATGGATGGAAAGTACACGGTGTGGGCTTTCCAAAATGCACAGAAACACCCAAAACGGACTCCGGATGACAAAGATACACACGATTTGGTGGAGGATGCAGATCTGAAATCTGAGCACGAAAATGAACACAAACACACAAGATTGGATGGGGGGAAACTCAGCAACTAAAAACAAAGATCTAGTGCACAAGAACTTGATAAAACTCACCAAATAACAGATTAAAGACTGCAAAGGGCTTGGTAAAGGTATATTTTTTTGTGGGGCTATTTTCTGGACTTTAGGATGAACAAGAACACGAACTAAACTAGGGATACAAGATCCTACCGTGTCAACCGAAGCTCTGATACCAAGATGATACGGGGTTGCCCGATCTTCACGGAGGATCTGCTTGAGGAACGAATCAACGCCACCTG
The DNA here is from genome assembly GCA_039707655.1 of Elymus sibiricus. NCBI lineage: Eukaryota > Viridiplantae > Streptophyta > Magnoliopsida > Poales > Poaceae > Elymus > Elymus sibiricus. Next base: position 258,784,822 of record CM077676.1, read on the forward strand.
AAGGGTACGAAGGAAACCCTCGATCCCAGCCAACAACGCTGTCGGGTAAAGGATAACTAGTGCAACCTGACGATACCGAAGCTAGTTACTGCATATGCAACAACCAGCAACAAGTATTCGCCCAACCACACTCTTAGGATTCCAATCCACGCAACCACGCACGAAGTTGGAAGCACGAACTGGTCGCCGCCTCAACGGCTACTGTTGTAAAATCACAAAGTGAGTTTACCCTCTCACAAGGCAAGATTACAAGAGCTAAGGAGGAAGTGAACTCTCAAACAAGATTCTGGTTGCACTTAGCTAACCTATGCTGAAATCAAATTGCCAAAGAGTTGTGGCTGAAGTGGGGTAAGGGGTATTTATACTAGGAACAGCCCTCCTAGCTTAGGTGTGAAACCAGTCCAAAAGAGAGGCTCAAATTCGTGGTAACCAGCTGGTCAAGGAGCAAACACATGGAGCCTCGCGCAGCAATTAATGCTCTGGACAGCTTGCATTGGAAGTCTCATATCCTTTGACTCAGGACTCCAAATGTTGCACCGTTTGATTTTCCTGAAAGTAGACTTCATATGCTGTCCATTTTGTACTCCCACACGTGCTGGATGCTCATATATTTGTGTTGCATGATGCAGGAAGTTCTGGGACGAATTCTGGAACTGTGCATGCAACAATAGGATGTTGAGATGGCTTGCTATTATTCCTTGAGGTGTGACATGTTGGCCTTGTCACCAAAACATGGTTTACATCAGAGTTGAAACTTGTTCTCTTCAAACTTGTTCTATGGGTTTCAGAACTTGTTTCTTCACGAGCTGAACTTGTTTCTTCATGTGCTGAAAGTTGTTGGTTGTCCTCAACATTGTACCTGAGTAAAATCAGCACAGATGATTTAGGCAGTATAAAGTTCTCATGGATAGTTGAAGTATGATCAGCTAGGAGCGCATTCACCTCTTGTTCTATTTGTTTGGCACGACTCCTTGTCATGGGACTCAAATAGGTCTTCTTTGTAGAAGCTTCATTTGATAGCTAAGATTTATGATGAGGAGAAAATGACAAACGAGATGAACCCGGGATGTCCTCATTATCCTCCCCCTCTTCAAAAGGAGTCATCCTCGACTCTTGTCCCTCTTGAGCGAAGCATGGATATTGACCAACAATATTCAATGTGAACAATAGCTGGGCTCCTGAGTTCCTTCTCATCTTCACCTTTGGTTTGTGTAGATCATCATCCACATGCCTGCATAATAGTAATGATAGTAGCAGCTCGGCCACCCTTAAAACAAATAATATGGAACCCAAAGTATATGCGTTCACCTGATCGTCAACATGGCACAATAGTATGTGCGTTCCATGAATGCTCGTCATGATGGATTTCTCAAGTTGATGTTGTTGCATCTCAATATGAAACATGCTTCTCGCCTTGTCATGATGTTTATAAATGAAGCTTACTGTTTGGTTGCAACTATACAATCTTACTTGCCTAGGATGGTCCTCATCATCCTCCCTTCCTTCAAGAAAAAACGTCCTCGGTTTTTGATAACCTGTAGCACCACTAAAAGAAACAAACAACGTGTATGCATGGTATATGAAGACGTCACACATTTTGTTGTTACCAAGATTTTGCGCATTCCAAATTTTAGAAAAGTAATCTTTATAGCAGAAAACCATATTTCTCATTGGGTCAACGTAAGTTCTGGGTTTGTAAAAATTGTTGCTTGTTTTGCAAATATAAGTTAGGGACATAGCAGAATCATTCACATCATTCCTACTCCTAGAAAAGCATGTTGTTATCATTTCAAAGCCAAAATCAGAAGTATGTATGTCCAACAGAACATATTTCACAAGCAAGATTATCTCATATGATAGTTCATATTTTCGCATAGTAAACCCGTGCAAATGCGGTGAAGAATTTTTTAGTATCAACCATTCATCAACTCGAGATCTGAGAAGTTTAGTGCATGCAAAACATGAACTTATGGGGACCAACAAATCAGTGACACATTCACCACAAGCATACAGTTTCTTTTCACATGACACAAACTGTTTCACATGAGAATGGTTGCCCAATTGATTATCATTCAGTTCTGCAAGTCTATTGCAAGCAATGCATATTTTGTCCACAACAAACTTCCCGCCAACACCATAATCTCCAACCAAATTAAACTTAAAACAGTAGGTGTAGGTTTCATAGAGAGAGTATGAATGTGTGATTTCAGAAATGTTCATGACAGGATAACTCAATTCAATAGATTTAGCAAGCGTGGCACAATATAAAGCATGAACATGAGATATTTTATCAAGCATTTTGTCATGCCTTACTAATTTCACATTATCAAAATGATAGGCAATCATGTGATCCAATGGTTCATGCATGGTAGAACAAGCAATCATAGGAGGCGTTGTTGCAGCAGGGTTATACTTACAATCATTCTCTTGCTCTTGTTGCAATCTCGCTTCAATACCATCTTTCTTTTCTTCATCAAGCTGTTGTTCCTCCTGAGCACATGGTGAATCATCAACTCTGGTTTGCTTCTCTTCATGTTCCTCAATGTGGTGGGAAAGTGTATCAGCACCAGACTCCCTTTCTTCAAAGCAAACCTGTACATTGCGAGAGATAATGCAAGGAATAGAAATGTTTATGTTAGTTTCAGAATCCTCACATTTTGTATCAGCTAATACTCTCTTTTCCTTTGGTGTATCTCTTGAACTCTCATTTGTGGGACTCTCAATCTCACTTTGCGTGGAATCACACAGCTCACTTTTTGTAATATCACTCTCACTCTTTTTGGCTATGTGGCTCTCATTCTCACTTGGGATTTGATGTGTATTTGTTGCTACAGAATTTTGACCAATTGTGAGGCTCTTTTCTCGTGTTCCAAGCACCTTTTTCTCATCACAAGTCTTCTTACTTGTAGTGAACGACCAATTGTCCATCTTGTTCTCCGCATAGCTTAGCCTCTTCACACGACTGGTTCTTGAAGGAGATTGAATACTCATGTTGAATGGACGTGCACGTTCTTTGTGAATTCTCCTTTCTTCATCTATGGCAAAAGTCACAAGGTCCTGCATTCTACCATCATATTTCAAACGAACTGTAGCAGCCACATCACGATTCAGACCACTTTTAAAATACGCCCTTGCTGCAGATTTATCCATAACATTGGCACGATACATTGCTACCTTCAGCTCATCATAATAGGCTTGGACAGATTTGAGACCTTGCTTAATGCTCTTCATGTGACGCAACAAATAGTCTTCATATCTTGTTGGTACAAACTCCTTCCTCATGATCTCCTTCAACTCGACCCATGTTCTTACAAACCTCCTTTTGCGGTGGTGCTTCCACCACTTACAAGCATACTCTTCAAACTCCATGGTTGCTCGAAGCACTTGTTTTGTTTCTGGAAATTTCTTCAACTCCAACTCCATGAATTGTACCCATTCAAGGTACTCCTCCGGATCAGCACTTCCGTAGAAAGGAAGTTCCACGTACTCACGACCTGCCATGGTTAGTTTTGCAAAAGCCCTATAGTACTAGAAGCATATATGTGGGTAACAACTCATGCTCACCTCACTTACCAACCGAAGCTCATGTAACTTCCAAGTGAGAGCAGAATCGTGCTCAACCGTGGTGCCGGTGGTTGGTATACAAGGAGTGATGAATCAAGCGAATACAATTCTAGGGTTGCACATGCGGGGGCTGTTTGGTGGAGCTTGGGTGGGATATGTATGTAGCAAAAGATGCACTAATCTGCAATCTAGATATTGTTGAACCAAGTAATCATCCACACAAGATTCTAATGCCCTTAGTTGCTGAATGAGATATAAGTGAGGTACATGCAACTCATACCAAGGAATCAGATTTGCTAGAAAGCAAGGATTGAAGATGTTGCACACTTGACAAGTTTTAGCTCACAATACAAAAGGATTTCTCAAGATATAATGGAAGAATAGTCCCAAATTTCTCTCTTTTGCTTCTTGCACACACTTTCTTTCTTTGGGCAGATCTTTTTTTTTTGCCTCCTTTTTTTTTTTTGCTCTTTTTTTTTTGACAAACTTCAACAAGGGACTTGGATCTGAACACACACTTTGGGGGATCCACGAAAATTATAATGGATGAGCTCAAACAACAAGAACATGCAGCTGAAACTTTGGCAAAAAACACACACGAACTGATCTGATTTTTATGGCTGGAAAACACGGTGGGAATCAGATCTAACAAGGATGGATGGAAAGTACACGGTGTGGGCTTTCCAAAATGCACAAAAACACCCAAAACGGACTCCGGATGACAAAGATACACACGATTTGGTGGAGGATGCAGATCTGAAATCTGAGCACGAAAATGAACACAAACACACAAGATTGGATGGGGGGAAACTCAGCAACTAAAAACAAAGATCTAGTGGACAAGAACTTGATAAAACTCACCAAATAACAGATTAAAGACTGCAAAGGGCTTGGTAAAGGTATATTTTTTTGTGGGGCTATTTTCTGGACTTTAGGATGAACAAGAACACGAACTAAACTAGGGATACAAGATCCTACCGTGTCAACCGAAGCTCTGATACCAAGATGATACGGGGTTGCCCGATCTTCACGGAGGATCTGCTTGAGGAACGAATCAACGCCACCTGAAGGGTACGAAGGAAACCCTCGATCCCAGCCAACAACGCTGTCGGGTAAAGGATAACTAGTGCAACCTGACGATACCGAAGCTAGTTACTGCATATGCAACAACCAGCAACAAGTATTCGCCCAACCACACTCTTAGGATTCCAATCCACGCAACCACGCACGAAGTTGGAAGCACGAACTGGTCGCCGCCTCAACGGCTACTGTTGTAAAATCACAAAGTGAGTTTACCCTCTCACAAGGCAAGATTACAAGAGCTAAGGAGGAAGTGAACTCTCAAACAAGATTCTGGTTGCACTTAGCTAACCTATGCTGAAATCAAATTGCCAAAGAGTTGTGGCTGAAGTGGGGTAAGGGGTATTTATACTAGGAACAGCCCTCCTAGCTTAGGTGTGAAACCAGTCCAAAAGAGAGGCTCAAATTCGTGGTAACCAGCTGGTCAAGGAGCAAACACATGGAGCCTCGCGCAGCAATTAATGCTCTGGACAGCTTGCATTGGAAGTCTCATATCCTTTGACTCAGGACTCCAAATGTTGCACCGTTTGATTTTCCTGAAAGTAGACTTCATATGCTGTCCATTTTGTACTCCCACACGTGCTGGATGCTCATATATTTGTGTTGCATGATGCAGGAAGTTCTGGGACGAATTCTGGAACTGTGCATGCAACAATAGGATGTTGAGATGGCTTGCTATTATTCCTTGAGGTGTGACATGTTGGCCTTGTCACCAAAACATGGTTTACATCAGAGTTGAAACTTGTTCTCTTCAAACTTGTTCTATGGGTTTCAGAACTTGTTTCTTCACGAGCTGAACTTGTTTCTTCATGTGCTGAAAGTTGTTGGTTGTCCTCAACATTGTACCTGAGTAAAATCAGCACAGATGATTTAGGCAGTATAAAGTTCTCATGGATAGTTGAAGTATGATCAGCTAGGAGCGCATTCACCTCTTGTTCTATTTGTTTGGCACGACTCCTTGTCATGGGACTCAAATAGGTCTTCTTTGTAGAAGCTTCATTTGATAGCTAAGATTTATGATGAGGAGAAAATGACAAACGAGATGAACCCGGGATGTCCTCATTATCCTCCCCCTCTTCAAAAGGAGTCATCCTCGACTCTTGTCCCTCTTGAGCGAAGCATGGATATTGACCAACAATATTCAATGTGAACAATAGCTGGGCTCCTGAGTTCCTTCTCATCTTCACCTTTGGTTTGTGTAGATCATCATCCACATGCCTGCATAATAGTAATGATAGTAGCAGCTCGGCCACCCTTAAAACAAATAATATGGAACCCAAAGTATATGCGTTCACCTGATCGTCAACATGGCACAATAGTATGTGCGTTCCATGAATGCTCGTCATGATGAATTTCTCAAGTTGATGTTGTTGCATCTCAATATGAAACGTGCTTCTCGCCTTGTCATGATGTTTATAAATGAAGCTTACTGTTTGGTTGCAACTATACAATCTTACTTGCCTAGGATGGTCCTCATCAAAAGGTGTACCCGATCCGCTCTTGGCTCCAGAGGGAAAAGGGGTGAGCCCTTAGCCGAGTCTTCGATAGTGGCGACTAAGTGGATGATAGTGGCGACTATAAGCACGTATGACTATATATGGAATACATGCCTACATTACATTGATGAATTGGAGCTATTGTGTATCGCCCTAGGTTGGGACTGTTATATGATGAATATCATCCAACATAATTATCATCACCGATCCAATGCCTACGACTTTCTCATGTTGGTTTCTGCTAAGTTAGTTTATTGCTACTGCTTTACACTTGCTACAAATCTGCTATTGTTACTGCTACTGTTACTATCATACTACTGTGCTACTAAATATTCTGCTGCAGATATTTTATCTCCAGGTGTGGTTGAATTGACAACTCAACTGCTAATACTTACAAATATTCTTTGGCTCCCCTTGTGTCGAATCAATAAATCTGGGTGAAATACTACCCGCGAAAACTGTTGCGATCCCCTATACTTGTGGGTTATCAAGACCTTTTTCTGGCGCCGTTGCAGGGGAGCATAGCTCTATTTGTTGAGTCACTTGGGAGTTATATCTGTTGATCACTATGAAGAATCTAAAAGACTCTAAGACCAAGATCGTTCCCTCTAAGACGAGGGGAGGTAAGGAACTGCCATCTAGCTCTGCACTTGATTCACCTTCTGTTTTGAGTAGACATGCGACACCACCACCTGTTATGCATTCTGATATGTCGCAAGTTATTGATGATACTACTTCTGCTATGAATGAAACTATTGATGATGCTTATACTATGCTTGATAATACTATGCCATTTGGTGAATTTCTTGATGAACAACTTGCTAAAGCTAAAGAAATTGAGAATGCTGAAAATGTTGAAACTCTTGAGAATTATGATTCACCTATTATGCCTAGCTCTCCTACTGGAGTTGAATCACCTGATGAACATGTCTTTGATAGGGAGACGGCTAGGGCAATTCTTGCTTGTAAGGATAGAGATGAAGTTAAAACTTTGCTTGCTGAGTTGAAAGAAAAATCTACAAGGGAGGGAATGAAATATGATCCTAAGTTTGCTACCTCTCCCATATTTGTTACCGATAAGGATTATGAATTCTCTATCGATCCTGAGTTGATTACTTTGGTTGAATCTGATCCTTTTCATGGTTATGAAACTGAAACTGTTGTGGCACATCTTACTAAGTTGAATGATATTGGCAACCTATTTGCTCATGAGGAAAAAAAATCACTATTACTATATTCTTAAGTTGTTTCCTTTCTCATTAAAGGGTGATGCTATGAAATGGTTTAATACTCTTGCTCCTGGTTGTGTGCGTAGTCCCCAGGATATGATATATTACTTCTCTGAAAAATATTTTTCTGCTCATAAGAAACAAGCTACCATACAGGAAATATTTAACTTTGTGCAAATTGAAGAAGACAATCTCCCTCAAGCTTGGGGGAGGCTTCTCCAATTACTTAATGCTTTGCCTAATCATCCTCTTAAGAAAAATGAAATACTTGATATCTTTTATAATGGACTAACCGATGCTTCTAGGGACTACCTAGATAGTTGTGTTGGTTGTGTTTTCAGGGAACGAACTGTTGGACAGGCTAAAGTACTATTGAATAATATATTGAGAAATGCCGATGATTGGACACTTCCTGAACCACCCCCTAAGCCAACTCCGAAGAAGAGAGGTATTCTATTCCTCAGTCCAGAAGATATGCAAGAAGCTAAGAAATCTATGAAGGAAAAAGGTATTAAAGCTGAAGATGTTATGAATTTACCACCTATGGAAGAAATACATGGGCTCGACATCCCGACACAGGTAGTGGAGGTAAATTCTCTCACTAGATTTGATGAAGGTGATATTCCGTATAATAAATCTGCTAGTCAATGCCTGTATGAATTTGATAATTACATCATTAAACAGGAACACTTTAATATGTATGTTAGCAATCAACTAAAATGAAATTCCATCATGATTGAACGCTTGAGTGATTTGATGTTTAGAACTGCTAATGATATTAAATGCTTGAGTAAATATGCTTCTATGGTTCAGACTCAGTTAGAACAAATTGCAAAGTCACAAAATGATTTGCTTGACGAGATGAATAATAAAAAGAATGACCATGCTGTTAGAGTTGTTACTAGAGGAGGTAGCATGACTCAGGATCCTCTATATCCTGCAGGTCACCCTAAAAGAATTGAACAAGACTCTCAAAGAAATAATATTGATGCATCTAGTCCATTTAAGAAGAAAAAGAAAAAGAAAAATGATAAAACTTTGCTTGCTCCTAGTGAACCTGAGATAGAAAAAACTCCTGAGAATCATAATGATGCTTCTATTTCTGATGCTGAGACACAATCTGGTAATGAACATACATGTAGTGATAATGATAATGACAACGATAATGATAATGAAGATGTTCATGTTGATGCTCAACCAGATAATGATGTAGAAATAGAACCTGCTGTTGATCTTGATAACCCACCTCCTAAGAATAAAATATATGATAAAAGAGACTTTGTTGCTAGAAAACATGGAAAGGAGAGAGAACCATGGGTTCAAAAACCTATGCCTTTTCCTACTAAACCAGCTAAAAGTAAGGATGATGAAGATTTTGAGCGCTTTGTTGAAATGCTTAGACCTATCTTTTTGCGCACTCGCTTGATTGATATGTTGAAAATGTCTCCCTATGCTAAATACATGAAAGATATTGTCACAAATAAAAGAAAGATACCTGAAGCTGAAATTTCCACCATGCTTGCAAATTATTCTTTTAAGGGTGGAGTACCTAAAAAGTTAGGAGATCCAGGAATACCTACTATACCATGCTCCATTAAAAGAAATTATGTTAAAACTGCTTTAGGTGATTTGGGAGCCGGTGTTAGTGTTATGCCTTTCTCTTTATATAAAAGAGTTGATTTGAGTAAGCTCACACCTACTGAAATATCTTTGCAAATGGCTGATAAATCCACTGCTATACCTATTGGAATTTGCGAGGATGTGCCCGTTGTAGTTGCAAATGTTACTATCTTGACGGACTTTGTTATACTTGATATGCCCGAGGACGACAACATGTCGATTATCCTTGGAAGACCCTTTTTGAATACTGCAAGGGCTGTTATTGATTGCAACAAAAGCAAGGTTACTTTTCATGTCAATGGTAATCAGCATACGGTTTATTTTCTGAAGAAACAAAGTTTGGTGAATGGTATCAATTGTATTGAAAAAGTTTTGACAATCACTATTGGGGGATTCAAATTTCCTCTTCCTACTGTCAAAAAGAAATATGAAATTCTTATTGTTGGGGAGATGCATATCCCCGTTGAGGTAACTTAGTGTTGTACAAAAATTCTTCGGTTTCATGTCACTCGGAAATAGTTTGTTAATAAGACTTGATCAACCTTATTAATGGATTCTTTTTGAAGGGCATGTGGACGATGAATTTAGTAAACACAAGTTTCTGTAATCTTAGTTTGCTCTCTGTTATTTTTAGTTTAAATAAAATAAAATGCCATTATTATCCTGTTTTCTGAATTATCCGTGCAATAAAAAATGGCCCAAAAATAAAAGTGCTCAGAATGCAGTAAAATTTTAACATGATTTTTTCTGGAATATTTAAGAATTTTTGGCACTGAAAACAACCCAGGGGGTGCACCTGTTGCCCACAAGTCAACAGGGCGCGGCCACCCCCCAGGGCATGGCAAGATGCCTTGTGGGTCCCACAGGGACCCGCTCACTTATCTATTAAGCCCACTTCATCTCCTACCTCCAGAAAAAAATCTTTGTAGCTCTTTCTCTCGTGTTCTTGCTCCCAAACCTGAGATTTTCAATCTCTTTGCTCGGAGCTCCGTTTCCGAAACTGTTTTGAGGGATTGCTTGTTGGTATGTGACTCTCCCATTGCTCCAATTAGTTTTTGCTTTAGTGGATTATATTTTGCATAAATTGCTGCTATTGGTGCTACTGAAAATGAGCTTGCATGTTGAATTCTTTGAGTTCTAAGTAGTTTGAATGCTTGATATAGCCTCTAGACACTTATATGAGTAGTTGCTATCAATCTTGGGAAGTTTTGTTAACATCTTTTTGTGGTCCAAAAAATTTCAGAAATTTGTTTTTAGGAAAATGAATTTTCTTCGGAGGGGTTCTTCGAGCCGGAGCTCCAAGGGTGTCCTTGGGGATGCCCATGACCACGACCTCAACATTCCACGTAGGACGGAGGTCCGACCGTGTGAGTGGCCGCACAACACCTTCATGAACGAAGCCGGGTTCCGTCAAGAGTTCGCACAATTTGTTGCGAACGCCGGGCTGACCGACTTCCTCGCAGATGAGTGTGACCAGCACCACATCCTTACAAATTCCTTTGTTCAAAAATTTTATTTCATGCCTAGGCTCGATATCCCCATGGTGCGTTTCAATTTGTATGCTGAACATCATGAGTTAACGCTAGATGAGTTTTGTGAGATATGCTTGATCCCTTCTGATGGGGATTTGAGGGAGCCTCGGCCTGACGAGTTCGAGGACTTCCTTCGCACTTTCACTGTGGGGGAATTTAGGGGCATTTCAAAAGCCTGTGTTACTAGCTTGCATTTTCATGTTGTGCACTACTTTACTTTATTTATAGGGAAATGTTTGACTGCCAGGGAGGAAGGTGGTACGCTTAGTGCCCCTGACCTCGCCATCTTGCGTCATGCTATTTACGGCGATAACACTTTTAGCTTGGGAGCTATCATTGCACGCCGTTTACACACCAACAGGACTAAGGGTAAGGTCCATGGCGGTATTTATGCTTCGCGTCTTGCAAAACGTTTTAATGTTGCCATCCGCCCAAATGACTACTTGCTGCCCAAGGCCTATTTAGACCAACAGTGCATGTTCGATCACCACTTTATTGATGAACCTGAACCTCCTCAATATATTCATTATAACCTGGTCTTCAGCGAGAAAACTTGCGATATTATTCCGTTGTCTGCACCTTCTTTGTTTGACTCTCATGCCAGGAACGGATACACCATCATGCCGGCGGACATCACAGCTTACAGGAACGAGCTGACAGCAGCGGAGAACGAGGTCCAGCAGTGGGACCCTCAGGTGCCTTCGCCCCAGTACTATCCGCCAGGTCCTGATGGATACTACGGGCGGTGATTACCAAGCTAGGCCAAAAGCCTAAGCTTGGGGGAGTACGTATCTCTCACCGACATTACATTCATGTTCACACATTCATTCCAGTCGTCGGTGTTCATCCTTTTTCATTGTATATCCATGTTAGTTTTATTTTCGCTTTCTTCTTGTGTGTTTGAAAATTTTCAAAAACCCAAAAATATTTCTCGCTTCTTTTCGGTTTTTCTTTCCCGTTTGTTAGTTTGTAGTATTAAAAAGAAAACCCAAAAAGATTTCTCATTTCTTCTTTTGCTTGTTGGGAGCTCTCCCGTGTAAATAATTTTCTCGCTTTTCATTTTTCTTCTTTAATTTGCTTTCTTCAGAAAAACTAAAAACTCCAAAAAATATTTCAGTGTGTTTCTCTGAATTTCTTTTCTTTTCGTTGAGTCGTCGTAGGGAGAAGACCATGATGAAAATGTTGAGTGGCTCTCATATGCTTTATTGTTGATCTAATGAAGAGCCAATATTACCTTGTCTTCTCTCTTGAATAAAATGTTTGCAGATTCCAGCTTAGTCCACGGCACACTTGCACTGTTATTATTTTCACATCATTCGGTCGTGCAAGTGAAAGGCAATAATGACAATGATTTGATGAAGTGACTGTGGCAAAGAAAAGCTGGTATGAACTCTTCTTGTTTTTGTTTTTGTAAATATGTTTAACTCAGTATCCATGATTCAGCATATTATGAGTAAACATGTTTGTGATGACAATTAGAGATCATAGTTGCTCATGCCATGCTTAAGTAGCTAGGAGTGGATAATGATTTATCTTGAATGTCAACATGCATTAAAATGGTTATGATGTAGTATGTTAATATGGTATCCTCCTCTGAATGTTTCAAGTGGCTTGACTTGGCACATGTTCATACATGTAGTTGATTCAAAACCAACATAGCCTCCGCGATATTTATGTTCAGGGTGTCTATACCCTACTCATGCTAGTATTCAATGTTAATTATTCTTAATGCATGATCATGATCGTTTTCGCTCTCTAGTTGGTCGCTTCTCAACCTATTTGCTAGCCTTCACTTGTACTAAGCGGGAATTCTGCTTGTGCATCCACAATCCTTAAACCAAAGTTATTCCAGATGAGTCCACTATATCTACCTATATGCGGTATTACTCTGCTGCACCAAGTAAATTTGCATGTGCCACCTCTAAATATTCAAACAAACATCTGTTTTGTGTGCCCGTACCACTCATGGAGTGACAGGGGGCGGTCAGTATCTTCCATGCTAAGCGGGTTATTCTCGAGATGAGTGTTTATTCACTTGTCATTGCACGAGAGAGGCTGGTATTTGGGATGCCCAGTCCTATGCTCAAAATCGAAATTACATAACGCAAACAAACTCCCCAGAAAGTTGTTGGTATGGAAGGCACCCGAGGATTCGGCTAGCCATGGCTTGTGTTGGTATGGTGGAGGGGGAGTAAACTTTACCTTTCCGCTTGGGAACCGCCTATAATGTGTTTAGCATGGAAGATATTGAAAACTCTCGGTCGTGATGTTGACAGGAAAAGTACACCTCCCAAAATTGTTTTTCATCTCTGATTTAAGCTTCGAGCTCTGGCACCGCTACAAATCCCTGCTTCCCTCTGTGAAGGGCCTATCTATTTACTTTTATGTTATTTTACTTTTATTGTTGAGTCTCACCTTCTTGCACTAAGCGCCAATCCTGAGAGCACTATTGTCATCCTTATGCATTGAGTATAGTTAATGTTGTGTGCATCATGACTGGATCTCTTCTACCCTGAATTACAATGTTCAGTCACTGCTTGAACTTTGGAGGTGCTCTGCACTTATGTTTTGCGGTCTCAGAAAGGGCTAGCGAGATACCATGTTATCATATTATATCATGATTGTTTTGACAAATTGTTGGCATTTGAGATATGTTATTATTGCTCGCTAGTTGATTATGCCATTGATATGAGTAAATATAATTCCTAAGTGTTATTATGAGCAAGGTTAGTTCATGATCTTTGCTGAAAACCTGGGTACTATTTAAGCTTATATACGGATACAAGAACAAAAGAGTTCGTAAAAGTTTTTCTTTATCACTTTCAGTTTGTCAACTGAATTGCTTGAGGACAAGCAATGAGTTAAGCTTGGGGAAGTTGATACATCTCCATCGTATCTACTTTTCCAAACACTTTTGCTCTTGTTTTTGGACTCTAATTTGCGTGATTTGAATGAAACTAACCCGGACTGACGCTATTTTCAGCAGAGCTACCATGGTGTTGTTTTTGTGCAGAATCAAATTTCTCAGATTTGGACAAAACTTTTTGGAGAATTTTTATGGAATATATAAAAATTATTGGCGCAAGAATCAACAGAAGAGGGGCCACCTGTTGCCCACAAGGCAACAGGGAGCGTCCCCCCTAGGGCGCGCCCTGATGCCTTATGGGGCCCACAGGTGGCCGTCTAACCTAATTCCAACGCTATAAATTCTCTTTCCCCGAGAAAGAAATAAGAGAAGAAGTTTCATCGCGTTTTACGATACGGAGCCGCCGCCACCTCCTGTTCTTCATCGGGAGGGCCGATCTGGAGTCCGTTCGGGGCTCCGGAGAGGGGGATTCGACGCCGTCGTCATCATCAACCATCCTCCAACACCAATGGCATGATGCTCACCACCGGGCGTGAGTAATTCCTTCATAGGCTTGCTGAACGGTGATGGGTTGGATGAGATTTGTCATGTAATCGAGTCAATTTGTTTGGGCTTTGATCCCTAGTATCCACTATATTCTGAGATTGATGTTGCTATGACTTTGCTATGCTTAATGCTTGTCACTAGGGCCCGAGTGCCATGATTTCAGATCTGAACCCTTTATGTTTTCATGAATATATTTGTGTTCTTGATCCTATCTTGCAAGTTATATGCACTTATTACGTGTTATGATCCGCATACCCCAAGGTGACAATAATTGGGATTCTTTCCGGTGATTGCCGTAGTTTCAGGAGTTCATGTATTCACTAAGTGCTAATGCTTTGTTCCAGTTCTCTATTAAAAGGAGGCCTTAATATCCCTTAGTTTCCTTAAGGACCCCGCTGCCATGGGAGGGTAGGACAAAAGATGACATGCAAATTCTTACTATAAGCACGTATGACTATATACGGAATACATGCCTACATTACATTAATGAATTGGAGCTATTGTGTATCGCCCTAGGTTGTGACTGTTATATGATGAATATCATCCAACATAATTATCATCACTGATCCAATGCCTACGACTTTCTCATATTGGTTTCTGCTAAGTTACTTTGTTGCTACTGCTTTACACTTGCTACAAAACTGCTACCGTTACTGCTGCTGTTACTATCATATTACTGTGCTACCAAATATTTTGTTGCATATATTTTATCTCCAGGTGTGGTTGAATTGACAACTCAACTGCTAATACTTGAAAATATTCTTTGGCTCCCCTTGTGTCGAATCAATAAATCTGGGTGAAATACTACCCGCGAAAACTGTTGCGATCCCTTATACTTGTGGGTTATCAAGCCCGAGCAGAAGCGCGGCCGTGATCGCGATGAGCCCAAGAAGGATGGCCGCCTGTCGGCGTAAAAGCCGGCAGACCTCGGGGTAGGGGGTCCCGAGCTGTGGATCTCAAACAGATGGTAACAGGAACAAAGAGACGATGTTTACCCAGGTTCAGGCCCTCTTGATGGAGGTAAAACCCTACGTCTTGCTCTTGTTTATATCAATGGAGATGTATCAAGTACAGAGTTGATCTACCTCGAGATCGTAAGATATGTTCTAGTTCTAGGGCTAGGTAAATGAGAATGTGTTGTCATCCCCCCCCCTACGGGCTAGACCCTTTGGCTTATATACATGCCAGGTAAGGTATCTAGGGTTACAAGGTCGGTATCTAGGCGTCGAGGCGGCAGGAGAATTCTTGGAGTATACGCCAAGTCTTCGGCAGATGTAGTCTTGATCTCTCCTCTCGCGTGCATCTTTCAGAGTCCATCTTGATAAGAATGAGGGCCCACTGGCCCAGCCCGGGGCAGACTAGGTTAGTACCCCCCTAGTCTAGGACACCGTTAGTAGCCCCTAAACTGGTCTCCGACGCCGAGGACGACGTTCTTGGACTTCGGTTCCGGAGTCTTCGGCTCGGTAGGCAAGTTCCGTGCATGATCTCTCTAGCATAGCCTCAAGCAGTCCTCGAAAAGATTGATAGTCCCGCTGGGTGGGCCCAGCTCTGTCGCACGTGGCCTTTGCTTTCTAACCTTGGGAACTGTGCCTTATGGGGACGCGATTCAATTAATGGCGAAACATCGAAGCGTCGATCTCTCCCCCTTTTTATCTATGAGTCAGGCGTGCGGATTTATCATACACCTCAACTCCTCTTTTCCAAGCAAACCGCACAAATGCTCCCCTTCCTCCCAAGTCCAACCTTGAAGGCTTCCCATGGCGAGCGATCCAGGTTCTTCGAGGTGCCCTCACGGCCCTGTCAGAGGTGATTGGGGCAGTTGCGCCGTCTCGCGCCTCCAACTGGAGCGTTTGGCCAAACAAGGATACCTGCCAGATTCAGATCTGGCAGCGACCTGCCCGGGCTTAACATCCATCAACGGGCAGGTACACGCAGAGAATTACCCTTCCCCTCAAAAGGATGAAAGGGTGTGCTTTGTTTCCTTCCTGTTGCACGGTTTAGGATTTCCAATTCACCCCTTCCTACGAGGCCTGCTAGAGTTTTACGGGCTGCAGCTCCACCACCTCACCCCAACTCGATTTTGCACATTGCGGGGTACGTCGCCCTATGTGAGATGCATCTTGGGTGCGAGGCACACTTCAGGATATGGAGGAGGTATTTTTGTATAGTGCCTTGTTCCCCCGTCGAAAAGCTTTATGAGGTCGGAGCAGCCAAAGTCTGTCGAGTCGAGGGGGCAGAATACCCATCGGGCACACCTCGGGAGGATACCGACGTCTGGCCAACAGAGTGGTTCTATATAGACGACGTCCTCCTTCCTGACCCAGTTCGTCCTGGGTTCCCCCTTTCTCTTCGGAGCCCCCGAAGAGGCGATATAGCTGGAGGCCACAGGGTATGGCCCAGGAAGATGGTGCCGAGGTGACCGAGCTAGCCGCCAAGGTGAAGCAATTGGTAAGGACTGGCCTTACTATAATAGACGTAATGGCCACGGCGATAGACCGAAGAGTCCAACCACTCCGGCAGCGCCCTCACCTGCTATGCGCATACAACGGAACCGAAGACTCTTCCCGATCAATTCGGCCAAGCTTCTTCGACCAAGCAGCCTTTGGGACAGTGATGGCCGGCATTTACCAGGGAACGGTGGAGGCCTTTGCCCGACGACAATTCCGGGACGGGCTGTCCTACTAGAATCCTGGTGACATGGTAAGTCCTCCTACTTTTCCTTCCCTACCCGAGTTGTTTTTTTAATAGCCAATCCATTTGACCGATCCTTTTACTGGTTTGGAAAACAGAGGTGGAGGCATTGGGTGGAGGCTCTGAGCAGCCCGGCGCCCGAGCCGGAAACGCACCGTAGAGCGGAGGATCCTCTCTTTCACGAGGACAAGGACCTGGCCCTTATCTACGAAGGGGGGAAATTTTATATGGAGTGCCTTGACGGCTCAAAAGTAGTTGTCACCCCTGACGTGCCGGGGATGAGGCCAGCTTCATCGGTAACGCCCTCTTCCTCTACTCGAAAGCGGGTCCCTCATCCCCAAGCCCCTAGTCGCCTAACTTCTCCTCCAAAGGGACGGTGTACGAAACGCCCGCGCGGAGAGACGGCTCCTCGAGGGAACTGCCCGCAAGAGGCGGAAGAAGCACATGCCGAGGTCATGGAGGCAGGCGAAAGTGCTCCCTCAATTACCAGGTGACTGTGATTACGGTATTTTGTAGAAGTGCCATCTCAGGCCCTAACCAATTTGATCATTCGCAGGCGGCCCTTTCCTTCCTCCATGGCAGCGAGCGCGAGGGCCGAGGGGACGGCGGGTCCAAACAGGGAAGTAGAAGCACGCCCTTCCTTGGGAACCACTCGTGAAGTTCCCCAGCCCGAGGACTCAGAGACCAGCTCGGCTACTCCTTTCGAGATCCAATGTGCCGCGAATTACCGGCGGCGAAAGACCTCCCTAAGGAGTCTGGCCTTCTCGGATCGGGAGTTCAACACTCTCACCTCGGTGGACGCATACCTCGGGGCGACCCGCGCTGTTTTTGATCAATCATTAGATGTTTTATCGCATGGGTTACGGGTAAGGTTCAGCCCGAGCTCATTTTATCTCGAAGATTTCTTGCATCTTTCTGTTTGTTTAAAAGACAAACAATACTGCCAACCGTGGCAGTAGCCCCTAAGGCTTGATATGTGCAGGAATGCCCGTAGTGAGGCTTGATTTTAACCTGAAGAAGTTATTTTTTGGTTGAGTGCTTGGGCAAGGAATGATCAGCTATCCGAGGCCCTTTCCCAGACAAAGGGGAGGTTGGAGACTGCCTTGGTCGAGGTGGAACAGGTGAAGAAGTTCACTCGTGAGGCGCACGGTAAGTGCTTTGTATTGTATATAATAATCTTAGTTATTAAGATCTCCTAACAGCGTAATCCAATGTAGCAGCGGAAGCCCTAGGTCATCTTGAAAGAGATCTCAAGCAGGCTCACGAGGATTTGATTTATATGGAGTCGTAGCGCTAGGCGAACCAACATGTGGTGACCCAAAGGGTAGATGGCGTTAATGCGCTAAGGGCCGAAAATACCCGACAGGCTGACGAGATTAAGAGCTTAAAAGCTCAACTGGCTACTGACGACGCCAAGAATCGTCGAATAGATGAGACGATTTTTGGTAAGTTCTTATTTCAAGAATCGTTACTTGAGTTTGGGGGTTTAGCCAAGATGATTAGTAGGCTAACACATGTTTTTTGCAAGCTTCGCTGTCCGGCCAACCCCTTGATGGCCGAGGTCCGGTACCCGAAGACATGGCGGCTCATCTATCCGAGGTGCACGAAAGTGAGCGAAAATCGTTGAAGGAATCTTTCAAGGCGTTATGGCCCGAAGTGGAGCACGTCCCCAAAGACATGGCTGTCCTAGCCGAACATTTGCAAAGAGCTCGACATCGGATCCAGGCGTGGAAGCTGTCCGCCTGCCGGGAAGGGCCAAGGGAGGCCTAGGCCATGGTCAAGACCCGGTATACGAGTGTTGATACGGCGCACCTAGCCGTGGTAGGGCCAATGGGGCTGGACGGGGAAGAAATACCCACTAGTCTTGTATACGAGAATGTCATGCCTGCTGCTCTTCGTAGAAGGACTGCGCCCTAGACACCTTAATAGATGGGTTGGACCGTGTGTAATGAAATGATAATGTGTGACTCTATGTATCAAAGTAGTTTACGTCATTATTCAATCTGCGCATCCAAACTCTGTCAACCAGCCATCGGCTTCTACCTCCTCGGTCAGTGACCGAGGAGTGTCCGCTTACTACTGTCCGAAGTACTCAGACCAGATGCTTCAGGAGACGAGGCAATCCGGCTATGTGGTGCGAATGACAAGAGTGAGGCAGAGAGTTATATTATATTACTTTTTAACGTAAGAAACATCCTCCGAGGAAAATAGTTCTTCCAACAGTTCCTTTCCTCGGGTAGCTGTGTCGAGCACATAAGTCCGAAGACGGGTGACCTCAGAGGTAATGCCCCTGGTCGGGGTTTGAGAGACCTCCTCCACTTTACTCCTATGTCCTGGCCGACCGATTTGTATGTTTAAGAGTGCTAGCTTTCGGCTTTGTCCATCTGAGGTACTGCACCGGGTGACCCAGGAGTGATAATCACAGCGGTGCTCCCTTTGCCTCTTAGCCGAATGATCGGGAACGTAAGGGGCAAGCACAGGAGCCGGGCAACCCAGCTTGGCCAAATCTTAAGTCAAATCGATGCATATTATGGCTTGAAAGACAATAGTATGTAAGAGGTGGAATAACACATATTTTGAAAAGAACATGCAGTATTGATTTTATTTCTCGAGGTCCTTCAGAGGATACCCCCGAAATCTCTTGAGAAAGAGAGAGAAAAAAAAGTAGGGTGGTGTATGTACAGTGGTGAGTAGTTTTCGGAGTTTCAACCATAGAAACGTCGGAGTAGCGCCGCGTTCTAGGGGTTGGGTTCGAAACGCCTGTCCTCTGGGTCTCGAATTTGGTAAGCGCCTCCGACGAGGACTTGGTCGATGATGAATGGTCCATCCCACCTAGGGGAGAGTTTGTGCGTCTGCTTCTCCGGATGAAGCCGCATGACGAGGTCTCCTTTGTTGAACTCCTTTGTGCGAACCTCCCTACTGTGGTAGCGGCGGGCTTGTTGCTGGTAAATGGCAGATCGTGCCCAAGCGACGTTGTGTTCCTCTTCTAGGGCGTCCAAGGCATCCTGCCGATCTAACTCGGCCTCCCTCTCTTCGTACATGCGTACTCGAGGTGCATCGTGTATAATGTCGTAGGGGAGCACTGCCTCGGCGCCATACAACATGAAAAATGGAGTATACCCAGTGGATCTGTTTGGTGTGGTGTGTAGACCCCATAGGACGGAATCAAGTTCCTCTACCCATTTTGCAGTCGGCCTCCTTGAGGGAGCGAACTAGCCTAGGCTTGATGACACTAAGGATTAGTCCATTGGCACGTTCCACTTGCCCGTTTGACTGCGGGTGATATACAGATGCGTAGTCGAGCTTGATGCCCATTTTTGCGCACCATGTTTTCACTTCTTTGGCCGTGAAGTTTGTCCCGTTGTTTGTTATGAGACTATGTGGGATACCATAGCGGTGTACTACCCCCGAGATGAATTCGAGCACATGGACTGCTCCGGCTGAAGTTACTGGTTTTGCTTCGATCCACTTAGTAAACTTGTCTACCATGACAAGTAGGTATTTTTTTTCTTGACCCGCCCCTGAGTGGGCCGACCATATCTAGCCCCCAGACCGCGAAAGGCCAAGTGATAGGGATTGTGTGGAGAGCCGCAGGGGGCATGTGGCTTTGTTTGGCGAATACCTGACAGCCGGGGCAGCGCTGTACTAACGCAGAGGCATCGGCACTCGCGGTTGGCCAGTAAAAACCAGCTCGGAAAGCCTTGTTGACCAAGGTCCGAGCAGCGGCGTGATGTCCGCTCATGCCGGAGTGAATCTCCTGAAGTAATAATCATCCTTCCTCTTTGGATATACATCACTGGAGGACGCCCGTAGTGCTTACCTTATAGAGTTCTCCCTCATGAACCTTATAGGCTTTAGTTTGCCTTACGATCCGACGTGCGTCGGTTTGGTCTTCGGGGAGCTCTTTATGGAGCAGGTATGCGAGGAGCGGCTCGGTCCATGGTGCAATGACTGCCATAACTTTGTGTACGGAAGTTGTTTTCTGAACAGCCGAGCCGCCCGCTATATCTGGCCCTTCGTCATCTTCGGGCGAGGTAGGTTGTCCGACGTCGTTTGATTCCGACGTTCCCTTGTCGTCTTGCCAGACTATGGAGGGCTTAAAGAGCCGTTCGAGGAAGTTGTTGTCCGGGACTTTTTCCCGCTTAGCGCCTATTCAGGCGAGTATATCTGCAGCCTGGTTACTATCTCGGGGTATGTGATGAAATTCAAGCCCCTCGAACCTGGCCGAGATTTGTACGACATCATTCCGGTAGGCTGTCATCTTTGGGTCCTTTACGTCGAATTCGCCGTTGACTTGTGAGATGGCGAGGTTGGAATCACCTTGGACCTCAAGACATTGGACACCCATGGAGACTGCTATCCGGAGTCCATGTAACAGGGCTTCGTAATCTGCCGCGTTATTGGCATCGGTATACATAATTTGTAACACATACCGAATACCATCCCCTGTGGGTGAGGTAAGCACTACGCCAGCCCCTAGACCGGCAAGCATTTTGGAACCGTCGAAATACATGGTCCAATGCGAATAAGTGTTGTATTCTCGAGGGAGCTCGGCCTCCGTCCATTCGGCCACGAAGTAGGCCAACACCTGAGATTTAATAGCTCGGCGTGGTCGGTAAGTTATTTCAAAGGGTAGGAGCTCTATGGCCCATTTGGCTATGCGCCCCGTTGCATCCCTATTGTTAATTATGTCACTTAATGGGACATCGGATGCCACGGTCATCGAGCACTCTTTGAAAGTAGTGCCGAAGTTTTTGGGACGCCATGAAGACGGCGTAGGCTATCTTTTGATAGTGGGGGTAGCGTGTCTTGCACGGGGGTTAGGACCTCAGAGACGTAGTAAACGGGCTTTTGTACCCGGAACTTGTGACCCTCCATGTCTCGTTCGACCACGAGTACTGCGCTGACCACCTGGTTTGTGGCTGAGATGTATAATATCATCGGCTCGCATATGCCTGGTGCCGCTAAGATATGGTTGGTTGCAAGGAGAACTTTAATGCCTTCAAGAGCCGCCGTGGCCTCCTCGGTCCATTTGAAAGTCTTTGTTTGTTTTAATAGTCTATACAAAGGTAAGGCTTGATATGAAGCGACTCAATGCCGCCATGCATCCTGCCAGCTTTTGTACATGTTTGAGCTCTGTTGGTACCTCTAAGCGGTCCAAGGCTCTTATTTTTGCCGGATTGGCTTCAATTCCTCGGCTAGATATGATGAAGCCGAGGAGTTTGCCGGCTGGGACTCCAAAGACACATTTCTCCGGGTTGAGCTTAATTTGATACTCCCGTAGACTGGAAAATGTGTCGCGGAGGTTGTCTACCAATTGCCCGACGTGTTTGGTTTTGACAACCACGTCATCTACGTAGGCCTCGACGGTCTTCCCGATGTGTTTCTCCAAGCATGATTGAATCATGCGTTGGTATGTGGCACCGGCGTTCTTTAGTCCGAAGGGCATCGTATTGAAGCAAAACGGCCCGTAAGGTGTGATGAATGATGTTGCTGCCTAGTCAGATTCTTTCATCTTAATTTGATGATATCCTGAGTAGGCGTCCAAGAAGCACAGCGAATCGTGCCCGGCTGTGGCGTCCATGATTTGGTCAATTTGCGGAAAGGGGAAGGGGTCCTTGGGGCATGCTTTATTGAGGTCTTTAAAATCAACGCACAAGCGCCAGGACCTATCTTTCTTTCGTACCATGACCAAATTGGCAAGCCAATCGGGGTGTTTTATGTCTCGGATGAACCCGGCTTCCAATAATTTGGCCAGTTCTTCGCCCATTTCTTGACGCTTGGGTTCAGAGAAGCGCCGAAGTGTTTGTTTGACGGGCTTTTAGCCTTTCAATATGTTTAGGCTATGTTCTGCAAGCCTGCAAGGTATCCTCGGCATGTCCGAGGGGTGCCAGGCAAATATATCCCAATTTTCCTTAAGGAAATTGCGTAGAGCCTCGTCAATCTCTGGATCAAGGTTTGCCCCTATGGACGCCGTTTTAGCTGGGTCCGTGGGGTGTACTTGGAATTTGACTATTTCATCGGCCGGCTTGAATGAGGTGGACTTCGGCCGTTTGTTGAGGATGACATCGTCTCGGTCGACTTCGGCTCGTAATGTGATCAGTTCCTCGGCCGCGAGGGCTTCGGACAAAGATTCGAGGGCGAGTGACGCCGTTTTGTTCTCGGCTTTGAGTGCTCTGTTGGGATCGCTCGAAGCGGTAATTATCCCATTTGGGCCCGGCATTTTGAGCTTCATGTAGCCGTAGTGTGGTACTGCTTGAAATTTGGAGAAGGTGTCCCGTCCCAGGAGGGCATGATATCCGCTCCTAAAAGGGGCGATGTGGGACGTAATTTCTTCGGATCGGTAATTGTCCGGGGTTTCGAAGACCACATCAAAGGTTATCTTTCCACTGCAGCGTGCTTCTCGCCTAGGTATGATGCCTTTAAAGGTGGTGCTACTCTGTTCGATGCGCAATTTATCGATTTGCATTCTGTCCAGAGTGTCCACGTATATCAAGTTTAAGCTGCTGCCCCCGTCCATTAATACTTTTCGGAGACGGCAGCTGCCCACAATTGCGTCGAGGACCAGGGCGGCGGGGCACCTGTTCGTGGTCGACCTCGGCTGATCTTTATGATCAAAGGTGATGGGCGTGTCTATCCACGCGCCCGGGTTGGTACCTGACGGATAGAATTGATTTCTCGCAGGGCCCGCTTGCGCTGGTTGTTGGACGTAAAGGTCTCGTAGATCATCAAGACCTCGTCCTCGTCCGAGGATTCTTCTGTGTGACTGGGGGTGCCCACAAGGAGGGCAGGTCCTCTGTTTGCCACATGCCTCACCACCCAACAGTCGTGAAGGCTGTGAGTCGGGCAAGAATTAAGCAAAATAGCATGTATCAGACATGGTTTATCTAGGAGACCATCAAGGGCGGTCCCGGGGAGGCCAGAGGTTTTCTTCTTTTTCCGAGGTCGCTCGGTCGGTATGGTCTCCGTGTGGGGTGCGCATCGAGGTGCGGGCCTTTCACGTTTTAACTTGTGTTCACAGATCGAATCTGTGCTTTTCCTGGCAATCCAAGCATCCTCGATGATGCAGAACCTGGACACCAAGTCGGACAACTCCGGGAGGGTCTGTACACAGCGGCGGGCGAGGGCATTTGAGACGCCTTTATCCTTGCATCCATGCTGAAAAGCTGTTATTATATCTAAATCCTGGTAGTTTGGTATCTTGTTCTTGACCGACAAGAACCTAGCCCAGAACTGTCTGATTGATTCGTCGGGGAGTTGTTGCACGTAGGCTAGATCCCAGACATCTGGTGGCCCCAAATAATCGGGGCAATACTCGATGTGGGAAGTGGGTGCTTGGTTTTAGATCTCTAAGGATCGTGGGTTCGAAGTCCTGGCATTTCCATCCCGTGATAGGCCTACGGCCATCGGACCGGCCGGACTGATTTGAAGATCAGGTTCATCGGCCGCGTTTGGCTGGTCACCGTCTGAATCGCTTTCCAAGAAGTACCTCGGCCCTTCGCCCTTGAAAAGGGGTTCGACCGGGGATGGGGAGGAGTCATGGATCACTTCTGATCCATGGAGAAGGAAGGGCGCTTTTGTGACAGAAGCTTCGGGTGCGGGAATCGTGCCCGCGAGATCGGAGTCGTAAGCCGATAATCCCATCGATCCTTTTTTTGATCTCATAGCGGAACTCTCAATGAAAGCACCAGTGTCGGTGTAAAAACCGGCAGACCTCGGGGTAGGGGGTCCCGAGCTGTGGATCTCGAACAGATGGTAACAGGAACAAAGGGACGATGTTTACTCAGGTTCGGGCCCTCTTGATGGAGGTAAAACCCGATGTCCTGCTCTTGTTTATATCAATGGAGATGTATCAAGTACAGAGTTGATCTACCTCGATATCGTAAGATATGTTCTAGTTCTAGGGCTAGGTAAATGAGATTGTGTTGTCGTCCCCCCCCCTACGGGCTAGACCCTTTGGCTTATATACACGCCAGGTAGGGTATCTAGGGATACAAGGTCGGTATCTAGGCGTGGAGGCGGCAGGAGAAGTCTTGGAGTATACGCCAAGTCTTCGGCAGAGGTAGTCTTGATCTCTCCTCCCGCGTGCATCTTCTGGAGTCCATCTTGATAAGAATGAGGGCCCACTGGACCGGCCCGGGGCAGACTAGGTTAGTACCCCCTAGTCTAGGACACCGTCACCTCCTCTTCTGCGCCTACCATGGCATGCATTCCCACAGCACTGAGAACTGCCACGAGCTTAAGCTGCTTCGCGGCAACCGCAGCGACCGCGGCGCTAGCCGCGGAGGTGGCCGCAACAGCAGCCGCTGGGGAGACCGGAACAACGGCAACAACAACTTCCGACAGGGCTGGCGCGACCAGCCTCGGCAGGCCAATCCTCAAGCCAACGCCGCCTTGCCACCGCTGCCGCCGCCGCCGCCTGGCAGGAACAATGGCAACCAGCCTGACGAGAACGCCGGGGGCTACCAGGAGCCTCGCGGAGTGGTATGCATCCTCGGCGGGGCCCAGGCTCCCTCATCTAACCGCCACTTCAAACAGTTCTCTTGCGAGGTGAATGCAGCCCTCCCGAGGCCCGAGGCTTCTCAGCCGCTCAAGTGGTCA
Source organism: Elymus sibiricus (assembly GCA_039707655.1). Lineage (NCBI taxonomy): Eukaryota > Viridiplantae > Streptophyta > Magnoliopsida > Poales > Poaceae > Elymus > Elymus sibiricus. The sequence goes on from CM077676.1 coordinate 258,810,047, forward strand.
CAGTACACGATCTCCTTCGACTCCATGGACCACCCCAAGTCCACGATGGCTGTGGGCACCGTGCCCATGTTGTGCACGCCCACGATCAACAACGTTGCTGTCACCAAGACGCTTGTCGACGGCGGCACAGGCCTCAATGTGATCTCCATCGAGACCTTCGAGAAGCTTCAAGTGCCCTACAAGCGCTTGATGCCGATGAGGCCCTTCTCAGGTGTGACCGACGGCTCCACCCTACCTCTAGGGCAAGTGCGCCTTCCCGTCACCTTCCTCACCCGCAAGAACTACCACACCGAGCTCATCGACTTTGACGTGGCGCACATCGGCCTACCCTACAACGCCATCTTGGGCTACCCCGCGCTCGCCAAGTTCATGGCGGTGACTCACCACGCCTACAACGTGCTCAAGATGCCAGGCTGCAGCGGCATCATCACCGTCCGCTGCGATGAGAAGGATGCGGTTCGCTCCCTCGAGCACGCGTACAAGGCTGCCGCCACCGTGTATCCTGCCGACAAAGATGATGTCAAGCCTCCCGAGGCCGCACCCGCGAAGAAGAAGCAGCTGTTCTCTCAAGCGCGCTGATACGCAGCCTTCGAGGACCTCAAGAGGTATCTGACAAGCCCTCCCGGCATGGTCGCTCCGCGCCCTCCGCGAGCCTCTACTCCTATACTTGGCGGCCACCCCCCAGACGGCTAGCGGAGCCCTTGTGGCAGAATGAGAAGAGCCTACTTGCGCCAAGAAGAAGCCTGCCGCGCCAACGCCTCCCGAGGTTACGCTTGCACCTCCTGAGGCCATGCTCGCGCCCGCGCCTCTCGAGGTCGTGCCAGCACCTGCCGAGGCCGAGCCGGCGCCTGCCGAGGCTCCCCCTCAAGAGGCACCTGACGAGCGGCCTCCCGAGCCTCCCGAAGAACAGGCTACCGCGCCTACAGCTACGTGCCTCGTCGAGAACCCCGTGTACTTCATCAGCACGGTGCTACGGGATGCGCACGAGCTGTACTCTATGCAGCAGAAGCTCCTCTTCGCGCTGCTCATCGCCTCCAAGAAGCTGCACCACTACTTCCAGGGCCATCCCATCATGGTGGTCACGTCTTATCCCCTGGAGCAGGTCCTGCACAGCCCCAACACCACTGGTCGCGTCGCCGAGTGGAACATCGAGCTGCAAGCCTTTGCGTTGGAATTCCTCACCACAAGGACGATCAAGGGCGCAGCCTTGGCAAACTTCGCAGCGGAATGCATGGACCCGCATCAAGAGGAGCCTCGCGAGGACGAGTCCCTCCTGCCTGGGGAGGAATCCCCTGGCGGCTGGACCATGCACTTCGACGGTGCGTTCTCCCGGCAAGGCGCAGGGGCTGGCGTCGTGCTCACTTCACCGACAGGAGGGAAGCTCTACAACGCTGTACAGCTCTACTTCAAGCATGATGACAAGGTCTCCAACAACATCGCGGAGTACGAGGGCCTCATCGCCGGGCTCAAGGCTGCCGCTGCTCTTGGCATCAAGCTCATCCTCGCCAAGGGAGACTCACAGCTCCTCGTCAGCTTCTCCAACAAAAGCTACAAGCCCAAGGACGAGCACATGGCCGCCTATCTGCAAGAAGTCCGCAAGCTTGAGAAGCGCTTCCTTGGCATGGAGCTCCAGCACGTCCCTCACGGCAGCAACAAGGAAGCGAATGACATCGCCAAGCGACCATCTCGCCGTGAGCCTCAAAGGCCCGACGTCTTCGAGGAGAGGCTCCTGAGGCCATCAGCCGCACCAGCCGCCGCAAGCACCATGGGGCCTCTTGACGAGCTCCCTCCTGCACCACCCATAGGCGCGCCGGACTGTGGCCTGCTGATGTCTACTATGCAACTTTTATTCTTGTAGACGTTATTGGGCCTCCAAGTGCAGAGTTTTGTAGGACAGTAGCAAATTTCCCTCAAGTGGATGACCTAAGGTTTATCAATCCGTGGGAGGCGTAGGATGAAGATGGTCTCTCTCAAACAACCCTGCAATCAAATACAAGAAATCTCTTGTGTCCCCAACACACCCAATACAATGGTAAATTGTATAGGTGCACTAGTTCGGTGAAGAGATGGTGACACAAGTGTAATATGGATAGTAGATATAGGTTTTTGTAATCTGAAAATATAAAAACAGCAAGGTAGCAAGTGATAAAACAGAGCACAAACGGTATTGCAATGCTTGAAAACAAGGCCTAGGGTTCATACTTTCACTAGTGCAATCTCTCAACATTGCTAACATAATTGAATCATATAACAATCCCTCAACGTACAACAAAGAATCACTCCAAAGTTCCTATTAGCGGAGAACATAAGAAGAAATTGTTGTAGGGTATGAAACCACCTCAAAGTTATCCTTTCCGATCAATCTATTGAGCCATCCCTATAAGTGTCACAAACAGCCCTAGAGTTCGTACTAAAATAACACCATATGATACGCATCAACCAACTCTAATGTCACCTAAATACTCCAATGTCACCACAAGTATCTGTGAGTTGATTATTTGATATGCATCAAACAACTTCAGATTCATAATATTCAATCCACACAAAGAACTTCAAAGAGTACCCCAAAGTTTCTATCGGAGAAAAGAAGATGAAAACGTGCAATCAACCCCTATGCCTAGATTACCCCAAGGTCACGGAAATCCGTGAGTTGATCACCCAAAACATACATCAAGTGACTCAATAGAATACCCCATTGTCACCACGGGTATCCACATGCAAGACATACATCAAGTGTTCTGAAATCTGAAATATTTGATCCGACAATAACGATACCTCAAAGGGAAAGATTCAATTCATCACAAGAAGATAGAGAGGGAAGAAACACCATATGATCCAACTATATTAACAAAGCTCGAGATACATCAAGATCGTGCGAAATCAAGAACATGAGAGAGAGAAAGATCAAACACATAGCTTCTAGTACATACCCCCAGCTCCGAGGGTGAACTACTCCCTCCTCGTCATGGAGACCGCTGGGATGAGGAAGATGGCCTCTGGTGATGATTTCCCCCTCCGGTAGGGTGTCGGAACGGAGCTCCAGATGGGTTTTCTTCGGTACAGAGGCTTACGGCGGCGGAGTTGAAGTTCTAGGTTTATTTTCGGGGGTATCTCTATTTATAGGGTTTTTCAGCATTGGAATCGCCCAAAAAGGTGTTATGAGGGGCCCACAAGGCAACAGCACACGCCCCCCAGGCCATGCCATGATACCTTGTGACCTCCTTGTGAGGCTTCTGGTCCTTCCACGAAGCTTCGGGGGTCTCTTTTGGTCCAAAAAAAATCGTCAAAAAGTTTCGTCCAATTCCGAGAACTTTTATTTCTGCACAAGAAACAACATCACGGTAGTTCTGCTGAAAACAGCGTCAGTCCGGGTTAATTCTAATCAAATCATACCAAAACCATATAAAATTGTTATAAACATGGCATGAATACTTCATAAATTATAGATACGTTGGAGACATATCAGCATCCCCAAGATTAATTCCTGCTCGTCCTCGAGTAGGTAAATGATAAAAGAAATAATTTATGAAGTGTGAATGCTAGCATAGTGCATAAGTTTGATCAATAATAATTGCAATCACTTTTTGTAGCATCATTATGTATCATAAACATTAGCTCATCTCATAAAACTTCTCATGATCAAGTAGCGAGCTATTCGCATGTTAAAGTATAAACCATAAACTTTCTTGAAAACTAACAAACTATGTTTTCAGTCATCAAACAATTACAATTCATCTTATTTTCAGGAAAGGTCTATGTAAGAGCTTTGTTTTAGCAAATTCCACATACTCAACTATCATTTAGTCTTCCATGATTGCTGACACTCAAAGCATATTTTTAGAACAAACCATTTCAGTCAAACACATAGGAAGATAGGTGTCGGTACCAAAACCGGCAGATCTCGGGTAGGGGGTCCGAACTGTAGATCTAGGAATCAATGAGTAATAGGGAACGTAGAGACAGCGATTTACCCAGGTTCGGGCCCTCTCGAAGAGGTAAAACCCTACATCCTACTGGATTGTATTGATGTGATTGTATGAAGGTTACAGAGTTGATCTACCTCGAGATCGGATGGGCTAACCCTAAGTGGTTATGACGATTCTCTACCTCTACGGACTAAACCCTCTGGTTTATATGGATACCAGAGGGACCTAGGGTTACACATGGTCGTTTGCCATCAGGGGATAAACATGCCGATTATGCTAAATATTTCTTGGAGGAGACGCCAAGTCTTCGGAGGTTTTCTTCTGGTGCATGGGGTCGCCCACTATCCGGCTTTCCTTTGATGAGTAAAGGGCGGCCCACTAGTTCGGCCTACGAGAGATAGGCCAGCAGCCCGAGTACCCCCTAGTTCGGGACACCCTCAGTAGCCCCCAAACTAGCCTCCAATGCCGAGGTTGACAGTCTTCGGCAGCTCCATGCTCCAAGGGTCTTCGGCTTGGGCGGCGAGTTCCTTCCATCACCTGTGTTTGGTTTGACAATAGTTCGGCCACCAATAGCTTGGTTGCCAAAGAATCCTCCGATTGGCGAGGCATCATGGGGCCCGCCATACCACTTTTCTTCGCCTAGAATTAAATAAGGATCCTTGATTCCTGCGCATCCAGGGAATGCGAGTGGCCTGATGGGCCTTTACAAAAATGCCCCTCTTTGGGGAGAATACCCTTTTAATAGGCCAAGGGCATGGAGGCTAACGCACCCCGCGCCCTGCCATTCTTCCTCACATCCCCGCGAGGTCATAGCCAGCAAACAATGGCGAGCGTTCCAGGCTCTTCCTCACGCCCTCACGGCCCCCGTCAAGGCGACTGGGCGAGCTGCTCCGTATCCCGCATGCGATTGCGCAGGCTAGAGGCACAGGGGTATCTTCCCGCTTCAGATCTCGCGTCCACCCGTCCCGGGTTAACTTCCGCAGACGGGGAGGCCCTCGCAGAGAACTTTCCTTCCCCCCACGGGGAACAGAGGGTGTGCTTTGTGCCCTTCCTCTTGCGAGGCCTGGGTTTCCCCATTCATCCCTTCTTGAGGGGTCTACTAGAGTTTTACGGGATCCAACTCCACCACCTTACCCCAGGATCGATTCTTCATATCTTGGGCTTCGTCGCTCTTTGCGAGATGTTCCTGGGCTGTGAGGCTCATTTTGAGTTGTGGAGGAAATTCTTCTGTCTTGTCCCCCGCACCCGAGGAGGGATAATTTATGAGGTCGGCGGGGCCGAGGTATGGCGCATCGCCGGAACGGGATACCCCATAGGGACTCCCAAGAAAGATGCCGAGGAGTGGACTTTGGAATGGTTTTATATCGAAGACGTCGCCCTATTCGATCCAGTTCGGAGGGGGTTACCTGAATTCTCATCGGGTTCCCCAAAGAAGCGGTTCAACTGGCGCCCGAAGAGTTCTTCCCAAGAGGAAAGCGCCGAAGTAACTCGGCTGGCCGCTCAAGTGAGGTAGCTAGCCCACAACGGGCTAACCGTCATCGACGTGATGGCCGCAGCCATTTCTCGGTGCGTCCAACCTCTTCAATAGAGAATACACCCGCTATGGTGCTAAAACGGGGAGGATGATGCAACCCGATACACACGGATGGGACCTGCCGATCAGGCCGCGATGGCAGCCATACTGGCCGATCTTTTCAAGGGAGAAGAGTAAGAATTTGCTCGGTTAAGGCCCAAGGAAGGCTTCTCGAGCTATAAACCCATCGAAATGGTGAGTCCAACCACGCTTTATAGCTCGGAGGGCACCCCAAATTTTTCTAAATCAGATTTTTATCCTGTCCGAACAGAACTGGAGGCGCTGGATCGAGACAGTGAGCTACCCTGCTCCTCAACCGGAGAATCATTCTCGTGACGACGATCCTGGGTTCCACGATGACCCCGAAACATCGATCGATTTCAAGGAGGGGGTCTTCTACCAGGAGAGCCTCGACGGCTCTAAGGTGGCCCTTTTGGCCGATCACCTCGGGGCGCTTCCCTCCTCCGCTGTAAGTGACCAACAGGCTTCTTCTCGAAAGAGACACTCAGCTGCTGCTACTCCGAAAACACTAACTCCTACTCCGAAGGGCCGCCGTACGACGTGCTGGATAGCCGCAAGAGCGGCACCAGCGGCCCCAGCGGCAAGTGGTCGTGGGGTGACCAAACGCGTGGCCCCAACGGGAGTTACATCATCAGCGCCCCGCCCGAAGAGGTAACGCATCCGCCATACCGTCATAGCCTTTATCTTCGACATCCACCGAGAATGCCAATAATTTTCTCCGCGGTGTCCTGTAGGCGATATGTAGAACCACCTTCAGCCGAGGATGTTGAAGAAGTGCCGAGGGGTGACTCGAACCCGAGGTCGACAGTTGTAGCCGAAGTTACTCCGGAGGTCCCTGCCGAGGACCAACATCCCGAGGACTCAGGGGGCATCTCGGTCACCAACTTCGAGGTTGAAAGTGTGATGAATCACCGGCGGTGCAAGGCATCGCTTCGGCACTCCGCGTTTTCCGATCAGGAGTTTAATGCTCTTAGTTCGGTAGACGCGTACCTCGGAGCTACCCGAACGGGACTCGAGGGGGTAGTGAAGCTCATGTCTACTAATGTGCAGGTATACCATTGGTTTTGACAACTAGTACCTAACCCAGTAGCCCCCGAGCCTTAATTTGGGCGGAATGGCCGAGTTAAGGGTCTGATGTTTATAATGCCATGCTATTGTGCAGACTGTTCAGGAGCAAACAAAAAGCTACCCAAGGACCTCAGGCTGGCGCAAACATAGTTAGAATCTGTGAAAGCCGAGTTAGAGGGGGTAAAGAAGTTTACCAGAGAGGCACATGGTAAGTGCCGAACTTAAATTTGTGTAAGAGAAATTTGATGGAACACCTATTCTAATGAAAGATGATTCCATAGCAGCCGAGTCTATAAATCAGCTGCAGAAGGATCTGGATACTGCCAGAGAAGCTCAAAGGTATGCATCATAGCAAGAGGCCGACTACCGCGTCCTTACCCGAAGTCATGAGGAGAGGGATAAGCTCAAGGCGGAAGGTCAACAACAGGCCCAAGAAATCAAAAGCTTGAAAGCTCAACTGGCCCTATCCCAGAAGGAGAACCAGAGACTGAAGGCTGGCATGTTTGGTGAGTGCAACTTTGTGTGTCAGTTCGTAGATTGTATATAGTAGACAGCAATTTGAACAACGCCATGTCTCATTGTAGTTCTTCTGACCGGATGCCCCGAAGAGGAGGCCAGCTCCTTTGGACGGGACCTGCTGAAGGAACTATCCGCCGTGCATGAGTGGGCCCGAAAAGCCATGAAAAGTATGTTCAAGGCACTATGGCCGGGTGAGGTGGCCCCTGAAGGGATGGCCAATCTTGCTAATCGTTTCAAGAGAGCTTGGCGCCGCTTTGAGCTGTGGAAGATGTCATCTTATCGAGAGGGAGCACGGGAAGCCTGGGCGATGATCAAGACCCGCTTCACCAAGTTGGAACCGGAGCATTTAGCTAGGGTTGGGCCAGTAGGGCCAGATGGGCAGGAAGTGCCCGTGCATCTGGTATACGACCAAGTTATGCCCGCAGCTCGGCTGTCCCAGGCAGATTGTGCTCTGGAGACCATAATAGATGGTCTTGATCAAGATTGACATTATGATTCTATGTATCTATGTACTTGACATCAAATAGTCTCCAAACCATGCTTGAAACGTTGTCTTAACCGGCCATCGGCTTCTGTCCCCTCAGCTAGGGGCCGAGGGGTGTTTCCTACTATGCGGTCCGAGAATATCGAAAAAACACTTCGGAGAACCAGGCAATCCGGCCATTTGGTGCGAATAGACAAAAACGCGCTCTGGGAGTTATGTTATATTACTGTTTAACGTAAGAAACATCTTCCGACGAAAATAGTTCCTCTATGGGTTCCTTTCTTCGGGTTGCCATGTTGATCATGGGCGTATAACCGAATACCCGAAATAGACGGGGATGGTTACTTAGGGAAAATAACCCCGGAATCTTGGTAATAACTACCGATTATTTTCACTTCCCCCGTGGCCGACCAATTGTGTTCTTAAGAACGCTGGCTTTTGGCTTCACCCATCTGAGGTACACACCCGGGAAATCCGGACGTAACAATCGCAGAGGTGCTCCCTTTACTCTCTAGCCGGACAATCGGGAACATAGGGGGTAAACATAGGAGCGAGGCAACCCAGCTTGGCCAAATCTTAAGTCAAATTGATGCATATGATGGCTTTAGAACGATACAGGAAGGTTGCAAACATGTAAAAACTGATGGTTGCACAAATAATATATGACCGGCTCCGTAAAACAAGCCCCCAGGTAACAGCGTGTGGTACATTCAAAGATGTTTGCCAAAGAAAAACTTAACGTAGTTCGGCTTAACCGAACACAACCTGTGAAGGACTAGTCACTGGAAAAAGGAATGATATAAATCCGAGAAGGATAGACAGAAAAAAGAAGGGGGAGGGCGCTGGTTGAGCCGTAGAAGCGTCGAAGCCGAGCTGCGTTCCATGGGTTTGGTTTGAGGCGGCCGTCTTTTGGATCGCGGAGACGATACGCTCCGCCCGCAAGTACCTGATCAATTATGAAGGGCCCCTCCCATTTGGGCGACAGCTTATGCTTCTGCTTCTCCAGGAGGCGCAAGATGAGGTCACCCATGTTGTAGGCCTTTGCTCGTACTTCTCTGATCTGATAGCGTCTGGCCTGCTGTTGGTAGAAGGCAGAACGAGCCCGAGCTATGTCGCGCTCGTCCTCTAGGGCGTCCAGGTCATCCTGCCGATCCAGCTCAGCCTCCCTTTCTTCATACATACGGACTCGAGGTGCGTCATGAATAAGATTGCTGAGGAGGAAGGCTTCTACCCCATACACCATGAAGAACGGTGTGTAGCCTGTGGATCGGTTGGGAGTGGTGCGTAGGCCCCACAATACGGAGTCGAGCTCCTCGACCCAATGGCGGTCAGATTCTTTTAAAGATCGGGCCAAACGGGGCTTAATGCAGCTCAAAATCAGTCCATTAGCTCTCTCGACCTGTCCATTGGACTATGGGTGGTATACCGAGGCATAGTCAAGCTTAATGCCTAAATTAGCGCACCAGTCTTTGACTTCCTGGGCGGTAAAATTGGATCCATTGTCCGTTATTATGCTATGGGGTACACCGTAACGGTGAACAACGCCGGATATAAAATCGATGACCGACTTGGATTTGGCTGAGGTTACTGGTTTTGCCTCAATCCATTTAGTAAATTTGTCTACCATGACGAGTAGATATTTCTTTTTCTTGGCCCCCCCTTTAAGTGGTCCGACCATGTCCAGCCCCCAAACCGCGAAAGGCCAAGTAATCGGTATCGTCCGAAGAGCCGTGGGGGGCATATGACTTTGATTTGCAAAGAGCTGGCATCCAACGCAATGTTGGACCAATGTTTGGGCGTCTGTTCGGGCAGTGGGCCAGAAGAACCCTGCTCGGAAAGCCTTGCTGACCAGGGCCCGAGATGCTGTGTGGTGACCGCCCATGCCAGCGTGGATCTCGGCCAAGAGCTGTCTTCCCTCCTCTTCGGATATACATCTTTGGAGGACGCCAGTAGTGCTTTTCTTACATAGTTCGCCCTCATGGACTTTATAGGCTTTAGATCGCCGAATAATGCGCCTTGCCTCAGTCTGGTCATCGGGTAGCTGTTGGCGGAGGAGATAGGCGAGGAAGGGCTCGGTCCATGGCGCGATTATCGCCATGACTTCGTGAGCCGAAGACGTCGTTTTGATGGCCGAGCCCCCGATAATTCCTTCGTCTGGTTCGATAGGTGGAGGGATGAGCTCTCCTGAGGTCTTGGTTTCCGAGTCCTTGGCGTCCTCCTTCCATGCCACAAACGGCTTGAAGAGTCGTTCCAAAAAGGTGTTCTCGGGAACACGGTCGCGCTTGGCGCCCATGCGAGCCAGAATATCGGCAGCTTGATTGCTGTCTCTAGGGACATGGTGAAACTCCAGTCCCTAAAAACGGGTGGAGATTTTTAGGACGGCGTTGCGATATGCTGTCATTTTTGGGTCTTTTGCATCGAATTCGCCGTTGACTTGAGAGATGGCGAGATTAGAATCTCCCCATACCTCGAGCCGCTGTACGCCCATTGACACCGCCATCCGAAGTCCATGCAACAAAGCTTCGTATTCGGCCGCGTTGTTGGAGTCGGTGTACAATATATGGAGTATGTACCGAATATTGTCGCCAGTGGGGGATGTAAGAACTACTCCAGCCCCCAGTCCGGCGAGCATTTTGGAGCCGTCGAAGTACATCATCCAATGCGAGTATGTACTATACTCCCTGGGGAGTTCGGCTTCCGTCCATTCCGCTATGAAATCTGCCAACACCTGAGATTTAATAGCTCGGCGCGATCGATATATGATTTCGAAGGGAAGGAGTTCTATAGCCCATTTGGCTATACGGCCAGTGGCATCTCGATTGTTGATTATGTCATTCAGTGGTACCTCGGATGCCACCGTGACCGAGCACTCTTGAAAGTAGTGGCGGAATTTTCGAGACGCCATGAAAACTGCGTAGGCGATCTTCTGATAATGCGGGTACCTCGTTTTACACGGGGTGAGTACTTCGGATACGTAGTACACTGGTTTCTGCACCTGGAGCTTGTGACCCTCTATCTCTCGTTCGACGACGAGAACCGCGCTGACCACCTGATTCGTGGCCGAAATGTATAGCAGCATTGGTTCGCCTAGGCTGGGTGCTGTCAAGATCGGGTTGCTTGCCAGTAGGGTTTTAATTTCCTCAAGTGCTGCCGTTGCTTCACTGGTCCACTCGAAGTTCTTTATCCGTTTGAGCAACTTATAGAGCAGTAAGGCCTTTTCTCCGAGGCGTGAGATGAAGCGGCTTAAGGCTGCAACGCAGCCGACCAGTTTCTGGATGTGCTTTAGCTCAGTGGGAACCGCTAGCTGGGACAGTGCCCGTATTTTCGCTGGGTTAGCCTCTATTCCTCTATGGGAAACAATGAATCCGAGCAGCTTACCAGCCGGCACTCCGAAGACGCACTTTTCCGGATTAAGCCGTATATCGAAAGTCCGTAGACTGTCGAAGGTTTGCCAGAGATCGTCCACCAGCTGACTGACGTGTTTGGTTTTAACAACCACATCGTCCACATATGCCTCGACCGTTTTGCCGATCTGTTTTTCCAAACATGTTTGGATCATGCGCTGGTATGTAGCCCCGGCGTTTTTTAATCCGAAGGGCATTGTGTTAAAACAGAATGGTCCATAGGGGGTGATGAATGTTGTGGCCGCTTGGTCGGACTCCTTCATTTTAATTTGATGGTATCCGGAGTAAGCGTCGAGGAAACACAGCGAGTCATGCCCGGCAGTGGCGTCTATGATCTGGTCTATGTAAGCGTCGAGGAAACATAACGAGTCATGCCCAGCGAGTCATGCCCGGCAGTGGCTATACGACCCGTATTTTCGCTGGGGCAGGCCTTGTTTAAGTCCTTGAAATCGACACACAACCGCCAGGATTTGTCCTTCTTAGGTACCATGACCAGATTGGCCAACCACTCCGGATGTTTGATGTCTCGGATGAATCTGGCTTCGAGCAACTTTGCCAGTTCCTCGCCCATAGCTTGACGCTTGGGTTCAGAAAACCGACGTAGAGTCTGTTTGACTGGCTTGTAACCTTTAATTATGTTCAGGTTGTGCTCGGCTAATCTACGCGGGATCCCTGGCATGTTTGACGGGTGCCAGGCGAAGATATCCCAGTTCGCGCGCAAAAATTTGCGCAACTCTTCATTGACCACGGGGTCTAGCTGAGCTCCAATGGATGCCGTCTTGTTGGGATCTGTTGGGTGCACTTGGAATTTGACGATTTCATCCGCTGGTTTGAAGGACGTAGATTTGGGCCTTTTGTCGAGGATTATGTCATCCTTATCCACCGTTGAGCAGAGCGCGGTAAGTTCTTCGGCTGCGAGGGCTTCGGACAACGCTTTGAGGGCGAGCGATGCTGTTTTATTCTCGGCCCGAAGATATCTGTCTGGATCACTTATTACTGTGATCATGCCGTTTGGCCCTGGCATCTTAAGTTTCATGTACCCGTAATGTGGGATGACATGGAATCGTGCGAAAGCGTCGCGCCCTAACATGGCGTGGTAGCCACTGCGGAAGGGCACAATGTGGAAAAGCAGTTCACATCGAGAGCAACTCGGCCACTACAACGTGCTTCCTTTCTGGGGATGATCCCTCGAAAGGTGGTGTGACTTTGCTCGATGCGAGATCTGTCAAACTGCATTTTGTCCAAGGTGTCCTCGTAAATGAGGTTTAGCCCGCTGCCGCCGTCCATTAGCACTTTTTGGAGTCGAAATCCATCCACTATGGGATCAAGGACAAGGGCGGCAGCAGCTCGGGTAGGGCAGAGCCTCGGCTGATCTTGTTCGCTCAAAGTGATAGGTGTGTCTGTCCATGAGTCTGTCACTGCCACATGGTGAATTTGAGTGAGCTCTCGAAGGGCTCTCTTCCTCTGATTCTTTGAGGAATACGTCTCGTAGATTGTTAGGATCTCGGCGTCATCATCAAGGGGCGTTGCTGGACGTTTATTTGAGTACGGGCCTCCGAGGATGACTTCGCCGCTCTTGGCGACTTGCCTGACCACCCAGCAAGCTCGGAGGCTGTGGGTTGGGTTTGTGTTCAGAAGAACGGAGTGTATGGAGCATGGTTTGTCCAGTAGTTAGTCAAGGACCGTTCTGGATCTTGTCAGGGGTTTCATCCTTTTCTCGGACGACTCGTATTGAGGTGTCCGGCGAGGGTGTGCACGTTTTGCCCGAGCTTGGTTTGATCTCTCTGTACGGATTGACTCCGTTTGCTCGAGCTGAGCCTGCCAAGCATACTCCATGGCGCAGTATTTGGACACCAGGTCCGATAAATCAGAGAAGTTTTGGATGTGGCGGCGAGCGAGGGCATTTAAGATGCCTTCATCTCGGCAGTTCTGTCGGAAAACCTCCAGAATTTCCTTGCTGCAACCGTCCATCATCTTGTTTTTGACGAGAAGGAATCTAGCCCAGAAGTGCCGAACTGTCTCTTCGGGCTGTTGCTTTACGTACAATAGGTCCCATATGTCGGGCCATCCTGAGTTACTTGGACAGTACTCGATGTGGGGGGTGGGCGGGATAAAAAATTTGATCCCAACGGGGTGTGAGTCCGTGGTCTTGGCGGTCGCGTCCTGGATCGACATGGAATCCGATGTGCCGAGCTTTGGATCAGGATAGTTGGCCAGGCGCGGTTGCGTAGACTCGAGGTTGCGCGCTGAATCAGACCTCAGCTCTGAATCCTCTCCGGAGTGGAGTTCGGCTGCCGAGCTGGAAGATGAAGCTTGATGATCGAAAACTTGCACCCCGTGCGCTTTCGGTTCCGGGGGAAGGGGCGAGCCCTCGGTCGAGCCTTCGATAGTGGCGACCAAGTGGGCAGCCGGAGGGGTATGGATTTCCCTGTCATCGGTTTTAAGCCCGATCTGGTCGTAGACCGAGGACTGGCCATCGGTGAATCCCATGGCTTGGATCCGATCTAGTATCCCGTTTAGTAGCGAGAGATCCGTCGGACCCAATTTCTGGCAGTTTACGGGGTCAACCCGCAGTACGGCTGTGAAGGGAGCGTTCGACTTCGCCCCGCAATCGTGTTCGGCTGAGGCCGATTTTCGGCAGCCGGGCGCGGAGATTAGATCCGGGCTCGAGGCTGGATCCGGGGTGGAGGCCGTCCCGATAGTGGGGCTGGCCGTACCCGAAGTCAAAGCTTCAGGATTTGCGGGTCCTTCAGGCGAGGTTGAGGACCCCGTAAGGATAAGGTCTCCCCGGGAGTCGGCGACGAACTCTAAGTTTCCGAACTTGATCTCCTGATCGGGGGTAAAGCAGTCGACTTGGCCGAGGCGACCGGCCAGATCGGCGTGTAGCATGACGCTGTCGAACGCAAAGAGCTGACCAGGAACGAAGGTGTCCCCGCAGCTAGCACTGCTGCTAATGACTAAGCGAGCCATTGATCCTTGATGACCCTACAGAGGAGCTCTCAGTGAAAGCATCAATGTCGGTAGCAAAACCGGCAGATCTCGGGTAGGGGGTCCGAACTGTGGATCTAGGAATCACTGAGTAACAGGGAACGTAGAGACAACGATTTAGCCAGGTTCGGGCCCTCTCGAAAAGGTAAAACCCTACGTCCTGCTGGATTGTATTGATGTGATTGTATGAAGGTTACAGAGTTGATCTACCTCGAGATCGGATGGGCTAACCCTAGGTGGTTATGACGATTCTCTACCTCTACGGACTAAACCCTCTGGTTTATATAGACACCAGAGGGACCTAGGTTTACACATGGTCGGTTGCCATCAGGGGATAAACATGCCGGTTATGCTAAATATTTCTTGGAGGAGACGCCAAGTCTTCGGAGGTTTCCTTCTGGTGCACGGGGTCGCCCACTATCTGGCTTTCCTTTGATGAGTAAAGGGCGGCCCACTAGTTCGGCCTACGAGAGATAGGCCGGCAGCCCGAGTACCCCCTAGTCCGGGACATCCTCAATAGGTTCTTAATGTTTCACCTCCCAGCTTATTTATCTCAGGGATAATGTCAACAATAATAACTCATGATCACCTATATTCAACTGGATATATGTGCCTGGATCATTCCCTACCACATGAGGCATGCCCACTAGAGAATAAATAGAGCGGAATAGGGATGAACATTAATGACTCTTGCATAAAAGTAAATACAGAAAAGTAAAAGATAGGCCCTTCGCAAAGCGAAGCAGAGGTTGTCATGCGCTTTTATTTTTGGATGTGCAAGCTCTTAATGGAAAGGAACGTCACTTTATGTTGCCCCTTGTGATAGCAACCTTTATTATGCAGTCCATCGCTTTTATTTCTTCACCATCACAAGTTTGTACAAAGCTTATTTTCCCTTCCAATAAAAGATCATGCATATTTAGGAGCAATTTTTATTGCTTTTTGCACCGATGACAACTTACTTGAAGGATCTTATTCAATCCATAGGTAGATATGGTGGACTCTCATGGCAAGAAACTGGGTTTAAGGGTTTTGGATGCACAAGTAGTATTTCTACTTAGTATGAAGTTTTGGCTAGCAAAAGATCCTAAGCAAGCACCCAATGTTAGAGGATCCATGGCAATATAACTTCTATGTGAATATAAACAAACATAACCCATTACGTTGTCTTCCTTGTCCAATGTCAACTACTTGATCAAGTTTGAAAATAATTAATGGGGGCTCACAATCATAGAAGATTCCCAAGATAGTATATTTATATGTGAAATCTCTCTTCCTTCAATATTCTTTCATGAATTGTTCAAGTGACCAATGTTGTGTTTGCTAACTTTCAAATAATTTTACCAATTATACTTCTTGTATGTGAAGTCATTACTCCCCATGGGACAAGCATATGAAGCATATATAATTTCAGATTTATGATATTCGATTCATTCAGCAATTTACTCTTGGGATATAAATGAAGCACGAGAGCAAATGACAAACTACTCCAAAAGATATAAGTGAAGAACAATGAGTAGTTGAGTGAATGGGTAGCTATGTGCAGACTCTCTCTCACTAAAGATTTCAGATCCAAGTATTTTATTCAAACAGCAAACAAAATGGAAATAAAAGGACACTCCAAGAATAACACATATCATGTGAACAAGTACAAACTTAGGCTAACCGATAGGTGTTGATGAAGAAAGGTGGGATGCCTACCGGGGCATCCCCAAGCTTAGTTGCTTGAGACTTCTTGGAATGTTATCTTGGGGAGCCTTGGGCATACCCAAGCTTGAGCTCTTGTGTCTCCTTAATTCCTCTCATATCATGGCTTCTCCTAAATCTCAAAAACTTCATCCACACAAAACTCAACAAGAACTCGTGAGATAAGTTAGTATAAATTAACTCAAAACCTTAACATTCTCTACTGTAAAAAATCACTAAAATTATAATTTATCATTGCATACTAAATGCCTCTGCATATTTAATACTCCTATCCACAAAGAGAAACACTAAATAGGCAAACATATGCAAACAATGCAACTATAACAGCAATCTGCCAAAACAGAACAGTCTGTAAAGGGGGAATAAAAAATCATAGTTCCCTAACTCCAAAAATTCTGAAAAATTACCACGTGATAGAGATCTCATGCATTATTACTGTTTAAAAATTTCAGATTTTAATCATGTTCTAACAATTCACATAAATTCAAGACATAACAGAAAACTTTCTGTTTTCAAACAGCAACACATAAACATGCAAACTGAGCATGGTAAAGGCTATAGTTGGCATTTTATTGAACTAAAAGATACAAAACATGATTATTGATAACAGCAAGCAAATCTCAACAAAAGAAAATGACGCTCCAAGCAAAACACATATTATGTGATGAATAAAAATATAGCTCCAAGTAAGATATACCGATAGTGTTGAAGACGAGAAGCTTAGACGCTTGAGTATTACTTTAATATTACCTTGGGGTGCCTTGGGCATTCCCAAGCTTAGGGTCTTGCCACTCCTTATTCTCCTCATATCGATATCTCACCCAAAACTTGAAAACTTCAATCACACAAAACTTAACGGAACTCCGTGAGATAGGTTAGTATGAAAATAAATCATTCACTTTGGTACTGTCAAGTCAAGATTCATAATTGTTCTCACATAATGCCTACTGTATTCTATCATTTCCACAATTTATATTGACCAATATAAGCCACAGAAACAATAAAACAAGCAAACTATGCATTGAAAACAGAATCTGTCAAAAATAGAACAACATGTAGTGAGCGAATTACAAAGCATACTTCTGTACCTCCAAAAATTCTGAAACATTAGGACAACGTAAAACATTTGTGACACAATACTGTGTAAAAATTTCATAATTTTATCATGCTCCAGTACAGAACAGAAATTCCAGCACTGAACGCAAAAGTTTCTGTTTTTGCACAGAATCAAATCAACAAGTATCCACACTATCCCAAAGGGTTTACTTGGCACATTATTGAAACAAAACATATGAAACATGATTACTACAGTAGCTTAATCATGTGGACACACAAAAACAGTAATGATAAATATTGGGTTGTCTCCCAACAAGCGCTTTTCTTTAATGCCTTTTAGAGAGCATGATGATTTCAATGATGCTCGCATAAGAATAAAGAATTGAAACATAAAGAGAGCATCATGAATCATATGACAAGAAAATTTAAGCCTAAACCACTTCCTATGCATAGGGATTTTGCGAGCAAACAATTTATGGGGGCAAGAATCAACTAGCATAGGAAGGCAGAACAAGTATAACTTCAAAACCTTCAACGCATAGAGAGGAAACTTGATATTATTGAGATATGTAGAAGCATATATTCCTCTCTCAAAATAATTTTCAGTAGCATCATGAAGAAATTCAACAATATATCCATCACACAAAGCATTCCTTTCATGATCCACAAGCATAGAATTTTTACTACTCGCCACATAAGCAATTTTCTTCTTATTCATAATAGTGAGAGCAAACTCAACAAAATAACTACCATGAGATACTTGACTGGCATAATCCAATTGAAAATTAAAATCATGATGACAAGTTTCATAGTTATCATTATTCTTTATAGCATACATGTCATCACAATAATCATCATAGATAGCAACTTTGTTATCATAGTCAATTGAAACCTCTTCCAAAATAGTGGAATCATCATTAAATAAAGTCATGACCTCTCCAAATCCACTTTCATAATTATTACAATAAGATTCAACACCCTCCAAAATAGTGGGATCATTATTGCATAAAGTTGACACTCTTCCAAACCCACTTTCATCAATGCAATCATCATAAATAGGAGGCATGCAATCATCATAATAAATTTGCTCATCAAAACTAGGGGGACTAAAAAGTTCATCTTCATCAACCATAGCATCCCCAAGCTTATGGCTTTGCATATCATTAGCATCACAGGTATTCAAAGAAAGCATACTGACAACATTCCAATCATGCTCATCATTCAAAGGACTCACATTAAACATTTTATTAAATTCTTCCTCTAACTTATAAAGATGAAGCATTTGTGGCAACCTCAATTCCATTTGTTTTGTAGTTTTCCTTTATAAAACCAAACTAGTGATAAAACAAGAAACTAAAAGATTCAATTGCAAGATCTAAAGATATACCTTCAAGCACTCACCTTCTCGGCAACGGCGCCAGAAAAGAGCTTGATGTCTACTACGCAACTTTTATTTTTGTAGACGTTGTTGGGCCTCCAAGTGCAGAGTTTTGTAGGACAGTAGCAAATTTCCATCAAGTGGATGACCTAAGGTTTATCAATCCGTGGGAGGTGTAGGATGAAGATAGTCTCTCTCAAACAACCCTGCAATCAAATACAAGAAATCTCTTGTGTCCCCAACACCCCCAATACAATGGTAAATTGTATAGGTGCACTAGTTTGGCGAAGAGATGGTGATACAAGTGTAGTATGGATAGTAGATATAGGTTTTTGTAATCTGAAAATATAAAAACAGCAAGGTAGCAAGTGATAAAACAGAGCACAAACGGTATTGCAATGCTTGAAAACAAGGCCTAGGGTTCATACTTTCACTAGTGCAATCTCTCAACATTGCTAACATAATTGAATCATATAACAATCCCTCAACGTGCGACAAAGAATCACTCCAAAGTTCCTATTAGCGGAGAACATAAGAAGAAATTGTTGTAGGGTACGAAACCACCTCAAAGTTATCCTTTCCGATCAATCTATTGAGCCATCCCTATAAGTGTCACAAACAGCCCTAGAGTTCGTACTAAAATAACACCATATGATACGCATCAACCAACTCTAATATCACCTAGATACTCCAATGTCACCACAAGTATCCGTGAGTTGATTATTCGATATGCATCAAACAACTTCAGATTCATAATATTCAATCCACACAAAGAACTTCAAAGAGTACCCCAAAGTTTCTATCAGAGAAAAGAAGATGAAAACGTGCAATCAACCCCTATGCCTAGATTACCCCAAGGTCACGGAAATCCGCAAGTTGATCACCCAAAACATACATCAAGTGACTCAATAGAATACCCCATTGTCACCACGGGTATCCACATGTAAGATATACATCAAGTGTTCTGAAATCTAAAATATTCAATCCGACAATAACGAAACCTCAAAGGGAAAGACTCAATTCATCACAAGAAGATAGAGAGGGAAGAAACACCATATGAGCCAACTATATTAACAAAGCTCGCGATACATCAAGATCGTGCCAAATCAAGAACACGAGAGAGATCGAGAGATCAAACACATAGCTACTAGTACATACCCTCAGCCCCGAGGGTGAACTACTCCCTCCTCGTCATGGAGACCGCCGGGATGATGAAGATGGCCTCCGGTGATGATTTCCCCCTCCCGCAGGGTGCCGGAACGGAGCTCCAGATGGGTTTTCTTCGGTACAGAGGCTTGTGGTGGTGGAGTTGAAGTTTTAGGTTTATTTCTGGGGGTTTCTCTATTTATAGGATTTTTTAGTGTTGGAATCACGCAAAAAGGAGTCACGAGGGGCCCACATGGCAATAGCACATGCCCCCAGGCCGCGCTGTGATACCTTGTGACCTCCTTGTGAGGCTTCTCGTCCTTCCATGAAGCTTCGGGGTTCTCTTTTGGTCAAAAAAAATCGTCAAAAAGTTTCGTCCAATTCCGAGAACTTTTATTTGTGCACAAAAAACAACACCACGGTAGTTGTGCTGAAAACAGCGTCAGTCTGGGTTAGTTCTAATCAAATCATACCAAAACCATATAAAATTGTTATAAACATGGCATGAATACTTCATAAATTATAGATACGTTGGAGACGTATCTCTTGATTTCAGGAGCTCGCCAGCTGTTGGCGCTAGAGCCACAAGCGGATAGCTGGGCCAATGAATTCAAGGCCTATCTGGAGGACGGCACCCTCCCAGAGAAGGACTCAGAAGCTGAGCACGTGGCCCGGCAGGCCACAACTTACTACCTAAGGGATGGCGATGTCTACCGCAGGCGCCCCAATGGCGTCGCACTGCGGTGCATCTCCGAGGAGCAAGGTGAAAGCACATTTGCTCCCTTGGTGGTTTTGGTAATTTGTGCCAACATACATGTTGTTGGACTAATGCCTTTATCTAGTGAATTTCATACAAGTTCAACAAATGCCATGGCAAGGGAATGTGGACCCTTCAAAATGCTAAGGACATACATTGGCAAAAGCTCAAGACTCTTCTTTTTTTAGTTTAGTGATCCAAGATCACATTGAGTCCACAGGAAAGCCAATATTATTAAAAGGGGATGAGGTTTTGATAATGATCTGTTTGCTCACGTGCTTGGTGATATTGCTCCAAAACCCTCAGCCACTTTCTCTATCCAAACTTGTCCTATTTCCCAAAGTCAAACTCGGTTCCACCAAATCCTATTCTTCCAGACCCACCGAGTTCATAAGGACAGTGCCATAAGCCAAACCCTAACAAGTCAGATCCACCGATATCCCACCGAGATGGCCTTGCCAACTCTCTGTCATCAGTTGCAATTATTTTGGTCTAACCGAGTTTTGCAATCGGTGCCACCGAGATCGCTTGACCAACTTTCTGTTGCCTTGTTGCCATTATTTTGGTCTCACCGAGATGTTGCAATCGGTGCCACCGAAACGAGGTTTGCCCTACCATTGCACATCGGTCTCTCCGAGTTGTTTCCATTTGGTCCCACCGAAACTTCAAAAGTTCACATCTTTTGCACAGGTAGATCTCACCGAGAATTCTAGTCGGCGCCACCGAGTTTGGTCAAAAGTGTGTACGGTTGGATTTCGTGTGGAGGCTATATATACCCCTCCACCACCCTCTTACCAAGTAAGAGAACCACCAGAACGTGCCTACATTTCCACCATACATTTTCTAAGAGAGAACCACCTACTCATGTGTTGAGATCAAGATATTTCAATCCTACCATTTGAACCTTGATTTCTAGCCTTCCCCAAGTTGCTTTCCACTCAAATCTTTCTTCCACCATAGCCAAATCTGTGAGGGAGTGTTTGAGTGTTGGGGAGACTATCACTTGAAGCACAAGAGTAAGGAGTTCATCATCAACACACCGTCTATTACCTTTTGGAGAGTGGTGTCTCCTAGATTGGTTAGGTGTCACTTGGGAGCCTCCAAGATCATGTGGAGTTGAACCAAGGAGTTTGTAAGGGCAAGGAGATCGCCTACTTCGTGAAGATCTACCCCGAGTGAGGCTAGTCCTTCGTGAACAGAAGCCATGGTGGAATAGGCAAGGTTGCTTCCTCGTGGACCCTTTGTGGGTGGAGCCCTCCGTGGACTCTCGCAGTCGTTACCCTCTGTGGGTTGAAGCCTCCATCAACGTGGACGTACGATAGCACCACCTATCGGAACCACGCCAAAAACCACCATGTCTTCATTGCGTTTGATCTTCCATACTCTACCCTTTACTTTCCTTACACTTGCATGCTTTACTATCTCCGCTGCTCAATCTCTAGATATGCATGTGTAGGAAGTCTTGGTGTTATCTTAACTTGTGCCAAAATCTGCCTAAATTTCAAGTGAATTAAAAACTGCTACTTTGGTTGGTTAAGGGTCTATTCACCCCCCTCTAGACCTATCTCCTCGACCCCACAATTGGTATCAGAGCTTTGGTCTCCATTGCTTTGGTTTAATCACCATTGGAGGGAGATGGATGTGTCTACTTTGGGGAGTCTTAGACGTAGAGTGCCTATTCTCAATGGAGAGTATTATCACTTTTGGAAGGATGAAATGCTTGATATCTGATAAGGGGTGGCCCGATCTTCTCAATGAGCACTTGGTGAAATCGTGGATGGATGAATCTGATAACTTGTGTCTTGCTGAAAAACTCTCCTGGCCGATCCCTGTTGCCAATGCAACAGCTAGCAACCCCTTGGATATTCTCAACTCCACACACGTGCACAAGTAGCCACCGACCACAAGTGGTCCTGTATCTTCTTATTCCCAGTGGAACAGCAGATAACACGCAGAATTTGCAAAGGTAATACTTCAAGATGAATGCTTCTCGCAGTTCAACAAGAGGTTCTAGGGTTTATGTTTTATCGTAGTCTAACCTTAACTAACTCTAGGGGACGGGTATTTATAGTCTCAAAACGAGATCGAAGGGGTACACGGGCTGGACAGCCCAAAACCTGCGCGCAGGCAGAGCGGTACTACCGCTTATGACAAGCGGTACTACCGTGATAAGCGGTACTACCGCTTGTACAAATGTCAAGTGCCGTCCTTGTTCCGTTTGTGTCCAGGAGATACCAGTACCGATTTCGTAAGCGGCAGTAGTGCGGTAGTCGGTGGCGGTACTACCGTGATAAGCGGTACTACCGCGATGGACGCGCGGTACTACCGCGATGAGCTTGACGGTGACGAGCTTGCCGGGCTGGCTTGCCGTGATGGAAGCGGTACTACCGCGATGGAAGCGGTACTACCGCCCTGGGAACTCTGCAGGGTCTTCACTTCCAGGCCTTCCTCCTTTCCTTGCTGCCATGCCTCCTTGCTCCCTTGTGCCAGGCCTTCCTCTCCAATGTACCTAACAATACATACACACAAGGATTTAGGCAGTATAAAGCTCTCATCAAAATGAATAGCATTATCAACTAATAGAGAATTCACCTGTTGCTCAAGTAACTTTGCACGAGCTCTTGTCATTGGTCCAATCCTCACTTCATTGGGCTTGTCTTGAGGAGTAACATCATCAATAGGAAAAGATGGTAAAGTACTAGGGATGTCCTCATCATCCTCCCCCCCTTGAAAAGGCGTCGTCCCCGACGCAGCAAAGTCATCTCCAAAGTATGGTGTCAAATCAGCAACATTGAATGAATTACTAACACCAAACTCATCACTAGGAAGATCTATCTTGTAGGCATTATTATTTATCCGTGCAAGCACTTTATATGGACCAGCTCCTCGTGGCATCAACTTGGACTTGTGCAATGTGGGAAATCTATCCTTGCGAAAATGCACCCACACCATATCTCCGGGCTGAAATATCACCTCCTTGCGCTTCTTGTTAACACGATCAGCTATATATTTCCCTTGCTTCTCAATTGCTTGCTTGGTCGTCTCATGTATCTGCCTCACAAAATCTGCACGCTTCGAGGCCTCCATGTTCACTCTTTCTTGTATTGGAAGCGGCAGCAAATCAAATGGTGTGATGGGTTTGAAACCATACACCACCTCAAACGGGCACAATTGAGTAGTAGAATGCACCGCTCTATTGTAAGCAAACTCCACATGTGGTAAGCAATCTTCCCACTCTCGCAGATTTTTCTTGATCATAGCTCTCAACAAGGTGGATAATGTGCGATTCACCACCTCCGTTTGTCCATCAGTTTGGGGGTGACAAGTAGTACTAAACAACAGCTTTGTTCCCAGCTTCCCCCACAATGTCTTCCAGAAATAGCTCATAAACTTCACGTCACGATAAGAAACAATTGTCCTTGGTACTCCATGTAAGCGTACTATGTTCCTGAAAAACAGATTAGCAATATGCGACGCATCGTCGCTCTTGTGGCATGCAATAAAGTGTGACATTTTAGAGAATCTATCCACTACCACAAATATAGAATCATGTCCTCTTCTTGTTCTTGGTAATCCTAGCACAAAATCCATACTAATATCCTCCCATGGAGTAGTAGGTGCAGGAAGAGGAGTATACAAACCATGAGGCTTTAATTTTGATTTAGCCTTGTTGCAAGTGATGCAACGCCTCACAAATCTGTCCACGTCTCTTCTCATGCGTGGCCAATAGAAGTGATCAGCCAACATGAGTAATGTCTTCTCACGCCCAAAGTGTCCCATCAATCCACCACTATGTGATTCCTGCAATAATAACAAACGCACGGACGACTCGGGCACACATAATTTGTTAGCTCTAAACAAATATCCATCATGCAAATGAAATTTATCCCATGCTTTCATAGCAGTACATTTGGCATATGGCATTGAAAAATCATTATCCTGAGCATACAAATCACGCAAACTCTCCAAACCAGGAACTTGCACATCTAATTGTGTCAATAACATGTTTTTCCTAGAGAGAGCATCAGCAACGACATTATCTTTACCTTTCTTATACTTAATTATCTATGGGAACGATTCAATAAATTCAACCCACTTAGCATGACGTTTATTAAGATTAGATTGGCTCTTTAAAAATTTCAAAGCCTCATGATCAGAATGTATGATAAATTCTTTGGGCCACAAATAATGTTTCCAAACCTCAAGAACTCTAACAAGCGCATACAATTCTTTATCATAAACAGAATAATTCAATTGGGCACCACTCAATTTTTCAGAAAAATATGCCACGGGTTTATTCTCTTGCATGAGCACTCCTCCAATTCCAATACCACTAGCATCACACTCAATTTCGAATTGCTTATTGAAATCAGGAAGTATTAACAATGGGGCAGAAATCAAACGTTTTTTCAGCTCATCAAATGCAATATCTTGTGTTGCCCCCCATTCGAATTCAACACCTTTTTTAGTAAGATCATTCAAAGGTGCAGCAAGAGTACTAAAATCTTTCACAAAACGTCTATAGAAACCAGCCAATCCATTAAAACTTCTTACTTGACTAACATTCATGGGAATTGGCCAATGTTTAATAGCTTCAATTTTAGTTTCATCTACTTCAATTCCATGATTAGAAACAACAAATCCCAGAAATATGACCTTATCTTTGCAAAATGTGCACTTAGCAAGATTACCATAAAGTTTATTGTCACGTAGCACATGCAAAACTTGTCTAATATGTTCAATATGTTCAGATTCATTGCGGCTGTAAATTAGTATATCATCAAAGTACACAACCACAAACTTGCCAATAAAATCTCTCAAAACATGGTTCATTAATCTCATGAAAGTACTAGGTGCATTAGTTAAACCAAAGGGCATTACTAACCACTCATATAAACCAAATTTTGTTTTAAAGGCTGTTTTCCACTCATCCCCCTCTTTCATCCTAATTTGATGATAACCACTACGCAAATCAATTTTAGAGAAAACAGCAGCACCACTTAATTCATCTAACATGTCTTCCAAACGTGGTATAGGATAACGATAACGAATAGTGATGTTGTTAATTGCTCTACAATCGACACACATGCGCCAAGTACCATCTTTCTTAGGAACTAAAATAACAGGAACAGCACAAGGGCTTAAGCTGATTCGAATATACCCTTTATCAAGAAGCTCTTGTACTTGTTTCTGAATTTCTTTTGTCTCTTGGGGATTTGTCCTATAGGGGGCTCGGTTTGGCAATGTAGCTCCCGGAATCAAGTCAATTTGATGCTCTATCCCACGCAATGGTGGTAAACCTGCGGGTACCTCCTCCGGAAACACATCATCAAAATCCTGCAACACATTAGAAACACCAATAGAGAGAGGGGTCATGTCATTAGAAACCAAAATTTCTCCCTTGTGCATAAGCACAATAGGAACTAAACTAGGATCCTCACGAAATTCTCTCAAGTCCTCTTTGGTGGCTAACATGCATAGTAGGTTCACTCCCTCACTTTTATTTTTACCACTCGGTTTGTTTTTGCTACTCTCACTCACAGAAATAGTATTCTCTCGTCTATCTACTCTCTCACTCTCCTTCTCAAGATTTACTTCAGTTTTTTGACGAGACTTATTTACAATTTGCTGTGGTGTCATAGGCCGCAAAATTATGTCCTTCCCATGCCAATTCAATTGGTATGTATTTGCTCTTCCATTATGTATAGCACTCCTGTCGAATTGCCATGGTCTTCCCAGCAACATGTGGCAAACAGTCATAGGAACCACATCACACTCAATGGTATCCTTGTATGGTCCAATCTGAAATTCAACTCTCACCATGTGGCTCACCTTCATCTCTCCATTATCACTCAGCCACTGTATGTAATAAGGATGCGGGTGTGGTATATATTTCAGTTTCAGCTTTGCACATAAATCTTTGCTTGCTAAATTTCTGCAACTCCCTCCATCAATAATAACCTTGCAAGCCATTTGAGGACCAACAACAGCCTTGGTTTGAAATAAATTGCATCTCTGATTTTCAGGACTTGGAGTAACACTCAAAGATTTTTGTGTACAAACAATAGATGGATAGTGGGTAGCATATGCATCAAGTGGACCATCATCATCATCATACGCATCATCATCATTAGGATCAGCATCATCACCTGTCTCATACTCATTGTCCTCATTAATAAGCATAACTTTTGTGTTAGGACTATCTCTCTTAAAGTGGCCTCTTCCTCCACATGTATGGCAGCTCATGTCTCTATTTCGTGCTGTAGACATACTAGAACTATTGGTACTTGCTGCTGGTTGTGGTGACTTCTTTTTATTGGAAATACTTGAATCTGGTTGACTAGAAGATGTACCACGAATGGACGAATTTTGGGCTGGTGAAGGTGTAGTAGGAGACGTTCTGAGAGGGAACCGACTCCTAGCGGAATTTCTGGCTGCCATCCGTGCCTCTTCGGCTAACTGTGCTTCAGCCTCACGTGCATGATGTAATAACTCATTCATATCAGCATATTGGAGATGCCTCACAATGCTCTTGATTTTAAATTGCAAACCTGAAAGGAAACGCTGCATAGTTTGCTCAGGTTCCTCTCTCACACGAGCACGTTGTAGAATCAACTCCATCTCCTTATAATAAGCATCAACAGACATAATACCTTGCTTCAATTGCTGCAATTGATCATAGAGAGTACGAATATAATTTTTGGGCACAAATCTGTCCCGCATGACTTGCTTCATAGTTCTCCATGTAACAATTTCTGGATCACCATCTTGTTCTCTCGTGTGTGTAATATTATCCCACCAAAGAAGAGCATATCCATCAAAGCCAGAAGAAGCAAGTTTAATTTTCCTATCCTCTGTATATTCATGTAATCTCCATAGCTTCTCAATTTTCAGCTCCCACAGAAGATATTCTTCGACATCTTCATTATCATGGGTGAAAACAGGAATAGAGAATTTTGGTTTGCCCAAACCATCATCCTCACGATTATTTTCAGGAAGTGGCACTCTCCTTGCAGGAAACCCACGGCCAGGGACAGCAGGTCCTCGGCCACCATCAAGATCAACATTATTATTGACTTGAGGGACTCTTTGTTGCACTAAAGTAGACAATGCTGCAATTTGGTTGGTGAGGGCTGTTAAAGACTCTTGCATAGTTGTCACAGATTCTTGCGTAGCAGTAGCATCTAATTTCAAGTCCACACGCTGCAACTCAGCTCTCCAATCCTCATCTGATTTATCAATTTGTCTCTTCAAATGATCACGCAAAGCTTCATACTCATTCCACTTCACCACCTCATCATGGCTCTTCTTTTGTTGCACATCAACAGAAACACTAGAAAACTCCATGATTAATAGGTTAGTGAAATAACAATAAGTGTAGGTGGTGTTCTCTCACAACTCACTCAAAACAGCAAATAAAGGGTGTATCTTACCGCTCCAAAGTGAATAGAAATACTTACCCACCTAGTAGCAGCAACTATTGTGACTTGATGTGAAGAAGAGAATACCGGGGGTTTTAGCTATCACAAGACAAAAACAGGGTATATGGTGGAGCTTGGTTGGAATACCTAACAACACCAAATACAAAACCTATTTGCTGTTTGTGTGATACCAA
This sequence comes from Elymus sibiricus, assembly GCA_039707655.1. Lineage (NCBI taxonomy): Eukaryota > Viridiplantae > Streptophyta > Magnoliopsida > Poales > Poaceae > Elymus > Elymus sibiricus. Next base: position 258,837,689 of record CM077676.1, read on the forward strand.
AACTCACCAAGGAAACACACACAATTATGGAGACAAATGTGGCAAGCAACTATATGGAGGAATTTGTTGCAATGCACTAGAAAGACACTAGCAATGAGCTCAAAGAAAACAGGCACAAGATTGCTCAAAATACTAGGGCAAGCAGCAATATGAAATAGCTCCAAACTTGTAGCAACTATCACCAATTTCCGGGCTTGTTTTCTCTTTTTTTTTTTCCCACTCTTTTCTCTCTTTTTGTATTTTGATATATATATCTCACGTACTGTAGCAACAGGAATAAAAAAAAACTTTTTCTCTCTCCTTCTATCTCGGCCACAATATGTCGCACCGCGGAGCAAATATTTTCAGAGAAACACAATGCCGTGCAAAAACCTATTGAGCAGCCTGTGAGCAAGAAAAAGAGCTAGTCTTATAGGTAAACTCCTAGATATATAAGTAGAAAGGCTGTGTCTATGGCGCACAAAGAAACGGAGTGGAAACCGAGAGAAATTGGCAATGAAAACAGACTGGAAACCGAACTGGACCCAAACTGTACCGCGGCAGAAATTTAGACGATTATGTGCCGGCCAGAATTTCGAGGTGAACTTGGATTGAAAACCTAAACACAATAAGAACAACTCGAACTAGCAAGAACCCTAACCCTAAACCTAGACACTCGAAACTAAAAACAGAAAAAGGGACGCCAAGATCAACACAAACAGCAACTAAGATTGGCAAATTGGATTGATCTAGTCTATGGCACGAACTGAAGCAACTCTTTTTGTGGGGCTTTTTCTGGATAGGATGATAAACACTCAAACTAATCTATGGGATGGAAATTGCTCACCGAGTAAACCCAGTAATCTGATACCAAGATGATAAGGGGTGGCCCGATCTTCTCAATGAGCACTTGGTGAAATCGTGGATGGATGAATCTGATAACCTGTGTCTTGCTGAAAAACTCTCCTGGCCGATCCCTGTTGCCAATGCAACAGCTAGCAACCCCTTGGATATTCTCAACTCCACACACGTGCACAAGTAGCCACCGACCACAAGTGGTCCTGTATCTTCTTATTCCCAGTGGAACAGCAGATAACACGCAGAATTTGCAAAGGTAATACTTCAAGATGAATGCTTCTCGCAGTTCAACAAGAGGTTCTAGGGTTTATGTTTTATCGTAGTCTAACCTTAACTAACTCTAGGGGACGGGTATTTATAGTCTCAAAACGAGATCGAAGGGGTACACGGGCTGGACAGCCCAAAACCTGCGCGCAGGCAGAGCGGTACTACCGCTTATGACAAGCGGTACTACCGTGATAAGCGGTACTACCGCTTGTACAAATGTCAAGTGCCGTCCTTGTTCCGTTTGTGTCCAGGAGATACCAGTACCGATTTCGTAAGCGGCAGTAGTGCGGTAGTCGGTGGCGGTACTACCGTGATAAGCGGTACTACCGCGATGGACGCGCGGTACTACCGCGATGAGCTTGACGGTGACGAGCTTGCCGGGCTTGCCGGGCTGGCTTGCCGCGATGGAAGCGGTACTACCGCGATGGAAGCGGTACTACCGCCCTGGGAACTCTGCAGGGTCTTCACTTCCAGGCCTTCCTCCTTTCCTTGCTGCCATGCCTCCTTGCTCCCTTGTGCCAGGCCTTCCTCTCCAATGTACCTAACAATACATACACACAAGGATTTAGGCAGTATAAAGCTCTCATCAAAATGAATAGCATTATCAACTAAGAGAGAATTCACCTGTTGCTCAAGTAACTTTGCACGAGCTCTTGTCATTGGTCCAATCCTCACTTCATTGGGCTTGTCTTGAGGAGTAACATCATCAATAGGAAAAGATGGTAAAGTACTAGGGATGTCCTCATCAATATCTTTGATGAATTTAACTGGAGCAAGTACATTCATAATCCTTATGTGCCTCCCATTGATCCCTTGCATCCCACTCATGAAGAGGAAATTGACATGCTTCGTAATCTTAGAACTATCAATCTTATCATTAGAGGATTACCTAAAATTGTGCTTGGTTGTATGCAAAACTTTGAGTGTGCATATACTCAATGGAATGACTTGGAGAACCGATATCCCGACTATTCTTTAAAGAATCTTGATGAGATTCTTCATAAGACTATCGCATTTCACAAGATGATCCTAGTGATCCTAACTTTGATGATTGCTTGTTTGAGCTTCGTGATCGTATGCGTGCTAAAGGAGATGTTAGAACTATTAGTAACATTATCACAGAAGCCATTAGAATTCATAAACTTGAACATTGTCATGATCATGAAACTAATGAATTCGTTGCCCTAGGTGATGATCACATACATGTTGATGATGATGATATGGAGCATGGCTATTATGATGAAGACAAGGAATTTGACATTGAATATGAGAAGACCATGAGGAATCTTAGTCTTATGGCAAATCTTCGTGATTACATGGCCAGAGGAAAAGAGTGGATTCTTGATAGTGGATGTACCGATCACATGACCGGAGATAGAGACATGTTTCACGAGCTTGCAAAAAATGATGGTCCACGCAAGTATGTGACTTTTGGAGACAACTCCAAGGGTAAGGTACTTGGCCTTGGTAAGGTGGCCATATCCAATGATAGCTCCATACAAAATGTTATGCTTGTTGAATCCCTTGGCTACAATCTTCTTTCCGTATCTAGACTAGTCGACTTCGGTTTCAATGTTCTATTTACCGAAGTAGATTGCCAAGTGTTTCGTCGAGATAATCATAATATGGTCTTTACCGGGATTCGTAGAGGTGATCTATACATTGTTGATTTCACTAAAAGAGCTCAACCTCGTACATGTTTAATTGCTAAATCTTCTAAAGGTTGGTTATGGCATAGGAGACTTGGACATGTTGGCATGCGCAATCTTGATAAACTTGTTAAAGGAGATCATATTCTTGCTGTGAAAGATGTTATATTTGACAAGGATCGACTTTGCAGTGCTTGCCAAGCAAGAAAACAAGTTGGAGGAAGCCATCCCGTGAAGAACATTATGACCATGAGGACACCACTCGAGCTACTTCATATGGATCTCTTTGGTCCCAACTCCTATAAAAGTCTTGGTGGTAACTCCTTCGGTTTGGTCATTGTTGATGATTTTTCTAGATTTACGTGGGTGTTCTTTCTCGATGACAAATCGCAGGTACAAAAGATCTTCAAGAACTTCGCAAGGAAGGCCCAAAATCAATTTGAAGTGAAGATCAAGAAGGTTCAGAGTGACAATGGAACGGAGTTCAAGAACGGCAATGTGGATACCTTTCTTGATGAGGAAGGCATTTTCACATGAGTTCTTGGCTACGTACACACCTCAACAAAATGGAGTTGTTGAGAGGAAGAACCGGACTCTTATTGAGATGGCAAGGATAATGCTTGATGAATACAAGACGCCAAAACACTTTTGGGCGAAAGCGGTTGAGACAGCTTGTCATGCCACAAATCGACTTTATCTTCACAAGCTTCTTGGTAAAACGGCGTATGAACTACTCACCGGTAACAAAGCACAAGTTGGATACTTTAGAGTATTTGGCTCAAAATGTTACATCCTTGATAAGCATTGTCATTCAAAATTTGCTCCTAAATCTCATGAAGGTTTTCTACATGGTTACGGATCGAACTCTCACACTTACCGTGTCTACAACAACTTCACTCGAAAAGTTGAAGAGACGGTAGATGTGAAGTTTGATGAGACTAACGGCTCGCAAGTCGAGAAATTGCCAATTGATGTAGGAGATCAAGAGCCATCGGAAGCAATCCAAGACTTGTCCATTGGCAAGATTTGACCCGTGGAAGTGAAGGAGATTACTTCATCAATTCAAGTGGAAGCTCCAACTTCATGTCAAGGTGAACAACAAGTTGACATGGAGGCATCCACAAGCGGAACACGTCAAGACGAAGGAATGAGGAAGTGCAACAAGATGATCCACCTCAACCTCCTTCTCCACCTCCACAAGCGAACAACGACAACAACAATGAAGAAGAAGAAGATGATGATGAGGAAGCCTCACCACAACCCAAGCAAAAGCTACCATGAGTTAGAGCAAGAATTGCCAAGAATCATCCTGTCGAAAAAATACTTGGAGATGTCCAATCCGGGAGAATCACTCGCTCTAAATCTCGTTTAGCTAACTTTTATGAGCATTACTCATTCATTTCTAGTGTTGAACCTTTGAAGGTAGAAGAAGCTCTCAAGGACCCCGATTGGGTAAATGCAATGCACAAGGAGCTACACAACTTTGAGAGGAATCAAGTTTGGACGTTAGTTGGGAAGCCTAAAGATGAGCAAAACATTATTGGAACCAAATGGGTGTTTCGGAATAAGCAAGATGAAGATGGACAAGTTGTACGCAACAAGGCTCGTCTCGTAGCACAAGGTTACACACAACTCGAAGGTATGGACTATGGTGAGACTTATGCCCCCGTTGCTAGACTTGAGTCCATTCGCATTTTACTTGCTTATGCCAATCACCATGATATCACTCTTTATCAAATGGATATTAAAAGTGCCTTCTTAAATGGAGAAAATGAGGAGGAAGTGTATGTTAAACAACCTCCCGGCTTTGTTAATCCCAAGAAACCTAATCATGTTTACAAACTTCGTCTCTTTATGGTCTTAAACAAGCCCCTAGAGCTTGGTATAAATGCTTGACAAAGTTCCTTCTTGAAAAAGGTTTTGAAATTGGGAAAATTGATTCAACTTTTTTCACGCAGAGGGTTAATGGAGAGTTATTTGTATGCCAAATTTATGTTGATGGCATTATCTTTGGATCCACTAACCCCTCTTTTAGTGAAAAGTTTGGAAGGTTGATGTCAGAAAAGTATGAGATGTCTATGATGTGTGAACTCAAATTCTTTCTTGTCTTGCAAATTAAGCAAACTAAGGAGGGTACCTTTGTTTCTCAAACAAAGTACGCCAAGGCCTTATTCAAGAAGTTCAACATGCAAGAAAGTAAAGGTATGAAAACTCCAATGCCCACGAGTGGACATCTTGACTTGACCAAGGATGGCAAACCGATTGATCAAAAGGTTTATCGATCTATGATTGGTTCATTGCTATATCTATGTGCCTCTCGTCCCGACATTATGCTAAGCGTGTGCATGTGTGCACGATACCAAGCAGCACCAAAAGAGTGTCACCTTAAGGCTGTGAAAAGAATTGTGAGATACTTGTTACATACACCAAACTTTGGCATATGGTATCCCAAAGGATCTTCTTTTGATCTTGTTGGCTATTCCGATTCGGACTATACCGGAGACAAGGTCGACAGAAAATCCACTTCGGGTACATGTCAATTTCTTGGTAGATCTCTTGTGTCTTGGTCCTCCAAGAAACAAAACTTGGTATCTCTATCTACTGCCGAAGCGGAATACATTACTGCGGGATCATGTTGTGCTCAATTACTATGGATGACACAAACTCTTAAAGACTATGGTGTGCATAAGAGACATCTGCCATTACTATGTGACAATGAGAGTGCTATTAAGATTGCACACAATCCCGTGCAACACTCTCGAACTAAGCATATTGAGATTCGTCACCATTTTATTCGAGATCATGTTGAGAAAGGGGACATTGACCTTAAACATGTTCGTACCGACAAGCAATTGGCAGATATCTTCACCAAACCTCTTGATGAGAAGGTGTTTTTCCACTTGAGAAGTGAGTTGAACATCATTGATGCTTCAAATGTGAACTAGATGTTCATTTGGATGCATACAAGGGCATGAGCATTCTTGACTAATCCATGATACTTCCATGATCATATTATATCTTGGACATTTTGCTCCCTTGTATTGTATCTAACCTTTTGTAGGAACTTGGGCAAGCTACATGTCACAAGATTGCATCTCACTCTTATCATGAGCAATCTTGTATAATCCGAGTATCAACAATCCTTGGTGGGAGAAGGAACAAGACAACCTAAACATATCCTTTGACAACACTTGAGTTTATGCTACACTCTTGTCATTTTGGATATACATGTTGTTCCTTGCAAATCTAACCCATGTAGGAAGATGAACTACAAATGATAGGTTTGCTCCCAACTTCAACTCATGAGCATCCACTTAATTTCAGCTACATGAAGGACATCACCACCAAATCCCAATGTAAGTTCTCACATCTTAGAGAAGCTTTACTCAAAGACATGAGCTAAAGCAACTCAAAAAGATGTGAATACATTGAAATGCTTAAAGGAAAAATGGCAACCCCATTTTGAGCTACCTATGATCAAGTGTTCTCACTTGACTCCTAAGTCAATATACTCTAACATAGGTGACCTAGTCGCCGACCTCTCTAGATGAAGTTCTCTAGTGTTTCTTTTGTGTTCCTCTTCTTGCTAGAGTGTTTCTATTTAAAAAAAACTTCATCTAGATGTGTCTTTGTTTCTCTGTTTCTTTTCTTTCAGTGTTCTTTTCTCTTAGCTAGTTTAGTAGTAAATTCATTGTAAATCCTTGTGAGGATTCCTTTGTCTAGTGAGCTGAGTTGACATATTTCTCTACTCCTAATGGAAGAGTCCGTTGTCGTTTCGTCTCGTCACCCCCCCCCCCCCCATCGAACGATACCTCCACCACCGATCAATCCCATCCCCACCGATTTTTTCCTCTCCCCTGCAAAACCGTTGGCATAAAACCAGGGAGAAAAACACCACAAAAAAAAACCCACGCTTTCCTAATCTATCCCTCACCACGCTTTCCTAATGTATCTATCAATCTATATTCAAAATAGATCTTTCCCTGGCCACGCTTTCTTCCATTGTTTGGGTGATCTAATCAATCTATCAATCTATATTCAAAACAGATCTTTCCCTGACCACGCTTTCCTTCATTGTTTGGGTGGGGAGAGGAAAAAATAGTCTATGCCCTTCATCACAACCTCCTTGACCTTCACGCCGCCGCCGACGGGCTGCTCGTCATGGAGACCGCGCGACATCTACACGACGAACCAAGTGAAGGTGTGGGCAGCCCATCATCGATGCCCCGTCCACCACAAAGGAGCGTCACTCTCTCGCGGCGCCGCCGGTGGAGATCATCGACGGCTTCAGGAAATCCGACTGAAGGGCCATCGATGCTGGTATGTTCGTCCAAAGATGATCTATTGAGATCCAGTAGCCATGGCCACGCAAGTTGATGCTTCCCTTTCCCATCTCCAATTGTGCATGCGTGCGTGGTGTTGCAGGGTTCGACGACCTGAAGATCCACGCCGTGCACGGCTACCTCATGGAGCACAACACCAACGGCCGGGACCTCGAGGACCGGTACTGATTCACGACGAAGGTGGTGGCCGCCGCCCCTTGGCTGGCTACATGGAGGCACACCCCATTGTGCTCCACATCGCCAACAAGCTCAACGACTTATCGACGGCCCCCACATTCTCTACCTTCACATGTACATGGTGGAGCCGAGTCTTGGTCTTGGTGTGGAAACGTCCGTCAGTATCCTCCACGTAGTCTTTCATAAAATATTTCATTCTCCTTCCATCAAGAGTGACAAAATTTCTGGGAGGAACTATTTCCCTACTCCTCACCATCGATGCACTTGGACGTGAACTCCATCATAGCCGTTATGTTGTTTCAGGGATGTGTTGTGAATTTGATGTCCAGCCAATTATTATACTGGTCTAAGATTCAATAGGTGAGCAGATTTCTGATGTTTGCTCCAAAACAAACCATGCTTGTCCAGTACAGACCATTCTGCTTTTCAGATTTTGGTGCATTAAACAGCTAGGTTAATTGTTTTCAAGTACAGTGCAATTGCTCTTTCTTTTAAACACTTGCATTTGTTCAACCGACTAAAGTTGACATGCATGTGTTTCACCACTGATGCACTACTTTCTTCTCTTTGCTTGCAGTGATCTTAGCATGTCCATGCATTCTTTATTTTTTTATGAGTAAATTTATCTTTTTTTTTGAAAATATAGAAGTTACATATATACATATAGTTATTTACACATGTCTTCATTAGTTGGATTTTCAGGACGAGCAACTAATACAACCAATGAACTTTCTTTGAGCAGCGATGGTATGAAGATTGCTTCGCAAAGGAAAAACTGAGCAGCCTCTGTTTAGTAGAGGAAAAGGAATGGCAGGTCTTACTTGTGTGTACCTTACATTTACTTTCAACGCTATTACATTATGTGCATATATCCACAGATCAGAAATAGCTTCCGAGGATACGGTGGATATACATAAGCAATATAATGTGCATGGCTCAAACGTTTTGCTAGGATTTATTTATTAAACACCTCTATTATCTTTTTAGTCATTAAATGTGTAGTGGAGTGTTCTGCTTGAGCTGGGCGCTGATTGGAAGGGACACCACTGGAGCTGGTGCCGACACGGAGGTCCCCCAACGGGAAGGGGCGTCCCCGACTACGGCATATGAAGATGTCAAAGAAAGAATTAAGCAGAAGGCGTTAGGCGAGAATTTTGCTCTGCCAGCCTAAGCGGCACCTATGCACATATAGGTGTTTTGTACTGACAAGAAATGAGCAACACAGTTGGATCTTCCTACACGGTCTTCGGTTCCTCCAGAGGAAACCAAGCTGAGCCACTGCCTCTTTGTATTACCTTTTTACATGCTGATGGTTATGGATTTGAACAATTGGCCCGATATCCCTTGTGTATGTTCTTTGCTAAAAAAATTGTACACCCCTTACAACAACTTCACATTGATCTTGTGCTTATCTTCTTCAATAGCCATGACCATTAAACAATGTTTATGTCTTACTACTTTATGCAAAGCAACTGTAGGTTAAGATCAATTTTTTGATGAGACACATCTTGCTTTGGAGGACTAGGCTGATATCTGTGAGAGGCTGCAACAGTTAATGCTCTAAAAAGAGCAGGTATGTAAGTATATAAGTAAAAATTTATATTATTTTTTTGTTATTGGAAGCGTCCGTGATGTATGAAACAGAAAAAAATAATCTATCTCATGTCACAAGAGAACCCTAAGGGTACATGTTACATGAATAGTGTTGAACTACTAAATGAACCACAATACAAATGGTTTAGTAACTTATTATTTTCTTGGATCCATCATACTTTTACTTTTGCAATTGGGAAGCAAAATGTAAAGTTCAGTTTCAGTTGTTTCCTACAAACTTGAAACAATAGCATATAGTATTTTCTTACAGAAAAAATACATGCTCCTGCTTTCAAAGAGTTGATCATACCTATCTTCTCGATTTGATGTTGTTCTGTGTGTTACTCTGTACGTCTGTTGCCAGAAATGAATATGAAGGAGAGGCACTCCAAGAGATCATGTGTAAGTACAAGACCTTGCTTTCTAGACAACGAGGTACGGACTGAGAGCACGATCACTGTAGATGTTCTGGCAGCGACGTGCATCTTGGTGCAGTGGTGTTTGTCATGCTCGAGGTCAGAAAAGTGATCATGATTTTTTTTTCATGTACATTATTGCTGGAAAATCCTTACATATACAGAAATGTACTTGACATCTTAGGCATCTAGCAATCTTGCAACTGATAGATAACATTTGCCTTCCAAATTAAAACTTCCTATAACATGAGACCATGGGGCTCTAACATAAAAAAATTAATAGTGAATTATATTACATTTATCCAAGCTGGATGATATTATAAATTTCTTATTTACCTTCTTGGAATGAATTGCGCTTTATGCTGGCTGTTAGAGAAATATTGGAAAATGGTGTGCATGATAGTTTTTTTATAATACACAAAAACTTTCTGTACCAATGCCTTCACATAAACAGAGAGTTGAATTTATGTGCAAGCCTAAAGAAGGGCCTTGTCGGAAATAGAACACCACACACCTTTATTTGTGCATATTTTTCTTCAGTGGAAGCCCATTTCCGGTTTTTATGTTTTGTTGTGTTTTTAGTTAATTAACTTAAATGTTTTACTTGCATTCTGTGCAAATAGCGGACATAAAGCAATAGCTGATATAACGAATTTTGTTTCTGTTTCCCTGACATATAGTAGGGTGTAAATATTGAGTTGTCTTTCTAACCCTTTTTGTTGGATATGTTGGGCTGCATAATGGTTGATGTTTGTGAGGTTGGCAGAGGTGATTTAGGGCATCGGTGATGTGCATTCTGATACTTGGCTGTAGCACCTTCTATGGCTTGAATGGAGAGGGAGGTGATCTCTGTGAGAGATCATGAACCAGATTATGGGAACCGAACCAAGAAGGTCCTCTACATCCACCTATGTGATGTGGGTTTCTTCTCTTGCAGCATAGACAATGGCTGGGTGGCGTGCTTGCTACTGTCGGTGTGGTTGCTTGCTACTGATGATGAATATCACAATTCAAAGGTGGTGTATATATGTGATTCATGATGGGTCATGTAATCACCGATCTAAATATTGTTACTTCCTTTTTTAGATTCATCTGGTCACTATCCAAGTAAGCTGATGACATGAAGGCAACCACCACCAACCATTGCTACAGGTAAGGGACACATTAGAGCTCCTTGTTCAGTTTGTAGGTATGAGCTTGACCATTTAGATCGTGTATCTGCTATCTTGAATCTTGATTTAAAAAGAGAACTGGTAAGTATCAATCATATTTTATGTTTTCAATTTAGCTACTGATCCTATAATCACTCGTGATATAATTATATACAAGAAAAATGAATTCTCACTATAAATAATTAGTTTATACAGCTAAAGAATATCTTATAGTCAAGCAAGGTTTCAAATCGCGATTTTCATGGTATCGTGGTGAGATACAAGCTATAGCTATACCAGCTATCACGGAAGCTATTTACAATACTGTTTTTAAATTAAAAATTAAAAACATATAAGTGTCTGATAACAAAAACACTAGCCAAGTAAGGACTAAAGAGAACCCATCATTTGACTAAATAACATATGGATATATGGTTTATTTTATTTCTTGGTTGCAACATCATGAGTGTCGGTGGGAGCCACCTTGAAGAAGTTGCCAACATGCCGAACCTCCAAGATAAAAAAAATACTTCCTAGAAAGATTGGTCGAAGCTCCATTTTTTCATCTTATTTAGTTATATACATGGTTGTTTTGGATTAAATTTACGTGTACAAATGATTACATTATATTTCTGGCACATGCACACTTCAAAACAATAGCTTTAGCTATAGCTGATCACTTTTAGTCTCCCAAAAAGCTATAGCGCAGATAGAGCTTAACTATGGCTAGCAATTGAAATCATTGTAGTCAAGTCAAGTGTAGAGAGGCATAGAACGATTGAGATAATTAATGCATCACTTCATTCTCTTGCAGGTCACTATATTACTCATGTTGTGCAGAGCCAAGGGGCAATAGATAGAGAGGATGAATGATGTATAGACAGAGAAGGTGATGGACGACAAGTTCAGTGGGAAAGAGCGGCTAAAGGAGTGCATGGTGTTTGTAAGAATAGAGGGAAGAAGATGCCTGCATTTGTGCTGTGGTTGAACAATGCATGCAATGTGCTCGTTCGTGGGGAAGAAACATGAGCATTGTTTACAAATTCATTTGTTGGCCCGTGGCAATGCACGGGCAGTCTACTAGTATCCAATTGCACCAGACTCGGTCACACTGAATTGAATCAACTCGGAGTCACCGAGTTTGCTGCTCTAAGGGTTTTTCTGTCAAATATTTTCTGAGGTTTTCTGCTCCAGCTCCACTCAATGATTCTTACCCTCTACTTGCATCTGGAACTACTCGATAGATAGATGTATTTCTCAAGGACCACACCTACTTGACCAATGACCTTGAAGTAGCCCTTCTTGGAAATTGATGTCAAAGGGGGAGAGAGAGATACATCAAAGCTTATCTCCACAAGATCTTCTTTACAAAAAGGGGAGAGAGAGATGCACTTTACAAGACGAGAGAATGTTACATGTTTCTAAGAGGGGAGAAACATGATTTTTTATTTTGGTTGCTTTAGTTTTCTCACCCTACCTGCTCCCAATATCCAATGTCAGATTCATGGGGAGAGGAAGTTCCTTTAAGGGGAGACAACTATTTTCGTTTGGGGACATGTCTGCCTTTGACAGAAGTATTCTAGCAATAATCTCCTCTACATGTTATCCCAATCTTGGTTTCTTGTTGGTCTTGTGTCATTTCTTGAAGAAATTATCTTGTGTTATCTAACCCTATTTTCTCAAGTGTATTTCTTCAGGTACTTGATCAAGAACTTCGAGGTAAGTACATGCATCACACTCATGTACATGATGACTGCTTGCTTTTGCACATATTGTTTGCAAGAAGATAATCATGAACATGTGGGTACTTCAATTTCATCTTATTGCTCTGATTCATGTAGACAAGATACATGTTACATGTGTATTTCTTTCACTTTGTGCCTCTGCTTTCCATGAACTATCATCAGTTTCTATGCACATCCTTAGGGGGGGCTCATACATGTTGCATGTTTTCTGCAAAGCTTTAATACATCTTCAATTACATCTTTATTTGAAGCTTTGATGTATGTTGTCATCAATTACCAAAAAGGGGGAGATTGAAAGCACATTTGCTCCCTTGGTGGTTTTGGTAATTTGTGCCAACATACATGTTGTTGGACTAATGCCTTTATCTAGTGAATTTCAGACAAGTTCAACAAATGGCATGGCAAGGGAATGTGGACCCTTCAAAATGCTAAGGACATACATTGGCAAAAGCTCAAGACTCTTATTTTTTTTTTTGGTTTAGTGATCCAAGATCACATTGAGTCCATAGGAAAGCCAATACTATTAAAAGGGGATGAGGTTTTGATAATGATCTGTTTGCTCAAGTGCTTAGTGATATTGCCCCAAATCCCTCAGCCACTTTCTCTATCCAAACTTGTCCTATTTCCCAAAGTCAAACTCGGTTCCACCGAATCCTATTCTTCCGGACCCGCCGAGTTCATAAGGATAGTGCCATAAGCCAAACCCTAACAAGTCGGATCCACCGATATGGATCTCGGTCCCACCGAGATGGCCTTGCCAACTCTGTGTCATCAGTTGCAATTATTTCGGTCTAACCGAGTTTTGCAATCGGTGCCACCGAGATGGCTTGACCAACTTTATGTTGCCTTGTTGCAATTATTTCGGTCTCACCGAGATGTTGCAATCGGTGCCACCGAAACGAGGTTTGCCCTACCATTGCACATCAGTCGCTCCGAGTTGTTTCCATTCGGTCCCACTGAAACTTCAAAAGTTCACATCTTTTGCATAGGCCTGTCTCACCGAGAATTCTAGTCGGTGCCACCGAGTTTGGTCAAAAGTGTGTAATGGTTGGATTTCGTGTGGAGGCTATATATACCCCTCCACCACCCTCTTACCAAGTAAGAGAGCCATCAGAACGTGCCTACATTTCCACCATACATTTTCTGAGAGAGAACCACCTACTCATGTGTTGAGATCAAGATATTTCAATCCTACCATTTAACCCTTGATTTCTAGCCTTCCCCAAGTTGCTTTCCACTCAAATCTTTCGTCCACCATAGCCAAATCTATGAGGGAGTGTTTGAGTGTTGGGGAGACTATCACTTGAAGCACAAGAGCAAGGAGTTCATCATCAACACACCGTCTATTACCTTTTGGAGAGTGGTGTCTCCTAGGTTGGTTAGGTGTCACTTGGGAGCCTCCAAGATCATGTGGAGTTGAACCAAGGAGTTTGTAAGGGCAAGTAGATCGCTTACTTCATGAAGATCTACCCCAAGTGAGGCTAGTCCTTCGTGGACGGAAGCCATGGTGGAATAGGCAAGGTTGCTTCTTCGTGGACCCTTTGAGGGTGGAGCCCTCCGTGGACTCTCACAGCCGTTACGCTCCGTGGGTTGAAGCCTCCATCAACGTGGACGTATGATAGCACCACCTATCGAAACCACGCCAAAAACCACTGTGTCTTTATTGCGTTTGATCTTCCATACTCTACCCCTTTACTTTCCTTACACTTGCATGCTTTACTATTTCCGCTGCTCAATCTCTAGATATGCATGTGTAGGAAGTCTTGGTGTTATCTTAACTTGTGCCAAAATCTGCCTAAATTTCGAGTGAATTAAAAACTGCTACTTTGGTTGGTTAAGGGTCTATTCACCCTCCCTCTAGACCTATCTCCTCGACCCCACACAAGGGCGCGAGCTGATTGCCGACATACATGGGGGAGACTACGGCCACCACTCCTCATCGCGCATGCTCGCCGGCAAGGTGTTCCGCAGCGGCTTCTACTGGCCCACCGCGCTTCAAGACACCACCGAGCTGGTCCAATCCGGCGAAGCCTGCCAATTCCAAGCCAAGCAAATCCACCAGCCGACGCAAGGCCTCCAGACCATTCCCCTCTCATGGCCCTTCACAGTCTGGGGGCTAGACATTCTGGGCCCCTTCCCTCGCACAGCTGGCGGCTACCGCTACCTCTACGTCGCCATCGACAAGTTAACCAAGTGGGCGGATGTGGAGGCCGTCCACACCAACCCAGTAGGTGCAACCGTCAAGTTCATCAAGGGCCTCGTGAGCCGCTTTGGCGTCCCCAACCGCATCATCACTGACAATGGCTCGTAGTTCACCAGCGGCCTCTTCAAGTCATACTGCGCCAACATTGGCACGCAGATCTGCTACGCCTCCATGGCGCACCCGCGAAGCAACGGCGAGCGTGCTAGCCTTGAGGTCCTCAAGGGCCTCAAGACACGAAGCTTCAAGAAAAAGCTTGACGCCTACGGCAAAGGCCGGCTCGACGAGCTCTAGTCCGTGCTATGGTCGATCCGCACAACAGCGACCAAGCCTACCGGCGAAACACCATTCTTCCTCGTCTACGGGGCGGAAGCGGTCCTTCCTCATAAGCTCAAGCACAGGTCCCCGCGAGTCCTTGCCTTAGACGAGGTTCACCTGGATGGCCCGCAGGAGGCTGATCAGCTCCTTCGCGAGGAAGCACGTTGTCGGGCCGCCATCTGCGCCGCCCGGTATCAGCAGGCGCTGCATCGCTACCACAGCCACAACATACGCCCCTGCATGCTTGAAGCTGGCGATCTTGTCCTGTGAAGGATCCTCTCCAGGGAAGGACTCCACAAGCTCTCGCCCATGTGGGAAGGCCCGTTCAGGGTTGCACACGTTTCCCGCCCTGGCGCAGCACGGCTGGAGACGGAGGAGGGTGTTCCGATGCCAAACACATGGAACATCCAACATCTCCGCAAGTTTTACCCGTGACCTCACAGGCACGAACGAAGTGGAGCTGTACACGCTCCGGAGCCTCTCTGTGCGGTACCTGCTGGGGCTGCGAGAGCTCCCTCCCACAACCCAGTGGAAGCCCCATGCTCAGACATGGCGGAACGATCGAACTAAGGGTGCCACCTGGCTGCACCATCCCCAAGCTGACCCGTGTCCGTCACGACAGCCTCATCTTTTTGGTTGTGTAATGGAACCTATTTCTATGCAGCAGTAAAACTTTATTTCCTAAGTATTCTGTGTGCTTGGTAAGTTATTTACTTCAGGAGTTGTGCGCGCTCATGATCTCCCTCCTGCGCATCACGCGAGCGGGGGCTGGACACGGTGCCTACGCTTGGGTCAGTCCAAGCAGTGCCGCAAAAACTAAGTGACTGAGCTCTGGCCCGCAGGCCTGCTCCCGTGCACGTCACCTCACCAAGGTCCTTGGTACTTTGTCTTCTCACATGACGCCCACGAGCGAACTGGCAAGCGTGCACCGCTACACTACATGCAAACTTGTCGAGGTGTAGTTGTCACAGGAACAAGGCACACGGAAGTCCTCGCGAGGCGACGCCCAGCGCATCGCCTCCTCAAGATGCCCCCAGGAAGCCTCACGAGCGCTGCCTCACGAGATAACCTGTGGCGCCCATCTTCACTAAGTGCCAGCGGGAGGCCTCACGAGCGAGAGCCTCACGAGGTGCACTCCGCGAGCCACGGCCCACCAAGTGCCACACTCCACGAAAAAGCTAAGTCTAAAAATCCATCGCGAGCTGCTCTCAGCACCTCTCAAACTCATCTCTCCTCGCAAGCTCGCCGAGTGCTGATATTTTCTCCTTTGCGCAAGCTACTTGCGCGTCAAAGGGGGGCTTCCTGAGCATCGCGCCTCAGGAACCCTTACCGCCTCGCAGAGCCCTACACCCTCTGGCCTTGTCTAGGCACGCGTCCTAACATACCAGCGACGGTCGTAGCTTGCTCGGGGGCTGGGTCCTGACGATGTAGAGCACCAAAGCAAGCAAGAAGAGAAAAATAGGCCTCACGAGGGTGCCTCACGAGGAGCACGAATTAATGCAAAGAGCCAAATGCTTAACTTAATCATACATACCATGTCTTTATGCCCCCACGGGGCTACATTCACTTGGATACAGGGCAAAGGAAAGAGAAAGAAAGGGGCCTAAGAGGATGAGTCTCCATCGCTGCCATCGTCGCCACCTTCACTGTCACCAGCCTCGCCGGAGCTCTCGCTGCCGTGGGAGAACTTCTGGACGAAGGCCTCCACGTGCTCCTGCACCTCCTTCTCAAGCCCATCGCGGAGCTCCAGAGGGACAGGGCCCATCACCTTGTCGAAGTCGAAGGAGGCGTCAGCGCGGAAGAGGTTGGAGAAGACCCGCGTCGCCGCCTGGCTCAGAAGGTCGCGACATTCGCCCTCGATGATGCCGGACATCTTCGCGGGTCCGTCCTCCAGCCTCCCCACGAGCTTGGTGAAGAAGTCCAGGTAGCTGGCGTCGTCATCTTGGAGGGGCCCCCGAGCCTCTCGTTGCAGAGGATAGCAAGGGCCCCACGGGCGCAGTCCACGAGGGCGCAGTACATCTTGGCGCGCTCACACTGCAGCATCCGCGCCTGGGGCCGCCTCATCCCTGGCCTTCGAGACGGTGTCGGAGGCAGTGCCCACCTGAGCCTGCAAGGCCACCAGTTCTGCCGCGGTGTCCCTTCTGGCCGCCAGCGTGCGCTGCTGTGCTTCTTCCGCCTCCTTCAGTTGTCCCTTGAGGCTGGAGATCTCCTGGGTGAGCTCGTCCCGCCTTTTGGTGAAGCGATCCTCCAGGAGCTTCAGCCTTCTGCTGTAGTCCTTGGTGAGCACTTCACGCTCGTTCTTGGACTTAGCATCAGCGTCGGCCAGGATCCTCTTCTCCTTCACCTCCAGCTGGGCGTTGGCCTTGGCGAGGCGCTGGTCATAGGAGGCTTGGGCGGCTGCCACTTGGCAGTCGACCATCGTCAACCGCTCGCACTCCACCTCCTGTTCGGACGCGGTTCTTGCGAGCTCCTGATCCTGGATCTTCGCATCCCCTTCGTTGACCAGCAGGGCCTCCTCACGCTTGGCGAGCGCCTCCACGCGCTTGGGGAACTCCTCCTCGCGTTTGGTGAGTTCCCTCTCGCGCTTGGTGAGCCCCTCCTCACGCTTGGCGAGCTCCTCGCCGCGCTTGGCAAGCTCTTCTTCGCGCTTGGCGAGCTCGCCTTCGCGGGCGGCGAGCTGCCCTTCGCAGGCCACGGCTACATCCTCCCGCGCTTGGAGCCCCAGCAGTCGGGCGGCGAACTGCTCCCGGAGCGCCTTCGCATGGGCCTCTGCCTCCTCATGGCGCCTGTCGGCCGCGTCAGCCTCCCTGACGGCGCTCTTGAGGATCTCTTTAGCGTCAAAGGCGTCCTTCTCGCGCCGCTCCTGTGCAGCTTCATCCTGGCGGCGGCCCAGCTTGATGGCGACATCGAGCTACCGCCACCCCTCCACGAGTCGCAGGCGCTCACCGGTGAGGTGCGCCTCCTCTGCCTGGAGGTCTGCCTCGAGGGCATCAAGCGCCGCCCTGGCGCCCTGCAGAGCCCCACGCTGGAGCACGGCGCTGCTGCTCACCAGCTGTAGGGCCCAGCCGCTATGCTCGTCGGCGCCGCCCTCCGCCGTCATGGCCTGGGAGGGGCCGGCGTCGGACCCCCTCCGGGCCTCCGTGTCCGCGCTCCCCGTGGGAGCCGCATTGCCTAACAGGAGTAGGGGGCTCGCTGGGGCCTCCTCCTCATCCTGCCGAGTCGGCGCACTCCTCGGGCTCGTCGCGCCCGCGTCAGGAGCCTCGCGCGCCGGCGACTGCTGGGGGCTCGCCGAGGTGCCTTCGGTGGCTTCAGTTTCCTTGGCGGGGAAGCAGCTCGGCGGAGGAGTCGGCTCTTCAGCCTCCCCCATCGTTGCATCGCCTCCCGCACCGGGCGCCTCAGGAGGCGCGGCCCCTCCTCCGGAGGCCGCGTCCCGAGGCTCGTTGTCCTCAACCTCAGGAGGCATGCGCACACGTGGCTCGGGAGGAGCCACTTGCACCCCCTCCACCTCCACGCGCCCCATCTCGGCTTCAGGGCAGCAGGTGGTTTCTACAGGCTCCTCGGTGCCTGCGGTGGACACCGAGGCCCCCTTCAAGGCGGGGGTCTTCTTCTTCTTTGTCGGCTCCATGCGCGAAGCAAGAGCTCAGCCCGGACTTCGGGAGGCAGAAAACAAGACTAAGGAGAAAAAGGGCAGGATAAAGTGGCTCACTCGTCATTGGGAACCCACTTCCTCTTCTTCAGCTTCCACTACTGCAGGCGACCGCTAACGCGACACATGAATCAGAGACCCTGCGACCAAACTGTGTGCGCTGCATGAATCACAAACGGTGTCGTAATAAAACCGTCGCATATAATACGAACTGTTTGCGATGTCAGAGGCATCAAAAATGATTCACATTAGAGACGCGTGTGCGATACGTGGCATACAGTTGATCCATTCAAACTATTTGCGATAAGCCAGAAAAACAAACATGGTCAGCCGGTTCGTGGTGTGTGCGATACACAGCATACAGTTCACTCGGATGAACTATTTGTGATTACCCAACACAACAGAAACGGTCAAACAGATCAAGGTGTGTGCGATACACGGCATACAGTTCACCCGGATGAACTGTTTGCGATTACCCAACACAACAGAAACGGTTCAACTTAACAAGGTGTGTGTGATACGCGGCAAACAGGTCAGTAATCCAAAATGTGTGGGAAGACGGATAACAACACGGACGATTCCTGCGAATAAGCCGTCTGTGTTGTGGGCAAACGGTTGGTGGTAAATAATTGTCAGCGATTGATGAATTCATCACCGACGGGTTCTGTAGTTTAG
This sequence comes from Elymus sibiricus, assembly GCA_039707655.1. NCBI lineage: Eukaryota > Viridiplantae > Streptophyta > Magnoliopsida > Poales > Poaceae > Elymus > Elymus sibiricus. The sequence goes on from CM077676.1 coordinate 258,856,706, forward strand.
TCCATGTGCGATGTGATTTGCTCTATCTACACAACATCTATGCTCTGTCTACAGAACAACAAACATATATACTTATAAGGACATGATTGCATAACCAAATTTAACATCCAATGACGTTATATCACAGATACCAGAAAAATTGCAAGGTTCAAATTCCAGCATTACAAGGCCCAAATTCAAAGATTACAAGGTTCAAACTGTTCTTACAAATCAGATTCATCTTCTTCAGAATCTGAGCCATGCACTATTTGTGCGAATGGATCAGTCACCGAGAAGTCATACATCGGTTTGATATTGTGACTTCCCAATAATCTGTCATATGTAGTTCCAAACTGAAATTCAGCTTCTGCAGAGAATTTTCCATTCAGTTGTAGACGCCTACGTTGATCAGCAAACCATTCACTTCTGCGCACTAAATATAGTGCAAACCTCATTACCCTGAGCACGCCCTCTGAACAGAGAAGCTGGCGAATTTAATCTCTGGTGTGGTGCCTCGGTAGTGGTTCAAAGTAATTTCTGTGAGATGAAAATCAAGGCATTCAATGGGATTGTTATATTGCGCCACATTTTCCACTTTCGGGCCTACTTCTATCTGCAAACGAAGACAACATATTTGTGCCTGGCCGTAGTTTTGAAAACTTTGGGCCTCTTTGATTTGCAGGATTTCTAAAATACATGAATAGAGTGACATGACATCTTCAATCGTTCATGATTAACATCTCAAAAAATATATGTATTGAAATCCTCCAAATTTCCTTTAGAAATCATACTACATTTGTCATTGTAATCATGGGTAAAAGTAACAACAAATTGTACTCCGTTGTGGTTAACAATTAACAGGAAAGGAGCATCACCTCGATGTATAGCTTCTCCGTGCACGGAAAGCATCTAAGGAATCTAACAACTTCATCCAGATCGGGGCTGACAGATTGTAGTGCCAAGATCTTCACTGTGCGCGGAGACGGGGTCAAGCTTGTGGGAATCATTTTCTGGATGACAGCTGAACATAGATCAACAAAACTTAGATAAAATGTGATGTCCAATAAGAAGAATGAGAAGAATAAGACTGTTGTACCTGAGCGGGTAATGTTCCAGCAACAAGTCCGGAGAATTCAGCACACGAATAGCCCAACACTGTCAATCTCGGTGCGTCATTGACCCTGATTCTTGTTGGACCTTCTTTATCAAATAGAATCAATCTCTCAAGGAAAGGCACATTCTCAATGACCATTTCATGAAACACCTGAAATGACAGCCTATTGCAGCACCAACAATGCACATAAATAGTACGGGCATTCGTCGAGGCGATGCGGAGGCTACCGAACCCATCCATCACCTGAAGACAAAGGTACTCGAGCGTTGTACAGCCACCGAGTAGGCGTTGCAAATCCTCTCTCGAGATGCGGACGCCCATGAGCTCGAGGTGCTTCAATTTAGGGAGATGAAGAGCGGGCGCGGCATCAATCTGGGGGAAAAGGCACTGCCTGAACGTAGCACGACGCATCATGGGCGCGAGGCGGAGAGCAGACGGCGGCAGTGAACGCGGATGTCCAGCATGAATGCTGAGCTCCTCGAGCCGATCTAGGGCTGGGGATAGGAACCACTCGTGAAACTTGCTTTCGGCCCTGCAGTTGGAACGGAACTTGCCGATGACAAGGCGTCTCACCGGCCCAGGGTGTGTGGCAAGGATGTGGGACAATGCGTCCAACCGTTTGCGCTCCCCTCTTGTGACGCCCCTGCTCGACCGTGCACTAATCATACCCGCAAATTTGGAAATTTAATAGCGTCAGTTACACGTGGACAGCACAAGTTCAGAAATTTAATAGCTAGACATACTAGGCGACGCGCAAGCACGCGGTGAGGAATACAACAACGAGACATAGCAAAGGCTACATCAACGTCGGGGAAAACCACTGAAACCAGGTAACTGCAGGTGCGGACGATGAGTGTCCATGGCAGGAAGGTCCTGCGCTCCGTGAGCACTCTGATGCAGAACCCGATCTCGAACTGGAAGAAGAGGTCCACGTGCGGGTGTGTGACCTCCAACAGCAGGCCAATCGATACCTGGAGGCATCTGAGTCCTGCGCGGGTAAAGGATGTACTCTAGATTTATCCCTGCATGAACAGCTGGCAGCAACTGTGTCATAGCATCGTAGAGATGTGCTCGGGTGGCAAACAACTCGACGGCAAGAGCCCGGGCAGTGCGATCCAGAGCCTGAGTGCACTAAATCAAAACTTGCGGGTCATATCGACGTCGCTCGTAAGGGGCACAGACAGCTGCGTAGTATCCGGTATCATCAGCAGCAGGGGCATACGGGATGTATCGGAACTCGGAGTCATCCAAGCGACTATGCTCGCCACGAAGACGTGTGATAGCAGAATGGGCAGTGTCATGGACTGCCATATCAATCGTCACGCAGATACAGTGAAAAGTGTGCAACTCAGTGACGGAGTCGTTCCACTGATCAAAGATACGAACATCGGCATGATACTGCTCCTGGTTGAACTCGCGGAAATCCTCGTAAACCATGTACTCGGGGTACCCACGGTAGCCCAGTCTGGTCAGGAGGGCGATCAGGATAGCTGGAAAACCAGTTGCATCATGACCCCAAGTCCGAAGTACAAGCTGCGTCGCAGGGCGCGGCGGAAACAAGCGATCCATCTGAAACAGAGGAAGTTCAAGATTGTCAAATGACAGTGAGTGAATTCTTGCATCGTGCATTTGAGGAAATAAATTGTAGATAATCAAAGCTCCTAGTGGACGTGATCACGAGAACCTAGAGTCAGAGTTAGTCAAATTTTAACCCGAATAGAAGAGAGAGTAGAATCCCAGAGTAAGGAAGAGGAATAAAAGATCCTAATACCACCCATTGGCGACGTTGGCCCGTAAGCCACACAGCGATGTTAGAAAAATAGTTTTTCAAAGACTAGACTCAACTTCGACCAAGGAATTGGAAGGGGGCTTCCTACAGGCAGTCGGCTCTGATACCAACTTGTGACGCCCCTGCTCGACCGTGCACTAATCATACACGCAAACGAGCACGCTTGAGATCAGAGACTCACGGGAAGATATCACAACACAACTCTAAACTCAAATTTAAACATAAATCTTCATATTACAAACCAGGGGTCTCAAGGACCCGAATACATAAGTCATACAAACCAAATAATATCTGGGTACAGACATAGTTAGTCAAGTTTGCCTTAAGAAGGCTAGCACAAATAGCGCCACTGATCGAAAAGGCGAAGGCCTCCTGCCTAGGGCCTCCGAACTACTCCTGCTCGGCTGGCTCAACGCAGTAGCAGTAGCCTCCTGGGATCTCCTGCTCCTGGGCTCCGTCGTCTGATCGCAGCAATCGGGTATGGGAAAAAGAAGTAGCAAAGCAACCGTGAGTACTCATCCAAAGTACTCGCAAGACTGACATCAGAACTATACTAATTATGCATCGGTATCAAAGGAATGGGGCTATATCTTTGGACTAAACTGTAGAATTGCCAGAACAGAAGGGGAGAGGCCTAGCCTATCGAAGACTAGCATCTTGAAGCAGTTCTTGCAGCAATAGAAGAGAGTAGAGCAAGATAATATATAATCAATCATATTTTAGTAATACCCTGAGATTCTTCCTCGACTACCCTCCCGAGAGTAGTAGTAACAGTTTAATATTGTGACAGTGTCCATTTGTAGTTGTAGCAGATCAAGATACAACTCTGAGCGTCCTGTTACCGTGGACACGGCTATTCGAATAGATAACTTCCCTGCAGGGGTGCACTACTGTTACCCAGCACGCTCGATTACATCTGGCCGGACACACTTGCTGTGTAATACCCGGCCTCGGGTAATCGACACGACACAATCCTACCTAGGCTCAGCAGAGAGGTCAACACGCCGGTCTAAATCCTAAGTGCGAAGGGGTCTTGGGCCATCGCCCTTTGCACTCCTGCACGTTACGTGGCTGGTCAGGGCCCAGGTGCGACACTGAATACACCAGTGACGTAACCAGCCCACCCCAACGATCAGCCCGCATCTCTGAGCTGTGACGTCTGAAGAGCTTTCGCCTAATACATACGACGTAGAGGGTCCCATAACCATTATCCCACGTGGTGGTAGTGCGTATAAGGCCAGCGGCCTACTCAGATCAAATAGCCAATCCGTTAGGCGTGTTTAGTAACTCGCAGAGACGAACATGATCCCTGTCGCTCCGACTTGATAACACACGGCTCGCGGGTGCTCTTGGAGCCGACCCGTCTTTAATATTATTCTCTCGCGGGCACTCTTGTAGCCGGCCCGACTTGATCAGTTTAAAGTATTACAATATGTAAACATTTCCGTGATCATCACCCAGAGTGATCACAGCCCGATATCAAGCATGGCAAACAGACAAGGGTGAAGGGCCACTGATGAATCAATAGCATAGCTAACTAGGCATCACGGGACAACAGGTAGGTATAAACAGCAGGCGACAAAATCAGGCTATGCATCAGAATAGGAGCTATCGGATTAACAACAAAATCAATTCTAATGCAAGCATAAGAGAGGAAGAGTGGGCGATATCGGGATGATCAAGGGGGTTTTGCTTGCCTGGAAGCTCTGCTGAGAGGGGCTGGTCGTCTGAAGGTTGCTCGTGTGGAGCTTAGTCGTACTCAGCTGCGTCGGCGGCGGTCTCGGCATCTATCGGGAGAGAAGGAGGGGGAAGAAACAATAAATACACGGCAACAAATGCAATCACTATGCATGACATGAGTAAATGATATGCAGGTGTGATATATTGCCTCTTTAATTATTTTAGATGATTTAGGAATTTATTTGGATTTATTTTATCAAGGTTATGCACTATTCATCTATCGAATACGGGCAAAAAGTTCCATGTTCAGTATGTTAGAGGGGTGTGGCAGTTATGTGGGTAGGATATTCGGATTCGTCATATTTTTCTGATCGTTTTTCATATATAAATTATTTTTATCCGAGTTACGGTTTATTTTATATGGTTTTTCAAAGTTTTAATCATTTTCTGGAATTTCTGAAATTATTTAATTGGAATTATCCAAAACAGTGATTGGTGACGTCAGCATGACGTCATAATGACGTCAGCAGTTAACAAACCAGCAGACGAGTCAAACCTGACCAGTGGGTCCCACTGGTCAGTGACTGTTTCAACTAACAGTGGTTTAATTTAACTAACTAACCTAATTAGCTAGCGGGACCCACCTGTCAGTGGCACATTAGTTAATTAATTAATTTAATTAGGTTTAACAGATTAATTTAATTACAAAACGTTAATTAACCGCGTGGGGCCCGCCTGTCAGCCACTGTGGTTGCCCAGTGAGCAGGGTTAACTAGTCAACCCAGTCAACTGGGCCCCACGGGCCCACAGTCAGCGACCCAAAGGGGTCCTATGTGGCGGCCACGTCGGCCGGCCGGCGTTTAAATGCCGGCGAGCGCGTTTCCGCAGCGGCACGCGTCGGGAGGTCGTCGGGTTTCGCGTACAGGGGGTCTCCGGGCATGCGCGAGGGCGCGTTTGAACGAGGGCGGCGAGCTGCGTCGAATGCCGGTGGTGCCTTGGGCTGGGGTGGCCTGGAACGACGGCGGTGAGCTGCGCGGCGTTCTCGGGTGTGCTACGGGGACGGCGATACGGCGCGCGCACGAGCTAAGTAAGCAGCTAGGAAGGGCCTACTCGACGTTGCGAAGACGATGGGCACGAGCGCGGGGTCATTTGGTCGCCGGAAAGACGCCGGCGACGAGCTCGTGCGGCAGCGGGCTCAGGCACGTTGGGGCGGCATTTATGGGCAGCTAACGGCGATGAGAGAGAGAGGGGAGGAAGCGGAGGCTCACCGGGAGCCTGTAAGCGAGCTTAGCGGGCGCGGGGACGGCTCGACGGCGACGGAAACGACGACGAACGCCGGCGACCCGAAGGTTGAAGACGAGCTCGAGGAGCTCAACGCAGAGGCTCCCGGCTCCAATGGCTTGGTGCAGGCGGCGTATTGGACGACGGCGATCCTCTACGGCATGGCGGTGCTGCGCGGGGACGACGGAGGACGCGGGATCGACGGCGACGGCGGAGGTAGCTCTCGGGCGCGAGAGAGAGAGGACGAGCGAGCGAGAGGGAGAGGGGGCGAAAGGATCTGGGGCTGTCCCCGAGGTCCGCCGCGTCGTCCTTATCCTCCAGGGGTCCCTGTAGCAGCGCGGTCGGCGAGCGGGCGCGGCTGCGACGGCGACTGGCTCGGGCGTGCGCGGGCGGGCGCGGGTGAGCAGTAGGAAGGGGAAGGGGGAAGTTGGACCGGGCCGTTTCCGGTTTGACTTAGGCCCAGGTGCGGCGGCCTTTTTCTTTTCTTTTCTCTTTCTTTTCTGTTTTCTGTTTCTTTATTTTTGTTCTGTAATTCTTCTAGCACTAATGCAATTTTGTAAAATATGAATTTTGTCCATTTAAAGACTAGGCAATATATTTCACTGCCAGAAAAAGGTTTCGAGGTAAATGGATTTCATTTGAATTTTAGATTAAATGAAATGGATTAAATGGTGCTGTTATGGCACTGTTTCATGATGTTAGAGTAATTTAAGCAATTCAATTAATTTTGATTTTATTTTTATAATTGCCTTGGGAATATTTGCAATATTATGAACTATTTAGTTCCTGAATTTGAACAACTTTTAATTTCACTTAAATTTGAATTTTAATTTGAACTGGAATTTGAAATGAGATATGATTTAAATGATGATCAAGCATATGAGTTGGCATTATCAACAGGGTGATCACTGTTGCTTAATACATGGGGATTTTACACTTCTCCTCCTATAAAAGAAATTCTCGTCCCGAGAATTAAGAGGTAGGCTGAAAGAGAGCGGGGTATTCTTCACGAAGACGATCTTCGCGTTCCCAAGTGGCTTCATCTTCAGAATGATTTGACCACTGAACTTGAAGGAACTTGATTGTCTTCTGACGGGTTCTACGTTCAGCTTGATCAAGAATGCGGATCGTATATTCTCGATAAGAAAGATCCTCTTGCAATTCAAGCATTTCATGATCCACTGCTCGGATAGGATCCTTGAAGCAGCGACGGAGTTGCGACACATGGAAGACATCATGAACTTGAGAAAGGTTTGACGGTAATTCCAATTGATATGCCACTTCTCCACGTCTTGTGAGAATACAGAACGGGCCAATGTAGCGAGGAGCTAACTTGCCCTTGATTCCAAATCGGTGAGTGCCCTTCATCGGAGTGACGCGAAGGTAAGCTTGTTCGCCAGGTTGATAGACCATTACCTGGTGTTTTCGGTCATAATTGCTCTTCTGACGAGACTGAGCAGCTTTCAAATGTTCACGGACAATGCGGACTTGTTCTTCAGCTTGTTGGATAATATCCGGACTGAAGAGTGGCCGTTCCCCAGTTTCTGACCAATTCAGAGGGGTTCGGCACTTACGTCCATAGAGAACTTCAAATGGTGCCATCTTCAGACTAGCTTGATAGCTATTGTTGTAAGAGAATTCGGCATACGGGACAGATTCCTCCCATTTCTTACTGAATGAGATGACACAAGCTCGAAGCATATCTTCAAGCACTTGATTGACTCGTTCAACTTGTCCCTGGGACTGGGGGTGAAAAGCAGTGCTGAAGGACAAATGAGTTCCCATAGCTTCTTGGAAACTGTTCCAAAACCTTGAGGTAAAGAGGCTGCCACGATCTGAACTGATCTCTAACGGAACACCGTAGAGTGACATGATTCTGGAAACATATAAGTCTGCTAACTGACTAGCAGTGATTGTCTCCTTGACTGGCAGAAAGTGAGCGACCTTTGAGAATCGGTCAATGACGACAAATATAGCATCATGACCCTTCTGCGATCTGGGAAAACCAGTAATGAAATCCATTTCGACTTTGTCCCATTTCCATTCAGGAATAGTAAGGGGTTGTAGAGTTCCAGCAGGCCTTTGATGTTCTGCCTTGATGCGGCGGCAAATGTCACACTCAGCAACATAACGCGCAATGTCTCGCTTCATATCCGGCCACCAATATCTCTGTCGAATGTCTTGGTACATCTTGGTACTACCAGGGTGAATTGAAAGAGGCGTATCATGAGCTTCTTTCATGACGCGTGGGGTCAGATCCAGGTTGTCCTTTCTAGGAACCCACTAAGCGATTTTTGAAGAACAAGGTGCCATTAGCATCAATAGTGAAGAACGAGGGCCTTCCTCTTTTGAGATCACGCTTAATCTTCTCGACCTCAGAGTCAGCTTTCTGTATATGCTTGATGAGGTCATCGAGGTCTGGTTCAACAACCAGGGTATTGAGATGACCCTGTGGGACAATGTGAAGGTTCAACTTACGAAGTTCTTCATGGAGAAGGGGTTGTGCTTGCTAAACCATGAGGTTGTTGCAATAAGACTTGCGACTCAAAGCATCGGCCATTACATTAGCCTTGCCAGGGGTATAAGAGATATCCATGTCATAGTCGGCTATTGTCTCGAGCCACCTTTGTTGACGGAGGTTCAAATCTGGTTGGGTATACAGATATTTCAGACTTTGGTGGTCCGTGTATATCTTGCAACGATTACCAAGAAGGTAATGTCGCCATAGCTTCAGAGCATAGATAACTGCTGCTAACTCGAGATCATGTGTGGGATACTTATCTTCGTGAGGACGCAACTGACGAGATCCATAAGCAATCACTTTGCGCTCTTGCATTAGGACACAGCCTAATCCTTGACGGGATGCGTCGCAATATATCACAAAGTCCTTGCGGGAATCAGGGGGAGCTAGCACTGGGGCAGATGTCAACTTATCTTTAAGTGTCTGAAAACTTTCTTGGCACTCTTCCGTCCACTCAAACTTCTTGCCTTTGTGAAGCAAATCAGTTAGTGGCTTAGCAATCTTGGAGAAGTTCTCGATGAAACGGCGGCAATAGCTGGCGAGACCGAGAAAACTTCTGACTTGCTTAACAGTTTGCGGAGGAGTCCAGTCAAGAATAGCCTGAACTCGTTCTGGGTTAACAGCAATGCCATCTTTGGAAATCACATGACCAAGATAAGTCACTTCAGATAACCAGAATTCACACTTGGAATATTTGGCATACAGTTGATGTTCTCGGAGTTTCTCTAATACAAGCCGAAGATGTTCGGCGTGCTCTTCTTCATTCTTAGAAAATATAAGGATATCATCCAAATAAACCACGACGAATTTGTCGAGGTAGTCCATGAAGATATAGTTCATCAATCGAGAGAAGGTTGCTGGAGCATTAGTTAATCCGAAGGACATGACGGTATACTCGTATGATCCATAACGAGTAACGAAGGCGGTCTTCGGAATATCCTCCTTACGAACTTGTATCTGATGGTAACCCAACCTTAAGTCGAGTTTAGAGAACACAGAGGATCCAGCAAGTTGATCATAAAGATCGTTGATCCGGGGAAGTGGATATTTGTTCTGTATTTTTGCTTGGTTAATAGGCCGATAGTCCTGGACCAATCGGTTCGTTCCATCCTTCTTCTTAACAAAGAGAGAAGGTGCTCCCCAGGCAGAGGAACTTGGGAAAATGAAGCCTTTACGAAGTGATTTGTCGATCTCCTCCTTAAGCTCAAGGAGTTCATGCGGCGGCATCTTATAGGGGCGCTTAGCAATAGGGGTAGTGCCTGGTTTTAAGTCGATGATGAATTCAACGGCTCTAACAGGGGGTATTCCTGGAAGTTCTTCTGGAAAGACGTCCGGAAAATCGCGAACAACTGGAACGTTCTCAATTCCCTCAAGAGGTGAAGCGTTCAAAGCATTCAGAGCATATATCTGAGCTTCGGCATTCCGGGTAACTCGGGCGGTGTAGTTCACTATCTCGTCGGAGGGGTGAAGAAGTTGGACGACTTTGGTGGCGCAATTGATCGAAGCAATGTGAGCTTTCAACCAATCCATTCCCAGAATGAGGTCTATGGTGGAAGTTTTCAAAATGATGGGTGAAACAAGGAAGTCTAATCCTTCGATTTCAACAGTGACATTGTGTGCCATCATGGTGGTTTGACACTGACCTCCAGGGGTGCGGACAACTATTGGTAGGTTCATCTTTTGAAATGCAATGTCATGTGATAATGCAAATGCTTCCGACATGAATGGGTGCGATGCTCCTGAATCAAATAAAACAGAAGTGGGTACTGAGTTAACGAGAAGGGTACCCATCACAGTTTCAGGTTGATCCTGAACTTCTTCAATATCGACGTGGTAAGCCTGTCCACGACCATAAGCAACAGACCCAGTATTAAAGTTGCGGGTCTGATTGTTACCACGGCCATTGCCACGGCCAGCATGAGGAAGTGCCAACTGATTCTGATTCTGGCGGCAGCCCTTGGCAAGGTGACCTGGGCGGCGGCACTTGAAACACATACCATCTTCAGGACGAAGAGGAGTAGCACGTGGTGGAGCAGCTTGAGCTCTCAGCTGCCTCGGTGGTGGAGGAGGCAGACGGGGTGCAGCATAGGAAGGCCTCAGCGCAGGGGCAGTTGGACGATACATGCTGTTGGGAATCCAGATTTTACGCCTTTGTCCTGAGCTCGAAGATGAGCCAATGTCACGATTGCGCTTGAGTGATTCCCTATGTTCCATCTGAGCGGTCTCAACCTGGATAGCCTTGTTCACCAGAGTGGCGAAGTCGGCGAAGTCATGAACAGCGAGTGCAAGCTTGAGGTCTGGGTGGAGTCCGTCGCGGAATTTCTCCTGTCTGCGAGCATCTGTGGCAACGTCTTCTTCAGCATAGCGGGACAGGTTAAGGAACTCCCGCTGATAAGCTTCGACAGTCTTACTGTCCTGAGTGAGGTTGCGAAACTCTCTTTTCTTCCGGTCCATGATTCCCTAAGGAATGCAAAGGGCACGGAAAGCAGTCTGAAACTCGATCCAGGTAACGACTGTCCTAGCAGGGAGCGAACTCCTGTGGGTGTGCCACCATTGAGCATCGGCACCCTTCAAGAAGTAGGACGCGAAGGTGACAAGGTTGGCGGGGGCGACATTGGCAGACTCCATCTCTTAGGTGATGTTGCGAAGCCAGTCATCAGCATCCAGTGGCTGTTCAGAGTTGCGGAAAATAGTAGGGCTGAGACGCACAAACTCCTGCAGAGTTATTGGAGCGGGTGGTTGATTCTGAGCATTCTGGTTCTGGTGCGGAAACTGAGCCATGATCCCAACCATGAACTGGCGGATCAGCTCGAATTGCTACATCATAGCTGCCATATAGCCTGGCGGTGGTGGCTGCTCGGGAGCACGGCCACGACCACGACCACCTGGTCTAACCATCCTGCTAAAGATTTAACAGGGGGGTAGTTTAGTAAAAACAACTGCAAGTGTTTAGAGACAAACATGATGTAACACGACAATGAATAGGTAGTGCAATAGATACATAACAGTAGTCAATCAAGACATACATATCCATACACAGCGTCGGTTACACGCGGACAGCACAAGTTCGGAAATTTAATAGCTAGACATACTAGGCGGCGCGCAGGCATGCGGTGAGGAATACAACAACGAGACATAGCAAAGGCTACATCAACGTCGGGGAAAACCACTGAAACCAGGTAACTGCAGGTGCGGACGATGAGTGTCCATGGCAGGAAGGTCCTGCGCTCCGTGAGCACTCTGATGCAGAACCCGATCTCGAACTGGAAGAAGAGGTCCACGCGCGGGTGTGTGACCTCCAACAGCAGGCCAATCGATACCTGGAGGCATCTGAGTCCTGCGCGGGTAAAGGATGTACCCTAGATGTATCCCTGCACAAACAGCTGGCAGCAACTATGTCATAGCATCGTAGAGACGTGCTCGAGTGGCAAACAACTCGACGGCAAGAGCCCGGGCAGTGCGATCCAGAGCCTGAGTGCACTGAATCAAAACCTGCGGGTCATATCGACGTCGCTCGTAAGGGGCACAGACAGCTGCGTAGTATCCGGTATCATCACCATCTTGGGCATACGGGATGTATCGGAACTCGGAGTCATCCAAGCGACTACGCTCGCCACGAAGACGTGCGATAGCAGAATGGGCAGCGTCATGGACTGCCATATCAATCGTCACGCCGATACCGTGAAAAGTGTGCAACTCAGTGACGGAGTCGTTCCGCTGATCAAAGATACGAACATCGGCATGATACTGCTCCTGGTTGAACTCGTGGAAATCCTCGTAAACCATGTACTTGGGCTACCAACGGTAGCCCAGTCTGGTCAGGAGGGCGATCAGGATAGCTGGAAAACCAGTCGCATCACGAGCCCAAGTCCGAAGTACAAGCTGCGTCGCAGGGCGCGGCGAAAACAAGCGATCCATCTGACACAGAGGAAATTCAAGATTGTCAAATGACAGTGAGTGAGTTCTTGCATCATGCATTTGAGGAAATAAATTGTAGATAATCAAAGCTCCGGGTGGACGTGTTCACGAGAACCTAGAGTTAGAGTTAGTAAAATTTTAACCCGAATAGAAGAGAGAGTAGAATCCCAGAGTAAGGAAGAGGAATAAAAGATCCTAATACCACCCATTGGCAACGTGGGCCCGTAAGCCACACAGCGATGTTAGAAAAATAGTTTTCAAAGACTAGACTCAACTTCGACCAAGGAATTGGAAAGGGGCTTCCTACAGGCAGTCGGCTCTGATACCAACTTGTGACGCCCCTGCTCGACCGTGCACTAATCATACACGCAAACGTGCACGCTCGAGATCAGAGACTCACGGGAAGATATCACAACACAACTCTAAACTCAAATTTAAACATAAATCTTCATATTACAAACCAGGGGTCACGAGGACCCGAATACATAAGTCATACAAACCAAAAAATATCTGGGTACAGACATAGTTAGTCAAGTTTGCCTTAAGAAGGCTAGCACAAACAACGAAACTGATCGAAAAGGCGAAGGCCTCCTGCCTAGGGCCTCCAAACTACTCCTGGTCGACTGGCTCAACGTAGTAGTAGTGGCCTCCGGGGATCTCCTGCTCTTGGGCTCCGTCGTCTGATCGTAGCAATCGGGTATGGGAAAAAGAAGTAGCAAAGCAACCGTGAGTACTCATCCAAAGTACTCGCAAAACTGACATCAGAACTATACAAATTATGCATCGGTATCAAAGGAATGGGGCTATATCTTTGGACTAAACTGCAGAATTGCCAGAACAGAAGGGGAGAGGCCTAGCCTATCGAAGACTAGCATCTTGAAGTAGTTCTTGCAGCAATAGAAGAGAGTAGAGCTAGATAATATATAATCAATCATATTTTAGTAATACCCTGAGATCCTTCCTCGACTACCCTGTGAGAAAGTGATCCCGAGAGCAGTAGTAACAGTTTAATATTGTGACAGTGTCCATTTGTAGTTGTAGCAGATCAAGATACAACTCTGAGCGTCCTGTTACCGTGGACACGGCTATTCGAATAGATAACTTCCCTGCAGGGGTGCACTACTGTTACCCAACACGCTCGATTACATCTGGCCGGACACACTTGCTGGGCAATACCCGGCCTCGGGTAATCAACACGACGCAGTCCTACCTACGCTCAGCAGAGAGGTCAACACGCCGGTCTAAATCCTAAGTGCGAAGGGGTCTTGGGCCATCGCCCTTTGCACTCCTGCACGTTACGTGGCTGGTCGGGGCCCAGGCGCGAGACTGAATACACCAGTGACGTAACCAGCCCACCCCAATGATCAGCACGCATCTCTGAGCTGTGATGTCTGAAGAGCTTTCGGCTGATACATACGACGTAGAGGGTCCCAGAACCATTATCCCACGTGGTGGTAGTGCGTATAAGGCCAGCGGCCTACTCAGATCAAATACCCAATCCGTTAGGCGTGTTTACTAACTCGCAGAGACGAACAGGATCCCTGTCGCTCCGACTTGATAACACACGACTCGCGGGTGCTCTTGGAGCCGACCCGTCTTTAATATTATTCTCTCGCGGGCACTCTTGGAGCCGGCCCGACTTGATCAGTTTAAAGGATTACAATATGTAAAAATTTCCGTGATCATCACCCAGAGTGATCACGGCCCGATATCAAGCATGGAAAATGGACAAGGGTGAAGGGCCACAGATGAATCAATAGCATAGCTAACTAGGCATCATGGGATGACAGGTAGGTATAAACAGCAGGCGAAAAAATCAGGCTATGCATCAGAATAGGAGCTATCGGATTAACAACAAAAGCAATTCTAATGCAAGCATAAGAGAGGAAGAGTGGGCGATATCGGGATGATCAAGGGGGTTTTCCTTGCCTGGAAGCTCTGCTGAGAGGGGCTGGTCGTCTGAAGGCTACTCGTCTGGAGCATAGTCGTACTCAGCTGCGTCGGCGGCGGTCTCGGCATCTATCGGGAGAGAAGGAGAGAGAAGAAACAATAAATACACGGCAACAAATGCAATCACTATGCATGACATGCCTAAATGATATGCAGGTGTGATATATTGCCTCTCTAATTATTTTAGATGATTTAGGAATTTATTTGGATTTATTTTATCAAGGTTATGCACTATTCATCTATCGAATACGGGCAAAAAGTTCCATGTTCAGTATGTTAGAGGGGTGTGGCAGGTATGTGGGTAGGATATTCGGATTCCTCATATTTTTCTGATCGTTTTTCATATATAAATTATTTTCATCCGAGTTACGGTTTATTTTATATGATTTTTCAAAGTTTTAATCATTTTCTGTAATTTCTGAAATTATTTAATTCGAATTATCCAAAACAGTGATTGGTGACGTCATCATGATGTCATAATGATGTCAGCAGTCAACAGACCAGCTGACCAGTCAAACCTGACCAGTGGGTCCCACTGGTCAGTGACTGTTTCAACTAACAGTGGTTTAATTTAACTAACTAACCTAATTAGCTAGCGGGACCCACCTGTCAGTGGCACATTAGTTAATTAATTAATTTAATTAGGTTTCACAAATTAATTTAATTACAAAACGTTAATTAACCGCGTGGGGCCCGCCTGTCAGCCACTATGGTTGCCCAGTCAGCAGGGTTGACTGGTCAACCTAGCAACTGGGCCCCACGGGCCCACAGTCAGCGACCCAAAGGGGTCCTACGTGGCGGCCACGTCGGCCGGCCGGCGTTCAAACGCCGGCGAGCGCGTTTCCGCGGCGGCGCGCGTCGGGAGGTCGTCGGGTTTCGCGTACAGCGGGTCTCCGGGCACGAGCGAGGGTGCGTTCGAACGAGGGCGGCGATCTGCGTCGAATGCCGGTGGTGCCGTGGGCTGGGGTGCCCTGGAACGACGGCGGTGAGCTGCGCGGCGTTCTTGGGTCTGCTACGGGGACGGCGATACGGCGCGCGCACGAGCTAACTAAGCAGCTAGGAAGGGCCTACTCTACGCGGCAAAAACGATGGGCACGAGCGCGGGGTCATTTGGTCGCCGGAAAGACGCCGACGACGAGCTCGTGCGGCAACGGGCTCGGGCACGTTGGGGCAGCGTTTATGGGCAGCTAACGGCGACGAGAGTGAGCGGGGAGGAAGTGGAGGCTCACCGGGAGCCTGTAGGCGAGCTTAGCGGGCGCGGGGACGGCTCGATGGCGACGGAAACGACGACGAACGCCGGCGACCCGAAGGTTGAAGACGAGCTCGAGGAGCTCAACGCAGAGGCTCCCGGCTCCAATGGCTTGGTGCAGGCGGCGTAGCGGACGACGGCGATCCTTTACGGCATGGCGGTGCTGCGCGGGGACGACGGAGGACGCGGGATCGACGGCGACGGCGGAGGGAGCTCTCGGGCGCGAGAGAGAGAGGACGAGCGAGCGAGAGGGAGAGGGGAGGAGGGAAAAGATCTGGGGCTGTCCCCGAGGTCCACCGCATCGTCCTTATCCCCCCAGGGGTCCCTGTAGCGGCGCGGTCGGCGAGCGGGCGCGGCTGCGACGGCGACCGGCGTGGGCGGGCACGGGTGAGCAGTAGGAAGGGGAAGGGGGAAGTTGGGCTGGGCCGTTTCCGGTTTGACTTAGGCCCAGGTGCGGCGGCCTTTTTCTTTTCTTTTCTCTTTCTTTTCTGTTTTCTGTTTCTTTATTTCTGTTCTGTAATTCTTCTAGCACTAATGCAATTTTGTAAAATATGAATCTTGTCCATTTAAATACTAGGCAATATATCTCACTGCCAGAAAAAGGTTTGGAGGTAAATGGATTTCATTTGAATTTTAGATTAAATGAAATGGATTAAATGGTGCTGTTATGGTACTGTTTCATGATGTTATAGTAATTTAAGCAATTCAATTAATGTTGATTTTATTTTTATAATTGCCTTCGGAATATTTGCAATATTATGAACTATTTAGTTCCTGAATTTGAACAACTTTTAATTTCACTTAAATTTGAATTTTAATTTGAACTGGAATTTGAAATGAGATATGATTTAAATGATGATCAAGCACTGTTAATCATGGTGACTTGGCATTATCAACAGGGTGATCACTGTTGCTTAATACATGGGGATGTTACACCTCTGCAGAGCTCATCGTCCTCGATGAGGTCCAGGGGGGTGGAGTGCCAGAGGGGGTGCCACCGCCAGGAGAGGACAGTGGTCCGCACGCCTGATTTGTTGGGGAGGAGGGATATGATGGTTACCAACATCTCATCGGGGAGGCTGCTAATGAAGTCCACGCTCGCGGGAGGCTCTTGCGGTTCTGGCTCAACCCGCCCCCTTTTGTTGGCCGGCTCGTCCTCCATTGCAGTAGGCGGCGATCCTCGGCGGCGGCGCTTATAGATAAGAACAGGGGAGTAGGAGGAGCACTGGAAACTGTTCTACGTACCTTCCCGAGGCGGCCGAAACCAAGGCCATCAATAAATTTTGCTCGCTGGCAGGTCAAGGGGCTCGCTTCCCGGTGAGCTTGCACGGTGAATAGCTCGCACGCGTCCCGTCTAATCAAACAGCTGCCCGTGGTAGTAAATGGTAAGTGGAACGCCCACGGTTGGAAGAATATAACCGTTTGCGATAATAACGTGGCAGCTATTTGTTCCAAAATGCCTAGAAAACTCAAATCATGTAAAAGAAAGGCAAAACGAACGCTGAATAATTTCATATTTTAGCACGGCACTCCTATAGTTGCATGTTGCCTCTGTAAAATAAATCATCATGGGAAGAGGCAGCGTATGCCGTTTCGCACACAGGGGTGACACGTTCCCTCTTGAAACCATGAGGCTTCTCGAGAGAAGCTACAGTTTGTAAGAAGCTTATACCAAAAGTTGTCCCAAATCGGCCAATTTTTTACCACAGCATGTTGGTGCCATGTCATGACACCATGCCAAGTTTCATGATTTTCAGGCGAGTTTTGGATTTACAGGAATTTTAAAACCAAGTTTCTCAATGTTTCCGGACAAGCCACGATGCCCAGATGTTTGAAATTCATTCCCATTTCTTGCATGGGACCTAAACATTCACCCAAGGACACATATATGATTTTTCAACCCATTTTGGTGCACCGGAGCATGTGCCTGTAGTTCAAATTTGAATTATGCACATTAAATGCCTAGAAACTCAATTAATGTATAAAAAAGGCCAAACGAACCCTGAATTATTCCAAATTGTAACACGGAACTCCTATAGTTGCATGTTGCCTCTGTAAAATAAATCAACACGGGAAGAGACAGCGTATGCCGTTTCGCACACAGGGGTGACACGTTCCCTCTCGGAACCATGAGGCTTCTCGAGAGAAGCTACGGTTTGTAAGAAGCTTATACCAAAAGTTGTCCCAAATCGGCCAATTTTTTTACCACAGCATGTTGGTGCCATGTCATGACACCATGCCAAGTTTCATGATTTTCAGGCGAGTTTTGGATTTACAGGAATTTTAAAACCAAGTTTCTCAATGTTTCCGGACGAGCCACGATGCCCAGATGTTTGAAATTCATTCCCATTTCTTGCATGGGACCTAAACATTCACCCAAGGACACATATATGATTTTTCAACCCATTTTGGTGCACTGGAGCATGTGCCTGTAGTTCAAATTTGAATTATGCACATTAAATACCTAGAAACTCAATTAATGTATAAAAAAGGCCAAATGAACCCTGAATAATTCCAAGTTGTAAAACGAAACTCCTATAGTTGCATGTTGCCTCTATAAAATAAATCAACATGGGAAGAGGCAGTGTATGCCGTTTCGCACACAGGGGTGACACGTTCCGTCTCGGAACCATGAGGCTTCTCGAGAGAAGCTACGGTTTGTAAGAAGCTTATACCAAAAGTTGTCCCAAATCGGCCAATTTTTTTACCACAACATGTTGGTGCCATGTCATGACACCATGCCAAGTTTCATGATTTTCAGGCGAGTTTTGGATTTATAGTAATTTTAAAACCAAGTTTCTCAATGTTTCCAGACGAGCCACGATGCCCAGATGTTTGAAATTCATTCCCATTTCTTGCATGGGACCTAAACATTCACCTAAGGACACATATATGATTTTTCAACCCATTTTGGTGCACTGGAGCATGTGCCTGTAGTTCAAATTTGAATTATGCACATTAAATGCCTAGAAACTCAATTAATGTATAAAAAAGGCCAAACGAACCCTGAATAATTCTAAATTGTAACACGAAACTACTATAGTTGCATGTTCACTGTAGATAAATGGTATAGCAATTCAAACATCGTCCTTTCCCGCTGTAACCCCATTTTGTTTTTCAAATCAGAATGAAAAAATCAAGTATACCACAAACAATTTATTAGCAAGAATCGTGTGCGATGGAGTATAAAATATCTAGGGCATCCTCATGTATGGCTTACACCGGAAGTTTCGTCGGCTACAGTCCACCGCCAGTGCGGCGACCACAGTTGGGCGCCAGTTTTTCGCTGCACCGAGCGAAAATTTTGCAACCACGGAAATATCTAGATCCCCGCCTCCCCCCCGCCTAAAAGCCACATTTCCACTGCTTCCTCCTTCCTTTCCAAGTTCAAACCTTCACTGCTTGCTTGCAGCGCCGCCTGCTCGCCGGCAACGCTCCTTCCTGCTGCGCGGCCTCGTCGATATAGTTAGGTAATCCACACCCCACCCCCAACCTCCTCCTCCTTCTCCATCCCACATGCCCCGACCGCCGATGTGACACCTTCAACCCAAATCACTGCCCCATCCTCCAAATAAGCGCCGCACATAGCCATTTTGCACGCAGTATAGCCAGGAGCTCAAGGAGCATCTGGCAGTGAAGAAGCAAATCGCGACTGCACGCGCGGATGAGGTCGCGATGGCTGCCATGTGTGCCGACCGCCAGATCTTGGAGGAGCACCTCGCCATCGAGGCCACCATCGACGCCTCGCGCGCGGACGCCGCCACGCAGTTGGCTGCTTTAAATGACAGTTTTCTCGAGGCCACCGCCGGTGTCTTCTAGTGAATTGTCCTCTGTAATGTTAATATGCAATCGGATCTACTAAAATGTGATGTTCAGTTAATAGTTTTGTTCAACAATTGCTATATTTCCCAGTAGTTCTTAAGCATGCTTGATTTGGTTAACTGTCTGACTTCTAGTATACGTTCTATTCTACAATACAGTGCTTAGTTAACTATTTGGTTCATTTGTTGTGTTGTCCAGTTAACTGTTTGGTTCAATTCTGCAATGTGATGTTCATTTCTTGTGGGTATAATTTTGTATTGTTATGCATGTGAGAAATACATCGAATTTGGCTGTACAAAATACGTAGTACATGAGAAACATATACATTTGCCATATTTCCTAGTTCTTAAGCATGCTTGGTTTGGTTAACTAGCTTTTCCATGCGGCACGAATTAATCTGCTGGATCTGCAATTTGTTTATTTTTCATTAACATATTCTACTGATAGTATGCCAACTCTCACTTAACCTGATCAATAACTGCCTTATATGTGTTGCAGGGAAACAATGGGAGGCACCGAGGTTTACCATCGAGGTTCGCACATGCATGGTCCTTTGTCTAGTAGCACATTATTGTGCAATTGCAGGAACCATTCTAATATTTAGGTTTCTAACAATTTGATCTTGCACATGTAGGTCCTGCTGTCAGAGGTTTAGACCCACTGTTTGACCCATTTTGCATATGGGGAAATGAGATGTCCATGAATATCAGTCAAGTCAAGAAACTCAGAAAGATTGTTAGGATAAAGAAACTAGCGACGAATAACAACAAGATCTTTGTTTGCACAATGAAGAAGACATTAGTCAACTATAGGATGGTACTAACTCTTTTACCTTGTTTTTTTCCTTTGCGCCATTTCAAAATTTAGAACAAATATTTATGCATATCTTTGTTTCCAGTCCTTTGCAAAGCACTTCACCAATGATTACCTCTCAGACCACCTGCATGGTCAAGAGGCGAGGAAAGTATTCATTCAACACCCACGGTACAATATTGAAGTCTTCCTCAAGAGGACGAAGGTTGGGCAGGCAATTATCCACAGCCACTAGCCTAAAGTTGCAAGGACATTCAACATCACTGAAGGCTCAATATTCGCCTTCTGCTTCAGCAGTTTTCCTGATGAGATTCATCTGTCTATTTACCATGTATGATGCTACTTTCGAAAGGTTTTACATGTTGCATGTGAAACTTGGCACTATTGTGTAATGTCGTAGGTAGCTACATGCCTATATGGTGTAACTGAGTGCTGAAGCTATCTGATGTAATTCAATTATGAAATCCTGGTTGCCGTAATATGGATATGAAATATATGGTGTGTTTGATATGAAAAGTCAATTTGATTACTAAATGGATTATCAATAATTGGCCAATTAGCCTGCTTATTGGGTTTTTCTATTGCAGACGGTTTCTCAGACAACACCGTGGGCGATGAACTCAAACAACCCACACAGTTTCTATAAGGTAGCCATGTTGGATCAATGAACAATCACACATGAGTTCCGCCCAACAAATGTTTGCGTTAGGCCACCTTACACAAATGTTTCCACATAAAAATTGTGTGTGATGTACATACGAACGGAAACGTTTGTCTAGGATTCACTGTGCGGGACGTACATACGAATGGAAATGATGGCTCGCCCGATCGCACACGAGCTCTTTTTGCCTCGCGTGTGTGACCAGAGCCTCCATCACCGACGGTTTCTGGGTCGTGTGGGTTGGACCCCCCTATCACACACGCATGCAAGGCGACGGTATAAAACTCTGTCGCTAAAAGGGGGTAAAAACCGTTTGTATAGGACGTCTCTGCACCAGTGTTCGGCAGCGGGCGGTTGCCACTGCCACTCCCGCAAGGCTCGCCAGCACCGCCTCCGGAGGCTTCGACGCGGGGCTTGCTGAGGTCCCCTTCCACCGGGTCGGTGCCGGTCCTCTCCGCGAGGGGCTCGGCGGTCTTGGTGCTAGCGCCGCTCTTCTCCATGGGGGGCTCGGTGGCCTCGCCGCTCGTGCCGGTCTTCTCTGCAGGAGGCTCGGTGGCCTTGCCGCTCGCACCGGTCTTTGCCACGGGGGGCTCGTCGATCGCCTCGCCAGTGCTGGTTCTCTTCGCGAGGGGCGCGTTGGCCCCCGCGCTACTGCACCCTTCGCGTCCCGCGTGCGTGGGCCAGGAGGACGCGATCATGAATTGCTCGTTGTTGTCATCGTCGTCGCCGAGCTCGAGCAATAGCTAGTGGCGGGTTCGCGAGGCCACCCACCGTCACTCCCTTCCGCGGCGCTTGCCGAGGCCTCGGCATCATCGCGGTCTCCCGAGCCGGTCAGCACCAGGACGGGGTTGTCGCGAGACCCATCATGGCCCACCGGAACCAGGTCCCACTGATTGAAGCGCGGCATGTCCACGACCAGCTCATCCATGTTCTTGTAGCGGTACAGGGGGAACCATTCCTGGGGTGGGGCCTCCGCGTCTTCGCCGAGCAGGAGATGCATGATCTCGTCAAGCACCTCCGGCCTCAGGTTGTCGACGCTCAACCTCATCGGGTCTGCGGAGCCGATGATGGCCCACACCGGGCGGGAGCGCTTCTGGAGGGGGGCGATGCGCCGGCGCAGGAACTCCTTGGCAACCATCGCCCCCGTGACCTTCGCGGCCTTCAGCTCCTCCATCCTCTCCCAAAGCGGCGCCAGCCTCGCATCGCTGAGCTTGGCGTGTTCCCATCCGGAGCTCTTCATGGCGGGGTCCGTCGGTAGTATCAGCAGAGGGTTGTGCAGGCGCGCGTCCATGTAGACCCAGCACTGCCTGTAGCCCTCCACCTTCTTTGTGACTTTCATGGGGATGATGTCGTCCACTATCCCTTCAATGCTGCGGAACAAAGCACACCCTGAGCGCTGGTTCGCCGCGGACAGCCGCAAGCTGCAGAAGGGGTGGAAGAGGGTCACAGAGGGCATCACGCCCAGGAAGGCCTCGCAGAGGTAGGCGAAGATGGCGAGGAGGAGGATGGAGTTGGGTTGGAGATGGAGACCGTGGATCTAGTAATGCGCAAGGATGGCGCAGAAGAAGTCGGAGAAGGGAGGTACCAGCCCGGCGAAGATGGTGTGGAGGTAGAAAGGGAAGGTCGTCGCCTCCAGGTCGCGCGATGAGTGAGAGCCCGACCAGATCCGCGTCGCCTTCCACTCATTGTGGTCGCTGGCGGTCATCGGGATCACCTTCTCCAGGCCCTCCCTGTTGACGATGGTGGAGCGCAACAGGGCCGGCCCCAGAGCCGCCACAGTCAGGGCTGCGGCCGCCGCCTTGCCTCTCTTGCCAGCGGGCACCATGGATGTGAGGAAAAGCTTGGGAGGTGAGAGGAGGAAGAGGATGCGAGGAGTTGGGCGCAAGGAGGGCGAGGTGTGCAAAGGAAGGCAATGATTACTCTGCACCCCACGCGGGTCTGCTTTATGGCAGCACGGGCGGTTACCCAGGCGTCGTGGGGGAAGAGGGGGCATCCCGCGTCCCATCGTGCGCCACGTGTCCCTGCCTGGGCCTTGCAGTCCATTTAGGCCCCGCACCATTTCGTTCCCAATGGGCGGAAGCGTGCGTGTCGTGGGCCTGGGGGCTACTGTCGGCCCAGTGGGAACCAGGGTGCCACGGGCCGTCTGCCTGCTGCCCAGGAAGCAACGCCTGGCGAGGCCCAAGAGGTGGCCCAGCCATGGGCGCCACGAAGCAAGGTACCACGCGAGGCACCGGCCTCACAAGGGCCCTCTCCACCAGGGGCAGACCCACCTATGACACCAGCAGCACCAGGAAGCCTCGCAAGGCTCCCTCGGGAGGCGACCTCCCGAGGAGGCCTCCCGAAGCCACCAGAGCAAGGCGCCGCTTGGCGCTGGCCTCGCGGTCATGTGCCCACCATGTGGGTGACGCACCCGCGCAAGACGATGATATGTCTCCATCGTATCTATAATTTTTAATTGTTTCATGCCATTATCCTACAATTTCCACATACTTTTGGCAACATTTTATATGATTTCTTGCACTAACATATTGATCCAGTGCCCAGTGCCAGTTCCTGTTTGTTGCATGTTTTTTGTTTCGCAGAAAATCCATATCAAACGAAGTCCAAACGCGATAAAATTTTACGGAGATTTATTTTGGAATATATGTGATTTTTGGGAAGAAGAATCAACGCGAGACGATGACCGAGGGGGCCACAAGCCCAGAGGGCGCGCCCCCTACCCAGGGCGTGCCTGGCAGGCTTGTGGGTCCCCTATAGGTCGGTTGGGGTGTCCTTCTGCCGCAAGGAAGCTAATATCCGAATAAAAATACCCTCAAAATTTCAGCCCAATTGGAGTTACGGATCTCCGGGAATATAAGAAACGGTTTTCGGCCAGAAAACAAAAAACGCGAAACAGAAGAGAACAGAGAGAAAGATCCAATCTCGGTGTTGCTCCTCCCCTTCGGGAGCCATGGTGGCCATGGACCAGAGGGAAAACTCTCCTCCCATCAAGGGGGGTGGCCAAGGAAGAAGAAGAAGAAGGAGGGGGGCTCTCTCCCCCTCTCTCCCGGTGGCGCCGGAACGCCGCCGGGGCAATCATCGTGACGGCGATCTACACCAACAACTTCGCCGCCGTCAACACCAACTCTCTCCCCCTCTATGAAGCGGTGTAACACCTCTTCTCCCTGCTGTAATCTCTACTTAAACATGGTGCTTAATGCTACATATTATTATCCAATGATGTGTTGCCATCCTATGATGTTTGAGTAGATTCGTTTTGTCCTATGGGTTGATTGATGATCGTGATTGGTTTGAGTTGTATGTTTTATTTTGGTGCTGTCCTACGGTGCCCTCCATGTCGCGCAAGCGTGTGGGCTTACCGCTGTA
Source organism: Elymus sibiricus (assembly GCA_039707655.1). Lineage (NCBI taxonomy): Eukaryota > Viridiplantae > Streptophyta > Magnoliopsida > Poales > Poaceae > Elymus > Elymus sibiricus. The sequence goes on from CM077676.1 coordinate 258,880,849, forward strand.
GGGTGTTGCAATACGTTCATAATTCGCTTATAGTGGGTTGCGTGAGTGACTGAAACACAAACCCGAGTAAGTGGGTTGTTGCGTATGGGAGTAAAGAGGACTTGTTACTTAATGCTATGGTTGGGTTTTACCTTAATGATCATTGGTAGTTGCGGATGCTTGCTAGAGTTCCAATCATAAGTGCATATGATTCAAGTACGGAAAGTATGTTAGCTCATGCTTCTCCCTCATATAAAATTGCAATAATGATTACCGGTCTAGTTATCGATTGCCTAGGGACAAATCCTTTTCTTGTGTTACAAAAGCTTTCTACTAAACAACTAACTTTTATTATCATGTAAATTACTCGTAGTTTTATTCTCGCGAAGTACTCCTAGTTTTATTCATGCAAAGTAGTTCTAGCATTACACCTACAAAGTACTTCTAGTTTCATACTTGTTCTAGGTAAAGCAAACGTTAAGTGTGCGTAGAGTTGTATCGGTGGCCGATTGAACTTGAAGGGAATATTAATTCTAGCTTTAGCTCCTCGTTGGCTTCGACACTCTTATTTATCGAGAAAGGCTACAAATGATCCCCTATACTTGTGGGTTATCTGACGACGACAGCGACAGGGCCGTACCGGCAGGCGCGGTCAGGGAGGTTTTCCTCTTTGGTGATAAAGGGGCAGCGCCAGCTGCCCTTCCACAAAGCAAGTCCCAAAGCTTTCCTGTTTGGTGTAAGAAGACCAGGACGATGGGGCGCGCAGGGCGGATGTCATCACCGAGCCCACCGGCGCGTCATGGATAGCATCTTTGCAGGCGAAGACCACCTTTTGTCAGGATAAGACTGGGCACCTGTCCTCCTTCAAACCGCAGTTGTGTGGCTACCCTTCCCGCCAATATTTTTGGGGGAAGAGGACCAAGGCGGCTATAAAAAGGGACAGTGTTGCCACAGTAGGGGGGGATCGATTCCACCTTCTTCAACCTTGTACGCGAGAACTCTCTTGCCCATAATAATCCCAAACACAAGCAGGAGTAGGATTTTGCACCGCACGGTGGCCCGAACCTGGGTAGCTCCTGTGTCCCTGCCATGCCCTGTGTATGTGTGTACTCTCATCGTGCTCCGCTCGCCGCAGCCTCGCCGTAGTCACCGTCGGGTAGTTAGGTAGCAATCTTGCCCCCAGAGGTCGAACCAGGGTCCCCGGAGCCCCGTTTCCGATAGAGGGCTACTATCCAGAGCCTCATCAGCTTCTCGAACAACGACGGCGCAGGGTTGGCGGGACCTTCACAGTGACCACCCACCGCACCGGCAAGACCAGCTAGCGAGCGGACTAGAGGTGTTGCACCCACTGTGCAGTCTCCTCCACAGCAGCAGCGACAACTCCGCCGAAACGATGAGCCGGAGGAGGTGTCCATGGCTTCTTCGGATCCGTGGGGCCGCCAAGATCAACACCAAGTACTGCGGGACCGGCAAGTTGAAGATGCCTGCACCACTATCGAGCGGCGCCGCGAAGCACGCTATCAATCAGATGACCGTGCGGGGCCGGTAGTGAACGAGCCTTCGCCGGGATATCCTGGATGCTTGCCATACGACATCGGCTGCCCAGCGTTCACCCCCTGAGCTGCAGCAAGTTCGCTAGCCCTCCTCTCGAAGCTTCAAGCCGGAGTTCCCCGACAAGTACGACGACAAGCTCAACCCGTCAGAGTTCCTCGGCATCTACACCATTGACGTATAGGCTGCCGGGGGACGGGACGACAAGGTTCTCACCAACTACTTCCCGTTGGTGCTCAAGCCAAATGTGAGGTCTTGGTTGATGAACTTGCCAGAGGGCTCCATTTTCTCTTGGGTGGATCTATGCCATCAGTTCGTTGGTGCTTACCGTGGAGGCCACAAGCTTCCCGGCCAACCCAACGATCTACATGTCATTCCCCAGAAAGATGGTGAACCCCTTCGCAAATACATACAGAGGTTCAGCCGCGTACATCACAATATCCCTGACGTACACTATGCTGCTGTCATTGCCTCGTTCCACACGAATGTGCACAATCGCAGAATGCGGGAGGAAATGGCCATAAACAAGGTCAGGGATATCGCCGAGCTATATGCTCTGGCCGACAAGTGCGTGTGTGCTGAGGAAGGGAGGCGACTCCTCGAAGAGGATGCAGGGGCTGCGGTTGATTCCGAAGACGACGACGCATCCACTCCAAAGAGGAAAGGCCGCAAGCGCAAGGGCAAAGTTGTTTTAGTAGTTGAGGGGTCAGGAATCCCGGCAAGAAGCCCAAGGCTGAGGGTAGCAGCAAGGAGGTTGCCATTTGTACCTGTTGCCATGAGGCAGCTACCGGTGAGAAGACTGACGGCCCGTACTGCAAGATTCACCGCACTTTAGGCCACGATCTCCAGGAGTGCCGGCAAGTTGAGCAAGTTGCCGAGAAGCAGAAGCTAGAGTATGAGAAGCGCGACAAGGAGAAGGGCAAGGACGGTGCTGGTGGATCTAGCAAGAAGAACCGTGGTGGCCGCGGTGGCCGCCGCGGCAAGGCCAAGCAGCAGAAGGAGAAGCTTGCTTGAGGCCACGACAAGAAAGAGGACGAAGATGATGATGATGAGGATGAGGAAGAGTCCGAACAAGAGTTCCAGAACGCAGTTGACGCCATGTGTGTTGATGTTGGTGCATCTTTGCACTCCTCGCAGCGGAACTGAAGCAGTGGATTCCCGATGTCAATGCAGCGGAGCCGACAATGGAAGCATAGAAGCCACTGAAGTGGTCTCACACACCCATCATCTTTGACGTTGAGGATCACCCTGATCGCACAACTGCGGTCGGGTGCTTGCCATTGTTGGTTTCACAAACAATTCGCAACCTCAAAGTCACCAAGATGTTGGTTGACGGTGGAGCTGGCCTGAACTTGATTTCACCAGATGTGATCAAGAGGCTACAAATTCCCGATGGAGATCTAAAGGAAACAGGAACTTTTTAGGGGTTCAATCCGGGAAGGAGCAAGCCCAAGGGTCAGATTACCTTGCCGGTGACATTTGGCAGCGAACTGAACTACAGGGCGGAGAAGATTGTTATTGATGTAGTCAAGATGCCACTGCCATACAATGGAATTCTTGGCCGCCCAGCACTGGTGAAGTTCATGGCGGCATCACACTATGCCTACAACACTCTCAAGATGCCAGGGCCGATGGGCATGCTCACCATCAAGTCAGATCAGAAGGACGCAATCATTTGCGCCAACAAGCACTACCGGGAGGTAGTGGCAGCATCTACCGAAGAGGCACTTGCTCCTGCCGACAAAGCTCCCGGGGAGAAGAAGAAGACCGGTAAGACCTCTGGCAAAGCCTCCGGAAAGCGCACTGAAAAGTGCGGCAAGTCCGTTGAGGAGCCAGAGAGCTCTGTCGGCAAGAGCAAGAAAACCAAGGCGAGTGCACTAGCAACGAAGCAAGTTTCTGCAAAGGACGATGGGATAGGAGGCACTTTCACCATAAGTGCCACCCTTAACGACAAATAGGAAAGCGCGCTCGTTGCTTTCCTGCGGGCGAATGTCGATCTGTTTGCCTAGCAAGCATCTGACATCCTCGGCGTTCCCATGGAAGTAATTGAGCACCACCTTGCCGTCTGTCCCCATGCGAAGCCCGTCAAGCAGAAGGTCAGGAAGCAAGCCTTGGAGCGGCAAGAGTTTATTTCCCAAGAAATCCAAAAGTTAGAAGCAGCAGGTTTAGTTAGAGGTGTGCTACATCCAACCTGGTTAGCCAACCCAGTGGTCGTCCAGAAAGCAAACGGAAAATGGAGGCTTTGTATCGATTTCACTGATCTGAATAAAGCTTGTCCAAAAGACCCTTTTCCTTTGCCGCAGATTGATCAAATTGTGGACTCTACTACCGGCTGTGATCTACTCTCATTTCTTGATGCCTATTTTGGTTATCATCAGTTTTTTATGGCCAAGGAAGATGAGGCGAAAACGATGTTCATTACTCCATGTGGCTCGTATTGCTTTATACACATGCCTTTCGGATTGAAGAGTGCCGGAGCAACATTTGCATGAGTAGTCCAAATTGGTTTTGAGACCCAATTGCACAGAAATGTGGAAGCCTACATGGATGATATTGTGGTCAAAACCAAGGACAAGTCAACACTTATACAAGATCTGGAGGAAACATTTGCCAGTTTGCGCAAGATCAACTTGAAGCTCAATCCCGAGAAGTGTGTGTTTGGCGTTCCATCCGGCAAGCTTCTTGGGTTCTTTGTATCTCAGAGAGGAATTGAAGCCAATCCCGAGAAGATCAAAGCAATTGAGCAAATTGAAGCACCAAAGTGTGTCAAAGATGTCAGGCGTCTTGCCGGTTGCGTTGCCGCATTGAGCAGGTTTATCTCCAAGTCAGCTGAGCGCGCCTTGCCGTTTTTCAAAATCTTGAAAAAGGCATGACCAATGAAATGGACTCTGGAAGTGGAGGCCGCGCTCCAAGACTTGAAGGGATACCTCTCCTCTCCACCAGTCCTAGTTGCGCCTAAGCCACAAGAGCCGTTGCTGCTATACTTAGCGGCAACTAATCAAGTGGTCGGTGCTGCACTAGTGGCTGAGAGAGAAGCTGATGACGAAGAGGCAGCAACCGAAGAGCCACAAGCCAACAAGCCAGAATCTTCTCCGGCAAGGTCAGGTGCTGACAAGTCTGAACTTGTGCAAGCAAATGAACCAGAACAGCAAGCTATGCAGAAAAAGAAGATGGTGCAGCGCCCAGTCTACTTTGTAAGCTCTCTCCTGCAGGGGGCTAGGTCAATGTATTCTGGTGTGCAAAAGTTGCTTTTTGGTCTCCTCATGGACTCAAGGAAGCTGCGCCACTACTTTCAAGCACATCAAATCACCGTCGTCACTCACTTTCCTTTGCAACGTATTCTGAGAAATCCAGAAGCCACCGGCAGGATAGTTGAGTGGGCGTTGGAGCTGTCAAGCTTTGACTTAAAGTTTGAAAGCACTTCAACAATTCAGAGTAGAGCCTTGGCGGAATTCATTGCAGAATGGACGTCAACGCTAGACAAAGAAACGCAAGAGACCTCTCTCCCCGGCAAGGAAACTGTTGATGATTGGATCATGTACTTTGACGGTGCTTTCACGCAGAAAGGCGCCGGTGATGGCGTGCTGCTTGTCGCACCCACCGGAGCGCATCTCAAGTATGTGGTTCAAATGCACTTTCCCAGGGAGCAGGCCACCAACAACACTGCTGAGTACGAGGGATTGCTTGTCGGTCTGCGCATTGCAATCGACCTTGGTATCAGAAAGTTGATTATCAGAGGCGACTCGCAGCTTGTGGTGAAGCAAATCACTAAAGATTATTAGAGCCCGTTGATGGAAGCATATGTTGATGAAGTGAGGAAGTTGGAAGAGCACTTTGGCGATTTGCAAATGGAGCACATCCCCTGTGCTCAAAATGACATTGCAGACGAACTGTCAAAGCTTGTCACCAAGAGATCTCGTGTGGAACCGGGAACTTTTGTGCTACAACTAAATCAGCCATCTATTACACCTTCAATGAAGGTAGCAAAGAAAAGAAAGCTAAACACTGGTGGGTACGTTCCGGCAGAGTTACCAGTAGCCGCCAAGAATAGAAACTCCACCGACAAGACACCTCTTGCCGGTGAGCAGCAGCCTCCGGCGTCCTTGCCATCGAGGCAAGCACTCTCGCAGGAGAAGAATTGACTTTAGTCCTTGTCATTGAGCCTCAAGCTCCGGCATGGGCGCAGCCGATGGTCCAGTCCCTCCAAATAGGAGAGCTTCCCGATGAGCAAGAAGAACTACAAAGAGTAGCCCGACAGTCAAGTATGTATCACTTTGTGGACAACATTCTATACAGAAGAAGGCCAAATGGGGTGAAATTGAAGTGCATTTGCCAGGAAGATGGGCAGAAGCTGTTGGCAGAGATACATGAAGGAATGTGTGGCTCCCATATTGGGTCACTCACGCTTGTCGACAAGGCATTCCGGCAAGGTTTCTATTGGCTGACAGCCCTTCAAGATGCATTGGTGGTGGTGACCAGATGTGAAGCATGTTAGTTCCACGCCAAGAACATTCACCAACCAGCTCAAGCTCTTCAAACGATCCCTCTTTCCTGGCCCTTTTTGGTCTGGAGGACCAACATCCTCGGCCCCTTTCCCCGTGCAACCGAGGGCTTTGAATTCTTGTACGTTGCAATCGACGAGTTTACAAAGTGGCCTGAAGTGGAGCCAGTGAGAAAGGTGACGGCACAGTCAGCTATCAAGTTTCTCAAAGGATTGGTTGCTCGTGTTGGCATACCCAACAGGATCATCACCGACAACGGCACCCATTCACGAGTCGTGCCTTCAGAACATACTGCCAAGAACTTGGAAGCAAGATCTGCTACGCCTCTATTGCTCACCCAAGAAGCAATGGACAGGCGAAGATCAAAACTTTCGACAAGCTCCACAAGTGTGGAAGACGCTAGGTGGAAGAGTTGCCGGCAGTTCTTTGGTCACTCAGGACGACACCAAATCGAGCTACCGGCTAGACACCCTTCTCCCTTGTATATGGTGCAGAAGCGGTGCTCCCCACAGAACTCAGATATAGATCTCCTCGAGTCTTGGCCTTTGACGAAGAGGATCAAGAAGAGCTCCGGCAAGACGATGCCACGCTCCTTGAGGAGGACCGTTTCCGGGCTACTATACGTGTTGCACGTTATCAGCAAGCTTTGCGCCGCTACCATAGCCGCAAAGTGAATGCCAGGAAGCTTGAGGAAGGTGACCTTGTTCTTCGTCGGATCCAGTCCACGAAGGGATCAAACAAGTTGAAGCCGAAGTGGGAAGGCCCTTATCGGGTAGTACGAGTCACTAGACTTGGCTCAGTCCGTATAGAGACCAAAGATGGCTCCCGGTGCTAAACTCATGGAATATTGAGCATCTTCGCAAGTTCTACCCATGAGGCGCGGTTGTCGGGCTGCCCGGCAGCCTCTTTTGTACAAGTAGGCCGGCAAGGCATGTAAACCTTTGTACAGAGCCGGGCTCAGAGCCCGTGCGTAGTTGAATAAAGCTAAGTGTTTCACAACTCTTTGTCAAAGTACATATTTATTTATGTTGTACACAATGTTGTGTTACATTCTTGCCTTGTATGAGATGATTAACAAACCGTCAAGGTTTTTAGCCTCCTCTTTTCTCTTCTTTCTTTTTCGCAAAGGATGGAAGGGTTCCTCGTGTGCAAGATTCCCGGGGGGGAGTGACGGTATGGATACCAAATGATGTTCAAAATATCATTTACGACAAGAAGTACAACAAAGAAAGCTAAGCTGCAAAACTTTGAAACAAGATATCTTTGTTGTAGTTGCTTTTCCTTGAACGATTTCCATCTTTGTATGAGAAACCTGAACGCGAAGGAACCTTGTCGGGATTGGTCACGCTCTTAGTTCTGTTTTGAGTCCTCTCAACCGTATAAGTAAGCTGCGCCAAGACCGATAGGTGTTATCTTGTCGAAAAGCGGCACCTCCGGTAAGCTGCTAAGGATCCGTTCCTCAAGCGTTAACGGCAAGGGTGTGTGCACCGGCAAGTTTCCGGCTAGCGTAGGGTAGAAAATCACACAAAGGCAGAATCATATAAGGAAAGTAGCATACATTTATTCAAACACAAGTTATATTACATCAAAAGCATAGTGCAGATCTAATTTAAGATAAATTGTCTTTTACATGATCGCACTTGCGACAAGGAGTGGCGACAGGACTAGTTCCTAAGCTGGCCTTGGGTCCTGGAGACTCTGCCAACCCTGTCGGCGATTGGAGCCACATGCTCTTCGGCGGCGCTGGTGTCTATTCCTTCCGGCAAGCTCGTGAAGGCCCTGGAGAGGTCGATGCCGAGATTGCAGTGCACAAGCCTGACGAGCACTTTGAAGAGCACATTGCGGGCAAGCTTACGAGACTCGTTGGTGAATGAAGTAGCATGCTCCTTGTGATGTGCCTTAAGCGCCTCGATGATCCCTTCGAAGAACAGCGTCAGCCAGACACTTGTGGCCTCGTTCTTTTCGACGGAGAAGCCCCAGCTCTTCATATTCATGGGGGCAAGCTGCACAGTGAGGCGCTCGGCGATATTAGTGAGCCTGCCGGTCTAGAGGGAAAGAGAACCTTTCAGTTGGTTTAACTTCTCCTCAGCGTCCGCCAGCAGGCCTCACTCTTTTTCAAGTGCCTCCACCAAAATCTTCTCTCTGGCCTTAGCGGCTTCGAGATTCTCTTCCAAGGTGGAGAGTTTCAGCTTTAGATCTACCTCGACGTCAGCAGCTTTGCTAAGTTCCTAGCTCTTGGATGACAGCTGCATTTATAGCTCTCCCAAAGTATGAGTTGCTTTCTGTGCTAATTCCTGGAGGGCCAGGATTTCTTTGTTGTTGGCGGCAAGATCTTCTTCAAACTTTTTCACCTTGACATCAAGGTCCACCTTGGCAGCCTCGGCAGCAGTGGCAGCGTCAACAGCCTCTTTTAGCTTGCCGGCATAATCATGAGCTTGGGTTTCAATGGCCTCCTTGTGGGTCTGCTCCAGCTCCTGAGTTCGCTGCGCAAGGAGGATCTGAATTTCATCATCTTTGGCTTGGAGCTTGGCGGCAAGGGCAGCTTCTCGGCGGCAAGGTCTGCTTCCTTGATGGCAAGATCCTTCTCATGAGAGTCAAGGGAAATTTTGCATTCAGTCAACTCAGCGTCCCTTGCCGCAGCAACCTTGTCTGCTTCCTCCTTGGCCAAATCAGCTATGGCCCTTTCCAAGACGAATACTTCCTTGGCAGCGGCAAGCTCAATTTCCCGGCGCTGGATATCTTGGCGCTGGTCCTCATACCACATATATGCACCTTCGATCTTTTCCTTTAGCCTCTCTTCCGCCATTTCCATGACGGTTTGCCGGGTTCGGAGCTTGTCCCAGCGCTTGCTGTAACGCTCTTGGACGGCCTTGAAGCCGTCGCCCATGGCTTGGAGGAAGGCGAGATCTTCAACGTCATCATTGGTGGCGCACACGTCTTCAGTACTACATGACATGGGGACGACAACTTTGTCTTCTACAATTTTGAGAGCCCCCGCACCTGATGAGCTGGGGGCTTCAGGGTTGGGTTGTGGCTCCAAGAACATCAAGAAGTTCCGGGTCAGAGGAGTTTCAGACACTGACGCGTGGTTGCTAGCTTCCGGCACAATGTTGCCAGTTGCTCCCGTGTCCGTGTCTATGCTACTTGTAGTCTGCATTGGTATTTCCCCGAAGAGGAGAGGATGACGCAGTACAATAGAGATAAGTATTTCCCCCAGTTAAGAACCAAGGTTATCAATCCAGTAGGAGAACCAAGCAAAATTCCGTTAAGCGCACCTGCACACACAAGAGCAAACACTTGCACCCAACGCAAATAAGAGGGTTGTCAATCCTCTTAGCGGTTATTTGCAAGGATTAAATCTTATAGAGTTAAATAGATAAACTAAAATACTAATTAAAATAAAAGTAAATAAATTGCAGCAACATATTTTTAGGTTTTTTATATATAATAAAGTAGACCGGGGGCCATAGTTTTCACTAGAGGCTTCTCTCTCGAACACATAGCATACGGTAGGTAAACAAATTACTGTTGGGCAATTGATAGAAAAGCAAATAATTATGACGGATTCATGGCAGTGATCATGTATATAGGCATCACGTCCGAGACAAGTAGACTGACTCCTGCCTGCATCTACTACTATTACTCCACCCATCGACCGCTATCTAGCATGCATCTAGGGTATTAAGTATCAAACAGAGTAACGCCTTAAGCAAGATGACATGATGTAGACAAAGTAAACTCAAGCAATATGATTAAACCCCATCTTTTTATCCTTAATGGCAATAATACAAATATGTGTCATGTCCCCTTCTGTCACTAGGATTGAGCACTACAAGATTGAACCCATCACAAAGCACCTCTTCCATTGCAAGACAAATCAATCTAGTAGGCCAAACCAAATTGATAGATCGGAGAGAAATACAAAGCTATAATAATCATGCATATAAGAGTTCAAAGAAGACTCAAATATTTCTCATGAATAATCTGATCATAAACTCACAATTCATCGGATCCCAACAAACACACCACAAAAGAAGATTACATCGGATATAACTCCAAGAACATCGAGGAGAACAAGGTATTGAAGATCAAAGAGAGAGAACAAGCCATCTAGCTACTAGCTATGAACCCGTAGGTCTGTGGTAAACTACTCACACATCATCGAAAGGGCAGCAAGGTTGATGTAGAAGCCCTCCGTGATCGATTCCCCCTCCGGCAGGGTACCGGAAAAGGCCTCCAGATGGGATCACGGAAGAACAGAGGCTTGCGGCGGTGGAAAGGTTCTTTTCTTCTGTCTCCCTGTTGGTTTGGGAATATTTGGGAATATAGCGTTGGAATTAGGTCAAGAGGTGCCACGAGAGGCCCACAAGCCTGGGGGGCGCACCTACCCCCCAGGGCGCGCTCTCCAGGCTTGCCGCCTCCTCGTGGCTCTTCTGGTTTTCTCCCGAAGCTTCCTGGGTCTCTTCTGGTCCAGAAAAAATTAATCCAAAGTTTTTTTCTTGTTTGGACGCTTTTTGATAATGATTTTCTGAAAAGGCAAAAACAAGCAGAAAACAGTATCTGGCACTGGGCACTGGGTTAATAGGTTAGTCCCAAAAAATGATATATAATGGCATATAATTTCGTATAAAACATCCAAGATTGATACTATAATAGCATGGAACAATCAAAAATTATAGATACGTTGGAGACGTATCAAGCATCCCCAAGCTTAATTCTTGCTCGTCCTCGAGTAGGTAAATGATTAAATCAGAATTTTTGATGTGGAATGCTACCTATCATGTTTCATCATGTAATCTTTCTCTTACGGTATGAATAATAAGATCCGAATGATATATTTTGATATAAAGACATCAGTACTCAGGCATACAAATAAACAATCATGTCTTTCAAAATAAAAATGCTAAAGAACGTTATCCCTACAAAATCATATAATCCTGTCATGCTCCATCTTCTTAACACAAAGTATTTATCATGCACTACCCCGATGACAAGCCGAGCAATTGGTTCATACTTTTTAACGCGCTTCCTCTTTTACAAGTCCCACGCAATACATGAGCGCAAGCCATGGATATAGCACTATAGGTGGAATAGAGTGTGGTGGTAGAGATCAATAAGGGGAAGTCAAAAATAAGAAGATAGTCTCACATCAACGAGGCTAATCAACGGGCTATGGAGATGCCCATCAATTGATGTCAATGCGAGGAGTAGGCATTGCCATGCAACGGATGCACTAAGAGGTATAAGTGTATGAAAGCTCAACATGAAAACTAAGTGGTTGTGCATCCAACTTGCTTGCTCATGAAGACCTCGGGCATTTGAGGAAGCCCATCATCGGAATATACAAGCCAAGTTCTATAATGAAAAATTCCCACTACTATTTGAAAGTGACAAAATAGGAGACTCTCTATATGAAAAACATGGTGCTAGTCTGAAGCACAAGTGTGGAAAAGGATAGTAACATTGCCCCTTCTCTCTTTTTCTCTCATTTTTTTCATGGCTCTTTTTTGCCTCTCTTATATATATATATATATATATATATATATATATATATATATATATATATATATATATATATATATATCCTTTCCTCACTGGGACAATGCTCTAATAATGATGATCATCACACTTTTAATTACTTACAACTCAATATTACAACTCGATACTAGAACAAAGATATGACTCTATATGAATGTCTCTGGTAGTGTACCAGGATGTACAATGATGCTAGCGTAACATGTATAAAAAATGATGAACGGTGGCTGAGCCACAAATACTATGTCAGCTATATGATCATGCAAAGCAATATGACAATGACGATGTGTGTCATAGAAATGGAATGGTGGAAGTTGCATGGCAATATATCTCAGAATGGCTACGGAAATGCCATGATAGGTAGGTATGGTGGCTGTTTTGAGGAAGATATAAAGAGGCTTATGTGTGATAGAGCGTATCATATCACGGGGTTTGGATGCACCGGCGAAGTTTGCACCAAGTCTCGATGTGAGAAAGGGCAATGCATGGTACCGAAGAGGCTAGCAAATTGCGGAAGGGTGAGAGTGCGTATAATCCATTGACTCAAATTAGTCATAAAGAACTCACATACTTATTGCGAAAGTTTATTAGCCCTCGAAGCAAAGTACTACTACGCATGCCCCTAGGGGGATATATTAGTAGGACAAGTCCATCGCTCGTCCCCGACCGCCACTCATAAGGTAGACAATCAACAATAAATCATGCTTCAACTTCTTAGCATAACGACTGATCATACGTGCATGCTTCGGGAATCACAAACCTTAACACCAATATTCTTACTAATCTACAATTATCTACTAATACCTCCCACATATTACCATCTTAATATCACAAAACTATTGCAAGGAATCAAACTTATCATATTCAGTGATCTACATGAAAGTTTTTATTATATCCCTCTTGAATACCTATCATATCAGGACCAAATTCATAACCCCTGCATATTACCATTGCTATTCATTAGACTCTCAAAAAGATATAAGTGAAGCATGAGAGTGCAACTATTTCTTTAAAATATAACCACCGCCGTGCTCTAAATGATATAAGTGAAGCACTAGAGCAACTGCCTAGCTCAAAAGATATAAGTGAAGCACATAGAGTATTCTAACAAATCACGAATAATGTGTGTCCCTCTCAAAAAGGTGTGTTCAGCAAAGATGATTGTGACAAACTAAAAAGCAAACAAAAGCAAACAAACTATATCATAAGACGCTCCAAGTAAAACACATATCATGTGATAAATAAAAATATAGCTCCAAGTGAGTTACCGACAGATTGTAGACGAAAGAGGGGATGCCTTCCGGGGCATCCCCAAGCTTAGACGCTTGAGTCTTCCTTGAATATTACCTTGGGGTGCCTTGGGCATCCCCAAGCTTAGGCTCTTGCCGCTCCTTATTCCTTTGTCCATCGTAGTCTCACCCAAAACTTGAAAACTTCAGCACACAAAACTCAACAGAAACCTCGTGAGATCCGTTAGTATAACAAACAAATCTTAAACTCTAGGTACTGTTGTAAATTGATTCATATTTAATATTGGCATAATACTACTGTACTCCAACTTCTCCATGACTCATACCCCCCGATACGATCCATAGATTCATCAAAATAAGCAAACAATGCAACAAAAACAGAATCTGTCTAAAATAGAACAGTCTGTAAAGATCTGAATTAACGTCATACTTCTATAACTCCAAAAATTCTGAAACATTAGGACAATGTGGGCAATTCACATATCAATACTGTGTAAAAAAGTCAGAAGGTTCTGACACTCCAGCGAAAAACCAAAATTTCAGCACTGGACACAAAAGTTTCTGTTTTCCAACAGCATCTATCATACTATCTTCCAAATCATCCCAAAGGCATTACTTGGCACAAACACTAATTAAAACATAAAAATATAATCATAACAGAGGCTATAATTGTGTAAACACTCAAAAATAGAAAGAAAAAGCAAAAAAAACATTTTATTCATTGGGTTGCCTCCCAACAAGCGCTATTGTTTTATGCCCCTAGCTAGGCATAATGCATAGTTTCAAGTGTTGTCATCCTTGGTTTCCAAATCCTCAATTACACATCCATTTTTTCTAGTAGATTTAACATAGGAGTTTCTCATCATCACACTTCTCGGCACAAAATTAAGAATTTTACTTTTATGGATAGGTTCCTAAATTATATCAATGAAATTGGGGTGCACACTAATCATTTTAAGATCCTCGCTCCCTTTACTAGAAGTAGCACCCTTAACCTTGGGAACATATATGAACTTGCAATTTTTATTAGGAGGAGTCCTATCAATGTTTTTAGCGGAGTAAAAAGCGGAACCTAAGTTATTGATAATCTCTTCTAACTTATCAATTCTAACGGGGCTTTGTTCTATCCTTTCGTTAATTATCGGTTCCTTTTCCTTTAAAGTTTTCAAAGAAACTCCCACCTTGGAACCAAATTGAGTGATATGATTATGGATCTTTTTATCTTGATTTTCAAGATGTTCAACAGTAGGTATCTTATTTTCACTAGCTTCTAATCTTTGCATAACATGTTCCAAAGTCAATGCCGTTTCATTAATACTAATAGGGGGTGAACCCACTAAATTTCCCATAGCATTGAAAGCATCCGAAGTGTGACATATCAAGAAATTTCCTCCGGTAATAGTGTCAAGCACAAATCTATACCAAGTAGTAATTCCCACAGAAAAAATTCGAAGAAGAACGGTAGTAGATTGCTTACGAGTTGATCTATTTTGAGCATCGCAAATCCTATACCAAGCATCTTTTAAATTCTCTCCTCCCCTTTGCTTAAAATTAAGCACTTCATTTTCCGGGGTAATAGTAACAAGTGAAGAACTAGCTATAATGGTGAAGCAAACAAGCAAACAAAATGTTTTAGTGTTTTTGTAAAAAAAATAGAAGTGGGGGAGATGAAAACAAGAGGCAAATGCAAATAAAAGGCAAACAAAATAAATGCAAGTGGATGATAGTTTGTGCGAAGGTACTTGGTAATTTTGATGATGTCTCCCCGGCAACGGCGCCAGAAATTCTTCTTGCTACTTGTAGTCTGCGTTGGTATTTCCCCGAAGAGGAGAGGATGATGCAGTATAGTAGAGATAAGTATTTCCCTCAGTTAAGAACCAAGGTTATCAATCCAGTAGGAGAACCAAGCAAAATTCCGTTAAGCGCACCTGCACACACAAGAGCAAACACTTGCACCCAACGCAAATAAGAGGGTTGTCAATCCTCTTAGCGGTTATTTGCAAGGATTAAATTTTATAGAGAAAAATAGATAAACTAAAATACTAATTAAAATAAAAGTAAATAAATTGAAGCAAGGTATTTTTAGGTTTTTTATATATGATAAAGTAGACCGGGGGCCATAGTTTTCACTAGAGGCTTCTCTCTCGAACACATAGCATACGGTGGGTAAACAAATTACTGTTGGGCAATTGATAGAAAATCAAATAATTATGACGGATTCATGGCAATGATCATGTATATAGGCATCATGTCCAAGACAAGTAGACCAACTCCTGCATGCATCTACTACTATTACTCCACCCATTGACCGCTATCCAGCATGCATCTAGGGTATTAAGTATGAAACAGAGTAACGCCTTAAGCAAGATGACATGATGTAGACAAAGTAAACTCAAGCAATATGATTAAACCCCATCGTTTTATCCTTAATGGCAACAATACAAATACGTGTCATGTCCCCTTCTGTCACTGGGATTGAGCACCGCAAGATTGAACCCATCACAAAGCACCTCTCCCATTGCAAGACAAATCAATCTAGTAGGCTGCTACTTGTAGACTGCATTGGCCGAAGAGGAGAGGATGATGCAGTATAGTAGAGATAAGGATTACCCTCAGTTAAGAACCAAGGTTATCAATCCAGTAGGAGAACCAAGCAAGACCCAGTGAACAGCACCTACACACACAAAAGCAAACACTTGCACCCAAGGCGAATAAGAGGGTTGTCAATCCTCTTAGCGGTTACTTGCAAGGACTAAGTCTGATAGAGATAAATTGATAAAGCAAATTACTAAACTAAATAAAAGTAAATATATTGCAGCAAGGTATTTTTATGTTTTTTATATGATAAAGATAGACCCGGGGGCCATAGTTTTCACTAGAGGCTTCTCTCTTGAGCGCACTGAAACACCCCTCTGTAATGAGCAATAGTGATCCATCATGATTATGCTAAGCTACTATGATTTGCAATGTTTAATCAATGTGGATTAATATCTCATTTCAAATTCCTCCACTGAATTCAATTCAAATTCAAAGTGAAATTTGAAGTTGTTCAAAAATTGCTGGAAAAATGTTCATCATTTAGCAAATATTCCAAAACAATTTATTGTTCAGGAAAACAACATCACCTATTTGCTAAGATGAGCTGTAGCAGCTAAAACAGTGCAATTCCAGCATATTTAAATGCTATTTCACTTGTGGAAAATCCAAATGAATTCATTTGCTCCCCAAAATAATTGTGGCAGTGCCAAATAATGCAAGGGGATTTTTGTGGCCTAGACCCATATTTTCCAATACTATTTGGTGGCCCAGAATAATTTTTTTCTATCTCTGTTTAATTAACTAAATGGAAAAAAACAGAAAATGAAAAAGGGCAAAAGCTTACCTGGCGCTCGCCTGGGGCCCGAGCCGGCCCAGCCCGTTAATGCCGTCGCCTGCCTGCTCCCCTCCGTGTCAGCTCGCCCGCGGCCGAGCGCGCGCCGCACCGGCCACCATTCGCCACGGCGACAGAGTAGTTGGACGGAGGGGATAAGGCCTCCCCGGGCGACTCTCGTCCACCCTCGACCCCATAGACGCCTCTCCTCCCCTTCTCCCTCGCTCTCCCTCTCGGCCCCTTCCTCCCCGACACAGCCGCCGCCGTGCGTCCATCGAGTTCGCGGCCACCGGGCTCTCCAAGCTTCGGGAGGGTGTCCTCCAGCTGCGCCACGCCCTCCCTCGTCGCCGGCAACACTGCCTCGAGCTCGGGGTGTATCGCAGTGCCGGCTACGGCCTCGTCTTCAACCTCCAGCCGCCGTGATCGCCGCGGTCGATCCGCTCCTCCACTGTGCTCCCGTTCACCCAAGAGGCCTCCGTGAGCCTGCCCGGTGAGCTCCACCCTTTCTCTCCCCGTCCGCGCCTTGTTTCACCGCCCGTAGCCTGTCGAACGCCGCGGATGCCATCGCCGGAGCTCTGGCCCCGCTGTCGAGCTCGTCGCCGATGCCGTAGCCACTGTCATAGCCAACCGAGCACGCTCTCATGCTCAGGGTGGCCTCCCGATGCCCCCTGTAGCTTTAGTTCTCGCGCAAACGTGCCGGAACGCCAAATGCGTCGAGCCCCGATTCCGGCCGCCGCTGCACGCCATCGCCGCCGTCGCTACGCTGCACCCCGGCCACTGCTTCCGCCACCATTGGATGCGGCTCGGTGCGGGCGTTCGAACCAGCCCTAGCACGCGTCAAACCGTGCCCCCTAGCGCTTTTTCGGTGAGCTCCCGATGCGCCGCCGCGAAAACTGGCTCGTCGGAGCTCTCTCTGGCGCCGACGCTGATGTGGCGCCGCCCGGGCCCACCTCTGTGTCACGGGCAGCTGGGCCCAGTTGACCCAGTTGACTGGTCAACTGTGCTAACTGGGAAGAGCCCAGTTGACCAGTCAACTGGTCAACGGCTGACCCGCTGACTCAGCTGGCCGGGCCCGCTGTCAGCCTCTGGTGCACCTGTGGGCGCACAACACCGGGTGCACCTAGCCCTTTTGGCACTGTTCTGGATAATTTGATTTAGAATAATCTGTTAATTCCAGAAATTGCTAAAAACTTTGGAAATTTGTAGAAATTAATCCGTAACTCGGATGAAAAAGTTTTCTACATGAAAGTTGCTCAGAAAAATCCCACGAATCCGATCGTGCCGTCTGTTTTCATGCCGGGACCCTCTACGTAGGTGAACCCGCAACTTTTCGTCTCTTTCCGGTAGATGAATAGTGCTTACATATCGGCTAATAATTCCAACTTAAATCCTAAAATTCCTAAAATGGCTTAGAGATGCATTAGGTCACCCCTGCGTTGCATATTGCCATGTCATGCTTTGTGATTGCTTTTGTTGCCGTGTATTTATCTGTTTCTTCCCCCTCTTCTTCTAAGGTAGATCCCAACACTGACGTGGCTCCTAAGGACTACTACATCGCCGACAATTCTTCTGTTGCGGCAAAGCTTCCAGGCAAGCAACCCTCCTTGAACATGCCTATATCACCAATTCTTTCTCCCTCATGCTTGCATTAGAATTGCTATAGTTATTGCTCCGAATACCTATTCTGATGCATAGCCTGTTTTTGTAAACTGCTGTTGATACCTTACCTGCTATCCTAAATGCTTAGAGTAGGTTGGTAGTGAACCATCTGTGGCCCCTCTTACTTGTCCTAGTTGCCCCGCTTTAGTACCAGTGCCCCGATCGAGGTGGTCGACGGGCTGAGACCATCACATCACCGCACAACCCCTTAAGTTGCTCGACTCTGTAGAGTTATCATTGAGTGCCGAGGGTGATACCTCTTATCTCACTCCTGATGTGATCTCTATAGTATAGCTAACCGGTTGTGGGTTACCGAGGGTGATTCCTCTTTCACCACCTCCGATGAAGCTTCTGTCGTGCAACCCCGCAAGTGTGAATGCCATCGAGGGTGATTCCTCCGGGTTCTCCTTGGCAGATACATCGAGTGGAAATCCAAGGAGGGTGATTCCTCGGATTCCTTCTTGATGATTATGGACACACGGTTACTTTGACTTTACTACTGATACTGGTTAAAGTCGGGTCAGCCCCAAGGGGTACCCGCGAGAGATGTGGTATCGGGTTGACCATGAGGGTACCCGAGAGATGTTTACGTGGCACGGCCGGGCATTCTTAGCCCTTGCCGTAAGTCCACGAGATGGGGCGATGGGGTCACATGATCGTGAGTCTCTGCTCGTTTCCGCGAGCTCCCAATACACTAATGGGTTAGGATATGTGATCTGAGTAGGCCTCTGGCCTTTTCAAACTAACCACCACGCGGGAATAAGTATGGGCACTCGGCGTCGTATGTATCAACCGAAGTTCTTCAGATGTCAGCAGTTGAACGGCACGTGCCCGGGTTGGACCGCGAAAGCCTGCGCTTGTACTAAGTGGGCTAGGTCTGCTCCCGGCCATCCTCGCAACGCGCAGGAGTGCAAAGGGCGATGGGCCCAAGACCCCTGAGCGCTTAGGAAGTAGACCGGCGTGCTGGCCTCTCTGTTGAACCTAGGTAGGGCTACGACGTGTCGATCAGCCGAGGCCGGGCATGGACCAAGCAAGTGTGTCCGGCCAGAATTAATCGAGCGTGTTGGGTAAGTTGGTGCACCCCTGCCGGGAAGTATATCTATTCGAATAGCCGTGTCCACGGTAACAGGACGCTCGGAAAATTATCCCAATCTTCTACAACTAGAAATGGTTTGAATATGATAGCTCCGGGATCGCTTCCTCGCAGGGAGTCGAGGGAGGATCTCTGGGCGTGGCTACTTATAATTGTTGCTATTACTATATTTATGTACTAATCTACACTCTTCTAATGCTGCAAGACGCTGAAGATGCTAGTCTTCGATAGGCTAGGCCCTCTCTCTATTCTGGCATTGCTACAGTCCAGTCCACTGATACAGCCCTTCTTTGATACCAATGGATAGTTAGAATAGATCTGATGTAAGTCTTGCGAGTACTTTGGATGAGTACTCACGGTTGCTTTGCTTCCCCTTTTCCCACATACCCGATTGATGCGACCAGATGACGGAGCCCAGGAGACAGCCGCCCCAGCCGACGACTACTACTACTACCCCTCTGGTGGAGAGTACTACTACGTGGAGACCACCGACGACCAGGAGTAGATAGGAGGCACCCAGGTAGGAGGCCTGCGCCTTTCGATCTTTGTCGTTGTTTTGCCCCGCCTTCTTAAGGCTTATCTGTTTAACTTTTATGTCTGTACTCAAATATCTAATGCTTCCGCTGATGCTTGTATGACTCAAGCTTATGTATTCAATCCCGCGAGGCCCCTCGCTTGTAATATAAAGCTTATATGACTTTTATTTGTGTTTAGAGTTGTGTTGTGATATCTTCAAGTGAGTCCTTAGGCTTGATCGTGTGCATTTGCGTGTATGATTAGTGCATGATTAAGTCGGGGGCGTCACAAGTTGGTATCAGAGCCGACTGCCTGTAGGAAGCCCCTTTCCAACTCCTTGGCCGATGTTGAGTCTAGTCCTTGAAAAATGATTTTACTAACGTGGCTGTGTGGCTTACGGGCCCATGTTGCCAATGGGTGGTATTAGGATCTTTTATTCCTCTTCTTTACTATGGGACTCTGAATCCTCTTCTATTCGGGTTAAATGATTTTGCTAACTCTAACATTAGGTTCTCATGTTCACATTCACCCAGAGAGCCCCCTCATTCCAGATGATGGCTTGGTTCACCAGAAGATTCCGGAGATACTCTTCGATATTTCCCGAGACCCTTGTGCTCGTCGCTTTTGCAATTCCCTACCACCGATAAATCCTTATGGAGTACTACCTACACTTCTGTTCATACATTCATTCCCCGTTGCTCTTGTTATTACAAGATACCCCGAAATACTCTTCGATATTCCAGGAATCCTTTGTGCCTACTGCCTTGCAGTTCCACTTCCGCATGATTACACCTGCGGATAATTCCTCACACATACTGGGGATTCGTTCATCCCCAGTTGTTCATGTGCTTTCCAAAATACTTTGAAATGCTATCTGGTCACCCGAGATTCCTCTACACCCTATTGCTCTGGAAAGTCTTGCCTGCTTGCATTATGGTTAATTCCATATGTCTAAGTAATCTTATTGGCATCCTTTGTCACTACCATTTTGAGTCTTTTGGTTCAATATGTATGTGACTGCTCCTTATCATCAGTTAAATCCTAGATTTCGTCCTTCCGGCTCAGACGTCATTTTGGACATTGTTGGTTCTGGGCCAATCAAGTTACAATTGATTGTCCATATAGTTCTATTCAACTTACTCATCTTTTGATCAGAGCATCTGCTTCTGATCCCTCGTTCCGGAAATCATAATTCCTTTGTATTTGAGCGTCGAATTATTCAGATGCTTATATAATCTGATGCCTTTGCATTCTATCTTCTTCTGATTGAGTACCGATACTCACATCAGATCCCTTGAGGACCGCCAAATCCTTTGTTGGATTATTACCCGACAGTGTCCTTCATATTCAATAACTCTTATTACATCCTTGTTGCTTATGAGTCTGTACTCAACAATGTCATTCCCAGCCGATCAGCTACATAAATATCATGCTAATCTTAACTGTGCTACCTGGTCCTCCTTTCCGGTGCACATTTCTGACAATGGGCTAAGCCTGTGTCAACTTTCATCATCATATCATTTTGGATTACACAACATGGATCCGAGCGTCATATTCATGATTCCGTTGACCTTGAACTTCATTCCATCTGCTTTGATCATCTTACTGATCGATTTCATCTTCTTGAAACCCCTAGACAAATGTGTCGTGATCAACGTCAACATTTTGACTTCTTCTGAGATGTCAACCGTATTCATGGTGAGAAATACCATCCTTGCCCCTCGCTGATTTGTGTTATCATCGACAACATCCTTTGACTTCCTGCCAACCCAGACTTGGTCATGTTTTGCTTATACCTTGAGCCCCTTGCTATTCTTGAAATTGTTCCCTTGTACTTCTTGTGATCTTCAAATTCAATATTTGCTTGAAACACCATATCGTTGCTACCTCGAAGCATGACTGTGGTATTCCGAATATCAATAAGAACATTGGAAGCGCAATGCTAAATGTTTCTTGATCAATTATCCACACCGTTATATGGGTAACATCATGTTTTTCCTCGTCCCGTTATCGAAATGATTTTGTACTTGTTGTCCTATCATGGAAATCATACGCTGCTTGATCTTGGGAAGGATATACTCCCAGTTCTTGTGCAAAAACATATTTTCCTTTCCATTCGTCTGTTTAACCTTTCTTGTGATTTGTTTGATCTGAGCAGTAATAATTCCCTGCTTATGTAAAGACCCTGGTGTACAACTCTGTCAGTAAGACCCTGTTACTATTGTTGATGTCATTCCGGTAACCGCCGGTGGATGAGAACTTTTCCTATTAGTCCACCTTGCCTTGCGAGCAGGAAAATGGTTCTCTTCGTCCCCTGCCCTTGGTACCGACGTTGTTGCCGACATAGCTGACAGATTTTCCTCTGACATGTCTTATTGTCGTGACCGTGTAAGATGTCACCATCCTCCCTACTTTCGATCGACACTTACCGCAGTTCCACGGGATCGAAACCTGACTCTCCTATACGTCCCTGTTTCCAAGATATTCCTCGCGCTTGACTTCGTGTGTATTTCCGCGAGCCACCTTCCTCGAGATGATCTACGCTGGTATCAGACGCAATACTTATTTCCGTTGCTCTGAACCCCTCTCACACTCTGTTTCAGGCATCGAACGGTTGTCTATCTGCTTGAAACTTCTTATTGTACCTTCTTACTTTGCTCTCGATGTTTTGCTTAAGTTCAATTCGAGAGATACCTCCTGCCACATCCCCTGAGTTGTCCCCCAGATAATCGACCTTGCAAAGGTCCGTTCTCCCGAAGATAATCCTTACTCCACCCTTTAAATCTCGGGACGAGATTTCTTGTAGTGGAGGAGAATTGTAACACCCTTCTGTAATGAGCAACAGTGATCCATCATGATTATGCTAAGCTACTGTGATTTGCAATGTTTAATCAATGTGGATTAATATCTCATTTCAAATTCCTCCACTGAATTCAATTCAAATTCAAAGTGAAATTTGAAGTTGTTCTAAAATTGCTGGAAAAATGTTCATCATTTCGCAAATATTCCAAAACAATTTATTGTTCAGGAAAACAACATCACCTATTTGCTAAGATGAGCTGTAGCAGCTAAAACAGTGCAATTCCAACATATTTAAATGCTATTTCACTTGTGGAAAATCCAAATGAATTCATTTGCTCCCCAAAATAATTGTGGTAGAGCCAAATAATGCAAGGGGATTTTTGTGGCCTAGACCCATGTTTTCCCATGCTATTTGGTGGCCCAGATTAATTCTTTCCTATCTCCGTTTAATTAACTAAATGGAAAAAACAGAAAATGAAAAAGGGCAAAAGCTTACCTGGTGCTCGCCTGGGGCCTGAGCCGGCCCAGCCCGTTAATGCCGTCGCCTACCTGCTCCCCTCCGTGTCAGCTCACCCGCGGCCGAGCGCGCGCCGCACCGGCCACCGTTCGCCACGGCGACTGAGCAATTGGACGGAGGGGATAAGGCCACCCCGAGCGACTCTCGTCCTACCTCGACCCCATAGACGCCTCTCCTCCCCTTCTCCCTCTCGGCACCTTCCTCTCCGACGCAGACGCCGCCGTGCGTCCGTCGAGTTCGCGGCCACCGGGCTCTCCAAGCTTCGGGAGGGTGTCCTCCAGCTGCGCCGCGCCCTCCCTCGTCGCCGGCAGCACCGCCTCGAGCTCGGGGAGTATCGCAGTGCCGGCTACGGCCTTGTCTTCAACCTCCAGCCGCCGTGATCGCCGCGGTCGATCCGCTCCTCCACCACGCTCCCATTCACCCGAGAGGCCTCCGTGAGCCTGCCCGGTGAGCTCCACCCTTTCTCTCCCCGTTCGCGCCTTGTTTCGCCTCCCGTAGCCAGTCGAACGCCGCGGATGCCATCGCCTGAGCTCTGGCCCGCTGTCGAGCTCGTCGCCGACGCCGTAGCCACTGTCATAGCCAAGCGAGCACGCTCTCGTGCTCAGGGTGGCCTCCCGATGCCCCCTGTAGCTTTAGTTTTCGCGCAAACGGTCCGGAACGCCGAATGCGTCAAGCCCCGATTCCGACCGCCGCTGTACGCCATCGCCGTCGTCGCTACGCTGCACCCCGGCCACTGCTTCCGCCACCATTGGATGCGGCTCGGTGCGGGCGTTCGAACCAGCCCTAGCACGCGTCAAACCGTGCCCCCTAGCGCTTTTTTGGTGAGCTCCCGACGCGCCGCCGCGAAAACTGGCTCGCCGGAGCTCTCTCTGGCGCCGGCGCTGATGTGGCGCCGCCCGGGCCCACCTCTGTGTCACTGGCAGCTGGGCCCAGTTGACACAGTTGACTGGTCAACTGTGCTAACTGGGCAGAGCCTAGTCACTAACCAGTGGGGCCCAGTTGACCAGTCAACTGGTCAACGGCTGACCCGCTGACTTAGCTGGCCAGGCCCGCTGTCAGTCTCTGGAGCACCTGTGGGTGCACTGCACCGGGTGCAACTAGCCCTTTTGGCACTGTTCTGGATAATTTGATTTAAAATAATCTGTTAATTCTAGAAATTGCTAAAAACTTCGGAAATTCATAGAAAATAATCCGTAACTCGGATGAAAAAGTTTTCTACATGACAGTTGCTCAGAAAAATCCCACGAATCCGATCGTGCCGTCTGTTTTCATGCCGGGACCCTCTACGTAGGTGAACCCGCAACTTTTCGTCTGTTTCTGGCAGATGAATAGTGCTTACATATCGGCTAATAATTCCAACTTAAATCCTAAATTTCCTAAAATGGCTTAGAGATGCATTAGGTCACCCCTGCGTTGCATATTGCCATGTCATGCTTTGTGATTGGTTTTGTTGCCGTGTATTTATCTGTTTCTTCCCCCTCTTCTTCTCCGGTAGATCCCGACACTGACGTGGCTCCTGAGGACTACTACATCGCCGACAATTCTTCTTTTTCGGCAAAGCTTCCAGGCAAGCAACCCCCCATGAACATGACTATATCACCTATTCTTTCTCCCTCATGCTTGCATTAGAATTGCTACAGTTATTGCTCCGAATACCTATTCTGATGCATAGCCTGTTTTTGTAAACTGTTGTTGATACCTTACCTGCTATCCTAAATGCTTAGAGTAGGTTGGTAGTGAACCATCTGTGGCCCCTCTTACTTGTCCTAGTTACCCCGCTTTAGTACCAGTGCCCCGATCGAGGTGGTCGACGGGCCGAGACCATCACATCACCGCACAACCCCTTAAGTTGCTCGACTCTGTAGAGTTATCATCGAGTGCCAAGGGTGATACCTCTTATCTCACTCCTGATGTGATCTCTATAGTATACCTAACCGGTTGTGGGTTACCGAGGGTGATTCCTCTTTCACCACCTCCGATGAAGCTTCTGTCGTGCAACCCCGCAAGTGTGAATGCCGTCGAGGGTGATTCCTCTGGGTTCACCTTGGCAGATACATCGAGTGAAAATCCAACGAGGGTGATTCCTCGGATTCCTTCTTGATGATTATGGACACACGGTTACTTTGACTTTACTACTGATACTGGTTAAAGTCGGGTCGGCCCCAAGGGGTACCCACGAGAGATGTGGTATCGGGCTGACCATGAGGGTACCTGAGAGATGTTTCCGTGGCACGGCCGGGCATTCTTAGCCCTTGCCGTAAGTCCACGAGACGGGGCGACGGGGTCACATGATCGTGAGTCTCTGCTCGTTGCTGCGAGCTCCCAATGCACTAATGGGTTAGGATATGTGATCTGAGTAGGCCTCTGGCCTTTCGCACTAACCACCACGCGGGAATAAGTATGGGCACTCAGCGTCATATGTATCAGCCGAAGTTCTTCAGATGTCAGCAGTAGAGCGGCACGCGCCCGGGTTGGACCACGAAAGCCTGCGCTTGTATTAAGGTGGCTAGGTCTGCTCCCGGCAGTCCTCGCAACGCGCAGGAGTGCAAAGGGCGATGGGCCCAAGACCCCTGAGCGCTTAGGAAGTAGACCGGCATGCTGGCCTCTCTATTGAACCTAGGTAGGGCTACGACGTGTCGATGAGCCGAGGCCGGGCATGGACCAAGCAAGTGTGTCCGGCCAGAGTTAATCAAGCGTATTGGGTAAGTTGGTGCACCCTTGCAGGGAAGTATATCTATTAAAATAGCCTTGTCCACAGTAACAGGACGCTCAAAAAATTATGCCGATCTTCTACAACTAGAAATGGTTTGAATATGATAGCTCCGGGATCGCTTCCTCGCAGGGAGTCGAGGGAGGATCTCTGGGCGTGGCTACTTATACTTGTTGCTATTACTATATTTATGTACTAATCTACACTCTTCTAATGCTGCAAGACGCTGAAGATGCTAGTCTTCGAGAGGCTAGGCCCTCTCTCTATTCTGGCATTGCTGCAGTCCAGTCCACTGATACAGCCCTTCTTTGATACCAATGCATAGTTAGAATAGATCTGATGTAAGTCTTGCGAGTACTTTGGATGAGTACTCACGGTTACTTTGCTTCCCCTTTTCCCACATACCCGATTGATGCGACCAGATGACGGAGCCCAGGAGACAGCCGCCCTAGCCGACGATTACTACTACTACCCCTCTGGTGGAGAGTACTACTACGTGGAGACCACCGACGACCAGGAGTAGATAGGAGGCACCCAGGCAGGAGGCATGCCCCTTTCAATCTTTGTCGTTGTTTTGCCCCGCCTTCTTAAGGCTTATCTGTTTAATTTTTATGTTTGTACTCAGATATCTAATGCTTTCGCTGATGCTTGTATGACTCAAGCTTATGTATTCAAGCCCTCGAGGCCCCTGGCTTGTAATATAAAGCTTATATGACTTTTATTTGTGTTTAGAGTTGTGTTGTGATATCTTCAAGTGAGTCCTTAGGCTTGATCGTGTGCATTTGCGTCTATGATTAGTGCACGATTAAGTCGGGGGCGTCACATGCAGAAACATATGGTGGGTGAACAAATTACTGTTGGGCATATTACTCCACTCATCGACCGCTATCCAGCATGCATCTAGAGTATTAAGTTAATAAAAACAGAGTAACGCCTTAAGCAAGATGACATGATGTAGAGAAGCAAATTCAAGCAATATGAATAAACCCCATCTTTTTATCCTTAATGGCAACAATACAAATACGTGTCATGTCCCTTTCTGTCACTGGGATTGAGCACTGCAAGGTTTAACCCATCGCCAAGCACCTCTCCCATTGCAAGATAAACCAATCTAGTTGGCCAAACCAAATCGATAGATCGAAGAGAAATACAAAGCTATATTCAATCATGCATAAAAGAGTTCAGAGAAGACTCAAATATTTCTCATGAATAATCTGATCATAAACTCACAATTCATCGGATCCCAACAAACACACCGCTACATCGGATAGAACTCCAAGAACATCAAGGAGAACATGGTATTGAAGATCAAAGAGAGAGAAGAAGCCATCTAGCTACTAGCTATGGACCCGTAGGTCTGTGGTAAAAAACTCACACATCATCGGAAGGGCAGCAAGGTTGATGTAGAAGCCCTCCGTGATCGATTCCCCCTCCGGCAGAGTACCGGAAAAGGCCTCCAGATGGGATCGTGGAAGAACAGAGGCTTGCGGCGGCGGAAAGGTTTTTTCTTCTGGCTCTCTGATGGTTTCTGAATATTTGTAAATTTATAGGAGTGGAATTAGGTCAAACAGAGCCACGAGGACCCCACAAGGCATCAGGGCACGCCCCCCTTGGGGCCGCGCCCTGTTGCCTTGTGGAGGCTTCGTGAACCTTCTAGCCTCCTCTCCAAGTCTCCAGGGTCTCTTTTGTCCAGAAAAAAATCTCCAAAAAGTTTCGTGGCATTTGGACTTCGTTTGGTACTGATTCTCTGAAAAGCCAAAAACATGCAGAAAACAGCAACAGGCACTGGGCACTAGGTTAATAGGTTAGTCCCAAAAAATGATATATATAATTGCATATAAAAACATCCAAGATTGATACTATAATAGCATGGAACAATCAAAAATTATAGATATGTTGGAGACGTATCAAGCATCCCCAAGCTTAATTCCTGCTCGTCCTTGAGTAGGTAAATGATAAAAACAAATTTTTTGATGTGGAATGCTACCTAACATGTTTCATCATGTAATCTCTTTTACGGTATGAATAATAAGATCCAAATGATTCAAAGCAATAGTCTATAATTTGATATAAAGACATCAATACTCAGGCATACTAATAAACAATCATGTCTTTCAAAATAAAAATGCTAAAGAACGTTATCCCTACAAAATCATATAATCCTATCATGCTCCATCTTCTTCACACAAAGTATTTATCATGCACTACCCCGATGACAAGCCGAGCAATTCGTTCATACTTTTTAACGCGCTTCAGCTTTTTCAACTCCCACTCAATACATGAGCGCAAGCCATGGATATAGCACTATGGGTGTGGTGGTAGAGGTAAATAAGAGAAGTCAAAAATAAGAAGATAGTCTCACATCAACGAGGCTAATCAACGGGCTATGGATATGCCCATCAATTGATGTCAATGCGAGGAGTAGGGATTGCCATGCAACGGATGCACTAAGAGCTATAAGTGTATGAAAGCTCAACATGAAAACTAAGTGGGTGGGCATCCAACTTGCTTGCTCATGAAGACCTCGGGCATTTGAGGAAGCCCATCATCGGAATATACAAGCCAAGTTCTATAATGAAAAATTCCCACTAGTATATGAAAGTGACAAAATAGGAGACTCTCTATATGAAAATCATGGTGCTACTCTAAAGCACAAGTGTGGAAAAGCATAGTAACATTGCCCCTTCTCTCTTTTTCTCTCATTTTTTTTTCATGGCTCTTTTTCGCCTCTTTTTTCTTCTTTTTCGTCCAGAGTCTCATCCCAACTTGTGGGGGAATCATGGTCTCCATCATCCTTTCCTCACCGGGACAATGCTCTAATAATGATGATCATCACACCTCTATTTACTTACAACTCAATATTACAACTTGATACTAGAACAAAAATATGACTCTATATGAATGCCTCTGGCAGTGTACCGGGATGTCCAATGATGCTAACGTAACATGTATAAAAATGATGAACGGTGGCTGAGCCACAAATACTATGTCAGCTATATGATCATGCAAAGCAATATGACAATAATGATGTGTGTCATATAAAAAACGGAATGGTGGAAGTTGCATGGCAATATATCTCGGAATGGCTATGGAAATGCCATGATAGGTAGCTATGGTGCCTGTTTTGAGGAAGATATAAAGAGGCTTATGTGTGATAGAGTGTATCATATCACGGGGTTTGGATGCACCGGCTGTTGGGGATGTTCCCCACGACCAAGACCTGGCCAAATGTGTGACCCAGCCAGAAGCATGGCGGCTTCATGGGTTTACCTTATTTTCCGGGTCATGGCAAGAAGACAAGAAGGGCCCGAAGGCCCAGAGTGAGAACCGGCCGAATGCCGGGTCATGGAGGAACCACGAAGGGCCGGCTCATGGAGAACGCACAAGAGGGATTGTCTTAACTCGGAAGAAAAGACCCGGACTAGGATCCGACTTGTAATAGAAAATAGACTAGTTGTAGTCCTACCAGGACTCTACATGTAAGCCGGCCCCTTCAACTTATATAAGGAGGGGCAAGGCACCCCAAGAGGGACAAGTCAGGAGAGACAGACAAACTAGCTCTCGAGATAGAGGTAGCAAAACAGCACCCTTGTAATCGAGATCATCATCAATATCAATCAAGCAGGATGTAGGCTTTTACCTCCACCGTGAGGGGCCGAACCTGGGTAAAAACTCGCGTCTCTCGATTCCGACCAACCCCGTTCAAGCTACCCCCACCTAGTTGCGATGACCTCACACCTAAGTCCTTTCGTGAGGACATCTGCCGTGACAAAACCACGACAGTTGGCGCCCACCATGGGGCCCGCACACGGTGATGATGTGTTCTTGGAGGGATCTCTTTAGGGATCGAGAAGCTCGCGATTGACCGGATGAAGAAAAAGAGCCAGTGGAAAATCGCACAGGATAACCCGGCATAGGGCAACCTTGGGTAGAGCCAGCAAATTCATCGTTTTGTGATCAAAATCATGATTAACTTTGGAGGTGACAATGAGATTGAGCCCGAGAAATTAGGGTTGCATGCGCGGCCGCACGCGCTCGGCGATTTGTCATATCCGACCAAAGGTCAAAGTCTGCTGTTGTGCCGATGCAGAATCTAGTCAAAGCTGTGTTTGAGACCGACATCAACTTGGAGTTGCGCTGGTTACCTACAGCCTCAAGGCGTTATCCTCTTCTATACCTAGAGGTGGAGATTGATTTGGTCCGGCGCGCCTGTGCTAGATAATTGCAGCCTCATCCGAACTGTGAAAAACAATTCTCCTGCAGCGTCAAGTCCCGAGGCATATTAGTGTACGTTGCTGCTTCCCAATGCGAAGACCGAAGGAAAAGTACTACTTCAACTAGTACATGACGTGAAGCTACCGTCAGACTTTTTGGTCTTTAATTACTACCTGCAACACAGACATACTAGTAGGAGCTGCCAGCGCCATGATGGAGCAAGTCAGCCAAAAAAAAGAAGGGACGCCAACATGCACGAACGACTCAAGTACTACACCTCCTCACGAAAGGTTAAAAAAAAAAGACCAAGTCCCCAGGCGATTGACCGGCCCATCATCAAAAGTGCTACACTGCACGTGATGCACCACATGGAGTAACTACTATGTGGTCCGGTTTCCTAGGTTTGATTTGATGGATAAGTACTGATCAATGTACACGTACGTCTGCTATCTTTTTCGTCCAACTATGTCCAGCATTATCCAGCACCAGCGTCCGCGTTCGTCCGACAAAAATACCAGGACAATCATTCATTACAAAAGTGGCGTTATACCATGAATACAGAGCTCGCACCAGCACCAGCGTCCGTCCGTGTCGCATTGCCCAACGGAAGCGCGCAAGCCACCGCCCCCGCGGTCCAGTCTACATCAACACGCCGGGTCCGCGCCTGCCTGTATGAGTTGCCCAACGGACGCGCGCAGGCCGCCGCCCCTGTGGTCCGGTCTACTCCGACAACACTGGAGCAAAAAAAAAATATCTCTATTATCAGCCTTCACCCACGCAGGGTTGCCCAATGGATAGGCGCATTGGCTTGCCATCCCCACGGTCCGGTCTGCTTCAGCACATCAAGGAAACAGGAGAGTCAGCCACGGAGGAACCGTCCCTGGAAAAGCTAGGTGATTCGGCCACCGTTGAGCCGGCAATTCAAAAGCCAGTAGTAAAAAAAACAGAAGAAAATTGTTGGAGATATGCCCTAGAGGCAATAATAAATTGGTTATTATCATATTTCCTTGTTCATGAAAAAGGTTTATTATTCATGCTAAAATTGTATTGACCGGAAACTTAAATACACGTGTGGATACATAAACAAATACCATGTCCCTAGTGAGCCTCTACTAGACTAGCTCGCTAATCAAAGATGGTTAAGGTTTCCTAACCATAGACATGAGTTGCCATTTGATAACGGGATCACATCATTAGGAGAATGATGTGATGGACAAGACCCAACCGTAAGCTTAGCAGTTGATCATATCAGTTTATTGTTATAGCTTTCTTCATGTCAAGTATCTATTCCTAAGACCATGAGATCGTGCAACTCCCTGACAACAGAGGAATACTTAGTGTGTATCCAAACGTCACTTCGTAACTGGGTGATCATAAAGGTGCTCTACAGGTATCACCGAAGGTGTTTGTTGGGTTGGCACGGATCGAGACTGGGATTTGTCACTCCGTAAGACGGAGAGATATCTATGGGCCCTCTCGGTAATACAACATCGTAAAGAGCTTGCAAGCAATGTGGCTAATGGGTTAGTCACTGGATCTTGTATTATGGAATGAGTAAAGAGACTTGCTGGTAACGAGATTGAACTAGGTATGGAGATACCGACGATCGAATCTCGGGCAAGTAACATATCGCTGGACAAAGGGAATTGCATACGGGATTAACTGAATCCTTGACATCGTGGTTCAACCGATACAAGATCTTTCTGGAATATGTAGGAACCAATATGGGCATCTAGGTTCCGCTATTGGTTATTGACCGGAGAGGTGTCTCGGTCATGTCTACATGATTCTCGAACCCGTAGGGTCCGCACGCTTAACGTTCGGTGACGCTAGAGTAATATTGGGATATGCATGATTGGTGACCGAATGTTGTTCGGAGTCCCGGATGAGATCCCGGACGTCATGAGGAGCTCCGGAATGGTCCGGAGGTAAAGATTTATATATGGAAAGTCGTGTTTTGGGATTCCAGAAAAGGCAGTTTTTTTCGGTATTGTACCGGGAAGCTTCCGGAAAGTTCCGGAGGATTCCGGAGGAGTCCGGAAGTCCACAAGTTGGTCCACCATATCCCAAAGGCTGGCATGGGCTGAGGGGAGGTGCCCTGGCCTTATTGGGCCAGGCGCACCAAGTCCTCAAAAGTCCATGCGGCTAGGGAAGGGAAAAAAGGAGAGTCCTAGTAGGAATAGGATTGGACTTGGAGTCCAAGTCCTCTCCCTCTAGGTGCCAGCCCTAATAGGAGAAGGGATGGACACCAAGCCCCTCCACATATATAAATAGAGGAGAGGGGGCGCCCCAAACAACACACCAGCCCCTGGGCGCCCCTCTCTCTCCCGTTACACCACCGCCTCGTCCCGACGACGCTTAGCGAAGCGCTGTCGGTGCTCCACCACCACCATCACCACCACGCCGTCGTGTTGGTTGTGATCCCATCTCCTTCTCCTCTCCCGCTTGCTGGATCAAGAAGGAGGAACGTCATCGAGCCGCACGTGTGCTGAACGCGGAGGTGCCGTCCGTTCGGTACTAGATCGGTTGGATCGTGATCGGATCGTGAAGAGTACGACTACATCAACTGCGTTATATACGCTTCCGCTTTCGGTCTACGAGGGTACGTAGACACACTCTCCTCTCTTGTTGCTATGCTTCTCCTAGATAGATCTTGGGTGTTCATAGGAAAAAAATTGATTTTCATGCTTCGTTCCCCATCAGTGGCATCATGAGCTAGGTCTATGCGTAGATGTATATGCACGAGTAGAACACAAAAGTTGTGGGCGTTGATGCTCAAATTGCTTACCTGTCTTGTATTATTTGGATTTGGCGGTATTGTGGGATGAAGCGGCTCGGACCAACCTTACATGTCCTCGCACATGAGACCGGTTCCACCGACTAACATGCAACTTGTTTTGCATAAGGTGGCTAGCGGGTGTCTGTCTCTCCTACTTTAGTTGAATCTAATTTGACGAAGGCGGTCCTTATAGAAGGTTAATAGGCAACTTGATTATCACCGTTGTGGCTTTGCGTAGGTAAGAATTGTTCTTGCTAGTTACCCATAGCAGCCACGTAAAATTTGCAACAACAAAGTAGAGGACGTCTAACTTGTTTTTGCAGGACATGTTGTGATGTGGTATGGCCAAAACGTGATGTGATATATGTTGATGTATGAGATGATCATGTTTTGTAATAGGTTCACGACTTGCATGTCGATGAGTACAGCAACCGGCAGGAGCCATAGGGTTGTCTTTAATTTATTGTGTGACCTGTGAGTCAACTGTTAAACGCCATATAATTGCTTTACTTTATCGCTATGCGTTAGCAATAGTTGTAGAAGCAATAGTTGGCGAGACGACCACGTGACGACACGATGATGGAGATCATGATGATGGAGATCATGGTGTCATGCCGGTGACGATGGAGATCATGCCGGTGCTTTGGAGATGGAGATCAAAGGCACGAGATGATAATGGCCATATCATGTCACATATTGATTGCATGTGATGTTTATCCTTTTTATGCATCTTATTTTGCTTAGGATGACGGTAGCATTATAAGATGATCCCTTCACTTAATTTCAAGAAATTGTGTTCTCCCTAAGTATGCACCATTGCGAAAGTTTGTCGTTTCGAAGCACCTCGTGATGATCGGGTGTGATAGACTCTACGTTCGCATACAACGGGTGTAAGCCAGTTTTACACATGCAGAATACTTGGGTTAAACTTGACGAGCCTAGCATGTACAGACATGGCCTCGGAACACGGGAGATCGAAAGGTCGAACATGAGTCATATAGTAGATATGATCAACATGGAGATGTTCACCATTGATGACTACTCCATCTCACGTGATGATCGGACATGGGTTAGTTGATTTGGATCATGTGTCACTTAGACAACTTGAGGGATGTTGATTTAAGTGGGAGTTCATTAGTAATTTGATTAACTGAACTAATTATCATGAACATAGTCTAAAATCGTCTTTGCAAATTATGTTGTAGATCAATAGCTCGCGCTGTAGTTCCCTGTTTTTAATACGTTCCTAGAAAAAGACTAAGTTGAAAGATATTGTAAGCAATTATGCGGACTAGGTCCGTAGTCTGAGGATTGTCCTCACTGCTGCACAGAAGGTTTATGTCTTTGATGCACCGCTCGGTGTGCCAACCCCTCTAGCGTCGTCTGTGGATGTTGTGAACGTCTGGCAGGCACGTTTTGATGACTACTCGATAGTTCAGTGCGCCATGCTTTACGACTTAGAAATTAGGGCCCCAAAGATGTTTTGAACGCCACGGAGCATATGAGATGTTCCAAGAGATGAAATTGGTATTTCAGGCTCATGCCCGTGTTGAGAGGTATAAGACCTCTGACAAGTTCTTTGCCTGCAAGATGGAGGAGAACAGCTCAGTGAGTGAGCATGTGCTCAGAGTGTCTGGGTGCTACAATCACTTGAATCAAGTGGGAGTTAATCTTCCAGATAAGACAGTGGTTGACAGAGTTTTCCAAGTCACTGCCACCAAGCTATAAGGGCTTTGTGATGAACTATAATATGCAAGGGATGGAGTAAACAATCCCTGAGATATTCACGGTACTTGAGGCCGTGAAAGTAGAAATCAAGAAGGAGCATCAAGTGTTGATGGTTAATAAGACCACTAGTTTCAAGAAGGGCAAGGGAAAGAAAGGGAACTTCAAGAAGAACGGTAAAGCAGTTGCCGCTCCCGTGAAGAAACCCAAGGCTGGACCCAAACCTGAGACTGAGTGCTTCTACTGCAAGGGGAATGGTCACTGGAAGCGGAACTGCCCCAAGTACTTGGCAGATAAGAAGGCTGGCAACGTCAACAAAGGTATATTTGATATACATGTTATTGATGTGTACCTTACTAGTGCTCGTAGTAGCGCCTGGGTATTTGATACTGGTTCGGTTGCTAATATTTGTAACTCGAAATAGGAGCTGCGGAATAAACGAAGACTGGCTAAGGACGAGGTGACGATGCACGTCGGAAATGGTTCCAAGGTTGATGTGATCGTCGTCGGCACGCTACCTCTACATCTACCTTCGGGATTAGTTTTAAACCTAAATAATTGTTATTTGGTGCCTGCGTTGAGCATGAACATTATATCTGTATCTTGTTTATTGTGAGACGGTTATTCATTTAAGTCAGAGAATAATGGTTGTTCTATTTATATGAGTAATATCTTTTATGGTCATGCACCCCTTGTGAATGGTTTATTCTTGTTGAATCTCGATCGTAGTGATACACATATTCATAATATTGATGCCAAAAGATGCAAAGTTAATAATGATGGTACCACATATTTGTGGCACTGCCGCTTAGGTCATATTGGTGTAAAACGCATGAAGAAACTCCATGCCGATGGACTTTTGGAATCTCTTGATTATGAATCATTTGAGACATGTGAACCATGCCTCATGGGCAAGATGACTAAAACTCCGTTCTTCGGAACAATGGAGCGAGCTAGGGACTTATTGGAAATAATACATACTGATGTATGCGGTCCAATGAGTGTTGAAGCACGTGGTGGATATCGTTATTTTCTTACCTTCACAGATGATTTGAGTAGATATGGGTATATTTACTTAATGAAACACAAGTCTGAAACATTTGAAAAGTTCAAGGAATTTCAGGGTGAAGTGGAAAATCATCGTAACAAGGAAATAAAGTTTCTACAATCTGATCGTGGAGGTGAATATTTGAGTTACGAGTTTGGTATGCATTTAAGACAATGTGAAATTGTTTCACAGCTCACGCCCGATGGAACACCACAGCGTAATGGTATGTCCGAACGTCGTAATCGTAGTCTATTGGATATGGTGCGTTCTATGATGTCTCTTACCGATTTGCCACTATCATTTTGGGGTTATGCATTAGAGACAGCCGCATTCACTTTAAATAGGGCACCGTCTAAATCCGTTGAGATGACACCGTACGAGTTGTGGTTTGGCAAGAAACCTAAGATGTCGTTTCTTAAAGTTTGGGGATGGGACGCTTAAGAGGCTTCAGCCTGATAAGCTCGAACCCAAAGCGGAGAAGTGCGTCTTCATAGGATACCCTAAAGAGACCATTGGGTATACCTTCTACCACAGATCCAAGGGCAAGATCTTTGTTGCCAAGAATGGGTCCTTTCTAGAGAAGGAGTTTCTCTCGAAAGAAGTGAGTGGGAGGAAAGTAGAACTTGATGAGGTAATCATACCTTCTCTCGAATTGGCAAGTAGCACATCACAGAAAGTAGTTCCCGTGATGCCTAAACCAACCGGAGAGGAAGCTAATGATGATGATCATGAAACTTCGGATCAAGCTACTACTAAACTTCGTAGGTCGACCAGGGTACGTTCCGCACCAGAGTGGTACGGTAATCCAGTCCTGGAAGTCATGTTGTTAGACAACAGCGAACCTACGAACTATGAAGAAGCTATGATGAGCCCGGATTCGACAAATGGCTTGAGGCCATGAAATACGAGATAGGATCCATGTATGAGAACAAAGTATGGACTTTGGTGGACTTGCCCGATGATCGGCAAGCCATTGAGAATAAATGGATCTTTAAGAAGAAGACAGACGCTGATGTAATATCACCGTCTATAAAGCTCGACTTGTCGCAAAAGGTTTCTGACAAGTTCAAGGGGTTGACTATGATGAGATATTCTCACCCATAGCGATGCTTAAGTCTGTTAGAATTATGTTAGCGATTGCCGCATTTTATGAAATCTGGTAGATGGACGTCAAAACAGCATTCCTTAACAGGTTTCTTAAGGAAGAGTTGTATATGATGCAACCAGAAGGTTTTGTCGATCCTAAGGATGCTGACAAAGTATGCAAGCTCCAACGATCCATCTATGGACTGGTGCAAGCATCTCGGAGTTGGAATATTCGCTTTGATGAGGTGATCAAAGCTTTTGGTTTTATACAAACTTACGGAGAAGCTTGTATTTACAAGAAAGTGAGTGGGAGCTCTGTAACATTTCTGATAGTATATGTGGATGATATATTGTTGATTGGAAATGATGTAGAATTTCTGGAAAGCATAAAAGGGTTGTTTGAAAGGAGTTTTTTCAAAGGAAGACCTGGGTAAAGCAGCTTATGTATTAGGCATCAAGATCTATGGAGATAGATCAAGACGCCTGATAAAACTTTCACAGAGCACGTACCTTACAAGTTTTTGAAGGAGTTCAAAATGGACCAGTCAAAGAAGAAGTTCTTGCCTGTTTTGCAAGGTGTGAAGTTGAGTGAGACTCAAAGCTCGACCGCGGCAGAAGAAAGAGAAAGGGTGAAGGTCGTCCCCTATGCCTCAGCCATGGGCTCTATAATGTATGCCATACTTGTACCATACCTGTTACAGCCTTGCCGTGAGTCTGTCAAGGGGGTACTAGAGTGATCTAGGAGTGGATCACTGGACAGCGGTCAAAAATTATCCTTAAGTTACTTAAGGAAATGTTTCTAGTTTATGGAGGTAACAAAGAGTTCGTCGTAAATGTTTACACCGATGCAAGCTTTGATTCCGATCTGGATGACCCTAAGTCTCGAACCGGATACGTAAAGTGGAGCAGTCGTTTGGAGTAGTTCCAAACCGTGCGTTGAGGCGGGATTTACATGTGAAGCGCATATTTAACGCCCTTTCAACTCCATCCATGATTGGATTAAGGACGGAGACATTGAGATTTGCAAAGTACATACGGATCTGAATGTTGCAGACCCGTTGACTGAAAACCTCTCCCATGAGCAAAACATGATCAGCCCCAGAACTCGTTGGGGGTTAGATTCATAACTATGTGAAATAGATTATTGACTCTAGTGCAAGTGGGAGACTGTTGGAAATATGCCCTAGAGGCAATAATAAATTGGTTATTATCATATTTCCTTGTTCATGATAAAGGTTTATTATTCATGCTAGAATTGTATTGACCGAAAACTTAAATACACGTGTGGATACATAAACAAATACCATGTCCCTAGTGAGCCTCTACTAGACTAGCTCGTTGATCAAAGATGGTTAAGGTTTCCTAACCATAGACATAAGTTGCCATTTGATAACGAGATCACATCATTTGGAGAATGATGTGATGGACAAGACCCAACCGTAAGCTTAGCAGTTGATCGTATCAGTTTATTGTTATAGCTTTCTTCATGTCAAGTATCTATTCCTAAGACCATGAGATCGTGCAACTCCCTGACACCGGAGGAATACTTAGTGTGTATCCAAACGTCACTTCGTAACTGGGTGACAATAAAGGTGCTCTACAGGTATCACCGAAGGTGTTTGTTGGGTTGGCACGGATCGAGACTGGGATTTGTCACTCCGTAAGACGGAGATATCTCTGGGCCCTCTCGGTAATACAACATCATAAAGAGCTTGCAAGCAATGTGGCTAATGGGTTAGTCACGGGATCTTGTATTACGGACCGAGTAAAGAGACTTGCCGGTAACGAGATTGAACTAGGTATGGAGATACCGACGATCGAATCTCGGGCAAGTAACATATCGCTGGACAAAGGGAATTGCATACGGGATTAACTGAATCCTTGACATCATGGTTCAATCGATAAAAGATCTTCATGGAATATGTAGGAACCAATATGGGCATCCAGGTTCTGCTATTGGTTATTGACCGGAGAGGTGTCTCGGTCATGTCTACATAATTCTCGAACTCGTAGGGTCCGCACGCTTAACGTTCGGTGATGCTAGAGTGATATTGGGATATGCATGATTGGTGACCGAATGTTGTTCGGAGTCCCGGATGAGATCCCGGACGTCACGAGGAGCTCCGGAATGGTCCGGAGGTAAAGATTTATATATGGAAAGTCATTTTTTGGGATTCCGGAAAAGGCAGTTTTTTTCGGTATTGTACCGGGAAGCTTCCAGAAGGTTCCGGAGGATTCCGGAGGAGTCCGGAAGTCCACAAGTGGGTCCACCACGTCCCAAGGTCTGGCATGGGCTGAGGGGAGGCGCCCTGGCCTTATTGGGCCAGGCGCACCAAGTCCTCAAAAGCCCATGCGGCTAGGGAAGGGAAAAAAAGGAGAGTCCTAGTAGGAATAGGATTGGACTTGGAGTCCAAGTCCTCTCCCTCTAGGCGCCAGCCCTAATAGGAGAAGGGCTGGACTCCAAGCCCCTCCACATATATAAATAGAGGAGAGGGGGCACCCCAAACAACACACCAGCCCCTGGGCGCCCCTCTCTCTCCCGTTACACCACCGCCTCGTCCCGACGACGCTTAGCGAAGCGCTGTCGGTGCTCCACCACCACCATCACCACCACGCCGTCGTGTTGGTTGTGACCCCATCTACTTCTCCTCTCCCGCTTGCTGGATCAAGAAGGAGGAGACGTCATCGAGCCGCATGTGTGCTGAACGCGGAGGTGCCGTCCGTTCGGTACTAGATCAGTTGGATGGTGATCGGATCGCTAAGAGTACGACTACATCAACCGCGTTATATACGCTTCCGCTTTAGGTCTACGAGGGTACGTAGACACAATCTCCTCTCTCGTTGCTATGCTTCTCCTAGATAGATCTTGGGTGTTCGTAGGAATTTTTTTGATTTTCATGCTTCGTTCCCCATAAAAAATGGCCCCGGAGGAGCCAGGATAGCCGGATCAAGAGAAAATAGCAAGGAACGGGTCAAGAGGCGTATGAAGTCAATTTGGGAAAAAATGATTTTGCTGAAAGACATATGTCGAGGACATACGACGAGCGTTGCGAAGATCATCAACTTGTCACATCCCCTCCGGCTTTAGTAAAATTCCATCTTTCAGCTGTCAACTCTATGCCGGCTTATGCCATAGCCAAGTATGAGGAATCTCAAACCGACTCCTTGAGTCGACTTAAGACTCGGGGGCTACGCAGACATGACTCGGCAGATTTTGCTGGTTTCAACAAATACAAAAACCCCGGGTCGTTGCAGGGAAGACAACCTGGTCCCGGGGGCTGCTGCCTTATTGGCGAAAAAGTAAAGGTTGCCAAAGAGGACTAGCTGCCACGATGCGCAGTTCAAACATAGGTATCCTGCCTCATTGGCGAAAAAGAAAGGGTTGCCAAAGAGGACTAGCTGCCATGATGCACAGTTCAAACATGGGCAGCCTGCCGTATTGGTGAAAAGAAAGGTTACCAGAGAAGACTAGTCGCCATGATGCACAGTCTAAACATGGGTATCCTACTCAATTATGATCAATGGAATAAGGCCGGTTTATCTGGACCCCAGATGTTTTGCAGTAGTAGCATTGTCTCCTGTATACCCTATGCTGAGCTTTTCCTTGATCATATGGTTACTTGGGGGCTTCCAACTCATCGAGTTTAGCTTACAAAACCCTTTTAACCCGACGAAAAGCCAAAATATACTTGGTTAAACCTGCCTGTTAGCAACATGCTACTCTGAAAAGGTGACCC
Source organism: Elymus sibiricus (assembly GCA_039707655.1). NCBI lineage: Eukaryota > Viridiplantae > Streptophyta > Magnoliopsida > Poales > Poaceae > Elymus > Elymus sibiricus. Next base: position 258,920,923 of record CM077676.1, read on the forward strand.
GGCGTACGCCTGATGAGTCAACCACAAAGGTGACCCTGAATTCATCAGAGTTAAAACGTCGATTGGTCACGTGAGAGCTGGCTTTCAGAGAGCTAGGACAAACCAAAAGAGGCCAAAAAGCCTGCTTCCACAGGAAGCGAAACCAAGACTCGAGCCTCGAAAGCCGGTCTTATGTCGTGCCTCAAAAGCCGGCATTTTTTATACTCTGTTATCATACACATACTTCATCATATATTCCATCATCATACATTGCATCATCATACAATGCATCATATATACATGTCTATATTTGTTTATGTCGCAGGAGCCGGTTTTTAAACCGGGTTATGTAGTAACTGCAGGAACAAACAAATCTTTGATAGCCAAAATGGCTGGGTCTTATATGGTTTATCAAAACCAGTTTCAAATAACATGGCTATCACTGCCGATTTTGAAAAAATTGCAGGTACATATTTACTATATCTACAAAACCGGCTTACAATTGAGAGCCGGGTCTTCATCATGGTTTATCATAACCAGTATTAAATGATTGAGGTTTTCAAAGCCGGCTCAAGGAGATGGTTATTTCCTTCTAAATCCAAAACGCTGGCTTACAGTAAGGAGCAGGGTTTAATAAATTACCCGTGGCAATTCACAATTTTGATTATTCTGATGCTGCAAAGGAGAAGAAAATTCAAACAAGGATATCACGGCAAACGGATTTATTAAAGGCAATGAAATATGAAGTGCTATGCAAGGCAGCACTCTTGATGGATTTAGCAACAAATTCAGCGTTGATATGCAAAGTACCCAACAACATCATCCAGACAAACTGTCTCTCAGACTCAGGCAAGTTTTTCTTCACAATTGTCGAACGTCGGGTCTTCAAGACTTGGTTTGGCCGGCCTTGCTTGGTTTTCTCCTTGAGTCCTGGGGGCTACAGTGGATCTGATTTTATTCTACAATGGAAGGAATAGTCCTGAGTCGCCGCAAGCACACGACCCAGCACTTGGGGGCTACATTATTCAAATCAAGATTACATTAAGTATGAAAGTCCCATGTCACTGCAAGCATGCACCACGGCACTTGGGGGCTAATGCATTGTCATTTTAAACTATTTTCATTGAAGACCCGGCTCACTATTAATAGTTACCCGGCCCTTGGGGGCTACAGTCATTGACTCTACAGATAGTTCAAGTTCCAGATTGATGAGAACAGCTAAACCGGCCCTTGGTGGCTACATTATTTGTAGCTATACATCTACAAACATCAAAAGCTAAGTTCCAGTTCCAGGTTGCTGCAGGTAAGACAACCCGGCACTTGGGGGATACAGCGTTCAGTTGTCTAAACATATCATAAGGTCCAAATTGAAGACCCAGCCCATCACATACTGATGAGCCGGCCCTTGGGGGCTACACATGTGAAATGCAAACATTCAGTTTATGACTGGTGACTCAGATGAACAACCCAGATTTCTCCAAAGTTGCAACATTTATATTTAAGCAAGTCTTAAGCTATCACTATGTTCTACTCTTAAGGCTTGGGGACTACAAGTAATATGGATATAAGGGAGGAACACCTTCAAGTTCTTAGTTTTGAGCAAGCCGGGTCTCATATCCTTGGTGAAGAAAAACAAATTCAAGTGCCGGCTCAATATCATATGGATTTCTAATTCCCAAGCCGAAGCATTGAAAGCTGGTTCAATATCATATGGATTTCTTATTCCTAATATTTTCATCAAGTCTGAAGCATTGAAAGTTGGCTCAACATCAGACGAATTTCTTTTTTCCAATAATTTTATCAAGCCAAAGCATTGGAAGACAACTCAAAATGTCATATGAGTTATTTTTCCAATGTTTTTCTGGGTCGAACCAACGTCAGCAAGTTTATTATGAAGCCAGCATGTTGATATGACAGGGACTCGGACTTTTAGGAGCTGGTCAATTGAGTGAGCCGGTCCCTTAACATATTCTTATTTCAGGAGCTTAGAATGAATAAATTCAAGCTAACCTAGGGGCTAATGTTGGGGATGTTCCCCACGACCAAGACCTGGCCAAATGTGTGACCCGACAAGAAGCATGGCGGCTTCATGGGTTTAACTTATTTTCCGGGTCATGGCAAGAAGACAAGAAGGGCCCGAAGGCCCAGAGTGAGACCCGGCCGAATGCCGGGTCATGGAGGAACCATGAAGGGCCGGCTCATGGAGAAGGCACAAGAGGGATTGTCTTAACTCGGAAGAAAAGACCCAGACTAGGATCCGACTTGTAATAGAAAATAGACTAGTTGTAGTCCTACCAGGACTCTACATGTAAGCCGGCCCCTTCGACTTATATAAGGAGGGGCAAGGCACCCCAAGAGGGACAAGTCAGGAGAGACAGAAAAACTAGCTCTCGAGATAGAGGTAGCGAAACAGCACCCTTGTAATCGATATCATCATCAATATCAACCAAGCAGGATGTAGGCTTTTACCTCCACCGTGAGGGGCCGAACCTGGTTAAAAACTCGTGTCTCTCGATTCCGACCAACCCCGTTCAAGCTACCACCTAATTGCGATGACCTCCCACCTAAGTCCTTTCGTGAGGACATCTGCCGTGACAAAACCACGACACCGACGAAGTTTGCACCAACTCTCGATGTGAGAAAGGGCAATGCATGGTACCGAAGAGGCTAGCAAATTGCGGAAGGCTGAGAGTGCGTACAAACCATGGACTCACATTAGTCATAAAGAACTCACATACTTATTGCGAAAGTTTATTAGCCCTTGAAGCAAAGTACTACTACACATGCCCCTAGAGGGATAGATTGGTAGGACAAGGTCCATCGCTCGTCCCCGACCGCCACTCATAAGGTAGACAATCAATAATAAATCATGCTCCAACTTCTTAGCATAACGACAGATCATACGTGCATGCTTCGGGAATCACAAACCTTAACACAATTATTCTTACTAAACCACAATCATCTACTAGTACCTCCCCCATATTACCATCTTAATATCGCAAAACTATTGCAAGGAATCAAATTTATCATATTCAGTGATCTACATGAAAGTTTTTATTATATCCCTCTTGAATACCTATCATATCAAGACCAAATTCATAACTCATGCATATTACCATTGCTATTATGAGACTCTCAAAAAGATATAAGTGAAGCATGAGAGTGCAACTATTTCTTTAAAATATAACCACCACCGTGCTCTAAAAGGTATAAGTGAAGCACTAGAGCAACTGCCTAGCTCAAAAGATATAAGTGAAGCACATAGAGTATTCTAACAAATCACGAATAATGTGTGTCCCTCTCAAAAAGGTGTGTTCAGCAAAGATGATTGTGACAAACTAAAAAGCAAACAAACTATATCACAAGACACTCCAAGTAAAACACATATCATGTGATGAATAAAAATATAGCTCCAAGTGAGTTACCGATAGATTATAGACGAAAGAGGGGATGCCTTCCGGGGCATCCCCAAGCTTAGACGCTTGAGTCTTCCTTGAATATTACCTTGGGGTGCCTTGGGCATCCCCAAGCTTAGGCTCTTGCCACTCCTTATTCCTTTATCCATCGTAGTCTCACCCAAAACTTGAAAACTTTAGCACACAAAACTCAACAGAAACCTCGTGAGATCCGTTAGTATAACAAACAAATCTTAAACTTTAGGTACTATAGTAAATTGATTCATATTTAATATTAGCATAATGCTACTGTACTCCAACTTCTCCATGACTCATACCCCCCGATACAATCCATGGATACATCAAAATAAGCGAACTATGCAACAAAAACAGAATCTGTCTAAATCAGAACAATCTGTAAATATCAGAATTATGGTCATACTTCTGTAACTCCAAAAATTCTGAAAACTTAGGACAACGTGGGAAATTCATATTCCAATACTGTGTAAAAAATTCAGAAGTTTATCACGCTCCAGCAAAAAAACAAAATTCCAGCACTGGACGCAAAAGTTTCTAGTTTCAAACAGCATCAATCATACTATCTTCCAAATCATCCCAAAGGCATTACTTGGCACAAACACTAATTTAAACATAAAAACACAATCATAACAGAGGCTATAATTGTGTAAACACTCAAAAACAGAAGGTAAAAGCAAAAATTTATTTTATTCATTGGGTTGCCTCCCAACAAGCGCTATTGTTTTATGCCCCTAGCTAGGCATAATGCATAGTTTCAAGTGTTGTCATCCTTCAAATTAATTCCATAAGTGGCCCTCATAATGGATTCATAAGGTGCTTTAATTCTTTTTCTAAGGAAGTTTCCATCCCTTTCTTTAGTGGAAATTGAAATCTTATATTACCTTCTTTCATATCAATAATAGCACCAATTGTTCGAAGAAAAGGCCTACCAAATATTATGGGGCAAGAAGGATTGCATTCAATGTCAAGAACAATAAAGTCCACAGGCACATAATTTCTATTTGCATGAATAAGCACATCATTTATTCTACCCAATGGCTTTTTAATAGTGGAATCCGCAAGGTGCAAATTAAGGGAACAAGGATCCATGTCGGTGAGACCTATCACATCACACAAAGACTTTGGTATAGTGGAAACGCTAGCACCACGATCACAAAGAGCATTACATTCATAATCTTTAATTTTGACTTTAATAGTAGGTTCCCATTCATCTTGTAATTTTCTAGGAATTGATACTTCCAACTCTAGCTTTTCTTCATGTGCTTTCATCATGGCTTCTACGATATGTTTAGTGAAAGCTTTATTTTGTTCTTATGCGTTTGGTGAATTAATCATGGATTGCAACAAGGAAATACACTCAATTAAAGAACAACTATCATAATTAAAGTCCTTGTAATCAAAAGTAGTGGGTGCATTACTATTTAAAGTTTTGACCTCTCCAAACCCACTTTTTCATTTTTATGATCAAGATTATCACCCTCCAAGCAAGTGGGACTCCTTCTATCTAAAGTTGACTCTTCTCCAGTCCCTTTTCCATAAAATTTTATGTTACTAAATAATGATTCAATAGGAGTGACACCAATCATTTTAATATCTTCATCATTACTACGATAGAAACCAGGTGGAATCGCTTTTTCTAGAAATTCTCGCTAAGCTCTCAACCTAGCGGTCCTTTCTTTACTTTCATTAATGGAAACATAGATAGCTTTAATAGACTCATTTATATAATGCTTGGGTGGCAAAATTTTAGTTTTGAGATTTCCCACATCATGAACAATTCTATCCATGTTCCTAGCCAATTCATCAACTCTATTCAATTTTTCTTCTATCATAGTATTGAAATTCTTTTGAGAATTAATAAATTCCTTAATATTACTTTCAAGATCAGAGGGTATCATATTATTATTATTATAAAAATTACCATAGGAATTACCATAATTATTAGAGGAATTTTTGGGACATAATTCACATCAATAGCATCATTATTTTGCTCAATCAAAGTAGACAATGGCACATCATTAGGATCAATATGAGCATTTTTACTAGCAACCAATTTCAATAGAGTATCCATCTTATCACTCAAAGTATTAATTTCTTCAACATAATTTACCTTCTTACCAGTTGGAGTTCGTTCAGTGTGCCATTGAGAAAAATTTGCCATAATGTTATCAAGAAGTTTTGTAGCTTCTCCCAATGTAATTTCAATAAAAGTACCACTTGCGGCAGAGTCTAGCAAATTTCTAGAGACAAAGTTTAGTCCCGCATAAATTTTTTGTATGATCATCCATAAATTCAAGCCATGAGTTGGGCAATTTCTTATTATTAATTTCATTCTCTCCCAAGATTGTGCAACATGTTCATGCTCAAGTTGATTAAAATTCATAATTTGATTTCTTAAAGAAATAATCTTAGCGGGAGGAAAATACTTGGTAATAAAGGCATCCTTACACTTATCCCAAGAATCAATACTATTTCTAGGCAAGGATGAAAACCAAGTTTTAGCACAGTCTCGTAGTGAGAACGGAAATAATTTTAATTTGACAATATCATTATCCACATCTTTCTTCTTTTGCATATCACAAAGTTCAACGAAAGTATTTAGATGGGATGCAGCATATTCATTAGGACTACCAGAAAATTGTTCTTTCATAACAAGATTAAGCAAGGCAGCATTAATGTCACACGACTCCGCACTAGTGGCGGGAGGAGCAATAGGAGTACTAATAAAATCATTATTATTAGTATTGGAAAAGTCACACAATTTTGTATTTTCTTGAGACATCGCGACAAAGTAAGCAAACTAGCAAACAATTTTTTTTTGTGTTTTTGTAAAAAAAAAATTAGAAGTGGGGGAGATTAAAACGAGAGGTAAATGCAAATGAAAAGGCAAATAAAATAAATGCAAGTGATTGATAGTTTGTGCGAAGCTACTTGATAGATTTTGATGATGTCTCCTCAGCAACGGCGCCAAAAATTATTCCTGCTACTTGTAGACTGCGTTGGTATTTCCCCGAAGAGGAGAGGATGATGCAGTATAGTAGAGATAAGTATTTCCCTTAGTTAAGAACCAAGGTTATCAATCCAGTAGGAGAACCAAGCAAGATCCAGTGAACAGCACCTACACACACAAAAGCAAACACTTGCACCCAACGCGAATAAGAGGGTTGTCAATCCTCTTAGTGGTTACTTGCAAGGATTAAGTCTGATAGAGATAAATTGATAAAGTAAATTACTAAACTAAATAAAAGTAAATAAATTGCAGCAAGGTATTTTTATGTTTTTTATATGATAAAGATAGACCCGGGGGCCATAGTTTTCACTAGAGGCTTCTCTCTTGAGCGCAGAAACATATGGTGGGTGAACAAATTACTGTTAGGCAATTGATAGAAAAGCAAATAATTATGACGGATTCATGACAATGATCATATATATAGGCATCACATCCGAGACAAGTAGACCGACTCCTGCCTACATCTACTACTATTACTCCACTCATCAACCGCTATCCAGCATGCATCTAGAGTATTAAGTTAATAAAAACATTGTAACGCCTTAAGCAAGATGACATGATGTAGAGAAGCAAATTCAAGAAATATGAATAAACCCCATCTTTTTATCCTTAATGGCAACAATACAAATACGTGTCATGTCCCTTTCTGTCACTGGGAGTGAGCACCGCAAGATTGAACCCATCACAAAGCACCTCTCCCATTGCAAGATAAACCAATCTAGTTGGCCAAACCAAATCGATATATCGGAGAGAAATACAAAGCTATATTTAATCATGCATAAAAGAGTTCAGAGAAGACTCAAATATTTCTCATGAATAATCTGATCATAAACTCACACTTCATCGGATCCCAACAAACACACCGCAAAAGAAGATTACATCGGATAGAACTCCAAGAACATCAAGGAGAACATGGTATTGAAGATCAAAGAGAGAGAAGAAGCCATCTAGCTACTAGCTATGGACCCGTAGGTCTGTGGTAAACTACTCACACATCATCGGAAGGGCAGCAAGGTTGATGTAGAAGTCCTCCGTGATCGATTCCCCCTTCGGCAGAGTACTAGAAAAGGCCTCCAGATGGGATCACGGAAGAACAGAGGCTTGCGGCGGCGGAAAGGTTTTTTCTTCTGGCTCTCTGATGCTTTCCGAATATTTGTGAATTTATAGGAGTGGAATTAGGTCAAACGGAGCCACGAGGGCCCCACAAGGCATCAGGGCGCCCCCCTAGGGTCACGCCCTGTTGCCTTGTGGAGGCTTCGTTAACCTTCTGACCTCCTCTCCAAGTCTCCAGGGTCTCTTTTGTCCAGAAAAAAATCTCCAAAAAGTTTCGTGGCATTTGGACTTCGTTTGGTACTGATTCTCTGAAAAGCAAAAAACAAGCAGAAAACAGCAACTAGCACTGGGCACTAGGTTAATAGGTTAGTCCCAAAAAATGATATATAATTGCATATAAAAACATCCAAGATTGATACTATAATAGCATGGAACAATAAAAAATTATAGATACATTGGAGATGTATCATAGGCCAAACCAAATCGATAGATCAGAGAGAAATACAAAGCTATAATAATCACGCATAAAAGAGTTCAGAGAAGACTCAAATATTTCTCATGAATAATCTAATCATAAACTCACAATTCATCGGATCCCAACAAACACACCACAAAAGAAGATTACATCGGATAGAACTCCAAGAACATCGAGGAGAACATGGTATTGAAGATCAAAGAGAGAGAAGAATCCATCTAGCTACTAGCTATGGACTCGTAGGTCTGTGGTAAACTACTCACACATCATCGGAAGGGCAACAAGGTTGATGTAGAAGCCCTCCGTGATCGATTCCCCCTCCGGTAGAGTACCGGAAAAGGCCTCCAGATGGGATCGCGGAAGAACAGAGGCTTGCGGCGGCAGAAAGGTTTTTTCTTCTGTCTCCCTGTTGGTTTGGGAATATTTGGGAATTTATAGCGCTGGAATTAGGTCAAGAGGTGCGACAAGGGGGCCACAAGCCTGGGGGGGCGCGCCTACCCCCCCCCAGGGCATGCGCTCCAGGCTTGCCGCCTCCTCGTGGCTCTTCTGGTCTTCTCCCAAAGCTTCCTGGGTCTCTTCTGGTCCAGAAAAAATTAATCCAAAGTTTTTTTTCTTGTTTGGACACTTTTTGATAATGATTTTCTGAAAAGGCAAAAACAAGCAAAAAACAGCAACTGGCACTGGGCACTGGATTAATAGGTTAGTCCCAAAAAATGATATATAATGACATATAATTGCATATAAAACATCCGAGATTGATACTATAATAGCGTGGAACAATAAAAAGTTATAGATACGTTGGAGACGTATCAGTCTGTGCCAGCGCTTGATGCTCCAGGGGCAGAAACGCTACTGGTGGCCTTGGCGGCCTCCTCTGCCGCTTCCTTGTTGGCCTTTTCAGCTGCAACCTTGGCGGTTTCCTTAGCGACAGCATCGGCGGCTTCCTTGGCGGTGACCCTGGCGGCCTCGTCTGCTGTGTTCTTTGCGATCCCCTCGACATCGATATCAGTGTCCATATCTTCAGACTAAGGTGGATCTGAGAAGATGAAGAAGAAAGGAATTCAAGAATCAAAATCAAGTTCAAGAAGACAAATACCGGCAACGGAAGAGAAGTGTTTGACGGAAAAAGGATTACCTTGATTTGTTTGTTGAGAAGGAACAACTCCTTCTCCGACAACGTTTGTTGTCGTCATATGGCTGCCGACAGCTTCACTTGCCGGCACGTCATCAGCACGGACAGACTCATCAGTGGAAGTCCTTGCCGGCGAGCTGCTCTCCGGGACGATGGACGTCAGAGGCGCAGTCGAAGGATCAGTTTCCTTGTGCTCTACTTCTGCATCCTTGTTGGCTTCAGGGACGACGGTGTCGGTGCTGACGCCCGCCAAAGGATAGTGGATGGTGGTCTCATGCTGGGGGTTGGATTGGGGGCTGACGACCACGACATCTGTAGGTGATGTGCTTTTCCCAGTGCTTGCCGCTGCTTCCCCTTCTTCAGTAGTCCTCAGCCTCTTCGAGCGCCTCTCCGCCAATGTCTCCTCGTCTCTGCAAGATCAAAACAATCAAATCAGATCGACAATTACAAGAAATCAAGAATTGGTGAAGAAGGACAGAAGCACTTACTCCTCATCATCCTCGTGATCGCTGAGGATGGAGAGGTCCCAGATGACCTCGTTCCCAACATCAGAATTTGGGGGCGGAGGAGGTGCTCTAGCATGCTTGGCGGACGAAGAAGCCTTTGGGTGTGAAGATCCTGCTTCGTTGGCAGGAGGTGCAGTTTGCCGTCTTGAAGACGTGCGCCGAGTCTCTTGCTGTTGAGAAGCTTGCCGGTGAGCACCTTGTTGCCGGGTAACCCTGGCAGTCGCCTCCTTGTCGGCAGGCTCGTCGCCTGATGATGAGGGTCACACTGGTTCCTGGCTAGCGGCTTTCTTGAGGACTCGGTATTTCTTCTTCGAAACAGGAGCAATTGAGGGCTCCTCTTGTTCTTGTTCTCCGGCAACATCACCATCTTGCTCTCCGGCCGGCTCATCTTACGGCTCTTCGGGATGCTCTTCTTCACCAACCTCTTCATCATCGGCTGCCACGGATCGAGGACCGCCGGCAACCGCTGTCATCCCTGCTTCTGCTGCCCTGCTGGCAATATATGCTAGCTCCTCCTCGGTGGTGTTGCGGATCAAATGTTTTTCTTCCCTGGTGGTCTCCTCCACCAGGTTGTTAATCCATGCCTCCACGTCCTCGGCGAAGGGCTCTTGCCAGTTGCCCTCGACTCCTTGGGCGTTGAAGGATGGCATCATCGCCAAGATCGAGTCCTTGGCGGAGTTGATGCATAGAGGAACTACCTTGGCCGGCAAGTGGAACTTGCCGGAGGTGCGGAAGAGCTGGTGGCTGAGACTGGCATGTTGCAACACCGTCAGGTTATTGCCCAGCCCGGCATGCAGTCGCATGACGTCTGCTGCGTTTTTGTACTCCTAAGCACACCTCTCTCTCTTCTGCAGGGGAGCAATGCGGCGGTGGAGGAAATTGGCGCCTACCATCTCAATGGTCAAGCCGGCAGTCCTAAGGCGGATGATGCGGTCCAGCGCGAGGGTGAGCTTGTCGTCGCATTTGCTGAAGTTGCTCCAATCCTTGCCGCGTTGGACTCTCTCCGTCCGGGGTACACAGTAATCTGGGAAATCTTTTTCCTTAATCCAGCACCATTCTGCCCGCCACTCATCCCACTTTACATGCAACTGGCTGTCAAGATAGGTTTGTTTGCTGCCTTGCCGGGGGATCCAAGTGATGCTACCAGAAGGTGCATCTCCTTCGATGCGAGGAATGAAGAAGTGGCAGAACAGAGAGACATTGGGGATGATTCCAACAAAATTTTCGCACATGTGGGCGAATACGGACATGCAAGTCACGGCGTTCGGAGTGAAATCCAAAAGTCGGAAAAAGACGGAACAAGCCCGCAGTAGAAATAAGCGCAGAAGAAAGGGAATTTGTCTGCGGAGGGCTTGAGGTCGCCGGGAAGAACATGCGGCGCACCTTGGTCCTTGGATTCCTTTCCCAACATATAAGCGTACCTCTCAGTCAGGTCCCTCTTGCTCAGCGCCGGCGGATAGAAGACGACATTCTCCCTCTGCCGCTTCGCTATGACCTCCCTCCTCCTCTTCGCCTCTGGATCGACGGGCTTGGCGGCCTTCTTCGCCTCCGAGTTGGCTGGGGGCTCCCGCAGATGCTCTTTTTATGGGGAAGGACCGGGGCTGGCTCCTCACTGTCCGACGTGTCAGCGCTTGTTCAAGCACACTACCCCCAATTTTACCATTTCGCTCCACCTCTCCCACGTTCCACAGTTAATGCGCGTCGTGGGCGTGCAGTAAAGATGATGATTACAACGGTTATTCCCTGCCACGTGTGTCTGTGCACTGTTTTGGGCCTAGACCAACAACGCCTCACATACGTGTGTGGCCCAGGCCCGGGGGCTCCTGTCGGTGTATAAAAACATGGGCATTTCCATACCCTGACTTGCGCACAGACAGTAGTAGCCTTCATGATGGCAAGGGCTTGCTGGGGAATAGCTCATATCAAGACTCAAGGCTTGGTTAACAAGACCATGAAGAAGACCTCCAGGAAGGTCATCGAGAAGTACTAAAGATGTACTGAAGAACAAGACTACACTTGCCGGCAAGCTACACACCGGCAAGAAAAGGCCCGGCAAGCTCTGTGCCGGCAAGCTTCCTTCTGCCGCTCCACGGCTCCACCTCAGCGAGCAGCTAGTCGCTTATCAATAGGTGTCGAGCGGGCAGGTGGTTAGGTGAGGCTTGTCGGGGCACGTGTCAGCATGACGCCTGAAGAATAGCTTTAATGACACCCGTCCCAGGATCGTGTCAACAGAATAGAAAGTAGCTGGGCGAGTGGTGCAGGATCCTTGCCGGAGTTCGTCCCCAGTGTGACACCTAATAGTGCATTAATGGCTTTTTTCCTATCCCGTCAGGCTTAGGTATGATAGCTCTGTTGCCACTATTACACTATGTAATTACCATTTTGCCACTGTGGTGACCCCTTATGTCTATAAAAGAAGGCCCATGGCTACCATAACAAAGGTCGACACTTTGCAAAAGTTCATTACGTAGCAGCACTTCCTGCGCACCTTTTCGGCAAGCTGCGCTCTCTTGTAACTTGTGCTCCACAAATAATCCAAATAAACCAGGAGTAGGGTTTTACACCTCACGGCGGCCCGAACGTGGATAAACTTGCTTGTGTATTTACATTGCTGAAACTGCTCTTTGTGCACGTTAATTCCCGCAGCCGAACCGCAAAGGGATCTCCTTCATCCCAAAGATTGTCATACGGTGACAATAATTATTTCCCTCATTGAGAACCAAGGTTTATCGAACCAATATGAGAATCACGCAAACCCTCGTGAACAGCACCTGCACACACAAAAGGAAATACTTGCACCCAACGTGGGCAAGAGGGTTGTCAATCCCCTTGAACTCGTTACATGCAAGGATTAAATCTTGTATAGGCAAATATATAAATTGCAAAACAAAAGAAAAGTAAATAAAGTGTAGAAAATGATTTTTAGTTTTTTTAATATTCTTAAAGTAGACCCGGGGGCCATACTTTTCACTAGAGGCTTCTCTCTCGAACGCATATCATACGGTGGCTAAACAAATTACTGTTGGGCAATTGATAGAAAAGCACATAGTTATGACGTATTCATGGCAATGATCATTTATCCAATCGAGCGCTATCCAGCATGCATCTATGGTATTAAGTTCATGACAAACTGAGTAACACTTTAAGCAAGATGACATGATGTAGACAAAGAAAACTCAATAAATATGAATAAACCCCATCATTTTATCCTTAGTAGCAACAATACTATATGTACCCCACCCCCTTCCGTCGCTGGGTGGAGACACCGCAAGATTGAACCTACTACAAAGCACCTCTCCCACTGAAGATAAATCAATCTAGTTAGCCAAACCAAATGGATAGATCGGAGAGAAATATAAAGCTATAACAATCATGCATAATAAAGTTCAGAAAAGACTCAATTACTTTCAATGAATAATATGATCATAAACCCACAATTCATCAGATCCCAACAAACACACCACAAAAGAAGATTACATCGGATGGAACTCCAAGAAGATCGAGGAGAACATTGTATTGAAGATCAAAGAAAGAGAAGAAGCCATCTAGCTACTAGCTATGGACCCGTAGGTCTGTGGTGAACTACTTGCACATCATCGGAAGGGCAGCAAGGTTGATGTAGAATCCCTCCATGATGGATTCCCCCTCCGGCAGATTACCGGAAAAGGCCTCCAGATGGGATCGCGGAAGAACAGAAGCTTGCGGCGGCAGAAAAGTTATATCGTCTGGCTCTCTGTTGGTTTGGGAATTTATGTGAATTTATAGGCGTGCATTTAGGTCAAACGGAGTTGCGTGGGGCCCACAAGCTCAGGGGGCGTGCCCCTCGAGCTTGTGGCTCTCTCGTATCTCGTCTGGTCTCATCCCGAAGCTTCTAGGGTCCCTTCTGGTCCAGAAAAAATTAATCTAAAGATTTTTTCCGTTTGGACTTTGTTTGATATTGATTTTCTGAAAAGCCAAAAACAAGCAAAAAATAGGAACTGGCACTGGGCACTGAGTTAATAGGTTAGTCCCAAAAAATGATATAAAATATCATATAAATGCATATAAAGCATGCAAAATTGATGATATAATAGCATGAAACAATCAATAATTATAGATACGTTGGAGACGTATCAGCATCCCCAAGCTTAATTCCTGCTTGTCCTCAAGTAGGTAAATGATAAAAACAGAATTTTTGTTGTTGAATGCTACGTAACATGTGTATCATGTAATCTCTTTATGGTATAAATATTGAGAAACGATGAAGTAACAATATCATCATAATAATATCCGTGAATATAAGAAGCATAATCATTAAACTTTCAAAATATACGATCCTTAAAGAATGTTATCCCAGTCATTTTATCGTGTTAGCATGGCATGACTCCGCCTTCACCGCATAAATATAAATCATGAGCACCTCGGTGTTAAACCAGGCAATTGGATCGTACTTCTAATGCGCTTCAGCATTTTCAACTTCACGCAATACATGAGCGTGAGCCATGGATATAGCACTATAGGTGGAATAGAATGCGGTGGTAGAGATCAATAAGGGAAGTCAAAAAGGAACAAAGTCTCGCATCAACTCGGCGGATCAACGGACTATGGAGATGTCCATCAATCGATATCAATGCGAGGAGTAGGGATTGCCATGCAACAGATGCACGAAGAGCTATAAGTGTATGAAAGCTCAACAGAAACTAAGTGGGTGTGCATCCAACTTGCTTGCTCATGAAGACCTCGGACATTTGAGGAAGCCCATCATCGGAATATACAAGCCAAGTTCTATAACAAAAAATTCCCACTAGTATATGAAAGTGACAACATAGGGGACTCTCTATATGAAGAACACGGTGCTACTCTGAAGCACAAGTGTGGAAAAAGGATAGTAACATTGCCCCTTCTCTCTTTATCTCTTTTTTCTCTCTCTTTTTGGCCTCTTTTTTTATTTTTATTTTCGTTCGGAGTCTCATCCCGACTTGTGGGGGAATTATGGTCTCCATCATCCTTTCCTCATTGGAAGAATGCTCAAATAATGATAATCATCACACTTTTATTTACTTACAACTCGATAAAACTAGAACAATATGACTCTATATGAATGCCTCTGGTAGTGCACCAGGATGTGCAATGATCTAGCGTAACATGTATGATAATGATGAAAGGTGGCTTTGCCACAAATATCATGTCAGCTCTATATGATCATGCAAAGCAATATGATGATGAACATACAAGTCATGTGACAGAACGGTGGAAGTTGCATGGCAATATATCTCGGGATGGCTATGGAAATGCCATAATAGGTAGGTATGGTGGCTGTTTTGAGGAAGATATAAGGAGGCTTATGTGTGATACAGCGTATCATATCACGGGGTTTGGATGCACCGGCGAAGTTTGCACCAACTCTCAAGGTGAGAAAGGGCAATGCACGGTACCAGAGAGGCTAGCAAATTGCGGAAAGGTAGGAGTGCGTATAATCCATGGACTCACATTAGTCATAAAGAACTCACATACTTATTGCAAAGCCTATTAGCCCTCGAAGCAAAGTACTACTCGCATGCCCCTAGGGAGCAGATTGGTAGGAGTTAACCATCGCGCACCCCCGATTATAACAGCACTCAAGGATTTCATTTCAGACATAAAAATGCTCAAACCTCCCCACCATGCCATGACCAACACTTAGATGAGAAGTTAATAACAAGCTTTAATATCTATATTTCTACTAACCAATGATCATGAACCAATATCCTTTCGTATTACGACATCAATATCATTAAACCATGTGTTTCATATTTAGTGATCTACATGAAAGTTTTTATTATATCCCCCTTGAATACATATCCTTTCTGGACTAGTCTTATAACATGTGCAAATTGCCATTACTTTTTATTAGGCTCTCAAAAATATTTAAGTGAAGCATGAGAGTGCAATTATTTCTACAAAATATAACCACCGCCGTGCTCTAAAAGATATAAGTGAAGCACATAGAGTATTCTAACAAATCATGATAAATGTGTGTCCCTCTCAAATAGGTGTGTTCAGCAAACAATGATTGTGGCAAACTAAAAAGCCAACAAAGAAAAGAAAAGTATAGCACAAGACGCTCCAAGTAAAACTCATATCATGTGATGAATAAAAATGTAGCTCCAAGTAAGTTACCGATATATTGTAAACGAAAGAGGGGATGCCATCCGGGGCATCCCCAAGCTTAGAGGCTTGGGTCTTCCTTGAATATTACCTTGGGGTGCCATGGGCATCCCCAAGCTTAGGGTCTTGCCGCTCCTTATTCCTTCATCCATCGTAACTCACCCAAAACTTGAAAACTTCAGCACACAAAACTCAACAGAAACTTCGTGAGATCCGTTAGTATAATAAATCGATCATCCACTTTAGGTACTGTTATAAACTCATTCATAATTGTTTTTTCATAATACCTACTGTATTCTAACTCTTCCATGACTTATACCTCCCGATATAATCCATAGTTTCATTAAAACAAGCACACTATGCAATAAAAACAGAATCTGTCTAAAACAGAATAGTACATAATGACAGAATATTTATCCACATTTATATAACTACAAAAATTCTGAAAAATTAGGACAACGTAAACAATTTGTATCCCAATACTGTGTAAAAATTTCCTATTTTTCTAACGTTCCAGTACATAATACAAATTCCAGAACTGGGCGCAAAACTTTCTGTTTTCAAACAGCATCAATTATACTATCATCCAAATCATCCCAAAGGCATTACTTGGCACAAACACTAATTAGAAGATAAAACACAATCATAACAGTAGCTAAAATTGTGTGACTCAAGAAAAAGAAAAATTGCAATAAAGATAAATATTGGGTTCCCTCCCAACAAGCGCTATTGTTTTATGCCCCTACCTAGGCATAATGCATAGTTTCAAGTATTATCATCCTTAGTTTCCAAATCCTTTTTAATCAAATCCTCCAAAACTTTTCTAATTAATTCCCTATTCTCATGTTCTTCTTTTCTAGTAGGAGAACTTAAATAATTGAAGGGACTTTGTCCGGTGATTTTAACATTCATTACTTCAAACTCCGAATCATCACCATAAAGATCCTCATATAAAACATGTATTTCATCATCAATAGGATCTCTAGCCGTACTTTCAAATCATTCTTCACTAAATCCCTCATCAATTCCCTTAGTAATCCATTCAAATTTATCACAAGTATTGTGGTACAAAGTTTTAATTATTTCAGCATAAGGAACCCTCCTCCTAATGTTTTCACCGTAAGCAAAATAATCCTTAGATTCCAACCTACGTATAGTGTCCTTATCATGGAGGATTTCTTCTATTAGAGGATGCTCAAAATCTATTTTATAAATGGAAAAGATGTCCCTAGCTTCTCTGATTATATAGTCATATTCATGCATAAGGATAATGGTAGCAATCTTTTTAGTCCTTGGATTATAGATGTTGGGAAGTTCATAAAATATCTTTTATAGAGCAGGATGAATATGCAGAAATTTTCTTTCTAACTTAACCACAAGCATAGCAATAGCATCCACATAGCAATTTGTTTTGTCAAGAATAGATCCCTTAATTATTGTATGACTCCCGTGCAATTAAAGAATTCCTGAATGATATTCTTCCCAATAATATTCCCACTCTCCACATGATAAATTTTAGTTTTAAAATTCGTTGGAGCTTTGTTCTCTGAAGGATCATGATTACGACCAAATAATTTAAGTACTTCCTCAAGAGACTCGCTAGTGCTACCTTCACTAGCAGTCTCAATAGTAACTTTCTCAAATTCAGACATGATAACAACTTCAAGTAAAGCAAGCAAGCAAACAAAAATATTTTTGTGTTTTTCGATTTTTAGAGAAGTGGGGGAGATGAAAAAGAGGGGCAAATAAAAAGTAGAGAAAGTAGACGATAGTTTGAGTGAAGGTACTTGATAGGATTTGATGATGTCTCCCGGCAACGGCATCAGAAATTCTTTTTGCTACTTGTGAGCTGCGTTGGGATTTACCCCGAAGAGGCAGGGTGAAGTAGTACAGTAGAGATAAGTATTTCCCTCAGTGAGAACCAAGGTTTATCGAACCAATAGGAGAATCACACAAACCCTCGTGAACAGCACCTGCACACACAAAAGCAAATACTTGCACCCAACACGTGCAAGAGGGTTGTCAATCCCCTTGAACTCGTTATTTGCAAGGATTAAATCTTGTATAGGCAAATATATAAATTGCAAAACAAAACAAAAATAAATAAAGTGCAGCAAAGGATTTTTTAGGTTTTTTTAATATGCTCAAAGTAGACCCGGGGGCCATCGTTTTCACTAGAGGCTTCTCTCTCGAACGCATAGCATACGGTGGGTAAACAAATTACTGTTGGGCAATTGATAAAAAAGCGCATAGTTATGACGTATTCATGGCAATGATCATGTATATAGGCATCACGTCCGTGACAAGTAGACCGACTCCTGCCTGCATCTACTACTATTACTCCACCAATCGACCACTATCCAGCATGCATCTATGGTATTAAGTTCATGACAAACAGAGTAACGCTTTAAGCAAGATGACATGATGTAGACAAAGCAAACTCAATCAATATGAATAAACCCCATTGTTTTATCCTTAGTAGCAACAATACTATACGTACCCCCATCCCCTTCTGTCACTGGGTGGAGACACCGCAAGATTGAACCTACTACAAAACACCTCTCCCGTTGAAGATAAATCAATCTAGTTGGCCAAACCAAACGGATAGATTGGAGAGAAATACAAAGCTATAACAATCATGCATAATAAAGTTCAGAAAAGACTCAATTACTTTCAATGAATAATCTGATCATAAACCCACAATTCATCGGATCCCAACAAACACACCGCAAAAGAAGATTACATCGGATAGAACTCCAAGAAGATCGAGAAGAACATTGTATTGAAGATCAAAGAGAGAGAAGAAGCCATCTAGCTACTAGCTATGGACCCATAGGTCTGTGGTGAACTACTCACACATCATCGGAAGGGCAGCAAGGTTGATGTAGAAGCCCTCCGTGATCGATTCCCCCTCTGGCAGATTACCGGAAAAGGCCTCCAGATGGGATCACGGAATAACAGAAGCTTGCGGCGGCGGAGAAGTTATATCGTCTGGCTCTCTGTTGGTGTGGGAATATATCTGAATATATAGGCTTGGAATTAGGTCAAACGGAGCTGCGTGGGGCCCACAAGCTTTGGGGGCGCGCCCCTTGAGCCTGTGGCTCTCTCGTATCTCGTCTGGTCTCCTCCCGAAGCTTCTAGGGTCCCTTCTGGTCCAGAAAAATTTAATCTAAAGATTTTTTTCCGTTTGGACTTCGTTTGATATTGATTTCTGAAAAGCCAAAAACAAAAAAAAAACGGAACTGGCACTGGGCACTGAGTTAATAGGTTAGTCCCAAAAAAGGTATAAAATAACATATAAATGCATATAAAGCATGCAAGATTGATAATATAATAGCATGAAACAATAAAAAATTATAGATACGTTGGAGACGTATCAGCCGCCGAAGCAGTTTGAACGACTGGCATACCAAGCGTACGCCGTGTAGCCACAATCTGACGGCACCCCGTTCATACGAGGTAGATGAGGAGGCACACGAAGACATGCCCGTGCATTGCTTTCTTTTTTTTCAACACACGAATACGTGATTGTGCATTGCTTTTTTTCAACATGCAAACACTCTGAAAGTGGTCTCAGCGATTCCGAAATGGTATACCAAAATTTGTGGAAGTGCTCATACAATTTCCGAAAGCTGGTCAGAATTTTATGAATGTGCTTACAAATATTTCTGAAAGTGCTCACATTATTCATGAAAAGCATTTATAGAAAGTTAACATTGGATACAATCGCATATTTTTACATAAGCATCATGCATTTGTACATCACCACACCACTTTGTTCTACGTTAATAAGTAATGCAATAACACACAACATCTTTGACCTACTACAATCATAGTTAGAACATATGTTCGCTCAATCTAAATTAACATACTACTTGACTTTAGACATCCAAGATCTAGCAGTTCACCACCCATAGTTTCCCTTCCTGCGCTTCCAGCCACCCGATGATCCCTCGTCTATCTTCTTACGGGGGCAGAGCCCCTCAATGGTGGTTGGAGAAGGTGACGTAGCCCATCCTTACTGATTAGGATCCTACGGTACAACTCGTAGCTAACATACCTGTCTTTTGCTGTGTACTCGAGGTGTAGTGGGGAAAGCGGCTTCCACTCCTAGTACCGGTGCTTGTCCCTTGGGGAATGATTTCTTCATGTTCTTGTACGAGAGGTCGATGATGGCCACTTCAAGATGACCCATGGAGTCCCTTTCTCCACCACCTTTGATACAAAACTTCTTTTGGATGTCGATGTGGTGCTCGTCTGTAATCATGATCCATTCATGGCCAAGCATGACTTGTCACCCTGGTGTCCATGCTAGCGAAAGTTATCGCTTTCATTGCAGGAATTGAACCAAGGCTTGACACCACTCAAATCTGCAGTAGTGGTACACAAGGACATGCTCGCGCATTGTGAGTTGCACGACGATGACCCCTTGTCATCTGTAATTGCTCCAACGGGTGTACTTGAGGTTGAGGCCCATGAACTTGTTCTTCTCCTCCTGGAACCATTGCTCATACATGGCGATGACTCGCTCCACAGTCTTAGGATCGTTGGTGTACACCACCTCCAGCACGGTTGTGCCATGGGTAGTGATGTGGTGGATCTTCGTTGTTAGTTTCTTGTCGACCATGGCTGCAGGGAGGTGGTCGGGGTTCATGGTGGACGATGATGATCCTCAAGTGCAAGGAATCATCGTAGCACTATCCAAATATGGAAGTGGTAAGTATGGAGTGTCGAACCCACAAGGAGCTAAAGGTAAGATCAATATTCTCTCAGGTCCTATCTGCCACTGATACAACCCTATGTATACCGAGCGTTTGCTTTTATATAGAAACGAGAAATAAAACTACAAAGTTGGTATAAAGGGATATCTTTGCAAGAACATAAACATAAAAGTAGGTGTTGTCTAAATAAAGATAGAATATATTACAATATAATACAAATAGCAAGTGTGGAATAATGATGGTATGGTGTGCGAAATTGTCCCTAGGCAATTGGCTAAGATATTAGACCGATAGCAAGTTTTTATGTGGGAGAGGCCACTGCTAGCATGTCATTCCTTACTTGGAATTCTATGCACTTATGATTGAAACAATTGGCAAGCATCCGCAACTACCAAAGCTCATTAAGGTAAAACCCAGCCGTTGCATTATGATAAATTGGTTCCCCTTTAATCTCGTATGCGTCAATTTCTATGGTAGGAAGAATTTTTTGTCGCTCTTGCCCCCGATGCATTGTCCTATCAACATACAACTAACCCTATTGTGTGATCCATGTGTGCGCTCATATGATGGGCACAAAAGGACACCAACATAACCACAAGCAATTTAAACCAATCATAGCAATTCACCACACTACTGCAGGAATGCCTAGTCGTGGCGGGCGCAAAAACGCCAGTAGTGGCGGGCCAGGCTGCCAGGGGCGCCCGCCATCGACCTCCCGCCACTGCTATAACCCCATCAGTGGCGGGCGCCCGCCCGCCACTGTTAGAGCACTTGCAGAGGCGGGCGATGCGCCCTCGCCCACCACTGGTGAAGTAACTGCAGTGGTGGGCAGAGCATACTTGCCCGCCACTACTTGTTCATGTTGCAATGGCGGGCGTATTAGAGCGCCCGCCACTGAAAGCTTACGCATGCGAATTAAATTTTTTGCAGCCACGGCTACAATTGTGCTACCATGGCTGCGTTTAGTATAAATCCAATTTAAGAAATTCAATAGTAGAAGCAAATAAAGCACGCATTGTAAGCTTAGGCATGCAAGTTCACTAGGTAATTAGTACTCTTCATAGCAACTACAAACACTTTAGTTAACAAACCAACATCAAAGTATCACATGCATCTTAACTAAGTAACTAAGAGTTCATCGGCTTGGAGATATTTGACATGGACCTTATTTCTAAATAAGGTCTACAACAACCATCATCTGGAAGTTGTTGTTCCTCATTATCGTGATGACCACTGCTGTGTCATCCCTTAGTCATCTCTTTCCCTTCAGGAATTCCCGCCAGCCGACTTCATAGAACGATATGCGGTCGTCTGTGTCCGTCTTGTATCGAACGATGGTGACAGGACATGTGCTGCTCCAAGGCACACTACAGCCATGCCGGCAGCAGGGATGTCTCGCCAGAAATCATCTTCATAGGTAATTTCTATGATCACCGTGATTAAAAGCAAAATAGAGCACGCAATGTTAGACATCTCGCCATATAGTGTTACGAACAAAAAAGAGAGAAAAGATACAAAACATACCATAGTGTGTTTGACGATGTTGGTCGGAGTAAAACGGTGCACAAATGGCCTCCCCAAGTAGTGCACACGTGATGGTAGGATCGCGATGAGATTGGCCTTCTCATCCTCAGTAAGCTCTTTCATTCTTTGAGAGAAAATTGTAGAATTGTATGGATCATCATTGTCATCATCTCCGCTACGCTCATCATCTTCCTCATCCTCATCCTCATGCTCCTGGCTATTGTCATCCTGGCTAGCATCATCATCATCATCATGGCTCTCATCATCATCATCATCATTGTCATCATCCTCATCCTCATCCTGGCTATCCTGATCATCATCTTTGTCAAGCTCATCATCTTGGTCAGAGAAATACTTAATCCTTAACATGTTGACCGCTTTCTTCAAGTAAAAGCCTATGTACTCTCCCCCGGTGAGCTTATTATTTGAAATGTACTTGTTCCATCCATCGCCTCCTATGATGGTTTTATCCTTTTGTTTACAAACGTCAATTTTGTACAATTGTCCTTGACCATCCGAAAAGTTGAAAATGTCACCGATTAAATTATTGAATTGGACCCTTACGTTGCATGGGATACACTATGTAACAATTAAGAGTAATGCAGTTAATAGTTAATGGTATGCACAGTACAAGAATTCAGCAAATGGTTAGAATTGAATGATAAACATGTTACCATAGATTTTCGAATCCATCCCTCAAGAAGAGCCCGAATTCTACTGCATGGGATGAACTATCCCTACAGGGATTTTTGCAGACATTGCAGACCTTACGCACCATGATCCCCTCCTTCAAGAAGTTAAACACTGTTATCATTGGTGCTATGTCATGAAAGTAATATTGAGAAGCGACATAAACAATCGGCAGGAAAAAATGTCATCACGATGAGGTATGATCACATATTACCAACATTGCTACACAACTAGGTAATACGACTATATATATAAGCAGGTTTATCACAAAGTCACGGACATATATAGTACGCCATAGCAAGTTTCTTAAGTACTACATTAAAGGTTCAAACATCTGAAGCACGGAGTTATATGACTAGCCACGATGGAGAGATCAACTCCTAATCTAAGTCAACGTCAGAGCCAAAGTCGTCATCCTCGTCGGAGGACTCCTCGGCGAGATCGTCCCAGTCTATCAGGTCATCCTCGGCATCCTTCTGGTTGTGTGCTGTCATCAACAATGCCTCGTTAATGGTGTACAGATGTGGATCCTCCCAAAGATACCGTTCCACCAAGGGATCGGTGCTCTGACGTTCACAGGCCCTGATGAGCGCCTCGGCCTTCAGGTGTTGCTGCTCCTCGGCCTTGGAGACTATCCTCACGTTAGGAGGCGCTATCTGACTCGCGCGCCAAGCATCCTGAGGAAAGTTGAGCTGGGCCCTTGGCCTTTGGTACTCGAGCGCCATGGCATTGTAAGCGCGCACAGCTTCCTCGGTGAAGTCGAATGTGCCGAGCCATTGTTTCTTGCCAGTGACGGGGTTTTGGATTTGAGCGCCCCACTTCCCCCAGGGCCTCTGGAAAACACCACGGTACCTGCCGTTGTCCACCATTTCGGGAAAAATGACCTAGAACATGCAGATAAATAAATTTGGTGAAAGAACTGAAGGAATCTACTACAGCACAATATGAATTAAAAACAAACAAAAAAATTGGCATGACCTCTGCATACAAATGGACACATTAAGTGCTAGAAATTTGGCGAAATGGAAATAAATCAATGTTTCGCCAAAACTTTAGCACTTATAGTTGAAATCCCTGTAAAGAAATGAAGACATATACTACAGCACAATATGAATTAAAAATAAACAAAGAAATTTCTAACTATAGAACTAGAAACTACAACTATATGTGTGCCTTTAACGAATATGTTTTGATGTGTGCCTTTAACGAGTATGAACAAATTGAACTATAGAACTAGAAACTAAAACTATAGAACTAGAAACTACAACTATAATTGAATTCTAGTATGAACAAACTACAACTAAAACTATATAGAACTAGAAACGTATGTGGCTGCAGCAACAAGAAACTACAACTATATAGCAATACCCTAACCCTAACCCTAGTCTAACGTGGTTGCTTCCGCGTGGCAGCAGCGGCCGCGGATGGCGAGGAGGAAAGCCGGAAACGGAGGCGGGGACGGCGATGAATTACCGGCCGGAGCGGACGGCGACGGGGCGGATCGTCGGCGATGGCGTATGGGGCAGCGGATCGAAGGCGAGGGCGACGCGCGGTGGAGGGCTAGGGTGGCGCCGAGTACCGCGAGGCCGACGGCGGCAGCGGACGGCGACGGCGGCTACGACAGCGGACGGCGATGGTGACTACGGCAGCGTCGATGAGCCACCGACGATGGCGACGAGAGCGAGATGGGGGAGAGTGAGAGTGAGAGTGAAGTGGGGTAGGTAGGGGAGGGGGCGGCGCGCATGTACGATGTGTCGATTGAGTTCGTCGTGTGCGACGGGCGCGCCAAGCCACCCGCCACTGCTACTTTGGGGTGGCGGGCGGCAACGGCACTTCGATTTTAGGTACACCAAAGAGCTAACATAGCTGTGGCGGGTATGGACTTGTGCCCGCCACAGCTAATATAGGCATAAGTTTTTTTTGCACCGGTTGCAGGCACTAAACTGTGACGGGCCATATCGAACGCCCGCCACTGTTGCCTTCAAGAACAGTGGCGAGCGGAAATATGCACCCGCCACTGCTCGCCTTTATCACGTGGCTGTACTCGGCGGTGCTTATTTGTGGCGGGTAGTGTACTGCGCCCGCCACTACTACGACTGTAGCTCTGGCGATTCTGTTTTGGCACCCGCCACTGCTACTTTTGCTAACTAGCTGTGGCGGGTGCCCTGCTGCGCCCGCCACTTATTTGGGTTCACCTATAAGGCTTTTCCCAGTAGTACCAATTACCCATAGAACAACAAAAATATACTCAAACACAATAGCAATGACCCAAGTCATTAGAAAATAATTCATAGCCCAAAAACACCATGTTCAAGTAGGGGATTACAGCGGGTTGCGGGAGAGTGGACCACTGAAAAGAGATAAGGAAGGTGATGAAGACGGCGACGTTGATGAAGATGATCCTTGCGGCGATGGTTCCCTCGGCGGCACTCCCACGCCACCGGGAGAGAAGGGGAGAGAGGCTCCCCTCCGGCTTGCTCCTCCATGGCCTCCCCCCTTGATGGGGAGAGGTTCCCCCCTGTGGTCCATGGCCTCCATGGCTCCCGGAGCGAAATTGTATCTCTCTCTCTGTTTTCTTCTCTATTTCGCGTCTATTTTCTGGCCCTTCACTGCTTCTTTTATAGCTGGAGATCCGTAACTCCGATTGGGCTGAAATTTTGAGGGAATTTTCCTCCCGAAATTATCTTTCTTGCAGCGAAAGAAGGGCTCCAACCGACCTAAGGGCTTCCCACAAGCTCAAGGGCGCGTCGAGGGGAGTAGGGCTCACCCCCTGGACTTGTGGAGCCCTCGGGCATCACCTTGCGTTGATTCCTTTTCCCAAAAATCACATATTTTCCATAAAAAATCTCCGTAAATCTTCATCATGTTTGGACCTTCCTAGATATGGATATTTTGCAAAACAAAAAACATGCAGAAAATAGGAACTGGCACTGGGTACTAGATTAATAAGTCAGTCCATAAAAATAATATAAAAGTGCACCAAAACCATATATAATTGTTGTAAATATAGCATGAATACTTCATAAATTATAGATACATTAGAGACATATCAGCCATCAAGGAACGTCCACGAGGAAGAAGAGGCAAATGGATGTGGTAATACGAATGCGATCATTAATTTGGCGTGCAAAAAATGTAACCGACCAGAGCAGTTGGGACATCGTTCGACAGTTCCAGGAGTGATGGAAATCAGGCATCTGTTAGAGCAAAAAAATTTGATGAGGAGCAATATATTTTGTACCGTGGCAACATTGCACGCTCAACATGGCTGCGTGTGCGTGCTCCTGATATGGCACGTTCCACTTGTTTTGTTTTAACGGATATCTCAAATTATGATGTGATAACTGGCACCGCAAACTTTAATTTGTAACTAGTCGCGACACATGACATGATGAACATACTTTATGAAAGATACTGGCACGAACAAAATGTTTGTGCATTGCAAACCTATTGGGATCACCTTACATATGTGATGAACATCCCAACACATGAACATTTACCCATCAAAATTACATAAGAAAAAATAAATTGTCAAATGCATTTTTTTTGAACAATCACCTATGGCAGCACCTTTTCGCATGCAAAGTAGAATCTCAAAGTATGGTGTGACAACCGGCCCCTCGCACTTGAATTTGTAAATAGTCATTACACTTCACACGATAAACATGCTTTCTTCAAGATACATGCACAAACAAAATGATTGTGCATTGCAAACCTCTTGGGCTCACCTTAAATATGTGAGGAACATGGTACCACATGAACACATTTAGCCATCAAAATTATAGAAGCAAACAAAATGATTACAAAGTATGGAGCTTCGGATTCATGCTTTTTTGAAATTCTCTCCACTATGTGGTTTGCATCATGATTACAAAGTATGGAGCTTTGGATTCATACTCTATCGAATCCATCTGATGGTGGCACCTTGCCGCATGCAAAGTAGAATCTCAAAGTAACCGGCACCGCGCACTTAAATTTGTAAATAGTCATGACACTTCACTTGATGAATGTGCTTTTTTCATGTGAAATGCACGAACAAAATGATTATGCATCGCAAACCTATTGGTCTCACCTTAAATAAGCGAGGAACATGGTACTACATGAACACATTATAAAAGAAAAGTAGAACCAAACATATATGCGAGGAACATGGTATAACATGAAATGTGGTTTCTTTTCTTCACATGAAAGTGGTCACAACTATTTGTGGAAGTGCTGCAAGTTTATCTAGAAGTGCTTACAAAAAGTTGTTCTTACATAATATAAAGGAAAAAATGGAACTGAACAAAGCTCTAATTTATCCTTGCCTCCCCACTAAGCGTTCCCTCAATTTTCCCATCCCTCCACTCGTTTTTGAACGCCCGCACGCCCACCTAACCCCAACCCTCCCTAAATACTGCCTCTTTTTTCCACAGCAACCACATCCCCTTCCAATAAAAGGAGTTGTCTCCTCCTTTACCTCTCTCTCTCCCTCTCTCTCTGCCTCCAGATCCATCCCCCTCCACGCAGGTGGTTCTCGCTAGCTATGGCCACAAATCGTTTGGTCAGGGAGGCGCTCGCGACGGACAGAGTTTTGCTCGACCCCATTTGCTATGATGGTAAAAGTACCCCAAGATCTCATCCTAGTCGACGAGTTCTCTTTGCGGTGTTGTTGTTTAATTGCTCCCTCAGATCCATATTACTTGTCGCTCAAATGGATGATCTACCGCTAAAATACGTCCATATGCATCCGTTGGAGCGACAAGTAATGTGGATCGATCGGAGGGAGTATAAAAAATAATAAGAAACTTTGGTTTCTTATTCGGGTTAGGATTCTTATTGTGCCCCTGAGTTAACACTACATGTCATTCTAGCTAGGGTTCGTTGCTCAGCAGATCGTTGATGTAATCTTCGAGTATATCTTCTTCTGATTAAATCGATATGTTTTCTCAAGATGCTTTTGGTCTCAACTAATCCATGTTGACCATATATCGATTACTAGTTCATTCATGGATCGTAGTACATGTACGTGCTGAACCTCCCCAAATAGCGCCTCTTATTTCATCAACAGTCACATCCTCTTCAAGAAACAAGACATCATCTCCTATCTCCCAATTATTCCCCTGGTACCCCATCAAATTTGCACATGTGTTTACATTGGCGCATGTAGTTTGTTTTCCATATGAAAGCTGTTGTTGTTTTTACAAGATACAAAAATCATGGTTCTTATTCAGGTTAAGACAGCTGGTGAATCTAGCTAGGGTTCTTATTGCTAGTTCATTACGTTGATCTAAGGGTAATTATGCACGTGTTTAATCATTTTGGCACCAACATTTAAAATTATTGTCTTCTCGTTTTGCACCTACTGTCAACTACTGAGATCATCGTTACGCAGCAGATGTTGACATGTCACCAATTGAGCGGGAGAAGCATACAGGCCGAATGAAGAAGAAGAACCTGCATCGACAGGAAAAGCTTCTCAACTTACTAGCTTGGTATTCCCGTCGTATGACAGATTATGCATCTTTGTCAGATCTATGAGCTCGTGGTCCTTCACATAGATATACACACCATGAAGAACTGATAGAATGTCGCATTGGAAGTGAACAAAAAGATGCTGATCCAGTCACGACTAAAGATGTACAGGTAAATGGTATTGGAAACTCTTCATCTATGGTTAGAATGTGTTTTCTTTCTCTGCCATGTGTCACGGAATGTAAATTGTGCACTACAATCTAATGTCTTCAACTACATTATGGCAGGAATACTATCGTCATCAACTGGAAGCAGTGACTAAGGGTTTACATGTGCTGCTTCAAGAGTTCAAACAGCTCATGTCTCTTACTGCATATGTATTACCTAGCTCAAGAAAATCAAAGAGAAAATGGGTTCAGCTGGTGAGTAGGCCAACTCTTTTATGTAAGCAAATCCTTACTTATGACCTTTGTTCACCCTACCAACGTATATTGCGGCAGATGCATCTATAGCTTTTGGAATTCTCCCATATGTTGTAACATGTATGTATTTTTCTGTAGGGGAAGTTAGGATTCTCAAATGATGACCTTACTTCAAGTCTTTGGCCCCAGAAACAATAATCTAAACCAGTCATCAAGGCCCTGGCAGTGCAGCAGGAAGAACCAGAAGCCGTCGAGCACGGCCTGACAAACCAGCATGACGAACTATATGCTATGAAGAAGGCCCTGGCATGGTAGCAACTAGAACTTGAAGCTATCAAGAAGGCTTTGGCAGAGCAGCAACAAGAACATGAAGATGTGAAGCATCTCCTGTCAGATGCGCAACATCAATTCGAATTTGTCAACATCACCCTTCTAGAGCAGCAAAAAGTACTGGAAGGTGTCAAGATTGCCCTGCCAGAGCAACATGATGACATTGAGAATCTGAAATTGGGTGTGTTAGATCAGGACAACAGTATTAATATATCAACACAAGCCTCCAAGAGCAGGAGGAAAAACTTGCAGTCTCAAGAATGAGAAGGAAGAGAAAACTATGGCTATCGAAAAGAGGCTTGATGGACTTGATGTCATGGTTAGGCTTGCGATACCAGGACGCCAAACTGAGTCATGTGTCTAATTTTATACTCGACTTTGTACCATGGTTGGTTATTGTAATGTCTTAGGCAGACTGTTTGACAATTGTCAAGTTTGTGGTTTAATAAAAGTAGCGACAACTCTATTTGCATTCAAATTCAAATTTTGCACAAATTCATATTGAAATTGTCAAATATTACAATTTTGTATCAAATATGCCCGCCATTTGCAATATAAAACAAATTGATCGTGCCTAAAAACTGTGACAATTATGGACGCCATCACCAGCGTATGGTCCCACATGTAATAAACCATGTCACCCACAAATGGACCCACTTGCCAGCATCCACATTGGGCCCACATGTCAGAATCGTTGACCGGTCAAACGACACATCATCATAGAAAAAAACAAGGCCTGGTCCCACATGTAAGTAGCCACGTCAGCATCTTCTGGGCCCATATGTTAGCAGTGTTGACCGGTAAAAACTGACGTCGACTTATTACTGACGGGACCGTCAGTGATAAAACGCATGGCGGACCCACAAGGAAGCAGCCACGTCAGCAAATGTTGGCCCCACTTGTCAGAATCTTTGACCGGGCAAACCCACAGACCGATCATTGGTGACGGATTATTGTCACCAAAAACGATCTTAGGCGGCGTATTGGCCTATGATAGGTGACATTCTCGGCTCTCACCAAAAACGACCATCAGTGACAATTTTGGGTTCGTCACCTAAAACACGATCTTGCATGATGGAGGAAGTGGTACCATCTAGATTTTATTTTTTATGATGGCGCTACAGTAACGGTGGGGCTGACGGCCGAAAAACGTCACCAGGACATTTTCCGTGACGAAAAACGATTTTACGTGACACAAGTGAAACATCGCAAAATAGCCGAGATTTTATAGTAGTTGATTCAAGTTCCTAAATTCATACTACAACTCTAGTTAGTGGCCAAGTTTCATATTTTTTCTAGAAACTTTTCTGTGTAGCTCATTTTGGAATCCAAAATCCTATTTAGAATTATCTTTAGGGATTTCTATTTTTGTGCCCCTCCTTCCTTAGTTCTTCTCAGTTTTACCCATGGCACCTAACATTCCTCACTTTTCCCCTCCACCGCATGGACCATTCTCACAATTGCCCAAGCGGAGCCTTGGCAACGGGTCAAAGCAGTTGACCATTACCTCGCGCAGTTACTGATGAGTGAAACCGGGGTTCTTATAACAGGTGTGTCGAGGCCGCTTATGGCAGGTGAGCCGATGGATGTTATGACGAGTGGGACCTAGGGCTGGGCTATCACTTTTTCTCACCTAAAATAGACTGAACCGCACTCCCGACCTGCATTTAGCCGCCGCCCCCCACACAGCCCCCATGCAGCCACCGCCGCCGTCGTTCACCCGCCACCCATGATACGTCTCAAACGTATCTATATTTTTTGACTATTAAATGCTATCAACTTATCACTTTTGTATGGTTTATATGCCATTTTATATTATTTTTCTAGACTAACTTATTAGTTTAGTGCCAAGTGTCAGTTCCTTTTTTTGCATGTTTTTGGTTTCACAGAAAATCCATACCTAGTAAGGTCCAAACACGATGAAAATTTACGAGGGATTTTTCTGGAATATATGCAACACTAGAAGCTTCAGGGAGAGACCATAAGACCCACGAGGCTCCCACAAGCCCAGGGGGCGCCGGTGTCGGGACCCCGATCCTAAGGCACATGGGTCTAGCTGTAACTAATCGTATAAGTACCCCGAGACTCACGCACGGTTCACATGGCTGCCGACTTACCTTGTCCGGACCATTTGCACCTTTTGTCTCTAGATTATATGAATAAGTCACTAGCTACCACATGACAAAGAACCTGGATGGACATGATTAGTTATACAAGGTGGCACATTCATACAGGGAGAGACATAGGTAACCCAACAATGCACGTGTCGGCCAGCAGCGAGTGTAACCAAGTTGTAGCAAAGCTACAAGGACTATAGGAAACACCGCGTGACATTTCCCCGTAGGGACAGACACAGGAGCAAAGAAGGATACATGTCGGTCAATCAATGTGTCCGGAGAAGTGGCGAACTACTAAGGCTCAGTGGAAGCACAAAGAGGCATTTTCCTGTAAGGAAGAATACCATAGGCATATAACTAGGTGTCGAACCCCACACATAGCAATACATATTACACGTACGCATAACATGCAAGTATGTGTTGTACAACATGGCATCACAACATAACTCTACAACTCAAGTATAGATAAGGCTCGAGAGAGCCATACATAACATGATATTACAAATATGGGTCTCATGACCCAACATACAAAGTAATACAAGCAACGGAAGCATAAACATGTCTGAGTATAGACAAATACAAAAGAAAAAGGCTGAGAAGCCTAACTATCTACAAGATCCTCCATAGGAACCAGACCTCTGCGTGGGATTCCCAAGCTACTCGGTCAACGTCGAACTCCACGGAACTACTAGTGAGACTAAAGTCTCCTCTGCAAAAACAAAAATTAAGCAACCGTGAGTACAAGGGTAATCAGCAAGACTTACATCAAAACTATCTACATATGCATCAGGTATCAATAAGGGGGGGTTGTGGAGTTTAAGTGCTGCAAGCCAGCTTTGAGTCAGTGGCAATCCTGTACTACGACTACCGGTAATTGTTTGAGGTGAGAGAGCGCACATGAGTCCACTAGTCACCACATCAATACACCACTATGGATCCTATACCATCTCCCTACGAGAAGGCCATCCATAGCACTCACACTTATCTTGCGCATTTTAGAGTATCCATTTGAAGTTGTTTATGAACCATATAAGTCTCCAAATAGTCCATATCCGAAGGATGTGGCTATCCGAATAGTTTGATAACCCTGCAGGGGTGTACTTCTTCACACACATTCTCACCACTTACCACCATATACACATCATGTATCTCGGCAACCTTCAAGCGGAAGCTTGGCGAGGGTGTCGGCCACAACCAGATTAACCACGGAAGACTCCAGTCTAGGTTTATCGCCTATCTGAGGTTGAACCCGCAAAGGAAGTCTGGCCGAAGTTTACATTACGCCCCCAAACGATGTGTGCAGTGTTCCCAAGTCCACATCATCGGATGGTACTACGCTTGGTACACCGTGCCACAGTGCCTACCATGAAAAAGCCCACCCTGTCGGTCAGCGCTAAGCACGCCCCTAGCACATCCTACAAATACCAGAAACTAGTTGCAACTCCTGGACAGAGATCGGGGTGATTAATAAGTTGAGAGAGTCAATTAAGGATCCCAATGTGTGGTAGTAACTGTTCTTGGATGACATACACATAACTCAGTTCTTAAGGACGGTCTCAATGAGACAACCCACCATGTACTCCTACATGGCCTCTCATCGCTACCTTTACCAAAACATGTCCACATACTTAACTCCCATCAGTAGGACATGTTCACAACCATTCCAATTCATCGCCCGGATGAATCAGACCTGACACAACTCTAAGCAATAGCAGGCATGGCATGGATGAAGTCACAACATGGTTCAAACAACTCCTAATCATGCTAGGAAGGTTTAGCTATTTACTGTGACAATGACAGTTCATGCAAAGGAATGGGTTCGACTACCGAAACATGTAACAGTTGAATCGTAGTTGTCCTAATGCAATAAAAGAGAGCAAGAGCGAGAGAGTAGGATTGTATCGATATGATCAAGGGGGTTTGCTTGCCTAGAAGATCAACAGTGGAGCACTGCTCCTCGGATAGGTACTCGGTGCCACTCACAAGAGCATAACCTATCGAGAAAAAGAGTACCGGAGAGGCAATCAATACACATCAGATGCAACAATATGATGCATGATCATGACATGGCAAAGATGCTATGGATTGAGCTAATGCATCTAGCAACAATTTAAGTGAAGTCCAATCAAACCAAAGGTTCAAATGCAAACTCCAAATTAAGCATTTAAATGCCATTTAGATGTTTTCACTTATACAGTAGGTATAAGTTGGTTTTTCATGCATGAAAATGTTACAGTTGGATTATTTGGATTTTTTTGATAATTTTTCATATATAAATTATTCCATTCTGAGCTACGGTAGATTTTCTGTGATTTTTTTGAAGTTTAAACAAATTTCAGGAATTTATAAATCATTCCTGAAATATAGAAACGCCAGAAAATCATTATGATGTCATCATTGCATCAGCCATGCGTCAACAGGTCAACTGAGCCGTCTAGGGTCAGACCTGACCAGTGGGGCCCACTGGTATGTGGCTCATTCCGTTAATCACAGTGATTAGTGTTAATTTTGGCAGTTATCCAAAATTAACCAGGGGCTGGGCCCATATGTCAATTACTTAGGGGGAGTCAAAACTGGTTAAAACTAGTCAAACCGGCTGGCGGTTAGCCGCCGGCGTGG
Organism: Elymus sibiricus; assembly: GCA_039707655.1. Classification (NCBI taxonomy): domain Eukaryota; kingdom Viridiplantae; phylum Streptophyta; class Magnoliopsida; order Poales; family Poaceae; genus Elymus; species Elymus sibiricus. The sequence continues at coordinate 258,954,515 of CM077676.1, forward strand.
GCCGAGATGGTGGATTGCGTCGAAAACGCTCCAAACAGCACGATTTGATGTGCCGTTGGGTTCTTTGGAGAGCTGGTGCAACGACGCGTCCAACGGTTGTCTCAGAGAGGCCGGCGATGGACGGTAGCGATGGCGGCGAGCACAACCACGGTAGCCGGAGCTCGGATGTTCACGGGTTCGGTGTTGCAGCTCGCAAATGAGCAAACTAAAGCATTAGTGTTGCTCTACGATTCTCCGCGAGGCTGTCAGACGCACTGGCGCGACCAAATGGTCATCGTAGCAATGCCGATGACAAGCTCGAGTGGATGTGGGCTTCGGCCATGGTGGTTCTACGTCCTAGAGGAAGAAATCGAGCATGCAGACAGAGGGGGAAAACACGATAGCTCACAGCGGTTCGAACGAGGCGGACGGCGAGCTCGGGGAAGCAGGGACGGCAGCGAATCGACGGTGGCGGTGATCGAAGCCCGAGGTTGAAGATGACAGCAGGGATAGCGATGCAGAGCTTCCCCCGTTGCTTGGCTCGGTGAGTACGACTAGTACGACTATGCGGTTCTCCTAGACATGGCGAGAGGTCAAGGGGGAGGCCGTGGCTACGTAGACGGCGGCGGCACGGCCTCGGTGGTTTCGGCCATGGCGTGGAGAGCAGGCGAGAGGTGGGGAACGAGGGCGAATGTGGGAGGGTTGGACTTGGGGACGTGCGTGGCATCCTTAGCCAACTCCAAGCGGTCGGCGGTAACAGGAGGTGGCCAGGCGCGTGCCAGTGCGCTGCGGCCACGCGCTCCTGTCCTCCTGGCGCGAGGAGGGAGATGACTGGCACTGTTGGCCGGTGGGCCACACAGTGTTGGGCCAGGTAAGTCTCTCTCCCCCTCTCTTTCTTTATGCATTTCTTTCTGTTTTCTATTTTTTTCAATCTATTTTGGTTTATTTTTGAAACCAAACCATTTATGTAAATTCTGAAAATTATTGTGGATGCTAACTGAATTATTGTAGAGCCCCACATAAAGTTTCAGAATTATTGGAGCTGTTAAATATCTTATAGCAATTTATAGCCCCAACTCAAATACTTATTGGATTAATTCAAAGCCCATCTATGTCTTGGAAAAATGTGCACCATTTTAGGCTTAGGTTTTCACCTTGTGCCATAAATCATGAACATTTTTGAAGGGCATTTTGGGTTCATTGAAAATTATTTGAGTTGAACGTAGTTTATTAATGTGGTGCCAGGGTTTATTCAATCCACATTTCAAGTTTCAAATAAATTTAAACATGATGCAACACATGAAAGGCTAGCCTAGTGCATACCAGAACTAGGGATGTGACAACTCGCCCCCACTCAAAAGAATCTCGTCCCGAGATTCAGGAGGCATTGGGAGGAGAGTGGGGTACTCCAGTCGAAGACGATTTTCTTGCTCCCAAGTAGCTTCTCTCTTATAATGATGAGACCACTGAACCTTGAGAAACTTGATGTTCTGACGTCGGGTGATACGCTCTACCTGATCAAGAATATGAACAGGGTACTCTCGATATGTGAGGTTATCTTGGAGATCAAGCGTTTCGTGGTCTACTTCACGGATGGGATCCGAGAAGCAACGCCTGAGTTAAGAGACGTGGAAGACATCATGGACTCGGGAAAGATGTGGGGGTAGCTCCAACTGGTAGGCAATCTCTCCTCGTTTAGTGAGAATGCAAAATGGACCGATGTAACGAGGAGCCAACTTGCCCTTGATACTGAAGCGATGGGTACCCTTCAAAGGAGTAACCCGAAGGTAAGCCTTCTCATCAACCTCATAAGTTACTTCCTTATGACGAAGGTCATACTGGCTCTTCTGACAAGACTGGGCTGTCTTCAGATTCTCACGAATGATGCGAACTTGCTCTTCTGCCTCCTGGATCATATCTGGTCCAAAGAATTATCTTTCACCAGTTTCTAACCAGTTCAAAGGTGTTCGACATCTTCGTCCATACAGAATCTCGAAGGGTGCTTTCTTGAGGCTTGATTGGTAGCTGTTATCATAAGCAAACTGAGCGAAAGGAAGACACTTCTCCCAATCCATACCGACAGAGATAACACAAGCTCTAAGCATGTCTTCGAGAATTTGATTGACCCTTTCCACTTGACCACTCGACTGAGGGTGGAAAGCGGTGCTGAAAGAAAGATGGGTTCCCATGATAGTCTGGAAACTCTCCCAAAATCGAGAGGTGAAAAGACTTCCATGGTCAGAATTGATCTCTAGTGGAACACCATGAAGAGACACTATTCGAGAAATAAATAAATCAGCCAACTGACTAGCAGTGATACTCTCTCGAACAGGAAGGAAGTGTGCCACTTTAGAAAGATGATCAATGGCCACAAAGATAGCGTTATCCCCTTTCTTGGTCCTGGGAAAGCCGGTGATGAAGTCCATACCAACTTTGTCCCACTTCCACTTAGGAATAGCTAAAGGCTGAAGGGTTCCAGCAGGCCTCTGATGCTCTGCCTTAGCGCGACGGAAAACTGTGGCGTCCCGCCTTAATACCACTATAGTCAGACGGTCACCGCACATACCAGCCCAGGAGATCACTCTGGAATGCGCTTTTACAACAAGTATCAGGAACACATACATTTCTATTAATGGAATATATAGGTCTTACATGGGATATTACAAGGGTGATGGCAGCGGAAAGCTCTATCTAAGGCAGCATGGTCCTGGTGCGGCTCCAATCCGCAGGGATCTGACTGGGTTACTCTTCTAGCCCGCGAACACTCCGGCTCCTCGCTAGCGAACGTCGGATCCTTAGGTGAACCTGGCCACATTGAAGGCCGCTGAGTACTTTTGAATGTACTCGCAAGCAAACCAAACCAACATATACACCAAGCAATGCAATCCATGGCATTCAAGCATGCATTCATTATCTTAACAATATTAACTATCATGATATGGCAGAATTATCTTGCAAAATTAATCATTTAGCAGCATTAATCATCATGTCCTAGCAGGATTATCTATCATAATAACTATTGGAGTAAATACAGTAAAGTAAAGTATATCAGGTAAATGATCCGAACTCCGAATATGCTCACGATCCAAACCTGATCCAAGCTTTGCGGTCATCCAACCGCTCATCTCGTAGCCATCGCATGGCTAACATTCATACCCCTGACATCATCTGATGTCCAGGCATCCGCACTATAAGTCTGACAAACCTTACCATTCTCTGGTTTAGTCTTAGCAATAACATTATATAGTTTGTTCCTCCAGATTCGACACAGACCAAATAGGGGCCTACACGAACTGTCCATGACCGAGGACGCGGCTATTCGAATAGATTTACACTCTGCAGAGGTTGCGCACTTTACCCACACCATGGAGCGCCTGGCCTCGTACTCCCATTCGGGTGGACCAGGGCTGCTCCAACAAAACTCGGTCTATTGCCCGGCACTCTTACGGTCCCACCGACAATCATACCCTCCCAGGGTCATGTCCTGGGTGGCCCCTGTGTCACCCCGTGACACCTGCCACCGTCGTGGCCAAACAAAACTGTCCCAAACGGGGACGTGCGCACATAACCAAACTGGGCTCACAGGATTATCGTCGTCTACCTGATCAGGGCAGCACGCACGCATAACCCTCCCTATTTGGTGGTACCGACAAGAGGCAAGACAATAGACTAAGTCAGGGCCGTCCCATACCGGCAAATGTGGTTGCACTGATGAGTCCGGATAGGTGACACTATGACTCGATCCAGTCGACGGAGGAGGTTGTTGTCATTATTAAGTCACATTTCTTAATCATTGCGATAACCACAATAATGCACGATGAAAACATAACAACCTATCTCCATATTGCTACATACGAGTCACTAGTGCAATAACAAGACGAGCATTAACGAGTAATGTAAATAGCAAGTTCAATCTAGCAGGAGTTTAATTACTTTACAAGTCTTAGCTGTAAGTGACAACCGTCTGAACCCTTGTATGAAACCGGCAAATAAACCAGTAGCCACCAGAACGGTCTTTACAACTCAGATCTGGGACGTTACTGAAATAACTCAACCCCGGCTCAAGATGGCTGAAAAGCAGCTCAGAGCATGAGACGGTGTTGATAAAAAGAGGGTAGCAGTTCCCTAAGACGGCCGAAGAACAGCTCAGAGCATAGGGCCACCACTACAGAAAGAAATTCAACAGCTGTCCGAGACGGCCGAAAAGCAGCTCAGAACACGGGCCAGTTGTTGAAAAGAGAAACATAAAGTCGGCATCCACCCCGGACGGCCGAAAGCAGCTCAGAACACAGGCGTGGTGCCGTCATCAAGGAAAGGCAAGCAAGGGTTCATCAGCGTCACATGCAGCTCACCACTACGCATACAAGCATAAGCATACTAATTTAAACACGCAAGAATAACACAGAGCAATGCTTTAGGGCATATAACAGATGGTCGGCTTGCCTGGGAGTGAAGGAATACTCCGGGAGAAGTGCGATCACCTCGCGGAAGAATTCGCCGGAAAGGATTCCCTCTCGGAGGGGCTGAATATAGGGCAGGGGCAAAATGGGTATTTTCAGAAAGTGTAAACATGGTGGAAGTGATGTCATCGGAACGGGCTCGACGAACTGAAGAAGTGGGCTTTGGATTCACCTGAATCGGAGTCACGGTTAAAAAGTTAGGGCCGTTCGTTCGTTAGGCAGAAAAACAATTAAAAACTGAGTTTTTCTGCTGCTAACGGGCGAACGCCCGCAATTTAACCATTTCGGCCAGCTGAGTAAAACAGAAAGCGCGGTTTTGGGTAATACGCTTTCCGCAAAAGGAAAGCGCATTCCTGCCCGCAGCCGCCAGGGAGTACGCTTTCATCAGCGGAAGACGTATTCGACGAAATACGCCTCCACTTACTCAGCTGGGCCCGGCGGCTGGGTCACTTACACCTGGGCCCCGCCGGTGCTCTCTCTCTCTCTCCTGCCTTCCTCCTTCCACCTCCCGACGAGAACAGAGGAGCGGCGAGGCCACGCGGCGCCGGCGGGCGCCCGGCCGGCTCCGGCCACCTCTGGCTAAGGCAAGGGCACCGGTAGCCTTGGGGCGGAGCGCCGCATCCAATGGTGGGAGACTCGGACCGCGGGGAGAGCTGGAGGTGCGGCGACGGGTGGCGGCAGAGAGCGGCTGCCCCGGTGGCCGGCGAAGCTCCGGTGGGCGTTGAGGCTGGGCGAGGGGGTGGGAAGGGTACCCGGGGCATGGCGCGCTCGGTGGTGCTCTTGGACGGAGTCGAGGATGGCCGTGGTGGCCGAATTTGAGAGGACGACGGCGGCGGCCATGATGGCCGTGAGAAGAAGTCGGAGCTCGAGAGCTCGATTCTTCGGGCTGGGGAAAGACTCGGGGAGAGAGGAGAGTGCTGGGGTGGTGAGGGTGCTCTGGGAGGGGCCCGGCCATGGCTATATATAGCCCGGCCGAGGCGAGGAGATAGGGATGGCCGCCGTGGCGCCCTTATCACCTCACTGGCGCTTCCGGTGAGCTGGCCTTGGACGTGCACGGCGCCGACCTGACGAGGAGCAGCTCGACGCGACGCTACGACAGGGAAACGGCCAAGACAGGGAGAAGACGACGGCGGTCACGGGGAAACAGTGACTCGGCGACGCTCGCCGTGGCATGAGGAGAAAGAAATCGGAGAGGGGAATGGGCTGGAGAGGGGCACGTGGACGTCGCGAACCCACTAGACACGCCGGGACACGCCGGGGCTGGCCGGAGTGAGCTGCACAACGAGAACAGTGCCGCAGAGCACCGTTTCTGCCTGCTGTCCACGCGGTCACCACGTGCACTACAAGCTCTGGCACTCTCCTGCCTGTCCAACCTTGTCAAACAGCTCCCTCACTGCTCAAATAGATGAGACTGATCACTGGATGGACCAGGATGGCTCTAGAGGGGTCGAGGGGATCCAGAATAGTTGCTGGTGATGGAAATATGCCCTAGAGGCAATAATAAAGTTGTTATTATTTTATATTTCCTTGTTCATGATAAAGGTTTATTATTCATGCTAGAATTGTATTGACCGGAAACTTAAATACATGTGTGAATACATAAACAAATAACGTGTCCCTAGTGAGCCTCTACTAGACTAGCTCGTTGATCAAAGATGGTTAAGGTTTCCTAACCATAGACATGAGTTGTCATTTGATAACGGGATCACATCATTAGGAGAATGATGTGATGGACAAGACCCATCTGTTAGCTTAGCATATGATCGTTCTATTTATTGCTACTGCTTTCTTGAATGTCAAATACATGTTCCTCCGACCATGAGATCATGCAACTCCCAGATACCGGAGGAATACCTTGTGTTCTATCAAACGTCACAACGTAACTGGGTGATCATAAAGATGCTCTATAGGTATCTCAGAAGGTGTCTGTTGAGTTGGCATGGATCGAGACTGGGATTTGTCACTCCGTGTTTCGGAGAGGTATCTCTGGGCCCTCTCGGTAATGCACATCATAAGAAGCTTGCAAGCAAAGTGACTGAGTTAGTTACGGGATGATGTATTACGGAACGAGTAAAGAGACTTGCCAGTAACGAGATTGAACTAGGTATGGAGATACCGACGATCGAATTTCGGGCAAGTAACATACCGACGGACAAAGGGAATTACGTATGTTGTCATTGCGGTTCGACCGATAAGATCTTCGTGGAATATGTAGGAACCAATATGGGCATCCAGGTTCTGCTATTGATTATTGACCGGAGAGGCGTCTCAGTCATGTCTACATCATTCCCGAACCCGTAGGGTCCGCACGCTTAACGTTCGTTGACGATATAGTGTTATATGAGTTATGTGAATTGGTAACCGAATGTTGTTCGGAGTCCCGGATGAGATCCCGGACGTCACGAGGAGTCTCAGAATGGTCGAGAGGTAAAGATTTATATATGGGAAGTCATATTTTGGGTTCCGGAAAAAGGTACAGTTTTTTCGGTATTGTACCGGGAAGCTTCCAGAAGGTTCCGGAGGATTCCGGAGGGGTCCGGAAGTACACAAGTGGGTCCACCACGTCCCAAGGGCTGGCATGGGCTAAGGGGAGGCGCCCTGGCCTTATTGGGCCAGGCGCACTAAGTCCTCAAAAGCCCACGCAGCTAGGGAAGGAAAAAAGGAGAGTCCTAGTAGGAATAGGATTGGACTTTGGAGTCCAAGTCCACGTGTCTACTATTCACGTGGTACTGTTCACGTGGTACTGTTCACGTGGCACTATTCCTTCTACTCCAAGCCCCTACACATATATAAATAGAGGAGAGGGGGTGCCCCAAACAAGCCACAACATTGTCTTAGCCGTGTGCGGCGCCCCCCCTCCACAGTTCCGTCCCTCGGTCATATTTTCGCAGTACTTGGGCGAAGCCCTGCGGAGATAGCATCACCATCACCGTCACCACGCCGTCGTGCTGCCGGAACTTATCCACTACCTCGCCGTCTTGCTGGATCAAGAAGTCGAGGACGTCACCCAGATGAACGTGTGCTGAACGCGGAGGTGTCGTACGTTCGGTGCTCGGTCGGTTGGATCGTGAAGTTGTTCGACGACATCAACCGCGTTGTTCTAACGCTTCCGCTTACGGTCTACGAGGGTACGTAGACAGACTCCCCCTCTCGTAGCTATGCATCTCCATTGATAGATCTTGCGTGTGCGTAGAATTTTTTTGCTTTCTATGCAACGTTCCCCAACAGTGGTATCAGAGCCAGGTCTATGCGTAGATGATATGCACGAGTAGAACACAAAGAGTTATGGGCGGTGATCATCATACTGCTTACCACCAACGTCTTATTTTGATTCGGCGGTATTGTAAGATGAAGCGGCCCGGACCAACCTTACATGTCCACGTACATGAGACCGGTTCCACCGACAGACATGCAACTTGTTTTGCATAAAGGTGGCTGGCGGGTGTCTGTTTTTCCTACTTTAGTTGAATCAAATTTGACTGCGGCTGGTCCTTGTTGAAGGTTAAAACAGCAAACTTGATAAATCACCGTTGTGGTTTTGTGCCGTAGGTAAGAACGGTTCTTGCTAGAAGCCCGTAGCAGCCACGTAAAACTTGCAACAACAAAGTAGAGGACGTCTAACTTGTTTTTGCAGGGTATGCTGTGATGTGATATGGTCAAGACATGATGTGATATACGTTATTGTATGAGATGATCATGTTTTGTAATTTATCGGCAACCGGCAGGAGCCTTATGGTTGTCTCTTTATTGTATGAAATGCAAGCGCCATGTAATTGCTTTACTTTATCGCTATGCGTTAGCAATAGTTGTAGAAGCAATAGTTGGCGAGACGACCACGACGCAACGATGGAGATCAAGGTGTCGAGCCGGTGACGATGGAGATCATGACGACGCTTTGGAGATGGAGATCAAAAGCACAAGATGATGATGGCCATATCATGTCACATATTTTGATTGCATGTGATGTTTATCCTTTATGCATCTTATTTTGCTTAGAACGACGGTAGCATTATAAGATGATCCCTTCACTAAATTTCAAGATAAAAGTGTTCTGCCCGAGTATGCACCGTTGCTAAAGTTCGTCGTTTCGAAGCACCTCGTGATGATCGGGTGTGATAGATTCTACGTTCACATACAACGGGTGTAAGCCAGTTTTACACAAGCAGAATACTTGGGTTAAACTTGACGAGCCTAGCATGTACAGACATGGTCTCGGAACACTGGAGACCGAAAGGTCGAACATGAGCCATATAGTAGATATGATCAACATGGAGATGTTCACCATTGATGACTATCCCATCTCACATGATGATCGGACATGGGCTAGTTGATTTGGATCATGTATCACTTAGTTAACTTGAGGGATGTTAATTTAAGTGGGAGTTCATTAGTAATTTGATTAATTGAACTTAATTTATCATGAACTTAGTCCTGATAGTCTTTGCAAATTATGTTGTAGATCAATAGCTCGCGTTGTAGCTCCCCTGTTTTTGATACGTTCCTAGAGAAAGCTTAGTTGAAAGATGATGGTAGCAATTACACGGACTAGATCCATAACTTGAGGATTATCCTCATTGCTGCACAGAAGAATTATGTCCTTGATGCACCGCTAGGTGATGTACCTGCTGCAGGAGCTGCTGCAGACGTTGTGAACGCCTGGCAGGCTTGATCTGATGACTACTCGATAGTTTAGTGTGCCATGCTCTACGGCTTAGAACTGGGACTGCAAAAGCGTTTTGAACGCCACGGAGCATATGAGATGTTCCAAGAGCTGAAATTGATATTTCAAGCTAATGCCCGGGTTGAGAGATATGAAGTCTCCAACAAGTTCTGTAGCTGTAAGATGGAGGAGAACAGTTCTGTCAGTGAACACATACTCAGAATGTCTGGGTACCACAACCACTTGACTCAGCTGGGAATTGATCTTCCGGTTGAGAGTGTTATTGACAGAGTTCTTCAGTCACTGCCACCAAGCTATAAAGGCTTCGTGATGAACTATAATATGCAAGGGATGGAGAAGACAATTCCCGAGCTCTTCGCGATGCTGAAATCAGCGGAGGTAGAAATCAAGAAGGAGCATCAAGTGTTGATGGTTAACAAAACCACTAGTTTCAAGAAAAAGGGCAAGGGAAAGAAGGGGAACTTCAAGAAGAACGGCAAGCAAGTTGCCGCTCCCACGAAGAAACCCAAAGTTGGACCCAAGCGTGAATATGAGTGCTTCTACTGCAAAGGAACTGGTCACTGGAAGCAGAACTGCCCCAAGTATTTGGCGGATAAGAAGGATGGCAAAGTGAACAGAGGTATATTTGATATACATGTTATTGATATGTACCTCACTAGTGCTCGTAGGAGCGTCTGGGTATTTGATACCGATTCAGTTGCTAATATTAGTAACTTGAAGCAGGAGCTGCAGAGTAACGGAGACTAGCTGAGGGCGAGGTGACGATATGTGTTGGAAGTGTCTCCAAGATTGATATGATCAATATCGACACGCTCGTAATACCTTCGGGATTAGTATTAAACCTAAATAATGGTTATTTGGTGCTTGCGTTGAGCATAAAACATTATATCTGGATATTGTTTATTGCAAGACGGTTATTCATTGAAGTCAGAGAATAATGGTTATTCTATTTATATGAATAATATCCCTCGTGATCATGCACCCTTGTGAATGGTTTATTCTTGTTGAATCTCGATCGTAGTGATACACATATTCATAATATTGATGCCAAAAGATGCAAAGTTGATAATGATAGTGCAACATACTTGTGGCACTGCCGTTTAGGTCATATTGGTGTAAAGCGCATGAAGAAACTCCATGCTGATGGACTTTTGGAATCTCTTGATTATGAATCATTTGATACTTGCGAACCATGCCTCATGGGCAAGATGACTAAAACTCCGTTCTCCGGAACAATGGAGCGAGCTACTGATTTGTTGGAAATAATACATACCGATGTATGCGGTCCGATGAATGTTGAAGCACGCGGCGGGTATCGTTATTTTCTAACCTTCACAGATGATTTGAGTAGGTATGGGTATATCTACTTGATGAAACACAAGTCTGAAACATTTGAAAAGTTCAAAGAATTTCAGAGTGAAGTAGAGAATCATCGTAACAAGAAAATAAAGTTTCTACGATCCGATCGCAGAGGCGAATATTTGAGTTACGAGTTTGGCCTTCATTTAAGAAAATGTGGAATTGTTTCACAACTCACGCCACCTGGAACACCACAGCGTAATGGTGTGTCTGAACGTCGTAACCGTACTTTATTGGATATGGTGCGTTCTATGATGTCTCTTACCGATTTGCCACTATCGTTTTGGGGTTATGCATTAGAGACAGCTGCATTCACGTTAAATAGGGCACCGTCTAAATCCGTTGAGACGACACCGTATGAATTGTGGTTTGGCAAGAAACCTAAGCTGTCATTTTTTAAAGTTTGGAGATGCGATGCTTATGTGAAAAAGCTTCAACCTGATAAGCTCGAACCCAAAGTGGAGAAGTGCGTCTTCATAGGATACCCTAAAGAAACAATTGGGTACACCTTCTACCACAGATCCGAAGGCAAGGTCTTTGTTGCCAAGAATGGGTCCTTTCTAGAGAAGGAGTTTCTCTCGAAAGAAGTGAGTGGGAGGAAAGTAGAACTTGATGAGGTAATTGTACCTTCTCTCGAATTGGAAAGTAGCTTATCAGAGAAAACCGTTCCCGTGATGCCTACACCAATAAGAGAGGAAGATAATGGTGAAGATCATGAAACTTCAGATCAAGTTACTACTGAACCTTGTAGGTCGACCAGAGTACGTTCCGCACCAGAGTGGTACGATAATCCTATTCTGGAAGTCATGTTGTTAGACAACGGCGAACCTACGAACTATGAGGAAGCTATGATGAGCCCAGATTCTGACAAATGGCTTGAGGCCATGAAATCTAAGATAGGATCCATGTATGAGAATAAAGTATGGACTTTGGTGGACTTGCCCGATGATCGGCAAGCCATTGAGAATAAATGGATTTTTAAGAGGAAGACAAATGCTGATGGTAATATCACTGTCTACAAAGCTCGACTTGTCGCGAAAGGTTTTCGACAAGTTCAAGGGGTTGACTACGATGAGACTTTCTCACCCGTAGCGATGCTTAAGTCTGTCCGAATCATGTTAGCAATTGCCGCATTTTATGAGCTGGCAAATGGATGTCAAAACTGCATTCCTTAATGGTTTTCTCAAAGAAGAGTTGTATATGATGCAACCAGAAGGTTTTGTCGATCCTAAGGGTGCTAACAAAGTGTACAAGCTCCAGCGATCCATCTATGGACTGGTGCAAGCATCTCGGAGTTGGAATATACGCTTTGATGAGGTGATCAAAGCATATGGTTTTGTACAGACTTACGGTGAAGCCTGTATTTACAAGAAAGTGAGTGGGAGCTCTGTAGCATTTCTAATATTATATGTGGATGACATATTGTTGATTGGAAATGATATAGAATTTCTGGATGGCATAAAAGGATACTTGAATGAAAGACCTCGGTGTAGCTGCTTATATATTGGGCATCAAGATCTATAGAGATAGATCAAGACGCTTGATAAGACTTTCAATGAGTACATACCTTGACAAGATTTTGAAGGAGTTCAAAATGGATCAGTCAAAGAAGGAGTTCTTGCCTGTATTGTAAGGTGTAAAGTTGAGTAAGACTCAAAGCTCGACCACAGCAGAAGATAGAGAGAGAATGAAAGTCATTCCCTATGCCTCAGCCATAGGTTCTATAATGTATGCCATGCTGTGTACCACACCTAATGTGTGCCTTGCCACGTGTCTGGCAAAGGGGGTACAAGAGTGATCCAGGAGTGGATCACTGAACAGCGGTCAAAATTATCCTTAGTAACTAAAGGACTAAGGAAATGTTTCTCGATTATGGAGGTGATAAAGAGTTCGTCGTAAAGGGTTACGTCGATGCAAGCTTTGACACCAATTTGGATATCTCTGAGTAGCAAACCAGATACGTATAATGGAGCAGTCATTTGGAATAGCTCCAAGTAAAGCGTGATAGCAGCATCTACAGTATGACATAAGGATTTGCAAAGTACACATGGGTCTGAATATTGCAAACCCATTGACTAAAATTCTCTCTCACGAGCAAAACATGATCACACCTTAGAACTCTTTGAGTGTTAATCACATGGTGATGTGAACTAGATTATTGACTCTAGTGAACTCTTGGGTGTTAATCACATGGCGATGTGAACTAGATTATTGACTCTAGTGCAAGTGGGAGATTGATGGAAATATGCCCTAGAGGCAATAATAAAGTTGTTATTATTTTATATTTCCTTGTTCATGATAAAGGTTTATTATTCATGCTAGAATTGTATTGACCGGAAACTTAAATACATGTGTGAATACATAAACAAATACCGTGTCCCTAGTGAGCCTCTACTAGACTAGCTCGTTGATCAAAGAAGGTTAAGGTTTCCTAACCATAGACATGAGTTGTCATTTGATAACGGGATCACATCATTAGGAGAATGATGTGATGAACAAGACCCATCTGTTAGCTTAGCATATGATCGTTCTGTTTATTGCTACTGCTTTCTTGAATGTCAAATACATGTTCCTCCGACCATGAGATCATGCAACTCCCGGATACCGGAGGAATACCTTGTGTGCTATCAAACGTCACAACGTAACTGGGTGATCATAAAGATGCTCTACAGGTATCTCCGAAGGTGTCTGTTGAGTTGGCATGGATCGAGACTGGGATTTGTCACTCCGTGTTTCGGAGAGGTATCTCTGGGCCCTCTCGGTAATGCACATCATAAGAAGCTTGCAAGCAAAGTGACTAAGGAGTTAGTTATGGGATGATGTATTACGGAACGAGTAAAGAGACTTGCCGGTAACGAGATTGAACTAGGTATGGAGATACCGACGATCGAATCTCGGGCAAGTAACATACCGACGGACAAAGGGAATTACGTATGTTGTCATTGCGGTTCGACCGATAAGATCTTCGTGGAATATGTAGGAACCAATATGGGCATCTAGGTTCCGCTATTGATTATTGACCGGAGAGGCGTCTCGGTCATGTCTACATCATTCCTAAACCCGTAGGGTCCGCACGCTTAACGTTCGTTGACGATATAGTGTTATATGAGTTATGTGAATTGGTAACCGAATGTTGTTCAGAGTCCCGGATGAGATCCCGGACGTCACGAGGAGTCTCGGAATGGTCGAGAGGTAAAGATTTATATATGGGAAGTCATATTTTGGGTTCCGGAAAAAGGTGCAGTTTTTTCGGTATTGTACCGGGAAGCTTCCAGAAGGTTCCGGAGGATTCCGGAGGGGTCCGGAAGTCCACAAGTGGGTCCACCACATCCCAAGGGCTGGCATGGGCTAATGGGAGGCGCCCTGGCTTATTGGGCCAGGCGCACCAAGTCCTCAAAAGCCCACGCAGCTAGGGAAGGAAAAAAGGAGAGTGCTAGTAGGAATAGGATTGGACTTTGGAGTCCAAGTCCACGTGTGTACTATTCATGCGGTACTGTTCACGCGGTACTATTCACGTGGCACTATTCCTTCTACTCCAAGCCCCTACACATATATAAATAGAGGAGAGGGGGCGCCCCAAACAAGCCACAACATTGTCTTAGCCGTGTGCGGCGCCCCCTCCACAGTTCCGTCCCTCGGTCATATTTTCGCAGTACTTGGGCGAAGCCCTGCGGAGATAGCATCACCATCACCGTCACCACACCGTCGTGCTGCCGGAACTCATCCACTACCTCGCCGTCTTGCTGGATCAAGAAGTCGAGGAAGTCACCGAGCAGAACGTGTGCTGAACGCGGAGGTGTCATACGTTCGGTGCTCGGTCGGTTGGATCGTGAAGTTGTGCGACGACATCAACCGCGTTGTTCTAACGCTTCCGCTTACGGTCTATGAGGGTACGTAGACACACTCCCCCTCTCGTAGCTATGCATCTCCATGGATAGATCTTGCGTGTGCATAGAAATTTTTTGTTTTCTATGCAACGTTCCCCAACAGCTGGATAGAAACTTGGGAAGAAGTTGTGGTCAGACAGAGATGCCAATGAGCTGGCCAAGTTGTCATAGGGAAATGTGGTAGGAAGGACTAGGTGCTGACAAAATTTGAAGCCATTTGGACCTCATTTGCATATACTTCCTTTGTAATGCCAAATTCTGGTCCAGAACTTGACCTTGAAGCTGCACTCATTTGGCTGGATGAAATGAGCTGAATCTTGGTGTAGGGTGATGATTTGGAGATATGAAGGTGCTGGAAAGATCTCAGCTCAATTGGAAATGCCAAAGTGGTACTTCCTTCACAGAGCTTGGATCTGGACAGAAACTAGATGGAATTTTTGGGAGAAATTTGCTAGATGAAATGATGTGTATTTTTGCATACTCACATCATATATAGAATATGAGGTCCTGGATTAATTTGAGAATTTTTGAAGCAATATAAAATATAGTTGCTTCACATCCTCAAAATAAATCCAGAAACAAGAATTGGATGATGCACTCAAAATTTGAACTATGGAACTTGGGATCTTGATGGAAATGGTGAAGATATGGATAGGAGAAGCTCCACAAATTATTTGGAATTTTTCCTGGCTACCAAAATAGTAGCCCCTTTGGAAAGTGCCCAAATTGCAATATTGGCTTTGAATAGGAAAAGGCAATTTCCCTAATTTAATTATGGCCAATATTTTTATGGGATCTCAATATGATCACAAAGAATATCTCCACAAGTTTTCATGAACTTTGGAGATGGATAGATATTTTCTGGGATTTAATTCCTTTAACTGGCAGAAAAAGGAATTAATTGTAAATGAAAAATATTGCCAATGACTTGGCAATATTTTTGCATATCCAGGGTTTATAGATGTGGGATGATCACTGGGAAAAGTTTGGGAGGCAACAGATCAAAGGAAATTGGGGTTCCTTTGCAACGGAAGGAATTAGGGTTTCCCTTCCGGTAGATCGGAGAGTAGGGTTTCGGTGGCAAAATCCTGAGAATATATTTTGGGTGGCAAGGTTGGTCTGGAGAGAATCTCTGGTTAGATAGGAAAGGCAAGGCTAAATGACCATCTTCATATACCCAAGAGCGAGAGAAAATCCGATAACATCGAAAAAAAGACGGGAGTCAAATCCCGCGAAGGAAAAAAACAAGGAGCGAAAACCAGGGTATCACAAACCTACCCCCCTTAAGAAAATCTCGTCCTCGAGATTTTCGGGCTTACCTCCCGGTGAAGGGGACTTACCTGTGTGCGACTTGGATCCATCAGCTATCTTGTCTTCATTTGTTTACTGACCTCTCAACTGCCTCTTTTGATGGCTCAGGTGCTGTTTTTTCCAGACGGCTGCATTGAATCCTTCTCTTTCCCGTCAGGCAAACCCTTTGTGCTGGTAGTTTGTTGGCTGGGGTTGGTGGGTAGCTCCGAGTATCGACAAATAATCTAGTTCCCATGGCCTGGGGCTAGCTGCATCGGGTTTTATTGCGATACTTCATACACTGACTGCCAAGGGCGAGACATTCTTTTTGGGTACCGGACTCACGTGCTCGTATGACCTGGAGTGGCTCTCCTTTTTGCCTTGTCATAATGCTAAATCTGGCTGTGGGCTCCATACGGATGCTTTCTTCCTGTCTCTTGCATTCTGACTTCGTTCTCAGGAGGTTCCTAACTGAAATGTCGGGCACGATCACAAAGTAATCATAGACGGTAATCTCTGAGGTGGCTCTACCATATATAGCCTCTGTGGTCCTTGCTATGATTACTGAGCTGACATAGTATGGCTATCATTATGTGCATTCTTCGGAGCATAACTTCTGATCTTGGCTGATGGCCCGTATTCACGATGACATGCTGGCTGCATTGTTGTGGCCGTATATGCAAGAGTCTGACAGGATTGGCAATATCACCTTGTTTGTGAAGCTTTACTTCATTGACCGTCGCGGAGATTGTTTATTCAAGACTTCCTTGTTCTTGGGGGTTCCTTTTGGGGAACTTGTCATGACCTACCATCATGGCTCCTTGGTCATATCCCAACTTGTTGGGCTTGTATTCATAATTTACTCTTGCATATCTCGTAGGGATTGCTGTGTTCACAACCTTCTTTGAAGTATGGGGCCGACGTTTCTCTTGAGCACAGTCATTCCCGTGTACGAGTGGCTCGCATGAACTGATCCCCTGGACTGCATGCTCACAACATATGCAAGGGTAGGATAAATCCTTTCATAATCAATTGAGCGCTGAGGCGGACGTGTGTCCAGACTAGTTGGTGCTTCTGACAAGATTGTTGTGGCCAGGATGGCATGCTGAAGAAGGCTGGGTGTCGTGCCTCGGAAGTTTTCCCTCATGTGGCTTACTGCGGAAGGTCAGGTGCCTTATGCTGGAAGCTTTCCGCGGTAGCGGGCTGAGGAAGGTGGGAGTGCCTTACTCTAGAAGATTTTCTCACCAAGTGGTGTAGCGAGGAAGGTTGGGAGTCTTGCGTCATAAGCTCCTTCCGATAGCTTGCGGAGGAAGGCTGGGTTGCTTATATCAGAAGCCCTTGTCTGAAAATGTCCGGTTGGTCATGCACACCGCTAATTCTTCTGTTGGTCTGATCATTGTTGCTGTAGAGGTTGCACAACTGATGCAGGCTTCATGTTGGTAATCAATTCAGAATACCCTTTGCATTCAAACCAAGTGTTGCCAGAGTTTTGTTGTTGCTCTCGGCATCTTCACATTCTTGTAATATGTCTTCGGGGGGGGGGGGGTGATAAATGATTCTTGAGTCCATTGAGAAAGACTCAGGGTTCACCCCGTTGACTGAAATACTCCCGGTGTCGAAGACCGAATAATTTGCTCTTGCTGATGTCCATTCCTAATAGCTCCTCTGGTTGTTCTTTAGGTATTATTTGTTCTGAGGCAAACCTTCTCAGGTATATTCTGGCCTTGTCTGTTGCACGCAGAATCTGCTCCTGACCCATTCTTCATTCTTGATAGATCCGGTGATAATGCTCTGAATATCGGGCAGTTGACTTGGCTTGACTCTTACTGAATTTGGATTATTGGGTATTATCCAAGTTGTATGCTGGTCTTCTTGACAGCACTTGCAGATGGATCCAGTCGAAGCAAGAGAATGGAAAGAAGCAAGAACCGCGAAAAACCAAAAAGCAAATAAAGCTCAAATTTTGCGGACCTTACACATGTGGCCGAAGATTCACTAGTATAACTAGCCTAGCGCACTCGATGTACCTCTAAGGATTTAGAAACAAAACCACACAATGCTCCTGGTAGCAATTGGGTCAAGCTCCTACTACTTCCCTAGGGCACATCAAACTCGTCGCACGACCATAGCCAAAGTGGCTTAGTCATCGTTCCTAGGGTTGTCGGGAAGAGATGGAATTTATAGGCGTTTCCCAAAGGAAACTGGATTTGAGGAGAGAAATGCCATGGTTAGCAAGCAAGGTAAGGATATCTGGTTTACCTAGGGGTTCAGGGCTCACGGGTCGTTGCCTGGTGTGGACATTTCACACCGGAGGCAAAGGCCACGAGAGTTGGGTCTGATGGAGCCATATGCCTAAGGGAGTTGCCTTATGATCAATAGTAGCCGTGCCTGTCTGGCAAAGATGGCTGAAATCCATCTGGGCTTTCTACTAATCAAAAAGGCAATGAAGTCTGGCTAGGGTAACCTACAGTCAGCCTGGCTCTGATACCATCCGTTGTGGCATCCCGCCTGAATACCACTGTAGTCAGACGGTCACCGCACATACCAGCCTAGGAGATCACTCTGGCATGCGCTTTTACAACAAGTATCAGGAACACAAACATTTCTATTAATGGAATATATAGGTCTTACATGGGATATTACAAGGGTGATGGCAGCGGAAAGCTCTATCTAAGGCAGCATGGTCCTGGTGCGGCTCCAATCCGCAGGGATCTGACTGGGTTACTCTTCTAGCCTGCGAACACTCCGGCTCCTCGCTAGCGAACGTCGGATCCTTAGGTGAACCTGGCCACATTGAAGGCCGCTGAGTACTTTTGAATGTACTCGCAAGCAAACCAAACCAACATATACACCAAGCAATGCAATCCATGGCATTCAAGCATGCATTCATTATCTTAACAATATTAACTATCATGATATGGCAGAATTATCTTGCAAAATTAATCATTTAGCAGCATTAATCATCATGTCCTAGCAGGATTATCTATCATAATAACTATTGGAGTAAATACAGTAAAGTAAAGTATATCAGGTAAATGATCCGAACTCCGAATATGCTCACGATCCAAACCTGATCCAAGCTTTGCGGTCATCCAACCGCTCATCTTGTAGCCATCGCATGGCTAACATTCATACCCCTGACATCATCTGATGTCCAGGCATCTGCACTATAAGTCTGACAAACCTTACCATTCTCTGGTTTAGTCTTAGCAATAACATTATATAGTTTGTTCCTCCAGATTCGACACAGACCAAATAGGGGCCTACACGAACTGTCCATGACCGAGGACGCGGCTATTCGAATAGATTTACACTCTGCAGAGGTTGCGCACTTTACCCACACCATGGAGCGCCTGGCCTCGTACTCCCATTCGGGTGAACCAGGGCTGCTCCAACAAAACTCGGTCTATTGCCCGTCACTCTTACGGTCTCACCGACAATCATACCCTGCCAGGGTCATGTCCTGGGTGGCCCCTGTGTCACCCCGTGACACCTGCCACCGTCGTGGCCAAACAAAACTGTCCCAAACGGGGACGTGCGCACATAACCAAACTGGGCTCACAGGATTATCGTCGTCTACCTGATCAGGGCAGCATGCACGCATAACCCTCCCTATTTGGTGGTACCGACAAGAGGCAAGACAATAGACTAGGTCAGGGCCGTCCCATACCGGCAAATGTGGTTGCACTGATGAGTCCGGATAGGTGACACTATGACTCGATCCAGCTGACGGAGGAGGTTGTTGTCATTATTAAGTCACATTTCTTAATCATTGCGATAACCACAATAATGCACGATGAAAAACATAACAACCTATCTCCATATTGCTACATACGAGTCACTAATGCAATAACAAGACGAGCATTAACGAGTAATGTAAATAGCAAGTTCAATCTAGCAGGAGTTTAATTACTTTACAAGTCTTAGCTGTAAGTGACAACCGTCTGAACACTTGTATGAAACCGGCAAATAAACCAGTAGCCACCAGAACGGTCTTTACAACTCAGATCTGGGATGTTACTGAAATAACTCAACCCCAGCTCAAGACGGCTGAAAAGCAGCTTAGAGCATGAGACGGTGTTGATAAAAAGAGGGTAGCGGTTCCCTAAGACGGCCGAAGAACAGCTCAGAGCATAGGGCCACCACTACAGAAAGAAATTCAACAGCTGTCCGAGAGGGCCAAAAAGCAGCTCAGAACACGGGCCAGTTGTTGAAAAGAGAAACATAAAGTCGGCATCCACCCCGGACGGCCGAAAGCAGCTCAGAACACAGGCGTGGTGCCGTCATCAAGGAAAGGCAAGCAAGGGTTCATCAGCGTCACATGCAGCTCACCACTACGCATACAAGCATAAGCATACTAATTTAAACACGCAAGAATAACACAGAGCAATGCTTTAGGGCATATATCAGATGGTCGGCATGCCTGGGAGTGACGGAATACTCCGGGAGAAGTGCTATGACCTCGCGGAAGAATTCGCCGGAAAGGATTCCCTCTCGGAGGGGCTGAATAGAGGGCAGGGGCAAAATGGGTATTTTTAGAAAGTGTAAACATGGTGGAAGTGATGTCATCGGAACGGGCTCGACGAACTGAAGAAGTGGGCTTTCGATTCACCTGAATCGGAGTCACGGTTAAAAAGTTAGGGCCGTTCGTTCGTTAGGCAGAAAAACAATTAAAAACTTAGTTTTTCTGCTGCTAACGGGCGAACGCCCACAATTTAACCATTTCGGCCGGCTGAGTAAAACAGAAAGCGCGGTTTTGGGTAATACGCTTTCCGCAAAAGGAAAGCGCATTCCTGCCCGCAGCCGCCAGGGAGTACGCTTTCATCAGCGGAAGACGTATTCGACGGAATACGCCTCCACTTACTCAGCTGGGCCCGGCGGCTGGGTCACTTACACCTGGGCCCCGCCGGTGCTCTCTCTCTCTCCTGCCTTCCTCCTTCCACCTCCCGACGAGAACAGAGGAGCAGCGAGGCCGCGCGGCACCGGCCGGCGTCCGGCCACCTCTGGCTAAGGCAAGGGCACCGGTGGCCTTGGGGCGGAGCGCCGCATCCAATGGTGGGAGATTCGGACCGCGGGGAGAGCTGGAGGTGCGGCGACGGGGGCGGCAGAGAGCGGCTGCCCCGGTGGCCGGCGAAGCTCCGGTGGGTGTTGAGGCTGGGCGAGGGGGTGGGAAGGGTACCCGGGGCATGGCGCGCTCGGTGGTGCTCTTGGACGGAGTCGGGGATGGCCGTGGTGGCCGAATTTGAGAGGACGACGGCGACGGCCATGATGGCCATGAGAAGGAGTCGGAGCTCGAGAGCTCGATTCTTCGGGCTGGGGAAGGACTAGGGGAGAGAGGAGAGTGCTGGGGTGGTCAGGGTGCTCTGGGAGGGGCTCGGCCATGGCTATATATAGCCCGGCCGAGGCGAGGAGATAGGGATGGCCGCCGTGGCGCCCTTATCACCTCACTGGCGCTTCCGGTGAGCTGGCCTTGGACGTGCACGGCGCCGACCTGACGAGGAGTAGCTCGACGCGACGCTACGACGGGGAAACGGCCAAGACAGGGAGAAGACGACGGCGGTCACGGGGAAACAGTGACTCGGCGATTCTCGCCGTGCCTTGAGGAGAAAGAAATCGGAGAGGGGAATGGGCTGGAGAGGGGCACGTGGACGTCGCGAACCCACTAGACACGCCCGGACACGCCGGGGCTGGCCGGAGTGAGCTGCACGACGAGAACAGTGCCGCAGAGCACCGTTTCTGCCTGCTGTCCACGCGGTCACCACGTGCACTAGAAGCTCTGGCACTCTCCTGCATGTCCAACCTTGTCAAACAGCTCCCTCACTGCTCAAATAGATGAGACTGATCACTGGATGGACCAGAATGGCTCTAGAGGGGTCGAGGGGATCCAGAATAGTTTCTGGATAGAAACTTGGGGAGGAAGTTGTGGTCAGACAGAGATTCCAATGAGCTGGCCAAGTTGTCACAGGGAAATGTGGTAGGAAGGACTAGGTGCTGACAAAATTTGAAGCCATTTGGACCTCATTTGCATATACTTCCTTTGCAATGCCAAATTCTGGTCCAGAAACTTGACCTTGAAGCTGCACTCATTTGGCTAGATGAAATGAGCTGAATTTTTGTGTAGGGTGATGATTTGGAGATATGAAGGTGCTGGAAAGATCTCAGCTCAATTGGAAATGCCAAAGTGGTACTTCCTTCACAGAGCTTGGATCTGGACAAAAACTAGATGGAATTTTTGGGAGAAATTGGCTAGTTGAAATGATGTGAATTTTTGCATACTCACATCATATATAGAATATGAGGTCCTGGATTAATTTGAGAATTTTTGAAGCAATATAAAATATAGTTGCTTCACATCCTCAAAATAAATCCAGAAACAAGAATTGGATGATGCACTCAAAATTTGAACTATGGAACTTGGGATCTTGATGGAAATGGTGAAGATATGGATAGGAGAAGCTCCACAAATTATTTGGGATTTTTCCTGGCTACCAAAATAGTAGCCCCTTTGGAAAGTGCCCAAATTGCAATATTGGCTTTGAATAGGAAAAGGCAATTTCCCTAATTTAATTATGGCTAATATTTTTATGGGAGCTCAATATGATCACAAAGAATATCTCCACAAGTTTTCATGAACTTTGGAGATGGATAGATATTTTCTGGGATTTAATTCCTTTAACTGGCAGAAAAAGGAATTAATTGTAAATGAAAAATATTGCCAATGACTTGGCAATATTTTTGCATATCCAGGGTTTGTAGATGTGGGATGATCACTGAGAAAAGTTTGGGAGGCAACAGATCAAAGGAAATTGGGGTTCCTTTGCAACGGAAGGAATTAGCGTTTCCCTTCTGGTAGATCGGAGAGTAGGGTTTCGGTGGCAAAATAGTGAGAATATATTTTGGGTGGCAAGGTTTGTCTGGAGAGAATCTCTGGTTGGATAGGAAAGGAAAGGCTAAATGACCATCTTCATATACCCAAGAGCGAGAGAAAATCCGATAACATCGAAAAAAAGACGGGAGTCAAATCCCGCGAAGGAAAAAAAAACAAGGAGCGAAAACCAGGGTGTCACACAAACGTCGTAGTTAGCAATGAACTAAGCAATTTCTCTCTTCATCCTAGTCCACCAGTGTCGGTGTATGAAAACATGGGTGTCATCATACCCTGACTTATACATAGACGGTTGCAGCCTTCCTGATGGCAAGGGCTTGCCGGAGGATTGTTTGTGTCAAGACACAAGACCATGAAGAAGACCTCCACGCATGTCATCGAGAAGTACTATTCTAATACCGAAGATCAAGATTTACCCTTGCCGGCAAGCTTCGTATCGGCAAGGTGAAGACCAAGACTCTGGTTGCCGGCAAGCTCCTTGCCGGCAAGCGAAGGCCTGGCAAGCTCCATGCCAGCAGGCTCTGTCTGTCTCACTACCGCTCCACCTCATCATCGGCTAGATAAGCACGTCTGATAGGTGTCGAGCGGGCAGGCAGTCAAACATAGCTGGCCAAGGCACGTGTCAGCATGCTACGCAAGGATTAACTTTAATGACACCCGTCCCTGGGACGTGTCAAGATAACAGGAGGGCGGCTGGACCGGTGATACAGATCTTTTGCCCAAAGCCTCGCCTCCCTGGCGTAGCACCTAATGGTGCATTTAATGTGTTTGTCCTACCCTGTTAGGAGAAAGACTTGGTGATGGTGCAGTCACTGTTCATACCCTGTAATGACCGTATTAGCCATTGTGGTAACCCCTTGGCCTATAAAAGGAGGCCCACGGCTACAGTTAGAACGGTCAACACCTAGTCCAATTACGCGTTGTAGCTACACTTCCCACGCACCTTGCCGGCAAGCTGCGCTCCTTTTAACTTGAGCTCATATACAATCTAACCACGAAAGCAGGAGTAGGGTTTTTACGCTCATAGCGGCCCGAACCTGGATAAATCATTGTTGTTCTTGCATCAATTAGCCCTGCTCTTCGTAGCACGCAGATCCTGTAGCCGAATCGCAAAGGGATCCTCTCGATCCCATAGATCGTCGTTTTCCCACGATATCTTTGGCGCGCCAGGTAGGGGGTCATGTGTTATGAATCAGTGTTCATAGTGTGAGGTTTAGCCCCATCACCTTCATTGATGGCGCCGAAGAAGAAGAGTGGAGCCGCGATGGCTCCCACCACCTCCAAGCGGCATTCCTAGGCGTCCGCAGGCGGCGCAGGCGGTGCAGCCGGCGCTAGCGCTACGGCTGGGACGGCCGGGGTAGGAGGCGCCGGCGGTGCGGGTGTCCAACATCCCCACTGTTCCGGCGATCGCAATCGCCACATCGGAGATGGCACAGGCGGCCAACTCCAACGACGTTCTGGTGAGCACAGTCACCGTAGCAATACGGTTTGGACCGGTGCAAGCCAGGACCCAGCCGACGCGATGTCCAAGGACGGAGTGGCAATGTCCAATAATGTTGCGGTGGGACGTGTACCACGACCATCGCAAGATGGGCGCGACACGCTTCCCCGCGGTGCTGGTGGCCCTAAGCGGCGTCAAGCCGGCCCTGAGCATCGTCCCCACGATGTTCAGGCACCACCACCACCATGCGAACCCGTTAGTGAGCATGCACCACGGCAGCAGGTACGTGGCGGAGCTCCTTCTGGTTCTGTCAGAAGTCGAACCCCATCTCATTCTATGCTTGCCGCCATGCCAACCACGGCGGCAGAAGCCATGCCGCGGGTTCAAATGCTTTTGAACTTCCCGCCAGCTCCTGACAAGATGGACAAATGGAGGGCCACCATCCAGAGTCTCGTCAGTTTTGCCGACCCCGGCAAGACACCGGGGGTGGGACCCTCTAAACGACCACCCATAGTGTCGGCTGGACCATCTGGCTACCGTGCCGGAGACGGTGTGCCAACGGTGCAGTCGCCTCCACCTCAACAACCACTAAGGTGGCAAGCTCGCCGATCGGATGACCAGGACGTGATGTCCATGGCATCGTCGGATCCGCGGGGTCACCAAGATCAGCGCCAAGTGCTCCATGAATGGCGCATCGAGGACGCCCGTACGAAGATCGAGCGGCGCCGGGAGGCACGCCGTCTATCAGACGACCGTGCCGGGCCGGCAGCAGACGTGCCAGTGCCAGGGTACCCTGGGTGTTTACCTTACGAGGTAGGCTGCCCAGCGTTTAGTTGTGAGCTGTGGCAGGTTTGCTGGCCGCCCACCGTGCTTTCAAGCCGGAGCTGCCCGATAGGTACAATGGCACGCTCAGTCCGTCAGAGTTCCTTGGCATCTACATCATTGCGGTGCAGGCTACCGGGGGGCGGGACGACAAGATACTGGCCAACTTCTTCCCTGTCACAACCCTAGAATAATTGCTTGTAAATAGTTGCACTGGAGGTAGTCATGCATCATATTTAAATTCAAGAAACTTGAATTGAGGGAACTTTCAAAGCCTTAGAAAAATTTAAATAAAAAAAGGGCAAAAACCCTAAAACTTTATTCAATGATTCCAAAAATCCCTTCATTGATGTTTGATAATTTTGGCAAGGGTTTTGATCCAAACCAAAAAGATTGAACATTTTTAAAGAATTATTTTGGGCACTGAATTTAAATCATATCGTATTTGAATTTGGATTTATATTCTTAATATATAGAATATATTTTCAAATGTCTCTGACATATTTGTGTGCATTTGGAAAAGTCCAGTGAAGCCACATAAATATTTACAGAAAGTTTGGCATTGTTTTGAATTTACAAAACAGTGGCAAAGATTTAAATAAAAACCAAAAAAACAGAAAATAGAAGGAAAAAGGGAAAATGAAAGAACAAACCTGCACTTACCTGGCCCAGCTTTTGTAGCAGCCCAGCCCACCGGGGCAAAGCCGTCTTCTTCCTCGCGCCTCCTGGCAAAGTGCGTGGCGCGCGCATAGCAGAGCCGCGGCCACCTCCTGCTAGCCACGCAGCTGCTCCCCCTCGTCCTGATCTGCGCCATGCGATGCGCTAGGGCCCCTCCACCTTTCCGCTCACTCCCTACTCCCTCCCTCGTCCTCTTCCTCGCTCTCCCCTCATGGCCGAAACGCCATGGACGCGCCGCCGTAGAACCGCGGCCACCGTCACCACCTCACTCCCTCTCCATGACCCCGAGCTCCGCCTCGACGCCTGCTTCGCCTCCGTAGAGCCACACGTCACCGGATGCCATGAATCGTCGCCATCATCTTCGTCTTCAAGCTCGGGCACCGATGACCGCCGCCGCTCGATTCGTCTGTCCCAGGCCGTCCCCGAGCAAGCCAAGCCTCTCTTCACGATCTCTGTGAGCTCCTGCACCCGTCACCCATCTCCTGTGGTCGCGTTCATCCTCTAGCCACATTTTTTCCCTTGGCCGAAGCTCGCCGTCCGCCATGGCCGAAGCTCTGCTTGCTGCCGAGCTCGTCCCGCCTTTCGCTGCTGGCCGTCGCGCTCCCCGTGACCTAATGATGCTTCCCAGCTGTGCCTTTTGGTCGCAAGCACCCAACAGCCTCGCGCCTGCACACCACCGTAGCTCCGACCGCTGCTGCTGTCCCTGCTGCCGCCGCCACAGGCCATCCCAGCCTCCGGTGTTTTCCCTGCTGGATGCGGCGCACTGCCAGCTCGTTGTAGCTGCAAACCACGCGCGAAATGATGCTCTGTAGCGCCGTCCTGAGCAACGCCGGCGAGCCACCGCCGCGGGATTTGGTCACCGGCGGCTAAACGCTGTTCGCTGACGTGGACGTCATTAGCTTAGCACTAATCCCCCCCTAAGCCCATGACAAGTGGGTCCCGGAGTCTGCTAACTAGATTATTTAGGTTAATCTAACTCTGTTAGTTAACTATTTCTATGACACATGGGACCCAGTGTCAGGTTTGACTCAGAGGACGTCAGTGTTGACTATGCTAACGTCATAATGCAATTAACTGGAATTTCTTATATAGATTTAAATCTTAAAATTCTAGAAATTGTTTGAAACTTCTAAAAATCATAGAAATTCAACCGTAACTCCAAATGAAATAATTTATATATGAAAAATGATCAGAAAAATATGAAGAATCTGTTTATGCCATGTTCATGCATGTTTGAACAAGTTAACCCCACTGTTTAGGGCAAATCATGTTTAGGGCAAATTTTGTAAATAGTTTTGGAGTTGGAATTTGCTATAGGTTTGAATTCCACTTCAATTAGTATGACTAACCATTGCATTAGGTGAATTCGGCACCTTAAAATGACATATCATGCATTTGGTTGCGCATTGTATTGAATGTTGTTCCTTCTCTTTGTTTGTCGGTGTTGTTCCCTCTTGGTAGACGTTGTTTCGATGTTGAGATCAATGTCACTGATGAAGACACAATACTATCTTCAGAGTGCCAGGCAAGCAAACCCCCTTGAGCATCCCGATACAATCCCACTCTCTCACTCCTGCTCTCTTTTATTGCATTAGGACAACAATGATTCAACTGTTACTTGTTGCGGTAGTTGAACCCATTCCTTTGCATGACCTGTCATTGTCACAGTAAATAGCTAAACCTTCCTAGCATGATTAGGAGTTGCTTGAGCCATGTTGTGACTTCATCCATGCCATGCTTGCTATTGCTTAGAGTTGTGTCAGGTTTGATTCATCTGGAATGAATTGGAATGGTTGTGAACATGTCCTACTGTTGAGAGCTAAGTGTGTGAACACGATTTGGTAAAGGTAGCGATGAGAGGCCCTGTAGGACTACATGGTGGGTTGTCTCATTGAGACCGTCCTTAAGAACTGAGTTCTGTGTATGTTATCCAAGACTAGCTACTACCACACATTGGGTTCTGGTAACTCGACCCCTCTCGGCTTATTAATCGCCTCGATCTTTGTCCAGGAGTTGCAACTAGTTTCTGGTGTTTGTAGGATGTGTTAGTAGTCTACCAAGTGGCACCCGGTACAAGTGGGCTTGGGACAGACTAGGCACCGTGGCACGGTGTACCAAGCACAGTTCCATCCGGCGAGGTGCGCTTGGGAACCCTACGCACATCGTTTGGGGCCGTAATGGAAACTTCGGTCGGACTTCCCTTGCGGGTTCAGCCTCAGATAGGCGATAAACCTGGACTAGAGTCTTGCGTGGTTAGTCAGGTTGTGGCCGACACCCTCGCCAGGCTTCGTCTTGAAGGTTGCCGAGATACATGACATGTATATGGTGGTAAGTGGTGAGAGCATGTGTGAAGAAGTACACCCCTGCAGGTTTATCAAACTATTCGAATAGCCGCGTCCTCGGATATGGGCTACTTGGAGACTTATATGGTTCATAGATAACTTAAAGTGGATACCTTAAAATGCGCAAGATAAGTGTGAGTGCTATGGATGTCCTTCTCGTAGGGAGACGGGAGAGGATCCATAGTGGAGTATTGATTTGGTGAACTAGTGGTTGGGGCGCGGCCCTGCCGCGCCTCCTGGGTGGAATCTGTGCGGTGCCAGGTTGCAAGCGCCTCTTCGGCTGCATTTTTCTCTATTTACTACCACGCATGCATATATAACTGAGGACCTTGTTAATCAATGATCATAAAGCAGGTCGAATACCTCAAGAGTAGTAACTCAAATCATTATAGCTGAAAGCTGGTTCAATTTGGAGAAGTAGCAATCAGTTGTATAGCTGGTTAAACTATGTACTACACATATATTAAATGGTTCAAAATGAAGGGGACACAGTTTTGATAATGGCATACATTTTGTCCAAAAGTGGAGGTACAATTCCTCATAGGGTAAGGTTGAGTTAACGGCTCTGACAGGCAGCGTCGGTGACCCGACAACGCACTCCACAACGAGCTTGGCGAGGAAGAGGTTGTCAATGAGAAGGTGCTCCCTAAGCCCTTAAAACTGCAGCAACCAGAGGAGCAGCGGCGATCAGGCCTCCATCTCAAGTGTCTGAAAATAACATGAAGGGAAGCCAAATGAGTTCACACTACTTGATGTTCCACAAGTGTTAGCAACAACCAAAAGAAAAATTGGCCCAAAACTTGACTAAACATCTAGAAAGAAGCATTTCATCCACATCTGAAACTTAAGAAAGATCTACTGACCAAGGCCAATAGCTTCTGATCCTTTCATTATAAAAAACAATAGGCATTTTTTACACAATAAAAGTGCTGGTTGCTGCTAAGTAATATGCACCTTTTTTAAGATGCACACTCCAACGTGTTGGACTATGCTTATTGGTTATCGAGATAGAACAATGTTGGCTTATCATGAACCAACCAGGGATAGCTAGAAAAGATGCCAAGATCATGAGCTTGCTGTGTGTACATATGAGAGAGATGGTACCTTCATGAGCTAGCTGAGCGACCCAGGCCTGTCCTGAGAAGGATTGAACCAGGCTTCTCTACTGCCCGCGCACACTAATCCATTTAGGTAATACACACAATGCCAGGTTTGGGAGCGGCATGCCTTGCCTTCTTCAGTGGTGCACCTCTTGAGTGTTCATGTGTGCACCTATCTTGCTTATGGCATGTACCTTGTAGTTACTGAACAGGGGGTAGCCGAAACAAATAATGTTGAGTATCTTGTCAGCTCGGTCACATGGCTTGGGTGGTAGATGTACACGGGAAACTTGATGATCCCGAAATGACCTTGAGCCAGCCATGAAAAGATGAGTTTGTGAGTAAAAATAATATGAAGATGCAGTATGTACACATATGGTCATTGTCTCTGATTTAGAATCTTAGATCAAAGATAGCGAAAGTTAACATGGATATGCATGCAATTCCAAGGGGGCAGAGTAGACAGAGCATTTCATCTTTATCTTTACTATTTGATCTATCACTATCTGCTACACTAATTTGCAGACAATGTAAACCCAGTGATTCAGGCAGCCAAGAGTGTGAGAGACTGAGAATAGCGACAAATGAACCCACTTTGCTTCATCAAGTTAGCACAGTCATATCCAATGAAATGCAAAGTATCAAATAAATAATAGTGATTCCTGGATGCCACTTTCACAGCTGATCTAGGGAAAGCAATAAGCAACAGTATATTGAAAAACATTTCAAGCAACCATTACATCTCATAAAAACAACAAAATTAATTGGTCAACCGACCTTAATGAAATACATCTTGTGTAATATCTAAAAGCCAAATAACAAGTAGTGCTTGCCCAATCTCTCCGAGAACGAATAACTATCTGGAGAGGTGTTTGTGAAAATAATTCCTAAAGGCAAGTATCTTTGATGGCTAATATAATCTGGGCATTGTTTGTTGCGCTAAATTACAATTTTTCTTGACAATATCATGATGTTACAACAATATCCGATGAACTATATATAGATCATTTTGTTAAGTCAACCTTGCCATACAACAACAGCAAGGACCTAAGCTGGGGAGGTATTCACCTGGGCTTGTAGCGTCGGTGGAGTCGAGTGTGCCAAGACATGTGGGGCACCTAGTCCCTGGTCCAAGTCTGACCAGGACTGCTAGCGAACTCCCAAAGGCCTAGAGATTATTGGTGAGGATCAAAAGTAAGAAATATATCCATCAGTAAAAGGGCAACGGCTTCCTCCTATGCAGTATTACACCATTATTACTATTTGTCAGAAAGGTCTAGAGTTACCGGCTTCAAGGTGAGCGAAGTAATGCTTTTCCCTTAGAAAAATTCTTTTGTGTAATACACAGTAGCCCCCGAGACGCTGAATGGCTTGAGCAAAGCCCGTCAGAGGATCGAAAATCAATATCCCGGATACTAACATGCGTAGAATAATGCACAGGCGTCATCTTCGGCCGCAGCCACCAACGCCGAATAGTTGGCCGAGCTGAATCGGAAGTTGAAGAGCTCCGAGGACGACCTGAGCCTGGTGAACAAGAGGTTTGATGAGGCGCAAGGTAAGTCCGAGCTGTAATGTTGAATACAGCCGTTGTTTGGTAAGCAGGGTTCGAAGTATCCTAATGGATTTAACTGATCTGACGACAGCCGCCTCCGCAGAGGTGGAAAACCTCAAGGCCGCACTAAAGACGGCTCAGTTGGAAGCGGCGGAGCAGAGGTCGGCGGCCGAGAAAGCGGCCACCGAACTGGCTGTGGAGCGAACCACGAGCCAGAAGCACGAGGCCAGGGTGCTGGAAGTGCAGCAAGAGCTCGGGGATGCCGTCACAAAGTGTGAGGCCCTCGAGCAGAAGAATAAGGAGCAGGCTGCTGAGCTGGCCTCATTGGCGGCGGTGGCCAAGCAAGCGCGGACAGAGGCGCGCGGCTACCAAGAGGAGCTCCGCCAAGTCAGGCTCATTGCGAACGGTAAGCCGTACTTGCTGCAAAGTATCTTTGGAGGTAACAGGTTCACGTTGCTCACGTGAGTATGGCGTTCCCCAGGCGCCTTTGTGGACCTCCCGAAGAGTGCGGCGGACGCGGCCAGGTTCTTCGCCGCTCAGGAGGGTCGGCCCGAGAAGAGGCTGTTCTGGGCACAATTTCAAGCGCCCGAACACCCTCCCCTCCTGAATAATCAGATGAAGCAGCTGATGGAGCTGCATCGGATGGCGGAGCCCATGATGAAGGACCTCTGCGTCAAGTTGTGGCCTTCGGAGCCGCTGCCGAGCAGCTATTTTGGGCTGGTGCAGAGGCTGTACGACGTCGTGCCCCGAATTGATGCGTGGAAGCTCTCCGCGTGCATTGAAGGAGCTCGGATGGCCTTCGGCAAGACGATGGCCACCGGACCTCCACCCCCTGGAAAGGAGCATAGGCGCCCCGAGCAATATTTTCCCATCGTGATGGATGGTGCTCGGGCAATAGAAGCCCAGTGCTCGAAAGATGTAATTTATGAGTAGATAAGTTATCCGAGGAGTTTAAAACCTTTGGCTTTACTTGGAATGCACTGTGTTGGCTGTATATAATGTCTGCTATGTTAATTTTGACTCCTCTGCGACAGTTTCTTAACTGAAAGTTACCAGTCATCGGCTTCAGCCCCCAGTGCAGATACTGCCTGGGGTGTTTTCCTCGTTACATCATAACCCTTAGCCGACGTCTCGGTGCCCGGAGGCGGTTGTATGTACGGAAAACAAGGCAATCAAACTATGTGGTTTTAGTGCTTTCACTTAGCCATAGGAGCTTGACTACGGGGGCTGGTGACTAGCCCCCAGTGTTTGTGATATTCGGACGAGCCGCGGTTGACACCATCATCACATGGCTTCTGTAACAGAGAACCCTTCGTTTAACACGGATTGACCTCCAACGATCTTTGGTTTGACACGAGTCATCGGATCACCGACCAGTTCTCGCTTATTGTGACAGCCAGTTTTCGGCTTTCTCCACTGAGGTACTTGACCAGGCTAGCTAGAAGTACAATCGCAGTGGTTCTCCCTTTACCCTCTTAGCCGAACAGTGGGGAACATAAGAGGGTAAACACAGGAGACGGGCAACCCAACTATTGACCAAAGACGCAATTCGGAACTGATTAATATAGTGCAATATCCATGACGCCGAGCACATAAAAAAGTAGGTGCCGGGACAGAGTGTGAGGCAAGATTTATGTTCGAGCCCCCGGTCTATTAGCCGGTTAAAAAAACGATGTATCGTGATAGGTTACTTCGGCCTAAAAAAAGCGGAAAGGAATATGCGAATGACTGCGCAAGTACCAGAGAAAAATTGGTCTTTATTTCCTTTGAATATGTGACGTCCAACCGTACAATCCGGATTGCCGAAGTAACTTTTATAGATACATAAGAGTAAAGGTTTACACAGGGCCTTCATGAGTGGTTTGATGTCCCTACTACGCCCTGCTGCACGTCTGCGCCTTTGCTCTGTAAGAAGCTTCCGTGTGAGCGGAGCTGTCGACTGTATGTTCGGCGGAGGTAGTAGTGTGCGGCAGACGAGCCCTTGGGAAAGGGTGTTGAGAAGTCGCCGTGGTGTATTAGTTTGACGCTGATCAGGCCCTAGATGGTGCCCGTTGTCGATGTTGATTCGAAGACATCTGTTGGCCATTGCTCGGTCGAACCGAGCTCTCGGTCTTTGTTTCATGTGTCCCCACAACTGCCCATGGAATTTAGAGCGCGAAATTGTGCACTCGAGGTACGTATTTTGCGACTAGGTGGGCCATGCTGTGGGGCGCGTACCCCTATTTTGAGTGAGCATGAGAGTGCTCCGGGACCGAGGCTGCAACTCGGGAGCGCTTGCGTGCGTCCAGTGTCTTGGCAGTAGACTGGACTTGCGACGCCTCTTCGGCGGCTTGGACTTCGGCGGCTAGAGCCGCCGTGTGTTCCTCTGTTCGGAGCGAGCGCTCGGTATTACCGTTGATGGTAATAACGCCCTTTGGTCCTGGCATCTTGAGCTTCAGGTATGCATAGTGCGGGACGGCGTTGAAGCGGGCGAACGCAGTCCGGCCGAGGAGTGCGTGGTAACCGCTGCGGAAGGGGACAATATCGAAGATCAAGTCCTCGCTGCGGAAGTTATCGGGCGAGCCGAAGACAACCTCCAATGTCACGGATCCCGAGCAGCGTGCCTCGACACCTGGGATTACACCTTTAAAGGTGGTGTTGCTGGGTTTGATTCTTGACGGGTCGATCCCCATTTTCTTCACTGTATCTGAGTAAATCAGATTGAGGATGCTACCTCCGTCTATAAGGACTCTGGTGAGGTGAAATCCGTCCACGATGGGGTCGAGCACCAGAGCCACCGTTCCTCCATGGCGTATACTGGTCGGATGGTCTCGACGGTCGAAAGTGATCGGGCAAGCCGACCACGGGTTGAATTTCGGGGCTACCGGCTCTAAGGCGTAGACATCCCGAAGTGCGCGTTTCCGCTCCTTCTTCGGTATATGCGTGACGTAGATCATGTTCACGGTTTTGACCTCTAGAGGGAACTGCATTTGGCCTCCGTTGTTTGGCCCGCGAGGTTCGTCGTCGTCCTCGCTGCGGGGGCCCTTGCCCTGTTCTTCGTCTGTGACCTTGCCGGCCTGTTTGATTACCCAACAGTTACGGTTGGTATGGTTAGTGGGCTTGTATGGGGTGCCGTGAATCTGGCAGGGCCTATCCAATATTTTATCCAGTGCAGACGGGCCGTCCCGGTTCCCTTTAGAGGGTTTTTTCCACGGTCCCGATTTCGAGCCGTTGAATCCGGCATTTACTGCTGCGTCATCGGCTTCACTGCCGTTGTTTGAGTGCCGGCGCTTATTGTTCCTATTGCGCCGGGGTTTCCCGTTTCCACCCCGGACCTCTGAAGTTCCGGGGTCTTCGGGGTGGTTGCTTCGACGAGCTAACCAGCTATCCTCACCCACGGAAAAGCGGGTCATTAAGGAGGTAAGGGCCGACATTGTTCTCGGCTTGTCCTGGCCGAGTTGGCGGGCGAGCCACTCGTCCCGGATACTGTGTTTGAATGCCGCAATCACTTCGGCATCCGGACAGTCGATGATCTGGTTCTTCTTGGTCAAGAACCAGTTCCAGAATTGCCGGGCTGACTCCCCGGGCTGCTGAATGACATGGCTCAGGTCATCGGCGTCCGGTGGTTGAACATAAGTGCCTTGAAAGTTAGCTCGGAATGCATCCTTGAGCTCTTCCCAGCTCCCGATGGTGTTTTCGGGTAGGCTGTTCAGCCAATGCCTTGCTGGTCCCTTGAGTTTCAATGGTAAGTACTTAATGGCGTGGAGGTCATCTCCTCGGGCCATATGAATGTGGAGGAGAAAATCCTCAATCCACACAGTTGGGTCAGTTGTCCCATCGTAGGATTCTATATTGACAGGTTTGAACCCCTCGGGGAACTGATGCTGCATCACCTCGTCGGAGAAACACATTGGGTGTGCGGCGCCCCTGGTCCGGGCCACATCGCGCCGAAGATCGGTTGTCATCCGGGCATGGTGCTGTTCCCGAGCTCTGTCGTTCCTGTCGCGCCAGGCTTGGTATCCGTCCCGTCCAGCGGGCGCGTGTCCTGTGGATCCATAGATGGATCTTGACTGGATCCCTCTGGCATTAAGGTTGTGGCGCAGATCGTATCGGTCGTCCGGTTGAACCGGGTCTTTGCCTGCTCGGCGAGGAGGTGTGGGTGGGTATTCGGCTTCCCCGACCGCCCTGTCCCGTCCTCGAGGGGGGCAGGCGGGAGTTCGGCTTCCACAGCCGGTCTATCCTGCCCTCGAGGAGGGCGGTCGGGCTGGCTTGCGTACGTTCGTCTGGGAGACATGGGCTCTAGGGCCTCATCCTCAAATTCTGGGAGTAGGCGCCGCCGTGGATAACTCTTGTATTGACCCTGACGTTGATCGTCAAGGCCCTCTTCGGTGGCTAGGACCATCGTCCATCTGTCGTTGAGTGTATCTTGTTTGGCTTTTAACTGTTGTTGCTTCCTCTTCAAGCTTCGGGCCGTGGCGATGAGTTGCCACTTGAATTTCTCTTGCTCCAGGGGATCCTCCGTGATGATGAAGTCTTCGGGTCCGAGGCTATCCTCCTCTTCGGACGGAGGGAGGTAATTACTGTCCTCGGAATCCTCGAGGTCCTCGGGGTCACCCTGGTCTTCAAGCCCTTCAGGGGCGTCATGGTGCTGCTCGGGGGTGTTGTCGCCGAGCTCCCCCATGTTATCCGGAGTGTCGTTCTCTCCGGTGCCGTTTGTGTCTGTGTTGTTTTCCTTGCCCTTTCCTCGCCCCCTGGCTCGCCGTCGTCGACGTTTGGGCGGTTCCTCGGCTGGGCCGTTGCCATCCTTCATAGTCGTGTCGCCGTCCTTTTTGGGGGTGTCGACCATGTAAACGTCGTAGGTGGAGGTGGCGGTCCACTTTCCGGTGTTGGAAGTGGCTAGGAAAGGAGACGTATAGGGCGGGACGTCGATATCCTCGTCCATGTCATCAGCCTCCTCGGAGGCGTAGTCCAGCATGTCGGTTAAATCTTCGACAGTGGCTACCAAGTGTGTTGTGGGTGGGACGCAAAATTCCCCGCGGCCGGCTTCCTGTCCGACCTGCTCCTGGTCCGAGGACGGGCCATCCGCGATAGTTATACTCTGGATCCGATCTAACATCTTGCTTAAAAACGAGAGGTCAACCGGATTCACGTTCGGGCATCCGTCGGAGTCGAGCTCCGGCGTGCCGACACTGTGAATGTGTTCGGCCAAGGGTGACCCAATCGACCGCTACGCCACTCACCCGACCTCGGGGAGGTCGTCTCCCTCCTCTCCGGTCACCGATCCGCCGCCACTGCCCACGATCAGCACGTCGTCATTACTCCACTTCCACCGCTCAAATTTGGCCAGTAGACCACTTGTGCACCCACTCATCGATCCCCGTCTCCAATTTGACACAAGAAGACCTCTCCGGCGAGATCCAACCTCACCCGAACCACCGTCCGCCGGCGACGACCTCGCCGTCGTTCTGGTGCTCGCCGGCGACCACCACCGCCTCCCACCGACGCGGAAGGACTCCCTGAACATGCTACGATCATCGCCGCTCGCTGAAACCCCGGCGATCGTCGCCGGTGATCACCGCCGTCTCTCTGTTCTCGCGCGTGAGCGCGTTCAAATTTGAACCTGACGGGTGGACCCCACCCGTTAGCGTTTTATTCTTTTCCGTTTAAAACAGAAAGCGTATTCTGTTCGTTTACGCGTTCTGAGTTAAAAAGCGTATTCTGTCCCGAAACGTTTTCTTTTATGTTCTTATAATAAAAGCAGATTTGACCACAACTTTGACTGCTTCTAGTTTTTAAACCACAAATCCAAATGGCTTGATTCATTTTTTGAAATTCTTATTTTTATCTCTAGTTTTTTTAGTATTTATTTAAAAATATTTTGAGACAACTTTTGGTACTCTTGCAAAATTTTGAATTTGAATTTGAATTTGATTTTCCAGATAAGGAAGAGGGAAACTTTGCCGGCAATTTCGAGGGATCAATTTCTGACTACTTTGATCAAGGCAAGCATTTTTGAACTTGGGATATGGTGATTGCATTTGCATTGCATGGTTGCATCGGTTTGGAGTTGCACCATATGTGTAGTATATCACAAGTGCATGCATGCATGGTCATATCATTTTTATAGTTGCCTGCACTTCACTCAAGTGACTTTCTACCGTGAATAAAAGATGTGAGACAACCAGGAGTATAACTCCTGCCTTGGACGTGCCGGTTGGCACGGGCTGTGCTATGACACGACGGTGTCACCGTGGCATGTGAGACATGCCAGTCATAATAACAACACCTCCTGAGTCGACCTAGATCGAGTCTTGTTCCGTCTCACCTAGCTAAACACCGTGCTGCCACGGGTCTTCCCGCGAGGGAAGTATGGTTTACTAAGTTGCTAACCCCTGTCTATGTACACACCACATAGAGGGCCGTGATGAGGGTTTCCACGGCCATGGACTAATGCCCGTCATCAGGTCAGGGGGCATGGGTGTATCCGGCTGGGCCGAGAGGGGGGCACCCCTTGTAATCTGTGTGTATGAATAGTGATCCCATGCTAGTCGAGACGATGGTATCCCCGACTTAGAGTTTCTCTTGAACGGTGCTTTGGGTGATTCCTGGCTTCCGAAAAGTTAATCTGGTGTGTGCTGGTCAGGCGTGTTTTCAACCTAAAGACCGTAATGGGAATTAGCCAGCGTCACGGTGCTGGCTAAAGAAATCTCATACACGTGGGTAAAGAGCACACCCTCTGCAGAGTTATATCTATTCGAATAGCCGTGTCCACGGTCAAGGACGTTAGCTGGGAAGGGTCAAGTGTCGGTCCCGGTCGGTCTTCGGAGGAAATAATTAATTTGAGCATGAATTATTTTTGTAGGATAATCATTGTCACCCTAATGCCATCATGTATAATTTTTGTTATCATAGATGTTGTTGACATAAGTATTATTATTACTATGCATATTATTATGGACTAACCCGTTTCTCTTATTTTATTTCCTGAGTGTCTCAGGGGCTGGCTGGACTACCCCGGACACTCGGTTTTATTTCTTTTCAAGACCTCTCGTGGCGTCGCTTGAGTTCTCGGGCGGTCCTGTCTCGCCCGATTCTCTTTTAGACACCCATTTGGCATTTCTTTTCAAGACCTCTTGTGGCGTCGCTTGAGTTCTCGGGCGGTCCTGTCTCGCCCGATTCTCTTTTAGACACCCGTTTGGCATTTCTCTTGGATACTCGGGCGGTCTTGTCTCGCCCGATTCTCCACTTTATATTTTCTTTTGGATTCTCGGGCGGTCCTGTCTCGCCCGATTATCCACTTTTAACTTTCTTGGTTTGTCACTAACATTTTATTTACTCATACATCTGCACATGCTAATATTTATCATGCCATAATTTAATTTCTGCCAACATATGCATCTCATTTAATCCAGCATGAGCATATGCATTCGGTATATCTTTTGTTCATAATGTTTGCAAGTACATTCAAAAGTAATCACTGGCTTGTCCCTGGCTATTTCATTGGCCAGACCTGGAGGAGGACGAGCTTGTGGAGGAAGATTGCGCTAGCGAACCCGACGCTTAGAGGTGTCCCAGTCAGTCAACCCGTGATCTTGGAGTCGACCACATGTATCATCCGCTGTGTTTCCGTTACACCAATAAAATAGTCAAGCCTCACACTGACGCTTGACTTTATTTTATTGTATCAGTGTTGTTCTACCACCACACCACTGTGTTATTCCACCACCGTAGTATATTGGCAAGGTTGTAATAATTGTTGAGCACTTTGACTCAACCCTGTGTAATATTATATTTGTACTGGTTATCTATATCAAGGAAGTCTACCAGTTGTTCTTGGGGCTGGTATGAATTGAGGCTATTTTGTGATTTATCCCAGAAATGGGCCTGACAATCCTTGGTACCAGAGCCAGGCTGACTGTAGGAAACCCTAGGCACGAACGCTAGTAATAGAGTCAGTACTATCATTTTTAGCATGCATCTCATGCATTGTAACAATTTTCCTTGGTCATCATATACTTATGACATGATTATTTGGATTTTTGTCTACTGCTGTAGATGTCTGGTGGCAGCTGTCTGTCCCAGATCTTCGCCAACGAGCCTGCGGGATTTTCCCGTCTTCTCGCCGTCATCGCTAGAGATGCGATGAGATCTCCGAGCCGTCCGGAGTACACCGTTTTCCCCGATAGGATCACGGACACTCTGACTATGTACCAGGCCTCGATATATATTCGGGGTGGAAGTGCCTTGTCATATCGCAACTATCGCTTTGTGGGGAGAGTCATGCCCTCTGAGAGGCATGCTGTCCAGATGGCTACCCGTGAGGCCATCGCTCGTCTTAGGGACATTCTTCCAGTCATACAGACACGTCCCTATCACTACCTTCCATGCCATGTTCCATACACTAGCCACTATGCTTTCTCTTGCACCGCGGGAGAAAGGGACGAGGCGATCGAGCCCCTTGTTCAGTATATCATGGCTCTGGAGTCAGTCTTCACCACACTGGTGGACGACCATCTCGCTGCACGGATGGACTTGGCTCGTACGAGGATTCCTCGCAGGAGTGAGTTCCGTTCCCCGTCACCACGCGCTCCTCGCATTCCGACTCCACCATATGACCCCCCTACTCCACCCGTGGTTCGACGCTCATCCCCGAGTGATGAGGCTAGTCGCTTGGCTGCACCCACTCTAGTTAGAGCATCACCGCCAACGAGCACAGTGCCACCACGAGCAGGCGTGGCATCGACAGCTGCCCGACTGGAGACCATCCCCGAGGAGGAGGAGGAGGTCGAGTCTTCAGCACCTCGTCTGGGACTTACCCTCAGCAGGGCCTACGATGTCCCGGACACTCCGTGATGGCAAACGAGGCATCCACACCGCAGTCGTCTTTTATGAGAGTGCAGTTGTAAAATATTTATTTTCTGTTTCTTTTCTTTTTTGTAAGATGGCGAGTAGTAGACTTGGACCGCAGCGTGCTTTGGGGACGGAGTAGCGCACTAGTTTAAATAAGTGGTCATGTAGTATATAGCTGCGGCAGGCATATTGTATAATTAAACCATGCATGTATAATTAAATCTTGCATGTATAATTAATCATGCTTGTATAATTAAATCTGCATGTGTATTATAACCTGTTGCGCCCATGAACTTACATTTTTGGGAGGGAAATTATTTTCAGTCTTTTAAAAATTTATTTCCTTCCTTTATATATTTTCTTTTCTCATCGGTGTTACACAAATACCCCAGAAAGAAAATGCACTGCCCCTGGACACGTTCCATGCCCAGTCCGCCAGAGGATAACTTTGCACAGATGGGAAATAATTTCACACAAGGACAGACAAGTCAGCAGAGCAACGATTCAGCATTTTCACAAGTATGCCGTCTGTATGAGCAAAGTCAGCAGCGGCACCAAGAAATGATGCAACACTTAATAAATATGGGAAATCACCAAGGACAGCATTAGCACATATCAAAATTATCTGAGCTCCAGAGGACCAATCCAACTATATTTTCTCACACAGACAAACCTCTGGAGGCAGACGATTGGCTGCGTGATATGGAAAGGAAATTGGTTATAGCTCAGTGTACGGACCAGGAAAAAGTGCTATATGCTCCGCACTATTTTCTGGAACAGCAGCATCATGGTGTGAAAATATATGCCACACTCATCCCAATGGAGCATATATGACATGGGAACAGTTCAAGGAAAACTTCCGGGGAGCACATATCCCCAATAGTATTATGAAATTGAAGAAAAGGGAATTTGAGGATCTCAAGCAACGAGGTACCACGGTAACTCAGTACCTAGACCAGTTTACTCAACTGGCCCGGTACGCAAACGATGAGTACATGACAGAAAACAAAAAGATGGAGAAATTTCTTGATGGGCTCGTTCCATCTCTGAAGTGCCAACTGGTGATCCACACCTTTCCAGATTTCAAGACACTGGTAGACAAGGCAATTATACTGGAGAACGAGCACCGCAACATGAATGAAATTCGCAAACGCCGTATGACCCAGTCAATACAAGTGCGCAACAACAGGCCCCAAAATGAATTTCAGAGGCCTGTGGCACCACGACCAGTAGTTCCAACACCACGACCGCAGCAGAATCGCAGCACCTTCAACAACAGGACCAAGGACAGAACATTCCGTCCTGGCGTTACCTGTTTTTCCTGTGGAGAAGAAGGGCATTATGCCAGCCAATGCCCAAAGCAGGGGAATAATGTTCAGAAGCCCAACAACAATGGCCGCAGTGTTAATGCAGCCCCACGATGCAGCAACTCCAACAACAATCAAAGGAAGGGATAGGTGAATCACGTGACATTTGAGGAAGCGCAAAACGCACCGGACATCGTGTTTGGTACGTTCCCTGTCAACACAATTAATGCTACAGTTTTGTTTGATTCTGGAGCTTCCCATTCATGCATCTCTAAAAGATTTGCTTCGGAGAATCAGTTTCTTTTCCGCCTTTGCAAAATTCAATGGTTATTCAGTCCCCGGGATCGAAGCAAAGCACACAATGGTACTACAAGGATGTGAAAATTGAAATCAAAGGAATGAAGTTTCTAGCCAATCTCATTGTACTAGAAGCAGTCGATCTGGACGTTATTTTGGGAATGGACTGGTTGACCACAAATAAAGGTTTTATAGACTGCTACAACCGTACAGTGACTCTCACAAATTGTCAAGGGAAGACAATAAAATTTGGCACAAGGAAGATTTCTACTTCACAGGGAAAATTAAATCAAGTGGATATGACAGAGTTGAGCAAGGTTCCTGTGGTGTGCGAATACCCTGATGTATTTCCAGAGGAGCTACCAGGCATGCCACCGGATCGTGAAATTGAATTTGTTATTGAGCTAGCGCCGGGAACGACACCCATTTATAAGGAGCCTTATCGTATGGCTCCGACAGAATTGGCTGAGCTAAATAAACAAATTAAGGAGTTAATGCAAAAAGGTTATGTTTGACCCAGCTCATCACCATGGGGATCGCCGGTTTTATTTGCTAAGAAAAAGGATGGTACCCTGAGGTTATGTATTGATTACAGGGCAGTCAATATGGCTACCATCAAAAATAAATATCCACTGCCAAGAATCAACGACCTGTTCGAGCAACTGGCAGAAGCCAAGGTATTCTCAAAAATAGACTTGAGGTCAGGCTACCATCAATTAAGAATCCGATCGTCAGACATACCCAAAACTGCCTTTACCACCAGATACGGATTATATGAGTTCACAGTGATGCCCTTCGGTTTGACCAACGCTCCTGCTTATTTTGTGCATCTCATGAACAAGGTCTTCATGAAATATTTGGACAAGTTCGTGGTTGTGTTCATCGATGATATACTTATTTATTCCAAGACGCCAGAAGAACATGAGCAACATCTTCGGATAGTCCTGGAAGAATTACGAAAAAATCAACTATATGCCAAATTCAGCAAATGTGAATTTTGGTTACGAGAAGTTGGTTTTCTGGGACACGTACTGACACAGGATGGGATAGCAGTGGACCCAAGCAAAGTGAAAGATGTCTTAGGGTGGAAGCAACCCACCAACGCAACTAAGGTCAGAAGTTTTCTTGGTCTGGCTGGCTATTATCGGCGATTTATTGAAGGATTCTCCGCCATAGCCAAACCCATGACTCAGCTACTCAAGAAAGATAAAAAGTTTGAATGGACCGAAGCTTGCGAGAAAAGTTTCCAAGAATTAAAGAAAAGGTTGACCACCGCACCTGTTCTGATCGTGCCAGATGTGCACAATTTTTTTGAAATATATTGTGACGCTTCCAGGA
Source organism: Elymus sibiricus (assembly GCA_039707655.1). Classification (NCBI taxonomy): domain Eukaryota; kingdom Viridiplantae; phylum Streptophyta; class Magnoliopsida; order Poales; family Poaceae; genus Elymus; species Elymus sibiricus. Next base: position 258,996,763 of record CM077676.1, read on the forward strand.
AGGGACTTGGATGTGTATTAATGCAGGAAGGAAAGGTCGTAGCATATGCCTCAAGACAGCTATGACGACACGAAGAAAATTATCCTACCCATGATTTGGAGTTAGCAGCTGTGATACACGCACTCAAGGAATGGCGGCATTACCTTCTTGGTAACCGATGCGAGATATACACGGACCACAAAAGTCTTAAGTATATCTTCACCCAGCCAGAATTAAACTTGAGACAGGGTCGATGGCTTGAGTTAATTAAGGATTATGATGTGGGAATTCATTACCACCCAGGTAAGGCAAATGTTGTGGCAGATGCTCTGAGCAGAAATCCATGCACCGACAATGATAGTGTGCAATTCTCACAGCATGAATTCAACCAGGAATTTGCCAAGCTTAATATGGTTCTAGTCACGGAAGGAACCATTGCCCATTTAGAAATAAAATCAACATTGGAGGATCAGATCAAAGAAGCTCAGAAAGGACACCCCAGCATCGAAGGAATTAAAAGGAAGGTAAATTTAGGCAAGGCATCTGAATTTACCATTGATAGTCAGGGAATCCTATGGTACGGAAAAAGGTTATGCGTACCCAACAAGGAAGAGCTAAAGCAACAAATTTTGGCAGAAGCCCACACAACTTCGTACTCCATTCACCCAGGAGGAACCAAGATGTACAAGGATCTACAGGAAATTTTTTGGTGGCACGGGATGAAAAGGGATATCACCGTATATGTCGCACGGTGTGACTCCTGTCAGCGTATAAAGGTGGAACATCAGAGGCCAACAGGATTATTACAGCCACTCAGAGTGCCTGAATGGAAATGTGATGTGATAGGAATGGATTTTATTGTTGGATTACCGAGGTCACGACACGGAAATGATGCTGTCTAGGTTATCACAGATTTATTAACCAAGGTGGCACATTTCATTCCGGTAAAAACCACATACTCAACACAGAGGCTTGCTAGGTTATACCTCTCCCGAATTGTTTGCTTACACGGAGTACCCAAGACCATAGTCTCTGACAGGGGCACTCAGTTTGTCTCTAGGTTTTGGGATCACCTGCAGCAGGCCTTAGGGACTCAGCTGGTTTTCAGCACAACATATCACCCACAGACCGGTGGACAGACTGAACGGGTAAATCAGATATTGAAGGACATGCTAAGAGCATGTGTGCTTACCTATGGAGCCAGCTGGGAAGACAGTTTGCCATATGCGGAATTTTCATATAACAACAGTTATCAAGCCAGTTTAAAAATGTCACCCTTCGAAGCCCTATACGGACGGAGATGCCATACCCCTCTCAATTGGTCTGAAACCGGAGACAGCCGAATCTTCGGCCCGGAAGTTCTCAAAGAAGAAGAAACAAAAGTGAAACTTATCTGAGACAAACTGAAAGCAGCTCAGAGCTATCAGAAAAGCTATTATGATCATAAACACCGTCAGATCTGTTTTGAACCCGATGAATACGTGTATCTTAGAGTATCCCCAATGAGAGGATTACAGAGGTTTAAGGTCAAAGGAAAAATGGCACCGAGGTTTATTGGACCATTCAGGATAATTGCAAGGAGAGGCAAGGTTGCCTACCAGCTGGAGCTACCCGCAGAATTATCGGATGTTCATGATGTGTTTTCACGTTTCACAGCTAAGGAGATGTGTCAGTAACCCAGAAAAGCAAGTCCAACATCAAGACCTGGATATCCAACCAGATCTTACATATAGGGAACGTCTTATAAAGATTTTGGCGGAGTCTGAACGGAGAACCCGACAGAGCGTGATAAAATTTTACAAAGTTCAGTGGAGTAATCACACCGAGGAAGAAGCAACATGGGAAAGAGAGGATCACCTGAGGGCTGAATATCCGTACCTGTTTGAGGGACATCTGAAATCTCGGGGACGAGATTTTTCTTAAGGAGGGTAGGTGTTGTAACACCCCAAAATAATTCCTTGGGATTTTCAAAATCTTTTCTTTAAAATAAAATGCTTTGAATTATTTTGGCCCTATTTTTCTTTTTCTCTTTCTTCTGTTCTGAAAATCATTTTAATTTTTAATTGGATTTCAAAATTTTAAATGGTTCTGATTTGGATGGTTATTTACTTGGGTAATTATTTATGGGAAGATCAAAAATATTTCTCTTTGGAAAAGTTTCTGGAATAATTAAAATTATTCCAAGGAAAGGACCCTTTTCACTTCTTTCAAGCCCTTCTAAATTCTCCCAATAATTTTTCTGTCACTTCTAAATTATCCCTCAAATCATTCTCACATTCTATGACAGTGTCCAATATTTTTCCTCTTCACAAAAAAATTTCTTCCATTTTAAATAAATTCCAAAGTTGGAATTTATAATTATCCTAGTTTCTTTGGTTTACAAAGGAACCATATTTTCTATGATTCTTCTGCAACCACAAAAATTATCCTAGCAACTAGACAGTACCCACAACCCATTTCACCAAAAACATTGGGTTCCACAGTTCAAAATTTTCAAATTTCATCCAGTTCAAATTTGGACCAGATTCAAACTTCCTGGCCAAAACCTATTTTTAATAGCTCCAAAAATTCTGAAACTTTGCCAGACTCTCTTTTATGATTCAACACCTCACCACAAAAATTGTCACAAATTCCTAAAATCCCTAGAACTCTCTGTCATTTCAACATACACTTGGTGGGCGTACTGTTCACCGCCGTCAGAAAATTCAGTTAACTGAATTAGGTTCAGAGAGAGAGGGAGACGTCATCGTGCACTCCACTCCATCGTCTCCCCTTCTCCTCTGGCCATTAATGGACCGCCAGGACCCCTCTGGTCAGTGGTCGCCGCCGACAGCACAGTGGCTGACCGGTGCAACGGCCACCGTGCTCAACCACGGCGGACCGAAGGATCGCCACGGCCATCGATGAGCATTCACTGGCCGCGCCGTCCAAACCTACCTCTCTCTCCACGCGGCACCTCCTCCGCATCATCGCCGCACCGTCCAAACCATCTGGAGCCCGCCTGGCAGTCGCCGGAGACGGATGCCGCCGCCGCACCCGTACGCAGACCTCGCCGTGGATAAGGCCGAAGAGCTCAAGCTCGTCCACGCCGACTCTTCCAGAGGACTCCACTGACCTCTCTTATCCTCGCACCGCCCTTGACCACCGCCTCTAACCACCTCGTCGGCCAGAGTAACTCCGACGTGATCCGCCCTCACTGGACCTCCTCGGATCGCCTATAAAAGGGCCTCCCGAGCTCCGTGCACTCTTCACACCACCTCCACTGCCTCCCAATCGACCGCTACGCCACTCACCCGACCTCGGGGAGGTCGTCTCCCTCCTCTCCGGTAACCGATCCGCCGCCACTGCCCACGATCAGCACGTCATCATTACTCCACCTCCACTGCTCAAATTTGGCCAGTAGACCTCTCGTGCACCCACTCATCGATCCCCGTCTCCAATTTGACACAAGAAGCCCTCTCCAGCGAGATCCAACCTCACCCGAACCACCGTCCGCCGGCGACGACCTTGCCATCGTTCTAGTGCTCTCCGACGACCACCACCGCCTCCCACCGACGCGGAAGGACTCCCTGAACACGCTACGATCATCGCCGCTCGCTGAAACCCCGGCGATCGTCGCCGTGATCACCGCCGTCTCTCTGTTCTCGCGCGCGAGCGCGTTCAAATTTGAACCTGATGGGTGGACCCCACCCGTCAGCGTTTTATTCTTTTTCGTTTAAAACAGAAAGCGTATTCTGTTCGTTTACGCGTTCTGAGTTGGAAAGCGTATTCTGTCCCGAAACATTTTCTTTTATGTTCTTATAATAAAAGCAGATTTGACCACAACTTTGAATGCTTCTAGTTTTTAAACCACAAATCCAAATGACTTGATTCTTTTTTTGAAATTCTTATTTTTATTTCTAGTTTTTTAGTATTTATTTAAAAATATTTTGAGACAACTTTTGGTACTGTTGCAAAATTTTGAATTTGAATTTGAATTTGACTTTCCAGATAAGGAAGAGGGAAACTTTGCCAGGAATTTCGAGGGATCAATTTCTGACTACTTTGATCAAGGCGAGCATTTTTGAACTTGGGATATGGTGATTGTATTTGCATTGCATGGTTGCATCGGTTTGGAGTTGCACCATATGTGTAGTATATCATAAGTGCATGCATGCATGGTCATATCATTTTTACACTTGCTTGCACTTCACTCAAGTGACTTTCTACCGTGAAAAAAAGATGTGAGACAACCAGGAGTATAACTCCTGCCTTGGACATGCCGGTGGGCACGGGCTGTGCTATGACACGACGGTGTCACCTTGGCATGTGAGACATGCCAGTCATAATAACAACACCTCCTGAGTCGACCTAGATCGAGTCTTGTTCCGTCACACCTAGCTAAACACCGTGCTGCCACGGGTCTTCCCACGAGGGAAGTACGGTTTAGTAAGTTGCTAACCCCTGTCTGTGTACACACCACATAGAGGGCCATGATGAGGGTTTCCACGGCCATGGACTAATGCCTGTCGTCAGGTCAGTGGGCATGGGTGTATCCGGCTGGGCCGAGAGGGGGGCACCCCTTGTAATCCGCGTGTATGAATAGTGATCCCATGCTAGTCGAGACGATGGTCTCCCCGACTTAGAGTTTCTCTTGAACGGTGCTTTGGGTGATTCCTGGCATCCGGAAAGTTAATCTGGTGTGTGCTGGTCAGGCGTGTTTTCAACCTAAAGACCGTAATGGGAATTAGCCAGCGTCACAGTGCTGGCTAAAGAAATCTCATACAAGTGGGTAAAGAGTACACCCTCTGTAGAGTTATATCTATTCGAATAGCCGTGTCCACGGTCAAGGACGTTAGCTGGGAAGGGTCAAGTGTCGGTCCCGGTGTCGGTCTTCGGAGGAAATAATTAATTTGACCATGAATTATTTTTGCAAGATAATCATTGTCACCATAATGCCATCATGTATAATTTTTGTTATCATAGATGTTGTTGACATAAGTATTATTATTACTATGCATATTATTGTGGACTAACCCATTTCTCTTATTTTATTTCCCGAGTGTCTCAGGGGCTGGCTGGACTACCCCGGACACTCGGTTTTATTTCTTTTCAAGACCTCTCGTGGCGTCGCTTGAGTTCTCGGGCGGTCCCGTCTCGCCCGATTCTCTTTTAGACACCCGTTTGGCATTTCTTTTCAAGACCTCTCGTGGCGTCGCTTGAGTTCTCGGGCGGTCCTGTCTCGCCCGATTCTCTTTTAGACACCCGTTTGGCATTTCTCTTGGATACTCGGGCGGTCTTGTCTCGCCCGATTCTCCACTTTATATTTTCTTTTGGATTCTCGGGCGGTCCTGTCTCGCCCGATTATCCACTTTTAACTTTCTTGGTTTGTCACTAACATTTTATTTACTCATACATCTGCACATGCTAATATTTATCATGCCATAATTTAATTTCAGCCAACATATGCATCTCATTTAATCCAGCATGAGCATGTGCATTCGGTATATCTTTTGTTCATAATGTTTGCGAGTACATTCAAAAGTACTCACTGGCTTGTCCCTGGTTATTTCATTGGCCAGACCTGGAGGAGGACGAGCTTGTGGAGGAAGATTGCGCTAGCGAACCTGACGCTTAGAGGTGTCCCAGTCAGTCAACCTGTGATCTTGGAGTCGACCACATGTATCATCCGCTGTGTTTCCGTTACACCAATAAAATAGTCAAGCCTCACACTGACGCTTGACTTTATTTTATTGTATCAGTGTTGTTCTACCACCACACCACTGTGTTATTCCACCACCGTAGTATATTGGCAAGGTTGTAATAATTGTTGAGCACTCTGACTCAACCCTGTGTAATATTATATTTCTACTGGTTATCTATATCAAGGAAGTCTACCAGTTGTTCTTGGGGCTGGTATGAATTGAGGCTATTCTGTGATTTATCCCAGAAATGGGCTTGACAAGTTTCTTGCGAAAAACTTATGATCTATTCATCAACAGTCGTGGCATTACAACAAACACGAGATGTGAAAGAATACATCTACACGTTCGTAGACCACCTAGCGATGACTACGAGCACTAGAGCGAGCCGAAGGCGCGCCGCGGTCATCCTCCTCCTTACCGGAGACGGGAAAACCTTGTTTTAGACAGTCGGGAAGTCATCGTGCTAAGGCCCCACATGCTTAGTCGTTGAATAGAACGTACATCCAAGTTTATGGAAACAAGTATCAATAATACGTTTGTATTTGCATAGTTTCGAGTTTTCCATCAAGGTATTAGTCACCCATGGTCGATATTTAGTTTGAATTACGTACACATACGTACTATGTAACTAGCCGTGCTTATTGACTTCCAAAGCTTAACTTTCACTCCTACTTACAATATGTCGAGTATTTAACAAAAAAACTACCACTTTCAACCAGCCCTAGCAAGAAACTATTGTACAAAAAAATATAAAAAACATACCAAAAATTTCTCAATCCGTGCGAAAAAACTACTACCAAGTGCCGATTAGGCTCATTTAAACCCGTTTATAACAGGGTTGGCCCACACGTCTGTGCTGACGAGGCACCTTAAGTCAACACCATTTGTTTGACCATGGTGTTGACTGTTACAACAGGTGGGACCCACATGTGAGCATCTATCCTCTTCTTCAAACAGTTCATATGCATGTTCGTCGCCGGCGCCGGTGATGGGCGAGCTGGCCGCCGGTCCGCCGACGGGCCAGCCGCCGCGCTGGCCTCCGCACGGGCTGGCTGGCTGGCCTGAGCGCGGCTCACGCGAGAGCAAGACGCCGCACTGGCCTCCACCCGAGCTGGATGGCTGGCTTTAGCGCGGCACGCACGAGCAAGCCGCCGCACCGCCGTGCCAAGCTAGCTAGCAAAGCTTGCACACAAGCAACTGGATGCATCCAACAGGTTCTGTGCTAGCTTGGCTAGCTAGCGGCCGCCAGCGCCGCGTCGACCTGGCTTCCGGGCTGTCGCAAGATGGGCTCCGCGTTGCCGACGCTTTTGACCTTGCCTGCAGCCGGCGGCGGTGGGTGCCTCCCATGGCTGAAGATGACTAGGTGGACGGGCCGGAGGTAGGAGGTGACTCAGGGAGAGACTGACATGTAGGTCCCACAAGTCATAACGCCTAACTTGCCGGTCAAACAGACGGCGTTGACTTAAGGTGCCACATGGGTTCAAACGAGCCTAATCGGCACTTGGTAGTTTTTTGCGATGGATTAAGAATTTTTTGGTATGTTTTTGCTAATTTTTGTAGAGTGGTGGTTTCTTGGCACGGCTGGTTGGAAGTGGTAGTTTTTTGTTATATACTCCAATATGTATAACAAAGAATCTACTAGTAACAAATAGCAATACTTCATTGTGTTGTAATGATCGCAGGAGTCAAGCACTCAATGCATGGTTCTGGGTTTGATACGTGCCCAAAGCACGGCCGCATTTTTTAATATATTTTGTTAACCTTGCTGTGAGCGACATTGTGTCGTCGTGCCCGAAAAAAAAACTGTGTTAATCATACCGCCTGCGTGAGAGAGTCTGGTTCTATTCTGCCTACTGGAGCACACTTTTCGAAAAAACCAAAGATAATCGTACACGCACATAAAACATTTCAGAATATTTCAGTGGAACTCTAGAAACAAACAAGTGAAATTACGTTGTGAATATGGCTCATTTTAGACTGGGCCATAAATTTTGTCCATTAAAAAAATCAGTGGTAATCATATTCTTTCACTAGTGATCTAAACGCTCTTATATTTCTTTACGGAGGGAGTAATATTCTTTCTTGTGGCATAGTTGAAATATACGTATACATGTTAAATTATTTTGAGTTTTTTAAGAAAACTTTCTTTGTACACTGGTAGTTTGACTTTTGAAAGTCCGATGGACGTGTCGCACGACAACCTAGGTGCACCGGATAGCCAAGCCACTTGCACGGGTTTTCCCTCCCGTATATTTTGCACGCGCCGTCATCTCGTGGCTCACGTGAGATCAGGCCGGGAGGTGCCATTTGAGAAGGGAGAGGACTTATTAATACTATATATCGCAGCAGCGTTTCTCGCCTGCAAGCCGCCCCTCGCTTGCTGCTTCCTCAGCGCCTCCCAATTAAGCCGGAGGAGCCAGAAAAGCCTGGCGCCGCATTAGGAACATTGCAATATGGCCCTGGACCTAAAGTATGTAGCTTGTGCCGTTGCATGCATGGACTTCGCTCCTTATAGTACTGGAGTACATTGCACGCATGGACTTCGCTCCTTACATTGGATCGGCTCAAAGTCGCACTACGATCAGCTCTAAACTCTATAAAAAAACATCCTCTTTGATGTGATTAGTGTGCACGTCACCTTCGCTGATGAACAGGCTGCTAGTGTGCGCGTGAGAGGAGCGGCTGAGTAGGTCAGCTACGCACATGAATAGAGCAGCAAGCAGGTCTGCAGTACGCAGGTGTACTTTTCGTGCATTGATAGTACAGCGATGGTTCTAGAGAATAGTAGTACTACCGTCCACTAGCAACTATAGCTCCTTGGTCTTGAGATTCAAAAGTTCAAAACTGCTATGTAGTGGTACTAGTACTAGTACTCCTACTCCCTCCCTTCCGGTAGATGTTCATTGGCTGGGACGAATTAATCTTTTTTAGAAACTGCCCAATTATCGCATAGGTTTTTCTCCACAAAAACTGTGCTCGACGTGGTATTAAATCTCAGTCTATTGGACTCATGGCCGCATGCATGCCCCTCTCTCTCATCTCATGGCGCATGCACAAGTCAGTCATCATTTTTTTATCTCGTTTTAATGGCGACTTCACTGCGTGGATGCAGCCGAGGGAAGGAAATGAGCAAATACTTGGCTCCGTGATTTATTTATTTCGAGAACAGCAGCCAAGGAATTAAATGCAACGTATCAATCAAAAAGACCACAACGCTTCAATCAAGCCGGCCTCAAAACAAGCCTTGGATTCGCCAGGCGGTTCTCCTCCTCGAAGGGACAAGGCCCTGCGGTTACGCTCTTATCTTCTCCTCTCCAGTTCCCCTCTCGAAGAGACCAAGGCAGTTCGTCGCTGCTGCCATTGATTCGCCAGGCGGTTCTCCTCCTCGTCGGGGCTGGGAGACCTTGGACGACGATCCTCTGGGAGAAATAGCACGCCGCTCCGACGTCCTCACAGCCGCGAGACTCAGTGGTTCCTGCACCAACTATTTTAAGATGGTGCGTAAACAGGTTTGGGAGAAGGCCATGCTTGTTGGTCTTCCATGCGTCCTCGAGGAGGAGGTTATTCACTGGGACAATCCATTGAATAATCCACCGCAACGTGGCCGTGGTTGCACATTGATGCCGCTTGAGTTGCCGACGTTGAGAGGCAGTCGGATTTTGTCCGATGAGCAGGTCAGTCAACGAGTTCGATCATGCTAATATACTTATTTATTCCATCCCGTAATTCCTCCGCTGCCCACCGTTGCACAGGTTTGCGTTGGTGCCAACGGAGATTGGCTTGCATACATATGGTCGGATACCAATATCATTTTACACAACATCCACAGTAGTGCGACCGTTCACGTAGACCCCTTGTCCAGCATTGGGATCGCCCTTGCGGACTGGCAGGGCTTGAATACGTATGATCATGCCACCATGAAATTGAAGAAGATAGCAATTGCGGATCCGCCAACAAAGTACCGCAGCTACGATGATTACTATCTCATCACGGTGTTCGACTTAAGGATTGCCATCAATAAGGATGGACCTAATGGCAGAGGCTGGCACATGTTGGTCGCGGCAGATTTGTTCCTGTACAAGTTTGAGGACGCCGTGTGCCATGTAGGCCGCATCTTCGCGGTGAGAAGCCAGGGAACTTGTTTCATCTGGGTGTCATCCTATGGTACGGGAGATAACAAGCGTAAGGCACTAACCATCATTTGCATCCCTAACGGTAGTCCATTATTTTGCAGGGTCCATGCATCCCCCGATCAAAATCAGATCGCCGATCCTGGATGTGACTGTGCATCCGTGATTCGGTCTAACCTTGAACCTTGTAACTGACTTTAGCCAATTGGGATCAACTATCTTAGCAGTCGTTACCCATGGTACCCTTGATGGGCAACAAGGTGCCACGATCTACCATGATTGGACCCTCACCATGTACCCAGGTATTCCATTCTCTCATTGCCGTGTGCTAGAGTAGTGTATTATCTTATTGCCATATGACCTTACAGTAGCAAACATGTTTAGTACTACTAGTACTTGTTAGTTACGAGTAGTATTTTCTTTTGTTGACTGGGACTGGAACCACGAGGAGGGCATGTTTAGTACTAGTACTAGTACAATTGAATACTAGATTTTTTCTCGCATTCTCTTGCATTGAACTAGTACTACTAGTACTTCGGATCCATAGTAGTACTAGTGTGTCGCAGGGATCGACGGGAGTAGTACTTTTTACTAGGAGGACGCGTATAGTTAGGCTCTTGAACCCATTCCCACCATTTTTGTTTTTCCATGTCTTATCTCCTGCATATACACAAAAAGTGGTTATATATAATAAGTCGGTTACTGTACTTCCTCTTATAGTATTATAGTAGTACTACTTGCTGCACAATATTACTGCGCACCATATTTGAGCACAACATTATCATGCATGGACCTTGACCATGTACGTCACCATGTATCCAGATCTGAGATGCCACATGTACCAGATGAACGGCTCCGAGTTCGACCCCCGTGATGCTATGTGGGAGCCGAGGAACACTCTTGGAGAGTACTCGCTTTTCATTGGAGACAGCTACCCCATTGTGAAACGGATGCCACCTTCCGTGCACGACACCGAAGGCTTGCCGTTCATGAAGCATGGTTGTGTTTTTAGTGCGCACCACCGGATGAACAACATGTTGGGACACGTTGTCCCTGATTTATGCCACTTCAGCTTGGATGAGTCTCCATCGTGTGGAACCACACTAGAAAGCTGCAACAATGATAACCGTTGCCCACCGCTATGGATCGTGCCATCTATGAAGAACACCTGGGACTGGAACCACGAGGACGACATGGAGCCCATCTATAATGTGTAAGTGGAGTATGGTAAATTGTGAATGGTTGCGCTGTAAATCTAAGTAGAGTAGTCGTGCACAAATTTATCACATGAAGTGGAGATGAACTTGTGTGGCATCTTGGCATTTGTCCTTTAGAACTTACTAGTAAATGTGTTATGTGTACGTGCAACTTGTGTGGCTGTTGCACGGGATCCAACACGCAAAAAAAAGGTGGCACGGCTTTGGCTAAAGGTGACGTGTGTCGGTGTACTAAATCATGGGTGCCCTTGTACCCTGACTTGTGCACAGGCAGTTGTAGCCTTCCTAACGGCAAGGGCTTGCCGGAGGGTTGCTGTGACCCAAGACTTAGAATAAACAAGACCGAAGAAGAAGACCTCAAGGCAGGTCATCGAGAATTACTATTCTCGTACTGAAGATGAAGATTGCCCTTGCCGGCAAGCTTCATACCGGCAAGGTGAAGGCCAAGACTCTAGTTGCCGGCAAGCTCCTTGCCGGCAAGCAACGGCTCGGCAAGCTCCGCGCCAGCAAGCTCATTCTGTCCCATTACCGCTCCACCTCATCATCGGCTAGATAAGCACGCATGATAGGTGTCGAGCGGGCAGGCAGTCAACGCAGCTGGCCAAGGCACGTGTCAGCATGCCACGCCAGGATTAACTTTAATGACACCCATCCTTGGGGATGTGTCAAGGTGACAAGAGGGCGCCAGGACCGGTGGTACAGATCTTTTATCCAAAGCCTCGCCTCCCCGACGTAGCACCTAACGGTGCATTTAATGCGCTTGTCCTACCCCGTCTGGAGATAGACGTGGTGATGGTGCAAGTTACTATTCATACTCTGTAAATGACCATACTAGCCACTGTGGTAACCCCTTGGCCTATAAAAGGAGGCCCATGGCTACACTTAGAATGGTCGACTCTTAGCTCAACTACACGCTGTAGCTGCACTTCCCGCGCACCTTGCCAGCAAGCTACGCTCTTTGTAACCTTTGAGCTCTCATACAATCAAACCACCAGAACAGGAGTAGGGTTTGACGCTCATAGCGGCCCGAACCTAGATAAATCGTTGCTTGTGCTCATATCTATTAGCCCTGCTCTTTGTAGTATATTGATCCCACAGCCGAACCACAAAGGGATCCTCTCGATCCCATAGATCATCATTTTCCCACGACAACGTGGCAGCTTCATACAGTAGCGGTTGTTCGCTATGGTACTAGTAGTAGTAGTACGTACTGAGCGGCGGCGTCCAACAATGCTGCGGTGGGACGTGTGCAGCGACCATCACAAGATGGCCGTGCCACGCTTCCCCACGGCATTGGAGGTCCTGGACGGCATCAAGCCGGCCCTGAGCATCGTCCTCACGATGCTCAGGTTCCACCACCACCATGCCAGCCCGTTGGTAGGCATGCGCCGCGGTAGCAGTTACGCGACGAGCTCCCGCCTGGCCCTGCCAGGAGTCGAACGCCGTCCCGTTCCGTGTTTCCCGCCATACCAACCACTGCAGCAGAGGCTATGGCGCGAGTTCAAATGCTTTTGAACTGCCCGCCAGCCCCAGACAAAATGAAAGAATGGAGGGCCACTATCCAGAGTCTCATCAGTTTTGCTGATCTCGGCAAAACACAGGATGTGGGCCCCTACAGGCGACCACCCACAGTACCAGCAGGACCATCTGGCTACCGTGCTGGAGACGGTGCACCGACGGTGCAGTCGCCTCCACGTCAACAACCACCACGGCGGCAAGCTCGCCGATCGGATGACCAGGACACTATGTCCATGGCGTCGTCGGATCTGCGGGGCCGCCAAGACCAGCGCCAAGTGCTTTGATGACCCACAAGTATCGGGGATCAATTGTAGTCCTTTCGATAAGTAAGAGTGTCGAACCCAACGAGGAGCAGAAGGAAATGACAAGCGGTTTTCAGCAAGGTATTCTCTGCAAGTACTGAAAGTAGCAGTAACAGATAGTTTTGATAGCAAGATAATTCGTAACAAGTAACAAGTAGTAACGGTAACAAATAGTGCAGCAAGGTGGCCCAATCCTTTTTGTAGCAAAGGAAAAGCCGGAACGATCTCTTATAATAAGCAAAGCGTTCTCGAGGACACATGGGAATTTCATCTAGTCACTTTCATCATGTTTGTTTGATTCGCGTTCGCTACTTTGATAATTTGATATGTGGGTGGACCGGTGCTTGGGTGCTGTTCTCACTTGAACAAACCTCCCACTTATGATTACCCCCTCTCGCAAGCATCCGCAACTACGAAAGAAGAATTAAGAAAACTCTAACCATAGCATGAAACATATGGATCCAAATCAACCCCTTACGGAATAGTGCATAAACTAGGGTTTAAGCTTCTGTCACTCTAGCAACCCATCATCTAATTACTACTCCACAATGCCTTCCCTTAGGCCCAAAGATGGTGAAGTGTCATGTAGTCGACGTTCACACGACACCACTAAAGGAAGCAACAACATATATATCATCAAAATATCGAACGAATACCAAATTCACATGATTACTTATGACAAGACTTCTCCCATGTCCTCAAAAACAAAAGTAACTACTCACAAATCATATTCATGTTCAAGATCACAGGGGTATTGACTAACATTAAGGATCTGAACATATAATCTTCCACCAAATAAACCAACTAGCATCAACTACAAGATGTAATCAACACTACTAGCAACCCACAGGTACCAATCTGAGATTTAGAGACAAAGATTGAATACAAGAGATGAACTAGGGTTTGAGATGAGATGGTGCTGGTGAAGATGTTGATGAAGATTAGTCCTCCCACGATGAGAGGATCGTTGGTGATGTCGATGGCTTCGATTTCCCCCTCCTAAAGGGAAGTATCCCCGGCGGAATCGCTTCGCCGGAGAGCAAAATAGCTCCTGCCCAGGTTCCGCCTCGAGACGGCGGCGCTTCATCCCGAAAGTCTTCTCTTTATTTTTTCTAGGGCAAATGGCCTTATATAGCAGAAGGAGGGGGCCAGACGCCAGCTGTGGGCCCCACAAGGCAATAGGGCATGCTCAGGGGGGCCGCGCCCTGTTGCCTTGTGGGTAACTGGTGGGTCCCCTCTGGTATTTCTTTTCTCCAGTATTTTTTATATATTCAATAAAAATCTCCGTGAAATTTTAGGTTAATTTGAGCTCTATAGAATAGGTATCTCTGACGTGGCTATTCAAGGTCCAGAATTCCAGCTGCCGGCATTCTCCCTCTTCATGTAAATCTTGCAAATTAAGAGAGAAAAGGCATAAGAATTGTACCATAAAGTGGAATAATGATTGAAAACATAATAATTAACAGTAAGAAATCATGATGCAAATTGGACATATCAACTCCCCCAAGCTTAGACCTCGCTTGCCCTCAAGCAAAAAGTCAAAATCGATAATCATGACCACATGTTTAGAGAGAGAGACGTCGATAAAAATAAAATACGGACATGGAGCATCATGATCCTTATTATAACAGCAATATATCATCATAAAACTTCTTATGAAAAAGTGACAATTCATCCACAAGTTAAAGTATGAACCATAAACCAAATTGAAAATTAACAAACTATGATCTCAGTCACTGAAGCAATTGCAATTCATCATATTATCAGAAAGAGTCTATGTAAGAGCTTTGTTTAGCAAGTTCACGTACTCAACTATCATTTAGTCTTCTATGATTGCTGACACTCATGTCATACTTATGGAGCAAAAGTTTCAGTCGAACACATAGAAAGATAGGGGCTTATAATTTCGCCTCCCAACGTATTTACCTCAAGGGTAATGTCAACAATAATAACTTATGATCACCTACATTCAACTGGATATATATGCATGGATCAATCCCCACCACATGATGTTTGCCAAAAGAGAAAATAAAAACAGAATAGAGGAGAATACTATTGACTCTTGCATGAAAGTAAATACATAAAGTAAAAGATAGGCCCTTCGCAGAGGGAAGCAGAGGTTGTCATGCGCTTTTGTTTTTGGATGTGCAAGCTCTTAATGTAAAGGAACGTCACTTTATATTGCCCCTTGTGATAGCGACCTTTATTATGCAGTCTGTCGCTTTTATTGCTCCACCATCACAAGATCGTACAAAGCTTATTTTCCCTTACAATAAAAATTCATACATATTTAGGAGCAATTTTTATTGCTTTTGCACCGATGACAACTTACTTGAAGGATCTTATTCAATCCATAGGTAGATATAGTGGACTCTCATGGCATGAAACTGGGTTTAAGGGTTTTTGGATGCACAAGTAGTATCTCTACTTGGTGCAGATTTTTGGCTAGCTAATATAGGGGGCAAACACCACATGTTAGAGGATCCAAAACAATATAACTTCTATGTGAATATAAGCAAACATAACCCATTACGTTGTCTTCCTTGTCCAATGTCAACTAATTGACATAGAATATTTGATGGGGGCTCACAATCATAAAAGATGTCCAAGATAGTGTATTTATATGTGAGACCTCTCTTCCTTTATTACTTTTTCATAAATTGCTACAATGACCAATGCTATGTTTGTCAACTTCCAACAAGTTTTATCAATTATACCTTTTTTTATGTGAAGTCATCACTCCCCATGGGATTAGCATATGATCTTATTTTTATTCTTTCTTTATTTCTAAGATTGGATCATCAAAAGCAAAACACTCAACTCGAACTACTCTTTATTATATAACTTTCACACACGATTACATAGATAGATAGACCACAAAGCAAGCACTCAAAACTAAATCATACTAAAACTTTATTCCTCTAAATCATGAAATAACTAAGGATCGAACTAAGATAGATAATGATGATGAAAAAGTGGTGGTGATACGATACCGGGGCGCCTCCCCCAAGCTTGGCACAAGCCAAGGGGAGTGCCCATACCCATGTACTTAGGTCTCCTTCTTCGGTGATGGTGATGATGGTGAGGTAGGCTTGTCCTTCCACTTGAGGACACAAATTTCTTCTTTTAATTTGTCATTCTCTCTTTCGAGATCCCAAATTTTGCGACGTAGGTTATCCGAATCTTCCTGCACATGACGAAAAGGGGTGAATTAAACTTTAGGAACCTTCACCGTGTTAGGTAAGCTGGACCTCTTGAATTCGATGTGCATATCTCCTAGTTGAGGCAGTGGGGGATCCTCGTCTTCCTCGCTAGAATGACCTTGCTTTTCCCTCAAATCAGCATCTTCTTCTTCATCAGTTGTCCAACCATAGGGATCATTGTCCCCATAGACTCTAGGGTTTGCAACAAGATGAGAAACATAGCTCTCCCCGTCCGAATCCTGGGATGACATGGCGCTTGACCTCGAGAGTCTGACAGAAAACAACATGAAACAAGAGCAGAGGAGAAACTTGCAATGTAGTGGTCAAAACATACGGGAGCATATATAAAGAATTTTTATCTTGCAAAACAAGCATACGGGAAGAAAACAGAGTCGGGAAGGCACACGTGGGGCCCACAAGGCATCACGGCGCGCCCCAGGGGGTCGCGCCCTTTTGCCTTGTGGGCAACACGTGGGTCCCCTCGGCTATTTCTTATTTTTGTAATTTTTCTAATATTCCAAAACAGACAGAAATAATTTTTAAGGAATTTTTGGAGTCGGTTTACTTACCGTATCACATACCTACCCCTTTTCAGGGTTCTGGAGAGTTCCGGAAGGACTCTTTGATGTGCTCTTCCGGTGTAATTGTTTCAATAATATTAGTTTCAACATTAATGGGAGTACCTGAAATATAATGCTTGATTCTTTGCCCATTCACCACTCTCGGATTATTGCCTTCGGAGTTATTTATTTTGATGGCTCCGGAGCGATAAACTTCTTCGATGACATATGGCCCCTCCCATTTAGAGAGAAGTTTTCCTGCAAAAAATCTTAAACGAGAATTGTATAATAGAACATGATCACCTACTTTGAATTCCCACTTTTGAATTCTTTTGTCATGCCATCTTTTAACTTTTTCTTTAAACAACTTGGCATTTTCATAGGCTTGGGTTCTCCATTCATCCAGAGAGCTAATATCAAATAACCTCTTTTCACCCGCAAGTTTAAAATCATAGTTAAGTTCTTTAATTGCCCAATAAGCTTTATGTTCTAACTCAAGAGGTAAATGACATGCTTTTCCATAAACCATTTTATACGGAGACATACCCATAGGATTTTTATATGCTGTTCTGTAAGCCCACAATGCATCATCAAGTTTCTTAGACCAATTCTTTCTGGATCTATTGACAGTCTTTTGCAAAATCAATTTTATTTCTCTATTAGTTAATTCAACTTGACCACTAGACTGAGGATGATAAGGAGATGCAATTCTATGGTTAACATCATATTTAGCAAGCAACTTACGGAAAGCACCATGAATAAAATGCGAACCACCATCAGTCATTAAATATCTAGGGACTTCAAACCTCGGGAAAATAACTTCTTTAAGCATTTTAATAGAGGTGTTATGATCAGCACTACTAGTTGGAATAGCTTCTACCCACTTAGTAACGTAATCAACAGCAACTAAAATATGAGTATACCTGTTGGATTTAGGAAAAGGTCCCATATAATCGAAACCCCAAACATCAAATGGTTCAATAACAAGTGAATAATTCATAGGCATTTCCTGATGTCTACCAACATTACCAATTCTTTGACATTCATCACAAGAAAGGACAAACTTACGTGCATCCTTGAAAAGAGTAGGCCAATAAAAACCAGATTGTAATACCTTGTGTGCAGTTCGGTCTCCCGCACGGTGTCCTCCATACGCCTCGGAGTGACACTTATGTAGGATTTGTCCCTGTTCATGCTTAGGTATACAATGTCTAATAATACCATCTACTCCTTCTTTATATAAGTGTGGGTCATCCCAAAAGTAATGTCTTAAATCAAAGAAAAACTTTTTCTTTTGTTGGTATGTAAAGCTAGGTGGTATGTATTTAGCAACAATGTAATTAGCATAGTCTGCATACCAAGGAGTATTATGAGATGCATTTATCACAGCTAATTGTTCATCAGGAAAATCATCATTAATAGGAAGTGGGTCATCAAGAAGATTTTCCATTCTAGACAAATTATCAGCCACGGGATTCTCAGCTCCCTTTCTATCGACATTATGCAAATCAAATTCTTGTAGCAAAAGAACCCATCTAATAAGTCTAGGTTTAACATCTTTCTTTTCCATAAGATATTTAATAGCAGCATGATCAGTGTGAACAGTAACTTTGGAATCAACAATATAAGATCTGAATTTATCACATGCAAACACAACTGCTAAAAATTATTTCTCAGTAGTAGCATGATTTCTTTGAGCACTGTCTAGAGTTTTACTAGCATAATGAATAACATTCAATTTCTTATCATCTCTTTGTCCTACAACAACACCAACAGCATAATCACTAGCATCACACATAATTTCAAAGGGTAGGTTCCTATCAGGTGGTTGAACAATAGGTGCAGTAATTAAGCCTTTCTTAAGTATTTCAAAGGCTTCTACACAATCTTCATCAAAAACAAATGGAACATCTTTTTGCAAGAGATTGGTAAGAGGTCTAGAAATTTTAGAGAAGTCTTTTATAAACCTTCTATAGAAACCAGCATGACCCAGGAAGCTTCTTATACCTTTGATATCTTTAGGACATGGCATTTTCTCAATAGCATCAACTTTAGCTTTATCAACTTCAATACCTCTTTCAGAAATTTTATGCCCAAGGACTATGCCTTCATTCACCATAAAGTGGCACTTCTCCCAATTCAAGACAAGATTAGTTTCTTCACATCTCTGCAAAACTCGATCAAGGTTGCTCAAGCAATCATCAAAAGAAGTTCCGTAAACGGAGAAGTCATCCATGAAAACCTCAACAATCTTTTCACAAAAGTCAGAGAATATAGCAGTCATATATCTTTGAAAGGTAGCAGGTGCATTACATAAACCAAAAGGCATACGACGATAAGCATAAGTTCCAAAAGGACAAGTAAAGGTGGTTTTCTCTTGATCTTCAGGTGACACAGGTATTTGAGAGAAACCAGAATAGCCATCTAGGAAACAAAATTGTGTATGCTTAGACAATCTTTCTAACATTTGATCAATAAAAGGCAAGGGGTAATGATCTTTTCTAGTAGCTTTATTTAATTTCCTGAAATCAATTACCATCCTATAACCAGTTACAATTCTTTGTGGGATAAGTTCATTTTTATCATTAGGAACAACGGTAATACCTCCTTTCTTAGGAACACAATGAACAAGACTTACCCATCTACTATCAGCTATGGGATAAATTATACCTGCTTCCAGAAGCTTTAATATTTCAGTTCTTACCACATCCTTCATTCTAGGATTCAACCTTCTTTGATGATCAACAACGGGTTTAGCATCTGGCTCCATATGAATTTTATGCTGACATAAAGTGGGACTAATGCCCTTAAGATCATCGAGAGTATATCCAATAGTGGCACGGTGCTTCTTCAGAGTTTTAAGTAATCTCTTTTCTTCATGCTCTGAAATGTTAGCACTAATAGTAACAGGATATATCTTCTTTTCATCAAGATAAGCATATTTAAGAGTATCAGGTAATTGCTTCAATTCAAATACAGGATCACTTTTGGGTGGAGGTGGACCTCCCAAGGTTTCAACAGGCAAATTATGTTTCAGGATAGGTGCTTGTTTAAAGAATAATTCATCTATTTCATTTCTTTCATTTATATTCATGTCATTCTCATGCTCAAGCAAATATTGTTCTAATGGATCAGTAGGAGGCACAGCAATAGAAGCAAGACCAATAATTTCATCTTAATTGGGTAATTCTTTATCATGAGGCTATCTACGAAACTTAGAGAAATTAAACTCATGAGACATCTCACCAAAATTAACACTAACAATTTCTTTAGTGCAATCAATCTTAGCATTAACAGTATTCAAGAAGGGTCTACCAAATATAATGGGACAAAAATCTTCTTGTGGTGATTCAAGAACAAGAAAATCAATAGGGTATTTGATCTTACCACACAAGACTTCAACATCTCTAACAATCCCAAGCGGTGAAATAGTATCTCTATTTGCAAGCTTAATAGTAACATCAATATCTTCAATTTCAACAGGTGCAATATCATTCATGACTTCTTGATAGAGAGTAAACGAAATAGCACTCACACTAGTACCAATATCACATAAACCATGATAGCAATGATCTCCAGTTTTAACAGAAATAACAGGCATGCCAACTACAAGTTTGTTTTTATCTTTAGGGTCTGGCTTAGCAATTCTAGTTGCTTCATCACAGAAATATATGACATGTCCATCAATATTATCAACCAAAAGATATTTAACCATTGCAACACTAGGCTCAACTTTAATTTGTTCAGAAGCTCTAGGTGCTCTAATATTACTCTTATTAACCACAATTGAAGCTTTAGCATGTTCCTTAATCCTAACATGGAAAGGAGGTTTCTCAATATAAGCAGTAGGCACAACTGTATCAACATGGTAAACAATTGTTTCTTCTTTAACACTAATAGGTTCTTCATTCAATTCAATAGGTGGGTGATATTTAAACCATTTCTCCATAGGGAGATCAACATGAGCAGAAAAAGATTCACAAAAGGTGGCTACTATCTCAGAGTCAAGTCCATATTTAGTACTAAATTTACGAAAAGCATCAGTTTCCATAAAAGATTTAACACAATCAAACTCAAGATTTATACCTGACTCATTACCTTTGTCGATTTCCCAATCTTCAGAGTTACGTTTAATTTTTTAGAAGATCCCATCTGGATTCAATAGTTCTCTTCATAAAGGAACCAACAGAAGAAGTATCGAGTATGGATTGATCATTATAAGAAAGCCGAGCATAAAAGTTTTGAAGAATTATTTCTCTTGAGAGCTCATGATTGGGGCATGTGTGCAACATATACTTAAGCCTCCCCCAAGCTTGAGCGATACTTTCTCCTTCACGAGGCCAAAAATTATATATATAATTCCGATCACGATGAACCAAATGCATAGGATAAAATTTCTGGTGGAATTCCAGCTTCAACCGGTTCCAGTCCCATGTTTCAGTATCATCACATAGCCTATACCATATCAATGCCTTTCCCTCCAAAGATAAAGGGAATACTTTCTTCTTAACTCCATCTCCGGATAAACCTGCAAACTTAAACAATCCATAAATTTCATCCACATAGATCAAGTGCATATTGGGATGTACCGTTCCATCTCCTGCATAAGGATTAGCTAGCAGTTTCTCTATCATACCAGAAGGAATTTCATAATAAATCTTTTCAGTAGGTTCACTAGGTTGAGGAGCAACTCTTATTGCTTCCGGTCGAGGTGAAGACACCCCGAACAAGCCCCTCAAAGGAATACTTTCCATAGTGACAAGTGACAATAAATTTAAGCACATAATATAAATGTTTCCTTACCAAATTCCACTCACCAAAGGCGCTTCACTCCCCGGCAACGGCGCCAGAAAAGAGTCTTGATGACCCACAAGTATAGGGGATCAATCGTAGTCCTTTCGATAAGTAAGAGTGTCGAACCCAACGAGGAGCAGAAGGAAATGACAAGCAGTTTTCAGCATGGTATTCTCTGCAAGTACTAAAAGTAGCAGTAACAGATAGTTTTGATAGCAAGATAATTCGTAACAGGTAACAAGTAGTAACAGTAACAAATAGTGCAGCAAGGTGGCCCAATCTCTTATAATAAGCAAAGCGTTGTCGAGGACACATGGGAATTTCATCTAGTCACTTTCATCATGTTTGTTTGATTCGCATTCGCTACTTTGATAATTTGATATGTGGGTGGACCGGTGCTTGGGTGCTGTTCTCACTTGAACAAACCTCCCACTTATGATTACCCCCTCTCGCAAGCATTTGCAACTCCGAAAGAAGAATTAAGATAACTCTAACCATAGCATGAAACATATGGATCCAAATCAACCCCTTACGGAATAGCGCATAAACTAGGGTTTAAGCTTCTGTCACTCTAGCAACCCATCATCTAATTACTACTCCACAATGCCTTCCCTTAGGCCCAAAGATGGTGAAGTGTCATGTAGTCAATGTTCACACGACACCAGTAAAGGAAGCAACAACATACATATCATCAAAATATCGAACGAATACGAAATTCACATGATTACTTATGACAAGACTTCTCCCATGTTCTCAAGAACAAAAGTAACTACTCACAAATCATATTCATGTTCAAGATCAGAGGGGTATTGAATAACATTAAGGATCTGAACATATAATCTTCCACCAAATAAACTAACTAGCATCAACTACAAGATGTAATCAACACTACTAGCAACCCACACGTACCAATCTGAGGTTTAGAGACAAAGATTGAATACAAGAGATGAACTAGGGTTTGAGATGAGATGCTGCTGGTGAAGATGTTTATGAAGATTGGTCGTCCCACGATGAGAGGATCATTGGTGATGTCGATGGCTTAGATTTCCCCCTCCGGGAGGGAAGTATCCCCGGCGGAATCGCTCTGCCGGAGAGCAAAATAGCTCATGCCCAGGTTCCGCCTTGAGACGGCGGCGCTTCGTCCCGAAAGTCTTCTCTTTATTTTTTCTAGGGCAAATGACCTTATATAGCAGAAGGAGGGGGCCAGACGCCAGTTGTGGGTCCCACAAGGCAATAGGGCGCGCCCAGGGGGGGCCGTGCCCTGTTGCCTTGTGGGCAACTGGTGGGTCCCCTCTGGTATTTCTTTTCTCCAGTATTTTTTATATATTAAATAAAAAATCTCCATGAAATTTTAGGTCAATTGGAGCTTTGTAGAATTGGTATCTCTCACGTGGCTATTTCAGGTCCAGAATTCCAGCTGCCGGCATTCTCCCTCTTCATGTAAATCTTGCAAATTAAGAGAGAAAAGGCATAAGAATTGTACCATAAAGTGGAATAATGATTAAAAATATAATAATTAACAGTAAGAAATCATGATACAAATTGGACGTATCATGCTCCACGAACGGCGCGACGAAGACGCCCGTACGAAGATTGAGCGGCGCCGGGAGGCACGCCGTCTATCAGACGACCATGCCGGGCCGGCAGCATATGTGCCAGTGCCAGGGTACCCTAGGTGCCTACCTTATGAGGTGGGCTGCCCATCATTTACTCATGAGCTGCGGCAAGTTTGCTGGCCGTCCGCCCGCCCCTTCAAGCCTGAGCTGCCCGACAAGTACGGCGGCATGCTCAGCCCAGCAGAGTTCCTTGGCATCTACACCATCGCGGTGCTGGCTGCCGGGGGGCACGACGACAAGCTGCTAGCCAACTACTTTCCGTTGGCGCTCAGGCCCAACGTCAGATCGTGGTTGATGAACTTGCCGGAGGGCTCCATTTCCTCTTGGTCGGATCTATGTCATCAATTCGTGGGTGCCTACCAGGGTGGCCACAAGTTCCCTGGTCAGGAGAGCGATTTGCATGTGATCCCCTAGAGAGATGGTGAGACCCTCCACAAGTACATACAGAGGTTCAGCCGTGTGCACCACAACATCCCCGATGTTCATCCCGCGGCTGTTTGCACCGCGTTCCACACGAACGTGCGCAACCACAGAATGCAGTCTGAGATGAATATTGTGAAGGTCAGAACCATCAACGAGTTGTACGCCTTGGCGGACAAGTGTGCACTTGCTGTGGAAGGGAGGCGACTCCCTGGGGGAAGATGCTGGCACCGAAGTCGACTCCGAAGACGACGACGTAGATGATGCATCGACCCCGCAGAAGAAGAGTCGGAAGCGCAAAGGCAAGACAGTGATGGCAGTTGAGAGCCCCGGCGACGGCAAAGACGCCAAGAAGCCCAAGGCAGAAAGCCCCAGCAACGAGGTTGCAAGATGCGCTGACTGCCGGGAAGCTGCGGCAGGCGACAAGGGCGGCAAGACCGGTGGGCCATACTGCAAGATCCACCGTACCAAGGGCCACGACCTCTAGGAGTGCCGGCAAGTGGAGCTACTTGCTGAGAAGCAGAAACAAGAGTACGAGAAGTGCGACAAGGAGAAGGGCCGGGATGGTGCCAGTGGATCCGGCAAGCAGAACTGTGGTGCCCGAGGGGCCGCCGCGGCAAGGCCAAGCAGCCGAAAGAGATGGCTGCACAAGGCCAAGATGATGGTGATGAGGATGAAGATAAGTCTGACAAGGAGTTCCAGAACGCAGTGGACGCCATGTGTGTTGACGGAGGCGCATCTTTGCACTCCTCGCACCGGCAACTGAAGCAGTGGATCCGCGAGGTGAATGCCGCGAAGCCCATGATGGAAGCGCAGAAGCCACTCAAGTGGTCGCACACGCCCATCGTCTTTGACGTCGAGGATCACCCCGATCGCACCACTGCGGTTGGGTGTTTGCCGTTATTGGTTTCGCCAACAATCCGCAACCTCAAGGTGACAAAGATGTTGGTTGACGATGGGGCCGGCTTGAACTTGATCTCCCCCGACGTGATCAAGAGGCTGCAGATCCCCGACAAGGATCTTGAGGAGACTGGCACGTTAAAAGGGATCAGTCCAGGGAGGAACAAGCCGAAGGGCCAGATCATGCTGCCGGTCACATTCGGCAGCGACCTCAACTACCAGACGGAGAAGATCATCTTTGACGTCGTCAAGATGCCCCTGCCATACAATGGCATTCTGGGCCGTCCGGCGTTGGCCAAGTTCATGGCCGCATCGCACTTAGCCTACAATGTCATCAAGATGACGGGGCCGATGGGCGTGCTCACCATCAAGTCCAACTAGAGAGACGCAATCATCTGCGCCGACAAGCTCTACCGGGAGGCAGTTACAGCACTGATACGTCTCCAACGTATCTATAATTTATGAAGTATTCATGCCATGTTTATTATAGTTTTGTATGATTTTGGTGCACTTTTACATGGCTTTTATATGATTTTCATGGACTAACATATTGACCTAGTGCCCAGTGCCAGTTGCTGTTTTCTGCTTGTTTTTGGTTTTCCAGAAAATCCATATCAAACGAAGTCCAAATGCAGCGAAACTTTTTGACGATTTTTTCTGGAAGGAAACAGACCCAGGAAGCTTCGGAGGAGCAGCAGAAGAGCCACAGGGGCCCCACGAGCCACCTAGGCGCGCCTGCCCCCCCAGGCACGCCCTGGTGCCTCGTGGGCCTCCTATGGCCCCTCTTCGTGTGATTCCACAACAACAACAACAACAACAACAACAAAGCCTTTTAGTCCCAAACAAGTTGGGGTAGGCTAGAGGTGAAACCCATAAGATCTCGCGACCAACTCATGGTTCTGGCACATGGATAGCAAGCTTCCACGCACCCCTGTCCATGGCTAGTTCTTTGGTGATGCTCCAATCCTTCAGGTCTCTCTTTACGGACTCTTCCCATGTCAAGTTCGGTCTACCCCGGCCTCTTTTGACATTATCAGCACGCTTTAGCCGTCCGCTATGTACTGGGGCTTCTGGAGGCCTGCGCTGAATATGTCCAAACCATCTCAGACGATGTTGGACAAGCTTCTCTTCAATTGGCGCTACCCCAACTCTATCTCGTATATCATCATTCCGGATTAGGTCCTTCCTTGTGTGGCCACACATCCATCTCAACATGCGCATCTCCGCCACACCTAACTGTTGCACATGTCGCCTTTTAGTCGGCCAACACTCAGCGCCATACAACATTGCGGGTCGAACCGCCGTCCTATAGAACTTGCCTTTTAGCTTTTGTGGCACCCTCTTGTCACAGAGAATGCTAGAAGCTTGGCGCCACTTCATCCATCCGGCTTTAATTCGATGGTTCACATCTTCATCGATATCCCCATCCTTCTGCAACATTGACCCCAAATATCGAAAGGTGTCCTTCTGCGGCACCACCTGCCCATCAAGGCTAACATCCTCCTCCTCCTCGTGCCTAGTAGTACCGAAAGCGCACCTCATGTACTCGGTTTTAGTCCTACTAAGTCTAAAACCTTTCGATTCCAAAGTTTGCCTCCATAACTCCAACTTCCTGTTGACCCCCGTCCGACTCTCATCGACTAGCACCACATCGTCCGCAAAGAGCATACTGGGATATCTCCTTGTATATCCCTTGTGACCTCATCCATCACCAAGGCAAAAAGATAAGGGCTCAAAGCTGACCCTTGATGCAATCCTATCTTAATCGGGAAGTCATCAGTGTCGCCATCACTTGTTCGAACACTTGTCACAACATTATTGTACATGTCCTTGATGAGGGTAATGTACTTTGCTGGGACTTTGTGTTTCTCCAAGGCCCACCACATAACATTCCGCGGTATCTTATCATAGGCCTTCTCCAAGTCAATGAACACCATATGCAGGTCCTTCTTTTGCTCCCTATATCTCTCCATAAGTTGTCGTACCAAGAAAATGGCTTCCATGGTCGACCTCCCAGGCATGAAACCAAACTGATTTTTGGTCACGCTTGTCATTCTTCTTAAGCGGTGCTCAATGACTCTCTCCCATAGCTTTATTGTATGGCTCATCAGTTTAATTCCACGGTAATTAGTACAACTCTGAACATCCCCCTTGTTCTTGAAGATTGGTACTAATATACTCCGTCTCCATTCTTCTGGCATCTTTGATGAGGATATATTCACGAAATATGATGATTCTACTTGCTTAAGCTGGAAAGAAATATTGAGCCTCGTTGACAAATATCACAAGGTGAATTCATTCCTAGTTGAACATGTTACTTTGATTTGGAAGAATTTTATACTACCTAAATCATGGACTTTTTGTATCACTAGGATTGAATTAATGGCGAGCCGGGTGCATGGTGATGAGGACATCTATACTATGACTCCATCTCTACCTCATGAACAACCTGTTGCTACAAAGAAGATGTCCAATGATGAAATCAGGATTGGACCCATTACAAGAGCTCGTGCTAAACTACTAGAACAACAGGTACATTGGAGAGGAAGGCATAGCACAAGGGAGCAAGGAGGAGAGCAAGGAGGCAGTGCAGCAGCTCAACGAGAGGACCCTGCAGTTTCCAGGGCGGTAGTACCGGCCCACACCAGCGGTAGTACCGCTTAAAGCAGTAGTACCGCCCCGTGCTACCGTACTCAGTACCGCTTAGCAAAATATTTCTGGCATCCAAGCGACCTAACCGGTACTAGAGCGGTACTTAAGCGGTAGTACCGCTTGGAGCGGTAGTACCGCATGCTATAAGCGGTACTACCGTGCTGCCTGCGCGCAGGCTTTTGGGCTGACGGCCCGTGTACCCCTTTCAACTATCTTAGGATATAAATACCCTTCCTTAGGGTTAGTTAGAGGCAGACCATGTTTTGATTAAACCTCTTTTCAGATTGAATTGCTTTAAGCATTCCTCTGTAATCAATATTCCTCTTTGATTCGATCAGGAGTATTCTACCTTCACCACTTTGTTGCGATCTGGTGTTTATCCTACTGCAAGATTCAAGTGTTTTCTGCTGTTCCATTGGGAATTAGTAGATTGCAAACCGCTTCGTGGTCGGCGGCTACGTGCGCAAGTGTGTGAAGTTGCGAATATCGAATAGGGTTGAGAACTGTTGCATTGGCAACGGGGGAACAGCCAGAGATTCGTCAGCGTCCCACAAGTTATCATCCACCTACATCGAGCTCAACGAGAAGATCGGGACACCCCTTATCATCTTGGTATCAGATATCCAGTGTTTACTCGGTGAGCATCCATCAATCCCTTAGATTAGTGTTGTTTTCCTCCTATCCAGAAAAAGCCTCACAAAAATATTAGGGTTCTTCATAGTTTGCCATAGCCTAGATTGCATCGTAGATTGGTTTTAGTTGCTGGTCGTTGGGTTCATCCTTGTGATCCGATCTAATTCCATTGGAGTTTAGCTTTCCAGATTTGTTTCCAAGTAGTTAAAAAAAAATCCGCGTTACTGTTCACGTGACAATTGAAAAAAAAAAGAAGAAGAAAGAAAGAAAGAGAAGAATAGAGGGCAGTTCCTTGTTATTATCTTTCGCAGTTGTGGAGCTGCGTACCGTGCGAGAGTTGCTTTGCCAAGTTTCTCTCCACCGTTTGTGTTTTCCTTGGGTGTGACTCACACGATCAGCACTAGGCTTTATCTTCGGTGTTGTTAGGTATCCCAACCAAGCTCCACTATATACCCTGGTTTGTCGTGTGATAGTTCTTCCCTCGGTATTCGCTTCCTCACATCCGTGCAAGTTCTGCCTATCCAAGTTGGTAAGCGATTCTAATTCACTTTGGAACGGTAAGATACCTTGTTTCTTTCAGTTTTGAGTGATTTGAGTGTTTTCCCCCTATACATACTTGTTGTTCACTAATCATGGCAAAACGTGCTGAGTATAATTTGGAGTCTCGAAGATATGACTTCCTCCGCAACAAATCTTGCAGTGCCACCTTTTGGGAGGAAGAACGTGGTAACTTTGATGGAGATGGGCTATTTCACCATGATGTGGTGATTGGAGAGCGACGTGCTGCAGCCACCATTGACGGATCATCAACTCTTAATTTGATCAGCATTGAGGTTGTAGAGAAGTTGCAGCTACCTACATGTGCTCGTACAGTGCCATACCTCCTGCACTCATCGTATGGCACATTGCTGATTTCACACACCGCTGATATTCCTATTACTATCGGAGTGCATACCGAGGTTGTGCGATGTGATGTATCTCCTATGCCATTTGATTCTTGTCATGTTTTGTTGGGAGATCGCTGGTGCAGAAAGTTTCAAGTTCAACCTTGCCATCAAGTAAACAAAATTTCTTTCAAGTGGAACATGAAGCGGCGTGCTTTGCTGCGTGCTCCAGCCGACAAATTTCATGAGTATCATCTTGTTCGCAAGGAGAGGACAAAAGAATTTTGTTTGTCTGCTAAGTACAAGGTTATCATGGATGGTGACATTTCAGTTATATGTCATTTTAACCACGATGTGTATCACAACCCATGTGAGAATGAGAGCCACATAGCCAAATTGAGTGTGAGTGTTATCAAAAGTGAGTTGTGTGATTCCACTAAACGTGAGGATGAGAGCATCCATTCTGAGAGTATGAGAGAGACAGACAACATGAGTGTAGTAGATGATAGGACATGTGAGGACATTTCTACTAATGTAATCATCTCTATTTCTACTGTTGTTTCTTCTGATTTGCAGGTTGCTTTTGAAGAAAGGGAGCTTGATGCGCAACAACCTGCATCATTTGAAGCGGTGTCGATGGTACCTCCTTCTACATTGGAGGACGTTCCTGAACATAGTGTTGTTTTCAACCTACAAGCAGTCACAACGACATATTGTGAGTCTAATCCTTTGCTGGTAAATTCTTGTGATTTGATTTACACTCATGTTACAACACCATGCGATAAATTGCAAATTTTGGATTTTGATCATGTGTTACTACTTACACATAAAGAAGTTCTCGCAAGAATACCACCTACTGATATTATGTATTCCATCATGCTAAATGAACCTATTAGTTTGAGTTGTGCTATAAATAAGATTTCTGACATTTTACATCTGAATTATAGCACATATGCCTATAGTTTCACATTTAATTTAATTAGTGAATATAGCATGACTGGTAATTTTCTAGTGGATCACATATGCATTACCTGTGATAGGATTGCTGATTTGAAACTTGCTGTTTTGAGTCCTATATGCTATGTGACAAAGTCGTTTTGCTTTGGGACAGTAGCTAATTTTCATGAGAATATGAAATATCCTTTTGGTCTAGTTGATTTATTGCGGCCAAAAAAAAATTCAGCTATGTCGAATTGTGCTGATCTTGCTAAAATAGAATCTGATCCATTGTGTTCGTCACAACACCTGTTGCATTTATATGCTATTGCTATAGACTTCACTTATATTTGCAAACTGAGTTGCATCTTACACGCTGCGAGTAATGATGATGATCATACATATGTTTGTTCTACATATCAGAGTGGCGCAGTTGAAGCATGGTATCCAATATCTATACCTTTGAACATTTTCGATTGGTTTGACCTTGGTTATAGCTAATTTGGCCATCGATCTTCTGTGAGGACATTAGATTTAATACTGAACTACATGTTTGTTACTCATTCTGATCATGACTATATGAACTTCACTTATACTTGCAATTATGATTGCCAATTCCTGAGATATTATGTGTTCCCGTATGGACATTTTGTCTTGTATACTTGCAATTTAAGTTGCATATTGCATATTGGGAATCTTTTTCATGACAACAAAAATGATACAGCATGTTATATATACATATATTACGCGTACACGTTGTTCTTTTTGTTTCTGCCATTTTCAGCTTGCTCAAAGCCGCGGACGGCTTTTCTTGAAGAAAGGGAGGATGATGAGGATATATTCACGAAATATGATGATTCTACTTGCTTAAGCTGGAAAGAAATATTGAGCCTCGTTGACAAATATCACAAGGTGAATTCATTCCTAGTTGAACATGTTACTTTGATTTGGAAGAATTTTATACTACCTAAATCATGGACTTTTTGTATCACTAGGATTGAATTAATGGCGAGCCGGGTGCATGGTGATGAGGACATCTATACTATGACTCCATCTCTACCTCATGAACAACCTGTTGCTACAAAGAAGATGTCCAATGATGAAATCAGGATTGGACCCATTACAAGAGCTCGTGCTAAACTACTAGAACAACAGGTACATTGGAGAGGAAGGCATAGCACAAGGGAGCAAGGAGGAGAGCAAGGAGGCAGTGCAGCAGCTCAACGAGAGGACCCTGCAGTTTCCAGGGCGGTAGTACCGGCCCACACCAGCGGTAGTACCGCTTAAAGCAGTAGTACCGCCCCGTGCTACCGTACTCAGTACCGCTTAGCAAAATATTTCTGGCATCCAAGCGACCTAACCGGTACTAGAGCGGTACTTAAGCGGTAGTACCGCTTGGAGCGGTAGTACCGCATGCTATAAGCGGTACTACCGTGCTGCCTGCGCGCAGGCTTTTGGGCTGACGGCCCGTGTACCCCTTTCAACTATCTTAGGATATAAATACCCTTCCTTAGGGTTAGTTAGAGGCAGACCATGTTTTGATTAAACCTCTTTTCAGATTGAATTGCTTTAAGCATTCCTCTGTAATCAATATTCCTCTTTGATTCGATCAGGAGTATTCTACCTTCACCACTTTGTTGCGATCTGGTGTTTATCCTACTGCAAGATTCAAGTGTTTTCTGCTGTTCCATTGGGAATTAGTAGATTGCAAACCGCTTCGTGGTCGGCGGCTACGTGCGCAAGTGTGTGAAGTTGCGAATATCGAATAGGGTTGAGAACTGTTGCATTGGCAACGGGGGAACAGCCAGAGATTCGTCAGCGTCCCACAAGTTATCATCCACCTACATCGAGCTCAACGAGAAGATCGGGACACCCCTTATCATCTTGGTATCAGATATCCAGTGTTTACTCGGTGAGCATCCATCAATCCCTTAGATTAGTGTTGTTTTCCTCCTATCCAGAAAAAGCCTCACAAAAATATTAGGGTTCTTCATAGTTTGCCATAGCCTAGATTGCATCGTAGATTGGTTTTAGTTGCTGGTCGTTGGGTTCATCCTTGTGATCCGATCTAATTCCATTGGAGTTTAGCTTTCCAGATTTGTTTCCAAGTAGTTAAAAAAAAATCCGCGTTACTGTTCACGTGACAATTGAAAAAAAAAAGAAGAAGAAAGAAAGAAAGAGAAGAATAGAGGGCAGTTCCTTGTTATTATCTTTCGCAGTTGTGGAGCTGCGTACCGTGCGAGAGTTGCTTTGCCAAGTTTCTCTCCACCGTTTGTGTTTTCCTTGGGTGTGACTCACACGATCTGCACTAGGCTTTATCTTCGGTGTTGTTAGGTATCCCAACCAAGCTCCACTATATACCCTGGTTTGTCGTGTGATAGTTCTTCCCTCGGTATTCGCTTCCTCACATCCGTGCAAGTTCTGCCTATCCAAGTTGGTAAGCGATTCTAATTCACTTTGGAACGGTAAGATACCTTGTTTCTTTCAGTTTTGAGTGATTTGAGTGTTTTCCCCCTATACATACTTGTTGTTCACTAATCATGGCAAAACGTGCTGAGGATAATTTGGAGTCTCGAAGATATGACTTCCTCCGCAACAAATCTTGCAGTGCCACCTTTTGGGAGGAAGAACGTGGTAACTTTGATGGAGATGGGCTATTTCACCATGATGTGGTGATTGGAGAGCGACGTGCTGCAGCCACCATTGACGGATCATCAACTCTTAATTTGATCAGCATTGAGGTTGTAGAGAAGTTGCAGCTACCTACATGTGCTCGTACAGTGCCATACCTCCTGCACTCATCGTATGGCACATTGCTGATTTCACACACCGCTGATATTCCTATTACTATCGGAGTGCATACCGAGGTTGTGCGATGTGATGTATCTCCTATGCCATTTGATTCTTGTCATGTTTTGTTGGGAGATCGCTGGTGCAGAAAGTTTCAAGTTCAACCTTGCCATCAAGTAAACAAAATTTCTTTCAAGTGGAACATGAAGCGGCGTGCTTTGCTGCGTGCTCCAGCCGACAAATTTCATGAGTATCATCTTGTTCGCAAGGAGAGGACAAAAGAATTTTGTTTGTCTGCTAAGTACAAGGTTATCATGGATGGTGACATTTCAGTTATATGTCATTTTAACCACGATGTGTATCACAACCCATGTGAGAATGAGAGCCACATAGCCAAATTGAGTGTGAGTGTTATCAAAAGTGAGTTGTGTGATTCCACTAAACGTGAGGATGAGAGCATCCATTCTGAGAGTATGAGAGAGACAGACAACATGAGTGTAGTAGATGATAGGACATGTGAGGACATTTCTACTAATGTAATCATCTCTATTTCTACTGTTGTTTCTTCTGATTTGCAGGTTGCTTTTGAAGAAAGGGAGCTTGATGCGCAACAACCTGCATCATTTGAAGCGGTGTCGATGGTACCTCCTTCTACATTGGAGGACGTTCCTGAACATAGTGTTGTTTTCAACCTACAAGCAGTCACAACGACATATTGTGAGTCTAATCCTTTGCTGGTAAATTCTTGTGATTTGATTTACACTCATGTTACAACACCATGCGATAAATTGCAAATTTTGGATTTTGATCATGTGTTACTACTTACACATAAAGAAGTTCTCGCAAGAATACCACCTACTGATATTATGTATTCCATCATGCTAAATGAACCTATTAGTTTGAGTTGTGCTATAAATAAGATTTCTGACATTTTACATCTGAATTATAGCACATATGCCTATAGTTTCACATTTAATTTAATTAGTGAATATAGCATGACTGGTAATTTTCTAGTGGATCACATATGCATTACCTGTGATAGGATTGCTGATTTGAAACTTGCTGTTTTGAGTCCTATATGCTATGTGACAAAGTCGTTTTGCTTTGGGACAGTAGCTAATTTTCATGAGAATATGAAATATCCTTTTGGTCTAGTTGATTTATTGCGGCCAAAAAAAAATTCAGCTATGTCGAATTGTGCTGATCTTGCTAAAATAGAATCTGATCCATTGTGTTCGTCACAACACCTGTTGCATTTATATGCTATTGCTATAGACTTCACTTATATTTGCAAACTGAGTTGCATCTTACACGCTGCGAGTAATGATGATGATCATACATATGTTTGTTCTACATATCAGAGTGGCGCAGTTGAAGCATGGTATCCAATATCTATACCTTTGAACATTTTCGATTGGTTTGACCTTGGTTATAGCTAATTTGGCCATCGATCTTCTGTGAGGACATTAGATTTAATACTGAACTACATGTTTGTTACTTCTGATCATGACTATATGAACTTCACTTATACTTGCAATTATGATTGCCAATTCCTGAGATATTATGTGTTCCCGTATGGACATTTTGTCTTGTATACTTGCAATTTAAGTTGCATATTGCATATTGGGAATCTTTTTCATGACAACAAAAATGATACAGCATGTTATATATACATATATTACGCGTACACGTTGTTCTTTTTGTTTCTGCCATTTTCAGCTTGCTCAAAGCCGCGGACGGCTTTTCTTGAAGAAAGGGAGGATGATGAGGATATATTCACGAAATATGATGATTCTACTTGCTTAAGCTGGAAAGAAATATTGAGCCTCGTTGACAAATATCACAAGGTGAATTCATTCCTAGTTGAACATGTTACTTTGATTTGGAAGAATTTTATACTACCTAAATCATGGACTTTTTGTATCACTAGGATTGAATTAATGGCGAGCCGGGTGCATGGTGATGAGGACATCTATACTATGACTCCATCTCTACCTCATGAACAACCTGTTGCTACAAAGAAGATGTCCAATGATGAAATCAGGATTGGACCCATTACAAGAGCTCGTGCTAAACTACTAGAACAACAGGTACATTGGAGAGGAAGGCATAGCACAAGGGAGCAAGGAGGAGAGCAAGGAGGCAGTGCAGCAGCTCAACGAGAGGACCCTGCAGTTTCCAGGGCGGTAGTACCGGCCCACACCAGCGGTAGTACCGCTTAAAGCAGTAGTACCGCCCCGTGCTACCGTACTCAGTACCGCTTAGCAAAATATTTCTGGCATCCAAGCGACCTAACCGGTACTAGAGCGGTACTTAAGCGGTAGTACCGCTTGGAGCGGTAGTACCGCATGCTATAAGCGGTACTACCGTGCTGCCTGCGCGCAGGCTTTTGGGCTGACGGCCCGTGTACCCCTTTCAACTATCTTAGGATATAAATACCCTTCCTTAGGGTTAGTTAGAGGCAGACCATGTTTTGATTAAACCTCTTTTCAGATTGAATTGCTTTAAGCATTCCTCTGTAATCAATATTCCTCTTTGATTCGATCAGGAGTATTCTACCTTCACCACTTTGTTGCGATCTGGTGTTTATCCTACTGCAAGATTCAAGTGTTTTCTGCTGTTCCATTGGGAATTAGTAGATTGCAAACCGCTTCGTGGTCGGCGGCTACGTGCGCAAGTGTGTGAAGTTGCGAATATCGAATAGGGTTGAGAACTGTTGCATTGGCAACGGGGGAACAGCCAGAGATTCGTCAGCGTCCCACAAGTTATCATCCACCTACATCGAGCTCAACGAGAAGATCGGGACACCCCTTATCATCTTGGTATCAGATATCCAGTGTTTACTCGGTGAGCATCCATCAATCCCTTAGATTAGTGTTGTTTTCCTCCTATCCAGAAAAAGCCTCACAAAAATATTAGGGTTCTTCATAGTTTGCCATAGCCTAGATTGCATCGTAGATTGGTTTTAGTTGCTGGTCGTTGGGTTCATCCTTGTGATCCGATCTAATTCCATTGGAGTTTAGCTTTCCAGATTTGTTTCCAAGTAGTTAAAAAAAATCCGCGTTACTGTTCACGTGACAATTGAAAAAAAAAAGAAGAAGAAAGAAAGAAAGAGAAGAATAGAGGGCAGTTCCTTGTTATTATCTTTCGCAGTTGTGGAGCTGCGTACCGTGCGAGAGTTGCTTTGCCAAGTTTCTCTCCACCGTTTGTGTTTTCCTTGGGTGTGACTCACACGATCAGCACTAGGCTTTATCTTCGGTGTTGTTAGGTATCCCAACCAAGCTCCACTATATACCCTGGTTTGTCGTGTGATAGTTCTTCCCTCGGTATTCGCTTCCTCACATCCGTGCAAGTTCTGCCTATCCAAGTTGGTAAGCGATTCTAATTCACTTTGGAACGGTAAGATACCTTGTTTCTTTCAGTTTTGAGTGATTTGAGTGTTTTCCCCCTATACATACTTGTTGTTCACTAATCATGGCAAAACGTGCTGAGTATAATTTGGAGTCTCGAAGATATGACTTCCTCCGCAACAAATCTTGCAGTGCCACCTTTTGGGAGGAAGAACGTGGTAACTTTGATGGAGATGGGCTATTTCACCATGATGTGGTGATTGGAGAGCGACGTGCTGCAGCCACCATTGACGGATCATCAACTCTTAATTTGATCAGCATTGAGGTTGTAGAGAAGTTGCAGCTACCTACATGTGCTCGTACAGTGCCATACCTCCTGCACTCATCGTATGGCACATTGCTGATTTCACACACCGCTGATATTCCTATTACTATCGGAGTGCATACCGAGGTTGTGCGATGTGATGTATCTCCTATGCCATTTGATTCTTGTCATGTTTTGTTGGGAGATCGCTGGTGCAGAAAGTTTCAAGTTCAACCTTGCCATCAAGTCAACAAAATTTCTTTCAAGTGGAACATGAAGCGGCGTGCTTTGCTGCGTGCTCCAGCCGACAAATTTCATGAGTATCATCTTGTTCGCAAGGAGAGGACAAAAGAATTTTGTTTGTCTGCTAAGTACAAGGTTATCATGGATGGTGACATTTCAGTTATATGTCATTTTAACCACGATGTGTATCACAACCCATGTGAGAATGAGAGCCACATAGCCAAATTGAGTGTGAGTGTTATCAAAAGTGAGTTGTGTGATTCCACTAAACGTGAGGATGAGAGCATCCATTCTGAGAGTATGAGAGAGACAGACAACATGAGTGTAGTAGATGATAGGACATGTGAGGACATTTCTACTAATGTAATCATCTCTATTTCTACTGTTGTTTCTTCTGATTTGCAGGTTGCTTTTGAAGAAAGGGAGCTTGATGCGCAACAACCTGCATCATTTGAAGCGGTGTCGATGGTACCTCCTTCTACATTGGAGGACGTTCCTGAACATAGTGTTGTTTTCAACCTACAAGCAGTCACAACGACATATTGTGAGTCTAATCCTTTGCTGGTAAATTCTTGTGATTTGATTTACACTCATGTTACAACACCATGCGATAAATTGCAAATTTTGGATTTTGATCATGTGTTACTACTTACACATAAAGAAGTTCTCGCAAGAATACCACCTACTGATATTATGTATTCCATCATGCTAAATGAACCTATTAGTTTGAGTTGTGCTATAAATAAGATTTCTGACATTTTACATCTGAATTATAGCACATATGCCTATAGTTTCACATTTAATTTAATTAGTGAATATAGCATGACTGGTAATTTTCTAGTGGATCACATATGCATTACCTGTGATAGGATTGCTGATTTGAAACTTGCTGTTTTGAGTCCTATATGCTATGTGACAAAGTCGTTTTGCTTTGGGACAGTAGCTAATTTTCATGAGAATATGAAATATCCTTTTGGTCTAGTTGATTTATTGCGGCCAAAAAAAAATTCAGCTATGTCGAATTGTGCTGATCTTGCTAAAATAGAATCTGATCCATTGTGTTCGTCACAACACCTGTTGCATTTATATGCTATTGCTATAGACTTCACTTATATTTGCAAACTGAGTTGCATCTTACACGCTGCGAGTAATGATGATGATCATACATATGTTTGTTCTACATATCAGAGTGGCGCAGTTGAAGCATGGTATCCAATATCTATACCTTTGAACATTTTCGATTGGTTTGACCTTGGTTATAGCTAATTTGGCCATCGATCTTCTGTGAGGACATTAGATTTAATACTGAACTACATGTTTGTTACTCATTCTGATCATGACTATATGAACTTCACTTATACTTGCAATTATGATTGCCAATTCCTGAGATATTATGTGTTCCCGTATGGACATTTTGTCTTGTATACTTGCAATTTAAGTTGCATATTGCATATTGGGAATCTTTTTCATGACAACAAAAATGATACAGCATGTTATATATACATATATTACGCGTACACGTTGTTCTTTTTGTTTCTGCCATTTTCAGCTTGCTCAAAGCCGCGGACGGCTTTTCTTGAAGAAAGGGAGGATGATGAGGATATATTCACGAAATATGATGATTCTACTTGCTTAAGCTGGAAAGAAATATTGAGCCTCGTTGACAAATATCACAAGGTGAATTCATTCCTAGTTGAACATGTTACTTTGATTTGGAAGAATTTTATACTACCTAAATCATGGACTTTTTGTATCACTAGGATTGAATTAATGGCGAGCCGGGTGCATGGTGATGAGGACATCTATACTATGACTCCATCTCTACCTCATGAACAACCTGTTGCTACAAAGAAGATGTCCAATGATGAAATCAGGATTGGACCCATTACAAGAGCTCGTGCTAAACTACTAGAACAACAGGTACATTGGAGAGGAAGGCATAGCACAAGGGAGCAAGGAGGAGAGCAAGGAGGCAGTGCAGCAGCTCAACGAGAGGACCCTGCAGTTTCCAGGGCGGTAGTACCGGCCCACACCAGCGGTAGTACCGCTTAAAGCAGTAGTACCGCCCCGTGCTACCGTACTCAGTACCGCTTAGCAAAATATTTCTGGCATCCAAGCGACCTAACCGGTACTAGAGCGGTACTTAAGCGGTAGTACCGCTTGGAGCGGTAGTACCGCATGCTATAAGCGGTACTACCGTGCTGCCTGCGCGCAGGCTTTTGGGCTGACGGCCCGTGTACCCCTTTCAACTATCTTAGGATATAAATACCCTTCCTTAGGGTTAGTTAGAGGCAGACCATGTTTTGATTAAACCTCTTTTCAGATTGAATTGCTTTAAGCATTCCTCTGTAATCAATATTCCTCTTTGATTCGATCAGGAGTATTCTACCTTCACCACTTTGTTGCGATCTGGTGTTTATCCTACTGCAAGATTCAAGTGTTTTCTGCTGTTCCATTGGGAATTAGTAGATTGCAAACCGCTTCGTGGTCGGCGGCTACGTGCGCAAGTGTGTGAAGTTGCGAATATCGAATAGGGTTGAGAACTGTTGCATTGGCAACGGGGGAACAGCCAGAGATTCGTCAGCGTCCCACAAGTTATCATCCACCTACATCGAGCTCAACGAGAAGATCGGGACACCCCTTATCATCTTGGTATCAGATATCCAGTGTTTACTCGGTGAGCATCCATCAATCCCTTAGATTAGTGTTGTTTTCCTCCTATCCAGAAAAAGCCTCACAAAAATATTAGGGTTCTTCATAGTTTGCCATAGCCTAGATTGCATCGTAGATTGGTTTTAGTTGCTGGTCGTTGGGTTCATCCTTGTGATCCGATCTAATTCCATTGGAGTTTAGCTTTCCAGATTTGTTTCCAAGTAGTTAAAAAAAAATCCGCGTTACTGTTCACGTGACAATTGAAAAAAAAAAGAAGAAGAAAGAAAGAAAGAGAAGAATAGAGGGCAGTTCCTTGTTATTATCTTTCGCAGTTGTGGAGCTGCGTACCGTGCGAGAGTTGCTTTGCCAAGTTTCTCTCCACCGTTTGTGTTTTCCTTGGGTGTGACTCACACGATCAGCACTAGGCTTTATCTTCGGTGTTGTTAGGTATCCCAACCAAGCTCCACTATATACCCTGGTTTGTCGTGTGATAGTTCTTCCCTCGGTATTCGCTTCCTCACATCCGTGCAAGTTCTGCCTATCCAAGTTGGTAAGCGATTCTAATTCACTTTGGAACGGTAAGATACCTTGTTTCTTTCAGTTTTGAGTGATTTGAGTGTTTTCCCCCTATACATACTTGTTGTTCACTAATCATGGCAAAACGTGCTGAGTATAATTTGGAGTCTCGAAGATATGACTTCCTCCGCAACAAATCTTGCAGTGCCACCTTTTGGGAGGAAGAACGTGGTAACTTTGATGGAGATGGGCTATTTCACCATGATGTGGTGATTGGAGAGCGACGTGCTGCAGCCACCATTGACGGATCATCAACTCTTAATTTGATCAGCATTGAGGTTGTAGAGAAGTTGCAGCTACCTACATGTGCTCGTACAGTGCCATACCTCCTGCACTCATCGTATGGCACATTGCTGATTTCACACACCGCTGATATTCCTATTACTATCGGAGTGCATACCGAGGTTGTGCGATGTGATGTATCTCCTATGCCATTTGATTCTTGTCATGTTTTGTTGGGAGATCGCTGGTGCAGAAAGTTTCAAGTTCAACCTTGCCATCAAGTCAACAAAATTTCTTTCAAGTGGAACATGAAGCGGCGTGCTTTGCTGCGTGCTCCAGCCGACAAATTTCATGAGTATCATCTTGTTCGCAAGGAGAGGACAAAAGAATTTTGTTTGTCTGCTAAGTACAAGGTTATCATGGATGGTGACATTTCAGTTATATGTCATTTTAACCACGATGTGTATCACAACCCATGTGAGAATGAGAGCCACATAGCCAAATTGAGTGTGAGTGTTATCAAAAGTGAGTTGTGTGATTCCACTAAACGTGAGGATGAGAGCATCCATTCTGAGAGTATGAGAGAGACAGACAACATGAGTGTAGTAGATGATAGGACATGTGAGGACATTTCTACTAATGTAATCATCTCTATTTCTACTGTTGTTTCTTCTGATTTGCAGGTTGCTTTTGAAGAAAGGGAGCTTGATGCGCAACAACCTGCATCATTTGAAGCGGTGTCGATGGTACCTCCTTCTACATTGGAGGACGTTCCTGAACATAGTGTTGTTTTCAACCTACAAGCAGTCACAACGACATATTGTGAGTCTAATCCTTTGCTGGTAAATTCTTGTGATTTGATTTACACTCATGTTACAACACCATGCGATAAATTGCAAATTTTGGATTTTGATCATGTGTTACTACTTACACATAAAGAAGTTCTCGCAAGAATACCACCTACTGATATTATGTATTCCATCATGCTAAATGAACCTATTAGTTTGAGTTGTGCTATAAATAAGATTTCTGACATTTTACATCTGAATTATAGCACATATGCCTATAGTTTCACATTTAATTTAATTAGTGAATATAGCATGACTGGTAATTTTCTAGTGGATCACATATGCATTACCTGTGATAGGATTGCTGATTTGAAACTTGCTGTTTTGAGTCCTATATGCTATGTGACAAAGTCGTTTTGCTTTGGGACAGTAGCTAATTTTCATGAGAATATGAAATATCCTTTTGGTCTAGTTGATTTATTGCGGCCAAAAAAAAATTCAGCTATGTCGAATTGTGCTGATCTTGCTAAAATAGAATCTGATCCATTGTGTTCGTCACAACACCTGTTGCATTTATATGCTATTGCTATAGACTTCACTTATATTTGCAAACTGAGTTGCATCTTACACGCTGCGAGTAATGATGATGATCATACATATGTTTGTTCTACATATCAGAGTGGCGCAGTTGAAGCATGGTATCCAATATCTATACCTTTGAACATTTTCGATTGGTTTGACCTTGGTTATAGCTAATTTGGCCATCGATCTTCTGTGAGGACATTAGATTTAATACTGAACTACATGTTTGTTACTTCTGATCATGACTATATGAACTTCACTTATACTTGCAATTATGATTGCCAATTCCTGAGATATTATGTGTTCCCGTATGGACATTTTGTCTTGTATACTTGCAATTTAAGTTGCATATTGCATATTGGGAATCTTTTTCATGACAACAAAAATGATACAGCATGTTATATATACATATATTACGCGTACACGTTGTTCTTTTTGTTTCTGCCATTTTCAGCTTGCTCAAAGCCGCGGACGGCTTTTCTTGAAGAAAGGGAGGATGATGAGGATATATTCACGAAATATGATGATTCTACTTGCTTAAGCTGGAAAGAAAT
This sequence comes from Elymus sibiricus, assembly GCA_039707655.1. Taxonomy (NCBI): domain Eukaryota; kingdom Viridiplantae; phylum Streptophyta; class Magnoliopsida; order Poales; family Poaceae; genus Elymus; species Elymus sibiricus. The sequence goes on from CM077676.1 coordinate 259,038,252, forward strand.
ATTGAGCCTCGTTGACAAATATCACAAGGTGAATTCATTCCTAGTTGAACATGTTACTTTGATTTGGAAGAATTTTATACTACCTAAATCATGGACTTTTTGTATCACTAGGATTGAATTAATGGCGAGCCGGGTGCATGGTGATGAGGACATCTATACTATGACTCCATCTCTACCTCATGAACAACCTGTTGCTACAAAGAAGATGTCCAATGATGAAATCAGGATTGGACCCATTACAAGAGCTCGTGCTAAACTACTAGAACAACAGGTACATTGGAGAGGAAGGCATAGCACAAGGGAGCAAGGAGGAGAGCAAGGAGGCAGTGCAGCAGCTCAACGAGAGGACCCTGCAGTTTCCAGGGCGGTAGTACCGGCCCACACCAGCGGTAGTACCGCTTAAAGCAGTAGTACCGCCCCGTGCTACCGTACTCAGTACCGCTTAGCAAAATATTTCTGGCATCCAAGCGACCTAACCGGTACTAGAGCGGTACTTAAGCGGTAGTACCGCTTGGAGCGGTAGTACCGCATGCTATAAGCGGTACTACCGTGCTGCCTGCGCGCAGGCTTTTGGGCTGACGGCCCGTGTACCCCTTTCAACTATCTTAGGATATAAATACCCTTCCTTAGGGTTAGTTAGAGGCAGACCATGTTTTGATTAAACCTCTTTTCAGATTGAATTGCTTTAAGCATTCCTCTGTAATCAATATTCCTCTTTGATTCGATCAGGAGTATTCTACCTTCACCACTTTGTTGCGATCTGGTGTTTATCCTACTGCAAGATTCAAGTGTTTTCTGCTGTTCCATTGGGAATTAGTAGATTGCAAACCGCTTCGTGGTCGGCGGCTACGTGCGCAAGTGTGTGAAGTTGCGAATATCGAATAGGGTTGAGAACTGTTGCATTGGCAACGGGGGAACAGCCAGAGATTCGTCAGCGTCCCACAAGTTATCATCCACCTACATCGAGCTCAACGAGAAGATCGGGACACCCCTTATCATCTTGGTATCAGATATCCAGTGTTTACTCGGTGAGCATCCATCAATCCCTTAGATTAGTGTTGTTTTCCTCCTATCCAGAAAAAGCCTCACAAAAATATTAGGGTTCTTCATAGTTTGCCATAGCCTAGATTGCATCGTAGATTGGTTTTAGTTGCTGGTCGTTGGGTTCATCCTTGTGATCCGATCTAATTCCATTGGAGTTTAGCTTTCCAGATTTGTTTCCAAGTAGTTAAAAAAAATCCGCGTTACTGTTCACGTGACAATTGAAAAAAAAAAGAAGAAGAAAGAAAGAAAGAGAAGAATAGAGGGCAGTTCCTTGTTATTATCTTTCGCAGTTGTGGAGCTGCGTACCGTGCGAGAGTTGCTTTGCCAAGTTTCTCTCCACCGTTTGTGTTTTCCTTGGGTGTGACTCACACGATCAGCACTAGGCTTTATCTTCGGTGTTGTTAGGTATCCCAACCAAGCTCCACTATATACCCTGGTTTGTCGTGTGATAGTTCTTCCCTCGGTATTCGCTTCCTCACATCCGTGCAAGTTCTGCCTATCCAAGTTGGTAAGCGATTCTAATTCACTTTGGAACGGTAAGATACCTTGTTTCTTTCAGTTTTGAGTGATTTGAGTGTTTTCCCCCTATACATACTTGTTGTTCACTAATCATGGCAAAACGTGCTGAGGATAATTTGGAGTCTCGAAGATATGACTTCCTCCGCAACAAATCTTGCAGTGCCACCTTTTGGGAGGAAGAACGTGGTAACTTTGATGGAGATGGGCTATTTCACCATGATGTGGTGATTGGAGAGCGACGTGCTGCAGCCACCATTGACGGATCATCAACTCTTAATTTGATCAGCATTGAGGTTGTAGAGAAGTTGCAGCTACCTACATGTGCTCGTACAGTGCCATACCTCCTGCACTCATCGTATGGCACATTGCTGATTTCACACACCGCTGATATTCCTATTACTATCGGAGTGCATACCGAGGTTGTGCGATGTGATGTATCTCCTATGCCATTTGATTCTTGTCATGTTTTGTTGGGAGATCGCTGGTGCAGAAAGTTTCAAGTTCAACCTTGCCATCAAGTCAACAAAATTTCTTTCAAGTGGAACATGAAGCGGCGTGCTTTGCTGCGTGCTCCAGCCGACAAATTTCATGAGTATCATCTTGTTCGCAAGGAGAGGACAAAAGAATTTTGTTTGTCTGCTAAGTACAAGGTTATCATGGATGGTGACATTTCAGTTATATGTCATTTTAACCACGATGTGTATCACAACCCATGTGAGAATGAGAGCCACATAGCCAAATTGAGTGTGAGTGTTATCAAAAGTGAGTTGTGTGATTCCACTAAACGTGAGGATGAGAGCATCCATTCTGAGAGTATGAGAGAGACAGACAACATGAGTGTAGTAGATGATAGGACATGTGAGGACATTTCTACTAATGTAATCATCTCTATTTCTACTGTTGTTTCTTCTGATTTGCAGGTTGCTTTTGAAGAAAGGGAGCTTGATGCGCAACAACCTGCATCATTTGAAGCGGTGTCGATGGTACCTCCTTCTACATTGGAGGACGTTCCTGAACATAGTGTTGTTTTCAACCTACAAGCAGTCACAACGACATATTGTGAGTCTAATCCTTTGCTGGTAAATTCTTGTGATTTGATTTACACTCATGTTACAACACCATGCGATAAATTGCAAATTTTGGATTTTGATCATGTGTTACTACTTACACATAAAGAAGTTCTCGCAAGAATACCACCTACTGATATTATGTATTCCATCATGCTAAATGAACCTATTAGTTTGAGTTGTGCTATAAATAAGATTTCTGACATTTTACATCTGAATTATAGCACATATGCCTATAGTTTCACATTTAATTTAATTAGTGAATATAGCATGACTGGTAATTTTCTAGTGGATCACATATGCATTACCTGTGATAGGATTGCTGATTTGAAACTTGCTGTTTTGAGTCCTATATGCTATGTGACAAAGTCGTTTTGCTTTGGGACAGTAGCTAATTTTCATGAGAATATGAAATATCCTTTTGGTCTAGTTGATTTATTGCGGCCAAAAAAAAATTCAGCTATGTCGAATTGTGCTGATCTTGCTAAAATAGAATCTGATCCATTGTGTTCGTCACAACACCTGTTGCATTTATATGCTATTGCTATAGACTTCACTTATATTTGCAAACTGAGTTGCATCTTACACGCTGCGAGTAATGATGATGATCATACATATGTTTGTTCTACATATCAGAGTGGCGCAGTTGAAGCATGGTATCCAATATCTATACCTTTGAACATTTTCGATTGGTTTGACCTTGGTTATAGCTAATTTGGCCATCGATCTTCTGTGAGGACATTAGATTTAATACTGAACTACATGTTTGTTACTCATTCTGATCATGACTATATGAACTTCACTTATACTTGCAATTATGATTGCCAATTCCTGAGATATTATGTGTTCCCGTATGGACATTTTGTCTTGTATACTTGCAATTTAAGTTGCATATTGCATATTGGGAATCTTTTTCATGACAACAAAAATGATACAACATGTTATATATACATATATTACGCGTACACGTTGTTCTTTTTGTTTCTGCCATTTTCAGCTTGCTCAAAGCCGCGGACGGCTTTTCTTGAAGAAAGGGAGGATGATGAGGATATATTCACGAAATATGATGATTCTACTTGCTTAAGCTGGAAAGAAATATTGAGCCTCGTTGACAAATATCACAAGGTGAATTCATTCCTAGTTGAACATGTTACTTTGATTTGGAAGAATTTTATACTACCTAAATCATGGACTTTTTGTATCACTAGGATTGAATTAATGGCGAGCCGGGTGCATGGTGATGAGGACATCTATACTATGACTCCATCTCTACCTCATGAACAACCTGTTGCTACAAAGAAGATGTCCAATGATGAAATCAGGATTGGACCCATTACAAGAGCTCGTGCTAAACTACTAGAACAACAGGTACATTGGAGAGGAAGGCATAGCACAAGGGAGCAAGGAGGAGAGCAAGGAGGCAGTGCAGCAGCTCAACGAGAGGACCCTGCAGTTTCCAGGGCGGTAGTACCGGCCCACACCAGCGGTAGTACCGCTTAAAGCAGTAGTACCGCCCCGTGCTACCGTACTCAGTACCGCTTAGCAAAATATTTCTGGCATCCAAGCGACCTAACCGGTACTAGAGCGGTACTTAAGCGGTAGTACCGCTTGGAGCGGTAGTACCGCATGCTATAAGCGGTACTACCGTGCTGCCTGCGCGCAGGCTTTTGGGCTGACGGCCCGTGTACCCCTTTCAACTATCTTAGGATATAAATACCCTTCCTTAGGGTTAGTTAGAGGCAGACCATGTTTTGATTAAACCTCTTTTCAGATTGAATTGCTTTAAGCATTCCTCTGTAATCAATATTCCTCTTTGATTCGATCAGGAGTATTCTACCTTCACCACTTTGTTGCGATCTGGTGTTTATCCTACTGCAAAATTCAAGTGTTTTCTGCTGTTCCATTGGGAATTAGTAGATTGCAAACCGCTTCGTGGTCGGCGGCTACGTGCGCAAGTGTGTGAAGTTGCGAATATCGAATAGGGTTGAGAACTGTTGCATTGGCAACGGGGGAACAGCCAGAGATTCGTCAGCGTCCCACAAGTTATCATCCACCTACATCGAGCTCAACGAGAAGATCGGGACACCCCTTATCATCTTGGTATCAGATATCCAGTGTTTACTCGGTGAGCATCCATCAATCCCTTAGATTAGTGTTGTTTTCCTCCTATCCAGAAAAAGCCTCACAAAAATATTAGGGTTCTTCATAGTTTGCCATAGCCTAGATTGCATCGTAGATTGGTTTTAGTTGCTGGTCGTTGGGTTCATCCTTGTGATCCGATCTAATTCCATTGGAGTTTAGCTTTCCAGATTTGTTTCCAAGTAGTTAAAAAAAATCCGCGTTACTGTTCACGTGACAATTGAAAAAAAAAAGAAGAAGAAAGAAAGAAAGAGAAGAATAGAGGGCAGTTCCTTGTTATTATCTTTCGCAGTTGTGGAGCTGCGTACCGTGCGAGAGTTGCTTTGCCAAGTTTCTCTCCACCGTTTGTGTTTTCCTTGGGTGTGACTCACACGATCAGCACTAGGCTTTATCTTCGGTGTTGTTAGGTATCCCAACCAAGCTCCACTATATACCCTGGTTTGTCGTGTGATAGTTCTTCCCTCGGTATTCGCTTCCTCACATCCGTGCAAGTTCTGCCTATCCAAGTTGGTAAGCGATTCTAATTCACTTTGGAACGGTAAGATACCTTGTTTCTTTCAGTTTTGAGTGATTTGAGTGTTTTCCCCCTATACATACTTGTTGTTCACTAATCATGGCAAAACGTGCTGAGGATAATTTGGAGTCTCGAAGATATGACTTCCTCCGCAACAAATCTTGCAGTGCCACCTTTTGGGAGGAAGAACGTGGTAACTTTGATGGAGATGGGCTATTTCACCATGATGTGGTGATTGGAGAGCGACGTGCTGCAGCCACCATTGACGGATCATCAACTCTTAATTTGATCAGCATTGAGGTTGTAGAGAAGTTGCAGCTACCTACATGTGCTCGTACAGTGCCATACCTCCTGCACTCATCGTATGGCACATTGCTGATTTCACACACCGCTGATATTCCTATTACTATCGGAGTGCATACCGAGGTTGTGCGATGTGATGTATCTCCTATGCCATTTGATTCTTGTCATGTTTTGTTGGGAGATCGCTGGTGCAGAAAGTTTCAAGTTCAACCTTGCCATCAAGTCAACAAAATTTCTTTCAAGTGGAACATGAAGCGGCGTGCTTTGCTGCGTGCTCCAGCCGACAAATTTCATGAGTATCATCTTGTTCGCAAGGAGAGGACAAAAGAATTTTGTTTGTCTGCTAAGTACAAGGTTATCATGGATGGTGACATTTCAGTTATATGTCATTTTAACCACGATGTGTATCACAACCCATGTGAGAATGAGAGCAACATAGCCAAATTGAGTGTGAGTGTTATCAAAAGTGAGTTGTGTGATTCCACTAAACGTGAGGATGAGAGCATCCATTCTGAGAGTATGAGAGAGACAGACAACATGAGTGTAGTAGATGATAGGACATGTGAGGACATTTCTACTAATGTAATCATCTCTATTTCTACTGTTGTTTCTTCTGATTTGCAGGTTGCTTTTGAAGAAAGGGAGCTTGATGCGCAACAACCTGCATCATTTGAAGCGGTGTCGATGGTACCTCCTTCTACATTGGAGGACGTTCCTGAACATAGTGTTGTTTTCAACCTACAAGCAGTCACAACGACATATTGTGAGTCTAATCCTTTGCTGGTAAATTCTTGTGATTTGATTTACACTCATGTTACAACACCATGCGATAAATTGCAAATTTTGGATTTTGATCATGTGTTACTACTTACACATAAAGAAGTTCTCGCAAGAATACCACCTACTGATATTATGTATTCCATCATGCTAAATGAACCTATTAGTTTGAGTTGTGCTATAAATAAGATTTCTGACATTTTACATCTGAATTATAGCACATATGCCTATAGTTTCACATTTAATTTAATTAGTGAATATAGCATGACTGGTAATTTTCTAGTGGATCACATATGCATTACCTGTGATAGGATTGCTGATTTGAAACTTGCTGTTTTGAGTCCTATATGCTATGTGACAAAGTCGTTTTGCTTTGGGACAGTAGCTAATTTTTATGAGAATATGAAATATCCTTTTGGTCTAGTTGATTTATTGCGGCCAAAAAAAATTTCAGCTATGTCGAATTGTGCTGATCTTGCTAAAATAGAATCTGATCCATTGTGTTCGTCACAACACCTGTTGCATTTATATGCTATTGCTATAGACTTCACTTATATTTGCAAACTGAGTTGCATCTTACACGCTGCGAGTAATGATGATGATCATACATATGTTTGTTCTACATATCAGAGTGGCGCAGTTGAAGCATGGTATCCAATATCTATACCTTTGAACATTTTCGATTGGTTTGACCTTGGTTATAGCTAATTTGGCCATCGATCTTCTGTGAGGACATTAGATTTAATACTGAACTACATGTTTGTTACTCATTCTGATCATGACTATATGAACTTCACTTATACTTGCAATTATGATTGCCAATTCCTGAGATATTATGTGTTCCCGTATGGACATTTTGTCTTGTATACTTGCAATTTAAGTTGCATATTGCATATTGGGAATCTTTTTCATGACAACAAAAATGATACAGCATGTTATATATACATATATTACGCGTACACGTTGTTCTTTTTGTTTCTGCCATTTTCAGCTTGCTCAAAGCCACGGACGGCTTTTCTTGAAGAAAGGGAGGATGATGAGGATATATTCACGAAATATGATGATTCTACTTGCTTAAGCTGGAAAGAAATATTGAGCCTCGTTGACAAATATCACAAGGTGAATTCATTCCTAGTTGAACATGTTACTTTGATTTGGAAGAATTTTATACTACCTAAATCATGGACTTTTTGTATCACTAGGATTGAATTAATGGCGAGCCGGGTGCATGGTGATGAGGACATCTATACTATGACTCCATCTCTACCTCATGAACAACCTGTTGCTACAAAGAAGATGTCCAATGATGAAATCAGGATTGGACCCATTACAAGAGCTCGTGCTAAACTACTAGAACAACAGGTACATTGGAGAGGAAGGCATAGCACAAGGGAGCAAGGAGGAGAGCAAGGAGGCAGTGCAGCAGCTCAACGAGAGGACCCTGCAGTTTCCAGGGCGATAGTACCGGCCCACACCAGCGGTAGTACCGCTTAAAGCGGTAGTACCGCCCCGTGCTACCGTACTCAGTACCGCTTAGCAAAATATTTCTGGCATCCAAGCGACCTAACCGGTACTAGAGCGGTACTTAAGCGGTAGTACCGCTTGGAGCGGTAGTACCGCATGCTATAAGCGGTACTACCGTGCTGCCTGCGCGCAGGCTTTTGGGCTGACGGCCCGTGTACCCCTTTCAACTATCTTAGGATATAAATACCCTTCCTTAGGGTTAGTTAGAGGCAGACCACGTTTTGATTAAACCTCTTTTCAGATTGAATTGCTTTAAGCATTCCTCTGTAATCAATATTCCTCTTTGATTCGATCAGGAGTATTCTACCTTCACCACTTTGTTGCGATCTGGTGTTTATCCTACTGCAAGATTCAAGTGTTTTCTGCTGTTCCATTGGGAATTAGTAGTGTGAAGTTGCGAATATCGAATAGGGTTGAGAACTGTTGCATTGGCAACGGGGGAACAACCAGAGATTCGTCAGCGTCCCACAAGTTATCATCCACCTACATCGAGCTCAACGAGAAGATCGGGACACCCCTTATCAATCTTGTTTGCCCGAAAAATGAGGTTGAAAAGTTTGGTTAGCCATACTATCGCTATGTCCCCGAGGCCTCTCCACACCTCAATGGGGATACAATCAGGTCCCATCGCCTTGCCTCCTTTCATCCTCTTCAAAGCCTCCTTGACCTCCGACTCCTGGATTCGCCGCACAAAAAGCCTGCTAGTATCAGCAAAGGAGTCGTCCAGATCAATGGTAGAGCTCTCACTCTCCCCATTGAACAGCTTGTCAAAGTACTCCCGCCATCTATGCTTAATCTCCTCGTTCTTCACCAGGAGTTGATCTGCTCCGTCCTTGATGCACTTGATTTGGTCAACATCCCTCGTCTTCCTCTCTCGGATCTTGGCCATCTTATAGATGTCCCTTTCGCCTTCCTTCGTGTCTAACCGTTGGTAGAGGTCCTCATACGCCCGGCCCCTTGCTTCACTCACAGCTCGCTTTGCGGCCTTCTTTGCCATCTTGTACTTCTCTATGTTGTCTGCACTCCTATCCAGATATAGGCGTCTGAAACACTCTTTCTTCTCCTTAATTGCCTTCTGGACATCATCGTTCCACCACCAGGTATCTTTAGCTTCTCTTCTACTTCCCCTGGACACTCCAAACTCCTCTGAGGCCACCTTACAAATGCAAGTCGCCATCTTCATCCACATGTTGTCTACATCACCTCCTTCCTCCCAAGGGCCCTCCTTAATGACCCTCTCCTTGAACGCCTGAGCTACCTCCCCCTTGAGCTTCCACCACTTCGTTCTAGCGACTTTGGCACGCTTGTCCCGCTGGACATGAATCCGAAAGCGGAGGTCAGCAACCACAAGCTTATGCTGAGGGACAACACTCTCTCCAGGTATCACCTTACAGTCTAGGCATGCACGCCTGTCTTCTCTTCTCGAGAGGATGAAATCAATCTGGCTAGAGTGTTTCCCACTACTATAATCACTAGATGTGATTCTCTCTTCTTAAAGAGGGTGTTAGCTATGATCATGTTGTAGGCTAGCGCAAAGCTTAAGACATCTTCTCCTTCTTGGTTCCTGATGCCATAGCCAAAACCCCCATGCACCCTTTCAAAACCTGTGTTAGATGTGCCCACGTGGCCATTGAGGTCTCCTCCTATGAAGAGCCTCTCGCCAATCGGTACACTCCTAACCATGTCCTCTAGGCCTTCCCAGAACTCCCTCTTGGTGTTCTCATTGTGGCCTACTTGTGGGGCATACGTGCTGATAACGTTGAGAACTAAGTCCCCAACTACCAGCTTGACCAGGATAATCCGGTCCCCACGTCTCTTGACGTCTACCACTCCATCCTTGAGGCTCTTGCTGATCAAGATGCCTACTCCATTTCTGTTTGCAACCGTCCCCGTGTACCACAGCTTGAAGCCGGTACCCTCCACCTCCTTCGCCTTTTGTCCCCTCCATTTGGTCTCTTGGACGCAAAGGATATCAACGCCTCTCCTCACCGCAGTATCAACTACCTCCCGAAGCTTACCTGTCAGAGACCCTACGTTCCAGCTACCTAAGCGAATCCTCCTAGGCTCGGCTAGCTTCCTTACCCTTCGCACTCATCGAGTCAAATGCGAAGACCCTTGCTCAATTTCCACTACACCCGGGCGCCGATATAGCGCGCCACTAAGGATGCGACGACCCGATCCTCGCTCACTTGCCACCGTATCCAGATCAAGATACGGCGCACCACCTAGGGGGTGACGGCCCGGCCCTTACCCATTTTCCACCACACCCGGGTTCCGATGTGGCGCGTCGCTGAGAGGGTTACGCCCCAACGAAAATCTTTTGGGTTTCATCTCCATAAGAGTGGCTGAGTTTTGACGTTGGCTCGCCAAGCCTATCACAACCCTCTTCGCGTGATTCCAACGCTGAAAAATCATATATATTCAGAAACCCCCGAAAGTTAACCTAGATGAGTTTTTACGCCGCCGCAAGCCTCTGTACCAAAGAGATCTCATCTACAACCCTTTTCCGGCACCCTGCCGGCGGGGGGAATCATCACCAGAGGCCATCTTCATCATCCTGGCGGTCTCCAGGATGAGGAGGGAGTAGTTCACCCTCGGGGCTGAGGGTATGTACTAGTAGCTATGTGTTTGATCTCTCTCTCTCTCTCTCTCTCGTGTTCTTGATTTGGCACGATCTTGATGTACCGCGAGCTTTGTTAATATAGTTGGATCATATGGTGTTTCTTCCCTCTCTATCTCGTTGTGATGAATTGAGTTTTTACCTTTGAGGTTTCACTATTATCGGATTGAATACTTTTATGGATTTGAGAACACTTGATGTATGTCTTGCATATGAATACCCGTGGTGACAATGGGGTATTATATTGATTCACTTGATGTATGTTTTGGCACTCAACTCGCGGATTCCCGAGGTGACATTGGGGTAATTTATGCATAGGGGTTGATGCACGTTTTCGTCCTACTTTCTCCGGTAGAAATCTTGGGGCACTCTTTGAAGTTCTTTGTGTGGATTGAATATTATGAATCTGAAGTTGTTTGATGCATATCGTATAATCAACTCATGGATACTTGTGGTGACATTGGAGTATCTAGGTGACATTAGGGTTGGTTGATGTGTATCATATGGTGTTATTTTAGTACGAACTCTAGGGCCGTTTGTGACACTTATAGGGATGGCTCAATAGATTGATCGGAAATAATAACTTTGAGGTGGTTTCGTACCCTACAACAATTTCTATCTTATGTTCTCCGCTAATAGGAACTTTGGAGTGATTCTTTGTCGCACGTTGAGGGATTGTTATATGATCCAATTATGTTAGCACTGTTGAGAGATTGCACAAGTGAAAGTATGAACCCTAGGCCTTGTTTTCAAGCATTGCAATACCGTTTGTGCTCCGTTTTATCAATTGCTACCTTGCTGTTTTTTATTTTTCAGATTACAAAAACCTATATCTACTATCCATATCACCATCTCTTCGCCGAACTAGTGCACCTATACAATTTGCCATTGTATTGGGTGTGTTGGGGACACAAGAGATTTCTTGTATTTGGTTGCAGGGTTGTTTGAGAGATACCATCTTCATCCTACGCCTCCCACGGATTGATAAACCTTAGGTCATCCACTTGAGGGAAAATTGCTACTGTCCTACAAAACTCTGCGCTTGGAGGCCCAACACGAGTCTACAAGAATAAGTTGTGTAGGAGAAATCAAGCTCTTTTCTGGCGCCGTTGCCGGGGAGGTGAGTGCTTGAAGGTATATCTTTAGATCTTGCAATCGAATCTTTTAGTTTCTTGTTTTATCACTAGTTTGGTTTATAAAAGAAAACTACAAAAAAAATATGGAATTGAGGTTGCCTCATATTATTCATCTTTATAATGTCTTTCTTGAAAATGATGGAGCAGAAAATTGTGCTCAATTGATAGATGAAGAATTCAATAAATGTTTGGCATAAAATCTTTGAATGACAAGCATGATTGCAATGTTGTTAGTATGAATTCTATGAGTATCCATGATGCTAATGATATGCAAAGCTACAAGCTTGGGGATGCTATGTTTGATGAAGATGATATTTTTAGTCCCCCATGTTTTGATGAGAAAATTTATTATGATGATAACATGCCTCCTATTTATGATGATTATATTGATGAAAGTGGATTTGGAGAGGTCATGACTTTATTTAATAATGAATCCACTATTTTGGAAGAGGTTTCAATTGATTATGACAACAAAGTTGCTATCTATGATGATTATTGTGATGACATGTATGCTATAAAGAATAATGATAACCATGAAACTTGTCATCATGATTTTTATTTTCAATTGGATTATTCCAATCAAGTATCACATGATAGTTATTTTGTTCAATTTGCTCCCACTATTATTGATGAGAAAAAAATTGCTTATGTGGAGAGTAATAAAATTTCTATGCTTGTAGGTCATGAAAAGAATGCTTTATGTGATAGTTATATTTTTGAATTCATTCATGATGCTACTGAAAATTATTATGAGAGAGTATCATATGCTTGTGGGTGTTGCAATAATATCAAGTTTCCTCTCTATGTGTTGAAAGTTTTGAAGTTATACTTGTTTTGCCTTCCTATGCTAGTTGATTCTTGCTCACATAAGTTGTTTAGTCACAAAATCCCTATGCATAGGAAATGGGTTAGGCTTAAATGTGCTAGTCATATGCTTCATGATGCTCTCTTTGTGTTTCAATTTTTTACTTTTATGTGAGCATCATTGAAATCATCATGCCTAGCTAAAAAGGCATTAAAGAAAAGCGCTTGTTGGGAGACAACCCAATACTTATACCTTCTATTTTTGTGTGTTAACATGATTAAGCTACTGTGGTAATCATGTTTTATATGTTTTCTTTCAATAATGTGCCAAGTAAAGCCTTTGGGATAGTGTGGATACTTGTTGATTTGATTCTGTGCAAAAACAGAAACTTTTGCGTCCAGTGCTGAATTTATATTCTGTACTGGAGCATGATAAAATTCTGAAATTTTTACACAGTATTGGGTTGCAAATTTTTTACGTTTTCCTAATTTTTAAGAATTTTTAGAGGTACATAAGTATGGTTTTTAAATCGCTTACTACACGCTGTTCTATTTTTGACAGATTCTGTTTTCGATGCATAGTTTGCTTGTTTTAGTGTTTCCGTAGCTTATATTGAGTAATATAAATTGTGGAAATGATATAATACAGTAGGAATTATGTGAGAACAATTATGAATCTTGTCTTGACAGTACCTAAGTGGATGATTTATTTTTATCATACTAACCTATCTCACGAAGTTCCGTTAAGTTTTGTGTGATTGAAGTTTTCAAGTTTTGGGTGAGATATCGATATGAGGAGAATAAGGAGTGGCAAGACCCTAAGCTTGGGGATGCCCAAGGCACCCAAAGGTAATATTCAAGGAAGACCCAAGCAACTAAGCTTGGGGATGCCCCGGAAGGCATCCTATCTTTCGTCTTCAACATTATCGGTAACCTCACTTGGAGCTATATTTTTACTCATCACATAATATGACTTTTGCTTGGAGCATCATTTTCTTTTGTTGACATTTGCTTGCTGTTATCAATAATAATGTTTTGTACCTTTTATTTCAATAAAATGCCAAGTAAGCCTTTACCATGCTCAGTTTGCAAGTTTATGTGGTTCTGTTTGAAAACAGAAAGTTTTCTGTTATGTCCAGAATATTCCTGAATAGTCAGAACATGATAAAAATCTGAAATTTTTACACAGTAAGCATGCATGAGTTCTCTGTCACGTGGTAAATTTTCAGGATTTTTGGAGTTAGGGAAGTATGAATTTTAAATCCCCCTTTACAGACTGTTCTGTTCTAGCAGATTGCTGTTATAGTTGCATTGTTTGCATATGTTTGCTTGTTTGATAATCCTATTTGTGGATAGGAGTATTAAATATGCAGAGGCATTTAGTATGCAATGTTTAATTATAATTTTTGTGATTTGCTACAGTAGAGAATGTTAAGGTTTTGAATTGATTTATACTAACTTATCTCACGAGTTCTTGTTGAGTTTTGTGTGGATGAAGTTTTTAAGATTTAGAGAAACCGTGATATGAGAGGAATTAAGGAGACACAAGAGCTCAAGCTTGGGGATGCCCAAGTCATCCCAAGTAAATATTTCAAGAAGTCTCAAGCATCTAAGCTTGGGGATGCCCCGGTAGGCATCCCACCTTTCTTCTTCAACAACTATCGGTTAGCCTAAGTTTTTACTTGTTCACATGATATGTGCTATTCTTGGAGTGTCCTTTTATTTTCATTTTCTTTGCTGTTTGAATAAAATACTTAAGATCTGAAATTTTTAAATAAGAGAGAGTCCTCACATAGATACCTATTTACTTAACTACTCATTTGGTCTTCACTTATATCTTTTTGGAGTAGTTTGTCATTTACTCTTGTTCTTCACTTATATACTATGAGTAAATTGTTGAAATGAATTGAATATCTTAAAGTTGAAATTTATATGCTTCATATGCTTGTCCCATGGGGAGTAGTGACTTCACATACAAGAAGTATAAGTGGTAAAATTTATTGAAAGTTAACAAACATAGCATTGGTCACTTGAACAATTCATGAAAGAATTTTGAAGCAAGGGAAATTTCACATATAAATATACTATCATGGACATCTTCTATGATTGTGAGCCCCCATTAATTATTTTCAAGCTTGATCAAGTAGTTGACGTTGGACAAGGAAGACAACGTAATGAGTTATGTTTGTTTATATTCACATAGAAGTTATATTGTCATGGCTCCTCTAACATGTGGTGCTTGCTTAGGATATTTTGCTAGCCAAAAAATCGTACTAAGTAGAGATACTACTTGTGCATCCAAAAACCCTTAAACCCAGTTTCTTGCCATGAGAGTCCACTATATCTACCTATGGATTGAATAAGATCCATCAAGTAAGTTGTCATCGGTGCAAAAAGCAATAAAAATTGCTCCTAAAATATGTATGATCTTTTATTGTAAGGGAAAATAAGCGTTGTACGAACTTGTGATGGTAAAGAAATAAAAGCGACGGTGATAAGGGGTGTCCCGATCTTCTCGTTGAGCTCGATGTAGGTGGATGATAACTTGTGGGACGCTGACGAATCTCTGGCTGTTCCCCCGTTGCCAATGCAACAGTTCTCAACCCTATTCGATATTCGCAACTTCACACACTTGCGCACGTAGCCGCCGACCACGAAGCGGTTTGCAATCTACCAATTCCCAATGGAACAGCAGAAGACACTTGAATCTTGCAGTAGGATAAACACCAGATCGCAACAAAGTGGTGAAGGTAGAATACTCCTGATCGAATCAAAGAGGAATATTGATTACAGAGGAATGCTTAAAGCAATTCAATCTGAAAAGAGGTTTAATCAAAACGTGGTCTCCCTCTAACTAACCCTAAGGAAGGGTATTTATATCCTAAGATAGTTGGAAGGGGTACACGGGCCGTCAGCCCAAAAGCCTGCGCGCAGGCAGCACGGTAGTACCGCTTATAGCATGCGGTACTACCGCTCCAAGCGGTACTACCGCTTAAGTACCGCTCTAGTACCGGTTAGGTCGCTTGGATGCCAGAACTATTTTCCTAAGCGGTACTGAGTACGGTAGCACTGGGCGGTACTACCGCTTTAAGCGGTACTACCGCTGGTGTGGGGCGGTACTACCGCCCTGGAAACTGCAGGGTCCTCCTCCCTGCCCAGCTGCACTGCCTCCTTGCTCTCCTCCTTGCTCCCTTGTGCTATGCCTTCCTCTCCAATGTACCTAATGACACACACACACAAGGATTTAGGCAGTATAAAGCTCTCATTAAAATAAATAGCATTATCAACTAAGAGAGAATTCACCTGTTGTTCTAGTAGTTTAGCACGAGCTCTTGTAATGGGTCCAATCCTGATTTCATCATTGGACATCTTCTTTGTAGCAACAGGTTGTTCATGAGGTAGAGATGGAGTCATAGTATAGATGTCCTCATCAGACGTTCTGCATAATAAAGGTTGCTATCACAAGGGGCAATATAACGTGACGTTCCTTTGCATTAAGGGCTTGTGCATCCAACAACAAAAAGCGCATGACAACCTCTGCTTCCCTCTGTGAAGGGCCTATCTTTTACTTTTCTGTATTTACTTTTATGCAAGAGTCATTAATGTTCATCCCTATTCCGCTCTATTTATTCTTTAGTTGGCAAGCATTATGTGGTAGGGAAAGATCTAGGCACATATATCCAGTTGAATATAGGTGATCATGAGTTATTATTGTTGACATTATCCATGAGATAAATAAGTTGGGAGGCAAAACATTAAGCCCCTATCTTCCTATGTGTTTGACTGAAACGGTTTGTTCTAGAAATATGCTTTGAGTGTCAGCAATCATGGAAGACTAAATGATAGTTGAGTATGTGGAATTTGCTAGATCAAAGCTCTTACATAGACCCTTCCTGAAAATAAGATGAATTGCAATTGTTTGATGACTGAGAACATAGTTTGTTAGTTTTCAAGAAAGTTTATGGCCTATACTTTAAACATGTGAATAGCTTGCTACTTGATCATGAGAAGTTTTATGAGATGAGTCACCGATTATGATATATATTGATGCTAGAAAAAGTGATTGAAATGATCATTGATCAAACTTATGCACTATGCTAGCATTCACACTTCATAAATTATTTCTTTTATCATTTACCTACTCGAGGACGAGCAGGAATTAAGCTTGGGGATGCTGATACGTCTCCAACGTATCTATAATTTATGAAGTATTCATGCCATGTTTATTATAGTTTTGTATGATTTTGGTGCACTTTTACATGGCTTTTATATGATTTTCATGGACTAACATATTGAGCTAGTGCCTAGTGCCAGTTGTTGTTTTCTGCTTGTTTTTGGTTTTCCAGAAAATCCATATCAAACGAAGTCCAAATGCAGCGAAATTTTTTGACGATTTTTTCTGGAAGGAAACAGACCCAGGAAGCTTCGGAGGAGCAGCAGAAGAGCCACAGGGGCCCCACAACCCAGCTGGGCGCGCCTGCCCCCCCAGGCGTGCCCTGGTGCCTCGTGGGCCTCCAGTGGCCCCTCTTCGCGTGATTCCAACGCTGAAAAATCATATATATTCAGAAACCCCCGAAAGTTAACCTAGATGAGTTTTTACGCCGCCGCAAGCCTCTGTACCAAAGAGATCTCATCTACAGCCCTTTTCCGGCACCCTGCCGGAGGGGGGGAATCATCACCGGAGGCCATCTTCATCACCCCGGCGGTCTCCATGACGAGGAGGGAGTAGTTCACCCTCGGGGCTGAGGGTATGTACTAGTAGCTATGTGTTTGATCTCTCTCTCTCTCGTGTTCTTGATTTGGCACGATCTTGATGTACCGCGAGCTTTGTTAATATAGTTGGGTCATATGGTGTTTCTTCCCTCTCTATCTCGTTGTGATGAATTGAGTTTTTACCTTTGAGGTTTCACGATTATCAGATTGAATACTTTCATGGATTTGAGAACACTTGATGTATGTCTTGCATATGAATACCCGTGGTGACAATGGGGTATTATATTGATTCACTTGATGTATGTTTTGGCACTCAACTCGCGGATTCCCGAGGTGACATTGGGGTAATCTATGCATAGGGGTTGATGCACGTTTTCATCCTACTTTCTCCGGTAGAAATCTTGGGGCACTCTTTGAAGTTCTTTGTGTGGATTGAATATTATGAATCTGAAGTTGTTTGATGCATATCGTATAATCAACTCATGGATACTTGTGGTGACATTGGTGTATCTAGGTGACATTAGGGTTGGTTGATGTGTATCATATGGTGTTATTTTAGTACGAACTCTAGTGCCGTTTGTGACACTTATAGGGATGGCTCAATAGATTGATCGGAAAGAATAACTTTGAGGTGGTTTCGTATCCTACAACAATTTCTATCTTATGTTCTCCGCTAATAGGAACTTTGGAGTGATTCTTTGTCACACGTTGAGGGATTGTTATATGATCCAATTATGTTAGCACTGTTGAGAGATTGCACTAGTGAAAGTATGAACCCTAGGCCTTGTTTTCAAGCATTGCAATACCGTTTGTGCTCCGTTTTATCAATTGCTACCTTGTTGTTTTTTATTTTTCAGATTACAAAAACCTATATCTACTATCCATACTACACTTGTATCACCATCTCTTCGCCGAACTAGTGCACCTATACAATTTGCCATTGTATTGGGTGTGTTGGGAACACAAGAGATTTCTTGTATTTGGTTGCAGAGTTGTTTGAGAGATACCATCTTCATCCCACGCCTCCCACGGATTGATAAACGTTAGGTCATCCACTTGAGGGAAAATTGCTACTGTCCTACAAAACTCTGCGCTTGGAGGCCCAACACGAGTCTACCAGAATAAGTTGTGTAGTAGACATCAAGCACCTGCCGACAAGGCACCTGCTCCTGTCGGCAAAGCTCCCGGGGGAGGAAAGAAGAAGAAGAAGAAATCCGGCAAGACCCCTGATACGGACTGCGGGAAGCGCACTTTAGAGTGCAGCACGCCCGTCGAGGACATACCAGAGAGCTCTACCGGCTACAGCAAGAAAGCCAAGGCCTCCGCGCTGGCGACCAAGCAAGTTTCTGTGAGAGAAGATGGGACGAGTGGCACTTTTTCTGTAAGTGCCACTGTCAATGACAAATAGGAAAGCGAGCTCGTTGCCTTCCTACGGGTGAAAGTCGATGTGTTTGCTTGGCAAGCATTTGACATCCCCGGTGTTCCTAGGGAGGTAATTTAGCACCACCTTGCTGTCTGCCCTCATGTGAGACCCGTCAAGCAGAAGGTCAGGAAGCAAGCCTTGGAGCGGCAAGAGTTCATTGCTAAGGAGATCAAGAAGTTGGAAGCAGCAGGTCTAGTCAGAGGAGTGGTACACCATACGTGGTTAGCCAATCCAGTCGTAGTGCGCAAGGCGAATGGGAAGTGGAGGCTTTGTATAGACTTCACTGATATAAATAAAGCCTGTCCAAAGGACCCTTTCCCTTTACCGCACATCGACCAGATTGTGGACTCCACTGCCGGCTGTGATTTACTCTCTTTCCTTGACGCCTATTTTGGTTATCATCAGATCTTTATGGCCAAGGAAGATGAGGAGAAAACTGTATTCATCACTCCATGTGGCACATACTGCTTTTTGCGTATGCCTTTCGGATTGAAGAGTGCTGGGGTAACCTTTGCCAGAGCAGTCCGGATTGGTTTTGAGCCACAGCTGCACAGAAATGTGGAAGCCTACATGGATGATATTGTGGTCAAGACCAGAGACAAGTCCACCCTGATCCAGGATTTGGAAGAGACATTTGCGAACTTGCGCAAGCTCAACTTGAAGCTCAACCCCGAGAAGTGTGTGTTCGGTGTTCCGTCCGGCAAGCTTCTTGGGTTTTTTGTATCTCAGAGAGGGATTGAAGCCAACCCCGACAAGATCAAAGCAATTGAGCAGATTGAAGCACCGAGATGTGTCAAGGATGTTAGGCATCTTGCTGGCTGCGTTGCCGCCCTCAGCAAGTTCATCTCCAAATCGGCAGAGCGCGCCTTGCCATTTTTCAAGATATTGAAAAAGGCAGGTCCAGTAAACTGGACTCCGGAAGCGGAGGCCGCGCTCCAAGATTTGAAGGAGTACTTGTCCTCTCCGCTAGTCCTAGTTGCGCCTAGGCCGCAAGAGACGTTGCTGCTATACTTAGCGGCAATGAATCAAGTGGTTAGTGCTGCACTTGTGGCTGAAAGGGAGGCCGATGAGGAGGAGGTAGCAGTCACAGAGCCATGACCCGACGAGCCAGAATCTTCTCCGGCAAGGTCAGGTGCCGACTAGCCAGAGATCGTGCAAGCCAGCCAGCCAGACCAGCAAGTTGTGAAGAAGAAGATGGTGCAGCGCCCAGTCTACTTTGTCTGCTCCTTCCTGCAAGGGGCTAGGTCAAGGTACTCTGGTGTGCAGAAGCTGCTCTTTGACCTTCTCATGGGCTCAAGGAAGCCGCACCATTATTTTCAAGCACACCCAGTCACGTCGTCACTCGCTTTCCATTGCAACATATCTTGAGAAATCTAGAAGCAACAGGCAGGATTGTGGAGTGGGCATTGGAGTTGTCGAGCTTTGATTTGAAGTTTGAGAGTACCTCAACAACTCAGAGCAGAGCCTTGGCAGAATTCGTTGCAGAATGGACCCTAACGCCAGACGAAGAAGTTCCAGAGACCTCTCTCCCCGACAAGGAAACTGTTGATGATTGGATCATGTACTTTGACGGTGCTTTCATGCTGAAAGGCGCCGGTGCCGGCGTGCTGCTTATAGCACCCACCGGAGAGCACCTCAAGTACGTGCTTCAAATGCACTTTCCCAGGGAGCAGGCTACCAACAACACTGCTGGGTATGAAGGATTGCTTGCTGGTCTGCGCATTGCAATCGACCTTGGTATTCCAAAGCTGATTATTAGAGGTGACTCGCAGCTAGTGGTGAGGCAGGTCAACAAGGATTACCAGAGCCCGTTGATGGAGGCGTACGTTGATGAAGTGAGGAAGTTGGAAGAGCACTTTGACGGTCTGCAAGCAGAGCACGTCCCACATGCCCAGAATTGGATTGCCGATGACCTGTCAAAGCTTGCCGCCCAAAAGATGCCTGTGGAACCAGGAACTTTTGTGCTCCATCTGACTCAGCCATCCGTTACACCATCAAGGCTGGCAAAGAAGAGAAAGCAAGATGTTGGTGGCTACTTTCTGGCAGAGCTGTCGGTAGCCGCCAAGAAAGTGGATACCGCTAACAAGATACCCTCAGCCGGTGAGCCGCAGTTTCCGGCAAGCCAGATCCTTGCCGTCGAAGCAAGCGCTCCCGCAGAGGAAGAAGTGCCTTTAGTCCTTGTCATCGAGCCACAAGCTCCGGCATGGGCGCAACTAATTGTCCAGTTCCTTTAGACAGGAGATCTTCCCGATGAGCAAGAGGACGCAGAAAGAGTAGCCCGTCAATCAAGGATGTACAAGTTTGTTGACAACATTCTGTACAGAAAGAGACCAAATGGGGTGAAATTGAAGTGTATCTGCCGGGAAGATGGATAGAGGCTGTTGGAAGAGATGCATGAAGGGATGTGTGGCTCTCACATTGGGTCGCGCACGCTTGTTGGCAAGGCGTTCCGTCAAGGATTCTACTGGCCAACAACCCTTCAAGATGCCTTGGTGGTGGTCAGCAGATGCGAAGCATGCCAGTTCCACTCCAAGGACATACACCAGCCAGCTCAAGCCCTCCAAACCATCCCTCTCGCCTGGCCCTTCTTGGTCTGGGGGCTCGACATCGTCGGCCCCTTCCCCCGTGCTACCGGGGGCTTTGAATTCTTGTATGTTGAAATCGACAAGTTTACAAAGTGGCCTGAGGTGGAGCCAGTGAGGAAGGTGATGGCACAGTCAGCCATCAAGTTCCTCAGAGGATTGGTTGCTCGTTTTGGTGTCCCCAACAGGATCATCACCGATAACAACACCCAATTCACGAGCCGCGCCTTCACAGCATATTGCCAAGAGCTTGGAAATAAGATTTGTTGCGCGTCTGTTGCTCACCCAAGGAGCAAAGGATAAGTAGAAAGGGCAAATGCAGAAGTGCTGTGTGTCTCAAGACCAGAACTTTCGACAGGCTGCACAAGTGTGGAAGGCGTTGGGTGGAAGAGTTGCCGACAGTTCTTTGGTCGATCAGAATGATGCCAAGTCGAGCCACTGGCCAGACACCCTTCTCCCTTGTTTATGGTGCAGAAGCGGTGCTCCCCACAGAACTCAAATACGGGTCACCTCGAGTCTTGGCCTTCGATGAGGAGGATCAAGATGAGCTGCAGCAAGATGATGCCACGCTCCTTGAGGAAGATCATTTCCGGGCTGCTGTCCATGCTGCACAGTACCAGCAAGCTTTGTGCCGCTACCAGTATGTCAGCTAGGAGCCAGAACTCACTTTGCCATAGTCATACAATCAACCTGTGTATTAACAGCAATACCTAGACAGGCATGATGGATTAATGGATTTGAGCAGTAAGCGGCATCCCCTCTGAGTTGTGAGTAAGCGGAACCATTCTGTTTTTGTTCTTCTCCAGATTCTAGCCGGTAGGAATTTGCCTCTTCTTTTTCCAACTGATATGGGTGGGCAGGCCAGTCGATCCGTACCGATGCTTACGCTCAGCTTTGCTCCTATCTTAGCAATCCGACCATCCATCCCATTGCATTCCTCTCGTAGAGTACTGTACCATCTCAGACCAGATACATCTATGGAAAGAAAGGATTTCATAGAATAGCCGCAAAGTGAACTCCAGGAATCTTGAGGAAGGCGACCTTGTTCTTTGTTGGATCCAGTCCACGAAGGGTCAAAACAAGTTGACGCTGAAGTGGGAAGGCCCTTACCGGGTGGTACGAGTCACTAGGCCCGGCGCAGTCCGCCTAGAGACCGAAGATGGCACTCCGGTGCTCAACTCATGGAATATTGAGCATCTTCGCAAGTTTTACCCGTAAGGCACGGTTGCCGGGCTGCCCGGCAACCTCTTTTGTACAAGTTTGCCGGAAAGGCATGTAAACCTTTGTACAGAGCCGGGCGCAGATCCCGTGCACATAAATAAAGCTAAGTGTTTCACAACTCTTTGTCAAAGTACATATTTGTTTATGTGTTGCAGGCAGCCTTGTGTTACATTTTCCCTTGCATAGGATGAATAATGAACCGTCAAGGTTCCAGCCTCCTCTTTTTCTCTTCTTTCTTTTTCGCAAAGGACAGAAGGGTTCCTTGCATACAAGTTTACCGGGGGGAGTGATGGTATGGATACCGAATGACGTTCAAGATATCGTCCTACGGCAAGAAGCACAACGAAGAAAAAGCTAAGTTGCGAAACTTTGAGTAAATTCTTTGTTGTAGTTGCAACTTCTCCTTGAACGATTTTGTCCTTTGTATGAGAAACCTGCACGCTAAGGAACCTTGTCGTGATCAGCTATGCCCTTACTTGTTTCGAGTCCGCTCAACAACTTAAGTGGTTACGTTGTGATCGTCAAGTGTATCCTTGTCGGCAGCAGCACTTCTGGCAAACTGCTAAGGACCCGTTCCTCAAGCGCTCGCGGCAAGAGTGTGCACACCGGCAAGTTTCCGGCAAGCATAGGGTACAAGAATCATGCAAAGACAGAATAAGACAAGAGAGATAGCATGCATACATCCATTCAGAACACAAGTTACATTACATCAAAATGCAGTGCAGATCTAATTTAAGATAAATCTATCTTTTACATGATCATGCGCATGGCAAGATATGGCTACAAGATTAGTGGGTAACTCCACCCTCTGTCCTGGGAATCAGGCCAACCCTGTCGGCGATGGGCGTGACGAGCTCTTCGGCGGTCTTGGTGTCGGCTCCCTGCGGCAGACTGGTGAAAACCTTGGAGAGATGAATGCCTGGGTTCCGGTACACCACTTTGACGAGTACCTTGAAGAGGACATCCCGGCAAAGCTTGTGGGATTCACTCGCAAGGTATGCAGCTCGAGCCCCACGATGCTTCTCCAGTGCCTCGATCAAGCTTTCGAAGAAGATAGTGAGCCTGGTGCTGGCGGTGTCCCCTTCGGCGGTGGAGTAGTGGTATTTCGGCAAGCCCATGACAGACAGCTGGGCAGAAATGCTCTCCGCGGCGACCACGAGACGGTTGATACGTCCAATTTGCATCATGATTTACTACTGTTAATTGATACGTCTCCAACGTATCTATAATTTTTTATTGTTCCATGCTATTATAGTATCAATCTTGGATGTTTTTATATGCAAGTATATGCAATTATATATCATTTTTTGGGACTAACCTATTAACCTAGTGCCCAGTGCCAGTTGCTATTTTCTGCTTGTTTCTGGCTTTTCAAAGAAACAGTACCAAATGAAGTCCAAATGCCACGAACTTTTTGGAGATTTTTTTTTGGACAAAAGAACCCTTGGAAGCTTCGGGAGGAGGGCAGAAGCCTCACGGAGGCTTCACAAGGCAACAGGGCGTGCCCCAGGGGGGCGCCGTGTTGCCTTGTGGGGCCCACATGACTCCATTTGACCTAATTCCACTTCTATAAATTCACAAATATTGGGAAACCCCCAGAGAGCCAGAAGAAATAACCTTTCCACCGGCGCAAGCCTCTGTTCTTCCGCGATCCCATCTGGAGGCCTTTTCCGGTACTCTGCCGAAGGGGGAATCGATCACGGAGGGCTTGTACATCAACCTTGCTGCCCTTCTGATGATGTGTGAGTAGTTTACCATAGACCTACGGGTCCATAGCTAGTAGCTAGATGGCTTCTTCTCTCTCTTTGATCTTCAATACAATGTTTTCCTTGATGTTCTTGGAGTTCTATCCGATGTAATCTTCTTTTGCGGTGTGTTTGTTGGGATCCGATGAATTGTGAGTTTATGATCAGATTATTCATGAGAAATATTTGAGTCTTCTCTGAACTCTTTTATGCATGATTGTTATAGCTTTGTATTTCTCTCCGATCTATCGGTTTAGTTTGGCCTACTAGATTGATTTATCTTGCAATGGGAGAGGTGCTTTGTGATGGGTTCAATCTTGCGGTGCTCAATCCCAGTGACAGAAGGGGACATGACACGTATTTGTATTTTTGCCATTAAGGATAAAAAGATGGGGTTTATTCATATTGCTTGAATTTGCTTCTCTACATCATGTCATCTTGCTTAAGGCGTTACTCTATTTTTATTAACTTAATACTCTAGATGCATGCTGGATAGCGGTCGATGAGTGGAGTAATAGTAGTAGATGCAGGCAGGAGTCGGTCTACTTGTCTTGGACGTGATGCCTATATACATGCTCATTGCCATGAATCCGTCATAATTATTTGCTATTCTGTCAATTGCCCAACATTAATTTGTTTACCCACCGTATGTTTCTATGCTCAAGAGAGAAGCCTCTAGTGAAAACTATGGCCCCCGGGTCTATCTTTATCATATTAAAAACCTAAAAATACCTTGCTGCAATTTATTTACTTTTATTTTAATTAGTAGTTTAGTTTACCTACTTACCTCGATAAGATTTAATCCTTGCAAATAACCGCTAAGAGGATTGACAACCCTATTATTTGCGTTGGGTGCAAGTGTTTGCTCTTGTGTGTGCAGGTGCGCTTAACGGAATTTTGCTTGGTTCTCCTACTAGTTTGATAACCTTGGTTCTTAACTGAGGGAAATACTTATCTCTACTGTACTGCATCATCCTCTCCTCTTCGGGGAAATACCAACGCAGACTACAAGTTGCAGGAAGAATTTCTGGCAACGTTGCCGGGGAGACATCATCAAAATTACCAAGTACCTTCGCACAAATTATCATTCACTTGCATTTACTTTATTTACTTTTTATTTGTATTTTCCTCTCGTTTTCATCTCCCCCACTTCTAATTTTTTTTTACAATAACATAAAAATATTTTGTTTGCTTGTTTGCTAGTTTGCTTGCTTTGTCGCGATGTCTCAAGAAAATACAAAATTGTGTGACTTTTCCAATACTAATAATAATGATTTTATTAGTACTCCTATTGCTCCTCCCGCCACTAGTGCGGAGTCATGTGACATTAATGCTGCCTTGCTTAATCTTGTTATGAAAGAACAATTTTCTGGTAGTCCTAATGAAGATGCTGCATCCCATCTAAATACTTTCGTTGAACTTTGTGATATGCAAAAGAAGAAATATGTGGATAATGATATTGTCAAATTAAAATTATTTCCGTTCTCACTATGAGATCGTGCTAAAACTTGGTTTTCATCCTTGCCTAGAAATAGTATTGATTCTTGGGATAAGTGTAAGGATGCTTTTATTACCAAGTATTTTCCTCCCGCTAAGATTATTTCTTTAAGAAATCAAATTATGAATTTTAAGCAACTTGAGCATGAACATGTTGCACAATCTTGGGAGAGAATGAAATTAATGATAAGAAATTGCCCAACTCATGGCTTGAATTTATGGATGATCATACAAAAATTTTATGCGGGACTAAACTTTGTCTCTAGAAATTTGCTAGACTCTGCCGCAGGTTTTACTTTTATGGCAATTACATTGGGAGAAACTACAAAACTTCTTGATAATATTATGGCAAATTATTCTCAATGGCACACTGAACGAACTCCAACTGGTAAGAAGGTAAATTCTGTTGAAGAAATTAATACTTTGAGTGATAAGATGGATGCTTTATTGAAATTGGTTGCTAGTAAAAATGCTCATATTGATCCTAATGATGTGCCATTGTCTACCATGATTGAGCAAAATAATGATGCCATTGATGTGAATTTTGTCTCTAGAAATAATTTCAACAACAATGCTTATAGGGGTAATTTCAATGCTAGACCGTTTCCTGGAAATTCCTCTAATAATTATGGCAATCCTTATGGTAATCTTATAATAATAATAGGATGACCTCTGATCTTGAAAGTAAGATTAAAGAATTTATTAGTTCGCAAAAGAATTTTAATGCTATGATAGAAGAAAATTTGAATAAAGTTGATGAATTGGCGAGGAACATGGATAGAATTGCTCATGATGTGGAAAATCTCAAAACTAAAATTTTGCCATCTAATCATGATATAAATGAGTCTATTAAAGCTATCTATGTCTCCATTAATGAAAGTAAAGAAAGGACCGCTAGGTTGAGAGCTAAGCGAGAATTTCTAGAAAAAGCGATTACACCCGATTTCTATCGTAGTAATGATGAAGATATTAAAATGATTGGTGTCACTCCTATTGAATCATTATTTAGTAACATAAAACTTGATGAAAAAGGGACTGGAGAAGAGTCAACTTTAGATAGAAGGAGTCCCACTTGCTTGGAGGGTGATAATCTTGATCGTAAAAATGAAAAAAGTGGGTTTGGAGAGGTCAAAACTTTAAATAGTAATGCACCCACTACTTTGGATTACAAGGACTTTAATTATGATAGTTGTTATTTAATTGAGTGTATTTCCTTGTTGCAATCCATGATTAATTCACCAAATGCATATGAACAAAATAAAGCTTTCACTAAACATATTCTAGAAGCCATGATGAACAGCACATGAAGAAAAACTTGAGTTGGAAGTATCAATTCCGAGAAAATTACAAGATGAATGGGAACCTACTATTAAAGTAAAAATTAAAGATTATGAATGTAATGCTCTTTGTGATCTTGGTGCTAGCGTTTCCACTATACCAAAGTCTTTGTGTGATGTGCTAGGTCTCACCGACATGGATCCTTGTTCCCTTAATTTGCATCTTGCGGATTACACTATTAAAAAGCCATTGGGTAGAAAAAATGATGTGCTTATTCTTGCAAATAGAAATTATGTGCGCATGGACTTTATTGTTCTTGACATTGAATGCAATCCTTCTTGCCCCATAACACTTGGTAGGCCTTTTCTTCGAACTATTGGTGCTATTATTGATATGAAAGAAGGTAGCATAAGATTTCAATTTCCACTAAAGAAAGGGATGGAACACTTCCCTAGAAAAAGAATTAAAGCACCTTATGAATCCATTATGAGGGCCACTTATGGAATTAACTTGAAGGATGACAACACTTGAAACTATGCATTATGCCTAGCTAGGGGCATAAAACAATAGCGCTTGTTGGGAGGCAACCCAATGAATAAAATAAATTTTTGCTTTTACCTACTATTTTTGTGTGTTTTCATGATTATAGCTTATATTATGATTGTGTTTTTATGTTTTAATTAGCGTTTGTTCCAAGTAATACCTTTGGGATGATGTTGATGATAGTATAATTGATGTTGTTTGGAAAACAGAAAGTTTTGCGTCCAGTGCTGGAATTTTAATTCTGTACTGGAGCGTTAGAAAATTCTGAAATTTTTACACCGTATTGGTATATTAATTGTTTACGTTGTCCTAATGTTTCAGAATTTTTGGAGTTACAGAAGTATGGCTTTTAAATAGATCTTTACAAACTGTTCTGTTTTAGACTGATTCTGTTTTTATTGCATAGTTTGCTTATTTTGATGAATCTATGGATCGTATCGGGGGGTATGAGTCATGGAGAAGATGGAGTACAGTAGCATTATGCCAATATTAAATATGAATCAATTTACTACAGTACCTAAAGTTTAAGATTTGTTTGTTATACTAACAGATCTCACAAGGTTTCTGTTGAGTTTTATGTGCTGAAGTTTTCAAGTTTTGGGTGAGACTACGATGGATAAAGGAATAAGGAGCTTGGGGATGCCCAAGGCACCCCAAGGTAATATTCAAGGAAGACTCAAGCGTCTAAGCTTGGGGATGCCCCGGAAGGCATCCCCTCTTTCGTCTACAATCTATCGGTAACTCACTTGGAGTTATATTTTTATTCATCACATGATATGTGTTTTACTTGGAGCGTCTTGTGAAATAGTTTGCTTGCTTTTGTTTGCTTTTTAGTTTGTCACAATCATCTTTGCTGAACGCACCTTTTTGAGAGGGACACACATTATTCGTGATTTGTTAGAATACTCTATGCGCTTCACTTATATCTTTTGAGCTAGGCAGTTGCTCTAGTGCTTCACTTATATCTTTTAGAGCACGGCGGTGGTTATATTTTAAAGAAATAGTTGCACTCTCATGCTTCACTTATATATTTTTGAGAGTCTCATTATAGCAATGGTAATATGCATGGGTTATGAATTTGGTCCTGATATGATAGGTATTCAAGAGGGATATAATAAAAACTTTCATGTAGATCACTGAATATGATAAATTTGATTCCTTGCAATAGTTTTGCAATATTAAGATGGTAATATGTGGGAGGCATTAGTAGATAATTGTGGCTTAGTAAGAATAATTGTGTTAAGGTTTCTGATTCCCGAAGCATGAACGTATGATCTGTCGTTATGCTAAGAAGTTGGAGCATGATTTATTATTGATTGTCTTCCTTTGTGTGGCGGTCGGGGGCGCGCGATGGTTAACTCCTACCAACCTCCCCCCTAGGGGCATGCGTAGTAGTACTTTGCTTCGAGGGCTAATAAACTTTCACAATAAGTATGTGAGTTCTTTATGACTAATGTGAGTCCATGGATTATACACACTCTCACCCTTCCGCAATTTGCTAGCCTCTTCGGTACCGTGCATTGCCCTTTCTCACATCGAGAGTTGGTGCAAACTTCGCCGGTGCATCCAAATCCCGTGATATGATACGCTCTATCACACATAAGCCTCCTTATATCTTCCTCAAAACAGCCACCATACCTACCTATCATGGCATTTCCATAGCCATTCCGAGATATATTGCCATGCAACTTCCACCGTTCCGTTTTTATGACATACATCATCATTGTCATATTGCTTTGCATGATCATATAGCTGACATAGTATTTGTGGCTCAGCCACCGTTCATCATTGTTATACATGTTACGCTAGCATCATTGCACATCCTGGTACACTGCCAGAGGCATTCATATAGAGTCATATCTTTGTTTTAGTATCGAGTTGTAGTGTTGAGTTGTAAGTAAATAGAGGTGTGATGATCATCATTATTAGAGCATTGTCCTAGTGAGGTAAGAATGGTGGAGACTAATGAGTCCTCGAAAAAGTGGGGATGAGGTCCATGAGACCGTTCTAAATAAAAATAAAGAGAAAAAAAGAGGCGAAAAAAGAGCCATGAAAAAAAATAAAAAAAATAAATGAGAGAAAAAGAGAGAAGGGGCAATGTTACTATCCTTTTCCACACTTGTGCTTCAGAGTAGCACCATGTTTTTCATATAGAGAGTCTCCTATTTTGTCACTTTCATATACTAGTGAGAATTTTTCATTATAGAACTTGGCTTGTATATTCCGATGACGGGCTTCCTCAAATGCCCGAGGTCTTCATGAGCAAGCAAGTTGGATGCACACCCACTTAGTTTTCATGTCGAGCTTTCATACACTTATAGCTCTTAGTGCATCCGTTGCATGGCAATCTCTACTCCTCGCATTGACATCAATTGATGGGCATCTCCATAGTCCGTTGATTAGCCTCGTTGATGTGAGACTATCTTCTTATTTTTTGACTTCCCCTATTCATCTCTACCACCATACTCTATTCCACCCATAGTGCTATATCCATGGCTTGTGCTCATGTATTGAGTGGGAGTTGAAAAAGCTGAAGCACGTTAAAAAGTATGAACCAATTGCTTGGCTAAAACCGGGGTTGTGCATGATAAATACTTTGTGTGAAGAAGATGGAGCATGACAGGATTATATGATTTTGTAGGGATAACGTTCTTTTGCATTTTTATTTTGAAAGACATGATTGTTTATTAGTATGCCTGAGTATTGATGTCTTTATATCAAATTGTAGACTATTGCTTTGAATCATTTGGATCTTATTATTCATACCGTAAGAGAGAGATTACATGATGAAACATGATAGGTAGCATTCCACATCAAAAATTCTGTTTTTCTCATTCACCTACTCGAGGATGAGCAGGAATTAAGCTTGGTGATGCTTGATACGTCTCCAATGTATCTATAATTTTTTATTGTTCCATGATATTATAATTTTTTGGGACTAGCCTATTAACCTAGTGCCCAGTGCCAGTTGCTGTTTCTGCTTGTTTTTGGCTTTTGAGAGAAACAGTACCAAATGAAGTCCAAATGCCACGAAACTTTTTAGAGATTTTTTTCTGGACAAAAGAACCCTTGGAAGCTTCGGGAGGAGGCCAGAAGCCTCACGAAGGCTTCACAAGGCAACAGGGCGCGCCCCAGGGGGGCGCCGTGTTGCCTTGTGGGGCCCACGTGACTCCGTTTGACCTAATTCCACTTCTATAAATTCACAAATATTGGGAAACCCCTAGAGAGCCAGAAGAAATAACCTTTCCGCCACCGCAAGCCTCTGTTCTTCCGCGATCCTATCTGGGGGCCTTTTCCGGTACTCTGCCGGAGGGGGAATCGATCACGGAGGGCTTCTACATCAACCTTGCTGCCCTTCCGATGATGTGTGAGTAGTTTACCACAGACCTACGGGTCCATAGCTAGTAGCTAGATGGCTTCTTCTCTCTATTTGAGCTTCAATACAATGTTCTCCTTGATGTTCTTGGAGTTCTATCCGATGTAATCTTCTTTTGCGGTGTGTTTGTTGGGATACGATGAATTGTGAGTTTATGATTAGATTATTCATGAGAAATAATTTAGTCTTCTCTGAACTCTTTTATGCATGATTGTTATAGCTTTGTATTTCTCTCCGATCTATCGGTTTAGTTTGGCCTACTAGATTGATTTATCTTGCAATGGGAGAGGTGCTTTGTGATGGGTTCAATCTTGCGGTGCTCAATCCCAGTGACAGAAGCGGACATGACACGTATTTGTATTGTTGCCATTAAGGATAAAAAGATGGGGTTTATTCATATTGCTTGAATTTGCTTCTCTACGTCATGTCATCTTGCTTGAGGTGTTACTCTGTTTTTATTAACTTAATACTCTAGATGCATGCTGGATAGCGGTCGATGAGTGGAGTAATAGTAGTAGATGCAGGCAGGAGTCGGTCTACTTGTCTTGGACGTGATGCCTATATACATGATCATTGCCATGAATCCGTCATAATTATTTGCTATTCTGTCAATTGCCCAACAGTAATTTGTTTACCCACCGTATGTTTCTATGCTCAAGAGAGAAGCCTCTAGTGAAAACTATGGCCCCCGGGTCAATCTTTATCATATTAAAAACCTAAAAATACCTTGCTGCAATTTATTTACTTTTATTTTAATTAGTAGTTTACTTTACCTATTTACCTCGATAAGGTTTAATCCTTGCAAATAACCGCTAAGAGGATTGACAACCCTCTTATTTGCGTTGGGTGCAAGTGTTTGCTCTTGTGTGTGCAGGTGCGCTTAACGGAATTTTGCTTTGTTCTCCTACTGGATTGATAACCTTGGTTCTTAACTATGGGAAATATGTGACACCCTGGTTTTCACTCCTCGATGTCTTCCTTCGCGGGATTTGACTCCCGTCTTTTTTTCGATGTTATCGGATTTTCTCTCGCTCTTGGGTATATGAAGATGGTCATTTAGCCTTGCCTTTCCTATCCAACCTGAGATTCTTTCCAGTCCAACCTTGCCACCCAATATATATTCTCACAATTTTGCCACCGGAACCCTACCTTCCGAGATATCGGGAGGGAAACTCTAATTCCTTCTGTTACAAAGGAACCCCAATTTCCTTTGATCTGTTGCCTCCCAAACTTTTTCCAGTCATCATCCCACATCTATAAACCCTGGATATGTAAAAATTATTGCCAAGTCTTTTGCAATATTTTTCATATAAAATTAATTCCTTTTTTTACCAGTTAAAGGAATTAAATCCAGGAAAATATCTATTCATCTCCAAAGTTCATGAAAACTTGTGGAGATATTCTTTGTGATCATATTGAGCTCTCATAAAAATATTAGCAATAATTAAATAAGGGAAATTGCTTTTTCCTATTTAAAGCCATTATTGCACTTTGGGCACTTTCCAAAGGAACTACCATTTTGGTAGCCAGGAAAAATCCCAAATAATTTGTGGAGCTCCTCCTATCCATATCTTCACCATTTCTATCAAGAACCCAAGTTCCACAGTTCAAAGTTTGAGAGGATCATCCAATTCTTGTTTCTGGACCCATTTTGAGGTTGTGAAGCAACTCTATTTTATATTGCTCTACAATTCTTGAAATTAATCCAGGACCTCACATCCCCTATATGACGTGAGCATGAAAAAATTCACATCATTTTATCTAGCCAATTCCTCCCAAAAATTCCATCTAGTTTCTGTCCACCAGGGAGCACTGTGAAGGAAGTACCACTTTGGTATGTCCAAATGGTATGAAATTTTACCAGTGCCTCCATACCACTAAATAACCTCCTTACACCAAATTTCAGCCCAATCCATCTAGCTATTTGAGCACAACATCAAAACCTAGTTTCTGTCCAGGTTCCCAGTTTGTGAAGGAAGTACCCTCAGTTCTTATCCAAATGGCCTCAAATTTTACCAGGGCATTCACCTTGGTAGATCATAGCCACATGCCAAAAACCAGCTCAATCCCTTCAGCAGTTTCTGCACAAAGATCCATCACAGTTTCTGTTCAGTAACAAGTTCTTGCGAAATTTCCCACCTCAGAGCCACCCAGCTGGTTCCAGCTACTTCCCTCATCCATTTGAGCAGTGAGACACCCATTTGACAAGGTAGGACGAGCAGACGCGCGCCAGAACAGCTAGTGCACGTGGTGACCACGCGGTGGCCACGCTAACAAGGCGCTCTGCGCACTGTCCTCGTCAGCCAGCTAGCTCCGGCCAACTCCAGGTTGTCCGAGCATGTCTAACGGCTCTGCGGAGTCCACGTGCCCCCTCTGCAGCACCTTCCCCCTCCTCTCCCTTCCTCCTCGCGCCACGGCGGTCGCCGCCGTGGCACTGTTCGCCCGTGATCTTCCCCTGTCGTCTCCCTCCGTTGGTTTCTTCCTCCCTAAGTCTTCTCGAGCGCGCCAGCGCGGCTCCACTGCTGGCCGTGCAGCCGCCCGAAGCCTGCCACCTCACCAGGGAGCTCCAGGACGACGATAAGGATGACACGGCGGCCGTCCCTATCGCCTCAGCCGGCTGGCTATAAATAACCATGGCCAGAGCCTTCCCCGGGCATCCCCGACCCCTGCAGCGGCCTCCTCTCCCTCCTAGCTCTCTCCCCGCTTGAAGGAGCATGCGCCCGTGCTCAATTCTACCTCCACCATCGCCATGGCCGCCGCTCGGCCTAGGCAAAATCTACGCCAGCCGCGCCTTCCCTGCTCCACCTAGCCCCTCCCTCAACCCACCACCACCAGCAGAGGCCTCCCCCACATCCATTTTCCCCGGGGCAGGCCGTAGCCGTGATGCCCGAGCTCACCACCACCGCGGCGCTGTCTCCGCTGCAGCTCCTCCCTCCGGCCACCCCCGCGGCCGAGAGGACCTTCCCCAGGTGCGGAGTGGAGCAGGGGATCCATGCCCATCGGCGCCCGAAGCAGCCGCGGCCTCCATTGCAAAGAATCACGCCGGCCGGCGCCCTCTGCCTGTGCATCGGGAGGAAGAAGAAAGAGGCAGGGGAGGAGAGAGAGAGAGATGGCGCGGGGCCCGCATGTAAGTGACTCACTGCCGGGCCCAGTCGTTTAAGTGGAAGCGTATTTTGGTGAAATGCGCCTTCACTTAACCGAAAGCGTACTCCTGGAAGTGCGCTTTCAATTCTCAGCCCCCGGCCGAAACCTCTAGGTTGCGGGCGTTCACCCGTTAAGGGCTAAAATGGACTGTTTTTGTCCATTTTATCGCTTAACGAATGAACGGCCATTTCTCCGCGACCGTAACTCCGATTCAGGTGATTCCAAAGCCCACGCGCTCTGTTCGTCGAGCCTGTTCTGATGGTATCATCTTCATGAGGTTGACACTTTCTGAAAATGACCATTTTGCCCCTGCCCTATATTCAGCCCCTCCGAGAGAGAACCTTTCCGGCGAAATTTTCCGCGAGGTGATCACACTTCTCTCCGGCGAATCTATCGACCCCCAGGCAAGCCGACCATCTGATATATGCCCTAAAGCATTGCTCTATGTTATTTTTGCGTGTTTAAATTAATATGCTTATGCTCGTGTGCATGGTAGTAAGCTGTATGCGATTCTGATGAACCCTTGCTTGCCCTTTCTTCGGTGACGGCACCACGCCTGTGTTCTGTGCTGCTTCCGGCCGTCCGGGGTGGATGCCGACTTTATATTTCTCTTTCAACAACTGTTCCGTGTTCTGTGCTGCTTTTCGTCCGACTCGGGCAGCTGTTGAATTTCTTTTTGTAGCAGTGACCCCATGCTCTGAGCTGCTTTCCGGACGTCTTAGGGAACTGCTACTTTCTTTTTATCAACACCGTCTCATGCTCTGAGCTGCTTTTCAGCCATCTTGAGCCGGGGTTGAGTTATTCCAGTAACGCCCAGATCTGAGTTGTAAAGGCCGTTCTGGTGGCTACTGGTTTATTTGCCGGTTTCATGCAAGGGTTCGGACGGTCGTAACTTACAAGTAAAACTTGTAAAGTGGTAAACTTGCCATCTAAACGTTGTTTCACTAATGGCTCATTGTCATATTGTATGGAGATAGGTCGTCATGTTTTCATAGTTGTCACAGTATGCGTTATTACTGTTAATGCAATGATCAAGAATGTGACTTAATAAGGACAACCTCCTCCGTCGGCTGGATCGAGTCATAGTGCCACCGAACCGAGCACATCAGTGCAGCCACATTTGCCTTTATGGGAAGGCCCTGACTTGGTATGTTGTGTTGCCTCATATCGGTACCACCAAAGAGGGAAGGTTATGCGTGCGTGCTTCCCTGGCCCGGTAGGCGGCGATAACCTTGTGAGCCCGAGTTATTTGCGCGCGGGTCCCCCTGTTTGGGACAGTTTAGTTTGGCCACGACAGTGGCAGGTGTCAGGAGTGACACAGGGGCCACCCAGGGCATGACCCAGAAGGGGGAATGATTGTCGGTGGGACCGTAAGAGTGCCAGGCAATAGACAAGTTTTGTTGGAGCAGCACCGGTCCACCCGAATGGGAACATGTACTAAAGTACGAGGCCAGGAGCTTCATAGTGTGGGAAAAATGCGCAACCTCTGCAGAGAGTAAATCTATTCGAATAGCCGCGTCCTCGGTCATGGGACACAGTTCGTACTAGGTCACACTATTTGGTCTGTGTCGAGTCTGGAGGAGTTAACCGAATGATTGCTAAGAACGAACCAGATATGGTAAGTTTGTCAGAGTTACATCACAAATGCCTGGACATCGGATGATGTCAGGAAGTTGAGATGTTAGTCATGGAATGGCTATGAGGAAATGGTCGGATGACCGTAAGAACTTGGACCCGGTGGACTCATGTGAATGAGCTTGATCAATTGCATTTACCATTATGCTTTACCTCACTGGGTTTATTTTAGTAGTTATATTGCTAAACAGATATGCTATGCCTTAATAAATAATGTTGCTCTAATAACAAAAGCATGCTTGAATGCCATGTATGTCATTGCTTGGTGTATATGTTGGTTTGGTTTGCTTGCGAGTACATTCAAAAGTACTCGGCGGCCTTCAATGTGGCCAGGTTCACCTAAGGATCCGTCGAGGAGCTGGGCGTTCACGAGCTAGAAGAGTAACCCAGTCATATCCCTGTGGATTGGAGCCGCACCAAGACCATGCTGCCTTAGATAGAGCTTTTCCGCTGCCACCACCCTTGTAAAATATCATGTAAGACTTATATACCCATTAATAGAAATGCCTGTGTTCATGATACTTGTTGTAAACGCGCATGCCAGAGTGATTTCCTAGGCTGGTGTGTGTGGCGACCGTCTGGCTACAGTGGTAATCAAGCAGGGCGCCACGACGGATGGTATCAGAGCTGCCAAGCTGACTGTAGATTACCCTAGCTGGACTTCATTGTCTTGTGCTCAGTAGGAAGCCCAGATGGATCTCAACCATCTTCGCCAAACCGGCACGGCTACTATTGATCATAAGGTAATCCCATAGGTTTTTGGCTCCATTAGACCCCCAACTCTCATGGCCTTTGCCTTTGGCGGGAGATGTCCGCACCAGGCAACGACCCGTGAGCCCTCAACCCCTAGGTGAACCAGATATCCCTACCTTGCTTGCTAACCATGGCATTTCTCTTCTTAACTCCAGTTTCCCTTGGGAAACGTCTGTAAATTCCATCTTTTCCAGATAACCCTAGGATCGTTGACTAAGCCACGTTGGCTATGGTCGTGCGTTGAGTTTGATGTTCCCTAAGGAAGTAGTAGGAGCTTGACCCCAATTGCTACCAGGAGCATCGTGTGGTTTTGCTTCTATGAGGTCCGCAAAATTTGACCTTTATTTGCTTTTTGGTTTTTCGCAGTTCTTGTTTCTTTTCTCGATTCCGTTCTCTTGCTCCGACTGGATCCAAATTCAGTAAGAGTCAAGCCAAGTCAACTACCCGATATTCAAAACATTATTACCGGATCTGTCAAGAATAAAGAATGGGTCAGAAGCAGACTCTACGTGCAATAGATAAGGCCAGAATATACCTGAGAGAGTTTGCCTCGGAACAGATGACCCCTAAGGAACAGTCAGATGAGCTAACAGGGATGGACACCAACAGGGACAAATTATTCCGTCCTCGACACAAGGATTATTTCAGTCAGTGGGGTGAACCTTGAGTCTTTTCTTAATGGACACAATAATCATTTATCACCCACAGAAGACATTTCAAGAATGTGAATGTGCCAAGAGCAACAACAAAAATTCTGGTATGCTGATATACATTTCAGAGCATAGTCTGGAATTCCTCGATACATATACAAACTTCAGGGCACTGTGAACAAGGTTTGCGAGACATATGGATAAGCCCATGACTATCTGGGAATCAATGAGAATTCCAAACACCTGGAAGCTCAGTCAAATCGAATGGAATTATCCACCAACTGCTTACTACCGGTAACATCTGGTATCCCGGATTAATTATCAACATAAAGTCTGCACCAGTTGCGCAACCTTTACAACAGCAATGATCAGACCAGCAGTAGGTCAAGCGGTGTGCATGACCAATGAAATATCTTCAGTCAAGGTATGGCCTATACCAAGTTTTGGCTCCGCTATGGGTAAATTCCGGATACTTCAGAAAGAAGCCAGAATCGGCCATAGCTCCGACCGCATATCGCAGCAAAAGGCTTCTGGCAGAATAACCCAGCCTTCCTCCACAAGCTATCAAGAGGAGCTTACGACGCAAGACTCCCAATCTTCCTCGCTACGCCACTAGGGGGAAAATCTTCTGGGGTACGGCACTCCCCTCTTCCTCAGCCTGCTACCGCATAAAGCTTCCGGCATAAGGCACTCAACCTTCCTCAGTAAGCAACATGAGGAAAAGCTTCCGAGGTACGATACCCAGCATTCTTCGGCATGCTACCTTGGCAGAAGCTTCGAGCATAAGGAATTCAACCTTCTTCAACACGCCATCGAGTCCACAACAATCTTGTCAGAAGTATGAACTAGTCTGGATACACGTCTGCCTCAGAACTCAATGGTTATGAAAGGATTTATACTACCCCTGCATATGTTGTGAGCATGCAGTCGAGTGGATCAGTTCATGCGAGCCACTCGTACACGGGAATGACTGTGTTTAGAGAAACATTGGCCCCATACTTCAAAGAAGGATATGGACACAGCAACCCCTACGAGATATGCAAGAGTAAGTTATGTGTACAAGCCCGACAAGCTAGGATATGACCAAGGAGCCGTGTTGGCAGGTCATGACAGGCCTCCAAAAAGGAAGCCTCAAGCACCAAGAAGTTTTGGATAAACCACATCCACGACGGTCAATAAAGTTAAGCTTCACAGACAAGGTGATATTGCCAATCCTTGTCGGACTCTTGCATATACGGCCACAACAATACAGCTAGCATGTCATAATCATCATGAATATGGGCCATCAACTAAGATAAGAGTCTATGCTCCGAAAGGTACACCGGCTGCTAGCCATACTATGTTCAGATCAATGGTCATAACAAGGCTACAGAGGCTATATATGGCAGAACCACCTCAGTAAATGACAAAGTTTGACAGCCTGAGCTCACTTGAGAATAAAGACATTCAGATAAAATAGCCAAAAGCACATGCACATCGGCAACGACGGTTCGTAGATGCCACGGTGTCATTGGAGTAGGAGATTACTGTCCATGATTACTTGGTGATCATGCCGACATTTCAGTTGGAAATACGGCGGCAATAGCTCGGTCATGTGTTCCTTGGATTATGGATCACCTAAGGACGAAGTCCGAATACATGAGCCAGAAGGAAACATCTCGTACGGAACCCGCAGTCAGACCAAGCATTTTGACAAGGTAGAAAGCAAGCCACCCCTAGTCACTCGAGGCCGTACGAGTACGTGAGCCATGAAAGGATTCCTCACCCGTGGCAGTCAGGGTACGGAGTATTGCAGCAACACCTGAACAGCTAGCTCCAGGTCATGCAAACCAAGTTATTTGTCGATACTACCCGCCACCCACCAACCCTAGGCAACAGACCGTCAGGACAAAAGGTACACCTGATAGGAACAAGAAGGATTCAATGCAGTCGTTGGAAAAGACAGCACCTGAGTCATCAGAAGAGGCAATTAGAAGGCCAGTGAACCGACAAAGATAAGACAGCTGATGGATCCAAGTCGCACATAGGTATGTCCCCCTTAGCTGGGAGGTAAGCCCGGAAATCTCGAGGACGAGATTTTCTTACGGGGGTAGGTTTGTGTCGGAAGTGGGGCTCCGGGGACCCAAAGGTTCGAACACTGGGGTGAGCTTGTTCCTACCTGTTCGTCCCCTACTACAGCTAAGCTACGGCGAAGCTACGGCGGGAGCGTGCTAGCGAGGAGCGGACCATGGACTCAGCGGTTTACCCAGGTTCGAGCCACCTTGTGGTGTAAAACCCTACTCCTGCTTGGTTTTGATTGTAGTGAGCAAGAGAGTGTTCTCGCGTACAAGGTAGGAGAAGGAGTCGACTGAGTTGGATCGGATCCTCTACCAGGATGGCAACACTGTCCCTTTATACCTGCCTTGGTCCTCTTCCCCCTCAAAACTTAGGCGGGAAGGGTTGCCACATTTGGCGGGTTTTGAAAGGGGACAGGCGCTCAGGCTATCCTGACTAAAGGTGGTCTTCGCCTGCAAAAGCATGATCCATGATGCGCCGGTGGGCTCGATGATGACCTCCGCCCTGCGCACCCGCCGTCTTGGTCTTCCTTCGTCGATCGGGCAACCTTTGGGGCCGCTTTGGGAAGCGGACGGCTGGCCTTGCTCCCTTAGCACAAAAGAGGAAACCATCTTCATCCGCGCCTGCTGGCGCGGCCTCTGTCGCTGCTCGTCGCCGCGCGCGTCACCCACGTGATGGGCACGAGACTGCGCAGCCGAGCTGAGCAGCCCTCGTCTTGAGCTCCTTCGGGAGGAAGCCTCGGGAGGTCACCTCGGGAGGCCGCCTCGCGAGGCTGCTGGTGAAGATTCTGGGT
The DNA here is from genome assembly GCA_039707655.1 of Elymus sibiricus. Classification (NCBI taxonomy): domain Eukaryota; kingdom Viridiplantae; phylum Streptophyta; class Magnoliopsida; order Poales; family Poaceae; genus Elymus; species Elymus sibiricus. The sequence continues at coordinate 259,078,107 of CM077676.1, forward strand.
CTTGTTCGTCGCTCCCTGGGAAGGGGTCCTCAGGAGGTCACGGCCTCATGAGGGGCCTCAGTGAGATGCTTGGTGATGACGGCCTGTTGGGCCCACGCCAGGCATTGCGCCCTGTGCCAAAGGTAGATGGGCCTGGATACCCTGGGTTCCATGGGCCCGACAGTAGCCCCCGGGCCCGCGGCGCGCACGTTCCCGCCTACTAGGGGGCGAAACGGCGCGGGCCCTAACCGCCTGCGGGCCAGGCACGACACGTGGTGCACGATGTGACGGGGGACGCCCCCACTTCTCCCACGATGCCTCGGTAACCGCCCGCGCTGACATAAAGCCTGCCGCGGGCGACGCGCGACCATCATTGTCTTCCTTCGCGCATTGTTGCTGCTTCGATTCCCGATGCCGGAGAGGGCGGGGCGACGAGAAGAGCCCCGCGCCGAGCATAAAGAGGGGGAGAGAGGAGTCGAAATCCTCCGCCCATCTTCTTCTTCCTCCAGTCTTTCCTTCCTCATCTTGCCAGAGCCACCGCAGAGATGGCGAGGGGAAGAGGGCGTACCCGTGCTTCTGCTGCTACATCCAAGGTCCCGCCCCGGGGGCGCGGGCGCTCCCCAGCGGCTAGAGGTGCCGGTCCCAGCGGCCGTGGAAGGGGCGCCGCCCGCGGGCGCGGAGGGCGCGGCGCGCGCGGCCGAGGTGGCTGTGGCTGGGCGGCCGCCCTACCTCCCCAGGCGGGGAGCCATTTGGCGGAGGGGGCTCACGAGTTCATCGTGAACATGCATCGCAACCCCTGCACCTGGCTCCGGCTCCCGGACTCCTTTGCGGAGGCAATGGTGGACCGCGCGCCCTTGGGCCTGTGGGTGCAGGCTGACGGCTGCTGCAACAGCCCCTCCTAGGTGGCGACGGAGTTCACCCCTTCGGGCTTCATGTTCTTGAAGCAGGGATGGAAGTCGTTCGCCCTCGCCCGCAGCCTGAAGCAGGGGCACGTCCTCCAATTCAAGTACGACGGGGCCGCCACGCTCTTCATGAAGATCTTCGGGATCTCCGGTAGCCGTCTGGAGTGCTGCGCGGAGAGCGAGGATGGCAGCTACAGCGGCTCCTCCAGCGAGGACGACAGCGACAGCGATGCCACCCCCTCCGGCGGAAGCGGAAGCAACGACAGCTCCCCCTGCATCAAGAGCAAGGATGAGGACTCCGACTAGGTGCGCGCGGTGACGATTCCGGAACCCCTAGGGGCGGGCACCACACGCACGGTGATGGAGCCGCACTTGCCTGCGGCACCTTCTTGGGGACGCGCGCGGCGTCCGTGTTGGAGTCTTGGGTGTGACGGCGCTCCGCCAAGGCCCTTTCCTTCTTTTTATTTTCCTGCACTAAATCGTTGTAGCCCCGTGGGGGCGTGAAAACAATATCTTTTAAGCTTTAATTTAATGCTTTGCGATTTGGGAAGTACGCGTTCCCTCCCGAAGTTCTCTCATGAGGCCGGTTTTTTTTCCTTGTTCGCCTCAGCGCTCTACGCCGTCTGGATCCAGCCCCCGAGCGGGCCTCAGCCGCCGTTGGTATGTCCGGTCACGATGTCGGGACAAGGCCAGGAGGTGAGGGGGACCGGGAGCTAGTGAGGGCTCCTGAGGCACGATGCACAGGGAGCCCCCCTTTGGCGTGCAAGCAGCTCACGCGGAAGAAAAAATGCTAGCACTCAGCGGGGTCGCGAAGGGAGAGAGTTTGAGTAACGGCGAGGGCATCTCGTGAGGTAGTTAGACTTAGCTTTTGGCGGAGAGCGGTGTCTGGCGAGCCACAGCTCATGAGGACTGCATGCGGCTCACGAGGCGTGCCTCGCGAGGCTCGGCCTTCGAAGTCTCCATCTCGCGAGGCCCTCTGGTTAGGCGACCGCCGCAGGCCGGCTCGCGAGAGGCCACCCGCGAGGTCCCCGTGCGGCTTGCCTCCTGAGGGACCGCATGTCGACAAATTTCACAATGAGGGAGCGACGCGCGCTTGCTAGCTCGCCCGTGGCCGTTTCGTGAGGAGATAAGGTACCAAGGACCTTGGCGAGGTGACATGCACGGGAGCTGGCCCGCGAGCTAGAGCTCAGTCGCTTGGATTTTGCGGCGCTGCAGGGACGGACCCGAGCACAGGCGCCGTGCCTAGCCCCCTCTCACGGAATCGGTCAGGGGAGGGGTCGCGAGCGCGTGGCGCTCTTGGGACGGCATCGTACTCAACACGTGATTAAGTAGGCAATATAAACTTATCAGAGCATAATCAGCAGAATTCATTACACAACCAAAAAGGAGCAGGGCGAGGCTGCCGTGTCCGGCACGGGTCAGCATGAGGTTGGTGCAGCCCGTGGGGCGCCCTCAGTCGCATTAAGCCAAATCACCTTGGCGGAAGGGTTCCGGGAGCGAAGGTGCGGGAGGCGCGGTGAGAAGGAGTGTGGGTCACGCAAGGTGACGCTTCAGACGCACCTGGCAGGACTGCGCTGGGGAGTCATCAGACCGCCTGGTGAGGCGCGCCAAGGAAGACCGCTCCGCCGGGGCCAGGGGGCTCATGAGGCTCTGGGGGCTCGCGAGGAGCAGGGGGCTCACGAGACCCTGGCACGAGGGGTGCCAGCCTCTGGAAGGAGGCGCCGGCGTTCCTCAGGCCGAAGGGCATGCGCATGCCGCCGACGGCGGGGCCATCGCCCTGGCCGATTCGCGGCAGCAGGAAGGGGTCTTGAGGGCAGAACTTGTTGAGGCTGGTGAAGTCGACGCACATGCGCTCCTCGCCGCCTTTCTTGGGGACGACGACTGGGTTGGCGAGCCATTCGGGATGGCGCACCTCGCGGATGACCCCAACTTCTTGGAGCTTCTAAACTTCCATGACGATGAAATCTTGCTTTTCTGGCACCTGGCGCCGTGCTTTTTGCTTGACGGGGCGTGCATTGGGGCACACCGCTAAGTGTTGCTCGATCACCTCCCTCGGCACACCGGACAAGTCAGATGCTTTGCAGGCGAAAACATCCGAGTTTGCCCGATGGAAGGTGATGAGCGCGCTTTCCTATGCAGGAGGAAGGCCGGCGCCGATGGTGAAGGCAGGGCCGGAGCCGCCGCCGTCCACCGACACCTTCTTCGTCTCGGCGCGGTCCTGAGAGAACAGCTGCTTCTTCTTCACGGGCGCGGCCTCAGGATGCTCGACCGCGTCCTCGTCAGCCAGATGCGCGACAGCGGTAGCCTTGTAGGCGTGCTCCAGGGAGCAGATCGCGTCCTTCTCGTCGTAGGTGACAGTGATGATGCCGCTGCAGCCATGCATCTTGAGGACGTTGTAGGCGTGGTGGGTCGCCGCCATGAACTTGGTGAGAGCTGGGTAGCCCAAGATGGCGTTGTAAGGCAGGCCGATGTGCGCCATGTCGAAGTCGATGAGCTCGGTGTGGTACTTCTTGCGGGTGCCAAAGGTGATGGGGACGCGCACTTGCCCCAGAGGGATGGTGGAGCCACCGGTCACTTCGGAGAAGGGCCTGGTCGGCATCAGCTGGTCAGAGGGCACTTGGAGCGTATCGAAGGTATCGATGGAGATCACGTTGAGGCCGGCGCCCCCGTCGATGAGGGTCTTGGTGACCGCGACGTTGCTGATAGTGGGAGTGAACAGCATGGAGAGTGCGCCTGCGGAGGCCATGGACTTGGGGTGGTCCTTGGAGTCGAAGGTGATGGCGTACTGCGACCACTTGAGGGGCCGCACGGCCTCAGGCCTCGGGAGGGCGGCATTCACCTCGCGAGAGAGCTGCTTGAAGTGGCGGTTGGATGCGGGGGCCTGAGCCTCGCCAAGGATGCAGGCGACCGCACGAGGCTCCTGGTAGCCCCCAGCGCCCTCGTCAGGCTGGTTGGTGTCGTTCCTCCGAGGCGGCAGCGGCAGCGGCGGGAGAGCGGCGTTGGCCTGAGGATTCGCCTCACGAGGCTGGTCGTGCCAGCCCTGGCGGAAGTTGCCGTTGCCGTTGCGGCCGTCCCAGCGGTTGCCGCCACGGCCACCTCCGCGACTGGCGCCGCGGCCATTGCGATTGTCTTGGCGGCCCTGGCGCTCGTCGCGGAGCAGCTTGAGCTCCTGGCAGTCTTCAGTGCTGTGGGAGCGCACGTTGTGGTAGGCACAGAGCGGCCGACCATCTTTCCTGGGCTCGTCATGGTCACGGCCGCGCTTCTGCTCGGGCTCCGCCGCAAGCACAGTAGGGCCCTTACGCTTGACGTCCTTGTTCTTGGTCTTGGCGGCCTCAAGCGCCCCGTCGGGGTCGTTGTGGACGAAGAGGCGGCCTTCTTTGGCCTTGGCGCACTTGTCGGCGAGGCCGAACAGTTCAAGCACCGAGTCAAGCTCATCGTTGATGGCAAGCTTCTCGCGCATCTTGACGTCCGTGACACCAGTGGAGAACGCAGAGATGACGGCCGCATCGGGGGCGCGTGGGATCTTGTTGCGCACTTGGCTGAAGCGCTGGATGTACTTGCGGAGAGTCTCATCTGGGCGCTGGCGCACATGCCACAGGTCGTTGATGGTGAGGGAGCGGTCTTCCGTGCCCTTGAAGTTGGCGACGAACTGGTTGCAGAGCTCGGTCCACGATGAGATGGATGCCTCGGGGAGGTTCATGAGCCAGGAGCGCGGGCCGTCCTTGAGGGCCATGGGGAACCAGTTCGCCATGACCTTGTCGTCGCCGTTTGCTGCCTCGACGCTCAGCGCGTAGAGCTGAAGGAACTCTGCAGGGTTGGGGGTGCCGTCGTAGCGCGGAGGCAGCTCAGGCTTGAACTTCGCGGGCCGCACCACCCGACGCAGCTCGCGGGTGAAGGCGCGGCAGCCCACACCGCTCGAGGGGACACCGCCGGCGAGGGCGGCGCGGTTCTGGCGCCCCGCCACCGCAACCTCCTGGACGGCCTGGTCCTGACGCTGGCTCTGCCACTCGAGGAGCACTCGCGCATCGGGGGGCGCACGTCGGATGATCTGGCAGCTGGCCTCGTCACGGGCTGGCGGGGACGCGCCACGGGACGGCTCGCGCGCCCGTGCATTGCGCTGGGGCCCGCCGAGTTCGTCGTGCAGAGGAGGCGGCGGGGGAGCACCGTGCGCCAGGTCCCCAGCGCGAGATGGCGAAGGGCGGGGCGAGTGGGAAGGCGCCGGAGCATCCCTGGTGGCGTTGACGAGCTCGGTGGTGCGAGCAAGCCAGGCGTCATAGCCGGCGTCCGCTGGACGGTAGCGGAGCAGCTCGCGCGCCATGAGTAGCGCGGCCTGTGCGTTCGGCGGCCCACGGGGGGCGAGGGAGGAAGAAGCCATGGCGGTGTGGCCGTTCGCCTACACGGAGGGGTGCAAGGAGGAGTCCTGCTGCCCACGGGCAGCGGGGTTGGTGGCGGCATCAGCCTCGACAGGGCGGCGGCGGTTGCCGTGGGCCACCGGCTCCGTCTGAGCCACACGGCCAGCCCTGCGCTCGGCGCGCTCGCGACGTGCGTCGGCAATGAGGCTGGTGGAATGGAGGACGGAGCGGAAGAACAACAGTGCACCCCTACCTGGCGCGCCAAATGTCAGAAATGGGGCTCCGGGGACCCAAAGGTTCGAACACTGGGGTGAGCTTGTTCCTACCTCTTTGTCCCCTACCATGGCTAAGCTACGGCGGGAGCGCACTAGCGAGGAGCGGACCGTGGACTCAGCAGTTTACCCAGGTTCGGGCCACCTTGCGGTGTAAAACCCTACTCCTGCTTGGTTTTGATTGTAGTGAGCAAGAGAGTGTTCTCGCGTACAAGGTAGGAGAAGGAGTCGACTGAGTTGGATCGGATCCTCTACCACGATGGTAGCACTGTCCCTTTATACCTGCATTGGTCCTCTTCCCCCTCAAAACTTAGGCGGGAAGGGTTGCCACACTTGGTGGGTTTTGAAAGGGGACAGGCGCTCAGGCTATCCTGACTAAAGGTGGTCTTCGCCTGCAAAAGCATGATCCATGACGCGCCGGTGGGCTCGATGATGACCTCCGCCCTGCGCGCCCGCCGTCTTGGTCTTCCTTCGCCGACCGGGCAACCTTAGGGGCTGCTTTGGGAAGCGGACGGCTGGCCTTGCTCCCTTAGCACAAAAGAGGAAACCATCTTCATCCGCACCTGTTGGCGCCGCCTCTGTCGCCGCTCGTCGCCGCGCGCGTCACCCACGTGATGGGCACGAGACTGCGCAGCCGAGGCGAGCAGCCCTTGTCTTGAGCGCCTTTGGGAGGAAGCCTCGGGAGGTCACCTCGGGAGGCCGCCTCGCGAGGGGGCCTCGAGAGGCTGCTGGTGAAGATGCTGGGTCTTGTTCGTCGCTGCCTGGGGAGGGGTCCTCAGGAGGTCACGGCTGGGCCCACGGCAGGCGTTGCGCCCTGGGCCAAAGGCAGATGGGCCTGGATACCCTGGGTTCCATGTGTTGGGGAACGTTGCATGGGAAACAAAAAATTTCCTACGCACACACAAGATCTATCCATGATGATGAGCATCTACGAGAGGGAGAGTGAATCTACATACCCTTGTAGATCGCTAAGCGGAAGCGTTAAGAAATGCGGTTGATGTAGTCGAACGTCTCCGCGATCCAAATCGCAAGTTGTCCCTCGATCCGATCACGAACTAGTGCCGAATGCACGGCACCTCCGCGTTCAACACACGTACGGCTTGATGACGCCTTCACCTACTCGATCCAGCGAGCGATGATGAAGTAGTAGATGAGTTCCGGCAGCACGACGGCATGGTGATGGTGGTGAGGAACAATCTCTGCAGGGCTTCGCCAAGCACTACGGAGATTATGACGGGAGGAACTAGAGGGTTAGGGTTGCCGACACACGGCTTGGGAAATCTTGATGTATCCCGTGTGTTAGCCCTGCCCCTCTATTTATATGTTGAGCCCTGGGGTCTAAACTTGGAGTGAAAGCCTCCACAAGGTCGGTTTTGCCCGTACAAGGTCGGTTTGGCCCACACGGAAAGAGTCTAACTCGGATTCCAGCAGTATCGCGTACAAGCGGTAGTACCGCTCACGAGTGGTAGTACCGCTTCACACAAGCGGTAGTACCGCTTACGCGGTAGTACCGCTTACGCGGTAGTACTGCCTTACCAGCGGTAGTACCGCTTAAGGCAGCAGCAAAACTTCCTTTTGCACTTTCCAATACCTCGTGGGCTTTACCCCTTTGGCTCATATAAAGTGTTGCTGCACCCGAACACTTCGGTAAACATCCGGAACCCCTTCCGGTGAATTTCGGAACCCTTCCGGAGATCAAAACACTATTATCACATATATCAATCTTTACCTCCGGACTCTTCCGGAGATCCTCGTCATGTCCGGGATCTTATCCGGGACTCCGAACAACCTTCGGTCACCAACAAAATAACTCAATTATACTAATCGTCACCAAACGTTAAGTGTGTAGACCCTGCGGGTTCGAGAACTATGTAGACATGACCGAGACACCTCTACGATCAATAACCAATAGCGGGACCTGGATGCCCATATTGGCTCCTACATATTCTACGAAGATCTTTATCGGTCGAACCTCTATGTCAAGGATTCAGTTAATCCCGTATGCTGTTCCCTTTGTTCTTCGGTATGTTACTTGCCTGAGATTCGATCGTCGGTATCTCTATACCTAGTTCAATCTCATTACCGGCAAGTCTCTTTACTCGTTCCGTAATACAAGATCTCGTGGCTAACACTTTAGTCACATTGCTTGCAAGGCTCATTGTGATGTTGTATTACCGAGTGGGCCTTGAGATACCTTTCCGTCACACGGAGTAACAAATCCCAGTCTTGATCCATGCCAACCCAACAGACACACTCGGAGATACCTGTAGAGCATCTTTATAGTCACCCAGTTACGTTGAGACGTTTGATACACACAAGGTACTCCTCTGATGTCAGGGAGTTGCATGATCTCATGGTCATAGGAACAGATACTTGACATGCAGAAAACAATAACAATAAACTGACACGATCATATGCTATGTTTATAGTTTGGGTCTTGTCCATCACATCATTCTCCTAATGATGTGATCCCGTTATCAAATGACATCTTATGTCCATGGCTAGGAAACCTTCATCATCTTTTGATCAACGAGCTAGTCAACTAGAGGCTTACTAGGGACACAATGTTGTCTAAGTACCCACACATGTATTTGAGTTTCCAATCAATACAATTATAGCATGGATGATAAACGATTATCATGAACAAGGAAATATAATAATAACTAATTTATTATTGCCTCTAGGGCATATTTCCAACAGTCTCCCACTTGCACTAGAGTCAATAATCTAGTTCACATCACTATGTGATTTACATTGTAATGAATCGAACACCCATGCAGTTCTGGTGTTGTTCATGTTTAGCCCTTGGAAGAGGTTTAGTCATCGGATCTACAACATTTAGATCCGTGTGTACTTTGCAAATATTTATGTCGTCCTCCTTGATGTAATCGCGGATGGAATTGAAACGTCGCTTTATGTGTCTGGTCCTCTTGTGAAATCTTGGTTCCTTGGCCAGAGCAATGGCACCAGTATTATCACAAAGTAGAGTCATTGGGTTAAGCGCACTAGGCACTACTCCAAGATCTGTCATGAACTCCTTCATCCAGACACCTTCCTTCGCCGCCTTCGAGGCAGCGATGTACTCCGCTTCGCATGTAGAATCAGCTACCACGCTTTGCTTGGAACTGCACCAGCTAACCGCACCCCCATTAAGAATAAATACGTATCCGGTTTGTGACTTAGAGTCATCCGGATCAGTGTCAAAGCTTGCATCGACGTAACCCTTTACGACGAGCTCTTGATCACCTCCATAAACGAGAAACATGTCCTTAGTCCTTTTCAGGTACTTCAGGATATTCTTGACCGCCGTCCAGTGTTCCATTCCTGGATCACTTTGAAACCTTCCGACCATACTTATGGCAAGGCTGACATCGGGTCTTGTGCACAGCATTGCATATATGATAGAGCCTATGGCTGAAGCATAGGGGATGACACTCATCTTTTCTCTATCTTCTGCAGTCACTGGGCATTGAGTCTTACTCAACTTCACACCTTGCAAAACAGGCAAGAACCCCTTCTTGGACTAATCCATTTTGAACTTCTTCAAAACTTTGTCAAGGTATGTGCTTTGTGAAAGTCCTATTAAGCGTCTCGATCTATCTCTATAGATCTTGATGCCTAATATGAAAGTAGCTTCTCCTAGGTCCTTCATTGAAAAACTCTTGTTCAAATATTCCTTCACGCTTTCCAACATTTCTATATTGTTTCCAATCAGTAATATGTCATCCACATATAATATTAGAAACGCTATAGAGCTCCCACTCACTTTCTTGTAAATACAAGCTTCTCCGTAAACTTGTATAAACTCGAACGCTTTGATCACCTCATCAAAGCGAAGATTCCAACTCCGAGATGCTTGCACCAGTCCATAAATGGATCGCTGGAGTTTGCAAACTTTGTCAGCATTCTCTGGATCGACAAAACCTTCTGGTTGCATCATATACAACTCTTCCTTAAGGAAACCGTTAAGGAACGCTGTTTTGACATCCATCTGCCAAATTTCATAATCGAAAAAGGCAGCTATTGCTAACATGATTCTGACGGACTTAAGCATCGCTACGGGTGAGAAGGTCTCATCGTAGTCAACTCCTTGAACTTGTGAAAAACCCTTTGCCACAAGTCGAGCTTTATAGACGGTGACATTACCGTCCGCGTCCGTCTTCCTCTTAAAGATCCATTTGTTCTGAATGGCCTTACGCCCTTCAGGTAATACTTCCAAAGTCCACACTTTGTTTTCATACATGGATCCCATCTCGGATTTCATGGCCTCTAACCACTTCTCTGAATCCGGGCCCATCATCGCTTCTCCATAGCTCGTAGGTTCATCGTTGTCCAACAACATGACCTCTAAGACAGGGTTGCCGTACCACTCAGGAGCAGTACGCTTCCTTGTCGACCTACGAGGTTCGATAGCAACTTGATCCAAAGCTTCATGATCATCATCATTAACTTCCTCTTCAACTGATGCAGGCTCTACAGAAACATCTTTCTGCGCTGCGCTACTTTCAGGTTGAAGTAAAGGTTCAACAACCTCATCAAGTTCTATCTTCCTCCCACTCAATTCTTTCGAGAGAAACTCTTTCTCAAGAAACATTCCGTTTTTAGCGACAAACATTTTGCCTTCGGATCTGAGGTAGAAGGTATACCCAACTGTCTCTTTTGGGTATCCTATGAAGACGCATTTCTCCGCTTTGGGTTCCAGCTTTTCAGGCTGAAGCTTTTTGACATAAGCATCACATCCCCAAACTTTAAGAAACGACAGGTTTGGCTTCTTGCCAAACCAAAGTTCATATGGCGTTGTCTCAACGGATTTCGATGGTGCCCTATTTAAAGTGAATGCAGCTGTCTCTAATGCATAACCCCAAAACGATAGTGGCAAATCGGCAAGAGACATCATAGATCGCACCATATCCAATAAGGTTCGATTACGACGTTCGGACACACCATTACGCTGTGGTGTTCCAGACGGTGTCAGTTGTGAAACAATTCCACATTGTCTTAAGTGACTGCCAAACTCATAACTCAGATATTCTCCTCCTCGATCAGATCGTAGGAATTTAATCTTCTTGTTACGATGATTCTCAACTTCACTCTGAAATTGTTTGAACTTTTCAAATGTTTCAGACTTGTGTTTCATTAAGTAAATATACCCATATCTACTTAAGTCATCAGTGAAGGTGAGAAAGTAACGATAACCACCGCGCGCCTCAATGCTCATCGGACCGCACACATCAGTATGTATGATTTCCAATAAGTCACTTGCCCGTTCCATTGTTTCAGAGAACGGCGTTTTAGTCATCTTGCCCATGAGGCATGGCTCGCATGTGTCAAGTGATTCAAAATCAAGTGACTCCAAAAGTCCATCAGCATGGAGCTTCCTCATGCGTTTTACGCCAATATGACCTAAACGGCAGTGCCACAAGAAAGTGGTATTATCATTATCAATTCTACATCTTTTGGCATCAATGTTATGAACATGTGTATCATTACTATCGAGATTCAATAAGAATAAACCCCTCACTTCGGGTGCATGACCATAAAAGATATTACTCATATAAATAGAACAACCATTATTCTTTGATTTAAATGAGTAACCGTCTCGCAATAAACAAGATCCAGATATAATGTTCATGCTTAACGCAGGCACTAAATAACAATTATTCAGGTTCATCACTAATCCCGATGGTAATCGAAGAGCGAGCGTGCCGACGGCGATCACATCAACCTTGGAACCATTTCCCACGCGCATCGTCACTTCATCCTTTGCCAGCCTCCGTCTATTCCGCAGTTCCTGTTTAGAGTTGCAAATGTGAGCAACCGCACCGGTATCAAATACCTAGGCACTACAACGAGAGTTGGTAAGGTACACATCAATAACATGTATATCATATATACCTTGTTTGTTGTTGGCCGCCTTCTTGTCAGCCAAATACTTGGGGCAATTCCGCTTCCAGTGTCCAGTTCCCTTGCAATGAAAGCACACAATTTCTGGTTTGGGTCCAGCCTTGGGTTTCTTCACGGGAGGAGCAACTGCTTTGCCACTCTTCTTGGAGTTACCCTTCTTACCCTTGCCATTTTTCTTGAAACTAGTGGTTTTATTGACCATCAACACTTGATGCTCCTTCTGAATTTCAGACTCAGCGGCTTTCAGCATCGCAAACAGCTCGGCGACTGACTTGTTCATCCCGTGCATGTTATAGTTCAACACGAAGCTCTTGTAGCTAGGTGGCAATGATTGAAGAACTCTGTCAGTGATAGCCTCTGGCGGAAGGGGCATCCCCAATTCAGCCAGACGGGTGGAGTACCCAGACATTCTGAGTATGTGATCACTGATAGACCTGTTCTCCTCCATCTTGCAAGCATAGAACTTATCGGAGATCTCATACCTCTCGATCCGGGCATTCTTCTGAAAGATAAACTTCAACTCCTGGAACATCTCATATGCTCCATGATGTTCAAAACGTCTTTGAAGTCCCGGTTCTAAGCCATACAATATTGCACATTGAACTATTGAGTAATCTTCAGAACGAGCCTGCCAGGCGTTCACAACGTCTAGAGACTCAACTGGAGCGGGTGGATCACCAAGCGGTGCATCAAGGACATAAGCCTTCTGGGAAGCCGTAAGGATAATCCTTAGATTACGGGCCCAGTCCACAAAGTTACTTCCATCATCTTTCAACTTAGCTTTCTCTAGGAACGCATTAAAATTCAGGGGTGCTACTGCGCGAGCCATGATCTACAACATAAATATAGCAAAGACAACTTAGACTATTGTTCAAGATAATGAGTTTAGTTAATCATATTACTTAAAAACTCCCACTCAAATTGACATCCCTCCGGTCATTCGAGTGTAACATGATCCAAATCCACCAACTCAAGTCCGACCATCACGTGAGTTGAGGTGGTTTCAATGGTGAACATCTTCATGTTGATCATATCTACTATATGACTCATGTTCGACCTTTCGGTCTCTTGTGTTCCGAGGCCATGTCTGTACATGCTAGGCTCGTCAATTTTAACCCGAGTGTTCCGCATGTGCAACACTGGCTTGCACCCGTTGTATGTGAACGTAGAGTCTATCACACCAGATCATCACGTGGTGTCTCGAAACGATGAACTTTCGCAACGGTGCACACTCGGGGAGAACACAATTTATCTTGAAATTTAAGTGAGGGATCACCTTATAATGCTACCGTCGTCCTAAGCAAAACAAGATGCATAAAAGGATTAACATCACATGCAAATCATAAGTGACATGATATGGCCATGAACTTGTGCTTTTGATCTCCATCTCCAAAGCACCAGCATGATCTCCATCGTCACCGGCATGGCACCATGATCTCCATCATCTTGATCTCCATCAACGTGTCGCCATGAGGTTGTCGCGCCGACTGTTGCTTCCACGACTATTGCTAACTCATAGCGATAAAGTAAAGCAAAACGGCGAAAATAATTAAAGACAACTCTATGGCTCCTGCCAGTTGCCGTACTCATCGACATGCAAGTCGTGATATTCTATACAACACATGATCATCTCATACATCACATATATCTCATCATGTAATTGGCCATATCACATCACAACATACCCTGCAAAAACAAGTTAGACGTCCTCTAATTGTTGTTGCAAGTTTTACGTGGCTGCTACGGGTTTGCAAGAACCGTTCTTACCTACGCAAAACCACAATGTGGTGTAGTGATTGCTTTTTGATCTTCTAAAAGAACCCTCTTCATTGAAATCGATTAAACTAAAGTGAGAGAGACAGACACCCGCCAGTCACCTTTATGCAACGAGTGCACGTAGCGGTGAAACCTGTTTCGCGTAAGCGTACGCGTAATGTCGGTCCGGGCCGCTTCATCTCACAATACCGCCGAATCAAGTATCAACTAGTAACGGCAAGCAATATGTATACACCCACGCCCACAACTCGTTTGTGTTCTACTCAAGATCTCATCTACGCATAGACCTAGCTCTGATACCACTGTTGGGGAACGTTGCATGGGAAACAAAAAATTTCCTACGCACACGCAAGATCTATCCATGGTGATGAGCATCTACGAGAGGGAGAGTGAATCTACATACCCTTGTAGATCGCTAAGCGGAAGCGTTAAGAAATGCGGTTGATGTAGTCGAACGTCTCCGCGATCCAAATCGCAAGTTGTCCCTCGATCCGATCACGAACTAGTGCCGAACGCACGGCACCTCCGCGTTCAACACACGTACGGCTTGATGACGCCTTCACCTCCTCGATCCAGCGAGCGATGATGAAGTAGTAGATGAGTTCCGACAGCACGACGGCATGGTGATGGTGGTGAGGAACAATCTCTGCAGGGCTTCGCCAAGCACTACGGAGATTATGACGGGAGGAACTAGAGGGTTAGGGTTGCCGACACACGGCTTGGGAAATCTTGATGTATCCCGTGTGTTAGCCCTGCCCCTCTATTTATATGTTGAGCCCTGGGGTCTAAACTTGGAGAGAAAGCCTCCACAAGGTCGGTTTTGCCCGTACAAGGTCGGTTTGGCCCGCACGGAAAGAGTCTAACTCGGATTCCAGCAGTATCGCGTACAAGCGGTAGTACCGCTCACGAGCGGTAGTACCGCTTGTGCGGTAGTACCGCTTCACACAAGCGGTAGTACCGCTTACGCGGTAGTACTGCCTTACCAGCGGTAGTACCGCTTAAGGCAGCAGCAAAACTTCCTTTTGCACTTTCCAATACCTCGTGGGCTTTACCCCTTTGGCTTATATAAAGTGTTGCTGCCGCCGAACACTTCGGTAAACATCCGGAACCCCTTCCGGTGAATTCCGGAACCCTTCCGGAGATCAAAACACTATTATCACATATATCAATCTTTACCTCCGGACTCTTCCGGAGATCCTCGTCATGTCCGGGATCTTATCCGGGACTCCGAACAACCTTCGGTCACCAACAAAATAACTCAATTATACTAATCGTCACCAAACGTTAAGTGTGTAGACCCTGCGGGTTCAAGAACTATGTAGACATGACCGAGACACCTCTACGATCAATAACCAATAGCGGGACCTGGATGCCCATATTGGCTCCTACATATTCTACGAAGATCTTTATCGGTCGAACCTCTATGTCAAGGATTCAGTTAATCCCGTATGCTGTTCCCTTTGTTCTTCGGTATGTTACTTGCCTGAGATTCGATCGTCGGTATCTCTATACCTAGTTCAATCTCGTTACCGGCAAGTCTCTTTACTCGTTCCGTAATACAAGATCTCGTGGCTAACACTTTAGTCACATTGCTTGCAAGGCTCATTGTGATGTTGTATTACCGAGTGGGCCCTGAGATACCTTTCCGTCACACGGAGTAACAAATCCCAGTCTTGATCCATGCCAACCCAACAGACACCCTCGGAGATACCTGTAGAGCATCTTTATAGTCACCCAGTTACGTTGCGACGTTTGATACACACAAGGTACTCCTCCGATGTCAGGGAGTTGCATGATCTCATGGTCATAGGAACAGATACTTGACATGCAGAAAACAATAACAATAAACTGACACGATCATATGCTATGTTTATAGTTTGGGTCTTGTCCATCACATCATTCTCCTAATGATGTGATCCCGTTATCAAATGACATCTTATGTCCATGGCTAGGAAACCTTCATCATCTTTTGATCAACGAGCTAGTCAACTAGAGGCTTACTAGGGACACAATGTTGTCTATGTACCCACACATGTATTTGAGTTTCCAATCAATACAATTATAGCATGGATGATAAACGATTATCATGAACAAGGAAATATAATAATAACTAATTTATTATTGCCTCTAGGGCATATTTCCAACACCCTGGGCCCGACAGTTTGTGACACCCTAGTTTTCGCTCCTCGATGTCTTCCTTCGCGGGATTTGACTCCCGTCTTTTTTTCTCGATGTTATCGGATTTTCTCTCGCTCTTGGGTATATGAAGATGGTCATTTAGCCTTACCTTTCCTATCCAACCTGAGATTCTTTCCAGTCCAACCTTGCCACCCAAGATATATTCTCAGGATTTTGCCACCGAAACCCTACCTTCCGAGATATCGGGAGGGAAACTCTAATTCCTTCCGTTACAAAGGAACCCCAATTTCCTTTGATCTGTTGCCTCCCAAACTTTTTCCAGTGATCATCCCACATCTATAAACCCTGGATATGTAAAAATATTGTCAAGTCTTTTGCAATATTTTTCATTTAAAATTAATTCCTTTTTTGCCAGTTAAAGGAATTAAATCCAGGAAAATATCTATCCATCTCCAAAGTTCATGAAAACTTGTGGAGATATTCTTTGTGATCATATTGAGCTCTCATAAAAATATTGGCAATAATTAAATAAGGGAAATTGCATTTTCCTATTTATAGCCAATATTGCACTTTGGGCACTTTCCAAAGGAACTACCATTTTGGTAGCCAGGAAAAATCCCAAATAATTCTTGGAGCTCCTCCTATCCATATCTTCACCATTTCTATCAAGAACCCAAGTTCCACAATTCAAAGTTTGAGAGCATCATCCAGTTCTTGTTTCTGGACCCATTTTGAGGTTGTGAAGCAACTATATTTTATATTGCTCTACAATTCTTGAAATTAATCCAGGACCTCACATTTCCTATATGACGTGAGCATGCAAAAATTCATATCATTTTATCTAGCCAATTCCTCCCAAAAATTCCATCTAGTTTTTGTCCACCAGGGAGCACTGTGAAGGAAGTACCACTTTGGTATGTCCAAATGGTATGAAATTTTACCAGTGCCTCCATACCACTAAATAACCTCCTTACACCAAATTTCAGCCCAATCCATATAGCTATTTGAGCACAACATCAAAACCTAGTTTCTGTCCAGTTTCCCAGTTTGTGAAGGAAGTACCCTCAGTTCTTATCCGAATGGCCTCAAATTTTACCAGGGCATTCACCTTGGTAGATCAAAGGCACACGCCAAAAACCAGCTCAGTCCCTTTAGCAGTTTCTCCACAAAGATCCATCATAGTTTCTGTTCAGAAACAAGTTCTTGCCAATTTTCCCACCTCAGAGCCACCCAGCTGGTTCCAGCTACTTCCCTCATCCATTTGAGCAGTGAGACACCCATTTGACAAGGTGGGACGAGCAGACGCGCGCCAGAACAGTTAGTGCACATGGTGACCACGCGGTGGCCACGCCAACAAGGCGCTCTGCGCACTGTCCTCGTCGGCGAGCTAGCTCCGGCCAACTCCAGCTTGTCCGAGCGTGTCTAACGGCTCCGCGGAGTCCCCGTGCCCCCTCTCCAGCACCTTCCCCCTCCTCTCCCTTCCTCCTCGCGCCACGGCGATCGCCGCCGCGGCACTGTTCGCCCATGATATTCCCCTGTCGTCTCCCTTCGTTGGTTTCTTCCTCCCCGAGTCTTCTCGAGCGCGCCAGCGCGGCTCCACTGCTTGTCGTGCAGCCGCCCGGAGCCTGCCACCTCGCCAAGGAGCTCCAGGACGACGATAAGGACGACACGGCGGTCGTCCCTATTGCCTCGGCTGGCTGGCTATAAATAGCCATGGCCAGAGCCTTCCCCAGGCATCCCTGACCCCCGCAGCGGCCTCCTCTCCCTCCTAGCTCTCTCCCCGCTCGAAGGAGCACACGCTCGTGCTCAATTCTGCCTCCACCATCGCCATGGCCGCCGCTCGGCCTAGGCAAAATCTACGCCAGCTGCGCCTTCCCTGCTCGACCTAGCCCCTCCCTCAACCCACCACCACCAGCAGAGGCCCTCCCCCACATCCATTTTTCCCCGGGGCAGGCCGTAGCCGTGATGCCCGAGCTCACCACCACCGCGGCGCTGCCTCCGCTGCAGCTTCTCCCTCCGGCCACCCCCGCGGCCGATAGGACCTTCCCCGGGTGCAGAGTGGAGCAGGGGATCCATCCCCGTCGGCGCCCGAAGCAGCCACGGCCTCCATCGCCGAGAATCATGCCAGCCAGCGCCCTCTGCCTCTGCATCGGAAGGAAGAAGAAAGAGGCAGGGGAGGAGAGAGAGAGATGGCGCGGGGCCCGCATGTAAGTGACTCACTGCCGGGCCCAGTCGTTTAAGTGGAAGCGTATTTTGGTGAAATATGCCTTCACTTAACCGAAAGCGTACTCCTGGAAGTGTGCTTTCAATTCTCAGCCGCCGGCCGAAACCTCTAGGTTGCGGGTGTTCACCCGTTAAGGGCTAAAATGGACAGTTTTTGTCTGTTTTATCGCTTAACGAACGAACGGTCATTTCTCCGCGACCGTAACTCCGATTCAGGTGATTCCAAAGCCCACGCGCTCTGTTCGTCGAGCCCGTTCCAATGGTATCATTTTCATGAGGTTGACACTTTCTAAAAATGACCATTTTGCCCCTGCCCTATATTCAGCCCCTCCGAGAGAGAACCTTTCCGGCGAATTTTTCCGTGAGGTGATCACAATTCTCTCCGGCGAATCTATCGACCCCCAGGCAAGCCAACCATCTGATATATGCCCTAAAGCATTGCTCTGTGTTATTTTTGCGTGTTTAAATTAATATGCTTATGCTCGTGTGCATGGTAGTAAGTTGTATGCGATTCTGATGAACCCTTGCTTGCCCTTTCTTCGGTGACGGCACCATGCCTGTGTTCTGTGCTGCTTCCAGCCGTCCGGGGTGGATGCCGACTTTATATTTCTCTTTCAACAACTCTTCCATGTTCTGAGCTGCTTTTCGGCTGACTCGGGCAGCTGTTGAATTTATTTTTGTAGCAGTGACCCCATGCTCTGAGCTGCTTTCCGGCCATCTTTGGGAACTGCTACTTTCTTCTTATCAACACCGTCTCATGCTCTAAGCTGCTTTTCAGCCGTCTTGAGCCGGGGTTGAGTTATTCCAGTAACGTCCCAGATCTGAGTTGTAAAGGCCGTTCTGGTGGCTACTGGTTTATTTGCCAGTTTCATGCAAGGGTTCGGACGGTCGTAACTTACAATTAAAACTTGTAAAGTGGTAAACTTGCCATCTAAACATTGTTTCACTAATGGCTCATTGTCATATTGTATGGAGATAGGTCATCATGTTTTCATAGTTGTTACAGTATGCGTTATTACTGTTATTGCAATGGTCAAGAATGTGACTTAATAAGGACAACCTCCTCCATCGACTGGATCGAGTCATAGTGCCACCGAACCGAGCTCATCAGTGCAGCCACATTTGCCTTTATGGGAAGGCCCTGACTTGGTCTGTTGTCTTGCCTCTTATTGGTACCACCAAAGAGGGAAGGTTATGCGTGCGTGCTACCCTGGCCCGGTAGGCGGCGATAACCTTGTGAGCCCAAGTTATTTGCGCGCGGGTCCCCGTTTGGGACAGTTTAGTTTGGCCACAAAGGTGGCAGGTGTCAGGAGTGACACAGGGGCCACCCGGGGCATGACCCGGAAGGGGGAATGATTGTCGGTGGGACCGTAAGAGTGCCAGGCAATAGACAAGTTTTGTTGGAGCAGCACCAGTCCACCCGAATGGGAACAAGTACTAAAGTACGAGGCCAGGAGCTCCATAGTGTGGGAAAAGTGCGCAACCTCTGCAGAGTGTAAATCTATTCGAATAGCCGCGTCCTCGGTCATGGGACACAGTTCGTACTAGGTCACACTATTTGGTCAGTGTTGAGTCTGGAGGAGTTAACCAAATGATTGCTAAGAATGAACCAGATATGGTAAGCTTTGTCAGAGTTACAACACAGATGCCTGGACATCGAATGATGTCAGGAAGGTGAGATGTTAGCCATGGAATGGCTATGAGGAAATGGTCGGATGACCGTAAGAACTTGGACCCGGAGGACTCATGTGAATGAGCTTGATCAATTGCATTTACCATTATGCTTTACCTCACTGGGTTTATTTCAGTAGTTATATTGCTAAACAGATATGCTATGCCTTAATAAATAATGTTGCTCTAATAACAAAAGCATGCTTGAATGCCATGGTGTATATGTTGGTTTGGTTTGCTTGCGAGTACATTCAAAAGTACTCAACGGCCTTCAATGTGGCCAGGTTCACCTAAGGATCCGTCGAGGAGCTGGGCGTTCGTGAGCTAGAAGAGTAACCCAGTCAGATCCCTGTGGAATTGAGCCGCACCAAGACCATGCTGCCTTAGATAGAGCTTTTCCGCTGCCACCACCCTTGTAAAATATCATGTAAGACTTATATATCCATTAATAGAAATGCCTGTGTTCATGATACTTGTTGTAAACGCGCATGCCAGAGTGATTTCCTGGGCTGGTGTGTGCGGTGACCGTCTGGCTACAGTGGTAATCAGGCGGGGCGCCACAAAATACTTATCTCTACTGTACTGCATCATCCTCTCCTCTTCGGGGAAATACCAACGCAGACTACAAGTAGCATTAATTAATATGTTTTAATCATTATTTCACTTTATTGTCCAATTCTTATGCCTTTTCTCTCTTATTTTGCAAGTTCCACATGAAGAGGGAGATTGCCGGCAGCTGGAATTCAGGACCGAAAAGGGGTGAAACAGAGATAGCTATTCTGCACAAATCCAAATGACCTAAAAATTTATGGAGAATTATTTTTGGAATATATAAAAAATACTGGCGAAAGAATCAACAGAAGGGGGCCCACCAGAAAGCCACAAGCCTGGGGGCGCGCCCCCCGAGCTTGTGGGGACCCTGGCAGGCCTTCGGCCCCCTCCTTCTGCTATATGAAGCCATTTGCCCTAGAAACAATCAGAAGAAGACTTTCGGGACGAAGCGCCACCGTCTTGAGGCGGAACCTGGGCAGGAGCTATTTTGCTCTCCGGCGGAGCGATTCCGGCGGGGATACTTCCCTCTGGAGGGGGAAATCGAAGCCATCGACATCACCAACGATCCTCTCATCATGGGAGGACCAATCTTCATCAAATCTTCACCAGCACCATCTCCTCTCAAACCATAGTTCATCTCTTGTATTCAATCTTTGTCTCAAAACCTCAAATTGGTACATGTGGGTTGCTAGTAGTGTTGATTACATCTTGTAGTTGATGCTAGTTGGTTTATTTGGTGGAAGATTATATGTTCAGATCCTTAATGATATTCAATACCCCTTTGATCTTGAACATGAATATGATTTGTGAGTATTTACTTTTGTTCTTGAGGAAATGGGAGAAGTCTTGTCATAAGTAATCATGTGAATTTGGTATTCGTTCGATATTTTGATGATATGTATGTTGTTGCTTCCTTTAGTGGTGTCGTGTGAACGTCAACTACATGACACTTCACCATCTTTGGGCCTAAGGGAAGGCATTGTGGAGTAGTAATTAGATGATGGGTTGCTAGAGTGACAGAAGCTTAAACCCTAGTTTAAGCGCTATTCCGTAAGGGGCTGATTTGGATCCATATGTTTCATGCTATGGTTAGATTTATCTTAATTCTTCTTTCATAGTTGCGGATGCTTGTGAGAGGGGGTAATCATAAGTGGGAGGCTTGTTCAAGTAAGAACAGCACCCAAGCACTGGTCCACCCACATATCAAATTATCAAAGTAGCGAACGCGAATCAAACAAACATGATGAAAGTGACTAGATGAAATTCCCATGTGTCCTCGAGAACGCTTTGCTTATTATACGAGTTTGTTTCGGCTTGTCCTTTGCTACAAAAAGGATTGGGCCACCTTGCTGCACTTTATTACACTTGTTACTTGTTACGAATTATCTTGCTACCGAAACTATCTGTTACCGCTTCTTTCAGTACTTGCAGAGAATACCTTGCTGAAAACCGCTTGTCATTTCCTTCTGCTCCACGTTGGGTTCGACACTCGTACTTATCGAAAGGACTACGATTGATCCCTTATACTTGTGGGTCATCAAGACTCTTTTCTGGCGCCGTTGCCGGGGAGTGAAGCGCCTTTGGTGAGTGGAATTTGGTAAGGAAACATTTATATTACGTGCTGAAATTTACTATTACTTGTCACTATGGAAAGTAATCCTTTGAGGGGCTTGTTCGGGGTATCTTCACCTCGACCAGAAGCATTGAGAGTTGCTCCTCAACCTATTGAACCTACTGAAAATATTTATTATGAAATTCCTTCAGGTATGGTAGAGAAACTGCTAGCTAATCCTTATGAAGGAGATGGAACGGTGCATCTTGATATGCACTTGATATATGTGGATGAAATTTGTGGATTGTTTAAGCTTGCAGGTTTATCCGGAGATGGAGTTAAGAAAAAAAGTATTCCCTTTATCTTTGGAGGGAAAGGCATTGACATGGTATAGGCTATGCGATGATACTGAAACATGGGATTGGAACCGGTTGAAGCTGGAATTTCACTAGAAATTTTATCCTATGCATTTGGTTCATCGTGATCGGAATTATATATGTAATTTTTGTCCTCGTGAAGGAGAA
This sequence comes from Elymus sibiricus, assembly GCA_039707655.1. Classification (NCBI taxonomy): domain Eukaryota; kingdom Viridiplantae; phylum Streptophyta; class Magnoliopsida; order Poales; family Poaceae; genus Elymus; species Elymus sibiricus. The sequence goes on from CM077676.1 coordinate 259,099,953, forward strand.
AGTATCGCTCAAGCTTGGGGGAGGCTTAAGTATATGTTGCATACATGCCCCAATCATGAGCTCTCAAGAGAAATAATTATTCAAAATTTTTATGCTCTGCTTTCTCATAATGATCAATCCATGCTCGATACTTCTTCTGCTGGTTCCTTTATGAAGAGAACTATTGAATTTAGATGAGATCTTCTGGAAAGAATTAAACGTAACTCTGAAGATTGGGAAATCGACAAAGGTAAAGAGTCAGGTATACATTTTGATTTTGATTGTGTTAAATCTTTTATGGAAACTGATGCTTTTCATAAGTTTAGTACTAAATATGGACTTGACTCTGAGATAGTAGCTGCCTTTTGTGAATCTTTTGCTGCTCATGTTGATCTCCCTAAGGAGAAATGGTTTAAATATCATCCACCCATTGAATTAAATGAAGAACCCGTTATTATTAAAGATGAAACAATTGTTTACAATGTTGATCCAGTTGTGCGCACTGCTTATATTGAGAAACCTCCTTTCCCTGTTAGGATTAAGGAACATGCTAAAGCTTCAACTGTGGTTAATAAAAGTAATATAAGAACGCCTAGACCTTCTGAACAAATTAAATTTGAACCTAATATTGCAATGGTTAAAGATCTTTTGGTTGATGATATTGATGGGCATGCTATTTACTTTTGTGATGAGGCTGCTAGAATTGCTAAACCTGTTAGAAGTGAACGAGATATGTTAGATAAGAATAAGCCCGTAGTTGGCATGCCTGTTGTTTCTGTTAAGATTGGGGATCATTGCTATCATGGCTTATGTGATATGGGTGCTAGTGTGAGTGCTATTCCATTTTCTTTATACCAAGAACTAATGAATGATATTGCACCTGTTAAGATTGAAGATATTGATGTTACAATTAAGCTTGCAAACAGAGATACTATTACAACACCTGGGATTGTTAGAGATGTTGAAGTCTTGTGTGGTAAGATCAAATACCCTACTGATTTCCTTGTACTTGGTTCACTACAAGATAATTTTGGTCCCATTATATTTGGTAGACCTTTCTTGAATACTGTTAATGCTGAAATTGATTGTGTTAAAGAGAAGGTTAGAGTTAAGTTTGGTGATATATCTCATGAATTTAATTTCTCTAAGTTTAGTAGACAACATCATGATAAGGAATTACCTAATAAAGATGAAATTATAGGTCTTGCTTCTATTGCTGCGCCTCCTACTGATCCTTTAGAACAATATTTGCTAAACTATGAGAATGATATGCATATGAATGAAAGAAATGAAATAGATGAGCTGTTCTTTAAACAAGCACTTGTTCTCAAACATAATTTGCATGTGGAAACCTTGGGAAATCCTCTACCACCCAAGGGTGATCCTGTGTTTGATTTAAAGCAATTACCTGATACACTTAAATACGCTTATCTGGATGAAAAGAAGATATATCCTGTTATTATTAGTGCTAACCTTTCAGAGCATGATGAAAAGAGATTACTTAAAACTCTGAAGAAACACCGTGCTGCTATTGGATATACTCTTGATGATCCTAAGGGCATTAGTCCCACTTTATGTCAGCATAAAATTCATATGGAGCTAGACGCTAAACCCGTTGTTGATCATCAAAGAAGGTTGAATCCTAAAATGAAGGATGTGGTAAGAACTGAAATATTAAAGCTTCTTGAGGCAGGTATAATTTATTCCATAGCTGATAGTAGATGGGTAAGTCCTATTCATTGTGTTCCTAAGAAAGGAGGTATTAACGTTGTTCCTAATGATAAAAATGAACTCATTCCACAAAGAATTGTAACCGGTTATAGGATGGTAATTGATTTTAGAAAATTAAATAAAGCTACTAGGAAAGATCATTACTCCTTGCCTTTTATTGGTCAAATGTTAGAAAGATTATCTAAGCATACACACTTTTGTTTCCTAGATGGTTATTCTGGTTTCTCTCAAATACCTGTTTCACCTGAAGATCAAGAGAAAACCACATTTACTTGTCCTTTTGGAATTTATGCTTATCGTCGAATGCCTTTTGGTTTATGTAATGCACTTGCTACCTTTCAAAGATGTATGACTGCTATATTCTCTGACTTTTGTGAAAAGATTGTTGAGGTTTTCATGGATGATTTCTCTGTTTACGGAACATATTTTGATGATTGCTTGAGCAACTTTGATCGAGTTTTGCAGAGATGTGAAGAAACTAATCTTGTCTTGAATTGGGAGAAGTGCCACTTTATGCTAAATGAAGGTATAGTCCTTGGGCATAAAATTTCTGAAAGAGGTATTGAAGTTGATAAAGCTAAAGTTGATGGAATTGAGAAAATGCCCTGTCCTAAAGATATTAAAGGTATAAGAAGTTTCCTCGGTCATGCTGGTTTCTATAGAAGGTTTATAAAAGACTTCTCTAAAATTTCTAGGCCTCTCACTAATCTTTTGCAAAAAGATGTTCCATTTGTTTTCGATGATGATTGTGTAGAAGCCTTTGAAATACTTAAGAAAACCTTAATTTCTGCACCTATTGTTCAACCACCTGATTGGAACTTACCCTTTGAAATTATGTGTGATGCTAGTGATTATGCGGTTGGTGCTGTTCTAGGACAAAGAGTTGATAAGAAATTGAATGTTATTCATTATGCTAGTAAAACTCTTGACAGTGCTGAAAGAAATTATGCTACTACTGAGAAAGAATTTTTAGCAGTTGTGTTTGCATGTGATAAATTCAGATCTTACATTGTTGATTCCAAATTTACTATTCACACTGATCATGCTGCTATTAAACATTTTATGGAAAAGAAAGATGCTAAACCTAGACTTATTAGGTGGGTTCTTTTGCTACAAGAATTTGATTTGCATATTGTTGATAGAAAGGGAGCTGAGAATCCCGTAGCTGATAATTTGTCTAGAATGGAAAATGTTCTTGATGACCCACTTCCTATTAATGATGATTTCCCTGATGATCAATTAGCTGTCATAAATGCTTCTCGTAACACACCTTGGTATGCAGACTATGCTAATTACATTGTTGCTAAATATATACCACCTAGTTTCACATACCAACAAAAGTAAAGTTTTTATTTGATTTAAGACATTACTTTTGGGATGACCCACACTTATATAAAGAAGGAGTAGATGGTATTATTAGACGTTGTGTACCTGAGCATGAATAGGAACAAATCCTACGAAAATGTCACTCCGAGGCATATGGAGGACACCATGCGGGAGACAGAACTGCACACAAGGTATTACAATTTGGTTTTTATTGGCCTACCCTTTTCAAAGATGCACGTAAGTTTGTCCTCTCTTGTGATGAATGTCAAAGAATTGGTAATGTTGGTAGACGTCAGGAAATGCCTATGAATTACTCACTTGTTATTGAAGAAGTTTATCGCTCCGGAGCCATCAAAATAAACAACTCTGAAGGCAATAATCCGAGAGTGGTTAATGGGCAAAGAATTAAACATTACATCTCAGGTACGCCCATTAATATTGAAACTAATATTATTCAAACAATGACACTGGAAGAGCACATAGAAGAAATCTTCCGGAACGCTCCAGAATCCTGAAAAGGAGTAGGTATGTGGTACGGTAAGTAAATCGACTCCAAAACTTCCATAAAAGTACTTTCTGTCCATTTTGGAATATATAAAAAATTAGGAAAATAATAAACGGTCCGAAAAGTGCACGAGGAGGCGACAAGCCTGGGGGCGCTCCGTACCCCCCTGGGCGCGCCTACCAGGCTGGTGGCTCCCTCGTGGACTTTCCCGACTCCGTTTTTCTTCCATATTACTTGTCCTGCACGGGAAAAATTCGTTATATATACTCATGGGTGTTTCGACCACCGCATCGCAAGTTGCTCCTCTGTTCTTGTTCCGGGTTGTTTTTCTGACAGATCTAGATCGCTATGGCTCCCCGAAAGCTCCGCAGCAAGCACCAGATTGTTCAACCTTCGCCCGGCAAACGCCCCTTCAGCGAAGTATATTATGAGTGGTCGTCCAGAGAGGAGGATACTATTATGGAGGAGGAACCAGAGAAGGTCATGGAGGACCAGATTCAAGTTATATAATAAAGTTATATAATCGTGTGTGAAAGTTATATAATAAAGAGTAGTTTGAGTTGAGTGTTTTGCTTTTGTTGATCCAATCTTAGAAATAAATAAAGAAAAAATAGGATCATATGCTAATCCCATGGGGAGTGATGACTTTACATAAAAGAAGTATAATTGATAAAACTTGTTGGAAGTTGACAAACATAGTATTGGTCATTGTTGCAATTCATGAAAAAGTAATAAAGGAAGAGAGGTCTCACATATAAATACACTATCTTGGATATCTTTTAAGATTGTGAGCCCCCATTAAATATTCTATGTCAAATAGTTGATGTTGGACAAGGAAGACAACGTAATGAGTTATGTTTGCTTATATTCACATAGAAGTTATATTGTTTTGGATCCTCTAACATGTGGTGCTTGCCCCCTATCTTTTGCTAGCCAAAATTCTGTACTAAGTGGAGATACTACTTGTGCATCCAAAAACCCTTAAACCCAGTTTCATGCCATGAGAGTCCACTATATCTACCTATGGATTGAATAAGATCCTTCAAGTAAGTTGTCATCGGTGCAAAAGCAATAAAAATTGCTCTTAAGTATGTATGATCTTTTATTGTAAGGGAAAATAAGCTTTGTACAATCTTGTGATGGTGGAGTAATAAAAGCGACAGACTGCATAATAAAGGTCGCTATCACAAGGGGCAATATAAAGTGACGTTCCTTTACATTAAGAGCTTGCACATCCAAAAACAAAAAGAGCATGACAACCTCTGCTTCCCTCTGCGAAGGGCTTATCTTTTACTTTATGTATTTACTTTCATGCAAGAGTCAATAGTATTCTCCTCTATTCCATTTTTATTTTCTCTCTTGGCAAGCATCATGTGGTGGGGATTGATCCAGACATATATATCCAGTTGGATGTAGGTGATCATGAGTTATTATTGTTGACATTACCCTTGAGGTAGATACGTTGGGAGGCAAAATTATAAGCCCCTATCTTTCTATGTGTCCGACTGAAACTTTTGCTCCATAAGTATGCCGTCAGCAATCATAGAAGACTAAATGATAGTTGAGTATGTGAACTTGCTAAACAAAGCTCTTACATAGACTCTTTCTGATAATATGATGAATTGCAATTGCTTCAGTGTCTGAGATCATAGTTTGTTAGTTTTCAATTTGGTTTATGGTTCATACTTTAACTTGTGATTGAATTGTCACTTTCTCATGAGAAGTTTTATGATGATATATTACTGTTATAATAAAGATCATGATCCTCCATGTCCGTATTTTAATTTTTATCGATGCCTCTCTCTCTCTAAACATGTGGTCATGATTATCGATTTCGGCTTTCGCTTGAGGACAAGCAAGGTCTAAGCTTGGGGGAGTTGATACGTCCAATTTGCATCATGATTTGCTACTATTAATTAATATGTTTTTAATCATTATTTCACTTTATTGTCCAATTCTTATGCCTTTTCTCTCTTATTTTGCAAGTTTCACATGAAGAGGGAGATTGCCGGCAGCTGGAATTCTGGACCGAAAAGGGGTGAAACAGAGATAGCTATTCTGCGCAACTCCAAATGACCTGAAAATTTACGGAGAATTATTTTGTAATATATAAAAAATACCGGCAAAAGAATCAACAGAAGGGGGCCCACTAGGAAGCCACAAGCCTGGGGGGCGCGCCCTACCCCCTTGGGCGCGCCTCCCGAGCTTGTGGGGCCCCTGGCAGGCCTCCGGCGCCCTCCTTCTGCTATATGAAGCCATTTCCCTAGAAAAAATCAGAAGAAGACTTTCGGGATGAAGCGCCACCGTCTCAAGGTGGAACCTGGGCAGGAACTATTTTGCTCTCAAGTGGAGCGATTCCACCGGGGATACTTCCCTCCGGGAAGGGGAAATCAAAGCCATCGATATCACCAACGATCCTCTCATCGTGGGAGGACCAATCTTCATCAAATCTTCACTAGCACCATCTCATCTCAAACCCTAGTTCATCTCTTGTATTCAATCTTTGTCTCAAAACCTTAGATTGGCACCTGTGGGTTGCTAGTAGTGTTGATTACATCTTATAGTTGATGCTAGTTGGTTTATTTGGTGGAAGATTATATGTTCAGATCCTTAATGATATTCAACACCCCTCTGATCTTGAACATGAATATGATTTATGAGTAGTTACTTTTGTTCTTGAGGACATGGGAGAAGTCTTGTCATAAGTAATCATGTGAATTTGGTATTCGTTCGATATTTTGATATATGTATGTTGTTGCTTCCTTTAGTGGTGTCGTGTGAACGTCGACTACATGACACTTCACCATCTTTGGGCCTAAGGGACGGCATTGTGGAGTAGTAATTAGATGATGGGTTGCTAGAGTGACAGAAGTTTAAACCCTAGTTTATGCGCTATTCCGTAAGCGGCTGAATTGGATCCATATGTTGCTATGGTTAGATTTATCTTAATTCTTCTTTCGTAGTTGCGGATGCTTGCGAGAGATTGGTAATCATAAGTGGGAGGCTTGTTCAAGTAAGAACAGCACCCAAGCACCGGTCCACCCACATATCAAATTATCAAAGTAGCGAACATGAATCAAACAAACATGATGAAAGTGACTAAATGAAATTCCCATGTGTCCTCGAGAACGCTTTGCTTGTTCTACGAGTTTGTTCCGGCTTGTCCTTTGCTAAAAAAGGATTGGGCCACCTTGCTGCACTTTATTACACTTGTTACTTGTTACTTGTTACAAATTATCTTGCTATCGAAACTATCTGTTACCGCTTCTTTCAGTACTTGCAGAGAATACCTTGCTGAAAACCACTTGTCATTTCCTTCTGCTCCTTGTTGGGTTCGACACTCTTACTTATCGAAAGGACTATGATTGATCCCCTATACTTGTGGGTCATCAACGGTCAGTCCAAAGCTTGTAGGCACCCTTGAGGTCATTGAAAGTTCTGGCGGTGCTCACGAGTAAGGCTTTCTCGTCTTGTAGGTCCTTCGTCAAGATCTTCTCGCGTTTCCTGGCTTCGTCAAGGGACTTCCCCAAGGCGGTCAGCTTCATCTTGTGATCTTCGATAGTATCGTTGGCCTTGGTGAGCTCTTGGCTCTTGGTGGACACTGAAGTCTGCAGCTCCGCTAAGGTGTGAGTTGCCTTCCGTGCCTCTGCTTTGAGCACCAGGATCTCCTTGCCGTTGGCGGCAATATTCGCCTCGAGTGCTCGCACCTTGCCTTCCAGCTCGGTCTTGGTGACCTCTGCGGCTTCGGCAGCATCAACGGCCTCCTTGATCCTTTTGGCATGCTCTGTAGCTTGAGCCTCGATGGCCTCCTTGTGCTTGCGCTCCAGCTCCTGAGTTTGCTGTGAGATGAGGACCTGGATCTCATTATCCTTGCCGCAAAGTGTGGCGGCAAGCTCTGCTTCCCGAGCGGCAAGCTCTTCTTCATAAGCGTTAAGGCCAACCTTGTGCTCATTCAGCTTTGCCTCCTCTGCTGCTGCCTTCTGTGCAGCCTCCTCTTGTGCCTTGTTGGCCTCGGCCTTCTCCAGAATAAATTCCTCCCGGGCCTTGGCAAGCTGAGTATGACGTTCTTGAAGGTCTTGGAGGCATTCCATGTACCAGATCTGCGTTTCCTCCACGCGCTTCTTGAATTCATCCTCCGCCTTGTCAAGGACGGCTGCCCTGGAGTCCAAGCTCTCCGTGCGGCTGTGGTAGCATGCCTGAAGCTTCTGGAAGTTCTCGCCCATGGCCTTGAGGAGCCGCTGCTCTTTGATCTCGTTGGTGTTGGCATGCGGCTCATCGATGACCTCGAGCCTGGCAGCGGCAATAACCTCACCGTCCAAGATCTCTCCTTCAGTGGGCGCCCCGATGCTTGACGTCCCACGGGGGTTGACGAACAAGTTGTCGCCAACCTTTAGGTATCTGCTCGAGAAGGGCTCCTCAGGTGTCGAGGGGTGATCATCAATGGCCGCCTTGCCGGTCAGGATCGCCCTCGTAGCCGAGTCAGCGCTTGGCGCTCCTGGGACAGAGATGTCTCTAGTGGCCTCGGCACTACTGTTGCCGCCCTCCTCAGCAGCGTCCTTGGCGGCCTCTTCATGAGCTGCCTTGGCGGTCTCCTCGTCAGTCCCCGCGATGGCCTCACCGGCAGCAATGTTGCTGGCCTCATCGGCGGCATCCCTCGCGATCTCCTCAATGGTGGAATCGATGTCCATTTCGTCGGATGAAGGAAAATCTGAAAGGATAGAGAAGAGAGAAAATCAAGACTCAGGTCAAGTTCAAGAAAACAAAAAAGAAGATTGAAAGAGGAAGATACTCGATGGCAGAAGACTTACCGGACTGCGAACGTTTAGGGGGGACAGTCTCCTCTCCGGCAACCTCGGTTGTCATCGCCTGGTTGCCGATGGCCTCGGTTGCCGGCACTTCATCAGTGCGAACGGACTCGTCTGTGGAGGCCCTTGCCGGAGAGCCGCTTGCCGGAGCAGTGGTTGATGGAGACGCCCTAGTTGGATCTGCCTCTGGGCGCTCCTCTTCGCGGTGTTCTTCTCCTACTCCCGTGCCGATGTTAGCGGCAAATATTTCAACACCAGCGCTTGCCAAAGGAAATTGGATAGTGGCCTCACGCTGGGGGCTGCGGTCTGGGTTGATATCCATGACCTCGTTGCCTGGCTCCGTGCTTGTTGCCGGCTCATCCTCTGCCGTGGTCCTCGTCCTCTTGGCCATTCTCTGCGCCAAGGTCTCCCTGTCGCTGTCAAGTCAAGGCAAGACGAGACAAGTCAGATTAACACAAGCAAGAAATCAAGAGTTAACAAAGAAAATTGGAGATGCATACTCTTCTTCCTCCTCCTCATCGCTAAAGATGGAGAGATCATACAAGCTCTCAGGCCTGGTGCCAGAAGAAGACGGCGGGGTAGAAGTCCTGGCCCGCTTAGTTGCCACAGGCGTAGCAGGATGAGACGACCCACCCGCTCCGGCAGCCGGCACGGCTGTACTCCTCGTAGAGGTACGCCGCATTCGCTGCTGTTGAGGGGCTTGGCGTTGAGTTCCCTGCCACCCAGCAACCTTGCCGGTTACCTCCTCGCCGGCAACTTCCTCACCTGAGGGTACGCTGCGGACTGGCTCTCCGGAGGTAGCTCTCCGAAGGACACGAGTTCTCTTTGCCAGAACAGGAGGAGCGGGGGATTCTACGGGTACTTGTCCTGCAACAGTCTCCCCGCCCCATTCCCCGGCAGGTTCTTCCTGCTCTTCGGCAAGTTCCTCTGGCGGTTCCCTTGCTGTTCCATCTCCAGATTCCTCATCGACATTGGTTGCCGTGGACCCAGAGCCGCTGACGCCTCCAGCCATTCTGGCCTCTACCGCCCTCTTGGCGATATGCTCCAGTTCTTCGAGTGTGGTGTCGCGGAAGATATCTTTTTCCTCTCTGACGGACCTCTCCACCAAGGTGTCGAACCACTCTTGCATCGCGTCTTCAGGCGGCTCCTGCCAGAGCGCTTCGACGCCATGGGCATTGCAAGATGGCATCACCGAGATGACGGAATCCTTGTCCGAGATGTTGCATAAAGGCACCACCCTTGCTGGCAGCTTGAAGTTGCCGCTGGGGCAGAAGAGGTGCTCGCAGAGGGTCCGGTGCTGTAGCACTGTCAGATTGGCGTGAAGTCCAGTCCGTACCCGCATGATATCTGCCGCATTCTTGTAGTCCCAGGCGGGCCTGCCCTTGTTCTGGAGAGGAGCAATGCGGCGGTGAAGGAAATCAGCCCCCACCATTTCAACGGTGAGGCCGGCAGCTTTGAGGCGGAGGATGCGCGTGGTGGCGATTGTGAGCTTCTTGTTGTCAGTGGCGAAAGAGCTCCAATCCGTGCTGCGCTCCACCCTTGTCATCCTGGGCTGGCTGAACTCTGGGAAATCTTTTTCTTTGATCCAACACCATTCCCCACGCAACTCGTTCCACTGCTGATAGGGCAGCCCCGGAAGGTAGGTGTTCTCGTCCCTGGGGATCCAAGTGATGCAGCCAGAGAGGACATCTACTTCGATGCATGGAACGAAGTAGTGGCAGAAGAGAGCTACACTAGGCATTACCCCACCAAAGTTTTCGCACATATGCACGAAAATAGCCATACAAGTCATGGCATTGAGGGTGAAGTCTAGAAGGCGAAACCCGTAGGTATACATTGATACATCTCCATCGTATCTATAATTTTTGATTGTTTCATGCCAATATTCTACAATTTCCACATACTTTTGGTAACATTTTATATGATTTCTTGGACTAACATATTGATCCAGTGCCCAGTGCCAGTTCCTGTTTGTTGCATGTTTTTTGTTTCATAGAAAATCCATATCAAATGAAGTCCAAGCGCGATAAAAATTTACGGAGAATTATTTTGGAATATATATGATTTTTGGGAAAAAGAATCAACGCGAGACGATGCCCGAGGACACGGCAAGCCTGCAGGGCGCGGGCCCCCCTGGGCGTGCCTAGGGGGCTTCTGGCTCCCCTGTAGGCCAGTTGAGGGTGTCCTTCTGCCGCAAGGAAGCTAATATCCGGATAAAAATCCCCTCAAAATTTCAGCCCAATCAGAGTTACGGATCTCCGGGAATTTAAGAAACGGTGAAAGGCCAGAAAACAGGAAGGCGAAACAGAAGAGAACAGAGAGAGAGCTCTAATCTCGGAGGGGCTCCTCCCCTCTGGGAGCCATGGCGGCCATGGACCAGAGGGGAAACTCTCCTCCCATCTAGGGGGGAGGCCAAGGAAGAAGAAGAAGGAGGGGGGCTCTCTCCCCGCCTCTCCCGGTGGCGCCGGAACGCCGCCGGGGTAACCATCGTGACGACGATCTACACCAACAACTTCGCCGCCGTCAACACCAACTCTCTCCCCCTCTATGCAGCGGTGTAACACCTCTTCTCCCCACTGTAATCTCTACTTAAACATGGTGCTTAATGCTACATATTATTATCCAATGATGTGTTGCCATCCTATGATGTTTGAGTAGATTCGTTTTGTCCTATGGGTTGATTGATGATCGTGATTGGCTTGAGTTGTATGTTTTATTTTGGTGCTGTCCTATGGTGCCCTCCATGTCGTGCAAGCGTGAGGGATTCCTGTTGTATGGTTTGCAATACATTCATAATTCTCTTATAGTGGGCGGCTAGAGTGACAGAAGCTTACACCCGAGTAAGGGGGTTGTTGCGTATGGGAGTAAAGAGGACTTGTTACTTAATGTTATGGTTGGGTTTTACCTTAATGATCTTTGGTAGTTGCGGATGCTTGCTAGAGTTCCAATCATAAGTGCATATGATCCAAGTACGGAAAGTATGTTAGCTCATGCCTCTCCCTCATATAAAATTGCAATAATGATTACCGGTCTAGTTATCAATTGCCTAGGGACAAATCATTCTCTTGTGTTACAAAAGCTTTCTACTAAACAACTAACTTTTATTATCTTGCAATTTACTCGTAGTTTTATTCTCCTAAAGTACTCCTAGTTTTATTCTTGCAAAGTAGTTCTAGCATTACACCTGCAAGTAGTTTCATTCTTGTTCTAGGTAAAGCGAACGTTAAGTGTGCGTAGAGTTGTATCGGTGGTCGATAGAACTTGAAGGGAATATTAATTCTACCTTTAGCTCCTCGTTGTGTTTGACACTCTTATTTATCGAGAATGGCTACAACTGATCCCCTATACTTGTGAGTTATCAAGACCTTTTTCTGGCGCCGTTGCCGGGGAGCAATAGCGTGGGGTTGATATTCTCGTGTGTGCTTGTTTGCTTTATCACTAAGTAGTTTTTATTTTCTGTTCCACTTAGTAGTTTTTATTTTCTATTCTAAGTTGTTCTATATCCTTAGTTATGGATATGGAACACGAAATACCAAAAAAATTAGTTGTACTTGCTAGTCATGGAGATGGGGAACCTCCTAAAACCCTCGATGCTGGTTATGTGGAAAACATTAATTACTACTTTGATAATCCTGATAAATCTCCATTCAACTTGATAATGGGATATACTTTGGATCAACGGGAATACTTTAGGGATTATCGCTTGTCTCAAAAAGGGAAACTCTTATGGGATCAAATTGATTATTTGCATTGGTATGCTCGGAATTTATGATTAAGATATGATTATACTTGTTGCTCTAAGATGAAGGCTCCACACCTTCCCTTTTCATGTAAATTTAATGATAATGAAACCTTGGCTTCTTATGCTAATGGTGTATATGATTACTATGATGTGGAACAAATAAAAGAATTTGTTGCTTTTAAGGGTGCTTATGAAATTGAATCTTTGTTTGAAAAGTATAAAAACTATGATGATGCTGTTTACAGATCAGAAAATTATGCTATACTAAAATATTGCTATGAGAATTATGAATACAATGCCTATATTGATGAATTTATTGAGAAAGTCTAGGCTGCCCAAGAAGAGACTAATATTTTGCAGGAACCTATGGAAGAAGAAATTGCTAAAACTGTGAGCTCATTAGATGAAAAAGATGACAAGGAGAGTGAAGAACAAAGGGAGGATGAGCGGATTAGCTACCCGTGCCCACCTTCTAATGAGAGTAACTCTTCAACTCATACATTGTTTAATTTCCCTTCGTGCTTACCGAAGGATGAATGCTACGATGATTGCTATGATCCCTTGGATTCGTTTGAAATATCCCTTTTTGATGAAATTGATGGTTGCTATGCTTGTGGCCATGATGCCAATATGAATTATGCTTATGGAGATGAACTTGCTATAGTTCCTTATGTTAAACATGAAATTGTTACTATTGCACCTACACATGATAGTTCTATTATCTTTTTGAATTCTCCCAACTACACTATATCAGAGAAATTTGCGCTTATTAAGGATTATATTGATGGGTTGCGTTTTACCACTACACATGATGATTTTGATGAATATGATATGCATGTGCTTGCTGCTCCTACGTGCAATTATTATGAGAGAGGAACTACATCTCCACCTCTCTATGTTTCTAGTACGATAAAATTGCAAGAAACTATTTATGCTATGTATCGGCCTTTATTATGTGTGCATGAATTGTTCTTTTATGACATGCCGATGCATAGGAAGAGAGTTAGACTTCGTCATTGCATGATATATGTTGCTTTGTGCTCACTACTAAATTATAAATCATTGTTAATTAAAATTGGCTTTGATATACCTTGGGATCTGGGTGGATCGATTACTTGAGCACTTTATGCCTAGCTTAATGGCTTTAAAGAAAGCGCTGCCTAGGAGACAACCCGGAAGTTTTAGAGAGTCATTTATTTCTGTTGTGTGCTTTTAAAAAGTTTAAAAACAAAAAAAATATAGAGGGGAACCTAAAAAACTTTTTCAAAAAGAGAAGCGATTGGAAGGTTATGCATTGGAGAAGTGAGGTTCGACCTTGAACACTTGTGTTCATGCTCATGGAAACAATGTAGAATTTTTCATGGAAGTTTCTCGCAAAAATAATTATCCCCTTGTACAAATCCATTGTATTATAAAAATAATGTGCCAATATTTACCTTTAGGATGTTTAAATTGCTTGTTTGGTGTGTGCTGTGAAAAAACAGAAACTTTTTCTGTAGTGTTTGAATTTCTATAATTTACTGGAACATGCAAAAATTCTGAAATTTTTACACAGTACTGCTATGCAAAAATTTTATCACTTCCTAATTTTTCAGAATTTTTTGAGTTACAGAAGTATATGTTTCATTTGGATCTTTACAGACTGTCCTGTTTTCACAGATTGCTGTTATAGTTTCTTTATTTGCGTATGTTTGAAATCTTGTTGAGCCCCATTGACTTGGGAGCCATAGAATTGTGATAGCATACAGTGGGTAATGTTTGATTATAATTATACAATAATGTTACAGCAGGACATGCTGGGATTTGATGTTATATGTACTAACCCCTCTAATAAAAAGTTCGGTTAAGTTTTGTGTGGATGAAGTGTTCGAAGAGCGAGGAGGTATCGATATGAGGAGAATAAGGAGAGGCAAGAGTTCAAGCTTGGGGATGCCCAAGGCACCCCAAGTAAATATTCAAGGAGACTCAAGCATCTAAGCTTGGGGATGCCCCGGAAGGCATCCCATCTTTCTTCGACAATTATCGGTATGTCTCGGTTTTTGTTTTGTTCACATGATATGCATAAATTCTTGGAGCGTCGTGTGCTTTTTCTTTTAATAATGCACCATGCTGGTATGAGATAGTCCTTGGTTGATTTATAGAATGCTTCATGCACTTCACTTATATCTTTTGAGTATGGCGTTATAGAATGCTTCATGTGCTTCACTTATATCATTTGAAGTTTGGATGCCTGTTTCTCTACATGTATAAAACCGTTATTTGTAGAATGCTCTTTTGCTTCACTTATATTTATTAGAGCGTGGGAAAGTATTTTGTAGAAAGAATTAAACTCTCATGCTTCACTTATATCTATTTAGAGAGTCAACAGGAATTGGTCATTCACATGGTTAGTCATAAAATCCTACATAAAACTTGTAGATCACTGAATATGATATGTTTGATTCCTTGCAATAGTTTTGCGATATTGAGATGGTAATATGTGGGAGGTACTAGTGAATGATTGTGGTTTAGTAAGAATATTGGTGTTAAGGTTTGTGATTCCCGAAGCATGCACGTATAGTCTTTAGTTATGCTAAGAAGTTGGAGCATGATTTATTATTGAGTGTCTTCCTTTGCGTGGAGGTCGGGGGCGCCCGATGGTTAACTCCTACCAACCTCCCCCCTAGGGGCATGCGTAGTAGTACTTTGCTTCGAGGGCTAATAGACTTTCGCAATAAGTATGTGAGTTCTTTATGACTAATGTGAGTCCATGGATTATACGCACTCTCACCCTTCCGCAATTTGCTAGCCTCTTTGGTACCGTGCATTGCCCTTTCTCACCTCGAGAGTTGGTGCAAACTTCGCCGGTGCATCCAAACCCCGTGATATGATACGCTCTATCACACATAAGCCTCCTTATATCTTCCTCAAAACAGCCACCATACCTACCTATTATGGCATTTCCATAGCCATTCCGAGATATATTGCCATGCAACTTCCGTCATCATCATATACATGACTTGAGCATTCATTGTCATATTGCTTTGCATGATCGTAAGATAGCTAGCATGATATTTTCATGGCTTGTCCGTTTTTTGATATCTTTGCTATGCTAGATCATTGCACATCCTGGTACACTGCCAGAGGCATTCATATAGAGTCATCTTGTATAGTTTTTATCGAGTTGTAATATCGAGTTGTATGTAAATAAAAGTGTGATGATCATCATTATTAGAGCATTGTCCCAGTGAGGAAAGAATGGTGGAGACTAATGAGTCCTCGAAAAAGTGGGGATGAGGTCCATGAGACTGTTGCAAAAAAAGAGGCCAAAAAGAGCCACAAAAAAAAGAAAAAAAAAGAAAAAAAGAGAAAATGAAAAAAATGAAATAAGAGAAAAATAGAGA
Organism: Elymus sibiricus; assembly: GCA_039707655.1. NCBI lineage: Eukaryota > Viridiplantae > Streptophyta > Magnoliopsida > Poales > Poaceae > Elymus > Elymus sibiricus. The sequence continues at coordinate 259,115,424 of CM077676.1, forward strand.
AGGGGCAATGCTACTATCCTTTACCACACTTGTGCTTCACAGTGGCACCATGTTTTTCATATAGAGAGTCTCCTATGTTGTCACTTTCATATACTAGTGGGAATTTTTCATTATAGAACTTGGCTTGTATATTCCGATGATGGGCTTCCTCAAATGCCCGAGGTCTTCATGAGCAAGCAAGTTGGATGCACACCCACTTAGTTTTCAGTTTGAGCTTTCATACACTTATAGCTCTTAGTGCATCCGTTGCATGGCAATCCCCACTCCTCGCATTGATATCGATTGATGGGCATCTCCATAGCCCGTTGATCCGCCTAGTTGATGCGAGACTTTCTCCCTTTTTTGACTTCTCTTTATTTATCCCTACCACCGCATTCTATTCCACCTATAGTGCTATGTCCATGGCTCACGCTCATGTATTGCATGGGGGTTGAAAAAGCTGAAGCACGTTAAAAGTATGAACCAATTGCTCGACTGACATCGGGGTTGTACATGATTTATATTTTGTGTTAAGAAGATGGAGCATGACAGGATTATATGATTTTGTAGGGATAACTTTCTTTAGCATTTTTATTTTGAAAGGCATGATTGTTTGTTCGTATGCCTGAGTATTGATGTCTTTATATCAAATTATAGACTATAGCCTTGAATCACTCGTATCTTAATATTCATGCCATGATTAGATTACATGATCAAGATTATGCTAGGTAGCATTTCACATCAAAAATTATCTTTTTATCATTTACCTACTCGAGGACGAGCAGGAATTAAGCTTGGGGATGTTGATACGTCTCTGTCGTATCTATAATTTTTGATTGTTTCATGCCAATATTCTACAATTTCCACATACTTTTGGCAACATTTTATATGATTTCTTGGACTAACATATTGATCCAGTGCCCAGTGCCAGTTCTTGTTTGTTGCATGTTTTTTGTTTCGCAGAAAATCCATATCAAACAAAGTTCAAATGCGATAAAAATTTACGGAGATTTATTTTGGAATATATGTGATTTTTTGGAAAAAGAATTAACGCGAGACGATGCCCGAGGACACGGCAAGCCTGCAGGGCGCGGGACCCCCAGGGCGCGCCTAGGGGGCTTGTGGCTCCCCTGTAGGTCGGTTGAGGGTGTCCTTCTGCCGCAAGGAAGCTAATATCCAGATAAAAACCCTCTCAAAATTTCAGCCCAATCGGAGTTACGGATCTCCGGGAATTTAATTAACGGTGAAAGGCCAGAAAACAGGAAGGCGAAACAGAAGAGAACAGAGAGAGAGATCCAATCTTGGAGGGGCTCCTCCCCTCCAGGAGCCATGGCGGCCATGGACCAGAGGGGAAACTCTCCTCCCATCTAGGGGGAGGCCAAGGAAGAAGAAGAAGGAGGGGGGCTCTCTCTCTCCCTCTCTCCCGGTGGCACCGGAACGCCGCCAGGGCAACCATCGTGACGGCGATCTACACCAACAACTTCGCCGCCGTCAACACCAACTCTCTCCCCCTCTATGCAGCGGTGTAACACCTCTTCTCCCCGCTGTAATCTCTACTTAAACATGGTGCTTAATTCTACATATTATTATCCAATGATGTGTTGCCATCCTATGATGTTTGAGTAGATTCGTTTTGTCCTATGGGTTGATTGATGATCGTGATTGGTTTGAGTTGTATGTTTTATTTTGGTGCTGTCCTATGGTGCCCTCCATGTCGCGCAAGTGTGAGGGATTCCCACTGTAGGGTTTGCAATACGTTCATAATTCTCTTATAGTGGGCGGCTAGAATGACAGAAGCTTACACCCGAGTAAGGGGGTTGTTGCATATGGGAGTAAAGAGGACTTGTTACTTAATGCTATGGTTGGGTTTTACCTTAATGATCTTTGGTAGTTGCGGATGCTTGCTAGAGTTCCAATCATAAGTGCATATGATCCATGTATAGAAAGTATGTTAGCTCATGCCTCTCCCTCATATAAAATTACAATAATGATCACCGGTCTAGTTATCGATTGCCTAGGGACAAATCATTCTCTTGTGTTACAAAAGCTTTCTACTAAACAACTAACTTTTATTATCTTGCAATTTACTCATAGTTTTATTCTCGCAAAGTACTCATAGTTTTATTCTTGCAAAGTAGTTCTAGCATTACACCTACAAGTAGTTTCATTCTTGTTCTAGGTAAAGCGAACGTTATGTGTGCGTAGAGTTGTATCGGTGGTCGATAGAACTTGAAGGGAATATTAATTCTATCTTTAGCTCCTCATTGGGTTTGACACTCTTATTTATCGAGAAAGGCTGCAACTGATCCCCTATACTTGTGGGTTATCATACATCATTTCTACGAAGAATTCAGAGAAGGGAGGAACGAGCCCACAATAAAAATATGCAGTGAAGAAAGGGTACTTGTCTGGACCGGGCCTGACGGAGCCAGGAAGAACCTCTGGCGCGGTGTGGGAGCTCGTCTCCTTCCCCCACATGATTGAGTACTGATTCACCAGGTCGCTCTGATCCAGCACCGGTTCGAAGACGGCACTGTCTCTCCGTGCCGCTGCCAGCTCCTCCTCCCTCATATCTGCCGCGGGGTCGATCGCCTTCCCCGACTTGTTTCGGTTCCTCTTAGGAGCCATGGCTGCGCTGGGAAGGGCGGATGTGGAGCAGGCGGGGGCGCGGCGCGGCGGCGGAAGCAGAGGGCGCACTCTGCTCTTGCGCAAGGAAGAAGACGACGGCAATGGCGAGATTGGGAAAAAGGGGGGTAAATGAGCAGCGCCCCTCGCAGATTCCTTTTTATGGGGAAGGCGTGGGGGCTGGCTCTTTACCGTCCTACGTAGCTGCGTTTTTTCAGGCGCACTACCTCCCCGCGCCCATTCCATTCCACCTCTCCCACGCCCGCATTTAATGCGCATCGTGGGGGCGTGGTAACAGAGAAGATTACGATAGTTATCCTCTGCCACGCGTGCATGTGTGGCGCAGACCCAGGGGCTCTTGTCGGTGTACTAAAGCATGGGTGCCCTCATACCCTGACTTGTGCACAGGCAGTTGTAGCCTTCTTGATGACAAGGGCTTGCCGGAGGGTTGCTGTGACCCAAGACTTAGAATAAACAAGACCGAAGAAGAAGACCTCAAGGCAGGTCATCGAGAAGTACTATTCTCATACTGAAGATCAAGATTGCCCTTGCCGGCAAGCTTCGTACCGGCAAGGTGAAGGCAAAGACTCTGGTTGTCGGCAAGCTCCTTGTCGGCAACCAACGGCTCGGCAAGGTCCGTGCCGGCAAGCAACGGCTCGGCAAGCTCCGTGCCGGCAAGCTCGTTTTGTCCCGTTACCGCTCCACCTCATCATCGGCTAGATAAGCACGCATGATAGGTGTCGAGCGGGCAGGCAGTCAACGCAGCTGGCCAAGGCACGTGTCAGCATGCCACGCCAGGATTAACTTTAATGACACCCATCCTTGGGACATGTCAAGGTGACAAGAGGGCGCCAGGACCGGTGGTACAGATCTTTTACCCAAAGCCTCGCCTCCCCGACGTAGCACCTAACGGTGCATTTAATGCGCTTGTCCTACCCCATCTAGAGATAGATGTGGTGACGGTGCAAGTTACTATTCATACTCTGTAAATGACCATACTAGCCACTGTGGTACCCCTTTGGCCTATAAATGGAGGCCCACGGCTACACTTAGAACGGTCGACTCTTAGCTCAACTACACGCTGTAGCTGCACTTCCCGCGCACCTTGCCGGCAAGCTGCGCTCTTTGTAACCTTTGAGCTCTCATACAATCAAACCACCAGAACAGGAGTAGGGTTTTACGCTCACAGCGCCCCGAACCTGGATAAATTGTTGCTTATGCTCATATCGACTAGCCCTACTCTTTGTAGTATATTGATCCCACAGCCAAACCGCAAAGGGATCCTCTCGATCCCATAGATCGTCGTTTTCCCACGACAACGTGTGTAGGATCGAAAGTATGTCTAGAGGGGGGGGGGGTGATTAGACTACTTGACCAAATAAAAACTATCCTTTTCCCAATTTTAGTTGTGGGCAGATTTTAGCAAGTATACCAAGTCAAGTAACACCCTACACATGCAATTCTAAGAGTATAGCAGCAGAAAGTAAAACATTGCACATGTAAGTAAAGGAGGGGATCGGAGATTTCAAACGCAATGAAGACACAATGATTTTTGGCGTGGTTCCGATAGGTGGTGCTATTGTACGTCCACATTGATGGAGGCTTCAACCCACGGAGGGTAACGGTTGCGCGAGTCCACGGAGGGCTCCACCCACAAAGGGTCCACGAAGAAGCAACCTTGCCTATTCCACCATGGCCTTCGTCCACGAAGGACTAGCCTCACTCGGGGTAGATCTTCACGAAGTAGGCGATCTCCTTGCCCTTACAAACTCCTTGGTTCAACTCCACATGATCTTGGAGGCTCCCAAGTGACACCTAACCAATCTAGGAGACACCACTCTCCGAAAGGTAATAGACGGTGTGTTGATGATGAACTCCTTGCTCTTGTGCTTCAAGTGATAGTCTCCCCAACACTCAAACACTCTCTCACAGATTTGGCTATGGTGGAAGAGAGATTTGGGTGGAAAGCAACTTGGGGAAGGCTAGAAATCAAGGTTCAAATGGTAGGATTGGAATATCTTGATCTCAACACATGAGTAGGTGGTTCTCTCTCAGAAAATGTATGGTGGAAATGTAGGCACGTTCTGATGGCTCTCTTACTTGGTAAGAGGGGGTGGAGGGGTATAAATAGCCTCCACACGAAATCCAACCGTTACACACTTTTGACCAAACTCGGTGGCACCGACTGGAATTCTCGGTGAGACCGACCTGTGCAAAAGATGTGAACTTTTGAAGTTTCGGTGGGACCGAATGGAAACAACTCGGAGCAACCGATGTGCAATGGTAGGGCAAACCTCGTTTCGGTGGCACCGATTGCAACATCTCGGTGAGACCAAAATAATTGCAACAAGGCAACAGAAAGTTGGTCAAGCCATCTCGGTGGCACCGATTGCAAAACTCGGTTAGACCGAAATAATTGCAACAGATGACAGAGAGTTGGCCAGGCCATCTCGGTGGGACCGAGATCCATATCGGTGGATCCGATTTGTTAGGGTTTGGCTTGTGGCACTGTCTTTATGAACTTGGTGGGTCCGTATGGATAGGATTCGGTGGGACCGAGTTTAACTTTGGAAATTAGGACAAGTTTGGATAGAGAAAGCGGTTGAGGATTTTGGAGCAATATCACTAAGCACTTGAGCAATCAAATCATTATCAAAACCTCATCCCCTTTTAATAGTATTTGCTTTCCTATGGACTCAATGTGATCTTGGATCACTAAACCAAAAATGAAGAATCTTGAGCTTTTGCCAATGTATATCCTTAGCATTTTGAGGGGTCCACATTCCCTAGTCCTTGCCATGCCAATCATTGAACCTCCTGAAATCTTTCACTTGAATGTTTATTAGTTCAATGAGATATATGTTGTTATAAATTACCAAAACCACCTGGGGATTAGTTGTACTTTCAACATGGCAGCTTCATACAGTAGCGGTTGTTCGCTATGGTACTAGTAGTAGTAGTAGTAGTAGTAGTAGTAGTAGTAGTAGTAGTACGTACGTACGACTACTCGTACTCCTATGAAACCTTGCGCTTGGCTGTTCGCCTCTTCGGGAAGTCAAACAATGATGGTACTACAGTGTATGCTTCTGGCAATCTGACACCGAATGAACTGCCGCACGTCCACCACGTGGGCGAGGGAGAGCGCGCAGTGGTCAAAAGCTTCTCCTCGTCCTGCGAGCCACCGCGCGTGTGGGCAAGGGAAAGGGCATACTAAGCAAGCTTCTCCTCGTCCTTCGAGCCACCGCACACGTAGGCGAGGGAGAGGGCATAGCAAGCAAGCTTCTCCATGTTCTGCGAGTTGACGGGATGATGACCTACAAGGGCACAGGGCTATTGCAATTCGCAGTAAGTAGAGTATGTCGATCCCACAGGGAGCGGTGGTTGCACTGGTAACTAACAACCCCGCAGCTACGTCGTCACTTACGTAGCTACGTTCACACCCAGAGCGTTGTCTGGAAATAGTCTATTCATCGGTTGCTAGCGAAAATGATAATAAGGGTGGTTTTAACTAAACAACTACGCGGAGGTAAAAGCAAAAATAAAACAGCGGGTAAAATAAAGGAGCGGCGCTTGAGTAATAAGGGAGTTCTCGAGGTATTCGAAATCATCACTACACATTCGTTCTACCAATACTAAGCCACTTTACATGTTTCTCTTTGTGGGCGGAGCCAGTACAGATACGTGCATACATGCGGCAGCCCCGTATCACATACACCACCACCGTCCTTCCCCACTCGAGTTATCAGACGGTGATTAAGGGGAAAAAGGTCCCCGTGGACGCAGCCAAAGTGGTCTCCATTTTACCCCCTGCTGAAACGATCCGCTACGAAGGGAGATGGGGCATGTCACTCACCCACCTCGCCAACCACACGGTTCGCCAACAGTAATAACCTTCCGTCCAAAATTGGCATACATTGGATGGTCGACTTCACCCAATGTCAAGAAGACTACTAACATAAGCATGCAAAGAGGATATCATATCGCGCAAGACAATCGGTACTAGCACATACTAGAGTTCATCTTATTCCCCCAAGAACTAATGAATTACTCAAACATGGTGATGGAGTACATAGAGATGAGGCACAAGTTACGATCCAACACAGAGTTGGAGATGGAGGGAGGCATGGCGGCGGAGATGAAGAGGGCACCGGCCCTCCGGCCAGCGCCGGACGTGGGAGGCGCCTCCTCCCTTCTGCCTTCCTTGTCTTGGCACTTCTCTATGGTGGAGTTTGCTGCAATGGAGGTGTGGTGGCTGTAGATGAAACTTGTGGAGGATGAAGATGAGATGAGCCGGCGGCTAGGGTTGGTGGTCTTCATATAGGAGTCCACCTCGGGTCTTCTCCGTTGATCTAGCCTCCTCCCTTTCATCCAAGGGCTCAAGGGGAGCCAAATCCATGTCCCCAACAAGCCTTGGTCGTCAAGGATTTCATAGGGAAAAACAGGGACGAAATCGGAGCAAAATTTGGAAAGTTCTAGCCAATTTTCGTGGCTGTTTGGAGCTCCAATGACCGCTCAAACGAGCGGCTCCGGTCGGATGGAAGGCTGTCTTTCATTCTGGACTTCGGGAGCTGCTTTGTATTTTTGTCGCCATTTCTTCATACGAACTCCAATTTTGACGTTCTTGGGCTCGTTGGATTGCTAGCGAAAAGCCCGATCCGTTTGTGGCCTTGGATATTTTTTTGGACACTTTGATAAATGTCAAATCATCAAACTCTCCAAAGGGCCTTGATCTGGTGCCTGGAACTTCTCCGGTTTGACCCCTAGCTTCATTCTTTTGATGTCCCAAGTCCATGAACATGTCAACACACCTACAAAGAGCACAAAACAAAGGAAAACTCATAAAAACTAAATAAAAATAAAAAGTGTGCAATGAACTTAGTAAAACAAGTAAATACAAAAAACTATGCATTGGAGACATGAATAAGTGCTAGATGGATATGATATGAGGGATTTTGGCACTAGAATATACTATAAAAAGTATGAATAAAATCCACTTATCAACATCCCAAGCTTAAAACCTTGCTCATCCTCGAGCAAAAAGGTTGATAAACCAAAGTTGATCCATCTAGCTCATCAATAAAAATTGTTGCCCCAAAGGCGTATCCTTGTCTTCTCTGCAAGCTATAAGCAAGATACATCATACTTGTACAAGGTAGCATATGCTCAACTAGGTAACATATATACATTCTAATAACGAAACCACTAGAGCTTCAGTAAAAATTTCTATGCTCCTTGTCAAAGTTTAATCTAGCATGAAAACAAATACTTGGATCCTCTTACTTATTAGCTTATTCATTTCTTTTTGTTTTCTTTTTAAACAAACTTGAGCACATGGAGTTGTCAAAAAGTCAAGATATGGAGTTTTTCATTCATGCCCACTAACGTTCTCAACTCAAGGCTCTCAGGCACTTACTTCAATCATTGTTTGCTGAAACTTTTATTGTCAGGTGACAGGATCATGCCAAAGAAATGATCATGCTTGGGTTTCGCAGTGGCTTAAGTTTGAGTACTATGGACCAATATGTTGTCTCTTTCGATCTCTTATGATCCTTACTCATTTATTACCACATACACACTCACTCAAGAGAAAGCCGAATAATATTCGCTGCAGTGTTGCCACTGCGAACGTTAACAAACTCATAGCCGAAATCTGAGCCGAAACTCTGGTAGATCGTTCATTGGCCAGCGGAGTTCTCAACATAACATCAAGAGAGGTGAAGAAGCCACATTTACACATGTACACGTGCATAGAGTAGCAAGGCCATAGCACCAGCGAGAAGCTGAAGCGCCATGTATTGCAACACAGATTTTGGCATAATCTCATTCACCTTTCAATTAAGTTCCTCTGGACAACTTTATTCACAAGGGCTATTGAGTTTATTATATCAAACACCATGGGGTTAAGCTACTCCATAACTCTTTCTTTTAAAACAATTCTAACAAGTGTAAAACTTTTTATTCAACCATCATCATTTTTTTGAAGTAGAGACTGTGGCAATGTCTTTCAGAGGATCACAAGATTGTTCCCAAGCTAAGCAAAAACTTGAACAAAGTGCATAAAAACATTAACCTGGCAATATTGGGCCTAACTTGAGCAAGTGATTCCCTTACACAAATACAGAGGAATCATACTTAAGCAAGCATATCAAACAATGGGACACATGATTGCATAGTATTCATTAGATGAAGATTATTACACAAAACTCTACACATGCAAAAATAACTTCCCCAATCTTAGAACTTTGCAAGAACTAGTCTCAAGAAAATTATGAAAAGAGAAAGTGCATTTTATTAAAGGAGAGCATGGAAAGTGGTTACCTCCCCAAGCTTAAATATAAGCAAGGGTAATAAGATTTTTTACTGATGAGGTGCAAATAACCTCTCCTTTAATGGATATGGACCTACGCTTCGTCAAACATTTTTGATATGGTCCGATAGAACAGGGCACTTGTAGTTGTAGACTTTGTTGAATTGAAGTGACCGAGTGGCTTGTGCGGGTTTGCATACGGTTGGCACCATACCGTACATTTCACCACACTAAGTCCAAACCTCTACGAAAATGACACACAAGATAAAAAGAACACGGTTCGGTATACGAACGGAATTCGTATACCCAACCAGGCAAAGGAAATAAAAGAAAACAAGAAGAACTATAAACTTTATTGGTTAAGAGGCTTCAAGGGTGAATAATTGAAGCTAGGATGCAAACAGACGGTTAAAATATAACCCACTAACCTTGGCTTGAGGAAATAAACAAAATGGGTATTTTCTGACCTTCATACGAGCGCTCGTACGACCGCTTGCGGTCGTATGGTCCACCGTCTTTTGCTCTGCTGTGGCACACGGTCTCGGCACCAAGCCATACGAGCGCGCATATGAGCACTCGTGCTCGTTCCAAACGCCATCTTGCGCTCTGGATCTCTGGTCGCTTTCTGCCCAAGCTTCACATGAGCGCTCATACGAGTGTACGCGCTCGTATGGTACGCCATCTTTGGCTCTGTTGCCTCTGGATGTTTTTGTTGGCGCCTTGCTCGCTCGATACGACCGCGCATACTGAAAGCGCAGGTTAACTCCTAGAGGGCGGGGTGAATGGGAGATTTTTAGAAATTCGTCAAACTCCGAAGATTTTGACAAAAATCAGAGTGATGAAATAGAAACAGATGCGAAACTAGATCGACACAGTTACAAGTAGCATGCATATGAAATACATACAAGTGAAGAACATGAGATCATATAGGCAGACAAGCATGAGGAAGATGAACTAAAGAAATGAAATAGAACATGATGAAGGTCTGCAGTTCAAATTCTTCAAAAAAGTAAAGCACAAGTTCTTCAGTACCGGAATTGCGTAAAGGTAAAGGGTGAGGAATTTGAAACAAGTTGGGCTCGGTGAAGACACAATGATTTGGTAGACCAGTTCTAGTTGCTGTATCAACTGTACGTCTGGTTGAGGCGGCTGAGTCTTACCTCGGAGGACACTTAGTCCTCACCGTATTCCTCTTGAGCTAAGGTCACATAGACCTCGCCCAATCACTCGTGGTAAGTCTTCAAGGTAGACTTCCAAAACCTTCACATACTTGTTCACCGGCACGCCACAATTACTCTTGGGTGCTCAGAACATGACGCCTAACTGTCTGGAAGAATGACAGTCTTCAAAGGTAATAAGCGTCAGATCACACAGATCAACTTCTTCAGTGATGCTCAATCACTTTGGCTCTGGTTGGGGTTTTCCTCACTTGGGTTCTCACAAAGTCGTCAGAGGAAGGGTTGCTCTCAAATGACAAGTGTCCATCTCTCTCTAGAGCAGCCAACCAACTAGTGGTTGTGGGGGGCGGCTATTTATAGCCAGGGGCAACCAGACATGAATTGTCATAAATGCCCTTCTCAGACATGACCGTTGTCAGGATAAGAATCCACTCGATAGTTGGCACACGGTGCAACAACGGTCAGAAATTAAGCTCTCAATTTAGTCGGGGCACTCACTTTCCTCATGATAGGCAGATCGCACTGGCGAAATCCTAACTCCTCAGCCTGACCAAATTCGTCAGAGACCAGATGAACTTCGTCACTGTCACTGGCAAATTCCTCAGCTGTTCTAGAGATTTCCGAAGGCTTCACTCGAAGCGGCTTATGTTTGTATAGGTTTGAGCATCGCTTTGAAGTATGATAAATGTTTCACCTAGACCCCCTTTAACAGTACAGTTTTTCCTATGACTCAAATAAGAAGAAAAGAAACTATGAAAACAAAGTCTTCAAGCTTCAAAGTCTTCACATCAATTTCTTCACAGGCCGCACCAAATTCTTCACTTGAAGAAATACATTTTTAGGGGTCACCTTCCGTGGTTAAACCAAGTCTTCAGGGACTATTTTCTCATGTGTACACTCACAAACACATTAGTACCTTAACCTATTTGTCTTCAACACTCCAAAACAACTAAGGGGGCACTTGATGCACTTACAATCTCCCCCTTTTTGGTGATTGATGACAAATCAGTTAAGTTTTCAACGTGAGTAAATAATGAAAGTGTAAGTACAGAGTGTGAAGACATTGGTTACATGATATAGAGGAACTCCCCCTGAAGATGTGCATATGAAGAATTTGCTTTGGATTGCAAATGCACATGGCAGGTTGAAATTGTGAAGATCTCCTCCTATATCTTGGAATCCAGTCGTGCATGATCATAAGATATTGAAGAATTTGAATGCATAACGAAAAATTTGGTGTCTGACGAATTGCAGCATGTATGCACATATAATATTGAGGGTCAGAGCATAACCACACATGCAGATAAACGTCACAGAAAAGTGTCAGACAACCAACAGTAATTAAGTTACAACTCATCAAAGGAGCAAATCGAAAGAAATACCAAGAGTTGCAACTTAGCAAAATCAACAACCCATAGTATATGACCCGCTTGAAGACTAACTCTCAAATTTCTCCCCCTTTGTCATCAAATGACCAAAAGGAGATGAAACTGAGGACTAACATCCCTGAATAATATCATCATGAAGCAGTCGAGGGAGCGCCATCGTTGTCGGGGTCGCGAGTTGAAGAGGGGCCTGCAGCAGTGTCTTCAACATCTTCATTTTCGTCATTGGCTCGTGAAGAAGACAGAGAGCTTGGGACCATTGGAGGAACTTGAACTTTCTTGAACTTCTTCTTGGGCGGGTTGGCCCAATCAAAGTTCATTTGAAATTCCATTTCTTCAAGTTCGTCAGGGGTCTTCAGATGTGAAAGAATGGCCCAACTCCTGTCAAAGATCTCATGCAGATAATAATGATTTTTGCGGACTGAATTTTGCGTCACTGTCATATTGTCAAGTATTGCATGTAGTTGACGCTTAACCCAGTTGTGATTCCTGTCCACCTTCTGATGAAGACTGGTGAGAAGCTCATGATTAGTCATAATACGTGGAGCTTCACCTTAGGTTTTTGCTGAGTGGCATTTGCATCAGTGTCATGGCTGGATGAATCATATCCTGTGGATTGTGAGACAGGCTGACGAAATTTCCCATCAAGGGGGCAAACTCCTTCGTCAATGACAACCTTGCCTTTGCCAGGAACTGAAGCAATTGTGCTTTGAAGGATTTCCACTTCTGGCATAAAGCTGAGATGATTTTGACGGTCAGCTCTGTAGTTGATTGAAGACCTTGTTCTGATGAATTTCATTATCCAAGGTGCATAAGGCTTCAAATCAAACGGTGATTGTGCGACCGTGGCTAGAGTCCTCATGAAGAAATCATGTATATTGATAGGAATACCATGGATGATATTGAATAGCAAGTTCTTCATGATTCCCACAACTTCTTCAGTCTTAGAATTGTGGCCCTTGATTGGACTGAGGGTTTTGGCCAAGATCTGATACATGGTACGAGGCACAAAAAGCAGATCCTTCACAAGGAAGGTAGACCTTGGTGCTTCTCCTTCAGCCAAAGGTGTCATCAATACGTTCATTAGATGATTGGGCAGCTCAGGTCTTCATATATTTTCCTTGCTTCGTCAGAGGGCAACTCAACAGGAAGGGCTCGAAGCAATTCATCAGCAGGAGCCTTGTAATGTGTGTTCTCACTCATCCAATCGAGTGCCCATGAGTGAATTTCATCAACCTCACCTGACAGATGCAGAGTGGCATAGAATTGAATGATTAGCTCTTCGTTCCAGTCACAGACATCGGTGATGAAATTGAGTAAACCAGCTTCATGAAGAACAACCAAGACAGGCGTGAAGCATGGCAGCGACTCCATATCTATGTGAGGAATGTGACGACGTGGAAAGATCTTGTTCTTGTCAAAGAGAAGCGAAGAATAGTAGTTCATCTGAGTGTTTGTCCAAAATCTTTGACGTTTGATTTTTTCAGAGTCATAGGGTGACTCGCCTACGAAGAAATTCTTCTCTTCAAAGAAGGCAGCATTGTCAAATTTCAGCCTTCTGACTCTTTTGCCAACCTTGGGCATTGAGGGCACAGGCTGAAGATTGATCTTCTTTGGCCTCACATCAAAGATAGGCCTGGGAGAGCCTGTTGAATCATTGGGATTAGTGATGGCCAAAGACTTAGCAACTTCCTCAGCGGTTGCAAGTGGTACTGTCTCTGAATCTGCTAAGGGAGCTGGCTCTTCTTGTTGAGGGGGTGGTGGTGCAACTTCTTCATCAGTCACTTGTTGAACAATTTCTTCAGCTAATGCAGCTGGAATTTCTTTAGTAATGGTCTGAAGGGATGGTTGATGTCCTTCAGAACCAGTGTGTATTTCCTCTGTGACGGCTGGTGACTGAGGCACTTGAGTGAGAGGCGTGGTGAGGGGTGAGTTCGGATGAGCTACATCCCAGAAGTCATCATGCATAACAGGTGTTGTGGACCCGACATCCACGTCCTCATCAATTTCATCATTCTTCTGTAAGAAGCGGCAGTTTCATTAGTCACACGGACTGGAGGCGATGATACCTGATGAAGTGAAGCATCTGCTTCAACTTCAATTTCTTCATCCACCTGCTCTGTGGAAGCAACAGAGTGGGTAGTTTCTTCTTTATCAAGTGGTGGGATGACATAATCCACACCATATGGAACAATCTGGAATTCTTCAATGTTCCGGGTATGGGGTGCCAATGAAATTGGGATAGCATCAATTGGCTCAGTTGAAGACATTGGAGCCGTCTTCAACTTCTTCATAGTCTCTGTGGTAGGGGGTGCTGATGCTTTTCTCTTTTCAGCTGCCTTGGTCTTCTCCACTTCTGATGCAGAAGGGAAAGTGATACGCTTCAAAGATGAAGTCGGTTCTGGCGCTGCAGCTAAGGAACTTGGTGGTGCAATTTCTTCAGACGCGACTATTTCAGTCGCTCTGGCATTCTCTTCTGGTGCAGCTGATGCAGCTGCACTGGTAGTTTCTTCAGGAACAACTGATGCAGTTGCCCTGGCAAGGTCTTGCGGAGGAGGTGAAGGCACAGTCTCCCTGGCCTGAGGGGTTTGTTGAGGAGCAGAAGAACTGGATGGAGGTGCTTGGCCACACCTTGCAGCCTCCCTTAATTCTGTTGTGATCATCAACCACTTTGTTGGAAGTGTTGATGAACCTATTCTTCATGCCACAACAGTGCTCTGCCTGGCGATCATATTCATCGGATAAGCGTTGAATCTCAGATTGCATCACAACAAGCTGCTGAGGGGATATGGTGAGCATGCTGTCCTTGAGTTCTTTCTATTTCTTCTTCATCTCTTTCCTCACAAGCTTGGCCTTATCAATCTTGTGCTTCTCATTGAGGACGAAAGCAGATAGAACATGACTTGGTCCAGGAGGCAAATCTAAATCATCAAGAGGTGTATCAGGCTTCTGGCACCAAATGTCAAAGAAGTCTAGAATCCTTTTGGGATTCAGAAATGTCGGGACAGTAGTGTTCTTGGCACGAGCAGCTTCCTCCATTCTCCTCTGAACATATTTAGCAAGCTCATCTTCATCAGCCAGGTCATTTTCGTCAGCCTGAGGCAATACAACCTTGCTTTTGGGGCTGGGCCTTGTTCCGCGGCCTACAGTTGCCTTTTTCTTCAGCATCGGCGTGTTCGAGGATATATGCCCAGATGTTGAGGCACTTGATGCAGCAATTGTGGCTGTTTGAAAGCCTTCAGTGCGCTGGCATGAAGCTAGCACGACTGGCGTTGAAGCTCTTGCAGCAGCCATTGAAGAACTTGTGGCTGGCGGAGGCACTGATGAAGTTGGTGCAGAGGGTGCCTTGGGCGCTGAAGCCTTTGAAGATGATGGCTTGGGCTCTGAGGGCTTTGCAGAAGATTTTGAAGCTGAAGACTTTGGCCGTGAGGGCACATCAGATGATGGTTTCGGCTTTTGAGCTGGCTTCTTTTTCATGGCTTTCTTGGGCATACTGCGACTTGAGCCTACACCAGCATCTGCTGATGCCTTTGAAGCCCTGTTGAATTCTTCAACAGCCTTCTGAGCTTGTTTCTGCAATTTTGCCTGACGCCTGGCCCACTCTTTGGGGAATTCTTCACCTCTTCTGATGCTTGTGGGATCAGCTGTTTGACCAGGAGCCAACTGTGGCCTTTTGCAAGGAGGTTTAACAGCAAAATCCTTCATGTATTTGGGAGTGATGTAATTGTAACTCCGCCATTCATAGGTCCAATACCTCTTGATCTTTTGCATGCGCGTCTTGCGCTGCTTTTCAGTTTCTTTCCCATGAATCCTGTCATCAGGGGTACAGTATCCTGCACACAATTCATCAGGAATCTCGAATGCAGTATGTTCTTCTTTCCTCTTGCCTCCCTTTTGAGGCCTTTTGTCATCTGCCATCTTCTTCAACAAAGGGTTTTGAACTTTCGAAGTTTCTGAAGAAGTTTGAAGATTTTCCTCAAGCAATGCTGTAAATAAATTAAGTTGATGAGAACCAAGAGATTTGTCTGCAGACATTTTGATGCGGAGCATCCTACGGACATCACCATGTCAAGAGTCCGTTCGGCAAGTAACACGCGCGACATCTACCTCACATACATAAAGGATCCCCTTTACACGTGTTCACTTGACCCCTTCGAGGATGGTATACTGCTTGACACTCCTCTCATGTGCATGCATATGTATTGTCGGAGCTTCACGGATGACGAGGAGGAGTACAAACGCCAAGGAGCAACTACACCATCTGCGAGGGAATGATGGAAGCGGAGACGAAAGAAGACGGAGCTGCTGCAGCCACAGGACCCGAACATCCGGCCCAAGCCCCGGACATCCGGCCCCGGCAGCCCGGACAT
Source organism: Elymus sibiricus (assembly GCA_039707655.1). Taxonomy (NCBI): domain Eukaryota; kingdom Viridiplantae; phylum Streptophyta; class Magnoliopsida; order Poales; family Poaceae; genus Elymus; species Elymus sibiricus. The sequence continues at coordinate 259,131,268 of CM077676.1, forward strand.
CCGGCCCCTGGAGTCCACAACAGCTTCCCCAGATCAACGGTTCGACATCGAGAACACCGCCACTCATCATCGCCACGAGGTCGTCATCGACATTGCCACTTCACCATTTTGACACCATCAACCGTAAGCAACGGACGGTAACTTCGACGACACCATTTGTATATTCCCCTTGCCATTGCATTGTTAACCCCTAGCCCATTTTGCGTCACTTGCCTATCGAGACTAGCCTTTGAGTATTGCCGGCAACGTTACTTGTGCACTTTAGTGATTATCGATCCGCACCTTCCATTGCATACATACCTCATCTTGGTATCATCATATCATCTCTTGTGTCACAAGATTGTTCCCGCATATACATAATTGCTATCTTGGTTTGAGCGTTGCGCATATTGGCCAAAAAAAAAAGCTTTTAAGCAAAGAGAAAAACAAAGAGCTTTTAAGCAAGAGCCATAGCATCATACCACATTGCATCTCAAATTACCATCATTGATCATCTTGGATCATCGTGTGAGAAACACCGGGAACCATACATACATAGCATACTTGGAACAGAAAGTCGATACGTTTTGTCTTTCCTAGGGTGTGCACAAGTGTCGTATCCGCCTATTGAGCAATCGTGCTAGCGTCTCTCTTGCGTTGTGCAACACGAGCGTTTTCCGTGGATTCCACATTTTGTGCTCATTCCTTGGTTGCACGACCCCATTTATCTATCCGTGTGTGCGTTTCCGTGTGCCATTCATTGCTATTGGTCTACTTGTTTCATTTGCGAATTTGTGAATCTCTTTCAACATTATTGACTCTTACTAACATTTGCATCAAATTTTTGTGCCACTATCCTCACCAAGCCCCACAAAAAGCTTTGCTTGTGTAGGTGTGAGAATTGACAAGATCCGGTACCAATTGTGCTATTTCCATAATACATTATTGGGTGATCATTGATCCATCTTCAACATCGGATAAGGTACATTTGGTCTAGTTCTTTCCTTTCTTCCACTCACATTTTTGCTTGAGCATGATGGATAGGCAAAGCACATCTCCTTCGGTCTATAACTACAACGACAAGTTCGATGCCATGAAGAACCACTTGGACGCCAAGATGCATGCTCAAAGGGAGGAGCTCAAAGCCCTCATCAAGAACGGCGAGAGGTCTTCCTCATCTTCGAGACGACGCTCAAGTGCACATGCTTCCGAGCTCCCATCTCCGGCAAGATCACATCGGCATCGACACCGACAAGAACGTGAAGGTCAAGAGCTCAACACCAACCACCGCTCGACGACTTCACCATCTACCTTGGCATCTTCGCCAAGCGACTTCAAGGCATCTTCGCCTTTGGACATATGGCATCTTCGCCAACAAGAACCTCAAGAGAAGCTCCCCAAGCTCAAGTCCGCGACTTCCACGAGCTACTACGACCTCGACACCGACCATGAGCTTCCTTTCTATGGGAATCAAGACCCCGAGGAGTATCTCGAGTGGGAGCGCAAGATGGACGACTACCTCAAGCTACATCAAGTCCCCTCCGAAGATCAAGTGAAGTGCGCCACAAGTAACTTCCACGACTACGCATTGACATGGTGGCTTCACAAACCTTCAACAAGCTTCGACGTGAGTTGGCCCAAGACGAAGAAAGCGATGCGGCGAGAATTTTTGCCTTCCACCTACACGGAACATCTTCGACGCCAATTGGAGAACACCATCCAAGGATCCAAGTCCATCGACGAGTACTTCAAGGAGATGAAGAAAGCCTTGCGACGAGCTGGTGTGGACGACCCCATTTCGATGAAGTTCCACTTCATGATGGGATTGAACAACGACATCTCCAAGACTATCTTCCTTGACAACTACAAGTCCCTCGACGACAACTACTTTGGTGCTCTCAAGGCGGAAAACGAACTCAAGAAGGCCAAGGCTTCTCCACCCCAAGCAAACTTCGCGACGACCAAGCTCCAAGACGATGCTCCCAAGTTCGACATCACCGCCATTCCTCTTTGTGGCATTGACGATGCCGAGTCTACCACGACTCTTTTTGAAGATGGCGCGGCGACGACTACGACTATGGAGCCTCTCAAGGATCAAGATTTGGAGGCGAGCGAGGAAGATGCTTCCATCTTTGGAGGCGAGAGTGATGATGTGCCATCTTCGGCCTTCATCTATGGCGACGGCGACGATGACTTGAGCGACTTATGCCACCATAGTGAGAGTGAGAGTGACTTCACCACTAGCCCCACATATGATGAGATGACCCAATTCCCACATGAGGAGAGCCAGAACCCCCGCCACTTGAGTGAGATGAGTGACTCCACCATATGTGACTTTGAGTGCACCTACTTTGAGGGAGTGAGTGAGCCACCACATAGAGAGAGTGAGATAGTTGATAGGTCATGTGAGGTCATTTCGATTTCTAACGACTTACCCTCTACCTCTCTTGTGTCTTCTCATTTGGTGCTAGGTCCCATATACGACGACGCCCCGATCTTCGACGACTTCGTCCTTCCTTTGGACAAGACGATGGCCATGGTGGACTATGATGCACCCCCCACATGGTTCCATCACGATGAACATGACCACGATTTGGTCTTGGCCACCTCACCTACACCACATGAGTGGGATGACAAAGGTAACATAGGTGAAGGTGATGCTCTTGTCCCACTAGTGGACATTCTTGACATCGATTGCTTGCATGATGTCGATCCTCCTACTGACACGCTTCATGCTAGTATGATTTCCCCATGCGATGATTTACCCATTTATGATGAGTATGATGATTGCCATGTGGAGTCTATTAGTTGTGATGCCATGTTGCATAGGATATCTTGTGCTAATTCTATCGGTCACATCATGTTTGCAACCCCTCTTGACTTGTCATATGCTATGAATAAGATCTCCCATATGTCATATTTGCAATCTCATCTTAGTAACTATGCATATGCCATTAAAATGAACCCAATTTGCACATATGGCATAGATGACAAGCCCATGGTTATTGGCATTTGTTTTTCTTGTGATGATATTGATATGCTTCCTTTGCATCATTTCTCTCATATGCCATGCCATGACCACCTAGCTTTGAACATGCATTGTTTGCCATGTTGTCAATTTTCTCCATATTATGCGTCCGCTATTGCTCATGAGGAGACCCCCATAGTTTCCTCATACATGTTTGGAGATTTTGATCACTCCCATCCATTGCATGATCCTCATAATTATGTGCACAATATGCTCCCCATGAATGAATTTGATATTGCTGTGCCATATACTTGCATGCTAAACTTGTGTCCCCATCGTGTTATACATAACAACTATTCTTTCATGATGGATGACATGTTCATATACCATGCCTCAAATTTCTTTGAGCATAGCTTGTTTTGTGCTAACTCTAACGTGCACATACACATCATGATGGATGATGTGTACATTTACCACGCACGCACCTTGTTTCGTTTGCCTATTTGTTGTGTAGGTCCCCATGCTTACTTGTCAACCTCGCAAGCGCACGAGTTGACGAAACGAGCTCTAGAGAGCAATGAAGATGTGCGCCAACATGGAGTGCTTACCCTCCACCCGCCCTCTACGCGACAAGCCTTCGCGCATTTCTTCTACATGGCCCTCACATGGTTATGGGTTATTGTCCATTACATATTCTATGCCCATATTGCCATGTTCACTTTGCATGATATGCTCATTTCCATTTGGATGACATGCTTTGGTGACCCATGCTTTGCATTACACATGATCCATGATTCTAGCACTTGTATGTGTAATTGCATGCTTGGTGGAGATATCACTTGTTATTGCCATGTCTGCTTTGTCCCCCATGCCTATGATGATACTTTGATATTGCTTTATGTTCGTGCTTACGATATGTCATGTGCATTGCCTATATCTATTATTTGCTCACATGACATGATTGCCATGATTTCCTCTAGTGTGTTGCATCTTCGCTCCACTAGTTTGCACGACATGATTCCTATGATTGCTTGCCTTGTTGCATCACCGATGATTCATACTTGCTCGTTTCATGCGGTTGATGGCATCCATTCACATGCTTTGCACATGATTGATATCGCTTCTTGTCATATATCTCCACATGTTGCATCTCTCATGCTAGATGATTTGCCATCTCTTGAGTGCAACAATGCTTTTAGTCTTGCTAATGAGATCGCCCCCATAGCTTTCTCCCATATTATTGGAGCTTTTGACATCTTTCATGTGAAGCTTGCTTGTCTTACCTCTTTGCACCATGTGCATAGTGCCATGAACAATAAGATTGTTGCATCATATTATTCATGCACTTTTGTTACTAATGGGTATGTGCAAGAGACGAGAACCATCTTGATGGATGATGTGTTTATCTACCGTGCACATACGTTCTTTGCTTGGTTGTGTGCATGTGTAGGATCCTTCGACATAGTGTCAACTTCAACTTCCCGTGAGTTGACCATTCGAGCTCTTGAGAGCGAGCCACTTTCGACCGACGTGCTTCTACAACGCATTTGCTACCACTTCGGCATTGTGAAGGACGCACAAGGACATGCTTTTGAGGTGATATCCTTCTCTTTTGAGAATCCCAACACCATGAGCATGAATGTTGTGGACCATACTTCATGTGTTGCTTGCACCATGACACATTGCACACATGCTAGAGATCTTGTTTCGACTTGTCATTGCCACATTGCCATGCCTCATGATATATATGCCTTGTGTGTTGCATCGAACATGATTATCCCATGTTATTTCCATGTGTTTGATTGCAACAATGTCATTTCTTCACATATGCCATGTCCCATTAATTGTCACATGATTGACTTGATTGCCTCACACATGATGAACATTTGCTATTTCTATTGTGTTGAGTGCCACACTATTTTCACTACACCCTATGCACGTTATGCTTGGATTGTCTTGCACTTGACCCATGTGTTTAGACACTTCATTTTATTTGGTGTTGTGAATGATTCCTATGCCTACCATAGACCATTTGTTGAACGCTTGATGCATGCTCGCTATGACCTCGAGGAAGATGATTGTTATCTTGTCACACATATTTGCATCTCTACCTCCCATTTGCATGCTTGTTTCCATGATGATCTTGATTGTGCTCAACTTATGTGCTTACATGCCATGTCTCATTCCTTTGTCACACCTTATGATATGCATGACGACGACACTTGTTGGGTGAATCACCGCTTGAATGCTTGGTTTTGCTCTAACGCTAACCACATTTGTTTTTCCAAGTGCTTGTTGTCCTTGTTCCTTTTGAAGGAATCACAAGACGGTGCGACATTGGCGAGTGCCCATTTCGAGCTTCAAGATGAAGAGTGCTTGGTGATCGTCCACTTCTACATGGCGACGACATCTCTTTCCCATGGTGATTTGGTTTTCGATCCGAGGACGGATCTTTTTCAAGGGGGAGGGGATGATGCGGAGCATCCTACGGACATCACCATGTCAAGAGTCCGTTCGGCAAGTGACACGCGCGACATCTACCTCACATACATAAAGGTGAATCATCCCCTTTACACGTGTTCACTTGACCCCTTCGAGGATGGTATACTGCTTGACACTCCTCTCGTGTGCATGCATATGTATTGTCGGAGCTTCACGGATGATGAGGAGGAGTACAAGCGCCAAGGAGCAACTACACCATCCGCGAGGGAAGCATGGAAGCAGAGACGAAAGAAGACGGAGCTGCTGCAGCCATAGGACCCGGACATCCGGCCCCAGCCCGGACATCCGGCCCCTGGAGTCCACAACAACTTCCCCAGATCAGCCGCAGACAAGCCTACAGGCCCCGGACATCCGGCCCCGCCGCCGGACATCCAGCCCGTCCAACCCGGACATCCGGGCCCACGCCGGGAAATCCGGCTCCATCTACACAGAGAGCAGAAACCGGACCCCCGACAGCCCGGACATCCGGCCCCATGCCCCGGACTTCCGGCACCTCCTCGAAGGCCCGGACATCCGGCCCCCCAACCGGACATCCGGCCCTGTCTGCGCACAGTGTAATGGGCCTACGGCCCGTGTACCCCCTCATCTCGCCCCAACTTGTACTAGCACTATATATAGACCTTCTCCTCCTCCTAGCTAGGGTTAGCAAATGATAGCTCATTAGTTGAGCTGTGCTCCTACCTCTACTCTTGAGAGAGAGAGACCACTCCCATGGAGTTCAAGACCTCCATGTGAGAAGATCCTCCGGGATATCCAAGACCTCGACTCCTCTCTGGATCGGGATGAACTAGCTACCGTTTGTATCGTCCTTTGTTGGATTTGGATCGTGTATCTCTCCGTATGTATGTGGATTTAGCATGTGTAATCGTATCTTGTCTATTTGAGTGTTTCCTCTCGTTTTCCCCTCTCGTGTTCTTCGTGTTCTTCGCGGGATCCGCTCCAATCGTGATAGATCGACACCGTTAGGGTTCCACCCTACATCACATTTGTACCTGTGAACAGAGTATACTTGCGAGGAAATTGGGAAGAGTCACATGCGTTCTCAGAAATTTTTCAAAACAGAACCAGTTGAGGAAATTGACCCTTATCGTCTTGACGAAATTCACTAAGTGTCTTGACTTAGGTTCCAGAGTTGTACAGATTGTGTAATTTGCACAATTGAGGAATCTAGCAGTTAAGCATGACTTAGATGAATTATCCAAGACTGGCCAGAAGGAAGTGCTGAAGAATTGGAAAGTAGTGGTAAAAACAACACTTGAAGAATTTGGGATTGTAAAAAGATCAAACTAGGGTAGTAAAAATAAGTTTTAATTACCCCAAGGATGAACTCGATGAACTGGACGACGGGTTGAAGGAGGTCGTCAGCTCAGATCTTTCGTGCCCTAACTTGGCGATGAAAGACAGCTACGGCGGCGGCGGAGGTGAAGAAATTCACGACCGGCGCGAGTACGGCGACGAAGAAGTTGAGGCAGTGAAGCTCTTCCTCTTCGACGACGATGAAGTCGAGCGGCGGCGCTAGGGTTCGAGAGTGAGAGCGATATGTGCGCGAGGAGTGAAATGAATTAGGTTTGATGCGGTTAAGCCCTTATAAAGGCGCGGTGAAAAACGAGCGGTCCGAACATTTTGGATGGATAGGTGTAACGCCCAATATGCGATCCTATCCTCAAGGAACTCGGAAGTCCCGCTAAGGATAGAAGCGCATATCAAAGACACTTCGCAAGGTGGATATCATTACAACATACCATGTACTGAATAGATGAGAATACCAGATAAAGGCTTACACTCGCCACAAGCTACAGCATGAATACATCAATACATCAATACATAGCAATCATCAAACAGAAGAGCAGGATCCGACTACGGATGAAATCAAACGAAAAAGAAGGACGACATCCACCATGCTAGTCCCAGGCTGCCAACCGGGAACCTATCCCATGATCGACGAAGAAGAAGAAGCAGAAGAAGAACTCCAAACAGATCAAGCGTCGCTCTCACGTCAGATCATCGCATTATCTGTACCTGCACCTATTGTTGTAGTAAACTGTGAGCCACGAGGACTCAGCAATCCCATTACCATGGGTATCAAGACTAGCAAAGCTTAATGGGTATAGAATGGTTAAGTGGTGAGGTTGCAGCAAGCACTAAGCATTGAATGGTGGCTAACTTACGAGTACAAGAATAGGAAGAGTGACTACGCATAACGGTCGCATTCTAGTAATGATCAAGAAGTGATCCTGAACACCTACTTACGAGTCAAACATAACCCCACCGTGTTCTCTTCCCGAACTCACTCGAAAAGAGACAATCACGGTTACACACGCGGTTGGTGTATTTTAATTAGAATTAGCATCAAGTTCTCTACAACAGGAGGTTATAAATTTCCAAGTCGCCACATAACCGCGGGCACGGCTTCGCGTAAGATTTAACCCTGCAGGGGTGCTCCAAGTAGTCCATTATAAATTACCACACGCATCCGTTGGAACATCCTCATACCATGATAACACGATGCTTACGATAAGGAATCCCGGTGGACAAGTCACTCGTAAAAGGTAAAACTAAACTAGCAAGATCTCCCGGCGTGTCAACGATCCCGATAGGAGCCGCGTATCTCGTTCTCAGGACACGACCGGATCGTCCAAACTTCCGGTAGGCCAATTCCAGAGTTGCCCCTGGCGGCCACCGGCGGTTGACAAATTCAGACCAGCACCATCAGCACTGGCCCACCTATATTATGTTGAATTAAGAATCCTCGGGTTCATAACGCCCTATGCAAAATTAATTATTTAATTCAGCATTATTATGTTGGCAAATGTTAAAACCAAAGTCGGGCTTTGCTGGAGAAGTTTATCCTAAAACGAATGAACAGGGGGGTTCCCATATGCCCCACATGTGTTAGAAGCACTCATCAAGGAACATAACACCGGTATTACGGAAACTAGGGTGGCATGAGTGGAACAAAACACCAGGCAAAAGGCCGAGCTTTCCACCCATTACCAAGTATATAGATGCATTAATTAAATACGAGATATTGTGATATCCCATGATATCCATGTCCCAACATGGAATAACCTGAAACTGCACCTGCAACTAGCAACGCTATAAGAGGGGCTGAGCAAAGCGGTAACATAGCCAAACAATGGTTTGCTGGGTAAGGGTGGTTAGAGGTTGTATCATGGCATATGGGAGGCTGACATATATGTGGTAGGAAGCGCGACATAGCGATAGCATCGAGACAACTAGCAAGCAAAGATAGTAGAGATATCCAAGGTAATGGTCATCTTGCCTGAAATCCAGCTAGGAAGAAGATCGAATCCATGAAGTAGTCGAGCAATCGTAGTCGAACGAATCCTCACACTTCGCAACGTAACCGGAACTATTGAGAAGAAGCACAACCGGAAAGAAGCGAACAACATGGTAAACAAACAAGCATAATCATGGCATAATGCACAATCAAGTATGATGCATGTCCGGTTTAATGAGGCATGGCATGGCAAGATGCAACAACCAAATACTACACATTAGGTGAAGCTCAATATGCAACGAGTTGTATATTGACAAAACTCCACAACAATTATTTAGTTCACTCCCGTTTATGTATATGACAAGATTAAATGTTGTTAAACATGGCAAGAGGTGAGGCATAATTAACCTACCTGTCTAGGCAATTTAAATGAGGCCGGAAACAACACATAACAATTCCAGAAAATCCTCATATGTAATTTTCGAATTTGGTACTGTTCTGCCTAAAACACAATTTTAATGTTGTTAAACAGCAAAAGAAAGTGCACCATGTTAATCTACACGTTTTTCTACCCAGTTACATATAAAGTTCATTTAATTCGGAGCTACGGTTATTTAGCTATGAAATAAATCATTTTAGCATGCATTTAGCAATTTTAATGCAAACAACAATTTAAATGTTTTTAACATGCATGAGGATGACATATTCAAGTAATGTGCAATTTTATGATAACATTGGCATAATATATGATATGGAGCATTTGTCGCCATGGCGGAAAGAAATGGGTGCCACGGCGGCGAAACGAAAATGGTGCCATGGCAACATTCCGGTGATCCGACAACTCGTTGAGATGCCGATGCAAAGGAACAAGTGTGAGATGTGCGGAACATGCAAAAGTGACGGGGAGTGATCCCAGATACCAGGCGTCCCACGTGTCGGTGGCATGGCAAGCGAGGGATGTGCAAGAACGATTCGGACATGGTGCATACACGAGCATTTCATACAACAATGCATTCGTCCACGGGTCATCGTCTCGGCGGTTATACCTTTGAAGCATTCATTCGGGGCGGTTCGGGTTCAACGAGGGAAGTAGTCATTCTCGCGACGGTAGTGGAAGTAGTGGTACACGTTTCGGAGAGGAACTTGACGAAACCCACGGCGACGGTAGTGGTACATCCGATCTTGTCGGACCCATAGCGACGGTAGTCGTACACTTGATGTCGTGGTACGTGGGGTCTTCGGACTCATCAGCGGTCGTCGAGGTACTTGACGTCCATGTAGTCGATCTCGACGGTCTTGGGGTCATCGAGGGACTTGGCGAAAATCATGGTCTCGGGTTGGTGGTACTTAGCGCTTATTCTGTAGTCGTTCATGGGGTCCTACGGAGGGTCTTGGCGATCATGATGGTCAAACAACCACCCGAAGGCAGCGGGACGTGGGACTCCGGGTGTTCGATGCACTGGTGGCCACGCGCGGTCGGACAGAAGGCAACAAGCCGAGGCGCGGCTGGTGCTAGAGGTGGGGTGGCGCCATGGCCTGAACAGAGGCGGCTGAGCCGGCGGTGAACATAGGAGGCCAGCGAGGCAGCGAGCAGAGGAGGCGCGCGCCATGGCAAAGGGAGGCTAGGAGGTCATGGCCATGGTGGCCGAGGCAGCAGTCGTCGATGGACTAGGGCGCGAGGTGGGAAGAAGGAGGGCGCGGAGGAAGCAGAGGCGGTCATGGCATGGAAGGAGGCCGGAGTTGGGGCGGCAGCAGCGAGCAGAGGAGAAGGGGAGGTCGCGGGGAAGCGCAAGGAGGAGGCGCAGGGAGATGGAAGGGCGAGGTGGCGGCGGTGGAGGTCATCGGTGCAGGCGGTGGCGCAGGGCAGGGAGCGCATGGAGACCGGCGGCGGGGCTGGAGGAGAACGGCGCGGGCAAGGCAGGGCAGTGAGGGAAGAAGCCGGCGGTGGCCAAGGTTGCGCGGAGGTTTGGCGCTTTAGCTCTCCCGATCCGATCGGGATCGGGGCAGGAAGGGATCGAGAGCGATGGGCTCGCCCCTACAGATGCGTGTGGCGGCGCACGAGGGAACGAGAGGGAGAGAGATGGGGATCGGTGGTGCTGGGGGATCGGGCTAGGGTTATAGGGGTTTAGGTGGGTCTTGGGCCGCGGTGGAGAGGCAAAATGCCCAAGAGGCCCAAACGGCGCTGCTGGAGGCCCTTCTTCCTTTTCTTTCTTATCTCAAAATTTGAATCTCCGGGTTTAGAAAAGGAAAAGGTCAGGCAGTTTCAGGAAGAAAATGGAAGAATTGAAAATATTCCTGGACTCCTGGATTAATGTGCTATTTGAATAAAATGGTCTGGAAATTTTAGAGACTGTAAATTTAGCCAAGTTTGAAAATAATTCAAACTTGAATAAATTGAAAGTCAAACCAGAACATGTCCAAATGAGCTAAAAATTTGAGGAGAGGTTCTTGGCAGGGTTTAGGGATTTTAGGAATATAGTGAACATTTTTATGTGAAAGGAAAAATGCCACTTGAAAAATAAATTGGGTAAATGGAATGAAGGAGCTAGATGATGGGGTTTGCATAGATCAAGGTTATGGCTGACATGATCAAGGTGCAAGATGAATGAAGAAGAGGAGAGGATGGAGTTGCTCACAAGATCACAAACACAAAATAAATAAATATGCAAACACCAATGGAAAGATGATCATGATGCAAAATGACAATAACATGGAGCCACAACACAACAACATACCAACCAAGCATGGACATAACATAAAATAGTGGAGATCTCGATCTTGGGCTGTCACAATAGGCCCCTGGCGATTCGCATCTCTGCAACACGCGTCACCCATGTAGATTGAGTGCTCTTATCCATGAGTCGGAGGCGCAGGATTAAGTTACTGTGGCAACCGCAAAAAATTGGATAGAAAATTTTAAAATGTGTTCGCAATTTCTTCAGTTGACAAGGATACAATGAAGACTTTGAACGTTGTCAATTAGAACGCACATGAAGAGATTGTGAACAGAGTGGTTTGAGTTTAGCATAGAGGGGAGCGGGTCCGATCACATTCACATAGACGGAAAAACAACTTGAAGAAATAGCAATATGTGAATGCTGTTGAGGACATGCAATACTCAGATATATATATATATACATAAACACTATTCTGATCACGGGATCAGAATAATATTCTGATTCTTAGTTGAACTGCCTGAGTTGTTCGACCTGAACTTCACTTGGTGACAGGTTGAACTTCCGCTAACTTTGTCCAAATGAGGCTTGCGATATACCGTTGGAAAGCTGTGGACACGAGGGTCACGACCTAAGTTGAATTTTTGTCAAAATCTAAACGGTTTAAGAGCAGTTTTGAAAACCGTTTTTCTTCACACAAAAAAACGTGAATCGTATTTTCGATCCCATTTCTAAACCGTTTATCGAAATGACGCAAATGATATGGCGTTGGAAAGCTGCTGCAAATCCGCTCATTCCACATATAGAAAGTTTTCCCAAATTCCTTACGGTTAAAGAGCAATTTCACAAATAGCGGAATTTTTCAAACCGAACAGTCGAGCTCGTATTTTTGGCGCCATTTGAAAACGGCTAATCTGATTGAGGCAAATGATACGTAGTTGGAAAGCTTATGAAAATGCTCTTCTTTTCATGTAGAAAGTTTTTCCTAATTTTATACGGTTTAAATGTAATTTAGAAAACGGCCGAAGTTTCGCCGAGATGGTATTTTCACGTCAATTTTTAAATGGTATGTCGGAATGCAGCAAACGATATGGCGTTGAAAAGCTTGAACAAATGCAAAACTTTTATGTAAAGAATGTTTCTCCTAATTCTTGACGGTTTTATGTCAATTTTGAATATGGCCAAAATCGTTTTTTGGCTGTAATTTTCGCAAACTTCATCGGAATGGGTCAAATAATATACTGTTGGAAAGCTAGGGAAAATGCGAAACTTTTTCATATAGAAACTTTCCTCTAATTCCCTGTCGTTTTTATGTAATTTTGAAAACGATGAGATCATGCGTTCTGCCTTCATCGCGATACAGAGTATTAGAAACTGCACTGTGTGACGAAGTTGGACTTCTCGTACATCTCAGCTTGAACTTCACTCTGTTTTTCAGGTGCTGTTTTTTGCCTGTAACTTCCCAACCACGTGTCGGAATTGAGCGAATGATATATCGATGGAAAGCTGTTGAAAACGCGCAACTTCCATGTGTTGATCATTTTTTCATATTCGCGACGGTTCAAGATATTTTTTTAAATACACAAAAACTTGTTTTTAACGGTATACATGAAACTTTTAAACCGTTCATCGGAATGAACCATATAATATATCATTGGAAAGCTTATGAATAGGAGCAACTTTTTCATGTAGATAGTTGTCACAAATTCGTTGCCGTTTGCGAGCAGTTTTAAAAATGGCAAAAACAACGTTGTTTTACCTTTTTTTAACATGTAAATGAATGACGGACTTCTCTCACTAGAAATTTTCAACCATGCAGGGAGAAGCACGTGAACTTCTTGCAACAACACTTTTAGGCTTTTAGTTTTGTCCCTTTTATTCTCTTCTGAGACGCATTCCATATAGTAGTTGAACTGCTCGCTGTTTTCACGTTGAACTTCGGTCTCGTATTTTTGTTCGTAGTTCCTCACCCGTTTGTCAGAGTTGCACAAATGATATACCTTTTTAGAAACATGTTGAAAAGACACAACTTTTTCTAATATGTTTAAACTTTTGTTTCGAACAACATACATCAATTTGTTTTAACCGTTTTTTGGAATAGAGCATACGATATACCGTTTGAAAACTTGTTGAATACATGGTGAACTTCTCTCTCAAGAATTTTTGAACTTCCCTGGGCAGAGCACTTGAACTTCTAGCAACAAATTGTTTAGACTTTACCTTTTTATTCTTTTTTTCTCATACGAAATGCACACCATGCAGTACGTGAACTTCCGGCAGTTATCAACTTGAACTTCTCTCTGTTTCGCTTTGGTAACGAAAAAATCTGAGTTTTTTATATACATCAAACTGCTCTAACTTTTTTATTTGAACTTCTTTTGTGTATTTTTTAGAAATGTGAAAATTGGAGTTTTGTTAGAAATGTCGAACTTCTTCGTTACTTCAAATTGAACTTATTGGTTTTATTCTTTAGTAACTGGAAAAATCCGATTTTTCAAATAAATATCAAACTGCTCCGCTTTTTCCAATTGAACTTCTTGGTTTTATTCTTCAATAAAGAGAAAAAACTGAGTTTTTTATATACCTTGAACTACTTCGTTTTTTTAAATTGAACTTCTTGGTTTAATCTTCAGTATCGGGGAAAATCTAAGTTTTTTATAAACATGTTTATGAGTTTTGAACTTGTAAATCCTAGGTTTTAATATACTTTGAACTTCTGTGTTATTTTAATTTGAACTTCACATTTTTTTATTTTTTGACTAAAGAATTGTTTTTGAATTTTAAATAAACATTGAATTTGACTGTTTTTATCAATTTGAACTTCATGATTGATTCTTTAATAACTAGGGATATCTGAGTTTTTTTAATAACGGTAAAATCCTAGATTTTGTAATAAACGTCGAACCACTTAGTTATTTTAGTTTGAACTTCTAGTTTTTTAAAAACCGGGGAAAATCTATTTTAAACTCTTTTTAGTTGTTCGTTTACTTTTAACTTGAACTTCTTTGTTTTATTCTTTATTAATGAGAAACAAATCTGAGTTTCTTATAAACTTTGAACTTCTCGGTTATTTTAATTTGAATTTCTTAGACTGCCCCGCGAACTTCTTAGACTGCCCCCAACCTATAGACTAGTCTTTGTTTTGTTTTTTTATTTATTTAACTTCCCAGCCCCGCAAATTTGAACTTCAAATTATTGGTTTGTTTTGTATCATTTTTGCAGCGCCCATCTTTTTCTGCACTCTTTTTTGTGCAAATTTAACATTTTGAACCTCCCGAAAATCGGTGTTGCAAACTTTCTTTTGATGAATGATTTTTCTCTAAGCATTTTTTATCAGTAAGATGCATTCTTCTTAAAATACAATGATTGAACTCTCTATACAATAATCTTTGAACTTCGAGATTACTTTAAAAAATACATACTTCTTTAGGTGTATGTAAACTCGATGGTTTATACAAACTTCCTTACATCAAATCACGCGAAAGAACATGCATGAACGGAAAGAAGGGAAGGAGTTACAAGGTCCATAACACACTTTTTTTGGTATCTTTCTGAAGGTTCCGCACAATAAACTTAACAAGTTACAAAATCCAAGATACGGAATGAAAATACAAGAGTTTTTTTAGAACTGGTGATAATCCCCTTTTTATGATTTTTGAACTGCTCTATCTTTAAAATTCGAACTTCTTATTTTTTAAATTAGAAACGGCGAAATATCCACTTCAAAGTGCTCTGTTATTTTTGTACTGCTGTGTTATTTTTGTTTGAACTTCTTATGTTCTTCCCGTCAACAGATTCGGATTTTCCATTTTTTATACATCGAACTGCTGCGTTATTTTATTTTGAACTTCTTGTTTCCATTCTTTAATAACGAGGAAAATCTGAGTTTCTATAATCATCGAACTGCTCCATCTTTTTAATTTGGACTTCTTGGTTTTATTTCTTAGTAGCAGAAAAAAATTCTAGTCTTGTAATAAACATCGAACCACTCTTTGGAAAATAGTATGCTAGTCGGCAATATCAATGAACATGTATAGAGCAGAGAAGCACAATTGATTTAACGAAACATTTTTGAGGATTTTATAAAGAGTAAACTACATTCCCTTTTTTATTAATTTTTTTTTGTGTGTTCGAGAACAAAGAGAACATTCTTTTTCCTGTTAATGTTTTGAAGTGAATTTTATAGACTTAAATTTTGTTTGTGCTCTTTTAAATTTGTTTGTCACTTCATGGTCGAAAAAATCGCAAATCTCCCATGTTTTTCTTTACATGTTTAAATTATTTGAACTTGCTGAGATACACATAACACAGTTGACCTTCTCGAACACAACATTTTGACCTTCACAACTAGAAATTTAAAGCGAAATTTTTGCAAAGTAGTACAAGACAAACAGAGCAACACCCCACACACTGATGCTCACATGTCGTTTCCATTCTTTAATATACACATTTAACGGCACACGTCTGCTAGGATGAACTTCTCTCTTTTCTGTCCCAGAGGAACACATGTATGCAAGAGAAAATCTATGGACCGGGGAGCACCCATTTTTGACAGCCACGGAGTGTGCTACGTCCACTGTTCAGGCGTATTTTTGACAACCAGTATCTTCAGGCGGTATTTTTTCAGAATGCTTGTCCTGAAGAAATATCAAAGGCAGATGATTGACGATGGCAATGGCCAGAAGCCGTGGGTCAAGCATGGCCAGGGGGCTGGTCTTGATGCCTCCCATACCAGATCGACTGCGTGGGGGCAGGGGGCCTTGTTGCTCCGGCGGTGCCTGCTGGTGGCCGGAGTGGCGCATCGACAGCGGTGGCATGGAGTTTCACCGAAAGGAGGCACAGAAGGAGGGGCCACGCGCCTCGCTGGATATCGAGCCGGCCGCCGACAAGGGAATCCCGTCCAGGAGGTGCGGGCGGCAGTTGGTGGTCGTCTTCCACGACGGCGGCGGCGGTTGGAGGCGATGGGGAGCCAAGGCAGCCGCGGGTGGACCCGATGTGGAGCAGCAGCGGAGGGAGGGAGGCTGGCCTCGCGCCAGAGGAGGCGGGGTGGCCTCGCGCTGGGAGGAGGCAGGGGCGGCGGCTCGCCGGAAGGAGGCGCGGACGGCGGCGCCGGGAGGAGGCGGGGTCAACGGCGGGGTGGTACTGGCATCGGGGTGGAGGTGGTCGAGAGCCGGGACGGCGACGCGTCGGGTGGAGGTGGGGATGGGGCGGTGGCGGTGGTCCGGAGCCGGGCCGGCGGTGCGTCGGTGACTGCCAGGGATGAGAGTTTGGGCTGGGACAGGGGAGATCGGGAGGAGATTAGGGATAGGGGGAAGGTGGAGGACAGGTGCGGTCGTGGGGTGGGCCTTTTTTTGCGAGTTCGGGAGTTTGGGAATATGTCCGTCGGCCCTATATAGGCCCGGTTGGATCAGAATAACTATTCTAATCCTGGGATTAGAATAGTGCTACTATATATATTATATATATATATATATATATATATATATATATATAGGAAAGATTAGCTCAAACAATGAAGAACAACCTCAAATGACGAATTTGAAAAGTTTGACGAAATTGCAAATGATGAAAAACTCAAGTCTAAAGAACGTCATGAAGAGGGTGGTGGCGTTACCCACCGTATAAGAACTATGATGATTTCAGACACCGCGTACAATTGTTGTAGGGTTCTGAGAATCAAGTTCTTCATTAATTTCTTCACACTTAGAGGGTTAGTCTTCATTGATTGAAGAAAATCGTTACTTCGTGTGTTGTGCATCAAAGTCATCAAAAATGCATAAGCGTTAGGATGTGGGTCCTTTTCAAAGGACATTCGAAGATTCTAGGATGTTTAGCTCACACTGCAACGTGCAAAACGTTCTCTCATCCAAGGGCTTAGTGAAGATATCTGCAAGCTGGTCTTCAGTTGTAATAGGCCAAGTGTGATGCTCCATGTTTTGTAACCTAAACCATCTTTGTTATGAGAGGATCCTATGTTTGCCATAATGATTGTTGCATCATGATCATGGTTTTGCATTGGTTCATTCTATTTTTGCTGTATCATGTTTTACTTGTGCATTGCATCCGTCATGCTTGTCGATGTATGAGTGTGTGTGCTCATCCCTTCCCTGCATTTCTTGTGCTCAACCATCTTGTGGTGCCACCTAAATTCCATCTAGCCAAGACATGAACTTCCTCTTCTTCGTTTCTTCCATTTATTTGTAAGTGGCATTTTCCTGTATTATAAAAATGTCCACTATTTTCCTATACTCTCTAAACCATGTCAATTGCCTCTCCACCAAATCTCAGCAATTTTGGAAATGTTCTGGACATGTTCAAAAATGGTTCAAGTTTGAATTCAATTCAAACTTGAATTATTTTTCTGTCTTTAAATAATGCCAGAGCATTTTATTCAAATTGGGCATATTTTCAGAAGTCCAGAAATATTCTTATCCCAGCTAAAGCCTTCGACAAACTCCCTATGTATTTCCTTCTTTCCTGCTCTATTCTTAAATGGAAAAGGTTGTGCTGGGATGGAGGGAGATGGAGACTCCCTGGGCCTCCTCCTCCAGCCCACCAGCGCCGTAGCCCACAGCCTCATTCCCTCTCTCCCATGGTAATCCACGTGGACAACCCCGCGACCCCACCTGCCAGCGTCTCCCTTCTCTCATTTTTCTTCCTCCTCACGACCCCCTCTCTCTCACAATAAAAATGCAGGGGCACGAGCACATGGCCACGGTGGCGAGCCAGCCGTGCCCGCGCCCCCTATAAAGCCACCCCGTGGCTCCCTAGGGTTTCCCCTTCCTCCTCCTTTCCTCCTCCACGCTGCCAGCCAGGTAAGGGTAGCTCCACCTCGCCCCATCGCCACCGCCCGGCGCCATGGCCAGCTCGTGCTTGAGCTCTCCTCCGGCGTACCAAGCTTGTCATTGACCCCTTCTTTCTCCACGCGCATCACGGCGGCGCCGCGACTCCGTTTCGTGTCCTCCCCGAGCCGGATCGCCAAGTTCAGCGTCGCGTCTACCTCCCCTGCTACCTCTGCTTCACGGACCCGAACCCTTCCACCGATCAGCTCCTCGCCACGCCTCGGATCGGCCTCCTCGCGCCCGTCCGAGCTCGCCTTCCGCATCCCCTCGGTGAGCTACGTCGAATCCCCTCTTTTCCCGCTTCATTGCATGCATGTATTCATTGATCCAGTCGTTTTGAGCCACGACCACCATTGACCGGAGCTCCTGATGCGCACACCCGCACACCTTGCTCCGCCCCTCGCGTGCGCGCAGTAGCCCCAGCACCAGTTTCCGCCCGCCCGCCACAGCTCAGCAGCCCTGCCGCCGTCGCGTTTGCTTGTCGGCAACATCTCCGGGCTCCCTGTGCGCCATGGGGAGGAAAGCTCGGCCGTTTTGCTGATTCAATAAGATCAGGACCCCATCTATGCACAAGCACACGGCAGTAGCGTAGTGGTTAGCACCATTGGTTCCTACCTTGGCGATCAGGGATCAAATCCCCACGGGCGCAACCTTTTTACACCATTTTGCTCACTCAGATAAAGCCTTTATTTCTTCTTCATGTCAGGTCGAACCCCTCTCTCTTCACCAACACGCTCCTAGGCCACTGGTCTTCACAGCGTGCATCGATGAGGAGGTCCTGGGTACGATCCCAGGTTCTCTCCATTTTCTTTTTCCTGTTTCTCTGACCTAGATCGTGCACACACACCCACACACGCAGCCGCACTTGGGCCTCATTCGCTGCCGGGCCGTTGCACTGTGGTGCTTCTGGCCCAAGCATGTTTTTTCTGCTCTGTGGATTTATCATTTTCCAGTGCATGTATATTTACAGAAATGCCACTGTTTTGCATTGCCAATAACTAAATATCCATGCATACAGTTAAAACATGTCATGTATATAAATTGCTTAGAATTTCATGTAGTTTCACAATATGCAACTTTCATCCATGTTAAAATGTTAAAATTGCTGTTTGCATTAATTTGCATAAATGACATGCTAAAATGGTTTATTTCATAACTAAATAACCGTAGCTCCGAATTAAATAAATTTTATATGTAAATGGGGTGGAAAAATGTGTAGATTACATGGTGCACCTTGTTTTGCTATCTAACAACAATAAAATATGATTTAGCCCAGAACAGTACCAATTTCGAAAATTACATATGGGGATTTTCCGGAATTGTTCTTGGTTGTTACCGGCCTCATTTAAATTGCCTAGATAGGTAGTTTAATCATGCTTCACCTCTTGCCATGTTTAACAACATTTAAACTTGTTGAGTAGCATAAACAGGATTGAACTAAATAATTGTTGTGGAGTTTTGTCAATGCTTCACTTAATGTGTTGTTGCATCTTGCCATGCCATGCCTCATTAAACCGGACATGCATCATACTTGATTGTGCATTATGCCATGATTATGCTTGTGTGTTTACCATGTTGTTTGCTTCTTTCCGGTTGCGCTTCTTCTTGATAGTTCCGGTTATGTTTCGGAGTGAGGATTCGTTCGACTACGCGTGTTCGTCTTCTTCATGGATTCGGTCTTCTTCCTAGCAGGATTTCAGGCAAGATGATCATTACCCTGGATATCACAACTATCTTTGATTGCTAGTTGTCTCGATGCTATCGCTATGTCTCGCTACCTATCACTTGTTTGTCAGCCTCCCAAATTGCCATGATATAGCCTCTGACCTTCCACCATCCCAGCAAACTGTTGTTTGGCTATGTTACCGCTTTGCTCAGCCCCTCTTATAGCATTGCTAGTTGCAGGTGCAGTTTCAGGTTGTTCCATGTTGGGACATGGATATCATGGGATATCACAATATCTCTTATTTAATTAATGCATCTATATACTTGGTTGTGTGTGGAAGGCTTGGCCTTTTGCCTGGTGTTTTGTTCCACTCATGCCACCCTAGTTTCCGTAATACCCGTGTTATGTTCCTTGATGAGCGCTTCTAACACATGTGGGGCATATGGGAACCCCCCTGATCATTCGTTTTAGGATAAACTTCTCCAGCAAGGCCCAACATTGGTTTTACTATTTGCCTAATAACAACTAAAAATTGCCTAGAGACCTGCCGGTGCCCGTGGATAATTAATCAACCAACCCCGGGCCAGTGCTCCTCATGAGTGTTGGTCCAAACTAGAGCAGCTTGCGACGCCGCCCGGGGCAACTCGTGGACTTGGTCGTTGTAACCAGAGCTCATCCGCCGTGTCCTGAGAACGAGATACACGGCTCCTATCGGGATCGTCGACATGCCGGGAGGTCTTGCTAGTTTAGTTTTACCTTTTATGAGTGGCTTGTCCACCGGGATTCCTTATCATAAGCATTGTGTTATCATGGTGTGAGAATGTTCCATCGGATGCGTGTGGTAATTTATAATGGACTACTTGGAGCACCCCTGCAGGGTTAAATCTTTCGGAGAGCCGTGCCCGCGGTTATGTGGCGACTTGGAAATTTATTACCTCCGGTTGTAGAGCACTTGACACTAAATCTAACTAAAATACACCAACCGCGTGCATAACTGTGATCGTCTCTTTTCGAGGGAATTCGGGAAGAGAACATGGTGGGGTTATCTTTGACTCGTAAGTAGGTGTTCAGGATCACTTCTTGATCATTACTAGTTTGCGCCCGATTATGCGTAGTTGCTCTTCTTATTCTTGTACTCGTAAGTTAGCCACCATACAATGCTTAGTGCTTGCTGCAACCTCACCACTTAACCTTTCCATACCCATTAAGCTTTGCTAGTCTTGATACCCATGGTAATGGGATTGCTGAGTCCTCGTGGCTCACAAATTACTACAACAACAGGTGCGGGTACAGGTAAAGCGATGATTTGACGTGAGCGCGATGCATGTTTGCTTTTGGAGTTCTTCTTCTACTTCTTCTTCTTCGTCGATCATAGGATGGGTTCCCGGTTGGCAGCCTGGGATTAGCAGGGTGGATGTCGTTCTTCTTTTTGTTTGATTTCATCTGTAGTCGGATCCTGCTCTTCTATACGATGATTGCTATGTATTATTGTATTGATGTATTCATGTTGTAGCTTGTGGTGAGTGTAAGCCTTTATCTGGTATTCTCATCTATTCAGTATATGGTATGTTGTAATGATATCCACCTTGCGAAGCGTCTTCGATATGCGCTTTTATCCTTAGTGGAGCTTCCGAGTTCCTTTAGGATAGGACCGCATATTGGGCGTGACAAGTTGGTATCAAAGCCTCGACCGACCATAGGAGCCCCCTTGATTGATCGAACTGTTGGCGAGTCTAGAAGAAAAACTATTTTGAGTCTAGTTATATATGGGAGAGTAGGAATTCCTTTTACTCCTTATGCCCTTCATCGCTCTAGTGAGGAATTGTGACGTAGGTGTTTTGATTCTACTACTCTTCTCACTCAAATTTTTTTAGGATCACGTGGGTATTTTCGGAATCGTTGCGATATCAGTGTGACTGAATTCTGTTCTTGGTGCCTCCTGACCGTATGGATTGGACCCGGGGAGTTGAGCTCCAAGGGGTTCTTGTCACATTCGCTATCGTTCCAGTTCCTGAATACCAGAGGACGCCGACATTGAAAGACTCTTCTATCTTGTTTGTGGTGAGATAACCTCAACGTCACCCAGTACTGGGGAGATAGTTCAGGAGTACTGCCACGTCTAGCATAGCGGATGTTTTTTCAAAGGTCTGAGGTAGACGAATTTGTGAAGTTTCTCGGTTGTGTGTTAAGGGTTGCAGATGCAGTTGCAGCTGATTAGGTTGTTGTTTGATATGAGTAGGTTCCTGGACACCTGATCGCATAACCAAGAAGTTTTGGGAGTTCTTAGGTGGGAATTCAAATAGTTACCTAGGATATCTTTCTGACAGATGCATGATATGAGATTGGGGTTCGACGTCTAGTGGTCCGCCTGCTCACGGTCGTTTTTACAACGGTGCTCATTGGGTCTTAAAGAATCCTTGTGGCTTCGCTATGATTCAGGGATGCTTCGTAGTCTCGTACACTACCGTGTACGGATGGCCACTGTAAGATCGAGCCCGTGTGGGCCCCACCATGAAAATTTCGGACGAAATCTCTATCGTATGTTTGTTCCGGCTTATTCTGCAAGCCACATCCGTTGTTTTGTTTTGAGTTACGGTATTCGAGTTGCTTCGAAGTCAAGTGTTGATTCCATACCTTTCCTAAGCGGTGTTCTCATATTTCTATGGGAGTGCTAATACTTCTTGATCATGGAGATTGTCATGTGAATTCTTTTTGACCGTCGTGCTTCTGATCCGATCATTTCAATGTTTGCAAGATCAATTCTCAGTTTTCTCAACGGCGTTCGTTTCACCCATCCTAAGTTGTCTTTATTTTTCCCACCCTCCCACCCTTTTTCTCCGCAGAGTCAAAATTTTCAAATCAAGTATCCATTTTATTCATGTGAAGTCTCTCCATTCTTTTCTTTCAATGTTCTTAGCCGGTGAATTTCTCATGAAGATGCTCAGGAGCTACAAGTTCATCATTCTTTGTTCTCGCTTTTCTTCTCCGGTGGACTAAATTCAAGCTTTCGGTGTTGATCATGTCCTTTTCTTCTGTTCACATGCTTTCCCATGTTGTAAATTCTTATCCAAGCCTCTCTTGTCTCCTCTTTTTATTCTTTTCCGGTGCGAAGAAATTATCTCAGAAGATTTGTGTTTCCCTTCAAGATCCGTTCGAGCTATTTCGAGATTGTTATTTCATTCAAGCCATTTAAATCAACCTGATGAGGACCATCCTAGGCAAGTAAGATTGTATAGTTGCAACCAAACAGTAAGCTTCATTTATAAACATCATGACAAGGCGAGAAGCACGTTTCATATTGAGATGCAACAACATCAACTTGAGAAATCCATCATGACAAGCATTCATGGAACACACATACTATTGTGCCATGTTGACGAACAGGTGAACGCATATACTTTGGGTTCCATATTATTTGTTTTAAGGGTGGCCGAGCTGCTACTATCATTACTATTATGCAGGCATGTGGATGATGATCTACACAAACCAAAGGTGAAGATGAGAAGGAACTCAGGAGCCCAGCTATTGTTCACATTGAATATTGTTGGTCAATATCCATGCTTCGCTCAAGAGGGACAAGAGTCGAGGATGACTCCTTTTGAAGAGGGGGAGGATGATGAGGACATCCCAGGTTCATCTCGTTTGTCATTTTCTCCTCATCATAAATCTCAGCTATCAAATGAAGCTTCTACAAAGAAGACCTATTTGAGTCCCATGACAAGGAGTCGTGCCAAACAAATAGAACAAGAGGTGAACGCGCTCCTAACTGATCATAATTCAACTATCCATGAGAACTTTATACTGCCTAAATCTTCTGTGTTGATTTTACTCAGGTACAATGTTTAGGACAACCAACAACTTTCAGCACATGAAGAAATAAGTTCAGCTCATGAAGAAACAAGTTCGGAAGCCCATACAAAAAGTTTGAAGAGAACAAGTTTCAACTCTGATGTAAACCATGTTTGGGGACAAGGGCAACATGTTACACCTCAAGGAAGAATAGCAAGCCATCTCAACATCCTATTGTTGCTTGCACAGTTCTAGAATTCGTCCCAGAACTTGCTGCATCACGCAACACAAATATATGAGCATCCAGCATGTGTGGGAGTACAAAACGGACAACATATGAAGTCTACTTTCAGGAAAATCAAACGATGCATCATTTGGAGTCCTGAGTCAAAGGATATGAGAGTTCCAATGCAAGCTGTCCAGAGCATTAATTGCTGCGCGAGGCTCCATGTGTTTGCTCCCTTGACCAGTTGGTTACCACGAATTTGAGCCTCTCTTTTGGACTGGTTTCACACCTAAACTAGGAGGGCTGTTCCTAGTATAAATACCCCTTCCCCCACTTCAGCCACAACTCTTTGGCAATTGGATTTCAGCATAGGTTAGCTAAGTGCAACCAGAATCTTGTTTGAGAGTTCACTTCCTCCTTAGCTCTTGTAATCTTGCCTTGTGAGAGGGTAAACTCACTTTGTGATTTTACAACAGCAGCCGTTGAGGCGGCGACCAGTTCGTGCTTCCAACTTCGTGCGTGGTTGCGTGGATTGGAATCCTAAGAGTGTGGTTGGGAGAATACTTGTTGCTGGTTGTTGCATATGCAGTAGCTAGCTTCGGTCTCGTCAGGTTGCACTAGTTATCCTTTACCCGACAGCGTTGTTGGCTGGGATCGAGGGTTTCCTTCGTACCCTTCAGGTGGCGTTGATTCGTTCCTCAAGCAGATCCTCCGTGAAGAACGGGCAACCCCGTATCATCTTGGTATCAGAGCTTCGGTTGACACGGTAGGATCTTGTATCCCTAGTTTAGTTCGTGTTCTTGTTCATCCTAAAGTCCAGAAAATAGCCCCACAAAAAAATATACCTTTACCAAGCCCTTTGCAGCCTTTAATCTGTTATTCGGTGAGTTTTATCAAGTTCTTGTCCACTAGATCTTTGTTTTTAGTTGCTGAGTTTCCCCCCATCCAATCTTGTGTGTTTGTGTTCATTTTTCGTGCTCAGATTTCAGATCTGCATCCTCCACCAAATCGTGTGTATCTTTGTCATCCGGAGTCCGTTTTGGGTGTTTTTGTGCATTTTGGAAAGCCCACACCGTGTACTTTCCATCCATCCTTGTTAGATCTGATTCCCACCGTGTTTTCCAGCCAGAAAAATCAGATCAGTTCGTGTGTGTTTTTTGCCAAAGTTTCAGCTGCATGTTCTTGTTGTTTGAGCTCATCCATTGTAATTTTCGTGGATCCCCCAAAGTGTGTGTTCAGATCCAAGTCCCTTGTTGAAGTTTGTCAAAAAAAAAAGAGCAAAAAAAAAGGAGGCAAAAAAAAAGATCTGCCCAAAGAAAGAAAGTGTGTGCAAGAAGCAAAAGAGAGAAATTTGGGACTACAATGGCAGCTCTGCCCCCCTTATACCCGCATCGGTCCTCTTCCCCCTTGAAACTTAGGCGGGAAGGGCTGCCACACTTGGCGGGTTTTGAAATAGGACAGACGCTCAGACTATCCTGACTAAAGGCGGTCTTCGCCTGCCAAAGCATGATCCATGACGCGCCGGTGGGCTCGGTGATGACCTCCGCCCTGCGCGCCCGCGGTCTTGGTCTTCCTTCGCCGATCGGGCAACCTTTGGGGTTGCTTTGGGGAGTAGATATCTGGCCCTGCTCCCTTAACACAAAAGAGGAAACCATCTTCATCCGCGCCTGTTGGCGCGGCCTCTGTCGCCGCTCGTCGCCGCGCACGTCACCCACGTGATGGGCCCCAGACCGCGCGGCTCCGCTGAACGGCCTTCGTCTCGTGCGCCCTGGGGAGGCCATCTCAGGAGGTCGCCTCGCGAAAGGACCTCGCGAGGCTGCTGGTGGAGGTGCTGAGCCCCGCTCGCCCGCTCCCTGAGGAAGGGGCCTCGGGAGGCCAAGGCCTCATGAGGAGCCTTGGTGAGGTGCTTGGTGACGATGGCCTGCTGGGTCCACGCCAGGCGTTGCGCCCTGGGCCAAAGGCAGACGGGCCTGGATACCCTGGGTTCCATGGGCCCGACAGTAGCCCCCGGGCCCGTGGCGCGCACGTTCCCGCCTACAGGGGGCGAAACGGCACGGGCCCTAACCGCCTACGGCCAGGCGCGACGCGTGGCGCGTGATGTGACTGGGGACGCCTCCACTTCTCCCACGACTCCTCGGTAACCGCCCGCGCTGACATAATGTCCGCTACGGGCGAGGCGAGACCATCATTGCTTTCCTTCTCACGTTCCATCTCCTTGCGACTTCCTTCCCGCGCACGGCTCCTTCTTCCTCTCCCAAAACTCCGCCGCCCTAAACCCTTGCTGCGCCGCCATGTCGCCCCCGGGCAGGGAGGAAGAGGCGGTGGACACCGAGGTTGCAGGGGTGGAGCCGGAGCCTGCTCTGAGTAGGCCCACAATTGTCAACGCCGAGGGGCTCAGCAAGGTGCTCCCAATGACCGCAACTGCTTCCAACGAGTGGGGGGCCACTCGCATCTGGCCGGCTTCGCGCCCGACCGCCGACCTCGATGCCACCTTTGTCGTCCTCTTTCTTCCCGCGCTCTTCGCAGGCCTGCTTCCTCCATTCTCCGATTTCTTCAATGCCGTCCTCTCCCACTACCAAGTCCATGCGCTGCATCTCAAACCGAACTCCGTCCTTCTCCTTTCCGCCTTTGCCTTTTTTATGCGAGGCCTTCCTAGGCGTGACGCCCTTAGTGGCGCTCTTCTGCCACTTCTTCAGCCCGCGGCTGACCGCAGCGAACCATTGTTCCGGGTGCGTCTCATTCCGCATCCCCGACGAAGTGGCGGGCAACGGTATCGACATGAGGCTTACCAAGGAGGTTGAGGGCTTCAGGCGGCAATGGGTGTACATGGACGTTGCCCAATACAGCCCCCTGCTGCAGCTGCCCATGTCCCCGGCGGCAAGAAGCTCCGGGTGGGGGCAGGAAAGGCTCACTGACTCGAGGCTGGCTCGGGTATGGAAGAGGTTGGCTGAGCTGAGGGCCGCGAAAGTGACGGTGGTCACGGTCGTGAGGGAGTTCCTCCGGCGCCGCATAGCTCCCCTCCAGCGACACTCCCGCCCGATGTGGGCTTTCACTGGCCCGGAGGACCCGATGCGGCTGAGCGCGGATGGCTTGCTGCCGGAGGTGCTGAACGGGGTGCTCCATGCCCTGACCGGCGAGGAGGCGAGCGAGCCACCCATGGACGGGCTTCCCTTGTATCGCTACAAGAACAAGGAGGCGCCGGCCGGCTCGATGCCATGCTTCGACCAGTGGGGACCGTTTCCAGAGGGCCTCGAACGGCCCTGGGACAACCCCTTTTTGGTGGTCCCGGGTTCAGGCGGCCGCGGCGACACCGGGGCCTCGACGGGCGCTGCGGAAGGTGGAGGCGGCCCGGTTCGGCGGACCCACTGCCGACTCGTCCGCGGGCTTGAAGATGATGATGACATCACCTTGCCTGAGGCCTCGGCCGCCGTGCCCGGCCAGGTGGAGGGCGCGGGAAGCCCCCGTGCGGCAGCTGCGAAGCTGCAGAGCTCCGGAAGCGGTGGTGAGGGCGGACCCCGCGGCCCTCCCGCGAGGGAGGCCGGTCACGAGAAGGGGCCCCAAGAAGGCGGCGGCGACATTCCTCCGTGGCCGCTGAGGAAGAGGAGATGGTTTGCCAAGGACTAGTAAGTGCTCGGCCTCCCTTCTCCTGTGCCCGGCGCGTTGCGCGCGCCTGAGCCCTTGTTTCTCTCCTCTTTTTCTGGACCTCCTCGAGCAAGAAGAGGAAGAGGGAGGAGAGGTCCCCCGGCCTGGCAGGGGCTTCACCGCCGGTTGCCAGGGTCGGGGGGCGCGAAGAGGGTGCCAACAGCCTCGACATCGAGGCAGGCCTCGCGAGGACAAAGGGGCAGGAGGCCCCTCCTGAGTAACAGACGAACGCGGCTCAGGGGTCCCAAGAAGGCGAGCCTCAGGAGGCATTGTCAGGAGGCGGCTCCGCGGTTCCCGGGGCACCAACTGCCAGGGCGGACGTGGCGGCGACAGAGGCGGAGACGCCGGTTCTCCCACCCGGCACCACCGGAGGCGGTGGTGTCGCGGGGGGGCGGCAAGACTCGCCAGCACGTGGGGCCTTTTCAGGGGGGCCACCGAGCCCGCGGGGTGCGTCGCCACGGCAGGACGAAGAGGGGGCCCCCGCGAGCTCTCCGCTCCTGACCGGCGACGCCGGGCCCCCGCGAGAGGGCGGCGCTGGGGCGCACACCGGCTGGGCCCTGCAGCTTGTGAGTAGTAGTGCCGTGCTGAAGCGCGGGGCCCTGCAAGGCGCCAGGGCTGCCCTTGACCAGCTGGAAGCGGACCTCCGGGCGGAGAAGGCACGCATCATCGAGGAACGCCAGTGCCTCGCGGAGAGGTGGCGCCAGCTTGACGTGGCCATTAAACTGAGCTGGCGTCGAGACGACGCCGCATGGGAGAAGCGCGAGAAGGCCACCCAGGACGCGAAGGAAATCTTCGAGAATGCCGTCAGGGAGGCCGATGAGGCCGACAGGCGGCGCGAGGCGGCGGAGACCCGCAGGAAGGAGCTCCAGGACCAGAATGCCTTACTGGAGCAACAACTCCAGGCACGGAGAGACGCCATCTCCGCCCTCGAAGAGGGGCTGGCGGCCCGCGAGGCGGACCTTGGCATCCGTGAGCGGGAGCTTGCGCGGTCGGCATCTGCGCAAGACTTGGAGCGCGAGCGGCTGGAGACGTTGGAGCGAGAGGTGTCCGCTGCCCAAGGCTCCTACGCCGAGCGCCTAGACAAGGCCAACTCCAATCTGGCGGCCAAGGCGGAGAAGATCCAGGAGGACGCCGACAGGAGGGTCGCGCTGAGCCGCGAGGCGCTTGCCAACGAGAACAGCAAGAAGCTGAAGCGACAGGAGGACCGCTTCAAGGCCAAGCACGAGGAGTTCCAGCACAAGATCGCGGGCCTCAAGGAGATGCTGGTCGAAGCCGAAAGGCGGCGGGAGACCGCGCTGAAGTCCCGGGCCGACGCCGAGGCCGAGCTGGCCTCCCTCCGGTAGCAGGTGGGGGGTGTCGCCGCGGTCGTGGAGCAGGCACGGGACGAGGCGGCCCAAGCGCGGGGGCGGCAACTCCAGCGCTCTAAGATGTTCCGTGCCCTCGAGGTCCAGGCCCGCCGCGCCTTGGGCTTCATTTGCAAGGAGGACGTCAGTAGCCCCCTCGAGACCCACGACGGCAGCTACCTCGACTTCTTCACCAAGCTCGTGGAGCGGCTCGAGGTGGGCGCCAAGAAGGTGGGCGGAATCATCGAGGAGGAGAGCCGCGATCTCCTCACTCAGGCCGCCACGCGCATCTTCAGCCATCTTCTCGACGCCGACCCCAATTTTGACTTCGGCAAGGTGATAGCCCCGTCCCGGAGGAGGTCCGCGACACCCTTGGGAAGGCGGTGGAGGATCATGTGGACGCCTTGCACGAGCACTTCGCCCCTGGCAGTAGCGAGAGCTCAAGCGGAGTCGACGGAAGTGAAGACGATGGTGGCAGCAGCGGTGAAGGCGATGCGCCGTCTTAGGCCTTTCCCCATATCCTGCGTATAGTTGATCGTGACCCTGTGGGGGCGTGAGGACAATGCTTTTATATTTCAAGTACTTTGTTTCTGGTTGTATTGAATGCCTGTGCCCTTGTAACGCTTTCTCTTGAGGCCTGTTTTGCTCCTTTTGCCCGCCATGATGCTCTGCGTCGTCAGGACCCAGCCCCCGAGTGGGCCTCATCCGCCGCTGGTATGTCCAGTCGCGGTGCCTGGACAAGGCCAGGAGGTGAGGGGCAGCGGGAGCTAGTTAGGGTTCCTGAGGCGCGATGCTCAGGGGGCCCCCTTTTGACGCGCAAGCGGCTTGCACCAAGAGAAACGCGGGCGCTCGTGAGGCTGCCGGAGGGGAAGGCTTAAGAGACGGCGAGGGCGGCTCGCGAGGCAGGAGACTTAGCTTTGTACAGGGTAGTGTTCGGGGGGCCATCTCTTGTAGGGTACGCCTCGTGAGGGTTCCGTTTGCGAGATCCCCTGCTGAGACGGCCGCCGAGGGCTCGCTCCCGAGGCGGGGCCCGCTGGCTTCTTGAGGCCCTGAGGGGGCCACTTCGTGAGGCATCCTCGCCAGGTCTTCCGGGGAACCTGCCCCTGAGATGACTGCACGCAGAGTGCTTGACGACAGGGGAGCAGCACGCGCTCATCGATTCGCTCATGGGCATTACGCGAGGAGACAAGACACCAAGAACCTTGGTGGGGTGGCGTGCATGGGAGCAGGCCCACGAGCCAGAGCCCGGTTGCTCGGGTTTTTTAGCGCTGCTGGGACTGACCCGAGCGCAGACACCGTGTCTAGCCCCCACTCGCGTGAGGCTCATGAGGGAGGTCGTGAGCGTGTGAGGCTCATGAGGCAAAAACGAAATGCCATGTGAGGAATGGAATTTTACTGAAGTAAAATAGCAGCCCGTTACATAACTAAAACAAGATGCGACTGCCGTGTCCGGCAAGGGTCAGCTTGAGGTTGGTGCAGCCCGTGGGGCGCCCTCAATTGATCGTTCCGCCAGCGCGGAGCATGGGGCTTCCACAGGGGTGTGGGTATGATCACGGGTCGATCGTTCCGCCAGCGCGGAGCATGGGGCTTCCACAGGGGTGTGGGTATGATCACGGGTCGATCGTTCCGCCAGCGCGGAGCATGGGGCTTCCACTTGGGCGTGGGCGGGAGCTCTCGCGGGCCCATCAGGGGAACGCAATGAGAGGCTCCGGGGTGTGTACAGCCCCATTTCGTTCGTACGCGTGAGAGTCACGGGTAGAACTTGTGGAGGTGTTGGATGTTCCAGGCGTTAGGCACAGGAACTCCGTCCTTCGTCTCCAGCCGGGCTGAGCCGGGCCTGGAGACATGAGCAACCCTGAAAGGTCCTTCCCACATTGGTGACAGTTTGTGGGGCCCCCCTCTCTGGAGAGGATTCCGCGCAGGACGAGGTCGTGGACTTCGAGAGTGCGAGGGCGACAGAGGCGGCGGCTGTGGCAGCGACGCGAGGCCTGCTGGTACCTCGCGGCGCGAACGGCGGCCTGGCGGTGGTCCACCTCGAGGCGCAGCAGATCGGTCTCCCGCGAGCCGTCCTGACACACCTTCTCAAAGGCAAGGGCTCACGGGGAGCCGTGCTTCAGCTACAGTGGGAGGACCGCCTCGGCGCCGTGGACGAGGAAGAAGGGTCTCGCCGGTAAGCTTGCTTGCCGTCGTGCGGGCGGACCACAGCACGGACTGCAGCTCGTCGAACCAGCCCCTGCCGCTGGCGAGCCACAGCTCGTGAGGAGTTCACACAGCTCACGAGGCGTGCTCACGAGGCTCGGCGTTTGAAGTGTCTTCGTCTCGCGAGGCCGGCTCGCGAGAGGCCGCCTGCGAGGTCCTCGCACAGCTCGCCTCCTGAGGGGCTGCATGTCAACAAATTCACGATGGGGGAAGCGGCACGCGCTCGCTAACTCGCCCGTGGCCGTTGCGTGAGGAGATAAGGAACCAAGGACCTTGGTGAGGTGGCGTGCACGGGAGCAGGCCCGCGAGCCAGAGCTCAGTCGCTTGGATTTGATGGCACTGCAGGGAGGGACCCGAGCACAGACACCGTGCCTAGCCCCCGCTCACGAAATTGGCCAGGGGAGGGGTCGCGAGCGCGTGGCGCTCTCCGGTCGGCATCGAACTTAACAGGCAATTAAGCAGGTAACATAACTCATCAAGGTAAAATCAGTGAAATTCGTTACACAACCAAAAGGATAGGGGCTAGGCTGCCGCGTCCGGCACGGATCAGCTCGAGGTTGGTGCAGCCCATGGGGCGCCCTCAGCCGCATTTAAACAAAATCACCTTGGCAGAAGGGTTCCGGGAGCGATGCGCGGGAGGCGCAGCAAGAAGGAGTGTGGGCCGCGCAGGGCGACGCATGGAGCGCACCTGGCAGGACCGCGCTGGGGCGACGTCAAACCGCTTGGTGAGGCGCACCCAGGGAGTCCGCTCCTCCGGGGCCAGGGGGCTCACGAGGCCCTGGGGGCTCGCGAGGAGCAGGAGGCTCACGAGGCTCTGGCACGAAGGGCGCCAGCCTCTGGAAAGAGGCGCCGGCGTTCCTCAGCCCGAAAGGCATGCGCATGCCGCCGACGGTGGGGCCAACGCCCTGGCCAATCCGAGGCAGCTAGAAGGGATCCTGAGGGCAGAACTTGTTGAGGCTGGTGAAGTCAACGCACATGCGCTCCATGGCGCCCTTCTTGGGAACATCGACTGGGTTGGCGAGCCATTCGGGATGGCGCACCTCGCGAACGACCCCAGCTTCCTAGAGCTTCTGAACTTCCTTGACGATGAAATCTTGCTTCTCTGCCGCCTGGCGCCGTGCTTTCTGCTTGACGGGGCGTGCATTGGGGCACACCGCTAAGTGGTGCTCGATCACCTCCCTTGGCACACCGGACAAGTCGGATGCTTTCCAGGCGAAAACATCCGAGTTTGCCCGAAGGAAGGTGACGAGCGCGCTTTCCTATGCAGGAGGGAGGCCTGCGCCGATGGTGAAGACAGGGCCAGAGCCGCTGTCGTCCACCGACACCTTCATCGTCTCGGCGCGGTCCTGAGAGAATAGCTGCTTCTTCTTCGCGGGCGCGGCCTTAGGAGGCTCGGCCGCGTCCACGTCGGCCGGGTGCGCGACCGCGGCGGCCTTGTAGGCACGCTCGAGGGTACTGGCCGCGTCGTTCTCGTCACAGGTGATGGTGATGATGCCGTTGCAGCCGGGCATCTTGAGGACGTTGTAGGCGTGATGGGTGGCCGCCATGAACTTGGTGAGAGCTGGGTAGCCCAAGATGGCGTTGTAAGGCAGGCCGATGTGTGCGACGTCGAAGTCGATGAGCTCGGTGTGGTAGTTCTTGCGGGTGCCGAAGGTGACGGGGAGGCGCACTTGCCCCAGAGGGATGGTGGAGCCATCGGTCACTCCGGAGAAGGGCCTGGTCGGCATCAGCTGGTCGTAGGGCACCTGGAGCGTCTCGAAGGTCTCGATGGAGATCACATTGAGGCCGGCGCCCCCGTCGATGAGGGTCTTGGTGACCGCACGTTGCTGATGGTGGTGGTGCACAGCATGGGGAGCGTGCCTGCGGAGGCCGTGGATTTGGGGTGGTCCTTGGAGTCAAAGGAGATGGTGTACTGCGACCACTTGAGGGGTCGCGCGGCCTCTGGCCTCGGGAGGGCGGCATACACCTCGCGAGAGAGCTGCTTGAAGTGGCAGATGGACGCGGGGGCTTGGGACCCACCAAGGATGCAGGCGACCGCGCGAGGCTCCTGGTAGCCCCCTGCGCCCTCATCAGGCCGGGTGACGTCGCTCCTCCGGGGTGGCGGCGGCAGCGGCGGAAGAGCGGCATTGCCCTGAGGGTCTGCCTCACGAGGCTGGTCGCGCCAACCCTGGCGGAAGTTGCCGCTGCCGTTGCGGCTGTCCCAACGGTTGCTGCCGTGGCCACCTCCACGGCCGGCACCGCGGCCATTGCGGCCGTCTCGGCGGCTTTGGCGCTCGTCGCGGAGCAGCTTGAGCTCCTGACAGTCTTAGGTGTTGTGGGAGCGCACGTTGTGGAAGGCGCAGAGCGGCCGACCGTCCTTCCTGGGCTCGTCGCGGTCACGGCCGCGCTTCTGCTCGGGCTCCGCCGCGAGCACAGCCGGGCCCTTGCGCTTGACGTCCTTGCTCTTGGCCTTGGCGGCGTCGAGCGCCGCGTCGGGGTCGTTGTGGATGAAGAGGCAGCCTTCCTCAGCCTTGGCGCACTTGTCGGTGAGATCGAGCAGCTCTACCACGGAGTCGAGCTCACCGTTGATGGCGAGCTTCTCGCGCATCTTGACGTCCATGATGCCGGTGGAGAATGCAGAGATGATGGCCGCGTCGGAGGCGCGCGGGATCTTGTTGCGGACTTGGCTGAAGCGCTGGATGTACTTGCGGAGGGTCTCGTCCGGGCGCTGCCGCACACGCCGCAGGTCGTTGATGGTGAGCGAGCGGTCCTGTGTGCCCTTGAAGTTGGCGATAAACTGGCTGAAGAGCTCGGCCCATGAGGAGATGGACGCCTCGGGGAGGTTCATGAGCCAAGAGCGCGGGCCGTCCTTAAGGGCCATGGGGAACCAGTTTGCCATGACCTTGTCGTCGCCGTTCGCTGAAGGAACTCCGCGGGGTTGGGGGTGCCGTCGTAGCGCGGAGGCAGCTCAGGCTTGAACTTCGCGGGCCAGACCACGCGACGCAGCTCGCGAGTGAAGGCACGGCAGCCCACGCTGCTTGAGGGGACGCCGCCAACGAGGGCGGCGCGCTTTTGACGCCTAGCCGCCGCAACGTCTTGAACGGCCTGGTCCTGGCGCCGGCGCTGCCGCTCGAGAAGCACACGCGCATTAGGGGGCGCGCGGCGAATGATCTGGCAGCTGGCCTCGTCTCGGTCCGGCGAGGATGCGCCGCGGGACGGCTCCCGAGCCCGCGCGCCGCGCTGAGGCCCGCCGTGCTCGTCGCACAGAGGAGGCGGCGGGGGAGCGCCGTGCGCCAGGTCTCCAGCGCAAGACGGCGGAGGGCAAAGTGAGTGGGAAGGTGCCAAAGCGTCCCCGGCAGCGTTGACGAGCTCGGTGATGCGGCCTAGCCAGGCGTCATAGCCGGCATCAGCTGGACGGTAACGGAGCAGCTCGCGCGCCATGAGCAGCGCGGCCTGCGGGTTCGGCGGCCCGCGGTGGGCGAGGGAGGAGGCCGTGGCGGTGTGGCCGTTCGCCTGCACGGAGGGCCGCAGGGAGGAGTCCTGCTGCTCGCAGGCAGCGGGGTCGGTGGCGGCAGCAGCCTCGGCTTCGGGGCGGCGGCGATTGCCGCGGGCCACTGGCTCCGTCTGAGCCACGCGGCCAGCCCTGCGCTCGGCGCGCTCGCGACGTGCGTCGGCCATGGGGTTGGTGGAGCAGAGGGCGGAGCGGAAGAACAGTAACACACCCCTACCTGGCATGCCAAATGTCGGAAGTCGGGCTCCGGGGACCCAAAGGTTCGAACACTGGGGTGAGCTTGTTCAACCACTTCGTCTCCTACCACGCCTAAGCGACGGTGAGGCTACGGCGAGAGCGCGCTAGCGAGGGACAGACCGTGGACTCAGCGGTTTACCCAGGTTCGGGCCACCTTGCGGTGTAAGACCCTACTCCTGCTTGGTTGGTATTGCTCTTGTGCGAGAGAGAGTACAAGGTCGAGGGCGATGGGAACCGGAATCGATCGGCCCCTCTACAATGGCAGCTCTGCCCCCCTTATACCCGCATCGGTCCTCTTCCCCCTTGAAACTTAGGCGGGAAGGGCTGCCACACTTGGCGGGTTTTGAAAGGGGACAGGCGCTCAGGCTATCCTTACTAAAGGCGGTCTTCGCCTGCCAAAGCGTGATCCATGACGCGCCGGTGGGCTCGGTGATGACCTCCGCCCTGCGCGCCCGCCGTCTTGGTCTTCCTTCGCCGATCGGGCAACCTTTGGGGTTGCTTTGGGGAGTAGATATCTGGCCCTTCTCCCTTAACACAAAAGAGGAAACCATCTTCATCCGTGCCTGCTGGCGCGGCCTCTATAGCCGCTCGTCGCCGCGCGTGTCACCCACGTGATGGGCCCCAGACCGTGCGGCTCCGCTGAACGGCCTTCGTCTCGTGCGCCCTCGGGAGGCCACCTCAGGAGGTCGCCTCGCGAGAGGACCTCGTGAGGCCGCTGGTGGAGGTGCTGAGCCCCGCTCGCCCGCTCCCTGAGGAGGGGGCCTCAGGAGGCCAAGGCCTCATGAGGAGCCCTGGTGAGGTGCTTGGTGATGATGGCCTGCTGGGCACACGCCAGGCGTTGCGCCCTGGGCCAAAGGCAGACGGGCCTGGATACCCCGGGTTCCATGGGCCCGACAGTTGCAACTCAATGTAAATTGTATCAAGGATAGCATCTCTTATCTCCAAATCCAGTATATAATGTAGAACATCATCAGCACCCGCAAGAAGCACAAATTGCAAGACCTCCACACAAGCATTGGATTTACTAAGAATATTATATCTTGCTAATAAGGGATCAATATTGTACTTACATTGATATCGTAGGTGCTCCTTGGATCCACAATCTTCGCATGATATCGGATATGGATGGAGTATAAGGGACCTGAATTTTTTTACCAGTCTGTCGGTGTACTAAGACATGGGTGCCCTCGTACCCAGACTTGTGCACAGGCAGTTGTAGCCTCCATGGCGACAAGGGCTTGACAGAGGATAACTATGACCCAATACTTAGAATAAACAAGACCGTAAAGAAGACCTCAAGGCAGGTCATCGAGAAGTACTATTCTCGTACTGAAGATCAAGATTGCCCTTGCCGGCAAGCTTCGTACCGGCAAGGTGAAGGCCAAGACTCTGGTTGACGGCAAGCCCCTTGCCGGCAAGCAACGGCCTGGCAAGTTCCACGCCGGCAAGCTCGTTCTGTCCCGTTACCGCTCCACCTCATCATCGTCTAGATAAGCACGCATGATAAGTGTCGAGTAGGTAGGCAGTCAACGTAGCTGGCCAAGGCACGTGTCAGCATGCCACACCAGGATTAACTTTAATGACACCCATCCTTGGGACGTGTCAAGGTGACAAGAGGGCGCCAGGACCGGTGGTACAGATCTTTTACCCAAGGCCTCGCCTCCCCGACGTAGCACCTAACGGTGCATTTAATGTGCTTGTCTTACCCCGTCTGGAGATAGACGTGGTGACGGTGCAAGTTACTATTCATACCCTGTAATGACCATGTTAGCCTCTGTGGTAACCCCTTGGCCTATAAAAGGAGGCCCACGGCTACACTTAGAACGGTCGACTCTTAGCTCAACTACATGTTGTAGCTGCACTTCCCGCGCACCTTGCCGGCAAGCTGCGCTCTTTGTAACCTTTGAGCTCTCATACAATCAAACCACCAGAACAGGAGTAGGGTTTTACGCTCACAGCGGCCCAAACCTGGATAGATCGTTGCTTGTGCTCATATCTACTAGCTCTGCTCTTTGTAGTATTGTGATCCCACTTCTGAACCGCAAAGGGATCCTCTCGATCCCATAGATCGTCGTTTTCCCATGACATCTTTGTCGCGCCAGGCAGGGGTTCTCATATTACGAATCAGTGTTCGTAGTTTGAGTACCGGCTCCATCACCTTCATCGATGGCGCCAAAGAAGAAGACCGGATCCACGACGGCTCCCACCACCTCCAAGCGGCTTTCCCAGGCTTCCGTAGACAGCGCAGGCGCTACGGTTGGGACGGCTGGCGCAGAAGGCGCCAGCGGTGCAGGTGTCTAGCATCCCCACCATGCCGGCGAACCCAGCCACCACACCGAAGACGGTGCAGAAGACCAACTCCAGCAACCCGCTGGTGAGCCTGTTCATCCTAGTATTACAATTCGGACCGGTGTGAACCAGGACCACGTCGCCACGACGTCCAAGGACGGAGCGGCGATGTCCAAGAACGCTGCAGCGGGACGTGTGTAGCGACCATCGCAAGATGGGCGCGCCACGCTTTCCCGCGGCGCTGGCGGTCCTGGACGACGTCAAGCCAGCCGTGAGCATCGTCCTCACGATGCTCAGGTTCCACCACCACCACGCCAACCCGTTGGTGAACATGAGCCGTGGCAGCAGGTACGCGATGAGCTCCCTCCTGGCCCAGCCAGGAGTCAAACGCCGCCCCGTTCCGTGTTTCCCGCCATGCCAACCACGGCGGCAGAGGCTATGGCGCGAGTTCAAATGCTTTTGAACTTCCCACCAACCCCAGACAAAATGGAAGAATGGAGGGCCACTATCCAGAGTCTCATCAGTTTTGCCAATCCCGGCAAGACACAGGATGTGGGCCCCTCCAGACGACCACCCACAGTGTCGGCAGGACCATCTGGCTCCCGTGCCGGAGACGGTGCACCCACAGTGCAGTCGCCTCTACGTCAACAACCACCATGGCGGCAAGCTTGCCGATCGGATGACCAGGACACCATGTCCATGGCGTCATCGGATCCGTGGGGCCGCCAAGACCTGCGCCAAGTGCTCCACGAGCGGCGCAATGAAGATGCCTGCACAAAGATTGAGCAGCGCCGGGAGGCACGTCGTCGATCAGACGACCGTGCCGGGCTGGTAGCGTACGTGCCAGTGCCAGGGTACCCTGGGTGTTTACCTTACGAGGTAGGCTGCCCAGTGTTCACCCATGAGCTGCGGCAGGTTTTCTGGCCGTGCACCTGTCCCTTCAAGCCAGAGCTGCCCGACAAGTACGACGGCACGCTCAGTCCAGCAGAGTTCCTTGGCATCTACACCATTGCGGTGCAGGCTGCCGGGGGGGGCGCGATGACAAGCTTCTAGCCAACTAC
This sequence comes from Elymus sibiricus, assembly GCA_039707655.1. Lineage (NCBI taxonomy): Eukaryota > Viridiplantae > Streptophyta > Magnoliopsida > Poales > Poaceae > Elymus > Elymus sibiricus. Next base: position 259,169,417 of record CM077676.1, read on the forward strand.
TTTCCATTGGCGCTTAAGCCTAACGTCAGATCGTGGTTGATGAACTTGCCGGAGGGCTCCATTTCCTCTTGGGCGGATTTGTGCCATCAATTCGTGTGTGCCTACCAGGGTGGCCACACGCTCCCTGGTCAGGAGAGCGACTTGGATGTGATCCCCTAGAGAGATGGCGAGACCCTCCGCAAGTTCATACAGAGGTTCAGCCGTGTGCACCACAACATTCCTGATGTTCATCCCGCAGCTGTTTGCATCGCATTCCACACGGATGTACGCAACCGCAGAATGCGGTCTGAGATGAATTTCATGAAGGTCAGGACCATCAACGAGTCGTACGCCTTGGCGGACAAGTGTGCACGTGCTGAGGAAGGGAGGCGACTCCCGGGGGAAGATGCTGGCGCCGACGTCGATTCTGAGGACGACGGCGCAGATGATGCATCGACCCCGCAGAAGAAGAGCCGGAAGCGCAATCGGAAGTGCAAAGGCAAGACAATGATGGCAGTTGAGAGCCCCGGTGATGCCCACGCCGCCAAGAAGTCCAAGGCAGAAAGCCCCAGCAAGGAGGTTGCCGGATGCGCTGACTGCCGGGAGGCTGCGGCTGGCGACAAGAGCGGCAAGACCGGTGGGCTGTACTGCAAGATCCACCGCACCAAGGGCCACGACCTCCAGGAGTGCCGGCAAGTAGAGCAGCTTGCCGAATAGCACAAGCAAGAGTACGAGAAGCGCGACAAGGAGAGGGGCCAGGATGGTGCTGGTGGATCCGGCAAGCAGAACCGTGGTGGCCGAGGGGGCCACCGCGGAAAGGCCAAGCAGCCGAAAGAGAAGGCTGCACAAGACCATGATGATGGTGATGAGGATGAAGATGAGTCCAACAAGTAGGCGCCTAGAGGGGGGGGGTGAATAGGCGCTTTAAAATAATTACGGTTTAGGCTTGAACAAATGCGGAATAAAACTAGCGTTTAATTTGACAAGCACAAAACCTAAATCGACTAGGCTCACCTATGTGCACCAACAACTTATGCTAAGCAAGATAAACAACTAAGTGATAGCAAGATATATAACTAGAAACAATATGGCTATCACAAAGTAAAGTGCATAAGTAAAGGGCTCGGGTAAGAGATAACCGAGGCACGCGGAGACGACGATGTATCCTGAAGTTCACACCCTTGCGGATGCTAATCTCCGTTTGGAGCGGTGTGGAGGCACAATGCTCCCCAACAATGCCACTAGGGCCACCGTATTCTCCTCACGCCCTCGCACAATGCAAGGTGCCGTGATTCCACTAAGGGACCCTTGAGGGCGGTCACCGAACCCGTACAAATGGCAACCCTTGAGGGCGGTCACCGAACCCGTACACTTTGGCAACCCTTGGGGGCGGTCACCGGTACCCGTCAAATTGCTCGGGGCGATCTCCACAACCTAATTGGAGACCCCGACGCTTGCCCGGAGCTTTACACCACAATGATTGAGCTCCGAGGCACCACCAAGCCGTCTAGGGCGCCAAGGCACCCAAGAGGAACAAGCTCTAGGGTGCTCAAACACTCAAGAGTAATAAGCTTCTCAACTACTAACTTCCACGTATCACCGTGGAGAACTCAAACCGATGCAACTAATGCAATGGCGAGAACACACCAAGTGCACAAGTCCCTCTCCCTCAAATCCCACCAAAGCAACAAAAGCTATGGAGGAAAGTGAGAGGAAGAACAAGGAGAACACCAAGAACTCCAAGATCTAGATCCACAAGGTTTCCCTCACATAGAGGAGAAAGTGATTGGTGGAAAGATGGATCTAGATCTCCTCTCTCTATTCCCTCAAGAAGGAGCAAGAATTATTGGAGGGATGGAGAGATAGCAAAGCTCTAGAAGGTCAACAATGGAGGAGAGAGAGCTGCAAGGGGATAAAAGAACCGTTGGGGAAGAAGACCCCTTTTATAGGGCGACCCCAAATCCAACCGTTACCTGTGCTGGACGCGTACGAGCGGTACTACCGCTCCTGTGAGCGGTACTACCGCTTAAGCGGTAGTTCCAGCCAGCAGCAGGCAACAACAAGGAACTGGAGCGGTAGTGCCGCACCAAGCGGTACTACCGTCCACCCAAGCGGTACTACCGCTAAACCGAAACGAGCAACAGAAACTTGCACACTCTGCGAAACACAAGCGGTAGAGCAGCGGTAGTGCAGGGCGGAAGTACCGCACCAAGCGGTACTACTGCCCAGCAGAGCGGTACTACCGCACTACAGCCGCACTACTACCGTTTAACAGAAAACGGCAACAGAGACGTGCACAGAAGGAAACCCCGCAAGCGGTAGTGGCGGCGGTAGTAAGGGCGGTAGTACCGCCAGAGCGGTATTACCGTGCTACTACCGCTCTACTACCGTGAATGGCAAACTGGCAACAGAGAGTTGCACGCTCGGGGAAACCCCAAGCGGTAGTGCCACGGAAGTACCAGCGGTACTACCGCATAAGCGGTACTACCGTGGGCACCAGCGGTACTACCGCTTGCAAGCTACTGAAAATCCACAGAAAACAGAGGATACAAATAAAACCAGAACTGCCATAACTTCTGCAAATGAGCTCTGAATTGAGCAAACTCAAGCTTGTTGGATAGAAGACAACGAGTACTATCCAAACAGTGACTGGTTATAATAAGAAGTGGCAGGGGAGATATGCCTAACAAATAGAGATGAGAAACCTCTATGAAACCTCAATGAAACCTCTAAGAAAGAAGACCCGGCATAAACTCCAACATCGAAAACATCATAGAAGATGCATATATGAACTCCGTTTTCGATGAACTCGAGCTTGTCATGAATATGACCATAAGCTCAAAGACTCACAAAGAGAAACACCAAACACGAACCAAGAAAGATGATGCAAGGATGCAATGGTTTGAGCTCTCGACGAATGATACGATAAAGCTACTCACTTGAGAGCCCCCCTTGATAGTACGGCTATCGATCCTATAACCCGGTCTCCCAACTACTACCATGAGACCGGTAAAATAGAAAACCTATCAAGGGCAAACCTTTGCCTTGCGCATAGTCCACTTGAGCTAGATGATGACGATCTTGACCTCCTCAAGTTGGATCACCTTTCTTGATTGCGCCGGCTCGATGAAGACTAGTTGATTGCTCCCCCATACTCCACTATGGGTGAGCCACTCTTCGGCACATCTTCACAAGTCCATTGTCACCACAATGGACGGCAAGCTTCAAGCATGTGATCTCTTCGTGATGCTCCACTTGAACTTGCACACCGCAATGTTGATGACGATCACCACTTGATGTCATACTCCATGGGTTGAATGAGATCTTCCTCTTGACGCAAGCCCATGGAAACATACCTAACCCCACATAGAACTCTCGCATAGAACATGGGTTAGTACACAAAGCGTAATGGACAATGCTTACCATACCGTGAGATCACTTGATCCCACTCGGTACATCTTCTACGCTTTGTGTGTTGATCAACATGACCAATCTTTGGATAACTCCATGAATAACCTTGGTCAACACATATTCTTCTTCTAATAACCTTGAAACCAACAAATGGTCTTCAAGCAATGCCTATGGACAAACCCTTCAAATATAACTCAAGGCAACCATTAGTCCATAGAGATTGTCATCAATTACCAAAACCAAACATGGGGGCAGCACATGTTCTTTCAATCTCCCCCATTTTGGTAATTGATGACAATCACTTTCAAGAGAGTTTATATAAGGAATTAAGCATCACCATGCAAAGCAACAACTAATAATGCAAGAGCATGTGATGCAAATGCTTAGGAACAAAACCAAAGCAAGCATGAAGAAATAGCTCTCTAAACTTTTCCACAAAACTCTCTAAACTTCTCCCCCATTGGCATCGATTGCCAAAATGGGCGAAAAGCTTAGAAGGCCAACATAATATGTGTTCCTCCATAAATTGTGTATTTCTCAAAATATGAGTGGAATACAATACACATATCCAATGAAGAATAGTTGGAGGAAGACAAACTATATTGAGGAACCAAAGATTGCAAGAAGGATGATATGGCACAAAGACATACCAAAGAGAGAAGCAAGCAATCTAAGGATACCAAATGGACCAATCAATCAAATGATCCGACGAGCCACACGAATAACAAATATTATGAAATGAGCAAAGGAGTGTTCTAAAGAACATAGAGAAGCTCCCCATGATTTGTGCAATATTTAGTTTAGTATTTGGATACAACGTGCACAAAATAGGATCATCACTCCCCCAAAATCAATAGAAACTCACAACAAGTGCAAGTGAGTATATAGGAAACTAGGCCTAGCACTTGCAACAAACACAAGATTGAGCAATATGAAAGAGAGGCAACTTAGGAATAGGCTCAACCAAAAAGATGTGTGTGAGTCATGGCAAAGCACTTGAGAAGACTAACATAAGGATGAGCATTAAGCATCAACATAGTCTTGGAAAAAGGAGATACAAGGTGCAAGACACGTCCTTCCCACACACAACTAGCAAATGGGTTCACAGGCTCACTAAAAAGCAAAATAACAACAAAGCCTGTGATAACCCATGGCGAAGATAGAGAATGAAAGCTTTGTCAAGAGGAGGGATACCAATTGACATGGCGAAAGCCTCGTCAAGACAAGCATGAAGAAAACAATCTTCACCACAAAAGAGTGCAACAAGATGCAAGGATATAAGATCCGCACTCAAGACAAACGATTTCACGGAGCCACCAAAGAAATAATACAAGAAAGACAAGGTGGTCGTGAAAGGAAGGATATCATCTAGAGACGTAATTTCTCTCAAGTGTATAAGGTTCTAGGTAGATGAAAATCATGATGATATCAATCCACAAAGAAGGATATACACACGAAATAGTTACAACACGAAGGAACAAGATATCCGAAAGGAAGTCATAAATATACCAATAAGATCTTTGTTGAAAGCATAGCACTTGGCTTAATATTGTCTTATTGTATGTCAATGAACTCCACACACACACACTCATCAAAGACATCACAACTCGCAACAAGAGATCATTGTTGGGATGCTTTGAGAAAGGAAACAAGTATCACTAGAACGGATCAAGAAAATCATGCCATGATGCGACCTACACAAGGTTGAATGCAAGAAATGTATGCATGAAGTTGATACTTGTTACCGAGATAGTGGGACCAAAGAGTTAGAGAACCAACAGTACATAGGACAAACTCCACATAAATATGTGCATATAGAAATGAAATTGAATTTCATGCACATCTCATCCAATTTGAGACTTGGTGGAGTTTCCCCTATATATTGGGTCAAAGAAAGAAAGCATGCCAAAGGAAATACATAAAGTAAATATGCATGCACAAGACTTTCAAGGACCAAAGGGAGATACAATTTGGGCAAAACACCAAGTAAACCAAGAAGGCAACCAAAAGATTGACACGACATAAGGTTGTCCAAATTATATCAAAGAACCAACTCAACTCATGATTTAAGACAATTAGAGATCAACACATGAGAAGAGATGCCAATTGAAACCAAACCAAATCAACACATGATTTGATAAGATACCAATTGAAAAGATACCAAGTGAAGAAATAATCACTTGAAGGATACCAAATAAAAGATACAACAAGGAATGAAATACCAATGAAACACAACAATTGAAAGATATGAAATAAAGAGATATCAAACTCCCAGAAGAGAGCAAGGTTCCAACAAAACAAACCAAACCCTCTACAAATTTCATGATGGCACAAAGTACCAAAAAGAAACGGCATGCCTTCCACCAACACACACTTGATAAGGATCACAAGATGAGTGTTCTAAAGAAAATAGGATAGCTCCCCCAAGCGTTGTGCATTATAGAGAATTTGCATTTGAATACAAAATGTACAAGATGGGATCACCACTTTCACTATATCTAGAAAAACACTAGACAAGATCAAGAAAATAACAAGATCCACAAGTGGTATGGAAGACAATGGGAGTAAAACACACCACAAATCCTTGGCAATAAATACGGCAAATAAGCACAAGCCAATGTGAAGATGATTTAACAATTTCTACCACAAACAAGAATACCAATTGTACAAGTACAAGAAGTATTTGGAATGAATTTCCGGTGGTAGATTGTAAAGAAAGCCAACATCATCTTCACACCAAACACATAAATAAATTGCAACTTGTAGAGCTAACATGCCACCTAGGAACAAGATAATCTATAATATCAACTCTAAGTGGCACGACCTCAATTGTACACATTTTCTAGGCTTGTAATATACACATAGCATATTACTCCCCCATAATGTGATAATCCATATTTAACAAGTGGCAAACAAAAAACCAACTAGAGATGATTAATGGACACTTTAGAATTTGAATTTCTCATGAAAAAGACATACCACATAGAGACTAGATAATCTTGCAATATCAATACTAAGTGGTATTCCTCATGTTCACTCATTTTAGGATTGTGAAGTGCCCAAGGCACATCACTCCCCCAAAATGGGATGATCCATTAATCTCTCACAAGAGCCAACTAAGATACAAACAAGATGCGAAAAGGCTCAACACAACACTCACGCATACATGATGTGCAAACCAACATACACATACTTGATTACTCAAGACAAGCAAATTGGAAGCACAACATATACAAACACATGCAAGGTACACAACCAAACATGCAAAGGGGCAAGTAACTTTCAATGTAAACAATTTAAGTACAAGTTACCGCAAGGAGGCACATTGGATATAAGATAGAAACTTGAAAATCCAATGACTTGGCTTGAGACAATATGAATGATGAAGTCCCCTTAATTCTTCATAATATAGCCAAGTCTCCAATGCCCTCCAACAACACCTATTGATCAAGTTTGAGCTTGTTGGTCCCCAACCAAGTTGGGTCCTAAGAGGTTAGTCACAATAGGCTTGGCTACCCAAATGGTTCTTTTCTTGACACCACTTTGAGTACCAACTAACTTGGCAAACACATTGCCAACCTTATCCTTCCCAAGAGAATAGATATCATCAATTAGAATAGGGTTGGATAAGGTACCATTCGTGCATGAAGAAGCAAAGTGACCCTTCTTCCGACATAAGTAGCAACATTTACCCTTTACTTTCTTCTCAATTGATTTCTCAACTTGAGGAGCGTTGACTTGGGTCTTCTTGGGAAGTGGCCTTTCTTCAACTTGACGTTGGGCATGGGATTGAACTTGTGGCCGCTTCCCTTGTTGCTTGTCACTATGGGGCTTCTTCTTCAATGGGCAAGATCTAACATGGTGCCCTTCTATCTTGCACTTGAAGCAAACAATCTTGGCCGAATTCTTGACTTGTTCTTGGCCCTTCTTATTGTTGCTCTTGGACTTCTTCTTCTTATTGGAGTTGAATCCAAGTCCACCTTTGTCATTGGGGGATTTTTGCACACTCAAAATATTCTTGAGTGTGGACTTCCCTTCATGACTCTTTTCCAAGTTTTTCTTCAAAGAAGTGACTTGGGCCTTGAGCTCTTTGATTTCCTCTACATGGTTAGTATCAACACAAGTACTAGAGGAAGTATAAGCATCATTGTTAGAGCAACAAGGCAAGGAAAGTAATTCATCACAAGATGTACCAATGTTATGCATAGAAGAATTACGAGGACTAGCACATGTCAATAAAGCATTTTTACTAGATGTAGTGCTAAGGTCCACATGAGGCTCACTAGATGTTACCTTAGTAGTACAAGCCTCATGAACTATCTTTAGCACATCATGGGATACTAGAAGATCACCATGAGAGCTCGAGAGCTTTTCATGACTTTCTTCCAATTTCCCATAATTGCTAGATAGCAACTCAAGTTGAGCCTTTAGCTCAACATTCTCCTTCAAAATGGATGCTTCACAAGAAATAGAGTTAGTAACACAAGCATCATCATTAACAACAAGAGGAGAAGGCAACTTGGCAAGCTCTTTAGCATATGAAGCTTGAAGTTGAGCATGAGACTCGGTGAGTTCAATGAGCGAACTCTTAATGACCCTTGAGCCATTTTCGAGGTGCTCAAAGTCCTCAAGGAGTTTAGCATGTGCAAATTCAAGCTTATCATTTTTAGTTCTAAAATCATTAGCCACCTCGAGAGCTCTATCATGGGATTCCTTTAATCTAGATAATTCTAGAGCAAAGGTCTCCTCAAGAGATTCCTTGGTGGTATGTTCAAGTTCAAGAGCTTGAGATAGCTCCGCGATCTCATTAGCGTAATCACGCTCATGACTTTCCATTTTCTCAATGGTGGCCTCATGCTCCTCGAGATGAGATTCCAACTCCTCCATATATTTCTTGCCCTCAATGGCAATAGTCATGATTTCAAGGAAGTTAGAACAAGCAATTTTATTCTTATGAAGAGCTTTAAAAATCATTTCACCCTTAATATTTAAGGATGCAACGTTAACATTCTCTTCATCATTATCCTCATCATCATTAGCATCAACATCATCATCAAGAGACATATTGGGGTTCAAAGGAGGAGATACCTTTGAAGCCTTAGCCGTAAGGCAAAAAGCAATAGATGATGATGTAGGATCCCTTGAGGCACCATTCAAGGTCACATCTTGTTCCATGGAGTGTTGGGTTTCCTTTACATTGTTACAACAACTCGAGGAAATAGATGCATTTTTATCATGGCAACAAGACATAGCAAGCATATCATCATGGCATTTAGTCAAGCAATTTCTACATGATATGCAAGGACTATCAACACAAGCATGTGAAGCATTTAGAGTGCTTGAAGTGTTAAAGTCCAAAGATGGAGCATTGCAATAAGATAGCGATGAAGGATCATCAATAATGAGCCCACTATCATCATTGCAATGACCAACACTACTCACCATATCATTACCTTGTGGCAAACCACATGTAGGTGAAGTAGAAGAAGTTGAGAAGACAACACGACCGGAGGTGGAGGGAGAACAATCATCCCCACAAATCTTGGACACACCATATTTGTCTTGAAGCTTTGTCCACAACTCATGAGCATCCCGAAACGGCATGAGTTGAAATATAACTACATTGCTCAAAGCATCAAAAAGCACATTAGAAGCTTGAGCATTGAGATAAGAGTTTTTCTCATCCTCTAAAGATATGTGTTGAGAATCCTTTGGAGGAGAAAAACCCATATCTACAATTCGCTCCAAATTTGGGTCCATGACCCTAAAGAGATTAAGCATGCGAATTACCCAAACATCAAAATTTGTGCCATTGAAACTAAGAGTGTCAGAGAATCCTAATCCCCTAGTCGACATCTTTACTCTCTAGGCGGTTAAGCCTAATAACGAGAGACGAGGCTCTGATACCAATTGAAAGATCGTGGATGTCGCCTAGAGGGGGGGGGGTGAATAGGCGCTTTAAAATAATTACGGTTTAGGCTTGAACAAATGCGGAATAAAACTAGCGTTTAATTTGACAAGCACAAAACCTAAATCGACTAGGCTCACCTATGTGCACCAACAACTTATGCTAAGCAAGATAAACAACTAAGTGATAGCAAGATATATAACTAGAAACAATATGGCTATCACAAAGTAAAGTGCATAAGTAAAGGGCTCGGGTAAGAGATAACCGAGGCACGCGGAGACGACGATGTATCCCGAAGTTCACACCCTTGCGGATGCTAATCTCCGTTTGGAGCGGTGTGGAGGCACAATGCTCCCCAACAATGCCACTAGGGCCACCGTATTCTCCTCACGCCCTCGCACAATGCAAGGTGCCGTGATTCCACTAAGGGACCCTTGAGGGCGGTCACCGAACCCGTACAAATGGCAACCCTTGAGGGCGGTCACCGAACCCGTACACTTTGGCAACCCTTGGGGGCGGTCACCGGTACCCGTCAAATTGCTCGGGGCGATCTCCACAACCTAATTTGAGACCCCGACGCTTGCCCGGAGCTTTACACCACAATGATTGAGCTCCGAGGCACCACCAAGCCGTCTAGGGCGCCAAGGCACCCAAGAGGAACAAGCTCTAGGGTGCTCAAACACCCAAGAGTAATAAGCTTCTCAACTACTAACTTCCACGTATCACCGTGGAGAACTCAAACCGATGCAACTAATGCAATGGCGAGAACACACCAAGTGCACAAGTCCCTCTCCCTCAAATCCCACCAAAGCAACAAAAGCTATGGAGGAAAGTGAGAGGAAGAACAAGGAGAACACCAAGAACTCCAAGATCTAGATCCACAAGGTTTCCCTCACATAGAGGAGAAAGTGATTGGTGGAAAGATGGATCTAGATCTCCTCTCTCTATTCCCTCAAGAAGGAGCAAGAATTATTGGAGGGATGGAGAGATAGCAAAGCTCTAGAAGGTCAACAATGGAGGAGAGAGAGCTGCAAGGGGATAAAAGAACCGTTGGGGAAGAAGACCCCTTTTATAGGGCGACCCCAAATCCAACCGTTACCTGTGCTGGACGCGTACGAGCGGTACTACCGCTCCTGTGAGCGGTACTACCGCTTAAGCGGTAGTTCCAGCCAGCAGCAGGCAACAACAAGGAACTGGAGCGGTAGTGCCGCACCAAGCGGTACTACCGTCCACCCAAGCGGTACTACCGCTAAACCGAAACGAGCAACAGAAACTTGCACACTCTGCGAAACACAAGCGGTAGAGCAGCGGTAGTGCAGGGCGGAAGTACCGCACCAAGCGGTACTACTGCCCAGCAGAGCGGTACTACCGCACTACAGCCGCACTACTACCGTTTAACAGAAAACGGCAACAGAGACGTGCACAGAAGGAAACCCCGCAAGCGGTAGTGGCGGCGGTAGTAAGGGCGGTAGTACCGCCAGAGCGGTATTACCGTGCTACTACCGCTCTACTACCGTGAATGGCAAACTGGCAACAGAGAGTTGCACGCTCGGGGAAACCCCAAGCGGTAGTGCCACGGAAGTACCAGCGGTACTACCGCATAAGCGGTACTACCGTGGGCACCAGCGGTACTACCGCTTGCAAGCTACTGAAAATCCACAGAAAACAGAGGATACAAATAAAACCAGAACTGCCATAACTTCTGCAAATGAGCTCTGAATTGAGCAAACTCAAGCTTGTTGGATAGAAGACAACGAGTACTATCCAAACAGTGACTGGTTATAATAAGAAGTGGCAGGGGAGATATGCCTAACAAATAGAGATGAGAAACCTCTATGAAACCTCAATGAAACCTCTAAGAAAGAAGACCCGGCATAAACTCCAACATCGAAAACATCATAGAAGATGCATATATGAACTCCGTTTTCGATGAACTCGAGCTTGTCATGAATATGACCATAAGCTCAAAGACTCACAAAGAGAAACACCAAACACGAACCAAGAAAGATGATGCAAGGATGCAATGGTTTGAGCTCTCGACGAATGATACGATAAAGCTACTCACTTGAGAGCCCCCCTTGATAGTACGGCTATCGATCCTATAACCCGGTCTCCCAACTACTACCATGAGACCGGTAAAATAGAAAACCTATCAAGGGCAAACCTTTGCCTTGCGCATAGTCCACTTGAGCTAGATGATGACGATCTTGACCTCCTCAAGTTGGATCACCTTTCTTGATTGCGCCGGCTCGATGAAGACTAGTTGATTGCTCCCCCATACTCCACTATGGGTGAGCCACTCTTCGGCACATCTTCACAAGTCCATTGTCACCACAATGGACGGCAAGCTTCAAGCATGTGATCTCTTCGTGATGCTCCACTTGAACTTGCACACCGCAATGTTGATGACGATCACCACTTGATGTCATACTCCATGGGTTGAATGAGATCTTCCTCTTGACGCAAGCCCATGGAAACATACCTAACCCCACATAGAACTCTCGCATAGAACATGGGTTAGTACACAAAGCGTAATGGACAATGCTTACCATACCGTGAGATCACTTGATCCCACTCGGTACATCTTCTACGCTTTGTGTGTTGATCAACATGACCAATCTTTGGATAACTCCATGAATAACCTTGGTCAACACATATTCTTCTTCTAATAACCTTGAAACCAACAAATGGTCTTCAAGCAATGCCTATGGACAAACCCTTCAAATATAACTCAAGGCAACCATTAGTCCATAGAGATTGTCATCAATTACCAAAACCAAACATGGGGGCAGCACATGTTCTTTCAATCTCCCCCATTTTGGTAATTGATGACAATCACTTTCAAGAGAGTTTATATAAGGAATTAAGCATCACCATGCAAAGCAACAACTAATAATGCAAGAGCATGTGATGCAAATGCTTAGGAACAAAACCAAAGCAAGCATGAAGAAATAGCTCTCTAAACTTTTCCACAAAACTCTCTAAACTTCTCCCCCATTGGCATCGATTGCCAAAATGGGCGAAAAGCTTAGAAGGCCAACATAATATGTGTTCCTCCATAAATTGTGTATTTCTCAAAATATGAGTGGAATACAATACACATATCCAATGAAGAATAGTTGGAGGAAGACAAACTATATTGAGGAACCAAAGATTGCAAGAAGGATGATATGGCACAAAGACATACCAAAGAGAGAAGCAAGCAATCTAAGGATACCAAATGGACCAATCAATCAAATGATCCGACGAGCCACACGAATAACAAATATTATGAAATGAGCAAAGGAGTGTTCTAAAGAACATAGAGAAGCTCCCCATGATTTGTGCAATATTTAGTTTAGTATTTGGATACAACGTGCACAAAATAGGATCATCACTCCCCCAAAATCAATAGAAACTCACAACAAGTGCAAGTGAGTATATAGGAAACTAGGCCTAGCACTTGCAACAAACACAAGATTGAGCAATATGAAAGAGAGGCAACTTAGGAATAGGCTCAACCAAAAAGATGTGTGTGAGTCATGGCAAAGCACTTGAGAAGACTAACATAAGGATGAGCATTAAGCATCAACATAGTCTTGGAAAAAGGAGATACAAGGTGCAAGACACGTCCTTCCCACACACAACTAGCAAATGGGTTCACAGGCTCACTAAAAAGCAAAATAACAACAAAGCCTGTGATAACCCATGGCGAAGATAGAGAATGAAAGCTTTGTCAAGAGGAGGGATACCAATTGACATGGCGAAAGCCTCGTCAAGACAAGCATGAAGAAAACAATCTTCACCACAAAAGAGTGCAACAAGATGCAAGGATATAAGATCCGCACTCAAGACAAACGATTTCACGGAGCCACCAAAGAAATAATACAAGAAAGACAAGGTGGTCGTGAAAGGAAGGATATCATCTAGAGACGTAATTTCTCTCAAGTGTATAAGGTTCTAGGTAGATGAAAATCATGATGATATCAATCCACAAAGAAGGATATACACACGAAATAGTTACAACACGAAGGAACAAGATATCCGAAAGGAAGTCATAAATATACCAATAAGATCTTTGTTGAAAGCATAGCACTTGGCTTAATATTGTCTTATTGTATGTCAATGAACTCCACACACACACACTCATCAAAGACATCACAACTCGCAACAAGAGATCATTGTTGGGATGCTTTGAGAAAGGAAACAAGTATCACTAGAACGGATCAAGAAAATCATGCCATGATGCGACCTACACAAGGTTGAATGCAAGAAATGTATGCATGAAGTTGATACTTGTTACCGAGATAGTGGGACCAAAGAGTTAGAGAACCAACAGTACATAGGACAAACTCCACATAAATATGTGCATATAGAAATGAAATTGAATTTCATGCACATCTCATCCAATTTGAGACTTGGTGGAGTTTCCCCTATATATTGGGTCAAAGAAAGAAAGCATGCCAAAGGAAATACATAAAGTAAATATGCATGCACAAGACTTTCAAGGACCAAAGGGAGATACAATTTGGGCAAAACACCAAGTAAACCAAGAAGGCAACCAAAAGATTGACACGACATAAGGTTGTCCAAATTATATCAAAGAACCAACTCAACTCATGATTTAAGACAATTAGAGATCAACACATGAGAAGAGATGCCAATTGAAACCAAACCAAATCAACACATGATTTGATAAGATACCAATTGAAAAGATACCAAGTGAAGAAATAATCACTTGAAGGATACCAAATAAAAGATACAACAAGGAATGAAATACCAATGAAACACAACAATTGAAAGATATGAAATAAAGAGATATCAAACTCCCAGAAGAGAGCAAGGTTCCAACAAAACAAACCAAACCCTCTACAAATTTCATGATGGCACAAAGTACCAAAAAGAAACGGCATGCCTTCCACCAACACACACTTGATAAGGATCACAAGATGAGTGTTCTAAAGAAAATAGGATAGCTCCCCCAAGCGTTGTGCATTATAGAGAATTTGCATTTGAATACAAAATGTACAAGATGGGATCACCACTTTCACTATATCTAGAAAAACACTAGACAAGATCAAGAAAATAACAAGATCCACAAGTGGTATGGAAGACAATGGGAGTAAAACACACCACAAATCCTTGGCAATAAATACGGCAAATAAGCACAAGCCAATGTGAAGATGATTTAACAATTTCTACCACAAACAAGAATACCAATTGTACAAGTACAAGAAGTATTTGGAATGAATTTCCGGTGGTAGATTGTAAAGAAAGCCAACATCATCTTCACACCAAACACATAAATAAATTGCAACTTGTAGAGCTAACATGCCACCTAGGAACAAGATAATCTATAATATCAACTCTAAGTGGCACGACCTCAATTGTACACATTTTCTAGGCTTGTAATATACACATAGCATATTACTCCCCCATAATGTGATAATCCATATTTAACAAGTGGCAAACAAAAAACCAACTAGAGATGATTAATGGACACTTTAGAATTTGAATTTCTCATGAAAAAGACATACCACATAGAGACTAGATAATCTTGCAATATCAATACTAAGTGGTATTCCTCATGTTCACTCATTTTAGGATTGTGAAGTGCCCAAGGCACATCACTCCCCCAAAATGGGATGATCCATTAATCTCTCACAAGAGCCAACTAAGATACAAACAAGATGCGAAAAGGCTCAACACAACACTCACGCATACATGATGTGCAAACCAACATACACATACTTGATTACTCAAGACAAGCAAATTGGAAGCACAACATATACAAACACATGCAAGGTACACAACCAAACATGCAAAGGGGCAAGTAACTTTCAATGTAAACAATTTAAGTACAAGTTACCGCAAGGAGGCACATTGGATATAAGATAGAAACTTGAAAATCCA
The DNA here is from genome assembly GCA_039707655.1 of Elymus sibiricus. Classification (NCBI taxonomy): domain Eukaryota; kingdom Viridiplantae; phylum Streptophyta; class Magnoliopsida; order Poales; family Poaceae; genus Elymus; species Elymus sibiricus. The sequence goes on from CM077676.1 coordinate 259,184,607, forward strand.
ATGACTTGGCTTGAGACAATATGAATGATGAAGTCCCCTTAATTCTTCATAATATAGCCAAGTCTCCAATGCCCTCCAACAACACCTATTGATCAAGTTTGAGCTTGTTGGTCCCCAACCAAGTTGGGTCCTAAGAGGTTAGTCACAATAGGCTTGGCTACCCAAATGGTTCTTTTCTTGACACCACTTTGAGTACCAACTAACTTGGCAAACACATTGCCAACCTTATCCTTCCCAAGAGAATAGATATCATCAATTAGAATAGGGTTGGATAAGGTACCATTCGTGCATGAAGAAGCAAAGTGACCCTTCTTCCGACATAAGTAGCAACATTTACCCTTTACTTTCTTCTCAATTGATTTCTCAACTTGAGGAGCGTTGACTTGGGTCTTCTTGGGAAGTGGCCTTTCTTCAACTTGACGTTGGGCATGGGATTGAACTTGTGGCCGCTTCCCTTGTTGCTTGTCACTATGGGGCTTCTTCTTCAATGGGCAAGATCTAACATGGTGCCCTTCTATCTTGCACTTGAAGCAAACAATCTTGGCCGAATTCTTGACTTGTTCTTGGCCCTTCTTATTGTTGCTCTTGGACTTCTTCTTCTTATTGGAGTTGAATCCAAGTCCACCTTTGTCATTGGGGGATTTTTGCACACTCAAAATATTCTTGAGTGTGGACTTCCCTTCATGACTCTTTTCCAAGTTTTTCTTCAAAGAAGTGACTTGGGCCTTGAGCTCTTTGATTTCCTCTACATGGTTAGTATCAACACAAGTACTAGAGGAAGTATAAGCATCATTGTTAGAGCAACAAGGCAAGGAAAGTAATTCATCACAAGATGTACCAATGTTATGCATAGAAGAATTACGAGGACTAGCACATGTCAATAAAGCATTTTTACTAGATGTAGTGCTAAGGTCCACATGAGGCTCACTAGATGTTACCTTAGTAGTACAAGCCTCATGAACTATCTTTAGCACATCATGGGATACTAGAAGATCACCATGAGAGCTCGAGAGCTTTTCATGACTTTCTTCCAATTTCCCATAATTGCTAGATAGCAACTCAAGTTGAGCCTTTAGCTCAACATTCTCCTTCAAAATGGATGCTTCACAAGAAATAGAGTTAGTAACACAAGCATCATCATTAACAACAAGAGGAGAAGGCAACTTGGCAAGCTCTTTAGCATATGAAGCTTGAAGTTGAGCATGAGACTCGGTGAGTTCAATGAGCGAACTCTTAATGACCCTTGAGCCATTTTCGAGGTGCTCAAAGTCCTCAAGGAGTTTAGCATGTGCAAATTCAAGCTTATCATTTTTAGTTCTAAAATCATTAGCCACCTCGAGAGCTCTATCATGGGATTCCTTTAATCTAGATAATTCTAGAGCAAAGGTCTCCTCAAGAGATTCCTTGGTGGTATGTTCAAGTTCAAGAGCTTGAGATAGCTCCGCGATCTCATTAGCGTAATCACGCTCATGACTTTCCATTTTCTCAATGGTGGCCTCATGCTCCTCGAGATGAGATTCCAACTCCTCCATATATTTCTTGCCCTCAATGGCAATAGTCATGATTTCAAGGAAGTTAGAACAAGCAATTTTATTCTTATGAAGAGCTTTAAAAATCATTTCACCCTTAATATTTAAGGATGCAACGTTAACATTCTCTTCATCATTATCCTCATCATCATTAGCATCAACATCATCATCAAGAGACATATTGGGGTTCAAAGGAGGAGATACCTTTGAAGCCTTAGCCGTAAGGCAAAAAGCAATAGATGATGATGTAGGATCCCTTGAGGCACCATTCAAGGTCACATCTTGTTCCATGGAGTGTTGGGTTTCCTTTACATTGTTACAACAACTCGAGGAAATAGATGCATTTTTATCATGGCAACAAGACATAGCAAGCATATCATCATGGCATTTAGTCAAGCAATTTCTACATGATATGCAAGGACTATCAACACAAGCATGTGAAGCATTTAGAGTGCTTGAAGTGTTAAAGTCCAAAGATGGAGCATTGCAATAAGATAGCGATGAAGGATCATCAATAATGAGCCCACTATCATCATTGCAATGACCAACACTACTCACCATATCATTACCTTGTGGCAAACCACATGTAGGTGAAGTAGAAGAAGTTGAGAAGACAACACGACCGGAGGTGGAGGGAGAACAATCATCCCCACAAATCTTGGACACACCATATTTGTCTTGAAGCTTTGTCCACAACTCATGAGCATCCCGAAACGGCATGAGTTGAAATATAACTACATTGCTCAAAGCATCAAAAAGCACATTAGAAGCTTGAGCATTGAGATAAGAGTTTTTCTCATCCTCTAAAGATATGTGTTGAGAATCCTTTGGAGGAGAAAAACCCATATCTACAATTCGCTCCAAATTTGGGTCCATGACCCTAAAGAGATTAAGCATGCGAATTACCCAAACATCAAAATTTGTGCCATTGAAACTAAGAGTGTCAGAGAATCCTAATCCCCTAGTCGACATCTTTACTCTCTAGGCGGTTAAGCCTAATAACGAGAGACGAGGCTCTGATACCAATTGAAAGATCGTGGATGTCGCCTAGAGGGGGGGGGGTGAATAGGCGCTTTAAAATAATTACGGTTTAGGCTTGAACAAATGCGGAATAAAACTAGCGTTTAATTTGACAAGCACAAAACCTAAATCGACTAGGCTCACCTATGTGCACCAACAACTTATGCTAAGCAAGATAAACAACTAAGTGATAGCAAGATATATAACTAGAAACAATATGGCTATCACAAAGTAAAGTGCATAAGTAAAGGGCTCGGGTAAGAGATAACCGAGGCACGCGGAGACGACGATGTATCCCGAAGTTCACACCCTTGCGGATGCTAATCTCCGTTTGGAGCGGTGTGGAGGCACAATGCTCCCCAACAATGCCACTAGGGCCACCGTATTCTCCTCACGCCCTCGCACAATGCAAGGTGCCGTGATTCCACTAAGGGACCCTTGAGGGCGGTCACCGAACCCGTACAAATGGCAACCCTTGAGGGCGGTCACCGAACCCGTACACTTTGGCAACCCTTGGGGGCGGTCACCGGTACCCGTCAAATTGCTCGGGGCGATCTCCACAACCTAATTTGAGACCCCGACGCTTGCCCGGAGCTTTACACCACAATGATTGAGCTCCGAGGCACCACCAAGCCGTCTAGGGCGCCAAGGCACCCAAGAGGAACAAGCTCTAGGGTGCTCAAACACCCAAGAGTAATAAGCTTCTCAACTACTAACTTCCACGTATCACCGTGGAGAACTCAAACCGATGCAACTAATGCAATGGCGAGAACACACCAAGTGCACAAGTCCCTCTCCCTCAAATCCCACCAAAGCAACAAAAGCTATGGAGGAAAGTGAGAGGAAGAACAAGGAGAACACCAAGAACTCCAAGATCTAGATCCACAAGGTTTCCCTCACATAGAGGAGAAAGTGATTGGTGGAAAGATGGATCTAGATCTCCTCTCTCTATTCCCTCAAGAAGGAGCAAGAATTATTGGAGGGATGGAGAGATAGCAAAGCTCTAGAAGGTCAACAATGGAGGAGAGAGAGCTGCAAGGGGATAAAAGAACCGTTGGGGAAGAAGACCCCTTTTATAGGGCGACCCCAAATCCAACCGTTACCTGTGCTGGACGCGTACGAGCGGTACTACCGCTCCTGTGAGCGGTACTACCGCTTAAGCGGTAGTTCCAGCCAGCAGCAGGCAACAACAAGGAACTGGAGCGGTAGTGCCGCACCAAGCGGTACTACCGTCCACCCAAGCGGTACTACCGCTAAACCGAAACGAGCAACAGAAACTTGCACACTCTGCGAAACACAAGCGGTAGAGCAGCGGTAGTGCAGGGCGGAAGTACCGCACCAAGCGGTACTACTGCCCAGCAGAGCGGTACTACCGCACTACAGCCGCACTACTACCGTTTAACAGAAAACGGCAACAGAGACGTGCACAGAAGGAAACCCCGCAAGCGGTAGTGGCGGCGGTAGTAAGGGCGGTAGTACCGCCAGAGCGGTATTACCGTGCTACTACCGCTCTACTACCGTGAATGGCAAACTGGCAACAGAGAGTTGCACGCTCGGGGAAACCCCAAGCGGTAGTGCCACGGAAGTACCAGCGGTACTACCGCATAAGCGGTACTACCGTGGGCACCAGCGGTACTACCGCTTGCAAGCTACTGAAAATCCACAGAAAACAGAGGATACAAATAAAACCAGAACTGCCATAACTTCTGCAAATGAGCTCTGAATTGAGCAAACTCAAGCTTGTTGGATAGAAGACAACGAGTACTATCCAAACAGTGACTGGTTATAATAAGAAGTGGCAGGGGAGATATGCCTAACAAATAGAGATGAGAAACCTCTATGAAACCTCAATGAAACCTCTAAGAAAGAAGACCCGGCATAAACTCCAACATCGAAAACATCATAGAAGATGCATATATGAACTCCGTTTTCGATGAACTCGAGCTTGTCATGAATATGACCATAAGCTCAAAGACTCACAAAGAGAAACACCAAACACGAACCAAGAAAGATGATGCAAGGATGCAATGGTTTGAGCTCTCGACGAATGATACGATAAAGCTACTCACTTGAGAGCCCCCCTTGATAGTACGGCTATCGATCCTATAACCCGGTCTCCCAACTACTACCATGAGACCGGTAAAATAGAAAACCTATCAAGGGCAAACCTTTGCCTTGCGCATAGTCCACTTGAGCTAGATGATGACGATCTTGACCTCCTCAAGTTGGATCACCTTTCTTGATTGCGCCGGCTCGATGAAGACTAGTTGATTGCTCCCCCATACTCCACTATGGGTGAGCCACTCTTCGGCACATCTTCACAAGTCCATTGTCACCACAATGGACGGCAAGCTTCAAGCATGTGATCTCTTCGTGATGCTCCACTTGAACTTGCACACCGCAATGTTGATGACGATCACCACTTGATGTCATACTCCATGGGTTGAATGAGATCTTCCTCTTGACGCAAGCCCATGGAAACATACCTAACCCCACATAGAACTCTCGCATAGAACATGGGTTAGTACACAAAGCGTAATGGACAATGCTTACCATACCGTGAGATCACTTGATCCCACTCGGTACATCTTCTACGCTTTGTGTGTTGATCAACATGACCAATCTTTGGATAACTCCATGAATAACCTTGGTCAACACATATTCTTCTTCTAATAACCTTGAAACCAACAAATGGTCTTCAAGCAATGCCTATGGACAAACCCTTCAAATATAACTCAAGGCAACCATTAGTCCATAGAGATTGTCATCAATTACCAAAACCAAACATGGGGGCAGCACATGTTCTTTCAATCTCCCCCATTTTGGTAATTGATGACAATCACTTTCAAGAGAGTTTATATAAGGAATTAAGCATCACCATGCAAAGCAACAACTAATAATGCAAGAGCATGTGATGCAAATGCTTAGGAACAAAACCAAAGCAAGCATGAAGAAATAGCTCTCTAAACTTTTCCACAAAACTCTCTAAACTTCTCCCCCATTGGCATCGATTGCCAAAATGGGCGAAAAGCTTAGAAGGCCAACATAATATGTGTTCCTCCATAAATTGTGTATTTCTCAAAATATGAGTGGAATACAATACACATATCCAATGAAGAATAGTTGGAGGAAGACAAACTATATTGAGGAACCAAAGATTGCAAGAAGGATGATATGGCACAAAGACATACCAAAGAGAGAAGCAAGCAATCTAAGGATACCAAATGGACCAATCAATCAAATGATCCGACGAGCCACACGAATAACAAATATTATGAAATGAGCAAAGGAGTGTTCTAAAGAACATAGAGAAGCTCCCCATGATTTGTGCAATATTTAGTTTAGTATTTGGATACAACGTGCACAAAATAGGATCATCACTCCCCCAAAATCAATAGAAACTCACAACAAGTGCAAGTGAGTATATAGGAAACTAGGCCTAGCACTTGCAACAAACACAAGATTGAGCAATATGAAAGAGAGGCAACTTAGGAATAGGCTCAACCAAAAAGATGTGTGTGAGTCATGGCAAAGCACTTGAGAAGACTAACATAAGGATGAGCATTAAGCATCAACATAGTCTTGGAAAAAGGAGATACAAGGTGCAAGACACGTCCTTCCCACACACAACTAGCAAATGGGTTCACAGGCTCACTAAAAAGCAAAATAACAACAAAGCCTGTGATAACCCATGGCGAAGATAGAGAATGAAAGCTTTGTCAAGAGGAGGGATACCAATTGACATGGCGAAAGCCTCGTCAAGACAAGCATGAAGAAAACAATCTTCACCACAAAAGAGTGCAACAAGATGCAAGGATATAAGATCCGCACTCAAGACAAACGATTTCACGGAGCCACCAAAGAAATAATACAAGAAAGACAAGGTGGTCGTGAAAGGAAGGATATCATCTAGAGACGTAATTTCTCTCAAGTGTATAAGGTTCTAGGTAGATGAAAATCATGATGATATCAATCCACAAAGAAGGATATACACACGAAATAGTTACAACACGAAGGAACAAGATATCCGAAAGGAAGTCATAAATATACCAATAAGATCTTTGTTGAAAGCATAGCACTTGGCTTAATATTGTCTTATTGTATGTCAATGAACTCCACACACACACACTCATCAAAGACATCACAACTCGCAACAAGAGATCATTGTTGGGATGCTTTGAGAAAGGAAACAAGTATCACTAGAACGGATCAAGAAAATCATGCCATGATGCGACCTACACAAGGTTGAATGCAAGAAATGTATGCATGAAGTTGATACTTGTTACCGAGATAGTGGGACCAAAGAGTTAGAGAACCAACAGTACATAGGACAAACTCCACATAAATATGTGCATATAGAAATGAAATTGAATTTCATGCACATCTCATCCAATTTGAGACTTGGTGGAGTTTCCCCTATATATTGGGTCAAAGAAAGAAAGCATGCCAAAGGAAATACATAAAGTAAATATGCATGCACAAGACTTTCAAGGACCAAAGGGAGATACAATTTGGGCAAAACACCAAGTAAACCAAGAAGGCAACCAAAAGATTGACACGACATAAGGTTGTCCAAATTATATCAAAGAACCAACTCAACTCATGATTTAAGACAATTAGAGATCAACACATGAGAAGAGATGCCAATTGAAACCAAACCAAATCAACACATGATTTGATAAGATACCAATTGAAAAGATACCAAGTGAAGAAATAATCACTTGAAGGATACCAAATAAAAGATACAACAAGGAATGAAATACCAATGAAACACAACAATTGAAAGATATGAAATAAAGAGATATCAAACTCCCAGAAGAGAGCAAGGTTCCAACAAAACAAACCCTCTACAAATTTCATGATGGCACAAAGTACCAAAAAGAAACGGCATGCCTTCCACCAACACACACTTGATAAGGATCACAAGATGAGTGTTCTAAAGAAAATAGGATAGCTCCCCCAAGCGTTGTGCATTATAGAGAATTTGCATTTGAATACAAAATGTACAAGATGGGATCACCACTTTCACTATATCTAGAAAAACACTAGACAAGATCAAGAAAATAACAAGATCCACAAGTGGTATGGAAGACAATGGGAGTAAAACACACCACAAATCCTTGGCAATAAATACGGCAAATAAGCACAAGCCAATGTGAAGATGATTTAACAATTTCTACCACAAACAAGAATACCAATTGTACAAGTACAAGAAGTATTTGGAATGAATTTCCGGTGGTAGATTGTAAAGAAAGCCAACATCATCTTCACACCAAACACATAAATAAATTGCAACTTGTAGAGCTAACATGCCACCTAGGAACAAGATAATCTATAATATCAACTCTAAGTGGCACGACCTCAATTGTACACATTTTCTAGGCTTGTAATATACACATAGCATATTACTCCCCCATAATGTGATAATCCATATTTAACAAGTGGCAAACAAAAAACCAACTAGAGATGATTAATGGACACTTTAGAATTTGAATTTCTCATGAAAAAGACATACCACATAGAGACTAGATAATCTTGCAATATCAATACTAAGTGGTATTCCTCATGTTCACTCATTTTAGGATTGTGAAGTGCCCAAGGCACATCACTCCCCCAAAATGGGATGATCCATTAATCTCTCACAAGAGCCAACTAAGATACAAACAAGATGCGAAAAGGCTCAACACAACACTCACGCATACATGATGTGCAAACCAACATACACATACTTGATTACTCAAGACAAGCAAATTGGAAGCACAACATATACAAACACATGCAAGGTACACAACCAAACATGCAAAGGGGCAAGTAACTTTCAATGTAAACAATTTAAGTACAAGTTACCGCAAGGAGGCACATTGGATATAAGATAGAAACTTGAAAATCCAATGACTTGGCTTGAGACAATATGAATGATGAAGTCCCCTTAATTCTTCATAATATAGCCAAGTCTCCAATGCCCTCCAACAACACCTATTGATCAAGTTTGAGCTTGTTGGTCCCCAACCAAGTTGGGTCCTAAGAGGTTAGTCACAATAGGCTTGGCTACCCAAATGGTTCTTTTCTTGACACCACTTTGAGTACCAACTAACTTGGCAAACACATTGCCAACCTTATCCTTCCCAAGAGAATAGATATCATCAATTAGAATAGGGTTGGATAAGGTACCATTCGTGCATGAAGAAGCAAAGTGACCCTTCTTCCGACATAAGTAGCAACATTTACCCTTTACTTTCTTCTCAATTGATTTCTCAACTTGAGGAGCGTTGACTTGGGTCTTCTTGGGAAGTGGCCTTTCTTCAACTTGACGTTGGGCATGGGATTGAACTTGTGGCCGCTTCCCTTGTTGCTTGTCACTATGGGGCTTCTTCTTCAATGGGCAAGATCTAACATGGTGCCCTTCTATCTTGCACTTGAAGCAAACAATCTTGGCCGAATTCTTGACTTGTTCTTGGCCCTTCTTATTGTTGCTCTTGGACTTCTTCTTCTTATTGGAGTTGAATCCAAGTCCACCTTTGTCATTGGGGGATTTTTGCACACTCAAAATATTCTTGAGTGTGGACTTCCCTTCATGACTCTTTTCCAAGTTTTTCTTCAAAGAAGTGACTTGGGCCTTGAGCTCTTTGATTTCCTCTACATGGTTAGTATCAACACAAGTACTAGAGGAAGTATAAGCATCATTGTTAGAGCAACAAGGCAAGGAAAGTAATTCATCACAAGATGTACCAATGTTATGCATAGAAGAATTACGAGGACTAGCACATGTCAATAAAGCATTTTTACTAGATGTAGTGCTAAGGTCCACATGAGGCTCACTAGATGTTACCTTAGTAGTACAAGCCTCATGAACTATCTTTAGCACATCATGGGATACTAGAAGATCACCATGAGAGCTCGAGAGCTTTTCATGACTTTCTTCCAATTTCCCATAATTGCTAGATAGCAACTCAAGTTGAGCCTTTAGCTCAACATTCTCCTTCAAAATGGATGCTTCACAAGAAATAGAGTTAGTAACACAAGCATCATCATTAACAACAAGAGGAGAAGGCAACTTGGCAAGCTCTTTAGCATATGAAGCTTGAAGTTGAGCATGAGACTCGGTGAGTTCAATGAGCGAACTCTTAATGACCCTTGAGCCATTTTCGAGGTGCTCAAAGTCCTCAAGGAGTTTAGCATGTGCAAATTCAAGCTTATCATTTTTAGTTCTAAAATCATTAGCCACCTCGAGAGCTCTATCATGGGATTCCTTTAATCTAGATAATTCTAGAGCAAAGGTCTCCTCAAGAGATTCCTTGGTGGTATGTTCAAGTTCAAGAGCTTGAGATAGCTCCGCGATCTCATTAGCGTAATCACGCTCATGACTTTCCATTTTCTCAATGGTGGCCTCATGCTCCTCGAGATGAGATTCCAACTCCTCCATATATTTCTTGCCCTCAATGGCAATAGTCATGATTTCAAGGAAGTTAGAACAAGCAATTTTATTCTTATGAAGAGCTTTAAAAATCATTTCACCCTTAATATTTAAGGATGCAACGTTAACATTCTCTTCATCATTATCCTCATCATCATTAGCATCAACATCATCATCAAGAGACATATTGGGGTTCAAAGGAGGAGATACCTTTGAAGCCTTAGCCGTAAGGCAAAAAGCAATAGATGATGATGTAGGATCCCTTGAGGCACCATTCAAGGTCACATCTTGTTCCATGGAGTGTTGGGTTTCCTTTACATTGTTACAACAACTCGAGGAAATAGATGCATTTTTATCATGGCAACAAGACATAGCAAGCATATCATCATGGCATTTAGTCAAGCAATTTCTACATGATATGCAAGGACTATCAACACAAGCATGTGAAGCATTTAGAGTGCTTGAAGTGTTAAAGTCCAAAGATGGAGCATTGCAATAAGATAGCGATGAAGGATCATCAATAATGAGCCCACTATCATCATTGCAATGACCAACACTACTCACCATATCATTACCTTGTGGCAAACCACATGTAGGTGAAGTAGAAGAAGTTGAGAAGACAACACGACCGGAGGTGGAGGGAGAACAATCATCCCCACAAATCTTGGACACACCATATTTGTCTTGAAGCTTTGTCCACAACTCATGAGCATCCCGAAACGGCATGAGTTGAAATATAACTACATTGCTCAAAGCATCAAAAAGCACATTAGAAGCTTGAGCATTGAGATAAGAGTTTTTCTCATCCTCTAAAGATATGTGTTGAGAATCCTTTGGAGGAGAAAAACCCATATCTACAATTCGCTCCAAATTTGGGTCCATGACCCTAAAGAGATTAAGCATGCGAATTACCCAAACATCAAAATTTGTGCCATTGAAACTAAGAGTGTCAGAGAATCCTAATCCCCTAGTCGACATCTTTACTCTCTAGGCGGTTAAGCCTAATAACGAGAGACGAGGCTCTGATACCAATTGAAAGATCGTGGATGTCGCCTAGAGGGGGGGGGGGTGAATAGGCGCTTTAAAATAATTACGGTTTAGGCTTGAACAAATGCGGAATAAAACTAGCGTTTAATTTGACAAGCACAAAACCTAAATCGACTAGGCTCACCTATGTGCACCAACAACTTATGCTAAGCAAGATAAACAACTAAGTGATAGCAAGATATATAACTAGAAACAATATGGCTATCACAAAGTAAAGTGCATAAGTAAAGGGCTCGGGTAAGAGATAACCGAGGCACGCGGAGACGACGATGTATCCCGAAGTTCACACCCTTGCGGATGCTAATCTCCGTTTGGAGCGGTGTGGAGGCACAATGCTCCCCAACAATGCCACTAGGGCCACCGTATTCTCCTCACGCCCTCGCACAATGCAAGGTGCCGTGATTCCACTAAGGGACCCTTGAGGGCGGTCACCGAACCCGTACAAATGGCAACCCTTGAGGGCGGTCACCGAACCCGTACACTTTGGCAACCCTTGGGGGCGGTCACCGGTACCCGTCAAATTGCTCGGGGCGATCTCCACAACCTAATTTGAGACCCCGACGCTTGCCCGGAGCTTTACACCACAATGATTGAGCTCCGAGGCACCACCAAGCCGTCTAGGGCGCCAAGGCACCCAAGAGGAACAAGCTCTAGGGTGCTCAAACACCCAAGAGTAATAAGCTTCTCAACTACTAACTTCCACGTATCACCGTGGAGAACTCAAACCGATGCAACTAATGCAATGGCGAGAACACACCAAGTGCACAAGTCCCTCTCCCTCAAATCCCACCAAAGCAACAAAAGCTATGGAGGAAAGTGAGAGGAAGAACAAGGAGAACACCAAGAACTCCAAGATCTAGATCCACAAGGTTTCCCTCACATAGAGGAGAAAGTGATTGGTGGAAAGATGGATCTAGATCTCCTCTCTCTATTCCCTCAAGAAGGAGCAAGAATTATTGGAGGGATGGAGAGATAGCAAAGCTCTAGAAGGTCAACAATGGAGGAGAGAGAGCTGCAAGGGGATAAAAGAACCGTTGGGGAAGAAGACCCCTTTTATAGGGCGACCCCAAATCCAACCGTTACCTGTGCTGGACGCGTACGAGCGGTACTACCGCTCCTGTGAGCGGTACTACCGCTTAAGCGGTAGTTCCAGCCAGCAGCAGGCAACAACAAGGAACTGGAGCGGTAGTGCCGCACCAAGCGGTACTACCGTCCACCCAAGCGGTACTACCGCTAAACCGAAACGAGCAACAGAAACTTGCACACTCTGCGAAACACAAGCGGTAGAGCAGCGGTAGTGCAGGGCGGAAGTACCGCACCAAGCGGTACTACTGCCCAGCAGAGCGGTACTACCGCACTACAGCCGCACTACTACCGTTTAACAGAAAACGGCAACAGAGACGTGCACAGAAGGAAACCCCGCAAGCGGTAGTGGCGGCGGTAGTAAGGGCGGTAGTACCGCCAGAGCGGTATTACCGTGCTACTACCGCTCTACTACCGTGAATGGCAAACTGGCAACAGAGAGTTGCACGCTCGGGGAAACCCCAAGCGGTAGTGCCACGGAAGTACCAGCGGTACTACCGCATAAGCGGTACTACCGTGGGCACCAGCGGTACTACCGCTTGCAAGCTACTGAAAATCCACAGAAAACAGAGGATACAAATAAAACCAGAACTGCCATAACTTCTGCAAATGAGCTCTGAATTGAGCAAACTCAAGCTTGTTGGATAGAAGACAACGAGTACTATCCAAACAGTGACTGGTTATAATAAGAAGTGGCAGGGGAGATATGCCTAACAAATAGAGATGAGAAACCTCTATGAAACCTCAATGAAACCTCTAAGAAAGAAGACCCGGCATAAACTCCAACATCGAAAACATCATAGAAGATGCATATATGAACTCCGTTTTCGATGAACTCGAGCTTGTCATGAATATGACCATAAGCTCAAAGACTCACAAAGAGAAACACCAAACACGAACCAAGAAAGATGATGCAAGGATGCAATGGTTTGAGCTCTCGACGAATGATACGATAAAGCTACTCACTTGAGATCCCCCCTTGATAGTACGGCTATCGATCCTATAACCCGGTCTCCCAACTACTACCATGAGACCGGTAAAATAGAAAACCTATCAAGGGCAAACCTTTGCCTTGCGCATAGTCCACTTGAGCTAGATGATGACGATCTTGACCTCCTCAAGTTGGATCACCTTTCTTGATTGCGCCGGCTCGATGAAGACTAGTTGATTGCTCCCCCATACTCCACTATGGGTGAGCCACTCTTCGGCACATCTTCACAAGTCCATTGTCACCACAATGGACGGCAAGCTTCAAGCATGTGATCTCTTCGTGATGCTCCACTTGAACTTGCACACCGCAATGTTGATGACGATCACCACTTGATGTCATACTCCATGGGTTGAATGAGATCTTCCTCTTGACGCAAGCCCATGGAAACATACCTAACCCCACATAGAACTCTCGCATAGAACATGGGTTAGTACACAAAGCGTAATGGACAATGCTTACCATACCGTGAGATCACTTGATCCCACTCGGTACATCTTCTACGCTTTGTGTGTTGATCAACATGACCAATCTTTGGATAACTCCATGAATAACCTTGGTCAACACATATTCTTCTTCTAATAACCTTGAAACCAACAAATGGTCTTCAAGCAATGCCTATGGACAAACCCTTCAAATATAACTCAAGGCAACCATTAGTCCATAGAGATTGTCATCAATTACCAAAACCAAACATGGGGGCAGCACATGTTCTTTCAATCTCCCCCATTTTGGTAATTGATGACAATCACTTTCAAGAGAGTTTATATAAGGAATTAAGCATCACCATGCAAAGCAACAACTAATAATGCAAGAGCATGTGATGCAAATGCTTAGGAACAAAACCAAAGCAAGCATGAAGAAATAGCTCTCTAAACTTTTCCACAAAACTCTCTAAACTTCTCCCCCATTGGCATCGATTGCCAAAATGGGCGAAAAGCTTAGAAGGCCAACATAATATGTGTTCCTCCATAAATTGTGTATTTCTCAAAATATGAGTGGAATACAATACACATATCCAATGAAGAATAGTTGGAGGAAGACAAACTATATTGAGGAACCAAAGATTGCAAGAAGGATGATATGGCACAAAGACATACCAAAGAGAGAAGCAAGCAATCTAAGGATACCAAATGGACCAATCAATCAAATGATCCGACGAGCCACACGAATAACAAATATTATGAAATGAGCAAAGGAGTGTTCTAAAGAACATAGAGAAGCTCCCCATGATTTGTGCAATATTTAGTTTAGTATTTGGATACAACGTGCACAAAATAGGATCATCACTCCCCCAAAATCAATAGAAACTCACAACAAGTGCAAGTGGGTATATAGGAAACTAGGCCTAGCACTTGCAACAAACACAAGATTGAGCAATATGAAAGAGAGGCAACTTAGGAATAGGCTCAACCAAAAAGATGTGTGTGAGTCATGGCAAAGCACTTGAGAAGACTAACATAAGGATGAGCATTAAGCATCAACATAGTCTTGGAAAAAGGAGATACAAGGTGCAAGACACGTCCTTCCCACACACAACTAGCAAATGGGTTCACAGGCTCACTAAAAAGCAAAATAACAACAAAGCCTGTGATAACCCATGGCGAAGATAGAGAATGAAAGCTTTGTCAAGAGGAGGGATACCAATTGACATGGCGAAAGCCTCGTCAAGACAAGCATGAAGAAAACAATCTTCACCACAAAAGAGTGCAACAAGATGCAAGGATATAAGATCCGCACTCAAGACAAACGATTTCACGGAGCCACCAAAGAAATAATACAAGAAAGACAAGGTGGTCGTGAAAGGAAGGATATCATCTAGAGACGTAATTTCTCTCAAGTGTATAAGGTTCTAGGTAGATGAAAATCATGATGATATCAATCCACAAAGAAGGATATACACACGAAATAGTTACAACACGAAGGAACAAGATATCCGAAAGGAAGTCATAAATATACCAATAAGATCTTTGTTGAAAGCATAGCACTTGGCTTAATATTGTCTTATTGTATGTCAATGAACTCCACACACACACACTCATCAAAGACATCACAACTCGCAACAAGAGATCATTGTTGGGATGCTTTGAGAAAGGAAACAAGTATCACTAGAACGGATCAAGAAAATCATGCCATGATGCGACCTACACAAGGTTGAATGCAAGAAATGTATGCATGAAGTTGATACTTGTTACCGAGATAGTGGGACCAAAGAGTTAGAGAACCAACAGTACATAGGACAAACTCCACATAAATATGTGCATATAGAAATGAAATTGAATTTCATGCACATCTCATCCAATTTGAGACTTGGTGGAGTTTCCCCTATATATTGGGTCAAAGAAAGAAAGCATGCCAAAGGAAATACATAAAGTAAATATGCATGCACAAGACTTTCAAGGACCAAAGGGAGATACAATTTGGGCAAAACACCAAGTAAACCAAGAAGGCAACCAAAAGATTGACACGACATAAGGTTGTCCAAATTATATCAAAGAACCAACTCAACTCATGATTTAAGACAATTAGAGATCAACACATGAGAAGAGATGCCAATTGAAACCAAACCAAATCAACACATGATTTGATAAGATACCAATTGAAAAGATACCAAGTGAAGAAATAATCACTTGAAGGATACCAAATAAAAGATACAACAAGGAATGAAATACCAATGAAACACAACAATTGAAAGATATGAAATAAAGAGATATCAAACTCCCAGAAGAGAGCAAGGTTCCAACAAAACAAACCAAACCCTCTACAAATTTCATGATGGCACAAAGTACCAAAAAGAAACGGCATGCCTTCCACCAACACACACTTGATAAGGATCACAAGATGAGTGTTCTAAAGAAAATAGGATAGCTCCCCCAAGCGTTGTGCATTATAGAGAATTTGCATTTGAATACAAAATGTACAAGATGGGATCACCACTTTCACTATATCTAGAAAAACACTAGACAAGATCAAGAAAATAACAAGATCCACAAGTGGTATGGAAGACAATGGGAGTAAAACACACCACAAATCCTTGGCAATAAATATGGCAAATAAGCACAAGCCAATGTGAAGATGATTTAACAATTTCTACCACAAACAAGAATACCAATTGTACAAGTACAAGAAGTATTTGGAATGAATTTCCGGTGGTAGATTGTAAAGAAAGCCAACATCATCTTCACACCAAACACATAAATAAATTGCAACTTGTAGAGCTAACATGCCACCTAGGAACAAGATAATCTATAATATCAACTCTAAGTGGCACGACCTCAATTGTACACATTTTCTAGGCTTGTAATATACACATAGCATATTACTCCCCCATAATGTGATAATCCATATTTAACAAGTGGCAAACAAAAAACCAACTAGAGATGATTAATGGACACTTTAGAATTTGAATTTCTCATGAAAAAGACATACCACATAGAGACTAGATAATCTTGCAATATCAATACTAAGTGGTATTCCTCATGTTCACTCATTTTAGGATTGTGAAGTGCCCAAGGCACATCACTCCCCCAAAATGGGATGATCCATTAATCTCTCACAAGAGCCAACTAAGATACAAACAAGATGCGAAAAGGCTCAACACAACACTCACGCATACATGATGTGCAAACCAACATACACATACTTGATTACTCAAGACAAGCAAATTGGAAGCACAACATATACAAACACATGCAAGGTACACAACCAAACATGCAAAGGGGCAAGTAACTTTCAATGTAAACAATTTAAGTACAAGTTACCGCAAGGAGGCACATTGGATATAAGATAGAAACTTGAAAATCCAATGACTTGGCTTGAGACAATATGAATGATGAAGTCCCCTTAATTCTTCATAATATAGCCAAGTCTCCAATGCCCTCCAACAACACCTATTGATCAAGTTTGAGCTTGTTGGTCCCCAACCAAGTTGGGTCCTAAGAGGTTAGTCACAATAGGCTTGGCTACCCAAATGGTTCTTTTCTTGACACCACTTTGAGTACCAACTAACTTGGCAAACACATTGCCAACCTTATCCTTCCCAAGAGAATAGATATCATCAATTAGAATAGGGTTGGATAAGGTACCATTCGTGCATGAAGAAGCAAAGTGACCCTTCTTCCGACATAAGTAGCAACATTTACCCTTTACTTTCTTCTCAATTGATTTCTCAACTTGAGGAGCGTTGACTTGGGTCTTCTTGGGAAGTGGCCTTTCTTCAACTTGACGTTGGGCATGGGATTGAACTTGTGGCCGCTTCCCTTGTTGCTTGTCACTATGGGGCTTCTTCTTCAATGGGCAAGATCTAACATGGTGCCCTTCTATCTTGCACTTGAAGCAAACAATCTTGGCCGAATTCTTGACTTGTTCTTGGCCCTTCTTATTGTTGCTCTTGGACTTCTTCTTCTTATTGGAGTTGAATCCAAGTCCACCTTTGTCATTGGGGGATTTTTGCACACTCAAAATATTCTTGAGTGTGGACTTCCCTTCATGACTCTTTTCCAAGTTTTTCTTCAAAGAAGTGACTTGGGCCTTGAGCTCTTTGATTTCCTCTACATGGTTAGTATCAACACAAGTACTAGAGGAAGTATAAGCATCATTGTTAGAGCAACAAGGCAAGGAAAGTAATTCATCACAAGATGTACCAATGTTATGCATAGAAGAATTACGAGGACTAGCACATGTCAATAAAGCATTTTTACTAGATGTAGTGCTAAGGTCCACATGAGGCTCACTAGATGTTACCTTAGTAGTACAAGCCTCATGAACTATCTTTAGCACATCATGGGATACTAGAAGATCACCATGAGAGCTCGAGAGCTTTTCATGACTTTCTTCCAATTTCCCATAATTGCTAGATAGCAACTCAAGTTGAGCCTTTAGCTCAACATTCTCCTTCAAAATGGATGCTTCACAAGAAATAGAGTTAGTAACACAAGCATCATCATTAACAACAAGAGGAGAAGGCAACTTGGCAAGCTCTTTAGCATATGAAGCTTGAAGTTGAGCATGAGACTCGGTGAGTTCAATGAGCGAACTCTTAATGACCCTTGAGCCATTTTCGAGGTGCTCAAAGTCCTCAAGGAGTTTAGCATGTGCAAATTCAAGCTTATCATTTTTAGTTCTAAAATCATTAGCCACCTCGAGAGCTCTATCATGGGATTCCTTTAATCTAGATAATTCTAGAGCAAAGGTCTCCTCAAGAGATTCCTTGGTGGTATGTTCAAGTTCAAGAGCTTGAGATAGCTCCGCGATCTCATTAGCGTAATCACGCTCATGACTTTCCATTTTCTCAATGGTGGCCTCATGCTCCTCGAGATGAGATTCCAACTCCTCCATATATTTCTTGCCCTCAATGGCAATAGTCATGATTTCAAGGAAGTTAGAACAAGCAATTTTATTCTTATGAAGAGCTTTAAAAATCATTTCACCCTTAATATTTAAGGATGCAACATTAACATTCTCTTCATCATTATCCTCATCATCATTAGCATCAACATCATCATCAAGAGACATATTGGGGTTCAAAGGAGGAGATACCTTTGAAGCCTTAGCCGTAAGGCAAAAAGCAATAGATGATGATGTAGGATCCCTTGAGGCACCATTCAAGGTCACATCTTGTTCCATGGAGTGTTGGGTTTCCTTTACATTGTTACAACAACTCGAGGAAATAGATGCATTTTTATCATGGCAACAAGACATAGCAAGCATATCATCATGGCATTTAGTCAAGCAATTTCTACATGATATGCAAGGACTATCAACACAAGCATGTGAAGCATTTAGAGTGCTTGAAGTGTTAAAGTCCAAAGATGGAGCATTGCAATAAGATAGCGATGAAGGATCATCAATAATGAGCCCACTATCATCATTGCAATGACCAACACTACTCACCATATCATTACCTTGTGGCAAACCACATGTAGGTGAAGTAGAAGAAGTTGAGAAGACAACACGACCGGAGGTGGAGGGAGAACAATCATCCCCACAAATCTTGGACACACCATATTTGTCTTGAAGCTTTGTCCACAACTCATGAGCATCCCGAAACGGCATGAGTTGAAATATAACTACATTGCTCAAAGCATCAAAAAGCACATTAGAAGCTTGAGCATTGAGATAAGAGTTTTTCTCATCCTCTAAAGATATGTGTTGAGAATCCTTTGGAGGAGAAAAACCCATATCTACAATTCGCTCCAAATTTGGGTCCATGACCCTAAAGAGATTAAGCATGCGAATTACCCAAACATCAAAATTTGTGCCATTGAAACTAAGAGTGTCAGAGAATCCTAATCCCCTAGTCGACATCTTTACTCTCTAGGCGGTTAAGCCTAATAACGAGAGACGAGGCTCTGATACCAATTGAAAGATCGTGGATGTCGCCTAGAGGGGGGGGGGGGGTGAATAGGCGCTTTAAAATAATTACGGTTTAGGCTTGAACAAATGCGGAATAAAACTAGCGTTTAATTTGACAAGCACAAAACCTAAATCGACTAGGCTCACCTATGTGCACCAACAACTTATGCTAAGCAAGATAAACAACTAAGTGATAGCAAGATATATAACTAGAAACAATATGGCTATCACAAAGTAAAGTGCATAAGTAAAGGGCTCGGGTAAGAGATAACCGAGGCACGCGGAGACGACGATGTATCCCGAAGTTCACACCCTTGCGGATGCTAATCTCCGTTTGGAGCGGTGTGGAGGCACAATGCTCCCCAACAATGCCACTAGGGCCACCGTATTCTCCTCACGCCCTCGCACAATGCAAGGTGCCGTGATTCCACTAAGGGACCCTTGAGGGCGGTCACCGAACCCGTACAAATGGCAACCCTTGAGGGCGGTCACCGAACCCGTACACTTTGGCAACCCTTGGGGGCGGTCACCGGTACCCGTCAAATTGCTCGGGGCGATCTCCACAACCTAATTGGAGACCCCGACGCTTGCCCGGAGCTTTACACCACAATGATTGAGCTCCGAGGCACCACCAAGCCGTCTAGGGCGCCAAGGCACCCAAGAGGAACAAGCTCTAGGGTGCTCAAACACCCAAGAGTAATAAGCTTCTCAACTACTAACTTCCACGTATCACCGTGGAGAACTCAAACCGATGCAACTAATGCAATGGCGAGAACACACCAAGTGCACAAGTCCCTCTCCCTCAAATCCCACCAAAGCAACAAAAGCTATGGAGGAAAGTGAGAGGAAGAACAAGGAGAACACCAAGAACTCCAAGATCTAGACCCACAAGGTTTCCCTCACATAGAGGAGAAAGTGATTGGTGGAAAGATGGATCTAGATCTCCTCTCTCTATTCCCTCAAGAAGGAGCAAGAATTATTGGAGGGATGGAGAGATAGCAAAGCTCTAGAAGGTCAACAATGGAGGAGAGAGAGCTGCAAGGGGATAAAAGAACCGTTGGGGAAGAAGACCCCTTTTATAGGGCGACCCCAAATCCAACCGTTACCTGTGCTGGACGCGTACGAGCGGTACTACCGCTCCTGTGAGCGGTACTACCGCTTAAGCGGTAGTTCCAGCCAGCAGCAGGCAACAACAAGGAACTGGAGCGGTAGTGCCGCACCAAGCGGTACTACCGTCCACCCAAGCGGTACTACCGCTAAACCGAAACGAGCAACAGAAACTTGCACACTCTGCGAAACACAAGCGGTAGAGCAGCGGTAGTGCAGGGCGGAAGTACCGCACCAAGCGGTACTACTGCCCAGCAGAGCGGTACTACCGCACTACAGCCGCACTACTACCGTTTAACAGAAAACGGCAACAGAGACGTGCACAGAAGGAAACCCCGCAAGCGGTAGTGGCGGCGGTAGTAAGGGCGGTAGTACCGCCAGAGCGGTATTACCGTGCTACTACCGCTCTACTACCGTGAATGGCAAACTGGCAACAGAGAGTTGCACGCTCGGGGAAACCCCAAGCGGTAGTGCCACGGAAGTACCAGCGGTACTACCGCATAAGCGGTACTACCGTGGGCACCAGCGGTACTACCGCTTGCAAGCTACTGAAAATCCACAGAAAACAGAGGATACAAATAAAACCAGAACTGCCATAACTTCTGCAAATGAGCTCTGAATTGAGCAAACTCAAGCTTGTTGGATAGAAGACAACGAGTACTATCCAAACAGTGACTGGTTATAATAAGAAGTGGCAGGGGAGATATGCCTAACAAATAGAGATGAGAAACCTCTATGAAACCTCAATGAAACCTCTAAGAAAGAAGACCCGGCATAAACTCCAACATCGAAAACATCATAGAAGATGCATATATGAACTCCGTTTTCGATGAACTCGAGCTTGTCATGAATATGACCATAAGCTCAAAGACTCACAAAGAGAAACACCAAACACGAACCAAGAAAGATGATGCAAGGATGCAATGGTTTGAGCTCTCGACGAATGATACGATAAAGCTACTCACTTGAGAGCCCCCCTTGATAGTACGGCTATCGATCCTATAACCCGGTCTCCCAACTACTACCATGAGACCGGTAAAATAGAAAACCTATCAAGGGCAAACCTTTGCCTTGCGCATAGTCCACTTGAGCTAGATGATGACGATCTTGACCTCCTCAAGTTGGATCACCTTTCTTGATTGCGCCGGCTCGATGAAGACTAGTTGATTGCTCCCCCATACTCCACTATGGGTGAGCCACTCTTCGGCACATCTTCACAAGTCCATTGTCACCACAATGGACGGCAAGCTTCAAGCATGTGATCTCTTCGTGATGCTCCACTTGAACTTGCACACCGCAATGTTGATGACGATCACCACTTGATGTCATACTCCATGGGTTGAATGAGATCTTCCTCTTGACGCAAGCCCATGGAAACATACCTAACCCCACATAGAACTCTCGCATAGAACATGGGTTAGTACACAAAGCGTAATGGACAATGCTTACCATACCGTGAGATCACTTGATCCCACTCGGTACATCTTCTACGCTTTGTGTGTTGATCAACATGACCAATCTTTGGATAACTCCATGAATAACCTTGGTCAACACATATTCTTCTTCTAATAACCTTGAAACCAACAAATGGTCTTCAAGCAATGCCTATGGACAAACCCTTCAAATATAACTCAAGGCAACCATTAGTCCATAGAGATTGTCATCAATTACCAAAACCAAACATGGGGGCAGCACATGTTCTTTCAATCTCCCCCATTTTGGTAATTGATGACAATCACTTTCAAGAGAGTTTATATAAGGAATTAAGCATCACCATGCAAAGCAACAACTAATAATGCAAGAGCATGTGATGCAAATGCTTAGGAACAAAACCAAAGCAAGCATGAAGAAATAGCTCTCTAAACTTTTCCACAAAACTCTCTAAACTTCTCCCCCATTGGCATCGATTGCCAAAATGGGCGAAAAGCTTAGAAGGCCAACATAATATGTGTTCCTCCATAAATTGTGTATTTCTCAAAATATGAGTGGAATACAATACACATATCCAATGAAGAATAGTTGGAGGAAGACAAACTATATTGAGGAACCAAAGATTGCAAGAAGGATGATATGGCACAAAGACATACCAAAGAGAGAAGCAAGCAATCTAAGGATACCAAATGGACCAATCAATCAAATGATCCGACGAGCCACACGAATAACAAATATTATGAAATGAGCAAAGGAGTGTTCTAAAGAACATAGAGAAGCTCCCCATGATTTGTGCAATATTTAGTTTAGTATTTGGATACAACGTGCACAAAATAGGATCATCACTCCCCCAAAATCAATAGAAACTCACAACAAGTGCAAGTGAGTATATAGGAAACTAGGCCTAGCACTTGCAACAAACACAAGATTGAGCAATATGAAAGAGAGGCAACTTAGGAATAGGCTCAACCAAAAAGATGTGTGTGAGTCATGGCAAAGCACTTGAGAAGACTAACATAAGGATGAGCATTAAGCATCAACATAGTCTTGGAAAAAGGAGATACAAGGTGCAAGACACGTCCTTCCCACACACAACTAGCAAATGGGTTCACAGGCTCACTAAAAAGCAAAATAACAACAAAGCCTGTGATAACCCATGGCGAAGATAGAGAATGAAAGCTTTGTCAAGAGGAGGGATACCAATTGACATGGCGAAAGCCTCGTCAAGACAAGCATGAAGAAAACAATCTTCACCACAAAAGAGTGCAACAAGATGCAAGGATATAAGATCCGCACTCAAGACAAACGATTTCACGGAGCCACCAAAGAAATAATACAAGAAAGACAAGGTGGTCGTGAAAGGAAGGATATCATCTAGAGACGTAATTTCTCTCAAGTGTATAAGGTTCTAGGTAGATGAAAATCATGATGATATCAATCCACAAAGAAGGATATACACACGAAATAGTTACAACACGAAGGAACAAGATATCCGAAAGGAAGTCATAAATATACCAATAAGATCTTTGTTGAAAGCATAGCACTTGGCTTAATATTGTCTTATTGTATGTCAATGAACTCCACACACACACACTCATCAAAGACATCACAACTCGCAACAAGAGATCATTGTTGGGATGCTTTGAGAAAGGAAACAAGTATCACTAGAACGGATCAAGAAAATCATGCCATGATGCGACCTACACAAGGTTGAATGCAAGAAATGTATGCATGAAGTTGATACTTGTTACCGAGATAGTGGGACCAAAGAGTTAGAGAACCAACAGTACATAGGACAAACTCCACATAAATATGTGCATATAGAAATGAAATTGAATTTCATGCACATCTCATCCAATTTGAGACTTGGTGGAGTTTCCCCTATATATTGGGTCAAAGAAAGAAAGCATGCCAAAGGAAATACATAAAGTAAATATGCATGCACAAGACTTTCAAGGACCAAAGGGAGATACAATTTGGGCAAAACACCAAGTAAACCAAGAAGGCAACCAAAAGATTGACACGACATAAGGTTGTCCAAATTATATCAAAGAACCAACTCAACTCATGATTTAAGACAATTAGAGATCAACACATGAGAAGAGATGCCAATTGAAACCAAACCAAATCAACACATGATTTGATAAGATACCAATTGAAAAGATACCAAGTGAAGAAATAATCACTTGAAGGATACCAAATAAAAGATACAACAAGGAATGAAATACCAATGAAACACAACAATTGAAAGATATGAAATAAAGAGATATCAAACTCCCAGAAGAGAGCAAGGTTCCAACAAAACAAACCAAACCCTCTACAAATTTCATGATGGCACAAAGTACCAAAAAGAAACGGCATGCCTTCCACCAACACACACTTGATAAGGATCACAAGATGAGTGTTCTAAAGAAAATAGGATAGCTCCCCCAAGCGTTGTGCATTATAGAGAATTTGCATTTGAATACAAAATGTACAAGATGGGATCACCACTTTCACTATATCTAGAAAAACACTAGACAAGATCAAGAAAATAACAAGATCCACAAGTGGTATGGAAGACAATGGGAGTAAAACACACCACAAATCCTTGGCAATAAATACGGCAAATAAGCACAAGCCAATGTGAAGATGATTTAACAATTTCTACCACAAACAAGAATACCAATTGTACAAGTACAAGAAGTATTTGGAATGAATTTCCGGTGGTAGATTGTAAAGAAAGCCAACATCATCTTCACACCAAACACATAAATAAATTGCAACTTGTAGAGCTAACATGCCACCTAGGAACAAGATAATCTATAATATCAACTCTAAGTGGCACGACCTCAATTGTACACATTTTCTAGGCTTGTAATATACACATAGCATATTACTCCCCCATAATGTGATAATCCATATTTAACAAGTGGCAAACAAAAAACCAACTAGAGATGATTAATGGACACTTTAGAATTTGAATTTCTCATGAAAAAGACATACCACATAGAGACTAGATAATCTTGCAATATCAATACTAAGTGGTATTCCTCATGTTCACTCATTTTAGGATTGTGAAGTGCCCAAGGCACATCACTCCCCCAAAATGGGATGATCCATTAATCTCTCACAAGAGCCAACTAAGATACAAACAAGATGCGAAAAGGCTCAACACAACACTCACGCATACATGATGTGCAAACCAACATACACATACTTGATTACTCAAGACAAGCAAATTGGAAGCACAACATATACAAACACATGCAAGGTACACAACCAAACATGCAAAGGGGCAAGTAACTTTCAATGTAAACAATTTAAGTACAAGTTACCGCAAGGAGGCACATTGGATATAAGATAGAAACTTGAAAATCCAATGACTTGGCTTGAGACAATATGAATGATGAAGTCCCCTTAATTCTTCATAATATAGCCAAGTCTCCAATGCCCTCCAACAACACCTATTGATCAAGTTTGAGCTTGTTGGTCCCCAACCAAGTTGGGTCCTAAGAGGTTAGTCACAATAGGCTTGGCTACCCAAATGGTTCTTTTCTTGACACCACTTTGAGTACCAACTAACTTGGCAAACACATTGCCAACCTTATCCTTCCCAAGAGAATAGATATCATCAATTAGAATAGGGTTGGATAAGGTACCATTCGTGCATGAAGAAGCAAAGTGACCCTTCTTCCGACATAAGTAGCAACATTTACCCTTTACTTTCTTCTCAATTGATTTCTCAACTTGAGGAGCGTTGACTTGGGTCTTCTTGGGAAGTGGCCTTTCTTCAACTTGACGTTGGGCATGGGATTGAACTTGTGGCCGCTTCCCTTGTTGCTTGTCACTATGGGGCTTCTTCTTCAATGGGCAAGATCTAACATGGTGCCCTTCTATCTTGCACTTGAAGCAAACAATCTTGGCCGAATTCTTGACTTGTTCTTGGCCCTTCTTATTGTTGCTCTTGGACTTCTTCTTCTTATTGGAGTTGAATCCAAGTCCACCTTTGTCATTGGGGGATTTTTGCACACTCAAAATATTCTTGAGTGTGGACTTCCCTTCATGACTCTTTTCCAAGTTTTTCTTCAAAGAAGTGACTTGGGCCTTGAGCTCTTTGATTTCCTCTACATGGTTAGTATCAACACAAGTACTAGAGGAAGTATAAGCATCATTGTTAGAGCAACAAGGCAAGGAAAGTAATTCATCACAAGATGTACCAATGTTATGCATAGAAGAATTACGAGGACTAGCACATGTCAATAAAGCATTTTTACTAGATGTAGTGCTAAGGTCCACATGAGGCTCACTAGATGTTACCTTAGTAGTACAAGCCTCATGAACTATCTTTAGCACATCATGGGATACTAGAAGATCACCATGAGAGCTCGAGAGCTTTTCATGACTTTCTTCCAATTTCCCATAATTGCTAGATAGCAACTCAAGTTGAGCCTTTAGCTCAACATTCTCCTTCAAAATGGATGCTTCACAAGAAATAGAGTTAGTAACACAAGCATCATCATTAACAACAAGAGGAGAAGGCAACTTGGCAAGCTCTTTAGCATATGAAGCTTGAAGTTGAGCATGAGACTCGGTGAGTTCAATGAGCGAACTCTTAATGACCCTTGAGCCATTTTCGAGGTGCTCAAAGTCCTCAAGGAGTTTAGCATGTGCAAATTCAAGCTTATCATTTTTAGTTCTAAAATCATTAGCCACCTCGAGAGCTCTATCATGGGATTCCTTTAATCTAGATAATTCTAGAGCAAAGGTCTCCTCAAGAGATTCCTTGGTGGTATGTTCAAGTTCAAGAGCTTGAGATAGCTCCGCGATCTCATTAGCGTAATCACGCTCATGACTTTCCATTTTCTCAATGGTGGCCTCATGCTCCTCGAGATGAGATTCCAACTCCTCCATATATTTCTTGCCCTCAATGGCAATAGTCATGATTTCAAGGAAGTTAGAACAAGCAATTTTATTCTTATGAAGAGCTTTAAAAATCATTTCACCCTTAATATTTAAGGATGCAACATTAACATTCTCTTCATCATTATCCTCATCATCATTAGCATCAACATCATCATCAAGAGACATATTGGGGTTCAAAGGAGGAGATACCTTTGAAGCCTTAGCCGTAAGGCAAAAAGCAATAGATGATGATGTAGGATCCCTTGAGGCACCATTCAAGGTCACATCTTGTTCCATGGAGTGTTGGGTTTCCTTTACATTGTTACAACAACTCGAGGAAATAGATGCATTTTTATCATGGCAACAAGACATAGCAAGCATATCATCATGGCATTTAGTCAAGCAATTTCTACATGATATGCAAGGACTATCAACACAAGCATGTGAAGCATTTAGAGTGCTTGAAGTGTTAAAGTCCAAAGATGGAGCATTGCAATAAGATAGCGATGAAGGATCATCAATAATGAGCCCACTATCATCATTGCAATGACCAACACTACTCACCATATCATTACCTTGTGGCAAACCACATGTAGGTGAAGTAGAAGAAGTTGAGAAGACAACACGACCGGAGGTGGAGGGAGAACAATCATCCCCACAAATCTTGGACACACCATATTTGTCTTGAAGCTTTGTCCACAACTCATGAGCATCCCGAAACGGCATGAGTTGAAATATAACTACATTGCTCAAAGCATCAAAAAGCACATTAGAAGCTTGAGCATTGAGATAAGAGTTTTTCTCATCCTCTAAAGATATGTGTTGAGAATCCTTTGGAGGAGAAAAACCCATATCTACAATTCGCTCCAAATTTGGGTCCATGACCCTAAAGAGATTAAGCATGCGAATTACCCAAACATCAAAATTTGTGCCATTGAAACTAAGAGTGTCAGAGAATCCTAATCCCCTAGTCGACATCTTTACTCTCTAGGCGGTTAAGCCTAATAACGAGAGACGAGGCTCTGATACCAATTGAAAGATCGTGGATGTCGCCTAGAGGGGGGGGGGTGAATAGGCGCTTTAAAATAATTACGGTTTAGGCTTGAACAAATGCGGAATAAAACTAGCGTTTAATTTGACAAGCACAAAACCTAAATCGACTAGGCTCACCTATGTGCACCAACAACTTATGCTAAGCAAGATAAACAACTAAGTGATAGCAAGATATATAACTAGAAACAATATGGCTATCACAAAGTAAAGTGCATAAGTAAAGGGCTCGGGTAAGAGATAACCGAGGCACGCGGAGACGACGATGTATCCCGAAGTTCACACCCTTGCGGATGCTAATCTCCGTTTGGAGCGGTGTGGAGGCACAATGCTCCCCAACAATGCCACTAGGGCCACCGTATTCTCCTCACGCCCTCGCACAATGCAAGGTGCCGTGATTCCACTAAGGGACCCTTGAGGGCGGTCACCGAACCCGTACAAATGGCAACCCTTGAGGGCGGTCACCGAACCCGTACACTTTGGCAACCCTTGGGGGCGGTCACCGGTACCCGTCAAATTGCTCGGGGCGATCTCCACAACCTAATTGGAGACCCCGACGCTTGCCCGGAGCTTTACACCACAATGATTGAGCTCCGAGGCACCACCAAGCCGTCTAGGGCGCCAAGGCACCCAAGAGGAACAAGCTCTAGGGTGCTCAAACACCCAAGAGTAATAAGCTTCTCAACTACTAACTTCCACGTATCACCGTGGAGAACTCAAACCGATGCAACTAATGCAATGGCGAGAACACACCAAGTGCACAAGTCCCTCTCCCTCAAATCCCACCAAAGCAACAAAAGCTATGGAGGAAAGTGAGAGGAAGAACAAGGAGAACACCAAGAACTCCAAGATCTAGATCCACAAGGTTTCCCTCACATAGAGGAGAAAGTGATTGGTGGAAAGATGGATCTAGATCTCCTCTCTCTATTCCCTCAAGAAGGAGCAAGAATTATTGGAGGGATGGAGAGATAGCAAAGCTCTAGAAGGTCAACAATGGAGGAGAGAGAGCTGCAAGGGGATAAAAGAACCGTTGGGGAAGAAGACCCCTTTTATAGGGCGACCCCAAATCCAACCGTTACCTGTGCTGGACGCGTACGAGCGGTACTACCGCTCCTGTGAGCGGTACTACCGCTTAAGCGGTAGTTCCAGCCAGCAGCAGGCAACAACAAGGAACTGGAGCGGTAGTGCCGCACCAAGCGGTACTACCGTCCACCCAAGCGGTACTACCGCTAAACCGAAACGAGCAACAGAAACTTGCACACTCTGCGAAACACAAGCGGTAGAGCAGCGGTAGTGCAGGGCGGAAGTACCGCACCAAGCGGTACTACTGCCCAGCAGAGCGGTACTACCGCACTACAGCCGCACTACTACCGTTTAACAGAAAACGGCAACAGAGACGTGCACAGAAGGAAACCCCGCAAGCGGTAGTGGCGGCGGTAGTAAGGGCGGTAGTACCGCCAGAGCGGTATTACCGTGCTACTACCGCTCTACTACCGTGAATGGCAAACTGGCAACAGAGAGTTGCACGCTCGGGGAAACCCCAAGCGGTAGTGCCACGGAAGTACCAGCGGTACTACCGCATAAGCGGTACTACCGTGGGCACCAGCGGTACTACCGCTTGCAAGCTACTGAAAATCCACAGAAAACAGAGGATACAAATAAAACCAGAACTGCCATAACTTCTGCAAATGAGCTCTGAATTGAGCAAACTCAAGCTTGTTGGATAGAAGACAACGAGTACTATCCAAACAGTGACTGGTTATAATAAGAAGTGGCAGGGGAGATATGCCTAACAAATAGAGATGAGAAACCTCTATGAAACCTCAATGAAACCTCTAAGAAAGAAGACCCGGCATAAACTCCAACATCGAAAACATCATAGAAGATGCATATATGAACTCCGTTTTCGATGAACTCGAGCTTGTCATGAATATGACCATAAGCTCAAAGACTCACAAAGAGAAACACCAAACACGAACCAAGAAAGATGATGCAAGGATGCAATGGTTTGAGCTCTCGACGAATGATACGATAAAGCTACTCACTTGAGATCCCCCCTTGATAGTACGGCTATCGATCCTATAACCCGGTCTCCCAACTACTACCATGAGACCGGTAAAATAGAAAACCTATCAAGGGCAAACCTTTGCCTTGCGCATAGTCCACTTGAGCTAGATGATGACGATCTTGACCTCCTCAAGTTGGATCACCTTTCTTGATTGCGCCGGCTCGATGAAGACTAGTTGATTGCTCCCCCATACTCCACTATGGGTGAGCCACTCTTCGGCACATCTTCACAAGTCCATTGTCACCACAATGGACGGCAAGCTTCAAGCATGTGATCTCTTCGTGATGCTCCACTTGAACTTGCACACCGCAATGTTGATGACGATCACCACTTGATGTCATACTCCATGGGTTGAATGAGATCTTCCTCTTGACGCAAGCCCATGGAAACATACCTAACCCCACATAGAACTCTCGCATAGAACATGGGTTAGTACACAAAGCGTAATGGACAATGCTTACCATACCGTGAGATCACTTGATCCCACTCGGTACATCTTCTACGCTTTGTGTGTTGATCAACATGACCAATCTTTGGATAACTCCATGAATAACCTTGGTCAACACATATTCTTCTTCTAATAACCTTGAAACCAACAAATGGTCTTCAAGCAATGCCTATGGACAAACCCTTCAAATATAACTCAAGGCAACCATTAGTCCATAGAGATTGTCATCAATTACCAAAACCAAACATGGGGGCAGCACATGTTCTTTCAATCTCCCCCATTTTGGTAATTGATGACAATCACTTTCAAGAGAGTTTATATAAGGAATTAAGCATCACCATGCAAAGCAACAACTAATAATGCAAGAGCATGTGATGCAAATGCTTAGGAACAAAACCAAAGCAAGCATGAAGAAATAGCTCTCTAAACTTTTCCACAAAACTCTCTAAACTTCTCCCCCATTGGCATCGATTGCCAAAATGGGCGAAAAGCTTAGAAGGCCAACATAATATGTGTTCCTCCATAAATTGTGTATTTCTCAAAATATGAGTGGAATACAATACACATATCCAATGAAGAATAGTTGGAGGAAGACAAACTATATTGAGGAACCAAAGATTGCAAGAAGGATGATATGGCACAAAGACATACCAAAGAGAGAAGCAAGCAATCTAAGGATACCAAATGGACCAATCAATCAAATGATCCGACGAGCCACACGAATAACAAATATTATGAAATGAGCAAAGGAGTGTTCTAAAGAACATAGAGAAGCTCCCCATGATTTGTGCAATATTTAGTTTAGTATTTGGATACAACGTGCACAAAATAGGATCATCACTCCCCCAAAATCAATAGAAACTCACAACAAGTGCAAGTGGGTATATAGGAAACTAGGCCTAGCACTTGCAACAAACACAAGATTGAGCAATATGAAAGAGAGGCAACTTAGGAATAGGCTCAACCAAAAAGATGTGTGTGAGTCATGGCAAAGCACTTGAGAAGACTAACATAAGGATGAGCATTAAGCATCAACATAGTCTTGGAAAAAGGAGATACAAGGTGCAAGACACGTCCTTCCCACACACAACTAGCAAATGGGTTCACAGGCTCACTAAAAAGCAAAATAACAACAAAGCCTGTGATAACCCATGGCGAAGATAGAGAATGAAAGCTTTGTCAAGAGGAGGGATACCAATTGACATGGCGAAAGCCTCGTCAAGACAAGCATGAAGAAAACAATCTTCACCACAAAAGAGTGCAACAAGATGCAAGGATATAAGATCCGCACTCAAGACAAACGATTTCACGGAGCCACCAAAGAAATAATACAAGAAAGACAAGGTGGTCGTGAAAGGAAGGATATCATCTAGAGACGTAATTTCTCTCAAGTGTATAAGGTTCTAGGTAGATGAAAATCATGATGATATCAATCCACAAAGAAGGATATACACACGAAATAGTTACAACACGAAGGAACAAGATATCCGAAAGGAAGTCATAAATATACCAATAAGATCTTTGTTGAAAGCATAGCACTTGGCTTAATATTGTCTTAT
The DNA here is from genome assembly GCA_039707655.1 of Elymus sibiricus. Taxonomy (NCBI): domain Eukaryota; kingdom Viridiplantae; phylum Streptophyta; class Magnoliopsida; order Poales; family Poaceae; genus Elymus; species Elymus sibiricus. Next base: position 259,216,589 of record CM077676.1, read on the forward strand.
TGTATGTCAATGAACTCCACACACACACACTCATCAAAGACATCACAACTCGCAACAAGAGATCATTGTTGGGATGCTTTGAGAAAGGAAACAAGTATCACTAGAACGGATCAAGAAAATCATGCCATGATGCGACCTACACAAGGTTGAATGCAAGAAATGTATGCATGAAGTTGATACTTGTTACCGAGATAGTGGGACCAAAGAGTTAGAGAACCAACAGTACATAGGACAAACTCCACATAAATATGTGCATATAGAAATGAAATTGAATTTCATGCACATCTCATCCAATTTGAGACTTGGTGGAGTTTCCCCTATATATTGGGTCAAAGAAAGAAAGCATGCCAAAGGAAATACATAAAGTAAATATGCATGCACAAGACTTTCAAGGACCAAAGGGAGATACAATTTGGGCAAAACACCAAGTAAACCAAGAAGGCAACCAAAAGATTGACACGACATAAGGTTGTCCAAATTATATCAAAGAACCAACTCAACTCATGATTTAAGACAATTAGAGATCAACACATGAGAAGAGATGCCAATTGAAACCAAACCAAATCAACACATGATTTGATAAGATACCAATTGAAAAGATACCAAGTGAAGAAATAATCACTTGAAGGATACCAAATAAAAGATACAACAAGGAATGAAATACCAATGAAACACAACAATTGAAAGATATGAAATAAAGAGATATCAAACTCCCAGAAGAGAGCAAGGTTCCAACAAAACAAACCAAACCCTCTACAAATTTCATGATGGCACAAAGTACCAAAAAGAAACGGCATGCCTTCCACCAACACACACTTGATAAGGATCACAAGATGAGTGTTCTAAAGAAAATAGGATAGCTCCCCCAAGCGTTGTGCATTATAGAGAATTTGCATTTGAATACAAAATGTACAAGATGGGATCACCACTTTCACTATATCTAGAAAAACACTAGACAAGATCAAGAAAATAACAAGATCCACAAGTGGTATGGAAGACAATGGGAGTAAAACACACCACAAATCCTTGGCAATAAATACGGCAAATAAGAACAAGCCAATGTGAAGATGATTTAACAATTTCTACCACAAACAAGAATACCAATTGTACAAGTACAAGAAGTATTTGGAATGAATTTCCGGTGGTAGATTGTAAAGAAAGCCAACATCATCTTCACACCAAACACATAAATAAATTGCAACTTGTAGAGCTAACATGCCACCTAGGAACAAGATAATCTATAATATCAACTCTAAGTGGCACGACCTCAATTGTACACATTTTCTAGGCTTGTAATATACACATAGCATATTACTCCCCCATAATGTGATAATCCATATTTAACAAGTGGCAAACAAAAAACCAACTAGAGATGATTAATGGACACTTTAGAATTTGAATTTCTCATGAAAAAGACATACCACATAGAGACTAGATAATCTTGCAATATCAATACTAAGTGGTATTCCTCATGTTCACTCATTTTAGGATTGTGAAGTGCCCAAGGCACATCACTCCCCCAAAATGGGATGATCCATTAATCTCTCACAAGAGCCAACTAAGATACAAACAAGATGCGAAAAGGCTCAACACAACACTCACGCATACATGATGTGCAAACCAACATACACATACTTGATTACTCAAGACAAGCAAATTGGAAGCACAACATATACAAACACATGCAAGGTACACAACCAAACATGCAAAGGGGCAAGTAACTTTCAATGTAAACAATTTAAGTACAAGTTACCGCAAGGAGGCACATTGGATATAAGATAGAAACTTGAAAATCCAATGACTTGGCTTGAGACAATATGAATGATGAAGTCCCCTTAATTCTTCATAATATAGCCAAGTCTCCAATGCCCTCCAACAACACCTATTGATCAAGTTTGAGCTTGTTGGTCCCCAACCAAGTTGGGTCCTAAGAGGTTAGTCACAATAGGCTTGGCTACCCAAATGGTTCTTTTCTTGACACCACTTTGAGTACCAACTAACTTGGCAAACACATTGCCAACCTTATCCTTCCCAAGAGAATAGATATCATCAATTAGAATAGGGTTGGATAAGGTACCATTCGTGCATGAAGAAGCAAAGTGACCCTTCTTCCGACATAAGTAGCAACATTTACCCTTTACTTTCTTCTCAATTGATTTCTCAACTTGAGGAGCGTTGACTTGGGTCTTCTTGGGAAGTGGCCTTTCTTCAACTTGACGTTGGGCATGGGATTGAACTTGTGGCCGCTTCCCTTGTTGCTTGTCACTATGGGGCTTCTTCTTCAATGGGCAAGATCTAACATGGTGCCCTTCTATCTTGCACTTGAAGCAAACAATCTTGGCCGAATTCTTGACTTGTTCTTGGCCCTTCTTATTGTTGCTCTTGGACTTCTTCTTCTTATTGGAGTTGAATCCAAGTCCACCTTTGTCATTGGGGGATTTTTGCACACTCAAAATATTCTTGAGTGTGGACTTCCCTTCATGACTCTTTTCCAAGTTTTTCTTCAAAGAAGTGACTTGGGCCTTGAGCTCTTTGATTTCCTCTACATGGTTAGTATCAACACAAGTACTAGAGGAAGTATAAGCATCATTGTTAGAGCAACAAGGCAAGGAAAGTAATTCATCACAAGATGTACCAATGTTATGCATAGAAGAATTACGAGGACTAGCACATGTCAATAAAGCATTTTTACTAGATGTAGTGCTAAGGTCCACATGAGGCTCACTAGATGTTACCTTAGTAGTACAAGCCTCATGAACTATCTTTAGCACATCATGGGATACTAGAAGATCACCATGAGAGCTCGAGAGCTTTTCATGACTTTCTTCCAATTTCCCATAATTGCTAGATAGCAACTCAAGTTGAGCCTTTAGCTCAACATTCTCCTTCAAAATGGATGCTTCACAAGAAATAGAGTTAGTAACACAAGCATCATCATTAACAACAAGAGGAGAAGGCAACTTGGCAAGCTCTTTAGCATATGAAGCTTGAAGTTGAGCATGAGACTCGGTGAGTTCAATGAGCGAACTCTTAATGACCCTTGAGCCATTTTCGAGGTGCTCAAAGTCCTCAAGGAGTTTAGCATGTGCAAATTCAAGCTTATCATTTTTAGTTCTAAAATCATTAGCCACCTCGAGAGCTCTATCATGGGATTCCTTTAATCTAGATAATTCTAGAGCAAAGGTCTCCTCAAGAGATTCCTTGGTGGTATGTTCAAGTTCAAGAGCTTGAGATAGCTCCGCGATCTCATTAGCGTAATCACGCTCATGACTTTCCATTTTCTCAATGGTGGCCTCATGCTCCTCGAGATGAGATTCCAACTCCTCCATATATTTCTTGCCCTCAATGGCAATAGTCATGATTTCAAGGAAGTTAGAACAAGCAATTTTATTCTTATGAAGAGCTTTAAAAATCATTTCACCCTTAATATTTAAGGATGCAACATTAACATTCTCTTCATCATTATCCTCATCATCATTAGCATCAACATCATCATCAAGAGACATATTGGGGTTCAAAGGAGGAGATACCTTTGAAGCCTTAGCCGTAAGGCAAAAAGCAATAGATGATGATGTAGGATCCCTTGAGGCACCATTCAAGGTCACATCTTGTTCCATGGAGTGTTGGGTTTCCTTTACATTGTTACAACAACTCGAGGAAATAGATGCATTTTTATCATGGCAACAAGACATAGCAAGCATATCATCATGGCATTTAGTCAAGCAATTTCTACATGATATGCAAGGACTATCAACACAAGCATGTGAAGCATTTAGAGTGCTTGAAGTGTTAAAGTCCAAAGATGGAGCATTGCAATAAGATAGCGATGAAGGATCATCAATAATGAGCCCACTATCATCATTGCAATGACCAACACTACTCACCATATCATTACCTTGTGGCAAACCACATGTAGGTGAAGTAGAAGAAGTTGAGAAGACAACACGACCGGAGGTGGAGGGAGAACAATCATCCCCACAAATCTTGGACACACCATATTTGTCTTGAAGCTTTGTCCACAACTCATGAGCATCCCGAAACGGCATGAGTTGAAATATAACTACATTGCTCAAAGCATCAAAAAGCACATTAGAAGCTTGAGCATTGAGATAAGAGTTTTTCTCATCCTCTAAAGATATGTGTTGAGAATCCTTTGGAGGAGAAAAACCCATATCTACAATTCGCTCCAAATTTGGGTCCATGACCCTAAAGAGATTAAGCATGCGAATTACCCAAACATCAAAATTTGTGCCATTGAAACTAAGAGTGTCAGAGAATCCTAATCCCCTAGTCGACATCTTTACTCTCTAGGCGGTTAAGCCTAATAACGAGAGACGAGGCTCTGATACCAATTGAAAGATCGTGGATGTCGCCTAGAGGGGGGGGGGGGTGAATAGGCGCTTTAAAATAATTACGGTTTAGGCTTGAACAAATGCGGAATAAAACTAGCGTTTAATTTGACAAGCACAAAACCTAAATCGACTAGGCTCACCTATGTGCACCAACAACTTATGCTAAGCAAGATAAACAACTAAGTGATAGCAAGATATATAACTAGAAACAATATGGCTATCACAAAGTAAAGTGCATAAGTAAAGGGCTCGGGTAAGAGATAACCGAGGCACGCGGAGACGACGATGTATCCCGAAGTTCACACCCTTGCGGATGCTAATCTCCGTTTGGAGCGGTGTGGAGGCACAATGCTCCCCAACAATGCCACTAGGGCCACCGTATTCTCCTCACGCCCTCGCACAATGCAAGGTGCCGTGATTCCACTAAGGGACCCTTGAGGGCGGTCACCGAACCCGTACAAATGGCAACCCTTGAGGGCGGTCACCGAACCCGTACACTTTGGCAACCCTTGGGGGCGGTCACCGGTACCCGTCAAATTGCTCGGGGCGATCTCCACAACCTAATTGGAGACCCCGACGCTTGCCCGGAGCTTTACACCACAATGATTGAGCTCCGAGGCACCACCAAGCCGTCTAGGGCGCCAAGGCACCCAAGAGGAACAAGCTCTAGGGTGCTCAAACACCCAAGAGTAATAAGCTTCTCAACTACTAACTTCCACGTATCACCGTGGAGAACTCAAACCGATGCAACTAATGCAATGGCGAGAACACACCAAGTGCACAAGTCCCTCTCCCTCAAATCCCACCAAAGCAACAAAAGCTATGGAGGAAAGTGAGAGGAAGAACAAGGAGAACACCAAGAACTCCAAGATCTAGATCCACAAGGTTTCCCTCACATAGAGGAGAAAGTGATTGGTGGAAAGATGGATCTAGATCTCCTCTCTCTATTCCCTCAAGAAGGAGCAAGAATTATTGGAGGGATGGAGAGATAGCAAAGCTCTAGAAGGTCAACAATGGAGGAGAGAGAGCTGCAAGGGGATAAAAGAACCGTTGGGGAAGAAGACCCCTTTTATAGGGCGACCCCAAATCCAACCGTTACCTGTGCTGGACGCGTACGAGCGGTACTACCGCTCCTGTGAGCGGTACTACCGCTTAAGCGGTAGTTCCAGCCAGCAGCAGGCAACAACAAGGAACTGGAGCGGTAGTGCCGCACCAAGCGGTACTACCGTCCACCCAAGCGGTACTACCGCTAAACCGAAACGAGCAACAGAAACTTGCACACTCTGCGAAACACAAGCGGTAGAGCAGCGGTAGTGCAGGGCGGAAGTACCGCACCAAGCGGTACTACTGCCCAGCAGAGCGGTACTACCGCACTACAGCCGCACTACTACCGTTTAACAGAAAACGGCAACAGAGACGTGCACAGAAGGAAACCCCGCAAGCGGTAGTGGCGGCGGTAGTAAGGGCGGTAGTACCGCCAGAGCGGTATTACCGTGCTACTACCGCTCTACTACCGTGAATGGCAAACTGGCAACAGAGAGTTGCACGCTCGGGGAAACCCCAAGCGGTAGTGCCACGGAAGTACCAGCGGTACTACCGCATAAGCGGTACTACCGTGGGCACCAGCGGTACTACCGCTTGCAAGCTACTGAAAATCCACAGAAAACAGAGGATACAAATAAAACCAGAACTGCCATAACTTCTGCAAATGAGCTCTGAATTGAGCAAACTCAAGCTTGTTGGATAGAAGACAACGAGTACTATCCAAACAGTGACTGGTTATAATAAGAAGTGGCAGGGGAGATATGCCTAACAAATAGAGATGAGAAACCTCTATGAAACCTCAATGAAACCTCTAAGAAAGAAGACCCGGCATAAACTCCAACATCGAAAACATCATAGAAGATGCATATATGAACTCCGTTTTCGATGAACTCGAGCTTGTCATGAATATGACCATAAGCTCAAAGACTCACAAAGAGAAACACCAAACACGAACCAAGAAAGATGATGCAAGGATGCAATGGTTTGAGCTCTCGACGAATGATACGATAAAGCTACTCACTTGAGAGCCCCCCTTGATAGTACGGCTATCGATCCTATAACCCGGTCTCCCAACTACTACCATGAGACCGGTAAAATAGAAAACCTATCAAGGGCAAACCTTTGCCTTGCGCATAGTCCACTTGAGCTAGATGATGACGATCTTGACCTCCTCAAGTTGGATCACCTTTCTTGATTGCGCCGGCTCGATGAAGACTAGTTGATTGCTCCCCCATACTCCACTATGGGTGAGCCACTCTTCGGCACATCTTCACAAGTCCATTGTCACCACAATGGACGGCAAGCTTCAAGCATGTGATCTCTTCGTGATGCTCCACTTGAACTTGCACACCGCAATGTTGATGACGATCACCACTTGATGTCATACTCCATGGGTTGAATGAGATCTTCCTCTTGACGCAAGCCCATGGAAACATACCTAACCCCACATAGAACTCTCGCATAGAACATGGGTTAGTACACAAAGCGTAATGGACAATGCTTACCATACCGTGAGATCACTTGATCCCACTCGGTACATCTTCTACGCTTTGTGTGTTGATCAACATGACCAATCTTTGGATAACTCCATGAATAACCTTGGTCAACACATATTCTTCTTCTAATAACCTTGAAACCAACAAATGGTCTTCAAGCAATGCCTATGGACAAACCCTTCAAATATAACTCAAGGCAACCATTAGTCCATAGAGATTGTCATCAATTACCAAAACCAAACATGGGGGCAGCACATGTTCTTTCAATCTCCCCCATTTTGGTAATTGATGACAATCACTTTCAAGAGAGTTTATATAAGGAATTAAGCATCACCATGCAAAGCAACAACTAATAATGCAAGAGCATGTGATGCAAATGCTTAGGAACAAAACCAAAGCAAGCATGAAGAAATAGCTCTCTAAACTTTTCCACAAAACTCTCTAAACTTCTCCCCCATTGGCATCGATTGCCAAAATGGGCGAAAAGCTTAGAAGGCCAACATAATATGTGTTCCTCCATAAATTGTGTATTTCTCAAAATATGAGTGGAATACAATACACATATCCAATGAAGAATAGTTGGAGGAAGACAAACTATATTGAGGAACCAAAGATTGCAAGAAGGATGATATGGCACAAAGACATACCAAAGAGAGAAGCAAGCAATCTAAGGATACCAAATGGACCAATCAATCAAATGATCCGACGAGCCACACGAATAACAAATATTATGAAATGAGCAAAGGAGTGTTCTAAAGAACATAGAGAAGCTCCCCATGATTTGTGCAATATTTAGTTTAGTATTTGGATACAACGTGCACAAAATAGGATCATCACTCCCCCAAAATCAATAGAAACTCACAACAAGTGCAAGTGAGTATATAGGAAACTAGGCCTAGCACTTGCAACAAACACAAGATTGAGCAATATGAAAGAGAGGCAACTTAGGAATAGGCTCAACCAAAAAGATGTGTGTGAGTCATGGCAAAGCACTTGAGAAGACTAACATAAGGATGAGCATTAAGCATCAACATTGTCTTGGAAAAAGGAGATACAAGGTGCAAGACACGTCCTTCCCACACACAACTAGCAAATGGGTTCACAGGCTCACTAAAAAGCAAAATAACAACAAAGCCTGTGATAACCCATGGCGAAGATAGAGAATGAAAGCTTTGTCAAGAGGAGGGATACCAATTGACATGGCGAAAGCCTCGTCAAGACAAGCATGAAGAAAACAATCTTCACCACAAAAGAGTGCAACAAGATGCAAGGATATAAGATCCGCACTCAAGACAAACGATTTCACGGAGCCACCAAAGAAATAATACAAGAAAGACAAGGTGGTCGTGAAAGGAAGGATATCATCTAGAGACGTAATTTCTCTCAAGTGTATAAGGTTCTAGGTAGATGAAAATCATGATGATATCAATCCACAAAGAAGGATATACACACGAAATAGTTACAACACGAAGGAACAAGATATCCGAAAGGAAGTCATAAATATACCAATAAGATCTTTGTTGAAAGCATAGCACTTGGCTTAATATTGTCTTATTGTATGTCAATGAACTCCACACACACACACTCATCAAAGACATCACAACTCGCAACAAGAGATCATTGTTGGGATGCTTTGAGAAAGGAAACAAGTATCACTAGAACGGATCAAGAAAATCATGCCATGATGCGACCTACACAAGGTTGAATGCAAGAAATGTATGCATGAAGTTGATACTTGTTACCGAGATAGTGGGACCAAAGAGTTAGAGAACCAACAGTACATAGGACAAACTCCACATAAATATGTGCATATAGAAATGAAATTGAATTTCATGCACATCTCATCCAATTTGAGACTTGGTGGAGTTTCCCCTATATATTGGGTCAAAGAAAGAAAGCATGCCAAAGGAAATACATAAAGTAAATATGCATGCACAAGACTTTCAAGGACCAAAGGGAGATACAATTTGGGCAAAACACCAAGTAAACCAAGAAGGCAACCAAAAGATTGACACGACATAAGGTTGTCCAAATTATATCAAAGAACCAACTCAACTCATGATTTAAGACAATTAGAGATCAACACATGAGAAGAGATGCCAATTGAAACCAAACCAAATCAACACATGATTTGATAAGATACCAATTGAAAAGATACCAAGTGAAGAAATAATCACTTGAAGGATACCAAATAAAAGATACAACAAGGAATGAAATACCAATGAAACACAACAATTGAAAGATATGAAATAAAGAGATATCAAACTCCCAGAAGAGAGCAAGGTTCCAACAAAACAAACCAAACCCTCTACAAATTTCATGATGGCACAAAGTACCAAAAAGAAACGGCATGCCTTCCACCAACACACACTTGATAAGGATCACAAGATGAGTGTTCTAAAGAAAATAGGATAGCTCCCCCAAGCGTTGTGCATTATAGAGAATTTGCATTTGAATACAAAATGTACAAGATGGGATCACCACTTTCACTATATCTAGAAAAACACTAGACAAGATCAAGAAAATAACAAGATCCACAAGTGGTATGGAAGACAATGGGAGTAAAACACACCACAAATCCTTGGCAATAAATACGGCAAATAAGAACAAGCCAATGTGAAGATGATTTAACAATTTCTACCACAAACAAGAATACCAATTGTACAAGTACAAGAAGTATTTGGAATGAATTTCCGGTGGTAGATTGTAAAGAAAGCCAACATCATCTTCACACCAAACACATAAATAAATTGCAACTTGTAGAGCTAACATGCCACCTAGGAACAAGATAATCTATAATATCAACTCTAAGTGGCACGACCTCAATTGTACACATTTTCTAGGCTTGTAATATACACATAGCATATTACTCCCCCATAATGTGATAATCCATATTTAACAAGTGGCAAACAAAAAACCAACTAGAGATGATTAATGGACACTTTAGAATTTGAATTTCTCATGAAAAAGACATACCACATAGAGACTAGATAATCTTGCAATATCAATACTAAGTGGTATTCCTCATGTTCACTCATTTTAGGATTGTGAAGTGCCCAAGGCACATCACTCCCCCAAAATGGGATGATCCATTAATCTCTCACAAGAGCCAACTAAGATACAAACAAGATGCGAAAAGGCTCAACACAACACTCACGCATACATGATGTGCAAACCAACATACACATACTTGATTACTCAAGACAAGCAAATTGGAAGCACAACATATACAAACACATGCAAGGTACACAACCAAACATGCAAAGGGGCAAGTAACTTTCAATGTAAACAATTTAAGTACAAGTTACCGCAAGGAGGCACATTGGATATAAGATAGAAACTTGAAAATCCAATGACTTGGCTTGAGACAATATGAATGATGAAGTCCCCTTAATTCTTCATAATATAGCCAAGTCTCCAATGCCCTCCAACAACACCTATTGATCAAGTTTGAGCTTGTTGGTCCCCAACCAAGTTGGGTCCTAAGAGGTTAGTCACAATAGGCTTGGCTACCCAAATGGTTCTTTTCTTGACACCACTTTGAGTACCAACTAACTTGGCAAACACATTGCCAACCTTATCCTTCCCAAGAGAATAGATATCATCAATTAGAATAGGGTTGGATAAGGTACCATTCGTGCATGAAGAAGCAAAGTGACCCTTCTTCCGACATAAGTAGCAACATTTACCCTTTACTTTCTTCTCAATTGATTTCTCAACTTGAGGAGCGTTGACTTGGGTCTTCTTGGGAAGTGGCCTTTCTTCAAGTTGACGTTGGGCATGGGATTGAACTTGTGGCCGCTTCCCTTGTTGCTTGTCACTATGGGGCTTCTTCTTCAATGGGCAAGATCTAACATGGTGCCCTTCTATCTTGCACTTGAAGCAAACAATCTTGGCCGAATTCTTGACTTGTTCTTGGCCCTTCTTATTGTTGCTCTTGGACTTCTTCTTCTTATTGGAGTTGAATCCAAGTCCACCTTTGTCATTGGGGGATTTTTGCACACTCAAAATATTCTTGAGTGTGGACTTCCCTTCATGACTCTTTTCCAAGTTTTTCTTCAAAGAAGTGACTTGGGCCTTGAGCTCTTTGATTTCCTCTACATGGTTAGTATCAACACAAGTACTAGAGGAAGTATAAGCATCATTGTTAGAGCAACAAGGCAAGGAAAGTAATTCATCACAAGATGTACCAATGTTATGCATAGAAGAATTACGAGGACTAGCACATGTCAATAAAGCATTTTTACTAGATGTAGTGCTAAGGTCCACATGAGGCTCACTAGATGTTACCTTAGTAGTACAAGCCTCATGAACTATCTTTAGCACATCATGGGATACTAGAAGATCACCATGAGAGCTCGAGAGCTTTTCATGACTTTCTTCCAATTTCCCATAATTGCTAGATAGCAACTCAAGTTGAGCCTTTAGCTCAACATTCTCCTTCAAAATGGATGCTTCACAAGAAATAGAGTTAGTAACACAAGCATCATCATTAACAACAAGAGGAGAAGGCAACTTGGCAAGCTCTTTAGCATATGAAGCTTGAAGTTGAGCATGAGACTCGGTGAGTTCAATGAGCGAACTCTTAATGACCCTTGAGCCATTTTCGAGGTGCTCAAAGTCCTCAAGGAGTTTAGCATGTGCAAATTCAAGCTTATCATTTTTAGTTCTAAAATCATTAGCCACCTCGAGAGCTCTATCATGGGATTCCTTTAATCTAGATAATTCTAGAGCAAAGGTCTCCTCAAGAGATTCCTTGGTGGTATGTTCAAGTTCAAGAGCTTGAGATAGCTCCGCGATCTCATTAGCGTAATCACGCTCATGACTTTCCATTTTCTCAATGGTGGCCTCATGCTCCTCGAGATGAGATTCCAACTCCTCCATATATTTCTTGCCCTCAATGGCAATAGTCATGATTTCAAGGAAGTTAGAACAAGCAATTTTATTCTTATGAAGAGCTTTAAAAATCATTTCACCCTTAATATTTAAGGATGCAACATTAACATTCTCTTCATCATTATCCTCATCATCATTAGCATCAACATCATCATCAAGAGACATATTGGGGTTCAAAGGAGGAGATACCTTTGAAGCCTTAGCCGTAAGGCAAAAAGCAATAGATGATGATGTAGGATCCCTTGAGGCACCATTCAAGGTCACATCTTGTTCCATGGAGTGTTGGGTTTCCTTTACATTGTTACAACAACTCGAGGAAATAGATGCATTTTTATCATGGCAACAAGACATAGCAAGCATATCATCATGGCATTTAGTCAAGCAATTTCTACATGATATGCAAGGACTATCAACACAAGCATGTGAAGCATTTAGAGTGCTTGAAGTGTTAAAGTCCAAAGATGGAGCATTGCAATAAGATAGCGATGAAGGATCATCAATAATGAGCCCACTATCATCATTGCAATGACCAACACTACTCACCATATCATTACCTTGTGGCAAACCACATGTAGGTGAAGTAGAAGAAGTTGAGAAGACAACACGACCGGAGGTGGAGGGAGAACAATCATCCCCACAAATCTTGGACACACCATATTTGTCTTGAAGCTTTGTCCACAACTCATGAGCATCCCGAAACGGCATGAGTTGAAATATAACTACATTGCTCAAAGCATCAAAAAGCACATTAGAAGCTTGAGCATTGAGATAAGAGTTTTTCTCATCCTCTAAAGATATGTGTTGAGAATCCTTTGGAGGAGAAAAACCCATATCTACAATTCGCTCCAAATTTGGGTCCATGACCCTAAAGAGATTAAGCATGCGAATTACCCAAACATCAAAATTTGTGCCATTGAAACTAAGAGTGTCAGAGAATCCTAATCCCCTAGTCGACATCTTTACTCTCTAGGCGGTTAAGCCTAATAACGAGAGACGAGGCTCTGATACCAATTGAAAGATCGTGGATGTCGCCTAGAGGGGGGGGGGGGTGAATAGGCGCTTTAAAATAATTACGGTTTAGGCTTGAACAAATGCGGAATAAAACTAGCGTTTAATTTGACAAGCACAAAACCTAAATCGACTAGGCTCACCTATGTGCACCAACAACTTATGCTAAGCAAGATAAACAACTAAGTGATAGCAAGATATATAACTAGAAACAATATGGCTATCACAAAGTAAAGTGCATAAGTAAAGGGCTCGGGTAAGAGATAACCGAGGCACGCGGAGACGACGATGTATCCCGAAGTTCACACCCTTGCGGATGCTAATCTCCGTTTGGAGCGGTGTGGAGGCACAATGCTCCCCAACAATGCCACTAGGGCCACCGTATTCTCCTCACGCCCTCGCACAATGCAAGGTGCCGTGATTCCACTAAGGGACCCTTGAGGGCGGTCACCGAACCCGTACAAATGGCAACCCTTGAGGGCGGTCACCGAACCCGTACACTTTGGCAACCCTTGGGGGCGGTCACCGGTACCCGTCAAATTGCTCGGGGCGATCTCCACAACCTAATTGGAGACCCCGACGCTTGCCCGGAGCTTTACACCACAATGATTGAGCTCCGAGGCACCACCAAGCCGTCTAGGGCGCCAAGGCACCCAAGAGGAACAAGCTCTAGGGTGCTCAAACACCCAAGAGTAATAAGCTTCTCAACTACTAACTTCCACGTATCACCGTGGAGAACTCAAACCGATGCAACTAATGCAATGGCGAGAACACACCAAGTGCACAAGTCCCTCTCCCTCAAATCCCACCAAAGCAACAAAAGCTATGGAGGAAAGTGAGAGGAAGAACAAGGAGAACACCAAGAACTCCAAGATCTAGATCCACAAGGTTTCCCTCACATAGAGGAGAAAGTGATTGGTGGAAAGATGGATCTAGATCTCCTCTCTCTATTCCCTCAAGAAGGAGCAAGAATTATTGGAGGGATGGAGAGATAGCAAAGCTCTAGAAGGTCAACAATGGAGGAGAGAGAGCTGCAAGGGGATAAAAGAACCGTTGGGGAAGAAGACCCCTTTTATAGGGCGACCCCAAATCCAACCGTTACCTGTGCTGGACGCGTACGAGCGGTACTACCGCTCCTGTGAGCGGTACTACCGCTTAAGCGGTAGTTCCAGCCAGCAGCAGGCAACAACAAGGAACTGGAGCGGTAGTGCCGCACCAAGCGGTACTACCGTCCACCCAAGCGGTACTACCGCTAAACCGAAACGAGCAACAGAAACTTGCACACTCTGCGAAACACAAGCGGTAGAGCAGCGGTAGTGCAGGGCGGAAGTACCGCACCAAGCGGTACTACTGCCCAGCAGAGCGGTACTACCGCACTACAGCCGCACTACTACCGTTTAACAGAAAACGACAACAGAGACGTGCACAGAAGGAAACCCCGCAAGCGGTAGTGGCGGCGGTAGTAAGGGCGGTAGTACCGCCAGAGCGGTATTACCGTGCTACTACCGCTCTACTACCGTGAATGGCAAACTGGCAACAGAGAGTTGCACGCTCGGGGAAACCCCAAGCGGTAGTGCCACGGAAGTACCAGCGGTACTACCGCATAAGCGGTACTACCGTGGGCACCAGCGGTACTACCGCTTGCAAGCTACTGAAAATCCACAGAAAACAGAGGATACAAATAAAACCAGAACTGCCATAACTTCTGCAAATGAGCTCTGAATTGAGCAAACTCAAGCTTGTTGGATAGAAGACAACGAGTACTATCCAAACAGTGACTGGTTATAATAAGAAGTGGCAGGGGAGATATGCCTAACAAATAGAGATGAGAAACCTCTATGAAACCTCAATGAAACCTCTAAGAAAGAAGACCCGGCATAAACTCCAACATCGAAAACATCATAGAAGATGCATATATGAACTCCGTTTTCGATGAACTCGAGCTTGTCATGAATATGACCATAAGCTCAAAGACTCACAAAGAGAAACACCAAACACGAACCAAGAAAGATGATGCAAGGATGCAATGGTTTGAGCTCTCGACGAATGATACGATAAAGCTACTCACTTGAGAGCCCCCCTTGATAGTACGGCTATCGATCCTATAACCCGGTCTCCCAACTACTACCATGAGACCGGTAAAATAGAAAACCTATCAAGGGCAAACCTTTGCCTTGCGCATAGTCCACTTGAGCTAGATGATGACGATCTTGACCTCCTCAAGTTGGATCACCTTTCTTGATTGCGCCGGCTCGATGAAGACTAGTTGATTGCTCCCCCATACTCCACTATGGGTGAGCCACTCTTCGGCACATCTTCACAAGTCCATTGTCACCACAATGGACGGCAAGCTTCAAGCATGTGATCTCTTCGTGATGCTCCACTTGAACTTGCACACCGCAATGTTGATGACGATCACCACTTGATGTCATACTCCATGGGTTGAATGAGATCTTCCTCTTGACGCAAGCCCATGGAAACATACCTAACCCCACATAGAACTCTCGCATAGAACATGGGTTAGTACACAAAGCGTAATGGACAATGCTTACCATACCGTGAGATCACTTGATCCCACTCGGTACATCTTCTACGCTTTGTGTGTTGATCAACATGACCAATCTTTGGATAACTCCATGAATAACCTTGGTCAACACATATTCTTCTTCTAATAACCTTGAAACCAACAAATGGTCTTCAAGCAATGCCTATGGACAAACCCTTCAAATATAACTCAAGGCAACCATTAGTCCATAGAGATTGTCATCAATTACCAAAACCAAACATGGGGGCAGCACATGTTCTTTCAATCTCCCCCATTTTGGTAATTGATGACAATCACTTTCAAGAGAGTTTATATAAGGAATTAAGCATCACCATGCAAAGCAACAACTAATAATGCAAGAGCATGTGATGCAAATGCTTAGGAACAAAACCAAAGCAAGCATGAAGAAATAGCTCTCTAAACTTTTCCACAAAACTCTCTAAACTTCTCCCCCATTGGCATCGATTGCCAAAATGGGCGAAAAGCTTAGAAGGCCAACATAATATGTGTTCCTCCATAAATTGTGTATTTCTCAAAATATGAGTGGAATACAATACACATATCCAATGAAGAATAGTTGGAGGAAGACAAACTATATTGAGGAACCAAAGATTGCAAGAAGGATGATATGGCACAAAGACATACCAAAGAGAGAAGCAAGCAATCTAAGGATACCAAATGGACCAATCAATCAAATGATCCGACGAGCCACACGAATAACAAATATTATGAAATGAGCAAAGGAGTGTTCTAAAGAACATAGAGAAGCTCCCCATGATTTGTGCAATATTTAGTTTAGTATTTGGATACAACGTGCACAAAATAGGATCATCACTCCCCCAAAATCAATAGAAACTCACAACAAGTGCAAGTGAGTATATAGGAAACTAGGCCTAGCACTTGCAACAAACACAAGATTGAGCAATATGAAAGAGAGGCAACTTAGGAATAGGCTCAACCAAAAAGATGTGTGTGAGTCATGGCAAAGCACTTGAGAAGACTAACATAAGGATGAGCATTAAGCATCAACATTGTCTTGGAAAAAGGAGATACAAGGTGCAAGACACGTCCTTCCCACACACAACTAGCAAATGGGTTCACAGGCTCACTAAAAAGCAAAATAACAACAAAGCCTGTGATAACCCATGGCGAAGATAGAGAATGAAAGCTTTGTCAAGAGGAGGGATACCAATTGACATGGCGAAAGCCTCGTCAAGACAAGCATGAAGAAAACAATCTTCACCACAAAAGAGTGCAACAAGATGCAAGGATATAAGATCCGCACTCAAGACAAACGATTTCACGGAGCCACCAAAGAAATAATACAAGAAAGACAAGGTGGTCGTGAAAGGAAGGATATCATCTAGAGACGTAATTTCTCTCAAGTGTATAAGGTTCTAGGTAGATGAAAATCATGATGATATCAATCCACAAAGAAGGATATACACACGAAATAGTTACAACACGAAGGAACAAGATATCCGAAAGGAAGTCATAAATATACCAATAAGATCTTTGTTGAAAGCATAGCACTTGGCTTAATATTGTCTTATTGTATGTCAATGAACTCCACACACACACACTCATCAAAGACATCACAACTCGCAACAAGAGATCATTGTTGGGATGCTTTGAGAAAGGAAACAAGTATCACTAGAACGGATCAAGAAAATCATGCCATGATGCGACCTACACAAGGTTGAATGCAAGAAATGTATGCATGAAGTTGATACTTGTTACCGAGATAGTGGGACCAAAGAGTTAGAGAACCAACAGTACATAGGACAAACTCCACATAAATATGTGCATATAGAAATGAAATTGAATTTCATGCACATCTCATCCAATTTGAGACTTGGTGGAGTTTCCCCTATATATTGGGTCAAAGAAAGAAAGCATGCCAAAGGAAATACATAAAGTAAATATGCATGCACAAGACTTTCAAGGACCAAAGGGAGATACAATTTGGGCAAAACACCAAGTAAACCAAGAAGGCAACCAAAAGATTGACACGACATAAGGTTGTCCAAATTATATCAAAGAACCAACTCAACTCATGATTTAAGACAATTAGAGATCAACACATGAGAAGAGATGCCAATTGAAACCAAACCAAATCAACACATGATTTGATAAGATACCAATTGAAAAGATACCAAGTGAAGAAATAATCACTTGAAGGATACCAAATAAAAGATACAACAAGGAATGAAATACCAATGAAACACAACAATTGAAAGATATGAAATAAAGAGATATCAAACTCCCAGAAGAGAGCAAGGTTCCAACAAAACAAACCAAACCCTCTACAAATTTCATGATGGCACAAAGTACCAAAAAGAAACGGCATGCCTTCCACCAACACACACTTGATAAGGATCACAAGATGAGTGTTCTAAAGAAAATAGGATAGCTCCCCCAAGCGTTGTGCATTATAGAGAATTTGCATTTGAATACAAAATGTACAAGATGGGATCACCACTTTCACTATATCTAGAAAAACACTAGACAAGATCAAGAAAATAACAAGATCCACAAGTGGTATGGAAGACAATGGGAGTAAAACACACCACAAATCCTTGGCAATAAATACGGCAAATAAGAACAAGCCAATGTGAAGATGATTTAACAATTTCTACCACAAACAAGAATACCAATTGTACAAGTACAAGAAGTATTTGGAATGAATTTCCGGTGGTAGATTGTAAAGAAAGCCAACATCATCTTCACACCAAACACATAAATAAATTGCAACTTGTAGAGCTAACATGCCACCTAGGAACAAGATAATCTATAATATCAACTCTAAGTGGCACGACCTCAATTGTACACATTTTCTAGGCTTGTAATATACACATAGCATATTACTCCCCCATAATGTGATAATCCATATTTAACAAGTGGCAAACAAAAAACCAACTAGAGATGATTAATGGACACTTTAGAATTTGAATTTCTCATGAAAAAGACATACCACATAGAGACTAGATAATCTTGCAATATCAATACTAAGTGGTATTCCTCATGTTCACTCATTTTAGGATTGTGAAGTGCCCAAGGCACATCACTCCCCCAAAATGGGATGATCCATTAATCTCTCACAAGAGCCAACTAAGATACAAACAAGATGCGAAAAGGCTCAACACAACACTCACGCATACATGATGTGCAAACCAACATACACATACTTGATTACTCAAGACAAGCAAATTGGAAGCACAACATATACAAACACATGCAAGGTACACAACCAAACATGCAAAGGGGCAAGTAACTTTCAATGTAAACAATTTAAGTACAAGTTACCGCAAGGAGGCACATTGGATATAAGATAGAAACTTGAAAATCCAATGACTTGGCTTGAGACAATATGAATGATGAAGTCCCCTTAATTCTTCATAATATAGCCAAGTCTCCAATGCCCTCCAACAACACCTATTGATCAAGTTTGAGCTTGTTGGTCCCCAACCAAGTTGGGTCCTAAGAGGTTAGTCACAATAGGCTTGGCTACCCAAATGGTTCTTTTCTTGACACCACTTTGAGTACCAACTAACTTGGCAAACACATTGCCAACCTTATCCTTCCCAAGAGAATAGATATCATCAATTAGAATAGGGTTGGATAAGGTACCATTCGTGCATGAAGAAGCAAAGTGACCCTTCTTCCGACATAAGTAGCAACATTTACCCTTTACTTTCTTCTCAATTGATTTCTCAACTTGAGGAGCGTTGACTTGGGTCTTCTTGGGAAGTGGCCTTTCTTCAACTTGACGTTGGGCATGGGATTGAACTTGTGGCCGCTTCCCTTGTTGCTTGTCACTATGGGGCTTCTTCTTCAATGGGCAAGATCTAACATGGTGCCCTTCTATCTTGCACTTGAAGCAAACAATCTTGGCCGAATTCTTGACTTGTTCTTGGCCCTTCTTATTGTTGCTCTTGGACTTCTTCTTCTTATTGGAGTTGAATCCAAGTCCACCTTTGTCATTGGGGGATTTTTGCACACTCAAAATATTCTTGAGTGTGGACTTCCCTTCATGACTCTTTTCCAAGTTTTTCTTCAAAGAAGTGACTTGGGCCTTGAGCTCTTTGATTTCCTCTACATGGTTAGTATCAACACAAGTACTAGAGGAAGTATAAGCATCATTGTTAGAGCAACAAGGCAAGGAAAGTAATTCATCACAAGATGTACCAATGTTATGCATAGAAGAATTACGAGGACTAGCACATGTCAATAAAGCATTTTTACTAGATGTAGTGCTAAGGTCCACATGAGGCTCACTAGATGTTACCTTAGTAGTACAAGCCTCATGAACTATCTTTAGCACATCATGGGATACTAGAAGATCACCATGAGAGCTCGAGAGCTTTTCATGACTTTCTTCCAATTTCCCATAATTGCTAGATAGCAACTCAAGTTGAGCCTTTAGCTCAACATTCTCCTTCAAAATGGATGCTTCACAAGAAATAGAGTTAGTAACACAAGCATCATCATTAACAACAAGAGGAGAAGGCAACTTGGCAAGCTCTTTAGCATATGAAGCTTGAAGTTGAGCATGAGACTCGGTGAGTTCAATGAGCGAACTCTTAATGACCCTTGAGCCATTTTCGAGGTGCTCAAAGTCCTCAAGGAGTTTAGCATGTGCAAATTCAAGCTTATCATTTTTAGTTCTAAAATCATTAGCCACCTCGAGAGCTCTATCATGGGATTCCTTTAATCTAGATAATTCTAGAGCAAAGGTCTCCTCAAGAGATTCCTTGGTGGTATGTTCAAGTTCAAGAGCTTGAGATAGCTCCGCGATCTCATTAGCGTAATCACGCTCATGACTTTCCATTTTCTCAATGGTGGCCTCATGCTCCTCGAGATGAGATTCCAACTCCTCCATATATTTCTTGCCCTCAATGGCAATAGTCATGATTTCAAGGAAGTTAGAACAAGCAATTTTATTCTTATGAAGAGCTTTAAAAATCATTTCACCCTTAATATTTAAGGATGCAACATTAACATTCTCTTCATCATTATCCTCATCATCATTAGCATCAACATCATCATCAAGAGACATATTGGGGTTCAAAGGAGGAGATACCTTTGAAGCCTTAGCCGTAAGGCAAAAAGCAATAGATGATGATGTAGGATCCCTTGAGGCACCATTCAAGGTCACATCTTGTTCCATGGAGTGTTGGGTTTCCTTTACATTGTTACAACAACTCGAGGAAATAGATGCATTTTTATCATGGCAACAAGACATAGCAAGCATATCATCATGGCATTTAGTCAAGCAATTTCTACATGATATGCAAGGACTATCAACACAAGCATGTGAAGCATTTAGAGTGCTTGAAGTGTTAAAGTCCAAAGATGGAGCATTGCAATAAGATAGCGATGAAGGATCATCAATAATGAGCCCACTATCATCATTGCAATGACCAACACTACTCACCATATCATTACCTTGTGGCAAACCACATGTAGGTGAAGTAGAAGAAGTTGAGAAGACAACACGACCGGAGGTGGAGGGAGAACAATCATCCCCACAAATCTTGGACACACCATATTTGTCTTGAAGCTTTGTCCACAACTCATGAGCATCCCGAAACGGCATGAGTTGAAATATAACTACATTGCTCAAAGCATCAAAAAGCACATTAGAAGCTTGAGCATTGAGATAAGAGTTTTTCTCATCCTCTAAAGATATGTGTTGAGAATCCTTTGGAGGAGAAAAACCCATATCTACAATTCGCTCCAAATTTGGGTCCATGACCCTAAAGAGATTAAGCATGCGAATTACCCAAACATCAAAATTTGTGCCATTGAAACTAAGAGTGTCAGAGAATCCTAATCCCCTAGTCGACATCTTTACTCTCTAGGCGGTTAAGCCTAATAACGAGAGACGAGGCTCTGATACCAATTGAAAGATCGTGGATGTCGCCTAGAGGGGGGGGGGGTGAATAGGCGCTTTAAAATAATTACGGTTTAGGCTTGAACAAATGCGGAATAAAACTAGCGTTTAATTTGACAAGCACAAAACCTAAATCGACTAGGCTCACCTATGTGCACCAACAACTTATGCTAAGCAAGATAAACAACTAAGTGATAGCAAGATATATAACTAGAAACAATATGGCTATCACAAAGTAAAGTGCATAAGTAAAGGGCTCGGGTAAGAGATAACCGAGGCACGCGGAGACGACGATGTATCCCGAAGTTCACACCCTTGCGGATGCTAATCTCCGTTTGGAGCGGTGTGGAGGCACAATGCTCCCCAACAATGCCACTAGGGCCACCGTATTCTCCTCACGCCCTCGCACAATGCAAGGTGCCGTGATTCCACTAAGGGACCCTTGAGGGCGGTCACCGAACCCGTACAAATGGCAACCCTTGAGGGCGGTCACCGAACCCGTACACTTTGGCAACCCTTGGGGGCGGTCACCGGTACCCGTCAAATTGCTCGGGGCGATCTCCACAACCTAATTGGAGACCCCGACGCTTGCCCGGAGCTTTACACCACAATGATTGAGCTCCGAGGCACCACCAAGCCGTCTAGGGCGCCAAGGCACCCAAGAGGAACAAGCTCTAGGGTGCTCAAACACCCAAGAGTAATAAGCTTCTCAACTACTAACTTCCACGTATCACCGTGGAGAACTCAAACCGATGCAACTAATGCAATGGCGAGAACACACCAAGTGCACAAGTCCCTCTCCCTCAAATCCCACCAAAGCAACAAAAGCTATGGAGGAAAGTGAGAGGAAGAACAAGGAGAACACCAAGAACTCCAAGATCTAGATCCACAAGGTTTCCCTCACATAGAGGAGAAAGTGATTGGTGGAAAGATGGATCTAGATCTCCTCTCTCTATTCCCTCAAGAAGGAGCAAGAATTATTGGAGGGATGGAGAGATAGCAAAGCTCTAGAAGGTCAACAATGGAGGAGAGAGAGCTGCAAGGGGATAAAAGAACCGTTGGGGAAGAAGACCCCTTTTATAGGGCGACCCCAAATCCAACCGTTACCTGTGCTGGACGCGTACGAGCGGTACTACCGCTCCTGTGAGCGGTACTACCGCTTAAGCGGTAGTTCCAGCCAGCAGCAGGCAACAACAAGGAACTGGAGCGGTAGTGCCGCACCAAGCGGTACTACCGTCCACCCAAGCGGTACTACCGCTAAACCGAAACGAGCAACAGAAACTTGCACACTCTGCGAAACACAAGCGGTAGAGCAGCGGTAGTGCAGGGCGGAAGTACCGCACCAAGCGGTACTACTGCCCAGCAGAGCGGTACTACCGCACTACAGCCGCACTACTACCGTTTAACAGAAAACGGCAACAGAGACGTGCACAGAAGGAAACCCCGCAAGCGGTAGTGGCGGCGGTAGTAAGGGCGGTAGTACCGCCAGAGCGGTATTACCGTGCTACTACCGCTCTACTACCGTGAATGGCAAACTGGCAACAGAGAGTTGCACGCTCGGGGAAACCCCAAGCGGTAGTGCCACGGAAGTACCAGCGGTACTACCGCATAAGCGGTACTACCGTGGGCACCAGCGGTACTACCGCTTGCAAGCTACTGAAAATCCACAGAAAACAGAGGATACAAATAAAACCAGAACTGCCATAACTTCTGCAAATGAGCTCTGAATTGAGCAAACTCAAGCTTGTTGGATAGAAGACAACGAGTACTATCCAAACAGTGACTGGTTATAATAAGAAGTGGCAGGGGAGATATGCCTAACAAATAGAGATGAGAAACCTCTATGAAACCTCAATGAAACCTCTAAGAAAGAAGACCCGGCATAAACTCCAACATCGAAAACATCATAGAAGATGCATATATGAACTCCGTTTTCGTTGAACTCGAGCTTGTCATGAATATGACCATAAGCTCAAAGACTCACAAAGAGAAACACCAAACACGAACCAAGAAAGATGATGCAAGGATGCAATGGTTTGAGCTCTCGACGAATGATACGATAAAGCTACTCACTTGAGAGCCCCCCTTGATAGTACGGCTATCGATCCTATAACCCGGTCTCCCAACTACTACCATGAGACCGGTAAAATAGAAAACCTATCAAGGGCAAACCTTTGCCTTGCGCATAGTCCA
Organism: Elymus sibiricus; assembly: GCA_039707655.1. Taxonomy (NCBI): domain Eukaryota; kingdom Viridiplantae; phylum Streptophyta; class Magnoliopsida; order Poales; family Poaceae; genus Elymus; species Elymus sibiricus. The sequence continues at coordinate 259,240,019 of CM077676.1, forward strand.
CTTGAGCTAGATGATGACGATCTTGACCTCCTCAAGTTGGATCACCTTTCTTGATTGCGCCGGCTCGATGAAGACTAGTTGATTGCTCCCCCATACTCCACTATGGGTGAGCCACTCTTCGGCACATCTTCACAAGTCCATTGTCACCACAATGGACGGCAAGCTTCAAGCATGTGATCTCTTCGTGATGCTCCACTTGAACTTGCACACCGCAATGTTGATGACGATCACCACTTGATGTCATACTCCATGGGTTGAATGAGATCTTCCTCTTGACGCAAGCCCATGGAAACATACCTAACCCCACATAGAACTCTCGCATAGAACATGGGTTAGTACACAAAGCGTAATGGACAATGCTTACCATACCGTGAGATCACTTGATCCCACTCGGTACATCTTCTACGCTTTGTGTGTTGATCAACATGACCAATCTTTGGATAACTCCATGAATAACCTTGGTCAACACATATTCTTCTTCTAATAACCTTGAAACCAACAAATGGTCTTCAAGCAATGCCTATGGACAAACCCTTCAAATATAACTCAAGGCAACCATTAGTCCATAGAGATTGTCATCAATTACCAAAACCAAACATGGGGGCAGCACATGTTCTTTCAATCTCCCCCATTTTGGTAATTGATGACAATCACTTTCAAGAGAGTTTATATAAGGAATTAAGCATCACCATGCAAAGCAACAACTAATAATGCAAGAGCATGTGATGCAAATGCTTAGGAACAAAACCAAAGCAAGCATGAAGAAATAGCTCTCTAAACTTTTCCACAAAACTCTCTAAACTTCTCCCCCATTGGCATCGATTGCCAAAATGGGCGAAAAGCTTAGAAGGCCAACATAATATGTGTTCCTCCATAAATTGTGTATTTCTCAAAATATGAGTGGAATACAATACACATATCCAATGAAGAATAGTTGGAGGAAGACAAACTATATTGAGGAACCAAAGATTGCAAGAAGGATGATATGGCACAAAGACATACCAAAGAGAGAAGCAAGCAATCTAAGGATACCAAATGGACCAATCAATCAAATGATCCGACGAGCCACACGAATAACAAATATTATGAAATGAGCAAAGGAGTGTTCTAAAGAACATAGAGAAGCTCCCCATGATTTGTGCAATATTTAGTTTAGTATTTGGATACAACGTGCACAAAATAGGATCATCACTCCCCCAAAATCAATAGAAACTCACAACAAGTGCAAGTGAGTATATAGGAAACTAGGCCTAGCACTTGCAACAAACACAAGATTGAGCAATATGAAAGAGAGGCAACTTAGGAATAGGCTCAACCAAAAAGATGTGTGTGAGTCATGGCAAAGCACTTGAGAAGACTAACATAAGGATGAGCATTAAGCATCAACATAGTCTTGGAAAAAGGAGATACAAGGTGCAAGACACGCCCTTCCCACACACAACTAGCAAATGGGTTCACAGGCTCACTAAAAAGCAAAATAACAACAAAGCCTGTGATAACCCATGGCGAAGATAGAGAATGAAAGATTTGTCAAGAGGAGGGATACCAATTGACATGGCGAAAGCCTCGTCAAGACAAGCATGAAGAAAACAATCTTCACCACAAAAGAGTGCAACAAGATGCAAGGATATAAGATCCGCACTCAAGACAAACGATTTCACGGAGCCACCAAAGAAATAATACAAGAAAGACAAGGTGGTCGTGAAAGGAAGGATATCATCTAGAGACGTAATTTCTCTCAAGTGTATAAGGTTCTAGGTAGATGAAAATCATGATGATATCAATCCACAAAGAAGGATATACACACGAAATAGTTACAACACGAAGGAACAAGATATCCGAAAGGAAGTCATAAATATACCAATAAGATCTTTGTTGAAAGCATAGCACTTGGCTTAATATTGTCTTATTGTATGTCAATGAACTCCACACACACACACTCATCAAAGACATCACAACTCGCAACAAGAGATCATTGTTGGGATGCTTTGAGAAAGGAAACAAGTATCACTAGAACGGATCAAGAAAATCATGCCATGATGCGACCTACACAAGGTTGAATGCAAGAAATGTATGCATGAAGTTGATACTTGTTACCGAGATAGTGGGACCAAAGAGTTAGAGAACCAACAGTACATAGGACAAACTCCACATAAATATGTGCATATAGAAATGAAATTGAATTTCATGCACATCTCATCCAATTTGAGACTTGGTGGAGTTTCCCCTATATATTGGGTCAAAGAAAGAAAGCATGCCAAAGGAAATACATAAAGTAAATATGCATGCACAAGACTTTCAAGGACCAAAGGGAGATACAATTTGGGCAAAACACCAAGTAAACCAAGAAGGCAACCAAAAGATTGACACGACATAAGGTTGTCCAAATTATATCAAAGAACCAACTCAACTCATGATTTAAGACAATTAGAGATCAACACATGAGAAGAGATGCCAATTGAAACCAAACCAAATCAACACATGATTTGATAAGATACCAATTGAAAAGATACCAAGTGAAGAAATAATCACTTGAAGGATACCAAATAAAAGATACAACAAGGAATGAAATACCAATGAAACACAACAATTGAAAGATATGAAATAAAGAGATATCAAACTCCCAGAAGAGAGCAAGGTTCCAACAAAACAAACCAAACCCTCTACAAATTTCATGATGGCACAAAGTACCAAAAAGAAACGGCATGCCTTCCACCAACACACACTTGATAAGGATCACAAGATGAGTGTTCTAAAGAAAATAGGATAGCTCCCCCAAGCGTTGTGCATTATAGAGAATTTGCATTTGAATACAAAATGTACAAGATGGGATCACCACTTTCACTATATCTAGAAAAACACTAGACAAGATCAAGAAAATAACAAGATCCACAAGTGGTATGGAAGACAATGGGAGTAAAACACACCACAAATCCTTGGCAATAAATACGGCAAATAAGCACAAGCCAATGTGAAGATGATTTAACAATTTCTACCACAAACAAGAATACCAATTGTACAAGTACAAGAAGTATTTGGAATGAATTTCCGGTGGTAGATTGTAAAGAAAGCCAACATCATCTTCACACCAAACACATAAATAAATTGCAACTTGTAGAGCTAACATGCCACCTAGGAACAAGATAATCTATAATATCAACTCTAAGTGGCACGACCTCAATTGTACACATTTTCTAGGCTTGTAATATACACATAGCATATTACTCCCCCATAATGTGATAATCCATATTTAACAAGTGGCAAACAAAAAACCAACTAGAGATGATTAATGGACACTTTAGAATTTGAATTTCTCATGAAAAAGACATACCACATAGAGACTAGATAATCTTGCAATATCAATACTAAGTGGTATTCCTCATGTTCACTCATTTTAGGATTGTGAAGTGCCCAAGGCACATCACTCCCCCAAAATGGGATGATCCATTAATCTCTCACAAGAGCCAACTAAGATACAAACAAGATGCGAAAAGGCTCAACACAACACTCACGCATACATGATGTGCAAACCAACATACACATACTTGATTACTCAAGACAAGCAAATTGGAAGCACAACATATACAAACACATGCAAGGTACACAACCAAACATGCAAAGGGGCAAGTAACTTTCAATGTAAACAATTTAAGTACAAGTTACCGCAAGGAGGCACATTGGATATAAGATAGAAACTTGAAAATCCAATGACTTGGCTTGAGACAATATGAATGATGAAGTCCCCTTAATTCTTCATAATATAGCCAAGTCTCCAATGCCCTCCAACAACACCTATTGATCAAGTTTGAGCTTGTTGGTCCCCAACCAAGTTGGGTCCTAAGAGGTTAGTCACAATAGGCTTGGCTACCCAAATGGTTCTTTTCTTGACACCACTTTGAGTACCAACTAACTTGGCAAACACATTGCCAACCTTATCCTTCCCAAGAGAATAGATATCATCAATTAGAATAGGGTTGGATAAGGTACCATTCGTGCATGAAGAAGCAAAGTGACCCTTCTTCCGACATAAGTAGCAACATTTACCCTTTACTTTCTTCTCAATTGATTTCTCAACTTGAGGAGCGTTGACTTGGGTCTTCTTGGGAAGTGGCCTTTCTTCAACTTGACGTTGGGCATGGGATTGAACTTGTGGCCGCTTCCCTTGTTGCTTGTCACTATGGGGCTTCTTCTTCAATGGGCAAGATCTAACATGGTGCCCTTCTATCTTGCACTTGAAGCAAACAATCTTGGCCGAATTCTTGACTTGTTCTTGGCCCTTCTTATTGTTGCTCTTGGACTTCTTCTTCTTATTGGAGTTGAATCCAAGTCCACCTTTGTCATTGGGGGATTTTTGCACACTCAAAATATTCTTGAGTGTGGACTTCCCTTCATGACTCTTTTCCAAGTTTTTCTTCAAAGAAGTGACTTGGGCCTTGAGCTCTTTGATTTCCTCTACATGGTTAGTATCAACACAAGTACTAGAGGAAGTATAAGCATCATTGTTAGAGCAACAAGGCAAGGAAAGTAATTCATCACAAGATGTACCAATGTTATGCATAGAAGAATTACGAGGACTAGCACATGTCAATAAAGCATTTTTACTAGATGTAGTGCTAAGGTCCACATGAGGCTCACTAGATGTTACCTTAGTAGTACAAGCCTCATGAACTATCTTTAGCACATCATGGGATACTAGAAGATCACCATGAGAGCTCGAGAGCTTTTCATGACTTTCTTCCAATTTCCCATAATTGCTAGATAGCAACTCAAGTTGAGCCTTTAGCTCAACATTCTCCTTCAAAATGGATGCTTCACAAGAAATAGAGTTAGTAACACAAGCATCATCATTAACAACAAGAGGAGAAGGCAACTTGGCAAGCTCTTTAGCATATGAAGCTTGAAGTTGAGCATGAGACTCGGTGAGTTCAATGAGCGAACTCTTAATGACCCTTGAGCCATTTTCGAGGTGCTCAAAGTCCTCAAGGAGTTTAGCATGTGCAAATTCAAGCTTATCATTTTTAGTTCTAAAATCATTAGCCACCTCGAGAGCTCTATCATGGGATTCCTTTAATCTAGATAATTCTAGAGCAAAGGTCTCCTCAAGAGATTCCTTGGTGGTATGTTCAAGTTCAAGAGCTTGAGATAGCTCCGCGATCTCATTAGCGTAATCACGCTCATGACTTTCCATTTTCTCAATGGTGGCCTCATGCTCCTCGAGATGAGATTCCAACTCCTCCATATATTTCTTGCCCTCAATGGCAATAGTCATGATTTCAAGGAAGTTAGAACAAGCAATTTTATTCTTATGAAGAGCTTTAAAAATCATTTCACCCTTAATATTTAAGGATGCAACATTAACATTCTCTTCATCATTATCCTCATCATCATTAGCATCAACATCATCATCAAGAGACATATTGGGGTTCAAAGGAGGAGATACCTTTGAAGCCTTAGCCGTAAGGCAAAAAGCAATAGATGATGATGTAGGATCCCTTGAGGCACCATTCAAGGTCACATCTTGTTCCATGGAGTGTTGGGTTTCCTTTACATTGTTACAACAACTCGAGGAAATAGATGCATTTTTATCATGGCAACAAGACATAGCAAGCATATCATCATGGCATTTAGTCAAGCAATTTCTACATGATATGCAAGGACTATCAACACAAGCATGTGAAGCATTTAGAGTGCTTGAAGTGTTAAAGTCCAAAGATGGAGCATTGCAATAAGATAGCGATGAAGGATCATCAATAATGAGCCCACTATCATCATTGCAATGACCAACACTACTCACCATATCATTACCTTGTGGCAAACCACATGTAGGTGAAGTAGAAGAAGTTGAGAAGACAACACGACCGGAGGTGGAGGGAGAACAATCATCCCCACAAATCTTGGACACACCATATTTGTCTTGAAGCTTTGTCCACAACTCATGAGCATCCCGAAACGGCATGAGTTGAAATATAACTACATTGCTCAAAGCATCAAAAAGCACATTAGAAGCTTGAGCATTGAGATAAGAGTTTTTCTCATCCTCTAAAGATATGTGTTGAGAATCCTTTGGAGGAGAAAAACCCATATCTACAATTCGCTCCAAATTTGGGTCCATGACCCTAAAGAGATTAAGCATGCGAATTACCCAAACATCAAAATTTGTGCCATTGAAACTAAGAGTGTCAGAGAATCCTAATCCCCTAGTCGACATCTTTACTCTCTAGGCGGTTAAGCCTAATAACGAGAGACGAGGCTCTGATACCAATTGAAAGATCGTGGATGTCGCCTAGAGGGGGGGGGGTGAATAGGCGCTTTAAAATAATTACGGTTTAGGCTTGAACAAATGCGGAATAAAACTAGCGTTTAATTTGACAAGCACAAAACCTAAATCGACTAGGCTCACCTATGTGCACCAACAACTTATGCTAAGCAAGATAAACAACTAAGTGATAGCAAGATATATAACTAGAAACAATATGGCTATCACAAAGTAAAGTGCATAAGTAAAGGGCTCGGGTAAGAGATAACCGAGGCACGCGGAGACGACGATGTATCCCGAAGTTCACACCCTTGCGGATGCTAATCTCCGTTTGGAGCGGTGTGGAGGCACAATGCTCCCCAACAATGCCACTAGGGCCACCGTATTCTCCTCACGCCCTCGCACAATGCAAGGTGCCGTGATTCCACTAAGGGACCCTTGAGGGCGGTCACCGAACCCGTACAAATGGCAACCCTTGAGGGCGGTCACCGAACCCGTACACTTTGGCAACCCTTGGGGCGGTCACCGGTACCCGTCAAATTGCTCGGGGCGATCTCCACAACCTAATTGGAGACCCCGACGCTTGCCCGGAGCTTTACACCACAATGATTGAGCTCCGAGGCACCACCAAGCCGTCTAGGGCGCCAAGGCACCCAAGAGGAACAAGCTCTAGGGTGCTCAAACACCCAAGAGTAATAAGCTTCTCAACTACTAACTTCCACGTATCACCGTGGAGAACTCAAACCGATGCAACTAATGCAATGGCGAGAACACACCAAGTGCACAAGTCCCTCTCCCTCAAATCCCACCAAAGCAACAAAAGCTATGGAGGAAAGTGAGAGGAAGAACAAGGAGAACACCAAGAACTCCAAGATCTAGATCCACAAGGTTTCCCTCACATAGAGGAGAAAGTGATTGGTGGAAAGATGGATCTAGATCTCCTCTCTCTATTCCCTCAAGAAGGAGCAAGAATTATTGGAGGGATGGAGAGATAGCAAAGCTCTAGAAGGTCAACAATGGAGGAGAGAGAGCTGCAAGGGGATAAAAGAACCGTTGGGGAAGAAGACCCCTTTTATAGGGCGACCCCAAATCCAACCGTTACCTGTGCTGGACGCGTACGAGCGGTACTACCGCTCCTGTGAGCGGTACTACCGCTTAAGCGGTAGTTCCAGCCAGCAGCAGGCAACAACAAGGAACTGGAGCGGTAGTGCCGCACCAAGCGGTACTACCGTCCACCCAAGCGGTACTACCGCTAAACCGAAACGAGCAACAGAAACTTGCACACTCTGCGAAACACAAGCGGTAGAGCAGCGGTAGTGCAGGGCGGAAGTACCGCACCAAGCGGTACTACTGCCCAGCAGAGCGGTACTACCGCACTACAGCCGCACTACTACCGTTTAACAGAAAACGGCAACAGAGACGTGCACAGAAGGAAACCCCGCAAGCGGTAGTGGCGGCGGTAGTAAGGGCGGTAGTACCGCCAGAGCGGTATTACCGTGCTACTACCGCTCTACTACCGTGAATGGCAAACTGGCAACAGAGAGTTGCACGCTCGGGGAAACCCCAAGCGGTAGTGCCACGGAAGTACCAGCGGTACTACCGCATAAGCGGTACTACCGTGGGCACCAGCGGTACTACCGCTTGCAAGCTACTGAAAATCCACAGAAAACAGAGGATACAAATAAAACCAGAACTGCCATAACTTCTGCAAATGAGCTCTGAATTGAGCAAACTCAAGCTTGTTGGATAGAAGACAACGAGTACTATCCAAACAGTGACTGGTTATAATAAGAAGTGGCAGGGGAGATATGCCTAACAAATAGAGATGAGAAACCTCTATGAAACCTCAATGAAACCTCTAAGAAAGAAGACCCGGCATAAACTCCAACATCGAAAACATCATAGAAGATGCATATATGAACTCCGTTTTCGTTGAACTCGAGCTTGTCATGAATATGACCATAAGCTCAAAGACTCACAAAGAGAAACACCAAACACGAACCAAGAAAGATGATGCAAGGATGCAATGGTTTGAGCTCTCGACGAATGATACGATAAAGCTACTCACTTGAGAGCCCCCCTTGATAGTACGGCTATCGATCCTATAACCCGGTCTCCCAACTACTACCATGAGACCGGTAAAATAGAAAACCTATCAAGGGCAAACCTTTGCCTTGCGCATAGTCCACTTGAGCTAGATGATGACGATCTTGACCTCCTCAAGTTGGATCACCTTTCTTGATTGCGCCGGCTCGATGAAGACTAGTTGATTGCTCCCCCATACTCCACTATGGGTGAGCCACTCTTCGGCACATCTTCACAAGTCCATTGTCACCACAATGGACGGCAAGCTTCAAGCATGTGATCTCTTCGTGATGCTCCACTTGAACTTGCACACCGCAATGTTGATGACGATCACCACTTGATGTCATACTCCATGGGTTGAATGAGATCTTCCTCTTGACGCAAGCCCATGGAAACATACCTAACCCCACATAGAACTCTCGCATAGAACATGGGTTAGTACACAAAGCGTAATGGACAATGCTTACCATACCGTGAGATCACTTGATCCCACTCGGTACATCTTCTACGCTTTGTGTGTTGATCAACATGACCAATCTTTGGATAACTCCATGAATAACCTTGGTCAACACATATTCTTCTTCTAATAACCTTGAAACCAACAAATGGTCTTCAAGCAATGCCTATGGACAAACCCTTCAAATATAACTCAAGGCAACCATTAGTCCATAGAGATTGTCATCAATTACCAAAACCAAACATGGGGGCAGCACATGTTCTTTCAATCTCCCCCATTTTGGTAATTGATGACAATCACTTTCAAGAGAGTTTATATAAGGAATTAAGCATCACCATGCAAAGCAACAACTAATAATGCAAGAGCATGTGATGCAAATGCTTAGGAACAAAACCAAAGCAAGCATGAAGAAATAGCTCTCTAAACTTTTCCACAAAACTCTCTAAACTTCTCCCCCATTGGCATCGATTGCCAAAATGGGTGAAAAGCTTAGAAGGCCAACATAATATGTGTTCCTCCATAAATTGTGTATTTCTCAAAATATGAGTGGAATACAATACACATATCCAATGAAGAATAGTTGGAGGAAGACAAACTATATTGAGGAACCAAAGATTGCAAGAAGGATGATATGGCACAAAGACATACCAAAGAGAGAAGCAAGCAATCTAAGGATACCAAATGGACCAATCAATCAAATGATCCGACGAGCCACACGAATAACAAATATTATGAAATGAGCAAAGGAGTGTTCTAAAGAACATAGAGAAGCTCCCCATGATTTGTGCAATATTTAGTTTAGTATTTGGATACAACGTGCACAAAATAGGATCATCACTCCCCCAAAATCAATAGAAACTCACAACAAGTGCAAGTGAGTATATAGGAAACTAGGCCTAGCACTTGCAACAAACACAAGATTGAGCAATATGAAAGAGAGGCAACTTAGGAATAGGCTCAACCAAAAAGATGTGTGTGAGTCATGGCAAAGCACTTGAGAAGACTAACATAAGGATGAGCATTAAGCATCAACATAGTCTTGGAAAAAGGAGATACAAGGTGCAAGACACGCCCTTCCCACACACAACTAGCAAATGGGTTCACAGGCTCACTAAAAAGCAAAATAACAACAAAGCCTGTGATAACCCATGGCGAAGATAGAGAATGAAAGCTTTGTCAAGAGGAGGGATACCAATTGACATGGCGAAAGCCTCGTCAAGACAAGCATGAAGAAAACAATCTTCACCACAAAAGAGTGCAACAAGATGCAAGGATATAAGATCCGCACTCAAGACAAACGATTTCACGGAGCCACCAAAGAAATAATACAAGAAAGACAAGGTGGTCGTGAAAGGAAGGATATCATCTAGAGACGTAATTTCTCTCAAGTGTATAAGGTTCTAGGTAGATGAAAATCATGATGATATCAATCCACAAAGAAGGATATACACACGAAATAGTTACAACACGAAGGAACAAGATATCCGAAAGGAAGTCATAAATATACCAATAAGATCTTTGTTGAAAGCATAGCACTTGGCTTAATATTGTCTTATTGTATGTCAATGAACTCCACACACACACACTCATCAAAGACATCACAACTCGCAACAAGAGATCATTGTTGGGATGCTTTGAGAAAGGAAACAAGTATCACTAGAACGGATCAAGAAAATCATGCCATGATGCGACCTACACAAGGTTGAATGCAAGAAATGTATGCATGAAGTTGATACTTGTTACCGAGATAGTGGGACCAAAGAGTTAGAGAACCAACAGTACATAGGACAAACTCCACATAAATATGTGCATATAGAAATGAAATTGAATTTCATGCACATCTCATCCAATTTGAGACTTGGTGGAGTTTCCCCTATATATTGGGTCAAAGAAAGAAAGCATGCCAAAGGAAATACATAAAGTAAATATGCATGCACAAGACTTTCAAGGACCAAAGGGAGATACAATTTGGGCAAAACACCAAGTAAACCAAGAAGGCAACCAAAAGATTGACACGACATAAGGTTGTCCAAATTATATCAAAGAACCAACTCAACTCATGATTTAAGACAATTAGAGATCAACACATGAGAAGAGATGCCAATTGAAACCAAACCAAATCAACACATGATTTGATAAGATACCAATTGAAAAGATACCAAGTGAAGAAATAATCACTTGAAGGATACCAAATAAAAGATACAACAAGGAATGAAATACCAATGAAACACAACAATTGAAAGATATGAAATAAAGAGATATCAAACTCCCAGAAGAGAGCAAGGTTCCAACAAAACAAACCAAACCCTCTACAAATTTCATGATGGCACAAAGTACCAAAAAGAAACGGCATGCCTTCCACCAACACACACTTGATAAGGATCACAAGATGAGTGTTCTAAAGAAAATAGGATAGCTCCCCCAAGCGTTGTGCATTATAGAGAATTTGCATTTGAATACAAAATGTACAAGATGGGATCACCACTTTCACTATATCTAGAAAAACACTAGACAAGATCAAGAAAATAACAAGATCCACAAGTGGTATGGAAGACAATGGGAGTAAAACACACCACAAATCCTTGGCAATAAATACGGCAAATAAGCACAAGCCAATGTGAAGATGATTTAACAATTTCTACCACAAACAAGAATACCAATTGTACAAGTACAAGAAGTATTTGGAATGAATTTCCGGTGGTAGATTGTAAAGAAAGCCAACATCATCTTCACACCAAACACATAAATAAATTGCAACTTGTAGAGCTAACATGCCACCTAGGAACAAGATAATCTATAATATCAACTCTAAGTGGCACGACCTCAATTGTACACATTTTCTAGGCTTGTAATATACACATAGCATATTACTCCCCCATAATGTGATAGTCCATATTTAACAAGTGGCAAACAAAAAACCAACTAGAGATGATTAATGGACACTTTAGAATTTGAATTTCTCATGAAAAAGACATACCACATAGAGACTAGATAATCTTGCAATATCAATACTAAGTGGTATTCCTCATGTTCACTCATTTTAGGATTGTGAAGTGCCCAAGGCACATCACTCCCCCAAAATGGGATGATCCATTAATCTCTCACAAGAGCCAACTAAGATACAAACAAGATGCGAAAAGGCTCAACACAACACTCACGCATACATGATGTGCAAACCAACATACACATACTTGATTACTCAAGACAAGCAAATTGGAAGCACAACATATACAAACACATGCAAGGTACACAACCAAACATGCAAAGGGGCAAGTAACTTTCAATGTAAACAATTTAAGTACAAGTTACCGCAAGGAGGCACATTGGATATAAGATAGAAACTTGAAAATCCAATGACTTGGCTTGAGACAATATGAATGATGAAGTCCCCTTAATTCTTCATAATATAGCCAAGTCTCCAATGCCCTCCAACAACACCTATTGATCAAGTTTGAGCTTGTTGGTCCCCAACCAAGTTGGGTCCTAAGAGGTTAGTCACAATAGGCTTGGCTACCCAAATGGTTCTTTTCTTGACACCACTTTGAGTACCAACTAACTTGGCAAACACATTGCCAACCTTATCCTTCCCAAGAGAATAGATATCATCAATTAGAATAGGGTTGGATAAGGTACCATTCGTGCATGAAGAAGCAAAGTGACCCTTCTTCCGACATAAGTAGCAACATTTACCCTTTACTTTCTTCTCAATTGATTTCTCAACTTGAGGAGCGTTGACTTGGGTCTTCTTGGGAAGTGGCCTTTCTTCAACTTGACGTTGGGCATGGGATTGAACTTGTGGCCGCTTCCCTTGTTGCTTGTCACTATGGGGCTTCTTCTTCAATGGGCAAGATCTAACATGGTGCCCTTCTATCTTGCACTTGAAGCAAACAATCTTGGCCGAATTCTTGACTTGTTCTTGGCCCTTCTTATTGTTGCTCTTGGACTTCTTCTTCTTATTGGAGTTGAATCCAAGTCCACCTTTGTCATTGGGGGATTTTTGCACACTCAAAATATTCTTGAGTGTGGACTTCCCTTCATGACTCTTTTCCAAGTTTTTCTTCAAAGAAGTGACTTGGGCCTTGAGCTCTTTGATTTCCTCTACATGGTTAGTATCAACACAAGTACTAGAGGAAGTATAAGCATCATTGTTAGAGCAACAAGGCAAGGAAAGTAATTCATCACAAGATGTACCAATGTTATGCATAGAAGAATTACGAGGACTAGCACATGTCAATAAAGCATTTTTACTAGATGTAGTGCTAAGGTCCACATGAGGCTCACTAGATGTTACCTTAGTAGTACAAGCCTCATGAACTATCTTTAGCACATCATGGGATACTAGAAGATCACCATGAGAGCTCGAGAGCTTTTCATGACTTTCTTCCAATTTCCCATAATTGCTAGATAGCAACTCAAGTTGAGCCTTTAGCTCAACATTCTCCTTCAAAATGGATGCTTCACAAGAAATAGAGTTAGTAACACAAGCATCATCATTAACAACAAGAGGAGAAGGCAACTTGGCAAGCTCTTTAGCATATGAAGCTTGAAGTTGAGCATGAGACTCGGTGAGTTCAATGAGCGAACTCTTAATGACCCTTGAGCCATTTTCGAGGTGCTCAAAGTCCTCAAGGAGTTTAGCATGTGCAAATTCAAGCTTATCATTTTTAGTTCTAAAATCATTAGCCACCTCGAGAGCTCTATCATGGGATTCCTTTAATCTAGATAATTCTAGAGCAAAGGTCTCCTCAAGAGATTCCTTGGTGGTATGTTCAAGTTCAAGAGCTTGAGATAGCTCCGCGATCTCATTAGCGTAATCACGCTCATGACTTTCCATTTTCTCAATGGTGGCCTCATGCTCCTCGAGATGAGATTCCAACTCCTCCATATATTTCTTGCCCTCAATGGCAATAGTCATGATTTCAAGGAAGTTAGAACAAGCAATTTTATTCTTATGAAGAGCTTTAAAAATCATTTCACCCTTAATATTTAAGGATGCAACATTAACATTCTCTTCATCATTATCCTCATCATCATTAGCATCAACATCATCATCAAGAGACATATTGGGGTTCAAAGGAGGAGATACCTTTGAAGCCTTAGCCGTAAGGCAAAAAGCAATAGATGATGATGTAGGATCCCTTGAGGCACCATTCAAGGTCACATCTTGTTCCATGGAGTGTTGGGTTTCCTTTACATTGTTACAACAACTCGAGGAAATAGATGCATTTTTATCATGGCAACAAGACATAGCAAGCATATCATCATGGCATTTAGTCAAGCAATTTCTACATGATATGCAAGGACTATCAACACAAGCATGTGAAGCATTTAGAGTGCTTGAAGTGTTAAAGTCCAAAGATGGAGCATTGCAATAAGATAGCGATGAAGGATCATCAATAATGAGCCCACTATCATCATTGCAATGACCAACACTACTCACCATATCATTACCTTGTGGCAAACCACATGTAGGTGAAGTAGAAGAAGTTGAGAAGACAACACGACCGGAGGTGGAGGGAGAACAATCATCCCCACAAATCTTGGACACACCATATTTGTCTTGAAGCTTTGTCCACAACTCATGAGCATCCCGAAACGGCATGAGTTGAAATATAACTACATTGCTCAAAGCATCAAAAAGCACATTAGAAGCTTGAGCATTGAGATAAGAGTTTTTCTCATCCTCTAAAGATATGTGTTGAGAATCCTTTGGAGGAGAAAAACCCATATCTACAATTCGCTCCAAATTTGGGTCCATGACCCTAAAGAGATTAAGCATGCGAATTACCCAAACATCAAAATTTGTGCCATTGAAACTAAGAGTGTCAGAGAATCCTAATCCCCTAGTCGACATCTTTACTCTCTAGGCGGTTAAGCCTAATAACGAGAGACGAGGCTCTGATACCAATTGAAAGATCGTGGATGTCGCCTAGAGGGGGGGGGGGTGAATAGGCGCTTTAAAATAATTACGGTTTAGGCTTGAACAAATGCGGAATAAAACTAGCGTTTAATTTGACAAGCACAAAACCTAAATCGACTAGGCTCACCTATGTGCACCAACAACTTATGCTAAGCAAGATAAACAACTAAGTGATAGCAAGATATATAACTAGAAACAATATGGCTATCACAAAGTAAAGTGCATAAGTAAAGGGCTCGGGTAAGAGATAACCGAGGCACGCGGAGACGACGATGTATCCCGAAGTTCACACCCTTGCGGATGCTAATCTCCGTTTGGAGCGGTGTGGAGGCACAATGCTCCCCAACAATGCCACTAGGGCCACCGTATTCTCCTCACGCCCTCGCACAATGCAAGGTGCCGTGATTCCACTAAGGGACCCTTGAGGGCGGTCACCGAACCCGTACACTTTGGCAACCCTTGGGGGCGGTCACCGGTACCCCTCAAATTGCTCGGGGCGATCTCCACAACCTAATTGGAGACCCCGACGCTTGCCCGGAGCTTTACACCACAATGATTGAGCTCCGAGGCACCACCAAGCCGTCTAGGGCGCCAAGGCACCCAAGAGGAACAAGCTCTAGGGTGCTCAAACACCCAAGAGTAATAAGCTTCTCAACTACTAACTTCCACGTATCACCGTGGAGAACTCAAACCGATGCAACTAATGCAATGGCGAGAACACACCAAGTGCACAAGTCCCTCTCCCTCAAATCCCACCAAAGCAACAAAAGCTATGGAGGAAAGTGAGAGGAAGAACAAGGAGAACACCAAGAACTCCAAGATCTAGATCCACAAGGTTTCCCTCACATAGAGGAGAAAGTGATTGGTGGAAAGATGGATCTAGATCTCCTCTCTCTATTCCCTCAAGAAGGAGCAAGAATTATTGGAGGGATGGAGAGATAGCAAAGCTCTAGAAGGTCAACAATGGAGGAGAGAGAGCTGCAAGGGGATAAAAGAACCGTTGGGGAAGAAGACCCCTTTTATAGGGCGACCCCAAATCCAACCGTTACCTGTGCTGGACGCGTACGAGCGGTACTACCGCTCCTGTGAGCGGTACTACCGCTTAAGCGGTAGTTCCAGCCAGCAGCAGGCAACAACAAGGAACTGGAGCGGTAGTGCCGCACCAAGCGGTACTACCGTCCACCCAAGCGGTACTACCGCTAAACCGAAACGAGCAACAGAAACTTGCACACTCTGCGAAACACAAGCGGTAGAGCAGCGGTAGTGCAGGGCGGAAGTACCGCACCAAGCGGTACTACTGCCCAGCAGAGCGGTACTACCGCACTACAGCCGCACTACTACCGTTTAACAGAAAACGGCAACAGAGACGTGCACAGAAGGAAACCCCGCAAGCGGTAGTGGCGGCGGTAGTAAGGGCGGTAGTACCGCCAGAGCGGTATTACCGTGCTACTACCGCTCTACTACCGTGAATGGCAAACTGGCAACAGAGAGTTGCACGCTCGGGGAAACCCCAAGCGGTAGTGCCACGGAAGTACCAGCGGTACTACCGCATAAGCGGTACTACCGTGGGCACCAGCGGTACTACCGCTTGCAAGCTACTGAAAATCCACAGAAAACAGAGGATACAAATAAAACCAGAACTGCCATAACTTCTGCAAATGAGCTCTGAATTGAGCAAACTCAAGCTTGTTGGATAGAAGACAACGAGTACTATCCAAACAGTGACTGGTTATAATAAGAAGTGGCAGGGGAGATATGCCTAACAAATAGAGATGAGAAACCTCTATGAAACCTCAATGAAACCTCTAAGAAAGAAGACCCGGCATAAACTCCAACATCGAAAACATCATAGAAGATGCATATATGAACTCCGTTTTCGATGAACTCGAGCTTGTCATGAATATGACCATAAGCTCAAAGACTCACAAAGAGAAACACCAAACACGAACCAAGAAAGATGATGCAAGGATGCAATGGTTTGAGCTCTCGACGAATGATACGATAAAGCTACTCACTTGAGAGCCCCCCTTGATAGTACGGCTATCGATCCTATAACCCGGTCTCCCAACTACTACCATGAGACCGGTAAAATAGAAAACCTATCAAGGGCAAACCTTTGCCTTGCGCATAGTCCACTTGAGCTAGATGATGACGATCTTGACCTCCTCAAGTTGGATCACCTTTCTTGATTGCGCCGGCTCGATGAAGACTAGTTGATTGCTCCCCCATACTCCACTATGGGTGAGCCACTCTTCGGCACATCTTCACAAGTCCATTGTCACCACAATGGACGGCAAGCTTCAAGCATGTGATCTCTTCGTGATGCTCCACTTGAACTTGCACACCGCAATGTTGATGACGATCACCACTTGATGTCATACTCCATGGGTTGAATGAGATCTTCCTCTTGACGCAAGCCCATGGAAACATACCTAACCCCACATAGAACTCTCGCATAGAACATGGGTTAGTACACAAAGCGTAATGGACAATGCTTACCATACCGTGAGATCACTTGATCCCACTCGGTACATCTTCTACGCTTTGTGTGTTGATCAACATGACCAATCTTTGGATAACTCCATGAATAACCTTGGTCAACACATATTCTTCTTCTAATAACCTTGAAACCAACAAATGGTCTTCAAGCAATGCCTATGGACAAACCCTTCAAATATAACTCAAGGCAACCATTAGTCCATAGAGATTGTCATCAATTACCAAAACCAAACATGGGGGCAGCACATGTTCTTTCAATCTCCCCCATTTTGGTAATTGATGACAATCACTTTCAAGAGAGTTTATATAAGGAATTAAGCATCACCATGCAAAGCAACAACTAATAATGCAAGAGCATGTGATGCAAATGCTTAGGAACAAAACCAAAGCAAGCATGAAGAAATAGCTCTCTAAACTTTTCCACAAAACTCTCTAAACTTCTCCCCCATTGGCATCGATTGCCAAAATGGGCGAAAAGCTTAGAAGGCCAACATAATATGTGTTCCTCCATAAATTGTGTATTTCTCAAAATATGAGTGGAATACAATACACATATCCAATGAAGAATAGTTGGAGGAAGACAAACTATATTGAGGAACCAAAGATTGCAAGAAGGATGATATGGCACAAAGACATACCAAAGAGAGAAGCAAGCAATCTAAGGATACCAAATGGACCAATCAATCAAATGATCCGACGAGCCACACGAATAACAAATATTATGAAATGAGCAAAGGAGTGTTCTAAAGAACATAGAGAAGCTCCCCATGATTTGTGCAATATTTAGTTTAGTATTTGGATACAACGTGCACAAAATAGGATCATCACTCCCCCAAAATCAATAGAAACTCACAACAAGTGCAAGTGAGTATATAGGAAACTAGGCCTAGCACTTGCAACAAACACAAGATTGAGCAATATGAAAGAGAGGCAACTTAGGAATAGGCTCAACCAAAAAGATGTGTGTGAGTCATGGCAAAGCACTTGAGAAGACTAACATAAGGATGAGCATTAAGCATCAACATAGTCTTGGAAAAAGGAGATACAAGGTGCAAGACACGCCCTTCCCACACACAACTAGCAAATGGGTTCACAGGCTCACTAAAAAGCAAAATAACAACAAAGCCTGTGATAACCCATGGCGAAGATAGAGAATGAAAGCTTTGTCAAGAGGAGGGATACCAATTGACATGGCGAAAGCCTCGTCAAGACAAGCATGAAGAAAACAATCTTCACCACAAAAGAGTGCAACAAGATGCAAGGATATAAGATCCGCACTCAAGACAAACGATTTCACGGAGCCACCAAAGAAATAATACAAGAAAGACAAGGTGGTCGTGAAAGGAAGGATATCATCTAGAGACGTAATTTCTCTCAAGTGTATAAGGTTCTAGGTAGATGAAAATCATGATGATATCAATCCACAAAGAAGGATATACACACGAAATAGTTACAACACGAAGGA
Organism: Elymus sibiricus; assembly: GCA_039707655.1. Classification (NCBI taxonomy): domain Eukaryota; kingdom Viridiplantae; phylum Streptophyta; class Magnoliopsida; order Poales; family Poaceae; genus Elymus; species Elymus sibiricus. The sequence continues at coordinate 259,258,701 of CM077676.1, forward strand.
ACAAGATATCCGAAAGGAAGTCATAAATATACCAATAAGATCTTTGTTGAAAGCATAGCACTTGGCTTAATATTGTCTTATTGTATGTCAATGAACTCCACACACACACACTCATCAAAGACATCACAACTCGCAACAAGAGATCATTGTTGGGATGCTTTGAGAAAGGAAACAAGTATCACTAGAACGGATCAAGAAAATCATGCCATGATGCGACCTACACAAGGTTGAATGCAAGAAATGTATGCATGAAGTTGATACTTGTTACCGAGATAGTGGGACCAAAGAGTTAGAGAACCAACAGTACATAGGACAAACTCCACATAAATATGTGCATATAGAAATGAAATTGAATTTCATGCACATCTCATCCAATTTGAGACTTGGTGGAGTTTCCCCTATATATTGGGTCAAAGAAAGAAAGCATGCCAAAGGAAATACATAAAGTAAATATGCATGCACAAGACTTTCAAGGACCAAAGGGAGATACAATTTGGGCAAAACACCAAGTAAACCAAGAAGGCAACCAAAAGATTGACACGACATAAGGTTGTCCAAATTATATCAAAGAACCAACTCAACTCATGATTTAAGACAATTAGAGATCAACACATGAGAAGAGATGCCAATTGAAACCAAACCAAATCAACACATGATTTGATAAGATACCAATTGAAAAGATACCAAGTGAAGAAATAATCACTTGAAGGATACCAAATAAAAGATACAACAAGGAATGAAATACCAATGAAACACAACAATTGAAAGATATGAAATAAAGAGATATCAAACTCCCAGAAGAGAGCAAGGTTCCAACAAAACAAACCAAACCCTCTACAAATTTCATGATGGCACAAAGTACCAAAAAGAAACGGCATGCCTTCCACCAACACACACTTGATAAGGATCACAAGATGAGTGTTCTAAAGAAAATAGGATAGCTCCCCCAAGCGTTGTGCATTATAGAGAATTTGCATTTGAATACAAAATGTACAAGATGGGATCACCACTTTCACTATATCTAGAAAAACACTAGACAAGATCAAGAAAATAACAAGATCCACAAGTGGTATGGAAGACAATGGGAGTAAAACACACCACAAATCCTTGGCAATAAATACGGCAAATAAGCACAAGCCAATGTGAAGATGATTTAACAATTTCTACCACAAACAAGAATACCAATTGTACAAGTACAAGAAGTATTTGGAATGAATTTCCGGTGGTAGATTGTAAAGAAAGCCAACATCATCTTCACACCAAACACATAAATAAATTGCAACTTGTAGAGCTAACATGCCACCTAGGAACAAGATAATCTATAATATCAACTCTAAGTGGCACGACCTCAATTGTACACATTTTCTAGGCTTGTAATATACACATAGCATATTACTCCCCCATAATGTGATAGTCCATATTTAACAAGTGGCAAACAAAAAACCAACTAGAGATGATTAATGGACACTTTAGAATTTGAATTTCTCATGAAAAAGACATACCACATAGAGACTAGATAATCTTGCAATATCAATACTAAGTGGTATTCCTCATGTTCACTCATTTTAGGATTGTGAAGTGCCCAAGGCACATCACTCCCCCAAAATGGGATGATCCATTAATCTCTCACAAGAGCCAACTAAGATACAAACAAGATGCGAAAAGGCTCAACACAACACTCACGCATACATGATGTGCAAACCAACATACACATACTTGATTACTCAAGACAAGCAAATTGGAAGCACAACATATACAAACACATGCAAGGTACACAACCAAACATGCAAAGGGGCAAGTAACTTTCAATGTAAACAATTTAAGTACAAGTTACCGCAAGGAGGCACATTGGATATAAGATAGAAACTTGAAAATCCAATGACTTGGCTTGAGACAATATGAATGATGAAGTCCCCTTAATTCTTCATAATATAGCCAAGTCTCCAATGCCCTCCAACAACACCTATTGATCAAGTTTGAGCTTGTTGGTCCCCAACCAAGTTGGGTCCTAAGAGGTTAGTCACAATAGGCTTGGCTACCCAAATGGTTCTTTTCTTGACACCACTTTGAGTACCAACTAACTTGGCAAACACATTGCCAACCTTATCCTTCCCAAGAGAATAGATATCATCAATTAGAATAGGGTTGGATAAGGTACCATTCGTGCATGAAGAAGCAAAGTGACCCTTCTTCCGACATAAGTAGCAACATTTACCCTTTACTTTCTTCTCAATTGATTTCTCAACTTGAGGAGCGTTGACTTGGGTCTTCTTGGGAAGTGGCCTTTCTTCAACTTGACGTTGGGCATGGGATTGAACTTGTGGCCGCTTCCCTTGTTGCTTGTCACTATGGGGCTTCTTCTTCAATGGGCAAGATCTAACATGGTGCCCTTCTATCTTGCACTTGAAGCAAACAATCTTGGCCGAATTCTTGACTTGTTCTTGGCCCTTCTTATTGTTGCTCTTGGACTTCTTCTTCTTATTGGAGTTGAATCCAAGTCCACCTTTGTCATTGGGGGATTTTTGCACACTCAAAATATTCTTGAGTGTGGACTTCCCTTCATGACTCTTTTCCAAGTTTTTCTTCAAAGAAGTGACTTGGGCCTTGAGCTCTTTGATTTCCTCTACATGGTTAGTATCAACACAAGTACTAGAGGAAGTATAAGCATCATTGTTAGAGCAACAAGGCAAGGAAAGTAATTCATCACAAGATGTACCAATGTTATGCATAGAAGAATTACGAGGACTAGCACATGTCAATAAAGCATTTTTACTAGATGTAGTGCTAAGGTCCACATGAGGCTCACTAGATGTTACCTTAGTAGTACAAGCCTCATGAACTATCTTTAGCACATCATGGGATACTAGAAGATCACCATGAGAGCTCGAGAGCTTTTCATGACTTTCTTCCAATTTCCCATAATTGCTAGATAGCAACTCAAGTTGAGCCTTTAGCTCAACATTCTCCTTCAAAATGGATGCTTCACAAGAAATAGAGTTAGTAACACAAGCATCATCATTAACAACAAGAGGAGAAGGCAACTTGGCAAGCTCTTTAGCATATGAAGCTTGAAGTTGAGCATGAGACTCGGTGAGTTCAATGAGCGAACTCTTAATGACCCTTGAGCCATTTTCGAGGTGCTCAAAGTCCTCAAGGAGTTTAGCATGTGCAAATTCAAGCTTATCATTTTTAGTTCTAAAATCATTAGCCACCTCGAGAGCTCTATCATGGGATTCCTTTAATCTAGATAATTCTAGAGCAAAGGTCTCCTCAAGAGATTCCTTGGTGGTATGTTCAAGTTCAAGAGCTTGAGATAGCTCCGCGATCTCATTAGCGTAATCACGCTCATGACTTTCCATTTTCTCAATGGTGGCCTCATGCTCCTCGAGATGAGATTCCAACTCCTCCATATATTTCTTGCCCTCAATGGCAATAGTCATGATTTCAAGGAAGTTAGAACAAGCAATTTTATTCTTATGAAGAGCTTTAAAAATCATTTCACCCTTAATATTTAAGGATGCAACATTAACATTCTCTTCATCATTATCCTCATCATCATTAGCATCAACATCATCATCAAGAGACATATTGGGGTTCAAAGGAGGAGATACCTTTGAAGCCTTAGCCGTAAGGCAAAAAGCAATAGATGATGATGTAGGATCCCTTGAGGCACCATTCAAGGTCACATCTTGTTCCATGGAGTGTTGGGTTTCCTTTACATTGTTACAACAACTCGAGGAAATAGATGCATTTTTATCATGGCAACAAGACATAGCAAGCATATCATCATGGCATTTAGTCAAGCAATTTCTACATGATATGCAAGGACTATCAACACAAGCATGTGAAGCATTTAGAGTGCTTGAAGTGTTAAAGTCCAAAGATGGAGCATTGCAATAAGATAGCGATGAAGGATCATCAATAATGAGCCCACTATCATCATTGCAATGACCAACACTACTCACCATATCATTACCTTGTGGCAAACCACATGTAGGTGAAGTAGAAGAAGTTGAGAAGACAACACGACCGGAGGTGGAGGGAGAACAATCATCCCCACAAATCTTGGACACACCATATTTGTCTTGAAGCTTTGTCCACAACTCATGAGCATCCCGAAACGGCATGAGTTGAAATATAACTACATTGCTCAAAGCATCAAAAAGCACATTAGAAGCTTGAGCATTGAGATAAGAGTTTTTCTCATCCTCTAAAGATATGTGTTGAGAATCCTTTGGAGGAGAAAAACCCATATCTACAATTCGCTCCAAATTTGGGTCCATGACCCTAAAGAGATTAAGCATGCGAATTACCCAAACATCAAAATTTGTGCCATTGAAACTAAGAGTGTCAGAGAATCCTAATCCCCTAGTCGACATCTTTACTCTCTAGGCGGTTAAGCCTAATAACGAGAGACGAGGCTCTGATACCAATTGAAAGATCGTGGATGTCGCCTAGAGGGGGGGGGGGTGAATAGGCGCTTTAAAATAATTACGGTTTAGGCTTGAACAAATGCGGAATAAAACTAGCGTTTAATTTGACAAGCACAAAACCTAAATCGACTAGGCTCACCTATGTGCACCAACAACTTATGCTAAGCAAGATAAACAACTAAGTGATAGCAAGATATATAACTAGAAACAATATGGCTATCACAAAGTAAAGTGCATAAGTAAAGGGCTCGGGTAAGAGATAACCGAGGCACGCGGAGACGACGATGTATCCCGAAGTTCACACCCTTGCGGATGCTAATCTCCGTTTGGAGCGGTGTGGAGGCACAATGCTCCCCAACAATGCCACTAGGGCCACCGTATTCTCCTCACGCCCTCGCACAATGCAAGGTGCCGTGATTCCACTAAGGGACCCTTGAGGGCGGTCACCGAACCCGTACACTTTGGCAACCCTTGGGGGCGGTCACCGGTACCCCTCAAATTGCTCGGGGCGATCTCCACAACCTAATTGGAGACCCCGACGCTTGCCCGGAGCTTTACACCACAATGATTGAGCTCCGAGGCACCACCAAGCCGTCTAGGGCGCCAAGGCACCCAAGAGGAACAAGCTCTAGGGTGCTCAAACACCCAAGAGTAATAAGCTTCTCAACTACTAACTTCCACGTATCACCGTGGAGAACTCAAACCGATGCAACTAATGCAATGGCGAGAACACACCAAGTGCACAAGTCCCTCTCCCTCAAATCCCACCAAAGCAACAAAAGCTATGGAGGAAAGTGAGAGGAAGAACAAGGAGAACACCAAGAACTCCAAGATCTAGATCCACAAGGTTTCCCTCACATAGAGGAGAAAGTGATTGGTGGAAAGATGGATCTAGATCTCCTCTCTCTATTCCCTCAAGAAGGAGCAAGAATTATTGGAGGGATGGAGAGATAGCAAAGCTCTAGAAGGTCAACAATGGAGGAGAGAGAGCTGCAAGGGGATAAAAGAACCGTTGGGGAAGAAGACCCCTTTTATAGGGCGACCCCAAATCCAACCGTTACCTGTGCTGGACGCGTACGAGCGGTACTACCGCTCCTGTGAGCGGTACTACCGCTTAAGCGGTAGTTCCAGCCAGCAGCAGGCAACAACAAGGAACTGGAGCGGTAGTGCCGCACCAAGCGGTACTACCGTCCACCCAAGCGGTACTACCGCTAAACCGAAACGAGCAACAGAAACTTGCACACTCTGCGAAACACAAGCGGTAGAGCAGCGGTAGTGCAGGGCGGAAGTACCGCACCAAGCGGTACTACTGCCCAGCAGAGCGGTACTACCGCACTACAGCCGCACTACTACCGTTTAACAGAAAACGGCAACAGAGACGTGCACAGAAGGAAACCCCGCAAGCGGTAGTGGCGGCGGTAGTAAGGGCGGTAGTACCGCCAGAGCGGTATTACCGTGCTACTACCGCTCTACTACCGTGAATGGCAAACTGGCAACAGAGAGTTGCACGCTCGGGGAAACCCCAAGCGGTAGTGCCACGGAAGTACCAGCGGTACTACCGCATAAGCGGTACTACCGTGGGCACCAGCGGTACTACCGCTTGCAAGCTACTGAAAATCCACAGAAAACAGAGGATACAAATAAAACCAGAACTGCCATAACTTCTGCAAATGAGCTCTGAATTGAGCAAACTCAAGCTTGTTGGATAGAAGACAACGAGTACTATCCAAACAGTGACTGGTTATAATAAGAAGTGGCAGGGGAGATATGCCTAACAAATAGAGATGAGAAACCTCTATGAAACCTCAATGAAACCTCTAAGAAAGAAGACCCGGCATAAACTCCAACATCGAAAACATCATAGAAGATGCATATATGAACTCCGTTTTCGATGAACTCGAGCTTGTCATGAATATGACCATAAGCTCAAAGACTCACAAAGAGAAACACCAAACACGAACCAAGAAAGATGATGCAAGGATGCAATGGTTTGAGCTCTCGACGAATGATACGATAAAGCTACTCACTTGAGAGCCCCCCTTGATAGTACGGCTATCGATCCTATAACCCGGTCTCCCAACTACTACCATGAGACCGGTAAAATAGAAAACCTATCAAGGGCAAACCTTTGCCTTGCGCATAGTCCACTTGAGCTAGATGATGACGATCTTGACCTCCTCAAGTTGGATCACCTTTCTTGATTGCGCCGGCTCGATGAAGACTAGTTGATTGCTCCCCCATACTCCACTATGGGTGAGCCACTCTTCGGCACATCTTCACAAGTCCATTGTCACCACAATGGACGGCAAGCTTCAAGCATGTGATCTCTTCGTGATGCTCCACTTGAACTTGCACACCGCAATGTTGATGACGATCACCACTTGATGTCATACTCCATGGGTTGAATGAGATCTTCCTCTTGACGCAAGCCCATGGAAACATACCTAACCCCACATAGAACTCTCGCATAGAACATGGGTTAGTACACAAAGCGTAATGGACAATGCTTACCATACCGTGAGATCACTTGATCCCACTCGGTACATCTTCTACGCTTTGTGTGTTGATCAACATGACCAATCTTTGGATAACTCCATGAATAACCTTGGTCAACACATATTCTTCTTCTAATAACCTTGAAACCAACAAATGGTCTTCAAGCAATGCCTATGGACAAACCCTTCAAATATAACTCAAGGCAACCATTAGTCCATAGAGATTGTCATCAATTACCAAAACCAAACATGGGGGCAGCACATGTTCTTTCAATCTCCCCCATTTTGGTAATTGATGACAATCACTTTCAAGAGAGTTTATATAAGGAATTAAGCATCACCATGCAAAGCAACAACTAATAATGCAAGAGCATGTGATGCAAATGCTTAGGAACAAAACCAAAGCAAGCATGAAGAAATAGCTCTCTAAACTTTTCCACAAAACTCTCTAAACTTCTCCCCCATTGGCATCGATTGCCAAAATGGGCGAAAAGCTTAGAAGGCCAACATAATATGTGTTCCTCCATAAATTGTGTATTTCTCAAAATATGAGTGGAATACAATACACATATCCAATGAAGAATAGTTGGAGGAAGACAAACTATATTGAGGAACCAAAGATTGCAAGAAGGATGATATGGCACAAAGACATACCAAAGAGAGAAGCAAGCAATCTAAGGATACCAAATGGACCAATCAATCAAATGATCCGACGAGCCACACGAATAACAAATATTATGAAATGAGCAAAGGAGTGTTCTAAAGAACATAGAGAAGCTCCCCATGATTTGTGCAATATTTAGTTTAGTATTTGGATACAACGTGCACAAAATAGGATCATCACTCCCCCAAAATCAATAGAAACTCACAACAAGTGCAAGTGAGTATATAGGAAACTAGGCCTAGCACTTGCAACAAACACAAGATTGAGCAATATGAAAGAGAGGCAACTTAGGAATAGGCTCAACCAAAAAGATGTGTGTGAGTCATGGCAAAGCACTTGAGAAGACTAACATAAGGATGAGCATTAAGCATCAACATAGTCTTGGAAAAAGGAGATACAAGGTGCAAGACACGCCCTTCCCACACACAACTAGCAAATGGGTTCACAGGCTCACTAAAAAGCAAAATAACAACAAAGCCTGTGATAACCCATGGCGAAGATAGAGAATGAAAGCTTTGTCAAGAGGAGGGATACCAATTGACATGGCGAAAGCCTCGTCAAGACAAGCATGAAGAAAACAATCTTCACCACAAAAGAGTGCAACAAGATGCAAGGATATAAGATCCGCACTCAAGACAAACGATTTCACGGAGCCACCAAAGAAATAATACAAGAAAGACAAGGTGGTCGTGAAAGGAAGGATATCATCTAGAGACGTAATTTCTCTCAAGTGTATAAGGTTCTAGGTAGATGAAAATCATGATGATATCAATCCACAAAGAAGGATATACACACGAAATAGTTACAACACGAAGGAACAAGATATCCGAAAGGAAGTCATAAATATACCAATAAGATCTTTGTTGAAAGCATAGCACTTGGCTTAATATTGTCTTATTGTATGTCAATGAACTCCACACACACACACTCATCAAAGACATCACAACTCGCAACAAGAGATCATTGTTGGGATGCTTTGAGAAAGGAAACAAGTATCACTAGAACGGATCAAGAAAATCATGCCATGATGCGACCTACACAAGGTTGAATGCAAGAAATGTATGCATGAAGTTGATACTTGTTACCGAGATAGTGGGACCAAAGAGTTAGAGAACCAACAGTACATAGGACAAACTCCACATAAATATGTGCATATAGAAATGAAATTGAATTTCATGCACATCTCATCCAATTTGAGACTTGGTGGAGTTTCCCCTATATATTGGGTCAAAGAAAGAAAGCATGCCAAAGGAAATACATAAAGTAAATATGCATGCACAAGACTTTCAAGGACCAAAGGGAGATACAATTTGGGCAAAACACCAAGTAAACCAAGAAGGCAACCAAAAGATTGACACGACATAAGGTTGTCCAAATTATATCAAAGAACCAACTCAACTCATGATTTAAGACAATTAGAGATCAACACATGAGAAGAGATGCCAATTGAAACCAAACCAAATCAACACATGATTTGATAAGATACCAATTGAAAAGATACCAAGTGAAGAAATAATCACTTGAAGGATACCAAATAAAAGATACAACAAGGAATGAAATACCAATGAAACACAACAATTGAAAGATATGAAATAAAGAGATATCAAACTCCCAGAAGAGAGCAAGGTTCCAACAAAACAAACCAAACCCTCTACAAATTTCATGATGGCACAAAGTACCAAAAAGAAACGGCATGCCTTCCACCAACACACACTTGATAAGGATCACAAGATGAGTGTTCTAAAGAAAATAGGATAGCTCCCCCAAGCGTTGTGCATTATAGAGAATTTGCATTTGAATACAAAATGTACAAGATGGGATCACCACTTTCACTATATCTAGAAAAACACTAGACAAGATCAAGAAAATAACAAGATCCACAAGTGGTATGGAAGACAATGGGAGTAAAACACACCACAAATCCTTGGCAATAAATACGGCAAATAAGCACAAGCCAATGTGAAGATGATTTAACAATTTCTACCACAAACAAGAATACCAATTGTACAAGTACAAGAAGTATTTGGAATGAATTTCCGGTGGTAGATTGTAAAGAAAGCCAACATCATCTTCACACCAAACACATAAATAAATTGCAACTTGTAGAGCTAACATGCCACCTAGGAACAAGATAATCTATAATATCAACTCTAAGTGGCACGACCTCAATTGTACACATTTTCTAGGCTTGTAATATACACATAGCATATTACTCCCCCATAATGTGATAATCCATATTTAACAAGTGGCAAACAAAAAACCAACTAGAGATGATTAATGGACACTTTAGAATTTGAATTTCTCATGAAAAAGACATACCACATAGAGACTAGATAATCTTGCAATATCAATACTAAGTGGTATTCCTCATGTTCACTCATTTTAGGATTGTGAAGTGCCCAAGGCACATCACTCCCCCAAAATGGGATGATCCATTAATCTCTCACAAGAGCCAACTAAGATACAAACAAGATGCGAAAAGGCTCAACACAACACTCACGCATACATGATGTGCAAACCAACATACACATACTTGATTACTCAAGACAAGCAAATTGGAAGCACAACATATACAAACACATGCAAGGTACACAACCAAACATGCAAAGGGGCAAGTAACTTTCAATGTAAACAATTTAAGTACAAGTTACCGCAAGGAGGCACATTGGATATAAGATAGAAACTTGAAAATCCAATGACTTGGCTTGAGACAATATGAATGATGAAGTCCCCTTAATTCTTCATAATATAGCCAAGTCTCCAATGCCCTCCAACAACACCTATTGATCAAGTTTGAGCTTGTTGGTCCCCAACCAAGTTGGGTCCTAAGAGGTTAGTCACAATAGGCTTGGCTACCCAAATGGTTCTTTTCTTGACACCACTTTGAGTACCAACTAACTTGGCAAACACATTGCCAACCTTATCCTTCCCAAGAGAATAGATATCATCAATTAGAATAGGGTTGGATAAGGTACCATTCGTGCATGAAGAAGCAAAGTGACCCTTCTTCCGACATAAGTAGCAACATTTACCCTTTACTTTCTTCTCAATTGATTTCTCAACTTGAGGAGCGTTGACTTGGGTCTTCTTGGGAAGTGGCCTTTCTTCAACTTGACGTTGGGCATGGGATTGAACTTGTGGGCGCTTCCCTTGTTGCTTGTCACTATGGGGCTTCTTCTTCAATGGGCAAGATCTAACATGGTGCCCTTCTATCTTGCACTTGAAGCAAACAATCTTGGCCGAATTCTTGACTTGTTCTTGGCCCTTCTTATTGTTGCTCTTGGACTTCTTCTTCTTATTGGAGTTGAATCCAAGTCCACCTTTGTCATTGGGGGATTTTTGCACACTCAAAATATTCTTGAGTGTGGACTTCCCTTCATGACTCTTTTCCAAGTTTTTCTTCAAAGAAGTGACTTGGGCCTTGAGCTCTTTGATTTCCTCTACATGGTTAGTATCAACACAAGTACTAGAGGAAGTATAAGCATCATTGTTAGAGCAACAAGGCAAGGAAAGTAATTCATCACAAGATGTACCAATGTTATGCATAGAAGAATTACGAGGACTAGCACATGTCAATAAAGCATTTTTACTAGATGTAGTGCTAAGGTCCACATGAGGCTCACTAGATGTTACCTTAGTAGTACAAGCCTCATGAACTATCTTTAGCACATCATGGGATACTAGAAGATCACCATGAGAGCTCGAGAGCTTTTCATGACTTTCTTCCAATTTCCCATAATTGCTAGATAGCAACTCAAGTTGAGCCTTTAGCTCAACATTCTCCTTCAAAATGGATGCTTCACAAGAAATAGAGTTAGTAACACAAGCATCATCATTAACAACAAGAGGAGAAGGCAACTTGGCAAGCTCTTTAGCATATGAAGCTTGAAGTTGAGCATGAGACTCGGTGAGTTCAATGAGCGAACTCTTAATGACCCTTGAGCCATTTTCGAGGTGCTCAAAGTCCTCAAGGAGTTTAGCATGTGCAAATTCAAGCTTATCATTTTTAGTTCTAAAATCATTAGCCACCTCGAGAGCTCTATCATGGGATTCCTTTAATCTAGATAATTCTAGAGCAAAGGTCTCCTCAAGAGATTCCTTGGTGGTATGTTCAAGTTCAAGAGCTTGAGATAGCTCCGCGATCTCATTAGCGTAATCACGCTCATGACTTTCCATTTTCTCAATGGTGGCCTCATGCTCCTCGAGATGAGATTCCAACTCCTCCATATATTTCTTGCCCTCAATGGCAATAGTCATGATTTCAAGGAAGTTAGAACAAGCAATTTTATTCTTATGAAGAGCTTTAAAAATCATTTCACCCTTAATATTTAAGGATGCAACATTAACATTCTCTTCATCATTATCCTCATCATCATTAGCATCAACATCATCATCAAGAGACATATTGGGGTTCAAAGGAGGAGATACCTTTGAAGCCTTAGCCGTAAGGCAAAAAGCAATAGATGATGATGTAGGATCCCTTGAGGCACCATTCAAGGTCACATCTTGTTCCATGGAGTGTTGGGTTTCCTTTACATTGTTACAACAACTCGAGGAAATAGATGCATTTTTATCATGGCAACAAGACATAGCAAGCATATCATCATGGCATTTAGTCAAGCAATTTCTACATGATATGCAAGGACTATCAACACAAGCATGTGAAGCATTTAGAGTGCTTGAAGTGTTAAAGTCCAAAGATGGAGCATTGCAATAAGATAGCGATGAAGGATCATCAATAATGAGCCCACTATCATCATTGCAATGACCAACACTACTCACCATATCATTACCTTGTGGCAAACCACATGTAGGTGAAGTAGAAGAAGTTGAGAAGACAACACGACCGGAGGTGGAGGGAGAACAATCATCCCCACAAATCTTGGACACACCATATTTGTCTTGAAGCTTTGTCCACAACTCATGAGCATCCCGAAACGGCATGAGTTGAAATATAACTACATTGCTCAAAGCATCAAAAAGCACATTAGAAGCTTGAGCATTGAGATAAGAGTTTTTCTCATCCTCTAAAGATATGTGTTGAGAATCCTTTGGAGGAGAAAAACCCATATCTACAATTCGCTCCAAATTTGGGTCCATGACCCTAAAGAGATTAAGCATGCGAATTACCCAAACATCAAAATTTGTGCCATTGAAACTAAGAGTGTCAGAGAATCCTAATCCCCTAGTCGACATCTTTACTCTCTAGGCGGTTAAGCCTAATAACGAGAGACGAGGCTCTGATACCAATTGAAAGATCGTGGATGTCGCCTAGAGGGGGGGGGGTGAATAGGCGCTTTAAAATAATTACGGTTTAGGCTTGAACAAATGCGGAATAAAACTAGCGTTTAATTTGACAAGCACAAAACCTAAATCGACTAGGCTCACCTATGTGCACCAACAACTTATGCTAAGCAAGATAAACAACTAAGTGATAGCAAGATATATAACTAGAAACAATATGGCTATCACAAAGTAAAGTGCATAAGTAAAGGGCTCGGGTAAGAGATAACCGAGGCACGCGGAGACGACGATGTATCCCGAAGTTCACACCCTTGCGGATGCTAATCTCCGTTTGGAGCGGTGTGGAGGCACAATGCTCCCCAACAATGCCACTAGGGCCACCGTATTCTCCTCACGCCCTCGCACAATGCAAGGTGCCGTGATTCCACTAAGGGACCCTTGAGGGCGGTCACCGAACCCGTACACTTTGGCAACCCTTGGGGGCGGTCACCGGTACCCCTCAAATTGCTCGGGGCGATCTCCACAACCTAATTGGAGACCCCGACGCTTGCCCGGAGCTTTACACCACAATGATTGAGCTCCGAGGCACCACCAAGCCGTCTAGGGCGCCAAGGCACCCAAGAGGAACAAGCTCTAGGGTGCTCAAACACCCAAGAGTAATAAGCTTCTCAACTACTAACTTCCACGTATCACCGTGGAGAACTCAAACCGATGCAACTAATGCAATGGCGAGAACACACCAAGTGCACAAGTCCCTCTCCCTCAAATCCCACCAAAGCAACAAAAGCTATGGAGGAAAGTGAGAGGAAGAACAAGGAGAACACCAAGAACTCCAAGATCTAGATCCACAAGGTTTCCCTCACATAGAGGAGAAAGTGATTGGTGGAAAGATGGATCTAGATCTCCTCTCTCTATTCCCTCAAGAAGGAGCAAGAATTATTGGAGGGATGGAGAGATAGCAAAGCTCTAGAAGGTCAACAATGGAGGAGAGAGAGCTGCAAGGGGATAAAAGAACCGTTGGGGAAGAAGACCCCTTTTATAGGGCGACCCCAAATCCAACCGTTACCTGTGCTGGACGCGTACGAGCGGTACTACCGCTCCTGTGAGCGGTACTACCGCTTAAGCGGTAGCTCCAGCCAGCAGCAGGCAACAACAAGGAACTGGAGCGGTAGTGCCGCACCAAGCGGTACTACCGTCCACCCAAGCGGTACTACCGCTAAACCGAAACGAGCAACAGAAACTTGCACACTCTGCGAAACACAAGCGGTAGAGCAGCGGTAGTGCAGGGCGGAAGTACCGCACCAAGCGGTACTACTGCCCAGCAGAGCGGTACTACCGCACTACAGCCGCACTACTACCGTTTAACAGAAAACGGCAACAGAGACGTGCACAGAAGGAAACCCCGCAAGCGGTAGTGGCGGCGGTAGTAAGGGCGGTAGTACCGCCAGAGCGGTATTACCGTGCTACTACCGCTCTACTACCGTGAATGTTAAACTGGCAACAGAGAGTTGCACGCTCGGGGAAACCCCAAGCGGTAGTGCCACGGAAGTACCAGCGGTACTACCGTGGGCACCAGCGGTACTACCGCTTGCAAGCTACTGAAAATCCACAGAAAACAGAGGATACAAATAAAACCAGAACTGCCATAACTTCTGCAAATGAGCTCTGAATTGAGCAAACTCAAGCTTGTTGGATAGAAGACAACGAGTACTATCCAAACAGCGACTGGTTATAATAAGAAGTGGCAGGGGAGATATGCCTAACAAATAGAGATGAGAAACCTCTATGAAACCTCTATGAAACCTCTAAGAAAGAAGACCCGGCATAAACTCCAACATCGAAAACATCATAGAAGATGCATATATGAACTCCGTTTTCGATGAACTCGAGCTTGTCATGAATATGACCATAAGCTCAAAGACTCACAAAGAGAAACACCAAACACGAACCAAGAAAGATGATGCAAGGATGCAATGGTTTGAGCTCTCGACGAATGATACGATAAAGCTACTCACTTGAGAGCCCCCCTTGATAGTACGGCTATCGATCCTATAACCCGGTCTCCCAACTACTACCATGAGACCGGTAAAATAGAAAACCTATCAAGGGCAAACCTTTGCCTTGCGCATAGTCCACTTGAGCTAGATGATGACGATCTTGACCTCCTCAAGTTGGATCACCTTTCTTGATTGCGCCGGCTCGATGAAGACTAGTTGATTGCTCCCCCATACTCCACTATGGGTGAGCCACTCTTCGGCACATCTTCACAAGTCCATTGTCACCACAATGGACGGCAAGCTTCAAGCATGTGATCTCTTCGTGATGCTCCACTTGAACTTGCACACCGCAATGTTGATGACGATCACCACTTGATGTCATACTCCATGGGTTGAATGAGATCTTCCTCTTGACGCAAGCCCATGGAAACATACCTAACCCCACATAGAACTCTCGCATAGAACATGGGTTAGTACACAAAGCATAATGGACAATGCTTACCATACCGTGAGATCACTTGATCCCACTCGGTACATCTTCTACGCTTTGTGTGTTGATCAACATGACCAATCTTTGGATAACTCCATGAATAACCTTGGTCAACACATATTCTTCTTCTAATAACCTTGAAACCAACAAATGGTCTTCAAGCAATGCCTATGGACAAACCCTTCAAATATAACTCAAGGCAACCATTAGTCCATAGAGATTGTCATCAATTACCAAAACCAAACATGGGGGCAGCACATGTTCTTTCAATCTCCCCCATTTTGGTAATTGATGACAATCACTTTCAAGAGAGTTTATATAAGGAATTAAGCATCACCATGCAAAGCAACAACTAATAATGCAAGAGCATGTGATGCAAATGCTTAGGAACAAAACCAAAGCAAGCATGAAGAAATAGCTCTCTAAACTTTTCCACAAAACTCTCTAAACTTCTCCCCCATTGGCATCGATTGCCAAAATGGGCGAAAAGCTTAGAAGGCCAACATAATATGTGTTCCTCCATAAATTGTGTATTTCTCAAAATATGAGTGGAATACAATACACATATCCAATGAAGAATAGTTGGAGGAAGACAAACTATATTGAGGAACCAAAGATTGCAAGAAGGATGATATGGCACAAAGACATACCAAAGAGAGAAGCAAGCAATCTAAGGATACCAAATGGACCAATCAATCAAATGATCCGACGAGCCACACGAATAACAAATATTATGAAATGAGCAAAGGAGTGTTCTAAAGAACATAGAGAAGCTCCCCATGATTTGTGCAATATTTAGTTTAGTATTTGGATACAACGTGCACAAAATAGGATCATCACTCCCCCAAAATCAATAGAAACTCACAACAAGTGCAAGTGAGTATATAGGAAACTAGGCCTAGCACTTGCAACAAACACAAGATTGAGCAATATGAAAGAGAGGCAACTTAGGAATAGGCTCAACCAAAAAGATGTGTGTGAGTCATGGCAAAGCACTTGAGAAGACTAACATAAGGATGAGCATTAAGCATCAACATAGTCTTGGAAAAAGGAGATACAAGGTGCAAGACACGTCCTTCCCACACACAACTAGCAAATGGGTTCACAGGCTCACTAAAAAGCAAAATAACAACAAAGCCTGTGATAACCCATGGCGAAGATAGAGAATGAAAGCTTTGTCAAGAGGAGGGATACCAATTGACATGGCGAAAGCCTCGTCAAGACAAGCATGAAGAAAACAATCTTCACCACAAAAGAGTGCAACAAGATGCAAGGATATAAGATCCGCACTCAAGACAAACGATTTCACGGAGCCACCAAAGAAATAATACAAGAAAGACAAGGTGGTCGTGAAAGGAAGGATATCATCTAGAGACGTAATTTCTCTCAAGTGTATAAGGTTCTAGGTAGATGAAAATCATGATGATATCAATCCACAAAGAAGGATATACACACGAAATAGTTACAACACGAAGGAACAAGATATCCGAAAGGAAGTCATAAATATACCAATAAGATCTTTGTTGAAAGCATAGCACTTGGCTTAATATTGTCTTATTGTATGTCAATGAACTCCACACACACACACTCATCAAAGACATCACAACTCGCAACAAGAGATCATTGTTGGGATGCTTTGAGAAAGGAAACAAGTATCACTAGAACGGATCAAGAAAATCATGCCATGATGCGACCTACACAAGGTTGAATGCAAGAAATGTATGCATGAAGTTGATACTTGTTACCGAGATAGTGGGACCAAAGAGTTAGAGAACCAACAGTACATAGGACAAACTCCACATAAATATGTGCATATAGAAATGAAATTGAATTTCATGCACATCTCATCCAATTTGAGACTTGGTGGAGTTTCCCCTATATATTGGGTCAAAGAAAGAAAGCATGCCAAAGGAAATACATAAAGTAAATATGCATGCACAAGACTTTCAAGGACCAAAGGGAGATACAATTTGGGCAAAACACCAAGTAAACCAAGAAGGCAACCAAAAGATTGACACGACATAAGGTTGTCCAAATTATATCAAAGAACCAACTCAACTCATGATTTAAGACAATTAGAGATCAACACATGAGAAGAGATGCCAATTGAAACCAAACCAAATCAACACATGATTTGATAAGATACCAATTGAAAAGATACCAAGTGAAGAAATAATCACTTGAAGGATACCAAATAAAAGATACAACAAGGAATGAAATACCAATGAAACACAACAATTGAAAGATATGAAATAAAGAGATATCAAACTCCCAGAAGAGAGCAAGGTTCCAACAAAACAAACCAAACCCTCTACAAATTTCATGATGGCACAAAGTACCAAAAAGAAACGGCATGCCTTCCACCAACACACACTTGATAAGGATCACAAGATGAGTGTTCTAAAGAAAATAGGATAGCTCCCCCAAGCGTTGTGCATTATAGAGAATTTGCATTTGAATACAAAATGTACAAGATGGGATCACCACTTTCACTATATCTAGAAAAACACTAGACAAGATCAAGAAAATAACAAGATCCACAAGTGGTATGGAAGACAATGGGAGTAAAACACACCACAAATCCTTGGCAATAAATACGGCAAATAAGCACAAGCCAATGTGAAGATGATTTAACAATTTCTACCACAAACAAGAATACCAATTGTACAAGTACAAGAAGTATTTGGAATGAATTTCCGGTGGTAGATTGTAAAGAAAGCCAACATCATCTTCACACCAAACACATAAATAAATTGCAACTTGTAGAGCTAACATGCCACCTAGGAACAAGATAATCTATAATATCAACTCTAAGTGGCACGACCTCAATTGTACACATTTTCTAGGCTTGTAATATACACATAGCATATTACTCCCCCATAATGTGATAATCCATATTTAACAAGTGGCAAACAAAAAACCAACTAGAGATGATTAATGGACACTTTAGAATTTGAATTTCTCATGAAAAAGACATACCACATAGAGACTAGATAATCTTGCAATATCAATACTAAGTGGTATTCCTCATGTTCACTCATTTTAGGATTGTGAAGTGCCCAAGGCACATCACTCCCCCAAAATGGGATGATCCATTAATCTCTCACAAGAGCCAACTAAGATACAAACAAGATGCGAAAAGGCTCAACACAACACTCACGCATACATGATGTGCAAACCAACATACACATACTTGATTACTCAAGACAAGCAAATTGGAAGCACAACATATACAAACACATGCAAGGTACACAACCAAACATGCAAAGGGGCAAGTAACTTTCAATGTAAACAATTTAAGTACAAGTTACCGCAAGGAGGCACATTGGATATAAGATAGAAACTTGAAAATCCAATGACTTGGCTTGAGACAATATGAATGATGAAGTCCCCTTAATTCTTCATAATATAGCCAAGTCTCCAATGCCCTCCAACAACACCTATTGATCAAGTTTGAGCTTGTTGGTCCCCAACCAAGTTGGGTCCTAAGAGGTTAGTCACAATAGGCTTGGCTACCCAAATGGTTCTTTTCTTGACACCACTTTGAGTACCAACTAACTTGGCAAACACATTGCCAACCTTATCCTTCCCAAGAGAATAGATATCATCAATTAGAATAGGGTTGGATAAGGTACCATTCGTGCATGAAGAAGCAAAGTGACCCTTCTTCCGACATAAGTAGCAACATTTACCCTTTACTTTCTTCTCAATTGATTTCTCAACTTGAGGAGCGTTGACTTGGGTCTTCTTGGGAAGTGGCCTTTCTTCAACTTGACGTTGGGCATGGGATTGAACTTGTGGGCGCTTCCCTTGTTGCTTGTCACTATGGGGCTTCTTCTTCAATGGGCAAGATCTAACATGGTGCCCTTCTATCTTGCACTTGAAGCAAACAATCTTGGCCGAATTCTTGACTTGTTCTTGGCCCTTCTTATTGTTGCTCTTGGACTTCTTCTTCTTATTGGAGTTGAATCCAAGTCCACCTTTGTCATTGGGGGATTTTTGCACACTCAAAATATTCTTGAGTGTGGACTTCCCTTCATGACTCTTTTCCAAGTTTTTCTTCAAAGAAGTGACTTGGGCCTTGAGCTCTTTGATTTCCTCTACATGGTTAGTATCAACACAAGTACTAGAGGAAGTATAAGCATCATTGTTAGAGCAACAAGGCAAGGAAAGTAATTCATCACAAGATGTACCAATGTTATGCATAGAAGAATTACGAGGACTAGCACATGTCAATAAAGCATTTTTACTAGATGTAGTGCTAAGGTCCACATGAGGCTCACTAGATGTTACCTTAGTAGTACAAGCCTCATGAACTATCTTTAGCACATCATGGGATACTAGAAGATCACCATGAGAGCTCGAGAGCTTTTTATGACTTTCTTCCAATTTCCCATAATTGCTAGATAGCAACTCAAGTTGAGCCTTTAGCTCAACATTCTCCTTCAAAATGGATGCTTCACAAGAAATAGAGTTAGTAACACAAGCATCATCATTAACAACAAGAGGAGAAGGCAACTTGGCAAGCTCTTTAGCATATGAAGCTTGAAGTTGAGCATGAGACTCGGTGAGTTCAATGAGCGAACTCTTAATGACCCTTGAGCCATTTTCGAGGTGCTCAAAGTCCTCAAGGAGTTTAGCATGTGCAAATTCAAGCTTATCATTTTTAGTTCTAAAATCATTAGCCACCTCGAGAGCTCTATCATGGGATTCCTTTAATCTAGATAATTCTAGAGCAAAGGTCTCCTCAAGAGATTCCTTGGTGGTATGTTCAAGTTCAAGAGCTTGAGATAGCTCCGCGATCTCATTAGCGTAATCACGCTCATGACTTTCCATTTTCTCAATGGTGGCCTCGTGCTCCTCGAGATGAGATTCCAACTCCTCCATATATTTCTTGCCCTCAATGGCAATAGTCATGATTTCAAGGAAGTTAGAACAAGCAATTTTATTCTTATGAAGAGCTTTAAAAATCATTTCACCCTTAATATTTAAGGATGCAACATTAACATTCTCTTCATCATTATCCTCATCATCATTAGCATCAACATCATCATCAAGAGACATATTGGGGTTCAAAGGAGGAGATACCTTTGAAGCCTTAGCCGTAAGGCAAAAAGCAATAGATGATGATGTAGGATCCCTTGAGGCACCATTCAAGGTCACATCTTGTTCCATGGAGTGTTGGGTTTCCTTTACATTGTTACAACAACTCGAGGAAATAGATGCATTTTTATCATGGCAACAAGACATAGCAAGCATATCATCATGGCATTTAGTCAAGCAATTTCTACATGATATGCAAGGACTATCAACACAAGCATGTGAAGCATTTAGAGTGCTTGAAGTGTTAAAGTCCAAAGATGGAGCATTGCAATAAGATAGCGATGAAGGATCATCAATAATGAGCCCACTATCATCATTGCAATGACCAACACTACTCACCATATCATTACCTTGTGGCAAACCACATGTAGGTGAAGTAGAAGAAGTTGAGAAGACAACACGACCGGAGGTGGAGGGAGAACAATCATCCCCACAAATCTTGGACACACCATATTTGTCTTGAAGCTTTGTCCACAACTCATGAGCATCCCGAAACGGCATGAGTTGAAATATAACTACATTGCTCAAAGCATCAAAAAGCACATTAGAAGCTTGAGCATTGAGATAAGAGTTTTTCTCATCCTCTAAAGATATGTGTTGAGAATCCTTTGGAGGAGAAAAACCCATATCTACAATTCGCTCCAAATTTGGGTCCATGACCCTAAAGAGATTAAGCATGCGAATTACCCAAACATCAAAATTTGTGCCATTGAAACTAAGAGTGTCAGAGAATCCTAATCCCCTAGTCGACATCTTTACTCTCTAGGCGGTTAAGCCTAATAACGAGAGACGAGGCTCTGATACCAATTGAAAGATCGTGGATGTCGCCTAGAGGGGGGGGGGTGAATAGGCGCTTTAAAATAATTACGGTTTAGGCTTGAACAAATGCGGAATAAAACTAGCGTTTAATTTGACAAGCACAAAACCTAAATCGACTAGGCTCACCTATGTGCACCAACAACTTATGCTAAGCAAGATAAACAACTAAGTGATAGCAAGATATATAACTAGAAACAATATGGCTATCACAAAGTAAAGTGCATAAGTAAAGGGCTCGGGTAAGAGATAACCGAGGCACGCGGAGACGACGATGTATCCCGAAGTTCACACCCTTGCGGATGCTAATCTCCGTTTGGAGCGGTGTGGAGGCACAATGCTCCCCAACAATGCCACTAGGGCCACCGTATTCTCCTCACGCCCTCGCACAATGCAAGGTGCCGTGATTCCACTAAGGGACCCTTGAGGGCGGTCACCGAACCCGTACACTTTGGCAACCCTTGGGGGCGGTCACCGGTACCCCTCAAATTGCTCGGGGCGATCTCCACAACCTAATTGGAGACCCCGACGCTTGCCCGGAGCTTTACACCACAATGATTGAGCTCCGAGGCACCACCAAGCCGTCTAGGGCGCCAAGGCACCCAAGAGGAACAAGCTCTAGGGTGCTCAAACACCCAAGAGTAATAAGCTTCTCAACTACTAACTTCCACGTATCACCGTGGAGAACTCAAACCGATGCAACTAATGCAATGGCGAGAACACACCAAGTGCACAAGTCCCTCTCCCTCAAATCCCACCAAAGCAACAAAAGCTATGGAGGAAAGTGAGAGGAAGAACAAGGAGAACACCAAGAACTCCAAGATCTAGATCCACAAGGTTTCCCTCACATAGAGGAGAAAGTGATTGGTGGAAAGATGGATCTAGATCTCCTCTCTCTATTCCCTCAAGAAGGAGCAAGAATTATTGGAGGGATGGAGAGATAGCAAAGCTCTAGAAGGTCAACAATGGAGGAGAGAGAGCTGCAAGGGGATAAAAGAACCGTTGGGGAAGAAGACCCCTTTTATAGGGCGACCCCAAATCCAACCGTTACCTGTGCTGGACGCGTACGAGCGGTACTACCGCTCCTGTGAGCGGTACTACCGCTTAAGCGGTAGCTCCAGCCAGCAGCAGGCAACAACAAGGAACTGGAGCGGTAGTGCCGCACCAAGCGGTACTACCGTCCACCCAAGCGGTACTACCGCTAAACCGAAACGAGCAACAGAAACTTGCACACTCTGCGAAACACAAGCGGTAGAGCAGCGGTAGTGCAGGGCGGAAGTACCGCACCAAGCGGTACTACTGCCCAGCAGAGCGGTACTACCGCACTACAGCCGCACTACTACCGTTTAACAGAAAACGGCAACAGAGACGTGCACAGAAGGAAACCCCGCAAGCGGTAGTGGCGGCGGTAGTAAGGGCGGTAGTACCGCCAGAGCGGTATTACCGTGCTACTACCGCTCTACTACCGTGAATGTTAAACTGGCAACAGAGAGTTGCACGCTCGGGGAAACCCCAAGCGGTAGTGCCACGGAAGTACCAGCGGTACTACCGTGGGCACCAGCGGTACTACCGCTTGCAAGCTACTGAAAATCCACAGAAAACAGAGGATACAAATAAAACCAGAACTGCCATAACTTCTGCAAATGAGCTCTGAATTGAGCAAACTCAAGCTTGTTGGATAGAAGACAACGAGTACTATCCAAACAGCGACTGGTTATAATAAGAAGTGGCAGGGGAGATATGCCTAACAAATAGAGATGAGAAACCTCTATGAAACCTCTATGAAACCTCTAAGAAAGAAGACCCGGCATAAACTCCAACATCGAAAACATCATAGAAGATGCATATATGAACTCCGTTTTCGATGAACTCGAGCTTGTCATGAATATGACCATAAGCTCAAAGACTCACAAAGAGAAACACCAAACACGAACCAAGAAAGATGATGCAAGGATGCAATGGTTTGAGCTCTCGACGAATGATACGATAAAGCTACTCACTTGAGAGCCCCCCTTGATAGTACGGCTATCGATCCTATAACCCGGTCTCCCAACTACTACCATGAGACCGGTAAAATAGAAAACCTATCAAGGGCAAACCTTTGCCTTGCGCATAGTCCACTTGAGCTAGATGATGACGATCTTGACCTCCTCAAGTTGGATCACCTTTCTTGATTGCGCCGGCTCGATGAAGACTAGTTGATTGCTCCCCCATACTCCACTATGGGTGAGCCACTCTTCGGCACATCTTCACAAGTCCATTGTCACCACAATGGACGGCAAGCTTCAAGCATGTGATCTCTTCGTGATGCTCCACTTGAACTTGCACACCGCAATGTTGATGACGATCACCACTTGATGTCATACTCCATGGGTTGAATGAGATCTTCCTCTTGACGCAAGCCCATGGAAACATACCTAACCCCACATAGAACTCTCGCATAGAACATGGGTTAGTACACAAAGCATAATGGACAATGCTTACCATACCGTGAGATCACTTGATCCCACTCGGTACATCTTCTACGCTTTGTGTGTTGATCAACATGACCAATCTTTGGATAACTCCATGAATAACCTTGGTCAACACATATTCTTCTTCTAATAACCTTGAAACCAACAAATGGTCTTCAAGCAATGCCTATGGACAAACCCTTCAAATATAACTCAAGGCAACCATTAGTCCATAGAGATTGTCATCAATTACCAAAACCAAACATGGGGGCAGCACATGTTCTTTCAATCTCCCCCATTTTGGTAATTGATGACAATCACTTTCAAGAGAGTTTATATAAGGAATTAAGCATCACCATGCAAAGCAACAACTAATAATGCAAGAGCATGTGATGCAAATGCTTAGGAACAAAACCAAAGCAAGCATGAAGAAATAGCTCTCTAAACTTTTCCACAAAACTCTCTAAACTTCTCCCCCATTGGCATCGATTGCCAAAATGGGCGAAAAGCTTAGAAGGCCAACATAATATGTGTTCCTCCATAAATTGTGTATTTCTCAAAATATGAGTGGAATACAATACACATATCCAATGAAGAATAGTTGGAGGAAGACAAACTATATTGAGGAACCAAAGATTGCAAGAAGGATGATATGGCACAAAGACATACCAAAGAGAGAAGCAAGCAATCTAAGGATACCAAATGGACCAATCAATCAAATGATCCGACGAGCCACACGAATAACAAATATTATGAAATGAGCAAAGGAGTGTTCTAAAGAACATAGAGAAGCTCCCCATGATTTGTGCAATATTTAGTTTAGTATTTGGATACAACGTGCACAAAATAGGATCATCACTCCCCCAAAATCAATAGAAACTCACAACAAGTGCAAGTGAGTATATAGGAAACTAGGCCTAGCACTTGCAACAAACACAAGATTGAGCAATATGAAAGAGAGGCAACTTAGGAATAGGCTCAACCAAAAAGATGTGTGTGAGTCATGGCAAAGCACTTGAGAAGACTAACATAAGGATGAGCATTAAGCATCAACATAGTCTTGGAAAAAGGAGATACAAGGTGCAAGACACGTCCTTCCCACACACAACTAGCAAATGGGTTCACAGGCTCACTAAAAAGCAAAATAACAACAAAGCCTGTGATAACCCATGGCGAAGATAGAGAATGAAAGCTTTGTCAAGAGGAGGGATACCAATTGACATGGCGAAAGCCTCGTCAAGACAAGCATGAAGAAAACAATCTTCACCACAAAAGAGTGCAACAAGATGCAAGGATATAAGATCCGCACTCAAGACAAACGATTTCACGGAGCCACCAAAGAAATAATACAAGAAAGACAAGGTGGTCGTGAAAGGAAGGATATCATCTAGAGACGTAATTTCTCTCAAGTGTATAAGGTTCTAGGTAGATGAAAATCATGATGATATCAATCCACAAAGAAGGATATACACACGAAATAGTTACAACACGAAGGAACAAGATATCCGAAAGGAAGTCATAAATATACCAATAAGATCTTTGTTGAAAGCATAGCACTTGGCTTAATATTGTCTTATTGTATGTCAATGAACTCCACACACACACACTCATCAAAGACATCACAACTCGCAACAAGAGATCATTGTTGGGATGCTTTGAGAAAGGAAACAAGTATCACTAGAACGGATCAAGAAAATCATGCCATGATGCGACCTACACAAGGTTGAATGCAAGAAATGTATGCATGAAGTTGATACTTGTTACCGAGATAGTGGGACCAAAGAGTTAGAGAACCAACAGTACATAGGACAAACTCCACATAAATATGTGCATATAGAAATGAAATTGAATTTCATGCACATCTCATCCAATTTGAGACTTGGTGGAGTTTCCCCTATATATTGGGTCAAAGAAAGAAAGCATGCCAAAGGAAATACATAAAGTAAATATGCATGCACAAGACTTTCAAGGACCAAAGGGAGATACAATTTGGGCAAAACACCAAGTAAACCAAGAAGGCAACCAAAAGATTGACACGACATAAGGTTGTCCAAATTATATCAAAGAACCAACTCAACTCATGATTTAAGACAATTAGAGATCAACACATGAGAAGAGATGCCAATCGAAACCAAACCAAATCAACACATGATTTGATAAGATACCAATTGAAAAGATACCAAGTGAAGAAATAATCACTTGAAGGATACCAAATAAAAGA
This sequence comes from Elymus sibiricus, assembly GCA_039707655.1. Lineage (NCBI taxonomy): Eukaryota > Viridiplantae > Streptophyta > Magnoliopsida > Poales > Poaceae > Elymus > Elymus sibiricus. The sequence continues at coordinate 259,284,617 of CM077676.1, forward strand.
TACAACAAGGAATGAAATACCAATGAAACACAACAATTGAAAGATATGAAATAAAGAGATATCAAACTCCCAGAAGAGAGCAAGGTTCCAACAAAACAAACCAAACCCTCTACAAATTTCATGATGGCACAAAGTACCAAAAAGAAACGGCATGCCTTCCACCAACACACACTTGATAAGGATCACAAGATGAGTGTTCTAAAGAAAATAGGATAGCTCCCCCAAGCGTTGTGCATTATAGAGAATTTGCATTTGAATACAAAATGTACAAGATGGGATCACCACTTTCACTATATCTAGAAAAACACTAGACAAGATCAAGAAAATAACAAGATCCACAAGTGGTATGGAAGACAATGGGAGTAAAACACACCACAAATCCTTGGCAATAAATACGGCAAATAAGCACAAGCCAATGTGAAGATGATTTAACAATTTCTACCACAAACAAGAAAACCACATGTAGGTGAAAGATGGATCTAGATCTCCTCTCTCTATTCCCTCAAGAAGGAGCAAGAATTATTGGAGGGATGGAGAGATAGCAAAGCTCTAGAAGGTCAACAATGGAGGAGAGAGAGCTGCAAGGGGATAAAAGAACCGTTGGGGAAGAAGACCCCTTTTATAGGGCGACCCCAAATCCAACCGTTACCTGTGCTGGACGCGTACGAGCGGTACTACCGCTCCTGTGAGCGGTACTACCGCTTAAGCGGTAGCTCCAGCCAGCAGCAGGCAACAACAAGGAACTGGAGCGGTAGTGCCGCACCAAGCGGTACTACCGTCCACCCAAGCGGTACTACCGCTAAACCGAAACGAGCAACAGAAACTTGCACACTCTGCGAAACACAAGCGGTAGAGCAGCGGTAGTGCAGGGCGGAAGTACCGCACCAAGCGGTACTACTGCCCAGCAGAGCGGTACTACCGCACTACAGCCGCACTACTACCGTTTAACAGAAAACGGCAACAGAGACGTGCACAGAAGGAAACCCCGCAAGCGGTAGTGGCGGCGGTAGTAAGGGCGGTAGTACCGCCAGAGCGGTATTACCGTGCTACTACCGCTCTACTACCGTGAATGTTAAACTGGCAACAGAGAGTTGCACGCTCGGGGAAACCCCAAGCGGTAGTGCCACGGAAGTACCAGCGGTACTACCGTGGGCACCAGCGGTACTACCGCTTGCAAGCTACTGAAAATCCACAGAAAACAGAGGATACAAATAAAACCAGAACTGCCATAACTTCTGCAAATGAGCTCTGAATTGAGCAAACTCAAGCTTGTTGGATAGAAGACAACGAGTACTATCCAAACAGCGACTGGTTATAATAAGAAGTGGCAGGGGAGATATGCCTAACAAATAGAGATGAGAAACCTCTATGAAACCTCTATGAAACCTCTAAGAAAGAAGACCCGGCATAAACTCCAACATCGAAAACATCATAGAAGATGCATATATGAACTCCGTTTTCGATGAACTCGAGCTTGTCATGAATATGACCATAAGCTCAAAGACTCACAAAGAGAAACACCAAACACGAACCAAGAAAGATGATGCAAGGATGCAATGGTTTGAGCTCTCGACGAATGATACGATAAAGCTACTCACTTGAGAGCCCCCCTTGATAGTACGGCTATCGATCCTATAACCCGGTCTCCCAACTACTACCATGAGACCGGTAAAATAGAAAACCTATCAAGGGCAAACCTTTGCCTTGCGCATAGTCCACTTGAGCTAGATGATGACGATCTTGACCTCCTCAAGTTGGATCACCTTTCTTGATTGCGCCGGCTCGATGAAGACTAGTTGATTGCTCCCCCATACTCCACTATGGGTGAGCCACTCTTCGGCACATCTTCACAAGTCCATTGTCACCACAATGGACGGCAAGCTTCAAGCATGTGATCTCTTCGTGATGCTCCACTTGAACTTGCACACCGCAATGTTGATGACGATCACCACTTGATGTCATACTCCATGGGTTGAATGAGATCTTCCTCTTGACGCAAGCCCATGGAAACATACCTAACCCCACATAGAACTCTCGCATAGAACATGGGTTAGTACACAAAGCGTAATGGACAATGCTTACCATACCGTGAGATCACTTGATCCCACTCGGTACATCTTCTACGCTTTGTGTGTTGATCAACATGACCAATCTTTGGATAACTCCATGAATAACCTTGGTCAACACATATTCTTCTTCTAATAACCTTGAAACCAACAAATGGTCTTCAAGCAATGCCTATGGACAAACCCTTCAAATATAACTCAAGGCAACCATTAGTCCATAGAGATTGTCATCAATTACCAAAACCAAACATGGGGGCAGCACATGTTCTTTCACTTAAGCCTAACGTCAGATCGTGGTTGATGAACTTGCCGGAGGGCTCCATTTCCTCTTGGGCGGATTTGTGCCATCAATTCGTGTGTGCCTACCAGGGTGGCCACACGCTCCCTGGTCAGGAGAGCGACTTGGATGTGATCCCCTAGAGAGATGGCGAGACCCTCCGCAAGTTCATACAGAGGTTCAGCCGTGTGCACCACAACATTCCTGATGTTCATCCCGCAGCTGTTTGCATCGCATTCCACACGGATGTACGCAACCGCAGAATGCGGTCTGAGATGAATGTCATGAAGGTCAGGACCATCAACGAGTCGTACGCCTTGGCAGACAAGTGTGCACGTGCTGAGGAAGGGAGGCGACTCCCGGGGGAAGATGCTGGCGCCGACGTCGATTCTAAGGACGACGGCGCAGATGATGCATCGACCCCGCAGAAGAAGAGCCGGAAGCGCAATCGGAAGTGCAAAGGCAAGACAATGATGGCAGTTGAGAGCCCCGGTGATGCCCACGCCGCCAAGAAGTCCAAGGCAGAAAGCCCCAGCAAGGAGGTTGCCGGATGCGCCGACTGCCGGGAGGCTGCGGCTGGCGACAAGAGCGGCAAGACCGGTGGGCTGTACTGCAAGATCCACCGCACCAAGGGCCACGACCTCCAGTTGTAGTGCGCAAGGCGAACGGGAAGTGGAGGCTTTGTATAGACTTCACTGATATAAATAAAGCCTGTCCAAAGGACCCTTTCCCTTTGTCGCGCATCGACCAGATTGTAGACTCCACTGCCGGCTGTGATTTACTCTCTTTCCTTGACGCCTATTCTGGTTATCATCAGATCTTTATGGCCAAGTAAGATGAGGAGAAAACTGCATTCATCACTCCATGTGGCACATACTGCTTCTTGCGTATGCCTTCCGGGTTGAAGAGTGTCGGAGCAACCTTTGCCAGAGTGGTTCAGATCGGTTTCGAGCCACAGCTGCACAGAAATGTGGAAGCCTACATGGATGATATTGTGGTCCAGACCAGAGACAAGTCAACCCTGATCCAGGATTTGGAAGAGATGTTTGCGAACTTGGGCAAACTCAACTTGAAGCTCACCCCCGAGAAGTGTGTGTTCGGTGTTCCATCCGGCAAGCTTCTTGGTTTCTTTGTGTCTCAGAGAGGGATTGAAGCCAACCCCGACAAGATCAAAGCAATTGAGCAGATGGAAGCACCGAGACGCGTCAAGGATGTCAGGCGTCTTGTCGGCTGTGTTACCGCCCTCAACAGGTTCATCTCCAAATCAGCAGAGCGCGCCTTGCCATTTTTCAAGATAGTGAAAAAAGCAGGTCCAGTGAACTGGACTCCGAAAGCGGAGGCCGCGCTCGAAGATTTGAAGGAGTACATGTCCTCTCCGCCAGTCCTAGTTGCGCCTAGGCCGCAAGAGACGTTGCTACTATACTTAGCGGCAACGAATCAAGTGGTTAGTGCTGCACTTGTGGCTGAAACAGAGGCCGACGAGGAAGATGTAGCAGCCATAGAGCCACGACCCGACGAGCCGGAATCTTCTCCGGCAAGGTCAGGTGCCGACAAGCCAGAGATTGTGCAAGCCAGCCAGCCAGATCAACAAGTTGTGAAGAAGAAGATGGTATAGCGCCCGGTCTACTTTGTCAGCTCCCTCCTGCAAGGGCCTAGGTCATGGTACTCTGGTGTGCAGAAGTTGCTTTTCGGCCTTCTTATGGGCTCAAGGAAGCTGCGCCATTATTTTCAAGCACACCCAGTCACCGTCGCCACTCGCTTTCCATTGCAATGCATCTTGAGAAATCCAAAGGCAACCGGCAGGATTGTGGAGTGGGCATTGGAGCTGTCGAGCTTTGATTTGAAGTTTGAAAGTACCTCTATGATTCATAGCAGAGCCTTGGCGGAATTCATTGCAGAATGGACCCCAATGCCAGACGAAGAGATTCCAGAGACCTCGCTCCCCGGCAAGGAAACTGTTGATGATTGAATCATGTACTTTGACGGTGCTTTCATGTTGAAAGGCGCCGGTGCCGGCATGCTGCTTATAGCACGCACCGGAGAGCATCTCAAGTACGCGCTTCAGATGCACTTTCCCCGGGAGCAGGCCACCAACAACACTGCTGAGTACGAAGGATTGCTTGCCGGTCTGCGCATTGCAATCGACCTTGGTATTCGGAAGCTAATTATCAGAGGTGACTCGCAATTAGTGGTGAGGCAAGTCAACAAGGATTACCAGAGCCCTTTGATGGAGGCGTACATTGATGAGGTGAGGAAGTTGGAAGAGCACTTTGATGGTCTACAAGCAGAGCACGTTCCACGTGCCCAAAATTGGATTGGCGACGACTTGTCAAAGCTTGCTGCCCAAAAGATGCCTGTGGAACCAGGAACTTTTGTGCTCCATCTGACTCAGCCATCCGTTACACCATCAAGACTGGCGAAGAAGAGAAAGCAAGATGTTGGTGGTTACTTTCCGGCAGAGCTGCCGACAGCCGCCAAGAAAGTAGATACCGCCAGCAAGATACCCTTGGACGGTGAGCCGCAGTTTCCGGCAAGCCAGATCCTTGCCGTCGAAGCAAGCGCTCCCGCAGAGGAAGAAATGCCTTTAGTCCTTGTCGTCGAGCCACAAGCTCCGGCATGGGCACAGTCAATTGTCCAGTTCCTTCAGACAGGAGATCTTCCCGATGAGCAAGAGGATGCAGAAAGAGTAGCCCGTCAATCAAGGATGTACAAGTTTGTTGACAACATTCTGTACAGAAAGAGACCAAATGGGGTGAAATTGAAGTGTGTCTGCCGGGAGGATGGATAGAGGCTGTTGGAATAGATGCATGAAGGGATGTGTGGCTCCCACATTGGGTCGCATGCGCTTGTCGTCAAGGCGTTCTGTCAAGGTTTCTACTGGCCAACTGCCCTTCAAGATGACTTTGTGGTGGTTATCAGATGTGAAGCATGCCAGTTCCACTCCAAGGACATTCACCAGCCAGCTCAAGCCCTCCAAACCATCCCTCTCTCCGGGCCCTTCTCGGTCTGAGGGCTCGACATCATCGGCCCCTTGCCCCGTGCTACCAGGGGCTTTGAATTTTTGTACGTTGCAATCGACAAGTTTACAAAGTGGCCAGAGGTGGAGCCAGTGAGGAAGGTGACGGCATAGTCAGCCATCAAGTTCCTCAAAGGATTGGTTGCCCATTTTGGTGTCCCCAATAGGATCATCACCGATAACGACACCCAATTCACGAGCCGCACCTTCACAGCATATTGCCAAGAACTTGGAAATAAGATTTGCTACGCGTCTGTTGCTCACCCAAGGAGCAATGGACAAGTAGAGAGGGCAAATGCAGAAGTGTTGCGTGGTCTCAAGACCAGAACTTTCGACAGGCCGCACAAGTGTGGAAGGCGCTGGGTGGAAGAGTTAACGGCGGTTCTTTGGTCGATCAAGAAGATGCCAAGTCGAGCCACTGGCCAGACACCCTTCTCCCTTGTTTACGGTGCAGAAGCGGTGCTCCCCACAAAACTCAAATACGGGTCACCTCGAGTCTTGGCCTTCGATGAGGAGGATCAAGATGAGCTGCGGCAAGATGATGCCACGCTCCTTGAGGAAGATCATTTTCGGGCTGCTGTCCGTGCTGCACGGTACCAGCAAGCTTTGCGCCGCTACCATAGCCGCAAAGTGAATGCCAGGAACCTTGAGGAAGGTGACCTTGTTCTTGGTGGATTCAGTCCACGAAGGGTCAAAACAAGTTGACGCCGAAGTGGGAGGGCCCTTACCGGGTGGTACGAGTCACTAGGCCCGGCGGAGTCCGCCTAGAGACCGAAGATGGCACTCCGGTGCTCAACTCATGGAATATTGAGCATCTTCGCAAGTTTTACCCATGAGGCGCGGTTGCCGGGCTGCCCGGCAACCTCTTTTGTACAAGTTTGCCGAAAGGGCATGTAATCCTTTGTACAGAGCCGGGCGCAGATCCCGTGCACATAAATAAAGATAAGTGTTTCACAATTCTTTGTCCAAGTACATATTTGTTTATATGTTGCAGGTAGCCTTGTGTTACATTTTCCCCTTGCATAGGATGATTAATGAACCGTTAAGGTTCCAGCCTCCTCGTTTCTCTTCTTTCATTTTCTAAAAGGACAGAAGGGTTCCTCACGTACAAGTTTCCTAGGGGGAGTGATGGTATGGATACCGAATGACGTTCTAGATATCGTCCTACGGCAAGAAGCACAGCAAAGAAAAAGCTAAGTTGCAAAACTTTAAAGTAAAATCTTTGTTGTAGTTGCAATTTCTCCTTGAACGATTTTGGCCTTTGTATGAGAAACTTGCATGCTAAGGAACCTTGTTGTGATCGACTACGCTCTTACTTTGTTTCGAGTCCGCTCGGCAACTTAAGTAGCTGCGTTGTGATCGTCAAGTGTACCCTTGCCGGCAGCGGCACTTCCGGCAAGCTGCTAAGGACCCGTTCCTCAAGTGCTCGCGGCAAGAGTGCGCGCACCGGCAAGCGTAGGGTACAAGAATCATGCAAAGACAGAATGAGACAAGAGAGATAGCATGCATCCATTCATCCAAAACACAAGTTATATTACATCCAAGCCAAGTGCGGTTCTAACTTAAGATAATCTGTCTTTTACATGAACTACATTTGCAACAAGAAACAGCGAAGGGGGCTAATCCCTACGATCACCCTCAGTCCTCAGGACTTGATGAATCTTGCTGATCAGGGGAGCGACGGCTTCTTCGGCATCCATGGTATCCATCTCCAGCGGCAAGCTTTTGAAGGCCTTGGAGACGTCAATCCCAGGGTTCCGGCAGATAATCTTGACGAGCATCTTGGAGATGACGTCGCTGCAGAATTTGCGAGATTCACTGGCAAAGTGGGCGGACCTCTGTTCATGATGCTTCTTCAGTATCTCGAGGAGTCCTTCGAAGAAGAGGGTGAGGCTGGCGCTTGTGGAGTCATGCTCGCCGACGGTGAGGCTATGGTTCTCCTTGTCCATGATGGTCACCTGAGCAGCAAGGCGCTCGGCAATATCGACGAGGCGATCAGTCCATAGATCCAGGGCTTTCTGGTGCCCGTCGAAGGAATTTACAGCATCGGCATGCGCAGTTTTCTCCTTCTCCCAGTTTACTAGCAGCTCCCTCTCCTTTTCTCGGCCAACCACCAGATCCTTCTCCAGGGTCTCGAGCTTTGACTTGAGGTCAGCAATGGAGTTGTTGGCGGTCGAGAGCTCTTGGGCTTTGGCGGCGAGGTCCTCCTCAAGCTTCGGCACTCTAGACTCCAACTCCACCCTGGCGGCCTCAGCGACCTCTGCGGCCTTGACGGCTTCCAGGAGCTTGGTGGCATGAGCCTGAGCTTCTGTATCGATGGCCTGTTTGTGGCCCTCTTCTAGCTCTTGGGTCTGCTGCGCAAGCAGAGTTTGGATCTCCTCGTCCTTGCCGCATAGCTTGCCGGCAAGTGCTTCTTCCCGGGCGGCAAGCTCTTGTTCCTTGACGATGAGCTGCGCTTCGCGCTCCGTCAACTTGCCGTCCAGGGTCACTGCCTCCTCCTTGGCAACGTCAAGCTTCTCTTCCTGCCTCTGGAGGATATGGAATTTGCTATTATACCATTGGCGGATCTCTTCCGCCTTCTCCTTCATCTTCTGTCCAGCCAGCTCTACGGCTTGCTGCTGTGCGTGCAGTTTGTCCCAGCGCTTGCCGTAGCGCTCTTGCACCTCCTTGAAGACGTTGGCCATCATCATCAAGAAGGCAAGGTCCGCGACACCATCATTGGAGTCGTCTGGGACTGTGACACTGCTGGAGAAGGACGCCAAGATCTCTGCAATGGCGTCATCAAAAGTGAGGTCCCCGACACCAGATGTGCTAGCGGCTTCAGATCCTTGCTGCTGACTGGTTGGCCCCAAGGGTCCTATCAGATCCCGCATATCAGCTGCACTGGGGTGGACATCGACGCTTGGCCTTTCATTGCCAGCCTCGCCCATCTTAGCGTCTCTTAAGACGAGCTCAGATGTACTGCCGGAGGGCATGGTAGGCTCTCCGGGGGTTTTCCTGGTCTCCTCAGCGGCGGACGCGGCGGCTTCCGTGGCGGAAATCCTGGCGGCCTCATTAGCGGCACTCTTCGCGATTCCCTCCACAGATACTTCCCTCTCTTACGGAGGGGTTGGTTCTGTAGAGTGGAGAAGACGTGGAGAAAGGAGAAATTCAAGACTCAAATCAAGTTCAAGAAAACAAAAGAGAAGGATTGGCAATGGATCCAGTGCGTTTGGAAAGAGGGTTACCTTGATGAACACGTGGAGGGGATGCCGTTTTTCCTCCGGCAACTTCGGTTGCCGGCGCCTGGTCCCCGGCAACATTGGTTGACGGATGAGCCCTTCTTGGGGCTCCTCTGGAGGAGAGCCGCTCCTTGCCGGTGAAGATCTTGGCGACGGCCTAGGAGTTGAGGGCGCCGTCAAGGGGTCTACCCCTTGGCACTCTCCTTCCGGCTGGCTGCTCTCCAACCCCTTGTCGGTCTCCATCGCGGAAGACTCGACGGTAATGCTCACCAGCGGAAACTCACATGAACCTCGCGCGGGGGGCTCGAGCCGGCAACCTCAGATGAACCTGCACCTTGATCGGTGCCGGTTGCCGTCTCGCCCTCTCCAGTGGTCCTGGGCTTCTTCGCCAGCGGCACTTCATCCCTACAAGATCAGAACAAGTAAAAAGATCAGTTCAACAACAGAGTTTGGACGGTTACAAGAAAAAGGCACGGAGATGGAGGTGCTTACTCTTCGTCCTCGTCAGGATCACTAAGGACCGACAGATCATAGAGAACTACGCCCCCCATCCCTGCAATCCTAGCTGATGGCGGTGGACTCCTGGGACGCTTCAGGGGAGCTGGGGGCTGCGAAACACCTACCTCCTCCACAGTTGGCGGGATGGCTCGGCGAGGGGCAGCAGCGCGGGAAGGCTATTGTCGGGAAGGTTGTGCCCGGGAAGCCACGGCTGATACCTTGACGGCGGCAAGCTCTTGGCTTGCCGGCTCGGTATGCGCTGCCTTCTTTCGAGCAGGCCTCTTGGCGATGGTCATTTTCACCATGGCAGGAGGAGCCCGAGGTGGTTCTTCTTCCTCTTCCTCCTCCCCTTCGTCCGAAGACCGCTCGGGCTGCTCCGCCTCGCTAGCATGCTCTTCGGCATGCTCTTGGGGGCGGCTTCCTCCGCTGGTTCTCGGAACTGTGGCTTGCTCTTCAGCCTGGCTTCCGGTGCCCCCTCCGTTGCCGGTGCCCTTGGCCGCCTGGGAACGAGTCAACTTCACTCTTTTGAGCTCCTTAGCTCTCAAGGCCAGGAACTCTTTCCGATCATCCTTCGTCGGGTGCATCATGTTATCCTCGGCTCCAATGGCCTCCTCCACCAGGCCGGCAAACCAGTTGTCCACATTCTCCTTGCCGGGTTCTTCCCATGTGCTCAGAACCGTCCTGGCATCGCAGTCTGGCATCATCGCCAAGATAGAAGCCTAGCGGTGTTATTGCACAAGGGGATTACCTTCGCCGGCAGGTCGAAGATGCAACCCCTGTGGAAGAGCTGGAAAATGAGCTGGTAGTGCCCCATTACCGTCAAGTTGTTGCCAGAGCCTGGGTGCAGGCGCATTGGGTCGGCGGGGCCCTGGTAATCCCACGCTCGCAGGCCTCCTCTGTGCTACAGCGGGGCGATCAGGTGGCGAGTGAAGTCCGCCCCCACCATCTCAATCGTTAGGCCGGCCCCCTTGAGAGCAAGGATTTGGCGCGGTGCCACTTCCAGTTTGGCGTCATTGGGGTCGACGTTTTTCTTGCTGTCAGGCTTCTCAACCATCTCGGTCCTGAGGTGGCAAAAAGCTGGGAAATCCCGCTGCTTGACCCAGCACCAGTCAGCTCGCTACTCGTCACATCTGGAGTGTAGCTTGCCATTCAAGTAGTACTTCTTCGAGTTTCCTCTTGGGACCCAGACGACACTACTAGAAAGGGCACCCTCCTCGACCCGAGGGATGAAGAAATGCCAGAATAGAGCAACATTTGGGGCTACACCCACAAAGTTCTCACACAAATGCGCGAAGATTGCCAAGCAGGTGACCGCATTGGGGGTGAAATCCAGCAGTCTGAACCCATAAGTGTTCATCACCTCAACAAAGAAATCAGAGAAAGGCGGGTACAGACCGCAGTAGAAGTACTCGGCGAAGAAGTGGAATTGATCGTCGGCAGGAGGAAGGGATCCAAGAAGCACCACTGTGGCTTCATGATATTGCGTCTCGCTTGCGTACACATGCATGTAGTCCTTTGACAGATCGTCTGCTGTAAGTGCCGGTAGGAAAATGGTGTGGCCCCGCCACTGTGCAGCCTTGGCGGCCTTCTTCTCATCCGCCGCCGAACTTGGGGCCTTTCCGCCTCTCTTCGGCGCCATAGCGACATGTGTGGGGGAGAGCTGCGTCGCGCAGCGGCAGAAGCCAAGGGCGTGCTCTGCTATTGCGCAAGGACGAAGACGGAGGCGGCGGTGATGGCGGGATTGGGAGAAAGGGGTAAATGAGCAACGCCCTTCGCAGATTCCTTTTTATGGGGAAGGCGCGGGGGGCTGGCTCTTTACCGTCCTACGTGGTTGTGCTTTTCAGGCGCACAACGTCCCCGCGCCCGTTCCATTCCACCTCTCCCACGCCCACATTTAATGCGCGTCATGGGGGGCGTGGTAACAGAGAAGATTATAGCAGGCGACAGTTATCCTCTACCACGCGTACGCCTATGCACTGTTTGGGCCTAGCCCAACGACACCTCACATGCGTGTGTGGCCTAGGCCCAGGGGCTCCTGTCGGTGTACTAAGACATGGGTGCCCTCGTACCCAGACTTGTGCACATGCAGTTGTAGCCTCCATGGTGGCAAGGGCTTGATGGAGGATAACTATGACCCAAGACTTAGAATAAACAAGACCGTAAAGAAGACCTCAAGGCAGGCCATCGAGAAGTACTATTCTCGTACTGAAGTGTTGGAAATATGCCCTAGAGGCAATAATAAATTAGTTATTATTATATTTCCTTGTTCATGATAATCGTTTATTATCCATGCTATAATTGTATTGATTGGAAACTCAAATACATGTGTGGGTACATAGACAACACTGTGTCCCTAGTAAGCCTCTAGTTGACTAGCTCGTTGATCAAAAGATGGTGAAGGTTTCCTAGCCATGGACATGAGATGTCATTTGATAACGGGATCACATCATTAGGAGAATGATGTGATGGACAAGACCCAAACTATAAACGTAGCATATGATCGTGTCAGTTTATTGCTATTGTTTTCTGCATGTCAAGTATCTGTTCCTATGACCATGAGATCATGCAACTCACTAACACCGTAGGAGTGCCTTGTGTGTATCAAACGTCACAACGTAACTGGGTGACTATAAAGGTGCTCTACAGGTATCTCCGAGGGTGTCTGTTGGGTTGGCATGGATCAAGACTGGGATTTGTTACTCCGTATGACGGAGAGGTATCTCAGGGCCCACTCGGTAATACAACATCACAATGAGCCTTGCAAGCAATGTGACTAAAGTGTTAGCCACGAGATCTTGTATTACGGAACGAGTAAAGAGACTTGCCAGTAACGAGATTGAACTAGGTATAGAGATACCGACGATCGAATCTCGGGCAAGTAACATACCGAAGAACAAAGGGAACATCATACGGGATTAACTGAATCCTTGACATAGAGGTTCGACCGATAAAGATCTTCGTAGAATATGTAGGAGCCAATATGGGCATCCAGGTCCCGCTATTGGTTATTGATCGTAGAGGTGTCTCGGTCATGTCTACATAGTTCTCGAACCCGCAGGGTCTACACACTTAACGTTTGGTGACGATTAGTATAGTTGAGTTATTGTGTTGGTGACCGAAGGTTGTTCGGAGTCCCGGATAAGATCCCGGACATGACGAGGATCTCCGGAATAGTCCGGAGGTAAAGATTGATATATGGGATAATAGTGTTTGGTCTCCGGAAGGGTTCCAGAATTCACCGGAAGGGGTTCCGGATGTTTCCCGAAACGTTCGGGTACGAGAACACTTTATTTGGGCCAAGGGGTAAAGCCCACGAGGCTTAGGCAAGGTGCAAAAGGAAGTTTTGCTGGCGTCTGGGGTGGTACTACCGCTTATCGTAAGCGGTACTACCGCTACAGGCGGTACTACCGCTTATCGTAAGCGGTACTACCGCTACAGGCGGTAATACCGCTTATCGTAAGCGGTACTACCGCTTGTACGCGGTATTGCTGGAATCCGAGTTGGACTCTTTCCGTGCGGGCCAAACCGACCTTGTGCAGGCAAAACCGACCTTGTGGAGGCTTTCTCTGCAAGTTTAGACCCCATGGCTCAATATTTAAATAGAGGGGCAGGGCTAGCACACGGGACACATCAAGATTTCCCAAGCCGTGTGCCGGCAACCCTAACCCTCTAGTTCCTCCCATCATAATCTCCGTAGTGCTTGGCGAAGCCCTGCAGAGATTGTTCCTCACCACCATCACCACCCCGTCGTGCTGCCGGAACTCAACTACTACTTCATCATCGCTCGCTGGATCGAGGAGGTGAAGGCGTCATCAAGCCGTACGTGTGTTGAACGCGGAGGTGCCGTCCGTTCGGCGCTAGATCGTGCTTGGATCGAGGGACGACTTGCGATTTGGATCGCGGAGACGTTCGACTACATCAAGCGCGTTTCTTAACGCTTCCGCTTAGCGATCTACAAGGGTATGTAGATTCACTCTCCCTCTCGTAGATGCTCATCACCATGGATAGATCTTGCGTGTGCGTAGGAAATTTTTTTTTCCCCATGCAACGTTCCCCAACAGTGGCATCATGAGCCAGGTCTATGCGTAGATGAGATCTCGAGTAGAACACAAACGAGTTGTGGGCGTGGGTGTATACATATTGCTTGCCGTTACTAGTTGATACTTGATTCGGCGGTATTGTGAGATGAAGCGGCCTGGACCGACATTACGCGTACGCTTACGCGAGACAGGTTTCACCGCTACGTGCACTCGTTGCATAAAGGTGACTGGCGGGTATCTGTCTCTCTCACTTTAGTTGAATCGATTTCAATGAAGAGGGTTCTTTTAGAAGATCAAAAAGCAATCACTACACCACGTTGTGGTTTTGCGTAGGTAAGAACGGTTCTTGCAAACTCGTAGCAGCCACGTAAAATTTGCAACAACAATTAGAGGACGTCTAACTTGTTTTTGCAGGGTATGTTGTGATGTGATATGGCCAATTACATGATGAGATATATGTGATGTATGAGATGATCATGTGTTGTATAGAATATCACGACTTGCATGTCGATGAGTACGGCAACTGGCAGGAGCCATAGAGTTGTCTTTAATTATTTTCGCCGTTTTGCTTTACTTTATCGCTATGAGTTAGCAATAGTCGTGGAAGCAACAGTCGGCGCGACAACCTCATGGCGACACGTTGATGGAGATCAAGATGATGGAGATCATAGTGTCATGCCGGTGACGATGGAGATCATGCCGGTGCTTTGGAGATGGAGATCAAAAGCACAAGTTCATGGCCATATCATGTCACTTATGATTTGCATGTGATGTTAATCCTTTTATGCATCTTATTTTGCTTAGGACGACGGTAGCATTATAAGGTGATCCCTCACTTAAATTTCAAGATAAAATTGTGTTCTCCCCGAGTGTGCACCGTTGCGAAAGTTCGTCGTTTCGAGACACCACATGATGATCGGGTGTGATAGACTCTACGTTCACATACAATGGGTGCAAGCCAGTGTTGCACATGCGGAACACTCGGGTTAAACTTGACGAGCCTAGCATGTATAGACATGGCCTCGGAACACAAGAGACCGAAAGGTCGAACATGAGTCATATAGTAGATATGATCAACATGAAGATGTTCACCATTGAAACCACCTCAACTCACGTGATGATCGGACTTGAGTTGGTGGATTTGGATCATGTTACACTCGAATGACCGGAGGGATGTCAATTTGAGTGGGAGTTTTTAAGTAATATGATTAACTAAACTCATTATCTTGAACAATTGTCTAAGTTGTCTTTGCTATATTTATGTTGTAGATCATGACTCGCGCAGTAGCACCCCTGAATTTTAATGCGTTCCTAGAGAAAGCTAAGTTGAAAGATGATGGAAGTAACTTTGTGGACTGGGCCCGTAATCTAAGGATTATCCTTACGGCTTCCCAGAAGGCTTATGTCCTTGATGCACCGCTTGGTGATCCACCCACTCCAGTTGAGTCTCTAGACGTTGTGAACGCCTGGCAGGCTCGTTCTGAAGATTACTCAATAGTTCAATGTGCAAATATTGTATGGCTTAGAACCGGGACTTCAAAGACGTTTTGAACGTCATGGAGCATATGAGATGTTCCAGGAGTTGAAGTTTATCTTTCAGAAGAATAACCGGATCGAGAGATATGAGATCTCCGATAAGTTCTATGCTTGCAAGATGGAGGAGAACGGGTCTATCAGTGATCACGTACTCAGAATGTCTGGGTACTCCACCCGTCTAGCTGAATTGGGGATTCCCCTTCCGCCAGAGGCTATCACTGACAGAGTTCTTCAATCATTGCCACCTAGCTACAAGAGCTTCGTGTTGAACTATAACATGCACGGGATGAACAAGTCAGTCGCCGAGCTGTTTGCGATGCTGTAAGCCACTGAGTCTGAAATTCAGAAGGAGCATCAAGTGTTGATGGTCAATAAAACCACTAGTTTCAAGAAAAATGGCAAGGGTAAGAAGGGTAACTCCAAGAGTGGCAAAGCAGTTGCTCCTCCCGTGAAGAAACCCAAGGCTGGACCCAAACCAGAAACTGTGTGCTTTCATTGCAAGGGAACTGGACACTGGAAGCGGAACTGCCCCAAGTATTTGGCTGACAAGAAGGCGGCCAACAACAAACAAGGTATATATGATATACATGTTATTGATGTGTACCTTACCAACTCTCGTTGTAGTGCCTGGGTATTTGATACCGGTGCGGTTGCTCATATTTGCAACTCAAAACAGGAACTGCGGAATAGACGGAGGCTGGCAAAGGACGAAGTGACGATGCGTGTGGGAAATGGTTCCAAGGTTGATGTGATCGCCGTCGGCACGCTCGCTCTTCGATTACCATCGGGATTAGTGATGAACCTGAATAAATGTTATTTGGTGCCTGCGTTAAGCATGAACATTATATCTGGATCTTGTTTATTGCGAGACGGTTACTCATTTAAATCAGAGAATAATGGTTGTTCTATTTATATGAGTAATATCTTTTATGGTCATGCACCCGATGTGAGGGGTTTATTCTTATTGAATCTCGATAGTAATGATACACATGTTCATAACATTGATGCCAAAAGATGTAGAATTGATAATGATAATACCACTTTCTTGTGGCACTGCCGTTTAGGTCATATTGGCGTAAAACGCATGAGGAAGCTCCATGCTGATGGACTTTTGGAGTCACTTGACACATGTGAGCCATGCCTCATGGGCAAGATGACTAAAACGCCGTTCTCTGGAACAATGGAACGGGCAAGTGACTTGTTGGAAATCATACATACTGATGTGTGCGGTCCGATGAGCATTGAGGCGCGCGGTGGTTATCGTTACTTTCTCACCTTCACTGATGACTTAAGTAAATATGGGTATATTTACTTAATGAAACACAAGTCTGAAACATTTGAAAAGTTCAAACAATTTCAGAGTGAAGTTGAGAATCATCGTAACAAGAAGATTAAATTCCTATGATCCGATCGAGGAGGAGAATATCTGAGTTATGAGTTTGGCAGTCACTTAAGACAATGTGGAATTGTTTCACAACTGACACCGCCTGGAACACCACAGTGTAATGGTGTGTCCGAACGTCGTAATCGAACCTTATTGGATATGGTGCGATCTATGATGTCTCTTGCCGATTTGCCACTATCGTTTTGGGGTTATGCATTAGAGACAGCTGCATTCACTTTAAATAGGGCACCATCGAAATCCGTTGAGACAACGCCATATGAACTTTGGTTTGGCAAGAAGCCAAAGCTGTCGTTTCTTAAAGTTTGGGGATGTGATGCTTATGTCAAAAAGCTTCAGCCTGAAAAGCTGGAACCCAAAGCGGAGAAATGCGTCTTCATAGGATACCCAAAAGAGACAGTTGGGTATACCTTCTACCT
The DNA here is from genome assembly GCA_039707655.1 of Elymus sibiricus. Classification (NCBI taxonomy): domain Eukaryota; kingdom Viridiplantae; phylum Streptophyta; class Magnoliopsida; order Poales; family Poaceae; genus Elymus; species Elymus sibiricus. Next base: position 259,301,092 of record CM077676.1, read on the forward strand.
CAGATCCGAAGGCAAAGTGTTTGTCGCTAAAAACGGAACGTTTCTTGAGAAAGAGTTTCCCTCGAAAGAATTGAGTGGGAGGAAGATAGAACTTGATGAGGTTGTTGAACCTTTACTTCAACCTGAGAGTAGCGCAGCGCAGAAAGATGTTTCTGTAGAGCCTGCATCAGTTGAAGAGGAAGTTAATGATGATGATCATGAAGCTTTGGATCAAGTTGCTATCGAACCTCGTAGGTCGACAAGGACGCGTACTGCTCCTGAGTGGTACGGCAACCCTGTCTTAGAGGTCATGTTGTTGGACAACGATGAACCTACGAGCTATGGAGAAGCGATGATGGGCCTGGATTCCGAGAAGTGGTTAGAGGCCATGAAATCCGAGATGGGATCCATGTATGAAAACAAAGTGTGGACTTTGGAAGTATTACCTGAAGGGCGTAAGGCCATTCAGAACAAATGGATCTTTAAGAGGAAGACGGACGCAGACGGTAATGTCACTGTCTATAAAGCTCGACTTGTGGCAAAGGGTTTTTCACAAGTTCAAGGAGTTGACTACGATGAGACCTTCTCACCCGTAGCGATGCTTAAGTCCGTCAGAATCATGTTAGCAATAGCTGCCTTTTTTCGATTATGAAATTTGGCAGATGGATGTCAAAATAGCGTTCCTTAATAGTTTCCTTAAGGAAGAGTTGTATATGATGCAACCAGAAGGTTTTGTCGATCCAGAGAATGCTGACAAAGTTTGCAAACTCCAGCGATCCATTTATGGACTGGTGCAAGCATCTCGGAGTTGGAATCTTCGCTTTGATGAGGTGATCAAAGCGTTCGAGTTTATACAAGTTTACGGAGAAGCTTGTATTTACAAGAAAGTGAATGGGAGCTCTATAGCGTTTCTAATATTATATGTGGATGACATATTACTGATTGGAAACAATATAGAAATGTTGGAAAGCGTGAAGGAATATTTGAACAAGAGTTTTTCAATGAAGGACCTAGGAGAAGCTGCTTTCATATTAGGCATCAAGATCTATAGAGATAGATCAAGACGTTTAATAGGACTTTCACAAAGCACATACCTTGATAAGATTTTGAAGAAGTTCAAAATGGATCAGTCCAAGAAGGGGTTCTTGCCTGTTTTGTAAGGTGTGAAGTTGAGTAAGACTCAATGCCTAGTGACTGCAGAAGATAGAGAAAAGATGAGTGTCATCCCCTATGCTTCAGCCATAGGCTCTATCATGTATGCAATGCTGTGCACAAGACCCGATGTCAGCCTTGCCATAAGTATGGTCGGAAGGTTTCAAAGTAATCCAGGAATGGAACACTGGACGGCGGTCAAGAATATCCTGAAGTACCTGAAAAGGACTAAGGACATGTTTCTCGTTTATGGAGGTGATCAAGAGCTCGTCGTAAAGGGTTGCGTCGATGCAAGCTTTGACACTGATCCGGATGACTCTAAGTCACAAACCGGATACATATTTATTCTTAATGGGGGTGCGGTTAGCTGGTGCAGTTCCAAGCAAAGCGTGGTAGCTGATTCTACATGCGAAGCGGAGTACATCGCTGCCTCGGAGGCAACGAAGGAAGGTGTCTGGATGAAGGAGTTCATGACAGATCTTGGAGTAGTGCCTAGTGCGCTTAACCCAATGACTCTGTTTTGTGATAATACTGGTGCCATTGCTGATAAGGGGTGTCCCGATCTTCTCGTTGAGCTCGATGTAGGTGGATGATAACTTGTGGGACGCTGACGAATCTCTGGCTGTTCCCCCGTTGCCAATGCAACAGTTCTCAACCCTATTCGATATTCGCAACTTCACACACTTGCGCACGTAGCCGCCGACCACGAAGCGGTTTGCAATCTACCAATTCCCAATGGAACAGCAGAAGACACTTGAATCTTGCAGTAGGATAAACACCAGATCGCAACAAAGTGGTGAAGGTAGAATACTCCTGATCGAATCAAAGAATTCATTGATTACAAAGGAATGCTTAAAGCAATTCAATCTGAAAAGAGGTTTAATCAAAACGTGGTCTGCCTCTAACTAACCCTAAGGAAGGGTATTTATATCCTAAGATAGTTGGAAGGGGTACACGGGCCGTCAGCCCAAAAGCCTGCGCGCAGGCAGCACGGTAGTACCGCTTATAGCATGCGGTACTACCGCTCCAAGCGGTACTACCGCTTAAGTACCGCTCTAGTACCGATTAGGTCGTTTGGATGCCAGAACTATTTTGCTAAGCGGTACTGAGGACGGTAGCACGGGGCGGTACTACCGCTTTAAGCGGTACTACCGCTGGTGTGGGGCGGTACTACCGCCCCGGAAACTGCAGGGTCCTCCTCCCTGCCCAGCTGCACTGCCTCCTTGCTCTCCTCCTTGCTCCCTTGTGCTATGCCTTCCTCTCCAATGTACCTAATGACACACACACACAAGGATTTAGGCAGTATAAAGCTCTCATTAAAATAAATAGCATTATCAACTAAGAGAGAATTCACCTGTTGTTCTAGTAGTTTAGCACGAGCTCTTGTAATGGGTCCAATCCTGATTTCATCATTGGACATCTTCTTTGTAGCAACAGGTTGTTCATGAGGTAGAGATGGAGTCATAGTATAGATGTCCTCATCATCCTCCCCCCCTTGAAAAGGCGTCGACCTCGACGCGTCAAGGTCATCTCCAAGATAGGGCGTCAAATCAGCAACATTAAAAGAATTACTGACACCAAACTCCTCGGCAGGAAGATCAATCGTGTATGCATTATCATTTATTTTTGTAAGCACTTTATAAGGACCAGCACCACGTGGCATCAACTTGGACTTGCGCAGATTAGGGAACCTATCCTTGTGGAAGTGTACCCACACCATGTCACCCGGCTGGAACAACACTTCCTTGCGCTTCTTGTTAACACGAGCAGCTGTGTGCTTGCCCTTCTTCTCAATGGCTGCCTTTGTTTTCTCATGAATCTTTTTCACAAAATCTGCACGCTGTGAGGCCTCCATGTTCACCCTTTCTTGCGTTGGCAGCGGCAGCAAGTCAAATGGTGCAATGGGTTTGAAACCATACACCACCTCAAATGGACAAAGTTGCGTGGTAGAGTGCACCGCTCTGTTGTAAGCAAACTCCACATGCGGCAAGCATTCCTCCCACTCACGCAGATTCTTCTTGAGCATGGTTCTCAGCAACGTGGAAAGTGTACGATTCACCACCTCCGTTTGACCATCAGTTTGGGGATGACAAGTAGTACTGAACAGTAGCTTCGTTCCCAGCTTGCCCCAAAGTGTCTTCCAGAAGTAGCTCATGAATTTCACATCACGGTCAGAAACAATCGTCCTTGGTATGCCATGTAAACGCGCGATGTCCCTGAAAAACAGATTAGCAATATGCGACGCATCGTCGCTTTTGTGGCAGGCAATAAAATGTGACATCTTTGAAAATCTGTCTACTACCACAAAAATAGAATCATGTCCTCTCCTGGTTCTAGGCAATCCTAAAACAAAATCCATGCTGATATCTTCCCATGGAGAATTAGGTGCAGGCAGAGGGGTATACAGACCGTGAGGTTTCAGCTTGGACTTTGCCTGATTGCAAGCGATGCAACGCTTCACATACCTGTCCACATCACGCCTCATCTTTGGCCAGTAAAAATGATCTGCGAGCATAAGGAACGTCTTCTCACGTCCAAAGTGGCCCATCAAACCGCCGGCATGAGATTCCTGCAACAAGAGCAAACGCACGGACGATTCTGGCACACACAGTTTGTTAGCGCGAAACAAGTACCCATCATGTATATGGTATTTTTCCCACGCTTTCACAGCAGAACATTGAGCAAATGGCGTCGCAAAATCAGTATCCAAAGCATATAAATCACGCAAACTCTCTAAACCAGGAACTTGAACATCAAGTCGTGTCAATAACATGCTTTTCCGAGAGAGTGCATCAGCAACAACATTGTCTTTTCCTTTCTTATACTTAATGATGTATGGGAAGGATTCAATGAACTCAACCCATTTAGCATGTCGTTTATTCAGATTTGACTGGCTTTGTAAAAACTTCAAAGCCTCATGATCAGAATGTATGATAAATTCTTTTGGCCACAAATAATGTTGCCAAACCTCAAGAACTCTAACGAGAGCATACAATTCTTTATCATAAACAGGATAGTTCAATTGTGCACCATTCAGTTTCTCAGAAAAATATGCAATTGGGTTACCCTCTTGCATTAGCACACCTCCGATCCCAATGCCACTAGCATCACATTCGATCTCAAATTGCGTATGGAAATCAGGAAGTACAAGCAACGGTGCAGTAATTAAACGACGTTTCAGCTCATCAAATGCAGAATCTTGGGCTGTGCCCCACACAAACTCAACACCTTTTTTGGTAAGGTTATTCAAAGGTGCAGCAATAGTACTGAAATCTTTCACAAAACGTCTATAAAAACCAGCAAGACCATGAAAGCTTCGTACTTGACTAACATTCAAAGGAGTAGGCCAATTTTTAATAGCTTCAATTTTAGATTCATCTACCTCAACTCCATGAGCAGAAACAACATAACCCAGAAATATGACCTTATCTTTGCAAAATGTGCATTTATCTAGATTACCATAAAGCTTAGCATCACGCAACACTTGCAAAACTTGTCGAATATGATCAGAATGTTCAGATGCATTGCGGCTGTAAATAAGTATATCATCAAAATAGACAACCACAAATTTACCAATAAAGTGCCTCAAAACATGGTTCATTAACCTCATGAAAGTACTAGGTGCATTAGTTAACCCAAAAGGCATGACTAACCACTCATATAAACCAAACTTTGTTTTAAAGGCTGTCTTCCATTCATCCCCTTGTTTCATCCTAATTTGATGATAACCACTACGCAAGTCAATTGTAGAGAAAATAACAGCACCACTCAATTCATCTAGCATATCTTCCAAATGTGGAATAGGGTGACGATATCGAATAGTGATGTTATTTATATCTCGACAATCTACGCACATGCGCCATGTACCATCTTTCTTGGGAACTAAAATTACAGGAACAGCACAAGGACTTAAGCTCACGCGAATATAACCTTTGTCGAGAAGCTCTTGTACTTGTTTCTGAATTTCCTTAGTTTCCTCGGGGTTGGTGCGGTATGGGGCCCGATTGGGCAGCGACGCTCCTGGTATCAAATCAATTTGATGCTCGATACCCCGCAACGGTGGCAAACCAGCAGGGACCTCCGCCGGGAACACGTCACCAAATTCCTGTAACACATTAGAAACACCAAGAGAGAGAGGAGTCATATCATTAGAAATCAAAATTTCACCCCTGCACAAAAGCACAAGAGGAACAGCAGTGGGATCCTCACGGAACTCTCTCAAATCAGATTTGGTGGCTAACATGACTAAGGAATTCACTCCCTCACATTTACTTTTACCGCTCAAATTGGGCTTGTGGCTCTCACTCACCGGAAGTGGAGTCTCTCGCCTATCTAATCTCTCGCTCTCGTTCTCAAGATTCACTTCAATTTTTTGACGAGATTCAGTTACAATTTGCTGCGGAGTCATGGGTCGCAAAATAATGTCCTTGCCATGCCAAGTCAACTGGTATGTGTTGGCTCTCCCATTGTGAAGAACGTTTCTATCATATTGCCATGGGCGACCCAACAACAAGTGACAAACAGTCATAGGAACCACATCAAACTCAATGGAGTCTTTATATGGTCCAATCTGAAAGTCCACACGCACCATGTGGCTGACCTTCATCTCTCCAGTATCGCTCAACCACTGAATATAATAAGGGTGTGGGTGCGGTAAATATTTCAGCTTTAGTTTGGCACAGAGCTCTTTACTAGCCAAATTGCGACAACTACCACCATCAATGATCACTTTGCACGCCTTGCCAGGACCAATAATAGCCTTTGTTTGAAACAAATTACACCGCTGATTATCAGCACTAGGCTGAACACTTAACACTCGTTCCGAGCAAACGATAGTAGGAAAGTGTGTTGCATAAGCATAGAGAGCCCCATCAGTGGTATCCTCATTCTCCCAATCTTCAGAAGTAGGATCAGCATCATCACCGGTCTCATACTCTAAATCCTCATTAATCAACATGACCTTCTTATTGGGACAATCCTTCTTGAAGTGACCTTTGCCTCCACATGTATGACAATGCATATCCCTATTTCGTGCTGTAGACATAGAGGAACCAGTAGCACTCGCAGCAGGGTGCACCGGTTTCGTTGCAGTAGAAACAGCAGAATCTGACTTGTTCCTGGAAGGAACAAGAAAACCAGAAGTATCACTTTGTGGGGGCGCCCCACCAGTAGGTCGTGGGAAACGACCACGAGCAGAAGCAGAACGAGAGGTAAACTTGGCTTCTTCGGCCAACTGAATTTCTGCTTCACGGGCTTGATGTAACAAATCTGACATGTCTTGATATTGGTGATGCCGAACAATACGCTTGATATTGTATGTCAAACGAGAAAGAAATCGCTGCATGGTCTGTTCGGGCTGTTCACGGACTCGGGCACGCTGCATAATCAACTCCATCTCCTGAAAATAATCATCCACAGACATTGTACCTTGCCGCAAATTCTGCAACTTATCATAGAGAGAACGAATATAGTTGCATGGAACAAACCGGGCACGCATCACTTCCTTCATATTGCGCCATGTAAGAATTGGAGGATCTCCATCTTCCCGTCTTGTACGCACAAGATGATCCCACCAACGCAAAGCATAACCATCAAATTCAGAAGATGCCAACTTGATTTTTCTGTCCTCGGTGTACTCATGTAAACGCCACAATCTCTCTATCTTGAGCTCCCAACTAAGATATTCTTCCACATCAGTAGAGCCCTCAAATGTGGGAATAGAGAATTTCGGCTTACCCAGCCCATCCTCATCACGGCGAGGTTGCTGAATATCAGTATCACGGCGTGCACCCAAAACAGCAAACCCACGGCCACCACCACGGCCGCCATTACCACGGCCACCATGAACCATAATATTGGCAGCATGAGCAGCGTTTGCAGCTGCGTCAGCTACATGACCACCATGAACACTTGCCTCACCATCATCATCAAGATCATCATCTTGCTCCCGAATGCGCCGTTGACCCACGGAAGCTTGCAAAGCAGCTACGGCATGCGTCAAATCCATAACGGACTGCTGAAGTGTAGTCATAGTGTCACGAGTTGTATTCATGGTATCTTGAGTGTCAGCAAGCTTTAAGTCAATAGCACGCACATCCTCGTGTATACCATCACAAGCAGAATTAAATTGGTTCGTCAAATGATCACGAAGTGCCGCATATTCATTCCAATGCACCACGGATTTAGGATCCTTTCGCTGCTGGACATCAAAAGACTCTTCGGACATGATTAGGGAATTAGAACGCACAGAAAGAAAAATATAGTGGGTGTATGTGGAAAACTCTCAACTCACTCAAAACTGAAAGAAACAAGGTATCTTACCGTTCCAAAGTGAATTAGAATCGCTTACCAACTTGGATAGGCAGAACTTGCACGGATGTGAGGAAGCGAATACCGAGGGAAAAACTATCACACGACAAACCAGGGTATATAGTGGAGCTTGGTTGGGATACCTAACAACACCGAAGATAAAGCCTAGTGCTGATCGTGTGAGTCACACCCAAGGAAACACAAACGGTGGAGAGAAACTTGGCAAAGCAACTCTCGCACGGTACGCAGCTCCACAACTGCGAAAGATAATAACAAGGAACTGCCCTCGATTCTTCTCTTTCTTTCTTTCTTTTTTTTTTTTCAAAGGTCACGTGAACAGTGCCGTGAACAGTAACGCGGATTTTCTTTTTAACTACTTGGAAACAAATCTGGAAATCTAAACTCCAATGGAAATAGATCGGATCACAAGGATAAACCCAACGACCAGCAACTAAAACCAATCTACGATGCAATCTAGGCTATGGCAAACTATGAAGAACCCTAATATTTTTGTGAGGCTTTTTCTGGATAGGAGGAAAACAACACTAATCTAAGGGATTGATGGATGCTCACCGAGTAAACACTGGATATCTGATACCAAGATGATAAGGGGTGTCCCGATCTTCTCGTTGAGCTCGATGTAGGTGGATGATAGATAACTTGTGGGACGCTGACGAATCTCTGGCTGTTCCCCCGTTGCCAATGCAACAGTTCTCAACCCTATTCGATATTCGCAACTTCACACACTTGCGCACGTAGCCGCCGACCACGAAGCGGTTTGCAATCTACCAATTCCCAATGGAACAGCAGAAGACACTTGAATCTTGCAGTAGGATAAACACCAGATCGCAACAAAGTGGTGAAGGTAGAATACTCCTGATCGAATCAAAGAGGAATATTGATTACAGAGGAATGCTTAAAGCAATTCAATCTGAAAAGAGGTTTAATCAAAACGTGGTCTGCCTCTAACTAACCCTAAGGAAGGGTATTTATATCCTAAGATAGTTGGAAGGGGTACACGGGCCGTCAGCCCAAAAGCCTGCGCGCAGGCAGCACGGTAGTACCGCTTATAGCATGCGGTACTACCGCTCCAAGCGGTACTACCGCTTAAGTACCGCTCTAGTACCGGTTAGGTCGTTTGGATGCCAGAACTATTTTGCTAAGCGGTACTGAGGACGGTAGCACGGGGCGGTACTACACCTTTAAGCGGTACTACCGCTGGTGTGGGGCGGTACTACCGCCCTGGAAACTGCAGGGTCCTCCTCCCTGCCCAGCTGCACTGCCTCCTTGCTCTCCTCCTTGCTCCCTTGTGCTATGCCTTCCTCTCCAATGTACCTAATGACACACACACACAAGGATTTAGGCAGTATAAAGCTCTCATTAAAATAAATAGCATTATCAACTAAGAGAGAATTCACCTGTTGTTCTAGTAGTTTAGCACGAGCTCTTGTAATGGGTCCAATCCTGATTTCATCATTGGACATCTTCTTTGTAGCAACAGGTTGTTCATGAGGTAGAGATGGAGTCATAGTATAGATGTCCTCATCAATTGCTCTAGCCAAGGAACCAAGATTTCACAAGAGGACCAGACACATAAAGCGACGTTTCAATTCCATCCGCGATTACATCAAGGAGGACGACATAAATATTTGCAAAGTAAACACGGATCTGAATGTTGCAGATCCGATGACTAAACCTCTTCCAAGGGCTAAACATGAACAACACCAGAACTGCATGGGTGTTCGATTCATTACAATGTAAATCACATAGTGATGTGAACTAGATTATTGACTCTAGTGCAAGTGGGAGACTGTTGGAAATATGCCCTAGAGGCAATAATAAATTAGTTATTATTATATTTCCTTGTTCATGATAATCGTTTATTATCCATGCTATAATTGTATTGATTGGAAACTCAAATACATGTGTGGGTACATAGACAACACTGTGTCCCTAGTAAGCCTCTAGTTGACTAGCTCGTTGATCAAAAGATGGTGAAGGTTTCCTAGCCATGGACATGAGATGTCATTTGATAACGGGATCACATCATTAGGAGAATGATGTGATGGACAAGACCCAAACTATAAACGTAGCATATGATGGTGTCAGTTTATTGCTATTGTTTTCTGCATGTCAAGTATCTGTTCCTATGACCATGAGATCATGCAACTCACTGACACCGTAGGAGTGCCTTGTGTGTATCAAACGTCACAACGTAACTGGGTGACTATAAAGGTGCTCTACTATCTCCGAGGGTGTCTGTTGGGTTGGCATGGATCAAGACTGGGATTTGTTACTCCGTATGACGGAGAGGTATCTCAGGGCCCACTCGGTAATACAACATCACAATGAGCCTTGCAAGCAATGTGACTAAAGTGTTAGCCACGAGATCTTGTATTACGGAACGAGTAAAGAGACTTGCCAGTAACGAGATTGAACTAGGTATAGAGATACCGACGATCGAATCTCGGGCAAGTAACATACCGAAGAACAAAGGGAACAGCATACGGGATTAACTAAATCCTTGACATAGAGGTTCGACCGATAAAGATCTTCGTAGAATATGTAGGAGCCAATAAGGGCATCCAGGTCCCGCTATTGGTTATTGATCGTAGAGGTGTCTCGGTCATGTCTACATAGTTCTCGAACCCGCAGGGTCTACACACTTAACGTTTGGTGACGATTAGTATAGTTGAGTTATTGTGTTGGTGACCGAAGGTTGTTCGGAGTCCCGGATAAGATCCCGGACATGACGAGGATCTCTGGAATAGTCCGGAGGTAAAGATTGATATATGGGATAATAGTGTTTGGTCTCCTGAAGGGTTCCAGAATTCACCGGAAGGGGTTCCGGATGTTTCCCAAAATATTCGGGTACGAGAACACTTTATTTGGGCCAAGGGGTAAAGCCCACGAGGCTTAGGCAAGGTGCAAAAGGAAGTTTTGCTGGCGTCTAGGGTGGTACTACCGCTTATCGTAAGCGGTACTACCGCTACAAGCGGTACTACCGCTTATCGTAAGCGGTACTACCGCTACAGGCGGTAATACCGCTTATCGTAAGCGGTACTACCGCTTGTACGCGGTACTGCTGGAATCCGAGTTGGACTCTTTCCGTGCGGGCCAAACCGACCTTGTGCGGGCAAAACCGACCTTGTGGAGGCTTTCTCTCCAAGTTTAGACCCCAGGGCTCAACATATAAATAGAGGGGCAGGGCTAGCACACGGGACACATCAAGATTTCCCAAGCCGTGTGCCGGCAACCCTAACCCTCTAGTTCCTCCCGTCATAATCTCCGTAGTGCTTGGCGAAGCCCTGCAGAGATTGTTCCTCACCACCATCACCACCCCGTCGTGCTGCCGGAACTCATCTACTACTTCATCATCGCTCGCTGGATCGAGGAGGTGAAGGCGTCATCAAGCCGTACGTGTGTTGAACGCGGAGGTGCAGTCCGTTCGGCGCTAGATCGTGCTTGGATCGAGGGACGACTTGCGATTTGGATCGCGAAGACGTTCGACTACATCAACCGCGTTTCTTAACGCTTCCGCTTAGCGATCTACAAGGGTATGTAGATTCACTCTCCCTCTCGTAGATGCTCATCACCATGGATAGATCTTGCGTGTGCGTAGGAAAATTTTTGTTTCCCATGCAACGTTCCCCAACATGAAGATCAAGATTGCCCTTGCCAGCAAGCTTCGTACCGGCAAGGTGAAGGCCAAGACTCTGGTTGCCAGCAAGCCCCTTGCCGGCAAGCAACGGCCCAGCAAGCTCAGCGTCGGCAAGCTCGTTCTGTCCCATTACCGCTCCACCTCATCATCGGCTAGATAAGCACGCATGATAGGTGTTGAGCAGGCAGACAGTTAACGCAGCTGGCCAAGGCACGTGTCAGCATGCCACGCCAGGATTAACTTTAATGACACCCGTCCCTGGGACGTGTCAAGGTGACAAGAGGGCGCCAGGACCGGTGGTACAGATCTTTTACCCAAGGCCTTGCCTCCCCGACGTAGCACCTAACGATACATTTAATGCGCTTGTCTTACCCTGTCTGAAGATAGACGTGGTGACGGTGCAAGTTACTATTCATACCCTGTAATGACCATGTTAGCCTCTGTGGTAACCCCTTGGCCTATAAAAGGAGGCCCACGGCTACACTTAGAACGGTCAACTCTTAGCTCAACTACGCTATAGCTGCACTTCCCGCGCACCTTGCCGGCAAGCTACGCTCTTTGTAACCTTTGAGCTCTCATACAATCAAACCACCAGAACAGGAGTAGGGTTTTACGCTCACAGCGGCCCGAACCTGGATAAATCGTTGCTTGTGCTCATATCTACTAGCTTTGCTCTTTGTAGTATTGTGATCCCACTTCTGAACCGCAAAGGGATCCTCTCGATCCCATAGATCGTCGTTTTCCCATGACACAGTCCAATCCACTCTTTCAACTTTGCTTCATCGGTAGCCAAAAATGGTAGACTCTTGTATCTCTTTTCCTTCATAGCAAAATCCATATGTTCCTGGAGATTCATCTCAGAAGACATGTTTAGCAATATTTTCTTTCTTTTTGATTTAAGGGAAAAACTGAAAGATAAATAACAATTAACGAAATAAACTATGTGTGAGTAGGAAGGTAATAACCGAGCGCTTTTGCTCCCCGGCAACAGCGCCAGAAAAGCTTGATGACCTGCAAGGGCACATGGCTATTGCAATTCGTGGTAAGTAGAGTATGTCGATCCCACAGGGAGTGGTGGTTGCACTGGTAACTACCAACCCCGCACCTACGTCCTCACTTACATGGCTACGTTCATACCCAGAGCGCTATCTGGAAATAGTCTATTCGTCGATTGCTAGCGAAAACGGTAATAATGGTGGTTTTAACTAAACAACTACGCGGAGGTAAAAACATAAATAAAACAGCGGGTAAAATAAAGGAGCGGCGCTTGAGTAATAAGGGAGTTCTCAAGGTATTCAGAATCATCACTACACGTTCGTTCTACTAATACTAAGCCACTTTACATGTTTCTCTTTGTGGGCGGAGCCGGTACAGATACGTGCATACATGCGGCAGCCCCGTATCGCCTACACCACCACCGTCCTTCCCCACTCCGGTTATCAGACGGTGATTAAGGAGAAAAAGGTCCCCATGGACGCAGCAAAGTGGTCTCCGTTTTACCCCCTGCTGCAACGATCCGCTACGAAGGGAGATGGGGCCCGTCACTCACCCACCTCGTCAACCACATGGTTCGCCAACAGTATAACCTTCCGTCCAAAATTGGCATACATTGGATGGTCGACTTCACCCAACGTCAACAAGACTACTAACATAAACATGCAAAGAGGATATCATATCGCGCAAGACAATCGGTACTAGCACATACTAGAGTTCATCTTATTCCCCCAAGAACTAATGAATTACTCAAACATGGTGATGGAGTACATAGAGATGAGGGACAAGTTACAATCTAGCACGGAGTTGGAGATGGAGGGAGGCATGGCGGCGGCGATGAAGTGAGCAGTAGCCCTCCGGTCGGCGCCAGACGTGGGAGGCGCCTCGTCCCTTCTCCATTCCTTGTGTTGGCCCTTCTCTATGGTGGAGTTTGCTGCAATGGAGGTGTGGCGGCTGTAGATGAAACTTGTGGAGGATGAAGATGAGATGAGCCGGCGGCTAGGGTTGAAGGTCTTCATATAGGAGTCCACCTCGGGTCTCCTCCATTGATCTAGCCTCCTCCCTTTCATCCAAGGGCTCAAGGGGAGCCAAATCTACGTTCCAAACAAGCCTTGGTCATCAAGGATTTCATAGGGAAAAATGGGGATGAAATCGGAGCAAAATTTGAAAGTTCTGGCCAATTTTTGTGGCTGTCTGGAGCTCAAACGAGCGGCTCCGGTCGCATGGAAGGTCGTCTTTCATTCTGGACTTTGGGAGCTGCTTCATATTTTGGTCGCCATTTCTTCATACGAACTCCGATTTTGACATTCTTGAGCTCGTTGGATTGCTAGAGAAAAGCCCGATGTGTTTGTGGCCTTGGATATTTATTTTGGACACTTTGATAAATGTCAAATCATCAAATTCTCCAAAGGGCTTTGATCTGGTGCCTGGAACTTCTCTGGTTTGACCCCTAGCTTCATTCTTTTGATGTCCTAAGTCCATGAACATGTCAACACACCTACAAAGACCACAAAACAAAGGAAAACTAATAAAAACTAAAGAAAAATAAAAAGTGTGCAATGAACTTAGTAAAACAAGTAAATACCAAAAACTATGCATTGGAGACATGAATAAGTGCTAGATGGATATGATATGAGGGATTTTGGCACTAGAATATACTATAAAAAGTATGCATAAAATCCACTCATCACGGGACACATCAAAGTTGTACTAGTACTACTAGTCCATATATACTGCCTCCTTTCCGGTTAATATGGCTCAGCTTGAAACGAGATAAATACACTGGTGGTCACTGTATTTGAAGCGATTGCACAATACGATCACTGGACTTCATAATACCCTCATTACGGTCACTATATACGTTTTGCGGTGATTATACAGTCACTAGCTCACCGTAGAGCACCGTATTACATTTTGTTGACCGGGCAAATAGTCTACTTGGCACTTTGTTGTCTGGTTAAATTGGCACGTGGTTTATGGGCCCCACGTGTCAGTTAGCGAGACAGAAATCCAACCCTTGCGCGCGAACCACTCTGGCTGTGTATGTGTGTGCATGCACGTGTAGGTTGAGCACTCAGCATCTGTGTTGCGTCGTGTGCTGTGTGCCGCATGGATGCGTGAGCGTCTGTGTTGTGTCATGTGTTGTGTGCCGCAGGGATGCTTGAGTATCTGTGTTGCGTCGTGTGATGTGTGCCGCATGGATGCGTGAGTGTTGCGTGCGTGCATGTGTATGTGTGAGTGCTGCATGCGTGCATGAGGGTGTTGCATGCGTTTTTTGTGTGTGCATGTGTACGTGTGAGTGTTGCATGCATGCATGCATGAGGGTTCTAGTCCCTCCCATACACATGTTCATACTATTTCAAGCTTCACTAAAATGTTGCATGCAAGAATTAAGAGAAAACCCAACAATGCATGTAAAAGTTATGTCATTTGTTGTTCATGCATGCACGCATGCATTGCAATTAATACGTCCAATATTTTCTTGAGGAAAACGAGCCCATTGATTGAGTACTTTTGCAAAGTAGTAGTACTTCAAAAAATTCTTCTGCCACTCATCATCACTACCTTTGTTGGTGATTTTTTTTGAATTGAGCTGTATATAAACCGAAAGGAGGGAGTAGGTACGTAATTGGCGTCGGGAGCCTTCGCCAATGGTTCTTGTTGTTGGATAGGATGAGAGTTGGGGCATAAATAGATAGGAAGTCTTGGCGATCAATTGTTCCCCATCGGTCAGAGAAAACTATTCAACTAGTGTTCACAGTGTAGTGACAATACACGCTGCCGCAGATGGGTCACTTGATTAATAAGCTGAGCCAGCGTGTTGGTGTTACTAAATCAGCCTTACCCTGTAGTGCCATCATGTCTTCCAGTGGAGCACACTTCCATAATTACGCGTACGCACCTCTCTTCCGTTAACTGACATATGGGCCCGCTTGACGTAGACCCACATGTCATCCGCTTAACTATTTACACTCCGAAGGACGGTATATACTAGTAGTAACTAGTAGAATTGAGATTTAATGCACCTTCTTCCCCGTCTCTCCCTCTTCTTCCTCCACTCTTCCCCATCTTCGTTCGCACACCATTTTTTAGCACTCACTGCTCACCCTCCCGCGCCATCTTCCTCGGTCGCTCGCGCGCACCATCTCCGCCCGCTCACTGGTCGCCCACACACGCCATCTTCTTCGCCCGCCCACCTGCATCCACTTCCCCACTCGCCCGCACGGACCGAAAACCCCAATCACTCAGCGCCCTAAAAAACCCTATGGCACAACCGAATGACACGCAGAGCCGCAATTGGAATTCCCTCCCCGATGTTCTCTGGAGCAGATCTGTAATCGTATGGACCTGCTTAGCACCGTGCGTCTGGCCGCATGCTCGGTGTCTATGCACCGTCTACTCGTCAGCAGCCGGCCGGCCCTTTTCAAGACACACTGCTTGCTGATGCCCGATCCTCGCAAGTGGCCCGGACACCGACGTGATGATGCTACGGAGGTTGCCGTCGTGCCCCTCGACATGCTACCACTCCCCGCCCACCTGTCCTTCATGCGCCGCCACTACTAGGTGGGCATGAAGGCCAACTGGATCGTCCTCATCCACCAATAGGGTAGTCCGTGGCGTCTCATGGATATCTACACCCAGCGAGAGATCACCCTTCCATCGTTGTATACTACCGACATCGAGCCTTGCGGCCCGCCGGACACTCCTGCCTACTACGCACGAGAGGCGTCGGGCACTTGGTTGGACCTCTGTTTGCTGAAGGTTGAAATCTGCGAAGTGCCCACACCATCAGAAGACTACATAGATTACAAGCTCATTGCCTTATTCGACTGGGGATTAGCCTATCTGGAATCCGGTCGCCATACATGGTTATGGCTCATCATCAATCCTATTTACCCTCCATTATTGTCTGATGCTATAGTGAATGATGGCATCGTTTACACGGTGGACGGACAGATTGGCTGCATATACTGGTGGAATTTATCATCGTGTAATTGTTCTATCTCATCTCATCTTTACAATATGAATACGACTGCCTGTTAATTGTTAGAAATTTAGAATAGGTATTATGAGTATAACCACATGATGGCCATATGTTACTCTCATTTCCAAGATTTTTATGACCACACATGTTATTGTTAGAGTTGATATGTGAATAGTTGGCATCTAACTGTTATGGTAGAATATGAGTAGGCCCTAGCATAGCTGTTTTCCTCTCATTTTTACATGATCTTTGAATCATGACATATTGCTGGAATATGAAAGCCATTGGATTTTTTAAAAAAATTAGGGTGTGATTATGACCGCAGCATTGCAATTCTTTGGCTATGATCTGTGTCACTGTTATAATAATCTTAATTCCACACATACTCTGAACATGATTGTATATTTTTGTCCTTTTGGTCTCCAATTTAATTTGTTGCAGCAGACGCAAATGCGCTGGCCTTTATAATTCCAGGACCTGGAAATATACGTGTCAATGGGTGGTGGTTTTTCGCTCGTTCAACTGACAGTGGGCATTTGATACTCATTCGCGCGTACCAAAGTGACCAAACCATTTCATCAAACCACATGCAGTACAATGCGTGGGGCGTTCACGACTGTGATGGCTATGGCTGCTTCGTGTTTGAGAAAGATCCCAGCTCCGTTGGGCCAGGCGTATTCAGTTGGAGGCGGGCTTACAGCCTCGGCAATCACTCCCTGTTCCTCGGGTTCAATTCTCCGATCATCCAACCAATCATCGAACATATCAACGGCGATGATTATCGGGCCATGCAAGTTCTGACGGTGTCCTGGATTAGGGGGTGCTAACCTAGCCAGCCCGTCTCTTCGGTTGGGCCGATGGGCCCTCATGCGTGATCAAGGTGGACTCTGGAGGCCGTGGGCAGGAGGCGTGATCAAGACTGTCTCCACCGAAGACTTGACGTAAACTCCAAGATCTCTCCTGCCGCCCTGCTCCTAGATACCGACTTTGTAAACCCTAGATACCCTCTTTGGCGTGTATATAAGCCATAGGGTTTAGCCCATAGAGGGGACATCAACGCAATCTTATTCACCTAGCCCTAGAACTAGGACACATCTAAAGATCTCGAGGTAGATCGACTCTGTACTTGTCACATCTCCATTGATATAAACAAGAGCAGGACGTAGGGTTTTACCTCCATCAAGAGGGCCCGAACCTGGGTAAAACATCGTCTCCCTGTTCCTGTTACCATTGATCCGAGATCCACAGCTCGGGACCCCCTACCCTGAGGTTTGCCGGTTTTTACACCGACACTGGTGCTTTCATTGAGAGTTCCACTGTGCGATCGACAGGAGAATCGATGGGATCACCGGTTAACGGCCCCAAGCCCGTAGGGCTGACCTCCCCGCCCGAAGTATCGAGCATGAGGATGCCTCCACGTGAATTGGAGGCGAAGCATGACCCCCATGTGGCTCCTGCGGGGGATTCCCATAAGGACGAGGGGCTAAGGTACTTTTTGGAGAGCGAGTCGGACAGCGACATGCCGGCGGCCCAGAGAGCTGATCTTCGAATCAACCCGGCCGGACCGACAGCCACTAATCCGACATGGAATGAGGTTAATAGGGTTTCAGACCCATGGTCCTTAGAGATCGGAACTCATCCGCTCACCTCCCATCTAGAGTATCGCCCCGACAACTCCGGCCCACCCGATGTCTGGGACCTCGCCTACGTACGGCAGCTCCCAGATGAATCGATTAGACACTTATGGGCCAGATTCTTGTCTGTCAAAGACATGATATCGGACTACCAGGACTCTGACATAATTGTAGCCTTCCAGCGTGGATGCAAGGATAAAGGCGTCTCGAATGCTCTCGCTCGTCACTGCGTTCAAACACTCTCGGAATTGACCAACCTGGTGGCATGATTTTGCGCCATCGAAGATGCTTGGCAGACTGAGGAAAACACGGATTCAATCTGTGATGACTACTAGGAATGCGACCGATCAGCGCCTCGACGCGAACCTCGCAAACGGAACACCCCGGGTGATTGACCTCAGAAGAAGAAGATCTCCGGTCACCCCGGGATGACTCTGGACGGCTTTCTGGATAAACCATGCCCAATCCATGCCGTGCTGATCAATTATTGCCCAACTCACTGTCTTCGCGGCTGTTGGGTATTAAGGCAGGTGGCTAAAGGGGGACCCGCCCTCCTGGCGGGCACCTCCTGCCGCCTCGAACAGACCTCGGAAGAAGACGAGGTCCTAATGATCTACGAGACCTTCAAGTCCAACAACCAGCATAAACAGGCCCTGCGAGAAATCAATTCTGTCCGGCAAGTACCACCTCGGGGCGTGTGGATAGACACGCCGATTACCTTCGACCATAACGATCGACCGAGATCAGCCCCGGATAGGTGTCCCGCCGCGCTGGTCCTCAACCCTATCGTGGATAACTACCAGCTCCATAAAGTCCTTATGGACGGAGGCAGCAGTTTGAATCTAATATACGCGGACACTCTGGATAAAATGCACATCGATAAATCGCGCATAGAACAGAGTACCACCACCTTTAAAGGTATTGTCCCCGGATGAGAGGCACGCTGCAGCGGACAAATAACCTTGGACATAGTCTTTGGAACCCCGAATAATTACCGCTCTGAAGAGATCACGTTCCACGTCAATCCTTTCAAGAGCGGATACCACGCCCTTCTCGGACGAGACGCTTTTTCTAGATTTCAAGCGGTGCCGCACTATGGCTACATGAAACTCAAGACGCCAGGCCCGAAAGGGATCATCACCATCTCAAGCGACCCCGACAGGGCACTCAAAGCCGAGAATAAGACGGCGTCCCTCGCCCTCAAGACTCTGGCCGAAGCCTTCGCGGCCGAGGAGCTAACCACGCTATGCGCCGAAGTGGACCCGGACGATGTCGTCCTCGACAAAAGATCGAAGTCTACTTCCTTCAAACCGGCTGACGAAATAATCAAATTCCAAGTACACCCCACGGATCCTGCTAAAACGGCATCCATAGGGGCTAACCTCGACCCAGAGATTGCCGAAGCCCTGTGCACTTTCCCCAAGGAAAACTGGGATATATTCGCCTGGCACCCCTCTGACATGCCAGGGATACCCCGTAGGCTTGCAGAGCATAGCCTGAACATATTGAAAGGCTATAAGCTTGTCAAGTAAACACTTTGGCGTTCCTCCGAGCCCAAGCGTCAAGCAATGGGTGAGGAGCTAGCAAAACTATTGGAGGCAGGATTCATCCGAGATATAAAGCATCCCGACTGGTTGGCCAATTTGGTTATGGTACCAAAGAAGGATAGGTCCTGGAGTTTGTGTGTCGATTTCATAGACCTCAACAAAGCTTGCCCCAAAGACCCCTTCCCCTTACCCCGTATCGACCAAATTATAGACGCCACAGCGGGCCATGATGCGCTGTGCTTCTTGGACGCCTACTCAGGATATCATCAGATAAAGATGCAGGAATCCGACCAGGCAGCAACAACCTTCATCACACCCTACGGGCCGTTCTGCTTCAACACGATGCCCTTCGGACTAAAGAACGCCGGTGCCACGTACTAGCGTATGATTCAAACATGCCTGGAAAAACACATCGGAAGGACCGTCGAAGCCTACGTGGACGATGTGGTTGTCAAAACCAAACACGTCGGCCAGTTAGTAAACAACCTCCGCGACACCTTTGCCAGCCTATGGGAATACCAAATAAAACTCAATCCGAAGAAATGTGTCTTCGGAGTCCCAGCAAGCAAACTCCTCGGCTTCATCATATCCAGCCTAGGAATTGAAGCCAATCCGGCTAAAATTCGAGCCTTGGATCGTTTGGAGATCCCAACAGAGCTCAAACACGCACAAAAATTGGCAGGCTGCATGGCGGCCTTGAGCCGCTTCATATCATGACTCGGAGAAAAATCCCTGCCCATATACAAGCTGCTAAAGCAGACCAAAACATTCAAATGGACTAAGGAGGCCGCGGCGGCCCTGGAAGACATCAAGGCTCTCCTCGCCACCAATCCCATCCTGGCAGCGCCAGGTGTCTGTGAACCGATGATATTATACATCTCGGCCACAAACCAGGTAGTTAGCGCAGTTCTCGTGGTCGAACGAGATATGGAGGGTCATAAATTCCAGGTCCAGAGGCCTGTATATTATGTATCCAAAGTCTTAACTCCGTGCAAGTCATGTTACCCTCACTATCAAAAGATAGCCTACGCAGTCTTCATGGCATCATGAAAACTCTGGCACTACTTTCAAGATTGTTCGGTGACCGTGGCATCCGACGTCCCGCTAAGTGACATAATCAATAATAGGGATGCAACGGGGCGTATCGCCAACTGGGCCATAGAGCTCCTACCTTTCGAAATCATCTATAAACCACGCCGGGCCATTAAATCCCAGGTGTTGGCAGACTTCTTGGCCGAATGGACCGAAGCCGAACTCCCCCGTGAATACAGCACTTACTCGCATTGGACAATGTATTTTGATGGTTCCAAAATGCTCGCCGGCCTAGGGGCTGGCGTTGTGCTCCCATCACCAACAGGAGACAATGTTCGATACGTGCTACAAATCATGTACACAGACTCCAATAATGCGGCCGAATACGAAGCCCTCCTGCACGGACTCCGGATAGCAGTCTCCATGGGTGTTAAACGCCTGGAGGTCTGAGGTGATTCTAACCTTGGCATCTCACAAGTCAACGGCGAACTCGACGCCAAAGACCCGAAGATGACAGCTTACCGAAATGTCGTCCTAAAGATCTTGGCCAGGTTCGAGGGGCTGGAATTTCACCACATACCCCGAGATAGCAACCAGGCTGCAGATGTACTCGCCCGATGGGGCGCAAAACGGGATAAGGTCCTAGAAAACACCTTCCTCGAACGACTCTTTAAGCCATCCGTAGTCTGGCAAGAAGACAAAGGAACATCGGAGTCAAGCGACGTCGGGCACTATGCCACGCCCGAAGCCGACGAAGGCATAGTGGGCAGCTCAGTGGTCCAGGAAACTGCTTTCACACATGAAGTTATGGCAGTCATTGCACCCTGGACCGAGCCGCTCCTGGCATACCTGCTCCAAAAAGAGCTCCCCGATAACCAAGCCGACGCGCGTCGGATCATAAGACAATCTAAAGCCTACAAGGTTCACGAAGGAGAGCTCTACAAAATGAGCACCACGGGCGTCTTCCAGTAATGCATAACCGAGGAAGAAGGAAAACTCCTGCTTCAGGAGATACACTTCGGCATGAGTGGACATCACGCCGCTGCTCGGACCTTGGTCAGCAAGGCTTTCCGAGCTGGTTTCTATTGGCCAACTGCAGGCGCCGATGCATCAACATTGGTACAGCGTTGCGCAGGCTGTCAGGTATTTGCCAAACAAAGCCACATGCCCCCCACGGCCCTTCGTACCATCCCCATTACTTGGCCTTTCACAGTCTGGGGTCTAGATATGGTCGGGCCACTCAAGGGTGGATCAAACAAAAACAAATACCATACCTCCTTGTCATGGTAGACAAATTTACCAAATGGATCGAAGCAAAGCCGGTCACCTCGGCCGAGGCTGTCCAGGTAATCGGATTCATCTCTGCAGTGGTACATCGTTACGGTGTCCCCCATAGTTTGATTACACACAACGGAACCAATTTCATGGCCAAAGAAGTCAAAGCGTGGTGTAAGAAAATGGGCATCAAGCTCGACTACGCGTCCGTTTACCACCCGCAGTCTAATGGGCAGGTGGAGCGAGCCAATGGACTAATCCTTAGCGGAATAAAGCCAAGGCTAGTTCGCTCCCTTAAAAAGGCCGACTGTAATTGGGTCAAGGAACTTGATTCCGTACTATGGGGCTTGCGCATAACACCGAACAGGTCCACGGGATACACCCCATTTTTTATGGTGTACGGTGTCGAGGCGGTCCTCCCCTGTGACATCATACATGATGCACCTCGGGTATGCATGTATGAGGAGCTAGAGGCCGAGCTGGATCGGCAAGATGCCCTAGACGCTCTCGAAGAAGAGCGCAATGTCGCACGGGCAAGGTCAGCTATCTATCAGCAACAGGCCCGACGCTACCATGGTAGAGAGGTTCGTGCCAAAGAATTCAGCATCGGGGATCTCGTAATGAGGCTACACCCCGAAAAACAAAAGCACAAACTTTCCCCTAGATGGGACGGGCCGTTCATCATTGACCAAGTATTCATCGGAGGAGCCTATCGAATCCGAGATCCGAAGGACGACCGATTAGAGCCCAACCCCTGGAATGCGGCGCTACTCCGACGCTTCTACGCTTGATTCCCCGTACACGGCCCATGTAAATAACTTACACACTTTCTTTGTCTTAATCTTTTACTCTTTATTTATTTTTTCCACCTCGGAACATTGTTAAATGATCCTGGGGATGATATAGCATGTTCTTTTCAAAACATGAGTTATTCCACCTCTTATGTACTATCGTCTTTCGAGCCACTATATGCATCGATTTGCTTTAAGATTTGGCCAAGCTGGGTTGCCCGGCTCCTGTGCTTGCCCCTTACGTTCCTGATATTTCGGCTAGGGGGCAAAGGGAGCACCGCTGTGATTGTTACTCCCGGGTCAGCCGGTGTAGTACCTCAGACGGAGAAAGCCGAAAGCTAGCGGTCTTACAATGCAAATCGGTCGGCCATGACATAGGAATAACGTGGAAAGGGGACTTTTTAAACCCTGACTAGGGGCTTTCCCCCGAGGTCATCCGTCTTCGGACAGATGTGTTCGACATAGTAACCCGAGGAAAGAAACTGTCGGAAGAACTATTTTCCTTGGACGTTGTTTCTTACGTTAAATAGTAATATAACATAACTTTCCGTTACCCTCTTGTCTTTCGAGCTGCTTAGCCCGATTGCGTAGTCACCTGAAGCATCTATTCTGATAACCTCGGCCAGTAGTACGGACACTCCTCGGTTTTTATCCGAGGAGGCGGAAGCCGAAGGTTGGCTGACAGAGTTTGGATGAATGGACTGTGAATTGACATAAAGTACTTCGGTACATAAAGTCATAAAAAAAATTCAAGCGTGGTCTAGCCCGTCTATTAGGGTGTCCAATGCGCAATCTTTCTGCGAGAATCGCGCCACAGGCATTACACTATCATATGCATGGCTAGCGGGGATTTCCTTCCTGTCAAACCCCATGGGTCCCACCTCTGCTAACTCCGTCGTCTTTAGACCGGTGTAGTGGGTCTTCACCATTCTCAGCCCTAAGCGCATTCACGCTGTCTACTCTTTCAGTAACCACGTGTTGATTCGCTTGACGCTGCGCTTCTGCATACACCAGATCCTCGCGAGCCTGCTTCAGGTCTCTTTCAAGATGGCCTAGGGCTTCCGCTGCTACAAGGGATTATGACGTCAAATTTATCTCCATTGCCACTGATCAATTCAAACACAAAGCACTTACCGTGCGCCTCTCTGGTGAATTTCTTCACCTATTCGACCTCAGACAAGGCCGCGTCCAGCTGCACCTTTGTTTGAGATAGCGCCGAGGTCAATTGCTCGTTCTTCAAGTGAGCTTCCTGTTCATGGCAGTAGATGCTGGTTAGTTTTCAAGTCTTGATTCGACCCCAGGGGCTCGTACCAAGCCTTAGGGGCTACTACTATACTTGGTAGTCATATTTGTCTTTAAACAAAATTCGCGAAAAACTTTACCCGCAACCCCCGTGACAAGACGTCCAGCAATTCATCAAAAGCACCTCGGGTTGCCCCGAGGTTTGCATCCACCGTGCTGAGGGCATTGAGCTCCCTGTCCGAGAAAGTCGGATTATTCAAAGAAGCTTTTCACCGACGATAATTTGTGGTGCATTGAATCTTGGACGGAGTGGCCGAGGTTGCCGAGTCCTCGGGCTGAGGAGCTCCGGGGACAGTTCCCGTGGAGTTACGGGCATCTGTTTCCCTGGGCAAGGCCGTGGCCCCCTCGGCCCCCACATTTGTTGTGGTGGGTAAAGGCTGCCTGCGGGTAATCGGGAAGGTTAAAATCCGAAGTATCTTTGCAGCAGCATGAATCAAAGTATTACCTGGTGATTGAGGGGGCACTTTCGCCTGCCCCCATGACCTCGGCTTGAGCTTCTTGTGCTTTTGGCGGGGACCTTCCCAGTGAAGCCGTTTCTCTGCGTAGGCGTTGGGAGTGCCGCCCCTTTGGAGGAGAAGTCAGATGACTGGGGGCTAGAGGACGAAGGGCTCGCTTTCGATTAGAGGAAGGGACTGTTACCAATGAGGCTGGCCTCGTCCCCGGTGTGTCAGGGATGATAGCTACCTTTGAGCCGTCAAGGCCCTCTAGGAAAAACTTTCTCCCTTCGTAAATAAGGGCCAGGTCTTCATCCTTGTTGTAAAGGTGGTCCTCTACGCGGCAGTGCAACTCTCGCTCAGGGCCGTTCTGCTCACGCCCCCAAGCCAACGCCTCCACCTCTGTTCAAGGACCGATGTGTAACAGGTTCAGTATTAAAGATCCTGAGGTTAGCAGGAGAGCTCGGAAGGAAAACTTACTATGTTAGCTGGGTTGTTGTACGACAGCCTGTCTTGGAATTAGCGCTTGGCGAATTCCTCCACGGACCCTTGGTATATGCTGGCCAGCACGGTTCCGAGGGTCATCTGGTCCATAAAAGCTCCCTTGATGGATCGGGAGGCATCGTCGGACCCATTGTACTCGCACCGTAAGTGCTGGCGCTGCCGGAGAGGCTGGACTCTTCGGTCTAGGGCAATTGCCATCACATCAATGATGGTGAGGCCAGTACTTGAAAGTAGCTTCACCTTGGCTGCTAGACTGGTCACGGCTTCGTCTTCCTCTTGTGCCGAGCTCTGTGGCCTCCAGCTGTAATGTTTCCTCGGCGGATCCAAGGGGAAGGACGGGAGTCTGGGCTGAGCTGGCTCGTACAGTGGGATGTCATTAATGTAGAACCACTCAGAAGGCTAGTAATCGGCATCCTCCCGAGGTGTGCCCGCTAGATAGCCAGTCTTGTCGATTCGGCAGACTTCGGCTCCTCAGACCTCGAATAGTTTATCAGCCGAGGAGCGGGGCACGATACAGAAATACTTCCGCCATAATCCGAAGTGCGCCTGACAACCGAGGTGTAGCTCGCAGAGCGCAACAAACCCCGTGATATGCAATATCGAATTCGGGGAAAGATGGTGAAGCTGCAGCCCATAAAACTCCAGAAGGCCGCGGAGGAAAGGGTGGATTGGAAACCCTAGGCCGCGGAGGTGGAAAGGCATGAAGAATACCCGCTCGTCTCCTCGTGGAGAAGGGTAATTCTCAGCGTGGGCTTGACCGTCGATGGACGTTAATCCAGGACGGGTGGGGGCCAGATCTGCATCCGGCAGGTAGCCTTGCGTTGCCAGGCGCTCTAATTGAAGGTGCGCGACGGAGCAGCTCCCCCAGTCCCCTCTATCAGGGCCGTGAGGGTGCCTTGACGATCCTTCACTGCTCGCCATTGTTCGAGCTCTCGAGCTTGGGCTTGGATGGGGAAGGATTTTTTGCTGCGGTTACGGTCGAGATGCATGTTGCCGCAAGCCAGGACCCCGCATAGATAAAGTGGAAGGGGCCGACGCTTCGACGTTTCCGCCATAAAGTGGCCCAGTTCCCTAGAGGACGCGACTTTCAAAGTCTGAAATTGGGCCCCAATGGAACCTCAAAGGTTGGCCGAGGACTTTAAGTCAGGCTGAAGTGTAGAGTGCGGGAACTTGTCTGTCCAGCCAAGACTCCGGAATTGAGGACCAAAGGGCGTCGACTTCGGCATCGAAGACTAGTTCAGGGGCTACTGACGGTGTCCTGGATTAGGGGGTGCTAACCTAGCCAGCCCGTCTCTTCGGTTGGGCCGATGGGCCCTCATGCGTGATCAAGGTGGACTCCGGAGGCTGTGTGCAGGAGGCGTGATCAAGACTGTCTCCACTGAAGACATGACGTATACTCCAAGATCTCTCCTGCCGCCCTACTCCTAGATACCGACTTTGTAAACCCTAGATACCCTCTTTGGCGTGTATATAAGCCATAGAAAGCCCATAGAGGGGACATCAATGCAATCTTATTCACCTAGCCCTAGAGCTAGGACACATTTAAAGATCTCGAGGTAGATCGACTTTGTACTTGTCACATCTCCATTGATATAAACAAGAGCAGGACGTAGGGTTTTACCTCCATCAAGAGGGCCCGAACCTGGGTAAAACATCATCTCCCTGTTCCTGTTACCATTGATCCGAGATCCACAGCTCGGGACCCCCTACCCCGAGGTCTGTCGGTTTTTACACCGACAATTTCCATTCGCCAGGGGGAACTATGTTTACACATCGTACCATGGGTTGCATGAAGCACCATATCCAGAGATTCATCGACACAGCTTGTTGCCAGATGAACTTCAGTGTGTGAAAGGCATCAAGCTTCCAAGCGATGAATGGCTTTCGCAAACCCGACATGCGGCGATGTGGTTCATGCCAAAAGCTAATATGCACAACTTGATTCGTAGTGATATCTAGACTGAGCCATGTATCCTGTTCGTGTCGCATGATCCTATTTTGTTGGTTATTTTTTACTATAGTTAGTTTGAAGGATAAATACCTTTCTGGGATCAAGTGCTTGCTACATCACATGCGTAGCATGTATTTTGATAATGATGATGGAGATGCTGTGCAGAAGCCATATATAGCAATTAGGCTTCAAGTACGTACTTTTTGGTGAAAGTGTTGTCCAATGGGAATTATATTTTTTTATTACTCATGCAGCCTACAAAGTTTGTCGCACAGCCTTGTAACTTTGTAGGCACCTGTTTGTAAGCTCCTTTTAAACACTCTTGCATAATGCCCTTAAAACTAAGCCTTTAGCAACGCCCCTCTAATATTATTTAAAGCAATATGGACGCAACCTGGAGATTGGATGAATGTACACCATTTCTAAATTTGTAGTACTAGTAGTCCTCTATACCATATATTGCGCTACTCGTACTAGGTAAGTAGTACTTGTACGACTAGTAGTACTAGTACACGTCGGTCAAATTATTCATCATGTCCTCACATTGAATGGACGTGACAACACGCTGCGCGTGAGGTGACACAAGAGTCCCGGGGGCGTGTTCGGTTCACCAAAGTGAGCCTCACCCCTCTGGTAGTGCAGCAGCACTCTCCCATTCTCTCCCGGTCTCCCCGCCTCCCAGCCGCCGCCTTGTTCCGATCCAGTTGGTATGATGGGCGATGAGCTAGTGGAGTTGCTATACTTCATTGCAAGTAGTCAAAGGAGGACGCTGAGAAATTTGATCTCAACAAGGAAGCTCTTCAAGCTAGCCTCATGAAGGAAGGAACCAACGAGGCCGCTCCTGTGAGTATTCGTCCCGTCACCCTGTATGATGACTTCGATCTTTATGGGGGTTTTCAAGTCTTTAGAGTATGCATGTAGTAATGAAGCTGAGACCCCAGTTTGTTCGGGTGTCATGGATTTTTGATTTGGAGTAGCACTTATCAGTCAAAATCTTTCATCATTTACTTAAATAGTTGATTGATCATACATTGAGTGTCATTTAACTGGAATTAACCGCTGTAAGTCCAAGAAGGATTGGCCCATGTTGCCGGCTGGCTTCAAGTTTGATCCCACGGATCAGGATCTGATCGAGCACCTTGAGGCTAAAGTGAGTGCTGACAGCGCCAGATCTCACCCTCTCATCAATTTGTTCATACCGACCATCCACAGCGAGCACGGCATATGCTACACCCATCCTGAGAAACTTCCACGTGAGACACCGATCGACCGTCTACTTGCACAAAATATATTCCTTTCTTTTTGCAAATTTCTGAGGTATGCTACCCGGCCTGGGATTATATTTCGCCAATACTGCAGGTGTCACACTAAGTGGCCTAAGCAAGCATTTCTTCTAGCGCAACTCCAGGGCGTTCAAAAGGGGTACACGGACGTGTCGCAAGATACAATCAGAGTGCGACATGCACGCGATGTGGCACAAGACTAGCAATACCATGCCAGTGATGGTCAACGGCTGGCAGAGGGGCAGCCAAAAGGTTCTGGTGCTGCACACCAACAAGAACTTCGACCAGCAGAGGACCAACTGGGTGATGCACCAGTACCACCTCGGGGACCTCGAGCAAGAGAAAGAGCAGGAGCTGGTCGTCTGCAAGATCTTCTACCAGACGAACACGAGGGCTAGGACTAAAAATATTATAAGTTAGTTTGGTACTAGTTCTACCTGGTCGTCTGCAAGTTGGTGTTCTTGGTAAGGATCTTGTGGTCTGAACTTGGCATTTCCTTCCAACCATCATGTCGAGGGTCGACGTGGATATAACACTGAATCAATTGTTGCGAAACGAATTTTCAGGCACCTGATATAAGTAGCAAAAGCACCTGCCGTTCGAATTCCCAGTTCTTCAAAATTTTACTAACATCTTCCAGTACGCAGGGGATCCATCAGGTTTCACAGGCTGACAGTTGGACGCAGCACGTCGGGACTAGGCTGTGGCACGCCAAGCCCAGCTGCAAATTCTTAAATAGAGGAGCGATGGATTTGGGCCTTCAAGAACAGTGAAGTGTCGGGACCTCGGTCGCGGGAAGCGCCTCCCATGCCATCCCTCTAACCCACATACCACATACAACTAAAAAAAAACCCGCATACGACATGTTCTCTCGTTCGAGTTCTCAGATAACCAAATTTTTTTAACAGGCGTGAGAAACGGGAGTTACCGCTTCCAGCGATCATTTTTGGACTCAAAATAGGCCTAGTCGGCTATCGTTTAGTTGAAATATGTAAAATGTTCCAGAAAGAAAAGCAACATGTAGAATGTTATGAATTTGGTCCGGTTTCAATGAAAATCATCCGATTTGCATGAAATTCGTCTATGGAACCAGAAGAGGATTGTCCATACAGAGGCTAACAGTACGGACCTAGCAGGTCCATGGCCGTACACAAGCAAGCGCATAAACTTATTATCACAATGGAAAAAATATGCTGATGTCTGAGACCCATGAAATTTTTAACATAGTCAATAAACGAGAGAATTCTACAAGGATAGACTGACAACTGGGATCCAGCAGGTAGTATATTTTTTTTGAGGTCGAGCAAATATCAACTCGGCTATACACTGCCCAGGTTATGTTTTGTTTATTAACAGGCGCAGCCCATGACGACATGCGGCCACAAGGATCTAGCAGCTATCAACTGGCCTCTGGGCCGCCCAGCTTTGGTTTTATTTTTTCTTAGAACCTCAGCAGCCGAAGTTTTCTTAACTGAAGAAAACTCATTGCCCAGTTCTATTTTTCCATCTCTACTTTATATATATAGTTTTATTAGTTTATATATTAAGTTGTGGGCCTACTAAGTTAATGCGTATGCAAGGCTATGTCAACTTAGTCAACAAATCGACTCTACCAGCATGAGACCGTTAGATGTCAATCCGACGGCCGGCGTGCTTCTTCAATCTCTGATCTTCTTACTCCAGCCACCCAAACCAGCGCCGGCGACACCGCCTGCTCCCGCCTACCATGGCCGGCTGTGCTGCCGCGCAGGCCTCACCGCCCCACCCTACTCCCATCGCTTGCCAGGCCATCCCTCTACTGACCCACACCTCCTGTTATTCTCCAGCGACGGCAGCCTCACACCGCAGCCGAGCCAGCAAACCCTCGTATTCCCCTCCGTGTGTGCATCCACTTCCGAGTCTTCCCCAGCTCCGGGTCATTCCCTCCCTAGGCCTCGCCGTCGTCCACCGCCTTGGTGCTCTCGGCAAGCGTCGTAAACATGGTCAACGAATGACAGCCATCGGAAGAGGACTGTACGTGGACAGGCTGACAACTAGGACCCACGAGGTCCATGGTCGCATGCAAGGAAGTGCCTCCTTATTACGCGGAAGAAAAATGATTCCACTCCCTGAAAGTTAGGACCCACCAGCTACATCTTCGCACGCAAGGAAACTCCTCCTTATTACGTGAGAAAAAGCTTCCTCCTAATGGTTTGCTGACATCTGGGACCTACGACATTGTCAACGTAGTCAATAAACGAGAGAATTGCACATGGAGCGGCTAACACCTGGGACCCAGTTGCTCGAGCAGTTTTGTTGTTATTGTTGTTGTTGTTGAGACGGAGTAGGTTATCAACTGGGTTGTGCGGTGTCTGTGGCCCGTCTAGCCCAGGCTTTTATTTTATGTTTACAACATGACCGAGCCCAGCTGTTTTTTTTCTCGGTGAAAATGACTAGCCCACCTTTTTTTTTCATAGAATAGCCTACACAGTCCGATTTCTTTTTCTCCGTCCTGTTGGGCTGCAATTCTTTCAAGATGACGAGGGATACATTCGGCCTGCCCAGACAAAAAGGGCTGTAAATCTTATAAGTAATATGAAATGGGGTGTATCTATATAAAAACAAAGAAAATGGGCAATTAGTTTCAAATTGTGGATTTTCTGTTATTTTTTTATATTTCAAATTTCATTGGATTTTGACATAATTTAAAAATATTTTAAATTTAGTTTTCATCGGGCTCGAAATTTCGGGATTAAAAATAGTTCGTTAATTTCAATGAAATATCGTTCAAATTTTTAATCCTGTCCTTGCGAGAAAATGGTCAGGTATTCTAAAAATATAATATGGGCTGCAATAAATTAGTTAATAATTAGCTAATGGTCTGTAAATTTAGGAAAATAGCAAATGGGTTATATACTTGTGACAGCCCAAGACCGAGACATCCATTAGTTTGTGTTATGTTCATGCTTGCTTGCTATGATGTGTGTTTTATTTTGTTTTGCATCATGCATCATGTGCATCTTGATTATATTGCATTGTGTAATCCTTGTTGTTTGCATCTTGTTTGTGTGCTCTCCATCTTCCCCTCCTCCTCCATGGGTGTTTGCATCTTCATCATTTCATCAAGACCTTTCTCCAAGTGCAAAACCATTTCACTTCTTCCTTTCTTTCAAATTTGGCATTTATTGCAAGTGGCATTTTTCCTGTCTCAGAAAAATGTCCACTATTTTCCTGGACCATCTAAACCATGTCA
Source organism: Elymus sibiricus (assembly GCA_039707655.1). Classification (NCBI taxonomy): domain Eukaryota; kingdom Viridiplantae; phylum Streptophyta; class Magnoliopsida; order Poales; family Poaceae; genus Elymus; species Elymus sibiricus. The sequence continues at coordinate 259,332,156 of CM077676.1, forward strand.
AATGCCTCTCCACCAAATTTCAGCACTTTTGAAAATGTTTTGGCCAGATTAAAAAATGGCTCAAGTTTGAATTAAATCCAAACTTGATTTATTTTTCTGTCTTTAAATATTGCCAGGGCATTTTATTGAAATTGTGCATATCTCAAGCACCCCAGATATATTCTTACTTCATCCACCTTCCTTCTCCATATCTCTGTGCATTTCCTTCTTTTTCCTATTTGAGGGAAATTGAGAAAAGAAAGAATAGAGGGGAGAGAGAGCAGCAGCAGCTCAGCGCAGCCCACAGTGCCACAGCCAACCTCAATAACCTGCCAGCTCAGCCCGCAGCCCAGCCTAGCCTTCCCCCTGGTAATTTCCCTCTAGTGCAACTCTTCGGCCCCACGTGTCATCCTGCCTCCTTCCTCCTTTCTTCCACCTTGGCACTTTTCTCCTCTCACAGTAAAACCGCGCCATTGCCACTGAGGCGCCCCCGTGGACCGCCCCCGTGGACGTGCTGAGCTCCCGTCCACCTCCTATAAGACCCCCGCTTGGCGTCCGTGCCCCCTAGGGTTTCCCTCTCGCCGCCGCCACCCTTTTTCCTTCCCTCTGTTTCCCCTTCATCATCAAGAAACAGAGGAGCAGAGAACCACCGAGCGCGCTCTCCGCGTTTGTGAGGTCACCTCCTTCTTCCAACACCGCAGACACGTCCCGTAGCTTCACCTGTCCCTGCTCGACTGATTCGCGTGAAGAAATTGGGCGGAGGCCACCCATGATCGACGCCCGCTTCCCCGCTCCGTCCTGTTGTACGCCGTCATCTGCGCCAAGTTTAGTCGCAGCCGAGAGCCTCCGGCCCTCCACGGCTACTGCATCGCCTCCGCCATGACCTGGTGCACCTCCTGTACATCTACGTCATGAGGTGCGCTTCCCCGAGCTCTTCTTCCCCTGCATCGTCTTCTTCACGGATCCGAGGTCGACAAGTTTAGCAAGTCGCCTCCGTCACAGCACAACGACTCCGGCCTCGTCTTCGTGTTCTAGGGACCCTTGGTGAGCAGCCGCTCCTCCCCAGCTCTCCCCCGGCTTGAATTCATCTCGTAGCCGTCGTTTCGATCTTGACCGAGGTTGTCGGCCCAGTGGGAACCAGGGTACCACGGCCCGTCTGCCTCCGGCCTGGAGGACGACGCTTGGGCCGGCCCATGTGGGTGGCCCTGCCTCGGCCGCTCCGGAGGAAGCCGCCTCGCCAGGGGCGAGCCTCGCGAGGGGCGAGCCTCGCGAGGCCCCTCGCCGCCAGGTCAGGCCCTGCCGAGGCCGCCAAGCACCAGGTTGCCTCACGAGGTTCCCCTCGCGAGGCCTTCTCATGAAGCAGATCGTACGGTGCCAGCCACAGGGCTCGATGCCTAGCACATGGGTGACGTCCCACTGTCAGGATAAGGACAGCGGGGCGTGACCAAGCCCAGCTTCCATTCTGGTGATAAGGGAGCAGTGGCATCTGCCTCCCCCAAAACAAGTCCCAAAGCGTTTCCTCTTTGGTGAAAGAAGATCAGGACGGATCGGCCCGCCAGGACGGAGGTCATCGCCAAGCCCACCAGCACGTCACGGAGACTACTTTATCAGGTGGAGACCGCCTTTAGTCAGGATAGACCTGCGCGCCTGTTCCCCTTTGAATTGCCTCCCTGTGGCCACCCTTACCTGCTCATATTTTCAGGGAAGAGGACCAAGGCACTACAAAAGGGGCAAGGCCGCTTCTAGGTAAGGGGATCGATTCAATCTCCCCCACACCTCGTGTACCTCGAGCCACAAGCTCTCCATCACAGAGCAATCCAACACAGGCAGGAGTAGGGTATTACACCGCATGGTGGCCCGAACCTGGGTAGCTCGCGCGTCCCCTTCGTGTCTGGTGAGAGCCAGTGAGCCCGTCGTGATCCCACCGTAGTTGCTGTCATGTCGTAGGTCGCCAAGCAAAGTCCCCCAGAGTTCGAATCCTAAGTTCTTGGAGAAGTTTCTTGGACGCAGATCCTAGACTACGACATTTGGCGCGCCAGGTAGGGGGACTTGCCGTCCTCGCGCCTTCGACCTCGACGCCAGCATCGACATGGACGACGCCGCCGCTCGCCAGGAACGCGTGGCGCGCCGAGCCGCCGCCAGGGTCCGCGCGGCACCCGCCGCCCTCGGTGCCCCTAGGCGGCGCCCTCGCGCAGCCACCGAGCCTGCTGGGGAGCGCGTGGCCTCCTCCGCCCACCCGTCGATGGACGAGCAGGCGCACGGCCGCTCCGCCACCACCTCCTCGCTCGCGCGTCGCGATCCTCCCGCTCCGCACGCCGCGCTGCTCATGGCGCAGGAGCTGCTGTGCTACCATCCTACCGAGGACAGCTACGACGCCTAGCTTGGGCGCATCACCGAGCTCGTCGATGTCGCGCGTGATGGCCAGGCACCCTCTCGCTCCTTGCCTGCTCCGCCATCCCGCGCCGACCGGGCCGGGCAAGACGTGCCTCCTCCGCCTCCTCTGGACCGCGATGTGGCCGAGTGCCGCCCCGCAGCACGCACCCCGGAGCCGTCTCGCGGCTCCCTCGCGCCAGGCGGCAATGGCGACAGCTGCCAGATCGTCCACCGCGCGCCCCCGGACGCGCGCGTGGCCCTCGAGAAGGCGCACAACCGCCAGGACCGCGTCCTCCATGACGTCGCCATGGCGGGGCGCCAGAACCGCGCGGCCCTCGACGGTGGCGCCGTCACCAACGGGGGCTACCTAGCCCTCGCCCCCGAGCTACGTCGCATGGTGTGGCCCGACAAGTTCAAGCCAGAGCTCCCTCAGCACTACGACGACAGCGCCAACCCCACGGAGTTCCTCCTGCTCTACACCATCAGCATCCAAGCCGCGAGGGGGGACAACCGGGTCATGGCGAACTAGTTCCCCATGGCCCTCAAGGACGCTGCGCGCTCATGGCTCATGAACCTCCCCGAGGCGTCCATCTCTTCGTGGGACGACCTATGCAAGCAGTTCGTCGCCCAATTTCAAGGGCACGAGCGACCGTTCCCTCATGCTCAACGACATGCGGAATGTGCGCCAGCGTCCTGGTGAGCCCCTTCGCAAGTTCATCCAGCGCTTCAGCCAGGTGCGCTACAAGATCCCGAAGGCCTCTGACGCCACCATCATCTCTGCCTTCACTAATGGAGTCACGGACGTGAAGATGCGCGAGAAGCTTTCGGTCAGGGACGAGCTTGACTCCACAGCAGAGTTGTTTGTCCTCGCCGACCATTGCGCCAAGGCCGAGGAGGGACGCCTCTTCCTCCACAACGACATCGACGCTGAGCCTGACGCGGCAAAACCCAAGGGCAAGGACACCAAGCGTAAGGGCCCTGCCGTGCTCGCGGCGGAGCCGGACTACAAGCGCGGCCGCGACCGTGGTGAGGCCAAGAAGGACGACCATCCTATCTTCGCCTACCACAACATGAACTCCCACAGCACAAAGGACTGCCACGAGCTCAAGCTGCTTCGCGAGGGCCGTACCAAGCGCCGCGGCAGCCGCAAGGAGTGCAGCAAGGGCCGCGGCGGCGGCAGCGGAGGTGGCTGCTGGGGCGACAACCACAAGGCGACAACAACCATCAGGGCTGGCAGAACCTGCCGCGGCAGGCTGACCCTCAAGCCAATGCCGCCCCAATACGTGCCAATGACTCCCCTCCCGCTGAGAACGCTAGGGGCTACCAAGAGCCCCGCAGGGTGGCCTGCATCCTCAGCGGGGCCCAGGCCCCTCCATCCAACCGCTACTTCAAGCAGTTCTCTCGGGAGGTGAACGCGGCCCTCCCGGCGCTCGAGTCCGTCGGCCGCCTCAAGTGGTCTGAGTTCCCCATCGCCTTCGACGCCAGTGACCACCCCAAGTCCACAAAGGCCGTGGGCGCCGTCCCCTTGCTGTGCACCCCCACCATCAGCAACGTCGCGGTCACCAAGACCCTCATCGACGGAGGCGCCGGCCTCAACGTGATCTCCATCGAGACCTTCGAGACGCTCCAAGTGCCCTACGAGCGCCTGATGCCCACCAGGCCCTTCTCGGGCGTCACCGACTGCTCCACTGTCCCCCTAGGGCAGGTGCGCCTTCCCGTCACCTTCGGCACCCACAAGAACTACCATACGGAGTTCATCGTCTTCGATGTGGCTCACATCGGCCTGCCTTAAAACGCCATCTTGGGCTACTCGGTGCTCACCAAGTTCATGGCCGCGACCCACCACGCCTACGGCCTCGTCAAAATGCCCGGCTGCAGCGGTACCCTCACCGTCCGCTGCGACGAGAAGGATGCGCTGCACACCCTCGAGCACGCCTACAAGACTGCCTCCGTCGCATACCCGGCCGATGAGGACGTGCCTGGGCCTGCCGAGGAGACACTCGTGAAGAAGAAGCCCCTGCTCTCTCAAGAGCGGGTCGAGTCCAAGAAGACGTCGCTGGATGGGGGCGAAGCAGGCCCCTCCCTCGCCGTCAGCGGCGGGCCCTTCCCCAAATAGGAAGGCGCGCTCGTCACCTTCCTCCGGGCATGCCCTGATGCGTTGGCTTGGACAGCATCAGGCGCGCCCAGCCTACCGAGGGAGGTGATCGAGCACCACTCAGCCGCGTGCCGGAGCGCGCAGCCCCTCAAGCAGAAGGAATGGCGTCAGGCACCCGAGAAGCAGGAAGTCACCACCTAGGAAGTCAACAAGCCCCAGGATGCTGGAATCGCACGTGAAGCCCCCCACCCCAAGTGGATCGCCAGCCTCACCCCCGTCGCCAGGCCGCGCAGTAGCGCGCGCATGTGCGTCGACTTCATCGCCCTCAACTAGGCTCGTCCCGCGGGCCCCTTCCCTCCTCCATGCATCACCGCAGGCTCGCCCTGGCTTATGTGTACGCCGTTCGGCCTGGAGGGTGCCGGAGCCACCTTCGCGAGGCTGATGCGCATGAGCCTGGAGTCCCACATCGCAAGGAATACGGAGGTGGTTAACACCCGCCCATCGGCCCACCGCGGCCCCACTCGTGACGGAGGCGGGTGTTCCGGTACCAAACACATGGAACGCTCGCCATCACTGTCAGTTCTATCCGTGCCCCACGAATACGAGCGACATGGAGCTATACACGCTCCGGGGCTCTCTCTACCCACGCTGCCTCCGGCATGTGAGAGCTCCTTCCCACTCTAGTGGAAGCCCCATGCTCCACGCTGGCGGATGCCCCATGCTCAGCGCTAGCGGCCTACTTGAGGGGCCCTCGGCCGTCACATCCTCAAGCTGACCCGTGTCGAACACGGCAGCATGTATCTTTCTGTTATGTAATGAACCTGCTTCATGCATCAGTGAAGCTTATTTCTTCCAAAACCCTGTGTGCTTGCAGCCGCGGGGCGCGCGCTCATGATCTCACCCGTGCTCGTCACGCGAGCGGGGGCTGGGCACGGTGTTTGTGCTCGGGTCAGTCCCAGCAGTACTGAAAAACCCAAGCGACTGAGCTCTGGTTCGCGCTCCCGTGCACGTCAGCTCACCAGGTCCTTGGTGCTCTTGTCTCCTCGCGTAACACCCACAGGCGACCTCACGAGCGTGCCCTGCTGCACTACTTGTGAAAACTTGGTAGTTTCCCTAGTGCAGGATATCAAAGGCCTCCGGAGCCCCCCCCCCGGGAGGCCTCGCGAGCAGGGCCCTACGGGCGGAAGGCCTCACGAGGGATTGCGCCTCACGAGCCGCGCCCTGCGAAGGACTCGCCCCAAGCTACACGCCTCGAAGGAGCTAAGTCTAAAGCACCCCTCGAGTATTTTCCCTCTCGTTTCTCTCTCGTGGCATCCTGATTTCCTTGGCACGAGCCGCCTGCGCGTCAAGGGGGGACTCTGAGCATCGCGCCTCAGGGACTCCTACCAGCCCTAAGAGCCCTACACCCTCTGGCCTTGCCGAGCGCACGCTCTGGGCATACCAGCGACGGCTGTAGCTTGCCTCGGGGGCTGGGTCCCAGCGACACAGGGCACGAAGGCAATGTAAAAGGGAAATAAGGGCCTCGGGAGGAAAACGAAAACACACGAATCATTAAGTACTTGACAACAAAAGTGCCATACAAATGTCTTCACGCCCCTTCGGAGCCGCATCTACTCTGTTACAGGAAGGTGAGCACAGGGCCTCAGGCAGCAGAGCCACCGTCGGCGTCGTCAACAACTAGATTGCCATCATCGCCGGACCCTTCCCCGAGAGGCGCGAACCACTCCAGCTGACTCGCCACATGGTCCTCCACCACCCTCGCAAGCTTGCCTTGGAACTCCTTGGGGACCGGAGACAGCACCTGGTCGAAGTCGAAGCTGCCATCGACGCGCAGCAGATTGCTGAAGACGTGGGTCGACGCCTGGCGCAGAAGGTCGCGGCACTCAACATCGTGGATCTCGTCCCACCGGGCGGAGCTCGCCTCTAGCCGCTCCACGAGCCTTGTGAAGAAGGCTAGGTAGCTGGCGTCGTCGGTCTCCAGGGGATCCTCCACCAACTCGACCGAGAAAGCGGCCACGGCGCTGCGAGCGTGCCCCATGAGCTCGTGGAACATTTTGAGCATTGGAGCTGCTCCCAGCGCCCCCGGGCTGCCTCGTCGCGTGCCCGCTGCGCCTCGTCACTAACCTCGCTCACCTGAGCCTGGAGGTCTTCCAGCTCACGGCGGGTCGTGGCATGGAGCTCCGCCGCACTCCGCCTCTTGGCCTCCGACGCCGCGAGCTGCCGCTTGAGCTTGGCGATTTCGGCGTCGAGTTCGCCGCGCCTCTTCGTGAAGCGGTCCTCCTGCTTCTTCAAGTTGTTGGAGTAGGCGTCGGCTAGGGCCTTGGTCTTCCGCGCGACCTCGTCCTGGCCCTGCCTGTCAATCTCCGCCCTGTACTTTGCAGCTTTTTCTTCGAGCATGGCGTTGGCTTTCGCGAGGCACTCTTTGTAGGAGGCCTCGCCGGCCACCACGGTGCGGTCCAGGTTCTCCAAGCGCTCTCGCTCCCTCTCCTGCTCAATGGTTGTCTGCAGGAGTTCGCATTCCTGGATCTCCATGTCCATCTCCAGGACCACCGCCATGCTCTCGCGCCGGGTGACCGCCTCCTCGCGGGAGGTGAACCGGGCCTCGCGGGCCGCGACGTGCTCCCGCTCCAGGCGAAGGTTCTCCTCCTCGGCCACGAGCTCGGCCTCCAGGGAGCTGAGGGCTGACCTGGCATGGAGGAGAGTCCCGATCCGCAGTAGGATGCCGTGGCTCACCGGGACCTGGGCCCTGGGCACGCCCGGCCCTTCCATCTCCGCCTCCATGGCTCTGGGGGCTCGGGGGTTGCTGCGTCATCGGACCCGCCCAGGCCCGCGCCTGAGGGAGCCTCGTTCCCCTCCAGGCGGCCGGGATCCTCCTCAACTCCTGCCCCTGTCGACCACTCGGCCGTACGGGGAGGGCTGGGCGCGGCCGCCTCCGGCTCGTGGCGCCCTGGTGGTCGTTCGAGGCTTGTGGTGGCCGCCACGTCGGTGCCTACCTCCCCCTCGGGGCGGGCCTCTTCCGGAGGCACTCTTCCTCCGGGAGGGATGGCCTGCTCGGGCGGCTGGGCAGATTCCGCAGACCCCTCCTCGACGACTTGGTCGCACCCCGCGGGGCTCGGTGGGTGCACCGGTGTGTCAACCGCTGCCAACTCCCGTTGAGCCCTGGCCGGCTCGCCAGCATCGTCGTCTCGGGTGTCCTCCTTCTTCTTCTTCGGCGGGGAGCCCCTCCTGCGTAACTGGGGATCAGGCCGAGCCTTGCAAGATGAAGTGGTGGGCGCGAGGAGTGCGCGGGGCAAGGGACTCGTCTCTGGGGACCCATCGCCGCTTCCTTAGCTTCCCTCCCGGGCGGCTTCCGCTTCCGCCCCCTCGAGACTCGCTGGGGCCCCCTCCCGAGGCCACGCCACGAGGCCCGCCTAGGCCCCCTCCCGAGGCTTCGGTGGGCGGGATCGCCCCGCCAGGCGAATGTAACACCCCAAAAATTTAAGCATGTTTTTACTAAGTAAAAATTTGCCAGAAATAAAATTTTGAATTATGTTAGGTCTTTTATTAATTTTAGAGTAATTTCTGTTTTCTGTTTTCCAAATTTTTTCCCTCCATATAGAAATTTTTGCAAAATATTATGGGCTTTGTTAATTCTCTTAAATCATTTCATTTATATTTTAATAATAGTAGGAATTATTTTCATAGTAAAATTTTGCCCAAGATAATCATTTTAATAGCATTTTCAATAACTCACATACTCCTGTTGCACTCAACTATTTTAAATAATTCTTTTAAAATTCCAAAACAAATTATGAGGGGTCATCTGAAGCCTATAGTTCACTTTTATGCAAAAATCCAACTTGGCCTTTTGGAAATTTTGAGTAGAACATCCTGATTTCATTTCTGTTCCATTCCTAGGTTATAACTGCAACCCTAATTTTCCTTTATCAAACAATTCTGAAATTTTTCTCACTTATAGTCCTTCTTACCAAACTCTTAAGTCCTGAATATCAACTCCAATTGCATTCTGGAAGACCTCCAAATAAATCCCCCAAGTTTGGATCCAGAAATGAATTTCTCCAAAACTTGCACTAACAAGTTTTCCTTTTTGCCCAACCAACTCCACCACAATCTCTATCATCCAGTGAGACATCATCCTGGAAATTTTCATAGTCAACAAAAATGCCTAAATAGCCTTAGCATTTTGTCAAGCACATGGTGTGCATGGCAGAAACTTTGCATCTATCTAACATGCACTGCACACTAGCTCCCCTGGCCAAACCACCATGTCCAGTAGCTCTAGGAAGTCTAGAAGCATCACCCTGTCAAATTTGTAGCTCATTTAGGCCACTCTAGGACATGCTGGCATTTGGTCGAGCACATGGTGCGCGTGTCCAGAGCGCGACCAGAGCACGCGTTTTGCAGCCACTGGCATCGAGCAACTGCCGCGCCTCTGCTGCCTCTCTTGCTCGCCCTAGTCCTCCCCTGGATCATCTGATCCACCCCAACGCTCGCCGACACCTCCCCTCATCCGCTAGCACCGGCCACCGCCGCCCACGGCGACCAAACGCGCCGCCCGACGAGTACCATCCCGCCACGTCTCTGCTGAGCCGCGTCGCCTTGATTTCCAACCACCCGAGCTCATCCGCAGTGCGTCGACCACGCACTGACCTCGCTGACCCTCGCCACCGACCACAACCACTTCAACGGTGCCGTTAATGGCCGCCCCGCCGTGTCAATCTTCTAGAGCCGCGGCACCGCCTTCTCCCCGCCTTTATAAGTCTTCCCGAGCTCACCTCGCCGCATAAAACCTCTCCTACTACCCCCTGTGAGCTTTCCCAAGCACTCAATCAACCGGAGAGGGCCGTCTTCCTTGTCTCCGGCAGCTACTGCCGCCGCCCTTGCCTCGAAGATTCCCATGCCACCAGAGCCTCCCCCTCTCCACTCTCTCCATCAGTAGCTTCCTCTTGGTCCCGCGAATCCATCCCCGCCTTCAATTCCACCGGAGGAGCACCGTAGGCGAAAAGTCCCTTCCACCCGACGCCGCCATCCGCCTGGAAGCTCGCTGTCGGTGACTCCGTCCACTCTGGCAACCAAGGAGGTAACCCACAAGACCGCCTCGACCTCCTGAGCTCGTGGGTGGTCTCGGTTTTCCGAACGGCGCCGCCGTTCGCCGGCAAGCCTCGCTGGAGTGCCGCCTCTGTTAGGCAGGAGAGAGGGAGGGCGTGGGAGACCTGGTCAAACCTGACCAGTGGGCCAGGTGGGGCCCACTGTCAGCGACCAGCGCCGCGCCGACTCGACTGTAAGTGGAAACGGGTTTTCCGAAGCCGTCTTTGCGCGAGGAAAGCGTATTCCCCGAATACGCCATCGACATCATCAGTCCTCCCGCGCAGCCGAACGACTGGGCCTGGCCCAGTGGCACCTTTCGGCTAAATTCCACCCAGGGCCTGGCCCAGTGGCACCTTTTCTTTTATTCTTTTTCCGTAGATCTCAAATAATTCCACAGCAATCTTTTCAAGATCAAATTTGACGATTCAAATTCCTGCATACTCAGAAATTCATGTTCTATTAATCTAGCTAGGATGAACATTTTTCCTCAGCCTTGTTTCTGTAGGATTTATTAAATAGTCCATTTAGTCATTTATTTCAGCTTAGAAATCCTCTAGAAGATTCATATGAACTCCAAATCATTTGATTCTTTTTCTGATATTTCTAGTTTATTTTAGTATTTATTTTAAAATTTTCTAAACAACTTTTTGGTACTGTTTTCAAATTGAGTGGTAATTGGAATATTTTGAAAATAGGGAAAAGGAGGGAAGATAAAAAAATTCAAAGTTTTGGAGTGCACCCAACACTTCTGCATGCTCAAGGCAAGCATCTTGAACACTTGATATGGTGAATGCATAGTTGTTATTTGCAAGAATAATTGAATTACGAATATCTTGAATTCATATAAAATTTGCATATTGCTAGTTATGCATGCATACTCCCTTGATAATATTTTATTTTCATTTAAACATGAAGTATGGGTGAGTATGGTTATCTTCACATGTCACATATGCCTATGTTGGACCGGACTAATCTGCAGGAGAGAATAAGTCACGAGAAAAGTGACCGTGAGACTGAAATCTCGTTGTGACGAGAATGATCAGTGAGGGTAGGTTGGGGCATACCAGATGGTGACCCTGTTGGGTACTACCAAGGAAATATATTGTGCTAACCGTTGCAGGAAAACTTTAACCTCCTGAGTCGACCGTAGATCGAGTCTTGTTCCGGTAACCCCCATACTTGATCCGTGCTACCACTTGTCCCTGCCACATGTAGGGTATGGTTCAGTAAGTTGTTAACCCCTTTCCGTGCACACATCGTACAGAGAGGCCATAGTGAAAGATACCATTGGCCCATGGTAGGCATGTCACTTGGTCAGGGGGCATGGGTGTATTCCGTTGAAGCCGAGAGGGGTAGCGCCCCTGATCTTTGCGCACATTATATATAAGATTGTGATCCCATGCTATTGGAGGTGAGAAGCCTTCCCACTTAGAGTTTTACTTATCATTGCCTTGGGTGATTCCTGGCTTTGGTAAGTTAATCTGGTGTGTGCGGGTCAGGTGTGTTTTCAACCCAAAGGCCGTAATGGGAATTAGTCAGCGTCTCGGTGCTGGCTAAAGAAATCCTTTACTTGTGGGTAAAGAGTACACCCTCTGCAGAGTTATAGCTATTCGAATAGCCGTGTCCGCGGTTAAGGACTACAGTCTGGGTTGGTCAAGTGTCGGTCTCCGGAGGAAATAATTAAACTGAGCATGGTTCATTTTGTAGGATAATTATTGTCACTACTGGTGCTATTATGAATATTATGGTTATCATGAATATTATTATGGACTAAACTTTTATTTTATGTGCATTTCTGAATATCTCATGGGATGGCTAGACTACCCGGATACTCAGTTTTATTTTCTTTCTGAATATCTCATGGGATGGCTAGACTACCCGGATACTCATTTCTTTTCAAGACCTCTCGAGGCGTCGCTTTTAGACACCCGTTTGGCATTTCTTTTCAAGACCTCTCGAGGCGTCACATTTAGACACCCGTTTGGCATTTCTTTTCAAGACTTCTCGAGGCGTCGCTTTTAGACACCCGTTTGGCATTTCTTTTGGATTCTCGGGCGGTCCTGTCTCGCCCGATTCTCCACTTTTATATTTTCTTTTGGATTCTCGGGCGGTCCTGTCTCGTCCGATTCTCCACTTTTATATTTCCTTTTGGATTCTCGGGCGGTCCAGCGCCTGATGTTCCATAACTTTCTTTGTTTGTCACTAAAATTTTATATTTATTCATCCGCACTGTATTAATATTTATCATGACATGCATATAATTTAACCCATCATGATCATATGCATTCGGTATATCTTTTGTTCATTATGTTTGCGAGTACATTCCAACGTACTCACTGGCTTGTCCCTGGCTATTTAATTGGCCAGGTAAGGATTTCAATGCGGAGTACTATAACGACGTCCATGCGGAGCCTAGGATAGCAGCCATGCGGGATAGGAATTATCCGGGTGAGCTGTTCCTGTGGGAATGGAGCCCCACCGGCATTGGAGAACCACGAGTCACTTCCACCATCCGTTGTTAGAAATCATTATTGTATCATTAGACCTTTATGGTCTTGTATTCAATTCTTGTACTCGCTTGGTAATCTGTAACAAGGACGTGTCCACCAGTAACAGTAAACCTGGGGCTGGTGGTGACACGAGGGGTTAATTTCTGGGATATTTGTGTCCCGGATATCCGGCCCCGACACCGAAGGGCTTTCCGCGCCAAGGGTTTCCTCCATCGGGGGCGCAGACCGCAGGGGCTCGACTCGGGACCCCCCAGCATCACCGCCGCCGCTGCAGGCTCCTGCCATCGACGGGTGGCAAGTCGGCACGGAGGCCGCCGCCTCCCTCCAGGCGTCGGCTGCGGCCGGCACCCTGGTGTCGTCTTCGCCTCCGGGAAGCGGCAGCACCTGGATCGGATTGTCGCGGGGTCCCACATGACCCGAGGGCACTAGCCCCCACTGATCAAACAGTGGCATGCCGGCCCACGCGTCCTCCCGGTTTCCGAAGCAGTAAATTGGAGCCGCACTTGGCGGCGGGAATGGCGTCCCCGCGGCAAGGAGAACGCTCACCAGCCCCTCCACCACCTCCGGGGCAAGGCGATCGGAGCTCAGCCTCATGGGGTCCCCCAGGCCTGAGTGGGTCCATACTGGGCGAGGGCGCCTCTGGAGGGGAGAAATGCGCTTGCGCACGAACTCCTTGACGATCATTGTAACACCCCGATTTTTGGCCCTTTCTTTTTCTTTTGGTTTTAGTTGGTTTTCGCTCTGGTTTTCTTTTTGGAGCAGTTCTTTGGACTTAAAACCTGGGAAATCTCCATTTCCTTCCCTCCCAAGTAGTGCTTCATCCTTGCATATTTTCCAAGATCATGAATATTACCATTCTAACCCTATCCCAAAGTCCTTTTCTTAGGGAATATTCCTTTCTTATTAAAGGAATAACCTTATCTGACCTAGGTTGTGAAGCAACCTATATTTTTGTCATTCCTAAAATTCCCAAATAATTCTCATAAATTCTTTGGGTCATATGTTGCCCAAATATACCAAGACCTTTCTTTGCCCAGTACAAAAATAATCCAGGAATATTCCTTTTCAATTCTGGCCTGAGTAGCACTTTTGTGAAGGAAGTGCTATTTATCTCTTCTGGATTGCCCTCTAAATTTTTGTGCATCCTCTCTTGACAAAACGATGGTCTTATGCCAAAATTAAGCTTTATTTGCCTAGCCAAACTCCCTGAGCAAAATCCCAAAGTTTGTGTCCAGTGGAAACATTTGTGAAGGAAGTGCTAGCTAGGAATATTCAAATGAGCTAAAATTTTGCAAGATCATTCATATGCTCAAATCATTGCTCTCCACCAAATTTCCCCTCTATCCAACCACCTATGTGAGCTCAACATCAAATCTTTGTTTCTGGTGATATTTTCAGTCTGTGAAGCAACTACAATTTTTATTGCTTCAAAATTTCTGAAAATTTACCACAGCATTCTTACCCTTATAAAACATCACTCCACCAAATTTGAGCTGATGTCATCAAGCCATTAATTCCCAGTAATTTTTCTAAGTTTCTGGCGAGGGGAGTCCATTGTGAAGGAAGTACCATCTTGGCTTGGTCAAATGCTGTGAAATTTTTACAGCAGCTTCTTATATCCAAATTATACTGCTATGCCAATTTTCAGCCCAAACCAATACCCTAGGTGAGTGCTACTTCCTGATCAAGTTTCTGGACCAGAAATGCAGTTGCAAAGCATCCACCCTCAAACCTTGTTCATTTGGCCTCAAACTTTGCAATCATGTAGTCCTTCTAACCCCAAATCCTTGTGACAAACTCTTTTACCATTTTACCTCATGATTTGACCTCAGAGCTTTGCAAAAGTTTGCTGCTGCAAACTTTGGGTGATGTGATTGATCACCCCAAAAGCTCTTTTGTCGATCTATCACCATCTAGTGTCTGTAGTATGGATGGACTTGTCCCTGGACAAGCTTGTCTGGGCTTAGTCGTCGCGCTCGCGCTCGTGCACACGGTGACTGCGCCACTGGCATGCGGATGCGCGTGCGCTGGCTGCAGCACGCGTGCTCTGCGCCTCGGTCCCGCCCGGCCGCCGTCCAAACCCCCTCCGTTCGCCACCTAGCCCTGCCGCAGCTCTTCCCCAGTTCCTCCTCGCCGCCCTGGTCCGTTCTCCCCCGCTAGGAGCTCGCCGGAATGAGCCAAACGCCCGAGCGCATGCGGGAACAGTGGCCGCGCGTGCCTGACTTCCCCGCCCGCGCGTGCTCTGCTCCTCCTGCCTCCCCGCGTGCTGGCCCGCTTCTCAGCCTCTTCTCCCTCCACTGTCCGAGCTCCCTGTTGCAGCCGCTGGTGTTTGTCGCCTCGCCAGAGTTGGTTCTTCTGGCCACGGCGGCAACCGGCCCGAGCCCCTCCTTCCCCCGCCTATTTAAGCTCTTCCCAAGCTCGTAGCTCCACACCACTCGCCCTCCTCTTCACCCAATAGACCACCAGAGCCGCCCAACCGAGCCCGCGAGTCCTTCTTCTTCCTCTCCGGCCGAGCACTCGCCGCTCGGGTTCCACCCCGACCAGCCGTCTCCAGTGCCCCTCCGCCCTATGCGAAGCCGCCATCGAGCTCGTGGTGTTCTTCTGGTTCCCCCGCACCCATCCATTGGCCGGATTGCTACCGGAATCTTCGATCTCGCCGGCGCCAGAAGCTCGTCGCCACCGGAGAGCTCGCTTCCGACGTCGTTCGGCCACCGTTCGTTGCGCCACGGGTACGAGTAGCTCCGTTTCGGTCCGCTCAATCCATCCCCGTCGACGCCCAGCCCCGCCGCGCCCTCCTCGCCGCCGTTTCATCGCCGGTGAGCCCGCCGTGCTCTGCCTCTTCCCCATCTCCCTTTTAAAATGCTAGCAGGCCCCACCCGTCAGCCGCAGCAAGGCCGCCCGAAACGTTTTCTAAGTGAAAACGGTTTCTGGCTTTGCGCCTTCGACGTCGGCCTCTCTGAAGTTTTTCAGAAATTGTTTTTATTCAATTTCAAATCCAGTTTGACCTCAACTTTGACCATGAATAACTCCTAAACTACAAGTCCAAATGAACTGATTCTTTTTGCAGTATTTTTCTTTTGAGATCCTCTATTTTCTGGTAGAATTTGGGATTTTTATCTTCTGTCTAGAATTTCTGGACAGAAGTATTTTCTTTATGGCCTATTCTTAAAATGTTTGCAAAATGTTTTCAGTAGGTTTGTGGTGTGTTGGTGAAGACCAGGAGCTCTTCCCCTCTCTGTTGGAGCAAGGCAAGCCACACCCTCCATTTGCATGATTGCAATGCAATGCCATGGCTAAATTAAATTAAATTGGTTTAATATTGCATTATTTAGAAATAATTTATTCATGGCATTATGATTGGATAATATGTGAGTTTGTTACTGCCATGATGATGCTTGGATTCCTAGGACTAATATTTTGTGGATTGAGGATGGCATGTTACTTCGGAATTGCTAGTAGTAGTAGTCATGCTTTATTTATGATCATTTTAATACTATGCTCTCGAAGTTCCTACTAATGTTATGGATCCACTATGCCTTGGAGTTTAAATGAATATTGTCAGGAGTTTATCCCAAGTTTAGGTGTAATATTGGAGTAACTGTTCGTTCACAAAATTATCTTGGGGATCAATTCCGTCATTCAGTTGGTCAGGTGCCACCGAATCGAGCTCACCAGTGCAGCCACACTTGCCTGGATGGAGAGGCCCTAATTCGGTCTATTGTCATGCCTCTCGCCGGTGCCTCCAACTAGGGAAGGTTATGTGCTCGCGCTGCCCTGGCCCGGTAGGCAGTCATAACCTTGTGTGCCCAAGTTGTGTTGCACCCGGGTGTCCCCGTGTGGGACGAGCTGTTTGTTTGGCCACGACGGTGGCAGCCACAGAGGTGGTGGATGTCACGAGTTGACATCAGGGGCCACCCAGGACATAGCCCAAAGGGGAGTTTGTCGGGAGTGGCCGGGAGAGTGTCGTGCAATAGATTGGTTTTGTCGGAATGTCGTTGGTCCACCCGAATGGGAGCACGAGGCCATGAGTTCCGTAGTGTGGGTATAGTGTACTAACCTCTGCAGGGTGTATAATCTATCGATAGCCGCGTCCTCGGTCATGGACACAATTCGTTGTAGGTCACACCGTTAGATCAACACTCACGATGACGGAATGACTTATACTAGAGTTATAATTGTAAGTAAGTAACAGCTTGACAGGATACCGATGATGTTAATGTTGGGATACTTTTGAGGATGGTCCTTCAGGACGTGATGTGATCACGCGGTGATCACGAGGATGTCTTGATCACGTCGAGTTGATATGTCGCTTGGCCGGGTAGCCAAGAGCGAGATGGTTTCTTGTGACTAATTTTGATGGTTCATCAGCGATTCTGGTCTTACTATATTATCTTGGGTAGCTTCTTCTTTCATCTCCCAGTAGTTGGTGATAAGTTACCTTGTTAATGTTATGTTGTTGTTTTGCCTTGATGCTCTTGGTTGTTGTGAGCTTGCGAGTACATTCAAAGTACTCACCTGGCTTATAATGCCAGTTTGCAGGTGATGCTGTGATTGATAGCTTGTCTTGGATTCCGTTCGTGTGAGCTAGGCCGTGTCCCAGCCAGAGTCCCTGTGGAGTGGAGTTCACCACCATCCTCGTCGTTCCGCTGCTACGAGTTGTCCCGCTGCTAGCATAGAGCTACCTTAGCAGGTGTAGTATCGCTGTGCCATTGTAACCCGTTGTAAAAGCAAACCTTTGTACCTTTACCCTTTGTAATAAAGCTGATTTGTTCTATGCCAAGCAGTGTCGTATTCCAGAAGACATTTTTGGGCTGGAATACGGGGCGTTCCGGTCCCTCTGAGCCGGGGTGCCACAATCATGCTCGCGGTGAGCCCGCTAGCTTGGAGCACTCGCATCCTCGCCATGACTGGCCCCAGCGCGGCCTCTGTCAGCTCGGCGGGCCCCCACCCGGAGCTCGGCATAGCTGGCGCCTCCGGGACTTCGAGTAAGGGGCTGTATTGGCGCGCGTCCAAGTAGACTCAGTGCTCCCTAAAGCCTTCCACCTCCTCGGGGATCCGCATGTTGATGATGTGCGCGCGCATGCCCGCGACCATCTGAATGACACGCAGCACGAGCACTGGTCCGCCTCGCTCAGTCGGAGGCAGAAAAATTTTCGGAGGAAGGCCACGGATGGCACCACCCCCAGAAAAGCCTCGCAGAGGTAGGCGAAGACGGAGAGAAGGAGGACCGAGCTCGGGTGCAGGTGCAGCGCTGTTGGGGAACGTTGCATGGGAAACAAAAAATTTCCTACGCTCACTAAGATCGATCTAGGAGATGAACATCTACGAGAGGTGAGATTGCATCTACACACCCTTGTAGATCGCTAAGCGGAAGTGTTAAGAAACGCGGTTGATGTAGTCGAACGTCTTCGCGATCCAATCACGATCCGTCCACGAACTCCAAATCAAGTGTCGAACGGACGGCACCTCCGAATTTAGCACACGTGCGGCTCGGCGGCGTCCTCTCCTTCTTGATCCAGCAAGCGAGAAAGAGGGGGTAGATGAGATCGGGACCAACACGACGGTATGGTGGTGGTGGTGGCAGCGGAATTCCGGCAGGGCTTCGCCAAGCGCGTACCGGTGAAACGTGGTAGGAGTTGGGAGAGGTAACGGGCAAGGGTCCAAGGGGTGGCTGCCCCCAACGCCTCCCCACCTTTATATAGGCGTGGAGGGGGCTGGTAGCTTGCCCTCCAAGGCCCTAGGGACGTTGGCCAAAGGGGGAGGAAGGAAATCCCTCCTTTCCTTCCCCACCAATCACTATCCCCCCTTTTTTAGGGATCCTGATCTTATCCCTTTGGGATATGATACTATTCCTTTTAAGGGAGGATCTTCGTGTGCCTAGACTAGGGTTCTGCGGACTTTCCCCACTACCCACGTTCATGTGGGTCCCCCATGCATGTGGGCCCCACTCTGGAACCTTCTAGAACCTTCCCGGTACAATACCGAAAAAACTCAAACTTTTTCCGGAACCCCGATAACAACTTTCCATATATGAATCTTTACCCGCGGACTATTCCGGAGCTCCTCGTGATGTCCCGGATCCCATCCGGGACTCCGAACAACCTTCATACTTTCCACTATTAATATCTCAATACTACCCTAGCGCCACTGAACGTTAAGCGTGCGACCCTTCGGGTTCGGGAATATGCAGACATGACCGAGACTCCTCTCCGGTCAATAACCAATAGCGAGACCTGGATGCCCATATTGGTTCCTACATATTCAACAAAGATCTTTATCGGCTGAACCACGATGTCAAGGATTCAGTCAATCCCGTATGCAATTCCCTTTGTCCGGCGATATGTTACTTGCCCGAGATTCGATCGTCGGTATCTCCATACCTAGTTCAATCTCGTCACCGGCAAGTCTCTTTACTCGTTCCGTAATACAAGATCCCGTGGCTAACTCTTTAGTCACATTGCTTGCAAGCTCATTGTGATGCTGTATTACCGAGTGGGCCCTGAGATACCTCTCCATCATACGGACTGACAAATTCCTAGTCTTGATCCATGCCAACTCAACAGACACCTTCGGAGATACCTGTAGAGCATCTTTATAGTCACCCAGTTACGTTGCAACGTTTGATACACACAAGGTACTCCTCCGGTGTCAGTGAGTTGCATGATCTCATGGTCATAGGAACAGATACTTGACATGCGAAAACGATAGCAATAAACTTGACACGATCATATATGCTACGTTCATAGTTTGGGTCTTGTCCATCACATCATTCTCCTAATGATGTGATCCCGTTATCAAATGACAACTCATGTCTATGACCAGGAAACCATGGCCATCTTTGATCAACGAGCTAGTCCGGTAGAGGCTCACTAGGGACATGTTGTTGTCTACGTATCCACACATGTATTTGTGTTTCCAACCAATACAATTATAGCATGGATAATAAAGGATTACCATGAACAAGGAAATATAATAATAACCATTTTATTATTGCCTCTAGGGCATATTTCCAACAGTCTCCCACTTGCACTAGAGTCAATAATCTAGCATTACATGGTTATGAATCTAACACCCATAGAGTTCTGGTGTTGATCATGTTTTGCCCGTGGAAGAGTTTTAGTCAACGGATCTGCAACATTCAGATCCGTGTGCACTTTGCAAATGTTTATGTCCTCCTCCTTGATCGCATCGCGGATGGAATTGAAGCGTTGCTTTATGTGTCTGGTCCTCTTGTGAAACCTTGGTTCCTTGGCTAGAGCAATGGCACCAGTGTTGTCACAGAACAGAGTCATCGGGTCCAGTGCACTGGGCACAACTCCAAGATCTATCATGAACTGCTTCATCCAGACACCTTCCTTTGCCGCCTCCGAGGCAGCTATGTACTCCGCTTCGCATGTAGAATCAGCTACCACGCTTTGCTTGGAACTGCACCAGCTTACCGCTCCCCCATTTAGAATATATACGTATCTGGTTTGAGACTTAGAGTCATCCGGATCAGTGCCAAAGCTTGCATCGACGTAACCCTTTACGACGAGCTCTTGATCACCTCCATAAACGAGAAACATTTCCTTAGTCCTTTTCAGGTACTTAAGGATATTCTTGACCGCTGTCCAGTGCTCCACTCCTGGATCACTTTGAAACCTTCCGGTCATACTTATGGCAAGGCTGACATCTGGTCTTGTACACAGCATCGCATATATGATAGAGCCTATGGCAGAAGCATAGGGGATGACACTCATCTTTTCTCTATCCTCTGTAGTCGCTGGGCATTGAGTCTTACTCAACTTCACACCTGGCAAAACAGGCAAGAACCCCTTCTTGGACTGATCCATTTTGAACTTCTTCAAAACTTTATCAAGGTATGTGCTCTGTGAAAGTCCTATTAAGCGTCTTGATCTATCTCTATAGATCTTGATGCCTAATATGAATGCAGCTTCTCCTAGGTCCTTCATTGAAAAACTCTTGTTCAAATACTCCTTCACGCTTCCCAAAAGTTCTATATTGTTTCCAATCAGCAATATGTCATCCACATATAATATTAGAAACGCTATAGAGCTCCCACTCGCTTTCTTGTAAATACAAGCTTCTCCATAAACTTGTATAAACCCAAACGCTTTGATCACCTCATCAAAGCGAAGATTCCAACTCCGAGACGCTTGCACCAGTCCATAAATGGATCGCTGGAGTTTGCAAACTTTGTCAGCATTCTCTGGATCGACAAAACCTTCTGGTTGCATCATATAGAACTCTTCCTTCAGAAAACCATTAAGGAACGCTGTTTTGACATCCATCTGCCAAATTTCATAATCGAAAAATGCAGCTATTGCTAACATGATTCTGACGGACTTAAGCATCGCTACGGGTGAGAAAGTCTCATCGTAGTCAACTCCTTGAACTTGTGAAAATCCTTTGCCACAAGTCGAGCTTTATAGACAGTGACATTACCGTCCGCGTCCGTCTTCTTCTTGAAGATCCATTTATTCTGAATGGCCTTTCGCCCTTCAGGTAATACTTCCAAAGTCCATACTTTGTTTTCATACATGGATCCCATCTCGGATTTCATGGCCTCTAACCATTTGTCGGAATCCGGGCCCACCATCGCTTCTCCATAGCTCGTAGGTTCATCGTTGTCCAACAACATGACCTTTAAGACAGGGTTACCGTACCACTCAGGAGCAGTACGTATCCTTGTCGACCTACGAGGTTCGATAGTAACTTGATCCGAAGCTTCATGATCACCATCATCAGCTTCCTCTTCAACTGACGTAGGTTCCACAGAAACATCTTTCTGCGCAGTGCTACTCTCTTGTTGAAGTAAAGGTTCAACAACCTCATCAAGTTCTATCTTCCTCCCACTCAATTCTTTCGAGAGAAACTCTTTCTCGAGAAAGGAACCGTTCTTAGCGACAAACACTTTGCCTTCGGATCTGAGATAGAAGGTATACCCAACCGTCTCTTTTGGGTATCCTATGAAGACGCATTTGTCCGCTTTGGGTTCAAGCTTATCTGGCTGAAGCCTTTTGACATAAGCATCGCATCCCCAAACTTTAAGAAACGACATCTTTGGTTTCTTGTCAAACCACAGTTCATACGGTGTCGTCTCAACGGACTTAGATGGTGCCCTATTTAAAGTGAATGCAGCTGTCTCTAACGCATAACCCCAAAATGATAGTGGCAGATCGGCAAGAGACATCATAGAACGCACCATATCCAATAAGGTTCGATTACGACGTTCGGACACACCATTACGCTGTGGTGTTCCAGGTGGCGTCAACTGTGAAACAATTCCACATTGTCTTAAGTGACTGCCAAACTCATAACTCAGATATTCTCCCCCTCGATCAGATCGTAGGAATTTGATCTTGTTACGATGATTCTCAACTTCACTCTGAAATTGCTTGAACTTTTCAAATGTTTCAGACTTGTGTTTCATTAAGTAAACATACCCATATCTACTCAAATCGTCGGTGAAGGTGAGAAAGTAACGATATCCACCGCGCGCCTCAATGCTCATCGGACCGCACACATCAGTATGTATGATTTCCAACAAGTCACTTGCCCGTTCCATTGTTCCGGAGAATGGGGTCTTAGTCATCTTGCCCATGAGGCATGATTCGCATGTGTCAAGTGATTCAAAATCAAGTGACTCCAAAAGTCCATTAGCATGGAGTTTCTTCATGCGTTTTACACCAATATGACCTAAGCGGCCGTGCCACAAGAAAGTGGTACTATCATTATCAACTCTACATCTTTTGGCATCAATGTTATGAACATGTGTATCATCACTATCGAGATTCAATAAGAATAAACCCCTCACAATGGGTGCATGACCATAAAAGATATTACCCAT
Organism: Elymus sibiricus; assembly: GCA_039707655.1. Classification (NCBI taxonomy): domain Eukaryota; kingdom Viridiplantae; phylum Streptophyta; class Magnoliopsida; order Poales; family Poaceae; genus Elymus; species Elymus sibiricus. Next base: position 259,354,051 of record CM077676.1, read on the forward strand.
ATAAATAGAACAACCATTATTCTCTGATTTAAATGAGTAACCGTCTCGCATTAAACAAGATCCAGATATAATGTTCATGCTCAACGCAGGCACGAAGTAACAATTATTCAGGTTCATCACTAATCCCGATGGTAATCGAAGAGCGAGCGTGCCGATGGCGATCACATCAACCTTGGAACCATTTCCCACGCGCATCGTCACTTCGTCCTTCGCCAGCCTCCGTCTATTCCGCAGTTCCTGCTTTGAGTTGCAAATGTGAGCAACCGCACCGGTATCAAATACCCAGGCACTACAACGAGAGTTGGTAAGGTACACATCAATAACATGTATATCATATATACCTTGTTTGGCGTTGGCCCCCTACTTGTCGGCCAGATACTTGGGGCAATTCCGCTTCCAGTGGCCAGTTACCTTGCAATAGAAGCACTCAGTTTCCGGCTTGGGCCCAGCCTTGGGTTTCTTCACGGGAGGGGCAACTACTTTGCCAGTCTTCTTGGAGTTTCCCTTCTTGCCCTTGCCATTCTTCTTGAAACTAGTGGTTTTATTGACCATCAACACTTGATGCTCCTTCTGGATGTCTGACTCAGCGACTTTCAGCATCGCAAACAGCTCAGCGACTGACTTGTTCATCCCTTACATGTTATAGTTCAACACAAAGTTCTTGTAGCTAGGTGGTAGCGACTGAAGAACTCTGTCAGTGATCGCCTCTGGCGGGAGCACAACTCCCAACTCAGCCAGACGGTTGTAATACCCAGACATTTTGAGTATGTGTTCACTGACAGACCCGTTCTCCTCCATCTTGCAAGCATAGAACTTATCGGAGGTCTCATACCTCTCGATCCGGGCATTCTTCTCAAAAATATACTTCAACTCCTGGAACATCTCATATGCTCGATGACGTTCAAAACGCCTTTGAAGTCCCGGTTCTAAGCCATACAACATGGCGCACTGAACTATTGAGTAGTCATCAACACGCGCCTGCCAGGCGTTCATAACGTCCACAGACGCTGGAGGGGTTGCTCACCAAGCGGTGCATCAAGGACATAAGCCTTTTGGGCAGCCATGAGGATAATCCTCAGATTACGGGCCCAGTCTACAAAGTTACTTCCATCATCTTTCAGCTTGGCTTTCTCTAGGAACGCATTGAAATTCAGGGGAGCTACTGCGCGAGCCATTGATCTACAACAAAATTTGCAAAGATAACTTAGACTATTGTTCAAGATAATGAGTTCAGTTAATCATATTACCTAAGAACTCCCACTCAAATCAACATCCCTCCGGTCGTCCGAGTGAAACATGATCCAAATTCACCAACCCAAGTCCGATCATCACGTGAGATGAGGTGGTTTCAATGGTGAACATCTCCATGTTGATCATATCTACTATATGACTCATGTTCAACCTTTCGGTCTCTTGTGTTCCGAGGCCATGTCTATACATGCTAGGCTCGTCAAGTTTAACCCAAGTGTTCCGCATGTGCAAAACTGGCTTGCACCCGTTGTATGTGAACGTAGAGTCTATCACACCCGATCATCACGTGGTGCTTCGAAACGATAAACTTTCGCAACGGTGCACACTTGGGGAGAACACAATTTTATCTTGAAATTTTAGAGAGGGATCAACTTATAATGCTACCATCGTCCTAAGCAAAATAAGATGCATAAAAAGATTAACATCACAAGCAAATCATAAGTGACATGATATGGCCATGAACTTGTGATTTTGATCTCCATCCCCAAAGCACCGACATGATCTCCATCGTCACCGGCATGACACCATGATCTCCATCATCATGATCTCCATCATCGCGTCGCCATCGGGGTTGTCACGCCAACCATGCTTCTACTACTATTGCTACCGTTTAGCGATAAAGTAAAGCATTACATAGCGCTTAATGATTGACACGCAGGTCATACAATAATTAGAGACAACCCTATGGCTCCTGCCGGTTGCCGTATTCATCGACATGCAAGCCGAGATAAACTATTACAAAATATGATCATCTCATACATCAAATATATTTCATCATGTCTTTGGCCATATCATATCACAACATACCCTGCAAAAACAAGTTAGACGTCCTCTAATTTGTTGTTGCATGTTTTACGTGGCTGCTATGGGTATCTAGCAAGAACGATTCTTACCTACGCAACACCACAACGGTGATATGCAAGTTGCTATTTAACCTTCTACAAGGACCGCCTTCGTCGAATCCGATTCAACTAAGGTGGGAGAGACAGACACCCGCCAGCCATCTTATGCAACAAAGTCGCATGTCAGTCGATGGAACCGGTCTCATGTACGTGGACATGTAAAGTTGGTCCGGGCCGCTTCATCCTACAATACTGCGGAATCAAGAAAAGACCAAGGAAGGAAGCAATCTGAATATCAACGCCCACAAACTCCTTTGTGTTCTACTCGTGATGTCATCTACGCAAAGACCTAGCTCATGATGCCACTGTTGGGGAACGTTGCATGGGAAACAAAAAAATTCCTACGCTCACCAAGATCGATCTAGGAGATGAACATCTATGAGAGGAGAGATTGCATCCACATACCCTTGTAGATCGCTAAGCGGAAGCGTTAAGAAACGCAGTTGATGTAGTCGAACGTCTTCGCGATCCAATGACGATCTGTCCACGAACTCCCGATCAAGTGCCGAACAGACGGCACCTCCGAGTTTAGCACACGTGCGGCTCGGCGGCGTCCTCTCCTTCTTGATCCAGCAAGCGAGAGATAGGGGGTAGATGAGATCGGGACCAACACGACGGTATGGTGGTGGTGGTGGCAGCGGAATTCCGGCAAGGCTTCGCCAAGCGCGTACCGGTGAAACGTGGGAGGAGTTGGGAGAGGTAACGGGCAAGGGTCCAAGGGGTGGCTGCCCCCAACGCCTCCCCACCTTTATATAGGTGTGGAGGGGGCTGGTGGCTTGCCCTCCAAGGCCCTAGGGTCGTTGGCCAAAGGGGGGGGAAGGAAATCCCTCCTTTCCTTCCCCACCAATCACTATCCCCCCTTTTTTAGGGATCCTGATCTTATCCCTTTGGGATATGATACTATTCCTTTTAAGGGAGGATCTTGGTGTGCCTAGACCAGGGTTGTGGGGACTTTCCCCACTACCCACGTTCATGTGGGTCCCCCATGCAGGTGGTCCCCACTCCGGAACCTTCTAGAACCTTCCCGGTACAATACCGAAAAAACTCGAACTTTTTCCGGAACCCCGATAACAACTTTCCATATATGAATCTTTACCTCCGGACTATTCCGGAGCTCCTCGTGATGTTCCAGATCCCATCCGGGACTCCGAACAACCTTTGGACTTTCCACTATTAATATCTCAATACTACCCTAGCGCTACCGAACGTTAAGCGTGCGACCCTATGGGTCCGGGAATATGCAGACATGACCGAGACTCCTCTCCGGTCAATAACCAATAGCGGGACCTGGATGCCCATATTGGTTCCTACATATTCAATGAAGATCTTTATCGGTTGAACCACGATGTCAAGGATTCGGTCAATCCCGTATGCAATTCCCTTTGTCCGGCGATATGTTCGATCGTCGGTATCTCCATACCTAGTTCAATCTCGTTACCCGCAAGTCTCTTTACTCGTTCCGTAATACAAGATCCCGTGGCTAACTCTTTAGTCACATTGCTTGCAAGCTCATTGTGACGCTGTATTACCGAGTGGGCCCTGAGATACCTCTCCGTCATACGGACTGACAAATTCCCAGTCTTGATCCATGCCAACTCAACAGACACCTTCGGAGATACCTGTAGAGCATCTTTATAGTCACCCAGTTACGTTGCGATGTTTGATACACACAAGGTACTCCTCCGGTGTCAGTGAGTTGCATGATCTCATGGTCATAGGAACATATACTTGACATGCGAAAACGATAGCAATAAACTTGACACGATCATATATGCTACGTTCATAGTTTGGGTCTTGTCCATCACATCATTCTACTAATGATGTGATCCCGTTATCAAATGACAACTCATGTCTATGACCAGGAAACCATGGCAATCTTTGATCAACGAGCTAGTCCGGTAAAGGCTCACTAGGGACATGTTGTTGTCTACGTATCCACACATGTATTTGTGTTTCCAACCAATACAATTATAGCATGGATAATAAACGATTATCATGAACAAGGAAATATAATAATAACCATTTTATTATTGCCTCTAGGGCATATTTCCAACAAGCGCATGGACCTGGTAGTGGCTGAGCACGGCGTCAAAGAAGTTAGAGAAGGGCGGCACCAGCCCGGCGAAGAGCGAGTGGAAGAAGACGGGGACCACTGTGGGTCTGAGTTCGCGTCGTGGGTGTGAGCCCAGCCAGATCTCGGTGGCGCCTCCCTCGAAGTGCACGGAGGCCAACAGGGGGGCGGGCCTTGGCTAGCCCGCTCTCGTTGATGGTGGCCGGCAACAGAGCCGGACAAAGCTCCGCCGCCGGGGAGCTCTTGCTGGAGGAGGCCTCGGCGGTCGCGGGCTTCTTGCCTGGGGCCATTGCGGTGGAGATTGGAAGTTGGAGGAGGAGTAACAGAGGAGCTGCTCATGCGAGATGAAGGGCGAGATGGAGAAGGGGAGCAATGGTATGCCTGCGCCCCGCGCGAGCAGGCTTTATCACCAGGACGGCGGTTACCGAGGCGTCGTGGGGAGTGGGGGCGACCCGCCCCGTGAAAGCCGCCACGCGTCACCTCTGGGCCTGGCAGCTCAGTGGGCCCCATGTCGTTTCGTCCCTAACGGGCGGAACGTGCGCGCCACGGGCGCGGGGGCTACTGTCGGCCCAGTGGGAACCAGGTACCACGGCTCGTCTGCCTCCGACCTGGAGGACGACGCTTGGGCCGGCCCATGAGGGTGGCCCTGCCTCGGCCGCTCCGGAGGAAGCCGCCTCGCGAGGCCCCTCGCCGCCAGGTCAGGCCCTGCCGAGGCCGCCAAGCACCAGGTTGCCTCGCGAGGCCTTCTCCTAAAGCAGATCGTACGGCGCCAGCCGCAGGGCTCCGCGCCTAGCACATGGGTGACGTCCCGCTATCAGGATAAGGACAGCGGGGCGTGACCAAGCCCAGCTTCCATTCTGGTGATAAGGGAGCACTGGCATCCGCCTCCCCCAAAACAATTCCCAAAGCGTTTCCTCTTTGGTGAAAGAAGATCAGGATGGATCGGTGCGCCAGGACGGAGGTCATCGCCAAGCCCACCAGCACGTCACGGAGACTACTTTATCAGGCGGAGACCGCCTTTAGTCAGGATAGACCTGTGCGCCTGTTCCCCTTTGAATTGCCGCCCTGTGGCCACCCTTTCTCGCTTATATTTTTGGGGAAGAGGACCAAGGCACTACAATAGGGGCAAGGCCGCTTCCAGGTAAGGGGATCGATTCATTCTCCCCCACACCTCGTGTACCTCGAGCCACAAGCTCTCCATCACAGAGCAATCCAACACAGGCATGAGTAGGGTATTACACCGCATGGTGGCCCGAACCTGGGTAGCTCACGCGTCCCCTTCGTGTCCGGTGAGAGCCAGTGTGCCCGTCGTGATCCCGCCGTAGTTGCAGTCGTGTCGTATGTCGCCAAGCAAAGTCCCCCAGAGTTCGAATCCTAAGTTCTTGGAGAAGTTTCTTGGATGCAGATCCTAGACTCCGACAGAGGCCTCGTTCGCTATGGCCACGCACAGCACCCGCAGCTCGCTCGCATCACACCCACGGCACTCACAGCTCCTGTACACGAGCACACCCTAGCATGTTTTCCGCAAGCCACGCCATGCCGCCCAGCTCTTGTCGCCGCCGTACCCGAGGCGAGCCTGAGCTCGTACTCGAGCATCCGCATGCACATGCCCCGGCAAGCAGCAGCCGCTCACTCACGCGCGCGCCCCACCGCAGCTCTCCGCACGCACGCGCACACCTAGCATGTTTCCTAACCCCCGCCGTTGGTCGGTGGTCGCAACGGTCACTGCCTGGCTCGCCGGCGTTGTCACTGAGTTCCACCATGCGCGATGAAGAAGAAGGCCAGGCCTTTGATTTAGTTCAAAAGGAACCGTGCCCCATCCGTTCACAAACACAGCAGCAGCTCGACTGGTTAGCTCCACTTCAATCCATCCAGGAGGTCCTGGGATCGATTCCCAGCTAACCCCAATCATTTTTGCATCTGTTTTTACTTCCCCAAACGTACACACAGCCGCACTTGGGCCAGATCCGCTCCCGGGCCGCTGCACTCTGATGCTTCGGGCCCATGTATTTTTTTCTGCTCTGTGCATTTTCGCATATATCCATTGCATTGCATATTTACAGAAACTGCCACTGCATTTGATTGTTAATAACTAAATAACTATGCATCCAAATAAAACATGTCATATATGAAAATGCTTAGAATTTCATGTAGTTTCCCAAGATGCCACTTTCATCCATGTTAAAAATGTATAAAGTTACTGTTTGCATTAATTTGCATAAATGCCATGCTAAAATGATTTATTTCATAACTAAATAACCGTAGCTCCGAATTAAATAAACTTTATATGTAAATGGGGTAGAAAAATGTGTAGATTAACATGGTGCACGTTATTTTGCTGTTTAACAACATTAAGATTGTGTTCTAGGCAGAACAGTACCAATTTCGAAAATGACATATGGGGATTTTCCGGAATTGTTTTGTGTTGTTTCCGGCCTCATTTAAATTGCCTAGATAGGTAGATTAATTATGCTTCATCTCTTGCCATGTTTAACAACATTTAATCTTGCCATGTACATAAACGGGATCGAACTAAGTAATTGAACGTGGAGTTTCGTCAATATGCAACGAGATGTGTAGTCTTTGATTGCTGCATTTGCCATGCCATGCCTATTCAAACCGGACATGCATCACACTTGGTTGTGCATTATGCCATGATTATGTTTGTGTGTTTACCATGTTGTTTGCTTCTTTCCGGTTGTGCTTCTTCTCGATAGCCCCTGTTATGTTGAAAAGTGTGAGGATTCGTTCGACAACGCTTGTTCATCTACTTCATGGATTTGATCTTCTTCCTAGCAGGATTTCAGGCAAGATGACTATTACCTTGGATATCACTACTATCTTTGCTTGCTAGTTGTCTCGATGCTATCGCTGTGTCTCGATACCTACCACTTGTTTGTCAGCCTTTCAACTTGCCATGATACAGCCTCTAACCTCCACTACCCAGCAAACCATTGTTTGGCTATGTTACCGCTTGTGCTTAGCCCATCTTATAGCGTTGCTAGTTGCAGGTGCAGTTGCAGTTTGTTCCATGTTGGGACATGGATATCATGGGATATCACAATATCTCTTATTTAATTAATGCATCTATATACTTGGTTGTGTGTGGAAGGCTTGGCCTTTTGCCTTGTGTTTTGTTCCACTCATGCCACCCTAGTTTCCATAATACCGTTGTTATGTTCCTTGATGAGCGCTTCTAACACATGTGGGGCATATGGGAACCCCCCTGATCAATCGTTTTAGGATAAACTTCTCCAACAAGTTGGTTTCACCATTTGCCTAATAACAACTCAAATTTGCATAGGGACTTTCCGGACCCCGTGGATAATTAATCAACAAACGGGCCAGTGCTCCCCATGAGTGTTGGTCCAAAACAGAGCACCTTGCGGCGCCCCCTTGGAAACTTGGGACCCAGCTAACCGTAAGCTTCGCTTATCCACCGTGTCCTGAGAACAAGATACGCGGCTCCTATCGGGATCATCGACACACCGGGAGGTCTTGCTTGTTTAGTTTTACCTTTTACAAGTGGCTTGTCCACCGGGATTCCTTATCGTAAGCATCGTGTTATCATGGTGTGAGGATGTTCCATCGGATGCGTGTGGTAATTGTTGGGGAACGTCGCATGGGAAACAAAAAATTTCCTACGCACACGCAAGATCTATCCATGGTGATGAGCATCTACGAGAGGGAGAGTGAATCTACATACCCTTGTAGATCGCTAAGCGGAAGCGTTAAGAAACGCGGTTGATGTAGTCGAACGTCTTCGCGATCCAAATCGCAAGTCGTCCCTTGATCCAAACACGATCTAGCGCCGAACGGACGGCACCTCCGCGTTCAACACACGTACGGCTTGATGACGCCTTCACCTCCTCGATCCAGCGAGCGATGGTGAAGTAGTGGATGAGTTCCGGCAGCACGACGGCGTGGTGATGGTGGTGAGGAACAATCTCTGCAGGGCTTCGCCAAGCACTGCAGAGATTATGACGGGAGGAACTAGAGGGTTAGGGTTGCCGACACACGGCTTGGGAAATCTTGATGTGTCCCGTGTGCTAGCCCTGCCCCTCTATTTATATGTTGAGTCCTGGGGTCTAAACTTGGAGAGAAAGCCTCCACAAGGTCGGTTTTGCCCGCACAAGGTCGGTTTGGCCCGCACGGAAAGAGTCCCACTCGGATTCCAGCAGTACCGCGTACAAGCGGTAATACCGCTCATGAGCGGTAGTACCGCTTGAGCGGTAGTACCGCTTCACACAAGCGGTAGTACCGCTTACGCGGTAGTACTGCCTTACCAGCGGTAGTACCGCTTAAGGCAGCAGCAAAACTTCCTTTTGCACTTTCCAATACCTCGTGGGCTTTACTCCTTTGGCCCATATAAAGTGTTGCTGCACCCGAACACTTCGGTAAACATCCGGAACCCCTTCCGGTGAATTCCGGAACCCTTCCGGAGATCAAAACACTATTATCACATATATCAATCTTTACCTCCGAACTCTTCCGGAGATCCTCGTCATGTCCGGGATTTTATCCGGGACTCCGAACAACCTTCGGTCACCAACACAATAACTCAACTATACTAATCGTCACCAAACGTTAAGTGTGTAGACCCTGCGGGTTCGAGAACTATGTAGACATGACCGAGACACCTCTACGGTCAATAACCAATAGCGGGACCTGGATGCCCATATTGGTTCCTACATATTCTACGAAGATCTATATCGGTCGAACCTCTATGTCAAGGATTCAGTTAATCCTGTATGCTGTTCCCTTTGTTCTTCGGTATGTTACTTGCCCGAGATTCGATCGTCGGTATCTCTATACCTAGTTCAATCTCGTTATCGGCAAGTCTCTTTACTCGGTCCGTAATACAAGATCTCGTGGCTAACACTTTAGTCACATTGCTTGCAAGGCTCATTGTGATGTTGTATTACCGAGTGGGCCCTGAGATACCTCTCCGTTACATGGAGTAACAAATCCCAGTCTTGATCCATGCCAACCCAACAGACACCCTCGGAGATACCTGTAGAGCATCTTTATAGCCACCCAGTTACGTTGCGACGTTTGATACACACAAGGTATTCCTCCGGTGTCAGTGAGTTGCATGATCTCATGGTCATAGGAACAGATACTTGACATGCAGAAAACAATAGCAATAAACTGACACGATCATATGCTACGTTTATAGTTTGGGTCTTGTCCATCACATCATTCTCCTAATGATGTGATCCCGTTATCAAATGACATCTCATGTTCATGGCTAGGAAACCTTCACCATCTTTTGATCAATGAGCTAGTTAACTAGAGGCTTACTAGGGACACAGTGTTGTCTATGTACCCACACATGTATTTGAGTTTCCAATCAATACAATTACAGCATGGATAATAAACGATTATCATGAACAAGGAAATATAATAATAACCAATTTATTATTGCCTCTAGGGCATATTTCCAACAGTCTCCCACTTGCACTAGAGTCAATAATCTAGTTCACATCACTATGTGATTTACATTGTAATGAATCGAACACCCATGCAGTTCTGGTGTTGTTCATGTTTAGCCCTTGGAAGAGGTTTAGTCATCGGATCTGCAACATTCATATCCGTGTGTACTTTGCAAATATTTATGTCGTCCTCCTTGATGTAATCGCGGATGGAATTGAAACGTCGCTTTATATGTCTGGTCCTCTTGTGAAATCTTGGTTCCTTGGCTAGAGCAATGGCACCAGTATTATCACAAAACAGAGTCATTGGGTTAAGCGCACTAGGCACTACTCCAAGATCTGTCATGAACTCCTTCATCCAGACACCTTCCTTCGCCGCCTCCGAGGCAGCGATGTACTCCGCTTCGCATGTAGAATCAGCTACCACGCTTTGCTTGGAACTGCACCAGCTAACCGCACCCCCATTAAGAATAAGTACGTATCCGTTTTGCGACTTAGAGTCATCCGGATCAGTGTCAAAGCTTGCATCGACGTAACCCTTTACGACGAGCTCTTGATCACCTCGATAAACGAGAAACATGTCCTTAGTCCTTTTCATGTACTTCAGGATATTCTTGACCGCCGTCCAGTGTTCCATTCCTGGATCACTTTGAAACCTTCCGACCATACTTATGGCAAGGCTGACATCGGGTCTTGTGCACAGCATTGCATACATGATAGAGCCTATGGCTGAAGCATAGGGTATGACACTCATCTTTTCTCTATCTTCTGCAGTCACTGGGCTTTGAGTCTTACTCAACTTCACACCTTGCAAAACAGGCAAGAACCCCTTCTTGGATTGATCCATTTTGAACTTCTTCAAAATCTTATCAAGGTATGTGTTTTGTGAAAGTCCTATTAAACGTCTTGATCTATCTCTATAGATCTTGATGCCTAATATGAAAGCAGCTTCTCCTAGGTCCTTCATTGAAAAACTCTTGTTCAAATATTCCTTCACGCTTTCCAACATTTCTATATTGTTTCCAATCAGTAATATGTCATCCACATATAATATTAGAAACGCTATAGAGCTCCCACTCACTTTCTTGTAAATACAAGCTTCTCCGTAAACTTGTATAAACTCGAACGCTTTGATCACCTCATCAAAGCGAAGATTCCAACTCCGAGATGCTTGCACCAGTCCATAAATGGATCGCTGGAGTTTGCAAACTTTGTCAGCATTCTCTGGATCGACAAAACCTTCTAGTTGCATCATATACAACTCTTCCTTAAGGAAACCGTTAAGAAATGCTGTTTTGACATCCATCTGCCAAATTTCATAATCGAAAAAGGCAGCTATTGCTAACATGATTCTGACGGACTTAAGCATTGCTACGGGTGAGAAGGTCTCATCGTAGTCAACTCCTTGAACTTGTGAAAAACCCTTTGCCACAAGTCGAGCTTTATAGACGGTGACATTACCGTCCGCGTCCGTCTTCCTCTTAAAGATCCATTTGTTCTGAATGGCCTTACGCCCTTCAGGTAATACTTCCAAAGTCCACACTTTGTTTTCATACATGGATCCCATCTCGGATTTCATGGCCTCTAACCACTTCTCGGAATCCGGGCCCATCATCGCTTCTCCATAGCTCGTAGGTTCATCGTTGTCCAACAACATGACCTCTAAGACAGGGTTGCCGTACCACTCAGGAGCAGTACGCGTCCTTGTCGACCTACGAGGCTCGATAGCAACTTGATCCGAAGCTTTATGATCATCATCAACTTCCTCTTCAGCTGATGTAGGCTCTACAGAAACATCTTTCTGCGCTGCGCTACTCTCAGGTTGAAGTAAAGGTTCAACAACCTCATCAAGTTCTATCTTCCTCCCACTCAATTCTTTCGAGAGAAACTCTTTCTCAAGAAATGTTCCGTTTTTAGCGACAAACACTTTGCTTTCGGATCTGAGGTAGAAGGTATACCCAACTGTCTCTTTTGGGTATCCTATGAAGACGCATTTCTCCGCTTTGGGTTCCAGCTTTTCAGGCTGAAGCTTTTTGACATAAGCATCACATCCCCAAACTTTAAGAAACGACAGCTTTGGCTTCTTGCCAAACCAAAGTTCATATGGCGTCATCTCAACGGATTTCGATGGTGCTCTATTTAAAGTGAATGCAGCTGTCTCTAATGCATAACCCCAAAACGATAGTGGCAAATCAGCAAGAGACATCATAGATCGCACCATATCTAATAAGGTTCGATTACGACGTTCGGACACACCATTATGCTGTGGTGTTCCAGGCGGTGTTAATTGTGAAACAATTCCACACTGTCTTAAGTGACTGCCAAACTCATAACTCAGATACTCTCCTCCTCGATCAGATCGTAGGAATTTAATCTTCTTGTTACGATGATTCTCAACTTCACTCTGAAATTGTTTGAACTTTTCAAACGTTTCAGACTTGTGTTTCATTAAGTAAATATACCCATATCTACTTAAGTCATCAGTGAAGGTGAGAAAGTAACGATAACCACCGCGCGCCTCAATGCTCATCGGACCGCACACATCAGTATGTATGATTTCCAACAAGTCACTTGCCCGTTCCATTGTTCCAAAGAACGGCGTTTTAGTCATCTTGCCCATGAGGCATGGCTCGCATGTGTCAAGTGATTCAAAATCAAGTGACTCCAAAAGTCCATCAGCATGGAGCTTCCTCATGCGTTTTACGCCAATATGACCTAAACGGCAGTGCCACAAGAAAGTGGTATTATCATTATCAATTCTACATCTTTTGGCATCAATGTTATGAACATGTGTATCATTACTATCGAGATTAAATAAGAATAAACCCCTCACTTCGGGTGCATGACCATAAAAGATATTACTCATATAAATAGAACAACCATTATTCTCTGATTTAAATGAGTAACCGTTTCGCAATAAACAAGATCCAGATATAATGTTCATGCTTAACGCAGGCACTAAATAACAATTATTCAGGTTCATCACTAATCCCGATGGTAATCGAAGAGCGAGCGCGCCGACGGCGATCACATCAACCTTGGAACCATTTCCCACGCGCATCGTCACTTCATCCTTTGCCAGCCTCCGTCTATTCCGCAGTTCCTGTTTAGAGTTGCAAATGTGAGCAACCGCACCGGTATCAAATACCCAGGCACTACAACGAGAGTTGGTAAGGTACACATCAATAACATGTATATCATATATACCTTGTTTGTTGTTGACCGCCTTCTTGTCAGCCAAATACTTGGGGCAGTTCCGCTTCCATTGTCTAGTTCCCTTGCAATGAAAGCACACAGTTTCTGGTTTGGGTCCAGCCTTGGGTTTCTTCACGGGAGGAGCAACTGCTTTGGCACTCTTCTTGGAGTTACCCTTCTTACCCTTGCCATTTTTCTTGAAACTAGTGGTTTTATTGTCCATCAACACTTGATGCTCCTTCTGAATTTCAGACTCAGCGACTTTCAGCATCGCAAACAGCTCGGCGACTGACTTGTTCATCCCGTGCATGTTATAGTTCAACACAAAGCTCTTGTAGCTAGGTGGCAATGATTGAAGAACTCTGTCAGTGATAGCCTCTGGCGGAAGGGGCATCCCTAATTCAGCCAGACGGGTGGAGTACCCAGACATTCTGAGTATGTGATCACTAACAGACCCGTTCTCCTCCATCTTGCAAGTATAGAACTTATCGGAGGTCTCATACCTCTCGATCCGGGCATTCTTCTGAAAGATAAACCTCAACTCCTGGAACATCTCATATGCTCCATGACGTTCAAAACGTCTTTGAAGTCCCGGTTCTAAGCCATACAAAATTGCACATTGAACTATTGAGTAATCATCAGAGCGAGCCTGCCAGGTGTTCACAACGTCTAGAGACTCAACTGGAGCGGGTGGATCACCAAGCGGTGCATCAAGGACATAAGCCTTCTGGGAAGCCGTAAGGATAATCCTTAGATTACGGGCCCAGTCCACAAAGTTACTTCCATCATCTTTCAACTTAGCTTTCTCTAGGAACGCATTAAAATTCACGGGTGCTACTGCGCGAGCCATGATCTACAACATAAACATAGCAAAGACAACTTAGACTATTGTTCAAGATAATGAGTTTAGTTAATCATATTACTTAAAAAACTCCCACTCAAATTGACATCCCTCCGGTTATTCGAGTGTCACATGATCCAAATCCACCAACTCAAGTCCGATCATCACGTGAGTTGAGGTGGTTTCAATGGTGAACATCTTCATGTTGATCATATCTACTATATGACTCATGTTCGACCTTTCGGTCTCTTGTGTTCCGAGGCCATGTCTGTACATGCTAGGCTCGTCAAGTTTAACCCGATTGTTCCGCACGTGCAACACTGGCTTGCACCCGTTGTATGCGAACGTAGAGTCTATCACACCCGATCATCACGTGGTGTCTCGAAACGACGAACTTTCGCAACGGTGCACACTCGGGGAGAACACAATTTTATCTTGAAATTTAAGTGAGGGATCACCTTATAATGCTACCGTCGTCCTAAGCAAAATAAGATGCATAAAAGGATTAACATCACATGCAAATCATAAGTGACATGATATGGCCATGAACTTGTGCTTTTGATCTCCATCTCCAAAGCATCGGCATGATCTCCATCGTCACCGGCATGACACCATGATCTCCATCATCTTGATCTCCATCAACGTGTCGCCATGAGGTTGTCGCGCCGACTGTTGCTTCCACGACTATTGCTAACTCAAAGCGATAAAGTAAAGCAAAACGGCGAAAATAATTAAAGACAACTCTATGGCTCCTGCTAGTTGCCGTACTCATCGACATGCAAGTCGTGATATTCTATACAACACATGATCATCTCATACATCACATATATCTCATCATGAAATTGGCCATATCACATCACAACATACCCTGCAAAAACAAGTTAGACGTCCTCTAATTGTTGTTGCAAGTTTTACGTGGCTGCTACGGGTATCTAGCAAGAACAATTCTTACCTACGCAAAAACCACAACGGTGATACAAAAATTGCTTTTCAACCTTCTCAAGGACCATGTTTGTCAAATCCGATCCGACTAAAGTAGGAGAGACAGACACCCGCCAGCCATCTTTATGCAACGAAGTTACATGTCAGTTGATGGAACCGGTCTCTCGTAAGCGTACGAGTAATGTTGGTCCGAGCCGCTTCATCCCACAATACCGCCGAAACAAGAAAAGACCAAGGGAGGAAGCAATCTGAATATCAACGCCCACAAACTCCTTTGTGTTCTACTCGAGATCTCATCTACACATAGACCTAGCTCTGATACCACTGTTGGGGAACGTCGCATGGGAAACAAAAAATTTCCTACGCACACGCAAGATCTATCCATGGTGATGAGCATCTACGAGAGGGAGAGTGAATCTACATACCCTTGTAGATCGCTAAGCGGAAGCGTAAAGAAACGCGGTTGATGTAGTCGAACGTCTTCGCGATCCAAATCGCAAGTCGTCCCTCGATCCAAACACGATCTAGCGCCGAACGGACGGCACCTCCGCGTTCAACACACGTACGGCTTGATGACGCCTTCACCTCCTCGATCCAGCGAGCGATGGTGAAGTAGTGGATGAGTTCCGACAGCACGACGGCGTGGTGATGCTGGTGAGGAACAATCTCTGCAGGGCTTCGCCAAGCACTACGGAGATTATGACGGGAGGAACTAGAGGGTTAGGGTTGCCGACACACGGCTTGGGAAATCTTGATGTGTCCCGTGTGCTAGCCCTGCCCCTCTATTTATATGTTGAGTCCTGGGGTCTAAACTTGGAGAGAAAGCCTCCACAAGGTCGGTTTTGCCCGCACAAGGTCGGTTTGGCCCGCACGGAAAGAGTCCCACTCGGATTCCAGCAGTACCGCGTACAAGCGGTAGTGCCGCTCATGAGCGGTAGTACCGCTTCACACAAGCGGTAGTACCGCTTACGCGGTAGTACTGCCTTACCAGCGGTAGTACCGCTTAAGGCAGCAGCAAAACTTCCTTTTGCACTTTCCAATACCTCGTGGGCTTTACTCCTTTGGCCCATATAAAGTGTTGCTGCACCCGAACACTTCGGTAAACATCCGGAACCCCTTCCGGTGAATTCTGGAACCCTTCCGGAGATCAAAACACTATTATCACATATATCAATCTTTACCTCCGGACTCTTCCGGAGATCCTCGTCATGTCCGGGATTTTATCCGGGACTCCGAACAACCTTCGGTCACCAACACAATAACTCAACTATACTAATCGTCACCAAACGTTAAGTGTGTAGACCCTGTGGGTTCAAGAACTATGTAGACATGACCGAGACACCTCTACGGTCAATAACCAATAGCGGGACCTGGATGCCCATATTGGTTCCTACATATTCTACGAAGATCTATATCGGTCGAACCTCTATGTCAAGGATTCAGTTAATCCTGTATGCTGTTCCCTTTGTTCTTCGGTATGTTACTTGCCCGAGATTCGATCGTCGGTATCTCTATACCTAGTTCAATCTCGTTATCGGCAAGTCTCTTTACTCGGTCCGTAATACAAGATCTCGTGGCTAACACTTTAGTCACATTGCTTGCAAGGCTCATTGTGATGTTGTATTACCGAGTGGGCCCTGAGATACCTCTCCGTTACATGGAGTAACAAATCCCAGTCTAGATCCATGCCAACCCAGCAGACACCCTCGGAGATACCTGTTGATAAGGGGTGTCCCGATCTTCTCGTTGAGCTCAATGTAGGTGGATGATAACTTGTGGGACGCTGACGAATCTCTGGCTGTTCCCCCGTTGCCAATGCAACAATTCTCAACCCTATTCGATATTCGCAACTTCACACACTTGCGCACGTAGCCGCCGACCATGAAGCGGTTTGCAATCTACCAATTCCCAATGGAACAGCAGAAGACACTTGAATCTTGCAGTAGGATAAACACCAGATCGCAACAAAGTGGTGAAGGTAGAATACTCCTGATCGAATCAAAGAGGAATATTGATTACAGAGGAATGCTTAAAGCAATTCAATCTGAAAAGAGGTTTAATCAAAACGTGGTCTCCTCTAACTAACCCTAAGGAAGGGTATTTATATCCTAAGATAGTTGAAAGGGGTACACGGGCCGTCAGCCCAAAAGCCTGCGCGCAGGCAGCACGGTAGTACCGCTTATAGCATGCGGTACTACCGCTCCAAGCGGTACTACCGCTTAAGTACCGCTCTAGTACCGGTTAGGTCGCTTGGATGCCAGAAATATTTTGCTAAGCGGTACTGAGTACGGTAGCACGGGGCGGTACTACCACTTTAAGCGGTACTACCGCTGGTGTGGGCCGGTATTACCGCCCTGGAAACTGCAGGGTCCTCTCGTTGAGCTGCTGCACTGCCTCCTTGCTCTCCTCCTTGCTCCCTTGTCCTATGCCTTCCTCTCCAATGTACCTGTTGTTCTAGTAGTTTAGCACGAGCTCTTGTAATGGGTCCAATCCTGATTTCATCATTGGACATCTTCTTTGTAGGAACAGGTTGTTCATGAGGTAGAGATGGAGTCATAGTATAGATGTCCTCATCACCATGCACCCGGCTCGCCATTAATTCAATCCTAGTGATACAAAAAGTCCATGATTTAGGTAGTATAAAATTCTTCCAAATTAAAGTAACATGTTCAACTAGGAATGAATTCACCTTGTGATATTTGTCAACGAGGCTCAATATTTCTTTCCAGCTTAAGCAAGTAGAATCATCATATTTCGTTAATATATCCTCATCATCCTCCCTTTCTTCAAGAAAAGCCGTCCGCGGCTTTGGGCAAACTGAAAATGGCA
The DNA here is from genome assembly GCA_039707655.1 of Elymus sibiricus. Classification (NCBI taxonomy): domain Eukaryota; kingdom Viridiplantae; phylum Streptophyta; class Magnoliopsida; order Poales; family Poaceae; genus Elymus; species Elymus sibiricus. Next base: position 259,371,517 of record CM077676.1, read on the forward strand.
GAAACAAAAAGAACAACGTGTACGCGTAATATATGTATATATAACATGCTGTATCATTTTTGTTGTCATGAAAAAGATTCCCAATATGCAATATGCAACTTAAATTGCAAGTATACAAGACAAAATGTCCATACGGGAACACATAATATCTCAGGAATTGGCAATCATAATTGCAAGTATAAGTGAAGTTCATATAGTCATGATCAGAATGAGTAACAAACATGTAGTTCAGTATTAAATCTAATGTCCTCACAGAAGATCGATGGCCAAATTGGCTATAACCAAGGTCAAACCAATCGAAAATGTTCAAAGGTATAGATATTGGATACCATGCTTCAACTGCGCCACTCTGATATGTAGAACAAACATATGTATGATCATCATCATTACTCGCAGCGTGTAAGATGCAGCTTAGTTTGCAAATATAAGTGAAGTCTATAGCAATAGCATATAAATGCAACAGGTGTTGTGACGAACACAATGGATCAGATTCTATTTTAGCAAGATCAGCACAATTCGACATAGCTGAATTTTTTTTTGGCCGCAATAAATCAACTAGACCAAATGATATTTCATATTCTCATGAAAATTAGCTACTGTCCCAAAGCAAAACGACTTTGTCACATAGCATATAGGACTCAAAACAGCAAGTTTCAAATCAGCAATCCTATCACAGGTAATGCATATGTGATCCACCAGAAAATTACCAGTCATGCTATATTCACCAATTAAATTAAATATGAAACTATAGGCATATGTGCTATAATTCAGATGTAAAATTTCAGAAATCTTATTTATACCACAACTCAAACTAATAGGTTCATTTAGCATGATGGAATACATAATATCAGTAGGTGGTATTCTTGCGAGAACTTCTTTATGTGTAAGTAGTAACACATGATCAAAATCCAAAATTTGCAATTTATCGCATGGTGTTGTAACATGAGTGTAAATCAAATCACAAGAATTTACCAGCAAAGGATTAGACTCACAATATGTCGTTGTGACTGCTTGTAGGTTGAAAACAACACTATGTTCAGGAACGTCCTCCAATGTAGAAGGAGGTACCATCGACACCGCTTCAAATGATGCAGGTTGTTGCGCATCAAGCTCCCTTTCTTCAAAAGCAACCTGCAAATCAGAAGAAACAACAGTAGAAATAGAGATGATTACATTAGTAGAAATGTCCTCACATGTCCTATCATCTACTACACTCATGTTGTCTGTCTCTCTCATACTCTCAGAATGGATGCTCTCATCCTCACGTTTAGTGGAATCACATAACTCACTTTTGATAACACTCACACTCAATTTGGCTATGTGGCTCTCATTCTCACATGGGTTGTGATACACATCGTGGTTAAAATGACATATAACTGAAATGTCACCATCCATGATAACCTTGTACTTAGCAGACAAACAAAATTCTTTTGTCCTCTCCTTGCGAACAAGATGATACTCATGAAATTTGTCGGCTGGAGCACGCAGCAAAGCACGCCGCTTCATGTTCCACTTGAAAGAAATTTTGTTGACTTGATGGCAAGGTTGAACTTGAAACTTTCTGCACCAGCGATCTCCCAACAAAACATGACAAGAATCAAATGGCATAGGAGATACATCACATCGCACAACCTCGGTATGCACTCCGATAGTAATAGGAATATCAGCGGTGTGTGAAATCAGCAATGTGCCATACGAGGAGTGCAGGAGGTATGGCACTGTACGAGCACATGTAGGTAGCTGCAACTTCTCTACAACCTCAATGCTGATCAAATTAAGAGTTGATGATCCGTTGATACGGGCATGACAGAGGAGGTGAAGCCCACTTTCAGGACTCCACCAAACTAGGCGGTAGTACCGCTTACATAAGCGGTAGTACCGCTATACGGTACTACCGCCGCTTACTACCGTCCTACTGCCGCTTACAAAATCGGTACTGGACATCCGAGCGGTAGTACCATTCCCATAAGCGGTAGTACCGCTTGAAGCGGTAGTACCGCTTGCCATAAGCGGTAGTACCGCGCTGCCTGCGCGTAGATTTTGGGCTTTGCAGCCCGTGTACCTCTTCGTTATTTTCTTAGAGTATAAATACCCGTCAGCTAGGATTAGTTAGGGGGTTCAGAAGTTTTAGGTTTTAAACACTATCGTGTGTGTCTCTTGGTGAAGCATCCCTCCGGGGACGGCGATGCCGTTTATCGAATAAAGATTGCTGCGAGGGTTCTTGTGTTCATCAAGGATTATCGTGCTTTGGTTTTGAGGCATGGTGATCTTCATCACGTTGCTGGCTGGATTCGTTCCTCTTCTTCAGGTTGCGTGGATTGCTCCCGTGATTAGAAGATTTACTTTCAGGTGGTTCTTGCGGTGAAAGATCGGGCCCAATACCATCCGTATCATTTGGTATCAGATTTTCAGGTTGATCACCGCGAGGTTGTGTTGATCGCTTTCATCTAGATCGGTTGACTGGGAAGAGTTTGCTTGGAGGCTCTTGTGCAGATTGATTTGCTGGGAGGTGATTGTGCATAGAGGCTGCAGATTGCTGCTGTGTTTGTGCAGATTGGTTCCGTCGGATTGATTTGCGAGGAGGCTACTAGAGGTTGAAGGAAGGCAGGAGAACGCGCTGCAGATTCTTCTCTGCTGCGCGACAGGATTCCAGTTTGGCAGCAGCGCTAGTAGGAGGATCAAGATCCGATCATCAGGGCGGTAGTACCGCGGCCAGCGCGGTAGTACCGTGTCAAACGGTAGTACCGCTTCCATCGCGGTAGTACCGCTTGTGTGACTTCCGTGAAAATACAGGATATGGCCAGATTTTTCAAAACTTTTTCGGGAGATTTTTATGGCAAACGGTGTCTTTCTGGGGAGAAGTCTGGTGATGTATTCAATGACTATCTAGACATCTTGTACGGTGTGGCATGTCATAAAATCAAGTGGCGGCTGAACTATTTATCAACGGATACTGAATATGCATCGTGGGAACATCTTATGCTACAGGGTTTCTCCAGATGTAATACATTCGAGCATTTGGACGATTCTACACGTTTGGTTCTTGCACTGCGACGTGTGGATGAGGAGGTAGCTCGTTGGTGGGATGACGAGATGTGTGAGAAGGACATTATAGATGCAACTTGGTATGATTTCAGTAATTTTTTGCGTGGTTGTTTTCTGTCTCCTCGTCGTCGGGTATCTTGTACCAAACCTGTGAAGGCGACAAAGGTTGTGCAGCGGAGGGCTGATGTTGACAAGAGGGCGCAGCCTTATTCCGAGGAGGTTGCTGTGTCTTTTCCGCCTCCTGCAATGGGTGTGCAGACAGTTGTTCCCTTGCAAACGGTCAGCGCAGACGCGACAAAGTTTTCTGAAGAACAGCAGCCTGATGTTGAGCAAGTTGTTGTGTGCGCTGAAGTTGCAGTGGATCAGGTTGAACCATTGAGTGGGCTAAATATGCAACTCAAAAGGATACATGAGGAGTCTTGCAAAATAGTTGACAAGGGTCAGCGGTGGAGTTTATTTCAGACTCAGTGTATGCTTAAGGGCAAAGCATGCAAGTTGATGATTGATGGTGGTAGCTGTACTAATGGCATAAGCAAGGCAATGGTGACATCATTGGGGTTATCCACATGGCGTATTCCTGAACCTAAGCATATACAGTGGTTGAATAGCTGCGGTATGCTGAAAGTTACCCATAAGGTGCGTGTGCCCTTTACAGTAGGTGACTATGTTGATGAGGTAGAGTGTGATGTGTTGCCATTGGAGGTATGTGGGCTGTTACTTGGACGTCCATGGCAGTATGATCGCAATGTTACACATGCGGGGAGAGCAAATACATATTCTTTTGTGCATGATGGCACACAACGGACTTTGAAACCTATGCAGAATGATCAAATAAAGTCTGATGTGGAGTTGGTGGTACACAAGGAGAAGTTGCGCAAGGCTAAGCCGCCAAGGTTAGCTAAGGTGCAGTGCGAGGAGCATGATGCACGGAGCGTTACTGATGATATTGCTTCAGCTATGCCTGTAGATGACAAGCCAGTTGTTCTTGTTAGTGCCAAGCCAGTTGAAGTACAGCCTCTTACTGATGAGAGGAAGGATGTTGCAGCATGTGTTACAAAGCCAGTTTGTGTTGACACAGGTGTCCAGACCGATGATAGTTGTGCTGATCATGTCCCAGTGCATGTGGTGCCGCGGGGCGACAAGCGCAGTTTTGTTAATACACCTGTGAGGCGTTTTGTTGGAGCAGCAGTGCGGATGCACAAAGGCAAGGATGGACATGTTCGTCAGTTGTATGGCCCAGGCATTACTCATCTTTTGCAGGGTCGTCCAAAGAGGGTTCATGTTCAGCAACAACGGGCTCCATCAATAGTTGCAAAGAAGAAGGTGGTGGCGCCGAAGTCCAAGCTCATGTGGAGAAGAAAGGAGGCGCCAAGTGCAGATTCCAGTCAAGGCCCCAGAGCTATTGTTGATATCCCGCCACCTTTTCGAGCAGACCCTCACGCGTTGCGGACAACGCGTTTTGAAGGGGGGGAGGATGATACGGGCACGACAGAGGAGGTGAAGCCCACTTTCAGGACTCCACCAAACTAGGCGGTAGTACCGCTTACATAAGCGGTAGTACCGCTATACGGTACTACCGCCGCTTACTACCGTCCTACTGCCGCTTACAAAATCGGTACTGGACATCCGAGCGGTAGTACCATTCCCATAAGCGGTAGTACCGCTTGAAGCGGTAGTACCGCTTGCCATAAGCGGTAGTACCGCGCTGCCTGCGCGCAGATTTTGGGCTTTGCAGCCCGTGTACCTCTTCGTTATTTTCTTAGAGTATAAATACCCGTCGGCTAGGGTTAGTTAGGGGGTTCAGAAGTTTTAGGTTTTAAACACTATCGTGTGTGTCTCTTGGTGAAGCATCCCTCCGGGGACGGCGATGCCGTTTATCGAATAAAGATTGCTGCGAGGGTTCTTGTGTTCATCAAGGATTATCGTGCTTTGGTTTTGAGGCGTGGTGATCTTCATCACGTTGCTGGCTGGATTCGTTCCTCTTCTTCAGGTTGCGTGGATTGCTCCCGTGATTAGAAGATTTACTTTCAGGTGGTTCTTGCGGTGAAAGATCGGGCCCAATATTCCGTATCATCCGTCAATGGTGGCTGCAGCACGTCGCTCTCCAATCACCACAACATGGTGAAATAGCCCATCTCCATCAAAGTTACCACGTTCTTCCTCCCAAAAGGTGGCACTGCAAGATTTGTTGCGGAGGAAGTCATATCTTCGAGACTCCAAATTATCCTCAGCACCTTTTGCCATGATTAGTGAACAACAAGTATGTATAGGGGGAAAACACTCAAATCACTCAAAACTGAAAGAAACAAGGTATCTTACCGTTCCAAAGTGAATTAGAATCGTTTACCAACTTGGATAGGCAGAACTTGCACGGATGTGAGGAAGCGAATACCGAGGGAAGAACTATCACACGACAAACCAGGGTATATAGTGGAGCTTGGTTGGGATACCTAACAACACCGAAGATAAAGCCTAGTGCTGATCGTGTGAGTCACACCCAAGGAAAACACAAACGGTGGAGAGAAACTTGGCAAAGCAACTCTCGCACGGTACGCAGCTCCACAACTGCGAAAGATAATAACAAGGAACTGCCCTCTATTCTTCTCTTTCTTTCTTTCTTTCTTCTTTTTTTTTTTTCAAATGTCACGTGAACAGTGCCGTGAACAGTAACGCGGATTTTTTTTTTAACTACTTGGAAACAAATCTGGAAATCTAAACTCCAATGGAAATAGATCGGATCACAAGGATAAACCCAACGACCAGCAACTAAAACCAATCTACGATGCAATCTAGGCTATGGCAAACTATGAAGAACCCTAATATTTTTGTGAGGCTTTTTCTGGATAGGAGGAAAAACAACACTAATCTAAGGGATTGATGGATGCTCACCGAGTAAACACTGGATATCTGATACCAAGATGATAAGGGGTGTCCCGATCTTCTCGTTGAGCTCGATGTAGGTGGATGATAACTTGTGGGACGCTGACGAATCTCTGGCTGTTCCCCCGTTGCCAATGCAACAGTTCTCAACCCTATTCGATATTCGCAACTTCACACACTTGCGCACGTAGCCGCCGACCACGAAGCGATTTGCAATCTACCAATTCCCAATGGAACAGCAGAAGACACTTGAATCTTGCAGTAGGATAAACACCAGATCACAACAAAGTGGTGAAGGTAGAATACTCCTGATCGAATCAAAGAGGAATATTGATTACAGAGGAATGCTTAAAGCAATTCAATCTGAAAAGAGGTTTAATCAAAACGTGGTCTCCTCTAACTAACCCTAAGGAAGGGTATTTATATCCTAAGATAGTTGAAAGGGGTACACGGGCCGTCAGCCCAAAAGCCTGCGCGCAGGCAGCACGGTAGTACCGCTTATAGCATGCGGTACTACCGCTTAAGTACCGCTCTAGTACCGGTTAGGTCGCTTGGATGCCAGAAATATTTTGCTAAGCGGTACTGAGTACGGTAGCACGGGGCGGTACTACCGCTTTAAGCGGTACTATCGCTGGTGTGGGCCGGTACTACCGCCCTGGAAACTGCAGGGTCCTCTCGTTGAGCTGCTGCACTGCCTCCTTGCTCTCCTCCTTGCTCCCTTGTCCTATGCCTTCCTCTCCAATGTACCTGTTGTTCTAGTAGTTTAGCACGAGCTCTTGTAATGGGTCCAATCCTGATTTCATCATTGGACATCTTCTTTGTAGCAACAGGTTGTTCATGAGGTAGAGATGGAGTCATAGTATAGATGTCCTCATCACCATGCACCCGGCTCGCCATTAATTCAATCCTAGTGATACAAAAAGTCCATGATTTAGGTAGTATAAAATTCTTCCAAATCAAAGTAACATGTTCAACTAGGAATGAATTCACCTTGTGATATTTGTCAACGAGGCTCAATATTTCTTTCCAGCTTAAGCAAGTAGAATCATCATATTTCGTGAATATATCCTCATCACTTGTAGAGCATCTTTATAGTCACCCAGTTACGTTGCGACGTTTGATACACACAAGGTATTCCTCCGGTGTCAGTGAGTTGCATGATCTCATGGTCATAGGAACAGATACTTGACATGCAGAAAACAATAGCAATAAACTGACACGATCATATGCTACGTTTATAGTTTGGGTCTTGTCCATCACATCATTCTCCTAATGATGTGATCCCGTTATCAAATGACATCTCATGTTCATGGCTAGGAAACCTTCACCATCTTTTGATCAACGAGCTAGTTAACTAGAGGCTTACTAGGGACACAGTGTTGTCTATGTACCCACACATGTATTTGAGTTTCCAATCAATACAATTATAGCATGGATAATAAACGATTATCATGAACAAGGAAATATAATAATAACCAATTTATTATTGCATCTAGGGCATATTTCCAACAGTAATTTATAATGGACTACTTGGAGCACCCCTACAGGGTTAAATCTTTCGGAGAGCCGTGCCCGCGGTTATGTGGCGACTTGGAAATTTATAACCTCCGGTTGTAGATAACTTGACACGAAATTCAATTAAAATACACCAACCGCGTGCGTAACCATGATCGTCTCTTTTCGAGGGAGTTCGGGAAGAGAACACGGTGGGGTTATGTTTGACTCGTAAGTAGGTGTTCAGGATCACTTCTTGATCATTACTAGTTTGCGCCCGATTATGCGTAGTTTACTCTTCTTATTCTTGTACTCGTAAGTTAGCCACCATACAATGCTTAGTGCTTGCTGCAACCTCACCACTTATCCATTCCATACCCATTAAGATTTGCTAGTCTTGATACCCATGGTAATGGGATTGCTGAGTCCTCGTGGCTCACAGATTACTACAACAACAGGTGTAGGTACAGGTAAAGCGGTGCTTTGACGTGAGAGCGATGCTTGTGCTATTTGGAGTTCTTCTTCTGCTTCTTCTTCTTCGTCGATCATAGGATGGGTTCCCGGTTGGCAGCCTGGGATTAGCAGGGTGGATGTCGTTCTACTTTTTCGTTTGATTTCATCCGTAGTCAGATCCTGCTCTTCTGTATGATGATTGCTATGTATTGATGTATTGATGTATTCGTGCTGTAGCTTGTGGCGAGTGTAAGCCTTTATCTGGTATTCTCATCTATTCAGTACATGGTATGTTGTAATGATATCCACCTTGCGAAGCGTCTTCGATATGCGCTTCTATCCTTAGTGGAAGTTCTGAGTTCCTTGAGGATAGGACCGCATATTGGGCGCTACAAGTTGGTATCAGAGCCTCTACTGACCGCAGGAGCCCCCTTGATTGATCGAACCGTTGACGAGTCTAGAAAAGAAAAACTATTTTGATTCTAGTTATATATCGGAGAGTAGGAATTCTTTTTACTCCTTATCCCCTTCATCGCTCTGGTGAGGAATTGTGACGTATGTGTTTTGATTCTACTATTCTTCTCACTCAACTTTTTTTTAGGATCACGCGGGTATTTTTGGAATCGTTACGATATCGGTGTGACAGAATTCTGTTCTTGGTGCCTCCTGACCGTATGGATTGGACCCGGGGAGTTGAGCTCCAAGGGGTTCTTGTCACATTCGCTATCGTTTCAGTTCCTGAATACCAGAGGACGCCGACATCGAAAGACTCTTCTATCTTGTTTGTGGTGAGATAACCTTGACGTCACCCAGTACTAGGGAGATAGTTCGGGAGTATTGCCACGGCTGGCATAGTGGATGTTTTTTTCGAAGGTCTGAGGTAGACGAGTTTGCGAAGTTTCTCGGTTGTGTGTTAAGGGTTGCGGATGCAGTTGCAGCTGATTAGGTTGTTGTTTGCTAACTAGCTTCCTGGACCCGCAACCTGATCACATAACCAAGAAGTTTCGAGAGTTCTTAGGTGGGAATTCAAGTAGTTACCTAGGATATCTTTCCGATAGATGCATGATATGAGATTGGGGTTCGACGTCTAGTGGTCCGCCTGCTCACGGTCGTTTTTACAGCGGTGCTCGTTGCGTCTTAAAGAATCCTTGTAGCTTCGCTATGATTCGGGGACGCTTCATAGTCTCGTACACTACCTTGTACGGATGGCCACTGTAAGATCGAGCCCGTGTGGGCCCCACCACAAAAATTTTTGACGAAATCTCTATCATATGTTTGTTCCGGCTTATTCTGCAAGCCACATCCTTTATTTTGTTATGGAGTGTGGTATTCGAGTTGCTTCGTTGTCAAGTGTTGATTCCATATCTTTCCTAAGAGGTGTTCTCATATTTCAATGGGAGCGCTAATCCTTGTTGATCATCGAGATTATCATGTAAATTCTTTTTCAACTGACGTGCTTCTCCTCGAGTTAATTCGACCCTTTCAACATTTGCAAGATCAATTCTCAGTTTTCTCAACGGTGTTCGTTTCACCCATCCGACGTTGTCTTTATTTTTTTTCCCACCCTCCCACCCTTTTTCTTCACAGAGCCAGAGACCTCAATCAAGTATCCATTTTGTTCATGAGAAGTCTCTTCATTCTTTTCCTTCAATGTTCTTAGCCGGTGATTTCTCGTGAAGATGCTCAGGAGTTACAAGTTCGTTATTCTTCGTTCTCATTTTCTTCTCCGGTGGACTAAATTCAAGTTTCGGTGTAGATCATACCCCCTTTCTTCGATTCTAATGCCTTTTCGTGTTAGAAATTCTTATCCAAGCTTCTCTTTTTTATTTCACCTCTCTGTTCATATCTGGAGTGTTGAAGATATCTCAGAAGACTCGTATTTTCATTCAAGATCCGTTCGAGCTATTTCGGGGTTCTTACCTCATTCAAGCCATTTAAATCAACCGGCGCAATATCTCTTTCAAGCAATCATTTCCAACGGTGTTTCTTTTGAGTGGGCCCATAACCCACAGGTCTTTTCCCAGGATCTTACCTAACTCTTCTAATTCTTCGGAGTTATTCTCAAATTCTTTCAAGTGTGATGTAAGAATGAATTTTCATCAGTCAATTGTCTACTTCGAGATTTCCTTCAAATCATTTCATTTTGATCCCAATCTTACTCTTTTCATTGTTTCGGAGTGTCTCAATAATTTTGGTGGTGTTCCTCGTCATCTTCTCAGCGTTGAAGACCGGAGAAGAGATTCTCTTAAATCTTGTCCGTTCTCTTGAAGATTCGTGGTGCAAGCTTGTTGCAATCCTCTCAATTGTTTTCATTCATGAGAAATTTTTATCATACCCATCCGGAGTATTTCAGGAGTTGTTTTCGTTTTGATTCTTCGGAGGCCATCATTTCAGAAGAATTTGTTCATTCTTAACATTCATCTCTCGTTATCAATTTCTTCCGGTGCATCGTTCAAGTATTCTCTAATAAGCTCGTGATCTCTTCATTCTCTTGTATCTAAATTCTCTCAAGTATCTTCGTTCGTTTTCTAATTCTTCCCGGTGATTTCATTCTTTTCTTCGTTCGTTTTCAACTCTTACGGTGGTTCGTTCAAGAGATATCTTCGTTGGATATCATATCAATTCATTCGTTGTAACACCCCGATTTTTGGCCCTTTCTTTTTCTTTTGGTTTTATTTGGTTTTTGCTCTGCTTTTCTTTTTGGAGCAGTTCTTTGGACTTGAAACCTGGGAGACCATCATTTCCTCCCCTTCCAAGTAGTGTTTCATCCTTGCATCTTTTCCAAGATCATGATTTTTTCCATTTAAGCCCAACTCCAAAATTCTTTCTTAGGGAATCTTCCTTTCCTTATTAAAGGAATAACCCTATTTGACCCAGGTTGTGAAGCAACCTATATTTTTGTCTTCCACAAAATTCCCAACTAATTCTCATAAATCATTTGGATTATATCTTCTCCAAATGTGCCAAGACATTTCCTTGCCTAGTTCAAAAATAATTCAGGAATATTCATTTTCAATTCTGTCCTGAGTAGCACTTTTGTGAAGGAAGTGCTATTTATCTTTTCTTGATTGCCCTCAAAATTTTTGTGCATCCTCTCATGCACAAATCATGGTCTTATGCCAAAATTAAGCTTTATTTGCCTAGCCAAACTCCCTGAGCAAAATTCCAAAGTTTCTGTCCAGTGGAAACATTTGTGAAGGAAGTGCTAGCTAGGAATATTCAAATGAGCTGAAATTTTGCAAGATCATTGATATGCTCAGACCATTGCTCTCCACCAAATTTCCCCTCTATCCAATCATCTATGTGAGCTCAACATCAAATCTTTGTTTCTGGTGATATTTTCAGTTTGTGAAGCAACTACAATTTAGGTTGCTTCATAGTTTCTGAAAATTTACCTCAGCCTTCTTACCCTTATAAAACATCACTCCACCAAATTTGAGCTCATTTCATCAAGCCAATAATTCCCAGTAATTTTTCTAAGTTTCTGGCCAGGGGAGTCCTTTGTGAAGAAAGTACCATCTTGGCTTGGCCAAGTGGTGTGAAATTTTTACAGTAGCCTCTTATATCCAAATCATAGTCCTATGCCAATTTTCAGCCCAAACCAATACCCCATGTGAGTGCTACTTCCTGATCAAGTTTCTGGACAAGAAATGCAGTTGCAAAGCATCCACCCTCAAACCTTGTCCATTTAGCCTGAAACTTTGCAATCCTGTAGTCCTTCTAACCCCAAATCCTTGTGACAAACTCTTTTACCATTCTACCTCATGATTTGACCTCAGAACTTTGCAAAAGTTTGCTGCTGCAAACTTTGGGCGATGTGCCTGATCACCCCAAAAGCTCTTTTGTTGATCTATCACCACAAAGTGTCTACACTATGGATGGACTTGTCACTGGACAGGCTTGTCTGGGCTTAGTCGTCGCGCTCGCGCCCGTGCATGCCGTGACTGCGCCACTGGCATGGCCGGCGCGCGTGCGCTGGCTGCAGTGCGCGTGCTCTGCGCCTCGGCCCCGCCCGGCCACCGTCCAAACCTCCTCTGTTTGCCACCTAGCTCCGCCGCAGCCCTTCCCCAGTTCCTCCTCGCCGCCCTGGTCCGTTCTCCCCTGCTAGGAGCTCGCCGGAACAAGCCAAACGCCCGGGCACACGTGAGAACAGTGGCCGCGCGTGCCTGACTGCCCCGACCACGCGTGCCCTGCTCCTCCTGCCTCCCCGCGTGTTGGCCCGCTCTTCAGCCTCTCCCTCTCCACCGTCCCTAGTCCCTGTTGCAGCCGCTGGTGCTTGTCGCCTCGCCGGGGTTTGTTCTTCTGGCCGCGGCGGCAACCGGCCCGCGCTCGCCCTCCCCCCTCCTATTTAAGGAGCCCCGAGCTCGCCTCTCCTCCTCAGCCATCACCTCCCTCTCCCAATCACCCCCCCCCGAGCAAAGAACTCGAGCCGAGGCCTCCTTCTTCCTCCTCTCCGGCCACGGCTCCGCCATTTGGCCCCCTCCTCCTCGAGCTCGCTCCAGTGCTTCTCCGACCAAACCAAGCACATCAGGGAGCTCCCCTCCTTTCCCTGGTCCTACCCAGCCCCTCTCCCTAGCCTATCCTCGCCGGAGTCGCCTAGCTCGCCGACGCCCGTGGCTCTGCTCCGCCGGAGACGAAGGGCGCGTCTCCATCCGGCCACCATTCACGGAGCTGCGGGTACGGGCAGGTGCGCCATTGTGCGCTCGATCCATCTCCGCCGTCTCCCAGCACCGCTGTGGCCTTCTCGCTGCCGTTTCATCGCCGGTGAGCCCGCCGTCTCTGCCTCTCTCTTTCTCTCTTTAAATCTGACCGAAGGGGCCCGCTGGTCAGTGACTTCGGCGCCCTCCGAAACGTTTTGTAAGTGAAAGCGTATTCCTAAAATACGCCTTCGACGTCATCCCTTCTGTGATTTTCTGGAATTTCCAGAAATTCAATTTTAAATCCAGTTTGACCTCAACTTTGACCATGAATAACTCCTAAACTACAAGTCCAAATGAACTGAATCTTTTTGCATTATTTTTCTTTTGTTCTCCTCCATTTTCTAGTAGAATTTGGTATTTTTATCTTTTGTCTAAAATTTCTGGACAGGAGTATTTGCTTTATGGTATATTCTTAAATGCTTGCAAAATATTTTCAGAGTGTTTGTGGTGAGTTGGTGAAGACCAGGAGCTCTTCCCCTCTCTTTTGGAGCCAGGCAAGCCACACCCTCCATTTGCATGATTGCAATGCAATGCCATGGTTAATTTGAATTAAATCTGCTTAATATTGCATTATTTAGGAATGATTTATTCTTGGCTTTATGATTGGATATATGTGAGTTTGTTACTGCCATGATGATGCTTGGATTTCTAGGACTAATGTTTTGTAGATTATGGATGACATGTTACTTCGGAAGTATTGATAATAGTCATACTTTATTCGCGGTCATATTGAATATTGGTGAAATTCATGCTAATGATATGGATATTTTATGCTTGGGATTTTGAATGGATATTGCCATGATTTGCATCATAGGTTGATATGTAACATTGGAGTAACAGTTCTATCGCATACTTACCTTGGGGATAAATTCTGTCATTCCGTTGGTCAGGTGCCACCGAATCAAGCTCACCAGTGCAGCCACACTTGCCTGGATGGGGAGGCCCTAATTCGGTCTATTGTCATGCCTCTCGCCGGTGCCTCCAACTAGGGAAGGTTATGTGCTCGCGCTGCCCTGGCCCGGTGGGTGGTCATAACCTTGTGTGCCCAAGTTGTGTTGTACCCGGGGGTCCCCGTGTGGGACAAAATTGTTGTGTTGGCCACGACGGTGGCAGCCACATAGGTGGCGGATGTCACGAGGTGACATCAGGGGCCACCCAGGACATAGCCCAAAGGGGAGTTTGTTGGGAGTGGCCGGGAGAGTGTCATGCAATAGACTGGTTTTGTCGGAACGTCGTTGGTCCACCCGAATGGGAGCACGAGGCCATGAGTTCCGTGGTGTGGGTACAGTGTACTAACCTCTGGAGAGTGTATAAACTATCGATAGCCGCATCCTCGGTCATGGACACAGTTCGTTGTAGGTCACACCGTTCGATCAACACTCACAATGACGGAATGACTTATATTATGATTTATAGTTGTATGTGAGCAAGTAACAGTTTGGCAGGATACCGATGAGGTTGTGGTGATGATCTTGAGACTGATCATCGGATCGTGATCATGCGGTGATCACAAAGATGTATTGATCACGAGATGATCAAGATGATATGTTGCTTGGTCGGATAGCCAAGAATGTGGTGGTCCATGTGACCCAAGATAATGGTTTCACAGTGATTTTAGTCTTACCATATTACTTTGTATAATTTTACTTCCACCTCTTAGTAGTTAGTTATAAGTTAACTGGTAAATGCTATGTTGTTGTTTTGCCTTGATGCTTTTGGTTGTTGTGAGCTTGCGAGTACATTCAAAGTACTCACCTGGCTTATCATGCCAGTTGGCAGGTGATGCTGTGATTGATTGCTTGTCGTGGATTCCGTTCGTGCGAGCTAGGCCGTGTCCCAGCCAGAGTCCCTGCGGAGTGGAGTTCACCACCGTCGTCGTCGTTTCGCTGCTACGAGTTGGTCCGCTGCTAGCATAGAGCTACCTTAGCAGGCGTAGTGTCGCTGTGCTATGTAACCTTTGTAATAGCAAACCTTTGTACCTTTATCTCCTGTAATAAAAGTTGATTTGTTCTATGCCAAGCAGTGCCGTATTCCAGAAGACATTTCTGGGCTGGAATACGGGGCGTTCCGGTCCCTCTGAGCCGGGGTGCTACATTCGTTCTTTTAAAATTCCTACCGGTGGTTCGTCGAAGACTTTCCCAAGTTTACGCTATATCTCTCTTCAATCTTTTCAAGAAGAATAAGTGGCATGCCAAATCCGTTGCTTGTCATCAATTTAAGTTGATGAAGGGTATGCATGACATAATTCTTATTCTTATTTCATCGAGGTGATTTAATTCCTTCTTCCGGAGTTCGTTCATGATATCAATTTCTTGGTTCTAAGTGCTTCATCTTTTCTTCCGGAGTTTCAAACTCTCTCAATTATCTCGTCGTGAACCTCCATCTAAATCATCACAAGGCTTCATCTTGTTCTTTGCAACCTTCCTTTTGTTTTGATCATCCTGTTATCCATCCGGAGTTCCTCGAGAGTTTTTTCATGGTGGTTCATCAAGGATTTAATTCATTCTCGAAGTGTTTCGGGAAGATTCTTGTTGGAGCTCAAGTATTCTTCGTCTTGCATTTCAAAGTGCAAGTCCTTTCTACCTTGTCTTTTGAGGGGGTGTTATGTCTTTCTTGACAATGTCCCTTCGTGTTTCATAATCCACGAGTTGTCAGGAACAAGATATTTAAAACCCATCTTTTTCCTCTACATTCAGGAATGAGTTATCTTGGGTTTTCACCTAAAGCCTTCCCTAAGGAATGTTGCTATTGTGGTGCTTATCAATGATCCAAGCTTCTCCTTCTCTTCTCGGTGAAAGAGGTTTTCATCTCTTCGAGATATCAAGCAACCAGTTGTTTTTGTTAGTGGCCGGTTGTCACCTCATAATTTTGAGATGTTTTCCACAAGGCCATTTGAAGCAAATCTTTTGCTTGTTGATTCTTTCAATAACTACGTTCAACCCTTCTTCGTAAGGATGCTTGCAAATTCATTTGTGGTAGAAGATGTTGCTTCCTTCTCCATTTCTTTTCATTTGTTCCGGAGGCATCGCGTTGTTCCTCTCTTCGAAGGATCATCTCATTTCGACTAGGTCATGCTCTATCCCTTTCCTCTCTTTTCAACCGGAGTGCTATCCAAAATCTTTCTCTTCCTTTGTTTCATGACTGTGCAACCTTCAAGGTTCTCGTTGTGTACTTTGTTCCTCTTTTCTGACGGAGTGTTTTTAACCTCGTTCATCTCTGTTCTGTCTTTTCTTTCAAGTTTTTCAACCTTCCAAGGTTCTTTGGTTTCGCTCGTGTCGGCCCAGTGGGAACCAGGGTACCACGGCCCGTCTGCCTCTGGCCCAGAAGACGATGCTTGGGCTGGCCCATAAGAGTGACCCTGCCTCAGCCGCTCCGAAGGGAGCCTCCTCACGAGGGGCGAGCCTCGCGAGGCCCCTCACCACAAGACCAGACCCTGCCGGGGCCACCAAGTGCCAGGTTGCCTCGCGAGGCTCCCCTCGCGAGGCCTCCTCATGAAGCAGATTGTATGGCGCCAGCCGCGGGGCTCCGCACCCAGCACATGGGTGACGACCCGCTGTCAGGATAAGGACAGCGGGGCATGACCGAGCCCAGCTTCCATTCTGGTGATAAGGGAGCGGTGGCATCTGCCTCCCCCAAAGCAAGTCCCAAAGGTTTTCCTCTTTGGTGATAGAAGATCAGGACGGATCAGCGCGCCAGGACGGAGGTCATCGCCAAGCCCACCAGCGTGTCACGAGGACTACTTTATCAGGCGGAGACCGCCTTTAGTCAGGATAGACCTGTGCGCCTGTCCCCCTTTGAATTGCCGCCCTATGGCCACCCTTTCCTGCTCATATTTTCAGGGAAGAGGACCAAGGCACTACAAAAGGGACGGGGCCACTTCCATGTAAGGGGATGGACCCATTCTCCCCCACACCTCATGTATCTTGAGCACAAGCTCTCCACCACAGAGCAATCCAACACAGGCAGGAGTAGGGTATTACACCGCACGGTGGCCCGAACCTGGGTAGCTCGCGCGTCCCTTCGTGTCCGGTGAGAGCCAGCGAGCCCGTCGTGTCCCCGCCGTAGTTGCCGTCGCGTCGTAGGTTGCCAAGCTAAGTCCCCCAGAGTTCGAATCCTAAGTTCTTGGAGAAGTTTCTTGGAGTCATTTGGCGCGCCAGGTAGGGGGGCTTGCCGTCCTCGCGCCTTCGACCTCGACGTCAGCATCGACATGGACGACGCCGCCGCGCGTCGAGCCGCCGCCAGGGTCCACGCGGCACCCGCCGCCCGAGGTGCCCGGCGCCGCCACCGAGCCCGTTGGGGGGCGGGTGTTCTCCTCCATCCGCCCGTCGGCGAGTGAGCAGGGGCGTGGCCTCTCCTCCACCGTGTCCTCGCCCACAGGTCACGGCCCGCCCGCTCTGCACGTCGCGCTTCTTATGGCGCAGGGGCTGCTGCGCTGTCGCCCCGCCAAGGACGGTCGCGACACCTGGCTCGAGCGCATCACCGAGCTCGTCTCCGCCGCCAGCGGCACCCCCTCGCTCCTCGCCCGCTCCTCCGCGGCACATTGAGCAACCTGAGTGCGCCGCCACACGTCTCCCTCCTCCTCCAGGCCACGGCGTGGTCGGGCGGCGCCGCGCGGCGCGCGCCACGGAGTTGCCCCGTAGCTCGTCCGTGCTGAGCGGCGTCGGCGGCTGCCACCCAGCCGAGGGCATTGTCCCCAGCGAGGGCTCCCAGGGGCCCCGAGGGGTGGCCTGCATCCTGGGAGGGGCCCAGGCCCCTCCGTCCAGCCACCACCTCAAGCTCTTCTCGCGCGAAGTGAGCGCGGCCCTTCCGGCGCCCGAGTCTGCCGGCCGCCTCAAGTGGTCCGAGTTCCCCGTCTCCTTCGACGCCAGCGATCACCCAAGTCCACTAGGGCTGTGGGGGCTGTCCCTCTGCTGTGTACTCCTACTATTGGCGGCATGGCCGTCACCAAGACGCTCATCGATGGCGGCGCTGGCTTCAACGTGCTCTCTGTGGAGGCTTTCGAGACGCTCCAGGTGTCATGTGGGCGCCTGGCGCCCACTAGGCCCTTCTAAGGCGTCACTGGCGGCTCCACTGCCCCCCAGGGGCAGGTGCGCCTTCCCGTCACCTTTGGCACCCGCAAGAACTACCGTACGGAGCTCATCGTCTTCGATGTGGCTCGCATCGGCCTGCCCTACAACGCCATCTTGGGCTACCCGGCGCTCTCCAAGTTCATGGCTGCGACGCACCACGCTTATGGCCTCGTCAAGATGCCCGGCAGCAACGGCACCCTCACCGTCTGTTGCGATGAAAAGGACGCGGTGCGCACCCTCGCGCGCGCCTACATGGCGGCCGCCGCCGCATCCCAGGCCGGGGAGGACACCCCTGAGCTTGCCGAGCAGGCGCCCGCGAAGAAGAAGCTGTTGTTCTTCCAGGAGCGGGCCGAGACCAAGAAGGTGCCGCTGGATGGAAGCGGCATGGGCCCTTTCCTCACCATCGGCAGCGGCCTTCCCCCCGAGCAGGAGGGCGCCCTCGTCGACTTCCACCGGGCGAATGCTGATATGTTTGCTTGGATAGCCTCAGACATGCCCGGCGTGCCAAGGGAGGTGATCGAGCACCACTTGGCGGTGTGCCCCAACGCGCGTCCCGTCAAGCAAAAGGTACGACACCAGGCGCCCGAGAAGCAGGACTTCGTCATTGGGGAGGTCGAGAAACTCCAAGACGCCGGAATCATCCGCGAATTGCTCCACCCGGAGTGGATCGCCAACCCTGTTGTCATCGCCAAGCCACACGACAGCAAGCGCATGTGCGTCGACTTCACCAACCTCAACAAGGCCTGCCCCAAGGACCACTTCCCGCTGCCTAGGATCGACCAGATAGTAGACTCCACCACCGGGTGCGATCTGCTCTGCTTCCTGGACGCCTTCTCAGGCTATCATCAGATCAAGATGGCAAAGGAGGATGAGGAGAAAACCGCCTTCATCACCCCCTGCGGGGTGTTCTGCTATGTGTGCATGCCCTTTGTCCTGAAGAGTGCGGGGGCTACCTTCCACAGGCTGATGCGCATCTGCCTAGGGTGTCAGATGGGGAGAAATGTAGAGGCATACGTCGACGACATCATCATCAAAACGCGCGAGGCGCGCACCCTCATCGAGGACCTGAGAGAAACCTTCGCCAACCTGCGCAAGGTCAACCTCAAGCTCAACCCCGCCAAGTGTGTCTTCAGTATCCCTTCTGGCAAGCTCCTGGGTTTCCTGGTCTCCCATCGCGGCATCGAGGCCAACCCTAAGAAGATTAAGGCTATCGAGGAGATGCGACCACCCCGCAACCTCAAGGAGATGCAGCGCCTGGCGGTATGCATGGCCTCGCTCGGTCGCTCCATATCCAAGTTCAGCGAGCGGGCTCTGCCTTTCTTCAAGCTCATGAAGAGGTCTGGCCCCTTCAAGTGGACCCCCGAGGCCGATGCTGCCTTCGAGGATCTCAAAAGGTACCTCACGAGCCCTCCCATCATGGTCGCCCCGCGCCCACGCGAGCGCCTGCTGTTATACTTGGCGGCCACTCCCAAACGGCCAGCGCGGCCCTTGTGGCAGAGCGGGAGGAGCGAGTCTACGTCAAGAAGAAGCCTGCCGAGCCTGCGCCTGCGGATGCCGCCCCCGCGGGGACATCGCTGGAGCCCCTCAAGGCCCTGCCGGCGCCTGCCTAGGGCCCCCCTCCGGAGGCCCCGCGCCCCCTCAGGAGGCCTCTGGAGCTCAGCCTCTGGAGACCCCCGTGGCGCTGCCTCCGGAGGCCTCCGCAGCGCAGCAGCCTGAGCCCCTCGGCGAGCACGACTTGGATACCACGGTCAAGCGCCTCGTTGAGCACCCCGTCTACTTCATCAGTACGGTGCTGCGAGACACGCGTGAACGGTACCCCATGCAGCAGAAACTCCTCCTGGCGCTCCTCATGGCCTCCAGAAAGCTGCGCCACTACTTCTAGGGTCACCCAGTCAGAGTGATCTCCTCCTACCCACTGGAGCAAGTCCTGCGGAGCCCAAACGCCACCGGCCGCGTCGCCGAATGGAACATCGAGCTGCAGCCTTTCGAGCTGGAGTTCCTCACCACCAGGACCATCAAGGGCGCGGCCTTGGTGGACTTCGTGGTGGAGTGGACGGACACACATCAGGGCGAGCCCCAGGAGGAGTCGTCCTTGCCTGAGGAGGCTACCTCCGGAGGCTGGAGCATGCACTTCGACGGGGCCTTCGCGCGCCAGGGCGCGGTGGCTAGGGTGGTTCTCACTACACCCACAGGCGACAAGCTTTACTATGCAGTGCAGCTCTACTTCGGGCGCACCGACAAGGTCTCCAACAACATCGCTGAGTACGAGGGACTCATCGCCGGGCTCAAGGCCGCCATCGCACTTGGAGTCAGGCGCATCATCATCAAGGGTGACTCGCAGCTCCTCGTTAACTTCTCCAACAATAAGTACAAGCCGAAGGACGAGCACATGGCGGCCTACCTGGAGGAGGTGCGCAAGCTCGAGAAGCGCTTCATGGGCATGGAGCTACAGCACATCCCTCGCGGCGACAACAGCGAGGCGGACGAAATCGCCAAGCGCGCTTCTTGCCGCGAGCCCCAGAGCCCCGGTGTCTTCGAGGGGCGGCTCCTGAAACTTTCAGCGGCGCCTCCGATCACCAGCATCACGGCGCCTCATGAGGAGCTCCCTCCCGCACCACCCATGGGCGCACCAGACTGCAGACCATCTTCTGGCGCTCGCCTGCTGCTGGCGCTCGAGCCACAACCCGAAAGCTGGATCACGAAGATCAAGGCCTACCTGACGTGCGGCGCCCTCCCGGAGATCGACACAGAAGCAGAGCGTGTGGTCCGCCAGGCTGCGCTCTACCACTTGCAGGAGGGTGACCTGTACCGCCACCGCCCAAACGGAGTCGCGTTGCGATGCATCTCCAAGGAGCAAGGCCGCGAGCTGCTTGCCGACATCCATGGAGGCGACTGCAGCCACCACTCGACCTCGCGCACTCTCGCAGGTAAGGCATTCCTTAGTGGTTTCTACTGGCCCACAGCGCTCGAGGATGCCGCGGAGCTGGTCCAGGCATGCGAGGCCTGCCAGTTCCATGCCAAGCAGATCCTCCAGCCGGCGCAAGGGCTCCAGACCATCCCTCTCTCATGGCCCTTCGCGGTTTGGGGGCTGGATATCCTCGGGCCCTTCCCTCGCGCGGCTGGCGGCTACTGCTACCTCTACGTCGCCATCGACAAGTTCACCAAGTGGGTGGAGGTGGAGCCTGTCCGGACCATTCCGGCAGGGTCAGCGGTCAAGTTCATCAAGGGCCTGGTGTGCCGCTTTGGCGTCCCCGGCCGCATCATCACGGACAACGGCACGCAGTTCACCAGCGGCCAATTCAAGACCTACTGCGCCAGCATCGTCACGCAGATCTGCTTCGCCTCCGTGGCACACCCTCGAAGCAACGGCCAGGCCGAGCATGCCAATGCCGAGGTCCTCAAGGGCCTCAAGAGCAGGAGCTTCAAGAAGCAGCTCGCGGCCTGCGGCAAGGGCTGGCTGGATGAGCTCCCGTCAGTGCTGTGGTCCATCCGCACCACGGCGACCAAGCCCACTGGCGAGACGCCTTTCTTCCTCGTTTACAGGGCAGAGGCGGTGCTCCCAGCCGAGGTGAAGCACCGGTCCCCGCGGGTCTTGGCCTTCGACGAATCTCGTCAGGACGGCCTGCAGGAGGATGACCTGCTTTTCCTCGAGGGAGCGTGCCGCCAAGCCGCCCTTCGCGCAGCAAGGTACCAGCAGGCGTTGCGTCGCTATCACAGCCGCAACATACGCCCCCGCACCCTCAAGGCGGGCGACCTTGTCTTGCGCCGGATCCTCTCCAGAGAGGGACTCCACAAGCTCTCACCCATGTGGGAGGGCCCTTTCAGGGTCACACACATCTCCCGGCCCGACGCGGCACGGCTCGAAACGGAGGAGGGTGTTACGGTACCAAACACATGGAACATCCAACATCTTCGCAAGTTCTATCCGTGACCCCACGGATACGAACGACATGGAGTTGTACACTCTCCGGAGCTTCCTCTACCGGCGCTACCTTCGGCACGCGGGAGCTCCCTCCAACTCTCGTGGAAGCCCCATGCTCCGCGCTGGCGGCCTACTTACTTGAGGGGCCTACGGCCGTCACATCCTCAAAGCTGACCCGTGTCGAACACGGCAGCGCGTATCTTTTCTGTTGTGTAGTGAATCTATTTCATGCATCAGTAAAGCCTACTTCCTAATAGCAACCAGTGTCCTTGCAGCTGAGTTTGCCTCGGGAGGCACGCTCGCGATCTCCCCCCGTGTGTCTCACGCGAGCGGGGGCTGGGCACGGTGCCTGTGCTCGGGTCAATTCCAGTCGCGCTGCAAAACCCAAGTGACTGAGCTCTGGCTCGCGGGCCGGCTCCCGTGCACGTCACCTCACCAGGTCCTTGGTGCTCTTGCCTCCTCGCGTAACACCGACAGGCGGCCTCGCGAGCGCGCCTGGCTACATTACTTGCAAAAACTTGGCAATTTCCCTGGTGCAGGGTCTCAAGAGCCTCAGGAGCCCCCCCTCGGGAGGCCTCGCGGTTGGTGACCCGCGGACGGAAGGCTTCGTGAGGGACCGCGCCTTGCGTGCTGCGCCTCACGAAGGACTCGCCCCAAGCCGAGCGTCACCAAAAGAGCTAAGTCTAAGCGCCCCTCGGGTCTTTTCCCTCTCGTTTCTCTCTCGTGGCGTCCTGATTTCCTTGGCACAAGCCGCCTGCGCATCAAGGGGGGGACCCTGAGCATCGCGTCTCAAGGACTCCTACCAGCCCTAAGAGCCCTACACCCTCTGGCCTCACCAAGCGCACGCTCTGGGCGTACCAGCGACGATGTAGCCCGCCTCAAGGGCTGGGTCCCAGCGACACAGGGCACGAAGGCAATGTAAAGGGGAGATAAGGGCCTCGGGAGGAAAATGAAAACACATTAGGCATCGAGTACTTAACAACAAAAGTGCTGCGCAAATGTCTCACACCCTAGGGGGCTACATCAATCTAGTGCAGAAAGAAAAAAAAAGCTTAGGCCCCAAGGCTCCAGCACGGACGTCACGCGTGCCTAGTCGGAGTCTTCATCCTCGCTCTTGACGCGGGGAGAGCTGTCGTCGCTTTCGCCCCCGCTGGACGAGGCGGCGCCGTTGTCGCTGTCGTCCTCGCTGGAGGAGCCGCTGTAGCTGTCCTCGCTCTCCGCGCAGCACTCCAGGTGATTGTCGGACATCCCGAAGATCTTCACGAAGAGCGTGGTGGCCCCGTCGTACTTGAACTAGAGAACGTGGCCCCGCTTCAGGCCGCGGGCGAGGGCGAACGACTTCCACCCCTGCTTTAGGAACATGAAGCCCGAGGGGGTGAACTCCGTCGCCACCCAGGAGGGGCCGTTGCAGCAGCCATCGGCCTGCACCCACAACCCCAAGGGCACGCGATCCGCCATCGCTTCCGCGAAGGAGTTCGGAAGCCGGAGCCAGGTGCAGGGCCGGCGGTGCATGTTCACTATGAATTCATGGGCCGCCTCCGCCGAGTGGCTTCCTGCCTGGGGAGGTAGGGCGGCCGCCCCGCCGCGGCCGCTTCCGCCCCGCACGCCGCGCCCTCCGCGTCCACGGGCGGCGCCCCTGCCTCATCCACTGGGACCGGCACCGGCGGCCGCCGAAGAACGCCCACGCCCCCGGGGCGGAACCCTGGATGCGGCGGCAGAAGCGCGGGCGCGACCTCTTCCCCTAGCCATCGTTGCGGTGGCTCTAGCGAGACAAGGAAGGAAGGATTGGAAGAGGAGGAAGATGGGTGGAGGGCATTGGCTCTTCGCTCTCCCCTCTTTACGCTCAGCGCGGGGATCTCCTCGTCGCCCCGCCTTCTTCGGCGTTGGGAATCGAAGCAGCAGCAGCAGAAGGCGATGGCGGTATTGCGCCGCGCGCGAGCATTCTTTATGTCAGCACGTCGTGGGGAGTGGGGGTGACCCGCCCCATAAAAACCGCCACGCGTCACCTCTGGGCCAGGCAGCTCAATGGGCCCCATGTCGTTTCGCCCCTAACGGGCAAGGCATGCGTGCCGCGGGCCCGGGTACTACTGTCGGCCCTGTGGGAACCAGGGTACCACGGCCCGTCTGCCTCTGGCCCAGAGGACGACGCTTGGGCCGGCCCATAAGAGTGACCCTGCCTCGGTCGCTCCGGAGGGAGCCACCTCGCGAGGGGCGAGCCTTGCGAGGCCCCTCGCCGCCAGGCCAGACCCTGCCGGGGCCACCAAGCACCGGGTTGCCTCGCGAGGCTCCCCTCGCGAGGCCTCCTCATGAAGCAGATCGTACGGCGCCAGCCGCGGGGCTCCACGCCCAGCACATGGGTGACGACCCGCTGTCAGGATAAGGACAGCGGGGCGTGACCGAGCCCAGCTTCCATTCTGGTGATAAGGGAGCGGTGGCATCTGTCCCCCCCCCCCACAAAGCAAGTCCCAAAGGTTTTCCTCTTTGGTGATAGAAGATCAGGACGGATCAGCGCGCCAGGACGGAGGTCATCGCCAAGCCCACCAGCGCGTCACGAGGACTACTTTATCAGGCGGAGACCACCTTTAGTCAGGATAGACCTGCGCGCCTATCCCTCTTTGAATTGCCGCCCTGTGGCCACCCTTTCCCACTCATATTTTTGGGGAAGAGGACCAAGGCACTACAAAAGGGACGGGGCCTCTTCCCTGTAAGGGGATGGACCCATTCTCCCCCACACCTCTTGTATCTTGAGCACAAGCTCTCGACCACAGAGCAATCCAACACAGGCAGGAGTAGGGTATTACACCGCACGGTGGCCCGAACCTGGGTAGCTCACGCGTCCCCTTTGTGTCCGGTGAGAGCCGGTGAGCCCGTCGTGTCCCCGCCATAGTTGCCATCGTGTCGTAGGTTGCCAAGCAAAGTCCCCCAGAGTTCGAATCCTAAGTCCTTGGAGAAGTTTCTTGGACGCAGATCCTAGACTCCATCAGCTCCTTCGTCATAGAAGCAACTTAGTATTACCTCTTTCTCTTCCTCTTCCGTTTTCATCCCTAGATCTCAGGGCGAGATCTCTTGTAAGTGGGGGAAAGTTGTGACAGCCCAAAACCGAGACCTCCATTAGTTTGTGTTATGTTCATGCTTGCATGCTATGATGTGTGTTTTATTTTGTTTTGCATCATGCATCATGTGCATCTTGATTATATTGCATTGTGTAATCCTTGTTGTTTGCATCTTGTTTGTGTGCTCTCCATCTTCCCCTCCTCCTCCATGGGTGTTTGCATCTTCATCATTTCATCAAGACCTTTCTCCAAGTGCAAAACCATTTCACTTCTTCCTTTCTTTCAAATTTGGCATTTATTGCAAGTGGCATTTTTCCTGTCTTAGAAAAATGTCCACTGTTTTCCTGGACCATCTAAACCATGTCAAATGCCTCTCCACCAAATTTCAGCACTTTTGAAAATGTTTTGGCCAGATTGAAAAATGGCTCAAGTTTGAATTAAATCCAAACTTGATTTATTTTTCTGTCTTTAAATATTGCCAGGGCATTTTATTGAAATTGTGCATATTTCAAGCACCCCAGATATATTCTTACTTCATCCACCTTCCTTCTCAATATCTCTATGCATTTCCTTCTTTTTCCTGTTTGAGGGAAATTGAGAAAAGAAAGAATAGAGGAGAGAGAGAGCAGCAGCAGCAGCTCAGCGCAGCCCACAGTGCCACAGCCCACCTCAATAACCTGCCAGCTCAGCCCGCAGCCCAGCCTAGCCTTCCCCCTGGTAATTTCCCTCCAGTGCAACCATTCGGCCCCATGTGTCATCCTCCCTCCTTCCTCCTTTCTTCCACCTTGGCACTTTTCTCCTCTCACAGTAAAACCGCGCCATGGCCACCGAGGCGCCCCCGTGGACGCGTCGAGCTCCCGTCCACCTCCTATAAGACCCACGCTTAGCGTCCGTGCCCCCTAGGGTTCCCCTCTTGCCGCCGCCACCCTTTTTCCTTCCCTCTGTTTCCCCTTCTTCCTCAAGAAACAGAGGAGCAGAGAACCACCGAGCGCGCTCCGCCGCGTTTGCAAGGTCACCTCCTTCTTCCAACACTGCAAACACGTCCCGTAGCTTCACATGTCCCCGCTTGACCGATTCGCGTGAAGAAATTGGGCGGAGGCCGCCCATGATCGACGCCCGCTTCCCCGCTCCGTCCTGTTGTACGCCGTCATCCACGCCAAGTTTGGTCGCAGCCGAGAGCCTCCGGCCCTCCACGGCTGCTGCATCGCCTCCGCCACGACCTGGTGCACCTCCTGTACATCTACGTCGTGAGGCGCACTTCCCCAAGCTCTTCTTCCCCTGCATCATCGTCTTCATGGATCCGAGGTCGACAAGTTTAGCAAGTCGCCTCCGTCACAGCACAACGACTCCGGCCTCGTCTTCGTGTTCTAGGGACCCTTGGTGAGCAGCCGCTCCTCCCCAGCTCTCCCCCGGCTTGAATTCATCCCGTAGCCGTCATTTCGATCTTCACTGAGGCCTCATTTGCTATGGCCACACGCAGCACCCGCAGCTCGCTTGCATCACACCCACGGCACTCACATGTGGCACCCCGGCTCAGAGGAACCGGAACACCCCGTATTCCAGCCCAAAGATCAAGTCTTCTGGAATACGGCACTGCTTGGCATAGAACAAATCAGCTCTTTATTACAAACAATTGGGGTACAAAGGTTTGGGGCTATTACAAAGGGTTACATCGGCGCGACAACACTACACCTGCTAAGTTACCTCTATGCTAGCAGCGGAACGACTCGTAGCAGCGGAACAACGATGACGGTGATGAACTCCACTCCTTAGGGACTGGCTGGCACATGTCCTAGCTCGCTACTCGGTATCCTCGCACTATGCAAACATGGCAGCACCTGCAAACTGGCATGACACGCCAGGTGAGTACTTTGAATGTACTCGCAAGCTCACAACAACCAAAAGCATCATGGCAAAGCAACATCATAGCAGTCATGAGTATATCAGGATCAAGTGTTATTAAAAGGGTGGAAGAAAATAGTAAACATGTTATCCTTTACTTTCGTGATCAACTCGGAATCATCTTAATGTCATCTGACGATCAATATCAAGCTCATTACCAAGATTACCAACGGCCTTCTGCCAAGTGGTTAACATGCCATACAAAGACGAGTTGTTCCATCATTAACGAGTCATTCCATCATTGGTGTTGATCAGACAGTGTGACTTAGTACAAACTGTGTCCAATACCGTGGACGCGGCTATTCGAATAGATTCTTACACTCTTTAGAGGTTGCGCACTTTACACACACTATGGACATTCGTCCAACGAAACTTGCCTAACCACTGACCCTTAAATCATACCACCGACACGCCCTCTCTGAGGTCATGCCCTGGGTGGCCCCTATGTCCCTTCTGACACCTGCCACCATCGTGGCCAAACAAACTGTCCCAAACAGGGACCTGAGCTCAATAACCAAACCGGGCTCACAAGATTATCGCCGTCTACCTGATCATGGTAGCACGCACGCATAACCTTCCCTCTTTGGTGGTACCGATAAAAGAGCATGAGGTTAGATGTGACACCCCGAGACCGATTCTTTCCATTATTATTATTATATTGGTTGCTCTATCTTTTTTTGCACTGCATCATTTCATCATGCCATCATGTCATTAATTTTTTCCAACTCAAATAAATAAATTGCATTGATCTTTTAATCTATTTAAATCGAGGGAAATTCACATGGTGATTTCTCTTTAAAACATATCCTCCTAATATTTTAGGGAGCTATAATAAATATTCCATTAATTTGGAATCACCCTTAAACACACTTGCAATTCAATTCCATGCCTTTCTGCTTCAAGTTTGTTCTCCAAACTTTTCCCAAAATTCATATTCCATTTATCGAAGCCCCTCCAAAAACCTCAACATTTTTGGGACCTTCCAAAGCTCCACTTCCTATCTAAAACCCATTTGAATTTAATTCAAATGAGTTTGAATTCCAAACTTCACACTCATGCCCACTTCTATTTTCTTGGGTCAAACTCATTTTTCTGAGTCCAGGAGAATAACCCCCATGGCCAAATTATTTCTCTAATCCTTTCTTTCTCTCCTTTTCTTTCTTTGCTATTTTCTGTAACTGAAAAATCATCGACAAGAAGAAATAGGAGAGAGGGAGCTGGTCGTAGCCAACCCAGTGCAAACCGGCCCAAGGCCCAGCCGCATCCCCTCCTCCCTATAACCCTAGCATCCTCCCGATCCCCTCGTTCTCTCCCTCGATCCCTCCTGCACCGCCACAGCCGCACAGACTCACGCACGAGAGTGCCCAAGCCTCGTTCCTCTTCGCGCAGCGCCAGGAGAGCCTCGCGTCTCTCGATCCGGCGACCTCCACCGTCCAGCGAGCCACTGTCGGTGAGCCTTCTCCTCTTCCACGCGTCGAGCTATCTCGCCCGGCGTTCCCCTTTCCTCAGCGACCTTCTTCCCATGGCGATGCGCGCACGACGTCCATGGCGTCGCCTCCCCGCCACGACCGCTCCGGCAAGCTTGCGTCGTCGAGGTCCACCTCAAGCCCTTGCAGCCGCGGCGCCCTTCTCCAGTACTGCCTCGACCTCGCCACGCCTCTCCTCTGCTCGCGAGCCCTGCCACCGTACCGCGCCCTGCCTCTCCTCCTCGCCTGTGCCTCCTCCAGCAGTGCTCTGCCCCGCCGTGGGCCACGAGGTCCCTCCTCGCGCTCCCTGTGACGCCCCGGACCTAATCGTGCACTAATCATACACGCAAATGCACACGATCAAGCCTAAGGACTCACTTGAAGATATCACAACACAACTCTAACCACAAATAAAAGTCATACAAGCTGTATATTACAAGCCAGAGGCCTCAAGGGCTCGAATACATAAGTTTGAGTCATACAAGCATCAGCGGAAGCATCAGATATCTGAGTACAGACATAAAAGTTAAACAGATAAGCCTTAAGAAGGCGGGGCAAAAAAACGACTAAGATCGAAAGGCGCAGGCCTCCTGCCTGGGTGCCTCCTATCTACTCCTAGTCGTCGGCGGTCTCCACATAGTAGTACTCTCCACCAGAGGGGTAGTAGTAGTAGTCGTCGGCTGGGGCAGCTGGCTCCGGGGCTCCGTCATCTGGTCGCAGCAATCGGGTATGGGGAAAAAGGGGAAGCAACACAACCATGAGTACTCATCCAAAGTACTCGCAAGACTTACATCAGATCTATTCTAAGTATGCATTGGTATCAAGGAAAGGCTATATCTGTGGGCTAGACTGCAGAAATGCCAGAATAGAGAGAAAGGCCTAGCCTATCGAAGACTAGCATCTTCAGCGTCTTGCAGCATTAGAAGAGTGCAGATTAGTACATAACTATAGTGGTAGCATCAAGTAGTAACAACGCCCAGAGATCCTTCCTCGACTCCCTGCAAGAAAGCGATCCCGGAGCCAACATATTCAACCCATTTCTAGTTGTAGAAGATCGGGATAATTTCCGAGCATCCTGTTACCATGGACACGACTATTCGAATAGATATACTTCCCTGCAGGGGTGCACCAACTTACCCAACACGCTCGATTAACTCTGGCCGGACACACTTGCTCGGGTCATGCCCGGCCTCGGTCTATCGACACGCCGTAGCCCTACCTAGGCTCAACAGAGAGGCCATCACGCCGGTCTACATCCTAAGTGCGAAGGGGTCTTGGGACCATCGCCCTTTGCACTCCTGCGCGTTGCGTGGGCGGCCGGGAGCAGACCTAGCCCCCTTAATACAAGCGCAGGCATTCCCAGTCCAACCCGGCGCGCGCCGCTCAATCGCTGACGTCTGAAGAACTTCGGCTGATACATACGACGCCAAGTGCCCATACTATTCCTGCATGGTGGTTAGTGCGATAAGGCCAGAGGCCTACTCAGATTACATATCCTAACCCATTAGTGCGTTGGGAGCTCGCGGTGACAAGCAGAGACTCACGATCATGTGACCCCGTCACCCCGTCTCGTGGATTTACGGCAAGGGCTAAGAATGCCCGGCCGTGCCACGTATTCATCTCTCAGGTACCCTCATGGTCAACCCGATACCACATCTCTCGCGGGTACCCCTCGGGGCCGACCCGACTTATCCAGTATCAGTAGTAAAGTCAAGGTAACCGTGTGTACAAAACATCAAGAATGAATCCGAGGAATCACCCTCGTTGGATTCCCACTAGATGTATCCGTCAAGGTGAATCTAGAGGAATCACCCTCGATGGTATTCACACTTGCGGGGTTGCACGTCAGAAGCTTCATCGGAGGTGGTAAATGAGGAATCACCCTCGATATCCCACATCCGGCTAGCTATACTACAGAGATCACATCAGGAGTGAGATAAGAGGTGTCACCCTCGTCACTTGATGGTAGCTCTGCAGAGTCGGGCAACTTAGGGGGTGTGCGATGATATGCTGGGCTCAGCCCGTTCGATCACATCGATCGGGGCACAGGTACTAAAGCGGGGCAACTAGAACAAGGAAGAGGGCCACAGATGGTTTACCATCCAACCTATACTAAGCATTTAGGATATCAGGTAAAGTATCAAAAAGCAGTTTACAAAAGCAGGCTATGCATCAGAATAGGATCAATCAAAAGCAGTAGCAAATTCTAATGCAAGCAGGAGTGAGAAAGAATAGGTGATATAGGCATGCGTCAAGGGGGGTTGCTTGCCTGGAAGCTCTGCGGCAAATGAGGGGTCGTCGGGGATGTAGTCGGTCTCCTGAGCTGCGTCGGTCTTGGGGTCTACCGGATAAGAAAAGGGGGAAGAAACAATAAATAAAAGCAAACAGATGCAACACAATGCATGGCATGGCATTATGCAATGCTGGTGGTGACCTAATGCAGTGCTACATGTCGCAGACAAAGCGGGAAAATATCTGGGATATTTTCCCTGCGTTAAGGCAGATTTCGGTGTACTGAACCGGAGGGGAAGGTTCCATGTTCAGATATATAGGAGTGACGGTCAAGCATTTTGACCACATATTCGGATTCGGCTCGTTTTTCTGATCAACTTTCATGTTGAAAACTTTTCAATCCGAGCTACGGTTGAATTTCTATGAATTTTCAAAGATTTAAACTATTTTCTGAAATATTGGAATTTAAATCTAATTATTTAATTTGCATTATCCAGAACAGTAGCAGATGACATCAGCATGACGCCAGCATGACGTCATCAGTCAACCCCAGCTGTTTCAGGTCAAACCTGACAGCTGGGTCCCACTGGTCAATGACTCTGGGCTAACTAGAGGTTAAATTAAACTAAACCGGGTTAATTAGGGAGTGGACCCCACATGTCAGTGTCTATACTAATTAACAGATTAATTTTAAAACTTAATTAGTTTAATTAAGCGCAGGGGCCCACTGGTCAGTGTCACTGTGCTGCCACGTCAGCACAGTTGACCAGTCAACTGGTCAACTGGGGCCCCTGGGCCCACTGGTCAGCGACCCTGGGTACCCCACGTGGCAGCCACGTCGGCTGTGGCCGGCGGCTCGTCGCCGGTGACCAAAAACGCGGCGGTGCGAGCTGCACCTTGTAGGAATTGCGCTACAGAGCGCCAAATCGAGCGCGGTTAGGCTCTTTCGAACGTGCACTCGACGGTGCATCGTTCTACGGCGGTTGCGCGGGCTGGGGTGGCCGGAGTTGGCCGGAGCGGCGACGGCAGGCGGCGACGCGTACGGGCGAGCTCGGATTCGGCGATAGCGGGCACGGCAGAGCACGCGGGCGGGCGCGTTAGGCTGCTGGGGAAGTGCTGAGCATGGCTACGTGCTCAGAAGAGCTCAACGGCGTGTGTGGCCATGGCGACGAGCTCGACGGCGGCGCTGCGTTCGGCCATGGTGAGGCAGCTAGCTAGGCGGCGCGCGGGACCAAACGGAGAGGGGGAGGAGAGGGAGAAGCTCACCGTGCGGCACACGGAGGCCGGTGAGTGGCTTAGGAGCAGCAGGATGTGCCGGATTCGAAGAAGCTCGCCGGCGACCCGAGGTTGAAGACGAGCTCATTGCGGTCGATGTGGTGGCTCTGAGCTCCAACGGCGGGCACCAGACGGCGTGGACAAGCACGGCAGAGACGAGGGACAAGACGGTGAGGCGAGGCGAGGTCGGAGGGCGAGGGATCGACGTCGAGCGGTGACGGCGATGTACTGGAGAGGGAGAGAGAGCTCGGGCGAGCGAGAGAGAGAGGGGGGAAAGTGGATGAGGCGTCCAGGGGGAGTGGACGGCCTTGTCCTTATCCCCTCCGCGGGCGAGCGGCGGCAGGTGGCGGCCAGCGGCCGGAGCGAGCGCGCTCTGGCCATGGCGCGGCTGACACGACAAGGGAGAGAGAGAGAGGAGGTAGAAAGGGCCGGCTGGGCTGGGCCGAGTGCACTGTGCACTTAGGCCTAGCCGGTTAGGCCTTTTTGCTTTTCTTTTTCTGTTTTCTTTTTACAGAAGAATAACAAAAATAAATGAGCTGCCAAATGCTTTTGCAAAAATGTGAAACTTGTCCACAAAATTACAATGCATTATTCTGCACTGCCACAGAAAGATTGGGCAATTTTGGAATCCATTTGAATTTTTCAAAAATGGAAATGGCATTTAAAGTGCTGTTTTTGCACTGTTTTAATGCTCTAACCCATTTTAGGAAAATAGGTGATGTTGTTTTCCTGAACATTAATTTGTTTTGGAATTTTTGCTACAACATGAACTATTTTCCAGCAATGTTTGAGCAACTTCAAATTTCACTTTGAATTTGAATTGAATTCAGTGGAGGAATTTGAAATGAGATATTATTCCAACATGATTAAACATTGCAAATCACAGAAACTTAGCATAATAATCATGGATCACTGTTGCTCATTACAGAGGGGTGTTACACGCCCTCTCCGCCTTCCGGTTCGTCCACGACGCCCGCATCGCCCCTCCCGTGCATCTCTTACTCACCGCGGTCCCGAGCTCCATCCAGATCGGCGCCACTCCCTGTACAAGCTCGAGGATGCATCCATTCACCATGGTTGTCGGTCCTCTGCTTCGTCTGCTCGTGTCCCCGTCCATCGACGTGAGACCAGGATTTTCGCCAAGTCCCTCGAAGACCACTGATGCCTAGTACGAGTACACGACCGGAACGCGCCAAGTACCACGACGACCATGTACAACTACTGTTCCCGTGGATTTCGCCAAGTACCTCTACGCACGGAAACCCCAAGTTCGACTACCGCATCGGATCACCAAGTTCAATGACGACCCACGAGGAACATGGATACGTCAAGTTCCTCTCCGAACGTGCACCACTACTGTCGCCGAAGACCATCAAGTGAACAACTACCGCCGTCGTGCGCTTTGCCAAGTACCACTACTTCCATGACGACCCGTGAACAACTACTTCCCCTATGATGCACCGAACACAATCCACCCCGAAAACACACGCTTTGGAGGTATAACACTGAGACGACCACCCGTGGACCGTATGCATGTGATGTGTGTATGAGATGGTTGCATGTGCCCGTGTTTGCATCGTGTTCGAATTGTCTCTTGCACGTTCCTCATATGCGTTGTCACCGACACGTGGGACACCCGGTAATGGGATCACTCTCCATAATCTCTTGCTTGATCCGCACATCCGCACACTTGTTCCTTTGCACCGATATCTCAATCGAGTTGCCGGATAACCGGAATGTTGCCTTGGCACTATTTCCGTTTTCACTGCCGTAGCACCCATTTCTTTCCGCCATGGCGACAAATGCTCCATATCATTTTATGCCACCATTTTCATAAAATTGCATCTTTAAACCGGACATGCATCATACTTGATTGTGCATCATGCCATGATTATGCTTGTGTGTTTATCGTGTTGTTTTCTTCTTTCCGGTTGTGCTTCTCCTCGATAGTTCCTGTTTCGTTGTGATTGTGAGGATTCGTCGACTGCGCTTGTTTGTCTACTTCATGGACTCGATCGTCTTCCAAGCGGGATTTCAGGCAAGATAATCATGGCCTTGGATATCTCTACTATCTTTGCTTGCTAGTTGTCTCGTTGCTATCGCTATGTCGCGCTTCCTACCACATATATGTTAGCCTCCCATATGCCATGATACAGCCATCTAACCACCCTTACCCAGTAAACCGTTGTTTGGCTATGTTACCACTTTGCTCAGCCCCTTTCTTATAGCGTTGCTAGTTGTAGGTGCAGTTGCAGGTTGTTCCATGTTGGGACATGGATATCATGGGATATCACAATATCTATTATTTAATTAATGCATCTATATACTTGGTTTTGGGTGGAAGGCTCAGCCTTTTCCCTAGTGTTTTGTTCCACTCATGCCGCCTTAGTTTCCGTAATACCGGTGTTATGATCCTTGTTTAGCGTTCCTAACATGCTCAGGGGAATGGGACCCTCTTGACAGTTCGCTTTGAATAACCGCTTCCAGCAAGGCCCAACTTTGGTTTTAACATTTGCCAACATAATAATACTGAATTAAATAATTAATTTGCATAGGGAGTTAGTGCTACCCAAGGATTCTTAATTCAACATAATACAGGTGGGCCAGTGCCGATGGTGTTGGTCCGAAACGGGCAGACTGCGGGGCCACCACGGGGAAACTCGAGGCATTGGTTTTACTCGTAGGCTTTCCCATCCGGTCATAGCCTGAGACAAGATACGCGCGGCTACTATCAGGGTGTCGGCACGTCGGGAGGTCTTGCTGGACTTGCGTTACCATTGTCGAAATGTCTTTTGCACCGGGATTCCGAGGATACTTCGGGCTATCTCGAGGTTGAGGTATTTCCACCGTAGCTTGTGTTGGTTTGTGATGGACCAGGTTGGAACACCCCTGTAGGGTTAAATCTTACGCGAAGCCATGCCTGCGGTTATGTGGCACTTGGATATTTATAACCTCCGGTTGTAGAGAACTTGACACTAAATCTAATTAAAATACATCAACCGCGTCCGTAACCATGATCGTCTCTTTTCGAGGGAGTTCGGGAAAAGAACACGGTGGGGTTATGTTTGGCTCGTAAGTAGGTGTTCAGGATCACTTCTTGATCATTATTAGTTCGCAACCGTTATGCGTAGTTACTCTTCTTATTCTTGTACTCGTAAGTTAGCCACCATACAATGCTTAGTGCTGCTGCAACCTCACCACTTTACCCCTTAGCTTTGCTAGTCTTGATACCCATGGTTATGGGATTGCTGAGTCCTCGTGGCTCACAGTTTACTACAACAACAGATGCAGGTACAGGTAATGCGATGACTTGACGTGAGAGCGATACACGTTTGCTTTTGGAGTTCTTCTTCTGCTTCTTCTTCGTCGATCAAGGGATAATTTCCGGGTCGGCAGCCTAGGCTAGCAGGGTGGACGTCGTTCTTCTTTTTCGTTTTATTTCATCCGTAGTCGGATCCTGGTCTTCTGTATGATGTTTGCTATGTACTGTTGTATTCATGTATTAATGCTGTAGCTTGTGGTGAGTGCAAGCCTTTATCTGGTATTCTCATCTGTTCAGTACATGGTATGATGTAACGATATCCACCTTGCAAAGCGTCTCCGATATGCGCTTCTATCCTTAGTGGGATATTCGAGTCCCTTGAGAATAGGACCGCATATTGGGCGTGACAAGTTGGTATCAGAGCCTCTACCAACCACAGGAGCCCCTTGATTGATCGAACCGTTGACGAGTCTAGAAGAAAACTATTTTGAGTCCTAGCTTTATATCGGAGAGTAGGAATTCTTTTTACTCCTTATCCCCTTCGTCATTCTGGTGAGGAATTGTGACGTAGGTGTTTTGGTTCTACTACTCTTCTCACTCCATTTTTTTAGGATCACGCGGGTATTTTCGGAATCGTTGCGATATCGGTGTGACAGAATTTTGTTCTTGGTGCCTCCTGACCGTATGGATTGGACCCGGGGAGTTGAGCTCCAAGGGGTTCTTGTCACATTCGCTATCATTTCAGTTCCTGAATACCAGAGGATGCCGACATCGAAACGCTTCTATAATTTTTGTGGTGGCAAATAGTGCCATGACTTTTCCCCAGTACTGGAGGAGATAGCTCGGATGATCCACCGTGACTAGTATCGCTGTGTTTTCGAAGGTCTGAGGTAGACGAATTTGCGAAGTTTCTCGGTTGTGTGTTAAGGGTTGCGGATGCAGTTGCAGCTGATTAGGTTGTTGATTGCTGAGTAGGTTCCTGGACCCGCAACCTGATCGCATAACCAAGAAGTTTCGGGAGTTCTTAGGTGGGAATTCAAGTAGTTACCTAGGATATCTTTCCGACAGATGGATGATATGAGATTGGGGTTCAATTTCTAGTGGTCCGCCTGTACACGGTCGTTTTTCTAGTGGTCTCGTGGTGTCTTAAAGAGCCCTTGTAGCTTTGCTATGGTTCGGGGATGCTTCGTATGTCAAGGGAAGCAATGTACTTGATGGTCGTTGTACGATCGAGCCCGTGTGGGCCCCACCATGAAAATTTCAGACGAAATCTCTATCATATGTTTGTTTCGGCTTATTCTGCAAGCCAAATCCTTTGTTTTGTTTTTGTTGTGGTATTCTAGTTGCTTCGAAGTCAAGTGTTGATCCATATCTTTCCTAAGCGGTGTTCTCATATTTCTATGGGAGTGCCAACCCTTCTTGATCATTGATATGGTCATGGTAATTCTTTTCAACCGGTGTGCATTTGCTTCAAGTTATTGCAAGATCAATTCTCAGTTTTCTCAACGGTGTTCATTTCACCCGTTCCAAGTTGTCTTTCTTTTTCCCACCCTCCCACCTTTTTTCTTCGCAGGGTCAAAATTCTCAAATCATGTATCCATTTTATTCTTGTGTAGTCTCTTCGGTCTTTTTCCTTCAATGTTCTTAGCCGGTGATTTCTCGTGAAGATGCTCAGGAGCTACAAGTTCATCATTCCTCATTCTCGTTTTCTTCTCCGGTGAATTAATTCAAGTTTTCGATGTTGGTCATATCCTTTTCTTTTGTTCAAATGCATGTTGGAAATTCTTTTTCAAGCCTCTCTTGTTTATTCTCCTCTCTCTATTCTTTTCCGGTGCGAAGAAATTATCTCGGAAGATTCATCTTTCCATTCAAGATCCGTTCGTTCTATTTCGAGGTTGTTATTTCATGCAAGCCATTTAAATCTAACCGGTGCACCATCTCTTTCTAAGCAATTGTTCCAACGGTGTTTCTTTTCAGTGGGCCCTAACCCACAGGTCTTTTCCCAGGATCTTACCTGACCCTTCTAATTTTCCCGGGGCTATTTTCAAATTCTTTCTAAGTGTGACATAAGAATGGATTCCATCAGTCATATACCTCTCCAAGATAGCTTTCAAATTATTTTCCTCTTTGGCTCAACCTTCTCTCTTTTCATTAATCCGGAGTATCTAAAAAATTCTTCATGGTGGTTCTCATCGTCAATCTCAGCTTTGAAGACCGAAGAAGAGTTTTTCTTAAATCTTATCTGTTCTCTTGAAGATTCATGGTTGTTGCTATCCTCTCAAATTGTTTCGATCGTGAGAAATTCTTTTCATACCCATCCGGAGTATTTTAGCAGTTGCTTTCGTTTAATTCTCCGAGGGCCGTCATTCCAGAAGGATTCTTCATTCTCAGCTTTCACCATTCATTCTACAAATTTTTCTCAATTGATGTTTCTTCGTTCATCTCCAAATTCTTCCGGTGCATCGTTCAGATATCCTCTAGTCAGCTCGAGATCTCTTCGTTCTCTTGTATCTAAATTCCCTCAAGTATCTTCATTCGTCTTCTAATTCTTCACGGTGATCCGTTCTCTTTTGTTCGTTCGTTTTCAATTCTTACGGTGGTTCGGTCAACATTCCTCTTCCTTGTTATCGTATCAATTCATTCGTTCTTTCCAAAATCCTACCGGTGGTTCATTGAAGACATTCCCAAGTTTGAGCTATATCTCTCTTCAATCTTTTCAAGAAGAATAAGTGGCTTGCCAATCCATTGTTTGTCATCAATTTAAGTCGATGAAGGGTAAGCATGACATAATTCTTATTCTTATTTCATCGAGGTGAATTACTTTCTTCGTCCGGAGTTTTGTTCATGATGAATGAAATCTCGGTTCCTTTGCTTCATCTTTTCTTCTGGAGTTCCAAGTATTATCGGTTATCTCATTTCAAAGCTTCATTTCTTTGTTATCAAGGTGTTCCATGGAAATCGTTGCAAGGCTTCACCTTGTTCTTTTCAACTTTTCTTTCATTTCGATCATCTGGCTATCTATCCGGAGTCCTTCGAGAGCTTCTTCATGGTGGTTCGTTAAGGATTTAATTCATTCTCGAAGTGTTCTTCAAGATTCTTTCTCGAAGCTAAGATCCTCCAAGCTATACTCTGAAATAAACATGATGTTCAACACATGTTTTGTTTTGAGGAGCTCAAGCATGTTTTATGTAACACCCTGGTTTTCGCTCCTTGTTTTTTTCCTTTGCGGGATTTGACTCCCATCTTTTCTGAGATGTTATCGGATTTTCTCTCGCTCTTGGGTATATGAAGATGGTCATTTAGCCTTGCCTTTCCTATCCAACTAGAGATTCTCTCTGATTCAACCTTGCCACCCAATATGTATTCTCAAGATTTTGCCACCGAAACCCAACTCTCCGGTTTACCGGAAGGGAAACCCTAATTCCTTCCGTTGCAATGGAACCCTAATTTCCTTTGATCTGTTGCCTCCCAAACTTTTTACAGAGACTCTCCCTTATCTATAAACCCTGGATATGCAAAAATATTGCCAAGTCATTTGCAACATTTTTCATTTAAAATTTATTTCCTTTTTCTGCCAGTTAAAGGAATTAAATCCAGGAAAATATCTATCCATCTCCAAAGTTCCTGAAAACTTGTGGAGATATTCTTTGTGATCATATTGAGCTCTCATAAAAATATT
This sequence comes from Elymus sibiricus, assembly GCA_039707655.1. Classification (NCBI taxonomy): domain Eukaryota; kingdom Viridiplantae; phylum Streptophyta; class Magnoliopsida; order Poales; family Poaceae; genus Elymus; species Elymus sibiricus. The sequence continues at coordinate 259,409,949 of CM077676.1, forward strand.
GGCAATAATTAAATAAGGGAAATTTCATTTTCCTATTTAAAGCCAATTTTGCAATTTGGGCACTTTCCAAAGGAGCTACCCTTTTGGTAGCCAGGAAAAATCCCAAATAATTTGTGGAGCTTCTCCTATCTGTATATTCACCATTTACATCAAGAACCCAAGTTCCACAGTTCAAATTTTGAGCACATCATCCAATTCTTGTTTCTGGACTTATTTTGAGGTTGTGAAGCAACTATATTTTATATTACTTCAAAATTCTTAAAATTAATCCAGCACCTCACATTCCCTGTATTATGTGAGCATGCAAAAATTCACATCATTTTATCTAACCATTTTCTCCCAAAAATTCCATCTAGTTTCTGCCAGATTTCCAGTTTGCAAAGGAAGTTCTTGAACCCTTGATCCATTTGAGCTGAAATTTTGCATGGTGGTTAAAATTTATAAATCACTCATGTAAACCAAAAATCAGCTCAATCCAGCTATCCATTATTCCCCAGCAATTTTCCTAAGTTTCTGTCCAGATTCAAGCTTTGTGAAGGAAGTACCTTCATAGGGTATCAAAATGAGCTGAATCTTTTCCAGTGACTTCATATATCCAAATCATACCTCTCCACCAAAATTCAGCTCATTTCATCAAGCCATTTGAGCACAGCTTCAAAATCCAGTTTCTAAACCAAATGTTGCATTGTGAAGGAAGTGCAAGCAAAATAGGTCCAAATGCCTTCAAATTTTACCAGCACCTACACGTTCCTACCACATTCTATTATGGAAAAGAATCAGCCTAAACCCTCCACCCATTTCTCCACAAATTTTGACCAAATTTGTTGTCCAGAAGCTTGTTTCGGAATAATTCCTCAGTTAAAAGATCTTCAACTGGGTCCAACTACCCTTGTCATCTAGTTGATCATCAAGACACCTGCTAGACACGGTCTGGTAGCCATTTAAGGGCTTGGCCACGCGGTGCCCGCGGTGACCACGAGTTGGCCATGCCAAAACTGGCGCTCTGCGTGCCGGCAGTGTCGGGTCGCGTCGGCCAGCCCATCTCCGGCTGCCTCTGGTTGTCTGGGAGCGCCGACGTCGCCGTGGCTGTCCACGCAGCCCTCCTAGAACCCTCTTCCCCCTTCCTCTTCTTCTCCCCGAGCGCCAGCTCCGCCGAGGCACAGTGTGCGCCCGTGACTCAGCGTCGTCGGCTTCCTCCCGAGCTTCTCCCCCAAGCTCTCTCGAGCGCTCTCGAGGCCTCTGCCCTCCACGCGAAGCCACCCGAAGCTCGCAAGCGGCCAGCCATGTCTTTCCCGAGCTCCAATACGTGGATAAGGAGGCCACGGCGGCCGAGCTTATCCGGCGAGCTCGCGTGGCTATAAGTAGCCCCGCCCGAGGCCCCTCGAGCACACACACCTAACTCCCTTCCCCCTCCAGAGCCCTCCCACACTCGCGCCCGGCCGAATCCCCGCCGGAGCGCCGCAATTGACCGGAGCAGCCGCGCTCTGTCCACCACCGTAGCCCCGCAACCAGCCTACCCCGGCGCCAGTGGAGCTGCCCACGAGAAGCGTCGCACGCCGGAGAGCCCTCCCATGCCCTCGCCGAACCCATTCCCCCACCCGAACCCCTCCTCTAGCCGGAGCCACCGCCCACTGTCGCCATCCACCGCCATGCACCCAGCCCTCCCTGGCGGCCCCATGACCCACCACCAGATGCGGCAGTCGCCGGCGACCATGCCCGCGCCGTCACCTGGCCGAAGGCCTCACCGAAGCGCCGTGACCCCGTCGGAGCCGAAGCTCTGTCGCCGTGTCAGGGCAGCAGGGAGGAAGGATGAAGAAAGAGGAGGGAGGAGAGAGAAGGCAGTGTGGGGCCCAGCCGTCAGCGGCTGGGGGCTGCCACGTCGGATTAAGTGGAAGCGTACTCTGGTGAGTACGCTTTCCCCTATGGAAAGCACACTCCCAGTGTAGGCGCCACCGTCCTGGCGGCCATGGGCCGGCCCAATAGCAACAGCAGCAGCTATGGTGGTTTCAGCCCAAGCTAGCCCAAATGCACAGTGTGCTTAATTCTTTTCTGGCCGAAATTCAGCCTGGGGCTCGTTTGTGAATATTTCATTTACAGATCAGTCCCTGGCATTCACACGGCCCTAACTCCACGACCGTGACTCCGATTCAGGTGAATCCAAAGCGCACATTCTCTGTTCGTCGAGCCCATTCTGGTGACATCACTTTCACCATGTTGACACTTTCTGAAATTGCCCATTTTGCCCCTGCCCTATAATCAGCCCCTCTGAGAGGGAATCCTTTCCGGCGAATTGTTCCGCGAAGTGATCGTACTTCTTCCCGGAGTATTCCTTCACCCCCCAGGCAAGCTGACCATCTGATATATGCCCTAAAGCATTGCTCTGTGTTATTCTTTCGTGTTTAATTAATGAATATGACTGTGTTAGAAATAATTAAACTCCTGCTAGTTTGAATTTGCTATTTACATTACTCATTAATGCTCATCATGTTGTTGCACTAGTGACTCGTATGTAACAATACGGAGATAGGTTGTTATGATTTCTTTGTGCATTACTACGGTTGTTGCAATATTAAAGAATGTGACTTCATAATGACAACCTCCTCCGTCGGCTGGATCGAGTCATAGTGCCACCGAACCAAGCTCATCAGTGCAGCCACATTTGCCTTTATGGGAAGGCCCTAACTTGGTCTATTGTCTTGCCTCTTATCGGTAGCACCAAAGAGGGAAGGTTATGCGGGTGTGCTACCCTGGCCCGGTAGGTGGCGATAACCTTGTGAGCCCAGTTGAGTTATTTGCCGGCGTCCCCGTTTGGGACAGTTTTGTTTGGCCACGACGGTGGCAGGTGTCAGGAGTGACACAGGGGCCACCCAGGACATGACCCTGGGAGGGTATGATTGTCCGTGGGACCGTAAGAGTGTCGGGCAATAGACAAGTTTTGTTGGAGCATCACCGGTCCACCCGAATGGGAGCACGAGGCCAGGAGCTCCATAGTGTGGGTAAACTGCACAACCTCTGCAGAGTGTAAATCTATTCGAATAGCTGCGTCCTCGGCCATGGGACACAGTTCGTACTAGGTCACACTATTTGGTCTGTGTCGAGTCCGGAGGAATGAACTATATAAGGTTATTGCTAAGACTGAACCAGAGAATGGTAAGGTATGTCAGACTTGCAGTACGGATGCATGGACATCAGATGATGTCAGGGGTATGAATGTTAGCCATGCGATGGCTATGAGCTAAAGGGTCGGATGACCACAATACTTGGATTGGATTGGGATCGGATTTGGTTTGGATCATGACATGTTCGGAGTATGGATTATTTACTTGATATGTTTTACTTTGGTAGTTATCATGCTGGATAATCTTGCTATAACATGATGATTAATGCCGCTAGATGATTAATCTTGCTAGATAATCCTGCCATAACATAATAGTTAATGCTGTTAAGATAACAAGTGCATGCTTGAATGCCATGGATTGCTTTGCTTGGTGTATATGTTGGTTTGGTTTGCTTGCGAGTACATTCAAAAGTACTCAGCGACCTTCAATGTGGCCACGTTCACCTAAGGATCCGACGTCCACTAGCGAGGAGCCGGAGTGTTCGCGAGCTAGAAGAGTAACCCAGTCAGATCCCTATGGATTGGAGCCGCACCAAGACCATGTTGCCTTAGATAGAGCTTTTCCACTGCCAGCACCCTTGTAAAAATATCATGTAAGACTTATATATATCCATTAATAGAAATGCCTGTGTTCATGATACTTGTTGTAAAAGCGCATGCCAGAGTGATTTTTCCTGGGCTGGTATGTGCGGCGACCGTCTGGCTACAGTGGTATTCAGGCGGGGCGCCACAATGAATGGTATCAGAGCCAGGCTGACTGTAGGTTACCCTAGCCGGATTTCATTGCCTCTTGCTCAGTAGAAAGCCTAGATGGATTTCAGCCATCTTTGCCAGACTGGCACAGCTACTATTGATCATAAGGCAACCCCATAGGTTGTGGCTCCATCAGACCTTAACTCTCGTGGCCTTTGCCTCCGGTGGGAAATGTCCACCCCAGGCAATGACCCGTGAGCCCTGAACCCCTAGGTAAACCAGATACCCCTACCTTACTTGCTAACCATGGCATGTCTCTTCTCAAATCTAGTTTCCTTTGGGAAACTCTTATAAATTCCATCTTTTCCCTAACAACCCTAGGATCGTTGACTAAGCCATCTTGGCTATGGTCGTGCGTCGAGTTTGATGTTCCCTAAGGAAGTAGTAGAAGCTTGACACCAACTGCTACCAAGGGCATTGTGTGGTTTTGCTTCTAAATTCTTAGAGGTGCATCGAGTGCGCTAGGCTAGTTATACTAGTGAATCTTTGGCCACATGTGTTAAGCCCGCAAAAAAAATTGAGCTTTAATTGCTTTTTGGTATTTTTAGTTTTCGCGATTCTTGCCTCCTACATCGATTTCGCTCTTTTGCTCCAACTGGATCCATCTACAAGAACTGCCAAAGAAGACCAACACGCAACTTGGATAATACCCAATAATCCAAATTCAGTAAGAGTCAAGCCAAGCTAACTGCCCGATATTCAGAATATTATCACCGGATCTGTCAAGAATGAAGGATGGGTCAGAAGCAGAATCTGAGTGCAACCAACAAGGCCAGAATATACCCGAAAGAGTTGGCCTCAGAATAAATCATACCTAAGGAATAGTCAGAGGAGCTATCAAGTAGGGACAAATGATTCCGTCCTCGACACAAGAATTATTTCAGTCAGTGGGGCGAACCCTGAGTCTTTTCTCAATGGACTCAAGAACCATTTATTACCCACAGAAGACATATTTCAAGAAGGTGAACGTGCCGAGAGCAACAACAGAACTCGGGTATGTCGATACAAATTTCAAAGCATATTTTGGAATTCACCGGTGCACCTACAAAAAAAAATCTGGGCACGATGAACAAGGCTTGCAAAGAATACTTGGGTAAGTTTGTGGCTGCCTAGAATCAATGAGAATTTCAAACACCTGGAAGCTCAGCCAAATCGAATGGAATTATCCGCCAACTGCTTACTATCGGCACACATCCGAAGTAATTGTCAACATAAAGTCTGCATCAGTTGTGCAACCTCTACGGCAACAATGATCAGACCGGCCGAAGGACAAGCGGTGTGCATGACCCACGGAATATCTTCAGACAAGGCATGGCCTACACCAGGTTTTGGCTCCGCTATGGATAAACTTCGGATATCCCAGAAGGAAGCCAGAACCGGCCACGGGACCGACTGCATATCACAGAAAAAGGGCATCTGGTATAAGCAACCCAGCCTTCCTCCGCAAGCTATCGGAAGGAGCTTACAACGCAAGACTCCCAATCTTCCTTGCTACACCACTTGGTGAGAAAATCTTCTGGGGTACGGCACTCCTATCTTCCTCAGCCTGCTACCGCGTAAAGCTTCCAGCATAAGGCACCTGACCTTCCGCGGTAAGCCACATGAAGGAAAGCTTCTGGGGTACGATACCCAGCCTTCTCCGGCACACTACCCTGGCAGAAGCTTCGAGCGTAAGGAAGTCAGCCTTCTTCAACATGCCATCGTGCCCACCACAATCTTGTCAGAAGCACGAACTCAGAACTCAGTGGTTATGAAAGAATTTATTCTACCCCTGCATATGTTGTGAGCAAGCAATCCAGTGGATCAGTTCATGCGAGCCACTCGTACATGGGAATGACTGAGTTCAGAGAAACATTGGTCCCAATTATCCAAAGAGGATATGAATACAGCAATCCCTACGAGATATGCAAGAGTAAGTTATGATACGATCAAGGAGCCATGTTGGCCGATCATGACGGGTACCCCAAAAAGGAACCCCCAAGAACAAAGAAGTTTCGGATACACGACCTCCGTGACGGTCAATAAGAAACTTCACGGACAAGGTGATATTGCCAATCCTTGTCAGACTCTTGCATATACGGCCACAACAATGCAACAGGCATGTTGTACTTCTCATGGGCATGGGCTAAGATAAGAGGATATGCCCAGAAGGATGCACCAAATGATAGCCATACTATGTTCAGCTCCGTGGTCATTGCAATGACTACAGAGGATATATATGGCAGAGCCACCTCAGTAATTGACAAAGTCTGACTATTCGAATTCACATGAAAACAAAGTTTGAACGCATGGGACAGAGGAAAGCACCCGTACATGACCCACAGCAAGACTAAGGATTTATCCCGAGCAAGACACAGGGACAATTGTCCATAGATACTCAGGAAGAATAATGGATGTATGCATATAATACCATGCACCAAGGAAGGATGTCTTGCCCATGACAGTCAGTGCACGAAGTATCGCAATAAAACCCGAATCAGCTAGCTCCAGGCCATGGAAACCAAGCTATTTGTCGATACTATGAGCTACCCACCACTCCTAGGCAACAAACTACCTGGATAGAAGGTTCGCCTGACAGGAAAGAGAAGGATTCAATGCAGCCATTTGAGAAGGCAACACCTGAGCCATCAGACAAGATAGTTAAGAGGCCAGTGAACTGAGGAAGACAAGAGAGATGATGGATCCAAGTCGCACACATGTATGTTCCCCTTAGCCGGGAGGTAAGCCCAGAAATCTCGAGGACGAGATTTTCTTAAGGGGGGTAGGTTTGTAACACCCTGGTTTTCGCTCCTTGTTTTTTTCCTTCGCGGGATTTGACGCCCGTCTTTTTTCCGATGTTATCAGATTTTCTCTCGCTCTTGGGTATATGAAGATGGTCATTTAGCCTTGCCTTTCCTATCCAACCAGAGATTCTCTCTGATTCAACCTTGCCACCCAAGATGTATTCTCAAGATTTTGCCACCGAAACCCTACTCTCCGGTTTACCGGAAGGGAAACCCTAATTCCTTCCGTTGCAAAGGAACCCTAATTTCCTTTGATATGTTGCCTCCCAAACTTTTTATAGAGACTCTCCCTTATCTATAAACCCTGGATATGCAAAAATATTGCCAAGTCATTTGCAATATTTTTCATTTAAAATTTATTCCCTTTTTCTACCAGTTAAAGGAATTAAATCCAGGAAAATATCTATCCATCTCCAAAGTTCCTGAAAACTTGTGGAGATATTCTTTGTGATCATATTGAGCTCTCATAAAAATATTGGCAATATATAAATAAGGGATATTGCATTTTCCTATTTAAAGCCAATATTACAATTTGGGCACTTTCCAAACCCTTTTGGTAGCCAGGAAAAATCCCAAATAATTTGTGGAGCTTCTCCTATCTGTATATTCACCATTTCCATCAAGAACCCAAGTTCCACAGTTCAAATTTTGAGCACATCATCCAATTCTTGTTTCTGGACTTATTTTGAGGTTGTGAAGCAACTATATTTTATATTGCTTCAAAATTCTTGAAATTAAACCAGCACCTCACATTCCCTATATTATGTGAGCATGCAAAAATTCACATCATTTTATCTAGCCATTTTCTCCCAAAAATTCCATCTAGTTTCTGTCCAGATTTCCAGTTTGCAAAGGAAGTTCTTGAACCCTTGATCCATTTGAGCTGAAATTTTGCATGGTGGTTAAAATTGATAAATCAATCATGTAAACCAAAAATCAGCTCAATCCAGCTAACCATTATTCCCCAGCAATTTTCGTAAGTTTCTGTCCAGATTCAAGCTTTGTGAAGGAAGTACCTTCATAGGGTATCAAAATGAGCTTAAATTTTTCCAGTGACTTCATATATGCAAATCATACCTCTCCACCAAAATTCAGCTCATTTCATCCAGCCATTTGAGCACAGCTTCAAAATCTAGTTTCTGGACCAAATGTTGCATTGTGAAGGAAGTGCAAGCAAAATAGGTCCAAATGCCTTCAAATTTTACCAGCACCTACACCTTCCTACCACATTCTATTATGGCAAAGAATCAGCCCAAACCCTCCACCCATTTCTCCACAAATTTTGACCAAATTTGTTGTCCAGAAGCTTGTTTCAGAATAATTCCTCGGTTAAAAGATCTTCAACTGGGTCCAACTACCCTTGTCATCGAGTTGATCATCAAGACACCTGCTAGACAGGGTCTGGTAGCCATTTAAGGGCTTGGCCACGCGGTGCCCGCGGTGACCACGAGTTGGCCATGCCAAAACTGGCGCTCTGCGCGCCGGCAGCGTCGGGTCGCCTCAGCCAGCCCATCTCCGACTGCCTCTGGTTGTCTGGGAGCGCCGACGTCGCCGTGGCTATCCACGCAGCCCTCCTAGAACCCTCTTCCCCCTTCCTCTTCTTCTCCTCGAGTGCCAGCTCCTCCGCGGCACAGTGTGTGCCCGTGACTCACCGTCGTCGGCTTCCTCCCTAGCTTCTCCCCCAAGCTCTCTCGAGCGCTCTCGAGGCCTCTGCCCTCCACGCGAAGCCACCCGAAGCTCGCAAGCAGCCAGCCACGTCTTTCCCAAGCTCCAGTACGTGGATAAGGAGGCCACGGTGGCCGAGCTTATCCGGCGAGCTCGCGTGGCTATAAATAGCCCCGCCCGAGGCCCCTCGAGCACACACACCTCACTCCCTTCCCCCTCCAGAGCCCTCCCACACTCGCGCCCGACCGAATCCCCACCGGAGCGCCGCAATTGACCGGAGCGGCCGTGCTCTATCCACCACCGTAGCCCCGCGACCAGCCCACCCCGGCGCCAATGGAGCTACCCACGAGAAGCGCCGCACGCCGGAGAGCCCTCCCATGCCCTCGCCGAACCCATTCCCCTACCCGAACCCCTCCTCTGGCCGGCGCCACCGCCCACTGTCGCCACCCATCGCCGTGCACCCAGCCCTCCCTGGCGGCCCCACGACCCACCACCGGATGCGGCAGTCGCCGGCGACCAAGCCCGCGCCGTCCCCTGGCCAAAGGCCTCACCGGAGCGCCGGGACCCCGTCGGAGCCGAAGCTCCGTCGCCGCGTTGGGGGAGTAGGGAGGGAGGAAGAAGAAAGAGGAGGGGGGAGAGAGAAGGCAGCGTGGGGCCCAGCTGCCACGTCGGATTAAGTGGAAGCGTACTCTGGTGAGTACGCTTTCCCCTCTGGAAAGCACACTCCCAGTGTAGGCGCCACCGTCCTGGCGGCCATGGGCCGACCCAATAGCAACAACAACAGCTACGGTGGTTTCAGCCCAAGCTAGCCCTAATGCACAGTGTGCTTTATTCTTTTCTTGTTTGTGAATATTTCATTTACATATCAATCCCTCGCATTCACACGGCCCTAACTCCGCGACCGTGACTCCGATTCAGGTGAATCCAAAGCCCACATTCTCTGTTCGTCGAGCCCGTTCTGGTGACATCACTTTCACCATGTTGACACTTTCTGAAATTGCCCATTTTGCCCCTGCCCTATAATCAGGCCCTCCGAGAGGGAATCTTTTCCGGCGAATTCTTCAGCGAATGATCGCACTTCTTCCTGGAGTATTCCTTCACCCCCAGGCAAGCCGACCATCTGATATATGCCCTAAAGCATTGCTTTGTGTTATTCTTGCGTGTTTAATTAATGAATATGCCTGTGTTAGAAATAATTAAACTCCTGCTAGTTTGAATTTGCTATTTACATTACTTGTTAATGCTCATCATGTTGTTGCACTAGTGACTCGTATGTAACAATATGGAGATAGGTTGTTATGTTTTCTTTGTGCATTACTACTGTTGTTGCAATATTAAAGAATGTGACTTAATAATGACAACCTCGTCCGTCAGCTGGATCAAGTCATAGTGCCACCGAACCGAGCTCATTAGTGCAGCCACATTTGCCTTTATGGGAAGGCCCTAACTTGGTCTATTGTCTTGCCTCTTATCGGTACCACCAAAGAGGGAAGGTTATGCGTGCGTGCTACCATGGCCCGGTAGGTGGCGATAACCTTGTGAGCCCAGTTGAGTTATTTGCCGGCGTCCCCGTTTGGGATAGTTTTGTTTGGCCACGACGATGGCAGGTGTCAGGAGTGACACAGGGGCCACCTAGGACATGACCCTGGGAGGGTATGATTGTCCGTGGGACCGTAAGAGTGCCAGGCAATAGACAAGTTTTGTTGGAGCATCACCGGTCCACCCGAATGGGAGTACGAGGCCAGGAGCTCCATAGTGTGGGTAAAGTGCGCAACCTCTGCAGAGTGTAAATCTATTCGAATAGCCGCGTCCTCGGTCATGGGACACAGTTCGTACTAGGTCACACTATTTGGTCTGTGTCGAGTCCGAAGGAATGAACTATATAAGGTTATTGCTAAGACTGAACCAGAGAATGGTAAGGTATGTCAGACTTGCAGTACGGATGCATGGACATCAGATGATGTCAGGGGTATGAATGTTAGCCATGCGATGGCTATGAGCTAAAGGGTCAGATGACCACAAGACTTGGATTGGATTGGGGTCGGATTTGGTTTGGATCATGACATATTCAGAGTATGGATTATTTACTTGATATGTTTTACTTTGGTAGTTATCATGCTGGATAATCTTGCTATAACATGATGATTAATGCCGCTAGATGATTAATCTTGCTAGATAATCCTGTCATAACATAATAGTTAATGTTGTTAAGACAAGAAGTGCATGCTTGAATGCCATGGATTGCTTTGCTTGGTGTATATGTTGGTTTGGTTTGCTTGCGAGTACATTCAAAAGTACTCAGCGGCCTTCAATGTGGCCAGGTTCACCTAAGGATCCGACGTCCACTAGCGAGGAGCCGGAGTGTTCGCGGGCTAGAAGAGTAACCCAGTCAGATCCCTGTGGATTGGAGCCGCACCAAGACCATGCTACCTTAGATAGAGCTTTTCCGCTGCCAGCACCCTTGTAAAATATCATGTAAGACTTATATATATCCATTAATAGAAATGCCTGTGTTCATGATACTTGTTGTAAAAGCGCATACCAGAGTGATCTTTCCTGGGCTGGTATGTGCGGCGACCGTCTGGCTATAGTGGTATTCAGGCGGGGTGCCACATTTTATCTTCCATTCCGATGTGCAAATCCTTTCTACCTTGTCTTTTGAGGTGGTGTTATGTCGTTTTTGACAATTTCCCTTCATGGTTCATGATTCACAAGTTGTCAGAAATGAGATATGTTAAACCCATCATTTTCTCTTCGCCCAGGAGATCTTTTCAAGCCATCAATCTCTTCGTTGGAATTATCTTGGTATAGATTTCACCTAAAGCCTATTATAAGGATTGGTGCTATTGTGGTGCTTATCAATGATCCAAGTTTCTGCTTCTCTTCTCGATGAAAGAGGTTTTCATCTCTTTGAGATCTCAAGCAATCAATTGTTTCCGTTAGTGGCAGGTTTTCACCTAAAAATGTTGAGATGTTTTCCATAAGCCCACAACAAGCTTATTCTTTCGTTGTTGATTTTCCACCAACTCCGTTCAATCCTTCTTTATAAGGATGCTTTTCAAATTCAATGGTGAGAGAAGTTGTCATTTTCTTCACCGTTCTTTCTTTCCGACGTTCTAGCTTCTATTCTTTTGTTCCGGAGGCATTATGATGTTGCTCTCTTTGACCCATTATCTCATTTCGCCAAGATCATGTTCTTTTCCTTATCCATTTAACTGGAGTGCTGTCCAAATTCTTTCTTCCTTATTCCTTGTCCATCTCGTTTTAACCGGAGTGGTTTCATACACTATCTTGTCCCTTGAGCGCTTGGTTCCGTTGTACTCCTTGTTCCTCTTGTCTAACGGAGAGTTTTCAATTTCGTTCATCTCCATTGTATCCTTTCTTTCAAGTTTTGCAACCTTCGAGGTTCTTTGGTTTCACTCGTTTGCCCAAGAAGCAATTGTGTTTTACCTCTTCCTCATCCTCTTCTCATTCCTAAGATGTCGGGGCGAGATCTCTTGTAAGTGGGGGAGTGTTGTGACACCCCGAGACCAATTCTTTCCATTATTATTATTATATTGGTTGCTCTATCTTATTTTTTATTTTATTTTTGCATTGCATCATTTCAGCATGCCATCATGTCATTAATTTTTTCCAACTCAAATAAATAAATTGCATAGATCTGTTGATCTATTTAAATCGAGGGAAATTCACATGGTGATTTCTCTTTAAAACATATCCTCCTGATATTTTAGGGAGCTATAATAAATATTCCATTAATTTGGAATCACCCTTAAACACACTTGCAATTCAATTCCATGCCTTTCTGCCTCAAGTTTGTTCTCCAAACTTTTCCCAAAATTCATTTTCCATTTATCGAAGCCCCTCCAAAAACCTCAACATTTTTGGGACCTCCCAAACCTCCACTTCCTATCTAAAACCCATTTGAATTTAATTCAAATGAGTTTGAATTCCAAACTTCACACTCATGCCCACTTCTATTTTCTTGGGTCAAACTCATTTTTTTGAGTCCAGGAGAATAACCCCCATGGCCAAATTATTTCTCTAATCCTTTCTTTCTCTCCTTTTCTTTCTTTGCTATTTTCTGTAAGAGGAAAATCATCGACAAGAAGAAATAGGAGAGAGGGAGCTGGTCGTAGCCAACCCAGGGCAAACCGGCCCAAGGCCCAGCCGCATCCCCTCGTCCCTATAACCCTAGCATCCTCCCGATCCCCTCGTTCTCTCCCTCGATCCCTCCTGCGCCGCCACAGCCGCACAGACTCACGCACGAGAATGCCCAAGCCTCGTTCCTCTTCACGCAGCGCCAGGAGAGCCCCGCGCCTCTCGATCCGGCGACCTCCACCGTCCGGCAAGCCGCTGTCGACGAGCCTTCTCCTCTTCCACGCGTCGAGCTACCTCGCACGGCATTCCCCTTTCCTCAGCGACCTCCTTCCCATGGCGACGCGCGCACGACGTCCATGGTGTCGCCTCCCCGCCACGACCGCTCCGGCAAGCTTGCGTCATCGAGGTCCACCTCAAGCCCCTGCAGCCGCGGCGCCCTTCTCCAGTACTGCCTCGACCTCACCACGCCTCTCCTCTGCTCGCGAGCTCCCTCACCGAACCGCGCCCTGCCTCTCCTCCTCGCCTGCGCCTCCTCCAGCCATGCTCTGCCTCGCCGTCGGCCACAAGGTCCCTCCTCGCGTGCCCTCTCTGCCTTCCGGTTCGTCCACGACGCCCACATCGCCCCTCCCGTGCATCTCTTACTCACCGCGGTCCCGAGCTCCATCCAGATCGGCACCACTCCCTGTACAAGCTCGAGGGTGCATCCATTCACCGTGATTGTCGGTCCTCTGCTTCGTCTGCTCGTGTCCCCATCCACTGACCTGAGACCAGGATTTTTGCCAAGTCCCTCGAAGACCACTGATGCCTAGTATGAGTACACGACCGGAACGCGCCAAGTACCACGATGACCATGTACAACTACTGTTCCCGTGGATTTCGCCAAGTACCTCTACGCACGGAAACCCCAAGTTCGACTACCGCATCGGATCACCAAGTTCAATGACGACCCACGAGGAACATGGATACGTCAAGTTCCTCTCCGAACGTGCACCACTACGGTCGCCAAAGACCATCAAGTGAACAACTACCGCCGCCGTGCGCTTTGCCAAGTACCACTACTTCCACGACGACCCGTCAATGACTACTTCCCCTACGACGCACCGAATACGATCCACCCCGAAAACACATGCTTTGGAGGTATAACACCGAGACGACCACCCGTGGACCGTATGCATGTGATGTGTGTATGAGATGGTTGCATGTGCCCGTGTTTGCATCGTGTTCGAATTGTCTCTTGCACGTTCCTCATAGGCGTTGTCATCGACACGTGGGCCACCCGGTAACGGGATCACTCCCCATCATCTCTTGCTTGATCCGCACATCCGCACACTTGTTCCTTTGCTCCGGTATCTCAATCGAGTTGCCGGATAACCGGAATGTTGCCTTGGCACTATTTCCGTTTTCGCCGCCGTGGCACCCATTTCTTTCCGCCATGGTGACAAATGCTCCGTATCATTTTATGCCACCATTTTCATAAAATTGCATCTTTAAACCGGACATGCATCATACTTGATTGTGCATTATGCCATGATTATGCTTGTGTGTTTATCGTGTTGTTTTCTTCTTTCCGGTTGTGCTTCTCCTCGATAGTTCCTGTTTTGTTGCGATTGTGAGGATTCATCGACTGCGCTTGTTCGTCTACTTCATGGACTCGATCTTCTTCCAAGCGGGATTTCAGGCAAGATGATCATGACCTTAGATATCTCTACTATCTTTGCTTGCTAGTTGTCTCATTGCTATCGCTATGTCGCGCTTCCTACCACATATATGTCAGCCTCCCATATGCCATGATAAAGCCATCTAACCACCCTTACCCAGCAAACCGTTGTTTGGCTATGTTACCGCTTTGCTCAGCCCCTTTCTTATAGCGTTGCTAGTTGCAGGTGCAATTGCAGGTTGTTCCATGTTGGGATATGGATATCATGGGATATCACAATATCTATTATTTAATTAATGCATCCATATACTTGGTTTTGGGTGGAAGGCTCAGCCTTTTGCCTAGTGTTTTGTTCCACTCATGCCGCCTTATTTTCCGTAATACCGGTGTTATGATCTTTGTTTAGCGTTCCTAACATGCTCAGGGGAATGGGACCCTCTTGACAGTTCGCTTTGAATAACCGCTTCCAGCAAGACCCAACTTTGGTTTTAACATTTGCCAACATAATTATACTGAATTAAATAATTAATTTGCATAGGGAGTTAGCGCTACCCGAGGATTCTTAATTCAACATAATACAGGCGGGCCAGTGCCGATGGTGTTGGTCCGAAACGGGCAGACTGCGGGGCCTCCACGGGGAAACTCGAGGCATTGGTTTTACTCGTTGGCTTTCCCATCCGGTCATGGCCTGAGACAAGATACGCGCGGCTACTATCAGGGTGTCGGCATGCCGGGAGGTCTTGCTGGACTTGCGTTACCATTGTCGAAATGTCTTGTGCACCGGGATTCCGAGGATACTTCGGGCTATCTCGAGGTTGAGGTATTTCCACCGCAGCTTGTGTTGGTTTGTGATGGACCAGGTTGGAACACCCCTGTAGGGTTAAATCTTACGCGAAGCCATGCCTGCGGTTATGTGGCAGTTGGATATTTATAACCTCCGGTTGTAGAGAACTTGACACTAAATCTAATTAAAATACATCAACCGCGTGCGTAACCGTGATCGTCTCTTTTCGAGGGAGTTCGGGAAGAGAACACGGTGGGGTTATGTTTGGCTCGTAAGTAGGTGTTCAGGATCACTTCTTGATCATTATTAGTTTGCGACTGTTATGCGTAGTTACTCTTCTTATTCCTGTACTCGTAAGTTAGCCTCCAAACAATGCTTAGTGCTGCTGCAACCTCACCACTTTACCCCTTCCATACCCATTAAGGTTTGCTAGTCTTGATACCCACGGGTATGGGATTGCTGAGTCCTCGTGGCTCACAGTTTACTACAACAACATATGCAGGTACAGGTAATGCGATGACTTGACGTGAGAGCGATACACGTTTGCTTTTGGAGTTCTTCTTCTGCTTCTTCTTCGTCGATCAAGGGATAGTTTCCGGGTCGGCAGCCTGGGCTAGCAGGATGGACGTCGTTCTTCTTTTTCGTTTGATTTCATCCGTAGTCGGATCCTGCTCTTCTGTATGATGTTTGATATGTACTGTTGTATTCATGTATTAATGTTGTAGCTTGTGGCGAGTGTAAGCCTTTATCTAGTATTCTCATCTGTTCAGTACAGGGTATGATGTAACGATATCCACCTTGCGAAGCGTCTCCGATATGCGCTTCTATCCTTAGTGGGATTTTCGAGTCCCTTGAGAATTGGACCGCATATTAGGCGTGACATTAGACCAAGTTAAGGCCGTCCCATAACGGCAAATGTGGCTGCATGGGAAAGCTCGGTTCAGTGGCACTTGATCAACGATGAACGAATTTATCCCCAAGTGATTTCTTCGTCATAACTGACACTCCGACATCACAATGATGCAAGTTATAACAATACCCAACAAGTAGTTCAATGAGCAACATGATCAAGCTACCGCTACTAATGTCATAGTCAAAATATCGGACGGGATCACAAAGTAATCAGAGATGGTAATCTCAACAGCATCATGGCATGATCAAACTTATAGACTACTAGTCACCAACAATCCAATTACCAACATGACAGTAACACTTACAAGCATTTCCTCCCAAGTGCTACATGAATAACCCAATTATAAATAATTCAAATTTTAATCAAAATATTTACTTAAAATCACGACATTGCAATGTAGTCATGCAAAAGAAAGATGTGGCCTGCCTGGCACCAAGGGAGTGTGGGAGTACTCCTGGTCTTCACCAACTATTCAAACCAATCTGGAAAACATTTTTGGAATCATTTGTAAATATTACATAAAGCATTTTTCTCTGTCCAGAAATTATGGACAGCATAGAAAAATACCAAAATTTTATAGCAGATAGAGGAGCTCATAAGAAAAATAATGCAAAAAGAATGAACTCATTTGGACTTATGGTTTAAAAGATATTGCCGGTCAAAGTTGAGTCAAACTTCTGGATTTAAATGAATTTAAATAGAAAAATCAGAAAATCCAGAAGTGGCCACGTCGAAGGCGTAAACTCAGTTTATGCCTCCACTTGCGTACCGCTTCGGGTGCGAGGGGAGTCGCTGACAGGTGGGGCCCCCTGTCAGTTTTAAATAGAGGAAGAGAGGGAACAGAGAACGTCGGACGTACCGGCGGCCGTTCGCCGGCGTTGAGACGGCGGCGAGGTTGGGAAAGGGCAGGGATGGATCAGGCGGACAATGACGAGCACTCCCGTACTCGCAGCTCGTCGGGAGGTGGCCGGACGGCGTTGTCCCCTTCCTCTCAGGCGGCGGCAAGCTACGGGGTTCGACGGCGTCGCTGATTCCGGCGAGCACTCGAGCAGAGGAGGGGCTGGGAAGGACCAGTGGAGCACCACGAGCTCGCTGATGGTCTCGGTCGGGGCTGGGGTGGACGGGAACGAGCAGACGGAGCAGGGGCAGAGCTGCGGAGCTCCTCGCCGGAGATGGGAAAGGAGGCTCCCCGGCTCTGCTCCTGGGCGCGGGGCGTCGATTGAGAGGTGAGGAGGGCGAGTGGTGAGGAGAGGGAGCACCGGGGAGTGGCTTTTATAGCCGGACGAGAGGTGCCCGTGCCGATCGGTGCCGAGAAGATGCGGACGAGCTCCGGGATGAGCTAGCCATCGCTCTGGCCTGCGGAGCGCGTAAGGAGGGGACGTGAGCGCACAGGAGCGACGGGACGAGTCCGGAGCCATTAAGAGCATGTGGACAACGGCGGCGACCGCGGCACACTGTTCGGCCCGTGGGCGAGCTTGGCCATGAGCGGCGGCGAGCCTTGCCAGCGATAGAAGAGGGTTCTGGAGGGGGCACGCATTTGGCTGGGATGACGTCGGCACCAACGGATAAGGAGGGGTGGCAGGGGCTGGCCGGAGTGGCCGCATCCGACGTGGTTGGGCGCACAGAGCGCGGCTTTGGCCCTAGCAGACGCATGGTCACCACGTGCACTGGCGCACTCGGTGCGCTCTGGCTCGCCTGACCATGTCCATGTGATAGTCCATCCGTCCAGTGACCTCCCTGTGCATCTGGTTTGACATGAGATGGCTTGGACAGCTGGCTAGCTTCGAGACAAGTTTCTGGACAGAAACTTGGGCAGGTTGATGGGGAGAAATGGCTAGGGTTTTAAGAGGGAATATTTTTCACACTAAAATGTAGTAGGAAGGTGCCCACTCTGGGAAAATTTCAGACCAAATGGACAAGTTTTGGATGTAGTTGCTTCACAACTGCTTTTCTGGTCCAGAAACTTGTGGAAGATGATGCACTCACATGTATGGGCTCCTTGAGCTGAAACTTGGTATTTGTGGGTTATTTGGTGGTGGCAAGATGCTATAAAAATTTCATACCATTTGGATAAGTATAAATGGTACTTCCTTCACAATGTTTCCCACTGGACAGAAACTTGGAGGAATTTTTTGTGGAAAATGGCTTGACAAAATGATGTGAATTTTGGCATGATCAAAGGATATAATGATATTTGAGTCCTGGATTAATTTCAGAATTTATGGAGCAATAGAAAATGTGGTTGCTTCATAAACTAAAATTATGACCAGAAACAAAGATTGGATGGTGTGCTCATCATGAGAGTGGAATCTTGAATATTTTTACATATCCACGGTTCACATGGTCCAAAGAATTCATGAGAATTTTCTTAGAATTTTGGGGAAGATAGAAATATAGGTAGGTTCATAACCTAGAGCAGAAAGGGCTATTCCTTTAATAGAAAAAAGGAATATTAAATTGGACTAAAGTTGAAATTGGGCAAGCATGGAAATGACATGCCTTGGGAGAAGTTTTTTGGAAGCTTGAGTCACATGGGAAAGGAAAGTAAAAATATTCCCAAGTTTTAAGTCCTTAGAGCCATTCAAACTAAAAATCCAAACCAAATTCCAAATAAAATTCCAAATCGGTTTTTGAAAAGAAAAGTTGGGAAAAACCACGGTGTCACAAACCTACCCCCCTTACAAAAATTTCGTCCACGAGATTTGGTTGCTCAGAGAACAAGTATGAATATTCTAACTTAAGGAAACCGGTTCCAGCTTGGGTATCCTTTTTCCTTATATAATGTGTCCACCAAATCTCATATGACCTGTCTACCGAATCTCATATGACTTGTCTACCGAATATTATATGACCTGTCTACCTTGCTCCGGGGTGGCTTGCTTCATGGTCCTCACATTCTGATAGGTCTTTCCTCGTATGTTCATCGTTATGCTGACTCCAACCCTGTCACATCTGCTGGTTCATCTGAGATGTTATCATGACTGGAATATGTCATCTTTCCATACCTCCGGGAGGGGTTTTCCGAGTGACACGTCATTCTTCCATCCAGCACCGATAGTATTCTGTGAAGTTGTTAATAGATGCCTTCCGTGAAACATTTAATCATTGCATCAGGTTACAAGATGCATGTTTCCCGGGTTTGAAACGGCTCCGGAATTACAACATTTCTCTTGACTGAATCTGACCACCTGTAGGGAGTCTGAATCACCCGGGCTGACTTCTTTATCCCAAATCCATACCGGCAAGTTGACTGTCAACTGTCAGGGCCAGTATAAAGGAATAATACTTTACAACAACAACTTTTGGGGACTTGACGGACAAGGGTTCGGGCGGAAGGACCTTGCCTACGGCGGAGTACCATATGTGAGAGCATGTCGAGTACTCATTCTGTCGGTATATCCATAAGCTGTGCGATACTTTAACACGGTAGCTGGAGTCGCACTACCGAGCTGGTCAATAAATCTTTGATCTGACATGACGGACTTGGATATGTACTACTGACAACTTCGAGCGTATGCAGTTGGACAAGAGAGTTACATCGATACGAGATTCTTGTGTTGTCGGTCTCGTTCCTTCATTATTTTTGCCTGACTCCCTTGCCGAAGGAGCTTGGCCAGGTATACTCCTTAATTCTTCGTATGACCAAGGGTGCCTTCAGGTGCATTGTTCCGGTAAGCATACCTGATCCTTATCCTAGTGCCGTCACATTTAACCGGCAAGTTTATCATCTCACAGGCGCTAACTGTAGGGCAATGATCATCCGAACCCCTTGCATGAAATTGGCAAATAAATCAGTAGCCACCAGAACGGTCTTCACAACTCAGATCTGGGGCATTACTGAGATAGCTCAACCATGGCTCAAGACAGCTGAAAAGCAGCTCAGAGCATGAGACCATGTTGATAAGAAGAAAGTAGCAGCTCCCTAAGACGGCCGAAGAACAGCTCAGAGCATAGGGTCACTGCTACAAAAAGAAACTCAACAGCTGCCCGAGACGGCTGAAAAGCAGCTCAGAACATGGATCAGTTGTTGAAAAGAGAAATATAAAGTCAGCATCCACCCCGGACGGCCGAAAACAGCTCGGAACACAGGCGTGGTGCCATCACCAGGAAAAGGGAAGCAAGGGTTCATCAGAATCATTTATCAGGTTCACCGTTACTTGTATAGAGCTCCTGGTTGTGATCCATCATGCAAGACGGTGACCAATGTTAATGGTATCACCTTGTCGGTTGGAAGGAAACTAACCTTAATATCTACTGTCAAGATCGTTGTTCCAAGTAGTCTTGCTTCATAGCTTGTCCGACCCTGTAGCATACTGAGGTGTATATTGACCTTCTTCTTCTTCTTGCATGACTTATGCAGGTGTTGGGTCCTCTCCTTCCTTCGGTAAACCTGCTTGAACCTAGTTGCTCCTTGTACGGGTAACTTGCATGACCAAATGGTTGTGGGTTGGGCTCTCGAGGTGCACCGCCATCGCACCGTGTAATTAATTGTACCAATGTTGCCTACTGTTTGTAGTGCCGTGCTGACGAAAATTGGATAGCTTGTGTTGGAAGCCTTCGGGAGCGTTGTGCTGAGGAAGATTGGATAGCTTATGCTCGAAGTTTTTGCCGGGATAGCGTGCTGAGGAAGACTGAGTACTGTGCTTCAGAAGCTTCTCCTCCTGGTTGCTTACCGAGTAAGACTCGGTGCCTTATGCCGGAAGCTTTCCACCATAGCTTGTCGAAGAAGACAGAGTATCTTGTGCTAGATGCTATCCATATATCGTACTGAGGAAGATTTGACGAACCTTGCATCGTAAGCTTCTCTGGTAGCGTGCGGAGGAAGACTGGGTTGCTTATACCAAAAGTTTCTCCCTGTGCTGTACATCCTCCCAACTCCTGTTGCTGATTGCTTGCACGGAAAGAATTTGTCGGACTATCCTTCTTGCTTTAACCCGTGGTCTTGCCCCCTAATTATCTTCCTGCTGGTTCCTTACGGCTGTAATGGTTACACACCGAGGCAGCCTTGATACTGATGACCAACCCAGGATATCCTTTGCATTCAAACCGGATATTCCCAAGGCAATCAGCTGATAACTCCATAATGTTCAGCGGAGCGTCCAAGTATTTGAAATCCATATTGATTCTTTGAGTCTGACGGCGGTTGATGAACAACTTCCATAGGGAAAGTAATGTGACACTGAGGAGCCAAACAAAAAATGCAAGTGAAAACTGCTCAATGAAATGCACCAAGTTTACAAAAACCACACTTTATTGCTACTCAGGGCAATTTACAACATTTAGTACTACTACAACTTATGCACATAAACCTCGCAAGCGCTTAGGTACTATGGTCGGGTAGTAGATTACTGGAGAGCGAAGGAGCTGGTGGCGGGGTTGACGGAGCTAAAGCCATGCCAAGTGCTCTTCAGGCTCAGGTTGCCTCTTTGGCCAGCTCAGCGATGAGGACGTACTCTGCGATCATGTAACGGGACATGTATGCTACAACTGTGTCATCATCCGAGCGAACAGGAGGAAATCTAACCCGTCTGAGAGTAGTGGCCATAGTGGGATAGTAGTGGAAGGCATGATTTTCTTGCATCGCACTTTCCTGGTGACGAAGAACAGTAAGGCCCGCCAGAGCGGCAAGCTGGATAGCGCGTTCTGGTGTAGAGGCATAGCCACCATGGAGACTGTAGGTGCGCTTCCCCAAAGGTAGGTCAACTGACAGTAGGACATTGGCATGATACTCATGCACTAGGCCTGCAAGCGGGGTCTGGAACACGTGGTACCTTGGCATCTCTCCACTGGGATAGAGAAGACGCCAAACATCACGAAGCAGGGATGCGAAACTGAGTGGTGCCGGGGCTGAGTCGTAGTCAATCGAAACGAATGCCATCTACAAAATCAGCTGGTTAATGAGCCAAATCTATATGCATGCTATGCGACAAACAAATGCAACAACCAAATGTAGCAATTCAAATGCATCACACAAGCAAGCTGGGCTCTAGACTAGCGGCTTTCTAACGTCCAGGTTAGCTAGGGTGTCCTATAGCCAAACTTGGCTCTGATACCAAACCTTGTGGCACCCCGGCTCAGAGGAACCGGAACACCCCGTATTCCAGCCCAGAGATCAAGTCTTCTGGAATATGACACTGCTTGGCATAGAACAAATCAGCGCTTTATTACAAACAATTGGGGTACAAAGGTTTGGGGGTATTACAAAGGGTTACATCAGCGTGACAACACTACACCTGCTAAGGTAGCTCTATGGTAGCAGCGGAACGACTCGTTGCAGCGGAACAACGATGACGGTGATGAACTCCACTCCTCAGGGACTCTGGCTGGGACGTGTCCTAGCTCGCTACTCGGTATCCTCGCGCTATGCAAACATGGCAGCACCTGCAAACTGGCATGACACGCTAGGTGAGTACTTTGAATGTACTCGCAAGCTCACAACAACCAAAAGCATCAAGGCAAAGCAACATCATAGCAGTCATGATTATATCAGGATCAAGTGTTATTAAAAGGGTGGAAGAAAATAGTAAACATGTTATCCTTTACTTTCATGATCAACTCGGAATCATCTTAATGTCATCTGACGATCAATATCAAGCTCATTACCAAGATTACCAATGGCCTTCTGCCAAGAGGTTAACATGCCATACCAAGACGAGTTCTTCCATCATTAACCAGTCATTCCATCATTGGTGTTGATCAGACAGTGTGACTTAGTACGAACTGTGTCCAATACCATGGATGCGGCTATTCGAATAGATTCTTAGACTCTGCAGAGGTTACGTACTTTACCCACACTATGGACATTCGTCCAACGAAACTTGCCTAACCCCTGACCCTTAAATCGTACCACCGACACGCCCTCTCTGAGGTCATGCCCTGGGTGGCCCCTGTGTCCCTTCTGACACCTGCCACCATCGTGGCCAAACAAACTGTCCCAAACAAGGACCTGAACTCAATAACCAAACCGGGCTCACAAGATTATCGCCGTCTACCTGATCAGGGTAGCACGCACGCATAACCTTCCCTCTTTGGTGGTACCGATAAAAGAGCTTGAGGTTAGACCAAGTTAAGGCCGTCCCATATCGGCAAATGTGGCTGCACGGGAAAGCTCGGTTAAGTGGCACTTGATCAACAATGAAGGAATTTATCCCCAAGTGATTTCTCTGTCATAACTGACACTCCGACATCACAATGATGCAAGTTATAACAATACCCAACAAGTAGTTCAATGAGCAACATGATCAAGCTACCGCTACTAATGTCATAGTCAAAATATCAGACGGGATCACAAAGTAATCAGAGACGGTAATCACAACAGCGTCATGGCATGATCAAACTTATATACTACTAGTCACCAACAATCCAATTACCAACATGACAGTAACACTTACAAGCATTTCCCCCCAAGTGCTACATGAATAACCCAATTATAAATAATTCAAATTTTAATCTAAATATTTACTTAAAATCATGACATTGCAATGCAGTCATGCAAATGAAAGTTGTGGCTTGCCTAGCACCAAGGGAATGTGGGAGTACTCCTGGTCTTCACCAACTATTCAAACCAATCTGGAAAACATTTTTGGAATCATTTGTAAATATTACATAAAGCATTTTTCTCATAAGAAAAATACCAAAATTTTACAGCAGATAGAGATGCTCATAAGAAAAATAATGCAAAAAGAATGAACTCATTTGGACTTATGGTTTAAAAGATATTGCTGGTCAAAGTTGAGTCAAACTTCTGGATTTAAATGAATTTAAACAGTAAAATCAAAAAATCCAGAAGTGGTCACATCGAAGGCGTAAACTCACTTGCGTACAGCTTCGGGTGCGAGGGGAGTCGCTGACAGGTGGGGCCCCTGTCAGTTTTAAATAGAGGGAGAGAGGGAACAGAGAACGGCGGGCGTACCAGCGGCCGTTCACCGGCGTTGAGACGACGGCGAGGTTGGGAAAGGGCGGGGATGGATTGGGCGGACGATGACAAGCACTCCCGTACCTGCAGTCATCGGGAGGTGGCCGGATGGCGTTGGCCCCTTCCTCTCAGGCGGCGGCAAGCTACGGGGTTCGACGGCGTCGCTGATTCCAGCGAGCACTCAAGCAGAGGAGGGGCTGGGAAGGACCAGTGGAGCACCACGAGCTCGCTGATGGTCTCGGTCGGGGCTGGGGTGGACGGGAGCGAGTAGACGGAGCAGGGGCAGAGCGGTGGAGCTACTTGCCGGAGATGGGGAAGGAGGGCTCCCCGGCTCTGCTCCTGGGCGCGGGGCGTCGATTGAGAGGTGAGGAGGGCGAGTGGTGAGGAGAGGCAGCACCGGGGAGTGGCTTTTATAGCCGGACGAGAGGTGCCCATGCCGATCGGCGCCGAGAAGATGCGGATGAGCTGGCCATCGCGCTGGCCTACGGAGCGCGTAAGGAGGGGACGTGAGCGCGCAGGAGCGACGGGACGAGTCCGGAGCCATTAAGAACGTGCGGACAACAGCGCCGACAGCGGCGCACTGTTCGGCCCGTGGGCGAGATTAGCCATGAGCGGCGGCGAGCCTTGCCGGCGACGGAAGAGGGTTCTGGAGGGGGCACGCGTGCGGCTGGGACGACGTCGGCACCAACAGACAAAGAGGGGTGGCAGGGGCTGGCCGGAGTGGTCGCATCCGACGCGGCTGGGCGTGCAGAGCGCGGCTTTGGCCCTAGCAGACGCGTGGTCACCGCGTGCACTGGCGCACTCGGTCCGCTCTAGCTCGCCTGGCCATGTCCATGTGATAGTCCTTCCGTCCAGTGACCTCCCTGTGCATCTGGTTTGACATGAGATGGCTTGGACAGCTGATGAGGACATCCCTGGTTCACCTCATTTGTCATCTTCTCCTCATCATAAATCTCAGCTCTCAAATGAAGCTGCTACAAAGAAGACCTATTTGGGTCCCATGACAAGGAGCCGTGCCAAACATATAGAACAAGAGGTGAACGCGCTCCTAGCTGATCATACTTCAACTATCCATGAGAACTTTATACTGCCTAAATCATCTGTGCTGATTTTACTCAGGTACAATGTTGAGGACAACCAACAACTTTCAGCACATGAAGAAACAAGTTCAGCTCATCGAGAAACAAGTTCTGAAGCCCATACAACATGTTTGAAGAGAACAAGTTTCAACTCTGATGTAAACCATGTTTTGGTGACAAGGGCAACTAATTACACCTCAAGGAAGAATAGCAAGCCATCTCAACAATCTATTGTTGCATGCACAGTTCCAGATTTCGTCCCAGAACTTGCTGCATCATGCAACACAAATATATGAGGTTCCAGCACATGTGAGAGTACAAATTGGACAGCATTTGAAGTCTACTTTCAGGAAAATCAAACGGTGCAACATTTGGAGTCCCGAGTCAAAGGATATGAGAGTTCCAATGCAAGCTGTCCAGAGCATTAATTGCTGCGCGAGGCTCCATGTGTTTGCTCCCTTGACCAGCTGGTTACCACGAATTTGAGCCTCTCTTTTGGATTGGTTTCACACCTAAGCTAGGAGGGCTGTTCCTAGTATAAATTCCCCTTCCCTCACTTCAGCCACAACTCTTTGGCAATTTGATTTCAGCATAGGTTAGCTAAGTGCAACCAGAATCTTGTTTGAGAGTTCACTTCCTCCTTAGCTCTTGTAATCTTGCCTTGTGAGAGGGTAAACTCACTTTGTGATTTTACAACAGTAGCCATTGAGGCGGCGACCAGTTCGTGCTTCCAAC
This sequence comes from Elymus sibiricus, assembly GCA_039707655.1. Classification (NCBI taxonomy): domain Eukaryota; kingdom Viridiplantae; phylum Streptophyta; class Magnoliopsida; order Poales; family Poaceae; genus Elymus; species Elymus sibiricus. The sequence continues at coordinate 259,435,452 of CM077676.1, forward strand.
TTCGTGCGTGGTTGCGTGGATTGGAATCCTAAGAGTGTGGTTGGGCGAATACTTGTTGCTGGTTGTTGCATATGCAGTAGCTAGCTTCGGTCTCGTCAGGTTGCACTAGTTATCCATTACCCGACAGCGTTGTTGGCTGGGATCGAGGGTTTCCTTCGTACCCTTCAGGTGGCGTTGATTCGTTCGTCAAGCAGATCCTCCGTGAAGATCGGGCAACCCCGTATCATCTTGGTATCAGAGCTTCGGTTGACACGGTAGGATCTTGTATCCCTAGTTTAGTTCGTGTTGTTGTTCATCCTAAAGTCCAGAAAATAGCCCCACAAAAAAATATACCTTTACCAAGCCCTTTGCAGCCTTTAATCTGTCATTTGGTGAGTTTTATCAAGTTCTTGTCCACTAGATCTTTTGTTTTTAGTTGCTGAGTTTCCCCCATCCATTCTTGTGTGTTTGTGTTTGTTTTTGTCCACAGATTTCAGATCTGCATCCTCCACCAAATCTTGTGTATCTTTGTCATCCGGAGTCCGTTTTGGGTGTTTTTGTGCATTTTGGAAAGCCCACACCGTGTACTTTCCATCCATCCTTGTTAGATCTGATTCCCACCGTGTTTTCCAGCCAGAAAAATCAGATCAGTTCGTGTGTGTTTTCTGCCAAATTTCAGCTGCATGTTCTTGTTGTTTGAGCTCATCCATTGTAATTTTCGTGGATCCCCCAAAGTGTGTGTTCAGATCCAAGTCCCTTGTTGAAGTTTGTCAAAAAAAAGCAAAAAAAAAGAGGCAAAAAAAAAGAGATCTGCCCAAAGAAAGAAAGTGTGTGCAAGAAGCAAAAGAGAGAAATTTGGGACTGTTCTTCACTTATATCTTGAGAAATTCCTGTTTGTATTATGAGCTGAAACTTGTCAAGTGTGCAACATCTTCAATCCTTGCTTTCTAGCAAACCTGATTCGTTGGTATGAGTTGCATGTACCTCACTTATATCTCCTTCAGCAACTAAGGGCATTAGAATCTTGTGTGGATGATTACTTGGTTCAACAATATCTAGATTGCAGATTAGTACATCTTTTGCTACATATATACCCCACCCAAGCCCCACCAAACAGCCCCGCATGTGCCACCCTAGACTTGTATCCGCTTGATTCATCACTCTTTGTATACCAAACCGGCACCACGGTTGAGCACGATTCTGCTCTCACTTGGAAGTTACATGAGCTTCGGTTGGTAAATGAGGTGAGCTTGAGTTTTTACCCACATATATGCTTCTAGTACTATAGGGCTTTTGCAAAACTAACCATGGCAGGTCGTGAGTACGTGGAACTTCCTTTCTACGGAAGTGCTGATCCGGAGGAGTACCTTGAATGGGTACAATTCATGGAGTTGGAGTTGAAGAAATTTCCAGAAACAAAACATGTGCTTCGAGCAACCATGGAGTTTGAAGAGTATGCTTGTAAGTGGTGGAAGCACCACTGCAAAAGAAGGTTTGTAAGAACATGGGTCGAGTTGAAGGAGATCATGAGGAAGGAGTTTGTTCCAATAAGATATGAGGACTATTTGTTTCATCACATGAAGAGCATTAAGCAAGGTCTCAGATCTGCCGAAGCTTATTATGATGAGCTGAAGGTAGCAATGTATCGTGCCAATGTTGTGGATAAATCTGCAGCAAGGGCATATTTTAAAAGTGGTCTGAATCGTGATGTGGCTGCGACAGTTCGTTTGAAATATGACGGTAGTATGCAGGACCTTGTGACTTTTGCCATAGATGAAGAAAGGAGAATTTAGAAAGAACGTGCACGTCCACTCACCTTGGGTATTCAGTCCCCTTCAGGAATCAGTCGTGTGAAGAGGCCAAGCAATGCAGAGAACAAGATGGAGCAAAGGTTGTTTACAACAAGAAACCAGATTTGTGATGAGAAAAAGGTGCTTGCAACACGAGAAAAGAGCCTCACAATTGGTCAAAATTCTGTAGCAACAAATACACATCAAATCCCAAGTGAGAATGGGAGCCACATATCCAAAATATGTGAGAGTGATATTATAAAAAGTGAGCTGTGTGACTCCACTAAAAGTGAGATTGAGAGCCCCACCACAAAGGAGAGTTCGAGAGATACACCAAAGGAAATGAGAGTATTAGTTGATACAAAATATGAGGATTCTGAAACTAACATAACTCTTTCTATTCCTTGCATTATTCCTTGCAATGTACAGGTTTGCTTTCAGGAAAAGGAATCCAGTGCTGTTACACTTTCCCACATCATGGAGGAACAAGAAGAGAAGCAAACCAGAGTTCATAATTCATCATGTGCTCATGAGGAACGATGGCTTGTTCAAGAAGAGGAAGATGGTATTGAAGTAAGATTACAACAACAACTTGAGAATGATTGTAAGTATAACCGTACTGCAACGATGCCTTCTATGATTGCTTGTTCTACTATGCCTGAACCATTGGATCACATTATTGCCTATCATTTTGATAATGTGAAATTAGTAAGGCCTGACAAAATGCATGATAAAATATCTCATGTTCATGCTTTATATTGTGCCACGCTTGCTAAAACTATTGAATCGAGTTATCCTGTCATGAACATTTCTGAAATCACACATTTGTACTCTCTCTATAAAACCTACACCTACTGTTTTAAGTTTAATTTGATTGGAGAATATGGTGTTGGCGGGAAGTTTGTTGTGGACAAAATATGCATTGCTTGCAATAGATTTGCAGAACTGAAAGATAATCATTTGGGCAACCATTCTTATGTGAAAATGAAACTGTATGTTTGTGGTGAAGGTGTCACTTATTTGTTGGTCCTCATATGTTCACATTTTGCATGCACTAAAGTTACAACAAAAAGAGTTGATCAATGGAAGATACTAAAACTTTGTTCACCACAATTGCAAGGGTCTACTATGCAAAAATCTGAACTATCATACGAGAAATTTTTGCTGGCCAAATATGTTGAGTCACACATACATACTTCTAATTTTGGCTTTGAAATGATCACAACATGCTTTTCTAGGAGTAGGAATGATGTGAATGATTCTGCTATGTCCCTAACTTATATTTGCAAAACAAGTAACAATTTTTACAAACCCAAAACTTATGTTGACCCATTGAGAAATATGGTTTGCTGCTATGAAGATTACTTTTCTGAAATTTGGAATGCGCAAAATCTTGGTAACAACAAAATGTGTGACGTCTTCATATACCATGCATACACGTTGTTTGTTTTCCTTAGTGCTGTTACAGGTTATCAAAAACCGAGGACGGTTTTTCTTGAAGGAAGGGAGGATGATGAGGACCATCCTGGGCAACTAAGATTGTTTAGTTGCAGCCAAACACTTGAGAAATCCATCATGGCGACCATTGATGGAATGCGCCTACTATTGTGCCATGTTGACGATCAGGTGAACACATATACTATGGGTTCCATATTATTTATTTTAATGGAGGCGGAGCTACTACTATCATTACTATTATGCAGGCATGTAGATGATGATCTACACAAACCAAAGGTGAAGATGAGAAGGAACTCAGGAGCCAAGCTATTCCTCACATTCAATGTTGTTGGTCTATCTCCATTTATCAACCGAGAGGGCCAAGTGTCGAGGATGACTACTTTTGAAGAGGGGGAGGATGATGAGGACATCCCTGGTTCACCTCATTTGTCATCTTCTCCTCATCATAAATCTCAGCTCTCAAATGAAGCTGCTACAAAGAAGACCTATTTGGGTCCCATGACAAGGAGCCGTGCCAAACATATAGAACAAGAGGTGAACGCGCTCCTAGCTGATCATACTTCAACTATCCATGAGAACTTTATACTGCCTAAATCATCTGTGCTGATTTTACTCAGGTACAATGTTGAGGACAACCAACAACTTTCAGCACATGAAGAAACAAGTTCACCTCATGAAGAAACAAGTTCTGAAGCCCATACAACATGTTTGAAGAGAACAAGTTTCAACTCTGATGTAAACCATGTTTTGGTGACAAGAGCAACTAATTACACCTCAAGGAAGAATAGCAAGTCATCTCAACAATCTATTGTTGCATGCACAGTTCCAGATTTCGTCCTAGAACTTGCTGCATCATGCAACACAAATATATGAGGTTCCAGCACATGTGAGAGTACAAATTGGACAGCATTTGAAGTCTACTTTCAGGAAAATCAAACGGTGCAACATTTGGAGTCCCGAGTCAAAGGATATGAGAGTTCCAATGCAAGTTGTCCAGAGCATTAATTGCTGCGTGAGGCTCCATGTGTTTGCTCCCTTGACCAGCTGGTTACCACGAATTTGAGCCTCTCTTTTGGATTGGTTTCACACCTAAGCTAGGAGGGCTATTCCTAGTATAAATACCCCTTCCCTCACTTCAGCCACAACTCTTTGGCAATTTGATTTCAGCATAGGTTAGCTAAGTGCAACCAGAATCTTGTTTGAGAGTTCACTTCCTCCTTAGCTCTTGTAATCTTGCCTTGTGAGAGGGTAAACTCACTTTGTGATTTTACAACAGTAGCCGTTGAGGCGGCGACCAGTTCGTGCTTCCAACTTCGTGCGTGGTTGCATGGATTGGAATCCTAAGAGTGTGGTTGGGCGAATACTTGTTGCTGGTTGTTGCATATGCAGTAGCTAGCTTCGGTCTCGTCAGGTTGCACTAGTTATCCATTACCCGACAGCGTTGTTGGCTGGGATCGAGGGTTTCCTTCGTACCCTTCAGGTGGCGTTGATTCGTGCGTCAAGCAGATCCTCCGTGAAGATCGGGCAACCCCGTATCAACAGCTGGCTAGCTTCCAGACAAGTTTCTGGGCAGAAACTTGGGCAGGTTGCTGGGGAGAAATGGCTAGGGTTTTAAGAGGGAATATTTGTCACACTGAAATGTAGTAGGAAGGTGCCCACTCTGGGAAAATTTCAGACCAAATGGACAAGTTTTGGATGTAGTTGCTTCACAACTGCTTTTCTGGTCCAGAAACTTGTTGAAGATGATGCACTCACATGGATGGGCTCCTTGTGCTGAAACTTGGTATTTGTGGGTTATTTGGTGGTGGCAAGATGCTATAAAAATTTCATACCATTTGGATAAGTATAAATGGTAGTTCCTTCACAATGTTTCCCACTGGACAGAAACTTGGGGGAATTTTGTGGAGAAAATGGTTTGACAAAATGATGTGAATTTTGGCATGATCAAAATATATAATGATATTTGAGGCCTGGATTAATTTCAGAATTTATGGAGCAATAGAAAATGTGGTTGCTTCACAAACTGAAATTATGACCAGAAACAAAGATTGGATGGTGTGCTCATCATGAGAGTGGAATCTTGAATATTTTTACATATCCAAGGTTCACATGGTCCAAAGAATTCATTAGAATTTTTTTAAAATTTTGGGGAAGACAGAAATATAGTTTGCTTCACAACCTAGAGCAGAAAGGGATATTCCTTTAATAGAAAAAAGGAATATTAAATTGGACTAAAGTTGAAATTGGGCAAGCATGGAAATGACATGCCTTGGGAGAAGTTTTTTGGAAGCTTGAGTCACTTGGGGAAGGAAAGTAAAAATATTCCCAAGTTTTAAGTCCTTAGAGCCATTCAAACTAAAAATCCAAACCAAATTCCAAATAAAATTCCAAATGGGTTTTTGAAAAGAAAAGTTGGGAAAAACCAGGGTGTCACATCACAGCTCCTGTACACGAGCACACCCTAGCATGTTTTCCGCAAGCCACGCCGTGCCGCCCAGCTCTTGTCGCCGCCGTACCCGAGACGAGCATGAGCTCGTACTTGAGCATCCGCACACACATGCCCCGGCAAACAGCAGCCGCTCACTCACGCGCGCGCCCCACCGCAGCTCTCCGCACGCACGCGCACACCTAGCATGTTTCCGCACCCCCGCCGTTGGTCGGTGGTCGCAACGGTCGCTGCTTGGCTCGCCGGCGTTGTCACTGAGTTCCACCGTGCGCGATGAAGAAGAAGGCCGGGCCTTTGATTCAGTTCAAAAGGAACCGTGCCCCATCCGTTCACAAACACAGCAGCAGCTCGACTGGTTAGCTCCACTTCAATCCATCCAGGAGGTCCTGGGATCGATTCCCAGCTAACCCCAATCATTTTTGCATCTGTATTTACTTCCCCAAATGCACACACAGCCGCACTTGGGCCAGATCCGCTCCCGGGCCGCTGCACTCTGATGCTTCGGGCCCATGTATTTTTTTTCTGCTCTGTGCATTTTCGCATATATATCCATTGCATTGCATATTTACAGAAACTGCCACTACATTTGATTCTTAATAACTAAATACTATGCATCCAAATAAAACATGTCATATATGAAAATGCTTAGAATTTCATGTAGTTTCCCAATATGCCACTTTCATCCATGTTAAAAATGTATAAACTTACTGTTTGCATTAATTTGCAAAAATGCCATGCTAAAATGATTTATTTCATAACTAAATAACCGTAGCTCCGAATTAAATAAACTTTATATTTAAATGGGGTAGAAAAATGTGTAGATTAACATGGTGCACGTTATTTTGCTGTTTAACAACATTAAGATTGTGTTCTAGGCAGAACAGTACCAATTTCGAAAATGACATATGGGGATTTTCCGGAATTGTTTTGTGTTGTTTCTGGCCTCATTTAAATTGCCTAGATAGGTAGATTAATTATGCTTCATCTCTTGCCATGTTTAACAACATTTAATCTTGCCATGTACATAAACGGGATTGAACTAGGTAATTGAACGTGGAGTTTCGTCAATATGCAACTCGTTGCATATTGAGCTTCACTTAATGTGTAGTCTTTTATTGTTGCATTTGCCATGCCATGCCTATTCAAACCGGACATGCATCATACTTGGTTGTGCATTATGCCATAATTATGTTTGTGTGTTTACCATGTTGTTTGCTTCTTTCCGGTTGTGCTTCTTCTCGATAGCACCTGTTATGTTGCAAAGTGTGAGGATTCGTTCGACTACGCTTGTTCATCTACTTGATGGATTTGATGTTCTTCCTAGCGGGATTTCAGGCAAGATGACTATTACCTTTGATATCACTACTATCTTTGCTTGCTAGTTGTCTCGATGCTATCGCTGTGTCTCGATACCTACCACTTGTTTGTCAGCCTCCCAACTTGCCATGATATAGCCTCTAACCTCCACTACCCAGCAAACCGTTGTTTGGCTATGTTACCGCTTGTGCTCAGCCCATCTTATGGCGTTGCTAGTTGCAGGTGCAGTTGTAGTTTGTTCCATGTTGGGACATGGATATCATGGGATATCACAATATCTCTTATTTAATTAATGCATCTATATACTTGGTTGTGTGTGGAAGGCTCGGCCTTTTGCCTGGTGTTTTGTTCCACTCATGCCAACCTAGTTTCCATAATACCGGTGGTATGTTCCTTGATGAGCGCTTCTAACACATGTGGGGCATATGGGAACCCCCCTGATCATTCATTTTAGGATAAACTTCTCCAGCAAGGCCCAACATTGGTTTTACCATTTGCCTAATAACAACTAAAATTTGCATAGGGACTTTCCGGACCCCGTGGATAATTAATCAACAAACCGGGCCAGTGCTCCTCATGAGTGTTGGTCCAAAACAGAGCACCTTACGGTGCCCCCTTGGAAACTTGGGACCCAACTAATCGTAAGCTTCACTTATCCGCCGTGTCCTGAGAATGAGATACGCGGCTTCTATCGGGATCGTTGACACACCGGGAGGTCTTGCTGGTTTAGTTTTACCTTTTACGAGTGTCTTGTCCACCGGGATTCCTTATCGTAAGCATCGTGTTATCATGGTGTGAGGATGTTCCATCGGATGCATGTGGTAATTTATAATGGACTACTTGGAGCACCCCTGCAGGGTTAAATCTTTCAGAGAGCCATGCCCGCGGTTATGTGGCGACTCTGAAATTTATAACCTCCGGCTGTAGAGAACTTGACACTAAATTCAATTAAAATACACAAACCACGTGCGTAACCGTGATCGTCTCTTTTCGAGGGAGTTCGGGAAGAGAACATGGTGGGGTTATGTTTGACTCGTAAGTAGGTGTTCAGGATCACTTCTTGATCATTACTAGTTTGCGCCCGATTATGCATAGTTTACTCTTCTTATTCTTGTACTCGTAAGTTAGCCACCATACAATGCTTAGTGCTTGCTACAACCTCACCACTTATTGATGAGGACATGACTACCTTGGATACGACCAAAAATATTGCATACATGCATATTTGTGAGGTGATTTCTTATAAGAGTTATGCAATAATTTATTTATGTTATCCGAAACAAAAATACTTCACCTATTTTTATGTTATGCCTAAATGCAGGATGGACGAACACTTGTATGAACCACGTGTGATGACAAAAGAAGAGGAAATGGTTGGGTGCTATTCAAGAGGTCCTCTCATGTCAAAGGAAACAATTAGGTGCTATTCAACAAGTTCTCTCACGTCACTTTTTGGCCAAAAGAAGATAGAGTCCAAGTCTCTCACGTTCTGGACTCAGATTCGGACTGCACAGACATACCTGTACCAAAACGGCAATAACTTTTTCATCCGGACTCCGAATTGGGTGATTCTTTTTTTGCTGAAAAGTAGATTTTATCTGCTTTCCGTACCAATTGGAATCACCTTCAAATTCGTCCGTAGCGTTGAGATATTGACGAAACAATATGACATTGCACCAGAATCCGAATCAAACTACAAGTCCAAAGGTGTTGCATCACCTCCACTTGGGCCCATAGGCCTTGTACGACCTAGGGTTAGTTTTAGGCTGCGTTGGGACATCCTCCCACCTCCTTGGCCGCCACCCCTTGCTCCTATATAAGTAGATCAATCTAGTAGCTTTTCCTTTGGGTTTTGTTTAGTTAAAAGTTAGCCATTGCAACTTCGTGTACTTCGTTTGTGTCCAACGACTAGACCAAGACCGCTTTCGGAACCCCACCATTATCAATACTTCATCTATATTCGCAATATTCAGATTGCATTATCATATTCTTGCTTGTTCTTCGATTGCTTGCAGGAATAGACCTTCGTGGTCAGGTTGATCGTGCTCCGGCGTGGTCAATAACCTCTTGGAGATTGGTTTAGCGATTGCTAAGGCGCAACGTCGTGCACGTTCGAAGTCGGATCGTCAAAGTCGTCTCCACCAAATCGATAGTTATCATCTCATCGAAAGATCGGGACCCTCGCCTCTATTAAGTGGTATCAGTTTTCAGGTTGCTCGGTGAGAATTTCCCGTTATCCCTAGATTAGATTTATTTTTCTTACCTATTACCCAAGAAAAAGCCATACAAAAAAAAGTTAGATCTATCCATCCTTTGTCCAAGCCAGTCTGAGCCTTTGCAATTTTATTTTCAGTGCTTGCATAGTTGAATTATCGGTTGCATCGTCGTGTCGAGTTGCTGGTCTTAGCATCTAGTGCCTTAGAGTTTCGAGTTCTGTCCACAGATTGTCACGCCACCGCCGCACCATCTTCATCGCTGCTGCCATATAGCACCAGCACATAGCCGTCATCCCTTCCGTTGTTGCCCACATCAATTTCCACCGCCTGTTTCGGTCATTGTCATTATCATACTTGAGGTCGTTCACATCTACGCTTGATCCAATCTGCATCTTATCTGATTTTGTTGGAAAAAAAAAGTGAGAGAGAAAAAAAAAGTGAGAGAGAGAGAAAAAAAAAAGAAGACAAAAAAAAAGTCAGTGAAAAAAAAGAGAGAAGAGAAAAAAAACACAAATTTCGGATCTATCTAGACTCAATCTCGTATCTGAATTCGGATTGAAATCTGTTTTGCGCAGTGTTCAGTAAAACAGGCGTATCTTCCTCATATGAACTCCGTTTTGGCTCCACGAGTATTCAAATTCGAACTATCGACGAGCCGCATCTGAATAGTTCATCAAGCTAGTTCATTATTGTCACCTCCAAATCGGCTTCTAAATAGGACTTTTTGCCCTCCGAAGGTCGTGAACACAGTTTGTCATTATTTTTCAGGTTCGTTTCTGAATTATTTGACTCCTCATACGAACTCGGAATTGAGTGATTCTTTTTGCATACGAAAGCTTGAGTCAGTAGCATTCTTGAGAAAAAATATCAGAAATTTGACATATTATCTTTCATAGGAAAATTGTAGAGAGAGTTTCGGTATATCCTGCTTGGCGGTCATTTATCATCATTGTCTTTACTGCCATTGTGATCTTCACTTATATCTTGCTGTCCAGAGCTAATTCCTATCATCCGTTGCTGCTATTTGTCCTACGCCGTGACTTTATTAGTGTTCTAGGCTCGCGTCTCTAGTACGGTCTAGCCTAGGACCAGCACAGTACCGTCGTTGAGCGTTTATTCAACATTGCATCTCTGAATTGATTATTGCTAATCTTTTGCTACCATATATTAAGCCTTCCAAGCTCCATATATTTCTACACCGTGTATGCATACGTTCACCTGGTAATCGCTTTACTCAATCTTCGGAGATATTGACACCATCGGTTGCCGGTCACCACCTGCTGCATGGTAAGAATTTGTAAGACATTGATATTTGTTTTACTGTGAGCGTCTTACCACCACATCCCAGTAGTTCATAGGAACAATATTCTTGGATTTTATTTCTTGTTTCTACTAATCATGACAGGATCCAGAGTTGTCAGTTTGTGGGCTTCGTCAATCGTGGGAGACGTGCCACCACCTAAGCAAATACCACAACCGTCACGAGAAGTGCAAAGACATTCCAATACACATGATCAGGTTAATGTTTCTATACCACCATTTAATGGCCGTTTTAGACCTGCTTTATATATTGAATGGGAGTTCGAAATAAATGATATATTTGCTTCTCATAATTTTGCTGAACATAAAAAAGTTAAGGTCGCGATTGATTCATTCACTGGTTATGCTTCAGTTTGGTGGAGTGAATATTGTCGTTTACACCCTGATTATATACATATTACTTGGGATGCTTTAAAACTTGCCATGAGACACACATTCGTTCCTACTTATTCCACTCGTGACATGATTAAAAAGTTCGAAAAGTTAAAACAAGGTAGTGACACCGTAACGAAATATTATGACGATTTACAAACGACCTTGTTGCATTCCTCATTAGAAGAAAGTGAAGAAGATTTTATGGATAGATTTTGGGGAGGATTAAACCGTGATATTCAGGAGATACTAATTCATGAAAAGTGTTATTCTATGCATCGTTTGTTTTGTCTTGCTTGCAAAGCTGAACAGGTAATAAAACAACGTGTTGCCCACAAGAAGAACGAGCGCAAGGTGCACATTTCAAGAGTTGATACGGTTGTTCCTTCAACTACTAGGCATAGTATGACAACCACATCAATTGTTGTGAGGGCTACATCACCTTCACCATGTGACACGTCACCACCGAGAGTGCCTACATCATGTGAGTTGATCATAAGAGGTAATGACAAAGGTACTGATCTTCCACCTCCACATGAGTATGATGAATGCCTTGTCAATTCCAATGTACAATGTGATGAGCTACCCATTACTTTGATCACACAACCTATTTTAGAGAAATATGTTCATGATTTGACTTTGCCATGTGATCAAATATCAACAATTCTGAGTGCACCTATTGAATTAACTGTTGATGAGAAAGAACCATGTGAATTAGGAAATAAATCAAATTTGGATCAAATATGTTTGAAAATAATTTTGCCATTGTTTAATCATTTTGATATGACCTCCAATTTTGGTGATGATTCTGTGCCAAATGACATGTTGCATATTTGCTTATTTAAGCATGTTGTAGCATCAAAATTTGGAATAATTCAAGTTTATTTACCAATGTTGGGATGGTTTAATGATGAACATTGTCAATCTTTTGATATGAATAAGGACTTCACTTATATATGCAAACCGTGTTGCAATATTTTAATGCCTTCTACTTCTTATGATAATATTTTGGCTTTATATTTCATGACATTTGAAGTGTGCTCTTGTATAAATGTGTCACATGTGCCACAACTGAGATCCAGAAAAATAGATGACATATACATATACAACATGTACACCTTGTCTCTTTTGTTAGCCATATTTCAGACTAAGCAACGCCGAGGACGGCTTTGTTTTCAAGAAAGGGAGGATGATGAGGACATGACTACCTTGGATACGACCAAAAATATTGCATACATGCATATTTGTGAGGTGATTTCTTATAAGAGTTATGCAATAATTTATTTATGTTATCCGAAACAAAAATACTTCACCTATTTTTATGTTATGCCTAAATGCAGGATGGACGAACACTTGTATGAACCACGTGTGATGACAAAAGAAGAGGAAATGGTTGGGTGCTATTCAAGAGGTCCTCTCATGTCAAAGGAAACAATTAGGTGCTATTCAACAAGTTCTCTCACGTCACTTTTTGGCCAAGAGAAGATAGAGTCCAAGTCTCTCACGTTCTGGACTCAGATTCGGACTGCACAGACATACCTGTACCAAAACGGCAATAACCTTTTCATCCGGACTCCGAATTGGGTGATTCTTTTTTTGATGAAAAGTAGATTTTATCTTCTTTCCGTACCAATTGGAATCACCTTCAAATTCGTCCGTAGCGTTGACATATTGACGAAACAATATGACGTTGCACCACAATCCGAATCAAACTACAAGTCCAAAGGTGTTGCATCACCTCCACTTGGGCCCATAGGCCTTGTACGACCTAGGGTTAGTTTTAGGCTGCCTTGGGACGTCCTCCCACCTCCTTGGCCACCACCCCTTGCTCCTATATAAGTAGATCAATCTAGTAGCTTTTCCTTTGGGTTTTGTTTAGTTAAAAGTTAGCCATTGCAACTTCGTGTACTTCGTTTGTGTCCAACGACCAGACCAAGACCGCTTTCGGAACGCCACCATTATCAATACTTCATCTATATTCGCAATATTCAGATTGCATTATCATATTCTTGCTTGTTCTTCGATTGCTTGCAGGAATAGACCTTCGTGGTCAGGTTGATCGTGCTCCGGCATGGTCAATAACCTCTTGGAGATTGGTTTAGCGATTGCTAAGGCGCAACGTCGTGCACGTTCGAAGTCGGATCGTCAAAGTCGTCTCCACCAAATCGATAGTTATCATCTCATCGAAAGATCGGGACCCTCGCCTCTATTACTTATCCATTCCATACCCATTAAGCTTTGCTAGTCTTGATACCCATGGTAATGGGATTGCTGAGTCCTCGTGGCTCACAGATTACTACAACAATAGGTGCAGGTACAGGTAAAGCAGTGCTTTGACGTGAGAGTGATGCTTGTGCTATTTGGAGTTCTTCTTCTGCTTCTTCTTCTTCTTCGTCGATCATAGGATGGGTTCCCGGTTGGCAGCCTGGGATTAGCAGGGTGGATGCCGTTCTTCCTTTTCGTTTGATTTCATCCGTAGTCGGATCCTGCTCTTATGTATGATGATTGCTATGTATTGATGTATTGAAGTATTCATGCTGTAGCTTGTGGCGAGTGTAAGCCTTTATCTGGTATTCTCATCTATTCAGTACATGGTATGTTGTAATGATATCCACCTTGCGAAGCGTCTTCGATATGCGCTTCTATCCTTAGTGGAACTTCCGAGTTCCTTGAGGATAGGACCGCATATTGGGCGCTACAATACTGTCCGCCACAGATGTTATGCTGACTTGTGGGCCTACTAAGTTGACGCGTATGCAGGGCTTTGTCAACTTATAGTCAACAAACGATTCTAGCAGCAGTGACCGTTGGATGCTAATCCAACGGCCGTGTTGCTTCTTCAATCTCTAATCTTCTTGCTCCAGCCGCCCAAACCAGCGCTGGCGGGACCGCCTGCACCCGCCTCCCGTGGCCGGCTGTACTGCCGCGTAGGCCTCATCGCCTCACCCTACTCCCATATCTCGCTAGGCCATCCATCTACTCACCCATACCTCCTGTTATTCTCCGGCGACGGCAGGCTCACACCGCAGCCGAACGAGTAAACCCTCATTCTCCCCTCCCCGTGGGCAACCACTGCCGCATCTTCCCCCGCTCCGGGTCATTCCCTTCCAAGTTCTCGCCGTCGTCCACCGCCTTGGTGCTCTTCGCACGGCGTCGTCAACGCGGTCAACGAACGACAGCCATCGGAAGAGGACTGTATGTACAGATGCTAACAGCTGGGACCCACCAGCTATATCTTAGCACGAAAGGAAGTGCCTCCTTATTAGGCGAAAAAACGATTCCTCCCCATGACAACTGGGACCCACCAGATTTGGAGGCTGACTTGTGGGCCTACTAAGTTGACGCGTACGCAGGGCTTTGTCAACTTAGTCAACAAACGATTCTAGCACCAGTGACCGTTGGATGTTCATCCAACGGCCGTGCTGCTTCTTCAATCTCTGATCTTCTTGCTCCAGCCGCCCAAACCAGCGCCGGCGGGACCGCCTGTTCCTACCTCCTGTGGCCAGCTGTGCTGCCGCGCAGGCCTCACCGCCCCACCCTACTCCCACCGCTGGCCAGGCCTTCCCTCTACTCACCCACATCCTCTGTTATTCTTTGGCGACGGCAGCCTCACACCGCAGCCGAACCAGTCAACCCTCGTACTCCCATCTGCGTGGGCATCCACACCGCGTCTTCCCCGGCTCCATGTCGTTCCCTTCCTAGGCCTCGCTGTCGTCCACCACCTTGGTGCTCTCGGTGTGGCGTAGTCAACATGGTCAATGAACGACAGCCATCGGAAGAGGACTGTACGCAGTGAGGCTCACAGCTGGACCCACCAGCTACATCTTCGCACGCAAGGAAGTGCCTCCTTATTACGCGAAAAAAATGATTCCTCCCCCTGACAGCTAGGACCCACCTGCTATATCTTCGCACGCAAGGAAGTGCCTCCTTATCCTCCCTGACAGCTGGGACCCATCCGGTCGAAGCGTATGTAGCGTTGTCTGTCTGTTCGCGAACGTGTACGTACATATTGGTCGATCGGTCTCTCTGCAATGATGAACCGTGGGCGTGTAAGGAGCGTCATGTCGTAGTAGAGCCCCCGACGTAGTAGTTCAGGCAGCCCCGTCTAAATCGTGTACACATACGTATAGCCACGTTGCAAAAAATATGGACACGTACGTACATACGGGCAGGGCCAGGGCTCGTGTACATGGAGAGGCAACGGATAGCAGCAACGGCCTGCTATTCATCGGCAGCCAACCGGCTGGGTCAGAACGGAGAAACAGTGTCGTGTTCATCGGGAGGCAACCAACTGGGTCGGAATGCGTCCTTTTCATCGGGAGCCAACCGGCTTGGACGGAACAGCCGAAACGGGGTGTGGCATACCGCTAAACGGACTTCTGTTCGACCGCCTACGGTGGAAACGGGGTCATGTTCATCGGCTGGGGGTCTGGCGTACCGCAAAACGGAGGAAACGGGCTTCTGTTCAACTGCCTACGGTCGAAACGGGGTCCTGTTCATCACCTGGGTGTCTGGCGTACCGCAAAACAGAGGAAACTGACTTATGTTCGACCGCTTATGGTCGAATCGGGGTCTTGTTGATCAGGAGGGGTGTGGCGTACCACAAAACGGAGGA
The DNA here is from genome assembly GCA_039707655.1 of Elymus sibiricus. NCBI lineage: Eukaryota > Viridiplantae > Streptophyta > Magnoliopsida > Poales > Poaceae > Elymus > Elymus sibiricus. The sequence continues at coordinate 259,450,965 of CM077676.1, forward strand.
AACAGACTTCTTCCCAACTGCCTATGGTCAAAATGGGGTCCTGTTCATCGGGAGGGGTGTGGCGTACCGCAAAACGGGACTCCACGGGCTACTGTTCATCCACCGACTACTTCCTCCAGCCTCCACCGGCTACTATTCATCCATCCTGCACGGGGTCCTGTTCATCCACCCCCAACCGGCTGGGGTGTGTGGCGGTCTCCTCGGGGTCCTGTTCATCCAGCGACAACCATGTACTACCATGGGGTCCTGTTCATCCAACCCCCACCAGCTGGGGTGGGGCGTACGAGCGGGCGGCAGCAACGGGAACTGTTCATCCATAGCCAACCAATCGGCTGGGTCAACTCACCATGTCTCGCGCAAGGGGCTAGATCGTTCTACGTCTCGCGCGCGCGGTAGCAACGGGCACTGTTCATCGAGAGGCAACCCAACACCGGCTGGCTTTGTCTCGCACGGGGGCTCGATCGGCTTCAGTAAGCAGCGAGAAGGATCGATCGGGTTCAGTTAGCAGCGAAGGGATCTCTCGGGTTCAGTTAGCAATGAAGGGATCCATCAGGTTCAGTACGTAGTGTGAGGGATCGATCGCTCGGTTTTAGTACGTAGTGCGAGGGCGAGATCGATCGCTCGAGTTCAGTAAGCGAATGCCTCGCTTGAGTTCAGTTAGCGAGCGCCTCGCACACACGCGCGCGTATGAGAGAAATGCGCAAACCACACTACATCGCTCGGCCCCGACCACCCACCATAACCGGGAACTCCCCAAAAATTTCCTCGCCCTCACTTCTACCACGATTTTTTACTTCATGGACGGCCCAAAGAATGTCATGCAGGTGCGTCTCCGGCCCGCCCAGGATGAAAAGCCCATTTTCTGTCATAATTTTTTGTCATAGAAGTAGGAGCCCACCACATATATGATGATACGTGTTTTTGTCACAATTATCGTCATAGAAGTGTCACAACCATGATAGGAAAAGTTTCGTTCGGGCCATAATGTCACGGATGTGTCTTTTTTTGTAGTGGTGCTTGCGTAAAGAATATTTCATCTATTTCATTTCTTTCATTCATATGGATATCATTTTCATGGTCTAGCAGATACTGTTCTAACGGATCAGTAGGAGGCACAACAATAGAAGCAAGACCAATAATATCATCTTTACTAGATAATTCTTTATCATGAGGTTGTCTATTAAACTTAGAGAAATTAAATTCATGAGACACATCACCAAACTTAACCTTAACCTTTTCTTTAACACAATCAATTTCAGCATTAACAATATTCAAGAAAGGTCTACTGAATATAATGGGACAAAAGTTATCTTGTTGTGATCAAAGTATTAAGAAATCAGTAGGATATTTTATCTTACCACACAAGACTTCAACATCTCTAACAATCCCAAGCGGTGAAATAGTATCTCTGTTTGCAAGCTTAGTAGTAACATCAATCTCTTCTATTTCAGCAGGTGCAATATCATGCATAACTTCTTGATATAAGTAAAATGGAATAGCACTTATACTAGAACCCATATCACATAAACCATGATAGCAATGATCTCCAATCTTAACAGAAACAACAGGCATGCCAACCACTGGCTTATTCTTATCTAGCATATCTTGTTCATTTCTTAGTTGTTTAGCAATCCTTGCAGCTTCATCACAGAAGTAAATAACATGCCCATCAATATTATCATCCAAGAGATCTTTAACCATTGCAATAGAAGGTTCTACCTTAATTTCTTCAGATGGTTTAGGTGTTTTAATATTACTCTTATGAATCACAGTTGTAGCTTTAGCATGTTCCTTAATCCTAACAGGGAAAGGAGGTTTCTCAATATAAGTAGTGGGTACAACTGGATAACTAGCATAAGCAATTATTTCAATTTTAGCAATAATTGGTTCTTCACAAATTTCTTCAATAGGTGGATGAAATTTAAACCACTTCTCCTTAGGGAGATCAACATGAGCAGCAAAAGATTCATAGAATGTAGCTACTCTCTCACAGTCAAGTCCATATTTTGCACTAAGCTTATGAAAAACATCTGTTTCTATAAAAGACTTAACACAATCAAATTCAAGATTTATACCTGACTCGTTACCTTTGTCGATTTCCCAATCTTCAGAGTTGCGTTTAATTATTTCAATAAGATACCATTTGAATTCAATACTCCTCTTTGAGAAAGAACCAGCAGAAGAAGAATCAAGCATTGTTTTATCATTATGAGAAAGCTGAGCATAAAAGTTCTGCATAATCATTTCTCTCGGGAGCTCGTGATTGGGGCATGTGTGCATCATCTACTTAAGCCTCCCCCAAGATTGAGCAATACTTTCTCCTTCACGAGGCCAAAAATTATATATATATAATTCCGATCATCATGAACCAGGTGCATAGGGTAAAATTTCTGATGAAATTCCAGCTTCAATCGGTTCCAGTCCCATGTTCCAGATTCATCCAATAGCCTATACCATGACAATGCCTTTCCCCTCAAAGATAAAGGGAACACTTTTGTCGTGTGTACGACAATCTTTGGGATCAAGGATTTCCCTTTGCGGTTCGACTATGGGAATCAAACGTGTGCAAAGAGCAGTATCAGCAATGCAAACACACAGGGTTTACCCAGGTTCGGGCCACCGTGAGGTGTAAAACACTACTCCAACTTTTGTTGGATTATTTGTGGAACACAAGTTACAAGAGAGTGCAGCTTGCCGGCAAGGTGTGCGGGAAGAGCAGCTACGTAGTGTAATTGTGCAAAGTGTCGACCATTGTTAAGGTGGCCATGGGCCTCCTTTTATAGACAGAAGGGGTCGCCACAGTGATAAAATGGTAATTATAGAGGGTGAATAGTGGCTATAGTGCTATCATACCTAACCCTGACAGGATAGGACAAAAGTAATTAATGCGCCGTTAGGTGTCACGCTGGGGACGAGCTCCGGCAAGGATCCTGCACCGCTCGCCCAGCTACCTTTTGTTCTGTAGGTGGAGCGGGTGTCATTAAAGTTGATCTTCAGGCGGCGTGCTAACACGTGCCCCAACAAGCCTCACCTAACTGCCTGCCCGCTCGACACCTATTAACAAGTGACTAGCTGGTCGCCGAGGTGGAGCGGTGGAGTGACAAAGGGAGCTTGCCGGCACGGAGCTTGCCGGGCCATCTATTGCCGGTGTATAGCTTGCCGGCAAGTCTAGTCTTGATCTTCAATACTTCCTTAGTACTTCTCGATGACTTGACTGGAGGTCTTCTTCATGGTTTTGTTAACCAAGTCTTGAGTCTTGATAAGAGCTATCCTCTGGCAAGCCCTTGCCGTCCGGAAGGCTGCTACTTTGTGTGCATAAGTCAGGGTATGAAAACACCTATGTTTTTATACACCGATAGGAGCCCCCGGGCCTGGGCCACACACGTATGCGAGGCGTTGTTGGGCTAGGCCCAAAACAGTGCACAGACACACGTGGTAGGAAATAACCATCATAATCTTCATCTTTACTGCACGCCCATGACGTGCATTAACTGCGCAACGTGGGAGAGGTGGAGCGAAACAGTAAAATTGGGGTCGTGCACCTAAAAAAGCGCTGACACATCGGACAGTGAAGAGCCAGCCCCCGCGCCTTCCCCATAAAAAAGCATTTATGGGGGCACTGCTCATCCACTTCCTTCGTTCCCAATCTCGCCGCCGCTCTCGTCTTCTTCCTTGCGCGGAAACTGAGTCCGTCGCCACTGCTGCACTTCGCCTCTATCCATCCACCATCTCATCCTCTTGAGAGCACCATGGCGCCCAAGAGAACCACCAAGTCGGCCGACTAGGAGGTGAAGAAGGCCACCAAGCCCGTCGATCCGGAGGCGGAGAGGAGGAGGGAGGCCATAGCGAAGCGGCGGAGGGAAAATGTTGTCTTCCAGCTGCCGGAGCTGAACAACAACGACCTGACCGAGAGGTACACTTACATATGGGGGAAGGTGTCCAAGGATCACGGTGCACCGCATGTGCTTCCCGGCGACCTCAAGCCCTCCGCAGAATTTTTTTTCCTTCTTCTGCGCTTATTTCTACTATGGGCTCGTTCCCCTTTCTTCGATTTCTTTTCTGAGCTCATGTGGACTTATGGATTCCGGCTTCTGGATTTCACTCCGAACGCCATGACTTGCATGTCCGTATTTGCCCACATGTGCGAGAATTTTGTTGGTATATTCCCCAATGTCGCACTGTTCCGCCACTTCTTCATCCCTCGCATCGAAGGAGATGCTCTCTCTGGCAGCATCACCTAGATCCCCAGTGGCGGCAGCAAACTAGTCTACCTTGAAGGCCAGCTGCACCTGAAGTGGGATGAGTGGCGGGCAGAGTGTTGTTGGATCAAGGAAAAAGACTTCCCAGATTTCTGTGTGCCCTGGACGAAGAGGGTCTAGCGCGGCAAGGATTGGAGCAACGTCAGTGCGTGTGACGACAAGCTCACCCTTGCGCTGGACCGCATCATCCGACTCAGAGCTGCCAGCCACACCATTGAAATGGTAGGTGCCAATTTCCTTCGCCGCCGCATTGCTCCCCTCTAGAAAAGAGAGCGATGTGCTTGGGAGTACAAAAACGCTGCAGACGTCATGCGACTGCATGCCAGGCTGGGCAATAACTTGACGGTGTTGCAACACGCCAGTCTCTGCCACAAGCTCTTCCTTACTTCCGGCAAGTTCCACTTGGCGGACAAAGTGATTCCTTTGTGCGTCAACTCCGCCAAGGACTCAATCTTGGCGATGATGTTGTCGGTGTATGGAAACATGGGTGTTTCCATACCCTAACTTGTGCACAGACAGTAGTAGCCTTCTCAACGGCAATGGCTTGCCAGAGGATAGCTCATGTCAAGACTCAAGACTTGGTTAACAAGACCATGAAGAAGACCTCCAGGTAGGTCATCGAGAAGTACTAGAGATGTACTGAAGATCAAGACTACACTTGCCGGCAAGCTACACACCGGCAAGAGAAGGCCCAGCAAGCTCCGTGCCGGCAAGCTCCCTTCTGCTGTTCCACCGCTCCACCTCAGCGACCAGCTAGTCGCTTGTCAATAGGTGTCGAGCGGGCAGGCGGTTAGGTGAGGCTTGTTAGGGCACGTGTCAACACGTCGCCTGAAGTTCAACTTTAATGACACTCGTCCTTGGATCGTGTCAACAGAATAGAAGGTAGCTGGGCGAGCGGTGCAGGACCCTTGCCGGAGCTCGTCCCCAGCGTGACACCTAACGGCGCATTAATTGCTTTTGTCCTATCCTGTCAGGGTTAGGTATGATAGCACTGTAGCCACTATTTACACTCTGTAATTACCATTTTGCCACTGTGGTGACCCCTTCTGTCTATAAAAGGAGGCCCATGGCTACCTTAGAAAAGGTCGACACTTTGCACAATTGCACTTAGTAGCTACACTTCCCGCGCACCTTGCCAGCAAGATGCGCTCACTTGTACTTGTGCTTCCATAGATAATACACCAAAGCAGGACTAGGGTTTTACGCCTCACGGCGGCCCGAACCTGGGTAAATTCGCTTGTGTGTTTGCATTGCTGAAACTGCTATTTGTACACGTTCGATTCCCACAGTCGAATCGCAAAGGGATCTCTTTGATCCCAAAGATTGTCGTACGCACGACATCTTTGGCACCCCAAGCAGGGGATCGCGTGTTGCGAATCTGTTTGAGCAGTGTGAGCGCCATCTTCTTCATCATCTTCAATGGCGCCCAAGAAGAAGGGCACGGCCGCTACAGCTCCTTCCACGTCCAAGCTGCCGTCGCAGACATCCACGGGCAGCGCGGACGGAGGCAGTGGAGGCAGTCAGCTTCCCTGTTGCTCTGGTGGCCCCAGTCACCATAATGGAGATGGCGGAGGCGGCCAAGTTCCTCGTCGCTCTGGTGATCCTAGCCACCCGAGCAGCGTAGTTCGGAGTCATGCGAGCCAGCAGATCGGCGCTGCAACATCCAAGGATGGTGTGGCGACGTCCAAGAACGGTGCAACGAGGCACCCACCGTGACCATCACGATATGGACGTGACACACTTCCTCGCGACGCCGATGGCTCCGGACGACGACAAGGCACCAACACTGAGCATCATCCTCAAGATGCTCATGCGCCACCACCACTACGTTAACTTGCTGGCGAACATGAGCCACGGCGGCATGCACGAGATGGAGCTCCTTCTGGCTCTGTCAGAAGTCGAGCAACGTCCTGTTCCTCGCTCCCGGCCATGCCAAACAAGCCAGCGGAGGCCATGGTGCGGGCCCAAATGCTGTTGAACTTTCTGCGGATAGCTAACAAGATGGATGAATGGAGGGCAACCATCCAGAGTCTCATCAGTTTTGCCAACCCCGGCAAAACACAGCAGGCGGGACCTTCACAGCGACCACCTACCGCCCCGGCAAGACCAGCTGGCGAGCGGACCAGAGTTGCTGCACCTACTGTGCAGTCTCCTCCACAATAGCTGTGGCAAACCCGCCGAACTGATGAGCCAGATGAGGTGTCCATGGCATCTTCGGATCCACGGGATTGCCAAGATCAACGCCAAGTACTGCGGGGCCGGCAAGTTGAAGATGCCCGCACGATCATAGAGCGGCGCCGCGAAGCACGCCGTCAATCAGATGACCGTGTGGGGCCGGCAGTGAATGAGCCTGCGCCGGGGTATCCTGGATGTTTGCCATATGACATCGGCTGTCCAGCATTCACCCCTGAGCTGCGGCAAGTTTGCTGGCCCTCCTCGCGAAGCTTCAAACCGGATCTTCCCGACAAGTATGATGGCAAGCTCAACCCGTCTAAGTTCCTTGGCATCTACACCATCGCTATGTAGGCTGCCAGGGGATGAGATGGCAAGGTTCTCACCAACTACTTACCGTTGGCGCTCAAGCCCAATGTGAGGTCTTGGCTGATGAACCTGCCGGAGGGATCCATTTCCTCTTGGGCGGATCTATGCCATCAGTTTGTTGGTGCTTACCGTGGAGGCCAAAAGCTTCCCGGTTAGCCCAGTGATCTGCATGTTATTCCGCAGAGAGATGGTGAACCCCTTCACAAATACATTCAGAGGTTCAGCCGCGTACAACACAATATTCCTGATGTACACCCCGCTGCTGTGATTGCCTCGTTCCACACAAACGTATGCAATCGCAGGATGCATGAGGAGATGACCATAAATAAGGTCAAGGATATCGCTGAGCTTTACGCTCTGGCCGACAAGTGTGCGCGCGCTGAGGAAGGGAGGCGACTCCCCGGAGAGGATGCAGGGGCTGCGGTTGACTCCGAAGATGATGATGCATCGATCCACTCTGAAGAAGAAGGGTCGCAAGCACAATCGCAAGCGCAAGGGCAAGGCCGTTCTAGCAGTTGAGGGATCAGGGAATCCTGGCAAGAAGCTCAAGGCTGAGGACACCAGCAAGGAGGTTGCCGCTTGTACCTGTGGCCATGAGGCGGCTACCGAAGAGAAGACTGATGGCCCGTACTGCAAGATTCACCGCACTGCAGGCCATGATCTCCAGGTGTGCCGGCAAGTTGAGCAACTTGTCGAGAAGCAGAAGCTAGAATAGGAAAAGTGCGAAAAGGAGAAAGGCAAGGACGGTGCCGGTGGATCCGGCAAGAAAAACCGTGGTGCTCGTGGTGGCCGCGACGGCAAGGCCAAGCAGCAGAAGGAGAAGCCTGCTCGAGGTCGCGACAAGAAGAAATATGATGAAGATGGTGATGACGATAACGAGGAGGAGTCAGAGAATGAGTTCCAGAATGCAGTGGACGCTGTGTGTTGACGGCGGTGCATCTTCGCATGCCTCACACCAGCAACTGAAGCAATGGGTTCGCGAAGTCAACGCAGCAGAGCTGGCAATAGAAGCTCAGAAGCCACTCAAATGGTCTCACACGCCCATCATTTTTTATGCTGAGGACCACCCTGATTGCACAACTGCGGTCGGGTGTTTGTCCCTGTTGGTTTCACCAACAGTCCGCAACCTCAAGGTCACAAAAATGTTGGTTGATGGTGGGGCTGGCCTGAACTTGATCTCACCTGAAGTGATCAAGAGGCCGCAAATTCCCGATGAAGATTTGAAAGAAACAGGCACATTTCAGGGGATCAATATGGGAACGAGCAAGCCAAAGGGCCACATTACTTTGCTGGTAACGTTTTGAAGCAAGCTCAACTACAGGTCAAAGAATATCGTCTTCTATGTCATCAAGATGCCACTGCCGTATAATGGAATCTTGGGCCGCCCAGCTTTGGCGAAGTTCATGGCAGCGTCACACTACGCCTACAACACTCTCAAAATGCCAGGGCCAATGGGTGTGATCACCATCAAGTCAAACCAGAAGGACGCAATCATCTGCGCCGACAAGCTCTACCGGGAAGTAGTTGCAGCATCTTCCGGCAAGGCACCTGTTCCTACCGACAAAGCTCCCGGGGGAGAGAAGAAGAAGAAGACCGGTAAGACCTTCGGCAAGGCCTCCGGAAAGAGCACTGCCGGCAAGAGCAAGAAGACCAAGGCCGCTGCACCTGCAACAAAGCAAGTTTCTGCGAAGGAGGATGGGACGGGAGGTGCTTTCACGATAAGCGCCACCCTTGATAGCAAATAGGAAAGCACGCTCATTGCTTTCCTGCGGGCGAATGTCGATGTATTTGCTTGGCAAGCATCTGACATCCCCGGCGTTCCTAGGGAAGTAATTTAGCACCACCTTGTCGTCTGTCCCCACGCGAAGCCTGTCAAGCAGAAGGTCAGAAAGCAAGCCTTGGAGCGGCAAGAGTTCATTGTCCAAGAAATCCAAAATTTAGAAGTAGCAGGTCTAGTTAGAGGAGTGCTACACCCAACCTGGTTAGCCCACTAAATGGTCGCCCGAAAAGCAAACGGAAAATGGAGGCTATGTATCGATTTCACTAATCTAAATAAAGCTTGTCCAAAAAACCCTTTTCCGTTGCCACAACGGATGGTATCAGAGCCAGGCTGACTGTAGGTTACCCTAGCCGGACTTCATTGCCTTTTGTGCTCAGTGGATAGCCCAGATGGATTTCAGCCATCTTTGCCAGACCGGCACGGCTACTATTGATCATAAGGCAACCCCCATAGGTTTTGACTCCATCAGACCCCCAACTCTCGTGGCCTTTGCCTCCGGTGTGAAATGTCCTCACCAGGCAACGACCCGTGAGCCCTGAACCCCTAGGTAAACCAGATATCCCTACCTTGCTTGCTAGCCATGGCATTTCTCTTCTCAAATCTAGTTTCCTTTGGGAAACGCTTATAAATTCCATCTTTTCCCCGGCAACCCTAGGATCGTTAACTAAGCCACTTTGGCTATGGTCGTGCATCGAGTGTGATGTTCCCTAAGGAAGTAGTAGGAGCTTGACACCAATTGCTACCAGGAGCATTGTGTGGTTTGCTTCTAAATCCTTAGAGGTACATCGAGTGCGCTATATTAGTTATACTAGTGAATCTTCGGCCACATGTGTAAGGTCCGCAAAATTTGAGCTTTATTTGCTTTTTGGTTTTCGTGGTTCTTGTTTCTTTTCTCGATTCCGTTCTTTCGCTCCGACTGGATCCATCCGCAAGAGCTGCCTAAGAAGACCAGCATACAACTTGGATAATACCCAATAATCCAAATTCAGTAAGAATCAAGCCAAGCCAACTGCTCGATATTCAGAATATCATCACCGGATCTGCCAACGGAAGAATGGGTCAGAAGCAGAATCTGAGTGCAACAGACAAGGCCAGAATATACTTGAGGGAGTTTGCCTCAGAACAAATCACACCTGAGAAACCGTCAGATGAGCTATCAGTAATGGACACTAGCAAGAGCAAATTATTCCGTCCTCGCCTCAAGGATTATTTCAATCAGTGGGATGAACCCTGAGTCTTTCTCAATGGATTCAAGAATCATTTACCGCACACAGAAGACATATTTCAAGAATGTGAATGTGCCGAAAGCCACCACAGAATTCTGGTATGTTAAATTTCAACGCATATTCTGGAATTCACCAGTGCAGATACAAATTTTCTCGGCATGATGAACAAGGTCTGCGAGAAATATGGATAAGCTCACGGCTGCCCGGAATTAATGAGAATTTCAAATACGTTGAAGTTCAGCTAAACCGAATGGAATTATCTGTCAACTGCTCACTACCGGCAACACTTGGTTTGAATGCAAAGAGTATTCCGAATTAATTGTCAACATGAAGTCTGCATCGGTTGTGCAATCTCTACAGCAACAATGATCAGACCAGCAGAAGGACAAGCGTGTGCATGACCAACAAAATATCTTCAGTCGAGATATGGACTATACCAGGTTCTGGCTCCGCTATGGGTAAATTCCGGATACCTCGGGAGGAAGCCAGAAACGGCCATAGATCCGACCGCATATTACAGTACAAGGCTTTTGGTACAAGGAACCCAACCTTCCTCCGCAAGCTATCGAGAAGAGCTTGCGATGCAAGACCCCCAACCTTCCTTGCCACACCACTTGGTGAGAAAATCTTCTGGGGTACGACACTCCTATCTTCCTCAGCCTGCTACCGCGAAAAGCTTTCAGCATAAGGCACCTGACCTTCCGCGGTAAGCCACATGAAGGAAAGCTTCTGGGGTACGATACCCAGCCTTCTTCGGCACACTACCCTAGCAAAAGCTTCGAGCATAAGGAATTCAGCCTTTTTCAACACACCATCGTGTCCACAACAATCTTGCCAGAAGCACGAACTAGTCCAGACACACGTCTGCTTCAGAACTCGGTGGCTATGAAAGGATTTACCCTGCATATGTTGTGAGCATGCAGTCCAGGGGGTCAGTTCATGCGAGCCACTCGTACATGGGAATGACTATGTTCAAAGAAACATTGGCTCCACACTTCAAAGAAGGATATGAACGCAGCAATCCTTACGAGATATGCAAGAGTAAATTGTGAATACAAGCCCAACAAGCTGGGATATGACCAAGGAGCCGTGTTGGTAGGTCATGACAAGTTCCCCAAAAAGGAACCCCCAAGAACAAGGAAGTCTTGAATAAACAATCTCAGCGACGGTCAATGAAGTAAAGCTCCACAGACAAGGTGATATTGCCAATCCTTGTCAGACTCTTGCATATACGGCCACAACAATGCAGCCAGCATGCCATACTCATCATGAATCTGGGCCATCAACCAAGATAAGAGGATATGTTCCGAAAGATACACCGGATGATAGCCATACTATGTCAGCTCAGTGGTCATAGCAAGGACCACAGAGGCTATATATGGCAGAGCCACCTCAGGGATTACCGTCTATGATTACTTTGTGATCGTGCCCGACATTTCAGTTGGGAACCTCCTGAGAACGAAGTCAGAATGCAAGAGACAGGAAGAAAGCATCCGTATAGAATCCACAGCCAGATTGAGCATTCTGACAAGGCAAAAAGAGAGCCACTCCTAGCCACTCCAGACCATACGAGCACGTGAGTCCGGTACCCAGAGAGAATGTCTCGCCCTTGGCAGTCAGTGTACGAAGTATCGCAATGATACCCGAAGCAGCTAGCTCCAGGACATGGAAACCAGACTATTTGTCGATACTCGGAGCTACCCACCAACCCCAGCAAACAAACTACCAGCACAAAGGGTTTGCCTGACAGGAAAGAGAAGGATTCAATGCAGCTGTCTGAAAAAGACAGCACCTGAGCCATTAGAAGAGGCAGCTAGAAGGTCAGTAAACAAATGAAGACAAGACAGCTGATGGATCCAACTCGCACACAGGAAAGTCCCCTTAGCCGGGAGGTAAGCCCGGAAATCTCAAGGACGGGATTTTCTTAAGGGGGGTAGGTTTGTGACATCCTGATTTTCGCTCCTTGTTTTTTTCTCCTTCGCGGGATTTGACTCCCGTCTTTTTTTCGATGTTCTTGGATTTTCTCTTGCCTTTGGGTATATGAAGATGGTTATTTAGCCTTGCCTTCCCTATCCAACCAGAGACTCTCTCCAGACCAACCTTGCCACCCCAGATCTTTTCTCAGGATTTTGCCGCCGAAACCTTACTCTCCGGTTTGCTGGAAGGGAAACCCTAATTCCTCCCGTTACAAAGGAACCCCAATTTCCTTCGATCTGTTACCTCCCAATCTTTTCCCAGTGATCATCCCACATCTATAAACCCTGGATATGCAAAAATATTGCCAAGTCATTTGCAATATTTTTCATTTAAAATTAATTCCTTTTTCTGCTGTTTAAAGGAATTAAATCCAGGAAAATATCTATCCATCTCCAAGGTTCATGAAAACTTGTGGAGATATTCTTTGTGACCATATTGAGCTCCAATAAAAATATTGGCCATAATTAAATAAGGGAAATTGCCTTTTCCTATTTAAAGCCAATATTGCAATTTGGGCACTTTCCAAAGGAGCTACCATTTTGGTAGCCAGGAAAAATCCCAAATAATTTGTGGAGCTTCTCCTATCCATATCTTCACCATTTCCATCAAGATCACAAGTTCCACAGACCAAAGTTTGAGAGCATCATCCAATTCTTGTTTCTGGATTTATTTTGAGGTTGTGAAGCAACTATATTTTATATTGCTTCAAAAGTTCTCAAATTAATCCAGGACCTCAAATTCCCTAAATGATGTGACCATCCAAAAACTCACATCATTTTATCTAGCCAATATCTCTGAAAAATTCCATCTAGTTTCTGTCCAGATTCTAGCTCTGTGAAGGAAGTACCACTTTGGCATTTCCAATTGAGCTGAAATTTTTCCAGAACCTTCATATCTCCAAATAATCACTCTCCACAAAAATTCAGCTCATTCCACCAAGCCAAATGAGTGCAGCTTCAAGATCAAGTATCTGGACCAGATTATGCTTTGTGAAGGAAGTGTATGCAAAACTGGTCCAAATGGGCTTAAATTTTGCAAGCACCTAGTCCTTCCTACCACATCTCCCTGTGACACCTTTTCCAGCTCATTGGCACCTCTGTTTGATCACAACTTCCTGTCCAAGTTTCTGTCCAGAAACTGTTTTGACTCCCCTCGATCAATCTAGACTTTTCCTGGTTCACCTAGATCCATATCTTATCTATTTGAGCAATGAGAGACGTGTTGGACAAGGTATGGCAAGCAGGTACGCGCCCGAGCACGTACTGCACGTGGTGACCGCGCAGAGGCCGTGCAGAAACTGCGCTCCGCGCACTACCGGCTCCGTGCAGTCGCCTCCGGCCGTCCTCCGCTTGTCTGAGCTTGTCCAGCGACTCCGCGGCGTCCACCTGCCCCTCTCCCGCAGCTTCTCCCATCTTCTTTCTTCTTCTCCACGCCGCGGCGGTCGCCGCCAAGTTTCTGTCCGCCCCGTGATCCACCGTCGTTTTCCTCTCCTGTTGGCTTCTTCCTCCCTGAAACGTCCCGTCCTTCTGCCTCTCGTCAGGTCTGCCGCGCCGCGACGCCGGCAAGCCGCCAGCCGCGTGGCCTGCAAGCTCCAGTGAGGCGATAAGCACGCCATGGCGGCCGTGCTTATCCCCCTCGCTGGCTAGCTATAAATAGCCACTTCGAGCACACCCGAGCGGCACCACTCCCCTCTCCTCCCTCCCAATTCCCCTCGCGCTCGAGGAATTGAGCCGAGAGGCTCCACGCCCTCCTCACGACCGCCATGGCAGCCGCCGGCCTTCGCTCGTATTCCGACGAGCCGAGCCCCCTCCCTCCCTCATTCCACCACCAGAGGAGCCCCCGGCCACCGCGAAGCCCTCCCCGCGCCGTACCACCGTCTCCTCGGCGCCGAATCGCCGTGGCCATCTCCGGCCGTCGCCACCGTCCGCTCTGCCCAAGGAAGCTGCCGCTCCCGTAGCCCTTGGCATCCGTGCGCTGCACCATTGGGTGCGCCTCTTTGCGCCGAGCCCGTTCATGGGCGGAGCGTCGTCGGAGGTGCCCTGTAGTGCCCGCGACCATCGCCGGAGCGCGCGGTTGCTCTCTGTTCCGCGGGCGAGCAACGGGGAAGACGACGGCCCGGGCCAGGTGAGCGCTGGCCCCACCCGTCAGCCGAAGAGACTAAGTCAACGCGGGCCCGCGCGAGTTTGAGTGGAAGCGTACTCCGAAAGTACGTTTTCATTTAAGCAAAGCGTACTCTGCTGCGTTTCTGCTGAAAATGCGCTTTGCCTCCGCCGAAGGCGTATTTTCGAAAAGGCGCTTTCTGTTTACTCAGCCGGCCGAAAAGGTTAAATTGCAGACGTTCACTGGTTTAGAGCGAAAATGAATACCTTCTTATTCATTTTCTGCCTAAACAACGAACGGCCACAACTTTTTAACCGCAACTCCGATTCAGGTGATTCCAAAGCCCACGTCTTCAGTTCGTCGAGCCCGTTCTGATGGTATCATTTTCATAATGTGTCCACACTGTGAAAATGACCATTTTGCCCCTGCCCTATATCAGCCCCTCCGAGAGAGAACCCTTTCCGGCGATTTTTCCGCGAGGCGATCGCACTTCTTCCCGGAGTATTCCTTCACCCCCAGGCAAGCCGACCATCTGATATATGCCCTAAAGCATTGCTCTGTGTTATTCTTGCGTGTTTAATTACTGATTATGCCTGTGTTAGAAATAATTAAACTCCTGCTAGTTCGGACTTGCTATTTACATTACCTGCTATTGCTCATCACGTTATCGCACTAGTGACTTGTTGTAATGCATATGGAGATAGGTTGTTATGTTTTCATAGTTGTTGCATCATGCATGGTTACGGTTATTGCAATATTATGAAATGTGACATAATGACAACAACCTCCTCCGTCGACTGGATCGAGTCATAGTGCCACCTATCCGGACTTACCCGTGCAGCCACATTTGCCGGTATGGGACGGCCCTAGCTTGGTCTATTGTCTTGCCTCTTGCCGGTACCACCAAATAGGGAGGGTTATGCGTACGTGCTGCCCTGATCAGTTAGACGACGATAATCCTGTGAGCCCAGTTTAGTTATATGGATCCAGGTCCCCGTTTGGGACAGTTTTGGCCACGACGGTGGCAGGTGTCACGGGGTGACACAGGGGCCACCCAGAACATGACCCTGGGAGGGTATGATTGTCGGTGGGACCGTAAGAGTGCCGGGCAATAGATCGGTTTTGTTGGAGCAGCACTGGTCCACCCGAATGGGAACATGTACTAAAGTACGAGGCCAGGCGCTCCATGGTGTGGGTAAAGTGCGCAACCTCTGCAGAGTGTAAATCTATTCTAATAGCCGCGTCCTCGGTCATGGACAGTTCGTATAGGCCCCTATTTGGTCTGTGTCGAGTCTGGAGGACCAAACCATATAATGTTGCTGCTAATTATGAACCAGAGAACGGTATGATTTGTCAGACTTGCAGTACAGATGCATGGACATCAGATGATGTCAGGGATATGAATGTTAGCCATGGGATGGCTAGGAGAGAAACGGTCGTATGACCAAAAGGTTTGGATTGAATTTGGATCGGATTCGGATTTGGATTTGGATGGGATTTGGATTGGATCATAAGAATATTCGGAGTATGGATTATTTACTGGATAAGCTCTATCTTCGTCATACTGTATTTACTTCAGTAGTTATCATGATAGATAATCCTGATATGTTATGATGATTAATGCTGCTAAATGATTAATCTTGCTAGATAATCCTGCCATAACATGATAGTAATGCTGTTAAGATAACAAGTGCATGCTTGAATGCCATGGATTGCTTTGCTTGGTGTATATGTTGGTATGGTTTGCTTGCGAGTACATTCAAAAGTACTCAGCGGCCTTCAATGTCGCCAGGTTCACCTAAGGATTCGACGTCCACTAGCGTGGAGCCGGAGTGTTCGCAGGCTAGAAGAGTAACCCAGTCAGATCCCTGTAGATTGGAGCCGCACCAGGACTATGCTGCCTTAGATAGAGCTTTTCCGCTGCCATCACCCTTGTACAACATCATGTAAGACCTATATATCCATTAATAGAAAAGCTTGTGTTCATGATACTTGTTGTAAAAGCGCATGCCAGAGTGATTTTCCTGGGCTGGTATGTGCGGCGACCGTCTGACTACAGTGGTATTCAGGCGGGGCGCCACACTGGTCTTGATCGTGCATGTTTGCGTGTATGATTAGTGCACGGTTGAGTCAGGGGCGTCACACTCGTGAACAGCACCTGCACACACAAAAGCAAATACTTGCACCCAACGCGGGCAAGAGGGTTGTCAATCCCCTTGATTTCGTTACTTGCAAGGATTAAATCTTGTAGTGGTAGATAGATAAATTGCAAAACAAAATAAAAGTAAATAAATTGCGGCAAGTATATTTTTGTTTTCTTTTTATATTTAAAGTAGACCCGGGGGCCATAGTTTTCACATGAGGCTTCTCTCTCGAACACATAGCATACGGTGGGCAGACAAATTACTGTTGGGCAATTGATAGAAAAGTGCATAGTTATGACGATATTCAAGGTAATGATCATGTATATAGGCATCACGTCCGAGACAAGTAGACGGACTCCTACCTGCATCTACTACTATTACTCCACCCATCGACCACCATCCAGCATGCATCTAGGGTATTAAGTTAATAAAAACAGAGTAACACCTTAAGCAAGATGACATGATGTAGACAAAGTAAACCCAATCAATATGAATAAACCCCATCGTTTTACCCTTAATGGCAACAATACAAATACGTGTCTTGTCCCCTACTTTGTCACTGGGATATAGAGCACCGCAAGATTGAACCCATTACAAAGCACCTCTCCCACTGAAGATAAATCAATCTAGTTGGCCAAACCAAATAGATAGATCGGAGAGAAATACAAAGCAATAACAATAACGCATAATAAAGTTCAGAAAAGACTCAATTACTTCTCATGAATATTCAGATCATAAACCCACAATTCATCGGATCCCAACAAACACACCGCAAAAGAAGATTACATCGAATAGAACTCCAAGAAGATCGAGGAGAACATTGTATTGAAGATCAAAGAGAGAGAAGAAGCCATCTAGCTACTAGCTATGGACCCGTAGGTCTATGGTGAACTACTCACGCATCATCGGTAGGGCAGCAAGGTTGATGTAGAAGCCCTCCGTGATCGATTCCCTCTCCGGCAGGGTACCGAAAAAGGCCTCCAGATGGGATCACGGAAGAACAGAAGCTTGCGGCGGCGGAAAAATTATTTTGGGTGGCTCTCTGTTGGTTTCCCAATATTTGAGAATTTATAGAAGTGGAATTAGGTCAGACGGAACCACGTGGGGCCCACAAGGTGACAGGGCGTGCCCTGTTGCCTTGCCGTCTCCTCGTTTGCCGCCTGGTCTCCTCCCGAAGCTTCTAGGGTCTCTTTTGTCCAGAAAAAAATCGTCAAAAAGTTTCGTAGCGTTTGGACTCCGCTTGGTACTGATTTTCTGGAAAACCAAAAACAAACAGAAAACAACAACTGGCACTAGGCACAGGGTTAATAGGTTAGTCCCAAAAATGACATAAAATAGCATATAAATGCATATAAAACATCCAAGATTGATAATATAATAGCATGGAACAATAAAAAATATAGATACATTGGAGACGTATCACTAGGTCAGGTGCCGACAAGTCTGAACTTGTGCAAGCAAATGAGCCAGAACAACAAGGTATGCAGAAGAAGAAGATGATGTAGTGCCCAGTCTACTTTGTAAGCTCTCTAATGCAGGGGCCTAGGTCAAGGAATTCTGGTGTGCAAAATTTCTCTTTGGTCTCCTCATGGCCTCAAGGAAGCTGCACGACTACTTTCAAGCACATCAAATCACTGTCATCACTCGCTTTCCTTTGCAACGTATTCTGAGAAATCCAGAAGCCACCGGTAGGATAGTTGAGTGGGCGTTGGAGCTGTCAAGCTTTGATTTAAAATTTGAAAGTACTTCAACAATTCAGAGTAGAGCTTTGGCAGAATTCATTGCAGAATGGACGCCAACACCAGACGAAGAAATGCAGGAGACCTCTCTCCCCGGCAAGGAAACCGTTGACGATTGGATCATGTACTTTGACGGTGCTTTCATGCTGAAAGGCGTTGATGCTGGCATGCTGCTTGTCGCACCCACCGGAGAACATCTCAAGTATGTGGTTTAAATGCACTTTCCCAGGGAGCAGGCCACTAACAACACTGCTGAGTATGAAGGATTGCTTGCCGGTCTGCGCATTGCAATCAACCTTGGTATCAGGAAGTTGATTATCAGAGGTGACTCGCACCTTGTGGTGAAGCAAATCAACAAAGATTATCAGAGCCCGTTGATGGAAGCATACGTCGATGAAGTGAGGAAGTTGGAAGAGCACTTTGATGGTTTGCAGATGGAGCACATCCCCCGTGCTCAGAATGACATTGCAGACGAACTGTCAAAGCTTGCCGCCAAGAGATCTCCTGTGGAACCAGGAACTTTTGTGCTACAACTGAATCAACCATCTGTTACACCATCAATGAAGGCTGCAAAGAAAAGAAAACTAAACACTGGTGGGTACTTTCCGGCAAAGCTGCCAGTAGTCGCCAACAAAAGCAACTCCACCAACAAGACACCTCTTACTGGTGAGTAGCAGTCTCTGGCAGGCCAAGTCCTTGCCGTCGAGGCAAGCGCTCTCGCAGGAGAAGAATTGCCTTTAGTCCTTGTCGTCGAGTCGCAAGCTCCAGCATGGGCGCAACCGATCGTTCATTACCTCCAAACAGGAGAGCTTCCCGATGAGCAAGAAGAAGCAAAAAGAGTAGCCCGACAGTCAAGTATGTATCAGTTTGTGGACAACATTCTATACAGAAGAAGGCCAAACGGGGTGAAATTGAAGTGCATTTCTCAGGAAGATGGGCAAAAGTTGTTGGCAAAATACATGAAGGAATGTGTGGCTCCCATATTGGGTCACGCACGCTTGTCGACAAGGCATTCCGGCAAGGTTTCTACTGGCCGACAGCCCTTCAAGATGCATTGGCGGTGGTGACGAGATGTGAAGCATGTCAGTTCCACGCCAAGAACATTCACCAGCCAGCTCAAGCTCTTCAAACCATCCCTCTTTCCTGTCCCTTCTCGGTCTGGGTGCTCGACATCCTCGGCCCCTTTCCCCGTGCAACCGGGGGCTTTGAATTCTTGTACGTTGCAATCGACAAGTTTACAAAGTGGCCTGAAGTGGAGCCAGTGAGAAAGGTGACGGCACAGTCAGCTATCAAGTCTCTCAAAGGATTGGTTGCTCGTTTTGGCGTACCCAACGGGATCATCACCGACAACGGCACCCAATTCACGAGTCGCACCTTCACAACATACTGCCAAGAACTTGGAAGTAAGATCTGCAACGCCTCTGTTTCTCACCCGAGAAGCAATGGATAGGCGGAGAGAGCAAATGCTAAAGTGCTGCGAGGTCTCAAGACCAGAACTTTCGACAAGCTACACAATTGTGGAAGACGCTAGGTGGAAGAGTTGCTGGTAGTTCTTTGGTCACTTAGAACGACACCAAATCGAGCCACCAGCCAGACACCCTTCTCCCTTGTATATGGTGCAGAAGCGGTGCTCCCCATAGAACTCAGATATGGATCACCTCGAGTCTTGGCCTTTGACGAAGAGGATCAAGAAGAGCTCTGGCAAGATGACGCCACGCTCCTTGAGGAAGACCGTTTTTGGGCTGCTATACGTGCTGCACATTACCAGCAAGCTTTGCGCCGCTACCATAGCCGCAAAGTGAATGCCAGGAAGCATGAGGAAGGCGACCTTGTTCTTCGTAGGATCCAGTCCATGAAGGGATCAAACAAGTTGACGCCGAAGTGGGTAGGCCTTTATCGGGTAGTACGAGTCACTAGACGTGGCTCAGTCTGTCTAGAGACCGAAGATGGCACCCCGGTGCTAAACTCATGGAATATTGAGCATCTTTGCAAGTTCTACCCATGAGGCGTGGTTGTCGGGCTGCCCAGCAGCCTCTTTTGTACAAGTAGGCCGTCAAGGCATGTAAACCTTTGTACATGCAGAACCCGTGCGTAGTTGAATGAGGCTAAGTGTTTCACAACTCTTTGTCAAAGTAGATATTTATTTATGTATGTTGTATGCAATGTTGTGTTACATCCTTGCCTTTTATGAGATAATTAACGAACCGTTAAGGTTTCTAGCCTCATCTTTTCTCTTCTTTATTTTTCACAAAGGACAGAAGGGTTCCTCACGTGCCAGTTTCCTGGGGGGAATGACGGTATGGATACCAAATGACGTTCAAGATATCATTTACGACAAGAAGTACAACAAAGAAAGCTAAGTTGCAAAACTTTGAAACAAAATTTCTTTGTTGTAGTTGCTTTTCCTTGAATGATTTTCTTCTTTGTATGAGAAACCTGCACGCGATGGAACCTTGTCGGGATTGGTCGCGTTCTTATTTCTATTTTGAGTCCGCTCAGCATGATAAGTTAGCCGCGTCAAAACCGGTAGGCGTTATCTTGCCGGATAGCGGCATCTCCGGCATGCTGCTAAGCATCCGTTACTCAAGCGCTAACGGCAAGGGTGTGCGCACCGGCAAGTTTCCGGCAAGCGTAGGATAGAAAAACATACAAAGGCAAAATCATATAAGGAACGCAACATACTTTCATTCAAACATAAGTTATATTACATCAAAAGCGTAGTGCAGATCTAACTTAAGATAAATTGTCTTTTACATGGATTGCACTTTCGACAAGAAGTGGCGATAGGGCTAGTTTCTAAGCTAGCCTTGGGTCCTGGAAACGTTGCCAACCCTGTCGGCGATTGGAGCCATAAGCTCTTCAGCAGTGCTGGTGTCTGTCCCTTCTGGCAAGCTCGTGAAGGCCTTGGAGAGGTCGATGCCGGGATTGCGATGAATGAGCTTGACGAGCACTTTGAAGAGCACATCGCAAGCAAGCTTACAAGACTCGTTGGCAAATGAGGCAGCACGTGCCTTGTGATGTGTGTTGAGAGCATCGATGAGCCCTCGACGAATAACGTCAACCTGACGCTTGTAGCCTCTTTGTCCTTGACGGTGAAGCCCCAATCCTTCATACCCATGGTGGCAAGCTGCACAGTGAGGCGTTCTGCAATGTCAATGAGCTTGTTGGTCCAGAGTGAGAGGGATCCCTTCAGTTGGTTGAAGCTTTCCTCGGCGTCCTCCAACGAGCTCCGCTCCTGTTCAACCTCCTCTGTCAAGATCTTCTCCCTGGACTTGGTGCCTTCGAGATTTTCCTCCAAGGTGGATAGTTTTTATTTGAGGTCAGCTTCAACGTCAACAGCCTTGCTAAGCTCCTTGGTCTTGGAAGATAGCGTGGTTTGCAGCTCCGAGTCGGGGGGATGACCTCCGGGTAGGCACCGGAGCCCAAACCATTTTTTAAAACATCAGGGCGGCCCGTGCCCCTCAATCCGGCTGGCCCTCCAGCCGGTCGCCCCATGGCGGGCCGGCTGGGCACGGCGCCACGTCCGGGTCGGCTAGCGACGGGTCAGCGGCCATCCCATCCAGCCGTACGACAAGACCGCTCGCCCACGACGGGAGAGCGTGGCTACAGTGCCGCCAACCCCGCTGACCCGGGCGACCGACGTCAGCGTGGCCGGCCACTGTAGCCCACGACGCCAACCACTCCGTGATGCAGGAGGCAACAGGCCACAGTGCCGTGCAGCCGGCGGGCTCCGCAGCTGGCGGGTCCCAGCAGCTGGCGGGCCCCACTGCCGGCTCCAGACGATGACAGCAGGGCCCTGCCCCGCATAGATTTACGATTGTAGCCCTGGGGGTAAGGCTATAAGACCCCCCAGGAGCCTCCATGCAGAGGGTCTTCAGCCTTTGCACCTCCCACACACACACACTCACAGGAGAGGTAGAATGGCGAGCTAGCTCCTTCTTCCTTCTCCGCTCGAACAGCTCCAGGAGCACCATTGTAACCCTTGTGCATATCATACCATTTCGGCAGGACTAGGGGTGTTACCTCCCATGGAGGGCCCCGAACCTGGGTTCGTCTCGTGTCTCACACTTGCTAGTGCCGACCTCGCCTCCGGAACCCACTGGCGTCCTCACGCAGCCCCCCATTTTTAGTCATCCTATGGCATCTGCCATGATTTCACCATGACAGTTGGCGCCCACCGTGGGGCTGCTCGCGGCATCGGCGGGAGTCAAGTTCCGGACGAGACCCTTCACCAGCTCCGGCGAGCGCATTGCGCACGGCTTGGTCCGCGCGCCTGGCGCGGCCGACCCGGCCGGCTGGGGCGCAACACCTGGCGCGGACACCACCGGCTCTACAGGCTGCTCCGTCGTCCCCTTCGGCGCACTACGTGTCTTCGTCACACTCATCCCCGACGAGTACCCTAGCGAGGTACACAGCTTCGCAGACTCGCTCCTCCCTGTTGGCTACGT
Organism: Elymus sibiricus; assembly: GCA_039707655.1. Lineage (NCBI taxonomy): Eukaryota > Viridiplantae > Streptophyta > Magnoliopsida > Poales > Poaceae > Elymus > Elymus sibiricus. Next base: position 259,473,179 of record CM077676.1, read on the forward strand.
CGTCTCCAGCGACATTGCGGACCTCTGCACTCGTGTGGAGGTGTTGACCACCGGCTCCATCCTCGGCTCCTCATGCGGTAAGGAGAAGGCTGTTGCGGCCGCTGCAGCAGCAGCCCACACCAGCCGGGTCGACCCGCTGCGTGCGGTGCTGTAGAGCCTGCGCGCCCCCATCACGCCCGACGCCGACCCGGCTGCCGCTGCGGCCCAGCTCAACACAGACCGCCAACACCTACTGGACGAGGCCATGGCGCTCGCTGCGGCGCAGCGTCGGCTGGAGTCTGCTCAACGGGAGTACAACACCGCTCACGTCCTCACGCCGGCTGGCACTGAGCCCAGCCGGGTCGCCGAGGTGCGGCTCCGTGGTGGCGCCATCGGCCGGGCGCTAGGCGCAGGCCGCCCCACCTACGACACCCCCGTCAAGAACATGCGTGCCGCGCAGGAGACCATGGCGGACCTCGAGTTTCTGGAGGGCGAAGAGCTGCTGCAGCAGTAGCAACGCGTCCACGACCTCATCACCGCTGCGAACCTGCAGCAGAAGTGGTTCGAGCCGGCCCAACCCGCCGCCTCCGCCTCGGAGACCGCCGGGGACAGAGAGAGGCCTTCAGGACTCGCAGCAGGCATCTTCCCCGCACGCTAGCGCAAGCCCCTCGGGCCGGCACCGGGTAGGCCGGAGCTGGCACAACCGCGCCCCGACGGCCGGTGACGGCATCACTAACGAGTCGGCTGGAGACGGCCGGCTCCAGCAGCCGGAACGCCCCTTGCTGCCTGCTCGGCGGCCCCAGCCGACCTTTGCCGGCGCAGTGTCAAGCGGTCCCATCGCCAACCGGCTGGGGCCTCGCGAGCCCTACGACGACAACGACGCTCTCCATCGCATCGACCGGCTGGCGCGGTCCACGGCCCTCGAGGAGGAGAGCTCCGTCGGCCCCGCCTATTTCGAGCCACGCATCCGCGAGGAGCCCTTCCCCAAAGGCTACTCGCTGGCCCGCGACACCCCCAATTACAGCGGCGTCACCAAGCCGGAGGACTAACTGGTCGACTACACTATGCTGACGGCAACAAGAGCGTTGCGGTGCACTACGTGCCCATCATGCTGCTCGGCTCGGCCCGGACATGGCTAAATAGCCTGCAAGCCGGCAGCGTGAACTCCTGGCTGGACTTCGAGGATGCGTTTGTGCGCAACTTCACCAGCACGTACAAGCGTCCGGGTCTGCCTCGCCAGCTCTCCATGTGCGTCCAGGGCCCGGACGAATCCCTCCGCGACTTCCTCATGCGGTGGACGGAGCGGCGCAACTCCTGCGAGGGGGTCCATGAGGTGCAGGCCATCCAGTACTTCGTCGATGGGTGCCGGGACGCCCCTCCTCAAGCACAACCTGATGTGTTCCGAGCGGGCCACCATGGCGGCGCTCATGGCCACGGCGGACAAGTACGCCACGGCGGACTCCGCGATGCGCGTGAAGGTCTCGCTCGACGCAGCCAGCAAGGTTGTCCAGGTCCAGCCGGCCAACCCTCGGCCGGCTGGCGACAACAACCAGTGCCGGCAGGACAACAACAATAACAACAACAAGCGGAACGGCGAGCAGCCGGCCGCCCGCTACGACAACCAGCAAGTCGCCGCTGTGGAGGAAGAGCAGCCGGCCAAGCAGGGCAGCAGCCGGCGCCAGCGCACCGGCAAGGCTGCCTGGCGGCCCAAGCTCACCTTCGAGCAGATGCTCGACGCCCCCTGCAAGCACCATAGCGGTGCAAAGCTATCTACGCGCACTCTCTGGCAGTGCAGCATCACGCAGCGCCTGATGCAGGGCGACCTCCCGCCTCCACCCCCTGGCCCGCCGCTCCCGCCGCCTCCGGCAGCCGGCGCCCTCGCCAACAACGCTTACCCTCGCCAGGACGTGGCGTACATCTTCTTCACCAGCGAGGGTGACGACAAGCACAACAAGCGCAAGTACCAGCACGAGGTGAACGCCGTCGTCCCCCGGTCCCCCTGTTCATGCACTGGTCCAACTGCCCCATTAGCTAGACCCGGGAGAAACACTCTTCCATGATGCCCACGCCGGGCGGCTACGCCCTCGTCCTCGACCCCACCTTCGTCGCTGAGAAGCGCACCTATCACTTTTCATGGGCGCTGATCGACGGCGGCAGTAGCATCAACATCCTCTACTGCGATACCATGATCAAGCTCGGCATCGAGGAGAGCCAACTACAGCCCACCCGGACGGTGTTCCACGGCAGCGTGCCAGGCCACTCCTGCTCCCCCATCGGCAAGGTATGGTTGGACGTGCTGTTCGGCTCCAGCAGCCACTTCCGCCGCGAGCCGATCTGGTTCGAGGTGGTCGACCTGGCCAGCCCGTACCACGTGCTTTTGGGCCGGCCCGCCTTGGCCAAGTTCATGGCGCTCCCCCATTACGCCTACCTGAAGATGAAGCTGCCGGGTCCCAAGGGCATCATCACCATCGCCGACGACTACAAGAAGTCCCTGGAGTGCGCCCAAGCCGGCTCCAAGCTGGCCGAGTCGCTAGTCATCGCCGAGGAGAGGCACCAGCTCGACCGTCTTGTGGCGCTGGCTAACAAGCAGCCGGCCAACGAGGCGTCCTTCCAGCCGGCCAAGGGCACGAAGAAGGTCTCGCTCGACCTAGCCAACCCCAACTCCGACCAGTACATTGTCGTGGGCACCTGCCTCGATAGCAAATAGGAAGGCGAGCTCGTCGACTTCCTCCGTGAGAATCGGGATATCTTCGCATGGTCCCCCAAAGACATGTCGGGTGTCCCGAGGAAGTTCGCCGAGCACAAACTCCATGTCCGGACGGATGCCAAGCCGGTCCGGCAGCCGCTACGCCGCTTCTCGGAGGAGAAACGAAGAACCATTGGTGAGGAGATCGCCCGGCTGCTCGCAGCCAGCTTCATCATGGAAGTTTTCCACCCTGAGTGGCTGGCCAACCAAGTCCTTGTCCTGAAGAAGAATGGTACTTGGCGCATCTGTATCAACTACACGAGCCTGAACAAGGCATGCCCCAAGGACCCGTTTGCTCTGCCCCGGATCGATCAAGTCGTCGACTCCACCGCCGGCTGTGAGCTCCTGTCCTTCCTAGACGCCTACTCCGGCTACCACCAGATCAAGCTGGACCTGGCTGACGCCCTCAAGACGTCCTTCATCACGCCCTTCGGGGCGTATTGCTACATCACCATGTTGTTCAGCTTGAAGAACGCCAGCGCAACCTTCCAGCGCTGCATGCAGAAGTGCCTCCTGCCACAAATTGGCAGGAACATGCACGTCTACGTCTATGACATCGTGGTGAAGACCAAGCAGCACCTCACCCTCCTGGAGGACCTCAAGGAGACATTCGCCAACCTGCGCCAGTTCCAGATCAAGCTCAACCCAGAGAAGTGCATCTTCGGCATGCCTGCTGGCCAGCTCCTTGGGTTCCTCGTCTCGGAGCACGGCATCGAGGCCAACCCGGAGAAGATCAAGGCTATCGAGCGCATGCGCAAGCTGGCTCGGCTGTGCGATGTCCAGAAGTTCACCGGCTGCTTGGCCTCTCTCAGCCGGTGCATTAGCCGGCTAGGGGAGAGGGCCCTGCCCCTGTATCAGCTCATGAAGAAAATGACGTCGTTCGAATGGACCGACCAGGTGGACGAAGCTTTCCGCGACCTCAAGCGCATGCTCTCCACCGCACCCGTCTTGGCCGCGCCGGCTGAGAAGGAGCCCCTGCTGATGTACATCGCAGCTACCACCCGTGTGGTCAGCGTGGTGCTGGTGGTGGAGCACCATGAGGAGGGCAAGGCGCAGCTGGTCCAGCGCCCTGTGTACTATCTAAGCGAGGTGCTCTCCCTCTCCAAGCAGAACAACCCCCACTACCAGAAGATGTGCTATGGCATGTACTTGGCCGCCAAGAAGCTGAAGCAGTACTTCTAGGAGCACACCGTCACCGTGGTGAGCACGGCTCCCGTTGGTGAGATCATGGGCTGCCGCAATGCCTTTGGCCGGGTCGCGAAGTGGGCCATCGAGCTGGCCTCCCACCGCCATCAAGTCCCAGGCCTTGGTCGACTTCCTCGTCGACTGGACGGAGACCCAGTACCTGCCGCTGGCTCCCGACTCAACGCACTGGCGCATGCACTTAACGGCTCAAAGATGCTCACCGGCTTGGGAGCCGGCATCATATTCTCCTCCCCCAAGGGCGACTGGCTGCGGTATGCGCTCCAGATCCACTTCTTCCCCTCCAACAACGTGGCCGAGTACGAAGCCCTTGTCCACGGCCTCCGGCTGGCCAAGGTCATCGGCATCCGGCGCATCCTCTGCTATGGCGACTCCGATCTGGTGGTGCAGCAGGTCTCTGGCGAGTGGAACGCCAGGGATGCCAACATGGCCAGCTACCGCTTCCTGGTCCAGCAGATGACCGGCGGCTTCGACGGCTGTGAGTTCCTCCACATCCCTCGAGCCGAGAACGAGGCGGCTGACATACTAGCCAAGATTGGCTCCACCCGGCAGGCAATCCCAGCCGGCGTCTCCCTCGAACACCTGCGCAAGCCCTCCATCAAGCCGTCTCCTGACTCGGAGTCCATCTTTGTCCCGGCCGATCCGACGGCTCCCACCTCCAGCTCGAGGACTGTCGCACCAGTCCCGGGGGCTGCCAGTTCTGATCCGGCCCCAGGGGCTACCGGTTCCGGCTCGGGGACTGCCGCCTCAGTCCCGGGGGCTGCTGGCTCCGGCCCGCCGCCTCCCAACCCAGCCGGCCCTGTACAAGCTGCCGTCATCACGGTGGTGGAGGCACCATCTTGGGCGCAGCCGATCCTCACCTTCCTGGTGAGCGGCAAACTCCCCGACGACGAGGTCACGGCCTGGCAGGTGCAGCGCCGGGCCTCTGCATATCAACCACGACCTCGTCAAGCGCAGCACAACCGGCGTATTCCAGCGTTGTGTCGAGCCGACCAAGGGGCTCGAGATCGTACGCGACATCCACTAGGGCGAGTGCGGGCGCCACACCGCCTCGAGGTCCCTCGTGGCCAAGGCTTTCCGCCATGGCTTCTACTGGTCGACTGCTCTGAAGGACGCCGAGCAGTTGGTCCTCAAGTGCAAGGGTTGCCAGCACTTCAGCACTCGGAGCCACCAGCCAGCTTTGGCTCTCCAGACCATCCCCATCACGTGGCCCTTTGCCGTCTGGGGCCTCGACATGGTGGGGCCATTCAAGACCGCTCGAGGCGGCATGACACACCTGTTGGTGGCCATCGACAAGTTCACCAAGTGGATCGAGGCAAGGCCGATCAAGAAGCTCGACGACCCCACAGCCGTCAAGTTCATCAAAGACATCACGGTCCGCTACGGCGTCCCCCACAGCATCATCACAGACAACGGCACCAACTTTGCCAAAGGCGCGTTGGCCCGCTTCTGCTCCGTCTCCGGCATCCGGCTCGACCTGGCCTCCGCCGCACATCCCAGTCGAACGGCCAGGCGGAGCGGGCGAACTGCCTCATCCTAGCCGGCATCAAGCCCCGGCTCGTCGAGCCGCTCGTGCGCTCACCCGACAGCTGGATCGATGAGCTGCTAGCTGTCCTATGGAGTCTCAGGACCATGCCCAACCAGTCAACCGGCTTCACTCCCTTCTTCCTTGTCTACGGGGCCGAGGCGGTCATCCCCATGGACCTCGAGTTCGACTTACCTCGGGTCACCCTGTACACGGAGAAGGAAGCAAAGGAGGCACGTGAAGACGGTGTCGATCTGCTCGAGGAAGAGCGCCTGCTGGCCCTCAGTCGGTCGGCCATATACCAGCAGAACCTGCGCCACTACCAAAGCAAGAAGATCAAACTCCTCGCGTTCTGCGAGGGAGACCTCGTGCTCCGGCTCGTCCAACGGAGAGCTGGCCAGCACAAGCTGTCATCCCCATGGGAGGGCCCCTTCATCATTAGCAAGGCCTTGCATAACAACGCGTACTACCTCATCGACTCGCAGAAGGCGAACAAACGCAAGAGAGACACCTCCGGCGATGAGACGAAGCGCCCATGGAACGCGGAGCTCCTCCGTCCATTTTACAGTTGAACCAGTGTATGTATGTATCGCTACCTTTTGGACTTAATGAAAGCAGTAGGTCCCCCGAACGACACTCGGGGGCTACCTTTTCGTCTCTATCGAGCTTTTTATCTCTTGCGCACTTTACCACATTCGCCTCCCTCTCGCTGGGTCGGCGCGTCCGGCTCGGGGGCGCGCCAGCTAGCCCGCGCTTTGCTCTCCCGCAGCCGGCCTAGTAGCGTGCGCACCGCCTAATCCCTCTCTTCACCGCAAGCCACGGACCGGCTCCCGGCTGTCCGGCTGGCAAGAGCCAAAGGCTGAAAGCGACCTCACGCGAAAAGTGGCTAAGGAGGAGTGTCCGGATCGGTCAACCCGGCTGCCCCTCTCATCCGTCGCCGCACAGACCGGCTGCGCTCCAGCCGGCTTCGCCGCATGCAGCCAGCCAGCCCAGTGGGTGTTTCGCTTGCGCTCAAATCCTAAAAACCTAAGTATTGTACGCTTTCTTTCGAATCCGACTCCCCGTCCCAGCTACAGACCAGCTCCCGGCTGTCTGTCTAGCGGGGAGTAAGTTGAGAGGGGAAGTGAACAAGAAAAATGGTCTAAGGAAAAAAGGCAAAAGCGAGACGCCAGCCGGCAGAAGACACACACAAGCAGCAGTCACATGCATTTATATACATTAGAAGGCCCACGGCCAGAAGTTCATTACATGGAACTACTACACCCCCAGTGGGTGGACTTGCAAGCTAACAAAAGTTCAAGCATGAAAACAAAAAACAGGAAAAGTAAGGGCCCTATGCTACGGGCGCGTCAGCTCCAGGCTGAGCTGGCTCCTCCGTGGCGTCGGTGTCCTCCTCGGCGGCAGCGGCGAGGTAGACCTCACTGCCCTCTGGGTCCTCGAAGGCCAGACCGAAGTCGTCCGTAGGGAGCGCCGTGCCGTTTGCCGCCCGCTCCATGACGAACTCGTCGTGAGGGCTGAACGACGCGATGTCGCTGGTCCACACGGCGATCGGGGTTGCCCGCTGCGCCAAGTCGTCCTCTGCCCCGGCCCGCGGGGCGGCCAGCTGGTCCAGGTTGACGCTCGGGTACCAGGACAGCATGAAGCTCAGCGCCATCTCTGCGCCGGCTTGGGCCGCGGAAGCCATCCTCGAGCCACCTCGCCAGCCAGCTGACGGTTTGGGGCTACACCGCGGTCGGCCACAAAGCGCCCACCACCGCCAAGCCGGTGTCGCGAAGCCGGTTCATGACGTGCCCCTCCGTTCGCAGCCGGGCCTAGGTGGCGATCCCGATCTCCATTACTGTCCAGGCAGCGAGCATTCTGATGTGGACCCCCATGTCCCTCTGCTCATCCCGGTAGGCCTCCACGGCCTCATCAGCCGGCGCCTGCGTCTCGGGGAAGGCCTCTGGGGAAGAAGAGGAAAAGAGGAAAGGAATAAGAAAAGAACTAAAAACCTGGCCGGCTGCAACCGCCAGCCTGGTGTAGAAAGGCAAGAGAACAAACGAAAACTTACGGGCGAGCAACGTGTTGATGTGCTGCACCTCCGCCAGCACCCCTTGTTCCTTCAGCGACCATTCGCTGGCGCGGCGATCGTAGCTCTCCTTGAGCTGGGTGACCTCCTCGGCGGCCTTCTTCACCTGCTCATCCTCCTCAGCCACGGCCTTGCGGTGCTCCTCCGTAAGCCGGCCCAGCTCAACCTGATGGGCGGACGGCCACCTCCTCCCGTAGCCGGTCGCGCTCCGTGGCCGCCTCGTCCCGCTGCCGGCCAGCCTCTGCCAGCTGGCGCCGGAGCTCCTGCACTTCGGCCGGGTCGATGGCGGCAGCTGCAGCAGTATGAAACTCCAGGTCAATGGACAAACAAGAAACAAAGAAAAAGCAAGAAGATTCGACCCGGCTGCTGCGCAGCCGGCCTGAATCTCGGGTGCTACACCCAGTGGGTGAGCTGGCGCACCCCCACTGGAAGAAACGCACGCCGTACCTTTGGCCTGGCGCAGGTCCTCCTCCTTGGCGGTGAGCTGGGTCTGGGTCCTGCGGTACGCGCCAAGGAGACGGTTGTACGCCGCACCCACTGGTCATTGACGGCCTCCAAGAAGAAAGTTAGAAAAAAACAGACGCCTGAGAAGGCCCGACCCGCCTGCTGCGCAGCTGGCCCGGGCCTCGGGGGCTACACCCAGTGGGTGCGCTGACGCGCCCCCACTGGAGAGCGACCTAGCTGGTCAAAGAAGAAAGAGAAGCAGGATCTGGGAAAGAATGAAAAGGATGAAGGACTCACCTCTACCGCCTGCTCCAGCTGCTGCAGCCGGGTCAGCTCCGCCTGGGTGTTGCTTCATAGCTGGCCGCTGTGGTCGGTGAACTGCTGGCGCAGGGCGTTCACCGCCGCGGTCAGGTCGCCCGGGTGCGCCCCGCTGGTGGCTTCGCCGGCGCTCGCCGCCCAATCCTGCTGCAGCCGGGTTGGGGACCCGGCGCTGGTCCCGCTGCCCGGCGGCCTCAGCTTGAGGCTGCGCCCCGCTGCCCGCCATGGTGCCGGAGCCCACGGGCATGGCCTCCGCGTTTGACGGTGGCGCTCCTCCCCCAGTCAGCGCGGCCTCTGGCCCACGGCCTCCTTCGTCGCCACGTTCGGCCCCGTCGGTCGGGTCGGTAGCCGGCGGCGCGTCCGGCATGGCCGTCTGCTCGACCTCCGGCTCGTGGTCACTCGTCTCGCCGCGCGGACATCAGCCTCCGCCCAGCGGGCCGGGTCATGCTTTCGCCTCGAGCGGTGCTCCGGGGTCGGCGACGGTGGCGGCGAGTCCTCCTCCTCCCAGGCTGGCCACGTGGGGTCCTCGGCGGCGCTCCCCCGCGACCCCACGGCGTCGGCCCACGCCTTGGCCGATGCCTCCTCCTCCGCCCTCAAGGCCTCGGCCTACGCCCTCCATGTGGCGCGCTTCTCCGCCTTGAGCGCGGCGCCGGCCTGCCGGGCCGCGAGCTCCTCCTTGGTGGTCTCCGCCAGCTCGCGTTCGTCCGCGCCGCTCTGGGACCCCTGCTGGCCGGCCGCGCCTTCGGCCGTGGCTGGGTTAGCCGTCTCCAACAGCTCGAGTGGGGTTCTGGATGGCGCACGAACAACGTGAGGGGGGAGAAAAACAACGCAAACACAGGAAACGGCAAGAGCGAAACAGAATAAGACACTCACCCGGAGGCCATGGGAACTGCCCGCTTTGGGCCCGCCGACGGGGGGAGCCGGCGCGTCTTCTTGATGGACCTCTTCACGACCCCCGGCTGCGCTGCTGCCGAACGCTTCACAGCCAGCCGTGGCTCGACCAGCTGCTTCCCGTGCGGCCGCCCCGCGGCCACCTACTCTCCGACCGCCTTCCACTGCCGCCTCCTTGGGGCGGCGCCGTCATCCACTTCTGTGGTCGTTCGCGCTGCAGCGCGCGCACCGCCCTGGTCATCTTCATCGTCCTCCGTCCACTCGCGCAAAGGATCCGGGGTCAAGGACTTACCGGCTTGGCCAGATCCGCCGGCTTTGGCGTCCTCGAGGGGCGCCTCGCCTCCTTCCTCCTCCGCCTCGCTGTCCCCGTCCTCCTCCACCTCCGAGTCGGCCCGGTCCGGCTGCAAGACCTGGGGGTTCAGCCCGTCGTGGGTCTGCTGGCTCGGGAAGCGTTGCAGCCGGCCCAATGCGTCAGGACGCAAGAAAAGGACGGAGGTTGCAAAGAACAGAGGCCACGGATTCACCACCAGCGCGGGGGCCTGCCAGCTGTAGGGCTCCATGCCGAATTGCCATGCCGTCTCGTCGAGCCCGGCGGTGGTGATGTCGTTGATGCACCGGCCGACCCTAGCCGCCGACAGCTCCTTCGTCGACATCCGACAAGGGTCATGCCGGCCGCTCATGTAGCAGATCCGGTGCGGCCGGCGCTGCAGCGGCAGCCCCCGGCGACCGATGAACGCCGCGATGTGGTCAGTGGCGACGAGCCTCTCGTGGTCGGTCAGCTCCTTGATCTGGTTGCAGATGCCCATGATCTCCGCCGACGGATTCTTGGGGTTGTGGCCCCAGTTCAGTCTCTCAACCGGCGGCGCGTTGTTGAAGGGGGGAAGGTTGATACGGTCGACGGCCGGGTTGACATTCCTCACGTAGAAGAATGATTTTTTCCACTTGTTGGCCGACTCCTCGAGAGGGAGCTTGGGGAAGGTTCCAGCAGGCCAGTTGTACACCATGGCAGCCCCGCAGGCGGACATGACACCGGCTGCCGCCCCCTGCTACTTGAGGAAGAAGAGGCGGCACCACAGCTCCGTGTACGGTAGGAGGCCGACGTAGCCCTCACAAAGTGCCACGAAGGCCGAGAGCTGCAGCACTGAGTTCACCCCAAGGTGGTGGGGCTGCAGGCCGAAGTACGTGAGGAAGTGGAGAAGAAGAGGCTCGCGGGGAGGTCGAATCCGCGAAGGAAGTGCGTGTAGAAGACCACCACCTCTCCGTCCCGTGGCGCCGGCGCAACCTCTGCGCCGGGCGGGCACGCGCGCCTCCACCTCCTCCGCCGGCGGTAGCCTCCGCGTGCGGCGGAGGTAGGCGATGTCGTCGTCGGTCACCAGAGAACCCTCCCAGGAGCCCTTCGGCGGCGCCATTGCTGGGCTCGGAGGAGGCTCGGGCTTGGTGAAGGTGCGATGAAAGACGAAGACGACCCACACCCCGGGAGTCGCCGGCGCGATGCGGTGGTGGCTCGGGCAATCACCGCCGCGGTAGAGCTCTGCTTGCGTGCGTGAGAGGAAGAAGAAGCAGAGAGGAAGATGAAGCGAGGGGCGGGTGCAAGTACGGGGGTGCCCTGGCCGTTCCCCCCTCCATTTAAACCCGCGGCAGATGTGGCGGACTGGGATCGTTTGCGCCCACGATCCCCACTCCCCCGCAATGCGCGGGCGCGTTACACGCGCGCATTTACTACCTCGAGAAGCCCAATCGACCGGCCTGACCGCAGCGGATCCTGCGCGCGGGCCGAGGCCGCGGACTGGTGGGTCCCAGCCCGCTGTCGCGTCCCATCGCACGCGTGGCCTGGCAGGACCTCGCCCGCTGCTAGGCTGCACATGGCGAGTCCTCGTTCCGCGGCGGACGCGAATCGCCACGCCGACCGGGCTCTAGCCGGCCGGTCCCTTCAGGCCCCGTCCTGGCTGGGCATGGCCGCCCGGCTCCAAGCACCCAGCGTGTGCAGCGTCGGGCCAGCACCCAGCCAGGAAACACCTTCCGGCCGGATTCACGCCCGTCATCATCAATCTACTTCTCCACGGGGGTAAGCTGCAAAGGCCCCCCTGCTCGGAGCCGGTGGGCCTTTACAGCTTCGGGGACTACTGTCGGGGGGATGATCCCCGGGTAGGCACCGGAGCCCAAAACATTTTTCAAAACATCGGGGCGGCCCACGCCCCTCAATCCGGCTGGCCCTCCAGCCGGCCGCTGTCGGGACCCCAATCCTAAGTCACACCGATCTAGCATAAGACACATCATATCACTTTGCGGCCTCACGCACGGTAACCCACGGCTGCCGCCTTTACCTTGGCCGGGACCGTTTGCGTCTTTTGGCTCACGTATATGATTGTGATGCTAGCATCCATATGACAGAGAACCCGTGTCGACATGACTAGTCATAAAACAAGGTGGCACAAACGTACAGGGACAGGCATACATAATCCAGCAATGCACGTGTCGGTCATCAGCGTGTGCAACCGAGTCATAGCAAGCTACAAGGACTCCAGTAAAACACCACGAGACATTTCCCCGTGGGGACAGACACAGGAGCAAAGAAGGATACACGCCGGTCAATCCATGTGTTCCGGAGCAGTAGTGAACTAGCAGGGCTCAGTGGAAGCACAAGGAGGCATTTCCCTGTAGGAAAGGCTACCAAAGGCAGATAACTAGGTGTCGAATCCCACACATACCAATGCATTTCAAACATACACACAATATGCACGATATGTGTAGATACAACATGGCATCACAACATAACTCTACGACTCAAAGTATTTATTTAGGAGGCTCCAAAGAGCCATTCATAACATGATATTACAAACAGGGGTTGCATGACCCAACATACAAAGGCATACAAGCAACGGAAGCATAAACCTGTCTGAGTACAGACAGCTGAAAAGAAAGAAGGCTAGAAAGCCTGTCTATCTACAAGACCCTCCATAGGAACCAGACCTCTGTCTGGGATTCCCAAGCTACTTGGTCAACGTCGAACTTCGCATAGAAGTCACTAGTGATACTAAGGTGTCCTCTTCAAAAACATAAATTAAGCAACCGTGAGTACAAAGGTACTCAGCAAGACTTACATCAGAACTAACTACTTATGCATCGGTGTCAATAAAGGGGGTGGTGGAGTTTAACTGCAGCAAGCCACACTACAAAAAAAATACACTTCCGTGATGATACGTCTTTGTCACAATAGGTCAAGTTTTCTGTCATGCATGTACATCCGTGACAATTTTATGACAGAATCAAGATAGTCATACCTGTGATGTCGTAGAAGTGTTCCATGACAATACTGAAATTACCATCACGGAAGTGTCCACTTCCATGACGATAAATGTCGCGTCATGGAAGTGTTTTCGTCAAGAGTAACCGACACGTGGCATTCACCGTAAAGGGTCGCCGTTAAGCTATCGGGTTCCGGTTTGGATCCGATAACCCGTTAGCAGCCCTGACCAATGACAATTTTCCACGTGTAAATTTCTCATTCGCCGGCGGAACCACGTGTCAGCTCGGCGTTGGGACAGATGTCATCCATTCATTGGACGCGAGACACCTATGATACGTCGACACGTGGCACGGCCCAATAGTGGCCCATTTACGTTAAAACGGCCGGCCTGTTTGACTTGGTCAAAAGTAAGCGGGTCGGTCCAAGGAAAGCCTGTTAACGGCCTGTTCGCATACAGCCCATTTACGACCCGGGTACTCACGGCCCGTTATGGCCTTTCAAAATTCGGCCCAATAGCGCCATGTGGGCCGTGCCTTATGATTTCAGCATGTTGTCACTTTCAGCCCATCTATGGCCCGTGACATCTTTCGGCCCATATTAGACCTTTTGTTTCTCTGGGCCCATCTATGGCCCATATTAGGCCTTTTGTTTCTCTGGGCCCATTAAAGGCCCGTGGTGATTCTGGCCCATCATGAAAAGTAAACGGTTTTGAGCCCATTAAAGGGCCATGATTCAGTTGGGCCGTTTCCAACCCGTGTTTTCTTTCGGCCTTCTAAGGGCCCATAAAATCTTGGGCTCATTTCCGGCCCTCGATTACTTACGGTCTGTTACTGGCCTGTTATGCTAATGAGCCAGATTCAGCCCGTGGTTACAATCGTCCCGTTTGTGGTCTGTTAACCCATTGGGCCATTTTCAGCCCGTAATGTATTCCAGCCCATTAACGACCCATTATGACTGTCGATAGAGTTAATCCTGTGATGACTTTTGGCCTATTAATGGACCGTAATGCTACGGGCCCTTAAACGGACCATTCCCACTATGGCCCGTTTACGGCCCATAATGCGGTCCGCTTTTGGCCCACGGATCCTACGGCCCATAGATGGCCCTTGGGCACTACAGCAGGTAGCAGGCCGATGGTTACCACGGGCCGTATGTGGCCCATAGTTATTGTGGCCACTAACAAACCGAGGAAAAAGGTGACTACGAGGAAATAAATAAGCAAGCAACTAACGCTAGGCTATTACGGCAATTGCACACATTACATCCACTGGGCATCAAAGTTCACCACCTGTGCAAATATAGGGAACACCCTACACTATACAAAAATCGCTTGCTGTTTTCTTCAGTTGGTCGCTGCCCGTTAAGAACAAATTTTGTAACACAACAAAACAAATTACAGCCATATAGAAAAAGGAGGGTTGGCATAAAAGTAAATGCATCATCAGAAGTTCAGAAGCTCGGATGATTTAACCTGACTGGTACGTTTTCATGCTGTAGTGTCTGATGGAGCACCATAAACTTCGCTGTCATTTCTCCTAGGCTCCTGAACAACATAGCAAATGTTTGATAGTCTGGTTTCAAAACCATGCATATCTTGACGACATCGAACAATGGTTGTTCTTGTTTCACAAAGGGTCTCTGTTAGGGATTGGACTTGTGTCTGGAGCGCAGATATATCATTCTGTCGAGCTTGTAGATCTTGTTCATGAGGAAGTTTGGATGAGGTTGCCTTAACAACCAACCCAGTATTACGCAGGAAGGTGCTTTTGGCACTGTTAGTGGAGAGATACTGACCCACTGCAGCAAGAGGTGACATTGTGGTTATGGTTGCCTCATCACCTTCAGGAGGTTGTTGCGGTTCCACCATTTGTTCCATAGCTTGCTGAAAAGTTGAGTTTGTACATTAGTAGTACCAGAACAGAAGTTATTAATGAGGCAGCAAAACCAAACATAATAGCTTTGGTTTATATAAATAACTTATTTTGGTGAACCCGTGTAAAATATTAGTTGTATTTTACTGCAAAGTACATAATAAAACCAGGTTCCAAACATATGACCATATACCATGGCTAATGTATTGTCTATTTCTTCACATTGTATTGACAGCTAAGATAAAGAGATAAAGTTTATAATATGGTGAGCATAGTATGACATCATTCATATCACAACACTACTGAGATCAGACAAACTGGCAATTGTAACATTGTGTGCAACATAGAACTAGAGTACAGATCAAGAGCAAAGGAACATCGTTCCTCTCTTTTAAACCTTGTAAAGTGCAATGATATGTTCAGAAAACTATGTATAAAATTGAAAAGACTAATATACTTTGGCTGCAAACCATGCAGTTCAATGCACCACAAGTCAGAGTAACCAGTAGTTCAAAGGGCCTGAGGATTAAGGACTTACTACAGCGGCTTTGACTGGTGTAGTCATGCCCTTCATCTTGCTGGTGTGACAGTCCTTGAAGATTTCCACCGCATTTGGTTCAGGTTCTTTTTGGTCCTTGTGGGCTTTCCTCTGCATTTGGAACAAGTCAATATAGATCTGATAATATGGCACAGCCAAAAGAGTGAAATAGCAGCCAGTTACCAGAGCCTCGCTATGTGCAATATAGCTACGAGATCCTGTTGTCTGTAGGAATTTCACTTTCGTACGGTTGGCCTTGTTCTTTGAACAGTTCACCTAGAAGAAGATAGATTTGTGAGGGGCATGCGTAAATAGGAGTTCAACATGTGATCCGATCACATCTATATAACATACTTGATACTTTGGATCAGACCAGTGTTTAACAAGGGCTGTCCAGTCTTCATCTGTTATATTTTCCACTGGAGATGTTTGGGCAAGTTCATTGTTAGCCTTGCCTTCAAAGTGAGTTTTCCTCAGATTATACTGATATTGTCGCAGAGCAGACTTGAAAACATGAGTGCATGCTTGTCTGGTTGCATCATCTTGCCGATCCAACTTGAACCTCATCTGTTCAAAA
This sequence comes from Elymus sibiricus, assembly GCA_039707655.1. Lineage (NCBI taxonomy): Eukaryota > Viridiplantae > Streptophyta > Magnoliopsida > Poales > Poaceae > Elymus > Elymus sibiricus. The sequence goes on from CM077676.1 coordinate 259,488,586, forward strand.
TTATAGGAGTCTCATTACCAGCAACCTAGAAAGTATGGGACAGAGCAAGACGATATTACTAAGTTCCATAAATAACCATACTTACAGATAAATGGTCGACGAAGGTGTTAAACTGGATTTCGTCTTTGTCATTCCTGTACTGAATCCATGTTGGGAGGATATGTGCAAGACACTTAACAGCAACTGTTGCCTCTGATACTAACTTGGCTAACTCTGTAGCATCACATGGCCTTTTTAAACCTGACTCAAAATGGATCTCCATTCTTCCTCCTTTAGATTTAGTTAACCCGTCGAGCATTATCCCTGATGTCTGTTTCCTCTTGCGCCTAGGTGCTAGTTCAGCAACGAACATGGGAAGTGTTAGTGTACATCAAACTGTGAGACTACATATAAAGAAGCATGCAACTGTAACTTGACTCGATCAACTATCATCTTGGTGTTGAAGCTCACAAGGTTCATCTAATCTTGCCAAGTCCTCTTGTGCCAAGAGTGCTTCGGAAGTAGTGTCAGGTGGCAAAGGAGCTTGGGAACTTGCCGCTAGCAGAGTTGACGAACGAGTAAGTCGTACACATGTTGGTACTGTGGAAGAAGGTGCTGCAACCACTAGGGCTGTCGTTACTTATTTGGTTCATTTGTCTTTGGTACGTTTTGCAGGTGGTGTAGCAGGGGATACTGTGTTTGTACATTTATCCGGTGGACTTCGACCTTCTCTTGCACTATCAGTACCAGCAGAATCTGCAGAGCTGTTCCGCTTCCGTTTCCGTGCTTCCCGAGTAGTAACACCATCCCCTACCATTCTGTGTACCTTCCTCTCTTTTTTCCATGTCAAGTAAAACCCACGAGAAAAAGGAATAAAAATTTAGTTCTTCAGAACTAATTGATGTGTGATTCAGACGAACCGAACTTTGATGTTAGACAACCGCATGATAGGAGGATGTAATATGTACGAAAAACAGGACGGCATGAGATAATCAAACCTATGATGCGTAAACTAAGCAGAAGGCATTTCAATAAATTAGAAGCAATGCAATGGAAGCTAGACACCATATGAAAGATGCTACAAATATCACTCTGCCAAGTTAATAGTGTCTCGTCATAAGTGGCATTTAAACAATTGTCAAGCAGTACAAGCAATAAATCATATGCAAGATCCAAACAATATCACACTACCAAGTTAAAGGTGTTTCGTCATAAGTGATTGATGCAGGATAGACACGAATAGTACTTCGATGTTAGAACATGTAATAGACAGATGTAGTATATGCAAAAAAAAAGGAAGACATGCCATCTTAACATGTATAATGTGTAAACTAAGCATATGCAATTTAATCAAATTAGAAGCAATACAAGCTAGACACCATATGCAACATGCAAGCAAATATCACACTGCCAAGCCAGAGAAAGCACGTGGGATGCTGGATTAGGGTTGTTGGGCACATCATATTTACTTGGAACTTCTACTGCACTAGCAGTATTAGCAGAATCTCTAGAGCGCCTCCTTACCGGTGGCGCCAGATAACCGCCGTCAGCTCCTGCCTTACTTTTTTCCTTCCTCTCTCTTATTGTTTTTGCCTTGTCAAGTCAAACCCACAAGAAAAATGAATAAAATTTGCTTTTCAGAACTCATTGATGCATGATGCTGACGAACACTACTTTCATGTAAGGCGACCGCATGATAGGAGGATTGAATATGTAAGAAAAAAGGACATCATTGCATATTCACACCTATGATGTGTAAACTAAGCAGCAGGCATTTCAACAAATTACAAGCAATGAAAGCTAGACACCGTATGAAAGATGCAACGAATGTCACTCTACCGAGTTAAAACGTCTCGTCATAAGTGCCATTTCAACAAATTAGAAGCAGTACAAGCTAGAAAACAATGCAAGATGCAACCTATATCACACTCCCAAGTCAAATGTGGCTTATGATAAGTGATTGTTGCAGGTTACACAACAGTAGTACTTTGATGTAAGAACATGGCGTGATAGACAGATATTGTATGTTCTAGAAACAGGAACACGTGTCTTATTCACAAGTATAATGTGTAAACTAAGCAGATGCAATTCAACAAAATTAGAAGCAATACAAGCTAGACATCATACGTAACATGCAACCACATATAACAGTGCCAAGTTAGAGCAAGCACGTGTGATGGTTGGGTAGGAGAGATGTGCTCATCATCAACACAACTACGTTGACTGTCTATGCATGTGTTGTCTTGCAAATCCTGTTTGGAGGATGGCGGAGTAGAATCTGTAGAGACCCTTCGTTTCAGTTGGTCGGAAGGAGCACCATCATCCACTGCCTTGCTAATTTCCTTCCGCTTTATTGATTTTGCATTGTCAAGTCAAACGACAAGAAAAAGGAATAAAAATCACTCTTCAGAACTCATTCATGCATGATACTGACGAACACTACTTGGATGTAAGGCAAACACATGATACAAGGATGGAATATGTATGAAAAACAGGACAGCATGGCATATTCACACCTATTTGTGTAAACTAAGCAGAAGCCATTTCAACAAATTAGAAGCAACTAGTCGTCAACCCATGTACTTGCACGGGCTAGCAATGTTGGATAATAATACCTTGGTGATTAATATAATTTTCAAAAAAAAACTTCATAAGAGATCATTGCAGCTAAGCAGAGGAAAGGGCAATATAGTCAAGTTCGTTACACCATCATAGAATGTTTGTAGCTAATAGAGGAATGTCCATTATAAGTAGTTTTAGAAAACTTGTAGTACTTGATAGAAACTTACTAATATTGTATCCAAAGGGATCCAGGCTAACACAATAGATCAAATGATGTACTAATGATCAAGTTTAAAGTCACATATGCTTTTACAATGGCCTTTTTCAGATTTCAAATGCTGGTATGGATAATCTACTTAATTTATCCAAGAGTCAAACTTGACACACGGCAACCTATTACTACCAAGAAGGTCAAAGGTCATCTTGCGCACTGTCTAGGGAATTAAAGACAGCCGAACATGACAAAATTAGAAACTACACACCCATCCTTAGATATCGATCATATGCATGCATTTTTAATGTGATTAAATTTCTCTAAATTTGCTGACATACCAGTCATACAAAACAATCATACATCATCCACTATTGAAATCGCCATGCCCCATGAGCCCAAATCTAAATTTGTAAGTTGTTAATGACAACCATATCATATGCTATCAAACTCTGATATTAGAACGCGATACAGGTTCCATTTTTAATCAAATAATGCCTTTTGACCTTTATCAAGCAATTGACCACATCGTCTGTCATGGAGAGAAAGAGAAAGATTTGATGGACAATGCTGCCATCATTAAGAAAATAGTATCCACACCATTTGTAAAGAGTATATTCTACATAGTGGTGAGGTCTTTACTACTTGCCTGGAATATGTTGGTCTCAAAATTCATCCTTAACTACATACACAACTCAAAATCTTTTAACGATGAGTGATTAGATGAGTTGAGTACTGTTGTTGCTCCTTTTTTTTTCAAGAGGCTATGATGTCCCTCCATGTATCTAGGAAACAAACATGTCCTGAAAGTAAGGCAAGATTAGGAGGCCATCTATATATTAGATATTATTATTTTCGTTAGAAGTTAAGATTTTTTATGAATTACTAATGTGTAAGCAAACCATGATATCAATATAGAACATGTAATCCCAGAAAATAAAGCACATCTACAGGCGAATCAAAACTCTCAGCTTAGGTAATTCTGGAAAAGAAAGTACAACTTTGTCCGGTCATTTACAACAATCTTATAACCATATATATACATTTCCTCAAGCGCCACTATAAAAACATGGCTCTTCTCTACTCCTGACCATGCGATGCTAATTTTTTCTAAGTAGTGCTTGGTCTGACTGATGTAATCCAATCTGGGAATCAGCTATCATTGCAATAAGCAGCTCGGATGTCTATATTTTAAATCATCTTCTACCTGGAAACATTGAAGAACCAATATACTTCTTATTGTAACAGTTCATATGCAAAAGTAATTGATGATGGGAGCATCCAACACTGATTTAAAAAAAACATTAAAATACAACATGTCAAAGCATTATCCAACTATTTACTGCAACAACCTTACTGTCAGTATATATCCATATTCAGTTAAAAATTAAGGAGATCTAGCGAGAATTACCTAGGATGTATCACCTCAGTGCTTAAATCTCACGAAGGCCAATTAATTGTCGGAGACCTCAACGTCTTAGAAATCCTAATGCTTAGAAAATTGCCAACCCTAGAAAGAAAATAATCACAGCTAGTACTTAGTAACACAATAAGAAATACAGTTCAGCTGATTTGTCATTTTGACAGAGCAATTGGTGAGAATGTCACTCAGCTATCGTATCACTAAAAGGCAACAGCTGGTGAGACCTACAGCAACCGATACATATAGAAGAAAAGTAGCATCAATTGTATCACAGAAGGGAACTGAAGCTCAGGCCAAGATAAATGCTACATCATGGCCACAAACACGCTCGGTCACAATCAGCGAAGACGATCTGTGGGAGGAGCTCATGTGTACATATTGGACAGTACCTAGATACCTAAGGATTATTAAGTTGGAACCCTAGGGCTGGTAATGTGGAGATGGATGGTTCAGACAGAGCAAAAACATATGTACATGTCAATTACACATAGAAAATAATATAGTGGTTACTTAACTGCAATAGTAACTCAGAGTATATTACTCATGCTGTAGGGTAGAAATCGTTGGATACTCATCAATTTCAGTTACTATTTCAACAGGAAACATGCATGCAGAATTCAGAGAAAAGATAATGTCACCATCATCTAAATGTGTGATTAAAAATGTGTTATGAAACTGAAAGATTTTTGTTAACTTAGGGAAACAGAATATTTTTGTCACAGTACTACATTGTTTCAATTCAGCAAAAAACACAAAGATGCTAGATCAGTCAGAACTTCTTTGGAACTCAAGTTAATTGTTCAGGTGGATTAATCTTCTTAGAAAAAATGACCAAGTATACATGTTATTTTTAGTCTTCAGTTTATGTTTGGATTAAGCCATCTATGCAAGTGAACATATAGTAGACTAGATAATTTAAAATTATTATTCTCTAGTTATCCAAGAGTAGCACGAAAACGATGGAAGAATCACTCATAAAACAAATATAAGAGCATGTGCATTGTAAAGAGAAACAATGGATCTATACAGCGATTTTCCCCAAAAGAAATGATTTAATTATGTGGCAGCAGGCAGATGAATTTAGATAGGTAGAAACCTATGGAGAGGCGAATCAATTCCATACGGACAGAAGCCAAATTTCAAGTCAAACCTGCAATAGCAGGAGCAGTCACAATGTGATCAATAACGCAACCATAGTGAAATTGGAGGCAGTTAAAATCATTTAAAAATTCTAGATAAAGACAATACACCCCATTTGCAATGTAGTTACAAATAGTATGGTAGTGCTTAAATTTGCTCACACAATTTTTTTTACAGTTCCTAATCTAGAGTACTATTTGAAGAAGTCGATATAGTGTCACGCATCTACTCTAAACATTCTGCTGCACACAATGAAACACATAAATCTATTAAATTCATAAACCATATTTGGCTGACAACATTTGGATCATTATTAATGTATATACCTCCCTGCTTTAAATATGGAAATCACTAAAAGGGCACTCTTATATCTTGGCTGAAAATATATTATCGTATTTTGTATAAGTAGCATCTCTAAAATCTAAATATTGGAAGTTCAAAAGAAAGATCATACTATTAAAATGAACTTACAAAATTTGCATTTCGTGGTTACATTTGCACGGCAATTTTGCATGGGTGTTCAAAACTAAAAAAAGCATGGATCTGGATCCCTTTTCAAACACAATAAATGTACATGTAGTAAACAGGAATCCGTATGATTCAAGTACGCCATAAATCTAGGATAATTCTTGCATGTCCAAAAATTTGGAAATCTTTCTACAGATCTGCCAAAGAAAGATTATACACTATTAGAAGTCATTTTGAGATCTTGGATGGAACACAGAATTATTAGAAATATATATACCACGCTACCACGCATATAATCTAGCATTTAGCACTACTCTAAAGAAATAACATACAACGTCCAAATTCTCTCCATAGGAATCATCAACTAATTGTGTTGCCTAACAAAGGGTCGCATGGAAAGACATCTGTATAGAGCTTCATGTAGAAAATCAATGTAAACTAGCTCATGGGTAGTTGATGTAGATGTAGTTTAACACAAACTTTCTGCAGGATGACAATTTAGGCGATGCAGACTACCCTAGCTGGTTCTCCTTCGCTCCCTGCAACTTATAATCTGACACAGAGAAGTACTGAAGATAGACATGGAAAAAGGTCTTTTTTCTTGATGAGACATTGTGGATCAATCCGACTTATTAATGGTTCGGTGATGAATTCAACGGATAGAGAGGAGGCCAGGAGGGATTTAAGTTGCAGGGTTATTTACCATTGGGGTGGGGAAGGATTAATGGGAGATGAACTTGCCACCAGGCCCACGTAATTTCCCAGATCGGCAGCCTCAAGTATCAATGGCGGCCTCCTTTCTTCAAACTATTGTGCGTGGACCTCCCCAATCTGATGCATCAACCAACCTGGAATTGAAAACTTGCAATAAGAGGAGATCCAAAGGTTGGAGAGGAAGGGGGTTAAGGAGAGATTGGATTGCAGCACGGATGGAAAGTTGAGATCTAGGATGGGGGTCTCTAGGGCATGGAGAGGCGGCAGAGGAGGAATGGTGGAGGCGGTGTAGGAAGAAGATAGGGCAATGGGGCAGGAGGAGTAGTTCTCGAGGACTCCTTGAGAGATTTATTTCGACGGCTGTAGATAAACAAAAATCTAATTAGCGTGGAATTTTTTTTTGACCGAGGGTTATATGGGTTGATCTCCACCATAATAACTCGGTCCCACCAGATTAACGGCTGGTAAAATCTAATTAACATGGGAATTTTTAGGGAGTCTAGAATTAGTATAGGTATAGATGCAAGGTAGACACCACATGAAAGATGCAACCAATATGACTCTGCCAAGTTAAAAGCGTCTCGTAATAAATGGCGTTTCAACAAATTAGACGCGGTACATGCTATAAATCATATGCAAGATGCAACAAATATCAAGCGGCATATACTAAAGGTGTCTCGTCATAAGTGATTGATGCGGGATACACAAGAACATTAGTTTTATGTAAGGACATGGTTAATAGACAGATGTAGTATGTACCAAAAACAGGAAGGCATGTCACATTAACAGGTATAATGTGTAAACTAAGCAGAATAGCAGATGCAATTTAACCAAATTAGAAGAATTACAAGCTGGACACCATATGCAACATGCAACCACATATCACACTGCCAAGTTAGAGCAAGCACTTGCGATGGTGGTGTGGGGGAAATGCGGTCACCAACTACAGATCTACGTTGACTATCTTCATCTAGCCTTGCTGTCTGTTGAGAATCATGTGGGGAGGATGACACTGCACTCTTTAAAAGAGTAGCCCGTCTCACACTAACCCACCTGTCTGACTGTCTCATCATAAGTGATTGATGAGGGATACACAAGAACATTAGTTTGATGTAAGAACATGGTTAATAGACATATGCAGTATGTACCAAAAACAGGAAGGCATGTCATATTCACAATATATGGCTAAGCAGATGCAATTTAACCAATTTAGAAGCAATATACAAGGTAGACACCATATGCAACATGCAACCACATATGACACCATGAAGTTAAAGCAAGCACCTGCGATGCTGGTGTATGGCGAATGGGGTCATCAACTACAGAGCTACATTGACAGTCTTCATCGAATGACACTACACTCTTCTTTAGAGCGTCAAACCGCGCCTTTCCAATCCTCGATGCAGACTGGAGCGACAGCTGTGTTTTCTTTTTAGAATACTGTGGTTGAAATTCTGAAATACCCATGCGTAATAAAATAATAGTGAGAGAGTATGGGTGTAGTTTGTGCACAAGTGTTGCAGTGTAAAAGTATCAGATAGCTGGTGGGTCAAAAACAAATGACGGCAGACATATGATAGCTCTACAACATGCATGGCACACGAAATTAGATTCTAGGCTTTTGAAATATGAGCACAGGGATGGCTGGGAAGTGCAGGTAATCCTCCAGCAAACCACCACATGTGGTCCTATGAAAATAACAATCGACTGAAAACAAATAGGTCAGTCTATTTTTTCTGCACCGTCCGATCTACAAGGAACGGGCAGGTGGCCTTCATCTACCTCCCGCCAGTCACTGTTGATGATCTTCCTCGAACCGCCAGCGACCACCGGCCCAGACCCCTGCCTCCGCCGCCCCGCCCTCCCCTCAACCTCACCCCACCGCCGTGCTTGGCAGCGCCCCCCGGTCATCCCTTTAAGCTCGACGGACCTCCAGATCGGGCGCCAGCAGCTCCTGTGCCACACACATCTCTAAGATAGACACTGAGGCGCTGATTCCCCGGCGAACAGGCGGAGTAGGTGCTCCGCACGCCTCCGCGGGTGGTTCTTCCTTTAATTGGGAATCAACTGACACTGAATTGAAATCCAGGCAGGCGATGGACCTCTAGCTAAAGTGAAATAGTAAATGAGGGGCAAACCTTGTGCATCGCGAGTTACTTGGAACATAAGAATGTGCAGTAAGAAGTGGTCAACTAGTTTCCTTCGTGGGATGAATACCGTGCGAGCAGACATGTAAGATTTGCAAGAATAAGGTAAGAGGAGTACCAATATCGGCTTGCCATGCTGTGTCCTCCTTATGATTTTTCGACGATCTTCTTGTGGTTCGCTGGAAATCAGATGTTGTGGAGGACGGTGGAGCCTTGGACGCACCCATGGCCAAGTTGTTGAGTGTGGTGCGGTGGCCCTCTGTCGGCGGCGGAGAAGCAGATCCGAGGCGGCGAACGACGGCGTAGCGGGAACAGCTCCGGTGCGGTGGACGGTTGCAATGTTGGAGCAGTAGCGGTGAGGCGTAGGACGGAGGGGTTGATGTGGCTCGGGTACAATGCACGTCCGCGTCGTGGAGGCAGCTCTGCCTCGGCTTCAACTGCTAAGTCCTGGAGGGCACTGCGGTTGAGGTTGCGGTGGACGACGATGTCGGGGTATCGGCTCCGGCGTGATGGAGGAGGGCGGAGGTGGATCGGTGCGATGGGGTGGCGGACGGAGGAGTCTAGGGTTTCGCGGCTGGTGGAGAGGGAGTTTTGGTGCCCACGGAGTATGAATGGGGAATCGGACGGGGAAGGGGGGGAAGCTAAGGGGGGACCATGTTTCCGGGACGCGCTTGTTTGAAATTTGCCGAAAGTTACAAACTTTGCCCCCATCTAAAATTTCGGACATGCTGCGGGCCAGGGGTAGGACGGTAATCTTACGTGTCCAAAATAGTGGGCGGGAGTGATTTCGGCCGAGCGCATCAGCGTTTAGGCGCCCGCGGTATATGAATGTTTTTTGGAGGCGGTTGTGTGGCGTGTCGGTGAAGTTACAAACCTACCCCGGTTTAGACTTCTGGACGTCAGGCCGATAGGCTTCACGGGTCAGAGTTAGGACGGTAATTTCCTTCTACCAAACATTGGTCTCGCACGGTTTCGGGCGAGGAGAGGCTCTTTTAGCACTTCGTTCAAAATTTTGAACCAGAAGCATTCACGTTTACAGTACTCTTGAACTATTAGGATTGACCTTAATAGACCTCGTTAAATTTGACCTTGTATGATTGAAAACCTCATTAAATTATGCGCTTCTTTTGAAATTTTGACTCTTGAAAATCCTATAACTACTATTATTTTGGAATGGAGGTGGTAAATTTGATTGTATTTTGTACACGACTATATGTTATTATGTACAAAAGCAAAGCAAAGATTGATGCACCCTTAATTTAGGTATGATTTACAAATGCCATGATCTCGAATTCAAATAATTGAATGCACTTCATGTTGAATTCAAATATTTGAAACCACCTTAAGTTGATTTCAAACGTATGCTAGTTCCTAGCTAGCTATTTAGAATGTTCACCATGTATCTTTTGTATGCATAATGTGCTTTACACACACAACATAAACTATAATCATGTTTATATTTGAATTGCTAAAGCCATGCATTGCCTGGATTTCAAAATACTGACTCTTTGGATCAATTATGTCGAATAATACCATACACATGCTCAAATTCGACAGAATATGGATGTTTGATACACCAATGATCGTTCCATACGTGAATCGCAAATATCATGATCCCATCCAAATATTTGGATACAATTTTATATTTTAAATTGATGTGTACATCAGTCTTTTATGCGCACCCTCCTCACACACGTGTTATCTTTCTCTCTCATACATACGCGCACACGCTGTATATCCATCGGCCTTCTCTCTCGCACATCCTCACACTCTCTCCTGAGGTGTCTCTCGCACACACGTTGTCTATATATATCACCCTCCCTCCCTCTATCTCACAACTATCTATGACTCCTTTCACTAGTCTCTGTCACAAGAACTCTTTCACACGCATAGGCACACACGATCTACATCGACCATTTTCTCTATACATATACCTGCCTACGTGTCTCCCGGACGCTTAGGCCTATCTCGCACGCATTGTCGATCTCCACCTCTCTTACTAGTTGACGAATATGATTCCAGCAGAGCAATAAGTAGGATACCCCTTACAGCTAGGTTGGATGCATGGTAATAAGAGACAAGGATTTACCTTAGTTCGGGCCCTTGCAATCCAGGAAATACCCTACCCCCGGTCATGTATATTTGTGACTAGGGTGTGTACAGAGTACACTACGTGAATACCAAGGGATTCTGTGTATGCTATCGATAGACTAGGCCCCGGGCTTGTATAAACATACCTGGGGCCTAGGGTTACAATTCCTATCCGGCTTTGTCAGTGGACACAAAGTCCTTCGTGGCTCTGGTTTCTTTGTCTTGTGCGACTAGTCCTCCAGGGGTCTCCGTATAATGTGTCATTGGCGGACCAATGTGGCGCCGGACGGAACCGACCGGGGGCCTCACCTCGGCCCACCAGACCTCACACCCCTACCCCTAGGTCTCGGTATCTTGTCACACCCACACATGCATACCAGACACACACACCCCACACACTATTTTTGCTCATGTCTCTCTCCCCTTCTCCCTTGCATACGCATACTCAAGACCATCTCTCGTTGAGACATATCCTATTCGTCTCTATCTCTCTAGACCTCTCTCATTTCTCGTGCTATCTATCTCTCATCGCACACACACCCCCTCTATCCGCGCCTCTCTCGAATACGTACACATACCCTCTCCAGGCCCTGCCAAATACGTAAACTACACATTCACACATGTTGCATCTTATCATGTGCTCCATTGATCTAAAAAGCCCTCTGTTCACGTTTACTTCACATACAAGATTCCTTTTGAATTAGAACTACGCAAAGTGTGGCCAAAATTTATTTTATAAAATCTACATCTATACAATATTGCAAAGTTATATGGAGTACGAAAGTTAATTGCATGGTGCATCCAATGATATTTATTCCGCATTGTGAATTTTTATATGAAGTTAGTCATAATAAAGAGAAACGAAGAGCATCTCTCTCTCCCCATCGCCCTCCTTTCTACGCCTCTTTCACGTACGCACACAAACTATCTCTAGGCCCTCTAAAAGTATGCCCCGTCACATTCACGCATGTTCCATCTCTCTCTCGCGAGATATACACCGACGATCACTGTATTTGAAGCGAAAGCACGATACGATCACTGGACTTCACAATACACTCACTACGGTCACCATATACGTTTTGTGGTTGTTATACAGTCACAGGCTCACCGTAGAGCTCTGTATTTGTTGAAGACACGATTAGTTGACCAGTTAAATAGTCCACGTGGCGCATCTTGTGTTGCATCATCGACGCTCATTATCTCACTACCATAGGGCACACCTGTCAGCAGGTATAAGAATATAAACAAATGAAAATAAAATACTGCACGGTGGGTATCACTAGTAGAAGAGATTCGAAGTGGCGCGGACAAGGTGGCCTTGTAGTGGTATGCTGTGCTGGTTGACTGGTTCTTTTAATACACAGGATCTAGTGTGGTGATTATACACACACGCACGCATGCACACGCACTTCATGCATGCAACACTCACACGCACACACGCACACATGCATGCACACACACGCACGCACGCATGCATGCACTCACCACACGACCAACACACATGCTCATGCTCAAGTGCTCAACCTACACGTGCATGCACACACATCAGGCCCTGACACACACATACACAGCCAGGTGGTTCGCGCGCAAGGGTACGAGTCTTGTCGCGCCTGCGTAAATTTCTATTTATCTTATCTCTTTCCTTTGCCAACTGACAGGTGGGACCCACAAGGAACGTGGCAAATTTAACCAGTCAACATAGTGCCACGTAGACTATTTGGCCGATCAACAGAGTGCAATATGATGCTGAACGGTGAGCGAGTGACCGTATAATCACCGTCAAACGTATATAGTGACCCTAATGAGTGTATTCTGAAGTCCGGTGACTGTGTTATGCTTTCACTTCAAATACAGTGACCACCAGTGTATTTATCTCCGTGGAGGCGACTAGGCCAACCTCCCATGCCTAAATTGGCGCACGCCACCCCAATATTGTTGTACTGGTTTCGTAAGAGCGAACAAGTATTCACGTCTACCGTATAAACTCTAGATATGAGTTACAAATGCTATGATGACGAATACAAATATTTAAATCCACTTTATGCCAAATTTCTCTCCGTAGGCCCTCCAAAAGTACGTCCCTACACGTTCTCGCATGTTATATCTAACAACTATGCAATACGGTACTACTATACGCTAACACAATAAATCATATGTATTTTAAGTTTTAGATCTCATATTGTTACTTCAATTATTCATGTTGCATACATTAAAATTGCGTTGAAATGTATGGCTAGTAACATCTAGTGATCTGAAAGGTCCGACTACGCACACACACACATGACACACAAAAAAGGGCCCACTAGACATTCAAGCATTTCACATCTTTCTCTCGGTCTCTTTATCAAACCGACTATGCCAAACTACCCTACCTACCGCACGAGAAAAGACACGGCCTTGCCTGTTTAATCAGGTTTGTATCGATGGATCGCGCGAAACAGCAAAACCAAGTGGTACAAGAGTAGTACAAGACTACCACATAGTACTAGTACAGTAGTACAGTACAAGTTAAAGTTCACTGGGCGGCTGTGTCTTGTACTCCTCCATCGTAAGAGTGGAGCACTCGCTTTCATAAATGTTCTACTCCCTTTCGCCGACATGTGGGACATCCAGCATCCGGGTCCACGTGCCATGCACCAAATAATAGTACAGAGCAGCAGGGGGGACGCACCCCGGTCGTGGCGCCGCAATAGTAAAGAGCAATGAGGCGTCAAATCACAAAGCTGCAGCTTTCCCGCAGTATAAGTTGGAGGGACGAAGCAACCATCATTTCACTCTTCGCTGAAGTTGCTTCTGCCGTTGTTCTGCCTCATGTAGTCATGTGGGACGCGGATCGGCTTGGTACATCACTGACACGTGGGACCGCAAGTTGGCAAACCGTGAGGCCAACCTCCCCCGCCTTCCGTGCGGCAAAAGCACCTCCTCTTTACTAATCAAAACCAAGTGGTATCCTTAAGGGCATCCACAATGTGTAGCCAAATGGTAAAATAGCTTTTGGCATCGATGGGAACCATTGTGGAGGGTGCTGCGAAAGCCAAAAAAAGAGGGAACCGGAACTCGGTGGTGCGCCGATGCCAAATTGATTGAAGAAATAAAAAAATGCAACCTCTCTCCTCTTTCTCCCTTGGATGGACGCATGCATAGAGCACAGAGTCTACTCCCTTCTACTATCACAAATCACAAAGCAATGAGGCGTCAAATCACAAAGTCACGGGCGAAGCAACCATAATTTCACTCTTCGTTGAATCCGCTTCTCCATCGTCTTCTTCCAGAAACGGCCTTTCCCGCAGTAAGCTGGACGGACAAAGCTATTGTGCTACATTTAATAATATAGGAAATCCTGCATCTACTCCAACCTAGGAGTATTTTAAAAATTCATCTATCTTTCCTATGACATCAAACACACAATCCTAATCCTATACTCCAATCCAGGCCATTCCCATCCAAAGAGAACAATCCTATATTTTTGCGATTCCTGCGTTTTGAGGATCCTGCAAATCAAATAGGCCAATGTGATTCCGGCTGGTGGAGTGGTGGAGCCCAATGGTAACATCTCGTTTGATCGTGACTGTGTTTCAAATTTAGCTCGGACATCCACGGCTACGCAACATTCACCAAGTAGTACCAGTTACTCAATGGTTACAAATATAGTACTAGTACTTATTAGTGACAAGATCAAACGTACATAGAGCATTATATGATTTAAAAATTCTCGTATGTGCATCAATAGGCCGGCGAAAGCCTAGATAAGCGGTACTACTGTACTACTTGTTTGATGGTGTGTGCGAGACATGCCGGGCATGTCCCAGCACCTTCCTTGCCAAGAAGCTTCTCCACGAACATAGCATCAGCAGGGTAACGACATGACGCCGGTCCACATTCATGTCGAAGCTGAAGTCACACCCTCCTCGTTGATGCAACCGCCGGCGATTCGCCTCCTGGACTATCTTCCTCACAACACCGTCGGGGACGACCATCTCCCACTTTGTTTCATTGGGACGTAGATCGATGAGCGGAGCCAGCCCCGAACTGCACGCCGGCATTTCTGTTGGTTCCACAGGCTGGACGGGTCCCTGACGCAGAAGAGCCTTTCCGACAGTAAACCGGTGCCCGTGTAAGGGTACACAGTCACGTTCCCTTGCGGTAGCTCGAGCTCGAACGACGTGGTCACGTCGCATCCAACGCTCACGGTGACACGACAGTTGCTCTCTCCAATGGACTTCCTGGATGCAAAGAAGGCGGTTGTCTCGGCTTCCAGGCGGCACTTCCGAATGACATGACCGTCGTCTGCCTCAATGGTGCGCTTCGTCGAACGCACTTCGCCAAAGCCACAGCGATCGCGATATCGTCGACGTCACCGTAATGGGGAAGGAAGTCAAATAGAAAGTATGAATAGCGCGATGATTGCGGCCGGAGGGGCAAAGAGGACGCCTTTTTACGGGATTTAGCAGAAAATTCTGCATCATTATAATCGGGATTTCCATCGATGTATCGCGCGAAGGCAAAGAACCAAGTGTTATCTTCACTTTTTTTTTTGATACGCACGTGCGCCGAAGCGCACGATTTCCGATCGGCTGTGCTTGTCCTAATTAAGTAAGTTCATCAGGGTGTATTATTGATAATTAAGGAAAGGGCGGGCCCACCCAATTGAAAATCAGGGGGGGCGATTAATTGGGGATGGAAAGGTTCATGCGCATTCACCAGGCGAGGATTAAATGGAAAGTAAAGTGGGCCAACGTGCATGCAACCATGTGCTGCTTGTATCGTCAAAGGAGGAGGTGGGGCCACTTTAAATACATGGAAATGGCTGCAGTTATTAATTCAGAAAGAAACAGACTTGGTCGGAAGTTGATTGAGGTTGCGAGAAGGGCATCCGCATGTTGGCACGCGCGATCGCGGAAGAGTCTTTTCGGATACGAATTGCACCTACAGCATCTAAAAAAACAAATCCCACAGACCGAACGGGTGGGGAGGTCCGGACGTTTGCGACGTCAAACTCTGAAACTTTGGTCCCATCCCACCCTACAACTCTCCAGGCTCCAACCGTCTGGCTTTGCAAACTCCGCACAGTCAAAACCGATTGACCGGTCATCACCGGTACCACTATTCACACCGGAACCTTCGCTGCTCGGCCTACACCAGCTACTTGCCGGCCGGTCACCACTGCCCCTAAACCCCACCTCCCAGCCCATTCTCCCACCTTTCGATCCCCTAGCCCGCATCAGCCGTCCCCTAGTTCACCGGATAGCCATGGTGCGCAGCAAGACCACATACTACAAGATGTTGACGCCGGAGCGCCGCGCAGAAATCACGACGGCGGTAGGCACCACAGACCTCCGTTCCCAAGCTCGCTTTGTGGCGGGCCAATCCCCGAGTCCTCTAGAGCTGAGCTCCGAGGAGGAAGGCGATCCAATGTTCATGGCGGAGGTCGCGGCGCAGAAGGCCCCCGCGGCAAAGGAGACGATGGACGTCGACTTCGTGCCGGCGTTCGGGTCCCCCATGGTGCAAGCGGACCAGCGGTTCAACCTGGCGATCCTAAAGAAGCACCGG
Source organism: Elymus sibiricus (assembly GCA_039707655.1). NCBI lineage: Eukaryota > Viridiplantae > Streptophyta > Magnoliopsida > Poales > Poaceae > Elymus > Elymus sibiricus. The sequence continues at coordinate 259,504,871 of CM077676.1, forward strand.
GCGGTGGAGGCTCAACTCGACGGGGAGCGCACGGATGCCGCTGCCATCGAGGCCCTCCTGCAGGCGGAACCGGATGTCGTGGTCATGAACCGAGCGGCGGAGGCTCAACTCGACGCGGAGCGTGCGGATGCCACTGCCATCGAGGCCCTCCTGCAAGCGGAACGGGATGTCGTGGTCGTGAACCGGGCGTCGGAGGCTCAACTCGACGCGAAGCGCGCGGATGCCGCCGCCATCGAGGCCCTCCTGCAAGCGGAACCGGATGTCGTGGTCGTGAACCGGGCGGCGGAGGCTCAACTCGACGCGGAGCGCGCGGATGCCGCTGCCATCGAGGCCCTCCTGCTGGCGGAACCGGATGTTGTGGCCGTGAACCGGGCGGCGGAGGCTCAACTCGACGTGGAGCGCACGCATGCCCCTGCCATTGAGGCCCTCCTGGAGGTAGAACCGGACGTCGTGGACTTGAACCGGGCGGCGGAGTCTGAACTCGACACGAAGCGTGCGGATGCCGCTGCCATTGAGGCCCTCCTGCAGGCGAAACCGAACGTCGTGGATGTGAACCGGGCGGTGCTCGCATCCGTGCAAAGCGCTCTCATGCTACACGTGAACGAGTGGCTGGAGGCCGAGGACAACCGCGCCGTGGAGACACACGTCGGCAGCTCCGGCTGGTTCGCGCTGACAGCCAAAGATGACGAGGCCGGCTCGTTCCATGAGCAGTGATAGTTTTTCTTTATGTTGTTGTTTTTAGGGATCATTTGCTGTGTAAAAACATATTTATATTTAATAAATTGGCCTTATAAACATACTGTATCGACGAAAATTAGGTGTCAGCGATTCGATGGCTGAGTTTGGTTTGATCAGATGCGGTTTCTCCCTCTGCCCAGGTGTATAAGTCACCTTACGAAAATCAGATATTCCCAAAACGCTTAGGCGCAATGCATTACATTCTGTCCTCGTTCCCCTCACTGCCTCGTTCATCAACGAGCGAAATTTTCTTTGTATTATTTCATGATTTGAATACAAGCATACTTTCTCAAAAAAAGCGAGGGAAAATTTTGGCCGAACCACGCGCGTGGAGGAAATGGCGACGGCGGGGCGAGTTAGTTTGGCCCATGGTCGGATTCCTGACATGCGTTCCCACATGCCAGTGAAATGCCAAGCCGGTTGGCATTGAGCGGCGGGGTAGATCGACCGTGTGCTGGTCTGATGTGAACGCGACAGGCGTGATGTGAGTGTTCCTTTTCCTCATTTTAAACTTGTGAAGATAACCCCCGATATTCATCTTCTGAGCCCAGGCTCATCTGCACCCGCGCTGACGTAAAAAATCAACACAAATACTAGAAAAATTCAAAAAATTCATTTTTTTTGCATGGTCGATGATTTGATGCATGAGGTCCGCTCCAATTTTCAAATCATTTGGACATCTGAGCAGCTCTCGGCAAAAAAGACAAATTTGGAGTCAGTTAAAAAGTTTACTGTTCATGCACTGTTCTGACCCAATTTGTCTTTTTTGCCGAGAGTTGCTCAGATGTCCAAATGATTTGAAAATTGGAGCGGACCTCAGGCAACAAATTTTCTACCATGCAAAAAAAATTGGAATTTTTTGAATTTTTTTGAATATTTTGTGAATTTTTTCTGACCGAGTGCAGGTGAGCCTGGGCACCGAATCGCCGCATTCTTCAAAAAAAAACGAAAAGACTCTTCCGCGATCGCGCGTGCCAATGCGCGGATCCCCTTCTCGCAACCTCAATCAACTTCCGACCAAGTCTGTTTCTTTCCGAATTAATAACTGCAGTTGTTTCCATGTATTTACAGTGGTCCCACCTCCTCCTTTGACGATAGAAGCAGCACATGGTTGCATGCACGTTGGCTCACTCTACTTTCCATTTTTTCCTTGCCTGGTGAATGCGCATGGACCTTTCCATCCCCAATTAATCGCCCCTCCTGATTTTCACTTGGGTGGGGCCCTCCCTTTCCTTAATTATCAATAATACACCCTGATGAACTTACTTAATTAGGACAAGCCCAACCAGTCGGAAATCGCGCGCTCCGACGTGCGCGCGCGTTAGCCATTCCAAAAAAAGTATGGAAGTTCAAAAGGAACTGACGGTGTACATCACACTTGTCGCGTTTGCGTTGCACCCCGACACGGTCGGTCCAGCACATCGCTCACCGAATGGAACGCGCTTCGTCTTGCGTTTTCGCTCGCTTGCGGGACCGCAGTTGAGAGCAAACCGACTGTAGGCAAACTTTCCCCCTCCATCTCCCCCTCCACCGCCCGCGTCGGCTGAATTTAGAAGAGAGAGATGACTGATGTAAAAAAACACACTAGAAGAGAGAGACGAGGAGGGAGAGATTGTAGCATGGATTCCAAGAAATTTGTTGAGAGTGTGAGGTGGGCCATGTGTTAATAAGCACTCCATACTCTAGTGCAGATGCCTCCGTCCTGGTTTATTGGTCCCCTTCGTATTTTGTGTCAAATTTTGACCTTAGATTTAACTAAAATAATATTAATGCATGTCACCAAAATAATATCATTGGAAACTATGTTCAAATACGAATCAAACGATATAATTTTTGATGACATGCATTTAAAAAATTTGAGTTGAAATTGTGGTCAAAATTTGGCACGAAAAACAAAGGTAGTACTACTAGTGCTAGTACTCCTACTGTTATTGGACTGGCTAGACGTGGCAAAATCCTAGTAGCAAGCGCATCCGCGAGAACAAACATTCACATGTTTGAATACAAATTGGAAACCATTTTCTGTTTGAATACAAATTTATGTACATGCTTGTACATGGTATATTGTAAGTTGAAAAGCGAAATGAAGATTGAATGCCCTTTACATATGATTTGCAAATGCTATGATCGCCGGTTCAAATATTTGAATCCACTTTAGGTTGAATTCTAATATTTGAAAAAAAAATTAGGTTGGATTCAAGTACCAAGTGTCTTCTTATGCATAATGTGTCTCACAGACCCAACATAGAGTGTTGTCACATTTTTTTCTTTGACGCACGCTCTCTCTGTATTGCACACCCACTCGATCTCTCTCGGTTTCATCTCAGGGTCTCTCTCTCTCTCTCTCTCTCGCACACACACGCATAGCACCTCTCTTCCTCTTTGTGCATGTCACACATGATCGACCTCTTGAGGTATCGGGATTGTATCTTGCTCATCAGGTCGCTCTTCGACACACGCCTAGGTCACTCTACCATGCATTAATTGTAACCAAGCCTTTCATCTATCTTTTTTTAAGCATACATTCATCTTTCTCTACACCCCTATGTACATCGGTCGATCGATTGATCTCCGGACCCACCCTAGTCCTATTTCAATCGATCTACAGCTAGATGGTACATGACCGACTAGCGTACACACAAACACCCCCCACTCTCCACCTCACACGATCATTTCTATCATAGACACACACCAAAACCTTGATTTGCACGACACACACTCGATCTCTCCACATCTATCGATCTCGTCAAGGTGTGTTGGGTCATGAACCGAAGGGGTTTGTCACTACTAAGATGGGGAGCGAGACGTAGTGGACGGCTCACAAAACTGACCTAGGTAACTATTTTTCCAAGCAACTTACATAGCCGAAACATGGTAAGTTGGACACCTAAATGCGAGCACGGAGCGGGCACACCTCAATTATTCCTTCAAATAGCCGGACACCTCAATCAGCACACCTCAAATACATACAAAGATAGGCAACACACATTGTCTGGCTACTTAATCAAGCGTTACGCTTCACGAGTTGAAAAGGAAAGGGCGGTACACTAATTATACTCGTACATATGCTAGTATGAATAACTATTGTACACGTGGGCTACTAGGCTGGATATAGGTGAGGTGCCAACTTCATACTATATGCTTTCGGTCTTACGCTCTACAAGTGTTACGGTTTACAAGTTCGAAATGAAAAGGCGGTGCACTGACAGCAACCCTGTCGCGTTCACGTCGCACCCCCAGACGGTCGGTCCGGCATGCTCTTCTGATCCAAGGGAACGCGGGTCGTCTTGCTTTGTCACTGACATGTGCGATCGCATGTGAGCAAAGGGCATCTGCGACGTTGCCACGCCCGCAGCTGACTACCCTGGCCCACAAAAAACCCTCATCCCTCGCCCGCGTGCGTTCCCCCCCCGGCGCCAGCTGCCCGCATTCATGCCGTCCGTCTGCATGCCGCCATTAAGCAGGCTCGCCGCCCAAGGTATGAACTCCCGTGACTCATTGACGCACCCGGACGCTTGGCCTCACCGGTATGCGCTACTTAAAGGCGGCAACACCCAACGAAACTCCACACAGAGCACATCCTCCTCCCTGGCACCACATCCAACATGACCGCGGGCGGGAACGCTCTGCGGGAGAGCTTGTCTTCGGAGATGAAGCTCGAGGTTGCCGCCCTTATTCAACCCACCGCTCGCAACGCAATGCCGGCGTAGCCGGACGCGGACGCGGCCGCACAAGCGATGGCCGCGCCAGGGGCCGAGGACAAGACCTCCGCCAGCCGCCTGTTCTACGCGCCGCCGTCCAACGTTCGGGAGCGCATATGGCACGTGAACAGCGACGGAGCGTCCACGTCCATCATCGACCTCACGTCCACCGGCACCGCCGAGGTCACGGACTCCTCCGAGGATGAGTAGGGCATGGGAGGCGGCAGGGCATGGTGTCCCAAGTGGGCCGGTCCATCTCCCGTGTTCTACTCTTCCTCGCCGGAGACCGCACCTATACTTCACGGGTCTTGAACCCCGCCGCCGTTCATGGAGACGACAGATGGAGGACGTGGTCGCCGATGCGGAATACAAAGGAAAGTGGACGTACGCCGTCGCCGTAGGATTGGTTTAGGGTCGGGTTTCTTTTCTTTTTTTGTCCTAAAAGTTCGAAATGTAATGAAAATCTGCCGTGTTTGCATGAATCTCGTCCGGTTATATGAACTTCCACAGGAAAGTGTAGTATGGATAGTAGATATAGGTTTTTGTAATCTGAAAATATAAAAACAGCAAGGTAACTAGTAATAAATGTGAGCACAAACGGTATTGCAATGCTTGAAAATAAGGCCTAGGGTTCATACTTTCACTAGTGCGATCTCCCCACAATGTTAACATAGTTGAATCATATGAAAATCCCTCATGTGCAACAAAGAGTTCACTCCAAAGTCACTTATAGCGAAGAACAAACGAATAAATTGTTGTAGGGTACGAAACCACCTCAAAGTTATCCTTCCCGATCAATCTTATGAGCCATCCCCATTAATTATCACGAACAGCCCTAGAGTTCGTACTAGAATAACACCTTAAGATACACATCAACCAAAACCCTAATGTCACCTAGGTACTCCAATGTCACTACGAGTACCCACAAGTTTGATTATACGATATGCATCACACAATCTCAGATTCATCTATTCAAACCAACACAAAGAACTTCAAAGAGTGCCCCAAAGCTTCTACCGGAAAGTCAAGACAAAAACGTGTGCCAACCCTTATGCATAGATCCCCAAGGTCACGAAACCCGCAAGTTGATCACCAAAACATACATCAAGAGACACAAGTGAATATCCCATTGTCACCACAGATATCCATATGCAAGATATACATCAAGTGTTCTCAAATCCTTAAAGACTCAATCCGATAAGAAAACTTCAAAGGGAAAACTCAATTCATCACAAGAAGATAGAGAGGGGAAAACTCCATATGATTCATCTATATCAACAAAGCTCGCGGTACATCAAGATCGTGCCATCTCAAGAATACGAGAGCGAGAGAGATCAAACACATAGCTACTAGTACAAACCCTCAGCCCCGAGGGTGAACTACTCCCTCCTCGTCATGGAGACCGCCGGGATGATGAAGATGGCCTCCGGTGATGCTCTCCCCCCTCCGGCAGGGTGCCGAAAAAGGGCTGTAGATGAGATCGTGGAGGTACAGAGGCTTGCGGCGGCGTAAAAACTCATCTAGGTTAACTTTCGGGGGTTTCTGAATATATATGATTTTTTGGCGTTGGAATCACGCGAAGAAGGGCCACAGGGGGCCCACGAGGCACTAGGGCGCACCTGGGGGGGGTGTGGCGCGCCCTGGTGGCTCGTGAGGCCCCTGTGGCTCTTCTGGCCACCTCTCGAAGCTTCTAGTGTCTCTTATGTTCCAGAAAAAATCGTCAAAAGGTTTCGCTGCATTTATGTAGTTTGATCAATAATAATTTTAATCACTTTTCCTAGCATCATTTTCTCATAAAAATCATCATGATAAAGTAGTAATTAAAAACAGAAATTTTGATGTGGAATGCTACCTATCATAATTATCATATAATCTTTTCTTTTGTTGCATGGACATTGGACTTGAATGATTCAAAGCAAGATCATTATTATAACAGCAATATTTATTATCATAAAACTTCTCATGAGCAAGTAACAATTCATCACAACAATGAAGTATAAGGCATAAACTTTCTTGGAACTAACAAACTATTCTAGTCAACAATGCAATTGCAATTCATCATATTTTCAGGAAGGGTCTCATGTAGGAGCTTTTTAGCAAGTCCACATACTCAACCATCATTTAGTCTTCTATGATTGCTAACACTCACGACATATATATGGAGCAAAAATTTCAGCCAGACACGTAGAAAGATAGGGGCTTGTGATTTCGCCTCCCAACTTATTCACCTCAAGGGTGATGTCAAAAATAATAACTCATGATCACTCATATCCAACTGGATATATGTGCCTATATCTTTCCCCACCACATGATGCTTGCAAAAGAGAAAAATAAAAGGAAGTAGAGGAGAACACTATTGACTCTTGCATAAAAAGTAAATACATAAAAGTAAAGGATAGGCCCTTCGCAGAGGGAAGCAGAGGTTGTCATGCGCTTTTTTTTGTTGGATGCACAAGCCCTTAATGCAAAGGAACGTCACGTTATATTGCCCCTTGTGATAGCAACCTTTATTATGCAGTCCGTCGCTTTTATTTCTTTACCATCACAAGTTCGTACAACGCTTATTTCCCTTACAATAAAAGTTCAGACATATTTAGAGGCAATTTTTATTGCTTTTTGCACCGATGACAACTTACTTGAAGGATCTTATTCAATCCATGGGTAGATATGGTGGACACTCATGGGAAGAAACTGGGTTTAAGGGTTTTGGATGCACAAGTAGTATCTCTACTTGGTGCGGATTTTTGGCTAGCAAAGATATTGGGCAAGCACCACATGTTGGAGGATCTATAACAATATAACTTCTATGTGAATATGAACAAACATAATTCATTACGTTGTCTTCCTTGTCCAACGTCAACACTTTGACATAAAATACTTAATGGGGGCTCACAATCATAAAAGATGTCCAAGATAGTGTATTTCCATGTGAATCTTCTCTTCCCTTATTAAATTTTTCATGAATTGCATCATTGACTAATGCTATGCTTGTTAACCTCCAATAAATTTTACCACTTATAATTCTCTTTATGTAATGTCATTACTTTCCATAAGATTAGCATATGATCTCTTTCATTATTTTCATTGCAAGGAATCACACTTATCATATCCAATGATCTCTATGAAAGTTTTTATTATATCCCTCTTGAATATTCATCATCTTGGGACCGAATTCATATCTTGTGCAAATTACCATTACTATTTTTAACTCTCAAAAAGATATAAGTGAAGCATGAGAATTAGTGACAAACTACTCCAAAATATATAAACGAAGATCAATGAGTAGTGAAACAATTAAGTAGCTATGTGAGGACTCTCTCTCATTTAAAAAGTTTCAGATCTTGATATTTTATTCAAACAGCAAGCAAAACAAAGACACAACCAAGTATAGCACTCATTATGTGAACGAGTAAAAACTTGGGTTCAATCGAGACTAACCGATAGTTGATGAAGAGAAGTGATGGGATGCCTACCGGGGCATCCCCAAGCTTGAATGCTTGATACTTCTTGGAATATTAACTTGGGGAGCCTTGGGCATCCCCAAGCTTGAACTCTTGTGTCTGGTTAATTCTTCTCATATAGTAGTTTCCCTAAGTTTTAAAAACTTCATCCACACAAAACTTGACAAGAACTTGTGAGATATGTTAGTATAAATCCACTCAAAACTTCGACAATCTCTACTATAGCAAATCACTAAAATTATAATTAAACATTGAATACTAAATACCTCTGCATATTTAATACTCCTATCCTCAAATAGAATCATTAAACAAGCCAACATATGCAAACAATGCAAACATAACAGCAATCTGCCTAAACATGACAGACTGTAAAGGATAATTAAGAATCCATACTTCGATAACTCAAAAAATTCTGAAAATTTACCACACTGGAAATAATTTATCAAAGTTGACTGTATCAAAATTTCACGATTTTATCACATTCTGACATTTCTAGGCAATTTAATCAATAGCAGCAAACTTTCTGTTTTGAAACAGCAACTCATGAACTTGCAAAATAAGCATGGTAAAGGCTAGACTTGACATTTTTATTAAAATAAAAGATAGAAAACATGACTCTAAGTAACAGCAAGCGAACACAAACAAAATAAAATTATGCTCCAAGCAAAACACATGTCATGTGACGAATAAAAATATAGCTCCGAGTAAGGTTACCGATGGATTAAGACGAAAGAGGGGATGCCCCGGAAGGCATCCCCAAGCTTAGACGCTTGGGTCTTCCTTGAATATTACCTTGGGGTGCCTTGGTCATCCCCAAGCTTAAGGTCTTGCCACTCCTTATTCCTTCATCCATCGTCATCTCACCCAAAGCTTGAAAACTTCAATCACACAAAACTCAACGAAACTTCGTGAGAACGGTTAGTATGATAAAGAATAAACCATCACTTAGGTACTGTCCAAGACAAGATTCACAATTGTTCCCATATAATTCCTACTGTATTCTATCATTTCCACAATTTATATCTCATAATATAAGCTATGGAAACATTAAAACAAGCAAACTATGCATTGAAAACAGAATCTATCAAAAACAGAACAGTCTGTAATGATCTGAGCAACTACCATACTTCTGGAATTCTAAAAATTCTGAAAAATTAGGACAACGTCAAAAATTTGCATATCAATACTTTGTAAAAAGTTCAGAATTTTTTGACGCTCCACTAAAATCTGGGAAATTAAACACTGGAGGGAAAAGTTTATGTTTTTGCACAGAATTGAATCAACAAGTATCCACACTATCCCAAAGGTTTTACTTGGCACTTTATTGAAAGAAAACATATAAAACATGATTACTACAGTAGCTTAATCATGTGAACACACAAAAACAGAAGGTATAAGTATTGGGTTGTCTCCCAACAAACGCTTTTCTTTAATGCCTTTTTAGCTAGGCATGATGATTTCAATGATGCTCACAAAAAAGTAAAGAATTGAAACACAAAGAGAGCATCATGAAGCATATGACTAGCATATTTAAGCCTAACCCACTTCCTATGCATAGGGATTTTGTGAGCAAACAATTTATGGGAGCAAGAATCAACTAGCATAGGAAAGCAAAACAAGCATAACTTCAAAACTTTCAACACATAGAGAGGAAACTTGATATTATTGCGACACCTACAAGCATATGATCCTCTCTCATAATAATTTTCAGTAGCATCATGAAGAAATTCAACAATATAGCTATCACATAAAGCACTCTTTTCATGATCTACAAGCATAGAAATTTTATTACTCTCCACATAAGCAAAATTATTCTCATGAATAGTAGTGGGAGCAAACTCAACAAAATAGCTATCATGTGATACTTGATTGGCATAATCCAATTGAAAATTAAAATCATGATGACAAGTTTCATAGTTATAATTATTCTTTACAGCATACATGTCATCACCATAATCATCATAGATAGGAGGCATGGTTTCATGATAATAAATTTTCTCATCAAAACTTGGTGAACTAAAAATATCATCTTCATCAAACATAGCATCCCCAAGCTTGTAGCTTTGCATATCATTAGCATCATGGATATTCATAGAATTCATACTAACAACATTGAAATCATGCTCATCATTCAAAGATTTTATGCCAAACATTTTATTGAATTCTTCTTCTATCAATTGAGCACAATTTTCCGCTCCATCATTTTCAAGAAAGACATGATAAAGACGAATAATATGAGGCAACCTCAATTCCAATTTTTTTCTTGTAGTTTTCTTTTATAAACCAAACTAGTGATAAAACAAGAAACTAAAAGATTCGATTGCAAGATCTAAATATATACCTTCAAGAACTCACCTCTCCGGCAACGGCGCCAGAAAAGAGCTTGATGTCTACTACACAACTTGTTCTTGTAGACTCGTGTTGGGCCTCCAAGCGCAGAGGTTTGTAGGACAGTAGCAATTTTCCCTCAAGTGGATGACCTAAGGTTTATCAATCTGTGGGAGGCGTAGGTTGAAGATGGTATCTCTCGAACAACCCTGCAACCAAATACAAGAAATCTCTTGTGTCCCCAACACACCCAATACAATGGTAAATTGTATAGGTGCACTAGTCCGGCGAAGACATGGTGATAAAAGTGTAGTATGGATAGTAGATATAGGTTTTTGTAATCTGAAAATATAAAACAGCAAGGTAACTAGTAATAAAAGTGAGCACAAACGGTATTGCAATGCTTGAAAATAAGTCCTAGGGTTCATACTTTCACTAGTGCGATCTCCCCACAATGTTAACATAGTTGAATCATATGAAAATCCCTCATGTGCAACAAAGAGTTCACTCCAAAGTAACTTATAGCGAAGAACAAATGAAGAAATTGTTGTAGGGTACGAAACCACCTCAAAGTTATCCTTCCCGATCAATCTTATGAGCTATCCCCATTAATTGTCACGAACAGCCCTAGAGTTCGTACTAGAATAACACCTTAAGATACACATCAACCAAAACCCTAATGTCACCTAGGTACTCCAATGTCACCACGAGTACCCACGGGTTTGATTATACGATATGCATCACACAATCTCAGATTCATCTATTCAAACCAACACAAAGAACTTCAAAGAGTGCCCCAAAGCTTCTACCGGAAAGTCAAGACGAAAACGTGTACCAACCCTTATGCATAGATCCCCAAGGTCACGAAACCCGCAAGTTGATCACCAAAACATACATCAAGAGACTCAAATGAATATCCCATTGTCACCACAGATATCCATATGCAAGACATACATCAAGTGTTCTCAAATCCTTAAAGACTCAATCCGATAAGAAAACTTCAAAGGGAAAACTCAATTCATCACAAGAAGATAGAGAGGGGAAAACTCCATATGATTCATCTATATCAACAAAGCTCGCGGTACATCAAGATCGTGCCATCTCAAGAACACGAGAGAGAGAGATCAAACACATAGCTACTGGTACAAACCCTCAGCCCCGAGGGTGAACTACTCCCTCCTTGTCATGGAGACCACCGGGATGATGAAGATGGACGTCGGTGATGCTCTCCCCCTCCGGCAGGGTGCCGGAAAAGGGCTGTAGATGAGATCGTGGAGGTACAGAGGCTTGCGGCGGCGTAAAAACTCATCTAGGTTAACTTTCGGGGGTTTCTGAATATATATGATTTTTGGGCGTTGGAATCACGCGAAGAAGGGCCATAGGGGGCCCACGAGCCACCAGGGCGCGCTTGGGGGGGAGGGGGGGTGGCGCGCCCTGGTGGCTCGTGGGGCCCCTGTGGGTCTTCTGGTCACCTCCCGAAGCTTCTAGTGTCTCTTATGTTCTAGAAAAAATCGTCAAAAAGTTTTGCTGCAATTGGACTTCATTTGATATGGATTTTCTGGAAAACCAAAAACAAGCAGAAAACAGCAACTGGCACTGGGCACTAGGTCAATATGTTAGTCCATGAAAATCATATAAAAACCATATAAAAGTGTACCAAAATCATACAAAACTATAATAAACATGCCATGAATACTTCATAAATTATAGATACGTTGGAGACGTATCAGATGCACATCGAGAAAAATATATGTGACAACATTATCGGCACACTTCTTAATATTGAAGGCAAGACAAAAGATACCTTAAAATCTAGGATTGATTTGACACACCTGGATATCAGATCTGACTTGCAGGTGGATAGCACTTGTGAATCCCGGGATATGGCACCAGCTGTGTACGTCTTGGACAAGCAAAAGAGAAAAGAATTCTGCAAGATCCTGTCACGTGTGAGATTACCACATGGATTTGCTTCCAACCCTGAAAGGAGAATCAGTGCAGATGGAACCAAGGTACAAGGGGTGAAAACTCATGACTACCATGTCCTACTTCAAAGGGTTTTACCTGTTCTCCTTAGAGGATTGGGCCGCCCTGACTTATACAGAGCAGTTGCAGAGTTGGGACAATTCTTCAGGGAACTCTGCAGTAGAAATATCAGGATCGATGCTGTGAAGCGTCTTAAAGAGAGGATACCAACTATCCTATGCGACCTTGAGAAGATATATCCTCCAGCCTTCTTTGATGTGATGGTGCATTTGGCTATTCATCTACCTGATGAGGCACTACTTAGAGGTCCAGTACAGTATGGATGGATGTACCCTATTGAAAGGTGGCTAGGCACTATCAAGGGCTATGTTAGGAACAGAGCTAGACCTGAGGGTTCCATTACAGAGGCCAACATTGCTACAGAAGCGTTGACATTCTGCTCAAGATACATTGAAACAGCTGATTAGCCTAGCAAAAAGGTGGGCGAAAAAAATCCTAAGCTCAATGTTTTTGATCCTACTGTTCGAGTAACAGGGAAGAGTCGACAAGATGACAAACCTAAAGATTTGGACAAAATGGTTTGGTATGTGTTGAATAACTGTCCTGAGATTCTACCTTATATCGAGTAAGTGCTAAGTACTTCAGCTTATACATCGTAATCTACTAAACTTGTAGCACATTCTTATATATTTAGATGTTTGACACGATCACTATGTTCTGCAGCGTGTACGAAGAGGAGTTACCGGCGCAAAATCCAAGAAACATTGACAAACGGGTTAGGGAAGGATTTGCGAAATGGTTGAAGAGCCGTGTAAGCTTTTGAATTGCACTGTCAGTTTTTTAATATATAGAGTACATAAGATGATCAGCTTGTCTATTTTCTAACCATAGGTTAAGGAGATGTGGGAGGAGGGGCAGGCAGTTAGTGATACCCTTTACGCACTAGCAATGGGTCTTGATACTCGGGTAAGACATTATGCATCTTGCATTGTTGGAGATGTGCGCTACAACACCCTTGCAAGCGACGAAGGCAGGAAGACACAAAACAGTGCCGTCATGAGCACGGATACGCAGAAGAAAGTGACAACTAAAATGTATGCTAACATAACATACATTGTTCAGTTGCAGTATATCTCCAGTTTCGAGGTTCATCGGTGCATGGTTCTGTTTTGCTATCGTTGGTATAACCAGTTTACCAGGACCTCAAAACCCAAAGCTGATGATTATTTCAAATCCATCAATGTCAAGGCGGCGTACCGCACTGACGAGCCTTATATTTTGGCAAATCAAGCAACACAGATATTTTTCTTGGAAGAGACATATGCACGTAGCCAAGACTGGAGAATATTGCCAAAGTTTGAGTAGAGGAATTCGTTTAATGAAGTTGCACAAGAAGATGATGCTTACACTGCTACTGATGTAGAGGATTCCACAGATGTTTATGATATGTTTGCGGACCATCACATCAATCAGGTTGGAGAAAAGATTGCCTGTCAGGCTGTGGAAGTAGATGAGTTGATCAATAAGAAGCCAACGTTCGAGGACATTGATGCTGAAGAAGAAGATGACACTGGGGGGAATTATGATTCAGACTGACACACATGGTGAAGATGTTGCCGCTGCTGCTGCGGATGATGATTAGATTGCTTTTGTCGTATTTGCCTGTGAGAAGACGACTTGTTATCTACTATGTTAAATTGTGTTTGCTATGACAACTGAAACCTGATGAAGTAGTTGTTCAGTGAGAACATCACTTATTATGTATGTTGATTTATGTTTGGTGATTGTATGACGACTCAAACATGATGACATTATTGTTTAGTAGTACTCATATTTTGCTGTGAAACTTGTATTTCATGATTGTACAACCGCAAATGTAATTGATGGCAGTTTGTTGTTGGACTGTAATTTGCTGAACGTCTTGCAATGGGAACATAGCTGACTCGACAGGTCCTCTGCTTATCTATTTATTTATTAGCAAAAGGGGATGCCCCCCGATTCCCGTTAATATAGAAATCATTAGATGTTCACAACACTAGACGCACAGCCTGCTAAATAGGTTTCATTCATTACTAGTTTCAGCAAAGTGCTCATGTCAGAGCCACTGAATACATCACGAGTGCTACATACCCTGCAAATAAAGAGACAATCATCCTACAGAGCACAACGATCATGCCCATTATCTTCACAAGCTCTTTCATCTCCTCATTGCTGCCAGGGCTGTTCACCAGCTATTGCTTGGCCATGATCTGATGAACTGCATCGTCTTTAACCTTCTGCTCTGCATCTTCCTCATCTGCCGTTCCTTCAGTTACTTGTCCAACACCCCAGCCTGCTGGTATTGGGATTTGTCGGCTAACCAAATAATCCGCGTAGTTCCATTCCCCCACATCTGCAACTTCCCAGAAATACAAATCACAAGAATCCTGCCTTTTCTGCACGAATCAAATTTGAAGATCATCAACCAAACTCTTAAAAAATAAAATTCAGCAACTGAAAGTAGGCGAACAACTAGACCATATTACCCCATGATTTAGGCATTTGTAGAAGACTCGGCCAGGGTTGAGGGTTGTAGTTGAGACGCGACAGATGACTCTGCGTGATTTGCAGCAGCGGCACCACACCAACGGCAGTGGGGTGCGATGAGCAACCGGCTACGGTGAGTGTGCCGGCGGGGGTGTGATGAGACCCACAGGCGGTGGTATGGGTGGCGACTTCACGCACATCTGGTTGTTGGCTCGATTCCCTGCTGAAGAGCAGGTCGACGAGCCAGTGGACATGGTTGCTACGGCCGGAGCTTCTGAAGCTAGGCAGAGTAACTAGAGAAGAGGAGAAGCGAATGTTGGATATGTCAATTTCATTACTTGCAGAGTAGTATAACACTATATATAGTCTAGGTTTGGATTCGAACTAGTTACAGCAGCACATCTCTCTTTTTTCTAACAGTCAGGAATGTCTCTTTACTGCCAGACTAGCTTGTCCTGTACGCCTTCTCAAGTCTTTGATTTTTGGGAATGTTATCTGGCGAACGTTCCCTAGGAGGAGGATGGCAAACGAACGCATTTTCCTGGCAGTTTTAGTTGCGATGTCCAAGATCAAACGGTGGTAGTTTTGGGAATGTTATCTGGCGAACGAGCCCAGTTTTTCTTTTCTTGCAAAAAACATATGCAACGTGGTGTCGGCTTAGTCAACAAACGATCCTGCCAACGTTGACCATTGGATTGACATCCAACGTCTATTGTGTTTCTTCAGTCTCTTCTTCCTCCAGCCGCCAAAACCAAACCAACGCCGGCGGGACCGCCTGCTCCCACCTCCCACGGCTAGCTGCGCTGCCGCGCATGCATCGCCGCTCCATCACACCCTAAAACTCTGGCGAGACCATCCATCTACCCCACACACCTCCTATTATTCTCCGGTGAAGTCAGCCCCACCCCGCACTTGAACCAGTCAACCCTCGTACTCCCCTCCGCCTGCGACTACACTGCCACATCTTCCCCGGCTCCTGTTCATTCCCGTCTAAGGCCTCGCCGTCATTCTCCGCCTTGGTTCGCTCGCCGCGGCACCACCTTCTGGCATTGTTAACATGATCAACAATCGAGAGGAATCAGGAGATGATTGTACGTGGAGAGAATGACAGTAGGGACCCACCAGGGTCATGGCAGTACGCAAGCAAGTGCCTCCTTGTTACAAGCCAAAATAAATGCTTCCTCCTAATGGTTTCCTAACATCTGGGTCCCACCCCATTCTCAACGTATAGTCAATAAACGAGAGAATTGCACAACGACCGGCAGACACCAGGGACCCAGCAGCTCGCCCAGTTGTTTTCTGTTTTTGAGACGGACAGAGTAGGGTATCAACTAGGCTGTGCGGGGGCTGTACCCCGTCTAGCCCAGGCTTTTATTTTCTGTTTACCACATAACTAGCCCAGTTGTTTTTTTTTCTGAAAATGGCTAGCCCACTTCTATTTTTTTTGCAGAATACCCAACCGAGGCCTACTTGCTTAAACCATCCTTGCTGGGCTACAAATCTTTCAAGACGAGGAGGGATGTATTCGGGGCTTGCCCAAAAACGGGCTGTAAATTTTAAAAACAATACAGCAAACCGGCAATTAATTTCAAATTACGGTTTTTTTATGATTTCCAGATTTTAAATTTCATTGATTTTTTTGGGGAAAAATTCCGTTTGATTTTATATTAATATATATTTATTTTTCAAATTAGTCTGAATCAGACTCGAAATTTTTGGATTAAAAACAGTTCAGACCCCACCGAAATATGCAAAATTTCGTTGAATTTTTTAACCGTGGCCAGAATATGGGCTGTAATGCTAGCAAAAAGAATATGGGCTTCGAAAAAATCCGTAAGAATTAGCAAATGGGCTGTAAATTATTAAAAATAATGGCAAATGGGCTGTATGCTGTTTGCCACAGATTTGGAGGCTGACTTGTGGGCCTACTATGTTGAAGCGTACGCAGGGCTTTGTGAACTTAGTCAACAAACGATTCTAGCGGCAGTGACCGTTGGATAACATCCAACAGTCGTGCTGCTTCTTCAATCTCTGATCTTCTTGCTCCAGTCGCCCAAACCAGCGCCGGCGGGACCGCATGCTCCCGCCTCCCGCGGCCAGCTGTGCTGCCGCACAGGCCTCACCGCCCCCTCCTACTCCCACCGCTGGCCAGGCCATCCCTCTACTCACCCACACCACCTGTTATTCACCAGCGACACAGGCCTTACACCGCAGCCGAACCAGTAAACCCTCGTACTCCCCTCATCATGGGCATACACTTCTGTGGCTTCGCCGGCTCCGGGTCGTTCCCTTCCTGGGCCTCGCCGTCGTCCACCGCGTTGGTGCTCTCGGCGCGGTGTGGTCAGCCTGGTGAACAAACGACAGCCATCGGAAGAGGGATGTATGTGGAGAGGCTGACAGTAGGGACCCACATGGTCCATGGCCAAACGCAAGCAAGTGCCTCCTTATTACGCGAAAAAAATGATTCCTCCCCCTGACAGCGAGGACCCACCAGCTATATCTTTGCACGGAAGGAAGTGCCTCCTTATTATGCCAAAAAAATGATTCCTCTCCATGACAACTGGGCCCCACCATATTTGGAGGCTGACTTGTGGGCCTACTAAGTTGACGCATACGCAGGGCTTTGTCAACTTAGTTAACAAACGATTCTAGCAGCAGCGACCGTTGGACGTTAATCCACCGGCCGTGTTGCTTCTTCAATCTCTGATCTTCTTGCTCCAGCCGCCCAAACCAGCTCCGGCGAGACCGCCTGCTCCTGCCTCCCGTGGCCGGCTGTGTGGCCGCGCAGGCCTCACCGCCCCACCCTACTCCCACCGCTGGCCAGGCCTTCCCTCTACTCACCACATCCACTGTTATTCTCCGGCGATGGCAGCCTCACACCGCAGCCGAACTAGTCAACCCTCGTACTCCCCTCCGCGTGGGCATCCACTGCCGCGTCTTCCCCGGCTCCACGTAGTTCCCTTCCAGGACTCACCGTCGTCCACCGCCATGGTGCTCTCGGCACAACGTGGTCAACGTGGTCAATGAACGACAGCCATCGGAAGAGGACTGTACGCGGTGAGGCTGACAGCTGGACCCACCAGCTACATCTTCACACGCAAGGAAATGCCTCCTTATTACGCGCAAAAAAAATTATTCCTCCCCCCTGACAGCTGGACCCAGCAGCTATATCTTCGCACGCAAGGAAGTGCCTCATTATCCTCCCTGACAGCTGGGACCCACCCGGTCGAAGCGTACGTAGCATTGTCTGTCTGGTCGCGAACATGTATGTACATACTGGTCGATCGGTCTCTCTACAACGATGAACCGTGGGTGTGTAAGGAGCGGCACGTGTCATAGTAGAGCCCCCGACGTAGCAGTTCAGGCAGCCCCGTCTAAATCGTGTACACGTACGTACAACCACACGACAAATAATATGGCCACGGACGTACATATACGGGCGGGGTCTCAACGGGGTCCTATTCATCCACCCCCAACCGGCTGGCCTCCTCGGGGTCCTGCTCATCCAGCGCCAACCACCATCACAGGGCCAGGGTACTATTCATCCACAGCCAACCCACCGGCTGGGGTGGGGCGTACGAGCGGGCGGCAGCAACGGGAACTGTTCATCCACAGCCAACCAACCGGCTAGGTCAACTCACCACGTCTCGCGCAAGGGGCTCGATCGATGCATGCGTCTCGACTCGTTCTAGCTATGTATCATGCGCACGGCAACAACGGGCACTGTTCATCGAGAGGCAACCCAGCACCGGCTACGTCTCGCACGTACGGGGGGCTCGACCGGCTTCAGTTAGCAGCGAAGGAATCGCTCGGGTTCAGTTAGCAGCGAAGGAATCACTCGGGTTCAGTTACCAGCGAATGGATCAATCGGCTTCAGTACGTAGCTAGTGCGATCACTCGGGTTTAGTAAGCTAACGCCTCGCTCGGGTTCAGTTAGCGAACGCGTCGCACACACGCACGCGTGCAAGAGAAACGCGCAAACCACACTGCATCGCTCGGCCCCGACCACCCACCGTAACCGGGAACTCCCTGAAAATTTCCTCGCCCTCACTTCTACCATGATTTTTTATGTCATGGACGGCCCAAAGAATGTCATGCATGTGCGTCTCCTGCCCGCCCAGGATGAAAAGCCCATTTTCTGTCATAATTTTATGTCATAGAAGTAGGAGCCAACCACATCTATGATGATACGTGTTTTTGTCACAATTATTGTCATAGAAGTGTCACAACCATGACAGAAAAAGTTTTCGTTCGGGCCATAATGTCACGGATGTGTCTTTTTTTTTTGTAGTGCCAGCTTTGACTCAGTGGCTATCCTGTACTACGACTACCAGTAATTTCTTTGAGGTGAGAAAGTGCACACGAGTCCACATATTCACTATATCAATACACCACTATGGATCCTCTCCCGTCTCCCTACGAGAAGGCCATCCATCCATAGCACTCACACTTATCCTGCGCATTTTAGGGTATCCACTTCAAGTTATCTATGAGCCATATAAGTCTCCAAGTAGTCCATATCCGAGGACGCGGCTATTCGAATAGATCATTTTACCCTGCAGGGGTGTACCTCTTCACACACGCTCTCACCACTTACCACTATATACACGTCATGTATCTCGGCAACCTTCAAGCGGAAGCCTGGAGAGGGTGTCGGCCACAACCTGACTAACCACATGAGACTCTACTCCAGGTGTATCACCTATCTGAGGCTGAACCCGGAAGGGAAGTCCAGCCGAAGTTTCCATCACGGCCCCAAACGATGTGAGCAGGGTTCCCAAGTCCACCTCAACGGATGGTATTGCGCTTGGTACACCGTGCCACTGTACCTAGTCTGTCCCAAGCCCTCCTGTACCGGGTGCCACTTGGTAGACAAATAGCAGAACCTATAAACACCAGAAACTAGTTGCAACTCCTGGACAGAGATCAAGGTGATTAATAAGTCGAGAGAGCTTGGAGTGCCCGGAGCCCAATGTGTGGTAGTAACTGTTCTTGGATAACATACACAGAACTCAGTTCTTAAGGACGGTCTCAATGAGACAACCCACCATGTAATCCTACATGGCCTCTCATCGCTACCTTTACCAAATCGTGTTCACACACTTAGTTCTCACACGATAGGACATGAACACAACCATTCCAATTCATCGCCCAGATGGATCAGACCCGACACAACTCTAAGCATAGCAGGCATAACAAGCAAGCATGGATGAGTAGTCATAACATGGCTCAAATAGTTCCTACTCATGCTAAGAGGTTTCAACTATTTACTGTGGAAAGACAGGTCATGCATAGGAATGGGTTCAACTACCGCAACATGTAACAGTTGAATCGTTGTTATCCTAATGCAGTAAAAGAGAGCAAGAGTGAGAGGGTGGGATTGTATCGGAATGCTCAAGGGGGTTTGCTTGCCTGGCACTTCTGAAGATAGTACTGCTCTTCATCAGTGACATCGATCTCATCGTCGAAACAACGTCTACCGAGAGGGAACAAACACCGGCAATAGAGAAAAAGTAACAACATTCAATGCAATGCACAACCAAATGAATGACATGTCATGTTAAGGTGCGGAATTGACCTAATGCAATAGTTAGTCATATTAATTGAAGTGGAATTCAAACATATAGCAAATTCCAACTCCAAAACTAATTACCATATATTCCATAATCATGAATTGTCCTAGTTGGTTATGTTAACTTGCTCAAACATGCAAGATCATGGCATAAACAGATTCTTCATATTTTTTTTGATAATTTTTCATATATAATTTATTTCATTTGGAGTTACGGTTTAATTTTTGTGATTTTTAGAAGTTTTGAGCATTTTCTAAAAATAATAAATCATTTCTGATTTATTTACAAATCCAGAAACGTTTCTACGTCAGCTGACGTCAGTAGCTGATTGGTCAAAAGTCAAACTGACAGTGGGGCCTACATGTCATTAACATAGTGAGTTAACTAGATTTAATTAAACTAAACTAAGTTAATTAGTCGGCTAGTTAATCAACAGGGCCCATCTTTCAGTGGCTCAGGTGTTAAAGAGTGGCATCATTAGTGGCTAATGACATCGCCATGTCGGCTTCGCCGGAGTTTGGCCAGCGGCGACCATTCCACATGGCGGAGGCATGCCGAAATCGCGGCACAGGTGACGGCTGGACGCGCGGATGGTTGCGTTCGAACGTACGCAGTGGCGCACGTCGAACGGTGGCTGGTTCTGGGATGGCCGGGAACGACACCGGCGATGAGCTATGGCGGCGGCCGAAGCTCTATGAAGACGGAGTCGACGCCACAGCGAGCATATCGACCAACTGATGGCACCTTCATGCTCTACGCGTTCTTAGGAAGCTTCTGGACATGCTGGCATGACCAAAATGTCACCAGAGCAACGCCGGCGACGAGTCCGTGCGGCGGCATGATTTGGTTATTAGGGGAACATTGGCTACAGCGAGCAATCGATGAGGGTAAGAGAGGGGAACGGTGCTGGAGCTCATAGTGAGTCGAACGGAGGTCTCAGTGGGCTCGGGGAAGCGTCGGAGAGGTCGTGCGGTCGCCGGCGATCTTGGCAGCCGGCGGTTGAAGACAATGGCGTAGGCGACGCTGCGAAACATCTGGTGTCGTGTGGCTCGACAAGGAGGACGAGGCCGAAGCAGCGGAGCTCGTGGACGGCTCGAGGGGGTGAGAGGGAGGCGGTGGCTATGGTGGTTCACATCGGCGTGAGCGCGGGGGCTTCAGCGATGGCGTCGGAAGGCGAGGGAGAGGGCAGGGGGGCGATTGAGGTGGCGGGATCGATCCAGACGACACTTGCGAGGTTGCTCGCGTCATCGAGGTGGCCTGGGGAGGCAGGCAAGAAGCCTGGTGGCGTTTTGATTTAGTTTAAATACCAAACCAATTTTAAAGCTTCTGATAAAAATTGTGTGGACTATTTGGACTAATCCAGAGTCACACACAAAATTTCAGAATTGTTGGACTAATATTTGATATATAGTAAATATAAATCCAATTCAAATAATTATTGGATTAACTCAAAGGCCCAAAATAAATATCTTTGAGATTCCAAAAATATTGGTTTGAATTTTACCTCTTGCCAATATTTTCAGAGACTAAGAGGAACTATTTCTTGGACTTCTTTGAAGAGATGTTAACTTGGTCATTTTTTAAAATGATTTCTGAGGCTTTGAATTTCCTCAATTCAATTTTCTTTGAATTTAAATATGATGCATGAATGATTATTCTAAATGCAACTAATTACACTCAATATTCTAGGGCTGTGACATCCGCCCCGAGGCGGGCCGGCTGGGCACGGCGCCACGTCCGGGCCGGCTGGCGACGGGTCAGCGGCCGTTCCATCCAGCCGTACGACAAGACCGCTCACCCACGACGGGAGAGCGTGGCTACAGTGCCGCGAACCCCGCTGACCCGGGCGACCGACGTCAGCGTGGCCGGCCACTGTAGCCCACGACGCCAACCACTCCGTGACACAGGAGGCGATGGGCCATAGTGTCATGCAGCCAGCGGGCCCCGCAGCCGGCGGGTCTCGGCAGCCGGCGGGCCCCACTGTCAGCTCCAGACGATGACAGCAGGGCCCCGCCCCCACATAAATTTACCATTGTAACCCTGGGGGGGTCAGGCTATAAGACCCCCAGGAGCCCTCCATGCAGAGGGTCTTCAGCCTTTGCACCTCCCACACACACACTCATAGGAGAGGTAGAATGGAGAGCTAGCTCCTTCTTCCTCCTCCACCCGAACAGCTCCAGGGGCACCATTGTAGCCTTTGTGTATATCATACCATTTCGGCAGGACTAGGGGTGTTACCTCCCACGGAGGGCCCCGAACCTGGGTACGTCTCGTGTCTCACACTTGCTCGTGCCGACCTCGCCTCTGGAACCCACCGACGTCCTCATGCAGCTCCCCATTTTTAGCCATCCTATGGCATCTGCCGTGATTTCACCACGACACTCTGCCAAGGTCTGAGTTGCCTTCTACGCTAATTCTTGGAGACCAAGGATGTTCTTGTTGTAGGCGGCAAGCTGCTCTTCAAGCTTCTTTACCTTGGCTTCCAACTCCACCTTGACAGCCTCGACAGCTTCAGCGGCGTCGACGGCTTCCTTCAGCTTGCTGGCATGAACACTAGCTTGAGCTTCGATGGCCTCCTCGTGGCCCAGTTCTAGCTCTTGGGTCTTCTGGGAGAGAAGAGCTTGAATCTCGTTCTCTTTGTCGCTAAGCTTGTCGGCCAACGCTGCTTCCCTGGCGGCAAGATCCTCTTCCTGAGAGTTGAGTTGGGCTCGGAGTTGGATTAGATTGCCGTTGAAATCTACCAGTTGCTTCTCAGTTTCATGTTGCTTCATTTCAGCTTCAGCTTTTTCCAACATGAAAGCTTCTCTTTCAGCAGAAAGCCTGGCCTCGTGGTCCTTCATGTTTTGCATCTTTTCTTCATACCACATATAGGCCCCTTCAATCTTCTCTTTGCACCTCTCTTCCACCATTTCCATGATGGCTTGCCGGGTCTTGAGCTTATCCCAGCGCTTGCTGTAACGCTCTTGGACAGCCTTAAACCCATCTCCCATGGCCTGGAGGAAGGCAAGATCTTCAACATCATCATTGGCGGAGCGCACATCTTCAGTACTGCGCAACATGGGGACGACAACTTCGTCTTCCACAGCTTCAAGCTCTCTGGTGCCGGACGAGCTGGGGTCTTCAAGATTTGGTTGCGTCTCAAGGAACATCAAGAAGTTCCTTGTCGGAGGGGTTTTGGATGTTGATGCTTGGTCGGCAGCCGCCGGCATGGAGTTGTCAGCTGCTCCCATGTTCACATCTGCACCAGCGCTTGGCGCTCCTGGGGCGGGGTCGCCACCAGTGGCCTTGGCAGCCTCTTCTGAAGTTACCTTGGCGGCCTCCTCCGCAGACCTGTTGTCGGCCTCTTCAGCAGCAACCCTGGCAACTTCTTCAGCGGCGGCGTCCGCGGCTTCCTTGGCAGCAACCCTGGCGGCCTCGACTGCCGCATTCTTTGCGACCCCCTCGACATCGACATCAGTGTCCATGTCTTCAGACTGAGGTGGATCCGAGAATATGAAGAAGAAGGGAATTCAAAAATCAAAATCAAGTTCAAGAATACAAAAATCGGCAACAGAAGAGAATTGCTTGATGGAAAAAGGATTACCTTGATCTGTCTGTTGAGAAGGAACAGCTCCTTCTCTGGCAACGTTTGTTGTCGTCGTGTGGCTGCCGGCAGCTTCACTTGCTGGCACGTCTTTAGCACGGACAGGCTCATCAGTAGAAGTCCTTGCCGGCGAGTTGCTCTTCGGGACGGTGAACGTCAGAGGCGCAATCGAAGGATCAATTTCTTGGTGCTCTGCTTCTGCGTCCTTGTCGGCATCAGGGACAACGGTGTCAGTGCTGACGCCCGCCAAAGGATAGTGGACGGTGGCCTCACGCTGGGGGCTGGACTGGGGGCTGACGACCAGGGCATCTGTAGATTATGTGCTCCTCCCAGTGCTTGCCGCCGGTTCCCCTTCTTCAGTAGTCCTCAACCTCTTTGAGCGCCTCTACGCCAACGTGTCCTCGTCTCTGCAAGATCAAAACAAATCAAATCAGATCAACAATTACAAGAAATCAAGAATTGGTGAAGAAAGATAGAAGCACTTACTCCTCATCTTCCTCGCGATCGCTGAGGACGGAGAGGTCCCAGATGACCTTGTTCCCAACATGAGAAGTTGGGGGCGGAGGAGGTGCTCTAGCACGCTTGGCGGATGAAGAAGCCGTTGGCTGTGAAGACCCTGCTTCGCCGGCAGGAGGCGCATCTTGCCGTCTTGAAGACGTGCGCCGAGTTTGTTGCTGTTGAGAAGCTTGCCGGTGAGCACCTTGTTGCCAGGTGACCCTGGCGGCCGCCTCCTTGTCGGCAGGCTCATCGCCTGACGATGAGGGGCGCACTGGTTCCTGGCTGGTGGCTTTCTTGAGGACTCGGCATTTCTTCTTTGGAATGGGAGGGACCGGGGACTTTTCTTCCTCCCGTTCTTCGGCAACCTCATCACCTTGTTCTCTGGACGGCTCATCTTGCGGCTCTTCAGCAAGTTCTTCTTCACCAACTCCCTCATCATCGGCTGCTGCGGATCGAGACCCGCCGGCAATCGCTGCCATTCCCGCTTCTGCCGCCCTGCTGGCAATATATGCTAGCTCCTCCTCGGTGGTGTTGCGGATCAAGTATTTTTCTTCCCTGGTGGGCTCCTCCAGCAGGTTGTTAATACACGCCTCCACGTCCTCGGCAGAGGGCTCTTGTCAGCTGCCCTCAACTCCTTGAGTGTTGCAGGATGGTATCATCACCAAGATCGAGTCCTTGGCGGAGTTGACACACAAAGGAACTGATGTAGGGTGGAACCCTAACGGTGTCGATCTTTCACGATTGGAGCAGATCCCGCGAAGAACACGAAGAACACGAGAGGGGAAAACGAGAGGAATCACTCAAATAGACAAGAAACAATCACACATGTGCTAAATCCACATACACACGGAGAGATACACGATCCAAATCCAACAAAGGACGATATAAATGGTAGCTAGTTCATCCCGATCCGGAGAGGAGTCGAGGTCTTGGATATCCCGGAGGATCTTCTCACATGGAGGTCTTGAACTCCATGGGAGTGGTCTCTCTCTCTCAAGAGTAGAGGTAGGAGCACAGCTCAACTAATGAGCTATCATTTTCTAACCCTAGAAAGGAGGTGGGGGAGGAGTATATATAGGCTAGTCCACGAAGGGGTAAGAGTGAGGGGGATACATGGGCCTCTGGCCCGTCTCTGCACGCAGGCAGGGCCGGATGTTCGGACTGGGGCCGGATGTCCGGTGGCTCACGAGGAGCCGGATGTCCGGGGTCTCGGCCGGATGTCCGGGCTGGGCTGGCCCGGTTCTTGCTACTCTCTGGATACGCATGCGCCGGATTTCCGGGGCGATGCCGGATGTCCGGGCCTGGATCTTCCCTGCGGCTGGGTTGCTGTTGCTGGTGGAGTCACCAGGGGCCGGATGTCCGGGCCATGGGCCGGATGTCCGGGCTGTCGGGGCCGGATGTTTGGGGCTCGGGCCGGATGTCCGGGTCCTATAGCTGCAGCAGCTCGTCTTCTTCCGTCTCTGCTTCCATCTCACGGATGGTGTAGTTGTTCCTTGGCGCTTGCACTCCTCCTCGTCATCCGGAAAGCTCCGACAATACCTATGCATGCACACGGGAGAAGTGTCAAGTAGTATACCATCCTCGAAGGGGTCAAGTGGACACGTGTAAAGGAGCGAATTCACCTTTGTGTATGTGAAGTAGATGTCGCACGTGTCACTTGCCAAATGGACTCTTGACATGGTGATGTCCATAGGATGCTCCGCATCAGGAACCACCTTGTTCGGCAAGCGGAACTTGCCGGAGGTGCGGAAGAGCTGGTGGCAGAGGCTGGCATGTTCTAACAACGTCAAGTTATTGCCCAGCCCGGTGTGTAGTCGCATGACGTCTGTAGCGTTCTTGTACTCCCAAGCACATCGCTCTCTTTTCTGCAGGGGAGCAATGCGGCGGCGAAGGAAATCGGTGCCTACCATTTCAATGGTGAGGCCGCAGCCCTGAGACGGGTGATGTGGTCCAGCGCAAGGGTGAGCTTGCCGTCGCACGCGCTGACATTCCTCCAATCCTTGCTGCGCTGGGCTCTCTTTGTCCAGGGCACGCAGAAATCTGGGAAGTCCTTTTCCTTGATCCAGCACCACTCTGCTCGCCACTCTTCCCACTTCAGGTGCAGATGGCCTTCAAGATAGACTTGTTTGCTGCCGCCTCTGGGGAAGAGCATCTCCTTCAATGCGAGGGATGAAGAAGTGGCGGAATAGTGCGATGTTGGGTAAGATGCCAACAAAATTCTCGCACATGTGGGCGAATACGGACAAGCAAGTCACGGCGTTCGGAGTGAAATCCAGAAGCCGTAATCCGTAAGTCCACATGAGCTAAGAGAAGAAATCGGAAAAAGAGGGAACGAGCCCGTAGTAGAAGTAAGAGCAGAAGAAGGGGACTTTATATGCGGTGGGCTTGAGGTTGCCGAGAAGCACATGCGGCGCACCGTGGTCCTTGGACTCCTTTCCCCACATGTAAGCATACCTCTCAGTCAGGTCGCTCTTGCTCAGCGCCGGCGGATGGAAGACGACATTCTCCCTCCGCCGCTTCACTATGATCTCTCTCCTCCTCTCCGCCTCCAGATCAACGGGCTTGGCGGCTTTCTTCGCCTCTGAGTCGGCCATTTTGGTGGCTTTTTGGGCGCCATGGTGTTCTCGAGAAGGTGGGGTGGTCGATGGATGACGGCGTAGTGCGACGATGGTGATGGGCTCTGTTTCTGCACAAGGAAGAAGAAGACAAGGGCGGCGGCGAGATTGGGGACGAAGGAAGTGGATGAGCAGCGCCCCTGCAGATGCTCTTTTTATGGGGAAGGCGTGCGGGCTGGCTCTTCACTATCCGACGTGTCAGCGCTTTTTCAGGCGCACTACCCCAATTTTACCGTTTCGCTCCACCTCTCC
The DNA here is from genome assembly GCA_039707655.1 of Elymus sibiricus. Classification (NCBI taxonomy): domain Eukaryota; kingdom Viridiplantae; phylum Streptophyta; class Magnoliopsida; order Poales; family Poaceae; genus Elymus; species Elymus sibiricus. Next base: position 259,532,132 of record CM077676.1, read on the forward strand.
CATGTTCCGCAGTTGACGCGCGTCGTGGGCATGCAGTAAAGATGATGATTACAACAGTTATTCCCTGCCATGTGTGTCTGTGCACTGTTTTCGGCCTAGCCCAACAATGCCTCGCATACGTATGTGGCCCAGGCTCGGGGGCTCCTGTCGGTGTATGAAAACATGGGTGTTTCCATACCCTGACTTGTGCACAGACGGTAGTAGCCTTCTCAACGGCAAGGGCTTGCCGTAGGATAGCTCATGTCAAGACTCAAGACTTGGTTAACAAGACCATGAACAAGACCTCCAGGCAGGTCATCGAGAAGTACTAGAGATGTACTGAGGATCAAGACTACACTTGCTGGCAAGCTACACACCGGCAAGAGAAGGCCCGGCAAGCTCCGTGCCGGCAAGCTCCCTTCTGCCATTCCACTGCTCCACCTCAGCGACCAGCTAGTAGCTTGTCAATAGGTGTCGAGCGGGCAGGCGGTTAGCTGAGGCTTGTCGGGGCACGTGTCAGCACGCCGCTTGAAGATCAACTTTAATGATACCCGTCCCTGGATCGTGTCAACGGAATAGAAGGTAGCTGGGCGAGCAGTGCAGGACCCTTGCCGGAGCACATCCCTAGCGTGACACCTAACAGCGCATTAATTTCTTTTGTCCTATCCCGTCAGGGTTAGGTATTATAGCACTGTAGCCACTATTTACACTCTGTAATTACCATTTTGCCACTGTGGTGACCCCTTCTATCTATAAAAGGAGGCCCATGGCTACCTTAGAAAAGGTCGACACTTTGCACAATTGCACTTAGTAGCTGCACTTCCAGCGCACCTTGCCGGCAAGCTGCGCTCACTTGTACTTGTGCTTCCACAGATAATACACCAAAGCAGGAGTAGGGTTTTACGCCTCACGGCGGCCCGAACCTGGGTAAATTTGCTTGTGTATTTGCATTGCTGAAACTGCTCTTTGTACACATTTGATTCCCACAGTCGAACCGCATAGGGATCTCTTTGATCCCAAAGATTGTCATACACACGACAGATGCCATCCTGCACCGCCCAAGGAGTCGAAGGCAGCTGGCAGGAGCCCTCCACCGAGGATGTGGAGGCGTGGCTTAATAACCTGGTGGAGGAGCCCACCAGGGAAGAAAAAGACTTGATCCGCAACACCACCGAGGAGGAGCTGGCGTACATTGCTAGCAGGGCGACAGAAGCGGGGATGTTAGTGGTTGCCGGCGGTTCTCGATCCGTGGCAGCCGATGATGAAGAAGTTAATGAAGAGGAGCTTGCCAAAGAGCCGCGAGATGAGCCGGGCGGAGAGCAAGGTAACAAGGTTGCCAGAGAACAGGAGCAAGAGGAGCCCCCGATTCCTCCTGTTCCGAAGAAGAAATGCCGAGTCCTTAGGAAAGCCGCCAGCCAGGAACCAGCGCGCCCCTCATCATCAGGCGATGAGCCTGTCGACAAGGAAGCGACCGCCAGGGTTACTCGGCAACAAGGTGCTCACCGACAAGCTTCCCAACAGCAACAGACTTGGCGGACATCTTCAAGACGGCAAGCTGCACCTCCTGCCGGTGAAGCAGGGTCTTCACAGCCTATGGCTTCTTTGTCCACCAAGCGTGCTAGAGAACCTCCTCCGTCCCCAACTTCTGGTGCCGGGAACGAGGCCATCTGGGACCTCTCCGCCCTCAGCGATCGCGAGGAGGAGGAGTAAGTGCTCCTATGTTTCTTCATTAATTCCTGATCCCTTGTAGTGTATTGATTTGACTGATTTGTTTTGATTTCACAGAGATGAGGGGCCACTTGCGCAAAGGCTTCAAAAGAAGCCAAAGGCCGCCGAAGAGGAGACACCATCAACGAGCGCTGGGCGGAACACAACATCTCCGGATGTTGTGATCGTCAGCCCCCAGTCCAGCCCCCAGCGTGAGGCCACCATATTGTATCCCTTGGCAGGCGTCAGTACTGATACTATCATCTCTGAAGCTTACAAAGGAGCAGAGGAGGAACACCAAGAAGTTGATCCATTGATGGCGCCTCTGACATCCACTATCTCGGAGAGCAGCTCGCTGGCAAGGACCTCCATTGATGAACCTGTCCGCGCTGAAGACGTGCCGGCAAGCGAAGCTGCCGGTAGCCACGCGACGACAACTGAAGTTGTCGGAGAAGAAGCTGTTCCTTCTCAACAGATACATCAAGGTAACCCTTTTTTCGTTAAGCACTTCTCTTCCATTGTCGGTTTTGTCTTGTTTTCTTGAACTTGATCTTGACTTTTGAATTTGATTTCCCTTCTTCTTCATCTTCTCAGATCCACCTCAGTCTGAAGACATGGATGTTGATGTCGATGTCGAGGGTATCGCAAAGAACGCGGCAGATGAGGCCGTCAAGGAGGCCGCCGATGCTGCCGCTGAAGAAGCTGCCAGGGTTGCTGCAGAAGAGGCCACCAAGAAGTCTGCGGAGGAGGCCGCCAAGGTGGCCTCGGAAGAGGATGCCAAGGCCACTGGTGGCGATCCTGCCCCAGGAGTGCCAAGCGCTGGTGCAGATGTGAGCATGGGAGCAGCCGACAACTCCGTGCCGGCGGCTGGCGACCAAGCATCAACATGGGAGACCCCTCAGACAAGGAACTTCTTGATGTTCCTTGAGCCAGAACCAAATCCCGAAGCCCCCAGCTCGTCTGGCGCCGGAGAGCCTGAAGCTGTGGAAGACGAAGTTGTCGTCCCCATGTCGCGCAACACTGAAGATGTGCGCGCCGCCAATGATGATGTTGAAGATCTTGCCTTCCTCCAGGCCATGGGTGATGGCTTTAAGGCTATCCAAGAGCGTTACAACAAGCGCTGGGTTAAGCTCAAGACCCGGCAAACCATCGTGGAAATGGCGGAAGAGAGGCTCAAAGAGAAGATTGAAGGGGCCTATATGTGGTATGAAGAAAAGATGCAGAACATCAAGGACCACGAGGCCAGGCTTGCCGCTGAAAGAGAGGCTTTTGTTTTGGAGAAGGCTGAAGCTGAAATGAAGCAGCATGAAGCCGAGAAGCAACTAGCAGATTTCAATGGCAAGCTAATTAAACTCCAAGCCCAGCTCAATTCTCAAGAAGAGGACCTTGTCGCCAGCGAAGCAGCATTGGCCGACAAGCTTAGCGCCAAGGAGAATGAAATTTAAGCTCTTCTCTCCCAGAAGAGCCAAGAGCTGGAGGAGGGCCACAAGGAGGCCATCGAAGCCCAAGCTCGGGATCATGCCGACAAGCTGAAGGAAGCTGTTGACGCTGCTGAAGCTGTCGAGGCCGTCAAGGTGGAGTTGGAAGCCAAGGTAAAGAAGCTTGAAGAGGAGCTTGCCGCCTGCAACAAAAACATCCTTGGTCTCCAAGAATCAGTACAGAAGGAAACTCACACCTTGGCGGAGCTGCAAACCACGCTATCTTCCAAGACCAAGGAGCTCAGCAAGGCTATCGACGTCGAAGCTGACCTAAAATTAAAGCTTTCCACCTTGGACGAAAATCTTGAAGGTGCCAAGTCCAGGGAGAAGATCTTGACGGGGGAGCTTGAACAGGAGCAGAGCTCGTTGGAGGACGCCGAGGAAAGTTTCAACCAACTGAAGGGATCCCTCTCGCTCTGGACCAACAAGCTCGTTGACATTGCAGAATACCTCACTGTGCAACTTGCCACCATGGGTATGAAGAATTGGGGCTTCACTGTCAATGACAAGGAGACCACAAGTGTTAGGTTGACATTATTCTTCAAGGGCCTTCTCGACGCACTGAAAGCACACCACAAGGAGCGAGCCGCTTCCTTCGCCAGTGAATCCCGCAAGCCTTGCCGGGACGTGCCCTTCAAGGTGCTTGTCAAGATCGTGCACCGCAACCCTGGTATCAATATCTCCAAAGCCTTCACGAGCATGCCGGAAGGGACAGATACCAGTGCCGCCGAGAAGCTTGTGGCTCCGATCGCCGACAGGGTTGGCCAAATCTCCAGGATCCAGGGCCAGCTCAAAAACTAGTCTTGTCGCCACACCTTGTCGCAAGTGCCATCCATGTACAAAAGATAGTTTTATCTTGTTAGATCTGCACTATGCTTTTGATGTAATATGACTTATGTTTGGACGAATGTATGATGTTGTCCTTATATAATTCTACCTTTGTATGTTCTTATACCCTACGCTTGCCGGAAACTTGCCGGTTGATACGTTTCCAACGTATCTATAATTTTTGATTGTTCCATCCTATTATATTATCAATCTTGGATGTTTTATATGCATTTATATGCTATTTTATATCATTTTTTGGGACTAACCTATTAACCCAGTGCCTAGTGCCAGTTGCTGTTTGCTGCTTGTTTTTGGTTTTCCAGAAAATCAGTACCAACCGGAGTCCAAACGCTACGAAACTTTTTGATGATTTTTTTTCTGGACAAAAGAGACCCTAGAAGCTTCGAGGGAGGACCAGAAGACCTACGAGGAGACGACAAGGCAACAGGGCGCGCCCTGTTACCTTGTGGGCCCCACGTGGCTCCTTTTGACCTAATTCCACTTCTATAAATTCTCAAATATTGGGAAACCAATAGAGAGCCACACCAAATAACTTCTCTGCCACCGCAAGCTTCTGTTCTTCCATGATCCGATCTGGAGGCCTTTTTCGGTACTCTGCCGAAGGGGGAATCGATCACAGAGGGTTTCTACATCAACCTTGCTGCCCTTCCAATGATGCGTGAGTAGTTCACCACAGACCTATGGGTCCATAGCTAGTAGCTAGATGGCTTCTTCTCTCTCTTTGATCTTTAATACAATGTTCTCCTCGATCTTGTTGGAGTTCTATTCGATGTAGTCTTCTTTTGTGGTCTATTTGTTGGGATCCGATGAATTATGGGTTTATGATCTGAATATTCATGAGAAGTAATTGAGTCTTTTTTGAACTTTATTATGCGTGATTGTTATAGCTTTGTATTTCTCTCCGATCTATCCATTTGGTTTGGCCAACTAGATTGATTTATCTTCAGTGGAAGAGGTGCTTTGTAATGGGTTCAATCTTGCGGTGCTCTATCTCCCAGTGACAAAGTAGGGGACAAGACATATATTTGTATTGTTGCCATTAAGGGTAAAACGATGGGGTTTATTCATATTGATTGGGTTTACTTTGTCTACATCATGTCATCTTGCTTAAGGCGTTACTCTGTTTTCATTAACTTAATACCCTAGATGCATGTTGGATAGCGGTCGATGGGTGGAGTAATAGTAGTAGATGCAGGCAGGAGTCCGGTCTACTTGTCTCGGACGTGATTCCTATATACATGATCATTGCCTTGAATATCGTCATAACTATGCGCTTTTCTATCAATTGCCCAACAGTAATTTGTCTACCCACCGTATGCTATGTATTCGAGAGAGAAGCCTCTAGTGAACATTATGGCCCCCGGGTCTACTTTAAATATAAAAAGAAAACCAAAATACACTTGCTGCAATTTATTTACTTTTATTTTGTTTTTCAATTTATCTATCTACCACTACAAGATTTAATCCTTGCAAGTAACGAGTTCAAGGGGATTGACAACCCTCTTGCCCGCGTTGGGTGCAAGTATTTGCTTTTGTGTGTGCAGGTGCTATTCACGAGGCTTTGCATGATTCTCCTACTGGTTCGATAGCCTTGGTTCTCACTGAGGGAAATACTTATCTCTACTGTACTGCATCTCCTCTCCACTTCGGGAAAATCCCAATGCGGCTCACAAGTAGTAGGAAGAATTTCTGGCGCCATTGCTGGGGAAACATCATCAAAACCTATCAAGTACCTTCACACAAACTATCATCTACTTGCTCTACTTTTCATTTGCCTTTTATTTTCCTTTGCCTCTCGTTTTCATCTCCCCCACTTCTCATAAAAAACACAAAAACATAAAAATATTTTTGTTTACTCATTTGCTTGCTTTGTCGCTATGTCTCAAGAAAACACCAAGTTGTGTGACTTTTCAAATACTAATAACAATGATTTTATTAGTACTCCAATTGCTCCTCCCGCCACTGGTGCGTAGTCATATGATATTAATGCTGCTTTGCTAAATCTTGTTATGAAAGACAATTTTCTGGAAATCCTAATGAGGATGCTGCTTCCCATCTCAGTACTTTCGTTGAATTATGTGATATGCAAAAGGAAAAAAGATGTGGATAATGATATTATTAAGTTGAAATTATTTCCGTTCTCACTAAGAGATCGGGCTAAAACTTGGTTTTAATCCGTGCCTCACAATAGTATTAATTCATGGGATAAGTGTAAGGATGCTTTTATTGCCAAGTATTTTCCTCCTGCTAAGATTATTTCTCTTAGAAACCAAATAATGAATTTGAAGCAACTTGAGCAAGAACATGTTGCACAAGCATGGGAGAGAATGAAATTAATGATTAGAAATTGTCCCACTCATGGTTTAAGCTTATGGATGATTATACAAAATTTCTATGTGGGACTAAACTTTGTTTCTAGAAATCTTCTAGATTCTGCCGCAGGTGGTACTTTTATGGAAATTACATTGGGAGAAGCTACAAAACTCCATGATAATATTATGACAAATTATTCTGAATAGCATACCAAAAGAGCTCCAACTGGTAAGAAGGTAAACTCTGTCGAAGAAGTCTCTATTTTGGGTGATAAAATGGATGCTATTATGAAAATGCTTGCTAGTAAAAATACTCATGTTGATCCTAATGATGTGCCACTATCTACTTTGATTGAGCAAAATAATGATGCTATTGATGTGAATTTTGTCTCTAGAAATAATTTCAACAATAATGCTTATAGATAAAATTTTAATCCTAGTCCGTTTCCCGGAAATTCCTCTAATAATTATGGTAATTCATATAATAATAATAGGATACCTACTGATCTTGAGAACAATATTAAAGAATTTATTAGTTCTCAAAAGTTTTTTAATGCTATGTTAGAAGAAAAAATGAATAAAGTTGATGAAATGTCTAGAAACACGGATAGGATTGCTCATGATGTGGAAACTCTTAAAATTCAAAATTTTCCACCCAAGCATGATATTAATGAGTCTATTAAATCTATCTATGTCTCCATTAATGAAAGTAAAGATAGAACCGCTAGGTTGAGAGCTAAGCGAGAATTTTTAGAAAAAGCTATTCCACCCGGTTTTTACAGTAATCATGATGAAGATATTAAAATGATTGGTGTCTCACCTATTGAATCTTTATTTAGTAACATAAAACATGATGAAAAAGGGACTGGCGATGAGTCAAATTTAGTTAGAAGGCGTCCCAATTGTTCTGAGGGTGATGATCTTAATGATAAAAATTATAAAAGTGGGTTTGGAGAGGTCAAGACTTTGAATAGTGATGTGCCCACTACTTTTGATTACAAAGACTTTAATTATGATAGTTGCTCTTTAATTGAATGTATTTCTTTGTTGCAATCCATGATAAATTCACCCAATGCTTATGAACAAAATAAAACTTTCACTAAACATATTGTAGAAGCTATGATAAAAGCTCATGAAGAAAAGCTAGAGTTGGAGGTTTCAATACCTAGAAAGTTACATGATGAATGGGAACCTACTATTAAAATTAAAATCAAAGATTATGAATGTAATGCTTTATGTGATCTAGGTGCTAGTGTTCCCACTATACCCAAATTTTTATGTGATGCGCTAGGCCTCACCGATATGGATGAATGTTCCCTTAACTTGCACTTAGCGGATTCAACAATTAAGAAACCTTTGGGTAAAATAAATGATGTGCTTATTCTTTCTAATAGAAATTATGTACCCGTTGATTTCATTTTGCTTGATATTGATTGCAATCCGTCTTGCCCTATAATACTTGGTAGGCTTTTCCTACGAACCATAGGTGCTATTATTGATATGAAAGAAGGTAATATAAGGTTCCAATTCCCATTAAAGAAAGGGATGGAACATTTCCCTAGAAAGAGAATTAAACCACCATATGAATCCATTATGAGGGCCACCTATGGAATTAATTTGAAGGATGATAATACTAGAAACAATGCATTACGCCTAGCTAGGGGCACAAAACAATAGTGCTTGTTGGGAGGCAACCCAATATTTATCTTTATTGAAATTTTTATTTTTCTTGTGTCACACAATTTTGGATACTGTTATGATAGTGTTTTTATCTTTTAATTAGTGTTTGTGCCAACTAATGCCTTTGGGATGATTTGGATGATAGTATAATTGATGTTGTTTGAAAACAGAAAGTTTTGTGCTTAGTATTTGATTTCTAGTTATGTTCTGGAATGTCAGAAAAATATCAAATTTTTACAAAGTATTGGGATACAATTTTTTTTACGTTTTCCTAATTTTTTAGAACTTTTGGAGTCACAAAAGTATAGATAATATTATGTCATTATGTACTGTTTTGTTTTAGACAGATCCTGTTTTTATTGCATAGTGTGCTTGTTTTAATGAAACTATGGATTATATCGGGGATATAAGTCATGGAATAGTTAGAATAGAGTAGGTATTATGAAAGAAAAATTATCAATAAGTTTATAACAATACCTAAAGTGGACGATTGATTTATTGTACTAACGGATCTCACGAAGTTTCTGTTGAGTTTTGTGTGCTGAAGTTTTCAAGTTTTGCGTGAGATTACGATGGATGAAGGAATAAGGAGCGGCAAGACCCTAAGCTTGGGGATGCTCAAGGAACCCCAAGGTAATATTCAAGGAAGACCCAAGCGTCTAAGCTTGGGGATGCCCCGGATGGCATCCCCTCTTTCGTCTACAATCTATTGGTAACTTACTTGGAGCTATATTTTTGTTCATCACGATATGAGTTTTACTTGGAGCGTCTTGTGCCATAGTTTTCTTTTCTTGGTTTGCTTTTTAGTTTGACACAATCATCTTTTGCTGGACACACCTTTTTAGAGGGACACACATTTATTCGTGATTTGTTAGAATACTCTATGTGCTTCACTTATATTTTTTGAGCTAGGCAGTTGCTCTAGTGCTTCACTTATATCTTTTAGAGCATAGTGGTGGTTATATTTCAAAGAAATAATTGCACTCTCATGCTTCACTTAAATATTTTTGAGAGTCTAATAAATAGTAATGGCAATTTGTACGGGTTATAAGACTAGTTCATAAAGGATAGGTATTCAAGAGGGATATAATAAAAACTTACATGTAGATCACTAAATATGAAACGTGTGGTTTAATGATATTGATGTCATAATATGAAAGGATATTGGTTCATGATCATTGGTTAGTATAAATATCGGTGTTAAAGCTTGTTATTAACTTCTCATCTAAGTGTTGGTCATGGCATGGTCGGGAGGCCCGAGCATTCTTAGGTCTGAAATGAAATCCTTGAGTGCTGTTATAATCGGGGGTGTGCGATGGTTTACTCCTGCCAACCTCCTCCCTAGGGGCATGCGAGTAGTACTTTGCTTCGAGGGCTAATATGCTTTGCAATAAGTATGTGAGTTCTTTATGACTAATGTGAGTCCATGGATTATACGCACTCTCACCCTTCCGCAATTTGCTAGCCTCTTCGGTACTGTGCATTGCCTAATCTCACCTCGAGAGTTGGTGCAAATTATGCCGGTGCATCCAAACCCCATGATATGATACGCTCTATCACACATAAGCCTCCTTATATCTTCCTCAAAACAACCACCATACCTACCTATTATGGCATTTCCATAGCCATTCCGAGATATATTGCCATGCAACTTCCACCGTTCCGTCATATGACTTGTGTTCATTGTTATATTGCTTTACATGATCATATAGCTGACATAGTATTTGTGGCTCAGCCACCGTTCATCATTTTTCATACATGTTACGCTAGATCATTACACATCCTGGTGCACTGCCAGAGGCATTCATATAGAGTTATTTTGTATAGTTTTTATTGAGTTGTAATATCGAGTTGTAAGTAAATAAAAGTGTGATGATCATCATTATTAGAGCATTGTCCCAGTGAGGAAAGGATGATGGAGACTATGATTCCTCCACAAGTCGGGATGAGACTCCGGACGAAAAAAAAGAGAACAAAAAAGAAAAGAAAAAGAGGCCAAAAAGAGCCCATAAAAATGAGAGAAAAAGAGAGAAGGGGCAATGTTACTATCCTTTTCCACACTTGTGCTTCAGAGTAGCACCATGTTCTTCATATAGAGTGTCTCCTATTTTGTCACTTTCATATACTAGTGGGAATTCTTTGTTATAGAACTTGGCTTGTATATTCCGATGACGGGCTTCCTCAAATGCCCGAGGTCTTCATGAGCCAGCAAGTTGGATGCACACCCACTTAGTTTCAGTTGAGTTTTCATACACTTATAACTCTTAGTGCATCCTTTGCATGGCAATCCCTACTCCTCGCATTGATATTGATTGATGGACATCTCCATAGTCCGTTGATCCGCCTAGTCGATGCGAGACTTTCTTCCTTTTTGACTTCTCCTATTGATCCCTATCACCGCATTCTATTCCACCTAGTGCTATGTCCATGGCTCGCGCTCATGTATTGTGTGAAGTTGAAAATGTTGAAGCGCGTTAGAAGTACGATCCAATTGCATGGTTTAACACCGGGGTGCTCATGATTTATATTTATGCAGTGAAGGCGGAGTCATGCCATGCTAAGATGATAAAATGAGTGGGGAATAACATTCGTTAAGGATCGTATATTTTTAAAGTTTAATGATTATGTTTCTTATATTCATGGATATTATTATGTTAATGTTGTTAATTCATCGCTTCTCAATATTTATACCGTAAAGAGATTACATGATAAACATGTTAGGTAGCATTCCACATCAAAAATTCTGTTTTTATCATTTACCTACTCGAGGACGAGCAAGAATTAACCTTGGGGATGCTGATACGTCTCCAATGTATCTATAATTTTTTATTGTTCCATGATATTATATTATCAATCTTGGATGTTTTATATGCTATTTTATATCACTTTTTGGGACTAACCTATTAACCCAGTGCCTAGTGCCAGTTGTTGTTTTCTGCGTGTTTATGGTTTTCCAGAAAATCAGTACCAAACGGAGTCCAAATACTACGAAACTTTTTGACGATTTTTTTCTGGACAAAAGAGACCCTAGAAGCTTTGGGGGAGGACCAGAAGACCTACGAGGAGACGACAAGGCAACAGGGCGCACCCTGGGGGGTAGGCGCGCCCTGTTCCCTTGTGGCCCCACGTGGCTCCTTTTGACCTAATTCCACTTCTATAAATTCTCAAATATTGGGAAGCCAACAGAGAGCCACACCAAATAACTTTTCCGCCGCCGCAAGCTTCTGTTCTTCCGCGATCCCATCTGGGGGCCTTTTTTGGTACTCTGCCAGAGGGGGAATCGATCACGGAGGGCTTCCACATCAACCTTGTTGCCCTAACAATGATGCGTGAGTAGTTCACCACAGACCTATGGGTCCATAGCTAGTATCTAGATGGCTTCTTCTCTCTCTCTGGTGTTCAATACAATGTTCTCCTCGGTCTTCTTGGAGTTCTATTCGATGTAATCTTCTTTTGCGGTGTGTTTATTGGGATCCGATGAATTGTGGGTTTATGATCTAAATATTCATGAGAAGTAATTGAGTCTTTTCCGAACTTTATTATCCATGATTGTTATAGCTTTGTATTTCTCTCCAATCTATCCGTTTGGTTTGGCCAACTAGATTGATTTATCTTCAGTGGGAGAGGTGCTTTGTAATGGGCTCAATCTTGCGGTGCTCTATATCCCAGTGACAAAGTAGGGGACAAGACACGTATTTGTATTGTTGCCATTAAGGGTAAAACAATGGGGTTTATTCATATTGATTGGCTTTACTTTGTCTACACCATGTCATCTTGCTTAAGGCGTTACTCTGTTTTCATTAACTTAATACCCTAGATGCATGCTGGATAGCGGTCGATGGATGGAGTAATAGTAGTAGATGCAGGCAGGAGTTGGTCTACTTGTCTCGGACGTGATGCCTATATACATGATCATTGCCTTGAATATCGTCATAACTATGCACTTTTCTATCAATTGCCCAACAGTAATTTGTCTACCCACCGTATGCTATGTGTTCGAGAGAGAAGCCTCTAGTGAAAACTATGGCCCCCGGATCTACTTTAAGTATAAAAAGAAAACCAAAATATACTTGCTGCAATTTATTTACTTTCATTTTGTTTTGCAATTTATCTATCTACCACTACAAGATTTAATCCTTGCAACTAACGAGTTCAAGGGGATTGACAACCCTCTTGCCCGCGTTGGGTGCAAGTATTTGCTTTTGTGTGTGCAGGTGCTGTTCACGAGGGTTTGCGTGATTCTCCTACTGGTTCGATAACCTTGGTTCTCACTGAGGGAAATACTTATCTCTACTATACTGCATCTCCTCTCCTCTTCGGGGAAAATCCCAATGCAGCTCACAAGTAGCACCAGTGCGCACACCCTTGCCGTTAGCGCTTGAGGAATAGATCCTTAGCAGCTTGCCGGAGGTGCCGCTTCCCGGCGAGATAACACTTATTGGTTTTGGCGCAGCTTTCTTATACTGCTGAGCGGACTCGAAACAGAAATAAGAGCGCGACCAATCACGACAAGGTTCCTTCGCGTGCAGGTTTTTCATACAAAGACGAAAATCGTTCAAGGAAAAGCAACTATAACAAAGAAATTTTGTTTCAAAGTTTTGCAACTTAGCTTTCTTTGATATCCTTCTTGTCAAAAATGATATCTTGAACGTCATTTGGTATTCATACCGTCACCCCCCTGGGAAACTTGCACGCGAGGAACCCTTCTGTCCTTTGTGAAAAAGAAAGAAGAGAAAAGAGTAGGCTAGAAATCTTTATGGTTCATTAATTATCTCATACAAGGTAAGAATGTAACACAACATTGCATACAACATACATAAATAAATATGTACTTTGATAAAGAGTTGTGAAACACTTAGCTTTATTCTACTACCCACGGGTTCTGCGCCCGGCTCTGTACAAAGGTTTACATGCCTTGCCGGCGTACTTGTACAAAAGAGGCTGCCGGGCAGCCCGGCACCCGTGCCTTATGGGTAGAACTTGCGAAGATGCTCAATATTCCATGAGTTTAGCATCGGGGTGCCATCTTAGGTCTCTAGACGGACTGAGCCAGGTCTAGTGACTCGTACTACCCGATAAGGGCGTTCCCACTTTGGCGTCAACTTGTGTGATCCCTTCGCGGACTGGATCCGACGAAGAACAAGGTCGCCTTCCTCAAGCTTCCTGGCATTCACTTTGCGGCTATGGTAGCGGCGCAAAGCTTGCTGGTAACGTGCAACACATACAGCAGCCCGGAAATGGTCCTCCTCAAGGAGCGTGGCATCATCTTGCCGGAGCTCTTCTTGATCCTCTTCGTCAAAGGCCAAGACTCGAGGTGATCCATATCTGAGTTCTATGGGGAGCACCGCCTCTACACCATATACAAGGGAGAAGGGTGTCTGGCCGGTAGCTCGATTTGGTGTCATTCTGAGTGACCAAAGAACTGACGGCAACACTTCCACGCAGCGTCTTCCACACTTGTGCAGCTTGTCGAAAGTTTTGGTCTTGAGACCTCGCAGCACTTCCACATTTGCCCTCTCCGCCTGTCCATTGCTTCTCGGGTGAGCAACAGAGGCGTAGAAGATCTTGCTTCCAAGTTCTTGCCAGTATGCTGTGAAGGCGCGACTCGTGAAATGGGTGCCGTTGTCGTTGATGATCATGTTGGGTACGCCAAAACAAGCAACCAATCCTTTGAGAAACTTGATAGCTGACTGTGCCGTCACCTTTCTCACTGGCTCCACTTCAGGCCACTTTGTGAACTTGTCGATTGCGACGTACAAGAATTCAAAGCCCCCGGTTGCACGGGGAAAAGGGCCAAGGATGTCGAGCCCCTAGACCAAGAAGGGCCAGGAAAGAGGGATGGTTTGAAGAGCTTGAGCTGGCTGGTGTATGTTCTTGGCGTGGAACGGGCATGCTTCACATCTGGTCACCACCGCCAATGCATCCTGAAGGGTTGTCGGCCAATAGAAACCTTGCCGACAAGCGCCCGTGACCCATTATGAGAGCCACACATTCCTTCATGTATCTCCGCCAATAGCTTCTGCCCATCTTCCCGGCAAATGCACTTAAATTTCACCCCATTTGGTCTTCTTCTGTATAGAATGTTGTCCACAAACTGATACATACTTGACTGTCGGGCTACTCTTTCCGCTTCTTCTTGCTCATCGGGAAGCTCTCCTGTTTGGAGGTGCTGGACGATTGGTTATGCCCATGTCGGAGCCTGCGGCTCGACGACAAGGACTAAAGGTAATTCTTCTTCTGTGGGAGCACTCGCTTCGATGGCAAGGACTTGGCCCGCCGGAGACTGCTGCTCATCGGCAAGAGGTGTCTTGTTGGTGGAGTGCTTTTCTTGGCGGCTGCTGGCAGCTCTGCCGGAAAGTACCCACCAGTGTTCAGCTTTCTTTTCTTTGCTGCCCCTGTTGATGGAGTAACAAATGGCTGAGTCAGTTGTAGCACAAAAGTTCCCGGTTCCACGGGAGATCTCTTGGCGGCAAGCTTTGATAGTTTATCAGCAATGTCATTTTGAGCACGGGGGATGTGCTCCATTGGTAAACCACCAAACTGATCTTCCAACTTTCTCACTTCATTGACGTAAGCTTCCTTCAATGGGCTCTGGTAATCTTTGTTGACTTGTTTCACCAAAAGCTGCGAGTCGCCTCTGATAATCAATTTGCTGATACGAAGGTCGATTGCAATGTGCAGACCGGCAAGCAATCCTTCATACTCAGCAGTGTTGTTGGTGGCCTTCTCCCTGGGAAAGTGCATTTGAACCACGTACTTGAGATGTTCACCGGTGGGTGCGACAAGCAGCACGCCGGCACCGGCACCTTGCAGCGTGAAAACACCGTCAAAATACATGATCCAGTCATCAACAGTTTCCTTGCCGGGGAGAGAGGTCTCTTGTACTTCTTCGTCTGGCGTTGGTGTCCATTCTGCAATGAATTATGTCAAGGCTCTGCTCTGGATTGTTGAAGTGCTTTCGAACTTCAAATCAAAGCTTGACAGTTCCAACACCCACTCAACTATCCTGCCGGTGGCTTCTGGATTTCTCATAATACGTTGCAAAGGAAAGCGAGTGACGACGGTGATCTGATGTGCTTGAAAGTAGTGGTGCAGCTTCCTTGAGGCCATGAGGATACCAAAAAGCAACTTTTGCACACCCGAATACCTTCATCTAGCCCCCTGCAAGAGAGAGCTTACAAAGTAGACTGGCCACTGCACCATCTTCTTCTTCTGCACAACTTGTTGTTCTGGCTCATTTGCTTGCACAAGTTCAGTCTTGTCGGCACCTGACCTTGCCAGAGAAGATTTTGGCTTGTTGGCTTGTGGCTCTACGGTTGCTGCCTCTTCGTCATCAATTTCTCTCTCAGCCACTAGTGCAGCACTGACCACTTGATTGGTTGCCACCAAGTATAGCAGCAACAACTCTTGTAGCTTAGGCGCAACTAGGACTGGTGGAGAGGAGAGGTATCCCTTTAAGTTTTGGAGCGCGGCCTCCGCTTCCGGAGTCCAGTTCATTGGACCTGCCTTTTTCAGGATTTTGAAAAATGGCAAGGCGTGCTCAGCTGACTTGGAAATAAACCTGCTCAATGCGGCAATACAACCGACAAGATGCCTGATGTCCTTGACGCGCTTTGGTGCTTCAATTTGCTCAATTGCTTTGATCCTGTCGGGATTGGCTTCGATTCCTCTCTGAGATACAAAGAACCCAAGAAGCTTGCTGGATGGAACGCCAAACACACACTTCTCGGGATTGAGCTTCAAGTTAATCTTGCGCAAACTTGCAAATGTTTCCTCCAAATCTTGTATGAGTGTTGATTTGTCCTTGGTTTTGACCACAATATCGCCCACGTAGGCTTCCACATTTCTGTGCAACTTGGTCTCAAAACCAATTTGGACTGCTCTCGCAAATGTTGCTCCGGCATTCTTCAATCCGAAAGGCATGCGTATAAAACAATACGTGCCACATGGAGTAATGAACGGCGTTTTCTCCTCATCTTCCTTGGCCATAAAAATCTATTGATAACCAGAGTAGGCGTCAAGAAAAGAGAGCAGATCACAGCCAGCAGTAGAGTCCACAATTTGATCAATCTGCGGCAAAGGAAAAGGGTATTTTGGACAAACTTTATTTAGATCAGTGAAATCGATACAAAGTGATGAGGACATGACTACCTTGGATACGACCAAAAATATTGCATACATGCATATTTGTGAGGTGATTTCTTATAAGAGTTATGCAATAATTTATTTATGTTATCCGGAACAAAAATACTTCACCTATTTTTATGTTATGCCTAAATGCAGGATGGACGAACACTTGTATGAACCACGTGTGATGACAAAAGAAGAGGAAATGGTTGGGTGCTATTCAAGAGGTCCTCTCATGTCAAAGGAAACAATTAGGTGCTATTCAACAAGTTCTCTCACGTCACTTTTTGGCCAAGAGAAGATAGAGTCCAAGCCTCTCACGTTCTGGACTCAGATTCGGACTGCACAGACATACCTGTACCAAAACGGCAATAACATTTTCATCCGGACTCCGAATTGGGTGATTCTTTTTTTGATAAAAAGTAGATTCTATCTGCTTTCCGTACCAATTGGAATCACCTTCAAATTCGTCCGTAGCGTGGAGATATTGACGAAACAATATGACGTTGCACCAGAATCCGAATCAAACTACAAGTACAAAGGTGTTGCATCACCTCCACTTGGGCCCATAGGCCTTGTACGACCTAGGGTTAGTTTTAGGCTGCCTTGGGATGTCCTCCCACCTCCTTGGCCACCACCCCTTGCTCCTATATAAGTAGATCAATCTAGTAGCTTTTCCTTTGGGTTTTGTTTAGTTAAAAGTTAGCCATTGCAACTTCGTGTACTTCGTTTGTGTCCAACGACCAGACCAAGACCGCTTTCGGAACCCCACCATTATCAATACTTCATCTATATTCGCAATATTCAGATTGCATTATCATATTCTTGCTTGTTCTTCGATTGCTTGCAGGAATAGACCTTCGTGGTCAGGTTGATCGTGCTCCGGCGTGGTCAATAACCTCTTGGAGATTGGTTTAGCGATTGCTAAGGCGCAACGTCGTGCACGTTCGAAGTCGGATCGTCAAAGTCGTCTCCACCAAATCGATAGTTATCATCTCATCGAAAGATCGGGACCCTCGCCTCTATTAAGTGGTATCAGTTTTCAGGTTGCTCGGTGAGAATTTCCCGTTATCCCTAGATTAGATTTATTTTTCTTACCTATTACCCAAGAAAAAGCCATACAAAAAAAAGTTAGATCTATTCATCCTTTATCCAAGCCAGTCTGAGCCTTTGCAATTTTCTTTTTAGTGCTTGCATAGTTGAATTATCGGTTGCATCGTCGTGTCGAGTTGCTGGTCTTAGCATCTAGTGCCTTAGAGTTTCGAGTTCTGTCCACAGATTGTCACGCCACCGCCGCACCATCTTCATCGCTGCTGCCATATACCACCAGCACACAGCCGTCATCCCTTCCGTTGTTGCCCACATCAATTTCCACCGCCTGTTTCAGTCATTGTCATTATCATACTTGAGGTCGTTCACATCTACGCTTGATCCAATATGCATCTTATCTGATTTTGTTGGAAAAAAAAAGTGAGAGAGAAAAAAAAAGTGAGAGAGAGAAAAAAAAAAGAAGACAAAAAAAAAGTCAGTGAAAAAAAAGAGAGAAGAGAAAAAAAACACAAATTTCGGATCTATCTAGACTCAATCTCGTATCTGAATTCGGATTGAAATCTGTTTTGCGCAGTGTTCAGTAAAACAGGCGTATCTTCCTCATACGAACTCAGTTTTGGCTCCACGAGTATTCAAATTCGAGCTATCGACGAGCCGCATCTGAATAGTTCATCAAGCTAGTTAATTATTGTCACCTCCAAATCGGCTTCTAAATAGGACTTTTTGCCTTCCGAAGGTCGTGAACACAGTTTGTCATTATTTGTCAGGTTCGTTTCTGAATTATTTGACTCCTCATACGAACTCGGAATTGAGTGATTCTTTTTGCATACGAAAGCTTGAGTCAGTAGCATTCTTGAGAAAAAATATCAGAAATTTGACATATTATCTTTCATAGGAAAATTGTAGAGAGAGTTTCGGTATATCCTGCTTGGCGGTCATTTATCATCATTGTCTTTACTGCCATTGTGATCTTCACTTATATCTTGCTGTCCAGAGCTAATTCCTATCATCCGTTGCTGCTATTTGTCCTACGCCGTGACTTCATTAGTGTTCTAGGCTCGCGTCTCTAGTACGGTCTAGCCTAGGACCAGCACAGTACCGTCATTGAGCGTTTATTCAACATTGCATCTCTGAATTGATTATTGCTAATCTTTTGCTACCATATATTAAGCCTTCCAAGCTCCATATATTTCTACACCGTGTATGCATACGTTCACCTGGTAATCGCTTTACTCAATCTTCGGAGATATTGACACCATCGGTTGCCGGTCACCACCTGCTGCATGGTAAGAATTTATAAGACATTGATATTTGCTTTACTGTGAGCGTCTTACCACCACATCCCAGTAGTTCATAGGAACAATATTCTTGGATTTTATTTATTGTTTCTACTAATCATGACAGGATCCAGAGTTGTCAATTTGTGGACTTCGTCAATCATGGGAGACGTGCCACCACCTAAGCAAATACCACAACCGTCACAAGAAGTGCAAAGACATTCCAATACACATGATCAGGTTAATGTTTCTATACCACCATTTAATGGCCGTTTTAGACCTTCTTTATATATTGAATGGGAGTTCGAAATAAATGATATATTTGCTTCTCATAATTTTGCTGAACATAAAAAAGTTAAGGTCGCGATTGATTCATTCACTGGTTATGCTTCAGTTTGGTGGAGTGAATATTGTTGTTTACACCCTGATTATATACATATTACTTGGGATGATTTAAAACTTGCCATGAGACACACATTCATTCCTACTTATTACACTCGTGACATGATTAAAAAGTTCGAAAATTTAAAACAAGGTAGTGACACCGTAACGAAATATTATGACGATTTACAAACGACCTTGTTGCATTCCTCATTAGAAGAAAGTGAAGAAGATTTTATGGATAGATTTTGGGGAGGATTAAACCGTGATATTCAGGAGATACTAATTCATGAAAAGTGTTATTCTATGCATCGTTTGTTTTGTCTTGCTTGCAAAGCTGAACAGGTAATAAAACAACGTGTTGCCCACAAGGAGAACGAGCGCAAGGTGCACATTTCAAGAGTTGATACGGTTGTTCCTTCAACTACTAGGCATAGTATGACAACCACATCAATTGTTGTGAGGGCTACATCACCTTCACCATGTGACACGTCACCACCGAGAGTGCCTACATCATGTGAGTTGATCATAAGAGGTAATGACAAAGGTACTGATCTTCCACCTCCACATGAGTATGATGAATGCCTTGTCAATTCCAATGTACCATGTGATGAGCTACCCATTACTTTGATCACACCACCTATTTTAGAGGAATATGTTCATGATTTGACTTTGCCATGTGATCAAATATCAACAATTTTGAATGCACCTATTGAATTAACTGTTGATGAGAAAGAACCATGTGAATCACGAAATAAATCAAATTTGGATCAAATATGTTTGAAAATAATTTTGCCATTGTTTAATCATTTTGATATGACCTCCAATTTTGGTGATGATTCTGTGCCAAATGACATGTTGCATATTTGCTTATTTAAGCATGTTGTAGCATCAAAATTTGGAATAATTCAAATTTATTTACCAATGTTGGGATGGTTTAATGATGAACATTGTCAATCTTTTGATATGAATAAGGACTTCACTTATATATGCAAACCGTGTTGCAATATTTTAATGCCTTCTACTTCTTGTGATAATATTTTGGCTTTATATTTCATGACATTTGAAGTGTGCTCTTGTATAAATGTGTCACATGTGCCACAACTGAGATTCAGAAAAATAGATGATATATACATATACAACATGTACACCTTGTCTCTTTTGTTAGCCATATTTCAGACTAAGCAACGCCGAGGACGGCTTTGTTTTCAAGAAAGGGAGGATGATGAGGACATGACTACCTTGGATACGACCAAAAATATTGCATACATGCATATTTGTGAGGTGATTTCTTATAAGAGTTATGCAATAATTTATTTATGTTATCCGGAACAAAAATACTTCACCTATTTTTATGTTATGCCTAAATGCAGGATGGACGAACACTTGTATGAACCACGTGTGATGACAAAAGAAGAGGAAATGGTTGGGTGCTATTCAAGAGGTCCTCTCATGTCAAAGGAAACAATTAGGTGCTATTCAACAAGTTCTCTCACGTCACTTTTTGGCCAAGAGAAGATAGAGTCCAAGTCTCTCACGTTCTGGACTCAGATTCGGACTGCACACACATACCTGTACCAAAACGGCAATAACTTTTTCATCCGGACTCCGAATTGGGTGATTCTTTTTTTGCTGAAAAGTAGATTTTATCTGCTTTCCGTACCAATTGGAATCACCTTCAAATTTGATGAGGACATGACTACCTTGGATACGACAAAAATATTGCATACATGCATATTTGTGAGGTGATTTCTTATAAGAGTTATGCAATAATTTATTTATGTTATCCGGAACAAAAATACTTCACCTATTTTTATGTTATGCCTAAATGCAGGTGGACGAACACTTGTATGAACCACGTGTGATGACAAAAGAAGAGGAAATGGTTGGGTGCTATTCAAGAGGTCCTCTCATGTCAAAGGAAACAATTAGGTGCTATTCAACAAGTTCTCTCACGTCACTTGGCCAAGAGAAGAAAGAGTCCAAGTCTCTCACGTTCTGGACTCAGATTCGGACTGCACAGACATACCTGTACCAAAATGGCAATAACTTTTTCATCCGGACTCCGAATTGGGTGATTCTTCTTTTGCTAAAAAGTAGATTCTATCTGCTTTCCGTACCAATTGGAATCACCTTCAAATTCGTCCGTAGCGCGAAGATATTGACGAAACAATATGACGTTGCACCAGAATCCGAATCAAACTACAAGTCCAAAGGTGTTGCATCACCTCCACTTGGGCCCATAGGCCTTGTACGACCTAGGGTTAGTTTTAGGCTGCCTTGGGACGTCCTCCCACCTCTTTGGCCGCCACCCCTTGCTCCTATATAAGTAGATCAATCTAGTAGCTTTTTTTTTTGGGTTTTGTTTAGTTAAAAGTTAGCCATTGCAACTTCGTGTACTTCGTTTGTGTCCAACGACCAGACCAAGACCGCTTTCGGAACCCCACCATTATCAATACTTCTTCTATATTCGCAATATTCAGATTGCATTATCATATTCTTGCTTGTTCTTCGATTGCTTGCAGGAATAGACCTTCGTGGTCAGGTTGATCGTGCTCCGGCGTGGTCAATAACCTCTTGGAGATTGGTTTAGCGATTGCTAAGGCGCAACGTCGTGCACGTTCGAAGTCGGATCGTCAAAGTCATCTCCACCAAATCGATAGTTATCATCTCATCGAAAGATCGGGACCCTCGCCTCTATCAAGTGGTATCAGTTTTCAGGTTGCTCGGTGAGAATTTCCCGTTATCCCTAGATTAGATTTATTTTTCTTACCTATTACCCAAGAAAAAGCCATACAAAAAAAAGTTAGATCTATTCATCATTTGTCCAAGCCAGTCTGAGCCTTTGCAATTTTCTTTTCAGTGCTTGCATAGTTGAATTATCGGTTGCATCGTCGTGTCGAGTTGCTGGTCTTAGCATCTAGTGCCTTAGAGTTTCGAGTTCTGTCCACAGATTGTCACGCCGCCGCCGCACCATCTTCATCGCTGCTGCCATATACCACCAGCACACAGCCGTCATCCCTTCCGTTGTTGCCCACATCAATTTCCACCGCCTGTTTCGGTCATTGTCATTATCATACTTGAGGTCGTTCACATCTACGCTTGATCCAATCTGCATCTTATCTGATTTTGTTGGAAAAAAAAGTGAGAGAGAAAAAAAAAGAAAAAAAAAGTGAGAGAGAGAGAGAAAAAAAAAAGACAAAAAAAAGTCAGTGAAAAAAAAGAGAGAAGAGAAAAAAAAAACACAAATTTCGGATCTATCTAGACTCAATCTCGTATCTGAATTCGGATTGAAATCTGTTTTGCGCAGTGTTCAGTAAAACGCCGAGGACGGCTTTGTTTTCAAGAAAGGGAGGATGATGAGGACATGACTACCTTGGATACGACCAAAAATATTGCATACATGCATATTTGTGAGGTGATTTCTTATAAGAGTTATGCAATAATTTATTTATGTTATCCGGAACAAAAATACTTCACCTATTTTTATGTTATGCCTAAATGCAGGATGGACGAACACTTGTATGAACCACGTGTGATGACAAAAGAAGAGGAAATGGTTGGGTGCTATTCAAGAGGTCCTCTCATGTCAAAGGAAACAATTAGGTGCTATTCAACAAGTTCTCTCACGTCACTAGGCCAAGAGAAGATAGAGTCCAAGCCTCTCACGTTTTGGACTCAGATTCGGACTGCACACACATACCTGTACCAAAACGGCAATAACTTTTTCATCCGGACTCCGAATTGGGTGATTCTTTTTTTGCTGAAAAGTAGATTTTATCTTCTTTCCGTACCAATTGGAATCACCTTCAAATTCGTCCGTAGCGTGGAGATATTGACGAAACAATATGACGTTGCACCAGAATCCGAATCAAACTACAAGTCCAAAGGTGTTGCATCACCTCCACTTGGGCCCATAGGCCTTGTACGACCTAGGGTTAGTTTTAGGCTGCCTTGGGACGTCGTCCCACCTCCTTGGCCGCCACCCCTTGCTCCTATATAAGTAGATCAATCCAGTAGCTTTTTTTTTGGGTTTTGTTTAGTTAAAAGTTAGCCATTGCAACTTCGTGTACTTCGTTTGTGTCCAACGACCAGACCAAGACCGCTTTCGGAACCCCACCATTATCAATACTTCATCTATATTCGCAATATTCAGATTGCATTATCATATTCTTGCTTGTTCTTCGATTGCTTGCAGGAATAGACCTTCGTGGTCAGGTTGATCGTGCTCCGGCGTGGTCAATAACCTTTTGGAGATTGGTTTAGCGATTGCTCAGGCGCAACGTCGTGCACGTTCGAAGTCGGATCGTCAAAGTCGTCTCCACCAAATCGATAGTTATCATCTCATCGAAAGATCGGGACCCTCGCCTCTATCAAAATTCGTCCGTAGCGTGGAGATATTGACGAAACAATATGACGTTGCACCAGAATCCGAATCAAACTACAAGTCCAAAGGTGTTGCATCACCTCCACTTGGGCCCATAGGCCTTGTACGACCTAGGGTTAGTTTTAGGCTGCCTTGGGACGTCCTCCCACCTCCTTGGCTGCCA
The DNA here is from genome assembly GCA_039707655.1 of Elymus sibiricus. Taxonomy (NCBI): domain Eukaryota; kingdom Viridiplantae; phylum Streptophyta; class Magnoliopsida; order Poales; family Poaceae; genus Elymus; species Elymus sibiricus. Next base: position 259,555,522 of record CM077676.1, read on the forward strand.
CCCCTTGCTCCTATATAAGTAGATCAATCTAGTAGGTTTTCCTTTGGGTTTTGTTTAGTTAAATGTTAGCCATTGCAACTTCGTGTACTTCGTTTGTGTCCAACGACCAGACCAAGACCGCTTTCGGAACCCCACCATTATCAATACTTCATCTATATTCGTAATATTCAGATTGCATTATCATATTCTTGCTTGTTCTTCGATTGCTTGCAGGAATAGACCTTCGTGGTCAGGTTGATCGTGCTCCGGCGTGGTCAATAACCTCTTGGAGATTGGTTTAGCGATTGCTAAGGCGCAACGTCGTGCACGTTCGAAGTCGGATCGTCAAAGTCGTCTCCACCAAATCGATAGTTATCATCTCATCGAAAGATCGGAACCCTCGCCTCTATTACAAAGCCTCCCTTTTCCATTTGCCTTCCGGCTAACCAGGTTGGGTGTAGCACTCCTCTAACTAAACATGCTGCTTCTAACTTTTGGATTTCTTGGGCAATGAACTCTTGCCGCTCCAAAGCTTGCTTTCTGACCTTCTACTTGACGGGCTTCGCATGGGGACAGATGGCATGGTGGTGCTCAATTACTTCCCTCGGAACGCCGGGGATGTCAGATGCTTGCCAGGCAAACACATCGACATTCGCTTGCTGGAAAGCAACGAACGTGCTTTCCTATTTGCTGTCAAGGGCGACGCTTATGGTGAAAGCACCTCACGTCCCATCCTCCTTCGCAGAAACTTGCTTTGTTGCACGTGCACTCACCTTGGTCTTCTTGCTCTTACCGGCAGAGCTCTCTGGCTCCTCAATGGACGTGCTGCACTCTGCAGTGCGCTTGCCGAAGGTCTTACTGGTCTTCTTCTTCTTCTTCTCTCCCCCGGGAGCTTTGTCGGCAGGAGCAAGTGCCTTGCGGGCAAATGCTGCAACTGTTTCCCGGTAGAGCTTGTCGGCATAAATGATTGCGTCTTTCTGGTTGGACTTGATGGTGATCACGCCAATCGGCCCTGGCATCTTCAAAGTGTTGTAGGCGTAATGTGACGCCGCCATGAACTTCGCCAAAGCTAGGCGGCCCAAGATTCCATTATACGACAGTGGCATCTTGACGACATCGAAGACGATCTTCTCTGTCCTGTAGTTGAGCTCGCTTCCAAACGTGACCGACAAAGTAATCTGACCCTTGGGCTTGCTCCTTCCCGGATTGATCCCCTGAAATGTACCTATTTCCTTCAGATCCTCATTGGGAATTTGCAGCCTCTTGATCACTTCAGGTGAGATCAAGTTCAGGCCAGCCCCACCGTCAATCAACATTTTTGTGACCTTGAGGTTGTGGACTATTGGTGAAACCAACAATGGGAAGCACCCGACCGCAGTTATGCGATCAGGGTGGTCCTCGGCATCAAAAATAATGGGCGTGTGAGACAACTTGAGTGGCTTCTGTGCTTCTATTGCCGGTTATGCTACGTTGACCTCATGAACCCACTGTTTCAGTTGCCGGTGCGAGGAGTGCAAAGATGCACCGCCGTCAACACACATGGTGAAAGGGCATGTAGCCCCCAAGTGTGGTTTTGGTAATTAATGACAATCTCTATGGACTAATGTTTTCAGTGAGATATATTTGATGGTTTTGTCCATAGATGGTGCCTCAAGGATATTGATGGAATCAAGGATGAAGTCCATATATATGAAGATATATTTGCTCTAAGCTTTGGTATTAAATGACAATTCCTATGGAGCATCAAGTGCATTGAATCTTATATGAAGATATATTCCATAGTGATGCTTGAAGTGCATTGGGATGACAATTCCTATGGAGCATCAAGTGCACTGAATCTTATATGAAGATATGTTCCATAGTGATGCTTGAAGCGCATTGGGTTGTTTTGTGAAGAATGCCATCAAAGCATCCGAAGAAGTCCTTATGGTATCCTTCTCTAGATACACCGTGCTCACGGGCTTGTACCGTGTGCACGGGGTCGAGTGTTAACTCTCTGGATACCCCGTGTAACGGGGCCTAGGTGTTTGGCTTTCGAGATCCCATGTCCAGTGAGGTTTCAAGTTGGTCTTCGAGGATTTCTATTGAAACCATCAAGATTGATTTCAATGCCTAATCTAATTATGTTCATGGTGGAGTTCATTGGAGGATCTCAAAGATTGACATATTTGGGCTTTTAAGGATCAAGGGCTTGAGAGAATAATCAAAGAGAAGAATTCAAGTTATGGTTTCAAGACAAGATCATGATGAGCTCATGTGTTGGGTTTAGGTTGATCAAGTCTTGAAGCAAGCAACTAGAGTGAAGAATTCATTGTGCCTCTCAAGAGCTTGTGATGGAGTTTTTAGAAGGGCAAGTGGTGACCAAGATGATATTCATAGTGGAACTTGATATGGTCATGAAAGAGTCTTTGGTGATATAGTCTTGAAGCAATGAAGGGAAATGAAGAGTTCATTGTGGCTTTCAAGAAACCAATATGGGGCATAAAGTAAAGATGTTGGTTGACCAAGATGAAGCTCGAAGATTATATCTAGATGGTCAACTCACAAAGCGCAAACATTGTACCACATGGGATCAAGTGATCTAGTGGTATGGTAAGTAGTTATGAATTGTGCTTTGTTACCTAACCCATGCTATGTGTTTGTTATGTCTATGTGGGTTAGGTGTTTCTCATGGGCTTGCATCAAAAGGAAAGATTTCAAGTAGCCTATGTGTGGATGACATCAAGTGGTGATGGTCATCGGGTTCGAGGAGTCCAAGTGCAAGATGATAAGCCAGAGGTTATATGCTTTGAAGCTTGCGGTCCACATCATGATAATGTGCATGTGAAGATGGGCTTAAGTTAAGGCTTCCCTCATTGCATTATGAGGAAGCAATTCGAGTATCTTCACCAAGTGGTTGTGGACAAGAAAGGGATTCCGACTTGAAGCAAGCATTAAAGCCATCATCAAGCTCAAGTTGAATATGCAAGGCAAAGGTATAACTTAGCTAGGTTTTCCTAGTTTTGCCGGTCTCATAGTGCTTGGTGGGAGACCGGATTATAGGTTTGATAGCCGTACTATCAAGAGGGACTTTCGGGCGAGTAGCTTGATCACGTCGCATGTAGAGAGCTCAACCCTTTGCATTACTTGCATCATTCTTTCTTGTTGATCTTGGGTGGTTCTCTATGTGAGGATCTTGGGCTTTTCCATAGCTTTAAAACGAGCCCAAGATCATCGAATTCGGAGTTCGTATGCCAAAGTTGTGCATGTTTTAGTGGGCTGCTGCAGGCTGTTCTGGGTACCCCGTGGGCACAGGGTTTTGACCCCGTGTACACGGGGCCCCCGTGCACACGGGCTTGTACCGTGCGCACGGGACCCCGTGGGCACGGGGTCTCAACCCCTGTGTGCACGGGGTGTCCAGAATCAGTCCGTTGAGCCCCAACGGCTAGTTTCGGAGTTTGGCTATTTAAGGGCTCCTTCCTCCCACCGGTTGCGGGTTGGTTCTTACACTTTCTAAACACCATTTGGAGCCTCTTACCACCTCTCCCAAATCCCTATCTCCCCTCTATGTGAAGGGGGATTTGTGGATGGTTCTTGGAGTCATTCGTTGATTTCTTCCATTGCATCTTCTCTCTTCAATCTCCTACTTTCTTGAGTTGCATCTTGTAAGATTGAGAGAGTGAGTTGAGCATTTGTTGCTTGACCTTGCTTTGCATGTGTTGCATTAGTTTGAGCTCCCCACATCGATTAGTTCGAGTGAGAGTGCGTGAGTTTATTACTCTTGGAGGTTTCCGCCTCCTAGACGGTTTGGTGATATATTTGTGAAGATTGTGAAGAGGCCTAGGTGGCCAAGGTTCCCTCCAGAAGCTTCCTTTCGTGGTGTGCTCCGGGGAAGGGTGTGAAGTGGCCTAGGTGGCCAAGGTTCCTCCGGAAGCTTCCTTGCTTGTGATGTGCTCCGGAGAAGTTTGTAAAGGTGTGGTGGTCGCCTTCAAGACCAACCCCGAGTGAATCGAGGCTCATCCGTTGGGGGTGACTCGAAAGGGAGAATACGGTGAGTCACTTGGTGGCACCCCAAAGCTTTGGCTTCGGCACCGCTCTATCGGAGATTAGCACTCTCACGAGTGTGAACTTCGGGATAAATCCGCGTCCCCGACTCACTTGTGGTTATCTCATACCCACACCCTTTACTTTCCGCAATTCATACTTGCTCATATTGATATATCTTGTTCTAGTTGAATTGCTTAGTTGTTCCTACATTTCCATATCTTGTGATATAGTTTGTGCTTCCTAGTTTCCTTAAGTGCCTATCTTGTTTAGCATAGGTTGTTGGTGCACTTAGTCGAGCCTAGCATATTTAGGATTTGTGCTTGAAAGGTATCCGTTTAGTTTAATTCCGCATTAGGATAAAGCCAAATCCGTAACAGTTTTAAAACGCCTATTCACCCCCCCTCTAGTCGTCATCTAGATCCTTTCAATTGGTATCAGAGCTTTGGTCTCTGCTTGCTAGGCTTCACCGCCTAGAGAGTAAAGATGTCGACTAGTGGTTTAGTGCACGATGACACTTTTTGTTTTAGTGGCACAAACTATCACTTGTGGAAAATTCGCATGCTTTGTCATTTTCGGGCCATGGGTCCAAATTTTGTGCGAATTGTTATTGTAGGGGCTTCTCCATGGAAGGATGAACTTTTTCTAACTAGTAAGGAAAATGATGATATGCTTTGTGGGTATGGTGCTAAGAATGCCATAATCCAGTCTATATCCCTCGAAGTGTTTGAGTCAATCATGACATGTGTGTCGGCTCATGAGATGTGGGCCAAACTTGAAGAAATATATGGTGGGTCCAATCTTGATGAGGTCAATCATATTTCGGAGGAGTCACTTGAGGAGTTCTCCACATCCTCATATCATGAAGAACTCCATATTGCGTCCCCTTCCGTGTGCTCGGTCATTTCAAATTCTTCCACCTCACCATCATATGGCTTGTCCCAAGGTAATGACATGGTGAGTGGAAATATCATTTGTAATGATGATGGTGTGCTCAACATTGATGATCTTTCATGCATAAATGTTAATGTTGTAGCTTCTTTGGACTTGAACACATCTAGCAAAAATGAGATACATTCTTGTGTTGATAGTCCATGCATATCATATAGAGATTCCTTGAATACTTTTTGTGATGATATGCTTGATACTCCTTGTTGCCATGATCTCTATGCTTCTAGTTCCTCTAGTTGTTGTTTGCCTAACCATGTAGAGGAAATAAGAGAAATTAGTGCACATGTCATTAAGGGAGATTTTGCTAGAAGAGCAAAGAAGGAAATCACCACGTTGGAGAGGAAATGCTATGAGTGTCAAGAGGATGGAAATGAATCTCCTACTCTTGATGATGAAGAATATTCCTCTCCAAAAGGATCATCATCAACCTCCAATGTTCACATGTGCCTCGTGGCAAGAGGTATTACCGAGGTATCATCTACTCTTTGTAGTGATAATGATGAGTGTGGTGATGAAACTAATATTGATATGAGTCAAGAAATTTATGAAATTGGTAAAGCTCTTCATGGGGTTAATAAGAACACTTATGTGATGTTTAAAGATCTTATTGCCCATTTTGGGAAGTGTAATGATTTACTTCATGAAGAGCAAGAACTTAATGAAAAACTTGATTGTAACCTTCTTGATGCTCTAGAAACTCTTAGAGACTTAGAATCTTCTAAAGAAGAGATTGAAGTTGCTCATGATCAACTTAAAGAGGATTTTGAGCACCTTGACCTTGGCTACAAGAATGTCAAAGGAGAGCTCACCAAACTCTCTAAGTCTTATTAGGAACTTCAAGCTACTCATGTGAAGTCTTAGTTTCTTCTAGCTCCTCTCATATTGTCAATGATGCTTGTGCTACTAACTCTACTTCTTGTGAAGCATCTATCTTGAAGGAGAATGTTGAGCTAAGGGCTCAACTTGTTTTGCTAACTAGCAATTATGGAAAATTAGAAGAAAGTCATGAAAAGCTCTTGGGCTCTCATGATGACTTTCTAATCTCCCATGAAAGGCTAAAGTTAGCTCATGAGGCTATTAAGGTAACATCTCGTGAGCCTCATGTGGACATTAGCACTATTTCTACTCAAAATGCTTTATTGACATGTGCTGGTCCTAGTGATTCATCTAGACATATTATTGCCAACTCTTGTGATGAATTGCTCTCCTTGCCTTGTTGCTCTAACAATGAAGCTTCTACTTCCTCTAGTACTTTTGTTGATACTAACCTTGTAGAGGAAAACAAAGAGCTTAAGGCCCAAGTCACTATTTTGAAGAAAGACTTGGAGAAGTGTCATGAAGGGAACTCCACTCTCAAAAATATCTTGAGTATTCAAAAATCCCCTCATGACAAGGGTGGACTTGGTTTCATCTCCAACAACAAGAAGTCCAAGAACAAGAAGAAGGGACAAGACCAAGTCAAGAATGAGGCCAACATTACATGCTTCAAGTGCAAGAATGTTGGACACCATGTGAGATCTTGTCCATTGAAGAAGAAGGCTTCAAATGTGAAGCAACAAGGGAAGCGGCCTCAAGTTCAATCTCAAGGTCAACCTCAACTTGAAGAAAGGCCACTACCAATGAGGAACCAAGATAATGTTCCCCAAGTTAAGAAAATAAAGAAGAATAGAAGGGGGAGCACATGTTGCTATAATTGTTGTGAGAAGGGACACATATCTTCATCTTGTCCCAACGGTAACATCCCTAAGCCTCCTCTAGTCAATGATCGTTATTCGCTTAGGAAGGATGTTGTTGGCAATTTGTTTGCCAAGTTTGTTGGCGTCCAAAGTGGTTTGGAAATGGAAAAGGCCATTTGGGTTGCCAAGCCTATTGTGACTAACTTCTTAGGACCCAACTTGGTTGGGGACCATCAAGCTCAAACTTGATCAATAGGTGTGTGGAGGACATTGGAGATTTGGCTAGTTCATGAAGAAAAGAATATTCACCATTTATTTGTTCGAGCCAAGTCATGTGGATTATCTTCATATTATCTATCCAATGTTCCTCTTTGCGGTAACTTGTATTTATATTGCTTACATTGAAAGTTACTCGCCCCTTGCATACTTAGGTTTTGTATCTAGCATGTGCATGTATATGTTGTGTTTCCTAGTATGCTTGATTTGTGTTATCTAGCATGTGTAGGTTGCATTGCACATCATATAAGATAATTGGTGTTTGTTGTCTTGAGCCTCATTTGTATCTTGTTTGGCTCTTGCGAGATATTAGTGGATCATCACATTATGGGGGAGTGTTATGTTTTGTGCACATCACAAACCCAAAATGTGAATATGAGAAATACCACATAGTATTGATATTCAATATTATCTAGTCACTATGTGGTATGTCAAGCTCATTTGAAATTCAAATTCTCAGAGTATCCATTAATTATCTCTTGTTAGTTTTTATTTGCCTTTGTAGTGTGCTTGACGTGGTATCCAGAAAGTTGCAACATAAAAGTTCTGGATACCCCGTGCGCACGGGGTCTTTGACCCTCGTGCGCACGGGGTACTGCGTAACTCCCTGGATACCCCGTGTGCACGGGGTCTTTTGACCCCCGTGCGCACGGGGTGGTGGTTTCTTCTCTGGACACACCGTGCGCACGGGGCTGACCTAGTCCGTGCGCACGGGGTCCAATGGGCAGAAACGCCCACCCGGCCAAGTACGCTATAAATCTCGCATGTGCTTTGGTTTATGTTTTTGATCTTGTGCATCTTCGGAATCTACCACCGAGTGTTAATTCCAAATACCATTTGTATTCTCTTACAATTGGTATTTCTTCATGTGGTAGAACTTTATGATCATCTTCTTCTCGGCTCGTGTTTCAACTTGCCTTATCTCACTGCTTGTACTATCTATTATCTACTTGAGTGAGATAAGCCTTTGAGCATGTGTGTAATGTATATCCTATATGCTCATTGGTTTTTGCTTAGTTCATATGTTGTACTTTGTGTGCGGTCCTGTGTGGATTCGTCACTTTGATATAATTTGGACAACTTGAATGCTTTATGTTATTATTGGAGTATTCATCGTTTATGTGTTATTTTCTCCAAATTGTATCTCTTTGGATCTTGGTAGGCTTGTGCATGCATTTTTATTTACATTCTTCTTCATGCCTTTCTTGCTCTACTTGATCCTCTATATAGGGTAAACTCCATAAAATCATTAATGGTTAAAGTTGTGCATAAACTTCAAGTTCATATCATTTTGCACATATTTAATGTGGAGTTTGCCCTATGTATTGTGGTTGTGCTAACTACTTCGGACCCAATATGTTTGGGGACCAAATTGTACCTTAATGTGTTTTAGGTACTTTGGAGAAGCATTGGATGCTTGGCTTATTCACGAGGAAGGTGGAGACACCGTGGGAAATTATTAGAGCCAAGCTTGATTGATTCTTTGATTTGAGGGAGAAGATAAATGAAAACCCGGTTCGGTTGTAAGTGTTTCATTCTCATCATGAAAACTCGGTTAACAAAATTTGGGTATTTTTGTTGGATATGCATCAAGCTCCCACACTTACTTATTCTCAATAAATCCACGTGATGTATTAAGGAAACGGCGAATGTGGAGTTTGATGAGGATAACGTCTTCCATGCAAAGCAAATTGTTTCAAGTGTTGTAGGTGATGAGGCTCCTTCCCAAGCTACAAGTACAATGGGGATTGGTCATATTCTTCCACAAGAAACACCCCATGTCCATGTAGAAGAAGAAGGAGTAAGAGCCCCTCTTGTGGATCCATCACAAGGGAAGTCATCACCCCCAACACAAGAGCAAGATGCTATGGGAGATCGTGTACCTATCCAAGAACAAGATCAAGTCCCTCATGTTCGCGTGCTAGATCAAGGGCCCCTTGAACCAATGCTCTCTCAGTAACAAGTACTTACCTCATGCATTTATTTAAATTAGAGTCAACATTATGTATGTTGCATCATGGCATGATTAGTACTTGTTGAGTTTGTGTTTCTTTCAAAAGCTTAAACCTCCTTATTGCATCTATGAGACATTTGAGAAGAAGCATATCATGGGGATCTATAAAACCATGCTCATGGTCCACTTATCCCAAATATGCCAATTAAGCAATTTATTGCATACCAATTCCTCAAAGTGCGCTTATGTGCAATATTGATAAATTTGCAAAAACACTCAATTTGGTTGTGGTTTTTTCTCTCATGCTTAGTAATTCATTTTTATGCAAATGAGATCAATTTACGCCATGTGCCTTGTGCCATGTGCCATGTGACATAGCTCTTATGCTAAAGATCAAGTTTGTATGATGATGGATTCATTCATGGATATCATGTTCGTATCTTTTGTATCTTTTTGTGTGTGCAAGTTTCTTTGTGGATGCTCATCTTGATGATTATTGGCCACATAAGAAACTTATACACATGAGAAAGTGCATATCCCTCTTTGATATCCTTTTGTTTACTACTGGTCCTTGGGATTGTCTCTTTTTGATTCTTTGGTGAATTTGGTAAGAGGTTGAGTAGTGAGTGCTTGTATGTATTGCATATATCATTGCACTCATGAGTTGTTGGATATATTTTGGACCCATGCTTAGCATGATTATCATATTGGATATCTCCTTTATCCCTTGTCCAAAATATGTTCTTTGGATCTTTTTCGTGGTTGATTCTCATGTTTTATCTTCTTGTTGCATTCTATGGATCCCCAATATAGTTTGAGCTCCTCCATTTATTCATAAATGGGTATGTGCATTTGATTCCACTCACATATGAGAAATGCGCAAATTAAGGAGGAACTCATACTATATTGGCCTTCTGGATTTCTTCCATTTTGGCATTTGATGCCAATGGGGGAGAAGTTTAGAGGGTTTAGGAGAAGTAGGTTATTCTTGTCATTCATGCATATCTACATTTGTTGTCCTTGCTTGTTGCATGGATGTGTATATAGATAAAACTCCACCAAGTTCTTTCACGTGCATATATTGTGGGGGAGTTTGCTCTATATAGTGTGGTTCTACTAGCATCAAATTCTTGTGTAGTATTTCGATGCTAGTACAACCGGTTTTGATAACATCAACTATCTTTGTGATATTTGAGGCTATCAAAACCACCTCAAGTATACAATTTATTCTCGGATAGATTGCATACTTGTTTTAAATTCATTATATAAACCCTCTTGTTGAGATTGTCATCAATTACCAAAATGGGGGAGATTGAAAGGGCATGTAGCCCCTAAGTGTGGTTTTGGTAATTAATGACAATCTCTATGGACTAATGTTTTCAGTGAGATATATTTGAAGGTTTTGTCCATAGATGGTGCCTCAAGGATATTGGATGGAATCAAGGATGAAGTCCATATATATGAAGATATATTTGCTCTAAGCTTTGGTATTAAATGACAATTCCTATGGAGCATCAAGTGCATTGAATCTTATATGAAGATATATTCCATAGTGATGCTTGAAGTGCATTGGGATGACAATTCCTATGGAGCATCAAGTGCATTGAATCTTATATGAAGATATGTTCCATAGTGATGCTTCAAGTGCATTGGGTTGTTTTGTGAAGAATGCCATCAAAGCATCCGAAGAAGTCCTTATGGTATCCTTCTCTAGATACACCGTGCTCACGGGCTTGTACCATGCGCACGGGGTCGAGTGTCAACTCTCTGGATACCCCGTGTAACGGGGCCTAGGTGTTTGGCTTTCGAGATCCCATGTCCAGTGAGGTTTCAAGTTGGTTTTCGGGGATTTCTATTGAAACCATCAAGATTGATTTCAATGCCTAATCTAATTATGTTCATGGTGGAGTTCATTGGAGGATCTCAAAGATTGACATATTTGGGCTTTTAAGGATCAAGGGCTTGAGAGAATAATCAAAGAGAAGAATTCAAGTTATGGTTTCAAGACAAGATCATGATGAGCTCATGTGTTGGGTTTAGGTTGATCAAGTCTTGAAGCAAGCAACTAGAGTGAAGAATTCATTGTGCCTCTCAAGAGCTTGTGATGGAGTTTTTAGAAGGGCAAGTGGTGACCAAGATGATATTCATAGTGGAACTTGATATGGTCATGAAAGAGTCTTTGGTGATATAGTCTTGAAGCAATGAAGGGAAATGAAGAGTTCATTGTGGCTTTCAAGAAACCAATATGGGGCATAAAGTAAAGATGTTGGTTGACCAAGATGAAGCTCGAAGATTATATCTAGATGGTCAACTCACAAAGCGCAAACATTGTACCACATGGGATCAAGTGATCTAGTGGTATGGTAAGTAGTTATGAATTGTGCTTTGTTACCTAACCCATGCTATGTGTTTGTTATGTCTATGTGGGTTAGGTGTTTCTCATGGGCTTGCATCAAAAGGAAAGATTTCAAGTAGCCTATGTGTGGATGACATCAAGTGGTGATGGTCATCGGGTTCGAGGAGTCCAAGTGCAAGATGATAAGCCGGAGGTTATATGCTTTGAAGCTTGCGGTCCACATCATGATAATGTGCATGTGAAGATGGGCTTAAGTTAAGGCTTCCCTCATTGCATTACGAGGAAGCAATTCGAGTATCTTCACCAAGTGGTTGTGGACAAGAAAGGGATTCCGACTTGAGGCAAGCATTAAAGTCATCATCAAGCTCAAGTTGAATATTCAAGGCAAAGGTATAACTTAGCTAGGTTTTCCTAGTTTTGCCGGTCTCATAGTGCTTGGTGGGAGACCGGATTATAGGTTTGATAGCCGTACTATCAAGAGGGACTTTCGGGCGAGTAGCTTGATCACGTCGCATGTAGAGAGGTCAAACCTTTGCATTACTTGCATCATTCTTTCTTGCTGATCTTGGGTGGTTCTCTATGTGAGGACCTTGGTCTTTTCCATAGCTTTGAAACGAGCCCAAGATCATCTAATTTGGAGTTCGTATGCCAAAGTTGTGCACGTTTTAGTGGGTTGCTGCAGGCTGTTCGGGGTACCCCGTGGGCATGGGGTTTTGACCCCGTGTGCACACGGGCTTGTACCGTGCGCATGGGACCCCGTGGGCACGGGGTTTCAACCCCCGTGTGCACTGGGTGTCCAGAATCAGCCCGTTGAGCCCCAACGGCTAGTTTCGGAGTTTGGCTATTTAAGGGCTCCTTCCTCCCACTGGTTGTGGGTTGGTTCTTACACTTTCTAAACACCATTTTGAGCCTCTTACCACCTCTCCCAAACCCCTATCTCCCCTCTATGTGAAGGGGGATTTGTGGATGGTTCTTGGAGTCATTTGTTGATTTCTTCCATTGCATCTTCTCTCTTCAATCTCCTACTTTCTTGAGTTGCATCTTGTAAGATTGAGAGAGTGAGTTGAGCATTTGTTGCTTGACCTTGCTTTGCATTTGTTGCATTAGTTTGAGCTCTCCACATCGATTAGTTCGAGTGAGAGTCCGTGAGTTTATTACTCTTGGAGGTTTCCGCCTCCTAGATGGTTTGGTGATATACTTGAGAAGATTGTGATGAGGCCTAGGTGGCCAAGGTTCCCTCCGGAAGCTTCCTTTTGTGGTGTGCTCCGGGGAAGGGTGTGAAGTGGCCTAGGTGGCCAAGGTTCCTCCGGAAGCTTCCTTGCTTGTGGTGTGCTCCGGAGAAGTTTGTAAAGGTGTGGTGGTCGCCTTCAAGACCAACCCCAAGTGAATCGAGGCTCATCCGTTGGGGGTGACTCGAAAGGGAGAATATGGTGAGTCACTTGGTGGCGCCCCAAAGCTTTGGCTTCAGCACCGCTCTAATGGAGATTAGCACTCTCATGAGTGTGAACTTCGGGATAAATCCGCGTCCCCGACTCACTTATGGTTATCTCATACCCACACCCTTCACTTTCCGCAATTCATACTTGCTCATATTGATATATCTTGTTCTAGTTGAATTGCTTAGTTGTTCCTACATTTCCATATCTTGTGATATAGTTTGTGCTTCCTAGTTTCCTTAAGTGCCTATCTTGTTTAGCATAGGTTGTTGGTGCACTTAGTCGAGCCTAGCATATTTAGGATTTGTGCTTGAAAGGTATCCGTTTAGTTTAATTCCGCATTAGGATAAAGCCAAATCCGTAACAGTTTTAAAACGCCTATTCACCCCCCCTGTAGTCGTCATCTAGATCCTTTCACATGACATCCACTGCATTCTGGAACTCATTTTCGGACTCCTCCTTGTCGTCGTCATCACCATCTTGGTCCTCTTCTTTCTTTTCACGGCCTCGAGCAGGCTTCTCCTTCTGTTGCTTGCAAATTAATTTTAGCGAGCGTGCACTTCACATCATTTTGTTTTTTCGGTTTCAACCCAATGGTTTTCGGTTTTTAATTAAAAAACCGAATGGCATACGATTTTGAGATATGGAAACCGTAACTGAAACTGAAAACCATAAAAACCAAAATTTTGGTTCGGTTTGGTTTTTTTGGTTCGGTTTTTGGTTTTCGGTTCGGTTTTGCACACCCTGAATCCTAACCAAGCTACTCCATAAGCCTTTTTGTGTAGGTGTGAGAATTAGACCAGTACCAATTCTACTATCATAGCTATACATTGAGTGATACTCGATACATCTTCAATCTTCGGAAAAGGTAACTTTGGTTTGGTTCTCTCATTTCCTACTCACCTCTACTTGATCATGATGGATAGGCCAAGTACATCTTCGAATCCTCTCTTCGATGAGCACGAAGCACCGAACGACTATGTATCCAAGAGCCATCTCTTTGGGGTACAACGAGCCTTGCATCAAGAAAGTGAAGCTTTGGGCGATCGCATTGAGCAACTCGCCACCGACTTGCGTCACTCCGAAACACGAACAAGAGACCACCTTGACGCCAAGCTTACTACCCAAATGGACGAATTTTGTGCCATGATGATTGACCACGCTTCCTCAACTTCGTCATCGACAAGGAGAACACGGTCAAGAAGCCATTCTTCAGATTCATCATCGGATGCAAGTCTTCCTTGAGCTCGCCTACATCCTCGGCAAGAACATCAAGCTCGCCAAAATCCATTACATGGCAATGGTTTGAAACAACGCCTTCGAGAGCACAAACGTCAACGCCATCAAGTTCAAGACGACACGCACCAAGAGCAAGTTCCACGACGTCAACAACAAGATGCCCAAGACGGCGATCCACTTCGGCAAGAGCAACAACGTCATGAACAACAAGCCCTCAAAGCACAACGTGCCCTTCGTGAAGCCAACCATGCCCTCGACGAACGCAACCGTTGTATGCGTGAAGAAGAGGCACGTCTCCAAGGAGAAGCCGCAGACCAAGAAGAGAATCAAGAAACGAGGAACCAGGCAAGAGTACCTTGTCCCCACCGTCAAGCCAACCGCGTAGAGCAAGAAGAGAAAGGGGATGACGACCCACCTCCAAGACAAGAGCGACGACAACATCGGCATAATGACGAACAACGCTACGGCAAGCTCAAGTTCAACATGCCCAAGTTTTCCGGAAGCAACGTCCCCGAAGACTACCTCTCATGGGCCTTAAAGGTGGACAAGATATTCCGTCTACACAACTATGACGAGGAAGAGAAGGTAGCCATGGCATCGCTTGAGTTCCAAGACTATGTTCTCATTTGGTGGGAGCAAGTGATCGAGAGACACCAAGAGAAAGGCGAACCACCTATCACAACGTGGACTCAAATGAAGGAAGTCATGAGAGCTCGCTTTGTGCCTACACGCTATAGCCGCGACCTCTTCAAGAAACTTCAACTTCTCAAGCAAGGAACCAAGTCGTTTGAAGAATATTACAAAGAAATGGAGATTGCAAGGTTACGAGCCAACGTCAAGGAAGATGATGAACAAACTATGGCACGTTTCTTGAATGGCCTCAACCATCCAATCAAGAAAATAGCAGACTTTCAACCTTACTCCAACCTCCTCGAGCTAGTGCACCAAGCCACCAAAGCGGAGCGTCAAGTGCAAGAGGATTACAAGTTCTCCAAGTACTCTTCCAAGACCTACGGTACTTACAATCAAGCTTCAACGACTACGACACCTCCTCCAACGACTCGAGCTACATCAAGTACCGATGACAAGTCGAGCTACAAGAACCCTTCCACATCTTCCAGTCGTCTTCCTACTACTACAAGCAACTCCAAGCCAAGAGCTTCGTCATCAACAACTCCTACAGACGCCACCAACAAAACAAGTGACATCAAGTGCTTTACTTGCAAAGGCCGAGGCCACAAGTCTTTTGAGTGCCCCACACGGCGTACCATGATCGCCAACGCGGACGGAACCTCCGACTCTATGAGTGAAGAAGAAATGGAAGCACTTGAGCACGTGGCCATGCATCGACAAGTGAATGAAGATGAAGATGATCAAGTGTTTTGCGACAATGATTCGAGCCCCGCTCTTGTTGTCTCCAAGGTCTTGACACTTCAACAACATCAAGATGAAGACCAACATTGCGACATCTTCCATACCAAAGCGGGTATTCAAGGACGTTCCGTCAAGGTCATCATCAATGGCGGAAGTTGTCACAACTTGGCAAGTGAAGAGTTATTATCCAAGCTACAATTGGTCAAGAAGAAGCACCCTCGCCCCTACAAGGTCCAATGGCTTAGCGACTCTGGCATCATTCAAGTGGAGCACACCGTCCAAGTATCCTTCAAGATCGGCGCATACGAAGACACCTTGGAGTGTGATGTGGTTCCTATGTCCGTATCCCATCTCCTCCTTGGACGACCTTGGCAATTCGACCACAACGTCATCCACAACGGACGGACCAATCACAATAGCTTCAAGATGAAGGGCAAGGAATTCGTTCTTCGGCCAATGACACCAAGTCAAGTCATCGCGGACAAGCAAGCATCTACCCATCGTGGAGAGTCAAGTGAGTGAGTGAACCACCAAAAAGAGAGTGAGCGCCACAAGCCAAAAATGAGCGACTCCACAATGAGCGACAAGAGAGACCTATTTCTTTTAGCCACCAAAAGAGATTTGAGGGATGTGAGTGAGAGCCCATCAAGTGTTCTTCACTTTGTGCTTGTGTGCAAATATGAAGTGGTGCGGACTAATACTTCACAACATCTTCCTTTGGTATTGTCTCAACTATTGCAGGAATTCGTGGACGTGTTTCCCGATGAGCTACCTCCCGGACTTCCTCCACTTCGTGGAATCGAACACCGTATTGACCTCATTCCCGGCGCACCTCTACCAAACAAGGCACACCTTACCGCGTCAACCGACGAGACAAAAGAGATCCAATGGCAAGTCCAACATGATACGGGGTTGCCCGATCTTCACGGAGGATCTGCTTGAGGAACGAATCAACGCCACCTGAAGGGTACGAAGGAAACCCTCGATCCCAGCCAACAACGCTGTCGGGTAAAGGATAACTAGTGCAACCTGACGAGACCGAAGCTAGCTACTGCATATGCAACAACCAGCAACAAGTATTCGCCCAACCACACTCTTAGGATTCCAATCCACGCAACCACGCACGAAGTTGGAAGCACGAACTGGTCGCCGCCTCAACGGCTGCTGTTGTAAAATCACAAAGTGAGTTTACCCTCTCACAAGGCAAGATTACAAGAGCTAAGGAGGAAGTGAACTCTCAAACAAGATTCTGGTTGCACTTAGCTAACCTATGCTGAAATCCAATTGCCAAAGAGTTGTGGCTGAAGTGAGGGAAGGGGTATTTATACTAGGAACAGCCCTCCTAGCTTAGGTGTGAAACCAGTCCAAAAGAGAGGCTCAAATTCGTGGTAACCAGCTGGTCAAGGGAGCAAACACATGGAGCCTCGCGCAGCAATTAATGCTCTGGACAGCTTGCATTGGAACTCTCATATCCTTTGACTCAGGACTCCAAATGTTGCACCGTTTGATTTTCCTGAAAGTAGACTTCAAATGCTGTCCAATTTGTACTCTCACACGTGCTGGAACCTCATATATTTGTGTTGCATGATGCAGCAAGTTCTGAGATGAATTCTGGAACTATGCATGCAACAATAGATTGTTGAGATGGCTTGCTATTCTTCCTTGAGGTGTAATTAGTTGCCCTTGTCACCAAAACATGGTTTACATCAGAGTTGAAACTTGTTCTCTTCAAACTTGTTGTATGGGCTTCAGAACTTGTTTCTTCATGAGCTGAATTTGTTTCTTCATGTGCTGAAAGTTGTTGGTTGTCCTCAACATTGTACCTGAGTAAAATCAGCACAGATGATTTAGGCAGTATAAAGTTCTCATGGATAGTTGAAGTATGATCAGCTAGGAGCGCGTTCACCTCTTGTTCTATATGTTTGGCACGGCTCCTTGTCATGGGACCCAAATAGGTCTTCTTTGTAGCAGCTTCATTTGAGAGCTGAGTTTTATCATGAGGAGAGGATGACAAACGAGGTGAACCTGGGATGTCCTCATCACAACATCTCATGGAGAATGGGTATGTGCGCGAGAGCTTGAGTCCATGTGCCGTTCCGGTAATTCTTGTGCCTAAGAAAGATGGTACCTATCGCATGTGTTCCGATTGCCGTCCTATCAATGCTATCGCCGTTAGATATCGCCATCCCATTCCACGCCTAGATGACATGCTAGATGAACTTAGTGGAGCCACCATTTTCTCCAAAATTGATCTTAAAAGTGGCTATTATCAAATACGCATGCAAGAAGGTGATGAATGGAAAACGGCTTTCAAAACCAAATTTGGCTTGTATGAATGGTTAGTCATGCCTATGGGTTTATCGCAAGATCCTAGCACTTTTATGCGTGTGATGCATTATGTTCTTCGTCCATACATTGGCATTTGTGTTGTGGTTTACTTTGATGACATTCTTGTGTTTTGTGAAACTCTTGAGGATCATGTGAAACACCTTAGAGACGTCCTACAAGTTCTTAGAAAAGAGAGACTTTATGCTAACATGGAAAAATGCACTTTTGGTGTTGATAAGATTGTTTTCTTAGGCTTTGTTGTCTCATCTAAGGGTGTTCAAGTTGATGAAACTGAAATTGATGCTATTAAGAATTGGCCACAACCAACCAATTTGCTTCAAGTGCATAGTTTCCTTGGCTTAGCCGGATTTTATCGTCGCTTTGTGAAGTATTTTAGCACTATTGCATCACCATTGCACGCATTGAGTAAGAAGAATGCACCATTTGATTAGGGTCCATCTCAAGATGCCGCATTTCATGAGCTTAAGAACTTGCTTACACATGCTCCATTACTTGCATTACCCAACTTTGATAAAACTTTTGAAGTGCATTGTGATGCTAGTGGTAATGGCATTGGTGGTGTGTTGATGCAGGAGAAGCGACCTATTGCATACTTTAGCGAAAAACTCTCCGGCGCGCAACTTAACTACCCCATCTATGACAAAGAGTTATATGCTTTAGTAAGAGTTTTGCATGTGTGGGAACATTATCTCCGACCACGTGAGTTTGTCATCCATACGGATCAGGAAACGCTTAAGTAACTTAAGGGTCAAACCAAATTGAACAAGCGTCATGCTAAATGGAGTGAGTTCATTGAGTCATTTCCTTATGTTATCAAGTATATCAAAGGTAAGGAAAATGTTGTGGCGGACGCTCTTTCCCGCAAGTGCATGCTAGTTACTAAACTTGAGTTGAATGTTATAGGATTTGAGCACATTAAAGACTTGTATGCGCATGATGTTTCATTTGCGATTCCATATGCCAAATGCTTATCACACAACAATTGGGAGCGATACTATTTGAAAGATGATTATCTTATGTGAGCTAACAAACTTTGTATCCCCGAGTCTTCTCTTGGTTTGTTGCTTTTGCAAGAGGCTCACGGTGGAGGACTCATGGGACATTTCAGACGCGACAAGACATTTGCTACGCTTTCCAAGAACTACTTTTGGCCCAAGATGTTTCGGGATGTGTCACGCTACACCAACCGGTGCTCTACATGCGGCAAAGCTAAGTCCAAAGCTCAATCTCATGGTCTATATATGCCACTTCCTATTCCATATCATCCATGGGAAGATATTAGTATGGATTTTGTGCTTGGTTTGCCTCGAACTCAAAACGGCAAAGATTCGGTACTTGTTGTTGTGGACCGTTTCTCTAAGATGGCACATTTTATTCCATGTAACAAGATAGACGATGCTTCACATGTTGCAAATCTCTTTTGTAGGGAAATCTTGCGATTGCATGGACTGCCCAAGACGATCGTGTCAGACCGCGACGTCAAGTTCCTTAGCTACTTTTGGAAGACACTATGCGCCAAGCTCGGAATCAAGCTCCTATTCTCATCGGCATATCACCCACAAACCGATGGCCAAACGGAGGTCACGAGCCAGACTCTATCCACACTCCTCTGCGTGTTGATCAAGAAGAACATAAGGGAGTGGGAGGAATGTTTACCCATCGCCGGGTACGCCTACAATCGAGCACGACACTGTACTACCGACAAGTTCCCCTTCGAGGTCGTCTACGGCTTCAGTCCGTTGTCCCCATTGGACATTCTACTGCTACCACTACAAGAGTGCATCGACATGGACGCGAGTGCACGAGCGAGCTACCTCAAGAAGATGCACGAAGACACAAGGCATGCGATCGAGCGCCAAGTACAACGACTCGCGACCAAGGTGAACATCAACAAGCAACCTATGGTGTTCAACCCCGGATGATAAGGGGTGTCCCGATCTTCTCGTTGAGCTCGATGTAGGTGGATGATAACTTGTGGGACGCTGACGAATCTCTGGATGTTCCCCCGTTGCCAATGCAACAGTTCTCAACCCTATTCGATATTCGCAACTTCACACACTTGCGCACGTAGCCGCCGACCACGAAGCGGTTTGCAATCTACCAATTCCCAATGGAACAGCAGAAGACACTTGAATCCTGCAGTAGGATAAACACCAGATCGCAACAAAGTGGTGAAGGTAGAATACTCCTGATCGAATCAAAGAGGAATATTGATTACAGAGGAATGCTTAAAGCAATTCAATCTGAAAAGAGGTTTAATCAAAACGTGGTCTGCCTCTAACTAACCCTAAGGAAGGGTATTTATATCCTAAGATAGTTGGAAGGGGTACACGGGCCGTCAGCCCAAAAGCCTGCGCGCAGGCAGCACGGTAGTACCGCTTATAGCATGCGGTACTACCGCTCCAAGCGGTACTACCGCTTAAGTACCGCTCTAGTACCGGTTAGGTCGTTTGGATGCCAGAACTATTTTGCTAAGCGGTACTGAGTACGGTAGCACGGGGCGGTACTACCGCTTTAAGCGGTACTACCGCTGGTGTGGGACGGTACTACCGCCCTGGAAACTGCAGGGTCCTCCTCCCTGCCCAGCTGCACTGCCTCCTTGCTCTCCTCCTTGCTCCCTTGTGCTATGCCTTCCTCTCCAATGTACCTAATGACACACACACACAAGGATTTAGGCAGTATAAAGCTCTCATTAAAATAAATAGCATTATCAACTAAGAGAGAATTCACCTGTTGTTCTAGTAGTTTAGCACGAGCTCTTGTAATGGGTCCAATCCTGATTTCATCATTGGACATCTTCTTTGTAGCAACAGGTTGTTCATGAGGTAGAGATGGAGTCATAGTATAGATGTCCTCATCATCCTCCCCCCCTTGAAAAGGCGTCGACCTCGACGCGTCAAGGTCATCTCCAAGATAGGGCGTCAAATCAGCAACATTAAAAGAATTACTGACACCAAACTCCTCGGCAGGAAGATCAATCGTGTATGCATTATCATTTATTTTTGTAAGCACTTTATAAGGACCAGCACCACGTGGCATCAACTTGGACTTGCGCAGATTAGGGAACCTATCCTTGCGGAAGTGTACCCACACCATGTCACCCGGCTGGAACAACACCTCCTTGCGCTTCTTGTTAACACGAGCAGCTGTGTGCTTGCCCTTCTTCTCAATGGCTGCCTTTGTTTTCTCATGAATCTTTTTCACAAAATCTGCACGCTGTGAGGCCTCCATGTTCACCCTTTCTTGCGTTGGCAGCGGCAGCAAGTCAAATGGTGCAATGGGTTTGAAACCATACACCACCTCAAATGGACAAAGTTGCGTGGTAGAGTGCACCGCTCTGTTGTAAGCAAACTCCACATGCGGCAAGCATTCCTCCCACTCACGCAGATTCTTCTTGAGCATGGTTCTCAGCAACGTGGAAAGTGTACGATTCACCACCTCCATTTGACCATCAGTTTGGGGATGACAAGTAGTACTGAGCAGTAGCTTCGTTCCCAGCTTGCCCCAAAGTGTCTTCCAGAAGTAGCTCATGAATTTCACATCACGGTCAGAAACAATCGTCCTTGGTACACCATGTAAACGCACGATGTCCCTGAAAAACAGATTAGCAATATGCGACGCATCGTCGCTTTTGTGGCAGGCAATAAAATGTGACATCTTTGAAAATCTGTCTACAACCACAAAAATAGAATCATGTCCTCTCCTGGTTCTAGGCAATCCTAAAACAAAATCCATGCTGATATCTTCCCATGGAGAATTAGGTGCAGGCAGAGGGGTATACAGACCGTGAGGTTTCAGCTTGGACTTTGCCTGATTGCAAGCGATGCAACGCTTCACATACCTGTCCACATCACGCCTCATCTTTGGCCAGTAAAAATGATCTGCGAGCATAAGGAACGTCTTCTCACGTCCAAAGTGGCCCATCAAACCGCCGGCATGAGATTCCTGCAACAAGAGCAAACGCACGGACGATTCTGGCACACACAGTTTGTTAGCGCGAAACAAGTACCCATCATGTATATGGTATTTTTCCCACGCTTTCACAGCAGAACATTGAGCAAATGGCGTCGCAAAATCAGTATCCAAAGCATATAAATCACGCAAACTCTCTAAACCAGGAACTTGAACATCAAGTCGTGTCAATAACATGCTTTTCCGAGAGAGTGCATCAGCAACAACATTGTCTTTTCCTTTCTTATACTTAATGATGTATGGGAAGGATTCAATGAACTCAACCCATTTAGCATGTCGTTTATTCAGATTTGACTGGCTTTGTAAAAACTTCAAAGCCTCATGATCAGAATGTATGATAAATTCTTTTGGCCACAAATAATGTTGCCAAACCTCAAGAACTCTAACGAGAGCATACAATTCTTTATCATAAACAGGATAGTTCAATTGTGCACCATTCAGTTTCTTAGAAAAATATGCAATTGGGTTACCCTCTTGCATTAGCACACCTCCGATCCCAATGCCACTAGCATCACATTCGATCTCAAATTGCTTATGGAAATCAGGAAGTACAAGCAACGGTGCAGTAATTAAACGACGTTTCAGCTCATCAAATGCAGAATCTTGGGCTGTGCCCCACACAAACTCAACACCTTTTTTGGTAAGGTCATTCAAAGGTGCAGCAATAGTACTGAAATCTTTCACAAAACATCTATAAAAACCAGCAAGACCATGAAAGCTTCATACTTGACTAACATTCAAAGGAGTAGGCCAATTTTTAATAGCTTCAATTTTAGATTCATCTACCTCAACTCCATGAGCAGAAACAACATAACCCAGAAATATGACCTTATCTTTGCAAAATGTGCATTTATCTAGATTACCATAAAGCTTAGCATCACGCAACACTTGCAAAACTTGTCGAATATGATCAGAATGTTCAGATGCATTGCGGCTGTAAATAAGTATATCATCAAAATAGACAACCACAAATTTACCAATAAAGTGCCTCAAAACATGGTTCATTAACCTCATGAAAGTACTAGGTGCATTAGTTAACCCAAAAGGCATGACTAACCACTCATATAAACCAAACTTTGTTTTAAAGGCTGTCTTCCATT
Organism: Elymus sibiricus; assembly: GCA_039707655.1. Taxonomy (NCBI): domain Eukaryota; kingdom Viridiplantae; phylum Streptophyta; class Magnoliopsida; order Poales; family Poaceae; genus Elymus; species Elymus sibiricus. The sequence goes on from CM077676.1 coordinate 259,578,207, forward strand.
CATCCCCTTGTTTCATCCTAATTTGATGATAACCACTACGCAAGTCAATTTTAGAGAAAATAACAGCACCACTCAATTCATCTAGCATATCTTCCAAACGTGGAATAGGGTGACGATATCGAATAGTGATGTTATTTATAGCTCGACAATCTACGCACATGCGCCATGTACCATCTTTCTTAGGAACTAAAATTACAGGAACAGCACAAGGACTTAAGCTCACGCGAATATAACCTTTGTCGAGAAGCTCTTGTACTTGTTTCTGAATTTCCTTAGTTTCCTCGGGGTTGGTGCGGTATGGGGCCCGATTGGGCAGCGACGCTCCTGGTATCAAATCAATTTGATGCTCGATACCCCGCAACGGTGGCAAACCAGCAGGGACCTCCGCCGGGAACACGTCACCAAATTCCTGTAACACATTAGAAACACCAAGAGAGAGAGAGGAGTCATATCATTAGAAATCAAAATTTCACCCCTGCACAAAAGCACAAGAGGAACAGCAGTGGGATCCTCACGGAACTCTCTCAAATCAGATTTGGTGGCTAACATGACTAAGGAATTCACTCCCTCACATTTACTTTTACCGCTCAAATTGGGCTTGTGGCTCTCACTCACCGGAAGTGGAGTCTCTCGCCTATCTAATCTCTCGCTCTCGTTCTCAAGATTCACTTCAATTTTTTGACGAGATTCAGTTACAATTTGCTGCGGAGTCATGGGTCGCAAAATAATGTCCTTGCCATGCCAAGTCAACTGGTATGTGTTGGCTCTCTCATTGTGAAGAACGTTTATATCATATTGCCATGGGCGACCCAACAACAAGTGACAAACAGTCATAGGAACCACATCAAACTCAATGGAGTCTTTATATGGTCCAATCTGAAAGTCCACACGCACCATGTGGCTGACCTTCATCTCTCCAGTATCGCTCAACCACTGAATATAATAAGGGTGTGGGTGCGGTAAATATTTCAGCTTTAGTTTGGCACAGAGCTCTTTACTAGCCAAATTGCGACAACTACCACCATCAATGATCACTTTGCACGCCTTGCCAGGACCAATAATAGCCTTTGTTTGAAACAAATTACACCGCTGATTATCAGCACTAGGCTGAACACTTAACACTCGTTCCGAGCAAACGATAGTAGGAAAGTGTGTTGCATAAGCATCGAGAGCCCCATCAGTGGTATCCTCATTCTCCCAATCTTCAGAAGTAGGATCAGCATCATCACCGGTCTCATACTCTAAATCCTCATTAATCAACATGACCTTCTTATTGGGACAATCCTTCTTGAAGTGACCTTTGCCTCCACATGTATGACAATGCATATCCCTATTTCGTGCTGTAGACATAGAGGAACCAGTAGCACTCGCAGCAGGGTGCACCGGTTTCGTTGCAGTAGAAACAGCAGAATCTGACTTGTTCCTAGAAGGAACAAGAAAACCAGAAGTATCACTTTGTGGGGGCGCCCCACCAGTAGGTCGTGGGAAACGACCACGAGCAGAAGCAGAACGAGAGGTAAACTTGGCTTCTTCGGCCAACTGAATTTCTGCTTCACGGGCTTGATGTAACAAATCTGACATGTCTTGATATTGGTGATGCCGAACAATACGCTTGATATTGTATGTCAAACCAGAAAGAAATCGCTGCATGGTCTGTTCGGGCTGTTCACGGACTCGGGCACGCTGCATAATCAACTCCATCTCCTGAAAATAATCATCCACAGACATTGTACCTTGCCGCAAATTCTGCAACTTATCATAGAGAGAACGAATATAGTTGCGTGGCATCACTTCCTTCATATTGCGCCATGTAAGAATTGGAGGATCTCCATCTTCCCGTCTTGTACGCACAAGATGATCCCACCAACGCAAAGCATAACCATCAAATTCAGAAGATGCCAACTTGATTTTTCTGTCCTCGGTGTACTCATGTAAACGCCACAATCTCTCTATCTTGAGCTCCCAACTAAGATATTCTTCCACATCAATAGAGCCCTCAAATGTGGGAATAGAGAATTTCGGCTTACCCAGCCCATCCTCATCACGGTGAGGTTGCTGAATATCAGTATCACGGCGTGCACCCAAAACAGCAAACCCACGGCCACCACCACGGCCGCCATTACCACGGCCACCATGACCACGGCCACCATGAACCATAATATTGGCAGCATGAGCAGCGTTTGCAGCTGCGTCAGCTACATGACCACCATGAACACTTGCCTCACCATCATCATCAAGATCATCATCTTGCTCCCGAATGCGCCGTTGACCCACGGAAGCTTGCAAAGCAGCTACGGCATGCGTCAAATCCGTAACGGACTGCTGAAGTGTAGTCATAGTGTCACGAGTTGTATTCATGGTATCTTGAGTGTCAGCAAGCTTTAAGTCAATAGCACGCACATCCTCGTGTATACCATCACAAGCAGAATTAAATTGGTTCGTCAAATGATCACGAAGTGCCGCATATTCATTCCAATGCACCACGGATTTAGGATCCTTTCGCTGCTGGACATCAAAAGACTCTTCGGACATGATTAGGGAATTAGAACGCACAGAAAGAAAAATATAGTGGGTGTATGTGGAAAACTCTCAACTCACTCAAAACTGAAAGAAACAAGGTATCTTACCGTTCCAAAGTGAATTAGAATCGCTTACCAACTTGGATAGGCAGAACTTGCACGGATGTGAGGAAGCGAATACCGAGGGAAAAACTATCACACGACAAACCAGGGTATATAGTGGAGCTTGGTTGGGATACCTAACAACACCGAAGATAAAGCCTAGTGCTGATCGTGTGAGTCACACCCAAGGAAACACAAACGGTGGAGACAAACTTGGCAAAGCACCTCTCGCACGGTACGCAGCTCCACAACTGCGAAAGATAATAACAAGGAACTGCCCTCTATTCTTCTCTTTCTTTCTTTCTTCCTTGTTTTTTTTTCAACTGTCACGTGAACAGTACCGTGAACAGTAACGCGGATTTTTTTTTAACTACTTGGAAACAAATCTGGAAAGCTAAACTCCAATGGAAATAGATCGGATCACAAGGATGAACCCAACGACCAGCAACTAAAACCAATCTACGATGCAATCTAGGCTATGGCAAACTATGAAGAACCCTAATATTTTTGTGAGGCTTTTTCTGGATAGGAGGAAAACAACACTAATCTAAGGGATTGATGGATGCTCACCGAGTAAACACTGGATATCTGATACCAAGATGATAAGGGGTGTCCCGATCTTCTCGTTGAGCTCGATGTAGGTGGATGATAACTTGTGGGACGCTGACGAATGTCTGGCTGTTCCCCCGTTGCCAATGCAACAGTTCTCAACCCTATTCGATATTCGCAACTTCACACACTTGCGCACGTAGCCGCCGACCACGAAGCGGTTTGCAATCTACCAATTCCCAATGGAACAGCAGAAGACACTTGAATCTTGCAGTAGGATAAACACCAGATCGCAACAAAGTGGTGAAGGTAGAATACTCCTGATCGAATCAAAGAGGAATATTGATTACAGAGGAATGCTTAAAGCAATTCAATCTGAAAAGAGGTTTAATCAAAACGTGGTCTGCCTCTAACTAACCCTAAGGAAGGGTATTTATATCCTAAGATAGTTGGAAGGGGTACACGGGCCGTCAGCCCAAAAGCCTGCGCGCAGGCAGCACGGTAGTACCGCTTATAGCATGCGGTACTACCGCTCCAAGCGGTACTACCGCTTAAGTACCGCTCTAGTACCGGTTAGGTCGTTTGGATGCCAGAACTATTTTGCTAAGCGGTACTGAGTACGGTAGCACGGGGCGGTACTACCGCCCTGGAAACTGCAGGGTCCTCCTCCCTGCCCAGCTGCACTGCCTCCTTGCTCTCCTCCTTGCTCCCTTGTGCTATGCCTTCCTCTCCAATGTACCTAATGACACACACACACAAGGATTTAGGCAGTATAAAGCTCTCATTAAAATAAATAGCATTATCAACTAAGAGAGAATTCACCTGTTGTTCTAGTAGTTTAGCACGAGCTCTTGTAATGGGTCCAATCCTGATTTCATCATTGGACATCTTCTTTGTAGCAACAGGTTGTTCATGAGGTAGAGATGGAGTCATAGTATAGATGTCCTCATCACCGGAGATCTTGTGTGGCTACACCTTCGCAAAGACCGCTTCCGCAACGAGCACAAGTCCAAGCTACTACCCCGAGCCGACGTGAGGTGCTAGCACGCTACAACAACAATGCCTACAAGATCGACATCCCTCGCGACAAGTACAACGTGAGCGACACCTTCAACGTAAAGGACTTATCTCCCTTCCATGGTGTCGTTGTACTAAGATATGGGTGCCCTCGTACCCAGACTTGTGCACAGGCAGTTGTAGCCTCCCTTCCTGCAAGGGCTTGACGGAGGATAACTACAACCCAAGATTCAACACCAAGACCGTGAAGAAGACCTCAAGGCAGGTCATCGATAAGTACTATTCTAAGAACTGAAGATCGACGCTGTTCTTGCCGGCAAGCTTCGCCCCGGCAAGGTAAAGACTAAGGCTATAGTTGCCGGCAAGCAAGGCCCGGCAAGCTCCGTGCCAGCAGGCTTGTTCTATCCCGTTACCACTCCACCTCACCATTGACCAGATAGGCTCGTGGGCTAGGTGTTGAGTGGGCAGACAGTCAACATGGATGGCCAAAGCACGTGTTAGCGCGCCTCGCCGAGATTAACTTTAATGACACCCGTCCCTGGGACGTGTCGAGATTACAGGAGGGCGCCCTGACCGGTGGTACAGATCTTTTGCCCAAGGCCTCGCCTCCCCAACGTAGCACCTAACGGTGCATTAAATGCGTTTGTCTTACCCCGTTGGAAGATAAATGTGATGACGGTGCAAGTCACTGTTCACACTCTGAATGACCGTATTAGACATTGTGGTAACCCCTTGACCTATAAAAGGAGGCCCATGGCTACAGGTAGAACGGTCAACACCCAGTTCAGTTACACGCCGTAGCTGCATTTTCCCGAGCACCTTGCTGGAAAACTGTGCTCCCTGTAACCGGGGTTCATATTCGATCAACCACAGAGCAGGAGTAGGGTTTTACGCTCATAGCGGCCCGAACCTGGATAAATCCCCCGTGTGTTCTTGCACTTATTAAAGACCTGCTCTTTGTCCCATGCATGTCCCCTGAGCCGAATCGCAAAGGGACCCGTTCGGTCCCATAGATAGTCGTTTCCCACGACATCTTTGGCGCGCCAGGCAGGGGCTGTGTGTGTCACAAATCAGTTCTTTGGTAGTGTGAGTACCAACTTCATCATCTTCGTCGATGGCGCCGAAGAAGAAGAGTGGAGCCATGAAGGCTCCTACCACGTCCAAGCCACCTCCCCAGGCGGCCGCAGGTGGCGCAGCCGGCGCGGGCGCTACGGTTGGGACGGGCGGCGCAGGAGGCGCAAGTGGTGCGGGTGCCCAGCACCCCCGCCACGATGCTGAGCCTAGCCACAGGACAGCGACATCGCAGCCGGTCAACTTCCAAGACATTCTGGTGAGTGCAGTCATCATAGTAATATAATTCATACTGCTGCCACCCAGAACCCAGCCGCCGCAACGTCTCGGAACGTAGCGGCGACGTCCAACAACGGCGCGGGGAGGCGTACGCCACGACCATTGCAAGATGGGCATGACGAGCTCCCCCATGTTGCTGGCGGCTCCTGGCGACCGCAAGGCGGGATCTCCGTGTAGCAACTCCCGATTGCTCACGGAGTGCCACCGCCACCACCACGTCCGCCTGTTGGCGAGCATGAGCCACGGCGGCACGGACGTAATGAAGCTTCTTCTGGCTCCGCCAGGAGTCGAGCGACGCCTCGTTATGTGCTCCCAGCCATGCCGACCACGGCGGCCGAGGCCATGGCGCGGGTTCAAATACTTTTGAACTTCCCGCCAAGCCCAGACAAGATGGACGAATGGAGAGCCACCATTCAGAGCCTCAGCAGTTTTGCCGATCCCGGCAAGACACAAGACGTGTGGCCCTCGTGGCGACCACCCACCATGCCGGCAGGACCCTCCGGCTACCTTGCCGGAGACGCCGCGCAGACGTTGCAGTCGCCTCACCATCCCCATTGTCACAGCGGCCAGCCCGCCGGTCAGACGACCATGACATGCTGTCCATGGCTTCGTCAGATCCGCGGTGCCGCCAAGATCAGCGCCAAGTGCTTCGCGAGCGGTGCGACGAAGACGCCCGCACGAAGATCGAGCGGCGCCGGGAAGCACGCCGTCAATCTAACGACCGTGCCAGGCCGGCAGTGAACATGCTCGCTCCGGTAGCCGCTGGGTACTTGCCCTACGATGTGGGGTGCCTAGCGTTTACTCGTGAGCTACGGCAAGTTCGCTGGCCGTCCACCCGAGCCTTCGAGCCAGAGCTGCCCGACAAGTACAACGGCACGCTCAACCCAGCCGAGTTCCTTGGCATCTATACCATCGCGGTGGAGGCTGCCGGGGGACGGGATGAGAAAGTGCTTGCCAACTACTTCCCGTTGGCGCTTCGGCCCAACGTCAGGTCGTGGTTGATGAACCTGCCTGAGGGCTCCATCTCTTCTTGGGCGGATCTGTGCCATCATTTCGTTGGCGCTTACCAGGGTGGCCACAAGCTCCCGGGTCAGCCCAGCGATTTGCAGGTGATCCCCCAAAGGGATGGAGAGAACCTCCGCAAGTACATACAACGGTTCAGCCGTGTACACCACAACATCCCCGACATCCATCCCGCAGCTGTTGTTGCCGCGTTCCACACGAATGTGCGCAACCGCAGGATGCCGTCAGAGATGAATGTTGAGCAGGTCAAGACCATCAACGACCTGTATGCCTTGGCGGATAGGTGTGCACGTGCTGAGGAAGGGAGGCGACACCCCGGGGAAGATGCGGGTGCAGACGTCGATTCCGAGGACGACGACGCATCAACCCCACAGAAGAAAAATAGGAAGCGCAATAGAAAGCGCAAGAACAAGAGTGTTGATGTAGGGTGGAACCCTAGTTCATCGATCTTTTCACAAATTGGAGGGGAAGAGGCAAGAACACAAGAACACAAATCACTCAATTGACACAAATCCAATCACACATGCACTAGATCCACATACACATACAAGGATACACGATCCAAAGTCAACACAAGAGGATACACGGTAGCTAGTTCATCCCAATCCGTAGAGGAGTTGAGGTCTTGAATCCGGAGTGGATCTTCTCACATGGGTCTCGTGGAGGTCTTGATCTCCATGAGAGAGGTATGGATGAGCAAAGCTCTATCTCAAAGAGCCAACTACTTCGCTAACCCTAATTCGGAGCTAGGAGACGAGTATTTATAGTCCAAGGGGTTAGTTGAGGGATGCATGGGTCGTTGCCCTTTCACAGCGCGCAGGCTGACCAGTTGTACGGGACTTGCGGGCGGTTGTACCGCTGGGAGCTCAGGCACCGGTTCCTGGAGGTGTTCGCTGAAGGGAGGGACCGGTTGTACCGCTTGGGGGACCGGTTGTACCGGTCTGGCTGACGCTGGGGGAATAACCGGGCGGGTACCGGTCTTGCTCCGCTCGATTACAGAAGGCTAGCCGGTACTTGGGCGGTAGTGGAGCGGTTAAACCGGTGGACCGGTTGTTGACCGGTAGTTGACCGGTTGTACCGGTGTTCCTGGGTTGTGCACAGTCATCTCCAAGTCCTTGGTGTCCATCTTGCTCCATTCCTTCTCCTTGGCAGATTCCTTGGTACCTGAGTATGCAAAGTGTCTCCGCTTGAGGTAGTAGCCATGACTCATGTGATTCAAAAGGGAGTTGCGAGAGGAGAGATGTCACCTCGGTCTCGATAGCTCTTGCACGGGCTCTAGTCATGGGTCCATTTGGTGTCTTGGAAGACGAAGGTACATCCATCGGGATGACCGTAGGATGCTCCGCATCATCTCCCCCACCCCTTGAAAAAGATCCGTCCTCGGATCGGAATCCACATCACCATGGAAGGGAGATAAGTCCTTGACGTTGAAGATGTCGCTCACGTTGTATTTGTCGCGAGGGATGTCGATCTTGTAGGCGTTGTTGTTGTAGCGTGCTAGCACCTTGAAGGGTCCATCGGCTCGAGGTAGTAGTTTGGACTTGTGCTCGTTGGGAAAGCGGTCTTTGCGAAGGTGTAGCCACACAAGATCGTCGGGATTGAACACCATGGGGTGCTTGTTGATGTTGACCTTGGTCGCGAGTCGTTGAACTTGGCGCTCGATTGCTTGCCTTGTATCTTCATGCATCTTCTTGAGGTATGTAGCTCGTGCACTCGCGTCCATGTCGATGCGCTCTTGGAGTGGTAGCGGTAGGATGTCCAATGGAGACAACGGGTTGAAGCCGTAGACGACCTCGAAGGGGGACTTGCCGGTAGTCGAATGTCTTGCTCGATTGTAGGCGTACTCGGCGATGGGTAAGCATTCCTCCCACTCCCTTATGTTCTTCTTGATCAACACACGAAGGAGTGTGGATAGCGTCCGGTTGGTGACCTCCGTTTGGCCGTCGGTTTGTGGATGATATGCCGAAGAGAATAGGAGCTTGATTCCGAACTTGGCGCATAGGGTCTTCCAAAAGTAGCTTAGGAACTTGACGTCGCGGTCCGATACAATCGTCTTGGGCACTCCATGCAACCTCAAAATTTCCCTACAAAAGAGATTTGCAACATGCGAAGCATCGTCGCTCTTGTTACAAGGAATGAAATGTGCCATCTTAGAGAAACGGTCCACAACAACAAATACGGAATCCTTGCCGTTTTGAGTTCGAGGCAAACCAAGCACAAAATCCATACTAATATCTTCCCAGGGGTGATACGGAATAGGAAGTGGCATATATAGACCATGGGATTGAGCTTTTGACTTAGCTTTGCGGCATGTAGAGCACCGGTTGGTATAGCGTGAAACGTCGCGGAACATCTTTGTCCAAAAGTAGTTCTTGGATAGCGTAGCGAATGTCTTGTCACATCCAAAATGTCCCATGAGTCCTCCACCAGGAGCTTCTTGCAAAAGTAGCAAACGAAGAGAAGACTCGGGAACACAAAGTTTGTTAGCTCGCATAAGATAACCATCTTTAAAGTAATATTGCTCCCAAGTTTTATGAGGTAAACATTTGGCATAAGGAATTGCAAATGACGAATCATGCTCATACAAGTCTTTAATGTGCTAAAATCCTATGACATTCAACTCAAGTTGAGTAACCAACATGCACTTGCGGGAAAGAGCGTCCGCCACAACATTTTCCTTACCTTTGATATACTTGATAACATAAGGAAATGACTCAATGAACTCACTCCACTTAGCATGACGCTTATTCAATTTCATTTGACCCTTAAGGTACTTAAGCGTTTCATGGTCCGTATGGATAACAAATTCACGAGGGCGAAGGTAATGTTCCCACACATGCAAGACTCTCACTAATTCACGAGGGCGAAGGTAATGTTCCCACACATGCAAGACTCTCACTAAAGCATATAACTTGCTTACACATGCTCCATTACTTGCATTACTGAACTTTGATAAAACTTTTGAAGTGCATTGTGATGCTAGTGGTATGCAATAGGGCGCTTCTCTTGCATCAACACACCACCAATGCCATTACCACTAGCATCACAATGCACTTCAAAAGTTTTATCAAAGTTCAGTAATGCAAGTAATGGAGCATGTGTAAGCAAGTTCTTAAGCTCATGAAATGCGGCATCTTGTGATGGGCCCCCAACAAACTGTTCATTTTTCTTACTCAATGCGTGCAATGGTGATGCAGTAGTGCTATAATCCTTCACAAAGCGACGATAAAATCCGGCTAAGCCTAGGAAACTACGCACTTGAAGCAAGTTGGTTGGTTGTGGCCAATTCTTAATAGCATCAATTTAGGTTTGTCAACTTGAACACCCTTAGAGGAGACAACAAAATCCCAAGAAAACAAGCTTATCAACACCAAAAGTGCATTTTTCCATGTTAGCATAAAGTCGCTCGTCTCTAAGAACTTGCAATACGTCTCTAAAGTGTTTGACATGATCTTCAAGAGTTTCACTAAACACAAGGATGTCATCAAAGTAAACCATAACACAAATGCCAATATATTTTCGAAGAACATAATGCATCATATGCATAAAAGTGCTAGGAGCTTGCGATAGACCCATAGGCATGACTAACCATTCATACAATCCAAATTTTGTTTTCAAAGCGGTTTTCCATTCATCACCTTCTTGCATGCGAATTTGATAATAACCACTTTTAAGGTCAATTTTTGAGAAAATGGTGGCTCCACTAAGTTCATCAAGCATGTCATCAAGGCGTGGAATGGGATGTCTATATCTAACGGTGATAGCATTAATGGGACGACAATCGGAACACATGCGATAGGTACCATCTTTCTTAGGCAAAAGAATGACCAGAACGCAAGCTTTCGTGTACATACCCATTCACCATGAGATGTTGCACTTGCCTTTGGATCTCTTTGGTTTCTTCGGGGTTGACGCGGTAAGGTGCCTTGTTCGGTAGAGGTGCGCCGGGGATGAGGTCGATGCGGTGTTCGATTCCGCGTAGTGGAGGAAGTCCGGGAGGTAGCTTGTTGTAGGGCATGGTCAAAGTGCCCCGATTTGTCCCGATGTTCACGAATTGGAGGTGGCTACGAAGAGGAACGCGTAGAGCACGAAGAATACGAGGGGAAATCACAAGAGAAACACTCAAGAACAAGTCCAATCACACATCCACTAGACTAGCAACACATAAGATCCACAAGGTACAAGAACAACAAAGGGAAAGATGCATGGTAAAGTTCATCCCAAATCCAAGAGGGAGAGGTCTTGATGATCTAGATAGATCCTTCCCACAAGGGGGTCTTGATATCCCTAAGGATCTTCTCCAATGGAGGTCTTGAACTCCAATGGAGTGTGCCTCTCTCAAGAGGATTCCCACAAGGGGAGATACATGAGCTAAGCTCCAATGTCTAGATCTAATCTTAGCTATCCTACAAATGAGGTGCAGGAGGAGTATATATAGGTCCAAGATATGAAGGGGTAAGAAGGGGCATAATAGGGATTACATGGGCAAAGCCCAACAGCCACACGCAGGAGGCCCCGTGCGCATGGGGTAAGTGGAGCCCGTGCGCACGGGGTATCTAGAGACCTGGCGGCTTAGCCCGTGCGCACGGGCATGTACCGTGGGCACGGGGTCCCGTGTGCACGGGGTCTAAGGGCCCGTGCGCACGGGGAGTCCAGAAGCTTCGCAGCCCGTCGCCTTCTCGTGGACATCCGTCGATGCACGTGGAACCTCGCCTTCTTCTTGACGGTTCCTTCTCCGCTTCCAAGCTTCCTTCTTCGATGGTCTAGGCGCTCGCTTGTGGATGACCTCCTCCATGGCACAATCATCATTGGGCTCAAACCTATACATGCACACGGTAGGACGGTCAAGTAGCATACCATCCTCGAAGGGCACAAGTGAACACGTGTAAAGGAGATGATTCACCTTTATATATGTGAAGTAGATGTGGCACTTGTCACTTGCCAAACGGACTCTTGACATGGTGATGTCCGTAGGATGCTCCGCATCATCCCCTCCCCCTTGGAAAAGATCCGTCCTCGGATCAAAAACCAAAACACCATGGAAAGAGATGGCGTCGCCGTGTAGAAGTGGACGATCACCAAGCATTCATCATCTTGAAGCTCGAAATGGGCACTCTCCAATGTCGCACCTTCTTGTGATTCCTTCAAAAGGAGCAATGACAACAAACACTTGGAAAAACAAATGTGGTTAGCGTTAGTGCAAAACCAAACATTCAAGTGGTGATTCAACGAACAAGTGTCGTTATCATGCATATCATATTGCGTGACAAGGAAGTGTGGCATGTCAAGTAAGCATATGAATTGAGCATGATCAAGGTCATGAGGGAAACTAGCATGCAAATGGGAGGTAGAGATGCAAATATGTGTGACAAGATAACAAGCATCTACCTCAATGTCATAGCAAGCATGCACAAGGTGCTCAACAAAAGGTCTATGGTAGGCATAGGAATCATTCACAACACCAAGGAAAATGATATGTCCAAACACATGGGGCATCAAGTGAATGAAATGTGCAATAGGCAAGCCAAAGTGTAAGACAATCCAAGCATAATGTGCACATGGTGTAGTGGAGATAGTGTGGCACTCAACACAATGGAAAGAGCAATTGTTCAACATGTGTGAGGCAATCAAGTCAATCACGTAGCAATCAATGGGACATGTCATATGTGAAGAAATGACATTGTTGCAATCAAACACATGGGAATAGCATGGGGTAATCATGTTCGACGCAACACACAAGGCATATATATCATGAGGCATGGCAATGGGGCAATGACAAGTCGAAGCAAGATCTCTAGCATGTGTGCAAAGTGTCATGGTGCAAGCAACACATGAAGTATGACCCACAATATTCATGCTCATGCTTTGGGAGTTCTGAAAACAGAAGGATATCACCTCAAAAGTGTGCTCTTGTGCGTCCTTCACAATGCCGAAGTGGTAGGAAATGTGATGTAGAAGTGCGTCGGTCGAAAGTGGCTCGCTCTCAAGAGCTCGAATGGTCAACTCACGGGAAGTGGACGTTGACACGATGTCGAAGGATCCTACACATGCACACAACCAAGCAAAGAACGTATGTGCACGGTAGATAAACACATCATCCATCATGATGGTTCTCTTCTCTTGCACATAACCATTATAAGCAAAAGTGCATGAATAATATGATGCAACAATGGATATATTCATGGCACTAGGCATATGGTGCAAAGAGGTAAAACAAGCATGCTTCACATGAAAGATGGCAAAAGCACCAAATATATGGGAGAAAGCTATGGGGGCAATCTCATTAGCAAGACTAAAAGCATTGTTGCACTCAATACATGGCAATTCATCTAGCATGAGAGAAGCAAAAATATGGAGCAATTGGACAATATTCAAGCAATCATGTGTAAAGCAAGGCAATGGTTGTCATCAACCGCATGAAACGAGCAAGTATGAATCATCGGTGATGCAACAAGACAAGCAATCATAGTAAGCATGTCGTGCAAACTAGTGGAGCGAAGATGCAACACACTAGAGGTAATCATGGCAATCATGTCATGTGAGCAAATAATAGGCATAACAAATGTGCATGACATATCGGAAGCACGAAAGCGAAACATCAAAGTATCATCATAGGCATGGGGTACATAGCAAACATGGCAATAACAAGTGATATCTCCACCAAGCATGCAAATACACATATAAGTACTAGAATCAAGTGTCATGTGAGATGCAAAGCATGGGTCACAAATGCATGGCAAAGGCATAGGAATGAGCATATCATGCAAAGTGAACATGGCAAGATGGGCAAAAGATATATAGTGGACAATAACCCATAACCATGTGAGGGCCATGTAGAAGAAATGCGTGAAGTCTTTGCGCGAAGGGAGCGGTGGGAATCACAATCCGCGGGAGCCCAAATCATCATTGCTCTCTAGAGCTCGTTTCGTCAACTCTTGCGCTTGCGAGGTCGACGAGGAAGCATGTGTACCTACACAACATGGGGACAAACGAAACAAAGTGTGTGCATGGTAAATGTACACATCATCCATCATGATGTGTATGTGCACGTGAGAGTTAGCACAAAACAATCAATGCTCAAAGAAATTTGAAGCATGGTATATGAACATGTCATCCATCATGAAAGAGTAGTTGTTATGTATAACACGATGGGGACACAAATTTAGCATGCAAGTATATGGCACATCAAAAGCATTTTCAATCATGGGATGCATATGGTGCACACAATCATGGGAATCATGCAATTCATAGGATGGGTCAAAATCTCCAAACATGTACGAGGAAACTATGGGGGTCACCTCATGAGCAATAGCGGACGCATAATATGGGGAAAATTGACAACATGGCAAATAATGCATGTCCGAAGCTAGGTGGTCATGGCATGGCATATGAGAGGAATGATGCAAAGGGAGCATATCAATATCATCACAAGAAAAGCAAATGCCAATAACCATGGGCTTGTCATCTATGCCATATGTGCAAATTGGGTTTATTTTAATGGCATATGCATAGTCACTACGATGAGATTGCAAATATGACATATGGGAGATCTCATTCATAGCATATGACAAGTCAAGAGGGGTTGCAAACATGATGTGACCGATAGAATTAGCACAAGAAATCCTATGCAACATGGCATCACAACTAATAGACTCCGCATGGCAATCATCAAACTCATCATAAATGGGTAAATCATCGCATGGGAAAATCATACTAGCATGAAGCGTGTCAATAGGAGGATCTACATCATGCAAGCAAGCAATGTCAAGAATGTCCACTAGTGGGACAAGAGCATCACCTTCACCTATGTTACCTTTCTCATTCCACTCATGTGGTGTAGGTGAGGTGGCAAGGACCAACTCGTGGTCATGATCATCGTGATGGAACCATGTGGGGGGGGCGTATCAGTCCACCATGGCCATCGTCTTGTCCAAAGGAAGGACGAAGTCGTCGAAGATCGGGGCGTCGTCGTATATGGGACCTAGCACCAAAGGAGAAGACACAATAGAGGTAGAGGTTAAGTCATTAGAAAACAAAATGGCCTCACATGCCCTATCAACTACCTCACTCTCTCTATGTGGTGGCTCACTCACTCCCTCAAAATAGGTGCACTCAATGTCACATATGGTGGAGTCACTCAAATCACTCAAGTGGTGGTGGTGGTGGCTCTCCTCACATGGGAATTGGGTCAGTTCAGCATATATGGGGCTAGTGGTGAAGTCACTCTCACTCTCAATATGGTGGCATAAGTCGCTCAACTCATCATCATACGCCTCCTTGGTCAAAGGGAAAATCCCATGCTCAACCGTCTCGTCGCGGTCGCCATGGATGAAGGCCGAAGATGGCACATCATCACTCTCGCCTCCAAAGATGGAAGCATCATCCTTGCTTGCCACCTTGTCGCTCGCCTCCAAATCTTGATCCTTGAGTTGCTCCGTAGTCGTAGTCGTCGCCGCGCCGTCTTCAAAAAGAGTCGTGGTGGACTCGGCATCGTCAATGCCACAAAGAGGTATGGCGGTGAAGTCTAACTTGGAAGCATCGTCTTGGAGCTCGTCGGGTGTGGACATCTCGGTGGTACTAGCCTCATGCTCGCCGTCTTGGAGCGTGGTCATCGCGAAGTGTGCTCGGGGTCAAGTAGACTTGGCCTTCATGTGTTCTTTGTCCACTTGGAGAGCACCAATGTACATGTCGTCGAGGGACTCGTAGTTGTTGGTGAAGAGAGTCTTGGCGGTGTCGTTGTTCAATCCCATCGTGAAGTGGAACTTCATCCAAATGGGGTCGTCCACACCGGCTCGTCGCAAGGCTTTCTTCATCTCCATGAAGTACTCGTCGAGGGACTCGGATCCTTGTATGGTATTCTCCAATTGGTGAAGAAGATGTTCCGTGGAGGCGGAAGGCACAAATTCTCGGCGCATCACTTTCTTCGTCTTGGACCAACTCATGTTGAAGCTCTTCGAAGGTGTGTGAAGCCACCTTGTCGACGCGTAGTCATGGAAGGTACTTGTGGTGCACTTCACTTGATCTTCGGAGGGGACTTGATGTAGCTTGAGGTAGTTGTCCATCGTGCGCTCCCACTCGAGATACTCCTCGGGGTCTTGAGTCCCATAGAAAGGAAGCTCGTGGTCGGTGTCGAGGTCGTAGTAGCTCGTGGAGTAGGCGAAGATGCCGTACATCCGAAGGCGAAGATGCCTTGAAGTCACTTGGCGAAGATGCCAATGTAGTGGATGAAGCCGCAGCCTTGGGGTCGATGTCGCGGTTCTGTAGGGCCCGTGCGCACGGGGGTGCAGGAGGCCGTGTGCACGGGGGTCGCAGGCCCGTGTGCACGGGGGTGCCAAAGCAGCCAACTCTCGTCCAGAAGGTTGCTCTTTTGGGTCTTGTCGGTGTCGATGCCGTTGTGTACTTGCCGGAGATGGTAGCTCGGGAGTCTTTGCACTTGAGCGTCTTCTTGAAGATGAGGAAGACCGCTTGCCAGTGTTGATGAGGATCTTGAACTCCTCCATGTACTTGTCCATCTTTGCGTCGATGAAGTTCTTCATGGCACCGAACTCGTCGTCGTTGTTGTAGAACAGAGATGATGTGCTTCCCCTATCCATCACAAGACTCGAGCAAAGCTGAGTAGGAAATGAGATAAACAATACCAAGCTACCTTTTCCCAAAGTTGAGAATGTATCCCGTTTCACTCAATGTGAAATGAAAGAATAGTGGAATTGGTACCGGACTTGTTCACTCACACCTACAAAGTAAAGATTATCGAGTGGCTTGGTTAGGACAAGTGGCACAAATTCATGCAAATTGAAGTCCAAGATATGTAAATGTTGAAATCAAGCCAAAGGACTCAAAATGCAAAGAAAGTGATCACAATATATAGAGGAGGGCAATAAAGAAACACACACGGTGGGATAATGGGGCTTGTGCAACTATAGGGATGAGCAATACAAAATTGCCTAACGAAGACTAAGCTCGTGTTGCACAAACACAAGGAGAGACGCTAGCTTGATTGCACGTTTGGGCACGATTCACCACTTGGCACCAACCTATATGTATGCAAGCAAAACGTTTCCTATTCCATGTATCCTCATGCACAAGTATCTCTTTTCATGCTCAACACTCGTTTGCTTATAAGATTATGATCTTTCTTTTTCTTGCTTAAAAGCTTTTTTTTATCTTCTCTTCCTTTCCACTATGCTTAATGAGCCTCAACCAAACACATGAGATAAGTATCGCAAGATATGCACGGGAGCAAGCAATTGCGCAATATGATATATCAAATGATGCAACAATATGATATTGTATCACTAAGGTGCACAAGTTTTCGCGAAGCCCGGCAATACTCGGATAGCTAGTCTCAATAGGTATGAAGGTATTCGCAAAGATGGTGGGGCTATCAAGATGTAATGGCAAGGAAGGAAAAGTTAATGACGAAATGTATACCTTCGTCACACTTAACCTTTCACGAAGTCGGGGGTAACCGGCCTTGCTTCCGGTTGAAGATGGTCTCAAAGGATGGATGGCCGTCGTCGATGCGGAATGTCGTGGTGGATGTAGTCGATGGAACTAGTCAATACTCGTATCGCTCCATGTCGTCGGTAGTGATGAAGATGTAACCGTCCCTAAGTAGCCGAAACACCTTAGGAGACTCAAATAACAACTCACACAACCACAAATGCAATGGGAACCAACATGGGTTAGGTTGTGGAAGTCTATGGTGGTGGTGCGGAAGTTATGGCGGAGGGCCTATGCAAAAGATGCAAAAATGCACAAAATTTGATGGAGTCAAATGGTGGTAAAACCAAGATGAGCAGCTCGGGCACGTCACTAGCTTTCCAACGAGCCAAAGAACACCCAAATCGGAGTTCGGAAGTGGAAGATATGGCCGAAAAGGTGAAGGGGTGCTGGCTGTTCCTGTAGGGGTCGTGCGCATGGGGTCTAGGGCCCGTGGACACGGAGTCCCGTGCGCACGGTACAAGCCCGTGGACACGGGGTGTCCAGAAACCTCGCAGGGGCCCGTGCGCACGGGGGTGGCGGAAATTTCGCGATTTCAACTCCAAATTCGAAGGGGAAAAGAAAAATTGGGAAATGGGGACGCAATAGGAGATGGATCTACTTGCTAAACACCAGATTCACGGATCAAAATCAACAAAAACTCACTAGGAACAACAAATCACAAAAAATTTGGTATGGCTCTTTTTGTGGGGAATTCTCGAAATTGGCAAGAAAAATTCAAACTAAAGGCTAGAACATGGGGGGTAGGGCTCCAAATTCGTGTCAACGTGGCTCTTGATACCAAGATGTTGTAGGGCACGGGTCAAAGTGCCCCGATTTGTCCCGATGTTCACGAATTGGAGGTGGCTACGAAGAGGAACGCGTAAGCACGAAGAATACGAGGGAAATCACAAGAGAAACACTCAAGAACAAGTCCAATCACACATCCACTAGACTAGCAACACATAAGATCCACAAGGTACAAGAACAACAAAGGGAAAGATGCATGGTAAAGTTCATCCCAAATCCAAGAGGAGATGAGGTCTTGATGATCTAGATAGATCCTTCCCACAAGGGGTCTTGATATCCCTAAGGATCTTCTCCAATGGAGGTCTTGAACTCCAATGGAGTGTGCCTCTCTCAAGAGAATTCCCACAAGGGGAGATACATGAATGTCTAGATCTAATCTTAGCTATCCTACAAATGAGGTGGAGGAGGAGTATATATAGGTCCAAGACATGAAGGGGTAATGATGCGGAGCATCCTACGGTCATCCCCATGGATCCACCTACGTCTCCCCAAGCACCAAGAGGACCAATGACTCGAGCACGTACGAGAGCTCTCGAAAACGAGGTGACAGCACTCCTTACAGAACTTCCATATGACGCGTGTGAGACATGGATGCTACCTCATTCCGAAACGCTATGTGTACTTAGGTACCAAGAGGACTCCCTCGGAGAAGCCCGGACAAATGGACAAGTCGGCAAGTTCATGGATGAGAAGGACCAGCGAAGACGGTCGCCGGAAGCCTACAGGGCCCGGACATCCGGCCCCTGGGAGCAACAGCAGTAGCCAACGCCAATCAGCAAAAGAGGCTACAGGCGCCGGACATCCGGCCGGAGGCCCGGACATCCGGCCGGAGGCCCGGACATCCGGCCCGTGCAGCCCGGATATCCGGCGTCTGCCCGGAAATCCAGCGTCACCCCAACAGAGAGCAACGAAAATTGGCCAGTTTAGGCCGGACATCCGGTCCCAGACCCGGGCATCCGGCACCCGGATGAACCGCCGGACATCCGGCTTGGTGACCGGACATCCGGCCCGACGCCGCCTGTTTTGACCCTCTAGCCGTGTATCCATCCCCTTTTCGCCCTAAGTTGTACTAGCACTATATAAGGACCTCTCCCACCTCCCTCTAGGGTTAGCAAAGTAGATAGCTCTTTGAGATTAGAGCTTTGCTCATCCGTACCTCTCCCATGGAGATCAAGACCTCCATGAGACTCATGTGAGAAGATCCACTACGGATTCAAGACCTCGACTCCTTCGCGGATCGGGACGAACTACCTACCGTGTATCCTCCTTTGTTGGATTTGGACCTTTGTATCCCTCTATGTGTATGTGGATCTAGTGCATGTGTGATTTGGATCTTGTTGATTTGAGTGTTCTTCTCGTGTTCTTCGTGGATTTCCTCCTTCTTCCCCTCTAAAGTGTGAAAAGATCGTCATCTAGGGTTCCACCCTACATCAGGTAAGCAGGGGCATAATAGGGATTACATGGGCAAAGCCCAACAGCCACATGCAGGAAACCCCGTGCGCACGGGGTAAGTGGAGCCCGTGCGCACGGGGTATCTAGAGACCTGGCGGCTTAGCCCGTGCGCACGGGCATGTACCGTGGGCACGGGGTCCCGTGTGCATGGGGTCTAAGGGCCCGTGCGCACGGTGATGCGGAGCATCCTACGAACATCACCATGTCAAGAGTCCGTTTGGCAAGTGACACGTGCGACATCTACTTCGCATACACAAAGGTGAATCATCTCATTTATGCGTGTTCACTTGACCCCTTCGAGGATGGTATACTACTTGACATTTCTCTCGTGTGCATGCATAGGTATTGTCGGAACTTCACGGATGACGAGGAGGAGTACAAGCGCCAAGGAACGCCTACACCATCGTCGAGGGAAGCGTGGAAGCAAAGACGGAAGAAGACGGAGCTGCAGCAAAGCTACAGCCACCGGACGACCGACCACGTCCGGAAATCCGGCAACACCTGTCCAGAGAAGAAACGTCGGAAGTCCGACGCCCTCCGGATGTCCGGACCCCCGCAAGCGACCGGACGACCGACAATTGTCAGATGTCCGACCCTTCCTGTGCGCAGACGGGCCTTTGGCCTTGTATCCCTCTCCCACTTACCCCTTCGTGGCTTAGACTATAAATAGACCTTCCCCTCCCCATTTCTAGGGTTAGCAAATAGGATAGCTCATTTCTAAGTGAGCTTTGCTCATTTACCACTCCTCCTCTTGAGAGAGAGAGAGAGACCACTCCATTGGAGTTCAAGACCTCCATTGGAGAAGATCCCAAGGGATTCAAGACCCCCATCGTGGGAAGATCCATCTCGGATTCAAGACCTCAACTCCTCACGGATTGGGATGAACTAGCTACCGTTTGTATCGTCCTTTGTTGACTTTGGATCGTGAATCTCTCCGTGTGTATGTGGATTTAGCACATGTGTGATTGTGTCTATTTGAGTGTTTCCTCTCGTTTTCCCCTCTCGTGTTCTTCGTGTTCTTCGCGGGATCCGCTCCAATCGTGAAAGATCGACACCATTAGGGTTCCACCCTACATCATCTTGGTATCATGAGCCACGTTGATCACGAATTTGGAGCCTTCCCTTTCGTTTTCTAGCCTAATTTTGCTTTGTTTCGTCCTAAATTCGAAAATCCCCACCAAAAATAGCCCCCAAATTTTTTGTGATTTGTTGGTTTGATGAAGTTTTGTTGATTTTGATCCGTGAATTCGTTGTGTTTCAAGTGGATCTAGCCTTCCCCATCTTTTTCCCCATTTCCGTCATTGAGAACACCGCCACTCATCATCGCCACGAGGTCGTCATCGACATTGCCACTTCACCATTTGGACACCATCAACCGTAAGCAAGGGACGGTAACTTCGACGACACCATTGTATATTCCCCTTGCCATTGCATTGTTCACCCCTAGCCCATTTTGCGTCACTTGCCTATCGAGACTAGCCATTGAGTATTGCCGGCAACGTTACTTGTGCACATTAGTGATCATCGACCCGCACCTTCCATTGCATACATACATCATATTGGTATCATCTTGGTCTCATAATATCATCTCTTGTGTCACAAGATTGTTCCCGCATATACATAATTGCTATCTTGGTTTGAGCATTTCGCATAATTGGCCATATATAAAAAAAGCTTTTAAGCAAAAAGAAAGAGATAGCAAAGAGCTTGTGAGCAATAGCCATAGCATCATACCACATTGAATATAAAACTGCCATCATTGATCATCTTGGATCATCGTGTGAGAAACACCGGGAACCATACATACATAGCATACTTGGGATAGAGAGTCGATACATTTTGTCTTCCCTAGGGTGTGCACAAGTTTCGTATCCGCCTATTGAGCAATCGTGCTAGCGTCTCTCTAGAGTTGTGCAACACGAGCGTTTTCCACGGATTCCACATTTTGTGCTCATTCCTTGGTTGCACGACCCCATTTATCTATCCGTGTGTGCGTTTCCGTGTGCTATTCATTGCTATTAGTCTACTTGTTTCATTTGCGAATTTATGAATCTCTTTCAACATTATTGACTCTTGCTAACAATTGCCTAAATTTTGTGCCACTATCCTCACCAAGCTACTCCATAAGCCTTATTGTGTAGGTGTGACAATAGACAAGATCCGGTACCAATTGTGCTACTTCCATAATACATTATTGAGTGATCATTGATCCATCTTCAACATTGGATAAGGTACATTTGGTCTAGTTCTTTCCTTTCTTCCACTCACATTTTTGCTCGAGCATGATGGATAGGCAAAGCACATCTACTTCGGTCTACACCAACAACGACGAGTTCGATGCCACGAAAAACTTCATCGACGACAAGATGCAAGCTCACAAGGAGAAGCTCATAGCCCTCATCAAGACCGCCAAGAGGTCTCCCTCATCTTCGAGAAGACGCTCAAGTGCACATGCTTCCGAGCTACCATCTCCGGCAAGGTCACATCGGCATCGACACCATCACCGACGAGAACGTGAAGGTCAAGAGCTCAACGCCAACCACCGCTCCACGACTTCACCATCGACCTTGGCATCTTCGCCAAGCGACTTTAAGGCATCTTCGCCAACAAGCACCTCAAGATTCCACTCAAGAGAAGCTCCCCAAGCTCAAGTCCGTGGCTTCCACGAGCTACTACGACCTCGACACCGACCACGAGCTTCCTTTCTATGGGACTCAAGACCTCGAGGAGTATCTCGAGTGGGAGCACAAGATGGACGACTACCTCAAGCTACATCAAGTCCCCTCCGAAGATCAAGTGAAGTGCACCACAAGTAACTTCCATGACTACGTGTCGACATGGTGGCTTCACAAACCTAAGACAAGCTTCGACATGAGTTGACCCAAGACGAAGAAAGCGATGCGGCGAGAATTTTTGCCTTCCACCTACACGGAACATCTTCGACACCAATTGGAGAACACCATCCAAGGATCCAAGTCCATCGACGAGTACTTCAAGGAGATGAAGAAAGCCTTGCGACGAGCCGGTGTGGACGACCCCATTTCGATGAAGTTCCACTTCATGATGGGATTGAACAATGACATCTCCAAGACTATCTTCCTCGACAACTACAAGTCCCTCGACGACAACTACTTTGGTGCTCTCAAGGCGGAACAAGAACTCAAGAAGGCCAAGGCTTCTCCACCCCACGCACACTTCGTGACGACCAAGCTCCATGACAACGAGCATGAGGATAGTACCACCAAGATGTCCAAGCCCGACGAGCTCCAAGACGATGCTCCCAAGTTTGACTTCACCGCCATCCCTCTTTGTGGCATTGATGATGCCGAGTCTACCTCGACTCTTTTTGAAGACGGCGCGGCGACGACTACGACTACGGCGCAACTCAAGGATCAAGATTTGGAGGCGAGCGACAAGGTGGCGAGCAAGGATGAGGCTTCCATCTTTGGAGGCGAGAGTGATGATGTGCCATCTTCGGCCTTCATTCACGACGACGGCGATGATGACTTGAGCGACTTATGCCACCATATTGAGAGTGAGAGTGACTTCACCACTAGCCCCATATATGATGAGATGACCCAATTCCCATGTGAGGAGAGCCACCACCACCACCACCACCAGTTGAGTGATTTGAGTGACTCCGCCATATGTGACATTGAGTACACCTATTTTGAGGGAGTGAGTGAGCCACCACATAGAGAGAGTGAGATAGTTGATAGGTCTTGTGAGGCCATTTGCATTGCTAACAACTTGACCTCTATCTCTATTGTGTCTTCTCATTTGGTGCTAGGTCCTATATATGATGACGCGCCGATCCCCGACGACTTCGTCCTTCCTTTGGACAAGACGATGGCCATGGTGGAATATGATGCACCCCCCACATGGGTCCATCAAGATGAAGATGATGACCACAATTTGGTCCTTGCCACCTCACCTACACCACATGAGTGCAATGAGAAAGGTAACACAGGTGAAGGTGATGCTCTTATCCCACTAGTGGATATTGATTGCTTGCATGATGTTGATCTTCCTATTGACACGCTTCATGCTAATATGATGTCCCCATGCGATGCTTTACCCATTTATGATGAGTTTGATGATTGCCATGAGGAGTCTATTAGTTGTGATGCCATGTTGCATAGAATTTCTTGTGATAATTCTCTCGGTCACATCATGTTTGACAACCCGCTTGACTTGTCATATGCTATGCATGAGATCAACCATATGTCCCATTTGCAATCTCATCGTAGTAACTATGTGTATGCCATTAAATTGAACCCAATTTGCACTTATGGCATAGATGACAAGCCCATGGTTATTGGCATTTGTTTTTCTTGTGATGATATTTTTTTTGCGGGGTATTCTTGTGATGATATTGATATGCTCCATTTGCATCATTTATCTCATATGCCATGCCATGACAACCTAGCTTCGGATATGCTTTGTTTTGGATGTTGTTCATATTCTCCATATGCTGTTTCCGCTATTGCTCATGAGGAGACCCCCATAGTTTCCTCATACATGTTAGGAGATTTTGACCCATCCTATGAATTGCATGATCCCAATACTTGTGTGCACAATATGCTCCCCATGAATGAAAATGCTATTGATGTGATATATACTTGTATGCTCAATTTGTGTCCCCATCGTGTTATACATAACAACTACTCTTTCATGATGGATGACATGTTCATATACCATGCCTCAAATTTCTTTGAGCATTTCTTGTTTTGTGCTAACTCTCACGTGCACATACACATCATGATGGATGATGTGTACATTTACCACACACACACACTTTGTTTCGTTTATCCCCATTTTGTGTAGGTAGACATGCTTCCTCGTCGACCTCGCAAGCGCAAGAGTTGACGAAACGAGCTCTAGAGAGCAATGATGATTTGGGATCCCGTGGGTTGTCATTCCCACCGCTCCCATCGCGCAATGACTTCGCGCATTTCTTCTACATGGCCCTCACATGGTTATGGGTTATTGTCCATTACATATTCTATGCCCATCTTGCCATGTTCACTTTGCATGATATGCTCATTTCTATGCCTTTGCCATGCATTTGTGACCCATGCTTTGCATCTCACATGACACTTGATTCTAGTACTTGTATGTGTGTTTGCATGCTTGGTGGAGATATCACCTGTTATTGCCATGTTTGCTATGTACCTAATGCCTATGATGATACTTTGATCATGTTTCGCTTTCGTGCTCGTGATATGTCATGTGCATTACCTATACCTATTATTTGCTCAAATGACATGATTGCCATGATTTCCTCTAGTGTGTTGCATCTTTGCTCCACTAGTTTGCACGACTTGATTACTATGATTGCTTGCCTTGTTGCATCACCGATGATTCATACTTGCTCGTTTCATGCGGTTGATGGCAACCATTGCCTTGCTTTACACATGATTGCTCCATATGTTGCTTCTCTCATGCTAGATGAATTGCCATGTATTGAGTGCAACAATGCTTTTAGTCTTGCTAATGAGATTGCCCCCATAGCTTTCTCCCATATATTTGGAGCTTTTGCCATTTTTCATGTGAAGCATGCTTGTCTTCCTTCTTTGCACCATATGCCTAGTGCCATGAATATATCCATTGTTGCATCATATTATTCATGCACTTTTGCTTCTAATGGTTTTGTGCAAGAGAATAGAACCATCATGATGGATGATGTGTTTATCTACCGTGCACATATGTTCTTTGCTTGGTTGTGTGCATGTGTAGGATCTTTCGACATAGTGTTAACGTCCACTTCCCGTGAGTTGGCCATTCGAGCTCTTAAGAGCGAGCCACTTTCGACCGACGTGCTTCTACAACGCATTTTCTACCACTACGGCATTGTGACGGACACACAAGAGCACTATTTTGAGGTGACATCCTTCTTGAGCATGGATATTGTGTATCATACTTCGTGTGTTGCTTGCACCATGACACATTGCACACATGCTAGAGATCTTGCTTCGCCTTGTCATTGCCACATTGCCATGCCTCATGATATATATGCCTTGTGTGTTGCATCGAACATGATTATCCCATGCTTGACTTGATTGCCTCACACATGATGAACAATTGCTATTTCTATTGTGTTGAGTGCCACACTATCTTCACTACACCATATGCACATTATGCTAGGATTGTCTTGCACTTGACCCATGTGTTTAGACATCTCACCTTCTTTGGTGTTGTGAATGATTCTTATGCATACCATAGGCCGTTTGTCGAGAGCTTGATGCATGCTTGCTATGACCTTGAGGTAGATGCTTGTTCTCTTCTCACACATATTTGCATCTCTACCTCCCATTTACATGCTTGTTTCCATGATGCCTTTGATTGTGCTCAATTGATATGCTTACATGACATGCCACTATCCTTTGTCACACCATATGATATGCATGATGACGACACTTGTTGGGTGAATCACCTCTTGAATGCTTGGTTTTGCACTAACGCTAACCACATTGGTTTTTCCAAGTGTTTGTTATCCTTGCTCCTTTTGAAGGAATCACAAGTTGGTGCGACATTGGAGTGTGCCCATTTCGAGCTTCAAGATGAAGAGTGTTTGGTGATCATCCACTTCTACACGGCGACGACATCTCTTTCCCATGGTGATTTGGTTTTCGATCCGAGGACGGATCTTTTCCAAGGGGGAGGGGATGATGCGGAGCATCCTACGGACATCACCATGTCAAGAGTCCGTTTGGCAAGTGACACGTGCGACATCTACTTCGCATACACAAAGGTGAATCATCTCCTTTATGCGTGTTCACTTGACCCCTTCGAGGATGGTATACTACTTGACATTCCTCTCGTGTGCATGCATAGGTATTGTCGGAACTTCACGGATGCGAGGAGGAGTACAAGCGCCAAGGAATGCCTACACCATCCGCGAGGGAAGCGTGGAAGCAAAGACGGAAGAAGACGGAGCTGCAGCAAAGCTACAGCCACCGGACGACCGACCACATCCGGAAATCCGGCAACACCTGTCCAGAGAAGAAACGTCGGAAGTCCGACGCCCTCCGGACGTCCAGACCCCCGCGAGCGACCGGACGACCGACAACTGTCGGATGTCCGACCCTGCCTGTGTGCAGACGGGCCTTTGGCCTTGTATCCCTCTCCCACTTACCCCTTCGTGGCTTAGACTATAAATAGACCTTCCCCTCCCCATTTCTAGGGTTAGCAAATAGGATAGCTCATTTCTAGGTGAGCTTTGCTCCTTTACCACTCCTCCTCTTGAGAGAGAGAGAGAGACCACTCCATTGGAGTTCAAGACCTCCATTGGAGAAGATCCCAAGGGATTCAAGACCCCCATCGTGGGAAGATCCATCTTGGATTCAAGACCTCAACTCCTCACGGATTGGGATGAACTAGCTACCGTTTGTATCGTCATTTGTTGACTTTGGATCGTGAATCTCTCCGTGTGTATGTGGATTTAGCACATGTGTGATTGTGTCTTGTCTATTTGACTGTTTCCTCTCGTTTTCCCCTCTTGTGTTCTTCGTGTTCTTCGCGGGATTCGCTCCAATCGTGAAAGATCGACACCATTAGGGTTCCACCCTACATCACACGGGGTGTCCAGAAGCTTCGCAGCTCGTCGCCTTCTCGTGGACATCCGTCGATGCACGTGGAACCTCGCCTTCTTCTTGACGGTTCCTTCTCCGCTTCCAAGCTTCCTTCTTCGATCGTCTAGGCGCTCGCTTGTGGATGACCTCCTCCATGGCACAATCATCATTGGGCTCAAACCTATACATGCACACGATAGGACGGTCAAGTAGTATACCATCCTCGAAGGGCACAAGTGAACACGTGTAAAGGAGATGATTCACCTTTATATATGTGAAGTAGATGTGGCACGTGTCACTTGCCAAACGGACTCTTGACATGGTGATGTCCATAGGATGCTCCGCATCATCCCCTCACCCTTGGAAAAGATCCGTCCTCGGATCAAAAACCAAAAAACCATGGGAAAGAGACGGCGTCGCCGTCTAGAAGTGGACGATGACCAAGCATTCATCATCTTGAAGCTCGAAATGGGCACTCTCCAATGTCGCACCTTCTTGTGATTCCTTCAAAAGGAGCAATGACAACAAACACTTGGAAAAACAAATGTGCTTAGCGTTAGTGCAAAACCAAACATTCAAGTGGTGATTCACTAAACAAGTGTCGTTATCATGCATATCATATTGTGTGACAAGGAAGTGTGGCATGTCAAGTAAGCATATGAATTGAGCATGATCAAGGTCATGAGGGAAACTAGCATGCAAATGGGAGGTAGAGATGCAAATATGTGTGACAAGATAACAAGCATCTACCTCAATGTCATAGCAAGCATGCACAAGGTGCTCAACAAAAGGTCTATGGTAGGCATAGGAATCATTCACAACACCAAGGAAAATGATATGTCCAAACACATGGGGCATCAAGTGCATGAAATGTGCAATAGGCAAGCCAAAGTGTAAGACAATCCAAGCATAATGTGCACATGGTGTAGTGGAGATAGTGTGGCACTCAACACAATGGAAAGAGCAATTGTTCAACATGTGTGAGGCAATCAAGTCAATCATGTAGCAATCAATGGGACATGGCATATGTGAAGAAATGACATTGTTGCAATCAAACACATGGGAATAGCATGGGGTAATCATGTTCGACGCAACACACAAGGCATATATATCATGAGGCATGGCAATGGGGCAATGTCAAGTCGAAGCAAGATCTCTAGCATGTGTGCAAAGTGTCATGGTGCAAGCAACACATGAAGTATGACCCACAATATTCATGCTCATGCTTTGGGAGTTCTGAAAAGAGAAGGATATCACCTCAAAAGTGTGCTCTTGTGCGTCCTTCACAATGCCGAAGTGGTAGGAAATGTGATGTAGAAGTGCGTCGGTCGAAAGTGGCTCGCTCTCAAGAGCTCGAATGGTCAACTCATGGGAAGTGGACGTTGACACGATGTCGAAGGATCCTACACATGCACACAACCAAGCAAAGAACCTATGTGCACGGTAGATAAACATATCATCCATCATGATGGTTCTCTTCTCTTGCACATAACCATTATAAGCAAAAGTGCATGAATAATATGATGCAACAATGGATATATTCATGGCACTAGGCATATGGTGCAAAGAGGTAAAACAAGCATGCTTCACATGAAAGATGGCAAAAGCTCCAAATATATGGGAGAAAGCTATGGGGGCAATCTCATTAGCAAGACTAAACGCATTGTTGCACTCAATACATGGCAATTCATCTAGCATGAGAGAAGCAACATATGGAGCAATTGGACAATATTCAAGCAATCATGTGTAAAGCAAGGCAATGGTTGTCATGAACCGCATGAAATGAGCAAGTATGAATCATCGGTGATACAACAAGACAAGCAATCATAGTAAGCATGTCGTGCAAACTAGTGGAGCGAAGATGCAATACACTAGAGGTAATCATGGAAATCATATCATGTGAGCAAATAATAGGCATAACAAATGCACATGACATATCGGAAGCACGAAAGCGAAACATGATCAAAGTATCATCATAGGCATGGGGTACATAGCAAACATGGCAATAACAAGTGATATCTCCACCAAGCATGCAAATACACATATAAGTACTTGAATCAAGTGTCATGTGAGATGCAAAGCATGGGTCACAAATGCATGGCAAAGGCATAGGAACGAGCATATCATGCAAAGTGAACATGGCAAGATGGGCAAAAGATATATAATTGACAATAACCCATAACCATGTGAGGGCCATGTAGAAGAAATGCGCGAAGTCTTTGCGCGAAGGGAGCGGTGGGAATGACAATCCGCGGGAGCCCAAATCATCATTGCTCTCTAGAGCTCATTTCGTCAACTCTTGCGCTTGCGAGGTCGACGAGGAAGCATGTGTACCTACATAACATGGGGACAAACGAAACTAAGTGTGTGCATGGTAAATGTACACATCATCCATCATGATGTGTATGTGCACGTGAGAGTTAGCACAAAACAAGCAATGCTCAAAGAAATTTGAAGCATGGTATATGAACATGTCATCCATCATGAAAGAGTAGTTGTTATGTACCAAAGGAAGATGTTGTGAAGTATTAGTCCGCACCACTTCATCTTTGCACACAAGCACAAAGTGAAGAACACTTGATGGGCTCTCACTCACATCCCTCAAATCTCTCTTGGTGGCTAAAAGAACTAGGTCTCTCTTGTCGCTCATCGTGGAGTCGCTCATTTTTGGCTTGTGGCGCTCACTCTCTTTTTGGTGGTTTACTCGCTCACTTGTCTCTCCACGATGGGTAGATGCTTGCTTGTCCGCGATGACCTGACTTGGTGACATTGGTCGAAGAACGAATTCCTTGCCCTTCATCTTGAAGCTATAGTGATTGGTCCGTCCGTTGTGGGTGACGCCGCGATCGAATTGCCAAGGTCTCCCAAGAAGTATATGGGGCACGGACATAGGAACCACATCACACTCCAAGGTGTCTTCATACGCGCCAATCTTGAAGAAGACTTGAACGGTGTGCTCCACTTGAATGGTGCCGGAGTCGCTCAACCATTGGACCTTGTATGGGCGAGGGTGCTTCTTCTTGACCAATTGTAGCTTGGAACATGACTCTTCACTTGCCAAGTTGTGGCAACTTCCGCCGTCGATGATGACCTTGACGAAACAGCCTTGAATACCCGCCTTGGTATGAAAGATGTGGCAACGTTGGTCTTCATCTTGATGTTGTTGAAGTGTCAAGACTTTGGAGACAACGAGAGCGGGGCTTGAATCATTATCGCAATAGATTTGAGCATCTTCATCTTCATTCACTTGGCGGTGCATGGCCACTTGCTCGAGGGCTTCCATTTCATCTTCACTCATGGAATCGTAGGTGTCGTCGGGGTTCATTATCATAGTGCGTCATGTTGGGTACTCGAATGACTTGTGGCCTCGGCCTTTGCAAGTAAAGCACTTGACGTCACTTGTCTTGGTGGTATCATCCGGTGTAGGAGTCGATGATGAAGGTCTAAGCTTGGAGGTACTTGTAGGAAGACGACTCGAAGATGTCATTGGTTGCTTGGAGCTTGACTTGCCGCCGGTGCTTGGTGTTGCTCGAGTCGTAGTAGGAAGTGTCGTAGTCGTTGAAGCTTGGTTGTATGAACCGTAGGTCTTGGAAGAGTACTTGGAGTACTTGTAGTCCTCTTGTACTTGTCGCTCCGCTTTGGTTGCTTGGTGCACTAGCTCGAGGAGGTTGGAGTACGGTTGGAAGTCCGCAATTTTCTTGATTGGATAATTGAGGCCATTCAAGAAACGAGCCATAGTTTGTTCATCATCTTCCTTGACGTTGGCTCGTATCATTGGGAGAATTTAGGCATGTTGAACTTGAGCTTGCTGTAGCGCTCCTCATTGCGTTGTCGGCGGTTGCGATGACGCTCTTGCCGTGGAGGTTGATCTTCTAGCTCTTGCTCCTCGTGCTCATCTTGATTGACTTGTCGATGAGGGCGTGGAATTCGTGCACGATTCCTCATCTCTTGGCGCTCTTCAAGTCTTGCGGCCTCTTCTTGTTCGCGCATGCGGCGGTTGCGTTCGGCGACGTTGCGAGTTGCCTCGCGTAGGGCACGTTGAGCTTCAAGTGCTTGCTCCTCACGACGTTGTCGTCTTGTTGGAGAGCGTCATTGTCTTGGTGTACTTGACGTTGGCGTTGGGGAACATGGTCCGCGTTGTCTCGTGCTTGCCGATTTTGTCGTTCACGCTCTGGAAGGCGGTCTTGCAAACCATTGCCATGGAATGGGTTTCTTGAAGCTTGCCGGTCGTCATGTTCTTGTGGACGATGAGAGCGTGCTCGTGGAAAACTTGTATCCGAAGAAGTGTCCGAAGAGTGTCGGCTCGAACGGCGCCGTCTTGATCTTGATGACGACGAAGTGGAAGAATCGCGGTTGAGCATCATGGTTCGGAACTCTTCCATTTGAGATGATAGCTTGTCATCAAGGGTTTGTCGAAAGTCGGAGGCGAGTTGTTCAATGCGTTCGCACAATGCTTCGCTCTCTTGATGTAATGCTCGTTGGACGCCAAAGAGGTGAGCCTTGGTGACGTAGTTGTTCGGTGCGTCTTCTTGCTCATCGAAGAGGGGATTGATAGAAGTGCTCGGCCTATCCATGATTCTCAAACAAGTGTTAGTGGAAGAAAGAAACGAACTTGACCAATGTACCTTATCCAATGTTGAAGATGGATCAATGATCACCCAATATGTTATTATGGAAATAGTGCAGTTGGTACCGGATCGTGTCAATCTCACATCTACACAAGTAAAGATTTTGGAGGAGTTTGGTTAGGATGGTGGCACAAAATATCAGCAATTGTTAGCAAGATATCAATAATGTTGAAAAAGATTCACAAGTTCGCACGTGAAACAAGTAGACCACTAGCAATGAGTAGCACACGGAAACACACACACGGATAGATAAATGAGGTTGTGCAACCAAGGAATGAGCTCAAAATGTGGATTCCATGGAAAACGCTCGTGTTGCACAACACTAGAGAGACGCTAGCACGATTGCTCAATAGGCGGATATGAACTTGTGCACAACCTATAAGAGACAAAACATATGGACTTTCTATCTCAAGTATGCTATGTATGTATGATTCCCGGTGAACTCGGTCACGATGATCCAAGATGATCAAATATGATATGTAATGTGGCGATGCTATGGCTATTGCTTACAAGCTTGTTGATGCTCTTTTCTCTTTGCTTAAAAGCTTCTCTTTCTTTTGATATTTTCCTTTGGCCACTTATGCGAAATGCTCTTACGATGATAGCAATGATGTATATGCGGGAAAAAAATTTGGCACAAGAGATGATATATGATATATGCACGCTATAATAGTTATGCGGAACGGTATCACTAAGTGCACAAGGAGCGTTGCCCGGCAATACTCAAATGGCTAGTCTCATAGGAAAGCGACGCAAAAGAGGGCCTTGGGGTTAACAATGCAATGACAAGGAAATGAACAAGTTGTCGTCGAGGTTACCGTCCTTGCTTAAGGTTGTTGTGTCACGATGGTGAGACGGTCGTTGTCGATGTCGAGGAAGGAGAGTGCATGGTCTTCAGTACATTGGCGAAGATGCCGCTGCACCGTTGTCGGAGATGCCCTTCTCGTAGAAGTGTCGATGTTGTAGAAGTCGTCAGGTTTGGGTGGTTGTACCGGTCGAGTGGGCGGTTGAACCGGTTGAGCGGTAGTTGACCGGTGGTTGAGCAGTACAACCGGTAATCACGGGAAAAATCTGGGCGGAAGCACACGAGATCTAAGAAGAAAATTGATGGGGAAATGAAATTTTTTGGGGAATTTCGTGGTGGGGAAGGCCAGATCCACTTGAAACACAGCAAATCCATGGATCAAAATCAACAAAACATCATCAAACCAACAAATCAAAAAAAATTGGTAGGGCTA
Source organism: Elymus sibiricus (assembly GCA_039707655.1). Lineage (NCBI taxonomy): Eukaryota > Viridiplantae > Streptophyta > Magnoliopsida > Poales > Poaceae > Elymus > Elymus sibiricus. The sequence continues at coordinate 259,610,951 of CM077676.1, forward strand.
TTTTTGTGAGGAATTTTTGAAATTGGGCAAAACCAACAAAATTGGGGCTAGAAAGTGGAGGGGAAAGACTCCAAAGTGTGAATCAACGTGGCTCTGATCCAAGATGATGTAGGGTGGAACCCTAGTTCGTCGATCTTTTCACAAATTGGAGGGGAAGAGGCAAGAACACAAGAACACAAATCACTCAATTGACACAAATCCAATCACACATGCACTAGATCCACATACACATACAAGGATACACGATCCAAAGTCAACACAAGAGGATACACGGTAGCTAGTTCATCCCAATCCGTAGAGGAGTTGAGGTCTTGAATCCGAAGTGGATCTTCTCACATGGGTCTCATGGAGGTCTTGATCTCCATGGGAGAGGTATGGATGAGCAAAGCTCTATCTCAAAGAGAAAACTACTTTGCTAACCCTAATTCAGAGCTAGGAGACGAGTATTTATAGTCCAAGGGGTAAGTTGAGGGATACATGGGTCATTGCCCTTTCACAGCGCGCAGGCTGACCAGTTGTACCGGACTTGCGGGCGGTTGTACCGCTGGGAGCTCAGGCACCGGTTCCTGGAGGTGTTCGCTGAAGGGAGGGACCGGTTGTACCGGTCTGGCTGACGCTGGGGGAATAACAGGGCGGGTACCGGTCTTGCTCCGCTCGATTACAGAAGGCTGGCCGGTACTTGGGCGGTAGTGGACCGGTTGTTGACCGGTAGTTGACCGGTTGTACCGGTGTTCCTGGGCTGTGCACAGTCATCTCCAAGTCCTTGGTGTCCATCTTGCTCCATTCCTTCTCCTTGGCCGATTCCTTGGTACCTGAGTATGCAAAGTGTCTCTGCTTGAGGTAGTAGCCATGACTCATGTGATTCGAATGGGAGTTGCGAGAGGAGAGATGTCACCTCGGTCTCGATAGCTCTATCACGGGCTCTAGTCATGGGTCCATTTGGTGTCTTGGAAGACGAAGGTACGTCCATGGGGATGACCGTAGGATGCTCCGCATCAACTGTACTGGCCGTCGAGAGCTCCGGCGACACCAATGCCACCAAGAAGCCAAAGGCAGACATCCCCGGCAAGGAAGTTGCCGGGTGTGATGCTTGCCGGGAAGCTGCGGCGGGCGAGAAGGCCGGCAAGACTGGCAGGCCGTACTGCAAGATCCACCGCACCAAGGGCCACGATCTCCAACAATGCCGGCAAGTAGAGCAACTTGCCGAAAAGCAGAAGCAAGAGTACGAGAAGCGAGACAAGGAGAAGGCCCAAGATGGCGCTGGAGGGTCTGGCAAGCAAGACCATGGTGGCCGCGGAGGCCGCCGCGGCAAGGCCAAGCAGCCAACAGAGAAGGCTGCTCAGGGCCAGTAAGAAGAGGATGATAGTGATGAGGACGGAAGCGGGTCCGGCAAGGAGTTCCAAAATGCGGTGGATGCCATGTGTGTTGACGGAGGCGCATCTTTGCACTCCTCGCACCTGCAACTAAAGCAGTGGATCCACGAAGTCAATACAGCAAAGCCGGTGATGGAGGCACAGAAGCCACTCAAGTGGTCGCACTTGCCCATCGTCTTTGACGCCGAGGATCACCCTGACTGCACCACTGTGGTCGGGTGTTTGCCGTTGTTGGTTTCACCGACAATTTGCAACCGCAAGGTGATGAAGATGCTGGTTGACAATGGGGCGGGCTTGAACTTGATCTCCCCAGATGTGATCAAAAGGTTGTAGATCCCTGACAAGGATCTCGAGGAGACGGGCAGTTTCCAAGGGATTAGTCCGGGAAGAAACAAGCCGAAGGGCCAAGTCACGTTGCCGGTCATGTTCGGCGGCGAGCTCAACTATCGGATGGAGAAGATTGCCTTCGACGTCGTCAAGATGTCGTTGCCGTACAATAGGATTCTGGGCCGCCCAGCCCTGGCAAAGTTTATGGCTGCGTCGCACTATGCGTACAACGTCATCAAGATACCGGGGCCGATGGGGGTCCTCACCATCAAGTCAAACCACAAGGATGCAATCATCTGTACCGACAAGCTCTACCGGGAGGCAGTGGCAACAGCTGCCATCAAGGCGCTTGCCCCTGCCGTCAAAGCTCCTGGGGAAGGAAAGAAGAAGAAGACCGGCAAGACCTCTGGGAAGGACTCCGGGCAGCGCACTTCAGAGTGCAGCATGCCTGTCGAGGACGTACTAGAGAGCTCTACCGGCAAGGGCAAGAGAGCCAAGGCTTCCGCATCCATGACCAAACAAGTTTCTGTGAAAGGGGATGGGACGAGTGATACTTTTTCTGAAAGTGCCACTCTCAGCAACAAATAGGGAGTCAAGCTCGTTGCCTTCCTACGGGTGAATTCCAGTGTGCTTGCCCGGCAAGCACCTGACGTCCCTGAAGTTCTTAGGAGGGCAACTGAGCACCACCTTGTTGTCTGCCCCCATGCGAGACCCCTCAAGCAGAAGGTCAGGAAGCAAGCCTTGGTGCAGAAGCAATAATCCCCACGGAACTCAAACATGGGTCACCTCGAGTCTTGGCCTTCAATGAGGAGGACCAAGATGAGCTGTGGAATGACGATGCCGCGCTCCTTGAGGAAGATCGTTTCCAGGCTGCTGCCCGTGCTGCACGGTGCCAGCAAGCTTTTCGCCGCTGCCTTAGCTGCAATGTGAAAGCCAGGGACCTTGAGAAAGGCGACCTTGTTCCTCGTCGGATTCGATCCACGAAGGATAAAAAACAAGTTGACGCCGAAGTGGGAAGGCCCTTATCGGGTAATACGAGTCACTAGGCCCGGCACAGTCCACCTAGAGACCGAAGATAGCACTCCGGTGCTAAACTCATGAAATATTAAGCATCTTCGTAAGTTTTACCCGTAAGGCGCGGTTGCCGGGCTGCCCGGCAACCTCTTTTGTACAAGTTTGCCGTCAAGGCATGTAATCCTTTATACAAAGCCGGTCGCAGATCCCGTGCAAAATAAATAAAAGTTAGATGTTTCACAATTCTTTGTCAAGTACATATATATTTATGTGTTGCAGGCAGTCTTGTGTTACATTTTCCCTTCCATAAGGTGATTAACGAACCGCCAAGGTTCCAGCCTCCTATTTTCTTTTCTTTCTTAAAGGAAGGAAGAATTCCTCGCGTACAAGTTTCCCGGGAGGAGTGACGGTATGGATACCAAAGGACGCGTTCAAGATGTCACCCTACGGCAAGAAGTACAACAAGGAATGAGCTAAGTTGCAAAACTTTGAAATAAATTCTTTGTTGTAGTTGCGATTCTCCTTGAACGACTTTGGCCTTTGTATGATAAACTTGCACGCTAAGGAACCTTGTCGTGATCGACTGCGCTCTTACTTTGCTTCGAGTCCGCTCAGCAACCTAGGCAGCCGCGTTGTAACCGTCAAGCGTGACCTTGCCGGCAGCGACACTTCCGGCAAGCTGCTGAGGACCCGCTCCTCAAGCACTTACGGCAAGGGTGTGCGCACCGGCAAGCTTCCAGCAAGCGTAGGGTACATAAATCATGCAAAGACAGAGCGGAATAAGGAGAACAGCACACATACATCCATCTTAAATACAAGTTATAATACATCAAAGCCAAGTGTAGTGTGACCTAAGATAAATTTGTCTTGTGCATAAACTACATCTGCAACAAAGAACGACAAGGGAGGCTAATCCCTGCGATCACCCTCAGTCCTCGGGATCTGATTGATCTTGTCGATAAGGGGAATGATGGCCCTTTCAGTAGCTGTGGTGTCCGTCCCCGGCGGCAAGGCCTTGAAGGCCTTGGAGACGTAGACATCAGGATTCCGGCAGATAATTTTGACGAGCATCTTGGAGACGACCTCGATGCAAAACTTCCGAGACTCGTTGGCAAAGCTGGTAGATCTCTTCTCATGATGTTTCTTCAGTATCTCGAGGAGTCCGTCGAAGAAGAGGGAAAGGCTGGCACTTTTAGAGTCATGCTCGCCAACTGCGAAGCGATGTTCCTTCCTGTCCATAATGCTCACCTGAGCAGCGAGACGCTCGGCAACATCGACAAGGCGACCAGTCCACAGATCCACGACTTTCTTGTGCTCCTCAAAAGAGTTCGCAGCATTGGCACGCTCAGCCTGATCTTTTTCCCAGCTCTCCAGCGGCTCCCTCTCTTTTTCCCTGCCAACCTCTAGGTCCTTCTCCAGAGTTGCGAGCTTTGAATTAAGGTCTGCCAAGGAGTTGTTGATGGTCGAGAACTCTTGGGTTTTGTTGACGAGCTCCTCTTCAAGCTTCGACACTTTGGACTCCAACTCTGCCTTGGCGGCCTCAGCGCTTTCCGCGACTTTGACGGCCTCCGAGAGCTTGGTGGCGTGAGCTTGGGTTAGAGTCTCGATGGCCTGGTTATGGCCCTCCTCTAGCTCTTGGGTCCGCTGCGCAAGCAGAGTTTGGATCTCCTCCTCCTTGCCGCGATGCTTGGCGGCGAGAGCCTCTTCTCGGGCAGCAAGGTCCCTTTCTTTAGCGGCAAGCTGTGCTTCGCGCTCCGCTAACCTGCCGTCCAGAGCCTTTGCCTTTTCTTTCGCAGCGTCAAGCTTCTCTTCTTGCCTCCTGAGGCCATGAAATTTGTTGTTGTGCCAGGCACGGATTTCCTTCGCCTTTTTCCCCAGTTTCTGTTCGGCCTGCCCTAAGGCTTGCCGTTGGGCGGGCAGTTCGTCCCAGCGCCTGCCGTAGCGGTCTTGCACATCCTTGAGGCCACTAGCCATCGTCGTCAGGAAGGCAAGATCCGCGGCGTTGTCGTTAGAACCATCTGACGCTGCAACACTGCTGGAGAGGGGTGCCAAGATCTTCGTCATGGCTTCGTCAAAAGTAGGCTCCCCAGCACCAAATGAGCTGGGCGCCTCAGACTCCTGCTGTAGACGGATAGACTCTGGGAGGCTGATCAGGGCCTGCACCTCGGATGCACTAGGATGGGAGACAACACTTGACTTGTCAGTGCCGGCCTCTCCCATCTCAGCGTCCGTAATGGCAAGCCTAGATATGCCACCAAGGGGCTGGACCGTTTCTTCGGGAGTTTTCCTGGCCTCCTCGGCGGTAGGCGCGGCGGCCTCCATACCGGAAATCCTAGCAGCCTCATCGGCGGCACTCTTAGCATGTCTCTCCGCGGATGCCTCCTCCCCCTCCGGAGGAGTTGGCTCTGTAGGGTGAAGAAGGAGCAGAGGGAAGAAAAATTCGAATTTCAGATCAAGTTCAAGAAAACAAAAAGAAGAAGCATTAGAAAGAGTCAGGTATGCTTGGAAAGAAGATTACCTTGACGAGCATGTGGGGGGACGCCATTCTTCCTCCGGCAACCTCGGTTGCCGACGCCTGGTCCCCGACAACATCGGTTGTTGAAGGGGCCTCCGCGCGGGTGATCCCTTCTTGGGGCTCCTCTGGGGGAGGGCTGCCCCTTGCCGGTGAAAGTCTTGGTGATAGCCTGGGAGTCGAGGGCGCCGTCAAGAGGTCTATCCCTTGACACCCTCCTTCCGGCTGGCTACTTTCCAGCCCCTTGTCGGTCTCCATTGCAGAAGATCCGACGGTGGTGCCCGCCAGCGAAAACTGCGCATGTGCCTCGCGCGGGGGGCTCGAGCCGGCAACTTCAAGAGAAATTGCACCTTGGTCGGTGCCAGTTGCCGTCTTGCCCTCCCCGGTGGTCTTGAGCCTCTTCGTCAGCGGCACCTCGTCCCTACAAGATTAGGAAAAAGAAGAAGATCAGCTCAAGCAACAGAGTCTGGACAATTAAGAAACACACGAGGATGGAGATGCTTACTCTTCATCCTTATCAGGGTCACTCAGGACTGATAGGTCGTAATGAACTGTCTCCTCGGTCCCCGCAGTTGTGGATGACGACAGTGGACTCCGGGGACGCTTCGGGGGGGCTGGGAGCTGCGAAGTACCCGCCTCCTCCACGATCGGCAGGATGGGTCGACGGGGGACACCAACGCGAGAAGGCAGTTGCCGGGAAGGCTGCGCCCGGGGGAGTGCGGCTGCCACCTTAACACCGGCGAGCCCTTGGCTCGCCGACTCGGTGTGCGCCTCCCCCTTGCGGGGAGTCTTCTTGGCGACAGTCATTTTTCCCTTGGCAGGAGGAGGGCAAGGTGGTTCTTCTTCCTCTTCCGACTCCTCCTCACCCGAGGACCCCTCGGGTTGCTCCTCTTCTTCCTCCCCCCCCTCAGATTCCTCAGCCCGCTCCTCTGCTGGTCTACGGAGCTGCGGCCCACTTTTTGGACTGGTCCTTGCCCGGCCGAGGATGAGTTACCTTCGTCTTCTTGGACTCATCAGCCCTTGCCGCAAGAAACTCTTCCCGGTCATCCTACGTCGGGTGCATCAAGCCATCCTCAGCTCCAATAGGCTCCACCAGGCCGGCAAACTAGTTATCCACATCCTTCTGGCTGGGCTCCTTCCATGTGCTCAGAACTGTCCGAGCATCACAGTCCGGCATCCATGCCAGGATAGAGACCTTGGCAGTGTTGTTGCACAGAGGGATCACCTTCACCGGCAAGTTGAAGTCGCAACCCTTGTTGAAAATCCGGCAGATGAGCAGCTAATGTCCCATTGCCATCAAGTTGTCGTCAGGGCCCTGGCGCTGCCGCATTGGGTCAGCGGGGCCCTGGTAATCCCACGCATGCCGACCTTTTCTGTGCTGCAGTGGGGCGATCCGACGGCGAATGAAATCTGCTCCCACCTTCTCAATCGTCAAGCCGGCCTCTTTCGGAGCAAGGATTCGGCGCAGCGCCATTCCTAGTTTGGCATCATTGGGGTCGACTTGGTTCGAGCTATCAGGCTTCGCAACCATCTCAGTCCTGAAGTTGCAAAAGGCTGGGAAATCTTGCTGCTTGACCCAGCACCAATCAGCTCGCCACTCGTCCCATCTGGAGTGAAGCTCACTGTCCAAGTAATATTTCTTCGAATTTCCCCTTGGGACCCAAGTGACGCTACCGAAAAGAGCGCCCTTCTGGACCCGAGGGATGAAGAAGTGCCGGAACAGAGGTACATTTGGAGCTATCCCCACAAAATTCTCGCACAAGTGCGCAAAAGTTGCCAGGCAGGTGACCGCATTGGGTGTAAAATCAAGTAGCCTGAGCCAGAAGGCGTTCATCACCTCAACAAAGAAAGCAGAAAAGGGCGGACACAGACCGCAGTAGAAGTACCTGGCAAAGAAGTGGAATTGGTCACCGGCGGGAGGAAGAGATCCGGGAAGCACCACTGTGGCCTCATGATCTTCCGTTTTACTCGCGTACATATACGCGTAGTCCCTCGCCAGATCGTCTGTTGTGAGCGCTGGCGGGAAAACAACATGGTCCCGCCATTGCGCAGCCTTGGCGGCTTTCTTCTCAGCCGCCGCCGAACTCGGGGCCTTCCCGCCTCTCTTCGGCGCCTTGACAAGGTGTGAGGGGGGCGGGGGCGAAGCTGCGTTGCGCACCGGCGGAAGCAAAGGGCGTGCTCTGCTCTTGTGCGGCGGCGAAAGCAGGGGGCGCGCTCTGCTTCTGCGCGAGGTTGAAGACGACGGCAAAGTGGCTAGATTGGGAAGAGGGGATGAATGAGCAGTGCCCTTTGCGGTTTCCTTTTTTATGGGGAAGGCGCGGGGGCTGGCTCTTTTCCGTCCTACGTGGCTGTGCTTTTCAGGCACACCACCTCCCATCGCCGTTCCGCTCCACCTCTCCCACGCCCGCGTTTAATGCGCATCGTGGGCGGGTGCGGTAAAAAAGACGATTATGACAGTTATCCTCTGCCACGCGCCGCCTGTGCACTGTATGGGCCTAGCCCAACGACGCCTCGCATGCGCGTGTGGCCCAGACCCAGGGGCTCCTATCGGTGTACTAAGACATGGGTGCCCTCGTACCCAGACTTGTGTACAGGCAGTTGTAGCCTCCCTTCCGGCAAGGACTTGACGAAGGATAACTACAACCCAAGACTCAACACCAAGACCGTGAAGAAGACCTCAAGGCAGGTCATCCAGAAGTACTATTCTAAGTACTGAAGATCGACGCTGTTCTTGCCGGCAAGCTTCGCCCCGGCAAGGTAAAGACTAAGGCTATGGTTGCCGGCAAGTTCCCTTGCCGGCAAGCAAGGCCCGGCAAGCTCCGTGCCAGCAGGCTTGTTCTGTCCCGTTACCGCTCCACCTCACCATCGACCAGATAGGCTCGTGGGCTAGGTGTCGAGCGGGCAGACAGTCAACATGGCCGGCCAAAGCACGTGTCAGCGCACCGTGCCGAGATTAACTTTAATGACACTTGTCCCTGGGACTTGTCGAGATTACAGGAGGGCGCCAGGACCGGTGGTATAGATCTTTTGCCCAAGGCCTCACCTCCCCAACGTAGCACCTAACGGTGCATTAAATGCGTTTGTCTTACCCCGTTGGAAGATAAACATGATGACGGTGCAAGTCACTGTTCACACTCTGTAATGACCGTATTAGCCATTGTGGTAACGCCTTGACGTATAAAAGGAGGCCCACGACTACAGGTAGAACGGTCGACACCCAGTTCAGTTACATGCTGTAGCTGCATTTTCCCGAGCACCTTGCCGGAAAACTGCGCTCCCTGTAACCGGAGTTCACATTCGATCAACCACAGAGCAGGAGTAGGGTTTTACGCTCATAGCGGCCCGAACCTGGATAAATCCCCCGTGTGTTCTTGCACTTATTAAAGACCTGCTCTTTGTCCCATGCATGTCCCTTGAGCCGAATCGCAAAGGGACCCGTTCGGTCCCATAGATAGTCGTTTCTCACGACACATGGTGATGTGGATTCCGATCCGAGGATGGATCTTTTTCAAGGGGGAGGAGATGATGTGGAGCATCCCACGGTCATACCCATGGATCTACCTACGTCTCCTCAAGTGCTAACCGGACCAATGACACGAGCACGTGCAAGAGGTCTCGAGACCGAGGTGACATCTCTCCTTAATGAACTTCCATTTGACTCGTGTGAGACATGCCTACTACCTCAAGCCGGAATGCTATGTGTGATCAGGTACGAAGAAGACCGCATCGGGAATGCTCGGAACGAAGACCAAGTCGACAAGTGCACGGACGAACAAGCGCGAGGAAGAAGACCGCTGAAAAGTATCAGCGGCCGGACATCCGGCCCCTGGCCCGGACATCTGGCCCCTGATGGAGAGGACAGCAGCAGCAACCCAGCAGCAAAGAAGCTACAGGGCTCGAACATCCGGCCAGAGGCCCGAACATCTGGCCCGACCAGGCCCGGACATCCGGCCCCTGCCCGGATTTCCGGCCGCCCATCACAGAACGTGGGAGCACCTCCAGGCTGGACATCCGGCCCCCCGATGAACCGCCGGACATCCGGCCCGACGGCCAGACATCCGGCCCCTGCCAGCGCCAAATGGGCCCTTCGGCCGTGTACCCTCTCTCCCTCACCCCCACTTCGTCCTAGACTATAAATAGACCTCCTCCTCATCCTTTCTAGGGTTAGCAAAGTATATTGAGACATTGTGTAGAGCTTTGCTCCTTGTATCTCCTCTTGGGGAATCAAGACCTCTCTAGGGAGAAGGATCCCCATCATAGGATCATCAAGACCTCCTCAGGGAGAAGGATCTCATCTAGATCACCAAGACCTCACCTCCTTTGGGGTGGGAAGAACTTTACCTTTGTGCTTGTTTCCATGGATTGATCTTGTATGCTTGTGGATCTCATGTATGCTATCCTAGTGGATGTGTGATTTGGGTTTGTTGGAGTGATTTCCCTTGGTTGTTTTTGTTGTTCCTCTCTTTTCCCCCTCCAAGTGTGGAAAGATCGTCAAATTAGGGTTCCACCCTACATCACTTTGTATCGTGATTCACCGTATGTGTATGTGGATCTAGTGTATGTGTGACTTGTGATTGTGTCAATTGAGTGATTTGTGTTCTTGTGTTCTTCGTGTTCTTGCCTCTCCCACCTCCAATTGTGAAAAGATCGACGAACTAGGGTTCCACCCTACATCATCTTGGATCAGAGCCACGTTGATTCACAATTTGGAGTCCTCCCCCTCCATTTACTACCCTCAATTTTGTTGTTTTTCCCCAATTTCAAAAAATCCCATAAAATAGCCCCACCAAATTTTTTTGTGATTTGTGAGTTTGATGATGTTTTCTTGATTTTGATCCGTGGATTTCGTGTGTTGCAAGTGGATCTACACTTCCTTACCATCCCCACCTCGAATCCCCTTCGAAAATCCTTGAAATTTTCGAAATTTTCGAAATTTTTAAGCCCTACCCAAGCCACACCCCCGCGAGGTTGACCTGCCCGGATCATCCGGACAGGCACCCGGATCATCCGACCGCGCTCGGATCATCCGGACGGGGGACCGGATCAGCCGGCCTCCACTGAACTTGCTGAATTTTTTTTCCGGCCACCGTTTTACCTCCGCCACCGCTTCCACTTCGTTCCCCGAGCCCCACCATAGCTCCACCTCCTTCACCACTACCCATAGACCACCACCACCACCACCATTCGACATTTGCCTTGAGATTTTGAGTTGCAGATTTTTGTTTCCTAGCGTGTTTCGGCTAACTAGGCACGGTTCGACATCGACTTCACCGCCACTCATCATCGCCACGGACTCGACATCGCCAACGACGGTCTCACCATCATGACACCACCACCGTAAGCAAGGACGGTAACCTCGACGACAACTCGTTTATTCCCTTGCCATTGCATTGTTAACCCAAAGGCCCTCTTTTGAGTCGCTTTCCTACGAGACTAGCCATTTGAGTATTGCCGGGCAACGATTACTTGTGCACTCTAGTGTTACCATCATATCATCATATCATCTAGTGTGCCAAAAAAAATTTCCCGCATATACATCATTGCTACCATCGTGAGAGCATTTCGCATAAGTGGCCAAAGAAAAATATCACAAGGAAGAAAAGCTTTTAAGCAAAGAGAAAAGAGCAACAACAAGCTTCTAAGCAATAGCCATAGCATCGCCACATTACATATCATATTTGATCATCTTGGATCATCGTGACAAGTTCACCGGGACTCATACATACAAAGCATACTTGAGGTAGAAGTTGATCGTTTTGTCTCCATAGGTTGTGCACAAGTGTCGTATCCGCCTATTAAGCAATCGTGCTAGCATCTCTCTATAGTTGTGCAACACGAGCGTTTCTGGGTGTTCCACATTTTGTGCTCATTCCTTGGTTGCACGACCTCACTTATCTTTCCGTGTGTGTGTTTCCGTGTAACTTTGCTATTGGTCTACTTGTTTCACTTACGAATTTGCGAATCTTTCTCAACAATATTGCTATTTTGCTTACAATTGCAAATATTTGGTGCCACCATCCTAACCAAACTCCTCCAAAAGCTTTACTTGTGTAGGTGTGAGAATTGACACGATCCGGTTCCAATTGCACTATTTCCATAATACCGTATCAAGTGATCATTGATCCATCTTCAACATTGGATAAGGTACATTAGTCTAGTTCGTTCCCTTCTTCCACTAACACTTGTTTGAGAATCATGGATAGGTCAGGCACTACCTCGAATCCTCTCTTCGATGAGCAAGACGATGCACCAAACGACTACGTCACCAAGGCACACCTCTTTGGCGTCCAATGAGCCTTACATCAAGAAAGTGAAGCTTTGGGCGAACGCATCGACCAACTCGCCTCCGACTTTTGACAAACTCTTGACGACAACCTATCATCTCAAATGGAAGAGTTCCGTGACATGTTGGCAAACCGCGCTTCTTCAACTTCGTCAAGTTCAAGATCAAGACGGCGCCACTCAAGGCGCGACTCTTCGGACACTTCTTCGGATGCAAGTCTTCCACGAGCATGCTCTGATGCGGAGCATCCTTCGATCATCCCCATGGATACCGCAACAACTCATCAAGCACCAAGTGGACCTTTGACAAGAGCTCACGCACGTGCCATCGGGAATGAGGTGAACTCACTCTTATACGACTTTCATATGGATATGGATGGAACTTGGATGCTACCTCACAAGGAAACATTGTGTGTCATTAGGTATGAAGGAGACTACCACCAACAAGCTAAGGACCATCACCAAGTCCAAGGGGAACCACGCCAAGGCCACGAGGAAGACGGAGGAGAAGAACCACAAGTGGACAGCACCTCCCAGGCGACCCCGTGTGCACGGGCCTCCCCGACCCCGAGCCCACGGGCCTCCCAGAGAGCTTCTGTAAACGGATGCGCACACCCCGTGCACATGGGCCTCGCCGCTGTAGCACCCCATGCGCATGGGCATGTACCGTGCCCACGGGACCCCCGTGCGCACGGGCCTCACTTACCCCGTGCGCATGGCCCTCCCAGCGAGGTGGCCGACTTGTTCCTGTTTTGCCCCTCACTTCTTCCCTTACCTCTCTACTCCTATATATTTCGTACCCAAGACATTTGTTACGGTTAGCAAAGTGTATTGAGATATTTTAGAGGGCTTTGCTCATCTACCACTCCTCTTGGAGATCAAGACCTCATAGGAGAAGATCCCAAGGGATATGAAGACCTCCTCGTGGAGAAGACTATCATCAAGACCTCACCTCCTTTGGAGTGGGAAGAACCTTACCTTTGTGCTACTTTCCTTAGATTGTTCATGTATTCATGTGGATCTCATGTATGCTACTTTAGTGGATGTGTGATTTGGGTTTGTTTAAGTGATTTGTCTCTTGTGTTCTTGTGAGTTCATCCCTTTTCCCCCTCCAAGTGTGAAAAGATCTTCACTTAGGGTTCTACCCTACAATATCTTGGTATCATGAGAAAGTTTGATTCACATCTTGGAGTCCTCACCCCCCCACTTTCTAGCCTGATTTTGCTTTGTTTTGTCCCAATTTCCAAAATCCACAAAAAAAATAGCCCTACAAATTTTTGTGCATTTGTTGGATCTTGTGAGATTTTGTTGATTTGGTCCACGAATTTCTTGTTTGGCAACTGGATCTACCCCTACCCACCATCCCCAACCTTCCCCACCGACAAATTCTTCCGAATTTTTGATTTTAGCCACGGTTTTGGGTGTGTTCTTGCGCAGGCAGAACACCCCGTGCGCACGGGCCCCCGACACCCCGTTCCCACGGGACCCCGTGCACACGGGCAGAACTTACCCCGTGCGCACGGACTCACCAGAGAGGTTCTCACCTCGTGTTTTGGTTCAGTTTTTCCACTCATTGCACCACCTTTCGACTTCCGCACTAACACACATGTTTGATTGAGATTTTGAGTTGCGGTTTCCATGTCCTAAGGTGTTTCGGCTACTTAGGGACAGTTCACCATCACCATCACTGTCATTCATACCAACCGTAAGCAAGGACGGTAACCTCGACGACATCTTGTACTTATCCCTTGCCATTGCATTCATAGCCTTGAGCCATTTTGCGTCACTTACCCATCAAGACTAGCGAGTTGAGAATTGCCGGGCGACGCTCTTTGTGCACCTTAGTGATATGCTTACTCCGCATAGCTACATTTAGCGTGCATTTATCTTGCTATCATCATCGTGCTAGAAGTCTCTCCCGTGCATATCTTACTTACTTGTCTTAGATATCGGCTCTCGCATCAAGCATTTTGGCATAGTAAAAAAAGCTTTTAAGCAAAAGAGAAGAAACAAAGAGCTTGTAAGCAATAGCATTGAGCCTTTTTTGAATAGTACATCATATTGGACCATACATACATATCATACTTGGGATTGAAGACAAGCACGTTACTCTCTTAGGTTGGTGCACAAGCGTATCTAGCCCATTTGAGCAATCGAGCTAGTGTCTCTCTAGTATCCGTGCAACAAGAGCATTTTCCGTGATTACATATTTTGAGCTCATTCCTTGGTTGTGCGGATCCCACTTATCTTCGTGTGTGTGTTTCCAAGTGTAATACTAGGGTGTTGATCTATTTGTCTTACTTGCAATTTGTGAATTTTCTCAACATTTTCGATATCGTGACTAACACTTGCTTCAATTTTGTGCCACTCATCCTAACCAAGCTACTCGATAAGCCTTACATTGTAGGTGTGAGAAACAAATCCGGTACCAATTTTACTATTGTTGCATTACATTGAGTGATACTTGATACATCCTCAATCATCGGAGAAGGTAAATTTGGTATTGTTCTCTCATTTCCTGCTCACCACCACTTGACTATGATGGATAGGTCAAGTACATCGGCGAACCCGCTCTTTGAAGAGCAAGATGAGATGCACGACTACGTCACCAAGGGTCATCTCTTCGGCGTCCAACGAGCGCTACATCAAGAAAGTGAAGCTTTGGGAGATCGCATCGAGCAACTCGCCACTGACTTGCACCACTCCGAATCACGAACAAGGGACTACTTTGACGCCAAGCTATCATCTCAAATGGAGGAATTGCGTGACATGATGGTCAACCGCACCTCTTCCACAACTTCATCGTCAAGACGGCGTCATTCAAGTCGACACTCTTCGGATTCTTCTTCACACTCAAGTCCATCTCGAGCACGATCTCATCGGCGCAACGATCATGACGGTCATCAATGATGCGGAGCATCCTACGGACATCACCATGTCAAGAGTCCGTTCGCCAAGTGACACGTACGACATCTACTTCATCTATACAAAGGTGAATCATCTCCTTTACACGTGTCCACTTGTGCCCTTCGAGGATGGTATACTACTTGACCCTCTCTCGTGTGCATACATAGGTGTGAGCGGAGCTACACATTCATTGAGGAGGAGTCCAAGCTCAAGAGGACATGTACACCATCATCGAGGAGAATGCAAGGAAGGAGGAGTCCAGCAGCAGGAAGAAGAAGCACGGATCAGAAGACCCCGTGCGCACGGCCCTCCCGGACCCCGTGCGCACGGCCTATCCAGAAACTCTCTGGACACCCCGTGCGCACGGGCCTCCAGGACCCCGTGCACACGGGACCCCCGTGCCCACGGGGCTAACTTAGCTCGTGCGCACGGGCCTGCCTGCGAGCTGGCCGTGGGTTGCCCCTTTTGCCCCTCCACTCGTCCCCTACCTCCATCCACCTATATATTTCGTACCTAGGTCATTTGTTAGGGTTAGCAAAGTGCATGACATGATCTAGAGATAGCTTTGCTCCTCTACCCTCTCCCATGGAGATCAAGACCTCCTAGGAGAAGATCCCTTAGTGGATTCAAGACCCCTTCTAGGGAAGGATCCTCATCATAGGATCATCAAGACCTCAACTCCTTCAAGGATTGGGATGAACTAGTTACCATCTTTACCTTCTTATGTTGGATTTGGACCCTTGTATCCCTTTATGTGTATGTGGATCTAGCATATGTGTGATTGGATCTTGTTGATTGAGTGTTTGTTCTTGTGTTCTTCTCTCAATTTGCCCTTTTCCCCTCCAAGTGTAAAAAGATCTTCCCTTAGGGTCCCCACCCTACAACATCTTGGTATCAGAGCTTAGATTGATTCACATCTTGGAGTCCCTACCCCCCACTTTCTAGCCTAATTTTGTTTGATTTTGCCCAATTTCAAAAATTCACCACAAAAATAGCCATACCATTTTTTTTTTGTGATTTGTTGGTTTGATGATGTTTTGTTGATTTTGATCCATGGATTCGAAGTGTTTCAAGTGGATCTAGCTTCCCCCAACCTTCCACCCCATTCCCCACCACGAAATCCACCCAATTTTTCTTCCAATCTGAGCTTCAAATCGCGAAATTCCGCCACCCCCGTGCACACGGGCCCCAGACCCCGTGCCCACGGGCCCCCGACAAGTCTCTGGAGACCCCGTGCCCACGGCCTTGTACCGTGCGCACGGGACCCCGTGCACACGGGACCTCAACCCCGTGCGCACGACCCCCCAGCCCAGCCACCGCTCCTACACCATTTCGGCCATAACTTTCACATCCGGAGTCCGATTTCGGCGTTCTTTAGCTCGTTGAGTAGCTATTGACAGCCACCATCCATCTAGATAGGCTCCAACACCATTTGTGATGAGGACATCTATACTATGACTCCATCTCTACCTCATGAACAACCTGTTGCTACAAAGAAGATGTCCAATGATGAAATCAGGATTGGACCCATTACAAGAGCTCGTGCTAAACTACTAGAACAACAGGTGAATTCTCTCTTAGTTGATAATGCTATTTATTTTAATGAGAGCTTTATACTGCCTAAATCCTTGTGTGTGTGTGTCATTAGGTACATTGGAGGGGAAGGCATAGCACAAGGGAGCAAGGAGGAGAGCAAGGAGGCAGTGCAGCTGGGCAGGGAGGAGGACCCTGCAGTTTCCAGGGCGGTAGTACCGCCCCACACCAGCGGTAGTACCGCTTAAAGCGGTAGTACCGCCCAGTGCTACCGTACTCAGTACCGCTTAGCAAAATAGTTCTGGCATCCAAGCGACCTAACCGGTACTAGAGCGGTACTTAAGCGGTAGTACCGCTTGGAGCGGTAGTACCGCATGCTATAAGAGGTACTACCGTGCTACCTGCGCGCAGGCTTTTGGGCTGACGGCCCGTGTACCCCTTCCAACTATCTTAGGATATAAATACCCTTCCTTAGGGTTAGTTAGAGGCAGACCACGTTTTGATTAAACCTCTTTTCAGATTGAATTGCTTTAAGCATTCCTCTGTAATCAATATTCCTCTTTGATTCGATCAGGAGTATTCTACCTTCACCACTTTGTTGCGATCTGGTGTTTATCCTACTGCAAGATTCAAGTGTCTTCTGCTGTTCCATTGGGAATTGGTAGATTGCAAACCGCTTCGTGGTCGGCGGCTACGTGCGCAAGTGTGTGAAGTTGCGAATATCGAATAGGGTTGAGAACTGTTGCATTGGCAACAGGGGAACAGCCAGAGATTCGTCAGCGTCCCACAAGTTATCATCCACCTACATCGAGCTCAACGAGAAGATCGGGACACCCCTTATCATCTTGGTATCAGATATCCAGTGTTTACTCGGTGAGCATCCATCAATCCCTTATATTAGTGTTGTTTTTCCTCCTATCCAGAAAAAGCCTCACAAAAATATTAGGTTTCTTCATAGTTTGCCCTAGCCTAGATTGCATCGTAGATTGGTTTTAGTTGCTGGTCGTTGGGTTCATCCTTGTGATCCGATCTATTTCCATTGGAGTTTAGCTTTCCAGATTTGTTTCCAAGTAGTTAAAAAAAAATCCGCGTTACTGTTCACGGTACTGTTCACATGACAGTTGAAAAAAAAAACAAGGAAGAAAGAAAGAAAGAGAAGAATAGAGGGCAGTTCCTTGTTATTATCTTTCGCAGTTGTGGAGCTGCGTCCCGTGCGAGAGTTGCTTTGCCCAGTTTCTCTCCACCGTTTGTGTTTCCTTGGGTGTGACTCACACGATCAGCACTAGGCCTTATCTTCGGTGTTGTTAGGTATCCCAACCAAGCTCCACTATATACCCTGGTTTGTCGTGTGATAGTTTTTCCCTCGGTATTCGCTTCCTCACATCCGTGCGAGTTCTGCCTATCCAAGTTGGTAAGCGATTCTAATTCACTTTGGAACGGTAAGATACCTTGTTTCTTTCAGTTTTGAGTGAGTTGAGAGTTTTCCACATACACCCACTATATTTTTCTTTCTGTGCGTACTAATTCCCTAATCATGTCCGAAGAGTCTTTTGATGTCCAGCAGCGAAAGGATCCTAAATCCGTGGTGCATTGGAATGAATATGCGGCACTTCGTGATCATTTGACGAACCAATTTAATTCTGCTTGTGATGGTATACACGAGGATGTGCGTGCTATTGACTTAAAGCTTGCTGACACTCAAGATACCATGAATACAACTCGTGACACTATGACTACACTTCAGTAGTCCGTTACGGATTTGACGCATGTCGTAGCTGCTTTGCAAGCTTCCGTGGGTCAACGGCGCATTCGGGAGCAAGATGATGATCTTGATGATGATGGTGAGGCAAGTGTTCATGGTGGTCATGTAGCTGACGCAGCTGCAAACGCTGCTCATGCTGCCAATATTATGGTTCATGGTGGCCGTGGTCATGGTGGCCGTGGTAATGGCGGTCGTGGTGGTGGCCGTGGGTTTGCTGTTTTGGGTGCACGCCGTGATACTGATATTCAGCAACCTCACCGTGATGAGGATGGGCTGGGTAAGCCGAAATTCTCTATTCTCACATTTGAGGGCTCTACTGATGTGGAAGAATATCTTAGTTGGGAGCTCAAGATAGAGAGATTGTGGCGTTTACATGAGTACACCGAGGACAGAAAAATCAAGTTGGCATCTTCTGAATTTGATGGTTATGCTTTGCGTTGGTGGGATCATCTTGTGCGTACAAGACGGGAAGATGGAGATCCTCCAATTCTAACATGGCGCAATATGAAGGAAGTGATGCGTGCCCGGTTTGTTCCACGCAACTATATTCGTTCTCTCTATGATAAGTTGCAGAATTTGCGGCAAGGTACAATGTCTGTGGATGATTATTTTCAGGAGATGGAGTTGATTATGCAGCGTGCCCGAATCCGTGAACAGCCCGAACAGACCATGCAGCGATTTCTTTCTGGTTTGACATACAATATCAAGCGTATTGTTCGGCATCACCAATATCAAGACATGTCAGATTTGTTACATCAAGCCCGTGAAGCAGAAATTCAGTTGGCCGAAGAAGCCAAGTTTACCTCTCGTTCTGCTTCTGCTCGTGGTCGTTTCCCACGACCTACTGGTGGGGCGCCCCCACAAAGTGATACTTCTGGTTTTCTTGTTCCTTCCAGGAACAAGTCAGATTCTGCTGTTTCTACTGCAACGAAACCGGTGCACCCTGCTGCGAGTGCTACTGGTTCCTCTATGTCTACAGCACGAAATAGGGATATGCATTGTCATACATGTGGAGGCAAAGGTCACTTCAAGAAGGATTGTCTCAATAAGAAGGTCATGTTGATTAATGAGGATTTAGAGTATGAGACCGGTGATGATGTTGATCCTACTTCTGAAGATTGGGAGAATGAGGATACCACTGATGGGGCTCTCGATGCTGATGCAACACACTTTCCTACTATCGTTTGCTCGGAACGAGTGTTAAGTGTTCAGCCTAGTGCTGATAATCAGCGGTGTAATTTGTTTCAAACAAAGGCTATTATTGGTCCTGGAAAGGCATGCAAAGTGATCATTGATGGTGGTAGTTGTCGCAATTTGGCTAGTAAAGAGCTCTGTGCCAAACTAAAGCTGAAATATTTACCGCACCCACACCCTTATTATATTCAGTGGTTGAGCGATACTGGAGAGATGAAGGTCAGCCACATGGTGCGTGTGGACTTTCAGATTGGACCATATAAAGACTCCATTGAGTTTGATGTGGTTCCTATGACTGTTTGTCACTTGTTGTTGGGCCGCCCATGGCAATATGATAGAAACGTTCTTCACAATGGGAGAGCCAACACATACCAGTTGACTTGGCATGGCAAGGACATTATTTTGCGACCCATGACTCCGCAGCAAATTGTAACTGAATCTCGTCAAAAAATTGAAGTGAATCTTGAGAACGAGAGCGAGAGATTAGATAGGCGAGAGACTACACTTCCGGTGAGTGAGCGCCACAAGCCAAATTTGAGCGGTAAAAGTAAATGTGAGGGAGTGAATTCCTTAGTCATGTTAGCCACCAAATCTGATTTGAGAGAGTTCCGTGAGGATCCCACTGCTGTTCCTCTTGTGCTTTTGTGCAGGGGTGAAATTTTGATTTC
Organism: Elymus sibiricus; assembly: GCA_039707655.1. NCBI lineage: Eukaryota > Viridiplantae > Streptophyta > Magnoliopsida > Poales > Poaceae > Elymus > Elymus sibiricus. The sequence goes on from CM077676.1 coordinate 259,630,523, forward strand.
TAATGATATGACTCCTCTCTCTCTTGGTGTTTCTAATGTGTTACAGGAATTTGGTGACGTGTTCCCGGCGGAGGTCCCTGCTGGTTTGCCACCGTTGCGGGGTATCGAGCATCAAATTGATTTGATACCAGGAGCGTCGCTGCCCAATCGGGCCCCATACCGCACCAACCCCGAGGAAACTAAGGAAATTCAGAAACAAGTACAAGAGCTTCTCGACAAAGGTTATATTCGCGTGAGCTTAAGTCCTTGTGCTGTTCCTGTAATTTTAGTTCCTAAGAAAGATGGTACATGGCGCATGTGCGTAGATTGTCGAGCTATAAATAACATCACTATTCGATATCGTCACCCTATTCCACGTTTGGAAGATATGCTAGATGAATTGAGTGGTGCTGTTATTTTCTCTAAAATTGACTTGCGTAGTGGTTATCATCAAATTAGGATGAAACAAGGGGATGAATGGAAGACAGCCTTTAAAACAAAGTTTGGTTTATATGAGTGGTTAGTCATGCCTTTTGGGTTAACTAATGCACCTAGTACTTTCATGAGGTTAATGAACCATGTTTTGAGGCACTTTATTGGTAAATTTGTGGTTGTCTATTTTGATGATATACTTATTTACAGCCGCAATGCATCTGAACATTCTGATCATATTCGACAAGTTTTGCAAGTGTTGCGTGATGCTAAGCTTTATGGTAATCTGGATAAATGCACATTTTGCAAAGATAAGGTCATATTTCTGGGTTATATTGTTTCTGCTCATGGAGTTGAGGTAGATGAATCTAAAATTGAAGCTATTAAAAATTGGCCTACTCCTTTGAATGTTAGTCAAGTACGAAGCTTTCATGGTCTTGCTGGTTTTTATAGACGTTTTGTGAAAGATTTCAGTACTATTGCTGCACCTTTGAATGACCTTACCAAAAAAGGTGTTGAGTTTGTGTGGGGCACAGCCCAAGATTCTGCATTTGATGAGCTGAAACGTCGTTTAATTACTGCACCGTTGCTTCTACTTCCTGATTTCCATAAGCACTTTGAGATCGAATGTGATGCTAGTGGCATTGGGATCGGAGGTGTGCTAATGCAAGAGGGTAACCCAATTGCATATTTTTCTGAGAAACTGAATGGTGCACAATTGAACTATCCTGTTTATGATAAAGAATTGTATGCTCTCGTTAGAGTTCTTGAGGTTTGGCAACATTATTTGTGGCCAAAAGAATTTATCATACATTCTGATCATGAGGCTTTGAAGTTTTTAAAAAGCCAGTCAAATCTGAATAAACGACATGCTAAATGGGTTGAGTTCATTGAATCCTTCCCATACATCATTAAGTATAAGAAAGGAAAAGACAATGTTGTTGCTGATGCACTCTCTCGGAAAAGCATGTTATTGACACGACTTGATGTTCAAGTTCCTGGTTTAGAGAGTTTGCGTGATTTATATGCTTTGGATACTGATTTTGCGACGCCATTTGCTCAATGTTCTGCTGTGAAAGCGTGGGAAAAATACCATATACATGATGGGTACTTGTTTCGTGCTAACAAACTGTGTGTGCCAGAATCGTCCGTGCGTTTGCTCTTGTTGCAGGAATCTCATGCCGGCGGTTTGATGGGCCACTTTGGACGTGAGAAGACGTTCCTTATGCTCGCAGATCATTTTTACTGGCCAAAGATGAGGCGTGATGTGGACAGGTATGTGAAGCGTTGCATCGCTTGCAATCAGGCAAAGTCCAAGCTGAAACCTCACGGTCTGTATACCCCTCTGCCTGCACCTAATTCTCCATGGGAAGATATCAGCATGGATTTTGTTTTAGGATTGCCTAGAACCAGGAGAGGACATGATTCTATTTTTGTGGTAGTAGACAGATTTTCAAAGATGTCACATTTTATTGCCTGCCACAAAAGCGACGATGCGTCGCATATTGCTAATCTGTTTTTCAGGGACATCGTGCGTTTACATGGCGTACCAAGGACGATTGTTTCTGACCGTGATGTGAAATTCATGAGCTACTTCTGGAAGACACTTTGGGGCAAGCTGGGAACGAAGCTACTGTTCAGTACTACTTGTCATCCCCAAAATGATGGTCAAACGGAGGTGGTGAATCGTGCACTTTCCACGTTGCTGAGAACCATGCTCAAGAAGAATCTGCGTGAGTGGGAGGACTGCTTGCCGCATGTGGAGTTTGCTTACAACAGAGCGGTGCACTCTACCACGCAACTTTGTCCATTTGAGGTGGTGTATGGTTTCAAACCCATTGCACCATTTGACTTGCTGCCGCTGCCAACGCAAGAAAGGGTGAACATGGAGGCCTCACAGCGTGCAGATTTTGTGAAAAAGATTCATGAGAAAACAAAGGCAGCCATTGAGAAGAAGGGCAAGCACACAGCTGCTCGTGTTAACAAGAAGCGCAAGGAGGTGTTGTTCCAGCCGGGTGACATGGTGTGGGTACACTTCCGCAAGGATAGGTTCCCTAATCTGCGCAAGTCCAAGTTGAGGCCACGTGGTGCTGGTCCTTATAAAGTGCTTACAAAAATAAATGATAATGCATACACGATTGATCTTCCTGCCGAGGAGTTTGGTGTCAGTAATTCTTTTAATGTTGCTGATTTGACGCCCTATCTTGGAGATGACCTTGACGCGTCGAGGTCGACGCCTTTTCAAGGGGGGGAGGATGATGAGGACATCTATACTATGACTCCATCTCTACCTCATGAACAACCTGTTGCTACAAAGAAGATGTCCAATGATGAAATCAGGATTGGACCCATTACAAGAGCTCGTGCTAAACTACTAGAACAACAGGTGAATTCTCTCTTAGTTGATAATGCTATTTATTTTAATGAGAGCTTTATACTGCCTAAATCCTTGTGTGTGTGTGTCATTAGGTACATTGGAGAGGAAGGCATAGCACAAGGGAGCAAGGAGGAGAGCAAGGAGGCAGTGCAGCTGGGCAGGGAGGAGGACCCTGCAGTTTCCAGGGCGGTAGTACCGCCCCACACCAGCGGTAGTACCTCTTAAAGCGGTAGTACCGCCCAGTGCTACCGTACTCAGTACCGCTTAGCAAAATAGTTCTGGCATCCAAGCGACCTAACCGGTACTAGAGCGGTACTTAAGCGGTAGTACCGCTTGGAGCGGTAGTACCGCATGCTATAAGAGGTACTACCGTGCTGCCTGCGCGCAGGCTTTTGGGCTGACGGCCCGTGTACCCCTTCCAACTATCTTAGGATATAAATACCCTTCCTTAGGGTTAGTTAGAGGCAGACCACGTTTTGATTAAACCTCTTTTAAGATTGAATTGCTTTAAGCATTCCTCTGTAATCAATATTCCTCTTTGATTCGATCAGGAGTATTCTACCTTCACCACTTTGTTGCGATCTGATGTTTATCCTACTGCAAGATTCAAGTGTCTTCTGCTGTTCCATTGGGAATTGGTAGATTGCAAACCGCTTCGTGGTCGGCGGCTACGTGCGCAAGTGTGTGAAGTTGCGAATATCGAATAGGGTTGAGAACTGTTGCATTGGCAACGGGGGAACAGCCAGAGATTCGTCAGCGTCCCACAAGTTATCATCCACCTACATCGAGCTCAACGAGAAGATCGGGACACCCCTTATCAATTTGACTCCATCAAATTTTTGGAACTTTGGCATCTTTGCCTAGGCCTTCCACCATAACTTCCGCAATACCACTACCGACTTCCGCAACATAACCCATTTTGTTCCCCCCGTTACATTTTAGGTTGTTTGAGTTGTGGTTTGTGTCTCCTAAGGTGTTTCGGCTACTTAGGGACGGTGACTTTAACTCCACTTCTGCATTGCCAACCTCCGCTACCTCCATTTGACACTTTCCGTTTGACCTTTTGAGTTCGCGGTTTTTCCGTTTCCTAGGGTGTTTTGGCTAACTAGGAACGGTTCGACATCAACATCACCGCCACTCAACTTTGCCACGGACGGTAACCTCGACGACATCTTTGTACATTCTCCTTGCCATTGCATTGTTAACCCCCGAGCCAATTTTGCGTCACTTGCCTACCGAGACTAGCCGTTGAGTATTGCCGGGCAACGCTACTTGTGCACTTTAGTGATACACGTTCCGCATAGCTATCATTGCGTGCATATATCATCGTATCATCTCTTGTGTCATCAATTGTCCCCGCATATACAAAATTGCTATATTGGTTTGAGCATTTAGCATAGTGGCCATAGAAAAAAAAGCTTTTAAGCAAAGAGCTTGTGAACAATAGCCATAGCATCGCCACATTGCATAGCATATCATATACCATCATTGTGTGCGAGACACCGGGAACCATACATACATAGCATACTTGGGATAGAAGTCGACACGTTTTGCTTCTATAGGTTGTGCACAAGTTCGTATCACGCCCAATAGTGCAATCGTGCTAGCGTCTCTCTAGAGTTGTGCAACACGAGCATTTTCCGTGGATATCACATTTTGAGCTCATTCCTTGGTTGCACAACCCCATCTATCTATCCGTGTGTGTGTTTCCGTGTGCCATTCATTGCTTTTGGTCTACTTGCTTTACTTGCGAATTTGTGAATCTTTTTCAACATTATTGACTCTTGCTAACAATTGCATTAAATTTTGTGCCACTATCCTCACCAAGCTACTCCATAAGCTTTATTGTGTAGGTGTGAGAATTGACAAGATCCGGCACCAATTGTGCTATTTCCATAATACCATATTGGGTGATCATTGATCCATCTTCAACATTGGAAAGGTACAATTGGTCTAGTTCTTCCCTTTCTTCCACTCACTTTTGCTCGAGTCTTGTGATGGATAGGCCAAGCACATCATCTCCGGTCTACAACCACGACGACGAGTTCGATGCCATGAAGAACTTCATCGACGCCAAGATGGACGAGTACATGGAGGAGCTCAAGGCCCTCATCAACACCGGCAAGAGGTCTTCATCATCTTCGAGAAGACGCTCAAGTGCAAAGACTCCCGAGCTACCATCTTCGGCAAGGACACGCCGGCATCGACACCGACAAGACCAGGACGCTCAAGTTCATCAAGGGCGTACCACAAAAACGGAAGAGCAGCCTTCCGAGAGCATGTTGGCTTCTCTGCCAACCCCGTGCCCATGGGCCAGCGACCCCCGTGCACACGGGACCCCATGCACACGGCCTCCTAAACCCCCGTGCGCACAGGCCTTACAGTACAGCAACATCGACTATGACTCTGCAGCTTCATCACCGACATTGGCATCTTCGCCACGAGACTTCAAGGCATCTTCGCCTTCGGATGTACGGCATCTTCGCCTACTCCACGAGCTCAAGCCCACTACTTCCACGGGCTACTTCGACTTCACCAACAACTACAAGTCCACTCAACCCCGAGCACACTTCGCGACGACCACGCTCCAAGACGGCGAGCATGACGCTAGTACCATCGAGATGTCCAAGCCCGACGCGCTCCAAGACGATGCTTCCAAGTTCGACTTCACCGCCATACCTCTTTGTGGCATTGACGATGCCGAGTCTACCACGACTTTTTTTGAAGACGGCGCGGCGACGACTACGACTACGGAGCAACTCAAGGATCAAGATTTGGAGGCGAGCGACAAGGTGGTGAGCAAGGATGATGCTTCCATCTTCGGAGGCGAGAGTGATGATGTGCCATCTTCGGCCTTCATCCATGACGACGGTGACGAGATGATCGACCATGGGATGTTCCCTTCGGTCATGAAGGCGAGCGATGATGTGCCATCTTCGGCCTTCATCCACGGCGACGACAACGAGACGGTTGAGCATGGGATTTTCCCTTCGACCAAGGAGGCGTATGATGATGAGTTGAGCGACTTATGCCACCATATTGAGAGTGAGAGTGACTTCACCACTAGACCCATATATGATAAGATGACCCAATTCCCATGTGAGGAGAGCCACCACCACCACCACTTGAGTGATTTAAGTGACTCCACCATATGCGACATTGAGTGCACCTATTTTGAGGGAGTGAGTGAGCCACCACATAGAGAGAGTGAGGTAGTTGATAGGGCATGTGAGGCCATTTCGATTTCTAATGACTTAACCTCTATCTCTATTGTGTCTTCTCCTTTGGTGCTAGGTCCGATATATGATGACGCCCCGATCTCCGACGACTTCGTCCTTCCTATGGACAAGACGATGGCCATGGTGGACTATGATACACCCCCACATGGTTCCATCACGATGATGATGACCACGAGTTGGTTCGTGCCACCTCACCTACACCACATGAGTGGAATGACAAGGTAACATAGGTGAAGGTGCTTCGCTTGTCCCACTAGTGAACCATCTTGACATCGATTGCTTGCATGATGTTGATCACCCTATGGATTCACCACATACTATGTCTTCTACATGCTTAGATATGCCACCCATTTATGATGAATATGATGTCGAGCATGTCGAATTACCGAGTTGTGATGCTATTCTCCATAGGATATCATGTGAAAATTCTATTGGTCACATCATGTTTGACAATCCATTAACCTTGTCATATGCTATGAGTGAGATTTCCCATATGGCATCATTACAAACTCACTGTAGTAACTATGCATATCCAATTAAAATCAATCCCATTTGTACTAATGGCATAGATGACAAGGTCATGGTCATTGGAATTTGCTTCTCTTGCGATGATATTGCTATGCTTCCCTTGAGCAATTTGTGCAATTCATTTACTATGCCATGCCATGAACATAATTGTAGATCGCATGATTCCATCTTTTGTGTGCACCATATGCATACCATTCATGACAATGCTCTAGATGTTTCCAGTGATGCATTACACACTTTGAGTCTCCATTATGCTATACATAACAACAAACCAATCATGATGGATGACATGTTTCTATATCACGCATCTCATTTATTTGAGCATTGGATATTTTGTGCTAACCAACACATGCATGTGCGCATCATAATGGATGATGTGTACATATACCACAAGCACACAATTTTCCCTTCGCCTTTGTTTTGTGTAGGTACTCATGAATATACGTCAACTTCACAATCCCATGAGTTGATGAAACGAGCTCTTGAGAGCAACGATGCCTTGGGATTGTCCTTCATAACGTTCCCCTCACGCAAGGACTTCGCGCATTACTTTTATTTGGCTCTCACACGGCTATGGGTTATATACCACTTTTCACTCTATGCCCATTTTACCGTGTTCACATTACATGTTATGCTTCATTATATGCCTTTGCCATGTAATTGTGCTCCTTGCTTGCATTTACCCATGCTCCACCATTATACTAGTTTTATGTGTACTTGCATGCTTGGTGGAGATCCTTGTTGTTATTGCCATGCTTACCATGTGCCCCATGCTATTATTGTTTATTGTGTTGGGAGAGTCATGTTGCTCAATTGCTATTTGCATAGAACTTCTTGCCAATACAATGATGCTACTTTGCTCATATCTTGTTTTCCTCCATGTGCCATGCCATTTGCATTATGTATGCCCACTATTTCCACATATGACATGATTGCCATGATGACCTCTAGTATGTTGCATCTTCGCACTACTAGCTTGCATAACTTGATCACTATGATTGCTTGCTTTGTTGCATCACCCATGATTCATACTTGCTCGTTTCATTGGGTTGATGGCATATATGTCCTTGCCTCTCACATGATTTATCATGATCATTGTCCATTGTCTCCTTTAGTTGCATCTTTCATATCCACTTGTAGTGAGTGCAACCATGCTATGCTTATTGATCTTGGAGACTTGGACATCTCACTTGTGATGCATGCTTGCTATGACCTTGATTGTGCTCTATTTATGTGCTTACATGCCATGTCACAATCCTTTGTCACACCATATGCTATGCATGATGACGCCACCTGTTGGATGAATCACCACTTGAATGTTTGGTTTTGCACTAACGCTAACCACATTCGTTTTTCCAAGTGTTTGTTGTCTTTGCTCCTTTTCAAGGAATTACATGATGGTGCGACATTCGAGAGTGCCAATTTCGAGCTTCCCGATGACGAATGCTTGGTGATCGTCCACCTTTCTACGGCGACATCATCTCTTTCCCATGGTGATTTGGATTTCGATCCGAGGTCGGATCTTTTCCAAGGGGGAGGGGATGATGCGGAGCATACTACGGACATCACCATGTCAAGAGTCCGTTCGCCAAGTGACACGTGCGATATCTACTTCATCTATACAAAGGTGAATCATCTCCTTTACACGTGTCCACTTGTGCCCTTCGGGGATGGTATACTACTTGACCCTCTCTCGTGTGCATACATAGGTGTGAGCGGAGCTACACATTCATCGAGGAGGAGTCCAAGCTCAAGAGGACATGTACACCATCATCGAGGAGAATGCAAGGAAGGAGGAGTCCAGCAGCCGGAAGAAGAAGCACGGATCAGAAGACCCCGTGCGCACGGCCCTCCCAGACCCCGTGCGCACGGCCTATCCAGAAACTCTCTGGACACCCCGTGCGCACGGGCCTCCAGGACCCCGTGCACACGGGACCCCCGTGCCCACGGGGCTAACTTAGCCCGTGCGCACGGGCCTGCCTGCGAGCTGGCCGTGGGTTGCCCCTTTTGCCCCTCCACTCGTCCCCTACCTCCATCCACCTATATATTTCGTACCTAGGTCATTTGTTAGGGTTAGCAAAGTGCATGACATGATCTAGAGATAGCTTTGCTCCTCTACCCTCTCCCATGGAGATCAAAACCTCCTAGGAGAAGATCCCTTAGTGGATTCAAGACCCCTTCTAGGGAAGCATCCCCATCATAGGATCATCAAGACCTCAACTCCTTCAAGGATTGGGATGAACTAGTTAACCTCTTTACCTTCTTGTGTTGGATTTGGACCCTTGTATCCCTTTATGTGTATGTGGATCTAGCACGTGTGTGATTGGATCTTGTTGATTGAGTATTTGTTCTTGTGTTCTTCTCTCAATTTGCCCTTTTTCCCCAACAAGTGTGAAAAGATCTTCCCTTAGGGTCTCCACCCTACAACAATCAAGCTCCACAAAATCCATTCCATGGCAATGGGTTACAAGACCGACTTCGAGCACGAGAACGTCAAGCGCGCCGAGGCCAAGCACCACCGCGTCCAAGACAAAATGACCAAGACGGCGACGCCCTCCGACAAGAACAATTACGCCGAGAAGAGCAAGCACTTGAAGCGCAACGTGCTCTCTGAGAAGCTACTCATGCCATGAATGAGCGCAACCGTCGTGTGCGTGAACAAGAAGAAGCGCTACGACATGAACAACGAGACGACGAATCCCACCTTGAGGAGCGCCAAGAAAGGAGAAATCGAGCTCGGATTCCACCTCCAAGACCCCCGCGTCAAGCCAATCGAGCGGAGCATGAGGATGACGACCCACCACCACGGCAAGATCGACATCACCATCGATGACATGATGAGGAACAACATTTCGGCAAGCTCAAGTTCACCATGCCCAAGTTCAACGGAGACAATGATCCCGAAGACTCTCATGGGCATTGAAGGTCGACAAGATATTCCGTCTTTACAATTACGACGAAGAAAAGAAGATCGCCATGGCATCTCTAGAGTTCCAAGACTATGTTCTCATTTGGTGGGAGCTAGCGATCGCAAGGCGTCAAGAGAAGGGCGAGCCACCCATCGCGACTTGGAATCAAATGAAGGATGTCATGAGAGCTCGTTTTGTGCCTACACATTACAACTGCGACCTCTTCAAGAAACTTCAACTCCTCAAGCAAGGCACCAAGTCGGTTGAAGAATACTATCAAGAAATGGAAGTTGCCATGATACGAGCAAATGTCAAGGAAGATGACGACCAAACTATGGCGCATTTCTTGAATGGCCTCAACCATCCCATCAAGAAAATAGCGGACTTCCAGCCGTACTCCAACCTCCTCGAGCTAGTGCACCAAGCAACCAAGGCGGAGCAACAAGTGCAAGAGGACTACAAGTACTCCAAGTACTCTTCCAAGACCTACGGTTCATACACTCAAGCATCAACGACTACGACACCTTCTCCAACGACTCGAACTACCCCAAGTACCGACGACAAGTCAAGTTCCAAGCAACCTTCGACATCTTCGAGTCGTCTTCCTACTACCACATTAAACTCCAAGCAAAAACCTTCGTCATCGACACCTCCTACGGATGCCAACAAGACAAGTGACATCAAGTGCTTCACTTGCAAGGGCCGAGGCCACAAATCATTCGAGTGCCCAACACGACGCACAATGATCCTCAACGACGACGGCACCTACGACTCCATGAGAGAAGATGAAATGGAAGCCCTCGAGCACGTGGCTATGGACCGACAAGTGAATGAGGATGAAGATGCGCAAATCTTTTGCAACAACGATGCAAGCCCCGCTCTTGTTGTCAACAAGGTCTTGACACTTCACCAAGATCAAGACGAGGACCAACGTTGCCACATCTTCCATACCAAAGGTGGTATCCAAGGACGTTCCGTCAAGGTCATTCTCGACGGCGGAAGTTGCCACAATTTGGCAAGTGACGAATTATGCTCCAAGTTACAATTGGTCAAGAAGAAGCACCCTCGCCCCTACAAGGTCCAATGGCTTAGCGACTCCTGCACCATTCAAGTGGAGCACACCGTCCAAGTATCCTTCAAGATCGGCGCCTACGAAGACACATTGGATTGCGATGTGGTTCCTATGTCCGTGTGCCATCTACTTCTTGGGAGACCTTGGCAATTCGACCGCGGCGTCATCCACAACGGACGGACCAATCACTATAGCTTCAAGATGAAGGGCAAGGAATTCATTCTTCGACCAATGTCACCAAGTCAAGTCGTCGCCGACAATCAAGCATCGTGCCATCGTGGAGAGACTAGTGAGAGAGTGAACCACCACAAAGAATGTGTGCGCCACAAGCCAAAATTGAGTGACTCCACGATGACCGACAAGAAAAACTTAGTCCTACTCGCCACCAAAAGAGACATGAGGGATGTGAGAGCCCATCTAGTGTTCTTCACTTTGTGCTTTTATGCAAAGGTGAAATGGAGCGGACTAATACTTCACAACATCTTCCTCTAGTGTCGTCTCATCTATTGCAAGAATTCAAGGATGTGTTTCCTGATGAGCTACCTCCCGGACTTCCTCCTCTATGCGAAATCGAACACCGCATTGATCTCATCCCCGACGCACCTCTACCGAACAAGGCACCATACCGCGTCAACCCCGACGAGACCAAAGAAATCCAACGGCTAGTCCAACATCTCATGGAGAATGGGTATGTATGCGAGAGTCCATGTGCCGTTCTGGTAATTCTTGTGCCTAAGAAAGATGGTACCTATCGCATGTGTTCTGATTGCCGTCCCATAAATGCTATCACCGTTAGATATCGCCATTCCATTCCATGCCTTGGCTTGATGAACTTACTGGAGCCACCATTTTCTCAAAAATTGATCTTAAAAGTGGTTACTATCAAATACGCATGCAAGAAGGTGATGAATGGAAAACGGCTTTCAAAACCAAATTTGGCTTGTATGAATGGTTAGTCATGCCTATGGGTTTATCGCAAGCACCTAGCACTTTTATGCGTGTGATGCATTATGTTCTTCGCAAATACATTGGCATTTGTGTTGTGGTCTATTTTGATGACATTCTTGTGTTTAGTCAATCTCTTGATGAGCATGTGAAACACCTTCAAGACGTGTTGCAAGTTCTTAGAAATGAGCGTCTTTATGCGAACATGGAAAAATGGACTTTTGGTGTTGATAAGCTTGTTTTCCTGGGCTTTGTTGTCTCTTCTAAGGGTGTTGAAGTTGATGAGTCTAAAATTGACGCTATTAAAACTTGGCCACAACCAACCAACTTGCAACAAGTGCGTAGCTTCCTTGGTCTAGCCGGATTCTATCGTCGCTTTGTTAAGGACTTTAGCACTATTGCTTCGCCAATACATGCTTTGAGTAAGAAGAACGCACCTTTTGTTTGGGGACCTTCCCAAGATACCGCATTTCATGAGCTTAAGAATTTTCTTACACATGCTCCAATTCTTGCCTTGCCAAACTTTGAGAAAACTTTTGAAATGCATTGTGATGCTAGTGGTAATGGCATAGGTGGTGTTTTAATGAAAGAAAAGCGACCCATTGCATATTTTAGTGAAAAACTTTCCGGTGCTCAACATAACTATCCCATCTATGACAAAGAGTTATATGCTTTGGTGAGAGTCTTGCATGTTTGGGAGGACTATCTCTGACCTCATGAATTTGTCATCCATACCGATCATGAAACGCTTAAGTACCTTAAGGGTCAAACTAAATTGAATAAAAGGCATGCTAAATGGAGTGAATTTATCGAGTCCTTCCCTTACATTATCAAATATATCAAGGGAAAGGAGAATGTTGTAGCGGACGCTCTTTCACGCAAGTGCATGATAGTTACTCAACTTGAATTGAGCACATTAAAGATTTATATGAACATGATGATTCTTTTGCAACTCCTTATGTCAAATGTCTTGCTAACACTTATTGGGAGCGATATTATATCAAGGATGGATACCTTATGCGCGCTAACAAACTTTGTGTTCCCAAGTCTTCTCTTCGTTTGTTGCTTTTGCAAGAGGCTCACGGCGGTGGACTTATGGGACATTTTGGTCGCGAAAGACTTTTGCCACGCTCTCCAACAAGTACTATTGGCACAAGATGTTTCGCGATGTCGCATGCTACACCAACCGATGCTCCACATGTCGCAAAGCTAAGTCACAAGCTCAATCTCATGGTTTACATATGCCACTTCCTATACCATATCATCCATGGGAAGACATTAGTATGGATTTTGTGCTTGGCTTGCCTAGAACTAAAAATGGAAAAGACTCGGTATTTGTAGTTGTTGACCGTTTCTCTAAAATGGCACATTTCATTCCATGTCACAAGAATGACGATGCTTCACATGTTGCAAATCTGTTTTGTAGGGAAATATTGCGCCTTCATGGAATGCCCAAGACGATTGTATCGGACCGTGATGTCAAGTTCCTAAACTACTTTTGGAAGACACTATGCGGCAAGCTCGGAATCAAGCTCCTCTTCACGTTGGCCTATCACCCACAAACCGACGGTCAAACGGAAGTCACCAACCGAACGCTATCTACACTACTTCGCGTGTTGATCAAGAAGAACCTCACAGAATGGGAGGAATGTCTACCGATCGCCGAGTACGCCTACAATCGAGCATGCCACTCTACTACGGGCAAGTCTCCCTTCAAAGTGGTCTATGGCTTCAACCCTTTGTCGCCATTGGACATCCTACCGCTTCCACTACAAGAGCGAGCGAACTTGGACACAAGCGCAAGAGCAACGTACATCAAGAAGGTGCATGAAGACCCAAGGCTCACGATCGAACGCCAAGTACAATGCCTCACCAACAAGCTCAACGCAAACAAGCACCCCATGGTGTTCAACACCGGAGATCTCGTGTGGTTACACCTTCGCAAGGACCGCTTCCCAAACGAACGCAAGTCAAAGCTTCTACCTCGCGCCGATAGGCCATTCAAGGTGCTAGCACGCATCAACGACAATGCATACAAGATCGACATCCCGCGAGACAAGTACAACGTGAGTGACACCTTCAACGTCAAGGATCTATCCCCCTACCATGGTGATGAAGATATTGATCTGAGGGCAGATCTTTCCCAAGGGGGGGGGAGATGATGCGGAGCATCCTTCGATCATCCCCATGGATACCGCAACAACTCATTAAGTACCAAGTGGACCTTTGACAAGAGCTCGCGCACGTGCCATCGAGAACGAGGTGAACTCACTCTTATACGACTTTCATATGGATATGTATGGAACTTGGATGCTACCTCAGAAGGAAACATTGTGTGTCATTAGGAATGAGGGAAACTACCGCCAAGAAGCTAAGGACCATCGCCAAGTCCAAGGGGAACCTCGCCAAGGCCACGAGGAAGACGGAGGAGAAGGACCTCAAGTGGACAGCTGATGTAGGGTGAAACCCTAATTGACGATCTTTCACGAATTAGAGGGGATCCTACGAAGAACACGAAGCACACGGGGAAGAACACGAGGGAAATCATGAGAGGAACACTCAAGAACAAGTCCAATCACACATCCACTAGACTGACAAACACACAAGATCACAAGGTACAAGAACAACAAAGGGAAAGATACATGGTAGGGTTCATCCCAAATCCAAGAGGAGATGAGGTCTTGATGATTCACTTGGGGAATCCTTCTCCCTTAGGAGGTCTTGTACTCCAATGGAGTCTTCTCTCTCTCAAGAGGAATCCCACAAGGGGAGGTACATGAGCTAAGCTCTAATGTGTAGTTCTAATCTTAGCTAACCCTAGAATGAGGAAGGGAAGGGGTATTTGTAGTCTAGCCATGAAGTGGGAGTGGAAAGAGAGATACATGGGCCTTGGGCCCTGTCCACGCGCGTAGGCGGCGCCGGATGTCCGGCCTCTCGTGAGGCGCCGGATGTCCGGGGCACTGGTCGGATGTCCGGCCTGGAGATGGCCAACCTTATGTTGCCACTCGCCGGATTTCCGGGAGGGAGGCCGGATGTCCGGCCCGACGTGTAGCGCCGGATGTCCGGGGCATCGCCGGATGTCCGGCCGCTGATGCATCTGGCTGGTTGTTTGGCAGCTTCCTCGCGGCAGTCCAGGCACCGGATGTCCAGCCCTTGGCCTGGATGTCCAGCCGCTGTAGCTTCAGTAGCTCCTTCTTCTTTCGTCGTCGCTTCCATGCCTCCCTCGCAGATGGTGTAGCCGTTCCTTGGCCTTGCACTCCTCCTCGACATCCGTGAAGCTCCGACAATACCTATGCATGCACACGAGTGGAGTGTCAAGTAGTATACCATCCTCGAAGGGGTCAAGTGAACACGTGTAAAGGAGAGGATTCACCTTTGTGTATGTGAAGTAGATGTCGCACGTGTCAATTGCCAAACGGACTCTTGACATGGTGATGTCCGTAGGATGCTCCGCATCATCCCCTCCCCCTTGGAAAAGATCCGTCCTCGGATCGAAAACCAAATCACCATGGGAAAGAGATGTCGTCGCCGTGTAGAAGTGGACGATCACCAAACACTCTTCATCTTGAAGCTCGAAATGGGCACTCTCCAATGTCGCACCATCTTGTGATTCCTTCAAAAGGAACAAGGACAACAAACACTTGGAAAAACAAATGTGGTTAGCGTTAGTGCAAAACCAAGCATTCAAGAGGTGATTCACCCAACAAGTGTCGTCATCATGCATATCATGTGGTCTGACAAAGGATAGTGGCATGTCATGTAGGCATATCAATTGAGCACAATCAAAGGCATCATGCGCAAAGGCAAGTAGCAATAGCAATCTATAGGACCAAGCATGCAAATATGAGGTAGAGATGCAAATATGTGTGACAAGTGAAGAAGCATCTTCCTCGAGGTCATAGCAAGCATGCATGAAGCGCCCAACAAATGGTCGATGGTAGGCATATGAATCATTGACAACACCAAATAGAATGAGATGTCTAAACGCATGGGGCAATTCAAGGTGCAAGACAATCCAAGCATAATGTGCACATGGTGTAGTGAAGATAGTGTGGCACTCAACACAATATAAATAGAAATTGTTCATCATGTGTGAGGCAATCAAGTCAAGCATGTAGCAATCAATGTGACATGGCATATGTGAAGAAATGACATTGTTGCAACCAAGCATATGGAAAGAGCATGGGATAATCATGTTCGATGCAACACAGAAGGCATATATATCATGAGGCATGGCAATGTGGCAATGACAAGTCAAAACATGAAGATCTCTAGCATGTGTGCAATGTGTCATGGTGCAAGCAACACATGAAGTATGATCCACAATATTCATGCTCATGGTTTCGGGGTTCTCAAAAGAGAAGGATATCACCTCGAAAGTGTGCTCTTGTGCGTCCTTCACAATGCCGAAGTGGTAGAAAATGCGTTGTAGAAGCACGTCGGTCGAAAGTGGCTCGCTTTCAAGAGCTCGAATGGTCAACTCACGTGAAGTGAAAGTTGACACGGGGTCGAACGATCCTACACATGCACAAAACAAAGCAAAGAACGTATGTGCATGGTACATAAATGCATCATCCATCATGATGGTTCTCTTCTCTTGCACATAACCATTAGTAGCAAAAGTGCATGAATAATATGATGCAACAATCTTAATGTTCATGGCACTATGCATATGGTGCAAAGAGGTAAGACATGCATGCTTCACATGAAAGATGTCAAAAGCTCCAATAATATGGGAGAAAGCTATGGGGGCGATCTCATTGGCAAGACTAAAAGCATTGTTGCACTCAATACATGGGAAATCATCTAGCATGAGAGGGGCAACATATGGAGACAAATGACAAGAAGCAATATCAATCATGTGCAAACCATGTGAATGGATGCCATCAACCGCATGAAACGAGCAAGTATGAATCATCGGTGATGCAACAAGGCAAGCAATCATAGTAATCATGTCGTGCAAACTAGTGGAGCGAAGATGCAACACACTAGAGGAAATGATGGCAATCATGTCATGTGAGCAAATAATAGATATAGGCAATGCACATGACATATTGTAAGCACGAACACAAAGCAATATCAAAGTATCATCATAGGCATGGGGTACAAAGCAAACATGGCAATAACAAGGGATATCTCCACCAAGCATGCAAATACACATACAAGTGCTAGAATCATGGATCATGTGTAATGCAAAGCATGGGTCACCAAAGCATGTCATCCAAATGGAAATGAGCATATCATGCAAAGTGAACATGGCAATATGGGCATAGAATATGTAATGGACAATAGCCCATAACCATGTGAGGGCCATGTAGAAAAAATGCGCGAAGGCTCGTCGCGTAGAGGGCGGGTGGAGGGTAAGCACTCCATGGTGGCGCACATCTTCCTTGCTCTCTAGACCTCGTTTCATCAACTCGTGCGCTTGCGAGGTTGACGAGTAAGTGTGATGACCTACACAAGAAAGACATAAGAGAAAGAAAGTGTGTGCGTGGTAAATGTACACATCATCCATCATGATGTGTATGTACACGTGAGAGTCAGAACAAAACAAGCAATGCTCAAAGAAATTTGAGGCATGGTATATGAACATGTCATCCATCATGAAAGAATAGTTGTTATGTATAACACGATGGGGACACAAGTTGAGCATGCAAGTATATGGCACATCAATATCATTTTTATTCATGGGGAGCATATTGTGCACATAATTATGAGGATCATGCTGGTGGGAGTGATCAAAATCTCCTAAAATGTATGAGGAAACTATGGGGGTCTCCTCATGAGCAATAGCGGAAGCATAATATGGAGAAAACGAACAACATCCAAAACAATGCATGTTCGAAGCTAGGTGGTCATGGCATGGTATATGTGATAAATTGCGCAAATGGTGTAAAGGAAGCATAGCAATATCATCACAAGAAAAACAAATGCCAATAACCATGGGCTTGTCATCTATGCCATATGTGCAAATTGGGTTCATTTTAATGGCATATGCATAATCACTACGATGAGATTGCAAATTGGACATATTGTTGATCTCATGCATAGCATATGACAAGTCAAGCGGATTGTCAAACATGATGTGACCAAGAGAATTCACACAAGAAATCCTATGCAACATGGCATCACAACTAATAGACTCCTCATGGCAATCATCAAACTCATCATAAATGGGTAAATCATCGCATGGGGAAATCATACTAGTAAGAAGCGTGTCAATAGGAAGATCAACATCATGCATGCAATCAATTTCCACTAGTGGGACTAGCTCATCACCTTCACCTATGTTACCTTTGTCATTCCACTCATGTGGTGCAGGTGAGGTGGCAAAGACCAAATCGTGGTCATCGTCATCGTGATGGAACCATGTGGGCGGTGCATCATATTCCACCATGGCCATCATCTTGTCCATAAGAGGGACGAAGTCGTCGAGGGAAGGCGCGTCATCATATATGGGACCTAGCACCAAATGAGAAGACACAATAGAGGTAGAGGTTAAGTTGTAAGAAATCAAAATGGCCTCACATGCCCTGTCAACTACCTCACTGTCTCTATGTGGTGGCTCACTCACTCCCTCAAAATAGGTGCACTCAAACTCACATATGGTGGAGTTACTCATCTCACTCAAGTAGTAGGGGTTGTGGCTCTCCTCACATGGGAATTGGGGCAACTCGTAATATACGGGGCTAGTGGTGAACTCGCTCTCACTCTCAATATGGTGGCTCATGTCGCTCAACTCATCTCTAAACGCCGCCGTGGTCGAAGGGAAAATTACATGCTCAACCATCTCGTCACCGTCGCCGTGGATGAAGGCCGAAGATGGCACATCATCACTCTCGCCTCCAAAGATGGAAGCATCATCCTTGCTCGCCATCTTGTCGCTCGCCTCCAAATCTTGTTCCTTGAGAGGCTCCGTTGTCATAGTCATCGCCGCGCCGTCTTCAAAAAGAGTCGTGGTAGACTCGGCATCGTCAATGCCACAAAGAGGGATGGCGGTGAAGTCGAACGTTGGAGCGTCGTCTTGGAGCTCGTCGGGCTTGGACATCGTGGTGGTACTATCCTCATGCTCGCCGTCTTGGAGCTTGGTCTTCGCGATGTGTGCTTGGGGTGGAGAAGCCTTGGCCTTCATGTGTTCTTGTTCCGCCTTGAGAGCACCAAAGTAGATGTCGTCGAGGGACTCGTAGTTGTCGAGGAAGATAGTCTTGGAGATGTCGTTGTTCAATCCCATCATGAAGTAGAACTTCATCCAAATGGGATCGTCCACGCCGGCTCGTCGCAAGGCTTTCTTCATCTCCTGGAAGTACTCGTCGAGGGACTTGGATCCTTGGATGGTGTTCTCCAATTGGCGTTGAAGATGTTCCGTGTAGGTGGAAGGCAGAAATTCTCGCCCCATCGCTTTCTTCGTCTTGGGTCAACTCATGTTGAAGCTCTTCGAATGTGTCTGAAGCCACCATGTCGACGCGTAGTCGTGGAAGTTCCTTGTGGCGCACTTCACTAGATCTTCGGAGGGGACTTGATGTAGCTTGAGGTAGTCGTCCATCTTGCACTCCCACTCGAGATACTCCTCGGGGTCTTGAGTCCCATAGAAAGGAATCTCATGGTCGATGTCGAAGTCGTAGTAGCTCATGGAAGTCGCAGACTTGAGCTTGGGGAGCTTCTCTTGAGCGTAATCTTGAGGTGCTTGTCGGCGAAGATGCCGCATGTCCAAAGGCGAAGATGCCTTGAAGTCGCTTGGCGAAGATGCCAAATTAGATGGTGAAGTCGTAGAGCGGTGGTTGGTGTTGAGCTCTTGACCTTCACGTTCTTGTCGTTGATGTTATCGATGTCGATGTGATCTTGCCGGAGATGGTAGCTCGGAAGCATGTGCACTTGAGCGTCTTCTCGAAGATGAGGAAGGCCTCTTGCCGGTCTTGATGAGGGCTTTTAGCTCCTCCATTTGAGCATCCATCTTGGCGTCGATGAAGGTTTTCGTGGCATCGAACTCGTCGTTGTTGGTGTAGACCGAAGTAGATGTGCTTTGCCTATCCATCACAAGACTCGAGCAAAGGTGAGTAGGAAATGAGATAAACAATACCAAACTACCTTTTCCCAAAGTTGAGGATGTATCCCGCGTCACTCAATGTGAATTGAGAGAATAGTGGAATTGGTACCGGACTTGTTCACTCACGCCTACAAAGTAAAGCTTATCGAGTGGCTTGGTTAGGACAAGTGACACAAAATTCAAGCAAGTGTTAGTCCAAGAGTATTGAAAATGTTGAGGAAGATTCACAAAATTGCAATGTAAAGCAAATAGATCAATAGCTATAGTGGCACGAGGAAACACACACACGGATAGATAAGTGGGATCCGCGCAACCAAGGAATGAGCACAAAATGTGTTACCACGCAAAAAGCTCGTGTTGCACGGATACTAGAGAGAGCTCGATTGCTCAAATGGGCTAGATACACTTGTGCACCAACCTAAGCGAGTAACCGTGCTGTCTTCAATCCCACGTATGCTATGTATGTATGATCCAATATGATATACTATGCAAGATGGCTCAATGCTATTTCTATTTCTTACAAGCTCTTTTGTATCTCCTCTTTGCTTAAAAGCCTTTTCCTCTTCTTTTTTTTGTATGCTTTGCCACAATGCTTGATGCTCGAGCCAAGTATGATATGAGACAAGTGTGTAAGATATGCACGGGAGAGACTTATGGCACAATGATGATAGCAAGATGATGGCACGCTAACGGTGGCTATGCGGCGTAAGCATATCACTAAGGTGCACAATGAGTGTGGCCCGGCAATTCTCAACTCGCTAGTCTCGATGGGTAAGTGACGCACTAGGCTCAAGGTGATCAATGCAATGCCAAGGAAATGTACAATGATGTCGTTGAAGTTACCGTCGATGGGTTCTCATTTGTAAGAAAGGACGGATGATGATGAAGTGAACAATGTCGATGTCGAGTCCGTGGCGATGATGAGTGGCGATGTAGAACCGTTCCTAATTAGTCGAAACACCTTAGGAAACGGAAAACCACAACTCAAAATCTCAAATGGCGAATGTCAAATGGTGGTAGCGGAAAGCGGTGGTGGTTTCGGAGTCGTCAAAGCGGAAGTGGAGTTGGTGGTTGATGAAAAAGTAACCGTCCCTAAGTAGCCGAAACACCTTAGGAGACTTGAATCACAACTCAAGCAACCACAAATGCAATGGGGATCAAAATGGGTTAGGTTGCGGAAGGCAATGTTGGTATGGCGGATGATATGGTGGAGGGCCTAAGCAAAGATGCAAAAATGTACAAAATTCGATGGAGTCAAATGATGGTGGTAGTATTTTTGTGGGATGGGGAAGCTAGATCCACTTGCCAAACAACAAAATCGCGGTTCAAACACAACAAAATCTCACAAGAACCAACAAAATGCAAGAAATTTTTTGGGGCTCTTTTTGGTGGGGATTTTCAAAATTGGGCAAGAACAAACAAAATTAGGCTAGAAAGTGGGGGGGGGGGGCAGGACTCCAAATTCGTGATCAACGTGGCTCATGATACCAAGATGATATAGGGTGGAACCCTAATTGACGATCTTTCACGAATTGGAGGGGATCCTATGAAGAACATGAAGAACACGGTGATAGAGGCGAGGGTCCCGATCTTTCGATGAGATGATAACTATCGATTTGGTGGAGACGACTTTGACGATCCGACTTCGAACGTGCACGACGTTGCGCCTTAGCAATCGCTAAACCAATCTCCAAGAGGTTATTGACCACGCCGGAGCACGATCAACCTGACCACGAAGGTCTATTCCTGCAAGCAATCGAAGAACAAGCAAGAATATGATAATGCAATCTGAATATTGCGAATATAGATGAAGTATTGATAATGGTGGGGTTCCGAAAGCGGTCTTGGTCTGGTCGTTGGACACAAACGAAGTACACGAAGTTGCAATGGCTAACTTTTAACTAAACAAAACCCAAATCTAAAACGATGCCCTAAGGGCTGTATATATGAGGTAATAGAAGGGGATTTCGTGGACCCTTGGAGGAGGGGTCCGAAACCAGCCCTAACTCCGTTTCCCCACACATACGGACTCTAAAAATAGCCTAATAAGTGGTATTTCAAAATTACATGGGCCTGGCCCAAAAAATAAGGTGACGCAGCACCTATATTAGCCTATGGACGAAATTTATGAAGTGGCCTCTTGTATATTTCGTCCAAGCCTCCAAGCACTCCTTATGGTGGCTTCAAAGTGCGAAAATCACCACTGGAAACTCCGTTGTTCCTTCCCGTGCGCGCACCTTCTCCCCCATGCTTGATCCTGCTCCAATGGCCATCCTTCTTGTCCATGCTAGGTCCTTCGTTCATAAGTAAAACAAAAGTATCTAATTTAGGCAGCATCATATGTTCATGAACATTAGAAGGATTTCCAAGAAACGAAAGTACCTGATAATTTAGTTGGCGTGCGCGGGCTCTAGTAATTGGTCCAATCTGTGTAGCTGGTGGTGATGTGGGTGTAACATTAGTAGGGATGTCCTCATCATCCTCCCCTTTTTGAACTGAAGTCGTCCTCGACGGAAGCTCATCATCCTCACCCATATAAGGCTTCAAATCTGCAATGTTAAAAGTGGGACTAACCCCAAAATCTGCAGGCAGCTCAAGTTTATATGCATTATCATTTATTTTCTCTAACTCCTTGAAAGGACCATCAGCACGTGGCATTAGCTTCGACTTGCGCAATTCAGGAAACCTATCCTTACGCAAATGTAACCAAACAAGATCTCCAGGTGCAAAGACAACATGTTTTCTACCCTTATCTCCAGCAAGTTTATATTTAGCATTCATACGCTCAATGTTCTCCTTAGTTAACGCATGCATCTTTAATATCAATTCAGCACGTTCTTTAGCATCAAAATTGACCTTCTCCGAAGATGGAAGAGGCAACAAATCAATAGGTGCACGAGGTAAGAAACCATACACTACTTCAAAAGGGCACATCTTAGTTGTAGAATGCAGCGAACGATTATAAGCAAATTCAATATGAGGCAAGCATTCTTCCCACATTTTCAGGTTATTCTTCAACACAGCCCTAAGCATAGTAGACAGTGATCTATTCACTACTTCAGTTTGTCCATCAGTTTGGGCGTGACATGTAGTACTAAAAAGCAGTTTAGTCCCCAATTTAGCCCATAAACATCTCCAAAAGTGGCTAAGAAATTTAACATCACGATCTGAAACAATTGTATTTGGCACACCATGCAAGCGAATAATTTCACGAAAGAACAAATCAGCAACATTAGCAGCATCATCACTTTTATGACAGGGTATAAAGTGTGCCATTTTCGAAAATCTATCCACGACAACAAATATGCTATCCCTCCCCTTCTTTGTTCGAGGTAAACCTAAAACAAAGTCCATAGATATATCCTCCCAAGGAACACTAGGTACAGGCAAAGGCATATATAAACCATGAGGATTGAGTCGTGACTTAGCTTTTTGACATGTAGTGCAGCGAGCAACAAAACGCTCAACATCCCGTCTCATCTTTGGCCAAAAGAAATGTGTAGCAAGTACGTCCTCCGTCTTCTTCACGCCAAAGTGTCCCATTAATCCCCCTCCATGCGCCTCCTGTAACAACAAAAGACGAACGGAGCTAGCTGGAATGCATAGCTTGTTAGCACGAAACACAAATCCATCATTAATGACGAACTTGTTCCATGTTCTCCCTTCTTTACAATTGTGCAACACATCTTGAAATTCGGCATCATGCATATATTGATCTTTGATGGTCTCCAAACCAAATATTTTAAAGTCAAGTTGTGAAAGCATAGTATAACGACGAGACAATGCATCAGCAATAACATTTTCTTTACCCTTCTTGTGTTTAATGACATAAGGGAAAGTCTCAATGAATTCAACCCATTTAGCATGCCTACGGTTCAGTTTTGCTTGACTTTTAATATGTTTCAAAGATTCATGATCAGAATGTATAACAAATTCTTTGGGCCATAAATAATGTTGCCATGTTTCCAAAGTCCGAACAAGAGCATATAATTCCTTATCATAAGTAGAATAATTCAGACTAGGCCCACTCAATTTTTCAGAAAAGTATGCAACAAGTTTACCATCTTGTAATAACACACCTCCTAATCCAATTCCACTAGCATCACATTCAAGCTCAAAAGTCTTATTAAAATCAGGAAGTTGGAGTAATGGAGCATGTGTTAACTTATCTTTCAATACCGTGAAGGCTTCTTCCTGTGCGGTACCCCAAATAAAAGGCACATCCTTCTTTGTAAGCTCATTTAGAGGTGCAGCAATGGTGCTGAAATCCCTCACAAAACGCCTATAGAAACCAGCGAGTCCAAGAAAACTCCTCACTTGTGTGACCGTTTTGGGCTGCGGCCAACTCTCAATAGCTTCAATCTTGGCTTTATCAACTTCAATTCCCTGTGGAGTAACAACATAGCCAAGAAAAGAAACTCGGTCGGTGCAAAAGGTGCACTTCCCAAGGTTACCAAACAAACGTGCATCACGTAGAGCAAGAAAAATAGCACGTAAATGTTCCAAATGTTCCTCCAAAGATCTACTATAAATCAGTATATCATCAAAATAGACTACCACAAATCGTCCAATGAAAGCACGTAAAACCTCGTTCATTAATCTCATGAAAGTGCTAGGTGCATTAGTTAACCCAAAAGGCATGACTAACAACTCATATAATCCAAACTTAGTTTTAAATGCTGTTTTCCATTCATCTCCCAATTTCATACGAATTTGATGGTATCCACTACGCAAATCAACTTTGGAGAAAATTGTAGAGCCACTTAATTCATCAAGCATATCATCTAGCCTAGGAATAGGATGACGATAACGAATAGTAATATTATTAATGCCTCTACAATCAACACACATACGCGATGCACCATCCTTTTTAGGCACTAGAATAATAGGAACAGCACAAGGACTAAGAGATTCACGTATATAACCTTTGTCGAGCAGCTCCTGTACTTGACGCATAATCTCCTTCGTCTCCTCTGGATTGGTACGGTATGGCGCACGGTTGGGCAGCGATGCACCGGGAATTAAGTCAATCTGATGCTCAATCCCTCGAATAGGTGGTAATCCCGGTGGCACGTCTTGTGGAAAGACGTCAGCGAACTCCTGCAAAATGTTAGTGACAGCAGGAGGCAAAGAGGGAGGCATGTCCTCGAATGAAAATAATACATCTTTGCATAAAAAAGCATAGCAAACAGATGTAGTGACATCCAAATCAGTAATATCAGATTTAGTGGCAAGTAAACAACCACTCTTCAGTTTTATTTCAGATATAACACTAGATGATTGTTTATGAGGCTTATTATGTTGCTCAAATTCCTTTGCCACAATCTGATTTTCACTCTCACTTTGCTTCTGTTTTGCTTTACTAGCTCTAGCAATGTCATCTTTCATAATATGTTCGGGAGACATAGGAAGCAAAGTTATATTTTTATCCTTATGAACAAGAGTATACTGATTTGTCCTACCATGGTGTACAGAATTTTTATCAAATTGCCATGGTCTACCAAGTAAAACGGAGCATGCTTGCATGGGTACCACATCACAATCAACATAATCAGAATATGTAGCAATGCTAAAGTGCACACAAACAGTATGTGTTACCTTAACCTTGCCACTGTTGTTGAACCATTGGATGTAATAGGGATGAGGATGTGGTCTGGTGGTTAGAGAAAGCTTCTCCACCATCTCCATGCTAGCCAAGTTGTTGCAACTCCCTCCATCGATGATGACGCGAACAGAACGCTCCTTCACAACTCCCTTTGTATGGAACAAGTTGTGCCTCTGATTTTGCTCAGCCTGTGTAACCTGCACACTCAAAACACGTTGATCAACTAAACTTTCATACCTGTCAGCGTAGTCAGCAGCCATGTAGTGTGTCTCTTGTTCAGTCTCCTCTACACCTTGTTCTTCACTCGCAATAAGAGCCAGGGTCTCCTCATCATAATCGCTAGCGGAGTCATATCCACCATCCTCAGTAACTATCATCACACGCTTGGAAGGACATTCTCTCGCATAGTGACCTCCACCCTTGCAACGACGACATATAACCTCATGTGTTTGCCCTGTGGATGCAATGGAAGAAGAAGAGCTCTGTGCTGGCCCGGAAGGTGTGCTCTTCGCGGAGGGTGGAACAGAGGCCTGTTTCCTGGTATCTCGGTTGGAGTTGGAGGCTGACGTAGGCGGTGCTGCAGCCGGACGTGTGGAAGTAGAAGAGGTACGTGGAGTCCATGATGAAGTGCGACCTGCAGAAAAATTAGTTCTTGCCAATGCCTGTCGATCCTGCAGTTCACGTTCAGCTTTTACAGCAAGATGAAATAAACGAGTGATAGTGTTATACTCCTTATACTCTAGAATAGTCTGAATCTCTCTATTTAATCCACCCATAAAACGTGCAAGCATAGCTTCATTCTCCTCAACAATACCACATCTAATCATGCCAGTTTGTAACTCCTGATAATATTCCTCTACAGAATTTTTTCCTTGTCTTAAACGCTGCAAATTTTGAAGCAATTCACGTTGATAATATGGTGGAACCCAACGATTACGCATAGCGGTTTTCAAAGCAGCCCAAGTAGGTGGGATATTAGCGTGATGTATTCTACAATGTTCAGACCACCAAACACAAGCAAAACTAGTGAACGAACAAACAGCAGCAGTAACACGTCTATCCTCAGGATATTGTAAGCATGTAAATCGTTGTTCTGTTTCTAACTCCCAAGTAAGATATATATCCGGAACATATCGACCATCAAATGTAGGAATATTCAATTTAAGTTTAGGGAGATGGTCATGAGTTTGTACCTGAGGGGGTGGTGCAGCCCTACCATTGCGATCGTAGGCACGTTGACGACCTGGTGCGTGTGGTGGTGGTTGTCCTTGGGGCTGAGCTGGAGCAACCTCTCCCTCATCGTCGTAATCACCATCGTAGTCAGTGTTCTGATCAACAGTAGTAGCAACAGCAGCAGCCACAGAAGCCACAGCAGTAGGAACGACACCAGAATGTTGGCCTTCCTCTAGGGGCACACGTTGTGCGCGCCCCGCAAAATTCGGCCGACGTTGTTGTTGTTGCTGAGTTATGACCGGTGCAGCTGGTGGTAGACGTGCAAGCACCTCATTGAACTTAGCGTCCAACTTCGTCTCGAACGTCTGCTCCAATCCATCTAGCTTCTCCATAGCCTCTCCAAGGCTGGTTACGAAGTCTTGTACCTGGTCAGCCATCATTTGCTGGAATTTATCATGGAGCTCCTTGTTGGCCATAACCTCCCATTCGACCTCGTCAGCTTGTGATCCTGGCATGGTTAGCAGTAATAGGAACACACAAGAATATGAACCTACAGACTACTAGGAAGTGGTGGTGGTGTGTCACAAATCCGTCAAGCAAATCTCAAATTCTTACCAGTTCTTACCCAGCAGCAGGTGGTGATTGGCAACCGGTGTAGTCAAAAACTCCCAAAGCTTGGATAGAGCGATTGCCAGGTGGTGTCAAACACACGGCGTAGATATATGTGGAGCTGGGAAGGCTTAAAATATGGTAGCATAAAGGGGTCAGCAATAATCAGTTCAGAGATGCAAAGTTGAAAAAACGCTCAACGACGGTACGATGCTGGTCCTAGGCTAGACCGTGCTAGAGACGCGAGCCTAAAACACCAACAAAATCACGACGTTACACGTAATCAAGGGAAGAGCACACTCTGATTTTTTTTTTTTTTTTGGCGCCTCTTTTTTTTCGCTCTTTTTTTTTTTTTGCTCAGAAAATCACTATAATGGCGAGTGTCTCAAAACTCTTCCCGAGACGTATAAACAGGATAGGCACGAAAAAAATTTGAGTAATTTTTTTTTTCTGGAGCGATTCGGGGCTGCGACGACCAAAAATTGCGAAAAAAAATCACTATGATGGCGAGGGTCTCAAAACGCTCCGAAAGGCCTAAAATGATGATAGGAAAAAAATATTTTCACCCACCGAAAGTTTGGCCTAGAAAGTGCTCTGAAAAGCGTGCCAGACTCTTTTTTTTTTTTCGACACCTACTCAGGACAGGGAACTCGAAAATAAAAACAAAGGGATCTCAAAATCAATCCGAATACCTAAGGAACTCGGATTAGAGGCGGATCTGTGGTGGAGGTATATGACAGCGATGAAGATGATGCGGTGGCGGCGTGACAATCTGTGACTAGAACTCGAAACTCTAAAAGACTAGACGCTAAGACCAGCAACTTGACACGACGATGCACCCGCAATTTCAACAAAGCAAAACACTGAAAAGACAGATTGGTTCGGATATGATGATCTAACCCTAATTTTTTTTTGTGGCTTTTTTTTGTGGACGGTAGGTATGAAGAACAAATGCAATCTATGCTACGAAAAACTGGTAAATCTCACCGAGCAACCTGGAAATCTGATACCACTTGATAGAGGCGAGGGTCCCGATCTTTCGATGAGATGATAACTATCGATTTGGTGGAGACGACTTTGACGATCCGACTTCGAACGTGCACGACGTTGCGCCTTAGCAATCGCTAAACCAATCTCCAAGAGGTTATTGACCACGCCGGAGCACGATCAACCTGACCACGAAGGTCTATTCCTGCAAGCAATCGAAGAACAAGCAAGAATATGATAATGCAATCTGAATATTGCGAATATAGATGAAGTATTGATAATGGTGGGGTTCCGAAAGCGGTCTTGGTCTGGTCGTTGGACACAAACGAAGTACACGAAGTTGCAATGGCTAACTTTTAACTAAACAAAACCCAAATCTAAAACGATGCCCTAAGGGCTGTATATATGAGGTAATAGAAGGGGATTTCGTGGCCCCTTGGAGGAGGGGTCCGAAACCAGCCCTAACTCCGTTTCCCCACACATACGGACTCTAAAAATAGCCTAATAAGTGGTATTTCGAAATTACATGGGCCTGGCCCAAAAAATAAGGTGACGCAGCACCTATATTAGCCTATGGACGAAATTTATGAAGTGGCCTCTTGTATATTTCGTCCAAGCCTCCAAGCACTCCTTATGGTGGCTTCAAAGTGCGAAAATCACCACTGGAAACTCCGTTGTTCCTTCCCGTGCGCGCACCTTCTCCCCCATGCTTGATCCTGCTCCAATGGCCATCCTTCTTGTCCATGCTAGGTCCTTCGTTCATAAGTAAAACAAAAGTATCTAATTTAGGCAGCATCATATGTTCATGAACATTAGAAGGATTTCCAAGAAACGAAAGTACCTGATAATTTAGTTGGCGTGCGCGGGCTCTAGTAATTGGTCCAATCTGTGTAGCTGGTGGTGATGTGGGTGTAACATTAGTAGGGATGTCCTCATCACACGGGGAAGAACACAAGGGAAATCACGAGAGGAACACTCAAGAACAAGTCCAATCACACATCCACTAGACTCACAAACACACAAGATCACAAGGTACATGAACAACAAAGGGAAAGATACATGGTAGGGTTCATCCCAAATCCAAGAGGAGATGAGGACTTGATGATTCACTTGGGGAATCCTTCTCCCTTAGGAGGTCTTGTACTCCAATGGAGTCTTCTCTCTCTCAAGAGGAATCCCACAAGGGGACAAGGGGAGGTACATGAGCTAAGCTCTAATGTGTAGTTCTAATCTTAGCTAACCCTAGAATGAGGAGGGGAAGGGGTATTTATAGTCTAGCCACGAAGTGGGAGTGGAAAGAGATATACATGGGCCTCGGGCCCTGTCCACGCGCGCAGGCGGCGCCGGATGTCCGGCCTCTCGTGAGGCGCCGGATGTCCAGGGCACTGGCCGGATGTCCGGCCTGGATATGGCTAACCTTCTGTTGCCAGTCGTCGGATTTCCGGGAGGGAGGCCGGATGTCCAGCCCGACGTGTAGCGCCGGATGTCCGGGGCATCGCCGGATGTCCGGCCGCTGATGCATCTGGCTGGTTGTTTGGCAGCTTCCTCGCGGCAGTCCAGGCTCCGGATGTCCGGCCCTTGGCCCGGATGTCCAGCCGCTGTAGCTTCAGTAGCTCCTTCTTCTTCCGTCGTCGCTTCCATGCCTCCCTCGCGGATGGTGTAGCCGTTCCTTGGCGCTTGCACTCCTCCTCGACATCCGTGAAGCTCCGACAATACCTATGCATGCACACAAGTGGAGTGTCAAGTAGTATACCATCCTCGAAGGGGTCAAGTGAAAACGTGTAAAGGAGAGGATTCACCTTTGTGTATGTGAAGTAGATGTCGCACGTGTCACTTGCCAAACGGACTCTTGACATGGTGATGTTCGTAGGATGCTCCGCATCATCCCCTCCCCCTTGGAAAAGATCCGTCCTCGGATCGAAAACCAAATCACCATGGGAAAGAGATGTCGTCGCCGTGTAGAAGTGGATAATCACCAAACACTCTTCATCTTGCAGCTCGAAACGGGCTCTCTCCAATGTCGCACCGTCTTGTGATTCCTTCAAAAGGAACAAGGACAACAAACACTTGGAAAAACAAATGTGGTTAGCGTTAGTGCAAAACCAAGCATTCAAGAGGTGATTCACCCAACAAGTGTCGTCATCATGCATATCATGTGGTGTGACAAAGGATAGTGGCATGTCATGTAGGCATATCAATTGAGCACAATCAAAGGCATCATGTGCAAAGGCAAGTAGCAATAGCTATCTATAGGACCAAGCATGCAAATGTGAGGTAGATATGCAAATATGTGTGACAAGTGAAGAAGCATCTTCCTCGAGGTCATAGCAAGCATGCATCAAGCGCTCAACAAATGGTCGATGGTAGGCATATGAATCATTGACAACACCAAATAGAATGAGATGTCTAAACGCATGGGGCAATTCAAGGTGCAAGATAATCCAAGCATAATGTGCACATGGTGTAGTGAAGATAGTGTGGCACTCAACACAATATAAATAGCAATTGTTCATCATGTGTGAGGCAATCAAGTCAAGCATGTAGCAATCAATGTGACATGGCATATGTGAAGAAATGACATTGTTGCAACCAAGCATATGGAAAGAGCATGGGATAATCATGTTCGATGCAACACATGAAGTATGATCCACAATATTCATGCTCATGGTTTCGGGGTTCTCAAAAGAGAAGGATATCACCTCGAAGTGTGCTCTTGTGCGTCCTTCACAATGCCGAAGTGGTAGAAAATGCGTTGTAGAAGCACGTCGGTCGAAAGTGGCTCACTCTCAAGAGCTCGAATGGTCAACTCACGTGAAGTGAAAGTTGACACGGGGTCGAACGATCCTACACATGCACAAAACAAAGCAAAGAACGTATGTGCATGGTAGATAAACGCATCATCCATCATGATGGTTCTCTTCTCTTGCACATAACCATTAGTAGCAAAAGTGCATGAATAATATGATGCAACAATCTTAATGTTCATGCACTATGCATATGGTGGAGTCACTCATCTCACTCATTCCCTCAAAATTGGTGCACTCAAACTCACATATGGTGGAGTCACTCATCTCACTCAAGTAGTGGGGGTTGTGGCTCTCCTCACATGGGAATTGGGGCAACTCGTCATATACGGGGCTAGTGGTGAACTCGCTCTCACTCTCAATATGGTGGCATGTCGCTCAACTCATCTCCAAACGCCGCAGTGGTCGAAGGGAAAATCCCATGCTCAACCATCTTGTCACCGTCGCCGTGGATGAAGGCCGAAGATGGCACATCATCACTCTCGCCTCCAAACATGGAAGCATCATCCTTGCTCGCCATCTTGTCGCTCGCCTCCAAATCTTGTTCCTTGAGAGGCTCCGTAGTCGTAGTCGTCGCCGCGCCGTCTTCAAAAAGAGTCGTGGTAGACTCGGCATCGTCAATGCCACAAAGAGGGATGGCGGTGAAGTCGAACGTTGGAGCATCGTCTTGGAGCTCGTCGGGCTTGGACATCGTGGTGGTACTATCCTCATGCTCGCCGTCTTGGAGCTTGGTCTTCACGAAGTGTGCTTGGGGTGGAGAAGCCTTGGCCTTCATGTGTTCTTGTTCCGCCTTGAGAGCACCAAAGTAGATGTCGTCGAGGGACTCATAGTTGTCGAGGAAGATAGTCTTGGAGATGTCATTGTTCAATCCCATCATGAAGTAGAACTTCATCCAAATGGGGTCGTCCATGCCGGCTCGTCGCAAGGCTTTCTTCATCTCCTGGAAGTACTCGTCGAGGGACTTGGATCCTTGGATGGTGTTCTCCAATTGGCGTTGAAGATGTTCCGTGTAGGTGGAAGGCACAAATTCTCGCCGCATCGCTTTCTTCGTCTTGGGCCAACTCATGTTGAAGCTCTTCGAAGGTGTGTGAAGCCACCATGTCGACGCGTAGTCGTGGAAGTTCCTTGTGGCGCACTTCACTTGATCTTCGGAGGGGACTTGATGTAGCTTGAGGTAGTCGTCCATCTTGCACTCCCACTCGAGATACTCCTCGGGGTCTTGAGTCCCATAGAAAGGAATCTCATGGTCGATGTCGAAGTCGTAGTAGCTCATGGAAGTCGCGGACTTGAGCTTGCGGAGCTTCTCTTGAGCGTAATCTTGAGGTGCTTGTCGGCGAAGATGCCGCATGTCCAAAGGCGAAGATGCCTTGAAGTCGCTTGGCGAAGATGCCAAGGTAGATGGTGAAGTCGTAGAACGGTGGTTGGTGTTGAGCTCTTGGCCTTCACGTTCTTGTCGTTGATGTTGTCGATGTCGATGTGATCTTGCCGGAGATGGTAGCTCGGAAGCATGTGCACTTGAGCGTCTTCTCGAAGAAGAGGAAGGCCTCTTGCCGGTCTTGATGAGGGCTTTTAGCTCCTCCATTTGAGCATCCATCTTGGCGTCGATGAAGGTTTTCGTGGCATCGAACTCGTCGCTGTTGGTGTAGACCGAAGTAGATGTGCTTTGCCTATAGTGGCCCAAAGGTGAGTAAAGGTGAGTAGGAAATGAGATAAACAATACCAAACTACCTTTTCCCAAAGTTGAGGATGTATCCCGCGTCACTCAATGTGAATTGAGAGAATAGTGGAATTGGTACCGGACTTGTTCACTCACACCTACAAAGTAAAGCTTATCGAGTGGCTTGGTTAGGACAAGTGGCACAAAATTCAAGCAAGTGTTAGTCCAAGAGTATTGAAAATGTTGAGGAAGATTCACAAAATTGCAATGTAAAGCAAATAGATCAATAGCTATACTGGCCCAAGGAAACACACACACGGATAGATAAGTGGGATCCGCGCAACCAAGGAATGAGCACAAAATGTGTTACCACGCAAAAAGCTCGTGTTGCACGGATACTAGAGAGAGCTTGATTGCTCAAATGGGCTAGATACGCTTGTGCACCAACCTAAGCGAGTAACCGTGCCGTCTTCAATCCCATGTATGCTATGTATGTATGAACCAATATGATATACTATGCAAGATGGCTCAATGCTATTTCTATTGCTTACAAGCTCTTTTGTATCTCCTCTTTGCTTAAAAGATTTTTCCTCTTCTTTTTTTTGTATGCTTTGCCACAATGCTTGATGCTCGAGCCAAGTATGATATGAGACAAGTATGTAAGATATGCACGGGAGAGACTTATGGCACAATGATGATAGCAAGATGATGGCACGCTAACTGTGGCTATGCGGAGTAAGCATATCACTAAGGTGCACAATGAGTGTGGCCCGGCAATTCTCAACTCGCTAGTCTCGATGGGTAAGTGACGCGGTAGGCTCAAGGTGATCAATGCAATGCCAAGGAAATGTACAATGATGTCGTCGAAGTTACCGTCGGTGGGTTCTCGTTTGTAAGAAAGGACGGATGATGATGAAGTGGACAATATCGATGTCGAGTCCGTGGCGATGATGAGTGGCGATGTAGAACCGTTCCTAATTAGTCGAAACACCTTAGGAAACGGAAAACCACAACTTAAAATCTCAAATGGCAAATGTCAAATGGTGGTAGCGGAAAGCGGTGGTGGTTTCGGAGTCGTCAAAGCGGAAGTGGAGTTGGTGGTTGATGAAGAAGTAACCGTCCCTAAGTAGCCGAAACACCTTAGGAGACTTGAATCACAACTCAAGCAACCACAAATGCAATGGGGATCAAAATGGGTTAGGTTGCGGAAGGCAATGTTGGTATTGCGGATGATATGGTGGAGGGCCTAAGCAAAGATGCAAAAATGCACAAAATTGGATGGAGTCAAATGATGGTGGTAGTATATTTGTGGGATGGGGAAGCTAGATCCACTTGCCAAACAACAAAATCGCGGATCAAACACAACAAAATCTCACAAGAACCAACAAAATGCAAGAAAATTTTTGGGGCTCTTTTTGGTGGGGATTTTCGAAATTGGGCAAGAACAAACAAAATTAGGCTAGAAAGTGGGGGGCAGGACTCCAAATTCGTGATCAACGTGGCTCATGATACCAAGATGATGTAGGGTGGAACCCTAATTGACGATCTTTCACGAATTGGAGGAGATCCTATGAAGAACACGAAGAACACGGGGAGGAACACGAGGGAAATCACGAGAGGAACACTCAAGAACAAGTCCAATCACACATCCACTAGACTCACAAACACACAAGATCACAAGGTACAAGAACAACAAAGGGAAAGATACATGGTAGGGTTCATCCCAAATCCAAGAGGAGATGAGGTCTTGATGATTCACTTGGGGAATCCTTCTCCCTTAGGTGGTCTTGTACTCCAATGGAGTCTTCTCTCTCTCAAGAGGAATCCCACAAGGGGAGGTACATGAGCTAAGCTCTAATGTGTAGTTCTAATCTTAGCTAACCCTAGAATGAGGAGGGGAAGGGGTATTTATAGTCTAGCCACGAAATGGGAGTGGAAAGAGAGATATATGGGCCTCAGGCCCTGTCCACGCGCGCAGGCGGCGCCGGATTTCCGGGGCACTGGCCAGATGTCCGGCCTGGAGATGGCCAACCTTCTGTTGCCAGTCGCCGGATTTCCGGGAGGGAGGCCGGATGTCGGGCCCAACGTGTAGCGCCGGATGTCCGGGGCATCGCCGGATGTCCGGCCGCTGATGCATCTGGCTGGTTGTTTGGCAGCTTCCTCGCGGCAGTCCAGGCGCCGGATGTCCGGCCCTTGGCCTGGATGTCCGGTCGCTGTAGCTTCAGCAGCTCCTTCTTCCGTCATCGCTTCCATGCCTCCCTTGCGGATGGTGTAGCCGTTCCTTGGCGCTTGCACTCCTCCTCGACATACGTGAAGCTCCGACAATACCTATGCATGCACATGAGTGGAGTGTCAAGTAGTATACAATCCTCGAAGGGGTCAAGTGAACACGTGTAAAGGAGAGGATTCACCTTTGTGTATGTGAAGTAGATGTCGCACGTGTCACTTGCCAAACGGACTCTTGACATGGTGATGTCCGTAGGATGCTCCGCATCAACAGCACCTCCCAGGCGACCCCGTGCGCACGGGCCTCCCAGAGAGCTTCTGTAAACGGATGCGCACACCCCGTGCGCATGGGCCCCAGGACCTCGTGCACACGGGCCTCGCCGCTGTAGCACCCCATGCGCACGGGCCTCACTTACCTCGTGCGCATGGCCCTCCCAGCGAGGTGGCCGACTTGTTCTTGTTTTGCCCCTCCCTTCGTCCCTTACCTCTCTACTCCTATATATTTCATACCCAAGACATTTGTTAGGGTTAGCAAAGTGTATTGAGATATTTTAGAGTGTTTTGCTCATCTACCACTCTGATAGATGCAAAGGTGTCCCGTCTTTCGATGAGATGGTAGCTATCGTTTTGGTAGAAGTCGACTTTGATGATCCGACTACGAACGTGCGATGACGTCGCGCCTTAGCAATCGCTAAACAAACTCTGAGAGGTTGTTGACCACGCCGGAGCACGATCAACCTGACCACGAGGGTCTATTTCCTATGAGCAAACGAAGAACAAGCAAGAAACTGAGATTGCAATATGGATATTGCGAATATAAGAGGAAAGCTTTACTAATCAAGTGGGGTTCTGTGACGTCTTGGTCTGGTCGTTGAACACAAACGAAGTACGCGAAGTTGCAGCTATGGCAAACTTTTAATCTAAACAAAACCCAAAGTCTAAACGACGCCCTAAGAGCTGTATATATGGGGGAGTAGGGGGGAATTTCGTGACCCCTTGGAAGAGGGGTCCGAAACCAACCCTAACTTGGTTTCCCCACACATACGGACTCTAAAAACAGCCTATACTGAAGTATTTCGAAATTACAATGGCCTGGCCCAAAAATAAGGTGACGCAACACCTATAATAGCCTCTGGACGAAATTTATGAAGTGGCATCTTGTATATTTCGTCCAAGCCTTCATGCACTCATTATGGTGGCTTCAAAGTCCTGAAATCATCACTGGAAACTCCGTTCTTGTTCCCCTTGCGCGCGCCATCCTCTTTATGCTTGATCATGGTCCAATGTTCATCCTTTTTATCCATGCTGGGCCCTTCATTTGTAAGCAAAACAAATGTATCTAATTTAGGCAGCATCATATTCTCATGAACATTAGGATCATTACCAAGAAACGAAAGTACCTGGTAATTTAATTGGCGTGCGCGAGCTCTAGTAATTGGTCCAGTATATGTAGCAGCAGGGGTTGTGGGTGTAACTATAGTAGTGATGTCCTCAACATCCTCCCCTTCTTGAATTGAAGTCGTCCTCGATGGAAGCTCATATTCCTCACCCACATAAGGCTTCAAATCTGCAATGTTAAAAGTGGGACTAACCCCAAAATATGCAGGCAGCTCAAGTTAATATGCATTATCATTTATTTTCTCTAAAACCTTAAAAGGACCATCAGCACGGGGCATTAGCTTTGACTTGCGCAAATCAGGAAACCTATCCTTACGCAAATGTAACCAAACAAGATCTCCAGGTACAAAGACAACATGTTTTCTATCGTTATCTCCAACAAGTCTATATTTAGCATTCATACGCTCAATGTTTTCCTTAGTTAACTCATGCATTTTTAAGATCAATTCAGCACGTTGTTTAGCATCAAAATTAACCTTCTCCAAAGATGGAAGAGGCAATAAATCAATAGGTGCACGAGGTAGGAAACCATACACAATCTCAAAAGGGCACATCTTAGTAGTAGAATGCAGCGAACGATTATAAGCAAATTCAATATGAGGCAAGCATTCTTCCCACATTTTCAGATTAGTCTTTAAAATAGCCCTAAGCATAGTAGACAATGTTCTATTGACTACTTCAGTTTGTCCATCAGTTTGGGGGTGACATGTAGTACTAAAAAGCAATTTCATCCCCAACTTAGCCCATAAACATCTCCAAAAGTGGCTAAGAATTTTAGTATCACGATCTGAAACAATTGTATTTGGCACACCATGCAAGCAAATAATTTCACGAAAGAACAAATCAGCAACATTAGCAGCATCATCACTTTTATGACATGGTATAAAGTGTGCCATTTTCGAAAATATATCCACGACAACAAATATGCTATCCCTCCCCTTCTTTGTTCGAGGTAAACCTAAAACAAAGTCCATAGATATATCTTCCCAAGGAACACTAGGTATAGGCAAAGGCATATATAAACCATGAGGATTGAGTCGTGACTTAGCTTTTTGACATGTAGTGCAGCGAGCAACAAAACGCTCAACATCCCGTCTCATCTTTGGCCAAAAGAAATGTGTAGCAAGTACGTCCTCCGTCTTCTTCACGCCAAAGTGTCCCATTAATCCTCCTCCACGCGCCTCCTGCAACAACAAAAGACGAACGGAGCTAGCTGGAATGCATAGCTTGTTAGCACGGAACACAAATCCATCATTAATGACGAACTTGTTCCATGTTCTTCCTTCTTTACAATTTTGCATTACATCTTTAAATTATGCATCATGCACATATTGATCTTTGATGGTCTGCAAACCAAATTTTTTAAAGGCAAGTTGAGAAAGCATAGTATAGCGACGAGACAATGCATCAGCAATAACGTTTTCTTTACCCTTCTTGTGTTTAATGACATAAGGGAAAGTCTCAATGAATTCAACCCATTTAGCATGTCTATGGAGTTTTGCTTGACTTTTAATATGTTTCAAAGATTCATGATCAGAATGTATAACAAATTCTTTGGGCCATAAATAATGTTGCCATGTTTCTAAAGTCCGAACAAGAGCATATAATTCTTTATCATAAGTAGAATAGTTCAGACTAGGTCCACTCAATTTTTCAGAAAAGTATGCAACAGGTTTACCATCTTGTAATAACACACCTCCTAATCCAATTCCACTAGCATCACATTCAAGCTCAAAAGTCTTATTAAAATCAGGAAGTTGGAGTAAAGGAGCATGTGTCAACTTATCTTTCAATACCATGAAGGCTTCTTCCTGTGTGGAACACCAAACAAAAGGCACATCCTTCTTTGTAAGCTCACTGAGAGGTGCAGCAATGGTGCTGAAATCTCTCACAAAACGCTTATAGAAACCAGCGAGGCCAAGAAAACTCCTCACTTGTGTGACCGTTTTGGGCTGCGGCCAACTCGCAATAGCTTCAATCTTGGCTTTATCAACTTCAATTCCCTGTGGAGTAACAACATAGGCAAGAAAAGATACTCGGTCGGTGCAAAAGGTGCACTTCCCAAGGTTACCAAACAAACGTGCATCACGTAGCGCAATAAAAACAGGACGTAAATGTTCCAAATGTTCCTCCAAAGATCTGCTATAAATCAGTATATCATGAAAATAGACTACCACAAATCGTCTAATGAAAGCACGTAAAACCTCGTTCATTTATCTCATGAAAGTACTAGGTGCATTAGTTAACCCAAAAGGTATGACTAACCACTCATATAAGCCAAACTTAGTTTTAAATGCTGTTTTCCATTCATCTCCCAATTTCATACGAATTTGATGGTATCCACTACGCAAATCAACTTTGGAGAAAATGGTAGAGCCACTTAATTCATCAAGCATATCATCTAGCCTAGGAATAGGATGACGATAACGAATTGTAATATTATTAATGGATCTACAATCAACACACATACGTGATGTACCATCCTTTTTTGGCACTAGTATAATAGGAACAGCACAAGGACTAAGAGATTCACGTATATAATGATGCGGAGCATCCAACGGTCATCCCCATGGATCCACCTATGTCTCCCCAAGCACCAAGAGGACCAATGACACGAGCACGTGCAAGAGCTCTCGAGACCGAGGTGACATCACTCCTTAAAGAACTTCCCTATGACGCGTGCGAGACATGGATGCTACCTCATTCCGAAATGCTATGTGTGCTTAGGTACCAAGAGGACCCTCTCGGAGAAGCCCGGAACAATGGACAAGTCGGCAAGTTCACGGATGAAGAAGCACGGCGAGAGGAGATGCTGCTGAGCATCAGCAGCCGGACATCCGGCATACAGCCCGGACATCCGCCCCTGGAGGCTACAACAGCTCCCCCAGATCAGCCGCAGAAAAGTCTCCAGGGCCCGGACATCCGGACTGCCAACCCCGGACATCTGGCCCCCCCTGCCGGAAATCCGGCGCACCTATACAGTAGGCTGACCGAAATCTGCCGGACATCCGCCCCCCAAGCTCGGACATCCGGCCACCTCCTGAACAGCCGGACATCCGGCCTAGAGCCCGGACATCCGGCCCGACGCCGCGTGTATTTCGGCCCTTGGCCCATGTACTCCCCCAATTCGTCCCACTTTGTACTAGCACTATATAAGGACCTCCCCCTCTTCCATCTAGGGTTAGCAAAGTAGATAGCTCTTTGAGATAGAGCTTTGCTCATCCATACCTCTCCCATGAAGATCAAGACCTCCACGAGACCCATGTGAGAAGATCCTCTACGGATTCAAGACCTCGACTCCTTCGCGGATCGGGACGAACTAGCTACCGTGTATCCTCCTTTGTTGGATTTGGACCTTTGTATCCCTCTATGTGTATGTGGATCTAGTGCATGTGTGATTGGATCTTGTCTATTTGAGTGTTCTTCTCGTGTTCTTCGTGGATTTGCTCCTTTTCCCCCTCTTAAGTGTGAAAAGATCGTCATCTAGGGTTCCACCCTACATCATCTTGGTATCAGAGCCAGGTTGATTCACACTTTGGAGTTCTTCCCCTCCACTTTCTAGCCACAATTTTGTTGATTTTGCCCAATTTTGAAAATTCCCCACAAAAATAGCCATACCAATTTTTTTTGTGATTTGTGAGTTTGATGATGTTTTGTTGATCTAGCTTTCCCCCATCTTTTCCCCACTTTCCATCCACAAAATCGTCCGAATTTTGCCTCCAATTTTTCTTTTATCCACTTGTTCTTCGAGTTCTTCCGTGGATCTGATAGCCCGGACATCCGCCCCCCCCGGACATCCGGCCATGTGGCCCGGACATCCGGCCCCTGGGCACCAGCACACCAACACTTTACAATTCTTTCCTTTTTCGCCTTTTCCCACCGTTTCTTCCGCAACCCCTTGAGCCACTCCACCACCGATTTCCGCAACCACCACCTTGTGCCATTCAAGATTTTGAGCCGCGGATTTTCCGTTTCCTAACGTGTTTCGGCTACTTAGGAACGGTTCGACATCGACATCACCGCCGCTCATCATCGCCACGGAACTCGCCATCGACAACACCATCTCCACCATTGTGACACCCTCACCGTAAGCAAGGACGGTAACATCGATGACAACTTGTTCATATCCTTGCCATTGCATTGTGAAACCCCGCGACCATCTTTTGCGTAGCTTTCCTACGAGACTAGCCATTTGAGAATTGACGGGCAACGCTACTTGTGCACTTTAGTGTTACCGATCCACATAGCTATCATCGCGTCCATACATACACATATCATCTCTAGTGCCAAAATTCTGTTCCCGCATATACATCATTGCTATCTTCGTACGAGCATTTCGCATAAGTGGCCAAAGAAAAGCATCAAAAGAAAGAGAAGCTTTTAAGCAAAAGAGAAAGAGCAACAAGCTTGTAAGCAATAGCCATAGCATCGCCACATTACATAGCATATTTGATCATCTTGGATCATTGTGACAAGTTCACCGGGAATCATACATACATAGCATAAGTGAGATAGAAAGCCATACGTTTTGTCTCTTATAGGTTGTGCACAAGTTCGTATCCGCCTATTGAGCAATCATGCTAGCGTCTCTCTAGTGTTGTGCAACAAGAGCATTTTCCGTGGATTCCACATTTTGAGCTCATTCCTTGGTTGCACGACCTCATTTATCTATCCGTGCGTGTGTTTCCGTGTGCTACGTATTGCTATTGGTCTACTCGTTACACTTGCGAACTTGTGAATCTTTTTCAACATTATTGATATCTTGCTTGCAATTGCAGAAATTTTGTGCCACCATCCTAACCAAACTCCTCCAAAAGCTTTACTTGTGTAGGTGTGAGATTGACTCGATCTGGTACCAATTGCACTATTTCCATAATACCATATTGGGTGATCATTGATCCATCTTCAACATTGGATAAGGTACATTGGTCTAGTTTGTTTCTTTCTTCCACTAACAATTGTTTGAGAATCATGGATAGGCCGAGCACTTCT
Organism: Elymus sibiricus; assembly: GCA_039707655.1. Lineage (NCBI taxonomy): Eukaryota > Viridiplantae > Streptophyta > Magnoliopsida > Poales > Poaceae > Elymus > Elymus sibiricus. The sequence goes on from CM077676.1 coordinate 259,671,499, forward strand.
ATCAACCCCCTCTTCGATGAGCAAGAAGACGCAACGAACAACTACGTCACCAAGGCTCAACTTTTCGGAGTCCAACGAGCGCTACACCAAGAAAGTGAAACTTTGGGAGATCGCATCGAGCAACTTGCCACCGACTTGCGCCACTCCGAAACACGAACAAGGGACTACTTCGATGCCAAGCTTTCATCTCAAATGGAAGATTTCCGCACTATGATGGCCAACCGCCATTCTTCCACTTCGTCTTCATCAAGATCAAGACGGCGCCACTCGAGCCGATACTCTTCGGACACTTCTTCGGATGCAAGTCTTCCACGAGCACGCTCTCATCGCTCTCAAGAACATGACGACCGGCAAGCTTCAAGAAACCCATTCCATGGCAATGGTTTGCAAGACCGCCTTCGAGAGCGCGAACGACAAAAACGGCAAGCACAAGACAACGAGAACCAAGATCAAGTTCCACAACGCCAACGTCAAGTGCACCAAGACGACGATGCCCTACACCAAGAATGACAACATCATGAGGAGCAAGCACTTGAAGCTCAACGTGCCCTACGCGAAGCAACTCGCAACGTCGCCGAACGCAACTGCCGCGTGCACGAACAAGAAGAAGCCGCATGACTTGAGGAGCGCCAAGAGATGCGGAACCGTGCACGAATCCCAAGGCCACCACGTCAAGTCAATCAAGATGAACACGACGAAGATGAGCTAGAAGATCAACCGCCATGGCAAGAGCGTCATCGCAACCGCCGACAACGCAATGAGGAGCGCTACGGCAAGCTCAAGTTCAACATGCCTAAATTCTCCGGTGGAAATGATCCCGAAGAATACCTTTCATGGGCGCTGAAGGTCGACAAGATATTCCGTCTTCACAACTACGATGAGGAAAAGAAGATTGCCATGGCATCTCTCGAGTTCCAAGACTATGTTCTCATTTGGTGGGAGCAGGTGATCGCAAGACGTCAAGAGAAGGGCGAGCCACCCATCGCGACTTGGAATCAAATGAAAGATGTCATGAGAGCTCGTTTTGTGCCTACATATTACACCCGCGACCTCTTCAAGAAACTCCAACTCCTCAAGCAAGGAACCAAGTCGGTTGAAGAATACTATCAACAAATGGAAGTTTCCATGATACGAGCCAATGTCACGGAAGATGATGAGCAAACTATGGCGCGTTTCTTGAATGGCCTCAACCATCCCATCAAGAAGATAGCGGACTTCCAACCGTACTCCAACCTCCTCAAGCTAGTGCACCAAGCAACCAAAGCGGAGCGACAAGTACAAGAAGACTACAAGTACTCCAAGTACTCTTCCAAGACCTACGGTTCATACACTCAAGCTTCAACGACTTCTACAACTCCTTCCACGACTCGAGCTACACCAAGTACCGGCGACAAGTCACGCTCCAAGCAACCTTCGACATCTTCGAGTCGTCTTCCTACTACTACAAGCATCTCCAAGCAAAAGCCTTCATCCTCGACACCTCCTACGGATGCCAACAAGACAAGTGACATCCAGTGCATCACTTGCAAGGGCCGAGGCCAAGTCCTTCGAGTGTCCAACTCGACGCACAATGATCCTCAACGACGATGGCACCTACGACTCAATGAGCAAAGATGAAATGGAAGCCCTCGAACATGTGGCTATGCACTGACAAGTGAATGAAGACGAAGATGCACAAATCTATTGCGACAATGATGCGAGCCCCGCTCTTGTTGTCTCCAAGGTCTTGACACTTCAACAACATCAAGATGAAGACCAACGTTGCCACATCTTCCATACCAAGGCGGGTATCCAAGGACGTTCCGTCAAGGTCATCATCGACGGCGGAAGTTGCCACAATTTGGCAAGAATTATGCTCCAAGCTACAATTGGTCAAGAAGAAGCACCCTCGCCCCTACAAGGTCCAATGGCTTAGCGACTCCGGCACAATCCAAGTGGAGCACACCGTCCAAGTATCCTTCAAGATCGGTGCCTACGAAGATACCTTGGAGTGTGATGTGGTTCCCATGTCCGTATGCCACCTCCTACTTGGGCGACCATGGCAATTCGATCGCGGCGTCGTCCACAACGGACGGACCAACCACTATAGTTTCAAAATGAAGGGCAAGGAATTCGTTCTTCGACCAATGTCTCCAAGTCAAGTCGTCACCGACAATCATGCATCGGGCCATCGTGGAGAGACTAGTGAGAGAGTGAACCACCACAAAGAGAGTGAGCGCCACAAGCCAAAATTGAGTGACTCCACGATGAGCGACAAGAAAAACTTAGTTCTACTAGCCACCAAAAGAGATTTGAGGGATGTGAGTGAGAGCCCATCTAGTGTTGTTCACTTTGTGCTTTTATGCAAAGGTGAAGCTGAGCGGACTAATACTTCACAACATCTTCCTCTAGTGTTGTTTCATCTCTTGCAGGAATACAAGGACGTGTTTCCCGATGAGCTACCTCCCGGACTTCCTCCTCTACGCGGAATTGAACACCGCATCGACCTCATCCCCGGAGCACCTCTACCAAACAAGGCACCATACCGCGTCAACCCCGACGAGACCAAAGAAATCCAACGGCAAGTCTAACATCTCATGGAGAATGGGTATGTACGCGAAAGCTTGAGCCCTTGTGCCAATCCGATCATTCTTGTGCCTAAGAAAGATGGTACTTATCGAATGTGTTCCGATTGCCGTCCTATAAATGTTATCACCGTTAGATATCGCCATCCCATTCCACGCCTAGATGACATGCTAGATGAACTTAGTGGAGCCACCATTTTCTCTAAAATTGACCTTAAAAGTGGCTATTATCAAATTCGCATGCAAGAAGATGATGAATGGAAAACCGCTTTCAAAACCAAATTTGTCTTGTATGAATGGTTAGTCATGCCTATGGGTTTGTCACAAGCTCCTAGCACTTTTATGCGTGTGATGCATTATGTTCTTCGCAAATATATTGGCATTTGTGTTGTGGTTTACTTTGATGACATCCTTGTGTTTAGTGAAACTCTTGAAGATCATGTCAAACACCTTAGAGACGTATTGCAAGTTCTTAGAGACGAGCGACTTTATGCTAACATGGAAAAATGCACTTTTGGTGTTGATAAGCTTGTTTTCTTGGGCTTTGTTGTCTCATCTAAGGGTGTTCAAGTGGATGAAACTAAAATTGATGCTATTAAAAATTGGCCACAACCAACCAATTTGCTTCAAGTGCGTAGTTTCCTTGGCTTAGCAGGTTTTTATCATCGCTTTGTGAAGGATTTTAGCACAATTGCATCACCACTGCACGCATTGAGTAAGAAGAATGCACCATTTGTTTGAGGTCCATCTCAAGATGCCGCATTTCATGAGCTTAAGAATTTGCTTACACATGCTCCATTGCTTGCATTACCCAACTTTGACAAAACTTTTGAAGTGCATTGTGACGCTAGTGGTAATAGCATTGGTGGTGTGTTGATGCAAGAGAAGCACCCTATTGCATATTTTAGTGAGAAGCTCTCCGGCGCGCACCTTAACTACCCCATCTATGACAAAGAGTTATATGTTTTAGTGAGAGTCTTGCATGTGTGGGAACATTATCTCCGTCCACGTGAATTTGTCATCCATACGGATCATGAAACGCTTAAGTACCTTAAGGGTCAAACTAAATTGAATAAGCGTCATGCTAAGTGGAGTGAGTTCATTGAGTCATTTCCTTATGTTATCAAGTATATCAAAGGTAAGGTAAATGTTGTGGCGGTCGCTCTTTCCCGCAAATGCATGTTGGTTACTCAACTTGAGTTGAATGTCATAGGATTTGAGCACATTAAAGACTTGTATGAGCATGATTCGTCATTTGCACCTCCTTATGCCAAATGTTTACCTCATAAAACTTGGGAGCAATATTACTTGAAAGATGGTTATCTTATGCGAGCTAACAAACTTTGTATTCTCGAGTCTTCTCTTCGTTTGCTACTTTTGCAAGAAGCTCATGGTGGAGGACTCATTAGACATTTTGGACGTGACAAGACATTTGCTACGCTCTCCAAGAACTACTTTTGGCCAAAGATGTTTCGAGACGTCTCACGCTACACCAACCGGTGCTCTACATGCCGCAAAGCTAAGTCCAAAGCTCAATCTCATGGTTTATATATGCCACTTCCTATTCCATATCACCCATGGGAAGATATTAGTATGGATTTCATGCTTGGTTTGCCTCGAACTCAAAACGGCAAAGATTCTGTATTTGTTGTTGTGGACCGTTTCTCTAAGATGGCACATTTCATTCCTTGCAACAAGATAGACGATGCTTCACATGTTGCAAATCTCTTTTGTAGGGAAATCTTGAGATTGCATGGAGTGCCCAAGACGATTGTATCGGACCGCGACGTCAAGTTCCTAAGCTACTTTTGGAAGACCCTATGCACCAAGCTCGGAATCAAGCTCCTCTTCTCTTCGGCATATCACCCACAAACCGACGCCAAACGGAGGTCACGAACCGGACGTTATCCACACTCCTTCGCGTGTTGATCAAGAAGAACATACGGGAGTGGGAAGAATGCTTACCCATCGCCGAGTTCGCCTACAACCGAGCAAGACACTCTACTACCGGCAAGTCCCCCTTCGAGGTCGTCTACGGCTTCAACCCTTTGTCACCATTGGATATCCTACCGCTACCGCTACAAGAGCGAATCGACATGGACGCGAGTGCACGAGCGAGTTACCTCAAGAAGATGCATGAAGATACAAGGCACACGATCGAGCGTCAAGTACAACGTCTCGCGACCAAGGTCAACATCAACAAGCAGCCCATGGTGTTCAACCCCGGAGATCTTGTGTGGCTACACCTTCGCAAGGAACACTTCCCCAACGAACGCAAGTCCAAACTACTCCCTCGAACCGATGGACCATTCAAGGTGCTAGCACGCTACAACGACAATGCATACAAGATCAACATCCCTCGTGACAAGTACAACGTGAGCGACACATTCAACGTCAAGGACTTATCCCCTTTCCATGGTGATGCGGATTCCGATCCGAGGACGGATCTTTCCCAAGGGGGGGGAGATGATGCGGAGCATCCTACGGTCATCCCCATGGATCCACCTACGTCTCCCCAAGCACCAAGAGGACCAATGACACGAGCACGTGCAAGAGCTCTCGAGACCGAGGTGACGTCACTCCTTAAAGAACTTCCCTATGATGCGTGCGAGACTTGGATGCTACCTCATTCCGAAATGCTATGTGTGCTTAGGTACCAAGAGGACCCTCTCGGAGAAGCCCGGAACAATGGACAAGTCGGCAAGTTTACGGATGAAGAAGCACGACAAGAGGAGGTGCTACTGAGCATCAGCAGCCGGATATCCAACCCCTGGAGGCTACAACAGCTCCCCCAGATCAGCCGCAGACAAGTCTCCAGGGCCCGAACATCCGGCCTTGGCCCGGACATCCGGCCTTGGCCCGGACATCCGGCCTGCCGACCCCGGACATCCGCCCCCCCCTGCCGAAAATCCGACGCACCTATACAGTAGGTTGACCGAAATCTGCCGGACATCCGGCCCCCAAGCTCGGACATCCGGGCACCTCCTGAACCGCCGGACATCCGGCCTGGAGCCCGGACATCCGGCCCGACGCCGCGTGTTGTAGGGTGGAGACCCTAAGTGAAGATATTTTCACACTTGGAGGGGGAAAAGGGCAAATTGAGAGAAAAACACAAGAACAAACACTCAATCAACAAGATCCAATCACACATGTGCTAGATCCACATACACAAAGAGGGATACAAAGGTCCAAATCCAACACAAGAAGGTAAAGAGGTAGCTAGTTCATCCCAATCCTTGAAGGAGTTGAGGTCTTGAATCCCTAAGGGATCTTCTCACATGGAGGTCTTGATCTCCATGGGAGAGGTGATAGATAGGAGCAAAGCTCTACTAGATCTGTACTACATCTTTGCTAACCCTAACAAATGACCTAGGTATGAAATATATATGTGGATGGATGTAGGGGACGAGTGGAGGGGCGAAACAGGCAATCCACGGCCAGCCTCGTGTAGGGCCCGTGCGCACGGGCTAAGTGGACCCCGTGGGCACGGGGGTCCCGTGTGCACGGTACACGCCCGTGCGCACGGGGTATACAGCAGCTCCAGCAAGGGCCCGTGTGCACGGGGTCCAAGGGGCCCGTGCGCACGGGGTGTCCAGAAAGTCTCTGGATAGTTCGTGTGCACGGGGTCCGGGGAGGCCGTGCGCACGGGGTTGTCTGGACACTTCTTCTTCTTCCAGCTGCTGGTCTCCTTCTTCGGTGCGGTCCTTCTCGCTCCTCTTCTTGGACTTGGTGAGGTTCCTTAGCTCCTTGGCGAGGGTCGTCCACGTACCTAATGACACACGAGGTTCGACGGTGAGGTAGTAACCAAGTCCAATGAATATTCATGTCAAGCTCAAAGAGGAGTGAGTTCACCTTATGTCCGATGGCACATGTGTGAGCTCTTGTCATAGGTCCACTTGGTGCTTGGTGAGTCGTTGTAGTATCCATGGGGATGACCGAAAGATGCTCCGCATCATCTCCTCCCCCTTGGGAAAGATTCGTCCTTAGATCAAAAATCTCATCACCATGGAAACGGTTGTCGTAGATGGACTTGTAGTAGGACGTAGTGTATGTCATGGTGTGATCCAAGTGCTCCACGATGTCTCCGAGAGGGTATACATGTAAAAAGAGTAAACACAAAGGGCACTTGGAAATAGAATGGTTAGCGCACACAAGGTGTCCATCAATTAAGCATGAGGTCGTCCGATAAGAATGTTTTTGACAAGGCACATGAAGCTGCACAAAATGATATAGAATGAGATGTAAAGCATGTATGTGAGCAAATTCATTTGATTTGCACACAAAGGTGTTGTGAAAGTGATTAATGCAACCATTGTGCAAAATGATGTCATAATGTGATGGTTTATCAAGAGCATGAACATGGCAAGTGGTGTTCAAAATGATGATGATGTCATGCAATTGATGGTGGGCAATATGATCAGTATTTATGAATATGCCATCAAGGAAGATCACAACAAATTTGCTAAGAAAGTGCACAAGCTCATATATCATGGATGATATGGGAATGCAAGATGCAACAAGGCAATCATAATGTAAGTCAATTCATGCATAAGGTGCAAATTTGTCATGGGTGTGATGTGTCCAATTAGCATGCTCATCAACAAATATGGAAGTGTCGGTGCAATATGGCAAAAGTTTCATGGCATACCATTGTCCGATGTCGTGGCATGAGTCGTGGTCCGGTGGTGCATCCGCTACTTCCGAGCGTTCCTCAACTTGAAGGTCCATAGGGCCCATCTCCAATGTCGGTCCTCCATCCAATAGATGTATCATGTAGACAACAAGGAGCAAACACGAATGAAAGTGTGGCCCATTCGATATGTATATGTGAGGGTGGCTCAAAAGGAAGGAGTGCACCTTTATGAGTTTCTCAAAAATGTCGGTGTCGCGCATCGTGTACGCCTTCGCATGACCAATATGGCGCATGATGTCACCGTCTTGTGAATCCTTCAAAACGAAAGAATATGACAAACACTCGGAAAAACAAATGAGGTTAGTGTGAATGCAAAACCAATCATTCGTGTGGTGAGATACCAAACAAGTGTCATCATCATTCTTATCATAAGAAGGAACAAGATAATGTGGCATGGTATGGAAGCATATGATGCGAGTACAACCAAAGACATTGATGAGGACATCCCTAGTACTTTACCATCTTTTCCTATTGATGATGTTACTCCTCAAGACAAGCCCAATGAAGTGAGGATTGGACCAATGACAAGAGCTCGTGCAAAGTTACTTGAGCAACAGGTGAATTCTCTCTTAGTTGATAATGCTATTCATTTTGATGAGAGCTTTATACTGCCTAAATCCTTGTGTGTATGTATTGTTAGGTACATTGGAGAGGAAGGCCTGGCACAAGGGAGCAAGGAGGCATGGCAGCAAGGAAAGGAGGAAGGCCTGGAAGTGAAGACCCTGCAGAGTTCCCAGGGCGGTAGTACCGCTTCCATCGCGGCAAGCCAGCCCGGCAAGCCCGGCAAGCTCATCGCGGTAGTACCGCGCGTCCATCGCGGTAGTACCGCTTATCACGGTAGTACCGCCACCGACTACCGCACTACTGCCGCTTACGAAATCGGTACTGGTATCTACTGGTATCTCCTGGCAGTACGTGAGATATATATCAAAATACAAAAAGAGAGAAAAGAGTGAAAAAAAAAGAGAAAACAAGCCCGGAAATTGGTGATAGTTGCTACAAGTTTGGAGCTGTTTCATATTGCTGCTTGCCCCTAGTATTTTGAGCAATCTTGTGCCTGTTTTCTTTGAGCTCATTGCTAGTGTCTTTCTAGTGCATTGCAACAAATTCCTCCATATAGTTGCTTGCCACATTTGTCTCCATAATTGTGTGTGTTTCCTTGGTGAGTTTTTGTATCACACAAACAGCAAATAGGTTTTGTAATTGGTGTTGTTAGGTATTCCAACCAAGCTCCACCATATACCCTGTTTTTGTCTTGTGATAGCTAAAACCCCCGGTATTCTCTGCTTCACATTAAGTCACAATAGTTGCTCCTACTAGGTGGGTAAGTATTTCTATTCACTTTGGAGCGGTAAGATACACCCTTTATTTGCTGTTTTGAGTGAGTTGTGAGAGAACACCACCTACACTTATTGTTATTTCACTAACCTATTTTTAATGGAGTTTTCTAGTGTTTCTGTTGATGTGCAGCAAAAGAAGAGCCATGATGAGGTGGTGAAGTGGAATGAGTATGAAGCTTTGCGTGATCATTTGAAGAGACAAATTGATAAATCAGATGAGGATTGGAGAGCTGAGTTGCAGCGTGTGGACTTGAAATTAGATGCTACTGCTACGCAAGAATCTGTGACAACTATGCAAGAGTCTTTAACAGCCCTCACCAACCAAATTGCAGCATTGTCTACTTTAGTGCAACAAAGAGTCCCTCAAGTCAATAATAATGTTGATCTTGATGGTGGCCGAGGACCTGCTGTCCCTGGCCGTGGGTTTCCTGCAAGGAGAGTGCCACTTCCTGAAAATAATCGTGAGGATGATGGTTTGGGCAAACCAAAATTCTCTATTCCTGTTTTCACCCATGATAATGAAGATGTCGAAGAATATCTTATGTGGGAGCTGAAAATTGAGAAGCTATGGAGATTACATGAATATACAGAGGATAGGAAAATTAAACTTGCTTCTTCTGGCTTTGATGGATATGCTCTTCTTTGGTGGGATAATATTACACACACGAGAGAACAAGATGGTGATCCAGAAATTGTTACATGGAGAACTATGAAGCAAGTCATGCGGGACAGATTTGTGCCCAAAAATTATATTTGTACTCTCTATGATCAATTGCAGCAATTGAAGCAAGGTATTATGTCTGTTGATGCTTATTACAAGGAGATGGAGTTGATTCTACAACGTGCTCGTGTGAGAGAGGAACCTGAGCAAACTATGCAGCGTTTCCTTTCAGGTTTGCAATTTAAAATCAAGAGCATTGTGAGGCATCTCCAATATGCTGATATGAATGAGTTATTACATCATGCACGTGAGGCTGAAGCACAGTTAGCCGAAGAGGCACGGATGGCAGCCAGAAATTCCGCTAGGAGTCGGTTCCCTCCCAGAACATCTCCTACTACACCTCCACCAGCCCAAAATTCCTCCATTCGTGGTACATCTTCTAGTCAACCAGATTCAAGTATTTCCAATAAAAAGAAGTCACCACAACCAGCAGCAAGTACCAATAGTTCTAGTATGTCTACAGCACGAAATAGAGACATGAGCTACCATACATGTGGAGGAAGAGGCCACTTTAAGAGAGATTGTCCTAACACAAAAGTTATGCTTATTAATGAGGACAATGAGTATGAGACAGGTGATGATGCTGATCCTAATGATGATGATGCGTATGATGATGATGATGGTCCACTTGATGCATATGCTACCCCACTATCCATCTATTGTTTGTACACAAAAATCTTTGAGTGTTACTCCAAGTCTTGAAAATCAGAGATGCAATTTATTTCAAACCAAGGCTGTTGTTGGTCCTCAAATGGCTTGCAAGGTTATTATTGATGGAGGGAGTTGCAGAAATTTAGCAAGCAAAGATTTATGTGCAAAGCTGAAACTGAAATATATACCACACCCTCATCCTTATTACATACAGTGGCTGAGTGATAATGGAGAGATGAAGGTGAGCCACATGGTGAGAGTTGAATTTCAGATTGGACCATACAAGGATACCATTGAGTGTGATGTGGTTCCTATGACTGTTTGCCACATGTTGCTGGGAAGACCATGGCAATTCGACAGGAGTGCTATACATAATGGAAGAGCAAATACATACCAATTGAATTGGCATGGGAAGGACATAATTTTGCGGCCTATGACACCACAGCAAATTGTAAATGAGTCTCGTCAAAAAACTGAAGTAAATCTTGAGAAGGAGAGTGAGAGAGTAGATAGACGAGAGAATACTATTTCTGTGAGTGAGAGTAGCAAAAACAAACCGAGTGGTAAAAATAAAAGTGAGGGAGTGAACCTACTATGCATGTTAGCCACCAAAGAGGACTTGAGAGAATTTCGTGAGGATCCTAGTTTAGTTCCTATTGTGCTTATGCACAAGGGAGAAATTTTGGTTTCTAATGACATGACCCCTCTCTCTATTGGTGTTTCTAATGTGTTGCAGGATTTTGATGATGTGTTTCCGGAGGAGGTACCCGCAGGTTTACCACCATTGCGTGGGATAGAGCATCAAATTGACTTGATTCCGGGAGCTACATTGCCAAACCGAGCCCCCTATAGGACAAATCCCCAAGAGACAAAAGAAATTCAGAAACAAGTACAAGAGCTTCTTGATAAAGGGTATATTCGAATCAGCTTAAGCCCTTGTGCTGTTCCTGTTATTTTAGTTCCTAAGAAAGATGGTACTTGGCGCATGTGTGTCGATTGTAGAGCAATTAACAACATCACTATTCGTTATCGTCATCCTATACCACGTTTGGAAGACATGTTAGATGAATTAAGTGGTGCTGCTGTTTTCACTAAAATTGATTTGCGTAGTGGTTATCATCAAATTAGGATGAAAGAGGGGGATGAGTGGAAAACAGCCTTTAAAACAAAATTTGGTTTCTATGAGTGGTTAGTAATGCCCTTTGGTTTAACTAATGCACCTAGTACTTTCATGAGATTAATGAACCATGTTTTGAGAGATTTTATTGGCAAGTTTGTGGTTGTGTACTTTGATGATATACTAATTTACAGCCGCAATGAATCTGAACATATTGAACATATTAGACAAGTTTTCCATGTGCTACGTGACAATAAACTTTATGGTAATCTTGCTAAGTGCACATTTTGCAAAGATAAGGTCATATTTCTGGGATATGTTGTTTCTAAGCATGGAATTGAAGTAGATGAAACTAAAATTGAAGCTATTAAACATTGGCCAATTCCCATGAATGTTAGTCAAGTAAGAAGTTTTAATGGATTGGCTGGTTTCTATAGACGTTTTGTGAAAGATTTTAGTACTCTTGCTGCACCTTTGAATGATCTTACTAAAAAAGGTGTTGAATTCGAATGGGGGGCAACACAAGATATTGCATTTGATGAGCTGAAAAAACGTTTGATTTCTGCCCCATTGTTAATACTTCCTGATTTCAATAAGCAATTCGAAATTGAGTGTGATGCTAGTGGTATTGGAATTGGAGGAGTGCTCATGCAAGAGAATAAACCCGTGGCATATTTTTCTGAAAAATTGAGTGGTGCCCAATTGAATTATTCTGTTTATGATAAAGAATTGTATGCGCTTGTTAGAGTTCTTGAGGTTTGGAAACATTATTTGTGGCCCAACGAATTTATCATACATTCTAATCATGAGGCTTTGAAATTTTTAAAGAGCCAATCTAATCTTAATAAACGTCATGCTAAGTGGGTTGAATTTATTGAATCGTTCCCATACATAATTAAGTATAAGAAAGGTAAAGATAATGTCGTTGCTGATGCTCTCTCTAGGAAAAACATGTTATTGACACAATTAGATGTGCAAGTTCCTGGTTTGGAGAGTTTGCGTGATTTGTATGCTCAGGATAATGATTTTTCAATGCCATATGCCAAATGTACTGCTATGAAAGCATGGGATAAATTTCATTTGCATGATGGATATTTGTTTAGAGCTAACAAATTATGTGTGCCCGAGTCGTCCGTGCGTTTGTTATTATTGCAGGAATCACATAGTGGTGGATTGATGGGACACTTTGGGCGTGAGAAGACATTACTCATGTTGGCTGATCACTTCTATTGGCCACGCATGAGAAGAGACGTGGACAGATTTGTGAGGCGTTGCATCACTTGCAACAAGGCTAAATCAAAATTAAAGCCTCATGTACGCTTACATGGAGTACCAAGGACAATTGTTTCTGATCGTGACGTGAAGTTTATGAGCTATTTCTGGAAGACATTGTGGGGGAAGCTGGGAACAAAGCTGTTGTTTAGTACTACTTGTCACCCCCAAACTGATGGACAAACGGAGGTGGTGAATCGCACATTATCCACCTTGTTGAGAGCTATGATCAAGAAAAATCTGCGAGAGTGGGAAGATTGCTTACCACATGTGGAGTTTGCTTACAATAGAGCGGTGCATTCTACTACTCAATTGTGCCCGTTTGAGGTGGTGTATGGTTTCAAACCCATCACACCATTTGATTTGCTGCCGCTTCCAATACAAGAAAGAGTGAACATGGAGGCCTCGAAGCGTGCAGATTTTGTGAGGCAGATACATGAGACGACCAAGCAAGCAATTGAGAAGCAAGGGAAATATATAGCTGATCGTGTTAACAAGAAGCGCAAGGAGGTGATATTTCAGCCCGGAGATATGGTGTGGGTGCATTTTCGCAAGGATAGATTTCCCACATTGCGCAAGTCCAAGTTGATGCCACGAGGAGCTGGTCCATATAAAGTGCTTGCACGGATAAATAATAATGCCTACAAGATAGATCTTCCTAGTGATGAGTTTGGTGTTAGTAATTCATTCAATGTTGCTGATTTGACACCATACTTTGGAGATGACCTTGCTGCGTCGGGGACGACGCCTTTTCAAGGGGGGGAGGATGATGAGGACATCCCTAGTACTTTACCATCTTTTCCTATTGATGATGTTACTCCTCAAGACAAGCCCAATGAAGTGAGGATTGGACCAATGACAAGAGCTCGTGCAAAGTTACTTGAGCAACAGGTGAATTCTCTCTTAGTTGATAATGCTATTCATTTTGATGAGAGCTTTATACTGCCTAAATCCTTGTGTGTATGTATTGTTAGGTACATTGGAGAGGAAGGCCTGGCACAAGGGAGCAAGGAGGCATGGCAGCAAGGAAAGGAGGAAGGCCTGGAAGTGAAGACCCTGCAGAGTTCCCAGGGCGGTAGTACCGCTTCCATCGCGGTAGTACCGCTTCCATCGCGGCAAGCCAGCCCGGCAAGCCCGGCAAGCTCATCGCGGTAGTACCGCGCGTCCATCGCGGTAGTACCGCTTATCACAGTAGTACCGCCACCGACTACCGCACTACTGCCGCTTACGAAATCGGTACTGGTATCTCCTGGACACAAACAGAACAAGGACGGCACTTGACATTTGTACAAGCGGTAGTACCGCTTATCACGGTAGTACCGCTTGTCATAAGCGGTAGTACCGCTCTGCCTGCGCGCAGGTTTTGGGCTGTCCAGCCCGTGTACCCCTTCGATCTCGTTTTGAGACTATAAATACCCGTCCCCTAGAGTTAGTTAAGGTGAGACTACGATAAAACATAAACCCTAGAACCTCTTGTTGAACTGCGAGAAGCATTCATCTTGAAGTATTACCTTTGCAAATTCTGCGTGTTATCTGCTGTTCCACTGGGAATAAGAAGATACAGGACCACTTGTAGTCGGTGGCTACTTGTGCACGTGTGTGGAGTTGAGAATATCCAAGGGGTTGCTAGCTGTTGCATTGGCAACAGGGATCGGCCAGGAGAGTTTTTCAGCAAGACACAAGTTATCAGATTCATCCATCCACGATTTCACCAAGTGCTCATTGAGAAGATCGGGCCACCCCTTATCAGACATTAAGCTCATTCAAGCAAGCATGCATGACAAGTGAGATGTCCAAGTCTCCAATATCAATAAGCATAGCATGGTTGCACTCACTACAAGATGCAACTAAAGGAGACAATGGACAATGATCATGATAAATCATGTGAGAGGCAAGAACATGTATGCCATCAACCCAATGAAACGAGCAAGTATGAATCATGGGTGATGCAACAAAGCAAGCAATCATAGTGATCAAGTTATGCAAGCTAGTAGTGCGAAGATGCAACATACTAGAGGTCATCATAGAAATCATGTCATGTGTGCAAATAGTAGGCATACATAATGCACATGACATATCACTAGCATGAGAAAAAGATATGAGCAAAGTATCATCATTATGTTGGCAAGAAGTCCTATGTAAATAGCAAAGGAACATCATGACTCTCCCAACACAAGAATCAACAATAGCATGGGGCACAAGGTAAACATGGCAATAGCAAGAAGGGCAATACCACCAAGCATGCAAATACACATAGAAATAGTAGAATGGTAAATCATGGGTAAATGCAAGCAAGGGTCACAATTGCATGGCAAAGGCATTGAAGGAGGCATAACATGCAAAGTGAACACGGTAAAATGAGCATAAGGTGACAAGTGGTAAATAGCCCATAGCCGTGTGAGAGCCAAGTAAAAGGAATGCGCGAAGTCCTTGCGCGAGGGGAACGTTGTGAAGGACAATCCCAAAGCATCGTTGCTCTCAAGAGCTCGTTTCGTCAACTCATGGGATTGTGAAGTTGACGAATATTCATGAGTACCTACACAAAACAAAGGCAAAGGGAAAATTGTGTGCGTGTGGTATATGTACACATCATCCATTATGATGCACACGTGCATGTGCTGGTTAGCACAAAATATCCAATGCTCAAATAAATGAGATGCATGATATAGAAACATGTCATCCATCATGATTGGTTTGTTGTTATGTATAGCATAATTGAGACTCAAAGTGTGTAATGCATCACTTGAAACATCTAGAGCATTGTTATTCATGATATGTGGATGGTGCACACAATGGATGTAATCATGCGATCTACAATCATTTTCATGGCATGGCATAGTAGATGAATTGCACAAATTGCTCAAGGGAAGCATAGCAATATCATCGCAAGAGAAACAAATTCAAATGACCATGATCTTGTCATCTATGCCATAAGTACAAATGGGATTGATTTTAATTGGATATGCATAGTTACTACGGTGGGTTTGCAATGATGCCATATGGGAAATCTCACTCATAGCATATGACAAGGTTAATGGATTGTCAAACATGACGTGACCAATAGAATTTTCACAAGATATCCTATGGAGCATATCATCACAACTAGGAAATTCGATATGCTCATCATAATATTCATCATAAATGGGTGGCATATCTAAGCATGTAGAAGACATAGTATGTGGTGCATCCATAAGGTGATCAACATCATGTAAGCAATCATTTTCAAGATAGTCCACTAGTGGGACAAGCGAAGCACCATCACCTATGTTACCTTTGTAGCTCCACTCATGTGGTGTAGGTGATGTGGCAAAAATTGACGCTTGGTCAATATGGTCATCTTGATGGGACCATGTGGTGGGTGCATCATCGTCCACCATGGCCCTCGTATTGCCCATTGGAGGTATGTACTCGTTGAGGATTGGCACATCGTCTTGTAGGAGATCTAGCACCAAAGAAAACACACTTGGAGTAGAGGATAAGTCATTAGAAATCATAGTGGCCTCACATGACCTATCAACTACCTCACTCACTAAGTGATGTGGCTCACTCACTCCCGGTAAGATGCTCTCACTCATATGGTTGGTCGAGTCACTCAAAGGGTGGTGATGGCTCTCAACCTCACATAGGATATGTGGCATGTACTCATGTGTGGGGCTAGTGGTGGTCACTCTCATCCTCTCATAGGAAATGCACTCAATGTCACATATGGTGGAGTCACTCATCGCACTCATGTGGTGATGGCTCTCCTCACATGGCAATTTGGTCATCTCCTCATATGTGGGTGTCGGAGAGATGTAGGTGCAAGCGTCTCCATACTCAACTTTGTTCGCCGCCGTGGTTGTGGGAGTAGTCCCATGCTCAACCTCCTCATCCATAACGCCTCCAAAGATGAATGCCATAGGATGTGGCAAATCATCGCTCTCCTCCGAGACCAAAGAGAGGGTCTCATGTGCGGTCTCGTAGCTTGACTCGGAGTATGAGTCCCATGTGGGCGTCGTCTTCATGTCGTCGAAGAGGTTCGTTCTTGTCGCCGTGGTCGAAGGGGATGGCCCATGCTCGACCGTCTTGTCGCCGTCTTGTAGGAGGCCCAATTGATGTTGCACCTCGTTGCTCGTCTCCATGACCGAAGGGAATTTCCCATGCTCGGCCATCTTCCTTGAGGGGCTTCCGAAGATGGAAGGGTCGCCCTTGTTTGTACTTGGTCGCCTTGGACTTGGCGCTGAAGCTTCTTCTTGGTGGCGGTCGTCTCGCGGTGTTCTCGTAGCTTGATGTAGAGCTTGTTGGAACTTGTTGGTGTTCGCCTCTTGAGCATCTTCATCTTGATGGTGATGTTGTCGTGCTTGACCTTGATGTCGATGGCGTGCGATGTCTTGAAGTTGAGGACGTGGTCGAAGTGCGCGTGCGTCGGTTGGGCGCATCAAAGATGTGCTACTTGGTCACCGCCGCCTTGAAGATGACGAAGGGGAAGAAGCCAATGTAGGTGATGAAGTCGTAGTCTTGGGGTCGCTGTCGATGTTCTGTATGGCCCGTGCGCACGGGGGTGTAGGAGGCCGTGTGCACGGGGGTCGCTGGCCCGTGTGCACGGAGTTGGCAGAGAAGCCAACATGCTCCCGAAAGGCTGATCTTCCGTTCTTGTGGTACGCCCTTGATGAACTTGAGCGTCTTGGTCTTGTCCATGTCGATGCCGGTGTGTCCTTGCCGAAGATGGTAGCTCGGGAGTCTTTGTACTTGAGCGTCATCCCAAAGATGATGAAGACCGCTTGTCGGTGTTGATGAGGACCTTGAGCTCCTCCATGTACTTGTCCATCTTGGCGTCGATGAAGTTCTTCATGGCATCGAACTCGTCGTCGTGGTTGTCGTCGAAGACCGGAGATGATGTGCTTGGCCTATCCATCACAAGACTCGAGCAAATGTGAGTGGAAGAAAGGGAAGAACTAGACCAAATGTACCTTTCCAATGTTGAAGATGCATCAATGATCACCCAATATGGTATTGTGGAAATAGCACAATTGGTACCGGATCTTGTCAATTCTCACACCTACACAATAAAGCTTATGGAGTAGCTTGGTGAGGATAGTGGCACAAAATTTAATGCAATTGTTAGCAAGAGTCAATAATGTTGAAAAAGATTCACAAATTCGCAAGTAAAACAAGTAGACCAATAGCAATCAATGGCACACGGAAACACACACACGGATAGACAGATTTGGTTGTGCAACCAAGGAATGAGCTCAAAATGTGATATCCACGGAAAATGCTCGTGTTGCACAACTCTAGAGAGACGCTAGCACGATTGCACTATTGGGCGTGATACGAACTTGTGCACAACCTATAGAGACAAAACATGTCGACTTCTATCCCAAGTATGCTATGTATGTATGGTTCCCGGTGAACTTGCACACGATGATCCAAGATGATCAATGATGTTGATATGCTATGCAATGTGGCTATGGCTATTGCTTACAAGCACTTTGCTTTCTTTTCCTCTTTGCTTAAAAGCTTTTTTTTTCTCTATGGCCACTATGCGAAATGCTCAAATCAATATAGCAATTTGTATATGCGGGAACAATTGATGACACAAGAGATGATACGATGATATATGCACGCAATGATAGCTATGCGGAATGTGTATCACTAAAGTGCACAGGTAGCGTTGCCCGGCAATACTCAACGGCTAGTCTCGGTAGGCAAGTGACGCTAAATTGGCTCGGGGGTTAACAATGCAATGGCAAGGAGAATGTACAAAGATGTCGTCGAGGTTACCGTCCGTGGCGAAGTTGAGTGGCGGTGATGTCGATGTCGGACCATTCCTAGTTAGCCGAAACACCCTAGGAAATGGAAAAACCGCGAACTCAAAATGTCAAACGGCAAATGTCAAATGGTGGTAGCGGAATGCGGTGGAGGTTCGGAAGTTGGCAATACGGAAGTGGAGTGGAAGTCACCATCCCTAAGTAGCCGAAACACCTTAGGAGACACAACCTACAACTCAAACAACCTCAAATGCAACGGGGGAACAAAATGGGTTATGTTGCGGAAGTCGGTGGTGGTATTGCGGAAGTTATGGTGGAAGGCCTAGGCAAAGACGCCAAAGTTCCAAAACTTTGATGGAGTCAAATGGTGTTGGAACCTATCTAGATGGATGCTGGATGTCAATAGCTACTCAACGAGCTAAAGAACGCGAAAATCGGACTCCGGATGTGAAAGTTATGGCCGAAATGGTGAAGGAATGCTGGCTAGACTGGGGGGGCCGTGCGCACGGGGTTAGGAGCCCGTGTGCACGGGGTCCCGTGCGCACGGTACAAGGCCGTGTGCACGGGGTGTCCCGAGACTTTGCGGGGGTCCGTGGGCACGGGGTCTGGGGCCCGTGTGCACGGGGGTGGCAGAATTTCGCGATTTCAAGCTCAGATCGAAAGAAAATTGGGTGGATTTCGTGGTAGTGAAAGGGGTGGAAGGTTGGGGGAAAGCTAGATCCACTTGAAACACTTCGAAACCATGGATCAAAATCAACAAAACATCATCAAACCAACAAATCACAAAAAAAAATTGGTATGGCTATTTTTGTGGGGATTTTCGAAATTGGGACAAAACAAGCAAAATTGAGGCTAGAAAGTGGAGGGGAAAGACTCCAAAGTGTGAATCAACATGGCTCTGATCCAAGATGTTGTAGGGTGGAGACCCTAAGTGAAGATCTTTTCACACTTGGAGGGGGAAAAGGGCAAATTGAGAGAAAAACACAAGAACAAACACTCAATCAACAAGATCCAATCACACATGTGCTAGATCCACATACACAAAGAGGGATACAAAGGTCCAAATCCAACACAAGAAGGTAAAGAGGTAGCTAGTTCATCCCAATCCTTGAAGGAGTTGAGGTCTTGAATCCTAGGAGGATCTTCTCCACAAGGGAAGTCATGAATCCCTAAGGGATCTTCTCACATGGAGGTCTTGATCTCCATGGGAGAGGTGATAGATAGGAGCAAAGCTCTACTAGATCTCTAATACATCTTTGCTAACCCTAACAAATGACCTAGGTACGAAATATATAGGTGGATGGAGGTAGGGGACGAGTGGAGGGGCGAAACAGGCAATCCACGGCCAGCCTCCTGTAGGGCCCGTTCGCACGGGCTAAGTGGACCCCGTGGGCACGGGGGTCCCGTGTGCACGGTACACGCCCGTGCGCACGGGGTATACAACAGCTCCAGCGAGGGCCCGTGAGCACGAGGTGTCCAGAAAGTCTCTGGATAGCTCATGTGCACGGGGTCCGGGGAGGCCGTGCGCATGGGGTCGTCTGGACACTTCTTCTTCTTCCAGCTGCTAGTCTCCTTCTTCCGTGCGGTCCATCTCGCTCCTCTTCTTCGACTTGGTGAGGTTCCTTAGCTCCTTGGCGAGGGTCGTCCACGTACCTAATGACACACGAGGTTCGACGATGAGGTAGTAACCAAGTCCAATGAATATTCATGTCAAGCTCAAAGAGGAGTGAGTTCACCTTATGTCCGATGGCATATGTGTGAGCTCTTGTCATAGGTCCACTTGGTGCTTGGTGAGTCGTTGTAGTATCCAAGGGGATGACCGAAAGATGCTCCGCATCACCGCGTGTTTTTCGGCCCTTGGCCCATGTACTCCCTCAATTCGTCCCACTTTGTACTAGCACTATATAAGGAAATCCGGCACCCCTATACAGAAGTTTGACCCTTTCGGCCCGGACATCCGGCACCCACCTGAACCGCCGGACATCCGGCCAGGAGCCCGAACATCCGGCCCGACGCCGTGTGTTTTTGGCCCTCAGGCCATGTAACCTCCCCCAGCTCTCCCTAACTTGTATTGGCACTATATAAGGACCTCTCCCTCCTCCCTTTAGGGTTAGCAAAGTAGATAGCTCTTTGAGATAGACCTTTGCTCATCCATACCTCTCCCATGGAGATCAAGACCTGCATGAGACCCATGTGAGAAGATCCTCTACGGATTCAAGACCTCGACTCCTTCGCGGATCGGGACGAACTAGCTACCGTGTATCCTCCTTTGTTGGATTTGGACCTTTGTATCCCTCTATGTGTATGTGGATCTAGTGCATGTGTGATTGGATCTTGTCTATTTGAGTGTTCTTCTCGTGTTCTTCGTGGATATGCTCCTTTTCCCCCTCCTAAGTGTGAAAAGATCATCATCTAGGGTTCCACCCTAAATCATATAACCTTTGTCGAGCAGCTCCTGTACTTGACGCATAATCTCCTTCGTCTCCTCTGGATTGGTACGGTATGGTGCACGGTTGGGTAGTGAGGCACCGGGAATTAAGTCAATTTGATGCTCAATCCCTCGAATAGGTGGTAATCCCGGTGGCACGTCTTGTGGAAAGACGTCAAGGAACTCCTGCAAAATGTTAGTGACAGCAGGAGGCAAAGAGGAAGGCATGTCCTTGAATGAAAATAATGCCTCTTTGCACACAAAAGCAAAGCAAACAGATTTGCTGAAATCAAGATCATCAATATCAGATTTGGTGGCAAGCAAACATCCACTTTTCAATTTAATTTCAGAAGCAACACTAGATGGTTTGTTATTAGGTTGCTCAAATTCTTTTGCCACAATCTGATTTTCACTCTTATTGTGCTCCTGTTTTGCTTTACTAGCTCTATTCATATCATCTTTCAAAATGTGTTCAGGAGTCATAGGAAGCAAAGTAATATGTTTATCCTTATGAACAAGAGTATACTGATTGTTCCTACCATGGTGTACAGATTTTTTATCCAATTGCCATGGTCTACCAAGTAATAAGGAGCATGCTTGCATGGGTACCACATCACAATCAACATAATCAGCATAAGTAGCGGCTAAAATGCACACGAACAGTACGTGTTACCTTAACCTTGCCGCTATAGTTGAACCATTGGATGTAGTAAGGATGCGGATGTGGCCTTGTGGTGAGAGACAGCTTCTCCACCATGATGACGCGAACAGAACGTTCCTTCACAACTCCCTTTGTATGGAACAAATTGTGCCTCTGATTTTGCTTAGCTTGTGTGACCTGCACACTCAAAACACGTTGAGCAACTGAACTTTCATACCTGTCAGCGTCTTCAGCAGCCATGTATTGCGTCTCTTGTTCAGAATCATCTCCACCTTGTTCTTCACTCGCAATAAGAGCCAATGTCTCCTCATCATAATCACTAGCGGATTCATACCCACCATCCTCAGTAATGATCATCACACGCGGAGACGGACATTTGCTCGCATAGTGACCTCCACCCTTGCAACGACGACATATAACATCATGTGTTTGCCCTTTTGATGCCATGGATGAAGAAGAGCTCTGTGCGGGAACTGAAGGTGTGCTCTTGGCGGATGGTTGTGGTGGTGCCTATTTTCTTGTATCCCGGTTGGAGTGGGCGGAGGAAGTAGGTGGTGTTGCAGCAGGACGTGTGGAAGTAGAAGATGTACGCGGTGTCCATGATGAAGATCGACCTGCAGAAAAGTTAGTTTGCGCCAATGCCTGTCGATCCTGCACTTCACGTTCAGCTTTGCAAGCAAGATGGAATAAACAAGTGATATTGTTATAATCCTTATACTCTAAGATGGTTTGAATCTCTCTGTTTAGTCCATCCATAAAACGTGCAAGCATAGCTTCATTATCCTCAACAATACCACATCTAATCATGCCAGTTTGTAATTCCTGATAATATTCTTCTACAGAATTTTTTCCTTGTCTTAAGCACTGCAATTTTTGAAGTAATTCACGTTGATAATATGGTGGAACCCAACGAGTACACATAGCAATTTTCAAAGCAGCCCATGTAGTGGGGATATTATCATGATATAATCAACAATGTTCAGACCACCAAACACAAGCAAAACTAGTGAATGCACAAACAGCAGCAACAACACATCTATCCTCAGGATATTGTAAGCATGTAAAACGTTGTTCAGTTTCTACCTCCCAAGTAAGATATACATCAGGAATGTATCTACCCTCAAATGGCGGAATATTCAATTTCAGCTTAGGGATATGGTCATTATCTCATACCTGAGGGGGTGGTGCAGCCCTACCGTTGCGATCATATGCATGCGGACGACCTGGTGGTGGTGCTGGTGGTTGCACGTAGTTCTGATTTTATGCAACCTCATCCTCATAATCATCCTCGTAAGCATCGTTCTCGTCAACAGTAGTAGCAGGAGCCACAGAAGCATCAACAGCAGTTGCAGCGGCACCAGAATGTTGGCCGGGCTCAAGGGGAACACGCTACGCTCGTCCTACTGGAGCGGGGCGACGTGGAGGTGGTCGTTGTTGGTGTTGCAACGGTGCAACAGGGGCAGCAGGTGGTAGTGGTAGACGCGCGAGCAGTTCATCAAACTTGGCATCCAACTTGGTGTCAATTGTCTTCTCAATGTCATCTATCCTCTCCAGTGCCTTTCCAAAGCTGCTCATCACGTCGTGTACCTGTTCACCCAGCATTTGTTGAAATTTATCATGTAGTTCCTTCCGCGTCATGTTCTCCCAGTCGATCTGGTCGGCTTGTGATCCTGTCATGGTTAGCAGCAATAGAAACACACAAGAATATGTCCTACAGACTACTAATATGAAGTGGTGTGGTGGAAAATCACAAATCCGTCAAGCGAATCACAAATTCTTACCCGTTCTTACCAAGCAGCAGGCGGTAATCGGCAACCGTTGTAGTTAAAACTCTCAAAGCTTGGGTAGAGCGGTAGCCAGGTGGTGTCAAACGCACGACGTAGATGTATGTGTAGCTGGGAAGGCTTATCATATGGTAGCAAAAAGGGGTCAGCAATAATCATTTCAGAGATGCAAAGTTGAATAAACGCTCAACGATGGTACTATGCTGGTCCTAGGCTAGACCGTGCTAGAGACGCGAGCCTAGAACACCAAGAAAATCACGGCGCTGCACGTAAACAAGGGAAAAGCACACTCTGAATTTTTTTTTGGCGCTCTTTTTTTTTGCGCTCTTTTTTTTTGTGCGAAAAATCACTATAATGGCGAGTGTCTCAAAATGCTTCCCAAAGCCTAAAAACAGTATAGGCACGAAATTATTTATGATGTTTTCGGAACTCTTCGAGACACTAGAACGGAACTTTTTGCTGGAACGTGGAGGAACTTTTCTAGACACTAGAGGTGGAACTTTCTTCGAGATACTAGAACGAAACTTTTTTTTTTGGAAATCACCTCTCTTCTACGGACGGAGCAAGATTGATGAAATCCGAAACCTACTCAGACAAAGCAACTCGAATATGGTGACAAATGGAACTCAAAACCAAACCGAATATGGGATGGACACGGATTGGGGGCGGATATGCGGTGGTATATGTGGACTCGGATTGGTGGCGTATATGCGGTGGTATAGATGGACTCGGATTGGTGGGGCAGTGGTGGTATATGGCAGCGGTGATGAATATGATGCGGTGGTGGTATATGGCAGCGGTGATGAATATGATGCGGTGGTGGTATATGGCAGCGGTGATGAAGATGTTGCGGTGGTGGTATATGGCAGCGGTGATGACGATTGTGCGGCGGCGGCGTGACAACTTGTGAATAGAACTCGAAACTCTAAAGGACTAGACTCTAAGACCAGCAACTCGACACGATGATGCAACCGCAAATTCAACAAAGAAAAACAATGAAAAGATTATGCAAAGGATCAGATTGGTTCAGATATGATGAACTAACCCTAAAAAAAATTTGTGGCTTTTTCGTGGACTGTAGGTATGAAGACAGATGCGATCTAAACTACGAAAAACTGGAAAATCTCACCGAGCAACCTGGAAATCTGATACCACTTGATAGAGGCAAAGGTGTCATGTCTTTCGATGAGATGGTAGCTATCGTTTTGGTAGAAGTCGACTTTGATGATCCGACTATGAATGTGCGATGACGTCGCGCCTTAGCAATCGCTAAACCAACTCCGAGAGGTTATTGACCACACCGGAGCACGATCAACCTGACCACGAGGGTCTATTTCCTGCGAGCAAACAAAGAACAACCAAGAAACTGAGATTGCAACCTGGATATTGCAAATATAAGAGGAAAGCTTTACTAATCAAGTGGGGTTCTGTGATGTCTTGGTCTGGTCATTGAACACAAACGAAGTACGCGAAGTTGCAGCTATGGCGAACTTTTAATCTAAACAAAACCCAAAGTCTAAACGACGCCCTAAGGGCTGTATATATCGGGGAGTAGGGGAGAATTTCGTGACCCCTTGGAAAAGGGGTACGAAACCAACCCTAACTTGGTTTCCCCACACATATGGACTCTAAAAACAGCCTATACTGAAGTATTTCGAAATTACATGGGCCTGGCCCAAAAATAAGGTGATGCAGCACCTATAATAGCCTCTGGACAAAATTTATGAAGTGGCATCTTGTATATTTTGTCCAAGCCTTCATGCACTCATTATGGTGGCTTCAAAGTCCTGAAATCATCACTAGAAACTCCGTTCTTGTTCCCCTTGCGCGCGCCATCCTCTCTATGCTTGATCATGATCCAATGTTCATCCTTCTTGTCCATGTTGGGCCCTTCATTTGTAAGCAAAACAAATGTATCTAATTTAGGCAGCATCATATTCTCATGAACATTACGATCATTACCAAGAAACGAAAGTACCTGGTAATTTAATTGGCGTGCGCGAGCTCTAGTAATTGGTCTAGTATATGTAGCAGCAGGGGTTGTGGGTGTAACTGTAGTAGTGATGTCCTCATCACACTCCTCTTGGAGATCAAGACCTCCTAGGAGAAGATCCCAAGGGATATCAAGACCTCCTCTTGGAGAAGACTATCATCAAGACCTCACCTCCTTTGGAGTGGGAAGAACCTTACCTTAGTGCTACTTTCCTTAGATTGTTCATGTTTTCATGTGGATCTCATGTATGCTACTCTAGTGGATGTGTGATTTAGGTTTGTTTGAGTGATTTGTCTCTTGTGTTCTTGTGAGTTCATCCCTTTTCCCCCTCCAAGTGTGAAAAGATCTTCACTTAGGGTACTACCCTACAACACGCTCTCATCGCCCTCAAGTACATGAAGACCGGCAAGCACCACGAAACCCACTCCACAATGGTTTACAAGACCGTCTTCGAGAGCGCGAGCGCGAACGACAAAACCGGCAAGCAAACACCAACATGGAGCAAGATCATGTTCCACAACGCCAACGTCAAGTAGACCACAACGACGACGCTCTACTACAAGAACGACAACATCGTGAGGAGCAAGCACTTGAAGCTCAACGTGCCTTACGCGACGCAACTCGCAACGTCGCCGACCGTAACCGTCGTGTGCGAGAACAAGAAGAGGCCCCCCAATGCGAGCAACAAGAAGAGGCCGCAAGAAATGAGGAGCGCCAAGAGATGAGGAACCGTGCACGAATTCCACGACCTCGACGTCAAGCCAATCAAGATGAGCACGACGAGCAAGAGCTAGAAGATCCTCCTCCAAGACACGAGCGTCATCGCCATCGCCAACAAAACAATGAAGAGTGCTACGGCAAGCTCAAGTTCACCATGCCTAAATTCTCCGGTGGAAATGATCCCAAAGAATACCTCTCATGGGCATTGAAGGTCGACAAGATATTCCGTCTTCACAACTACGAATAGGAAAAGAAGATTGCCATGGCATCTCTTGAGTTCCAAGACTATGTTCTCATTTGGTGGGAGCAAGTAATCCAACGACGCCAAGACAAGGGCGAGCCACCCATCACCACTTGGAATCAAATGAAAGATGTCATGCAAGCTCGCTTTGTGCCTACACACTATAGCCGTGACCTCTTCAAGAAGCTCCAACTCCTCAAGCAAGGCACCAAGTCCGTTGAAGAATACTACCAAGAAATGGAGATTGCAATAGCCAATGTCAAGGAAGATGATGAACAAACTATGGCGAGATTCTTGAATGGCCACAACCATCCTATCAAGAAAATTGCGGATTTCCAACAGTACTCCAATCTCCTCGAGCTAGTGCACCAAGCAACCAAAGCGGAGCGACGAGTACAAGAGGACTACAAGTACTCCAAGTATTCTTCCAAGACCTACGGTTCATCAAATCAAGCTTCAATGACTTCTACTACTCCTTCCACGACTCGATCTACACCAAGTACCGGCGACAAGTCAAGCTCCAAGCAACCTATGACATCTTCGAGTCGTCATACAAGTACATCCAAGCAAAAGCCTTCGTCATCAACAACACCTACGGACGACACCAAGACGAGTGACATCAAGTGTTTCACTTGCAAGGGACGAGGCCACAAGTCATTCGAGTGCCCAACACGACGCACTATGATCCTCAACGCCGACGGCACCTATGATTCTATGAGTGAAGATGAAATGGAAGCCCTCGAGCAAGTTGCATGCACCGCCAAGTGAATGAAGATGAAGACAATCAAGTCTTTTGCGATAATGATTCAAGCCCCGCTCTTGTTGTCTCCAAGGTCTTCACACTTCAACAACATCAAGATGAAGACCAACGTTGCCACATCTTCCATACCAAAGCGGGAATTCAAGGACGTTCCGTCAAGGTCGTCATCGACGGCGGAAGTTGCCACAACTTGGCAAGTGAAGAATTATGTTCCAAGCTACAATTGGTCAAGAAGAAGCACCCTCGCCCCTACAAGGTCCAATGGCTTAGCGACTCCGGCACCATTCACGTGGAGCACACCGTTCAAGTCTCCTTCAAGATTGGAGCATATGAAGATACATTAGAGTGTGATGTGGTTCCTATGTCCGTATGCCATCTCCTCCTTGGAAGACCTTGGCAATTCGACCGCGGCGTCATCCACAACGGATGGACCAATCACTATAGCTTCAAGATGAAGGGCAAGGAATTCATACTTCGACCAATGACGCCAAGTCAAGTCATCGCCGACAAGCAAGCATCTACACATCATGGAGAGACTAGTGAGCGAGTGAACCACCAAAAAGAGAGTGAGCGCCACAAGCCAAAATTGAGCGACTCCACGATGAGCGACAAAAGAGATCTAGTTCTTTTAGCCACCAAAAGAGATTTGGGGGATGTGAGTGAGAGCCCATCAAATGTTCTTCACTTTGTGCTTTTATGCAAATGTGAAGTTGAGCAGACTAATACTTCACAACATCTTCCTCTACTTTTGTCTCATCTCTTGAAGGAATACAAGGACGTGTTTCCCGATGAGCTACCTCCCGGACTTCCTCCTCTACGCGGAATCGAACACCGCATCGATCTCATCCTCGGTGCACCTCTACCGAACAAGGCACCTTACCGCGTCAATCCCGACGAGACCAAAGAGATTCAAAGGCAAGTGCAACATCTCATGGAGAATGGATATGTACGCGAGAGCTTGAGCCCATGTGCCATTCCGGTAATTCTTGTGCCTGAGAAAGATGGTTCCTACCGCATGTGTTCCGATTGCTATCCCATAAATGCTATCACCGTTAGATATCGCCATCCCATTCCACGCCTAGATGACACGCTTGATGAACTTAGTGGAGCCACTATTTTCTCTAAAATTGACCTTAAAAGTGGTTATTATCAAATTCACATGCAAGAAGGTGATGAATGGAAAACCGCTTTCAAAACTAAATTTGGCTTGTATGAATGGTTAGTCATGCCTGGGTTTATCGCAAGCTCCTAGCACTTTTATGCGTGTGATGCATTATGTTCTTCGCAAATATATTGGCATTTGTGTTATGGTTTACTTTGATGACATCCTTGTGTTTAGTGAAACTCTTGAAGATCATGTCAAACACCTTAGAGACGTATTGCAAGTTCTTAGAGACGAGCGTCTTTATGCTAACATAGAAAAAAATGCACTTTTGGTGTTGATAAACTTGTTTTCTTGGGCTTTGTTGTCTCATCTAAGGGTGTTCATGTTGATGAAACTAAAATTGATGCTATTAAAAATTGGCCACAACGAACCAATTTGCTTCAAGTGCGTAGCTTCCTTGGCTTAGCCGGATTTTATAGACGCTTTGTGAAGGATTTTACCACTATTGGATCACCATTGCACGCATTGATAAGGGGTGGCCCAATCTTCTCAGTGAGCTGATGGTGTCGATGATAAGCTTGTTGGATAACTTATGAGACGCTCATGAACTCTCCGGCTGTTCCCCCGTTGCCAATGCGACGGATCTTCAACCCTATGGATATTCGCAACACCACACACTTGCGCACGTAGCCGCCGACCACGAAGCAGTTCTGCAATCTCCCAATTCCCAATGGAACGGCAGATATCACTTGACTTTCAGTAGCAAATACACCCTATCAAAATGAATTTGGTATAGATAAATATTCCAGATCGATGCAAAGAGGAATATGATTTCAGAGGAATGCTTAAAGCAATTCAATCTGGTAGAGGTTTAATCAAAACGTGGTCTAACCCTAAAATCCATGACTTACAAGGGTATATAAAGACCCTTGGACGTCCAACCTAGTGTTGGGGTCGAAATCAACCATATCTCTAACTTTCCTAACTTAAACCAGTCTATCTAGAAAACTGGCAGAAATAACCGCCGTATTGTTTTGATGACTGCGACTCGGTCACCATGAATCACGGGCTGTGGGTATACATTTTGGAAAGCACACGACTCAAGCTTTCCAAATTGTATTTACACGCCTTATTTGGACCATGGACACGGATTCTGCACATATATTAATTTCGGACTTCCTGGCTGTCAATCCGAGTCTGACATGGAATATATTGTTTCCAACTTTTGTTCTCTTCATGTGATGATGGCGCCACTTCCTCCCACACCCCCCTCATGCTTGCCATCATTCCTTGTGCATAGCTTCTTGCCCATGCACCCGTCTCGCCATTAATTCAATCCTAGTGATACGAAAAGTCCATGATTTAGGTAGTATGAAATTCTTTCGAATCAAAGTAACATGTTCAACTAGGAATGAATTCACCTTGTGATATTTGTCAATGAGGCTCAATATTTCTTTCTAGCTTAAGCAAGCAGAATCATTGTGAATATATCCTCATCATCCTCCCTTTCTTCAAGAAATGCCGTTCGCGGCTTTGGGTAAGCTGAAAATGGCAGAAACAAAAAGAACAATGTGTACGCATAATATATGTATATATAACATGTTGTATCATTTTTGTTGTCATGAAAAAAAATTCCCAATATGCAACTTAAATTGCAAGTATACAAGACAAAATGTCTATACGGGAACACATAATATCTCAGGAATTGGCAATCATAATTGCAAGTATAATTGAAGTTCATATAGTCATGATCAGAATGAGGAACAAACATGTATAAAGTCTTATTGTTTAGTATTAAGTCTAATGTCCTCACAGAAGATCGATGACCAAATTTGCTATTAGCAAGGTCAAACCAATCAAACCAATCAAAAATATTGGATACCATGCTTCAATTGCGCCACTTTGATATGTAGAACAAACATTTGTATGATCATCATCATTACTCGCAGCTTGTAAGATGCAACTCAGTTTGCAAATATAAGTGAAGTCTATAGCAATAGCATATAAATGCAACAGGTGTTGGGACAAACACAATGGGTCAGATTCTATTACAGCAAGATCTGCACAATTCGACATAGCTGAATTTTTTTTTGGCCACAATAAATCAACTAGACCAAAATGATATTTCATATTCTCATGAAAATTATCTACTGTCCCAAAGCAAAACGACTTTGTCACATAACATATAGGACTCAAAACAGTAAGTTTCAAATCAGCAATCCTATCACAGGTAATGCATATGTGATCCACCAGAAAATTATCAGTCATGCTATATTCACCAATTAAATTAAATGTGAAACTATAGGCATATGTGCTATAATTCAGATGTAAAATTTCAGAAATCTTATTTATAGCACAACTCAAACTAATAGGTTCATTTAGCATGATGGAATACAGAATATCAGCAGGTGGTATTCTTGCGAGAACTTCTTTATGTGTAAGTAGTACAACATGATCAAAATACAAAATTTGCAATTTATCGCATGGTGTTGTCACATGAGTGCAAATCAAATCACAAGAATTAACCAGAAAAGGATTAGACTCACAATATTTTGCTGTGACTGCTTGTAGGTTGAAAACAACACTATGTTCAAGAACATCCTCCAATGTAGAAGGAGGTACCATCGACACCTCTTCAAATGATGCAGGTTGTTGCGCATCTAGCTCCCTTTCTTCAAAAGCAACCTGCAAATCAGAAGAAACAACAGTAGAAATAGAGATGATTACATTAGTAGAAATGTTATTACATGTCCTATCATCTACTACACTCATGTTGTCTATCTCTCTCATACTCTCAGAATGGATCCTCTCATCCTCACGTTTAGTGGAATCACACAACTCACTTTTGATAACACTCACACTCAAGTTGGCTATGTGGCTCTCATTCTCACATGGGTTGTGATACACATCGTGATTAAAATGACATATAACTGAAATGTCACCATCCATGATAACCTTGTACTTAGCAGACAAACAAAATTCTTTTGTCCTCTCCTTGCGAAGAAGATGGTACTCATGAAATTTGTCGGCTGGAGCACGCAGCAAAGCACGCCGCTTCATGTTCCACTTGAAAGAAATTTTGTTGACTTGATGGCAAGGTTGAACTTGAAACTTTCTGCACCAGCGATCTCCCAACAAAACGTGACAAGAATCAAATGGCATAGGAGATACATCACATCGCACAACCTCGGTATGCACTCCGATAGTAATAGGAATATCAGCGGTGTGTGAAATCAGCAATGTGCCATACGATGAGTGCAGGAGGTATGGCACTGTACGAGCACATGTAGGTAGCTGCAACTTCTCTACAACCTCAATACTGATCAAATTGAGAGTTGAGGATCCGTCAATGGTGGCTGCATCACGTCGCTCTCCAATCACCACATCATGGTGAAATAGCCCATCTCCATCAAAGTTACCACGTTCTTCCTCCCAAAAGGTGGCACTACAATATTTGTTGCGGAGGAAGTCATATCTTCGAGACTCCAAATTATCCTCAGCACCTTCTGCCATGATTAGTGAACAACAAGTATGTATAGGTGGAAAACACTCAAATCACTCAAAACTGAAAGAAACAAGGTATCTTACCATTCCAAAGTGAATTAGAATAGCTTACCAACTTGTAGAGGAAGAACGTGTGCGGATGTGATGTAGCGAATACCGAGGGTGAAAACTATCACATAACAAACCAGGGTATATGGTGGAGCTTGGTTGGGA
Organism: Elymus sibiricus; assembly: GCA_039707655.1. NCBI lineage: Eukaryota > Viridiplantae > Streptophyta > Magnoliopsida > Poales > Poaceae > Elymus > Elymus sibiricus. The sequence goes on from CM077676.1 coordinate 259,703,016, forward strand.
TACCTAACAACACCAATTCACAAATCCTAGTGCTGATCGTATGATAAAAAGACTCACGGAAACACACACGGTGGAGATAAATGGGGTAAATGCAACTCTGAAACTGAGCTCAAAATTCGGGTACGTTGAAGATGCTCGTGTTGCAAATGCACAGGAGAGACGCTAGCAAAATGCTCAATGTATAGGGGCACAAGATTGCTCAATCTACTAGTGCCATGAACGTGGCAGAATTACTAAAACACGTCTCCAAAACAGTATCGAACTTTCACGTAGAGCTTTCTATTTCTCCTTTTCTTTCTTTCTTTCTCTTTTTTTCTTTCTTTCCCTTTTTTTTATCAACAGAAACCTAAGCAATTAGTAACCAATCTGAATTTGCCAAAACAAATGATGCACTCTCCAAATTCCTATCTGAGCAGCCCGTAGAGCAAAGGATATGCTAGTCTCAATAGGAAAGTGCTACGCAAAAGAAGAAAAGTTGACTATGGTTATCAAACAGAAACACAATCTGATTCGGATTGTTAATCTAAGCTAACTAAATTGACTCGAAGGAACAGACTTGACAGCAACCAAACGACTCCGACTTGATAATGAAAACCTAAACAATCTAGTACGACTCAGATCAGAAAATAAGTTACGCAAAGTAAAGACTACGATCCACAACTAAAACTTGGAACAGATGCTATCTAGGCTATGGCAAAAGAACTCTAAACCTAATTTTTTTGTATGGCTTTTTCTGTATAGGACGAAAATAAAACTAATCTAATGGATTGATGAATTGCTCACCGAGTAAACGCTGGAACTCTAATACCAAGATGATAAGGGGTGGCCCAATCTTCTCAGTGAGCTGATGGTGTCGATGATGAGCTTGTTGGATAACTTGTGAGATGCTCACGAACTCTCCAGCTGTTCCCCCGTTGCTAATGCGACAGATCTTCAACCTATGGATATTCGCAACACCACACACTTGCGCACGTAGCCGCCGACCACGAAGTGGTTCTGCAATCTCCCAAATCCCAATGGAACCACAGATAGCACTTGACTTTCAGTAGCAAATACACCCTATCGAAACAAATTTGGAGTAGATAAATATTCCTGATCAATGCAAAGAGGAATATGATTTCAGAGGAATGCTTAAAGCAATTCAATCTGGTAGAGGTTTAACCAAAATGTGGTCTAACCCTAAAAGCCATGACTTACAAGGGTATATAAAGAATCCTGGATTTCCAACCTAGTCTTGGGGTCGAAATCAACCATATCTCTAACTTTCCTAACTTAAACGAGTCTATCTGGAAAACTGGCAGAAACAACCGCCGTATTGTTTTGATGACTGCGACCCGGTCACCATGAACCGCGGGCTGCAGGTATACAGTTTGGAAAGCACACAACTCAAGCTTTCCAAATTGTATTTACACGTCTTATTTGGACCACGGACACGGATTCTGCACGTATATCAATTTCGGGCTTCCTGGCTGTCAATCCGAGTCTGACATGGAATATATTGTTTCCAACTTTTGTTCTCTTCATGTGATGATGGCGCCACTTCCTCCCACACCTCCCTCGTCCTTGCCATCATTCCTTGTGCATAGCTTCTTGCCCATGCACCCGTCTCGCCATTAATTCAATCCTAGTGATACGAAAAGTCCATGATTTAGGTAGTATGAAATTCTTTCGAATCAAAGTAACATGTTCAACTAGGAATGAATTCACCTTGTGATATTTGTCAACGAGGCTCAATATTTCTTTCCAGCTTAAGCAAGCAGAATCATCATATTTCGTGACTATATCCCCATCACGCATTGAGTAAGAAGAATGCACCATTTGTTTGGGGTCCATCCCAAGATGCCGCATTTCATGAGCTTAAGAACTTTCTTACACATGCCCCATTACTTGCATGACCCAACTTTGAGAAAACTTTTGAAGTGCATTGTGACGCTAGTGGTAATGGCATAGGTGGTGTGTTAATGCAAGAGAAGCGACCCATTGCATATTTTAGTGAAAAACTCTCCGGCGCACAACTTAACTATCCTATCTATGACAAAGAGTTATATGCTTTAGTGAGAGTCATGCATGTGTGGGAACGTTATCTCCGACCACGTGAATTTGTCATCCATACGGATCATGAAACGCTTAAGTACCTAAAGGGTCAAACGAAATTGAATAAGCGTCATGCTAAGTGGAGTGAGTTCATTGAGTCATTTCCTTATGTGATCAAGTATATCAAAGGTAAGGAAAAATGTTGTGGCGGACGCTCTTTCCCGCAAGTGCATGTTCGTTACTCAACTTGTAACATCCCACAATTCTAAATTTTGGAATGTTATATTAATTAAATAAATATCATTGATTGTTTGATTGTTTGTTTGATTGATTGACTGAAAGTGAGTGAAATTTGAAACCTTCTGAAAGTTTAATGAGAGGGAATGAAAGGACTTTCCCAAAACTATTTTTCAACTCATATTTTGAACTAAGTGAATTCAAATTCATTTCAATACAAAACCCTGGAGTGAAGATGACATAACTTCTTCCATTTAAATGAAAAGGGTTTTGAAAGAATTTGAATTCCATTTGAAAATATTTCAAATTCAGAAACTTTATGCAACTCAATGATTTTCATGAGAGAGGATAAAATGACTTCTTCAAATTATATGAAATATGAGTTGGAAGTTTAAAAGAAGGAATTGAAAGTGGTTTGAAATTCTAATTCAAACCCAATTTGGAGTTATTTGTTTTTTATTCAAATTATTTTTCTCCTAAAAACAAATATATGGAGATAAGGATAAAATGATTCCCTTCAACAGAAAAATGGAGAAAGTAAATTTGAAATAATTTGGTATATTAAAATAATTTTATTTGCATTTTAAATGCAACAGTAGCACTGTTTGAATTTTGAGTTTTGCGTGAATTTTATTTGGCCCTGAAAAATAGTTCATATTTTAGGAAATCTTTTTCTGATCATTTTGATATATAATATGTCTGTATGTTATTTTTATTTTCTTTTCCTTTAACCTTTTATTCTCTGTGTTTTTTTTAAAATCCACCGGCCAGGCCAGCGCTAGCCGCCAGCTCAGCCAGCAGAATCGGCCCAAGGCCCAGCAGTTGCACGCCGAAGCGCTACGCGTCGGGCGCCCGTCCTCTCCCTCCCTCGCCTCGGCCACTGACGAAGGGGGCCTGCAATTGTCTGCTTCCCCTCACCCACGTCTTGCCGCGCCAGAGCGCACTCGTCCCACCGCCGAATCCCATGCCTCTCGGGATTGCGCTCCGATTCTTTCTCCTCGCCCACGTTACTGTCTTATATAAACCCCACGAACCCCTCGTCCGTTTGCCCCCGAAACCCCTCGCCAAGGTCACCCATATCGCCCTCCGTCGCTGATTGGATCTCGCCGGAGCCGAAACCTTCTGCCGACGAATCCGACGCGGGTGAGCAACCCCAAGATCTCTCCCTCCGTCAATCATCTTGTCTTGCCGACGCGCATCGTTTTGACATGATCTAGCCTCTTCTTCTCCGCTGCAGCGACGTCTTCGAGCTCGCTCGTCTCTCGTCGGAGCCGCGGAGCACCGAAGCTCGGCCAACGTTGCCCCGCCACCGCCTGTCATCCTCGACCTCCCCTGACGCCACCATCGGACTCCCCTCACTCCGCCGCGTCCGCCTGTGCACTCGCCGAAGCTCGCCGACCACCGGAGCACCGTCACCATCGACGTCCGAGCCACCTCGCCGTCGTCCGCCACCGCTGTAAGCCGGCCGTGCCCTCCTCCGTTAGATCTCGTAGCAACGGTCTAGATTAGATCTTCGCGAACAGTTAGGTTTTATTTTTTAGATCGGTTTTAGGTCCGGTTTAATCCGGTCTAGATCGAACCAAGCCGGCCGGTTTTCGTTTTATTTAGCCGCAGCCGCCGATTAGCTTAAGATCCAGTCGTCCGCTACTTTGCCCGCGTAGCGCACAGCCTCGGCAAACCGCAGATCGCCACGTGGTCACTGGCCGATCCGTAGGCTTTTTTTTCAGTTCTGTTTATTTTCAGAAATAGTTTCAATTTTAGATTGCTTATATCTTTTATGTTTTTAGGTATTTTTGAGTGATTCCAATTGCACCGTGTCACAAATTTTATGTACTTTCCGTTTGTTCCATTATATTTCAAATTTGAATAGTTTAAATTTGAATTTGCATGAATTTGCTTCAAAACTTGTTTTGTGAATAACTTGAGTTTAAAAATAGATTTTGACTTGATTCCTTTTACTACTGGTCACTTGTGATGTTATTTAGCAGTAGGTTTGATTTGGGAAATTTTAGGAAATTTTAAATTAGGGTTTTAGGCAAAACAGAACTATTTTAGTTATAGCTTTGTTTTAATCTTTTCTTTGTTGTTTTAATAGTTTTAAATTATTTCTTTTTGTCACTTTTGACAAATTAGTTTATGTTTCAACAGTAGACAAAATTTTATTTTTATTTTAAATTTTATTTTCTTTATTTTGTAGTGACACTTGCATAGGACATAGATTGAGTTTTATAAAGCTTTTTAGTTGTTTCTTTTGCTAGTAAAAGTTTATGAAAAATACTTCCTATTAACGTAGTTGTTTTATATTTTCTTTTCTGTTAATTTATTAGTTTAGTATTTTCTTTGTTGTTAAGTTACTTAGGATAAAACTATTTTGTAGTTGAGTCAAAAAGTTTTCTTAGTAGGTTCTTTATAGTTTTCTTGTGTAGTTTCCTTGGATTTTATTTGGTGTTGTTCAATGTTTTTCTTTATTGCATTTTATTTGTTGATTGTTATTTTGAGTGCTAGAATTGCTTGCTAGAATGTTTTCTTATGTGAATGCTATGTCTGTTTAATATAAATTTCATCGGAGCGACGAATAGTTCTACCATGTCATATTCTGAGAGCATTAAAAACATCCTCAAGTAATACCAGGCAAGTTCACTTTGACCATCTGTTTTTACCTAAGTTTTATTTGCATGTAGTATCATCCTTTCAACAATTCCTCCAGTAGTGATATTAAATCTTGTAGTTGAGTAGAATGCATGAGGTAGGAACCCATCTCCCTGTTACCAAGCCCGGGACGTTGTTTAGTTGTAATGCTACGCTAAAGTAGACGGGGTTTGGTATGAGTGCCCGGGAGTGGTGTGAGAAGGTGGACTCTACGTCAATGACGACAACTTCATGATGGCATCTGCAAGGACTGCATCTTCAAGGCCTCAATATTTCGAGACTTGAGACAAGATTTCAATACACATTACTGGGTGAAGGATGGATTTGATGGGCTCCCTGTTGCAACCAGTGGATGGCCGGGATGCATGGAGAAGCGCCATGACATCTTGCGGAAAGCTTCACCCAGACTCAAAGAGACGGAAGAATACTTCATGCTCGGAAGCTTACCTGTGCAACCGCACGTCATTATGGGATCTGGCTTGGTTGACCTTAGTTGTGACTCTGGCTGGGACGGTGCTAGCAGATGTAGAACTACGGTAGGATTGGATGAGCACCGGACAGTGGTCAGAGGAACTCTTCGGAAGACCATGTTTCGGTCGTCTTGTTCTCAAACACCCTGAAGTGCGAGAACGTCAAAAGAGGGATCGAATCTTGTGGGTAAAGTGCACAACACTCTACAGAGTTAAAACCTAATCGATTAGCCGTGTCCCCGGTTATGGACAATTTGAGCCTCTGGACTTGGATCTATCTCGGAACTCTCAACACTGGACTGATAATTAATTGTGGGCAACATAGAATTGTCTGGGCTATGAGACATCGATTGGCAGAACCATGTCATAGTAGATAACTTTGTAGTAAAGACTCCTGTTATTCCTTTGATGTAGGGAAAATAAAACCAGCTTTTACGCCAAAACTCAGACACAGAGCCACAAAGCCATATTGCATATAGAATAGTTTCATCATCTATTTTTCTTATTGTGATCTTGCCGGTACATTCAATGTACTGACCTACACGGCTGCAACGTATTTATGTTGCAGGATTTTCTACGACGAGTGAGTTACGATATAGGGTTATGGTCTACACTCAACTTGCCGATGGCGTTGATGGGACTCCACACCCGATTGACTGTTTCCGCTGAGCATTATGAGGTATATATCAGTTTTACGTTACTTATACATGTGATTGCACTTTGATATATACATTGATGTACTGTGTGTGCCAGCATACCGATCCAGGGATGGCACAGATACACAGAGGCTTGACCATTTGAGGTCGGGTCGCTACAGAGATGGTATCAGAGCACATGTTGACTGTAGGACGTGACCCTAGAAAATGACGTAGTAATAGGAAGACCTTGATAGGAACAATTTTTATTTTATATTACTCTCGTAACCCCTGAATTTCTTTTATTGGACTTTCCTTATTTCAAATTATAGATGGAGAGCTACATTCTGAACGAAAGGGAACACTACGAGGATGTTCTTGGTGGCCCATTCCTTGTGGAGCTAACCAGACTGCTGATGCTGCCGATACCCGAGATCAAGGCCACTAAGAGGAGATCTGGATCATGGGGCATCAAGACTCATGTGTTTGGACGCAAGGAGCACCCCAAGACAGGAGACATCACTTATGGGACGCTGAGTCATGACTGTGATATGGGCATAAACAATGCGGTCCATGATGCTATTGCACGACTGTGCTATCGTCATCGTGCTACTCTAAGCACTCACTACTTTGGAAAGGTCGGATGGCAGAAGGAAGATGGAGCCACTATTGCCCTGACCAATGAGCAGAAGATGAAGTTTGCACCACTGTTGGTGTATAATCAGGAGCTGGAGCCATACGTCAAGAACCTACAGATGGACCTTCTGGAAGCATTATTTGACAAGGAAGCCCTGCGTGAAGAGCTCAAGATTCAGAAGACGAAGGTAGCTAAGCTAGAGGAGGAGAACCTTGAGATCCAGAAGAATCGCCAGGAGCTGAAGAATAGCAGGACCATGGCTCATGCCAAAGATGTTGAGATTCAGAAGCTCAAGGAACAACTCCAGGAAATACAAGGACGTCACAAGAAACTCCGAGTCAATAGAGATAATCTGGCAGAAGAACTGGAGAATACCAAGTCTACACAGGAGAAGCCCATTGGAGACAAGGATACACTAGCTTAGTAGTAGTAGACCCACCATGAGAGAATAAAGATGAACGTTTTTGCGATTTAAAGTATTCGACCATACCAACTTATGTGGGTGGCCATACTATAGGATTGATTGAATGCATGAGTACTTGATTGATATTATCTTTTGTGTTTATTGAATGGTTGGATGTGTTATATCTTCATATACGGTATTCGTAGGTTTGTATTTATTTCAACCTCGAGAGACGTGAGTTACGGAAGAATAAATGAAGGCCTTCATATGGGAGAAGCATCAGCATTGGACAACTCCCGAGCATTGAAGACCTGAAGGAAATGAAGACTTCGTAACGAAACCATAGTGAACCAGCCCATTACAAACGGTAGAAACTTTGAGTTGGGATTTGTTGCTGAATTGTTTGTGTGAGTATCTTTCTTCCTCTCTATTCTCATCCCAATACCCTTCTACTCAATAGATGATGAAGGAAGATGAACTCATATTCTCTGGACCGATGACTCAGTTGGAGGTAGGGCTATGGATTCAAAACATGGAGAATCGTTTCGGAAGCAATTTGGTTGCAAGGAAGTATGAGGTTCAATACACTCTTCAGTACTTTACAGAAAGTGTTGCAACCTGGTGGAAAATGCATCAAGCCATACAAGGATGTAATGGAGCAAAAACTTGGGAGGAATTCAAGAAGACTCTGCTAAGATCCCGTCTCATCCGGAAGCATTATGATAACCCGATGAAGAAACCTTGTGCCTACAAGATATGCGGAGAAATAGGACACACCCAGGAAGAACACAAGGATGGATGCCCTCATTGTGGGGAAAATCACCCAGGTGAAGAATGCCCCACTTGGTAGGTTACATGTTTCTTATGTGAAGGAACCGACCACTACCCGGCTCAGTGTCACATTTACCCCATGGTGCAACAAACTGTCCAGAAGCAGAAGGAAGGAATGAAAGAAGCCCTCCGAGAAGGTATGGAAGTATCTGTGGTGAAGGATGATGTGATGGACACAAATGGAGGAAAGCCAATCTAAGCTTGCACCAAGTCGTGCTATGCATGTGGAGAAGAAGGACACATCTCTCAGTATTGCACGAAGAAGGGAACTGAGTATCTTGGTGAGTTCCCAACAGCAGAAGTGGAGTATGACCCACAGGAAATAGAGGATCTGATTGGTATGAAGAAGTCCACGAAGAGGAAACAAAGACCTCCCCAGAACAACCCAATTTCTACTGAGAAATACCTGAGTCATATCACATGTTTCAAGTGCAAGAATTCAGGGCACTATTTTCATGAATGTCCAGAAAAGAAGCTAAAAATTGAAGGAGCCTACATAATCACAAAGAAGCCCCGAGACATGTCGGAAGTCATTTGTTTTCGCTGCAAGGAAGCAGGACATTTTGCTAGGGAATGTTCAGATTAGAAGCTGGAGCTGAGTAGTTGAGATTTTGATATGGGTAATAAGTGTAGTAGGAAGCAATTTTATTTTCATGAGCACGATGATTGGAGTTATGTAATGGGTGACTGAGAGGTTGTAATAAATTCATGAATCAATAAAGTAAATGTGTCATGATTTCATATGTTGAATTGTATGAGTTGTTACTCTATGAACAAAGATCTTGACCATTTTCGAGGATAAGAGAAATATGGTCTACGGATGAATTTGTGCATCTCATTCTAAGGGTGGTAGTACCCTGTAAGAACAATTGACCAATGGAAAGGAAAAATATATTCCGTAGAGTGGGGTGGGGTCTCGAGTTTTATTTTTGTTACCCCAAGAGTATGAAGTAATGAAGCACTACTGGAGATGTAATGTTGGAATATGGAACAATAGTAACTCCATGGATGAGTTAAGGTTGTAGCAGTGTTGAAGTGGGCCCATACCCCACAGGCCCAGGAGTTAATAAGGATCAAGCACCACCTTAAAGGAAGAAATTTGGAAGAAGCTATGATTCGACCAGCAGACGTTTCTTAGGAAGAAACGAAAACCCGAGAGTTGTGAAGGACGATAGATGTTTTGTTCAGCTTGCAGAATCAATGGTTTATCCGAACTTAGTTCGTCGACAAGAGAACTTCTGCAATGGTTGTGAGGATGCCCTAGTGTTAGAATACGTGATTCACTATCCGCGTATGAAGTAATGATTCAAGTACGTGATGGATTGGCCCCCAGACCGGTGACTTCTATCATGAACTATCATATGTTGATGGAAAATCAGAGAGACCTAAAAACCCTAGAAGACTGTCGACATGACAAGCCAAAGACCTTAGAATGGCAGGACGATGGAACCCTGTACAGGCAGCCGTTGCCAACCGTAAGATATACGGTGAGATTCAACCAAGACCCGTTTCGTACAGGAGAAACCATTAATTGTTGACCACCACGAGATTTCCGATAGTTGTTTAGTATTGGCGATAGATCTGTCAGCTAAGAAGACACAGTCTCGGAAGAACCTCACCAAGATTATGCCCCTACCGGAAGAGCCTTAGTGTTGGAGTTATCCCGAAGATGTGAGAAGACCGACACCGTCAACCTAAGGATGGAGAACATGAGTTTGATGGACCCATGACTTTGATTTTAAGTGTGGTAGCACCCCAGACCTTTCCGATCAATGGATTTGCTGGAAGACCCCCCCCCCCCAACCCTAACCTTTTCTTGCTAGCCTCTCCGAATCTCGAGGACGAGATTCATTTTAAGTGTGGTAGGTTTGTAACATCCCAAAATTCTAAATTTTGGAATGTTATATTAATTAAATAAATATCATTGATTATTTGATTGATTGACTGAAAGTGAGTGAAATTTGAAACCTTTTGAAAGTTTAATGAGAAGGAATGAAATGACTTTCCCAAAACTATTTTTCAACTCATATTTTGAACTAAGTGAATTCAAATTCATTTCAATACAAAACCCTGGAGTGAAGATGACATGACTTCTTCCATTTAAATGAAAAGGGTTTTGAAAGAATTTGAATTCCATTTGAAAATATTTCAAATTCAGAAACTTTATGCAACTCAATGATTTTCATGAGAGAGGATAAAATGACTTCTTCAAATTATATGAAATATGAGTTGGAAGTTTAAAAGAAGGATTTGAAAGTGGTTTGAAATTCTAATTCAAACCCAATTTGGAGTTATTTGTTTTTTATTCAAATTATTTTTCTCCTAAAAACAAATATATGGAGATAAGGGTAAAATGATTCCCTTCAACAGAAAAATGGAGAAAAGTAAATTTAAAATAATTTGGTATTTTAAAATAATTTTATTTGCATTTTAAATGCAACAGTAGCACTGTTTGAATTTTGAGTTTTGCGTGAATTTTATTTGGCCCTGAAAAATAGTTCATATTTTAGGAAATCTTTTTCTGATCATTTTGATATATAATATGTCTATATGTTATTTTTATTTTCTTTTCCTTTAACCTTTTATTCTCTGTGTTTATTTTTAAAAAAAAATTAAAAAAATCCACCGGCCAAGCCAGCGCTAGCCGCCAGCTCAGCCAGCAGAATCGGCCCAAGGCCCGGCAGCTGCACGCCGAAGCGCTACGCGTCGGGCGCCCGCCCTCTCCCTCGCTCGCCTTGGCCACTGGCGAAGGGGGCCCGCAGTTGTCTTGTTCCCCTCGCCCACGTCTTGCCGCGCCAGAGCGTGCTCGCCCCACCGCCGAATCCCGTGCCTCTCGAGATCGCGCTCTGATTCTTTCCCCTCGCCCACGTTACTGTCTTATATAAACCCCACGAACCCCTCGTCTGTTTGCCCCTGAAACCCCTCGCCAAGGTCACCCATATAGCCCGCCATCGCTGATTCGATCTCGCCGGAGCCGAAACCTTCCGCCAACGAATCCGACACCGGTGAGCAACCCCAAGATCTCTCCCTCCGTCAATCATCTTGTCTTGCCGACACGCATCGTTTTGACATGATCTAGCCTCTTCTTCTCCACTGCAGCGACGTCTTCAAGCTCGCTCGTCTCTCGCCGGAGCCGCGGAGCACCGAAGCTCGACCAACGTCGCCCCGCCACCGCCTGTCATCCTCGACCTCCCCTGACGCCACCACCGGACTCCCCTCACTCCGCCGCCTCCTCTTATGCACTCGTCGGAGCTCGCTGACCACCGGAGCGCCGCCACCATCGACGTCTGAGCCGCCTCACCGTCGTCCGCCATCACTGTAAGCCGGCCGTGCCCTCCTCCGTTAGATCTCGTAGCAACGGTATAGATTAGATCTTCACAAACAATTAGGTTTTATTTTTTAGATCGGTTTTAGGTCCGGTTTAATCCGGTCTAGATCGAACCAAGCCGGCCGGTTTTCAATTTATTTAGCCGCGGCCGCCCATTAGCTTAACATCCGGTCGTCCGCTACTTTGCCCGCGCAGCGCACAGCCTCGGCAAACCGCAGATCGCCACGTGGTCACTGGCCGATCCGTAGGCTTTTTGTTTTTTTCAGTTCTGTTTATATTCAGAAATAGTTTCAATTTTAGATTGCTTATATCTTTTATGTTTTTATTATTTTTGAGTGATTCCAATTGCACTGTGTCACAAAGTTTATGTAGGTTCTGTTTGTGCCATTATATTTCAAATTTGAATAGTTAAATTTGAATTTGCATGAATTTGCTTCAAAACTTGTTTTGTGAATAACTTGAGTTTAAAAATAGATTTTGACTTTATTCCTTTTACTACTGGTCACTTGTGATGTTATTTAGCAGTAGGTTTGATTTGGGAAATTTAAGGAAATTTTAAATTAGGGTTTTAGGCAAAACAGTACTGTTTTAGTTATAGCTTTGTTTTAATCTTTTCTTTGTCGTTTTAATAGTTTTAAATTATTTCTTTTTGTCACTTTTGACAAATCAGTTTATGTTTTTGTTAGTCAACAGTAGACAAAATTTTATTTTTATTTTAAATTTTATTTTCTTTATTTTGTAGTGACACTTGCATAGGACATAAATTGAGTTTTATAAAAGCTTTTTATTTGTTTCTTTTGCTAGTAAAAGTTTATGAAAAATACTTCTTGTTAACTTAGTTGTTTTATATTTTATTTTCTGTTAATTTATTTGTTTAGTATTTTCTTTGTTGTTAAGTTACTTAGGGTAAAACTATTTTGTAGTTGAGTCAAAAAGTTTTCTTAGTAGGTTCTTTATAGTTTTCTTTTGTAGTTTCCTTGGATTTTATTTGGTGTTCTTCAATGGTTTTTCTTTATTGCATTTTATTTGTTGATTGTTATTTTGAGTGCTAGAATTGCTTGCTAGAATGTTTGCTTATGTGAATGCTATGTCTGTTTAATATAGATTTCATCGGAGCGACGAATAGTTCTACCAAGTCATATTCTGAGAGCGTTAAAAACTTCATCAAGTAATACCAGGCAAGTTCACTTTGACCATCTGTTTTTACCTAAGTTTTATTTGCATGTAGTATCATCCTTTCAACAATTCCTCCAGTAGTGATATTAAATCTTGTGTTGAGTAGAATGCATGAGGTAGGAACCCATCTCCCTGTTACCAAGCCCGGGACGTTGTTTAGTTGTAATGCTATGCTAAAGTAGACGGGGTTTGGTATGAGTGTCCGGGAGTGGTGTGAGAAGGTGGACTCTACGTCAATGACGACAACTTCATGATGGCATCTGCAAGGACTGCATCTTCAAGGCCTCAAGATTTCGAGACTCGAGACAAGATTTCAATACACATTACTGGGTGAAGGATGGATTTGATGGGCACCCTAGAGCAACCAGTGGATGGCCGGGATGCATGGAGAAGCGCCATGACATCTTGCGGAAAGCTTCACCCAGACTCAAAGAGACGGAAGAATACTTCATGCCCGGAAGCTTACATGTGCAACCGCAAGTCATTATGGGCTCTGGCTTGGTTGACCTTAGTTGTGACTCTGGCTGGGACGGTGCTAGCAGATGTAGAACTACGGTAGGATTGGATGAGCACCGGAGAGTGGTCAGAGGAACTCTTCGGAAGACCATGTTTCGGTCGTCTTGTTCTCAAACACCCTGAAGTGCGAGAACATAAAAAGAGGGATCAAATCTTGTGGGTAAAGTGCACAACACTCTGCAGAGTTAAAACCTAATCGATTAGCCGTGTCCCCGGTTATGGACAATTTGAGCCTTTGAACTTGGATCTATCTCGGAACTCTCAACATTGGACTGATAATTAATTGTGGGCAACATAGAATTGTTCTGGGCTATGAGACATCGGTTGGCGGAACCATGTCATAGGAGATAACTTTGTAGTAAAGACTCCTGTTATTCCTTTGATGTAGGGAAAATAAAACCAGCTTTTACGCAAAAACTCAAACACAGAGCCACAAAGCCATATTGCATATATAATAGTTTCATCATCTATTTTTCTTATTGTGATCTTGCCGGTACATTCAATGTACTGACCTACACGGCTGCAACGTATTTATGTTGCAGGATTTTCTACGACGAGTGAGTTACGATATAGGGTTACGGTCTACACTCAACTCGCCGATGGCGTTGATGGGACTCCACACCCGATTGACTGTTTCCGCTGAGACTTATGAGGTATATATCAGTTTTACGTTACTTATACATGTGATTGCACTTTGATATATACATTGATGTACTGTGTGTGCCAGCATACCGATCCAGGGATGGCACAGATACACAGAGGCTTGACCGTTTGAGGTCGGGTTGCTACACAACTTGAGTTAAATGTCATAGGATTTGAGCACATTAAATACTTGTATGAGCATGATCCATCATTTGCAATTCCTTATGCTAAATGTTCACCGCATCAAACTTGGGAGCAATATTACTTGAAAGATGGTTACCTTATGAAAGCTAACAAACTTTGTATTCCCAAGTCTTCTCTTCGTTTGCTACTTTTGCAAGAAGCTCATGGTGGAGGACTCATGGGACATTTTGGTCGTGACAAGACATTCGCTACGCTCTCCAAGAACTACTTTTGGCCAAAGATTTTTCGAGACGTTTCACGCTACACCAACCAGTACTCTACATGCCGCAAAACTAAGTCAAAAGCTCTACTTTTGGCCAAATCTCAACCGACGACCAAACGGAGGTCATGAACCGGACGCTATCCACACTCCTTCGCGTGTTGATCAAGAAAAACATAAGGGAGTGGGAGGAATCTCGCCGAGTACGCCTACAATCGAGCAAGACATTCCACTACCGGCAAGTCCCCCTTCAAGGTCGTCTACGGCTTCAACCCGTTGTCTCTATTGGACATCCTACCGTACCACTACAAGAGCGTATCGACATGGACGCAAGTGCACGAGCTACATACCTCAAGAAGATGCATGAAGATACAAGGCAAGCAATCAAGGGCCAAGTACAACGACTCGCGTCCAAGGTCAACATCAACAAGCACCCCATGGTGTTCAACCCCGGAGATCTTGTGTGGCTACACCTTCGCAAAGAACGCTTCCCCAACGAACGCAAGTCAAAGCTAATTCCTCGAGCCGATGGACCGTTCAAGGTGCTAGCACGCTACAATGACAACGACTACAAGATTGACATACCACGCGACAAGTACAACATGAGCGACATCTTCAACGTCAAAGACTTATCTCCCTTCCATGGTGATGTGGGGGCCCGTCATCTTCAACGTCAAAGACTTATCTCCCTTCGAAATGGGCGACATCTTCAACGTCAAAGACTTATCTCCCTTTGAAAACCAAATCACCATGGGAAAGAGATGTCGTCGCCGTGTAGAAGTGGACGATCACCAAACACTCTTCATCTTGAGGCTCGAAATGGGCACACTCCAATGTCGCACCGTCTTGTGATTCCTTCAAAAGGAGCAAGGACAACAAACACTTGGAAAAACAAATGTGGTCAGCGTTAGTGCAAAACCAAGCATTCAAGAGGTGATTCACCCAACAAGTGTCGTCATCATGCATATCATATGGTGTGACAAAGGATAGTGGCACGTCATGTAAGCATATCAATTGAGCACAATCAAAGGCATCATGGAAACAAGCATGTAAATGGGAGGTATAGATGCAAATATGTGTGACAAGAGAACAAGCATCCACCTCAAGGTCATAGCAAGCATGCATCAAGCGCTCAACAAACGGCCTATGGTATGCATAAGAATCATTCACAACACCAAAGAAGGTGAGATGTCTAAACACATGGTCAAGTGCAAGACAATCCTAGCATAATGTGCATATGGTGTAGTGAAGATAGTGTGGCACTCAACACAATAGAAATAGCAATTGTTCATCATGTGTGAGGCAATCAAGTCAAGCATGTAGCAATCAATGGGACATGGCATATGTGAAGAAATGACATCATTGCAATCAAACACATGGGAATAGCATGGGATAATCATGTTCGATGCAACACACAAGGCATATATATCATGAGGCATGGCAATGTGGCAATGACAAGGCGAAGCAAGATCTCTAGCATGTGTGCAATGTGTCATGGTGCAAGCAACACACGAAGTATGATACACAATATCCATGCTCAAGAAGGATGTCACCTCAAAATAGTGCTCTTGTGCGTCCGTCACAATGCCGTAGTGGTAGAAAATGCGTTGTAGACGCACGTCGGTCGAAAGTGGCTCGCTCTCAAGAGCTCGAATGGTCAACTCACGGGAAGTGGACGTTGACACTATGTCGAAGGATCCTACACATGCACACAACCAAGCAAAGAACATATGTGCACGGTAGATAAACACATCATCCATGATGGTTCTCTTCTCTTGCACAAAACCATTAGAAGCAAAAGTGCATGAATAATATGATGCAACAATGGATATATTCATGGCACTAGGCATATGGTGCAAAGAAGGAAGACAAGCATGCTTCACATGAAAGATGGAAAAAGCTCCAAATATATGGGAGAAAGCTATGGGGGCAATCTCATTAGCAAGACTAAAAGCATTGTTGCACTCAATACATGGTAATTCATCTAGCATGAGAGAAGCAACATATGGAGCAATCATGTGTAAAGCAAGGCAATGGTTGCCATCAACCGCATGAAACGAGCAAGTATGAATCATTGGTGATGCAACAAGGCAAGCAATCATAGTAATCAAGTCGTGCAAACTAGTGGAGCGAAGATGCAACACACTAGAGGAAATCATGGCAATCATGTCATTTGAGCAAATAATAGGTATAGGTAATGCACATGACATATCACGAGCACGAAAGCGAAACATGATCAAAGTATCATCATAGGCATTGGGTACATAGCAAACATGGCAATAACAGGTGATATCTCCACCAAGCATGCAAACACACATACAAGTACTAGAATCAAGTGTCATGTGAGATGCAAAGCATGGGTCACAAATGCATGGCAAAGGCATAGAAATGAGCATATCATGCAAAGTGAACATGGCAAGATGGGCATAGAATATGTAATGGACAATAACCCATAACCATGTAGAAGAAATGCGCGAAGTCATTGCGCGATGGGAGCGGTGGGAATGACAATCCACGGGATCCCAAATCATCATTGCTCTCTAGAGCTCGTTTCGTCAACTCTTGCGCTTGCGAGGTCGACGAGGAAGCATGTGTACCTACACAAAATGGGGATAAACGAAACAAAGTGTGTGCGTGGTAAATGTACACATCATCCATCATGATGTGTATGTGCACATGAGAGTTAGCACAAAACAAGCAATGCTCAAAGAAATTTGAGGCATGGTATATGAACATGTCATCCATCATGAAAGAGTAGTTGTTATGTATAACACGATGGGGACACAAATTGAGCATACAAGTATATAGCACATCAATAGCATTTTCATTCATGGGGAGCATATTGTGCACACAAGTATTGGGATCATGCAATTCATAGGATGGGTCAAAATCTCCTAACATGTATGAGGAAACTATGGGGGTCTCCTCAATAGCGGAAACAGCATATGGAGAATATGAACAACATCCAAAACAAAGCATATCCGAAGCTAGGTTGTCATGGCATGGCATATGAGATAAATGATGCAAATGGAGCATATCAATATCATCACAAGAAAAACAAATGCCAATAACCATGGGCTTGTCATCTATGCCATATGTGCAAATGAGGTTCATTTTAATGGCATATGCATAGTCACTACGATCAGATTGCAAATATGACATATGGGAGATCTCATTCATAGCATATGACAATTCAAGCGGATTGTCAAACATGATGTGACCAAGAGAATTATCACAAGAAATCCTATGTAACATGGCATCACAACTAATAGACTCCACATGGCAATCATCATACTCATCATAAATGGGTAAATCATCGCATGGGGAAAGCGCACTAGCATCAAGCATGTTAATAGGAGGATCTACATCATGCAAGTAATCAATGTCCACTAGTGGGACTATCTCATCACCTTCACCTATGTTACCTTTGTCATTCCACACATGTGGTGTAGGTGAGGTGGCCAGGACCAAATTGTGGTCATCATCTTCATCTTGATGGAACCATGTGGGGGGTGCATCATATTCCACCATGGCTATCGTCTTGTCCAAAGGAAGGACGAAGTCGTTGTGGATCGGCGTGTCATCATATATAGGACCTAGCACCAAATGAGAAGACCCAATAGAGGTAGAGGTCAAGTTGTGAGCAATGCAAATGGCCTCACAAGACCTATCAACTATCTCACTCTCTCTATGTGGTGGCTCACTCACTCCCTCAAAATAGGTGTACTCAATGTCACATATGGTGGAGTCACTCAAATCACTCAAGTGGTGGTGGTGGTGGCTCTCCTCACATGGGAAGTGGGTCATCTCATCATATATGGGGCTAGTGGTGAAGTCACTCTCACTCTCAATATGGTGGCATAAGTCGCTCAAGTCATCGTCACCGTCGTCGTGGATGAAGGCCGAAGATGGCACATCATCACTCTCGCCTCCAAAGATGGAAGCCTCATCCTTGCTCGCCACCTTGTCGCTCGCCTCCAAATCTTGATCCTTGAGTTGCGCCGTAGTCGTAGTCGTCGCCGCGCCGTCTTCAAAAAGAGTCGAGGTAGACTCGGGATCATCAATGCCACAAAGAGGGATGGCGGTGAAGTCAAACTTGGGAGCATCGTCTTGGAGCTCGTCGGGCTTGGACATCTTGGTGGTACTATCCTCATGCTCGTTGTCGTGGAGCTTGGTCGTCACGAAGTGTGCGTGGGGTGGAGAAGCCTTGGCCTTCTTGAGTTCTTGTTCCGCCTTGAGAGCACCAAAGTAGTTGTCGTCGAGGGACTTGTAGTTGTCGAGGAAGATAGTCTTGGAGATGTCATTGTTCAATCCCATCATGAAGTGGAACTTCATCAAAATGGGGTCGTCCACACCGGCTCGTCGCAAGGCTTTCTTCATCTCCTTGAAGTACTCGTCGATGGACTTGGATCCTTGGCTGGTGTTCTCCAATTGGCGTCGAAGATGTTCCGTGTAGGTGGAAGGTCAAAAATTCTCGCCGCATCCCTTTCTTCGTCTTGGGCCAACTCATGTCGAAGCTTGTCTTAGGTTTGTGAAGCCACCATGTCGACGCGTAGTCGTGGAAGTTACTTGTGGTGCACTTCACTTGATCTTCGGAGGGGACTTGATGTAGCTTGAGGTAGTCGTCCATCTTGTGCTCCCACTCGAGATACTCCTCGGGGTCTTGAGTCCCATAGAAAGGAAGCTCGTGGTCGGTATCGAGGTCGTAGTAGCTCGTGGAAGCCACGGACTTGAGCTTGGGGAGCTTCTCTTGAGCGGAATCTTGAGGTGCTTGTTGGCGAAGATGCCGTATGTCCAAAGGCGAAGATGCCTTAAAGTCACTTGGCGAAGATGCCAAGGTCAATGGTGAAGTCGTGGAGCGGTGGTTGGTGTTGAGCTCTTGACCTTCACGTTCTCGTCGGTGATGGTGTCGATGCTGATGTGACCTTGCCGGAGATGGTAGCTCGGAAGCATGTGCACTTGAGCGTCTTCTCGAAGATGAGGGAGACCTCTTGGCGGTCTTGATGATGGCTATGAGCTCCTCCTTGTGAGCTTGCATCTTGGCGTCGATGAAGTTTTTCGTGGCATCGGACTCGTCGTTGTTGGTCTAGACCGAAGTAGATGTGCTTTGCCTATCCATCATGCTTGAGCAAAAATGTGAGTGGAAGAAAGGAAAGAACTAGACCAAATGTACCTTATCCAATGTTGAAGATGGATCAATGATCACTCAATAATGTATTATGGAAGTAGCACAATTGGTACCGGATCTTGTCTATTCTCACACCTACACAATAAGGCTTATGGAGTAGGTTGGTGAGGATAGTGGCACAAAATTAATGCAATTGTTAGCAAGAGTCAATAATGTTGAAAGAGATTCATAAATTCGCAAATGAAACAAGTACACCAATAGCAATGAATAGCACACGGAAACGCACACACGGATAGATAAATGGGGTCGTGCAACCAAGGAATGAGCACAAAATGTAGAAACCACGGAAAACGCTCGTGTTGCACAACTCTAGAGAGACGCTAGCACGATTGCTCAATAGGCGGATACGAAACTTGTGCACACCCTAGGGAAGACAAAACGTATCGACTCTCTATCCCAAGTATGCTATGTATGTATGGTTCCCGGTGTTTCTCACACGATGATCCAAGATGATCAATGATGGCAGTTTTATATGCAATGTGGTATGATGCTATGGCTATTGCTCACAAGCTCTTTGCTTTCTCTTTCTTTTTGCTTAAAAGCTTTTTTTTTATATGGCCACTATGCGAAATGCTCAAACCAAGATAGCAACTGTGTATATGAGGGAACAATCTTGTGACACAAGAGATGATACTATGATACCAAGATGATACCAATATGATGTATGCAATGGAAGGTGCGGGTCGATGATCACTAATGTGCACAAGTAACGTTGCCGGCAATACTCAATGGCTAGTCTCGATAGGCAAGTGACGCAAAATGGGCTAGGGGTTAACAATGCAATGGCAAGGGGAATATACAATGGTGTCGTCGAAGTTACCGTCCCTTGCTTACGGTTGGTGGTGTCAAAAAGGTGAAGTGGCAATGTCGATGACGACCTCGTGGCGATGATGAGTGGCGGTGTTCTCAATGACGGACCGTTCCTAGTTAGCCGAAACACCCTAGGAAATGAAAAAAAAACCGCAGCTCAAAATCTCAAACAACAAATGTCAAATGGGTTAATGTAGCGGAAGAGGTATGGTGGGTGGTCATGCGGAAGTTATGGTGGAAGGAGTAGGAACCGTCCCTAAGTAGCCGAAACACCTTAGGAGACTCGAGTCACTAATGAAGCAACCACAAATGCTATATGGATCACAATGGGTTAGGTTGCGGAAGTCGGAGGTGGTATGGCGGATGATATGGTGGAGGGCCTAGGCAAACTTGCCAAATTTCTGAAAATGTGATGGAGTCAAATGAAGATGGTGGTATTTTTGTGGGATGGGGGATGTCAATAACTACAAAACGAGCTAAAGAACGTCAAAATCGGAGTTCGGATGAATTAGTTATGGCCAAAACAAGATTTCAGCCGTGTCAGTTTGCACAGGGACCGGACGTCCGAGAATTACCGGACTTCCGAGAATTCTTCTCTGTTTCGGGGTGTCGGATTTCCGGTAAGTACCTACTTCCGGTGGTTCCGGGTGCTCCGGACGTCCGGAAAAGTGTCGGACGTCCGACGAGTCTGGGTCAACTCGGGATTTCAGATCCGGGACGCGATTTTGGGCGGAAATTGGGGATTTCGGTGTCAAAATTGGGAAGATTTCGTGGATGGAAATGGGAAAAAAGATGGGGAAGGCTAGATCCACTTGAAACACAACGAATTCACGGATCAAAATCAACAAAACTTCATCAAACCAACAAATCACAAAAATTTTGGTATGGCTATTTTTGGTGGGGATTTTCGAATTTAGGACGAAACAAAGCAAAATCAGGCTAGAAAACGAAGGGGAAGGTTCCAAATTCATGATCAACGTGGCTCATGATACCAAGATGATGTAGGGTGGAACCCTAACGGTGTCGATCTTTCACGATTGGAGCGGATCCCGCGAAGAACACGAAGAACACGAGAGGGGAAAACGAGAGGAAACACTCAAATAGACAAGACACAATCACACATGTGCTAAATCCACATACACACGGAGAGATTCACGATCCAAATCCAACAAAGGACGATACAAACGGTAGCTAGTTCATCCCAATCGGTGAGGAGTTGAGGTCTTGATGATCTTGACGATCCTTCCCACGATGGGGGTCTTGAATCCCTTGGGATCTTCTCCAATGGAGGTCTTGAACTCCAATGGAGTGGTCTCTCTCTCTCAAGAGGAGGAGTGGTAAAGGAGCAAGGCTCACCTAGAAATGAGCTATCCTATTTGCTAACCCTAGGAAAGGGGAGGGGGAGATCTATTTATAGTCTAAGTCATGAAGGGGTAAGTGGGAGAGAGATACAAAGCCAAAGGCCCGTCTGCGCACAGGCAGGGTCGGACGTCCAGTGGTTACCGGATGTCCGGTCGCTCGCGGGGGTCCGGACGTCCGGAGGGCGTCGGACTTCCGACGTTTCTTCTCTGGACTGGTAATGCCGGATTTCCGGTCGGGGTCGTTCGTCCGGTCACTGGGACTTGTCGGACGTCCGGTGGTCGTCGGTCGTCCGGCCGCTGTAGCACTCGTCGGCTGTAGCTCTTCTGGCCATCTGGTCTGCGGCTGGCCGGACGTCCGGTGTCCGTCGGACGTTCGATGACTGTAGCTTTGCTGCAGCTCCGTCTTCTTCCGTCTTTGCTTCCACGCTTCCCTCGCGGATGGTGTAGGCGTTCCTTGGCGCTTGTACTCCTCCTCGTCATCCGTGAAGTTCCGACAATACCTATGCATGCACACGAGAGGAATGTCAAGTAGTATACCATCCTCGAAGGGGTCAAGTGAACATGCATAAAGGAGATGATTCACCTTTGTGTATGCGAAGTAGATGTCGCATGTGTCACTTGCCAAACGGACTCTTGCATGGTGATGTCCGTAGGATGCTCCGCATCACCATGTCAAGAGTCCGTTCGCCAAGTGACACGTGCGACATCTACTTCATCTATACAAAGGTGAATCATCTCCTTTACACGTGTCCACTTGTGCCCTTCGAGGATGGTATACTACTTGACCCTCTCTCGTGTGCATACATAGGTGTGAGCGGAGCTACACATTCATCGAGGAGGAGTCCAAGCTCAAGAGGACATGTACACCATCATCGAGGAGAATGCAAGGAAGGAGGAGTCCAACAGCAGGAAGAAGAAGCACGGATCAGAAGACCCCGTGCGCACGGCCCTCCCGGACCCCGTGCGCACGGCCTATCCAGAAACTCTCTGGACACCCCGTGCGCACGGGCCTCCAGGACCCCGTGCACACGGGACCCCCGTGCCCAAAGGCTAACTTAGCCCGTGCGCACGGGCTTGCCTGCGAACTGGCCGTGGGTTGCCCCTTTTGCCCCTCCACTCGTCCCCTACCTCCATCCACCTATATATATCGTACCTAGGTCATTTGTTAGGGTTAGCAAAGGATATGATATGATCTAGAGAGTACTTTGCTCATCTACCCTCTCCCATGGAGATCAAGACCTCCTAGGAGAAGATCCCAAGTGGATATCAAGACCCCCTTGTGGGAAGGATCTATCTAGATCATCAAGACCTCATCTCCTCTTGGATTTGGGATGAACATTACCATGTATCTTTCCCTTTGTTGTTCTTGTACCTTGTGGATCTCATGTGTTGCTAGTCTAGTGGATGTGTGATTGGACTTGTTCTCGAGTGTTTCTCTTGTGATTTCCCCTCGTTTTCTTCGTGCTCTACTCATTCCTCTTCGTAGCCAACTCCAATTCGTGAACATCGGGACAAATCGGGGCACTTTGACCCGTGCCCTACATCATCTTGGTATCATGAGCCACGTTGACACGAATTTGGAGCCCTACCCCCCATGTTCTAGCCTTTAGTTCGAATTTTTCTTGCCAATTTCGAAAATTCGCCACAAAAAGAGCCATACCAATTTTTTGTGATTTGTTGTTCCTTGTGAGTTTTTGTTGATTTTGATCTATGGATCTGGTGTTTAGCAAGTAGATCCATCTCCTATTGCGTCCCCATAGACCAATTTTTCTTTTCCCCTTCGAATTTGGAGTTGAAATCGCGAAATTTCCGCCACCCCCGTGTCCACGGACCCCCGACCCCGTGCGCACGGGCCCCCGCGAAGTTTCTGGACACCCCGTGTCCACGGGCTTGTACCGTGCGCACGGGACCCCATGCGCACGACCCCTACAGGAACAGCCAGCACCGCTTCACCTTTTCGGCCATATCTCCCACTTCCGAACTCCGATTTGTGTGTTCTTTGGCTCGTTGAAAAGCTAGCGACATGCCCGAGCAGCTCATCTTAGTTTTAACACCATTTGACTCCATAAATTTTTGTGCATTTTGTCATCTTTGCATAGGCCCTCCGCCATAACTTCCGCACCACCACCTTAGACTTCCGCAACCTAACCCATTTTGGTTTCCATTGCATTTGTGGTTGCTTGAGTTGTGATTTGAGTCTCCTAAGGTGTTTCGGCTACTTAGGGATGGTTACATCTTCATCACCACCGGCGACTTGTATCTTTACATCGACTACATCCACCACGACATTCCGCATCGACGACGGCCATCCATCCTTTGAGACCATCTTCAACCGGAAGCAAGGCCGGTTACCCCCGCCTTCGTGAAAGGTTAAGTGTGACGAAGGTATCCATTCCGTCATAAACTTTTCCTTCCTTGCCATTACATCTTGATAGCCCCACCATCTTTGCGAATACCTTCTGATACGGGGTTGCCCGATCTTCACGGAGGATCTGCTTGAGGAACGAATCAACGCCACCTGAAGGGTACGAAGGAAACCCTCGATCCCAGCCAACAACGCTGTCGGGTAAAGGATAACTAGTGCAACCTGACGAGACCGAAGCTAGCTACTGCATATGCAACAACCAGCAACAAGTATTCGCCCAACCACACTCTTAGGATTCCAATCCACGCAACCACGCACGAAGTTGGAAGCACGAACTGGTCGCCGCCTCAATGGCTGCTGTTGTAAAATCACAAAGTGAGTTTACCCTCTCACAAGGCAAGATTACAAGAGCTAAGGAGGAAGTGAACTCTCAAACAAGATTCTGGTTGCACTTAGCTAACCTATGCTGAAATCCAATTGCCAAAGAGTTGTGGCTGAAGTGGGGGAAGGGGTATTTATACTAGGAACAGCCCTCCTAGTTTAGGTGTGAAACCAGTCCAAAAGAGAGGCTCAAATTCGTGGTAACCAACTGGTCAAGGGAGCAAACACATGGAGCCTCGCGCAGCAATTAATGCTCTGGACAGCTTGCATTGGAACTCTCATATCCTTTGACTCAGGACTCCAAATGATGCACCGTTTGATTTTCCTGAAAGTAGACTTCATATGCTGTCCAATTTGTACTCTCACACGTGCTGGAACCTCATATATTTGTGTTGCATGATGCAGCACGTTCTGGGACGAATTCTGGAACTGTGCATGCAACAATAGATTGTTGAGATGGCTTGCTATTCTTCCTTGAGGTGTAATTAGTTGCCCTTGTCACCAAAACATGGTTTACATCAGAGTTGAAACTTGTTCTCTTCAAACTTGTTGTATGGGCTTCAGAACTTGTTTGTTCATGAGCTGAACTTGTTTCTTCATGTGCTGAAAGTTGTTGGTTGTCCTCAACATTGTACCTGAGTAAAATCAGCACAGATGATTTAGGCAGTATAAAGTTCTCATGGATAGTTGAAGTATGATCAGCTAGGAGCGCATTCACCTCTTGTTCTATTTGTTTGGCACGACTCCTTGTCATGGGACTCAAATAGGTCTTCTTTGTAGAAGCTTCATTTGATAGCTCAGATTTATGATGAGGAGAAAATGACAAACGAGATGAACCTGGGATGTCCTCATCACCTTCATACCTATTGAGACTAGCTATCCGAGTATTGCCGGGCTTCGCGAAAACTTGAGCACCATAGTGATACGATATCATATTGTTGCATCATTTGATATATCATATAGTGCAATTGCTTGCTCCCGTGCATATCTTGTGATACTTATCTCACGTGTTTGGTTGAGGCTCAATAAGCATAGTGGAAAGGAAGAGAAGAGAGCAAAAAAAAAGCTTTTAAGCAAGAAAAAGAAAGATCAAAAAGCTTATAAGCAAAAGAGTGTTGAGCATGAAAAGAGATACTTGTGCATGAGGATACATGGAATAGGAAACGTTTTGCTTGCATACATATAGGTTGGTGCCAAGTGGTGAATCATGCCCAAACGTGCAATCAAGCTAGCGTCTCTCCTTGTGTTTGTGTAACACTAGCTTAGTCTTCGTTAGGCAATTTTGTATTGCTCATCCCTATAGTTGCACAAGCCCCATTATCCCACCGTGTGTGTTTCTTTATTGCCCTCCTCTATATTGTGATCACTTGCTTTGCATTTTGAGTCCTTTGGCTTGATTTCAACATTTACATATCTTGGACTTCAATTTGCATGAATTTGTGCCACTTGTCCTAACCAAGCCACTCGATAAGCTTTACCTTGTAGGTGTGAGTGAACAAGTCCTGTACCAATTCCACTATTCTTTCATTTCACATTGAGTGAAACGGGATACATTCTCAACTTTGGGAAAAGGTAGCTTGGTATTGTTTATCTCATTTCCTACTCACCTTTGCTCGAGTCTTGTGATGGATAGGCGAAGCACATCATCTCCGGTCTACAACCACGACGACGAGTTCGATGCCATGAAGAACTTCATCGACGCCAAGATGGACAAGTACATGGAGGAGCTCAAGGCCCTCATCAACACCGACAAGAGGTCGTCATCATCTTCGAGAAGACGCTCAAGTGCAAAGACTCCCGAGCTACCATCTTCGGCAAGGACACACCGGCATCGACACCGACAAGACCATCAAGCTCCAGGCTATCAAGAGCAACCTACCGGACGTGAGTTGGCTTCTCTGCCACCCCCGTGCACACGGGCCTGCGACCCCCGTGCACACGGGACCCCGTGCACACGGCCTCCTGCACCCCCGTGCGCACGGGCCATACAGAACAGCAACAGCGACCCCAAGACCGCGATTTCATCAGCTACATTGGCATCTTCGCCAAGTGACTTCAAGGCATCTTCGCCTTTGGATGTACGGCATCTTCGCCTACTCCACGAGCTCAAGCCCACTACTTCCACGGGCTACTTCGACTTCACCAACAACTACAAGTCCACTCGACCCCAAGCACACTTCGCGACGAACACGCTCCAAGATGGCAAGCATGAGGCTAGTACCACCGAGTTGTCCAAGTCCGACGAGCTCCAAGACGATGCTCCAAAGTTCGACTTCACCGCCATCCCTCTTTGTGGCATTGACGATGCTGAGTCTACCATGACTCTTTTTGAAGATGGTGCGGCGACGACTACGACTACAGAGCAACTCAAGGATCAAGATTTGGTGGCGAGCAAGGATGATGCTTCCATCTTTAGAGGCGAGAGTGATGATGTGCCATCTTCGGCCTTCATCCATGACGACGGTGACGAGATGATCGAGCATGGGATGTTCCCTTCAGTCATGGAGGCGAGTGATGATG
The DNA here is from genome assembly GCA_039707655.1 of Elymus sibiricus. Taxonomy (NCBI): domain Eukaryota; kingdom Viridiplantae; phylum Streptophyta; class Magnoliopsida; order Poales; family Poaceae; genus Elymus; species Elymus sibiricus. Next base: position 259,729,602 of record CM077676.1, read on the forward strand.
TGCCATCTTCGGCCTTCATCCACGGCGACGACGAGACGGTTGAGCATGGGATTTTCCCTTCGACCATGGAGGCGTATGATGATGAGTTGAGCGACTTATGCCACCATATTGAGAGTGAGAGTGACTTCACCACTAGCCCCATATATGATGAGATGACCCAATTCCCATGTGAGGAGAGCCACCACCACCACCACTTGAGTGATTTGAGTGACTCCACCATATGTGACATTGAGTGCACCTATTTTGAGGGAGTGAGTGAGCCACCACATAAAGAGAGTAAGGTAGTTGATAGGGCATGTGAGGCCATTTCGATTTCTAACGACTTACCCTCGACCTTGTGTCTTCTCATTTGGTGCTAGGTCCCATATACGATGACGCGCCGATCTTTGACGACTTCGTCCTTCCTTTGGACAAGACGATGGCCATGGTGGACTATGATACACCCCCCACATGGTTCCATCACGATGATGATGACCACGAGTTGGTCCTTGCCACCTCACCTACACCACATGAGTGGAATGAGAAAGGTAACATAGGTGAAGGTGATGCTCTTGTCCCACTAGTGGACATTCTTGACATTGATTGCTTGCATGATGTCGATCCTCCTATTGACACGCTTGATGCTAGTATGATTTCCCCATGTGATGATTTACCCATTTATGATGAGTATGATGATTGCCATGTGGAGTCTATTAGTTGTGATGCCATGTTACATAGGATATCTTGTGATAATTCTCTCGGTCACATCATGTTTGCAACCCCTCTTGACTTGTCATATGCTATGAATGAGATCTCCCATATGTGATATTTGCAATCTCATAGTAGTGACTATGCATATGCCATTAAAATGAACCCAATTTGCACATATGGCATAGATCACAAGCCCATGGTTATTGGCATTTGCTTTTCTTGTGATGATATTGATATGCTCCTGATGTAGGGTGGAACCCTAACGGTGTCGATCTTTCACGATTGGAGTGGATCCCGCGAAGAACACAAAGAACACGAGGAGAAACACGAGGGAAAACGAGAGGAATCACTCAAATAGACAAGAAAAAATCACACATGTGCTAGATCCACATACACATAAGGCTACACGGGTCCAAATCCAACACAAGAGATACACATAGGGTAGCTAGTTCATCCCGATCCGGAGAGGAGTCGAGGTCTTGATATCCCGTGGGATCTTCTCACATGCTCACATGGAGGTCTTGAACTCCATGGGAGTGGTCTCTCTCTCGAGAGAGAGGAGAAGGTAGGAGCAAAGCTCAACTATGAGCTCTCACAATGCTAACCCTAACTAGGAGGAGGTGGGGGAGTATATATAGTCTAGGGCGAAGTGGGGGTGAGAGAAAGGGGTTACACGGCCGAATGGCCAAGGCTGCGCGGAGGGGTGCCGGATGTCCGGCCCGACAGGAGTCGCCGGATGTCTAGCCAGGGGCCGGATGTCCGGCCCGATGCGGGTCAAGCTTCTGTAGTCTTCGGTCGATGGACCCGGATTTCCGGGCGATGGGCCGGATGTCCGGGCTGGGCCGGATGTGCGGGATGAGGCTGGATGTCCGGGGCCTGGATCTTCCTTGCGGTTGAGCTGCCGTTGCTGGTGGAGTCACCAGCGGCCGGATGTCCGGGACATGGGCCGGATGTCCGGGTCCTGTAGACATTCTCCGGTTCCTCTCGTCGTGCTCCTTCGTCCGTGTACTTGAGGACTTGTCCATGATCTCGAGCATCTCCATGGTCGTCTCCTCGGTTCCTGAGCACATGTAGAGTCTTTGCATTAGGTAGCAACCATGTCTCGCATGAATGGAAATGGGAAGCATTTTGGAGCGGGTTCACCTTGTGTCCAATGGCATGTGCTCGAGCTCTCGTCGTATCTCCACTTGGGGCTTGGGGAGTAGTCGTGGTGTACATGGGGATGACCGTAGGATGCTCCGCATCATCTCCCCCCCCTTGGGAAAGATCCGTCCTCGAATCAAAAACCTCATCACCATGGAAACGGTTGTCGTAGATGGACTTGTAGTAGGACGTAGTGTATATCATGGTGTGATCCAAGTGCTCCACGGTGTCTCCGAGAGGGTATACATGTAAAAAGATTAAACACAAAGGGCACTCGAAAATTGATTGGTTAGCGCACACAAGGTATCCATCAAGTAAGCATGAGTTCGTCCGACAAGGCACATGATGCTTCACAAAATGATATAGAATGAGATGTAAAGCATTCATGGGAGCAAATTCATTTGTTGTGCACACGAAGGTGTTGTGAAAGTGATTAATGCAACCATTGTGCAAAATGATGTCATAAAGTGATGGTTTATCAAGAGCATGAACATGGCAATTGGTGATCAAAATGATTATGTTATCATGCAATTGATGGTGGTCAAGATGATCACTATGTATGAATATGCCATCAAGGAAGATCACAATAAATTTGCTAAGGAAGTGCACAAGCTCATATATCATGGATGACATGGAAATACAAGATGCAACGAGGCAATCATAATGTAAGTCAATCCATGCATAAGGTGCAAATTTGTTATGGAAGTAGTGATACGGGGTTGCCCGATCTTCACGGAGGATCTGCTTGAGGAACGAATCAACGCCACCTGAAGGGTACGAAGGAAACCCTCGATCCCAGCCAACAACGCTGTCGGGTAAAGGATAACTAGTGCAACCTGATGAGACCGAAGCTAGCTACTGCATATGCAACAACCAGCAACAAGTATTCGCCCAACCACACTCTTAGGATTCCAATCCACGCAACCACGCACGAAGTTGGAAGCACGAACTGGTCGCCGCCTCAACGGCTGCTGTTGTAAAATCACAAAGTGAGTTTACCCTCTCACAAGGCAAGATTACAAGAGCTAAGGAGGAAGTGAACTCTCAAACAAGATTCTGGTTGCACTTAGCTAACCTATGCTGAAATCCAATTGCCAAAGAGTTGTGGCTGAAGTGAGGGAAGGGGTATTTATACTAGGAACAGCCCTCCTAGCTTAGGTGTGAAACCAGTCCAAAAGAGAGGCTCAAATTCGTGGTAACCAGTTGGTCAAGGGAGCAAACACATGGAGCCTCGCGCAGCAATTAATGCTCTGGACAGCTTGCATTGGAACTCTCATATCCTTTGACTCAGGACTCCAAATGTTGCACCGTTTGATTTTCCTGAAAGTAGACTTCAAATGCTGTCCAATTTGTACTCTCACACATGCTGGAACCTCATATATTTGTGTTGCGTGATGCAGCAAGTTCTGAGACGAATTCTAGAACTATGCATGCAACAATAGATTGTTGAGATGGCTTGCTATTCTTCCTTGAGGTGTAATTAGTTGCCCTTGTCACCAAAACATGGTTTACATCAGAGTTGAAACTTGTTCTCTTCAAACTTGTTGTATGGCCTTCAGAACTTGTTTCTTCATGAGCTGAATTTGTTTCTTCATGTGCTGAAAGTTGTTGGTTGTCCTCAACATTGTGCCTGAGTAAAATCAGCACAGATGATTTAGGCAGTATAAAGTTCTCATGGATAGTTGAAGTATGATCAGCTAGGAGCGCGTTCACCTCTTGTTCTATATGGTTGGCACGGCTCCTTGTCATGGGACCCAAATAGGTCTTCTTTGTAGCAGCTTCATTTGAGAGCTGAGTTTTATCATGAGGAGAGGATGACAAACGAGGTGAACCTGGGATGTCCTCATCATCCTCCCCCTCTTCAAAAGGAGTCGTCCTCGACTCTTGACCCTCTTGATCGAAGCATGGAGACAAATCAGCAACGTTGAATGTTGGACTCACAGCATAGTCTCCAGGAAGTTCGATCTTGTAAGCATTGTCATTGATCTTTGCCAAGACTTTGAATGGTCCATCTCCACGAGGCATTAGCTTGGATTTGCGCTTCTCAGGAAAACGATCTTTGCGCAAATGTATCCAAACCAGATCTCCGGGTTCAAAAGTCACCCTCTTGCGGTTTTTGTTTGCCTTAGCTGCATAGTACTTGGATTTCCTTTCTATCTCTTCTCTGGTCTTCTCATGCATCTTCTTCACATATGTAGCACGATTTGAAGCCTCCATGTTACATCTCTCTTGTAATGGAAGAGGCAACAAGTCAATTGGTGCAAGTGGTTTGAATCCATATACCACCTCAAATGGGCACATGCTTGTGGTAGAGTGAACTGCTCTGTTGTAAGCAAACTCCACGTGTGGCAAACACTCTTCCCACTCCTTCAAATTCTTCTTGATCATTTCTCAAAAAAAAAAAATTCTTCTTGATCATTGTACGCAGCAAGGCTGAGAGTGTGCGGTTCACCACCTCTGTTTGCCCATCAGTTTGTGGGTGACATGTCGTTGAAAACAGCAGCTTGGTTCCCAACTTTGCCCATAATGTTTTCCAAAAATAGCTCATGAACTTCACATCACGATCTGAAACAATGCTCCTCGGCATTCCATGCAAGCGAACAACTTCCCTGAAAAACAAATCAGCAACATGTGAAGCATCGTCGTTCTTGTGGCACGGAATGAAGTGAGCCATTTTTGAGAACCTATCAACTACAACAAAAACTGAATCCCTCCCCCTCTTAGTCCTAGGTAGTCCTAAAACAAAATCCATGCTAATATCTTCCCAAGGAGCATTTGGAACTGGTAGGGGAGTATATAAACCATGGGGGTTCAGTTTAGACTTAGCTTTGTGGCATGTGATGCATCGCTGAACAAATCTCTCAACGTCCTTCCTCATCTTTGGCCAATAAAAATGATCAGCCAACAGCTCATATGTCTTCTCACGACCAAAGTGTCCCATTAATCCTCCTGCATGTGATTCCTGCAACAACAAGGGCCTAACAGAGGAATCTGAAACACACAGTTTGTTAGCCCTAAAAAGGAACCCATCATGCACATGGTATTTATCCCAACCTTTGCCATCTTTACATTTTGCATATGGTTCTGAAAATATATGATCAGTGCAATACAGTTCTTTTAGGCTCTCAAGTCCCGGTACCTTCACTTCTAATTGTGTCAAAAGAACATGCCTACGGGACAAAGCATCAGCAACCATGTTTTCCTTTCCTTTCTTGTACTTCACAACATATGGGAAAGTTTCAATGAATTCAACCCACTTAGCATGCCTACGATTCAGTTTAGCTTGGCCTTTCAAATGTTTCAAAGCCTCATGATCAGAATGTACAATAAATTCCTTAGGCCATAAGTAATGTTGCCAAGTTTCAAGCACTCTAACCAAAGCATACAACTCTTTATCATAAACAGAATAATTCAGTTGCGCAGCACTCAGCTTCTCACTAAAATATGCTAGTGGTTTTCTTTCTTGCATTAAGACACCTCCAATACCTATTCCACTAGCATCACATTCTATTTCAAAAGTTTTAGTGAAATCAGGTAGAATCAGCAAAGGTGCTTCAGTTAATTGTTTCTTAAGCTCAAGAAATGCTTCTTCTTGTGGTGCACCCCATTTGAAAGGAATACCTTTCTTTGTCAATTCATTCAAAGGTGCAGCAATTGTACTAAAATCTTCAACAAACCTCCTGTAGAAACCAGCAAGGCCATGAAAACTTCTCACTTGGCTTACATTCACTGGAGTTGGCCAATTCTTGATTGCATCCACCTTAGATTCATCCACTTCAATTCCCTGTCCTGAAACAACATAGCCAAGAAAAACAACCTTGTTTGTGCAAAAGGAGCACTTCTCAACGTTAGCATATAATTTTTCTGTCCTTAGCACATTCAACACTTGTTTTAGATGTTCAATATGTTCCTCCATGGATCTGCTATAGATTAGAATGTCATCAAAGTACACAACAACAAATTTGCCAATGTAAGCTCTCAAAACATGGTTCATCAATCTCATGAAAGTACTTGGTGCATTAGTTAACCCAAAAGGCATGACTAACCACTCATACAACCCAAATTTTGTTTTGAAAGCAGTTTTCCATTCATCTCCTTCTTTCATCCTAATCTGATGGTATCCACTTCTCAAATCAATTTTAGAGAAAACAGTAGAGCCACTCAATTCATCAAGCATATCATCTAACCTAGGAATAGGATGACGATACCTAATGGTTATAATATTGATGGGCCTACAGTCCATTACCATTCGCCATGTTGCATCTTTCTTAGGCACCAAAATCACAGGTACAGCACAAGGACTTAAACTTTCACGAACATAACCTTTCCTTAAAAGTTCTTGTACCTGCCTTTCTATCTCCTTTGTTTCTTCAAGATTGGTGCGGTAGGGAGCTCGATTTGGAAGTGATGCTCCTGGAATGAGGTCAATCTGATGTTCTATGCCGCGCAAGGGAGGTAGACCAGCGGGTACTTCCTCCGGAAAAACATCCTCGAAATCCTGCAAGACATCACAAACAGCACTAGGGAGACAAGTTAGGTCGTTAGCTGAAAGCAAAACGTCTTTGTACACAAGTACAACGACCACTTGATATGGGTTGAGCCTCGCATCTCTCAATTCTGATTTGGTGGCTAACATTACTAAGTTCTCTCCCTCTCTTTTATTTTTCTCTCTCAAATTTGGCTTGTGGCGCTCACTCACAGATTTGTGGATCTCTCTCTCACTCTTTTTCTCTCCCTCTTTCTTACTCACTACTTTTACTTCAGAAACTTTTTGCATGTGCTCAGCCATAATTTGTTGCGGAGTCATGGGCCTTAGCACCAAGTCTTTGCCTTTCCACTTGAGGGTGTATTGATTGGTTCTGCCACAATGTTTTGCTGAAAGATCATATTGCCACGGTCTGCCCAACAGCAAGTGACACACCTTCATGGGCACCACATCACACTCAACGGTGTCATTATAATCTCCAATCTTGAATTGCACCTGTACCATGTGTGTGACCTTAATCTCTCCACATTCACTCAACCATTGGATATGATATGGGTGGGGGTGTTGCAGCAGCTTCAGCCCAAGCTTATCACACATTTCTTTACTTGCAAGATTGTGACAACTCCCACCATCAACAATTACTTTGCATACCTTGTCTTGCACTTTGGCTCTAGTTTGAAACAGATTATGTCGTTGTCCATTCTCAGCTTCTTTGATCTGCACACTCAAAACTTTAGTGACAACAAGAGAAGCACCTTGCTCATAATCACAATAGGTATGCTCATCACCATCTGAATTTTCACCATTTTCAATTTCTTCCTCAGGTTCGCTACAAGACTCATATTCTCCATTCTCTGTGATTAGCATGGTACGCTTGTTGGGACAATCTTTCTTCATATGGCCACGTCCCTTACATGTAAAGCACTCTATATCACTAATTTTCCCAGTGGAGCCAATGGAGGATGAACTTGGGGCTGCAAATTTGCTCTTTTCTTTTGCATTTGATACCTCATTCCTGCTCGTGGCTGCACGTGCATGGGACTGATTTCCACCTCCAGAACTAGTCATGATGCCTCGACCAACATTGAATTGAGGTACAAACTTACTCCCACTTGATGTAGCTCTAGCTGTGAAGGATGTAGTTCTGTTTTGCCTGGAGTCTTCTTGCAATTGACGTTCAGCCTTAGAAGCAAGATGTACAAGTTCTACCACATTACGATATGGCTGCAGATCAACCACTCGTTTGACATTAGGATTCAGCCCATAGAGAAACCTTGCCATGGACTGCTCCTCATCTTCATGTATGTTGGCTCTTATCATTGCCTTCTCCATCTCCTTATGATACTCCTCAACAGATAACTTTCCTTGCCTCAAATTCTGGAGCTTATCAAAGGTATCACACCTATAATGCCTTGGGACAAATCTTGCCCTCATCTCTCTTTTCATTTCTGCCCATGTAGCAACAGCAGGTTCTCCTTCTTCTTCTCGCTGAATCTGAACTTGCTCCCACCATATTAGAGCATAATCTTCAAACTCAAGTGAGGCCATTGCTAACTTCTTCTCTTCAGAGTAGTTGTGCATGCGGAAAATCTTGTCAACCTTCAATTCCCATGTGAGATAAATTTCTGGATCAGATCCACCATCAAACTTGGGCATGGTAAATTTCAGCTTTCCAAACCTCTCCTCTTCCTCTCGTTCACGACCATTGTTTCTTCGACGATGAAATCTAACATTCTGGTGCATGCCATCTTCATCTTCGTCAAACTCATCTTCACTACCTTCATGGTGCAGATTTGCTCTCCGGTGGCCTCCTCTAAGACCACGACCAGTAGCAGCTTCATGATGAGCACGTCCATTAGCATGAGCATTTCCACGTTCGGGACCGGGAGGTCGCATGGCATGGGGAGCAGCAGCACGGTTTCTTCTAGCTTGTGCATTGGAGGCAGCACCTTCCCCATCAGTTGCATTATGTTCATCACCATGGACACTTGCTTCTTCTCGGTTTTGACGAAGCTCTCGCACAATATCAGCCCTCATGGCTGCCATGTTTTGAGTGAGCTGCTCATTAACATTACCCATAAGTTGCAGCAAATCTCTTGACAACTTCTCTTGCTTCTCTTCAATTGGATCAAGGCTGTTTCTGAATTCTCGGCGTAGATGATCACGTAATGCATTGAAGTGAAACCGTGTGACAGGCTGATTGAGATGCCCATGTCCTTCAACATCATATTCATCTTCATCACCTGCCATGGTTAGTTTTCCAAAATTCCTATAGTACTAGAAGCATATATGTGGGTAACAACTCAAGCTCACCTCACTTACCAACCGAAGCTCATGTAACTTCCAAGTGAGGGCAGAATCGTGCTCAACCGTGGTGCCGGTAGTTGGTATACAAAGAGTGATGAATCAAGCGAATACAAGTCTAGGGTTGCACATGCGGGGCTGTTTGGTGGGGCTTGGGTGGGATATATATGTAGCAAAAGATTGACTAATCTATAATCTAGATATTGTTGAACCAAGTAATCATCCACACAAGATTCTAATGCCCTTCGTTGCTGAATGAGATATAAGTGAGGTACATGCAACTCATACCAAGGAATCAAATTTGCTAGAAAGCAAGGATTGAAGATGTTGCACACTTGACAAGTTTCAGCTCACAATACAAACAGGGATTTCTCAAGATATAAGTGAAGAACAGTCCCAAATTTCTCTCTTTTGTTTCTTGCACACACTTTCTTTCTTTGGGCAGATCTCTCTTTTTTTTGCCTCTTTTTTTGCTTTTTTTTTTTGACAAACTTCAACAAGGGACTTGGATCTGAACACACACTTTGGGGGATCCACGAAAATTACAATGGATGAGCTCAAACAACAAGAACATGCAGCTGAAACTTTGGCAAAAAACACACACGAACTGATCTGATTTTTCTGGCTGGAAAACACGGTGGGAATCAGATCAAACAAGGATGGATGGAAAGTACACGGTGTGGGCTTTCCAAAATGCCCAAAAACACCCAAAACGGACTCCGGATGACAAAGATACACACGATTTGGTGGAGGATGTAGATCTGAAATCTGAGCACGAAAATGAACACAAACACACAAGATTGGATGGGGGGAAACTCAGCAACTAAAAACAAAGATCTAGTGGACAAGAATTTGATAAAACTCACCAAATAACAGATTAAAGGCTGCAAAGGGCTTGGTAAAGGTATATTTTTTTGTGGGGCTATTTTCTGGACTTTAGGATGAACAAGAACACGAACTAAACTAGGGATACAAGATCCTACCATGTCAACCGAAGCTCTGATACCAAGATGATACGGGGTTGCCCGATCTTCACGGAGGATCTGCTTGAGGAACGAATCAACGCCACCTGAAGGGTACGAAGGAAACCCTCGATCCCAGCCAACAACGCTGTCGGGTAAAGGATAACTAGTGCAACCTGACGAGACCGAAGCTAGCTACTGCATATGCAACAACCAGCAACAAGTATTCGTCCAACCACACTCTTAGGATTCCAATCCACGCAACCACGCACGAAGTTGGAAGCACGAACTGGTCGCCGCCTCAACGGCTGCTGTTGTAAAATCACAAAGTGAGTTTACCCTCTCACAAGGCAAGATTACAAGAGCTAAGGAGGAAGTGAACTCTCAAACAAGATTCTGGTTGCACTTAGCTAACCTATGCTGAAATCCAATTGCCAAAGAGTTGTGGCTGAAGTGAGGGAAGGGGTATTTATACTAGGAACAGCCCTCCTAGCTTAGGTGTGAAACCAGTCCAAAAGAGAGGCTCAAATTCGTGGTAACCAGCTGGTCAAGGGAGCAAACACATGGAGCCTCGCGCAGCAATTAATGCTCTGGACAGCTTGCATTGGAACTCTCATATCCTTTGACTCAGGACTCCAAATGTTGCACCGTTTGATTTTCCTGAAAGTAGACTTCAAATGTTGTCCAATTTGTACTCTCACACGTGCTGGAACCTCATATATTTGTGTTGCATGATGCAGCAAGTTCTGAGACGAATTCTGGAACTATGCATGCAACAATAGATTGTTGAGATGGCTTGCTATTCTTCCTTGAGGTGTAATTAGTTGCCCTTGTCACCAAAACATGGTTTACATCAGAGTTGAAACTTGTTCTCTTCAAACTTGTTGTATGGTCTTCAGAACTTGTTTCTTCATGAGCTGAATTTGTTTCTTCATGTGCTGAAAGTTGTTGGTTGTCCTCAACATTGTACCTGAGTAAAATCAGCACAGATGATTTAGGCAGTATAAAGTTCTCATGGATAGTTGAAGTATGATCAGCTAGGAGCACGTTCACCTCTTGTTCTATATGTTTGGCACGGCTCCTTGTCATGGGACCCAAATAGGTCTTCTTTGTAGCAGCTTCATTTGAGAGCTGAGTTTTATCATGAGGAGAGGATGACAAACGAGGTGAACCTGGGATGTCCTCATCAAGTAGTGTTTCCATCTAACATGCTCATCAACAAATATGTAGTTGTGGGTGCAATATGGCAAAAGGTCCGTGGCATACCATTGCTTGATGTCATGGCATGAGTTGTGGTCCGGTGGTGCAGCCACTATTTCCGAACTATCCTCAGCTTAGGAATGTATCATGTAGACAAGAAGGAGCAAACAACAATGAAAGTATGGCCCATCCAATATGTCTATTTGAAGATGGCTCAAAGGGAATGAGGTCACCTTAGGAATGTTGCCGAAGATTTTGGTGTCGCACATCGTGTACGCCTTCACATGACCAAGTTGTCTCATGACAAACACTCGGAAAAACAAATGAGGTGAGCGTGAATGCAAAACCTATCATTCGTGTGGTGAGATACCGAACAAGTGTCTTCATCATTCATATCATAAGAAGGAACAAGAAAATGTGGCATGGTATGGAAGCATATGATGCGAGTACAACCAAAGACATTAAGCTCATTCAAACAAGCATGCATCATAAGTAAGATGTCCAAGTCTCCAATCATAGATGAGAAAGGTAGAGCAATCTCAAAATCAATAGGCATAGCATTGTTGCACTCACTACAAGAGGATATGAGAGAGGCAACTAATGGAGACAAGTAACAATCATCAAGACAAATCATGTGGTAGGCATGAACATATAAGTCATCAACCCAATGCAACGAGCAAGTATGAATTATGGGTGATGCAACAAAGCAAGTGATCATATGAATCAAGTCATGCAAGCTAGTAGTGCGAAGATGCAACATACTATAGGTAATCATGGCAATCATGTCATGAGTGCAAATAGTGGGCATACCTAATGCACATGACATATCACAAGCATGAGAACAAGATAGTAGCAAAGTATCATCATTGTATTGGCAAGAAGTCCTATGTAAATAGCACTTGAACAATATGACTCTCCCAACACAATAAGCAACAATAGCATAGGGCACACATAGAGCATGGCAATAGCAACAAGTTTCTCCACCAAGCATGCAAATACACATAGTAAGAGTAGAATGGTGAATCATGAGTAAATGCAAGCAAGGGTCACGATTGCATGGCAAAGGCATAGAAGGAGGCGTAACATGCAAAGTGAACACGGTAAAATGAGCATAAGGTGACAAGTGGTAAATAGCCCATAGCCGTGTGAGAGCCAAGTAAAAGCAAAGCGCGTAGTCCTTGCACGAGGGAAACGGTCGGAGAAGCATTCCAAGGAATCCCAAAGCATCGTTGCTCTCAAGAGCTCGTTTCGTCAACTCATGGGATTGTGAAGTTGACAAATATGTATCAGTACCTACACAAAACAAAGGCAAAGGGAAAATTGTGTGCGTGTGGTATATGTACACATCATCCATTATGATGCGCACGTGCATGTGTCGGTTAGCACAAAATATCCAATGCTCAAATAGATGAGATGCATGATATACGAACATGTCATCCATCATGATAAGTTTGTTGTTATGTATAGCATAATGGAGACTCAAAGGGTGTAATGCATCACGAGTAATATCTAGAGCATTGTCATGAATGTGAAGCATATGGTGCACACAAGGGATGGAATCATGCGATCTACAATTATGTTCATGGCATGGCATAGTAGATGAATTGCACAAATTATGTAAAGGGAGCATAGCGATATCATCACAAGAAAAGCAAAGTCCAATGACCATGATCTTGTCATCTATGCCATAAGTACAAATGGGATTGATTTTAATGGGTTATGCATAGTTACTACGGTGAGTTTGCAATGATGCAATATGGGAAATTTCACTCATAGCATATGACAAGTTTAATGGATTGTCAAACATGATGTGACCAATAGAATTTTCGCATGATATCCTATGGAGCATAGTATCACAACTAGGTAATTCGACATGCTCATCATCATATTCATCATAAATGGGTGGCATATCTAAGCATGTAGAAGACATAGTATGTGGTGAATCCATAAGGTGATCAACATCATGCAAGCAATCGATGTCAAGATGGTCCACTAGTGGGACAAGCGAAGCACCTTCACCTATGTTACCTTTGTAGCTCCACTCATGTGGTGTAGGTGAGGCGGCAAAAATTGACGCTTGATCAACATTATTGTCTTGATGGAACCATGTGGGGGGTGCATCATCGTCCACGATGGCCATCGTATTGCCCATTGGAGGTATGGACTCGTCGAGGATTGGCACTTCGTCTTGAGGGAGATCTAGCACCAAACAAGAAAATACACTCGGAGTAGAGGTTAAGTCGTTAGAAATCATAGTGACCTCACATGCCCTATCAACTACCTCACTCACTAAGTGTTGTGGCTCACTCACTCCCGCTATGATGCCCTCACTCATATGGTTGGTCGAGTCACTCAAATGGTGGTGATGGCTCTCAACCCGACATAGGATGGGTGGCATGTACTCATGTGTGGGGCTAGTGGTGGTCACTCTCATCCTCTCATAGGAAATGCACTCAATGTCACATATGGTGGAGTCACTCATCTCACTCATGTGGTGGTGGCTCTCCTCACATGGCAATTGGGTCATCTCGTCATATATCGGTGCTGGAGGGATGTAGGTGCAAACATCTCCATACTCAACTTCATTCGCCGCCTCGGTTGTGGGAGTAGTCCATGCTCAACCTCCTCATCCATAACGCCTCCAAAAATGAATGCCATAGGATGTGGCAAATCATCGCTCTCCTCCGAGACCAAAAAGAGGGTCTCATTTGCGGTCGCGTAGCTTGAGTCCGAGTAGGAGTCCCATGTGGGCATCGTCTTCATGTCGTCGAAGAGGTTCGTTCTCGTCGCCGTGGTCGAAGGGGATGGCCCATGCTCGACCGTCATGTCGCCGTCTTGTAGGAGGCCCAATTGATGTGGCACCTCGTTGCTCGTCTCCATGACCGAAGGGAATTTCCCATGCTCGGCCATCTTCCTTGAGGGGCTTCCGAAGATGGAAGTGTCGCCCTCGCTTGTAGGTGGTCGCCTGGGACTTGATGATGTCGATGTAGGCGTACTCGTGGGAAGTAGGCGAAGATGCCGTACGTCCAAAGGCGAAGATGCCTTGATAACACTTGGCGAAGATGCCGAAGTGGTGGTGGTAGCCGTAGCTTCCTCTTGGTGGTGCTTGTCTCGCGGTCTTCTCTTGTGCTCATGAAGGTTGGTCGTAGCGTGATGTAGAGCTTGTTGGGACTTGTAGGTTTGCGCGTCTCGAGCATCTTCATCTTGATGGTGTCATTGCTGTGCTTGATCTTGTAGTCGATGGCGTTCGTCGTCGTCGCGCACATGTTGCTTGGAGTTGACTTGCCCTTATGACGATGTGGATCACGAGCATGATGGTGGTCGTCACGAAGATGAGGACGTGGACGAATTGCGCTTGCCTCGCATGGGCACTCCGAAGATGTTCGACTTGCTCGCCGCCGCCTGGAAGATGACGAAGGGGAAGAAGACTTGTAGTCGGCCAACATGTCTCGTAGTTGATCCTTTAGCTCGTCCACCTTGTTGTCGATGTAGTCCCTTTTCCTTGCTTCGGAGTGTCGTATGTCGGTGGCGATGTTCTCGATGCGCTCGCGCAAGGTAGATTGTGCGCCTTGCATTTGTCGTTATAGTTCGACGGTGTGAGTCTTGGTGACGTAGTTGTTCGCGCCGTCGTTGTCGTCGAAGACCGGAGATGATGTGCGTTTCCTATCCATCACAAGACTAGAGCAAATATGAGTGGAAGAAAGGGAAGAACTAGACCAAATGTACCTTTCCAATGTTGAAGATGGATCAATGATCACCCAATATGGTATTATGGAAATAGCACAATTGGTACCGGATCTTGTCAATTCTCACACCTACACAATAAAGCTTATGGAGTAGCTTGGTGAGGATAGTGGCACAAAATTTGATGCAATTGTTAGCAAGAGTCAATAATGTTGAAAAAGATTCACAAATTCGCAAATGAAATAAGTAGACCAATAGCAAAGAATGGCACACGGAAACATACACACGGATAGATAGATGGGGTCGTGCAACCAAGGAATGAGCTCAAAATGTGATATCCACGGAAAATGCTCGTGTTGCACAACTCTAGAGAGACGCTAGCACGATTGCACTATTGGGCGTGATACGAACTTGTGCACAACCTATAGAAACAAAACGTGTCGACTTCTATCCCAAGTATGCTATGTATGTATGGTTCCCGGTGTCTCGCACACAATGATCCAAGATGATCAATGATGGTGTATGATATGCAATGTGGCGTGATGCGATGGCTATTGCTTACAAGCTCTTTGCTTGCTTTCTCTCTTTGCTTAAAAGCTTTTTGCACCTTTTTTTTTTGATATGGCCACTATGCGAAATGCTCAAACCAATATAGCAATTTTGTATATGCGGGAACAATTGATGACACAAGAGATGATACGATGATATATGCACGCAATGATAGTTATGCGAAACGTGTATCGCTAAAGTGCACAAGTAGCGTTGCCCGGCAATACTCAATGGCTAGTCTCGGTAGGCAATTGACGCAAAATTGGCTGGGGGGTTAACAATGCAATGGCAAGGAGAATGTACAAAGATGTCGTCGAGGTTACCGTCCGTGGCGAAGTTGAGTGGCGGTGATGTCGATGTCGAACCGTTCTTAGTTAGCCGAAACACCCTAGAAAATGGAAAAACCGCGAACTCAAAATCCCAAACGGAAAATGTCAAATGGTGGTAGCGGATAACGGTGGTGGTTGCGGAGTTGGCAATGTGGAAGTGGAGTTGAAGTCACCGTCCCTAAGTAGCCGAAACACCTTAGAAGACACAAACCACAACTCAAACAACCTCAAATGCTATGGGGATCAAAACGGGTTAGGTTGCGGAAGTTGGTGGTGGTATTGCGGAAGTTATGGTGGAAGGCCTAGGCAAACTTGCCAAATTCTCAAAAATTTGATGGAGTCAAATGGTGTTGGAAGTATTTTTATGTGATGGGGCATGTCAATAGCTACAAAACGAGCTAAAGAACGTCAAAATCGGACTCCGGATGAATTAGTTATGGTCAAAACAAGATTTCAGCCGTATCAGTTTTCACAGGGACCGGACGTCCGAGAATTACCGGACTTCCGAGAATTCTTCTCTGTTTCGGGGTGTCGGATTTCCGGTAAGTACCGGACTTCCGGTGGTTCCGGGTGCTCCGGACGTCCGGAAAAGTGTCGGACGTCCGACGAGTCTGGGTCAACTCGGGATTTCTGATCCGGGACGCGATTTTGGGCGGAAATTGGGGATTTCGGTGTCAAAATTGGGAAGATTTCGTGGATGGAAATGGGGAAAAAGATGGGGAAGGCTAGATCCACTTGAAACACAACGAATCCATGGATCAAAATCAACAAAACATCATCAAACCAACAAATCACAAAAAATTTGGGGGCTATTTTTGGTGGGGCTTTTCGAATTTAGGACGAAACAAAGCTGGCCGTGGGTTGCCCCTTTTGCCCCTCCACTCGTCCCCTACCTCTATCCACCTATATATTTCGTACCTAGGTCATTTGTTAGGGTTAGCAAAGGATATGATATGATCTAGAGAGTACGTTGCTCATCTACCCTCTCCCATGGAGATCAAGACCTCCTAGAAGAAGATCCCAAGTGGATATCAAGACCCCCTTGTGGGAAGGATCTATCTAGATCATCAAGACCTCATCTCCTCTTGGATTTGGGATGAACATTACCATGTATCTTTCCCTTTACTGTTCTTGTACCTTGTGGATCTCATGTGTTGCTAGTCTAGTGGATGTGTGATTGGACTTGTTCTCGAGTGTTTCTCTTGTGATTTCCCCTCGTTTTCTTTGTGCTCTACTCGTTCCTCTTCGTAGCCACCTCCAATTCGTGAACATCGGGACAAATCGGGGCACTTTGACCCGTGCCCTACATCACATGGTGATGTGGATCTCGATCCGAGGACGGATCTTTCCCAAGGGGGGGGAGATGATGCGGAGCATCCCGAGGTCATCCCCATGGACTCACCTACGTCACCTCAAGTGCCACGAGGACCTATGACACGAGCACGAGCAAGGGCCATCGAGAACGAGGTGACATCACTCCTCTCGCAATTTCCCTTCGATGCACATGAGAATTGGAGGCTACCTCAAGCGGAGATCCGATGCATACTCAGGTACCAAGGAGATCGTCATGGAGATGCTAAGGAGCAAGGCGGAGCAAAGGAGAAAGGCATACGCGAAAACGGAGAAGGAAAAGAACAAGGCAGCAGCTGCTCGAATGATCCGGACCCAGGTCCGAACGATCCGGCCAACGGCCGGATGATCCAGACCCCGGTCTGGATGATCCGGCCGAAGCGCCCCATGGCAACAGCAAGCAACCCGACGAAGCCGGATCATTCGGGTCCCGCCCCGGATCATCCGGACCAGCCCGGATGTCCGGACGGCCACCCGGATGTCCGGCCGTCCCGCGCCTGAAAACGACCTGCCCGGACGTCTGGGCGATCACACGGATCATCCGGGCTACCGATAACCGGATCATCCGGACCAACGCCCGGATCGTCCGGGCTCTCCGCAGAATATGTGTGTGTGTGTGGCCTGAGGCCCATGTGTCTATTTTGTCCCCCTAGACTATATATGCCCCTCCTCCTCTATGTTTTAGGGTTAGCAAAGTGTTGGCTCTTGAGATTAGAGCTTTGCTCATCCATACCTCTCCTATGGAGATCAAGACCTCCTTGAGGAGAAGATCCACTCCGGATATCAAGACCTCGACTCCTCTCCGGATCGGGATGAACTAGCTACCATGTATCCTCCCGTGTTGACTTTGTATCGTGATTCATTGTATGTGTATGTGGATCTAGTGTATGTGTGACTTGTGATTGTGTCAATTGAGTGATTTGTGTTCTTGTGTTCTTCGTGTTCTTGCCTCTCCCACCTCCAATTGTGAAAAGATCGACGAACTAGGGTTCCACCCTACATCAACCATTGTATGTAGTAAGGATGCGGATGTGGTCTGGTGGTGAGAGACAGCTTCTCCACCATCTCCATGCTAGCCAGGTTGTTGCAACTCCCTCCATCTATTATGACGCGGACAGAATGTTCCTTCACAACTCCCTTTGTATGGAACAAATTGTGCCTCTGATTTTGCTCAGCTTGTGTTACCTGCACACTCAAAACACATTGAGCAACTAAAATTTTATACTTGTCAGCGTCTTCAGCAGCCATGTATTGCGTCTCTTGTTCAAAATCATCTCCACCTTGGTCTTCACTAGCAATAAGAGCCAAGGTCTCCTCATCATAATCACTAGCGGACTCATACCCACCATCCTTAGTAACAACCATCACACGCTGGGATGGGCATTTGCTCGCATAATGACCACGACCATTGCAACGACGACATATAACATCATGTGTGTTGATACCATGGATGAAGAAGAGCTCTGTGCGGGACCAGAAGGTGTGCTCTTGGCGGATGACGATGGTGCCTGTTTTCTTGTATCTCGGTTGGAGTTGGCGGCTGAAGTAGGCGGTGGTGCAGCCGGACGTGTGGAAGTAGATGATGTACGTGGTGTCCATGAGGAAGATCGACCTGCAGAAAAATTAGTTCGCGCCAATGCCTGTCGATCCTGCACTTCACGTTCAGCTTTGCAAGCAAGATGGAACAAACGAGTGATATTGTTA
Source organism: Elymus sibiricus (assembly GCA_039707655.1). Lineage (NCBI taxonomy): Eukaryota > Viridiplantae > Streptophyta > Magnoliopsida > Poales > Poaceae > Elymus > Elymus sibiricus. Next base: position 259,748,003 of record CM077676.1, read on the forward strand.
TACTCCTTATACTCTAAGATGGTTTGACTTTCTCTATTTAGTCCACCCATAAAACGTGCAAGCATAGCTTCATTATCCTCAACAATACCACATCTAATCATGACAGTTTGTAATTCCTGATAATATTCTTCTACAGAATCTTTTGCTTGTCTTAAACGCTGCAACTTTTGAAGTAATTCATGTTGATAATATGGTGGAACCCAACGAGTACGCATAGCAATTTTCAAAGCAGCCCATGTAGTGGGGATATTATTATGATATAATCGACAATGTTCAGACCATCAAACACAAGCAAAACTAGTGAATGCACAAACAGCAGCAGCAACACGTCTATTGATAGAGGCGAAGGTGTCCCGTCTTTCGATGAGATGGTGGCTATCGTTTTGGTGGAAGTCGACTTTCACGATCCGACTACGAACGTGCGAAGACGTCGCGCCTTAGCAATCGCTAAACCAACTCCGAGAGGTTATTGACCACGCCAGAGCACGATCAACCTGACCACGAAGGTCTATTTCCTGCACGCAAACGAAGAACAAGCAAGAAACTAAGATTGCAATCTGGATATTGCATATAAAAGAGGAAAGCTTTATTGATGAAGTGGGGTTCTGTGACGTCTTGGTCTGGTCGTGGAACACAAACGAAGGACGCGAAGTTGCAGCTATGGCGAACTTGTAATCTAAACAAAACCCAAATCTAAAATGATGCCCTAAGGGCTGTATATATGAGGGAATAGAAGGGGATTTCGTGGCCCCTTGGAGGAGGGGTCCGAAACCAGCCCTAACTCCGTTTCCCCACACATACAGACTCTAAAAATAGCCTAATAAGTGGTATTTCGAAATTACATGGGCCTGGCCCAAAAATAAGGTGACGCAGCACCTATATTAGCCTATGGACGAAATTTATGAAGTGGCCTCTTGTATATTTCGTCCAAGCCTCCAAGCACTCCTTATGGTGGCTTCAAAGTGCGAAAATCACCACTGGAAACTCCGTTGTTCCTTCCCGTGCGCGCACCTTCTCCCCCATGCTTGATCCCGCTCCAATGGCCATCCTTCTTGTCCATGCTAGGTCCTTCGTTCATAAGTAAAACAAAAATATCTAATTTAGGCAGCATCATATGTTCATGAACATTAGAAGGATTTCCAAGAAACGAAATTACCTGATAATTTAGTTGGCGTGCGCGGGCTCTAGTAATTGGTCCAATCTGTGTAGCTGGTGGTGATGTGGGTGTAACATTAGTAGGGATGTCCTCATCATCTATCCTCAGGATATTGCAAGCATGTAAAACGTTGTTCAGTTTCTAACTCCCAAGTAAGATATACATCAGGAACGTATCTACCCTCAAATGGCGGAATATTCAATTTCAGTTTAGGGATATGGTCATGATCTCGTACCTGAGGGGGTGGTGCAGCCCTACCGTTGCGATCGTATGCATGTGGACGACCTGGTGGTGGTGCTGGTGGTTGCACGTAGTTCTGATTTTGAGCAACACCTCATCCTCGTAATCAGCGTTCTCGTCAACAGTAGCAGCAAGAGCCACAGAAGCATAAGCAGCAGTTGCAGTGGTACCAGAATGTTGGCCGGGCTCAAGGGGAACACGCTGCGCTCGTGCTACTTGAGCGGGCGGACATGGAGGTGGTCGTTGTTGGTGTTGCAACGGTACAGCAGGGGCAGCAGGTGGTGATGGTAGACGTGCGAGCAGTTCATCGAACTTGGCGTCCAACTTGGTGTCAATTGTCTTCTCAATGTCATCTATCCTCTCCAGTGCCTTTCCAAAACTGCTCATCACGTCTTGTACCTGTTCACCTATCATTTGTTGAAATTTATCATGTAGTTCCTTCTGCGTCATGTTCTCCCAGTCAACCTCGTCGGCTTGTAATACTGTCATGGTTAGCAGCAATAGAAATACACAAGAATATGTCATACATACTACTAATAGGATGTGGTGTGGTGAAAATTCACAAATCCGTCAAGCGAATCACAAATTCTTACCCGTTCTTACCAAGCAGCAGGCGGTAATCGGCAACCATTGTAGTCAAAACTCTCAAAGCTTGGATAGAGTGATGGCCAGGCGGTGTCAAACGCACGACGTAGATGTATGTGTAGCTGGGAAGGCTTATAATATGGTAGCAAAAAGGGGTTAGCAATAATCAATTCAGAGATGCAAAGTTGAATAAACGCTCAATGATGGTACGATGCTGGTCCTAGGCTAGACCGTACTAGAGACGCGAGCCTAGAACACCAACAAAATCACGGCGTGGCACGTAATCAAGGGAAAAGAAAACTCTGATTTTTTTTGTCGCCCTTTTTTTTGCGCTCCTTTTTTTTTGCGAAAAATCACTACAATGGCGAGTGTCTCAAAATGCTTCCCAAAGCCTAAAAAAAGTATAGGCACGAAATTATGTTTGATGTTTTCGGAACTTTTCAAGACACTAGAACGGAACTTTTTGCTGAAACGTGAAGGAACTTTTCTGGACACTAGAGGTGGAACTTTCTCCGGACTCTTAGATTAATGAAAACCGAAACCTACTCAGACAAAGTAACTCGAATTGGTGATGGACTCGGATTGGTGGTGGATAAGCGATGGTATATATGGACTCTGATCGGGGCGGATATATGGAGGGGCGGTGGAACACGGACTGGTGGCGAATCTGTGATGGAGGTGGACTTGGATTGGCGTGGTGGTGGTGTATATATGGCAGCGATGATGACGACGGTGGTATATGGCAGCGCTGATGACGACGGTGGTATATGGTAGCGGTGATGGCGATGGTGCGGCGGCGGCGATAACGATGGTGCGGCGGCGGCGTGACAACCTGTGACCAGAACTCGAAACTCTAAGGGACTAGACGCTAAGACCAGCAACTCAAAACGACGATGCAACCGCAAATTCAACAAAGCAAAACACCGAAAAGAAAATTGCAACATGCTCAGATTGTTTCGGATATGATGAACTAACCCTAATTTCTTTTGTGGCTTTTTCGTGGACTGTAGATATGAAGAACAGATGCGATCTAAACTACAAAAAACTAGAAAATCTCACCGAGCAACCTGGATATCTCATACCACTTGATAGAGGCAAAGGTGTCCCGATGTTTCGATGAGAAGGTGGCTATAGTTTTCGGTGGACTAGACTTTGACAATCCGACTACGAACGTGTGAAACGTCGCGCCTTAGCAATCGCTAAACCAACTCCGAGGGGTTATTGACCACGCCGGAGCACGATCAACCTGACCACGAGGGTCTGCTTCCTGCACGCAAACGAAGAACAAGCAAGAAACTGAAATTGCAATCTGGATATTGCGAATATAAGAGGAAAGCTTTATTAATGAAAGTGGGGTTCTGTGACGTCTTGATCTTTTCGTTGAACACAAACGAAGTACGCGAAGTTGCAGCTATGGCGAACTTTTAATCTAAACAAAACCCAAGGTCTAAACGACGCCCTAAGGGCTGTCTATATGGGGGACTAGGGGGGGGGGAATTTCGTGACCCCTTGGAGGAGGGGTCCGAAACCAGCCCTAGCTCTGTTTCCCCACACATACGGACTCTAAAAACAGCCTATACTGATGTATTTCGAAATTACATGGGCCTGGCCCAAAAATAAGGTGGCGCGGCACCTATATTAAGTTATGGACAAAATTTATGAAAGGGCATCTTGTATATTTCGTCCATGTCCTTGTACGTCATCATGGTGGCTCCAAAGTGCTGAAAACTCCACCAGAAACTTCGTTCTTGTTCCCTTGCACGCGCCATCCTCTCTATGCTTGATCATGCTCCAATGTTCATCCTTCTTGTCCATGCTAGGCCCTTCATTTGTAAGCAAAACAAACGTATCCAATTTAGGCAGCATCATATTCTCATGAACATTAGAATCGTTACCAAGAAACGAAAGTACCTGGTAATTTAATTGGTGTGCGAGCTCTAGTAATTGGTCCCATATATGTAACAGCAGGGGCTGTGGGTGTAACTGTGGTAGTGATGTCCTCATCAAAATATCTTGCTAACACTTATTGGGAGCGATATTATATCAAGGATGGATACCTTATGCGTGCTAACAAACTTTGTGTTCCCAAGTCTTCTCTTCGTTTGTTGCTTTTGCAAGAGGCTCACGGCGGTGGACTTATGGGATATTTCGGTCGCGACAAGACTTTTGGCACGCTCTCCAACAAGTACTATTGGCACAAGATGTTTCGTGATGTCGCACACTACACCAACGGATGCTCCACATGTCGCAAAGCTAAGTCACAAGCTCAATCTCATGGTGTATATGCCACTTCCTATACCATATCATCCATGGGAAGACATTAGTATGGATTTTGTGCTTGGCTTACCTAGAACTAAAAATGGAAAAGACTCGGTATTTGTAGTTGTTGACCGTTTCTCTAAAATGGCACATTTCATTCCATGTCACAAGAACGACGATGCTTCACATGTTGCAAATTTCTTTTATAGGGAAATATTGCGACTTCATGGAATGCCCAAGACGATTGTATCGGACCGCGACGTCAAGTTCCTAAGCTACTTTTGGAAGACACTATGCGGCAAGCTCGGAATCAAGCTCCTCTTCACGTCGGCCTATCACCCACAAACCGACGGTCAAACGGAAGTCACCAACCGGACGCTATCTACACTACTTCGCGTGTTGATCAAGAAGAACCTCACAGAATGGGAGGAATGTCTACCGATCACCGAGTACGCCTACAATCGAGCACGCCACTCTACTACGGGCAAGTCTCCCTTCAAAGTGGTCTATGGCTTCAACCCTTTGTCGCCATTGGACATCCTACCGCTTCCACTACACGAGCGAGCGAACTTGGACGCAAGCGCAAGAGCAACGTACATCAAGAAGGTGCATGAAGACACAAGGCTCACGATCGAACGCCAAATACAACGCCTTACCAACAAGCTCAACGCAAACAAGCACCCCATGGTGTTCAACACCGGAGATCTCGTGTGGTTACACCTTCGCAAGGACCGCTTCCCCAACAAATGCAAGTCAAAACTTCTACCTCACGCCGATGGCTCATTCAAGGTGCTAGCACGCATCAACAATAATGCATACAAGATCGACATCTCGTGAGACAAGTACAACGTGAGTGACACCTTCAACATCAAGGATCTATCCCCCTACCATGGTGATGAAGATATCGATCTGAGGGCAGATCTTTCCCAAGGGGGGGGGGAGATGATGTGGAGCATCCTTCAATCATCCCCATGGATACCACAACAACTCATCAAGCACCAAGTGGACCTATGACAAGAGATCGCGCACGAGCCATCGAGAACGAGGTGAACTCACTCCTATACGACTTTCATATGGATATGGATGGAACTTGGATGCTACCTCACAAGGAGACATTGTGTGTCATTAGGAATGAGGGAAACTATCGCCAAGAAGCTAAGGACCATCGCCAAGTCCAAGGGGAACCTCGCCAAGGCCATGAGGAAGACGGAGGAGAAGGACCTCAAGTGGACAGCAGCTCCCAGGCGACCCCGTGCGCACGGGCTTCCCCGACCCCATGCCCACGAGCCTCCCAGAGAGCTTCTGTAACCGAATACGCACACCCCGTGCGCACGGGCCCCTGGACCCCGTGCACACGGGCCTCGCCGCTATAGCACCCCGTGCGCACGGGCGTGTACCGTGCCCACGGGACCACCGTGCGCACTGGCCTCACTTACCCCATGCGCACGGACCTCCCAGCGAGGTGGCTGTTTTTGTTCCTGTTCTGCCCTCACTTCGTCCCTTACCTTCCTCCTCCTATATATTCCGTGGATAGACCATTTGTTAGGGTTATCAAAGTGTATTGAGATATTTTAGAGGGCTTTGCTCATCTACCACTCCTCTTGGAGATCAAGACCTCCTAGGAGAAGATCCCAAGGGATATCAAGACCTCCTCTTGGAGAAGACTATCATCAAGACCTCACCTCCTTTGGAGTGGGAAGAACCTTACCTTTGTGCTACTTTCTTTGATTGTTCATGCATTCATGTGGATCTCATGTATGCTACTCTAGTGGATGTGTGATTTGGGTTTTGTTTGAGTGATTTGCCTCTTGTGTTCTTGTGAGTTCATCCCTTTCCCTCCTCCAAGTGTGAAAAGATCTTCACTTAGGGTTCTACCCTACAACACTTGTTGGGTGAATCACCACTTGAATGCTTGGTTTTGCACTAACGCTAACCACATTTGTTTTTCCAAGTGTTTGTTGTCCTTACTCCTTTTGAAGGAATCACACGACGGTGCGACATTGGAGAGTGCCCATTTTGAGAGTCAAGATGAAGAGTGCTTGGTGATCGTCCAGTTCTACACGGCGGTGACATCTCTTTCCCATGCTGATTTGGTTTTCGATCCGAGGATGGATCTTTTCCAAGGGGGAGGGGATGATGCGGAGCATCCTACGGACATCACCAGGTCAAGAGTCCGTTTGGCAAGTGACACGTGCGACATCTACTTCACATACATAAAGGTGAATCATCTCCTTTACACGTGTTCGCTTGACCCCTTAGAGGATGGTATACTACTTGACACTCCCCTCGTGGGCATACATAGGTATTGTCAGAGCTTCACGGATGATGAGGAGGAGTCCAAGCACAAGAGTACATCTACACCATCCGCGAGGGAAGCATGGAAGAGAAGGAAGAAGAGGACTGTGTCAGCCCAGAAATACCGGTACAACCGGTCCGAAAACCGGTACAACCGGTCCACTACCGCCCAACTACCGGTCCACGTTCTGTAATCAAGCGGCGCAAGACCGGTACCGCCCCGGTTGTTCCCACAGCTGCAGCCTGACCGGTACAACCGGTCCTCCCATCGGTACAGCTGGTCCCTACTTCCGTGAACACCTCCAGGAACCGGCACTTGAGCTCCCAGCGGTACAACCGGTTGGATGACCGGTACAACCGGCCTGCCTGCGCGCAGTGAAAGCGCAACGACCCATGTATCTCTCTCCCACTTACCCCTTCGTGGCTTGTACTATAAATAGACCTTCCCCTCCTCCATTCTAGGGTTAGCTAAGAATAGATCTAGACATTAGAGCTTAGCTCATGTATCTCCCCTTGTGGGAATCCTCTTGAGAGAGAGAAGACTCCATTGGAGTGCAAGACCTCCTATGGAGAAGATCTGATGTGGAGCATCCTACGGTCATCCCCATGGATCCACCTACGTCTCCCCAAGCACCAAGAGGACCAATGACTCGAGCACGTGCGAGAGCTCTGGAAAAACGAGGTGACATCACTCTTTAGAGAACTTCCGTATGACGCGTGGGAGACATGGATGCTACCTCATTCCGAAACGTTTTGTGTGCTTAGGTACCAAGAGGACCCCCTCAGAGAAGCCCGGACAAATGGACAAGTCGGCAAGTTCATGGATGAAACGGACCAGCGAAGAAGGTCACCGGAGGTCTACAGGGCCCGGACATCCGGCCCCTGGGAGCAACAGCAGCAGCAAACGCCAAACAGCGCAAGAGGCTACACGCGCCGGACATCCGGCCTGTGCAGCCCGGCCATCCGGCGTCAGCCCGGAAATCTGGCACCACCCCAACAGAGAGCAACCATAGTATGGCCAGTTTCGGCCGGACATCCGGTCCCAGGCCTGTACATCCGGCACTAGGATGAACCGCCGGACATCCGGCCTGGAGCCCGGACATCCGGCCCGACTCCGCGTGTTTCGGCCCTCAGGCCGTGTATCCCCCTCCATCTCGCCCTAAGTTGTACTAGCACTATATAAGGACCTCTCCCACCTCCCTCTAGGGTTAGCAAAGTAGATAGCTCTTTGAGATTAGAGCTTTGCTCATCCGTACCTCTCCCATGGAGATCAAGACCTCCATGAGACTCATGTGAGAAGATCCACTCCGGATTCAAGACCTCGACTCCTTCATGGATCGGGACGAACCAGCTACCGTGTATCCTCCTTTGTTGGATTTGGACCTTTGTATCCCTTATGTGTATGTGGATCTAGTGCATGTGTGATTTGGATCTTGTTGATTTGAGTGTTCTTCTCGTGTTCTTCGTGCATTTCCTCCTTCTCCCCCTCTAAAGTGTGAAAAGATCGTCATCTAGGGTCCCCGCCCTACATCATCTTGGATCAGAGCCAATGTTGATTCACACTTTGGAGTTCATCCCCTCCACTTTCTAGCCCCGATTTTGTTGTTTTTACCCAATTCCGAAAATTCCCACAAAAATAGCCCTCCCAATTTTTTTTGCGATTTGTTGGTTTGATGGATTTGCTTGATTTCGAGTGGATCTAGCGTTTCCCCATCTTCCCCACCTTTTTCTTCCACAAAATCGTCCGGATTTTGCCCCGAATTTTTCTTTTCCCCACGTGTTCATCAAGTTCTTCCGCGGATCTGGCAGCCCGGACATCCGGTCCGACAGCCCGGACATCCGGCGCCCCGGACATCCGGCCATCCGGCACAGACATCCGGTCCCTATGCACCAGCACGCCAACAGCTCACAATTTCGTCGATTTTCGCCGTTTTCCCACCGTTTCTTCCGCAACCCCTTGAGCCACTCCACCACCGACTTCCGCATACCACAACCTTCGTGCCACTTGAGATTTTGAGCCGCGGATTTTGCCGTTTCCTAATGTGTTTCGGCTACTTAGGGACGGTTCGACAACGACACCACCGCCGCTCATCATCGCCCCGGACTTCGACATCGACAATGACCATCTTCTCCATCATGACACCATCACCGTAAGCAAGGACGGTAACATCGACGACAACTTGTTCATAGCCTTGCCATTACATTGTGAACCCCGAGACCATCTTTTGCGTAGCTTTCCTACGAGAGTAGCCATTTGAGAATTGCCGGGCAACGCTACTTGTGCACTTTAGTGATACCGAACCGCATAGCTACCATAGCGTGCATACATACTCATATCATCTCTTGTGCCAAAATTTTGTTCGCGCATATACATCATTGCTATCTTCGTACGAGCATTTCGCATAAGTGGCCAAAGAAAAGCATCAAAAGGAAAAGCAACAAGCTTGTAAGCAATAGCCATAGCATCGCCACATTACATAGCCATATTTGATCATTTTGGATCATTGTGACAAGTTCACCAGGAATCATACATACATAGCATAAGTGAGATAGAAAGCGTTACATTTTGTCTCTTATAGGTTGTGCACAAGTTCGTATCCGCCTATTGAGCAATCGTGCTAGCGTCTCTCTAGTGTTGTGTAACAAGAGCATTTTCCGTGGATTCCACATTTTGAGCTCACTCCTTGGTTGCACGACCCCATTTATCTATTCGTGCGTGTGTTTCCGTGTACTACGTATTGCTATTGGTCTACTCGTTACACTTGCGAACTTGTGAATCTTTTTCAACATTATTGATATCTTACTTGCAATTGCAGAAATTTTGTGCCACCATCCTAACCAAACTCCTCCAAAAGCTTTACTTGTGTAGGTGTGAGATTGACTCGATCCGGTACCAATTGCACTATTTCCATAATACCATATTGGGTGCTCATTGATCCATCTTCAACATTGGATAAGGTACATTGGTCTAGTTCGTTTCTTTCTTCCACTAACACTTGTTTGAGAATCATGGATAGGCCGAGCACTTCTATCAACCCACTCTTCGATGAGCACGATGACGCAACGAACAACTACGTCACCAAGGCTCACCTCATTGGCGTCCAACGAGCATTACATCAAGAGAGCGAAGCATTGAGCGAACGCATCGAACAACTCGCCTCCGACTTTCGACAAACCCTTGATGACAAGCTATCTTCGCAAATGGACGAGTTCCGGACCATGATGCTCAACCATGATTCTTCCACTTCGTCGTCATCAAGATCAAGACGGCACCATTCGAGCCGCCACTCTTCGGACACTTCTTCGGATGCAAGTCTTCCACGCGCACGCTCTCATCGTTCCCAAGAACATGACGACTGGCAAGCTTCAAGAAACCCATTCCATGGCAATGGTTTGCAAGACCGCCTTCGAGAGTGCGACCGACAAAAGCGGCAAGCAGAAGCCAACGGGAACCAAGATCAAGTTCCACAACGACAATGTCAAGTACACCAAGACGACGACGCCCTACACCAAGAACGACAACGTCGTGACGAACAAGCGCTTGAAGCTCAACGTGCCCTATGCGAAGCAACTCGCAACGTCGCCGAACGCAACCGCCGCGTGCGCAAACAAGAAGAAGCCGCACGTCTTGAGGAGCGCCAAGAGATGAGAAACCATGCACGAATCCCAAGGCAACCATGTCAAGTCAATCAAGATGAACACGACGACGAGGATGAGCTAGAAGATCAACCTCCACGACAAGAGCGTCTTCGCAACCGCCGACAACGCAATGAGGAGCGCTACGGCAAGCTCAAGTTCACCATGCCTAAATTCTCAAGCGGAAATGATCCCGAAGAATACCTTTCATGGGCGTTGAAGGTCGACAAGATATTTCGTCTTCACAACTACGACGAGGAAAAGAAAACCACCATGGCATCTCTAGAGTTCCAAGACTATGTTCTCATTTGGTGGGAGCAAGTGATCGCAAGGCGTCAAGAGAAGGGCGAGCCTCCCATCGCGACTTGGGATCAAATGAAGGATGTCATGCAAGCTCGTTTTGTGCCTACACACTATAGCCGCGACCTCTACAAGAAACTACAAGTCCTCAAGCAAGGCACCAAGTCGGTTGAAGCATACTACCAAGAGATGGAAATTGCAATGATACGAGCCAACGTCAAGGAAGATGATGAACAAACAATGGCGCGTTTCTTGAATGGCCTCAACTATCCAATCAAGAAAATTGCGGACTTCCAACCGTACTCCAACCTCCTCGAGCTAGTGCACCAAGCAACCAAAGCGGAGCGACAAGTACAGGAAGACTACAAGTACTCCAAGTTCTCTTCCAAGGCCTACGGTTCATACACTCAAGCTTCAACGACTTCCACAACTCCTTCCACGACTCGAGCTACACCAAGTACAGGAGACAAGTCAAGCTCCAAGCAACACACGACACCTTCGAGTCGTCTTCCTCCTACTACAAGCAACTCCAAGCCAAGAGCTTCATCATCAACAACTCCTATGGATGCCAACAAGACAAGTGACATCCAGTGCTTCACTTGCAAGGGCTGAGGCCACAAGTCCTTCGAGTGCCCAACTCGACGCACAATGATCATGAACGACGACGGCACCTACGATTCTATGAGTGAAGATGAAATGGCAGCCATCGAGCGAGTGGCCATGCACCGCCAAGTGAATGACGAAGAAGATCATCAAGTGTTTTGCGACAATGATTCGAGCCCCGCTCTTGTTGTCTCCAAGGTCTTGACACTTCAACAACATCAAGATGAAGACTAATGTTGCCACATCTTCCATACCAAAGCGGGTATACAAGGACGTTCCGTCAAGGTCATCATCGACGGCGGAAGTTGCCACAACTTGGCAAGTGAAGAATTATGCTCCAAGCTACAATTGGTGAAGAAGAAGCACTCTCGCCCCTGCAAGGTCCAATGGCTTAGCGACTCTGGAACACTTCAAGTGGAGCACACCGTCCAAGTGTCCTTCAAGATTGGCGCCTACGAAGACAACTTAGAGTTTGATGTGGTTCCTATGTCCGTGTGCCATCTTCTACTTGGACGACCGTGGCAATTTGATCGAGGCGTCACCCACCATGGACGGACAAATCAATATAGTTTCAAGATGAAGGGCAAGGAGTTCATACTTCGACCAATGACACCAAGTCAAGTCATCGCGGACAAGCAAGCATCTACCCATCGTGGAGAGAAAAGTGAGCGAGTGAGCCACCAAAAAGAGAGTGAGAGCCACAAGCCAAACATGAGTGACTCCATGATGCGTGACAAGAGAGATCTAGTTCTTCTAGCCACCAAAAGAGACTTGAGGGATGTGAGTGAGAACCCATCAAGTGTTCTTCACTTTGTACTTGTGTGCAAAGATGAAGTGGTGCGGACTAATGCTTCACAACATCTTCCTTTGGTATTGTCTCATTTATTACAGGAATTCGCGGACGTGTTTCCCTATGAGCTACCTCCCGGACTTCCTCCACTCCGCGGAATCGAACACCGCATCGACCTCATCCCCGGCGCACCACTACCGAACAAGGCACCATACCGCGTCAACCCCGAAGAAACCAACGAGATACAAAGGCAAGTGCAACATCTCATGGAGAATGGGTATGTACGCGAAAGTTTGAGCCCTTGTGCCGTTCCGGTCATTCTAGTGCCTAAGAAAGATGGTTCCTATCGCATGTGTTCCGATTGCCGTCCTATAAATGCTATCACCGTTAGATATCGTCATCCCATTCCACGCCTAGATGACATGCTTGATGAACTTAGCGGAGCCACAATTTTCTCTAAAATTGACCTTAAAAGTGGCTATTATCAAATTCACATGCAAGAAGGTGATGAATGGAAAACCGCTTTCAAAACTAAATTTGGTTTGTATGAATGGTTAGTCATGCCTATGGGTTTATCGCAAGCACCTAGCACTTTTATGCGTGTGATGCACTATGTTCTTCGCAAATTAATTGGCATTTGTGTTGTGGTTTACTTTGATGACATCCTTGTGTTTAGTGAAACTCTCGAAGATCATGTCAAACACCTTAGAGAAGTATTGCAAATTCTTAGAGACGAGCGACTTTATGCGAACATGGCAAAATGCACTTTTGGTGTTGATAAGCTTGTTTTCTTGGGCTTTGTTGTCTCATCTCAGGGTGTTCATGTTGATGACACTAAAATTGATGCTATTAAGAATTGGCCACAACCAACCAATTTGCTTCAAGTGCGTAGCTTCCTTGGCTTAGCAGGTTTTTATTGTCGCCTTGTGAAGGATTTTAGCACTATTGCATCACCATTGCACGCATTCAGTAAGAAGAATGCACCATTTGTTTGGGGTCCATCTCAAGATGCCGCATTTCATGAGCTTAAAACCTTGCTTACACATGCTCCATTACTTGCATTACCAAACTTTGATAAAACTTTTGAAGTGCATTGTGACGCTAGTGGTAATGGTATTGGTGGTGTGTTAATGCAAGAGAAACGTCCCATTGCATATTTTAGTGAGAAGCTCTCCGGTGCGCAACTTAACTACCCCATCTATGACAAAGAGTTATATGCTTTAGTGAGAGTCTTGCATGTGTGGGAACATTATCTCCGTCCACGTGAATTTTTCATCCATACGGATCATGAAACGCTTAAGTACCTTAAGGGTCAAACTAAATTGAACAAGCGTCATGCTAAATGGAGTGAGTTCATTGAGTCATTTCCTTATGTTATCAAGTATATCAAAGGTAAGGAAAATGTTGTGGCGGACGCTCTTTCCCGCAAGTGCATGTTGGTTACCAAACTTGAGTTGAATGTTATTGGCTTTGAGCACATTAAAGACTTGTATGAGCATGATTCGTCATTTGCAACTCCTTATGCCAAATGTTTACCTCATAAAACTTGGGAGCAATATTACTTGAAAGATGGTTATCTTATGCGAGCTAACAAACTTTGTATTCCCGAGTCTTCTCTTCATTTGCTACTTTTGCAAGAAGCTCATGGTGGCGGACTCATGGGACATTTTGGACGTGATAAGACATTCGCTACGCTCTCCAAGAACTACTTTTGGCCAAAGATGTTTCGAGACGTCTCACGCTACACCAACCGGTGCTCTACATGCCGCAAAGCTAAGTCCAAAGCTCAATCTCATGGTCTATATATGCCACTTCCAATTCCATGTCACCCATGGGAAGATATTAGTACGGATTTCGTGCTTGGTTTGCCTCGAACTCAAAACGGCAAAGATTCCGTATTTGTTGTTGTGGACCGTTTCTCTAAGATGGCACATTTCATTCCTTGCAACAAGATAGACGATGCTTCACATGTCGCAAATCTCTTTTGTAGGGAAATCTTGCGTTTGCATGGAGTGCCCTAGACGATTGTATCGGACCGCGACGTCAAGTTCCTAAGCTACTTTTGGAAGACCCTATGCGCCAATCTCGGAATCAAGCTCCTCTTCTCTTCGGCATATCACCCACAAACCGACGGCCAAACGGAGGTCACGAACAGGACGTTATCCACACTCCTTCGCGTGTTGATCAAGAAGAACATACGGGAGTGGGAAGACTGCTTGCCCATCGCCGAGTTCGCCTACAACCGAGCAAGACACTCTACTACCGGCAAGTCCCCCTTCGAGGTCGTCTACGGTTTCAACCCTTTGTCAGCGTTGGACATCTTACCGCTATCGCTACAAGAGCGAACCGACATGGACGCGAGTGCACGAGCAAGTTACCTCAAGAAGATGCATGAAGATACAAGGCACACGATCGAGCGCCGTGTACAACGCCTCGCGACCAAGGTCAACATCAACAAGCACCCAATGGTGTTCAACCCCGGAGATCTTGTATGGCTACACCTTCGCAAAGATCGCTTCCCCAACGAGCGCAAGTCCAAACTACTACCTCGAGCCGATGGACCGTTCAAGGTGCTAGCACGATACAACGACAATGCATACAAGATCGACATCCCTCGTGACAAGTACAACGTGAGCGACATCTTCAACGTCAAGGACTTATCTCCCTTCCATGGTGATGCGGATTCCGATCTGAGTACGGATCTTTCCCAAGGGGGGGGGGGGAGATGATGCGGAGCATCCTACGGTCATCCCCATGGATCCACCTACGTCTCCCCAAGCACCAAGAGGACCAATGACTCGAGCACGTGCGAGAGCTCTCGAAAACGAGGTGACATCACTCTTTACAGAACTTCCGTATGACGCGTGCGAGACATGGATGCTACCTCATTCCGAAACGTTATGTGTGCTTAGGTACCAAGAGGACCCCCTCGGAGAAGCCCGGAAAAATGGACAAGTCGGCAAGTTCATGGATGAAACGGACCAGCGAAGAAGGCCACCGGAGGTCTACAGGGCCCGGACATCCGGTCCCTAGGAGCAGCAGCAGTAGCAAACGCCAAACAGCGCAAGAGGCTACAGGCGCCGGACATCCGGCCGGAGGCCCGGACATCCGGCCCGTGTAGCCCGGACATCCGGCGTCAGCCCGGAAATCCGGCACCACCCCAACAGAGAGCAACCGTAGGATGGCCAGTTTCGGCCAGACATCCGGTCCCAGGACCGGACATCCGGCACGAGGATGAACCGCCGGACATCCGGCCTGGAGCCCGGACATCCGGCCCGACTCTACGTGTTTTGGCCCTCAGGCCTTGTATCCCCCTCCATCTCGCCCTAAGTTGTACTAGCACTATATAAGGACCTCTCCCACCTCCCTCTAGGGTTAGCAAAGTAGATAGCTCTTTGAGATTAGAGCTTTGCTCATCCGTACCTCTCCCATGGAGATCAAGACCTCCATGAGACTCATGTGAGAAGATCCACTCCGGATTCAAGACCTCGACTCCTTCGCGGATCGGGGCGAACCAGCTACCGTGTATCCTCCTTTGTTGGATTTAGACCTTTGTATCCCTTATGTGTATGTGGATCTAGTGCATGTGTGATTTGGATCTTGTTGATTTTAGTGTTCTTCTCATGTTCTTCGTGGATTTCCTCCTTCTCCCCCTCTAAAGTGTGAAAAGATCGTCATCTAGGGTCCCATGGAAACAAGCACAAAGTTAAAGTTCTTCTCACTCCAAAGGAGGTGAGGTCTTGATGATCTAGATGAGATCCTTCTCCCTTAGGAAGTCTTGATGATCCTATGATGGGGATCCTTCTCCTTAGAGAGGTCTTGATTCCCCAAGAGGAGATACAAGGAGCAAAGCTCAACTCAAATGTCTCAATATACTTTGCTAACCCTAGAAAAGATGAGGAGGAGGTCTATTTATAGCCTAGGGCGAAGTGGAGGTGAGAGAGGGAGGTTATACAGCCGGTTGGCCTCTCACGCGCTGGCAGGGGCCAGATGTTCCGGCGTCGGGCCGGATGTCCGGCCATTCCCGTCGGGCTGGATGTCCGGGCCAGGCGCTGGATGCCCGGCCTGGAGGGCCTTCCAGGTTCTGTCCATGCTGGCCGAAAATCCGGGAGGGGGGCCAGATGTCCGAGCCACTCGGGCCGGATGTCCGGGGCGCCGGCCGGATGTCCAGGCCCTGGAGCTCCTCAGTTGCTTGCCTGCGGCTGTGGCTGGATTCATCAGGGACCGGATGTCCGGCCGCTGATACTTTTCAGCGGTCTACCTTGTCGCTCTTCTTCATCCGTGTACTTGGGGACTTGGCCTTCTCTCCGAGCATTCCCGAGGCGGTCTTCTTCATACCTAAGCACACATAGCATTCCGGCTTGAGGTAGTAGCCATGTTGATGCGGAGCATCCTACGGTCATCCCCATGGACCCACCTACGTCTCCCCTAGCACCAAGAGGACCAATGACTCGGGCACGTGCGAGAGCTCTCGAAAACGAGGTGACATCACTCCTTAATGAACTACCATACGACGCGTGCCAGACATGGTTACTACCTCATTCTGAAATGCTATGTGTGCTTAGGTACCAAGAGGATCCTCTCGGAGAAGCCCGGAACAATGGACAAGTCGGCAAGTTCACAGATGAAGAAGCGCGACAAGAGGAGGTGCTGCTGAGCATCAGCGGCCGGACATCCGGCAAACATCCCGGACATCCGGCCCCTGGAGGCTACAACAGCTCCCCCAGATCAGCCGCTGGCAAGTCTCCAGGCCTCGGACATCCGGCCCCGCCGCCGGACATCCGGCCTGTCCACCCCGGACATCCGGGCCCCCTGCCGGAAATCAGGCACCCCTATACAGAAGTTTGACCCTTTCGGCCCGGACATCCGGCACCCACCTGAACCGCCGGACATCTGGCCTGGAGCCCGGACATCCGGCCCGACGCCGCGTGTTTTTGGCCCTCAGGCCATGTAACCTCCCCCAGCTCGCCCTAACTTGTACTGGCACTATATAAGGACCTCTCCCTCCTCCCTCTAGGGTTAGCAAAGTAGATAGCTCTTTGAGATAGAGCTTTGCTCATCCATACCTCTCCCATGGAGATCAAGACCTCCATGAGACCCATGTGAGAAGATCCTCTACGGATTCAAGACCTCGACTCCTTCGCGGATCGGGACGAACTAGCTACCGTGTATCCTCCTTTGTTGGATTTGGACCTTTGTATCCCTCTATGTGTATGTGGATCTAGTGCATGTGTGATTGGATCTTGTCTATTTGAGCGTTCTTCTTGTGTTCATCTTGGATTTGCTCCTTTTCCCCCTCCTAAGTGTGAAAAGGTCGTCATCTAGGGTTCCACCCTACATCATCTTGGATCAGAGCCACGTTGATTCACACTTTGGAGTTCTTCCCCTCCACTTTCTAGCCACAATTTTGTTGATTTTGCCCAATTTCGAAAATTCCCCACAAAAATAGCCATACCATTTTTTTTGTGATTTGTGAGTTTGATGATGTTTTGTTGATTTTGATCCATGGATTTGCTTGGTTTCGAGTGGATCTAGCTTTCCCCCATCTTTTCCCCACTTTCCATCCACAAAATCGTCCGAATTTTGCCCCGAAAATTTCTTTTCCCCATTTGTTCTTCGAGTTCTTCCGCGGATCTGACAGCCCGGACATCCTGCCCGACAGCCCGGACATCCGGCGCCCCGGACATCCGGCCATCTGGCCCGGACATCCGACACCTAGGCACCAGCACGCCAACGCTTTGCCAATTCTTCCCTTTTCGCCTTTTCCCACCGTTTCTTCCGCAACCCCTTGAGCCACTCCACCACCTATTTCCGCAAACCACCGCTTTGTGCCATTTGAGATTTTGAGTCGCGGGTTTTCCATTTCCTAACGTGTTTCGGCTACTTAGGAACGGTTCAACATCGACATCACTGCCGCTCATCATCGCCACGGAACTCGACATCGACAACACCATCTCCACCATTGTGATACCCTCACCGTAAGCAAGGACGGTAACATCGACGACAACTTGTTCATATCCTTGCCATTGCATTGTGAAACCTCGAGACCATCTTTTGCGTAGCTTTCCTACGAGACTAGCCATTTGAGTATTGCCGGGCAATGCTACTTGTGCACTTTAGTGATACCGATCCGCATAACTATCATAGCGTGCATACATACACATATCATCTCTAGTGCCAAAATTTTGTTCCCGCATATACATCATTGCTATCTTCGTACGAGCATTTCGCATAAGTGGCCAAAGAAAAGCATCAAAAGAAAGAGAAGCTTTTAAGCAAAAGAGAAAGAGCAACAAGCTTGTAAGCAATAGCCATAGCATCGCCACATTACATAGCATATTTGATCATTTTGGATCATTGTGACAAGTTCACCGGGAATCATACATACATAGCATAAGTGAGATAGAAAGCAATACGTTTTGTCTCTTATAGGTTGTGCACAAGTTCGTATCCGCCTATTGAGCAATCGTGCTAGCGTCTCTCTAGTGTTGTTCAACAAGAGCATTTTCCGTGGATTCCATATTTTGAGCTCATTTCTTGGTTGCACGGCCTCATTTATCTATCCATGTGTGTGTTTCCGTGTGCTACTTATTGCTATTGGTCTACTCGTTACACTTGCGAACTTGTGAATTTTTTTCAACATTATTGATATCTTGCTTGCAATTGCAGAAATTTGGTGCCACCATCCTAACCAAACTCCCCCAAAAGCTTTACTTGTGTAAGTGTGAAATTGACTCGATCCGGTACCAATTGCACTATTTTCATAATACCATATTGGGTGATCATTGATCCATCTTCAACATTGGATAAGGTACATTGGTCTAGTTCGTTTCTTTCTTCCACTAACACTTGTTTGAGAATCATGGATAGGCCGAGCACTTCTATCAACCCCCTCTTCGATGAGCAAGAAGACGCACCAAACAACTACGTCACCAAGGCTCAACTTTTCGGAGTCCAACGAGCGCTACACCAAGAAAGTGAAGCTTTGGGAGATCGCATCGAGCAACTCGTCACCGACTTGCGCCACTCCGAAACACGAACAAGGGACTACTTCGACGCCAAGCTTTCATCTCAAATGGAAGAGTTCCGCACTATGCTGGCCAACCGCCATTCTTCCACTTCGTCTTCATCAAGATCAAGACGGCGCCATTCGAGCCGATACTCTTCGGACACTTCTTCGGATGCAAGTCTTCCACGAGCACGCTCTCATCGCTCTCAAGAACATGACGACCGGCAAGCTTCAAGAAACCCATTCCATAGCAATCGTTTGCAAGATCGCCTTCGAGAGCGCGAACGACAAAAACGGCAAGCACAAGACAACGGGAACCAAGATCAAGTTCCACAACGCCAACGTCAAGTGCACCAAGACGACGATGCCCTGCACCAAGAACAACAACGTCGTGAGGAGCAAGCACTTGAAGCTCAACGTGCCCTACGCGAAGCAACTCGCAACGTCGCCGAACGCAACCGCCGCGTGCGCGAACAAGAAGAAGCCGCACGACTTGAGGAGCGCCAAGAGATGCAGAACCGTGCACGCATCCCAAGGCCACCACGTCAAGTCAATCAAGATGAACACGACGAAGATGAGCTAGAAGATCAACCGCCACGGCAAGAGCGTCATCGCAACCGCCGACAACGCAATGAGGAGCGCTACGCCATGCCTACATTCTTCGGTGGAAATGATCCCGAAGAATACCTTTCATGGGCGTTGTAGGTCGACAAGATATTCCGTCTTCACAACTACGACGAGGAAAAGAAGATTGCCATGGCATCTCTCGAGTTCCAAGACTATGTTCTCAGTTGGTGGGAGCAAGTGATCGCAAGACGTCAAGAGAAGGGCGAACCACCCATCGCGACTTGGAATCAAATGAAAGATGTCATGAGAGCTCGTTTTGTGCCTACATATTACAACTGCGACCTCTTCAAGAAACTCCAACTCCTCAAGCAAGGAATCAAGTCGGTTGAAGAATACTATCAAGAAATGGAAGTTTCCATGATACGAGCAAATGTCAAGGAAGATGATGAGCAAACTATGGCGCGCTTCTTGAATGGCCTCAACCATCCCATCAAGAAGATAGCGGACTTCCAACCGTACTCCAACCTACTCGAGCTAGTGCACCAAGCGACCAAGGCAGAACGACAAGTGCAAGAGGACTACAAGTACTCCAAGTACTCTTCCAAGACCTACGGTTCATACATTCAAGCTTCAACGACTACGACAACTCCTTCCACGACTCGAACTACACCAAGTACCGGCGACAAGTCACGCTACAAGCAACCTTCGACATCTTCGAGTCGTCTTCCTACTACTACAAGCAGCTCCAAAGCAAAAGCCTTCATCCTCGACACCTCCTACGGATGCCAACAAGACGAGTGACATCCAGTGCTTCACTTGCAAGGGCCGAGGCCACAAGTCCTTCGAGTGTCCAATTCGACGCACAATGATCCTCAATGACGATGGCACCTACGACTCAATGAGCGAAGATGAAATGGAAGCCCTCGAGCATGTGGCTATGCACCGACAAGTGAATGAAGACGAAGATGCACAAATCTATTGCGACAATGATGCGAGCCCCGCTCTTGTTGTCTCCAAGGTTTGGACACTTCAACAACATCAAGATGAAGACTAACGTTGCCACATCTTCCATACCAAGGCGGGTATCCAAGGACGTTCCGTCAAGGTCATCATCGACGGTGGAAGTTGCCACAATTTGGCAAGTGAAGAATTATGCTCCAAGCTACAATTGGTCAAGAAGAAGCAGCCTCGCCCCTACAAGGTCCAATGGCCTAGCGACTCCAGCACAATTCAAGTAGAGCACACCATCCAAGTATCCTTCAAGATCGGCGCCTACGAAGATACATTGGAATGTGATGTGGTTCCCATGTTCGTATGCCATCTCCTCCTTGGAAGACCTTGGCAATTCGACCGCGACGTCATCCACAACAGACGAACCAATCACTATAGCTTCAAGATGAAGGGCAAGGAATTCGTTCTTCGCCCTATGACACCAAGTCAAGTCATCGCGGACAAGCAAGCATCTACCCATAGTGGAGAGAAAAGTGAGCGAGTGAACCACCAAAAAGAGAGTGAGCACCACAAGTGACTCCACGATGAGCGACAAAAGAGATCTAGTTCTTTTAGCGACCAAAAGAGATTTGAGGGATGTGAGTGAGAGCCATCAAGTGTTCTTCACTTTGTGCTTGTGTGCAAAGATGAAGCGGTGCGGACTAATACTTCACAACATCTTCCTTTGGTATTATCTCATTTATTGCAGGATTTCACGGACATGTTTCCCAATGAGCTACCTCCCGGACTTCCTCCACTTCGCGGAATCGAACACCGCATCGACCTCATCTGATGTAGAGTGGAACCCTAATGGTGTCGATCTTTCACGATTGGAGCGGATCCCGCGAAGAACACGAAGAACACGAGAGGGGAAAATAAGAGGAATCACTCAAATAGACAAGAAACAATCACACATGTGCTAAATCCACATACACATAACGAGGTACACGATCCAAAGTCAACATAAGAGGATACAAAGGGTAGTTCCTCCAAATCTGTGAGGAGTTGAGGTCTTGAATCCGAGATGGATCTTCCCACGATGGGGGTCTTGAATCCCTTGGGATCTTCTCCAATGGAGGTCTTGAACTCCAATGGAGTGGTCTCTCTCTCTCTCTCTCAAGAGGAGGAGTGGTAAAGGAGCAAAGCTCAACTGTGAATGAGCTATCCTCTTTGCTGACCCTAGAAATGGGGAGGAGAAGGTCTATTTATAGTCTAAGCCACGAAGGGGTAAGTGGGAGAGGGATACAAGGCCAAAGGCCCGTCTGTGCACAGGCAGGGTTGGACATCCGACAGTTGTCGGTCGTCAAGGTGCTCGCGGGGGTCCGGGCGTCCGGAGGGCGTCGGACTTCCGACGTTTCTTCTCTGGACAAGTGTTGCCGGATTTCCGGACATGGTCGGTCGTCCGGTCGCTGGGGGTTGTCGGACGTCCGGCGTCTCGTCGGTCGTCCGGCCGCTATAGCGTGCATCGGCTGCGGATCTTCTGGGTGGCCTGAGCGTGGTCGCGTCGGACGTCCGGTGGATCGCCGGACGTCCGGTGGCTGTAGCTTCGCTGCAGCTCCGTCTTCTTCCGTCTTTGCATCCACGCTTCCCTCGCGGATGGTGTAGGCGTTCCTTGGCGCTTGTACTCCTCCTCGTCATCCGTGAAGTTCCGACAATACCTATGCATGCACACGAGAGGAATGTCAAGTAGTATACCATCCTCGAAGGGGTCAAGAGAACACGCATAAAGGAGATGATTCACCTTTGTGTATGCGAAGTAGATGTCGCACGTGTCACTTGCCAAACGGACTCTTGTCATGGTGATGTCTGTAGGATGCTCCGCATCATCCCCTCCCCCTTGGAAAAGATCCGTCCTCAGATCGAAAACCTAATCACCATGGGAAAGAGATGTCGTCGCCGTGTAGAAGCCGACGATCACCAAACACTCTTCATCTTGAAGCTCGAAATGGGCACACTCCAATGTCGCACCATCTTGTGATTCCTTCAAAAAGAGCAAGGACAACAAACACTTGGAAAAACAAATGTGGTCAGCGGTAGTGCAAAACCAAGCATTCAAGAGGTGATTCACCCAACAAGTGTCGTCATCATGCATATCATATGGTGTGACAAAGGATAGTGCCACGTCATGTAAGCATATCAATTGAGCACAATCAAAGGCATCATGGAAACAAGGATGTAAATGGGAGGTAGAGATGCAAATGTGTGTGACAAGAGAACACGCATCTACCTCAAGGTCATAGCAAGCATGCATCAAGCGCTCAACAAACGGCCTATGGTATGCATAAGAATCATTCACAACACCAAAGAAGGTGAGATGTCTAAACACATGGGTCAAGTGCAAGACAATCCTAGCATAATGTGCATATGGTGTAGTGAAGATAGTGTGGCACTCAACATACTAGAAATAGCAATTGTTCATCATGTGTGAGGCAATCAAGTCAAGCATGTAGCAATCAATGGGACATGGCATATGTGAAGAAATGACATCGTTGCAATCAAACACATGGGAATAGCATCGTATAATCATGTTCGATGCAACACCCAAGGCATATATATCATGAGGCATGGCAATGTGGCAATGACAAGGCGAAGCAAGATCTCTAGCATGTGTGCAATGTGTCATGGTGCAAGCAACACACGAACTATGATACACAATATCCTCTCAAGAAGGATGTCACCTCAAAATAGTGCTCTTGTGCGTCCGTCACAATGCCATAGTGGTAGAAAATGCGTTGTAGAAGCACGTCGGTCAAAAGTGGCTCGCTCTCAAGAGCTCGAATGGTCAACTCACGTGAAGTGGAAGTTGATACGGGGTCGAACGATCCTACACATGCACAAAACAAAGCAAAGAACGTATGTGCATGGTAGATAAACACATCATCCATCATGATGGTTCTCTTCTCTTGCACATAACCATTAGAAGCAAAAGTGCATGAATAATATGATGCAACAATGGATATATTCATGGCACTAGGCATATGGTGCAAAGAAGGAAGACAAGCATGCTTCACATGAAATATGTCAAAGGCTCCGAGTATATGGGAGAAAGCTATGGGGGCAATCTCATTAGCAAGACTAAAAGCATTGTTGCACTCAATACATGGCAAATCATCTAGCATGCGAGAGGCAACATATTGAGATATATGACAAGAAGCAATATGAATCATGTGCAAAGCATGTGAATGGATGCTATCAACCGCATGAAACGAGCAAGTATGAATCATCGGTGATGTAACAAGGCAAGCAATCATAGTAATCATGTCGTGCAAACTAGTGGAGCGAAGATGCATCGCACTAGAGGAAATCATGGCAATCATGTCATGTGAGCAAACAATATGCATAACAAATGCGCATGACATATCGGAAGCACGAAAGCGAAACATGATCAAAGTACCATCATAGGCATGGGGTACATAGCAAACATGGCAATAACAAGTGATATCTCCACCAAGCATGCAAACACACATACAAGTAGTAGAATCAAGTGTCATGTGAGATGCAAAGCATGGATCACAAATGCATGGCAAAGGCATAGGAATGAGCATATCATGCAAAGTGAACATGGCAATATGGGCATAGAGGATGTAATGAACAATAACCCATAACCATGTGAGGGCCATGTAGAAGAAATGCGCGAAGTCTTTGCGCGAAGGGAGTGGTGGGAATGACAATCCACGGAATCCCAAATCATCATTGCTCTCTAGAGCTCGTTTCGTCAACTCTTGCGCTTGCGAGGTCGACAAGGAAGCATGTGTACCTACACAACATGGGGACAAACGAAACAAAGTGTGTGCGTGGTAAATGTACACATCATCCATCATGATGTGTATGTGCACGTGAGAGTTAGCACAAGATAAGCATCGCTCAAAGAAATGTGAGGCATGGTATAGAAACATGTCATCCATCATGAAAGAATAGTTGTTATGTATCACACGATGGGGACACAAATTGATCATACAAGTATAGGGCACATCAATAGAATTGTTATGCATGGAGAGCATATTGTGGACACAAGTATTGGGATCATGCAATTCATGGGATGCGTCAAAATCTCCTAATATGGATGAAAAAACTATGGGGGTCTCCTCATGAGCAATATCGTAAGCATTACATGGAGGAAATTGATGACATGGCAAACAATGCATGTCCGAAGCTAGGTGGTCATGGCATGGCATATGAGAGAAAGGATGCAAAGGAAGCATATCAATATCATCACAAGAAAAACAAATGCCAATAACCATGGGCTTGTCATCTATGCCATATGTGCAAATTGGGTTTATTTTAATGGAATATGCATAGTCACTACGATGAGATTGCAAATAGGACATATGGGAGATCTCATTCATAGGATATGACAAGTCAAGAGGTGTTGCAAACATGATGTGACCGAGAGAATTATCACAAGATATCCTATGCAACATGGCATCACAACTAATAGACTCCACATGGCAATCATCATACTCATCATAAATGGGTAAATCATCGCATGGGGAAATCACACTAGCATCAAGCATGTTAATAGGAGGATCGACATCATGCAAGCAATCAATGGCAAGAATGTCCACTAGTGGGACAAGAGCATCACCTTCACCTATGTTACCTTTCTCATTCCACTCATGTGGTGTAGGTGAGGTGGCAAAGACCAAGTCATGGTCATCTTCATCGTGATGGAACCATGTGGGGGGTGTATCATAGTCCACCATGGCCATAGTCTTGTCCATAAGAGGGACGAAGTCGTCGTGGATCGGCGCGTCATCATATATGGGACCTAGCACCAAACGAGAAGACACAAGAGAGGTATAGGGTAAGTCGTTAGAAATCGAAATGGCCTCACATGCCCTATCAACTATCTCACTCTCTCTATGTGGTGGCTCACTCACTCCCTCAAAATAGGTGCACTCAATGTCACATATGGTGGAGTCACTCAAATCACTCAAGTGGTGGTGTTGGTGGCTCTCCTCACATGGGACTTGGGTCATCTCGTCATATATGGGGCTAGTGGTGAAATCACTCTCACTCTCAATATGGTGGCATAAGTCACTCAAGTCATCATCGCCGTTGCCGTGGATGGAGGCCGAAGATGGCACATCATCACTCTCGCCTCCAAAGATGGAAGCATCATCCTTGCTCGCCACCTTGTCGCTCGCCTCCAAATCTTGATCCTTGAGATGCTCCGTAGTCGTAGTCGTCACCGCGCCGTCTTCAAAAAGAGTCATGGTAGACTCGGCATCGTCAATGCCACAAAGAGGGATGGCGGTGAAGTCGAACTTGGGAGCGTCGTCTTGGAGCTCGTTGGGCTTGGACATCATGGTGGTACTATCCTCATGCTTGCCGTCTTGGAGCTTGGCCTTCTCGAAGTGTGCTTGGGGTGGAGAAGCCTTGGCCTTCATGTGTTCTTGTTCCGCCTTGAGAGCACCAAAGTAGATGTCGTCGAGGGACTCATAGTTGTCGAGGAAGATAGTCTTGGAGATGTCGTTGTTCAATCCCATCATGAAGTAGAACTTCATCCAAGTGGGGTCGTCCACGCCGGCTCGTCCCAAGGCTTTCTTCATCTCCATGAAGTACTCGTCGAGGGACTTGTATCCTTGCGTGGTGTTCTCCAATTGGCGTTGAAGATGTTCCGTGTAGGTGAAAGGCACAAATTATCGCTGCATAGCTTTCTTTGTCTTGGGCCAACTCATGTTGAAGTTCTTCGAAGGTGTGTGAAGCCACCATGTCGACGCGCAGTCATGGAAGGTACTTGTGGCGCACTTCACTTGATCTTCGGAGGGGACTTGATGTAGCTTGAGGTAGTCGTCCATCTTTGCCTCCCACTCGAGATACTCCTCGGGGTCTTGAGTCCCATAGAAAGGAAGCTCGTGGTTGGTGTCGAGGTCGTAGTAGCTCATGGAAGTCACGGACTTGAGCTTGGGGAGCTTCTCTTCAGCGTAATCTTGAGGTGCTTGTTGGCGAAGATGCCGTATGTCCAAAGGCGAAGATGTCTTGAAGTCGCTTGGCGAAGATGCCAAGGTAGATGGTGAAGTCGTGGAGCGGTGGTTGGTGTTGCGCTCTTGACCTTCACGTTCTCGTCGGTGATGGTGTCGATGCCGATGTGACCTTGCCGGAGATGGTAACTTGGAAGCATGTGCACTTGAGTGTCTTCTCAAAGATGAGGGAGACCTCTTGGCGGTCTTGATGAGGGCTATGAGCTCCTCCTTGTGAGCTTGCATCTTGGCGTCGATGAAGTTTTTCGTGGCATCGAACTCGTCGTTGTTGGTGTAGACCGAAGTAGATGTGCTTTGCCTATCCATCATGCTCAAGCAAAAATGTGAGTGGAAGAAAGGAAAGAACTAGACCAAATGTACCTTATCCAATGTTGAAGATGGATCAATGATCACTCAATAATGTATTATGGAAGTAGCACAATTGGTACCGGATCTTGTCTATTCTCACACCTACACAAGTAAAGCTTATGGAGTAGCTTGGTGAGGATAGTGGCACAAAATTTATGCAATTGTTAGCAAGAGTCAATAATGTTGAAAGAGATTCATAAATTCGCAAATGAAACAAGTAGACCAATAGCAATGAATGGCACATGGAAATGCACACACGGATAGATAAATGGGGTCGTGCAACCAAGGAATGAGCTCAAAATGTGTTATCCACGGAAAACGCTCGTGTTGCACAACTCTAGAGAGACGCTAGCACGATTGCTCAATAGGCGGATACGAAACTTGTGCACACCCTAGGGAAGACAAAACGTATCGACTCTCTATCCCAAGTATGCTATGTATGTATGGTTCCCGGTGTTTCTCACACGATGATCCAAGATGATCAATGATGGCAGTTTTATATGCAATGTGGTATGATGCTATGCCTAGTGCTCACAAGCTCTTTGCTTTCTCTTTCTTTTTGCTTAAAAGCTTCTTCTTTTTTATATATGGCCACTTATGCGAAATGCTCAAACCAAGATAGCAATTATGTATATGCGGGAACAATCTTGTGACACAAGAGATGATATTATGAGACCAAGATGATACCAATATGATGTATGTATGCAATGGAAGGTGCGGGTCGATGATCACTAATGTGCACAAGTAACGTTGCCGGCAATACTCAATGGCTAGTCTCGATAGGCAAGTGACGCAAAATGGACTTGGGGTTAACAATGCAATGGCAAGGGGAATATACAATGGTGTCGTCGAAGTTACCGTCCCTTGCTTACGGTTGATAGTGTCAAAATGGTGAAGTGGCAATGTCGATGACGACCTCGTGGCGATGATGAGTTGCGGTGTTCTCAATGACAGACCGTTCCTAACTAGCCGAAACACCTTAGGAAATGGAAAAACCACGAACTCAAAATCTCAAACGTCAAATGTCAAATGGGTGAATGTAGCGGAAGAGCTATGGTGGGTGGTCATGCGGAAGGTATGGTGGATGGAGTAGTAACCGTCCCTAAGTAGCCGAAACACCTTAGGAGACTCGAGTCACTAATCAAGCAACCACAAATGCTATATGGATCACAATGGGTTAGGTTGCAGAAGGCTATGGTGGATGGCGGATGATATGGTGGTGGGCCTAGGCAAAGATGCCAAAATGACAAATTATTATTGAGTCAAATGGTGTTGGAAATATTTTTGTGGGATGGGGGATGTCAATAGCTACAAAACGAGCTAAAGAACGTCAAAATCGGAGTTCGGATGAATTAGTTATGGCCAAAACAAGATTTCATCCGTATCAGTTTTCACAGGGACCGGACGTCCGAGAATTACCGGACTTCCGAGAATTCTTCTCTGTTTCGGGGTGTCGGATTTCCGGTAAGTACCGGACTTCCGGTGGTTCCGGGTGCTCCGGACGTCCGGAAAAGTGTCGGACGTCCGACGAGTCTGGGTCAACTCGGGATTTCTGATCCGGGACGCGATTTTGGGCGGAAATTGGGGATTTCGGTGTCAAAATTGGGAAGATTTCGTGGATGGAAATGGGGAAAAAGATGGGGAAGGCTAGATCCACTTGAAACACAACGAATCCATGGATCAAAATCAACAAAACATCATCAAACCAACAAATCACAAAAAATTTGGGGGCTATTTTTGGTGGGGGTTTTCGAATTTAGGACGAAACAAAGCAAAATCAGGCTAGAAAATGAAGGGGAAGGCTCCAAATTCGTGATCAACGTGGCTCATGATACCAAGATGATGTAGAGTGGAATCCTAATGGTGTCGATCTTTCACGATTGGAGCGGATCCCGCGAAGAACACGAAGAACACGAAAGGGGAAAACAAGAGGAATCACTCAAATAGACAAGAAACAATCACACATGTGCTAAATCCACATACACATAACGAGGTACCCGATCCAAAGTCAACACAAGAGGATACAAAGGGTAGTTCTTCCCAATCCATGAGGAGTTGAGGTCTTGAATCCGAGATGGATCTTCCCACGATGGGGGTCTTGAATCCCTTGGGATCTTCTCCAATGGAGGTCTTGAACTCCAATGGAGTGGTCTCTCTCTCTCACTCAAGAGGAGGAGTGGTAAAGGAGCAAAGCTCAACTGTGAATGAGCTA
The DNA here is from genome assembly GCA_039707655.1 of Elymus sibiricus. Lineage (NCBI taxonomy): Eukaryota > Viridiplantae > Streptophyta > Magnoliopsida > Poales > Poaceae > Elymus > Elymus sibiricus. The sequence continues at coordinate 259,776,977 of CM077676.1, forward strand.
TCCTCTTTGCTGACCCTAGAAATGGGGAGGAGAAGGTCTATTTATAGTCTAAGCCACGAAGGGGTAAGTGGGAGAGGGATACAAGGCCAAAGGCCCGTCTGCGCACAGGCAGGGTCGGACATCTGACAGTTGTCGGTCGTCCAGTCGCTCGCGGGGGTCCGGACGTCCGGAGGGCGTCGGACTTCCGACGTTTCTTCTCTGGACAAGTGTTGCCGGATTTTCGGACGTGGTCGGTCGTCCGGTCGCTGGGGGTTGTCGGACGTCCCGCGTCTCGGCGGTCGTCCGGCCGCTGTAGCGTGCATCGGCTGCGGATCTTCTGGGTGGCCTGAGCGTGGTCGCGTCGGACGTCCGGTGGATCGTCGGACGTCCGGTGGATCGTCGGACGTCCGGTGGCTGTAGCTTCGCTGCAGCTCCGTCTTCTTCCGTCTTTGCTTCCACGCTTCCCTCGCGTATGGTGTAGGCGTTCCTTGGCGCTTGTACTCCGCCTCGTCATCCGTGAAGTTCCGACAATACCTATGCATGCACACGAGAGGAATGTCAAGTAGTATACCATCCTCGAAGGGGTCAAGTGAACACGCATAAAGGAGATGATTCACCTTTGTGTATGCGAAGTAGATGTCGCACGTGTCACTTGCCAAACGGACTCTTGTCATGGTGATGTCCGTAGGATGCTCCGCATCATCATCCCCGGCGCAGCTCTACCGAACAAGGCACCTTACCGCGTCAACCCCGAAGAAACCAAAGAGATACAAAGGCAAGTGCAACATCTCATGGAGAATGGGTATGTACGCGAAAGCTTGAGCCCTTGTGCCGTTCCGGTCATTCTTGTGCCTAAGAAAGATGGTACTTATCGAATGTGTTCCGATTGCCGTCCTATAAATGCTATCACCGTTAGATATCACCATCCCATTCCACGCCTAGATGACATGCTATATGAACTTAGTGGAGCCACAATTTTCTCTAAAATTGATCTTAAAAGTGGCTATTATCAAATTCACATGCAAGAAGGTGATGAATGGAAAACCACTTTCAAAACCAAATTTGGCTTGTATGAATGGTTAGTCTTGCCTATGGGTTTATCTCAAGCTCCTAGCACTTTTATGCGTGTGATGCATTATGTTCTTCGCAAATATATTGGCATTTGTGTTGTGGTTTACTTTGATGACATCCTTGTGTTTAGTGAAACTCTTGAGGATCATGTCAAACACCTTCGAGACGTATTGCAAGTTCTTAGAGATGAGCGACTTTATGCTAACCTGGACAAATGCACTTTTGGTGTTGATAAGCTTGTTTTCTTGGGCTTTGTGCTCTCATCTAAGGGTGTTCAAGTGGATGAAACTAAAATTGATGCTATTAAAAATTGGCCACAACCAACCAATTTGCTTCAAGTGAGTAGTTTCCTTGGCTTAGCAGGCTTTTATCATCGCTTTGTGAAGGATTTTAGCACCATTGCATCACCATTGCACACATTGAGTAAGAAGAATGCACCATTTGTTTGGGGTCTATCTCAAGATGCCGCATTTCATGAGCTTAAAAACTTGGTTACACATGCTCCATTACTTGCATTACCAAACTTTGAGAAAACTTTTGAAGTGCATTGTGACGCTAGTGGTAATGGCATTGGTGGTGTGTTGATGCAAGTGTAGCGCCCTATTGCATATTTTAGTGAGAAGCTCTCTGGTGCGCAACTTAACTACCCCATCTATGACAAAGAGTTATATGCTTTAGTGAGTGTCTTGCATGTGTGGGAACATTATCTCCGTCCACATGAGTTTGTCATCCATACGGATCATGAAACGCTTAAGTACCTTAAGGGCCAAACAAAATTGAATAAGCGTCATGCTAAATGGAGTGAGTTCATTGAGTCATTTCCTTATGTTATCAAGTTTATCAAAGGTAAGGAAAATGTTGTGGCGGCCGCTCTTTCCCGCAAGTGCATGTTGGTTACCAAACTTGAATTCAATGTTATAGGATTTGAGCACATTAAAGACTTGTACGAGCATGATTCGTCATTTGCAACTCCTTATGCCAAATGTTCACCTCATAAAACTTGGGACCAATATTACTTGAAAGATGGTTATCTTATGCGAGCTAACAAACTTTGTATTCCCGAGTCTTCTCTTCATTTGCTACTTTTGCAAGAAGCTCATGGTGGCGGACTCATGGGACATTTTGGACGTGATAAGACATTCGCTACGCTCTCCAAGAACTACTTTTGGCCAAAGATGTTTCGAGACGTCTCACGCTACACCAACCGGTGCTCTACATGCCGCAAAGCTAAGTCTAAAGCTCAATCTCATGGTTTATATATGCCACTTCCTATTCCATTTCACCCATGGGAAGATATTAGTATGGATTTCGTGCTTGGCTTGCCTCGAACTCAAAACGGCAAAGATTCTGTATTTGTTGTTGTGGACCGTTTCTCTAAGATGGCACATTTCATTCCTTGCAACAAGATAGACGATGCTTCACATGTTGCAAATCTTTTTTGTAGCGAAATCTTGAGATTGCATGGAGTGCCCAAGACGATTGTATCGGACCGCGACGTCCAGTTCCTAAGCTACTTTTGGAAGACCCTATGCGCCAAGCTCGGAATCAAGCTCCTCTTCTCTTCGGCCTATCACCCACAAACCGACGGCCAAACGGAGGTCACGAACCGGACGTAATCCACACTCCTTCGCATGTTGATCAAGAAGAACATACGGGAGTGGGAAGAATGCTTGCCCATCGCCAAGTTCGCCTACAACCGAGCAAGACACTCTACTACCGGCAAGTCCCCCTACGAGGTCGTTTACGGTTTCAACCCTTTGTCACCATTGGACATCCTACCGCTACCGCTACAAGAGCGAACCGACATGGACGCGAGTGCATGAGCGAGCTACCTCAAGAAGATGCACGAAGATACAAGGCATGCGATCGAGCGCCAAGTACAACGACTCGCGACCAAGATCAACATCAACAAGCAGCCCATGGTGTTCAGCCCCGGAGATCTTGTGTGGCTACACCTTCGCAAAGACCGCTTCCCCAATGAGCGCAAGTCCAAACTACTACCCCGAGCCGACGGACCCTTCAAGGTGCTAGCACGCTACAACAACAATGCCTACAAGATCGACATCCCTCGCGACAAGTACAATGTGAGCGACACATTCAACGTCAAGGAATTATCTCCCTTCCATGGTGATGTGGATTCCGATCCGAGGACGGATCTTTCTCAAGGGGGGGCAGATGATGCGGAGCATCCTACGGTCATCCCCATGGACCCACCTACGTCTCCCCAAGCACCAAGAGGACCAATGACTCGGGCACGTGCGAGAGCTCTCGAAAACGTGGTGACATCTATCCTTAATGAACTACCGTACGACGCGTGCGAGACATGGTTACTACCTCATTCCGAAATGCTATGTGTGCTTAGGTACCAAGAGGATCCTCTCGGAGAAGCCCGAAACAATGGACAAGTCGGCAAGTTCACGGATGAAGAAGCGTGACAAGAGGAGGTGCTGCTGAGCATCAGCAGCCGGACATCCGGCATACATCCCGGACATCCGGCCCCTGGAGGCTACAACAGCTCCCCCAGATCAGCCGCTGCCAAGTCTCCAGACCCCGGACATCCGGCCCGCTGCCGCACATCCGGCCCGTCCACCCCGGACATCCGGGCCCCCTGCCGGAAATCCGGCACCCCTATACAGAAGTTTGACCCTTTCGGCCCGGACATCCGGCACCCACCTGAACCGCCGGACATCCGGCCAGGAGCCCGGACATCCGGCCCGACGCCGTGTGTTTTTGGCCCTCAGGCCATGTAACCTCCCCCAGCTCGCCCTAACTTGTACTGGCACTATATAAGGACCTCTCCCTCCTCCCTCTAGGGTTAGCAAAGTAGATAGCTCTTTGAGATAGAGCTTTGCTCATCCATACCTGATAAGGGGTGTCCCGATCTTCTCGTTGAGCTCGATGTAGGTGGATGATAACTTGTGGGACGCTGACGAATCTCTGGCTGTTCCCCCGTTGCCAATGCAACAGTTCTCAACCCTATTCGATATTCGCAACTTCACACACTTGCGCACGTAGCCGCCGACCACGAAGCAGTTTGCAATCTACCAATTCCCAATGGAACAGCAGAAGACACTTGAATCTTGCAGTAGGATAAACACCAGATCGCAACAAAGTGGTGAAGGTAGAATACTCCTGATCGAATCAAAGAGGAATATTGATTACAGAGGAATGCTTAAAGCAATTCAATCTGAAAAGAGGTTTAATCAAAACGTGGTCTCCTCTAACTAACCCTAAGGAAGGGTATTTATATCCTAAGATAGTTGGAAGGGGTACACGGGCCGTCAGCCCAAAAGCCTGCGCGCAGGCAGCACGGTAGTACCGCTTATAGCATGCGGTACTACCGCTCCAAGCGGTACTACCGCTTAAGTACCGCTCTAGTACCGGTTAGGTCGCTTGGATGCCAGAACTATTTTGCTAAGCGGTACTGAGTACGGTAGCACTGGGCGGTACTACCGCTTTAAGCGGTACTACCGCTGGTGTGGGGCGGTACTACCGCCCTGGAAACTGCAGGGTCCTCCTCCCTGCCCAGCTGCACTGCCTCCTTGCTCTCCTCCTTGCTCCCTTGTGCTATGCCTTCCTCTCCAATGTACCTAATGACACACACACACAAGGATTTAGGCAGTATAAAGCTCTCATTAAAATAAATAGCATTATCAACTAAGAGAGAATTCACCTGTTGTTCTAGTAGTTTAGCACGAGCTCTTGTAATGGGTCCAATCCTGATTTCATCATTGGACATCTTCTTTGTAGCAACAGGTTGTTCATGAGGTAGAGATGGAGTCATAGTATAGATGTCCTCATCATCCTCCCCCCCTTGAAAAGGCGTCGACCTCGACGCGTCAAGGTCATCTCCAAGATAGGGCGTCAAATCAGCAACATTAAAAGAATTACTGACACCAAACTCCTCGGCAGGAAGATCAATCGTGTATGCATTATCATTTATTTTTGTAAGCACTTTATAAGGACCAGCACCACGTGGCATCAACTTGGACTTGCGCAGATTAGGGAACCTATCCTTGCGGAAGTGTACCCACACCATGTCACCCGGCTGGAACAACACCTCCTTGCGCTTCTTGTTAACACGAGCAGCTGTGTGCTTTCCCTTCTTCTCAATGGCTGCCTTTGTTTTCTCATGAATCTTTTTCACAAAATCTGCACGCTGTGAGGCCTCCATGTTCACCCTTTCTTGCGTTGGCAGTGGCAGCAAGTCAAATGGTGCAATGGGTTTGAAACCATACACCACCTCAAATGGACAAAGTTGCGTGGTAGAGTGCACCGCTCTGTTGTAAGCAAACTCCACATGCGGCAAGCAGTCCTCCCACTCACGCAGATTCTTCTTGAGCATGGTTCTCAGCAACGTGGAAAGTGTACGATTCACCATTTCCGTTTGACCATCAGTTTGGGGATGACAAGTAGTACTGAACAGTAGCTTCGTTCCCAGCTTGCCCCAAAGTGTCTTCCAGAAGTAGCTCATGAATTTCACATCACGGTCAGAAACAATCGTCCTTGGTACGCCATGTAAACGCACGATGTCCCTGAAAAACAGATTAGCAATATGCGACGCATCGTCGCTTTTGTGGCAGGCAATAAAATGTGACATCTTTGAAAATCTGTCTACTACCACAAAAATAGAATCATGTCCTCTCCTGGTTCTAGGCAATCCTAAAACAAAATCCATGCTGATATCTTCCCATGGAGAATTAGGTGCAGGCAGAGGGGTATACAGACCGTGAGGTTTCAGCTTGGACTTTGCCTGATTGCAAGCGATGCAACGCTTCACATACCTGTCCACATCACGCCTCATCTTTGGCCAGTAAAAATGATCTGCGAGCATAAGGAACGTCTTCTCACGTCCAAAGTGGCCCATCAAACCGCCGGCATGAGATTCCTGCAACAAGAGCAAACGCACGGACGATTCTGGCACACACAGTTTGTTAGCACGAAACAAGTACCCATCATGTATATGGTATTTGTCCCACGCTTTCACAGCAGAACATTGAGCAAATGGCGTTGCAAAATCAGTATCCAAAGCATATAAATCACGCAAACTCTCTAAACCAGGAACTTGAACATCAAGTCGTGTCAATAACATGCTTTTCCGAGAGAGTGCATCAGCAACAACATTGTCTTTTCCTTTCTTATACTTAATGATGTATGGGAAGGATTCAATGAACTCAACCCATTTAGCATGTCGTTTATTCAGATTTGACTGGCTTTTTAAAAACTTCAAAGCCTCATGATCAGAATGTATGATAAATTCTTTTGGCCACAAATAATGTTGCCAAACCTCAAGAACTCTAACGAGAGCATACAATTCTTTATCATAAACAGGATAGTTCAATTGTGCACCATTCAGTTTCTCAGAAAAATATGCAATTGGGTTACCCTCTTGCATTAGCACACCTCCGATCCCAATGCCACTAGCATCACATTCGATCTCAAAGTGCTTATGGAAATCAGGAAGTACAAGCAACGGTGCAGTAATTAAACGACGTTTCAGCTCATCAAATGCAGAATCTTGGGCTGTGCCCCACACAAACTCAACACCTTTTTTGGTAAGGTCATTCAAAGGTGCAGCAATAGTACTGAAATCTTTCACAAAACGTCTATAAAAACCAGCAAGACCATGAAAGCTTCGTACTTGACTAACATTCAAAGGAGTAGGCCAATTTTTAATAGCTTCAATTTTAGATTCATCTACCTCAGCTCCATGAGCAGAAACAACATAACCCAGAAATATGACCTTATCTTTGCAAAATGTGCATTTATCCAGATTACCATAAAGCTTAGCATCACGCAACACTTGCAAAACTTGTCGAATATGATCAGAATGTTCAGATGCAGTGCGGCTGTAAATAAGTATATCATCAAAATAGACAACCACAAATTTACCAATAAAGTGCCTCAAAACATGGTTCATTAACCTCATGAAAGTACTAGGTGCATTAGTTAACCCAAAAGGCATGACTAACCACTCATATAAACCAAACTTTGTTTTAAAGGCTGTCTTCCATTCATCCCCGTGTTTCCTAATTTGATGATAACCACTACGCAAGTCAATTTTAGAGAAAATAACAGCACCACTCAATTCATCTAGCATATCTTCCAAACGTGGAATAGGGTGACGATATCGAATAGTGATGTTATTTATAGCTCGACAATCTACGCACATGCGCCATGTACCATCTTTCTTAGGAACTAAAATTACAGGAACAGCACAAGGACTTAAGCTCACGCGAATATAACCTTTGTCGAGAAGCTCTTGTACTTGTTTCTGAATTTCCTTAGTTTCCTCGGGGTTGGTGCGGTATGGGGCCCGATTGGGCAGCGACGCTCCTGGTATCAAATCAATTTGATGCTCGATACCCCGCAACGGTGGCAAACCAGCAGGGACCTCCGCCGGGAACACGTCACCAAATTCCTGTAACACATTAGAAACACCAAGAGAGAGAGGAGTCATATCATTAGAAATCAAAATTTCACCCCTGCACAAAAGCACAAGAGGAACAGCAGTGGGATCCTCACGGAACTCTCTCAAATCAGATTTGGTGGCTAACATGACTAAGGAATTCACTCCCTCACATTTACTTTTACCGCTCAAATTTGGCTTGTGGCGCTCACTCACCGGAAGTGTAGTCTCTCGCCTATCTAATCTCTCGCTCTCGTTCTCAAGATTCACTTCAATTTTTTGACGAGATTCAGTTACAATTTGCTGCGGAGTCATGGGTCGCAAAATAATGTCCTTGCCATGCCAAGTCAACTGGTATGTGTTGGCTCTCCCATTGTGAAGAACGTTTCTATCATATTGCCATGGGCGGCCCAACAACAAGTGACAAACAGTCATAGGAACCACATCAAACTCAATGGAGTCTTTATATGGTCCAATCTGAAAGTCCACACGCACCATGTGGCTGACCTTCATCTCTCCAGTATCGCTCAACCACTGAATATAATAAGGGTGTGGGTGCGGTAAATATTTCAGCTTTAGTTTGGCACAGAGCTCTTTACTAGCCAAATTGCGACAACTACCACCATCAATGATCACTTTGCACGCCTTGCCAGGACCAATAATAGCCTTTGTTTGAAACAAATTACACCGCTGATTATCAGCACTAGGCTGAACACTTAACACTCGTTCCGAGCAAACGATAGTAGGAAAGTGTGTTGCATAAGCATCGAGAGCCCATCAGTGGTATCCTCATTCTCCCAATCTTCAGAAGTAGGATCAGCATCATCACCGGTCTCATACTCTAAATCCTCATTAATCAACATGACCTTCTTATTGGGACAATCCTTCTTGAAGTGACCTTTGCCTCCACATGTATGACAATGCATATCCCTATTTCGTGCTGTAGACATAGAGGAACCAGTAGCACTCGCAGCAGGGTGCACCGGTTTCGTTGTAGTAGAAACAGCAGAATCTGACTTGTTCCTGGAAGGAACAAGAAAACCAGAAGTATCACTTTGTGGGGGCGCCCCACCAGTAGGTCGTGGGAAACGACCACGAGCAGAAGCAGAACGAGAGGTAAACTTGGCTTCTTCGGCCAACTGAATTTCTGCTTCACGGGCTTGATGTAACAAATCTGACATGTCTTGATATTGGTGATGCCGAACAATACGCTTGATATTGTATGTCAAACCAGAAAGAAATCGCTGCATGGTCTGTTCGGGCTGTTCACGGACTCGGGCACGCTGCATAATCAACTCCATCTCCTGAAAATAATCATCCACAGACATTGTACCTTGCCGCAAATTCTGCAACTTATCATAGAGAGAACGAATATAGTTGCGTGGAACAAACCGGGCACGCATCACTTCCTTCATATTGCGCCATGTAAGAATTGGAGGATCTCCATCTTCCCGTCTTGTACGCACAAGATGATCCCACCAACGCAAAGCATAACCATCAAATTCAGAAGATGCCAACTTGATTTTTCTGTCCTCGGTGTACTCATGTAAACGCCACAATCTCTCTATCTTGAGCTCCCAACTAAGATATTCTTCCACATCAGTAGAGCCCTCAAATGTGGGAATAGAGAATTTCGGCTTACCCAGCCCATCCTCATCACGGTGAGGTTGCTGAATATCAGTATCACGGCGTGCACCCAAAACAGCAAACCCACGGCCACCACCACGGCCGCCATTACCACGGCCACCATGACCACGGCCACCATGAACCATAATATTGGCAGCATGAGCAGCGTTTGCAGCTGCGTCAGCTACATGACCACCATAAACACTTGCCTCACCATCATCATCAAGATCATCATCTTGCTCCCGAATGCGCCGTTGACCCACGGAAGCTTGCAAAGCAGCTACGGCATGCGTCAAATCCGTAACGGACTGCTGAAGTGTAGTCATAGTGTCACGAGTTGTATTCATGGTATCTTGAGTGTCAGCAAGCTTTAAGTCAATAGCACGCACATCCTCGTGTATACCATCACAAGCAGAATTAAATTGGTTCGTCAAATGATCACGAAGTGCCGCATATTCATTCCAATGCACCACGGATTTAGGATCCTTTCGCTGCTGGACATCAAAAGACTCTTCGGACATGATTAGGGAATTAGTACGCACAGAAAGAAAAATATAGTGGGTGTATGTGGAAAACTCTCAACTCACTCAAAACTGAAAGAAACAAGGTATCTTACCGTTCCAAAGTGAATTAGAATCGCTTACCAACTTGGATAGGCAGAACTCGCACGGATGTGAGGAAGCGAATACCGAGGGAAAAACTATCACACGACAAACCAGGGTATATAGTGGAGCTTGGTTGGGATACCTAACAACACCGAAGATAAGGCCTAGTGCTGATCGTGTGAGTCACACCCAAGGAAACACAAACGGTGGAGAGAAACTTGGCAAAGCAACTCTCGCACGGGACCCAGCGCCACACTGCGAAAGATAATAACAAGGAACTGCCCTCTATTCTTCTCTTTCTTTCTTTCTTCCTTGTTTTTTTTCCAACTGTCACGTGAACAGTACCGTGAACAGTAACGCGGATTTTTTTTTTAACTACTTGGAAACAAATCTGGAAAGCTAAACTCCAATGGAAATAGATCGGATCACAAGGATGAACCCAACGACCAGCAACTAAAACCAATCTACGATGCAATCTAGGCTATGGCAAACTATGAAGAAACCTAATATTTTTGTGAGGCTTTTTCTGGATAGGAGGAAAAACAACACTAATATAAGGGATTGATGGATGCTCACCGAGTAAACACTGGATATCTGATACCAAGATGATAAGGGGTGTCCCAATCTTCTCGTTGAGCTCGATGTAGGTGGATGATAACTTGTGGGACGCTGACGAATCTCTGGCTGTTCCCCCGTTGCCAATGCAACAGTTCAACCCTATTCGATATTCGCAACTTCACACACTTGCGCACGTAGCCGCCGACCACGAAGCGGTTTGCAATCAACCAATTCCCAATGGAACAGCAGAAGACACTTGAATCTTGCAGTAGGATAAACACCAGATCGCAACAAAGTGGTGAAGGTAGAATACTCCTGATCGAATCAAAGAGGAATATTGATTACAGAGGAATGCTTAAAGCAATTCAATCGAAAAGAGGTTTAATCAAAACGTGGTCTCCTCTAACTAACCCTAAGGAAGGGTATTTATATCCTAAGATAGTTGGAAGGGGTACACGGGCCGTCAGCCCAAAAGCCTGCGCGCAGGCAGCACGGTAGTACCGCTTATAGCATGCGGTACTACCGCTCCAAGCGGTACTACCGCTTAAGTACCGCTCTAGTACCGGTTAGGTCGCTTGGATGCCAGAACTATTTTGCTAAGCGGTACTGAGTACGGTAGCACTGGGCGGTACTACCGCTTTAAGCGGTACTATCGCTGGTGTGGGGCGGTACTACCGCCCTGGAAACTGCAGGGTCCTCCTCCCTGCTCAGCTGCACTGCCTCCTTGCTCTCCTCCTTGCTCCCTTGTGCTATGCCTTCCTCTCCAATGTACCTAATGACACACACACACAAGGATTTAGGCAGTATAAAGCTCTCATTAAAATAAATAGCATTATCAACTAAGAGAGAATTCACCTGTTGTTCTAGTAGTTTAGCACGAGCTCTTGTAATGGGTCCAATCCTGATTTCATCATTGGACATCTTCTTTGTAGCAACAGGTTGTTCATGAGGTAGAGATGGAGTCATAGTATAGATGTCCTCATCAATACCTCTCCCATGGAGATCAAGACCTCCATGAGACCCATGTGAGAAGATCCTCTACGGATTCAAGACCTCGACTCCTTCGCGGATCGGGATGAACTAGCTACCGTGTATCCTCCTTTGTTGGATTTGGACCTTTGTATCCCTCTATTTGTATGTGGATCTAGTGCATGTGTGATTCGATCTTGTCTATTTGAGCGTTCTTCTTGTGTTCTTCTTGGATTTGCTCCTTTTCCCCCTCCTAAGTGTGAAAAGATCGTCATCTAGGGTTCCACCCTACATCACATGTCTCACATGAGTCATATGGAAGTTCATTAAGGAGAGATGTCACCTCGGTCTCGAGGGCTCTTGCACGTGCTCATGTCATTGGTCCGCTTGACACTTGGAGAGACGAAGGTGGGTCCATGGGGATGACCGTAGGATGCTCCACATCATCCCCCCCCCTTGAAAAAGATCCGTCCTCGGATCGGAATCCTCATTGCCATGGAAGGGAGATAAGTCCTTGACGTTGAAGATGTCACTCACGTTGTACTTGTCGCGAGGGATGTCGATCTTGTAGGCGTTGTTGTTGTAGCATGCTAGCACCTTGAAGGGTCCATCGGCTCGAGGTAGTAGTTTGGACTTGCGCCAGTTGGGAAAGCGGTCTTTGCGAAGGTGTAGCCACACAAGATCTCCGGGGTTGAACACCATGGGGTGCTTGTTGATGTTAACCTTGGTCGCGAGTCGTTGTACTTGGCGCTCGATCATGTGCCTTGTATCTTCATGCATCTTCTTGAGGTAGCTCGCTCGTGCACTCGCATCCATGTCGATGCGCTCTTGTAGAGGTAGCGGTAGGATGTCCAATGGGGACAACGGGTTGAAGCCGTAGACGACCTGGAAGGGGGACTTGCCGGTAGTACAGTGTCTTGCTCGATTGTAGGCGTACTCGGCGATGGGCAAACATTCCTCCCACTCCCTTATGTTCTTCTTGATCAACACACGAAGTAGTGTGGATAACGTCTGGTTGGTGACCTCCGTTTGGCCGTCGGTTTGTGGATGATATGCCGAAGAGAAGAGTAGCTTGATTCCGAGCATGGCACAAAGCGTCTTCCAAAGGTAGCTAAGGAACTTGACGTCCCGGTCCGACACAATCGTCTTGGGCACTCCATGCAATCTTAAGATTTCCCTACAAAAGTTGTTTGCAACATGTGAAGCATCGTCGATCTTGTTGCATGGAATAAAATGTGCCATCTTAAAGAAACGGTCCACAACAACAAATACCGAATCTTTGCCGTTTTGAGTTCGAGGCAAACCAAGCACAAAATCCATACTAATATCTTCCCATGGTTGATATGGAATAGGAAGTGGCATATATTGACCATGAGATTGAGCTTTGGAATTAGCTTTGCGACATGTAGAGCACCGGTTGGTGTAGCGCCAGACGTCTCGAAACATCTTTGGCCAAAAATAGTTCTTGAAGAGCGTGGCAAATGTCTTGTCACGTCCGAAATGTCCCATGAGTCCTCCACCGCGAGCCTCTTGTAAAAGCAACAATCGAAGAGAAGACTCGGGGATACAAAGTTTGTTACCTCGCATAAGATAATCATCTTTCAAATAGTATCGCTCCCAAGTTTTGTGTGTTAAGCATTTGGCATAAGGAATCGCAAATGAGGCATAATGCTCATACAAGTCTTTAATGTACTCAAATCCTAAGACATTCAACTCAAGTTGAGTAACCAACATGCATTTGCAGGAAAGAGAGTCCGCCACAACATTTTCCTTACCTTTAATGTACTTGATAACATAAGGAAAAGACTGAATGAACTCACTCCATTTAGCATGACGCTTATTCAATTTTGTTTGACCTTTAAGGTATTTAAGCGTTTCATGATCCGTATGGATGACAAATTCACGAGGGCGAAGATAGTGTTCCCACACATGCAAGACTCTCACTAAAGCAAATAACTCTTTGTCATATATGGGGTAGTTAAGTTGCGCGCCGGAGAGTTTCTCACTAAAGTATGCAATGGGTCGCTTCTCTTGCATTAACACACCACCTATGCCAGTACCACTAGCGTCACAATGCACTCCAAAAGTTGTCTCAAAGTTGGGTAATGCAAGCAATGGAGCATGTGTAAGCAAGTTGATGCGGAGCATCTTACGGTCATCCCCATGGACCCACCTACGTCTCCTCAAGTGCCAAGCGGACCAATGACACGAGCACGTGCAAGAGCTATCGAGACCGAGGTGACATCTCTCCTTAATGAACTTCCACATGACACGCGTGAGACATGGCTACTACCTCATTCCGGAATGCTATGTGTGCTTAGTTACCAAGAAGACCCTCTCGGAGAAGCCCGGAACAACGGACAAGTCCCAAAGTACATGGATGAAGGAGATCGAGAAGAGGAAGTGCAGCCTTGCATCAGCACCCGGACATCCGGCCCCTGGAGACGTCGCCAACATCACCAGCATAGCAGATGCCCAGCCCAGGTGATAGAGGCGAAGGTGTCCCGTCTTTCGATGAGATGGTGGCTATCGTTTTGGTGGAAGTCGACTTTCACGATCCGACTACGAACGTGCGAAGACGTCGCGCCTTAGCAATCGCTAAACCAACTCCGAGAGGTTATTGACCACGCCGGAGCACGATCAACCTGACCCCGAAGGTCTATTTCCTGCACGCAAACGAACAACAAGCAAGAAACTAAGATTGCAATCTGGATATTGCGTATAAAAGAGGAAAGCTTTATTGATGAAGTGGGGTTCTGTGACGTCTTGGTCTGGTCGTGGAACACAAACGAAGGACGCGAAGTTGCAGCTATGGCGAACTTGTAATCTAAACAAAACCCAAATCTAAAACGATGCCCTAAGGGCTGTATATATGAGGGAATAGAAGGGGATTTCGTGGTCCCTTGGAGGAGGGGTCCGAAACCAGCCCTAACTCCGTTTCCCCACACATACGGACTCTAAAAATAGCCTAATAAGTGGTATTTCGAAATTACATGGGCCTGGCCCAAAAATAAGGTGACGCAGCACCTATATTAGCCTATGGACGAAATTTATGAAGTGGCCTCTTGTATATTTCGTCCAAGCCTCCAAGCACTCCTTATGGTGGCTTCAAAGTGCGAAAATCACCACTGGAAACTCCGTTGTTCCTTCCCGTGCGCGCACCTTCTCCCCCATGCTTAATCCCGCTCCAATGGCCATCCTTCTTGTCCATGCTAGGTCCTTCATTCATAAGTAAAACAAAAGTATCCAATCTAGGCAGCATCATATGTTCATGAACATTAGAAGGATTTCCAAGAAACAAAAGTACCTGATAATTTAGTTGGTGTGCGCGAGCTCTAGTAATTGGTCCAATCTGTGTAGCTGGTGGGGATGTGGGTGTAACACTAGTAGGGATGTCCTCATCATCCTCCCCTTCTTGAACTGAAGTCGTCCTCGACGGAAGCTCATCATCCTCACCCACATAAGGCTTCAAATCTGCAATGTTAAAAGTGGGACTAACCCCAAAATCTGCAGGCAGCTCAAGTTTATATGCATTATCATTTATTTTCTCTAACACCTTGAAAGGACCATCAACACGTGGCATTAGCTTCGACTTGCGCAATTCAGGAAACCTATCCTTACGTAAATGTAACCAAACAAGATCTCCAGGTGCAAAGACAACATGTTTTCTACCCTTATCTCCAGCAAGTTTATATTTAGCATTCATACGCTCAATGTTCTCCTTAGTTAACGCATGCATCTTTAATATCAATTCAGCACATTCTTTAGCATCAAAATTGACCTTCTCCGAAGATGGAAGAGGCAACAAATCAATAGGTGCACGAGGTAAGAAACCATACACTACTTCAAAAGGGCACATCTTAGTTGTAGAATGCAGTGAACGATTATAAGCAAATTCAATATGAGGCAAGCATTCTTCCCACATTTTCAGGTTATTCTTCAACACAGCCCTAAGCATAGTAGACAGTGATCTATTCACTACTTCAGTTTGTTCATCAGTTTGGGGGTGACATGTAGTACTAAAAAGCAGTTTAGTCCCCAATTTAGCCCATAAACATCTCCAAAAGTGGCTAAGAAATTTAACATCACGATCTGAAACAATTGTATTTGGCACACCATGCAAGCGAATAATTTCACGAAAGAACAAATCAGCAACATTAGCAGCATCATCACTTTTATGACAGGGTATAAAGTGTGCCATTTTCGAAAATCTATCCACGACAACAAATATGCTATCCCTCCCCTTCTTTGTTCGAGGTAAACCTAAAACAAAGTCCATAGATATATCCTCCCAAGGAACACTAGGTACAGGCAAAGGCATATATAAACCATGAGGATTGAGTCGTGACTTAGCTTTTTGACATGTAGTGCAGCGAGCAACAAAACGCTCAACATCCCGTCTCATCTTTGGCCAAAAGAAATGTGTAGCAAGTACGTCCTCCGTCTTCTTCACGCCAAAGTGTCCCATTAAGCCCCCTCCATGCGCCTCCTGTAACAACAAAAGACGAACGGAGCTAGCTGGAATGCATAGCTTGTTAGCACGAAACACAAATCCATCATTAATGACGAACTTGTTCCATGTTCTCCCTTCTTTACAATTCTGCAACACATCTTGAAATTCGGCATCATGGATATATTGATCTTTGATGGTCTCCAAACCAAATATTTTAAAGTCAAGTTGTGAAAGCATAGTATAACGACGAGACAATGCATCAGCAATAACATTTTCTTTACCCTTCTTGTGTTTAATGACATAAGGGAAAGTCTCAATGAATTCAACCCATTTAGCATGCCTACGGTTCAGTTTTGCTTGACTTTTAATATGTTTCAACGATTCATGATCAGAATGTATAACAAATTCTTTGGGCCATAAATAATGTTGCCATGTTTCCAAAGTCCGAACAAGAGCATATAATTCCTTATCATAAGTAGAATAATTCAGACTAGGCCCACTCAATTTTTCAGAAAAGTATGCAACAGGTTTACCATCTTGTAATAACACACCTCCTAATCCAATTCCACTAGCATCACATTCAAGCTCAAAAGTCTTATTAAAATCAGGAAGTTGGAGTAATGGAGCATGTGTTAACTTATCTTTCAATACCGTGAAGGCTTCTTCCTGTGCGGTACCCCAAATAAAAGGCACATCCTTCTTTGTAAGCTCATTTAGAGGTGCAGCAATGGTGCTGAAATCCCTCACAAAACGCCTATAGAAACCAGCGAGTCCAAGAAAACTCCTCACTTGTGTGACCGTTTTGGGCTGCGGCCAACTCTCAATAGCTTCAATCTTGGCTTTATCAACTTCAATTCCTTGTGGAGTAACAACATAGCCAAGAAAAGAAACTCGGTCGGTGCAAAAGGTGCACTTCCCAAGGTTACCAAACAAACGTGCATCACGTAGAGCGAGAAAAACAGCACGTAAATGTTCCAAATGTTCCTCCAAAGATCTACTATAAATCAGTATATCATCAAAATAGACTACCACAAATCGTCCAATGAAAGCACGTAAAACCTCGTTCATTAATCTCATGAAAGTGCTAGGTGCATTAGTTAACCCAAAAGGCATGACTAACCACTCATATAATCCAAACTTAGTTTTAAATGTTGTTTTCCATTCATCTCCCAATTTCATACGAATTTGATGGTATCCACTACGCAAATCAACTTTGGAGAAAATTGTAGAGCCACTTAATTCATCAAGCATATCATCTAGCCTAGGAATAGGATGGCGATAACGAATAGTAATATTATTAATGCCTCTACAATCAACACACATACGCGATATACCATCCTTTTTAGGCACTAGAATAATAGGAACAGCACAAGGACTAAGAGATTCACGTATATAACCTTTGTCGAGCAGCTCCTGTACTTGACGCATAATCTCCTTCGTCTCCTCTGGATTGGTACGGTATGGCGCACGGTTGGGCAGCGATGCACCGGGAATTAAGTCAATATGATGCTCAATCCCTCGAATAGGTGGTAATCCCGGTGGCACGTCTTGTGGAAAGACGTCAGCGAACTCCTGCAAAATGTTAGTGACAGCAGGAGGCAAAGAGGGAGGCATGTCCTCGAATGAAAATAATACATCTTTGCATACAAAAGCATAGCAAACAGATGTAGTGACATCCAAATCAGTAATATCAGATTTAGTGGCAAGTAAACAACCACTCTTCAGTTTTATTTCAGATATAACACTAGATGATTGTTTATGAGGCTTATTATGTTGCTCAAATTCCTTTGCCACAATCTGATTTTCACTCTCACTTTGCTTCTGTTTTGCTTTACTAGCTCTAGCAATGTCATCTTTCATAATATGTTCGGGCGACATAGGAAGCAAAGTTATATTTTTATCCTTATGAACAAGAGTATACTGATTTGTCCTACCATGGTGTACAGAATTTTTATCAAATTGCCATGGTCTACCAAGTAAAACGGAGCATGCTTGCATGGGTACCACATCACAATCAACATAATCAGAATATGTAGCAATGCTAAAGTGCACACGAATAGTACGTGTTACCTTAACCTTGCCACTGTTGTTGAACCATTGGATGTAATAAGGATGAGGATGTGGTCTGGTGGTTAGAGAAAGCTTCTCCACCATCTCCATGCTAGCCAAGTTGTTGCAACTCCCTCCATCGATGATGACGCGAACAGAATGCTCCTTCACAACTCCCTTTGTATGGAACAAGTTGTGCCTCTGATTTTGCTCAGCCTGTGTAACTTGCACACTCAAAACACGTTGAGCAACTAAACTTTCATACCTGTCAGCGTAGTCAGCAGCCATGTAGTGTGTCTCTTGTTCAGTCTCCTCTACACCTTGTTCTTCACTCGCAATAAGAGCCAGGATCTCCTCATCATAATCACTAGCAGAGTCATATCCACCATCCTCAGTAACTATCATCACACGCTTGGAAGGACATTCTCTCGCATAGTGACCTCCACCCTTGCAACGACGACATATAACCTCATGTATTTGCCCTGTGGATGCAATGGAAGAAGAAGAGCTCTGTGCTGGCCCGGAAGGTGTGCTCTTCGCGGAGGGTAGAACAGAGGCCTATTTCCTGGTATCTCGGTTGGAGTTGGAGGCTGACGTAGGCGGTGCTGCAGCCGGACGTGTGGAAGTAGAGGAGGTACGTGGAGTCCATGATGAAGTGCGACCTGCAGAAAAATTAGTTCGTGCCAATGCCTGTCGATTCTGCACTTCGCGTTCAGCTTTTACAGCAAGATGAAATAAACGAGTGATAGTGTTATACTCCTTATACTCTAGAATAGTCTGAATCTCTCTATTTAATCCACCCATAAAACGTGCAAGCATAGCTTCATTCTCCTCAACAATACCACCTCTAATCATGCCAGTTTGTAACTCCTGATAATATTCCTCGACAGAATTTTTTCCTTGTCTTAAACGCTGCAAATTTTGAAGCAATTCACGTTGATAATATGGTGGAACCCAACGATTACGCATAGCGGTTTTCAAAGCAGCCCAAGTAGTTGGGATATTAGCGTGATGTATTCTACAATGTTCAGACCACCAAACACAAGCAAAACTAGTGAACGAACAAACAGCAGCAGTAACACGTCTATCCTCAGGATATTGTAAGCATGTAAATCGTTGTTCTGTTTCTAACTCCCAAGTAAGATATATATCCGGAACATATCTACCATCAAATGTAGGAATATTCAATTTAAGTTTAGGGAGATTTTGTACCTGAGGGGGTGGTGCAGCCCTACCATTGCGATCGTAGGCACGTGGACGACCTGGAGCATATGGTGGTGGTTGCCCTTGGGCCTGAGCTGGAGCAACCTCTCCCTCATCGTCGTAATCACCTTCGTAGTCAGCGTTCTGATCAACAGTAGTAGCAGCAGCAGCCACAGAAGCCACAGCAGTAGGAACAGCACCAGAATGTTGGCCTTCCTCTAGGGGCACACGTTGTGCGCGCCCCGCAAAATTCGGCCGACGTTGTTGTTGTTGCTGAGTTATGACCGGTGCAGCTGGTGGTAGACGTGCAAGCACCTCATTGAACTTAGCGTCCAACTGCGTCTCGAACGTCTTCTCCAATCCATCTAGCTTCTCCATGGCCTCTCCAAGGCTGGTCACGAAGTCTTGTACCTGGTCAGCCATCATTTGCTGGAATTTATCATGGAGCTCCTTGTTGGTCATAACCTCCCATTCGACCTCGTCAGCTTGTGATCCTGCCATGGTTAGCAGTAATAGGAACACACAAGAATATGAACCTACAGACTACTAGGAAGTGGTGGTGGTGTGTCACAAATCCGTCAAGCAAATCTCAAATTCTTACCAGTTCTTACCCAGCAGCAGGTGGTGATTGGCAACCGGTGTAGTCAAAAACTCTCAAAGCTTGGATAGAGCGATTGCCAGGTGGTGTCAAACACACGACGTAGATATATGTGGAGCTGGGAAGGCTTAAACTATGGTAGCAAAAAGGGGTCAGCAATAATCAGTTCAGAGATGCAAAGTTGAAAAAAACGCTCAACGACGGTACGATGTTGGTCCTAGGCTAGACTGTGCTAGAGACGCGAGCCTAAAACACCAACAAAATCACGACGTTACACGTAATCAAGGGAAGAGCACACTCTGACAAATTTTTTTTTTTGGCGCCTCTTTTTTTTTTTTTTTGCGCTCCTTTTTTTTTGCGCTCTTTTTTTTTTTTTTTTTTTGCTCAGAAAATCACAATAATGGCGAGTGTCTCAAAACTCTTCCCAAGACGCATAAACAGGATAGGCACGAAAAAAATTTGAGTAATTTTTTTTTCTGGAGCGATTCGGGGCTGCGACGACCAAAAAATGCGAAAAAAATCACTATGATGGCGTGTGTCTCAAAACGCTCCGCAAGGCCTAAAATGATGATAGGGAAAAAATATTTTCACCCGCCGAAATTTTGGCCTAGAAAGTGCTCTGAAAAGCGTGCCTCTTTTTTTTTTTTTTTTCGACACCTACTCAGGCAAGAAGGAAACTCGAAAATAAAAACAAAGGGATCTCGAAATCAATCCGAATACCTAAGGAAGTCGGATTAGAGGCGGATATGGGTGGTGATATATGGAGTCGGATTGGTAGTGGATATATGATGGTGTATATGGACTCGGATGAGAGGCGGATATATGATGTATAAGGACTCGGATTGGTGTGGCGGATCTGTGGTGGTGGTATATGGACTCGGATTGGTGGGGGATCTGTGGTGGAGGTATATGGCAGCGATGAAGATGATGCGGTGGCGGCGTGACAATCTGTGACTAGAACTCGAAACTCTAAAAGACTAGACGCTAAGACCAGCAACTCGACACGACGATGCACCCGCAATTTCAACAAAGCAAAACACTGAAAAGACTATGCAAAGGCTCAGATTGGTTCGGATATGATGATCTAACCCTAATTTTTTTTGTGGCTTTTTCGTGGACGGTAGGTATGAAGAACAGATGCAATCTATACTACGAAAGACTGGTAAATCTCACCGAGCAACCTGGAAATCTGATACCACTTGATAGAGGCGAAGGTGTCTCGTCTTTCGATGAGATGGTGGCTATCGTTTTGGTGGAAGTCGACTTTCACGATCCGACTACGAACGTGCGAAGACGTCGCCCCTTAGCAATCGCTAAACCAACTCCGAGAGGTTATTGACCACGCCGGAGCACGATCAACCTGACCCCGAAGGTCTATTTCCTGCACGCAAACGAAGAACAAGCAAGAAACTAAGATTGCAATCTGGATATTGCGTATAAAAGAGGAAAGCTTTATTGATGAAGTGGGGTTCTGTGACGTCTTGGTCTGGTCGTGGAACACAAACGAAGGACGCGAAGTTGCAGCTATGGCGAACTTGTAATCTAAACAAAACCCAAATCTAAAACGATGCCCTAAGGGCTGTATATATGAGGGAATAGAAGGGGATTTCGTGGCCCCTTGGAGGAGGGGTCCGAAACCAGCCCTAACTCCGTTTCCCCACACATACGGACTCTAAAAATAGCCTAATAAGTGGTATTTCGAAATTACATGGGCCTGGCCCAAAAATAAGGTGACGCAGCACCTATATTAGCCTATGGACGAAATTTATGAAGTGGCCTCTTGTATATTTCGTCCAAGCCTCCAAGCACTCCTTATGGTGGCTTCAAAGTGCGAAAATCACCACTGGAAACTCCGTTGTTCCTTCCCGTGCGCGCACCTTCTCCCCCATGCTTAACCTCGCTCCAATGGCCATCCTTCTTGTCCATGCTAGGTCCTTCATTCATAAGTAAAACAAAAGTAT
Source organism: Elymus sibiricus (assembly GCA_039707655.1). NCBI lineage: Eukaryota > Viridiplantae > Streptophyta > Magnoliopsida > Poales > Poaceae > Elymus > Elymus sibiricus. The sequence continues at coordinate 259,798,458 of CM077676.1, forward strand.
CTAATTTAGGCAGCATCATATGTTCATGAACATTAGAAGGATTTCCAAGAAACGAAAGTACCTGATAATTTAGTTGGCGTGCGCGGGCTCTAGTAATTGGTCCAATCTGTGTAGCTGGTGGGGATGTGGGTGTAACACTAGTAGGGATGTCCTCATCACCAGGACCCGGATATCCAGCCCCGCTGCTGGACATCCGGGCCCCTGCCGGAAATCCGACCCTCCTGTCTAGAACGCCACCCAGCCGGACATCCGGCCCCAAGGCCCGGACTTTCGGCACCTCAGTGAACTACCGGACATCCGGCCCCTCCCCGCATGCATTCGGCCATCCGGCCATGTAATCCCTCCGCTCTCTCCTCCTACCTCGTGGACTACTATAAATACTCCCCTATCTCCTCCTAGCTAGGGTTAGCAAAATATATCTAGACATTTGAGTAGATCTTTGCTCCTTGTGTCTCCTCTTGGGGAATCGAGACCTCTCTAGGGAGAAGGATCCCCATCATAGGATCATCAAGACCTCCTAAGGGAGAAGGATCTCATCTAGATCATCAAGACCTCACCTCCTTTGGAGTGAGAAGAACTTAACCTTTGTGCTTGTTTCCATGGATTGATCTTGTATGCTTGTGGATCTCATGTATGCTATCCTAGTGGATGTGTGATTTGGGTTTGTTTGAGTGATTTCCCTCTTGTTGTTCTTCCCTTTTCCCCCTCCAAGTGTGAAAAGATCGTCAATTAGGGTTCCACCCTACATCATCTTGGATCAGAGCCACGTTGATTCGCACTTTGGAGTCTTTCCCCTCACTTTCTAGCCCCAAGTTTGTTTGATTTTGCCCAATTTCGAAATTTCCCAAAAAAATAGCCGTACCAAATTTTTTGTGATTTGTTGGTTTGATGATGTTTTATTGATTTTGATCCATGGATTTTGATGTAGGGTGGAACCCTAATGTGATGATCTTTTCACACTTGGAGGGGGAAAGGGGAAGAACAATCAAGAACAACAAAGGGAAATCACTCAACCAAACCCAAATCACACATCCACTAGGATAGCATACATGAGATCCACAAGTATACAAGATCAATCCATCGAAACAAGCACAAAGGTAAATTTCTTCTCACTCCAAAGGAGGTGAGGTCTTGATGATCTAGATGAGATCCTTCTCCCTTAGGAGGTCTTGATGATCCTATGATGGGGATCCTTCTCCCTAGAGAGGTCTTGATTCCCCAAGAGGAGATACAAGGAGCAAAGCTCTACTCAAGTGTCTCAATATACTTTGCTAACCCTAATTCGGAGCTAGGACACGAGTATTTATAGTCCAAGGGGTAAGTTGGGGAATACATGGGTCGTTGCCCTTTCACTGCGCGAAGGCAGACCGGTTGTACCGGTCATCCGACCGGTTGTACCGGTCATCCGACCAGTTGTACCGCTGGGTGCTCAAGTACCGGTTCCTGGAGGTGTTCGCGGAAGTAGGGACCGGTTGTACCGGTGGGAGGACCGGTTGTACCAGTCAGGTGGACGCTGGGGGAACAATCGGTGCTGTACCGGCGTTGCACCGCTTGACTACAGAACGTTGACCGGTAGTTGGGCGGTTGTACTAGTGGACCGATAGTTGACCGGTTGTACCGGTGTTCCTGGGCTGGGCATAGTCATCTCCAAGTCCTTGGAGTCCATCTTGCTCCATTCCTTCTCCTTGGCTGTTTCCTTGGTACCTAAGCACACAAAGCGTCTCCGTTTGAGGTAGTAACCATGTCTCATGTGATTCGAAAGGGAGTTGCGAGAGGAGAGATGTCACCTCGGTTTCGATAGCTCTTGCACGGGCTCTAGTCATGGGTCCACGCGGTGTCTCGGGAGACGAAGGTACGTCCATGGGGATGACCGTATGATGTAGGGTGGAACCCTAGATGACGATCTTTCATGAATTGGAGGAGGTTCCTACGAAGAACACGAAGAATGCGATGAACACGAGGGGAAAACGGGGAGAAATCACAAGAGGAAACACTCAAGAACAAGTCCAATCACACATCCACTAGACTAACAAACACATGGATCCACAAGGTACAAGAACAACAAAGCGAAATCGGTACAAGATAGAGTTCATCCCAAATCCAAGAGGAGATGAGGTCTTGAATCCACTAGGGGATCTTCTCACATGCTCATATGGAGGTCTTGATCTCCATGGGAGAGGTCACTCTCTCTCTCAAGAGGAGTAGTGGTAGGAGCTAGGCTCAACTAGATGAGCCAATACTTTGCTAACCCTAGAAATGAGGAGGGGGGTGTCTATTTATAGTCTAGCCACGAAGTGGGAGGTGGGATGAGAGATACATGGGCCTCTGGCCCGGTTAGGCACGCACAGGTGCCGGACGTCCGGGCTGGGGGCCGGATGTCCAGGGCTTCGGGACGAGCCGGATGTCCGGGGTCGCGGCCGGATGTCCGGCTTGGAGTGGCAGAACTTCTGTTGCTCTCTAGATACGTCTCTGCCGGATTTCCGGGGAAGGAGGCCGGATGTCCGGGCGGTGGCGTGATGCCGGATGTCTAGGGTCACGCCGGATGTCCGGTCGCTGTTGCTCTTCGGGTGCCAGAAGGTGTGGACCTTCTCTGTAGCGGAGGCGCCGGATGTCCGGGCTGCCGGTGCCGGATGTCCGGGTCCTATAGCTCCAGCAGCTCCGTTTCCGCTTCCATGCTTCCCTCGTGGATGGTGTAGTTGCTCCTTGGCGCTTGTACTCCTCCTCGTCATCCGTGAAGCTCCGACAATACATATGCATGCACACGAGAGGAGTGTCAAGTAGTATACCATCCTCGAAGGGGTCAAGTGAACACGTGTAAAGGAGATGATTCACCTTTATGTATGTGAAGTAGATGTCGCGCGTGTCACTTGCCGAACGGACTCTTGACATGGTGATGTCCGTAGGATGTTCCGCATCATCCCCTCCCCCTTGGAAAAGATCCGTCCTCGGATCGAAAACCAAATCACCATGGGAAAGATATGTTGTCGCCATGTATAAGTGGACGATCACCAAGCACTCTTCATCTTGAAGCTCGAAATGGGCACTCTCCAATGTCGCACCGTCTTGTGATTCCTTGAAAAGGAGCAAGGACAACAAACACTTGGAAAAACAAATGTGGTTAGCGTTAGTGCAAAACCAAGCATTCAAGCGGTGATTCACCCAACAAGTGTTGTCGTCATGTATAGCATAAGGTGTGACAAAGGAATGAGACATGGCATGTAAGCACATAAATTGAGCACAATGAAGATCATCATGGAAACAAGCATGCAAATGGGAGGTAGAGATGCAAATATGTGTAACAAGATAAGAAGCATCTTCCTCGAGGTCATAGCAAGCATGCATCAAGCGTTCAACAAATGGTCTATGGTATGCATAAGAATCGTTCACAACACCAAATAAAATGAAGTGTCTAAACACATGGGTCAAGTGCAAGACAAACCAAGCATAATATGCATAGGGTGTAGTGAAGATAGTGTGGCACTCAACACAAAGGAAAGAGCAATTGTTCAACATGTGTGAGGCAATCAAGTCAAGCATGTAGCAATCAATGTGACATGGCATATGTGAAGAAATGACATTGTTGCAATCAAACACATGGGAATAGCATGGGGTAATCAAGTTCGATGCAACACACAAGGCATATATTTCATGAGGCAAGGCAATGTGGCAATGACAAGTCAAAACAAGATCTCTAGCATGTGTGCAATGTGTCATGGTGCAAGCAACACATGAAGTATGATCCACAATATTCATGCTCATGGTGTTGGGATTCTCAAAAGAGAAGGATATCACCTCAAAAGCGTGTCCTTGTGCGTCCTTCACAAAGCCGAAGTGGTGGAAAATGCGTTGTAGAAGCACGTTGGTCGAAAGTGGCTTCACAAAGCCAAAGTCAACTCACGGGAAGTTGAAGTTGACACGATGTCGAAGGATCCTACACATGCACACAACAAAGAAAAGAATGCATGTACATGGTAGATAAACACATCATCCATCATGATGGTTCTCTTCTCTTGCACATAACCATTAGTAGCAAAAGTGCATGAATAATATGATGCAACAATCTTAATTTTCATGGCACTATGCATATGGTGCAAAGAAGGAAGACAAGCATGCTTCACATGAAAGATGTCAAAAGCTCCAATAATATGGGAGAAAGCTGTGGGGGCGATCTCATTAGCAAGACTAAAATCATAGTTGCACTCAATACATGGCAAATCATCTAGCATGAGAGAGGCAACATATGGAGACATATGACAAGAAGCAATATCAATCATGTGCAAAGCATGGGAATAGGTGCTATCAACCGCATGAAACGAGCAAGTATGTGTCCTCGGTGATGCAACAAGGTTAGCAATCATGTCGTGCAAACTAGTGGAGCGAAGATGCAACACACTAGAGGAAATCTTGGCAATCATGTCATGTGAACAAATAATAGACATAGATAATGCACATGACATATCATAAGCACGAACACAAAGCAATATCAAAGTATCATCATAGGCATGGGGTACAAAGCAAACATGGCAATAACAAGTGATATCTCCACCAAGCATGCAAATACACATACAAGTAGTAGAATCATGAATCAGGTGTAATGCAAAGCATGGGTCACCAAAGCATGTCATCCAATTGGAAATGAGCATATCATGCAAAGTGAACATGGCAATATGGGCACAGGATATATAATGTACAATAACCCATAACCATGTGAGGGCCATGTAGAAGAAATGCGCAAAGGCTTGTCGCGTAGAGGGTGGGTGGAGGGTAAGCACTCCATGTTGGCGCACATCTTCAGTGCTCTCTAGAGCTCGTTTCGTCAACTCGTGCGCTTGCGAGGTTGACGAGTAAGTGTGATGACCTACATAAGAAAGGCACAAGCGAAAGAAAGTGTGTGCGTGGTAAATGTACACATCATCCATCATGATGTGTATGTGCACGTTAGAGTTAGCACAAAACAAGCATCGCTCAAAGAAATTTGAGGCATGGTATATGAACATGTCATCCATCATGAAAGAATAGTTGTTATGTATAACACGATGGGGACACAAATTGAGCATGCAAGTATATGGCACAACAATAGCATCGTTATTCATGGGGAGCATATTGTGCACATAATTATGAGGATCATGCAATGGATGGGAGTGATCAAAATCTCCAAACATGTATGAGGAAACTATGGGGGTCTCCTCATGAGCAATAGTGAAAACATCATATGGAGAAAATTGACAACATGGCAAATAATGCATGTCCGAAGCTAGGTGGTGATGGCATGGCATATATGAACAATGATGCAAAGGAAGCATATCAATATCATCACAAGAAAAACAAATGCCAATAACCGTGGGCTTGTCATCTATGCCATATGTGCAAATTGGGTTTATTTTAATGGCATATGCATAGTTACGACGATGAGATTGCAAATTGGACATACTGTTGATCTCATGCATAGCATATGACAAGTCAAGCGGATCGTCAAACATGATGTGACCAATAGAGTGCACACAAGAAATCCTATGCAACATGGCATCACAACTAATAGACTCCTCATGGCAATCATCAAACTCATCATAAATGGGTAAATCATCGCATGGGGAAATCATACTAGCAAGAAGCGTGTCAATAGGAGGATCAATGTCCACTAGTGGGACTAGCTCATCACCTTCACCTATGTTACCTTTGTCATTCCACTCACGTGGTGTAGGTGAGGTGGCAAAGACCAAGTCGTGGTCATCTTCATCGTGATGGAACCATGTGGGGGGTGCATCATATTCCACCATGGCCATCGTCTTGTCCAAAGGAAGGACGAAGTCGTCGAGTATCGGCACGTCGTCATATATGGGACCTAGCACCAAATGAGAAGACACAATAGAGGTAGAGGTTAAGTTGTTAGAAATCGAAATGGCCTCACAAGACCGATCAACTTCCTCTCTCAACTCTTGTGGTGGCTCACTCACTCCCTCAAAGTAGGTGCACTCAAAGTCACATATGGTGGAGTCACTCATCTCACTCAAGTGGTGGGGGTTGTGGCTCTCCTCACATGGGAATTGGGGCAACTCGTCATATACGGGGCTAGTGGTGAACTCGCTCTCACTCTCAATATGGGTGCTCATGTCACTCAAGTCATCTCCAAACGCTGCCGTGGTCGAAGGGAAAATCTCATTCTCAACCATCTCGTCACCGTCGCCATGGATGAAGGCCGAAGATGGCACATCATCACTCTCGCCTCCAAAGATGGAAGCATCATCCTTGCTCGCCACCTTGTCGCTTGCCTCCAAAGCATGTTCCTTGAGAGGCTCCGTAGTCGTAGTCGTCGCCGCGCCGTCTTCAAAAAGAGTCGTGGTAGACTCGGCATTGTCAATGCCACAAAGAGGGATGGCGGTGAAGTCGAACTTGGGAGCGTTGTCTTGGCGCTCGTTGGGCTTGGACATCATGGTGGTACTATCCTCATGCTCGCCATCTTGGAGCTTGGCCTTCTCGAAGTGTGCCTAGGGTGGAGAAGACTTGGCCTTCATGTGTTCTTGTTCCGCCTTGAGAGCACCAAAGTAGATGTCGTCGTGGGACTCGTAGTTGTCGAGGAAGATAGTCTTGGAGATGTCGTTGTTCAATCCCATCATGAAGTAGAACTTCATCCAAGTGGGGTCGTCCACACCGGCTCGTCGTAAGGCTTTCTTCATCTCCTTGAAGTACTCGTCGAGGGACTTGGATCCTTGTATGGTGTTCTGCAATTGGCGTTGAAGATGTTCCGTGTAGGTGAAAGGCACAAATTCTGGCCGCATCGCTTTCTTCATCTTGGGCCAACTCATGTTGAAGCTCTTCGAAGGTGTGTGAAGCCACCATGTCGATGCATAGTCGTGGAAGTTACTTGTGGCGCACTTCACTTGATCTTCGGAGGGGACTTGATGTAGCTTAAGGTTGTCGTCCATCTTATGCTCCCACTCGAGATACTCCTCGGGGTCTTGAGTCCCATAGAAAGGAATCTCATGGTCGATGTCGAAGTCATAGTAGCTTGTGGAAGTCGTAGACTTGAGCTTGGGGAGCTTCTCTTGAGCGTAATCTTGAGGTGTTTGTCGGCGAAGATGCCGCATGTCTAAAGGCGAAGATGCCTTGAAGTCGCTTGGCGAAGATGCCAAGGTAGATGGTGAAGTCGTAGAGCGGTGGTTGGTGTTGAGCTCTTGACCTTCACGTTGTTGTCGTTGATGTTGTCGATGCCGATGTGATCTTGCCGGAGATGGTAGCTCGGAAGCATGTGCACTTGAGCGTCTTCTCGAAGATGAGGAAGACCTCTTGCCGGTCTTGATGAGGGCTTTTAGCTCTTACATTTGAGCATCCATCTTGGCGTCCAAGTGGTTCTTCATAGCATCAAACTCGTCGTTGTTGTTGTAGACCGAAGGAGATGTGCTTTGCCTATCCATCACAAGACTCGAGCAAATGTGAGTAGGAAATGAGATAAACAATACCAAACTACCTTTTCCCAAAGTTGAGGATGTATCCCGCGTCACTCAATGTGAATTGAGAGAATAGTGGAATTGGTACCAGACTTGTTCACTCACACCTACAAGGTAAAGCTTATCGAGTGGCTTGGTTAGGACAAGTGGCACAAAATTCAAGCAAGTGTTAGTCAATGATATCGAAAATGTTGAGGAAGATCCACAAAATTGCAATGTAAAGCAAATAGATCAATAGCTATGATGGCACAAGGAAACACACACACGGATAGATAAGTGGGATCCGCGCAACCAAGGAATGAGCACAAAATGTGTTACCACGCAAAAAGCTCGTGTTGCACGGATACTAGAGAGACAATAGCTCGATTGCTCAAATGGGCTAGATACTCATGTGCACCAACCTAAGCGAGTAAAACGTGCCGTCTTCAATCCCAAGTATGCTATATATGTATGCTCCAAGAGTATGTACTGTGCAAAATGGCTCAATGCTATTGCTGTTGCTTATAAGCTCTTTTGTATCTCCTCTTTTGCTTAAAAGCTTTTGCTCTCTTTTTTGTATGCTTTGCCACAATGCTTGATGCTCAAGCCAAGTATGATATGAGACAAGTATGTAAGATATGCACGGGAGAGACTTATGGCACAAAGATGATAGCAAGATGATTGCACGCTAAATGTAGCTATGTGGCGTAAGCGTATCACTAAGGTGCACAATGGGCGTGGCCCGGCAATTCTCAACTCGCTAGTCTCGATAGGTAAGTGACGCAATAGGCTCGGGGCGATCAAAGCAATGGCAAGGAAATGTACAATGATGTCGTCGAAGTTACCGTCGGTGGTTCTCGTTTGTAAGCGAGGACGGATGATGATGAAGTGGACAATGTCGATGTCGAGTCCGTGGCGATGATGAGTGGCGGTGTTGTCAATGTTGAACTATTCCTAATTAGCCAAAACACCTTAGGAAACGGAAACCGCAAACTCAAAATCTCAAATGTCAAATGTCAAATGATGGTAGCGGAAAGCGGTGGTGGTTTCGGAGTCGTCAAAGTGGAAGTGGAGCGGGTGGTTGATGAAGAAGTAACCGTCCCTAAGTAGCCGAAACACCTTAGGAGACTTGAATCACAACTCAAGCAACCACAAATGCAATGGGGATCAAAATGGGTTAGGTTGCGGAAGGCTATGGTGGTATTGCGGAAGATATGGTGGAGGGCCTAGGCAAACTTGCCAAATTTTCAAACATTTGATTCAAATGGTGGTGGAATTAATTTTGGGTGATGGGGGATGTCAATAGCTACAAAACGAGCCAAAGAACGTCGAAATCGGACTCCGGATGAATTAGTTATGGCCGAAATGGTGAAACACGGGAGGCTGAAATGTCCAGGTGCCGGACATCCGGGGGTGAGGCCGGAAATCCGGGGCTGTATGTCCAGAAACTTGCGTGATTTTGCGCTCCAGGAGCCGGATGTCCGGCCGGGGACCCGGATATCCGGCCCGATGGCCCGGAAGTCCGGCCCGACGATTCCAGATCGGGATTTGGACTTCGAAACTCGATTTGGGGCGGAAATTGATGATTTTGGGGGCAAAATTGATGGGGGAAAAGAATTTTTTGGATGGATTTCGTGGTGGGGAAGGTAGATCCACTTGCCAAACAACAAAATTGCGGATCAAACACAACAAAATCTCACAAGAACCAACAAAATGCAAAAAATTTGGTGAGGCTATTTTTGGTGGGGATTTTCGAAATTGGGCAAGAACAAACAAAATTAGGCTAGAAAGAGGGGGGTAGGACTCCAAATTCGCGATCAACGTGGCTCATGATACCAAGATGATGTAGGGTGGAACCCTAGATGACGATCTTTCACGAATTGGAGGAGGTTCCTACGAAGAACACGAAGAACGCGACGAACACGAGGGGAAAATGGGGAGAAATCACAAGAGGAAACACTCAAGAACAAGTCCAATCACACATCCACTAGACTAACAAACACATGGATTCACAAGGTACAAGAACAACAAAGGGAAATCGGTACAAGATAGAGTTCATCCCAAATCCAAGAGGAGATGAGGTCTTGAATCCACTAGGGGATCTTCCCACATGCTCACATGGAGGTCTTGATCTCCATGGGAGAGGTCACTCTCTCTCTCTCAAGAGGAGTAGTGGTAGGAGCTAGGCTCAACTAGATGAGCCAATACTTTGCTAACCCTAGAAATGAGGAGGGGCGTGTCTATTTATAGTCTAGCCACGAAGTGGGAGGTGGGATGAGAGATACATGGGCCTCTGGCCTAGTTAGGCACGCACAGGTGCCGGACGTCCGGGCTAGGGGCCGGATGTCCGGGGCTTTGGGACGAGCCGGATGTCCGGGGTCGCGGCCGGATGTCCGGCTTGGAGTGGGAGAACTTCTGTTGCTCTCTGGATACGTCTCTGCCGGATTTCCGGGGAAGGAGGCCGGATGTCCGGGCGGTGGCGTGACGCCAGATGTCCAGGGTCGCGCCGGATGTCCGGTCGCTGTTGCTCTTCGGGTGCCAGAAGGTGTGGACCTTCTCTGTAGCGGAGGCGCCGCATGTCCGGGCCGTAGGCCGGATGTCTGGGCTGCCGGGGCCGGATGTCCGGGGCTCGGGCCGGATGTCCGGGTCCTGTAGCTGCAGCAGCACCGTCTTCTTCCGTCTCCGATTCCATGCTTCCCTCGCGGATGGTGTAGTTGCTCCTTGGCGCTTGTACTCCTCCTCGTCATCCGTGAAGCTCCGACAATACATATGCATGCACACGAGAGGAGTGTCAAGTAGTATACCATCCTCGAAGGGGTCAAGTGAACACGTGTAAAGGAGATGATTCACCTTTATGTATGTGAAGTAGATGTCGTGCGTGTCACTTGCCGAACGGACTCTTGACATGGTGATGTCCGTAGGATGCTCCGCATCACCGTAGGATGCTCCACATCATCTCCCCCCCCTTGGGAAAGATCCGACCTCGGATCAAAATCCACATCACCATGGAAGGGAGATACGTCCTTGACGTTGAAGATGTCGCTCACATTGTACTTGTCACTTGGGATGTCGATCTTGTAGGCATTGTTGTTGTAGCGTGCTAGCACCTTGAAAGGTCCATCGGCTCGAGGTAGTAGCTTGGACTTGCGTTCGTTGGGGAAGCATTCCTTGCGAAGGTGCATCCACACAAGATCACCGGGGTTGAACACCATGGGGTGTTTGTTGTGGTTTAACTTGGTCGCGAGGCGTTGTACTTGGCGCTCGATCGCGTGCCTTGTATCTTCATGCACCTTCTTGAGGTATGTCTCTCGTGCACTCGCGTCCATGTTGATGCGCTCTTGTAGAGGTAGCGGTAGAATGTCCAATGGGGACAACGGGTTGAAACCGTAGACGACCTCGAAGGGGGACTTGCCGGAGGTAGAGTGTCGTGCTCGATTGTAGGCGTACTCGGCGATGGGTAAGCATTCCTCCCACTCCTTGATGTTCTTCTTAATCAAGACACGGAGGGGTGTGGATAGCGTCCGGTTGGTGACCTCCGTTTGGCCGTCGGTCTGTGGATGATATGCCGAAGAGAATAGTAGCTTGATTCTGAGCTTGGCCCATAGTGTCTTCCAAAAGTAGCTAAGGAACTTGACGTCGCGATCTGATACAATCGTCTTGGGCACTCCATGTAAGCGCAAGATTTCCCTACAAAAGAGATTTGCAACATGTGAAGCATGCGCTCTTGTTACATGGAATAAAGTGTGCCATCTTAGATAAATGGTCCACAACAACAAATACCGAATCTTTGCCGTTTTGAGTTCGAGGCAAACCAAGCACAAAATCCATACTAATATCTTCCCATGGTTGATATGGAATAGGAAGTGGCATATATAGACCATGAGATTGAGCTTTAGACTTAGCTTTGCGGCATGTAGAGCATCGATTGGTGTAGCGTGAGACATCTCGAAACATCTTTGGCCAAAAATAGTTCTTGGAGAGCATGGCGAATGTCTTGTCATGTCCAAAATGTCCCATGAGTCCTCCACCATGCGCTTCTTGCAAAAGTAACAAACGAAGAGAAGACTTGGGAATGCAAAGTTTGTTAGCTCGCATAAGATAATCATTCTTCAAATAGTAGTGCTCCCATGTTTTTTGCATTAAGCATTTGGCATTTGGAATCGCAAATGAAACATCATGCGCATATTAATGTGCTCAAATCCTATAACATTCAACTCAAGTTGAGTAACCAATATGCACTTGCGGGAAAGAGCGTCCGCCACAACATTTTCCTTACCTTTGATATATTTGATAACATAAGGAAAAGACTCAATGAACTCACTCCATTGACGCTTATTCAATTTAGTTTGACCCTTAAGGTACTTAAGCGTTTCATGATCCGTATGGATATCAAATTCACGAGGGCGAAGGTATTGTTCCCACACATGCAAGACTCTCACTAAAGCATATAACTCTTTGTCATAAATGGGGTAATTTAGTTGCGCGCAGGAGTGTTTTTCGCTAAAATATGCAATGGGTCGCTTCTCTTGCATTAACACGCCACTTATGCCATTACCACTAGCTTCACAATGCACTTCAAAGGTTTTTTCAAAGTTGGGTAATGCAAGTAATGGGGCATGTGTGAGCAAGTTCTTAAGCTCATGAAATGCGGCATCTTGGGAAGGACCCCAAACAAATGGTGCATTCTTCTTACTAAATGCATGCAATGGTGATGCAATAGTGCTTAAATCCTTCGCAAAGTATCGATAAAATCCGGCTAAGCCAAGGAAACTACGCACTTGATGCAAATTGGTTGGTTGTGGCCAAGTTTTAATAGCATCAATTTTAGCTTCATCAACTTGAACACCCTTAGAGGAGACTACAAAGCCCAAAAAACAAGCTTGTCAACACCAAAAGTGCATTTTTCCATGTTAGCATAAAGTCGCTCGTCTCTAAGAACTTGCAAGACGTCTCTAAGGTGTTTCACATGATCCTCAAGAGATTGGCTAAACACAAGAATGTTATCAAAGTATACCACAACACAAATGCCAATGTATTTGCGAAGAACATAGTGCATCACACGCATGAAAGTGCTAGGTGATTGAGATAATTCCATAGGCATAACTATCCATTCATACAAGCCAAATTTGGTTTTGAAAGCCGTTTTCCATTCATCACCTTCTTGCATGCGTATTTGATAATAGCCACTTTTAAGATCAATTTTTAAGAAAATGGTGGCTCCACTAAGTTCATCTAGCATGTCATCTAAGCGTGGAACGGGATGGCGATATCTAACGGTGATAGCATTTATAGGACGGCAATCGGAACACATGCGATAGGTACCATCTTTCTTAAGCACAAGAATTACCGGGACGGCCGATGGACTCAAGCTCTCGCGTACATACCCATTCTCCATGAGATGTTGTGATGAGGACATCCCTACTAGTGTTTACACCCACATCCCCACCAGCTACACAGATTGGACCAATTACTAGAGCCCGCGCACGCCAACTAAATTATTAGGTACTTTCGTTTCTTGGAAATCCTTCTAATGTTCATGAACATATGATGCTGCCTAAATTAGATACTTTTGTTTTACTTATGAATGAAGGACCTAGCATGGACAAGAAGGATGGCCATTGGAGCGGGATTAAGCATGGGGGAGAAGGTGCGCGCACGGGAAGGAACAACGGAGTTTCCAGTGGTGATTTTCGCACTTTGAAGCCACCATAAGGAGTGCTTGGAGGCTTGGACGAAATATACAAGAGGCCACTTCATAAATTTCGTCCATAGGCTAATATAGGTGCTGCGTCACCTTATTTTTGGGCCAGGCCCATGTAATTTCGAAATACCACTTATTAGTCTATTTTTAGAGTCCGTATGTGTGGGGAAACGGAGTTAGGGCTGGTTTCGGACCCCTCCTCCAAGGGGCCACGAAATCCCCTTCTATTCCCTCATATATACAGCCCTTAGGGCATCGTTTTAGATTTGGGTTTTGTTTAGATTACAAGTTCGCCATAGCTGCAACTTCGCGTCCTTCGTTTGTGTTCCACGACCAGACCAAGACATCACAGAACCCCACTTCATCAATAAAGCTTTCCTCTTTTATACGCAATATCCAGATTGCAATCTTAGTTTCTTGCTTGTTCTTCCTTTGCGTGCAGGAAATAGACCTTCGTGGTCAGGTTGATCGTGCTCCGGCGTGGTCAATAACCTCTCGGAGTTGGTTTAGCGATTGCTAAGGCGTCGCACGTTCGTAGTCGGATCGTGAAAGTCGACTTCCACCAAAACGATAGCCACCATCTCATCGGAAGACGGGACACCTTCGCCTCTATCAAGTGGTATCAGATTTCCAGGTTGCTCGGTGAGATTTACTAGTCTTTCGTAGTATAGATTGCATCTGTTCTTCATACCTACCGTCCACGAAAAAGCCACAAAAAAAATTAGGGTTAGATCATCATATCCGAACCAATCTGAGCCTTTGCATAGTCTTTTCAGTGTTTTGCTTTGTTGAAATTGCGGGTGCATCGTCGTGTCGAGTTGCTGGTCTTAGCGTCTAGTCTTTTAGAGTTTTGAGTTCTAGTCACAGATTGTCACGCCGCCACCGCATCATCTTCATCGCTGCCATATACCTCCACCACAGATCCGCCACCAATCCGAGTCCACATACCACCACCACAGATCCGCCACACCAATCCGAGTCCTTATACATCATCATATATCCGCCTCTCATCCGAGTCCATATACACCATCATATATCCACTACCAATCCGACTCCATATATCACCACCCATATCCGCCTCTAATCCGAGTTCCTTAGGTATTTGGATTGATTTCGAGATCCCTTTGTTTTTATTTTCGAGTTTCCTTGCCTGAGTAGGTGTCGAAAAAAAAAAAAAGAGGCACGCTTTTCAGAGCACTTTCTAGGCCAAAATTTCGGCGGGTGAAAATATTTTTTCCCTATCATCATTTTAGGCCTTGCGGAGTGTTTTGAGACACACGCCATCATAGTGATTTTTTTCGCAATTTTTGGTCGTCGCAGCCCCGAATCGCTCCAGAAAAAAAAATTTACTCAAATTTTTTCCGTGCCTATCCTGTTTATACGTCTTGGGAAGAGTTTTGAGACACTCGCCATTATTGTGATTTTCTGAGCAAAAAAAAAAAAAAAAAATGAGCGCAAAAAAAAAAAAATTCAGAGTGTGCTCTTCCCTTGATTACGTGTAACGTCGTGATTTTGTTGGTGTTTTAGGCTCGCGTCTCTAGCACGGTCTAGCCTAGGACCAGCATCGTACCGTCGTTGAGCATTTTTTTCAACTTTGCATCTCTGAACTGATTATTGCTGACCCCTTTTTGCTACCATAGTTTAAGCCTTCCCAGCTCCACATATATCTACGTCGTGTGTTTGACACCACCTGGCAATCGCTCTATCCAAGCTTTGAGAGTTTTTGACTACACCGGTTGCCAATCACCACCTGCTGCTGGGTAAGAACTGGTAAGAATTTGAGATTTGCTTGACGGATTTGTGACACACCACCACCACTTCCTAGTAGTCTGTAGGTTTATATTCTTGTGTGTTCCTATTACTGCTAACCATGGCAGGATCACAAGCTGACGAGGTCGAATGGGAGGTTATGACCAACAAGGAGCTCCATGATAAATTCCAGCAAATGATGGCTGACCAGGTACAAGACTTCGTGACCAGCCTTGGAGAGGCCATGGAGAAGCTAGATGGATTGGAGAAGACGTTCGAGACGCAGTTGGACGCTAAGTTCAATGAGGTGCTTGCACGTCTACCACCAGCTGCACCGGTCATAACTCAGCAACAACAACAACGTCGGCCGAATTTTGCGGGGCGCGCACAACGTGTGCCCCTAGAGGAAGGCCAACATTCTGGTGCCGTTCCTACTGCTGTGGCTTCTGTGGCTGCTGCTGCTACTACTGTTGATCAGAACGCTGACTACGATGGTGATTACAACGATGAGGGAGAGATTGCTCCAGCTCAGGCCCAAGGGCAACCACCACCACACGCACCAGGTCGTCCACGTGCCTACGATCGCAATGGTAGGGCTACACCACCCCCTCAGGTACAAAATCTTGACCATCTCCCTAAACTTAAATTGAATATTCCTACATTTGATGGTAGATATGTTCCGGATATATATCTTACTTGGGAGTTAGAAACAGAACAACGATTTACATGCTTACAATATCCTGAGGATAGACGTGTTACTGCTGCTGTTTGTTCGTTCACTAGTTTTGCTTGTGTTTGGTGGTCTGAACATTGTAGAATACATCACGCTAATATCCCAACTACTTGGGCTGCTTTGAAAACCGCTATGCGTAATCGTTGTGTTCCACCATATTATCAACGTGAATTGCTTCAAAATTTGCAGCGTTTAAGACAAGGAAAAAATTATGTCGAGGAATATTATCAGGAGTTACAAACTGGCATGATTAGATGTGGTATTGTTGAGGAGAATGAAGCTATGCTTGCACGTTTTATGGGTGGATTAAATAGAGAGATTCAGACTATTCTAGAGTATAAGGAGTATAACACTATCACTCGTTTATTTCATCTTGCTGTAAAAGCTGAACGTGAAGTGCAGGATCGACAGGCATTGGCACGAACTAATTTTTCTGCAGGTCGCACTTCATCATGGACTCCACGTACCTCCTCTACGGAACACGTCCGGCTGCAGCACCGCCTACGTCAGCCTCCAACTCCAACCAAGATACCAGGAAACAGGCCTCTATTCCACCCTCCATGAAGAGCACACCTTCCGGGCCAGCACAGAGCTCTTCTTCTTCCATTGCATCCACAGGGCAAACACATGAGGTTATATGTCGTCGTTGCAAGGGTGGAGGTCACTATGCGAGAGAATGTCCTTCCAAGCGTGTGATGATAGTTACTGAGGATGGTGGATATGACTCCGCTAGTGATTATGATGAGGAGACCCTGGCTCTTATTGCGAGTGAAGAACAAGGTGTAGAGGAGACTGAACAAGAGACACACTACATGGCTGCTGACTACGCTGACAGGTATGAAAGTTTAGTTGCTCAACGTGTTTTGAGTGTGCAGGTTACACAGGCTGAGCAAAATCAGAGGCACAACTTGTTCCATACAAAGGGAGTTGTGAAGGACCGTTCTGTTCGCGTCATCATCGATGGAGGGAGTTGCAACAACTTGGCTAGCATGGAGATGGTGGAGAAGCTTTCTCTAACCACCAAACCACATCCTCATCCTTATTACATCCAATGGTTCAACAACAATGGCAAGGTTAAGGTAACACGTACTGTTCGTGTGCACTTTAGCATTGCTACATATTCTGATTATGTTGATTGTGATGTGGTTGACTTTCGGATGATTTTATCTTTCCCGTGTACTCTGCCACCCTGTACCACCCTTCCGTGAGCACACCGACGGATATATATGGGAAATAACGTATGGAACATTACACCATCCTTCCATTCACGAACCAGAAACACTACAGGTTCAGCCTGGATAGAAGGAGGAGGCACTTTGTTGCATCGAAACCGAAGAATTCATGCTTCACAGGTTCTATCATCCATCCTGCTACCCCCCTCACTTTTTCACCAGTAGATGAATTATTCTTCGATTATAAAGTACGTAACAGCTCATCCTCCTTATGTTTATGCACACGAAAAATTATAGGTCATTCCGAATGGTGCAAGATGGCTCGTCGATGCGATCAAGTTACCCTGAAAGTTGTATTCACGGTCTCGCTTCTTTTTTCTTTTCTCTCGCTGCTGCCCGCTCGCTGCCCTCTCGCTGCCCGCTCGCTTCTTTTTTCTTTTCTCTCGCTGCTGCCCGCTCGGTCGCTGTGCTCGCTCGCTCGTCATTCGCTGCCCGCAGGACGCCCCAATTAGCCGACGCGGAGACGCGCGCCTGCCTGTCACTGCAAACCAGCCCCACCCACGCGCGGTCCTAACAGTCATACACTAACACAACAAGCACGCGGGTGAGAACGCGACGCGCCAATCGATGCCCACGACGCTCAGTCAGCGGCCGAGGCAGGAGGCCCCAATCAGCGACGCGGACTCGAGCGCCTGCCGGCCACTGCAGATAAGCCCCACCCACGCACGGGCCCAATAGTCATACACAGAAATAACAAGCACACGGGTGAGAGAAATTTGAACGGCCGACAGTCAAAGCCATGAACAGTAGCTTTATCAAACGGCGAGAAATCACAGCGCGGTCGAAGGGTCGTCCCCTGATGTTGTATCCATAAAACGGCCACAGTTTGGCCATGCAAACTCCGTTGGAGCTCCATGACCCGCCAAATCGATCACAACGAAAAGTTGTATGCGGCGATATCCCACTCGTCTGCTTCGACAACATTTCGGAGGCCAGATCCGGCTTGTAAAATTGAGTTTCGGATGATTTTATCTTGGCCGTGTACTCTGCCACCCTCTACCACCCTTCCGTGAGCTCACCCACTCACAGATATATTGGCAATAACGTATGGAACAATACACCATCCTTCCATTCACGAACCAGAAAGACCACAGGTTCAGCCTGGATAGAAGGAGGAGGCTCTTTGTTGCATCGAAACCGAAGAATTCATGCTTCACATGTTCTATCACCCATCCCGCTACCACCCTCACTTTTTCACCAGCAGATGCATTATTCTTGGATGATAAAGTACGTAACAGCTCATCCTCATTATGTTTATGCACACGAAAAATTATAGGTCATTCCAACTGGTGCAAGATGGCTCGTCGATGCGATCAAGTTACCCAGAAAGTTGTATTCACTGTCTGTCCCCCGATGTTGTATCCATAAAACGGCCACAATGTGGCCATACAAACTCCATTGGATCTCCATGACCTGCCAAATTGGTCACAACGAAAAGTTGTATGCGTCCATATACCACTCGTCCGCTTCGACAACATTTTGGAGGCCAGACCCGGCTTGTAAAATTGACTTTCGGATGACTTTATCTTTCCCGTGTACTCTGCCACCCTCTACCACCCTTCCGTGAGCTCACCCACGGATATATATATGGGAAATAACGTATGGAACATTACACCATCCTTCCATTCACGAACCAGAAAGACTACAGGTTCAGCCTGGATAGAAGGAGGAGGCTCTTTGTTGCATCGAAACCGAAGAATTCATGCTTCACATGATCTATCACCCATCCCGCTACCACCCTCACTTTTTCACCAGCAGATGAATTATTCTTGGATTATAAAGTACGTAACAGCTCATCCTCCTTATGTTTACGCACACGAAAAATTATAGGTCATTCCGAATGGTGCAAGATGGCTCGTCGATGCGATCATGTTACCCTGAAAGTTGTATTCACGGTCAGTCCCCCGATGTTGTATCCATAAAACGGCCACAATTTGGCCATACAAACTCCGTTGGAGCTCCATGACCCGCCAAATCAATCACAACGAAAAGTTGTATGCGGCGATATCCCACTCGTCTGCTTCGACAACATTTTGGAGGCCAGATCCGGCTTGTAAAATTGAGTTTCAAATGATTTTATCTTGGCCGTGTACTCTGCCACCCTCTACCACCCTTCCGTGAGCTCACCCACTGACAGATATATTGGCAATAACGTATTTAACAATACACCATCCTTCCATTCAGGAACCAGAAAGTCCACAGGTTCAGCCTGGATAGAAGGAGGAGGCTCTTTGTTGCATCAAAACCGAAGAATTCATGCTTACTATCACCCATCCCGCTACCACCCTCACTTTTTCACCAGCAGATGCATTATTCTTGGATTATAAAGTACATAACAGCTCATCCTCATTATGTTTATGCACAAGAAAAATTATAGGTCATTCTGAATGGTGCAAGATGGCTCGTCGATGCGATTAAGTTACCCAGAAAGTTTTATCCGTAAAACGGCCACAATTTGGCCATACAAACTCCGTTGGAGCTCCATGACCTGCCAAATCGATCACAACAAAAAGTTGTATGCGTCCATATCCCACTCGTCCGCCTCGACAAAATTTGGGAGGCCAGATCCGGCAAGTAAAATTGAGTTTTGGATGATTTTATCTTTCCCGTGTACTCTGCCACCCTCTACCACCCTTTCGTGAGCTCACCCACGGATGTATATATGGGAAATAACGTATGGAACAATACACCATCCTTCCATTCACGAACCAAAAAGACCACAGGTTCAGCCTGGACAGAAGGCGGAGGCTCTTTGTTGCATCGAAACCGAAGAATTCATGCTTCACATGTTCTATCACCCATCCCGCTACCACCCTCACTTTTTCACCAGCAGATGCATTATTCATGGATGATAAACTACATAACAGCTCATCCTCATTATGTTTATGCACAAGAAAAATTATAGGTCATTCCGAATGGTGCAAGATGCCTCGTCGATGCGATCAAGTTACCCAGAAAGTTGTATTCACGGTCTGTCCCCCGATGTTGTATCCGTAAAACGGACACAATTTGGCCATACAAACTCCGTTGGAGCTCCATGACCTGCCAATTCGATCACAACGAAAATTTGTATGCGTCCATATCCCACTCGTCCGCTTCGACAACATTTCGGAGGCCAGATCCGGCTTGTAAAATTGACTTTCGGATGATTTTATCTTTCCCGTGTACTCTGCCACCCTCTACCACCCTTCCGTGAGGACACCCACAGACAGATATATTGGCAATAACGTATGGAACAATACACCATTCTTCCATTCATGAACCAGAAAGACTACAGGTTCAGCCTGGACAGAAGGAGGAGGCTCCTTGTTGCATCGAAACCGAAGAATTCATGCTTCACATGTTCTATCACCCATCCCGCTACCACCCTCACTTTTTCACCAGCAGATGCATTATTCTTGGATGATAAAGAACATAACAGCTCATCCTCATTATGTTTATGCACAAGAAAAATTACAGGTCATTCTGAATGGTGCAAGATGGCTCGTCGATGCGATCAAGTTACCCAGAAAGTTGTATTCACGGTCTGTCCCCCGATGTTGTATCCGTAAAACGGCCACAATTTGGCCATAAAAACTCCGTTGGAGCTCCATGACCTGCCAAATCGATCACAACGAAAAGTGGTATGCGTCCATATCCCACTCGTCCGTTTCGACAACATTTGGGAGGCCAGATCCGGCAAGTAAAATTGAGTTTCGGATGATTTTATCTTTCCCGTGTACTCTACCACCCTCTACCACCCTTTCATGAGCTCACCCATGGATATATATATGGGAAATAACGTATGGAACAATACACCATCCTTCCATTCACGAACCAAAAAGACCACAGGTTCAGCCTGGACAGAAGGAGGAGGCTCTTTGTTGCATCGAAACCGAAGAATTCATGCTTCACATGTTCTATCACCCATCCCGCTACCACCCTCAGTTTTTCACCAGCGGATGAATTATTCTTGGATTATAAAGTACGTAACAGCTCATCCTCCTTATGTTTATGCACACGAAAAATTATAGGTCATTCCGAATGGTGCAAGATGGCTCATCGATGCGATCAAGTTACCCTGAAAGTTGTATTCACGGTCTGTCCCCCGATGTTGTATCCATAAAACGGCCATAATTTGGCCATACAAACTCCGTTGGAGCTCCATGACCCGCCAAATCGATCACAACGAAAAGTTGTATGCGTCCATATCCCACTCGTCCGCTTCGACAACATTAACGAGGCCAGATCCGGCTTGTAAAATTGACTTTCGTATGATTTTATCTTTCCCGTGTACTCTGCCACCCTCTACCACCCTTCCGTGAGCACACCCACATACAGATATATTGGCAATAACGTATGGAACAATACACCATCCTTCCATTCATGAACCAGAAAGACTACAGGTTCATCCTGGATAGAAGGAGGAGGCTCTTTGTTGCATCGAAACCGAAGAAATCATGCTTCACATGTTCTATTTCCCATCCCGCTACCACCCTCACTTTTTCACCAGCAAATGCATTATTCTTGGATTATAAAGTACGTAACAGCTCATCCTCATTATGTTTATGCACACGAAAAATTATAGGTCATTCCGAATGGTGCAAGATGGCTCGTCGATGCGATCAAGATGGCTCGTCGATGCGATCAAGTTACCCAGAAAGTTGTATTCACGGTCTGTTCCCCGATGTTGTATCCATAAAACGGCCAGAATTTGGCCATACAAACTCCGTTGGAGCTCCATGACCCGCCAAATCGATCACAACGAAAAGTTGTATGCGGCGATATCCCACTCGTCTGCTTCGACAACATTTCGGAGGCCAGATTCGGCTTGTAAATTGAGTTTCGGATGATTTTATCTTGGCCGTGTACTCTGCCACCCTCTACCACCCTTCCGTGAGCTCACCCACTGGCAGATATATTGGCAATAACGTATGGAACAATACACCATCCTTCCATTCACGAACCAGAAAGACCTCAGGTTCAGCCTGGACAGAAGGAGGAGGCTCTTTGTAGCATCGAAACCAAAGAATTCATGCTTCGCATGTTCTATCACCCATCCCGCTACCACCCTCACTTTTTCACCAGTACATAACATCTCATCCTCATTATGTTTATGCACAAGAAAAATTATAGGTCATTCCGAATGGTGCAAGATGGCTCGTCGATGCGATCAAGTTACCCAGAAAGTTGTATTCACGATCTGTCCCCCGATGTTGTATCCATAAAACGGCCACAATTTGGCCATACAAACTCCTTGGAGCTCCATGACCTGCCAAATCGATCACAACGAAAAGTTGTATGCGTCCATATCCCACTCGTCCGCTTCGACAACATTTGGGAGGCCAGATCCGGCTTGTAAAATTGAGTTTCAGATGATTTTATCTTGCTCGTGTACTCTGCCACCCTCTACCACCCTTTCGTGAGCTCACCCACGGACAGATATATTGGCAATAACATTTGGAACAATACACCATCCTTCCATTCACGAACCAGAAAGACCACAGGTTCAGCCTGGACAGAAGGAGGAGGCTCTTTGTTGCATCAAAACTAAAGAATTCATTCTTCACATGTTCTATCACCCATCCCGCTACCACCCTCACTTTTTCACCAGCAGATGCATTATTCTTGGATGATAAAGTACATAACAGCTCATCCTCATTATGTTTATGCACAAGAAAAATTATAGGTCATTCCGAATGGTGCAAGATGGCTTGTCGATGCGATCAAGTTACCCAGAAAGTTGTATTCACGGTCTGTCCCCCGATGTTGTATCCGTAAAACCGCCACAATTTGGCCATACAAACACCGTTGGAGCTCCATGACCTGCCAAATCGATCACAATGAAAAGTTGTATGCGTCCATATCCCACTCGTCCGCTTCGACAACATATGGGATGCCAGATCCGGCAAGTAAAATTGAGTTTCGAATGATTTTATCTTTCCCGTGTACTCTGCCACCCTCTACCACCCTTTCGAGAGCTCAGCCACGGATATATATATATGGGAAATAAAGTATGGAACAATACACCATCCTTCCATTCACGAACCAAAAAGACCACAGGTTCAGCCTGGACAGAAGGAGGAGGCTCATTGTTGCATCGAAACCGAAGAATTCATGCTTCACATGTTCTATCACCCATCCCGCTACCACCCTCACTTTTTCACCAGCGGATGCATTATTCTTGGATGATAAAGTACGTAACAGCTCATCCTCCTTATGTTTATGCACACGAAAAATTATAGGTCATTCCGAATGGTGCAAGATGGCTCGTCGATGCGATCAAGTTACCCTAAAAGTTGTATTCACGGTCTGTCCCCCGATGTTGTATCCATAAAACGGCCACAATGTGGCCATACAAACTCCGTTGGAGCTCCATGACCTGCCAAATTGATCACAACGAAAAGTTGTATGCGTCCATATCCCACTCGTCCGCTTCGACAACATTTCGGAGGCCAGATCCGGCTTGTAGAATTGACTTTCGGATGATTTTATCTTTCCCGTGTACTCCGCCACCCTCTACCACCCTTCCGTGAGCTCACCCACAGATATATATATATGGGAAATAACGTATGGAACATTACACCATCCTTCCATTCACGAACCAGACAGACTACAGGTTCAGCCTGGATAGAAGGAGGAGGCTCTTTGTTGCATCGAAACCGAAGAATTCATGCTTCACAAGTTGTATCACCCATCCCGCTACCACCCTCACTTTTTCACCAGCAGATGAATTATTCTTGGATTATAAAGTACGTAACGGCTAATCCTCCTTATGTTTATGCACACAAAATATTATAGGTCATTCCGAATGATGCAAGATGGCTCGTCGATGCGATCAAGTTACACTGAAAGTTGTATTCACGGTCTGTCCCCCGATGTTGTATCCATAAAACGGCCACAATTTGGCCAAACAAACTCCGTTGGAGCTCCATGACCCGCCAAATCGATAACAACGAAAAGTTGTATGCGTCGATATCCCACTCGTCTGCTTCGACAACATTTCGGAGGCCAGATCCGGCTTGTGAAATTTAGTTTCGGATGATTTTATCTTGGCCGTGTACTCTGCCACCCTCTACCACCCTTCCGTGTGCCCACCCACTGACAGATATATTGGCAATAACGTATGGAACAATACACCATCCTTCCATTCACGAACCAGAAAGACCACAGGTTCAGCCAGGACAGAAGGAGGAGGCTCTTTGTTGCATCGAAACCGAAGAATTCAAGCTTCACATGTTCTATCACCCATCCCGCTACCACCCTCACTTTTTCACCAGCAGATGCATTATTCTTGGATGATAAAGTACGTAACAGCTCATCCTCATTATGTTTATGCACAAGAAAAATTATAGGTCATTCCGAATGGTGCAAGATGGCTCGTCGATGCGATCAAGTTACCCAGAAAGTTATATTCACGGTCTGTCCCCCGATGTTGTATCCGTAAAACGGCCACAATTTGGCCATACAAACTCCGTTGGAGCTCCATGACCTGCCAAATCGATCACAACGAAAAGTTGTATGCGTCCATATCCCACTCGTCTGCTTCGACAACATTTGGGAGGCCAGATCCGGCAAGTAAAATTGACTTTTGGATGATTTTATCTTTCCCGTGTAATGTGCCACCCTCTACCACCCTTTCGTGAGCTCACCCACTGATATATATATATATATATATATATGGGAAATAACGTATGGAACAATACACCGTCCTTCCATTCACGAACCAAAAAGACCAGAGGTTCAGCCTGGACAGAAGGAGGAGGCTCTTTGTTGCATCGAAACCGAAGAATTCATGCTTCACATGTTCTATCACCCATCCCGCTACCACCCTCACTTTTTCACCAGCAGATGCATTATTCTTGGATGATAAAGTACATAACAGCTCATACTCATTATGTTTATGCACAAGAAAAATTATAGGTCATTCCGAATGGTGCAAGATGGCTCGTCAATGCGATCAAGTTACCCTGAAAGTTGTATTCACGGTCTGTCCCCCGATGTTGTATCCATAAAACGGCCACAATGTGGCCATACAAACTCCGTTGGAGCTCCATGACCTGCCAAATTGATCACAACGAAAAGTTGTATGCGTCCATATCCCACTCGTCCGCTTCGACAACATTTCGGAGGCCAGATCCGGCTTGTAAAATTGACTTTCGGATGATTTTATCTTTCCCGTGTACTCCGCCACCCTCTAAAACCCTTTAGTGTGCTCACCCACGGATATATATATATGGGAAATAACGTATGGAACAATACACCGTCCTTCCATTCACGAACCAAAAAGACCACAGGTTCAGCCTGGACAGAAGGAGGAGGCTCTTTGTTGAATCGAAACCGAAGAATTCATGCTTCACATGTTCTATCACCCATCCCGCTACCACCCTCACTTTTTCACCAGCAGATGCATTATTCTTGGATGATAAAGTACATAACAGCTCATCCTCATTATGTTTGTGCACAAGAAAAATTATAGGTCATTCCGAATGGTGCAAGATGGCTCGTCGATGCGATCAAGTTACCCAGAAAGTTGTATTCACGGTCTGTCCCCCGATGTTGTATCCGTGAAACGGCCACAATTTGGCCATACAAACTCCGTTGGAGCTCCATGACTGCCAATTCGATCACAACGAAAAGTTGTATGCGTCCATATCCCACTCGTCCGCTTTGACAACATTTCGGAGGCCAGATCCGGCTTGAAAAATTGACTTTCGGATGATTTTATCTTTCCCGTGTACTCTGTCACCCTCTACCACCCTTCCGTGAGCACACCCACAGACAGATATATTGGCAATAACGTATGGAACAATACACCATCCTTCCATTCATGAACCAGAAAGACTACAGGTTCAGCATGGACAGAAGGAGGAGGCTCTTTGTTGCATCGAAACCGAAGAATTCATGCTTCACATGTTCTATCACCCATCCCGCTACCACCCACACTTTTTCACCAGCAGATGCATTATTCTTGGATGATAAAGTACGTAACAGCTCATCCTCATTATGTTTATGCCCAAGAAAAATTATAGGTCATTCCGAATGGTGCAAGATGGTTCGTCGATGCGATCAAGTTACCCTGAAAGTTGTATTCACTGTCTGTCCCCCGATGTTGTATCCATAAAACGGCCACAATGTGGCCATACAAACTCCGTTGGAGCTCCATGACCTGCCAAATCGATCACACCCAAAAGTTGTATGCGTAAATATCCCACTCGTCCGCTTCGACAACATTTCGGAGGCTAGATTCGGCTTGTAAAATTGAGTTTCGGATAATTTTATCTTGGTCGTGTACTCTGCCACCCTCAACCACCCTTTCGTGAGCTCACCCACGGATATATATATGGGAAATAACGTATGGAACAATACACCGTCCTTCCATTCACGAACCAAAAAGACCACAGGTTCAGCCTGGACAGAAGGAGGAGGCTCTTTGTTGCATCGAAAGCGAAGAATTCATGCTTCACATGTTCTATTACCCATCCCGCTACCACCCTCAGTTTTTCACCAGCAGATGCATTATTCTTGGATGATAAAGTACATAACAGCTCATCCTCATTATGTTTATGCACAAGAAAAATTATAGGTCATTCCGAATGGTGCAAGATGGCTCGTCGATGCGATCAAGTTACCCAGAAAGTTGTATTCACTGTCTGTCCCCCGATGTTGTATCCGTAAAATGTCCACAATTTGGCTATACAAACTCCGTTGGAGCTCCATGACCTGCCAATTCGATCACAACGAAAAGTTGTATGCGTCCATATCCCACTCGTCCGCTTCGACAACATTTCGGAGGCCAGATCCGGCTTGTAAAATTGACTTTCGGATGATTTTATCTTTCCCGTGTACTCTGTCACCCTCTACCACCCTTCCGTGAGCACACCCACAGACAGATATATTGGCAATAACGTATGGAACCATACACCATCCTTCCATTCATGAACCAGAAAGACTACAGGTTCAGCCTGGACAGAAGGAGGAGGCTCTTTGTTGCATCGAAACCGAAGAATTCATGCTTCACATGTTCTATCACCCATCCCGCTACCACCCTCACTTTTTCACCAGCAGATGCATTATTCTTGGATGATAAAGTACGTAACAGCTCATCCTCATTATGTTTATGCACACGAAAACTTATAGGTCATTCCGAATGGTGCAAGATGGCTCGTCGATGCGATCAAGTTACCCTGAAAGTTGTATTCACTGTCTGTCCCCCGATGTTGTATCCATAAAACGGCCACAATGTGGCCATACAAACGCCGTTGGAGCTCCATGACCTGCCAAATCGATCACAACCAAAAGTTGTATGCGTAAATATCCCACTCGTCCGCTTCGACAACATTTCGGAGGCTAGATCCCGCTTGTAAAATTGAGTTTCGGATGATTTTATCTTGGTCGTGTACTCTGCCACCCTCTACCACCCTTCCGTGAGCTCACCCACGGACAGATATATTGGCAATAACGTTTGGAACAATACACCATCCTTCCATTCACGAACCAGAAAGACTACAGGTTCAGCCTGGACAGAAGGAGGAGGCTCTTTGTTGCATCAAAACTAAAGAATTCATTCTTCACATGTTCTATCACCCATCCCGCTACCACCCTCACTTTTTCACCAGCAGATGCATTATTCTTGTATGATAAAGTACGTAACAGCTCATCCACATTATGTTTATGGATATGAAAAATTATAGGTCATTCCGAATGGTGCAAGATGGCTCGTCGATGCGATCAAGTTACCCAGAAAGTTGTATTCACGGTCTGTCCCCCGATGTTGTATCCGTAAAACGGCCACAATTTGGCCATACAAACTCCGTTGGAGCTCCATGACTGCCAATTCGATCACAACGAAAAGTTGTATGCGTCCATATCCCACTCGTCCGCTTTGACAACATTTCGGAGGCCAGATCCGGCTTGAAAAATTGACTTTCGGATGATTTTATCTTTCCCGTGTAATCTGTCACCCTCTACCACCCTTCCGTGAGCGCACCCACAGACAGATATATTGGCAATAACGTATGGAACAATACACCATCCTTCCATTCATGAACCAGAAAGACTACAGGTTCAGCATGGACAGAAGGAGGAGGCTCTTTGTTGCATCGAAACCGAAGAATTCATGCTTCACATGTTCTATCACCCATCCCGCTACCACCCACACTTTTTCACCAGCAGATGCATTATTCTTGGATGATAAAGTACGTAACAGCTCATCCTCATTATGTTTATGCACAAGAAAAATTATAGGTCATTCCGAATGGTGCAAGATGGTTCGTCGATGCGATCAAGTTACCCTGAAAGTTGTATTCACTGTCTGTCCCCCGATGTTGTATCCATAAAACGGCCACAATGTGGCCATACAAACTCCGTTGGAGCTCCATGACCTGCCAAATCGATCACACCCAAAAGTTGTATGCGTAAATATCCCACTCGTCCGCTTCGACAACATTTCGGAGGCTAGATTCGGCTTGTAAAATTGAGTTTCGGATAATTTTATCTTGGTCGTGTACTCTGCCACCCTCAACCACCCTTTCGTGAGCTCACCCACGGATATATATATGGGAAATAACGTATGGAACAATACACCGTCCTTCCATTCACGAACCAAAAAGACCACAGGTTCAGCCTGGACAGAAGGAGGAGGCTCTTTGTTGCATCGAAAGCGAAGAATTCATGCTTCACATGTTCTATTACCCATCCCGCTACCACCCTCAGTTTTTCACCAGCAGATGCATTATTCTTGGATGATAAAGTACATAACAGCTCATCCTCATTATGTTTATGCACAAGAAAAATTATAGGTCATTCCGAATGGTGCAAGATGGCTCGTCGATGCGATCAAGTTACCCAGAAAGTTGTATTCACTGTCTGTCCCCCGATGTTGTATCCGTAAAATGTCCACAATTTGGCCATACAAACTCCGTTGGAGCTCCATGACCTGCCAATTCGATCACAACGAAAAGTTGTATGCGTCCATATCCCACTCGTCCGCTTCGACAACATTTCGGAGGCCAGATCCGGCTTGTAAAATTGACTTTCGGATGATTTTATCTTTCCCGTGTACTCTGTCACCCTCTACCACCCTTCCGTGAGCACACCCACAGACAGATATATTGGCAATAACGTATGGAACCATACACCATCCTTCCATTCATGAACCAGAAAGACTACAGGTTCAGCCTGGACAGAAGGAGGAGGCTCTTTGTTGCATCGAAACCGAAGAATTCATGCTTCACATGTTCTATCACCCATCCCGCTACCACCCTCACTTTTTCACCAGCAGATGCATTATTCTTGGATGATAAAGTACGTAACAGCTCATCCTCATTATGTTTATGCACACGAAAACTTATAGGTCATTCCGAATGGTGCAAGATGGCTCGTCGATGCGATCAAGTTACCCTGAAAGTTGTATTCACTGTCTGTCCCCCGATGTTGTATCCATAAAACGGCCACAATGTGGCCATACAAACGCCGTTGGAGCTCCATGACCTGCCAAATCGATCACAACCAAAAGTTGTATGCGTAAATATCCCACTCGTCCGCTTCGACAACATTTCGGAGGCTAGATCCCGCTTGTAAAATTGAGTTTCGGATGATTTTATCTTGGTCGTGTACTCTGCCACCCTCTACCACCCTTCCGTGAGCTCACCCACGGACAGATATATTGGCAATAACGTTTGGAACAATACACCATCCTTCCATTCACGAACCAGAAAGACTACAGGTTCAGCCTGGACAGAAGGAGGAGGCTCTTTGTTGCATCAAAACTAAAGAATTCATTCTTCACATGTTCTATCACCCATCCCGCTACCACCCTCACTTTTTCACCAGCAGATGCATTATTCTTGTATGATAAAGTACGTAACAGCTCATCCACATTATGTTTATGGATATGAAAAATTATAGGTCATTCCGAATGGTGCAAGA
Organism: Elymus sibiricus; assembly: GCA_039707655.1. Lineage (NCBI taxonomy): Eukaryota > Viridiplantae > Streptophyta > Magnoliopsida > Poales > Poaceae > Elymus > Elymus sibiricus. The sequence goes on from CM077676.1 coordinate 259,828,206, forward strand.
TGGCTCGTCGATGCGATCAAGTTACCCAGAAAGTTGTATTCACGGTCTGTCCCCCGATGTTGTATCCGTAAAACGGCCACAATTTGGCCATACAAACTCCGTTGGAGCTCCATGACTGCCAATTCGATCACAACGAAAAGTTGTATGCGTCCATATCCCACTCGTCCGCTTTGACAACATTTCGGAGGCCAGATCCGGCTTGAAAAATTGACTTTCGGATGATTTTATCTTTCCCGTGTAATCTGTCACCCTCTACCACCCTTCCGTGAGCGCACCCACAGACAGATATATTGGCAATAACGTATGGAACAATACACCATCCTTCCATTCATGAACCAGAAAGACTACAGGTTCAGCATGGACAGAAGGAGGAGGCTCTTTGTTGCATCGAAACCGAAGAATTCATGCTTCACATGTTCTATCACCCATCCCGCTACCACCCACACTTTTTCACCAGCAGATGCATTATTCTTGGATGATAAAGTACGTAACAGCTCATCCTCATTATGTTTATGCACAAGAAAAATTATAGGTCATTCCGAATGGTGCAAGATGGTTCGTCGATGCGATCAAGTTACCCTGAAAGTTGTATTCACTGTCTGTCCCCCGATGTTGTATCCATAAAACGGCCACAATGTGGCCATACAAACTCCGTTGGAGCTCCATGACCTGCCAAATCGATCACACCCAAAAGTTGTATGCGTAAATATCCCACTCGTCCGCTTCGACAACATTTCGGAGGCTAGATTCGGCTTGTAAAATTGAGTTTCGGATAATTTTATCTTGGTCGTGTACTCTGCCACCCTCAACCACCCTTTCGTGAGCTCACCCACGGATATATATATGGAAAATAACGTATGGAACAATACACCGTCCTTCCATTCACGAACCAAAAAGACCACAGGTTCAGCCTGGACAGAAGGAGGAGGCTCTTTGTTGCATCGAAACCGAAGAATTCATGCTTCACATGTTCTATTACCCATCCCGCTACCACCCTCAGTTTTTCACCAGCAGATGCATTATTCTTGGATGATAAAGTACATAACAGCTCATCCTCATTATGTTTATGCACAAGAAAAATTATAGGTCATTCCGAATGGTGCAAGATGGCTCGTCGATGCGATCAAGTTACCCAGAAAGTTGTATTCACTGTCTGTCCCCCGATGTTGTATCCGTAAAATGGCCACAATTTGGCCATACAAACTCCGTTGGAGCTCCATGACCTGCCAATTCGATCACAACGAAAAGTTGTATGCGTCCATATCCCACTCGCCGCTTCAACAACATTTTGGAGGCCAGATCCGGCTTGTAAAATTGACTTTCGGATGATTTTATCTTTCCCGTGTACTCTGTCACCCTCTACCACCCTTCCGTGAGCACACCCACAGACAGATATATTGGCAATAACGTATGGAACCATACACCATCCTTCCATTCATGAACCAGAAAGACTACAGGTTCAGCCTGGACAGAAGGAGGAGGCTCTTTGTTGCATCGAAACCGAAGAATTCATGCTTCACATGTTCTATCACCCATCCCGCTACCACCCTCACTTTTTCACCAGCAGATGCATTATTCTTGGATGATAAAGTACGTAACAGCTCATCCTCATTATGTTTATGCACACGAAAACTTATAGGTCATTCCGAATGGTGCAAGATGGCTCGTCGATGCGATCAAGTTACCCTGAAAGTTGTATTCACTGTCTGTCCCCCGATGTTGTATCCATAAAACGGCCACAATGTGGCCATACAAACGCCGTTGGAGCTCCATGACCTGCCAAATCGATCACAACCAAAAGTTGTATGCGTAAATATCCCACTCGTCCGCTTCGACAACATTTCGGAGGCTAGATCCCGCTTGTAAAATTGAGTTTCGGATGATTTTATCTTGGTCGTGTACTCTGCCACCCTCTACCACCCTTCCGTGAGCTCACCCACGGACAGATATATTGGCAATAACGTTTGGAACAATACACCATCCTTCCATTCACGAACCAGAAAGACTACAGGTTCAGCCTGGACAGAAGGAGGAGGCTCTTTGTTGCATCAAAACTAAAGAATTCATTCTTCACATGTTCTATCACCCATCCCGCTACCACCCTCACTTTTTCACCAGCAGATGCATTATTCTTGTATGATAAAGTACGTAACAGCTCATCCACATTATGTTTATGGATATGAAAAATTATAGGTCATTCCGAATGGTGCAAGATGGCTCGTCGATGCGATCAAGTTACCCAGAAAGTTGTATTCACGGTCTGTCCCCCGATGTTGTATCCGTAAAACGGCCACAATTTGGCCATACAAACTCCGTTGGAGCTCCATGACTGCCAATTCGATCACAACGAAAAGTTGTATGCGTCCATATCCCACTCGTCCGCTTTGACAACATTTCGGAGGCCAGATCCGGCTTGAAAAATTGACTTTCGGATGATTTTATCTTTCCCGTGTAATCTGTCACCCTCTACCACCCTTCCGTGAGCGCACCCACAGACAGATATATTGGCAATAACGTATGGAACAATACACCATCCTTCCATTCATGAACCAGAAAGACTACAGGTTCAGCATGGACAGAAGGAGGAGGCTCTTTGTTGCATCGAAACCGAAGAATTCATGCTTCACATGTTCTATCACCCATCCCGCTACCACCCACACTTTTTCACCAGCAGATGCATTATTCTTGGATGATAAAGTACGTAACAGCTCATCCTCATTATGTTTATGCACAAGAAAAATTATAGGTCATTCCGAATGGTGCAAGATGGTTCGTCGATGCGATCAAGTTACCCTGAAAGTTGTATTCACTGTCTGTCCCCCGATGTTGTATCCATAAAACGGCCACAATGTGGCCATACAAACTCCGTTGGAGCTCCATGACCTGCCAAATCGATCACACCCAAAAGTTGTATGCGTAAATATCCCACTCGTCCGCTTCGACAACATTTCGGAGGCTAGATTCGGCTTGTAAAATTGAGTTTCGGATAATTTTATCTTGGTCGTGTACTCTGCCACCCTCAACCACCCTTTCGTGAGCTCACCCACGGATATATATATGGAAAATAACGTATGGAACAATACACCGTCCTTCCATTCACGAACCAAAAAGACCACAGGTTCAGCCTGGACAGAAGGAGGAGGCTCTTTGTTGCATCGAAACCGAAGAATTCATGCTTCACATGTTCTATTACCCATCCCGCTACCACCCTCAGTTTTTCACCAGCAGATGCATTATTCTTGGATGATAAAGTACATAACAGCTCATCCTCATTATGTTTATGCACAAGAAAAATTATAGGTCATTCCGAATGGTGCAAGATGGCTCGTCGATGCGATCAAGTTACCCAGAAAGTTGTATTCACTGTCTGTCCCCCGATGTTGTATCCGTAAAATGGCCACAATTTGGCCATACAAACTCCGTTGGAGCTCCATGACCTGCCAATTCGATCACAACGAAAAGTTGTATGCGTCCATATCCCACTCGCCGCTTCGACAACATTTTGGAGGCCAGATCCGGCTTGTAAAATTGACTTTCGGATGATTTTATCTTTCCCGTGTACTCTGTCACCCTCTACCACCCTTCCGTGAGCACACCCACAGACAGATATATTGGCAATAACGTATGGAACCATACACCATCCTTCCATTCATGAACCAGAAAGACTACAGGTTCAGCCTGGACAGAAGGAGGAGGCTCTTTGTTGCATCGAAACCGAAGAATTCATGCTTCACATGTTCTATCACCCATCCCGCTACCACCCTCACTTTTTCACCAGCAGATGCATTATTCTTGGATGATAAAGTACGTAACAGCTCATCCTCATTATGTTTATGCACACGAAAACTTATAGGTCATTCCGAATGGTGCAAGATGGCTCGTCGATGCGATCAAGTTACCCTGAAAGTTGTATTCACTGTCTGTCCCCCGATGTTGTATCCATAAAACGGCCACAATGTGGCCATACAAACGCCGTTGGAGCTCCATGACCTGCCAAATCGATCACAACCAAAAGTTGTATGCGTAAATATCCCACTCGTCCGCTTCGACAACATTTCGGAGGCTAGATCCCGCTTGTAAAATTGAGTTTCGGATGATTTTATCTTGGTCGTGTACTCTGCCACCCTCTACCACCCTTCCGTGAGCTCACCCACGGACAGATATATTGGCAATAACGTTTGGAACAATACACCATCCTTCCATTCACGAACCAGAAAGACTACAGGTTCAGCCTGGACAGAAGGAGGAGGCTCTTTGTTGCATCAAAACTAAAGAATTCATTCTTCACATGTTCTATCACCCATCCCGCTACCACCCTCACTTTTTCACCAGCAGATGCATTATTCTTGTATGATAAAGTACGTAACAGCTCATCCTCATTATGTTTATGGATATGAAAAATTATAGGTCATTCCGAATGGTGCAAGATGGCTCGTCGATGCGATCAAGTTACCCAGAAAGTTGTATTCACGGTCTGTCCCCCGATGTTGTATCCATAAAACGGCCACAATTTGGCCATACAAACTCCGTTGGAGCTCCATGACCTGCCAAATCGATCACAACAAAAAGTTGCATGCGTCCATATCCCACTCGTCCGCTTCAACAACATTTCGGAGGCCAGATCCGGCTTGTAAATTTGACTTTCGTATGACTTTATCTTTCCCGTGTACTCTGCCACCCTCTACCACCCTTCCGTGAGCTCACCCACGGATATATATATATATATAACATATGGAACATTACACCATCCTTCCATTCACGATCCAGAAAGACTACAGGTTCAGCCTGGATAGAAGGAGGAGGATCTTTGTTGCATCGAAACCGAAGAATTCATGCTTCACATGTTCTATCACCCATCCCGCTACCAGCCTCACATTTTCACAAGCAGTTGCATTATTCTTGGATTATAAAGTACGTAACAGCTCATCCTCATTATGTTTATGCACACGAAAAATTATAGGTCATTACGAATGGTGCAAGATGGCTCGTCGATGCGATCAAGTTAACCTGAAAGTTGTATTCACGGTGTGTCCCCCGATGTTGTATCCATAAAACGGTCACAATTTGGCCATACAAACACCATTGGACCTCCATGACCTGCCAAATTGATCACAACAAAAAGTTGTATGCATCGATATCCCACTCGTTCGCTTCGACAACATTTCGGAGGCCTGATCCGGCTTGTAAAATTGAGTTTCGGATGATTTTATCTTGGCCGTGTACTCTGCCACCCTCTACCACCCTTCCGTGAGCTCACCCACAGACAGATATATTGGCAATAACGTATGGAACAATACACCATCCTTCCATTCACGAACCAGAAAGACTACAGGTTCAGCCTGGACAGAAAGAGGAGGCTCTTTGTTGCATCGAAACCGAAGAATTCATGCTTCACATGTTCTATCACCCATCCCGCTACCACCCTCACTTTTTCACAAGCAGATGCATTATTCTTGGATGATAAAGTACGCAACAGCTTATCCTCATTATGTTTATGCACACGAAAAATTATAGGTCATTCCGAATGGTGCAAGATGGCTCGTCGATGCGATCAAGTTACCCTAAAAGTTGTATTCACGGTCTGTCCCCCGATGTTTTATCCATAAAACGGCCACAATTTGGCCATACAAACTCCGTTGGAGCTCCATGACCCGCCAAATGGATCACAACGAAAAGTTGTATGCGTCGATATCCCACTCGTCCGCTTCGAGAACATTTCGGTGGCTATATCCGGCTTGTAAAATTGAATTTCGGATGATTTTATCTTGGCCGTGTACTCTGCCACCCTCTACCACCCTTCCGTGAGCTCACCCACGGACAGATATATTGGCAATAACGTATGGAACAATTCACCATCTGATGCGGAGCATCCCACGGTCATCCCCATGGACCTACCTACGTCTCCTCAAGTGCCAAGTGGACCTATGACACGAGCATGTGCAAGAGCTCTCGAAACCGAGGTGACATCTTTCCTAAGTGAACTTCCATTTGACTCGAGTTAGGCATAGCTACTACCTCAAGCCGAAGTGCTATGTGTGATCAGGTATGAAGAAGACCGCCTCGGGAATGCACGGAGCGAAGACCAAGTCGGCAAGTACACGGAGGAACGTGCGCGAGGAGTAAGACCGCTGAAAAGCTTCAGCGGCCGGACATCCGGCCCCTGAAGAGATGCCCACCAGCAGCAGCCCAGCCGTGGAGACGCTACAGGGCCCGGACACTCGGCCCGACCAGGCCGGACATCCGGCCTCTGCCCGGAAATCCGGCCCCGCATCACAATTGTTTGACCCCTTTCAGGCCGGACATCCGGCGCCAGGGCCGGACATCCGGCACCCCCGCGAACCGCCGGACATCCGGCCCCCTGACAGCAGTTTTAGGCCTTTGGCCGTGTAATCCCGTCCACTCATCCCCCACTTCGTCCTAGACTATAAATAGACCTCCTCCTCATCCTTTCTAGGGTTAGCAAAGTATTTTGAGACATCTAGTTGAGCTTTGCTCCTTGTATCTCCTCTTGGGGAATCAAGACCTCTCCAGGGAGAAGGCTCCCCATCATAGGATCATCAAGACCTCCTAAGGGAGAAGGATCTCATCTAGATCATCAAGACCTCACCTCCTCCGGAGTGGGAAGAACTTTACCTTGTGCTTGTTTCCTTGGATTGTCCTTGTATACTTGTGGATCTCGTGTATGCTATCCTAGTGGATGTGTGATTTGGGTTTGTTTCAGTGATTTCCCTTGGTTGACTTTGTTGTTCCGCTCATTTCCTCCTCCTAAAGTGTGAAAAGATCGTCAATTAGGGTTCCACCCTACATCATCTTGGATCAGAGCCACGTTGATTCACACTTTGGAGTCTTTCCCCTCCACTTTCTAGCCCCGATTTTGTTGTTTTTGCCCAATTTCGAAAATGCTCCACAAAAATAGCCATACTAAATTTTTTGTGATTTGTTGGTTTGATGATGTTTTGTTGATTTTGATCCATGGATTTACTTGTTTTCGAGTGGATCTAGCTTTCTCCCATCTTCTCCATCGATTCCATCCACAAAATCGCCCGAATTTTGCCCCAAATTTTTTCTTTTCCCCACCTGTTCTTCGAGTTCATCCACGGATCCAGCAGCCCGGACATCCGGCGCCCCGGACATCCGGCCCCTGGGAAACCAGCACGCCAACACTTATACTTTCGTCAATTCTTCGCCTTTTCCCACCGTTTCTTCCGCAATCCCTTGAGCCACTCCACCACAAAATTCCGCCAACCACCACTTCGTGCCATTTGAGATTTTGAGTCGCGGATTTGCCATTTGAGATTTTGAGTCGTGGATTTGCCTTTTCCTAACATCGACATCACCGCCGCTCATCATCGCCACGGAACTCGTCATCGACAACACCAACTCCACCATCGTGACACCCTCACCGTAAGCAAGGACGGTAACATCGACGACATCTTGTTCATATCCTTGTCATTGCATTGTGAAACCCCGAGACCATCTTTTGCGTAGCTTTCCTACGAGACTAGCCATTTGAGTATTGCCGGGCAACGCTACTTGTGCACTTTAGTGATACTGATCCGCATAGCTATCCTCGTGTGCATACATACATATACCAACTCTTGTGCCAAGATTTTGTTCCCGCATCTACATCATTGCTATCTTCGTACAAGCATTTCGCACAAGTGGCCAAAGGAAACCATCAAAAGAAAGAGAAGCTTTTAAGCAAAAGAGAAAGAGCAACAAGCTTGTAAGCAATAGCCATAGCATCGCCACATTACATAGCATATTTGATCATCTTGGATCATTGTGACAAGTTCACCAGGCATCATACATACATAGCATCAGTGCGATAGAAAGCCATACGTTTTGTCTCTTATAGGTTGTGCACAAGTTCATATCCGCCTATTGAGCAAGCGTGCTAGCGTCTCTCTAGTGTTGTGCAACAAGAGCATTTTCCGTGGATTCCACATTTTGAGCTCATTCCTTGGTTGCACGACCTCATTTATCTATCCGTGCGTGTGTTTCCGTGTCCTACTTATTGCTATTGGTCTACTCGTTACACTTGCGAACTTGTGAATCTTTTTCAACATTATTGATATCTTGGTTGCAAATTGCAACTATTTTGTGCCACCATCCTAACCAGGCTACACCATAAGCCTTTTTGTGTAGGTGTGAGAAACAAACCCGGTACCAATTCTACTATCATAGCACTACATTGAGTGATACTCGATACATCTTCAATCTTCAGAAAAGGTAACTTTGGTTTTGTTCTCTCATTTCCTACTCACCTCTACTTGATCATGATGGATAGGCCAAGTACATCTTCGAATCCTCTCTTCGACGAGCACGAAGCACCGAACGACTACGTCTCCAAGAGTCATCTCTTTGGGGTACAACGAGCCTTGCATCAAGAAAATGAAGCTTTGGGTGATCGCATCGAGCAACTTGCCACCGACTTGCGTCACTCCGAAACACGAACAAGAGACTACCTCGACACCAAGCTTACTACACAAATGGAAGAATTTCGTGCCATGATGATTGACCACGCTTCTACAACTTCGTCATCGACAAGGTGAACACGGTCAAGACGCCAATCTTCGGATTCATCATCGGATGCAAGTCTTCCTCGAGCTCGTCTACATCCTCGGCAAGAACATCAAGCTCGCCAAAATCCATTACATGGCAATGGTTTGCAACAACGACTTCGAGAGCGCGAACGACAACGCCATCAAGTTCAAGACGCCACGCACCAAGAGCGAGTTCCACGACGTCAACAACAAGACGCCCAAGACGGCGATCCCCTTCGGCAAGAGCAACAACGTCGTGAACAACAAGCCCTCGAAGCACAACGTGCCCTTCGCGAAGCCACTCGTGCTCTAGATGAACACAACCGTCGCGTGCGTGAAGAAGAAGAGGCACGTCTCCAAGAAGAAGCCGCACACCATGAAGAGAATCAAGAAAGGAGGAACCGGACAAGAATACCTCGTCCCCACCGTCAAGCCAATCGCGTGGACCAAGAAGAAAACGAGGATGACGACCCACCTCCAAGACAAGAACGACGACAACATCGGCATAATGATGACTAACGCTACGGCAAGCTCAAGTTCAACATGCCAAAGTTTTCCGGAAGCAACGACCTCGAAGACTACCTCTCATGGGCCTTAAAGGTTGACAAGATATTCCGTCTACATAACTATGGCGAAGAAGAGAAGGTAGCCATGGCATCGCTTGAGTTCCAAGATTATGTTCTCATTTGGTGGGAGCAAGTGGTCGAGAGACGCCAAGAGAAAGGCGAACCACCTATCACAACGTGGACTCAAATGAAGGATGTCATGAGAGCTCGCTTTGTGCCTACACACTATAGCAGCGACCTCTTCAAGAAACTTCAACTCCTCAAGCAAGGCACCAAGTCGGTTGAAGAATACTACAAAGAAATGGAGATTGCAATGATACGAGCCAACGTCAAGGAAGATGATGAACAAACGATGGTGCGTTTCTTGAATGGTCTCAACCATCCAATCAAGAAAATCACGGACTTTCAACCTTACTCCAACCTCCTCGAGCTAGTGCACCAAGCCACCAAAGCGGAGCGTCAAGTGCAAGATGACTACAAGTAGTCCAAGTACTCTTCCAAGACCTACGGTTCGTACACTCAAGCATCTACGACTACGACACCTCCTACAACGACTCGTGCTACACCAAGTACCGGTGACAAGTCAAGCCACAAGAACCCTTCGACATCATCAAGTCGTCCTCCTACTACTACAAGCAACTCCAAGCCAAGAGCTTCGTCATCAACAACTCCTACGGATGCCAACGACAAGACAAGTGACATCAAGTGCTTTTACTTGCAAGGGCCGAGGCCACAAGTCTTTCGAGTGCCCCACACGACGCACTATGATCCTCAACGCTGACGGCACCTACGATTCTATGAGTGAAGACGAAATGGAAGCACTTGAGCACGTGGCAATGCATCGACAAGTGAATGAAGAAGAAGATGATCAAGTGTTTTGCGACAATGATTCGAGCCCCGCTCTTGTTGTTTCCAATGTCTTGACACTTCAACAACATCAAGATGAAGACCAACGTTGCCACATCTTCCACACCAAAGCGGGTATCCAAGGACGTTCCGTCAAGGTCATCATCGACAGCGGAAGTTGCCACAACTTGGCAAGTGAAGAATTATGCTCCAAGCTCCAATTGGTCAAGAAGAAGCACCCTCGCCCATACAAGGTCCAATGGCTTAGCGATTCCGGCACCATTCACGTGGAGCACACCGTCCAAGTGTCCTTCAAGATTGGCGCCTACGAAGACAACTTAGAGTTTGATGTGGTTCCTATGTCCGTATGCCACCTCCTCCTTGGAAGACCTTGGCAGTTCGATCGCGGCGTCATCCACAATGGACGGACCAATCACTATAGCTTCAAGATGAAGGGCAAGGAATTCGTTCTTCGACCTATGACACCAAGTCAAGTCATCGCGGACAAGCAAGCATCTACCCATCGTGGAGAGACAAGTGAGCGAGTGAACCAACAAAACGAGAGTGAGCGCCACAAGCCAAAAATGAGCGACTCCACGATGAGCGAAAAGAGAGACCTAGTTCTTTTAGCCACCAAAAGAGATTTGAGGGATGTGAGTGAGAGCTCATCAAGTGTTCTTCACTTTGTGCTTGTGTGCAAAGATGAAGTGGTGCGGACTAATACTTCCCAACATCTTCCATTGGTATTATCTCATTTATTGCAGGAATTCGCGGACGTGTTTCCCGATGAGCTACCTCCCGAACTTCCTCCACTTCGCGGAATCGAACACCGCATCGACCTCATCCCCGGCACACCTCTACCGAACAAGGCACCTTACCGCGTCAACCCCGAAGAGACCAAAGTGATCCAAAGGCAAGTGCAACTTCTCATGGAGAATGGGTATGTACGCGAAAGCTTGAGCCCTTGTGCCGTTCCGGTCATTCTTGTGCCTAAGAAAGACGGTACCTATCGCATGTGTTCCGATTGCCGTCCCATTAATGCTATCACCGTTAGATATAGACATCCAATTCCATGCCTTGATGACATGCTTGATGAACTTAGTGGAGCCACTATTTTCTCAAAAATTGATCTTAAAAGTGGCTACTATCAAATACGCATGCAAGAAGGTGACGAATGGAAAACCGCTTTCAAAACCAAATTTGGCTTGTATGAATGGTTAGTCATGCCTATGGGTTTGTCTCAAGCTCCCAGCACTTTTATGCGTGTGATGCATTATGTTCTTCGCAAATATATTGGCATTTGTGTTGTGGTTTACTTTGATGACATCCTTGTGTTTAGTGAAACTCTTGAAGATCATGTCAAACACCTTAGAGACGTATTGCAAGTTCTTAGAGACGAGCGACTTTATGCTAACATGGAAAAATGCACTTTCGGTGTTGATAAGCTTGTTTTCTTGGGCTTTGTTGTCTCCTCTAAGGGTGTTCAAGTGGATGAAACTAAAATTGATGCTATTAAGAATTGGCCACAACCAACCAATTTGCTTCAAGTGCATAGTTTCCTTGGCTTAGCAGGCTTTTATCGTCGCTTTATGAAGGATTTTAGCACTATTGCATCACCATTGCACGCATTGAGTAAGAAGAATGCATCATTTGTTTGGGGTCCATCTCAAGATGCCGCATTTCATGAGCTTAAAACCTTGCTTACACATGCTCCATTGCCTTGCATTACCCAACTTTGACAAAACTTTTGAAGTGCATTGTGACACTAGTGGTAATGGTATTGGTGGTGTGTTAATGCAAGAGAAGCGACCCATTGCATATTTTAGTGAGAAGCTCTCCGGCGCGCAACTTAACTACCCCATCTATGACAAAGAGTTTTGCATGTGTGGGAACATTATCTCCGTCCACGTGAATTTTTCATCCATACGGATCATGAAACGCTTAAGTACCTTAAGGGACAAACCAAACTGAATAAGCGTCATGCTAAATGGAGTGAGTTCATTGAGTCATTTCCTTATGTTATCAAGTATATAAAAGGTAAGGAAAATGTTGTGGCGGACGCTCTCTCACGAAATGCATGTTGGTTACCCAACTTGAGTTGAATGTTATAGGATTTGAGCACATTAAAGACTTATATGCGCATGATGCATCATTTTCGATTCCTTATGCCAAATGTTTACCACATAAAACTTGGGAGCAATATTACTTGAAGGATGGTTACCTTATGAAAGCTAACAAACTTTGTATCCCCGAGTCTTCTCTTCGTTTGTTGCTTTTGCAAGAGGCTCACGGTGGAGGACTCATGGGACATTTTGGACGCGACAAGACATTTACTACGCTCTCCAAGAACTACTTTTGGCCAAAGATGTTTCGAGACGTTTCTCGCTATACCAACCGGTGCTCTACATGCCGCAAAGCTAAGTCCAAAGCTCAATCTCATGGTCTATATATGCCACTTCCTATTCCATATCATCCATGGGAAGATATTAGTATGGATTTCATGCTTGGTTTGCCTCACACTCAAAACGGCAAAGATTCCGTATTTGTTGTTGTGGACCGTTTCTCTAAGATGGCACATTTCATTCCTTGCAACAAGATAGACGATGCTTCACATGTTGCAAATCTCTTTTGTAGGGAAATCTTGCGTTTGCATGGAGTGCCAAAGACGATCGTGTCGGACCGAGATGTCAAGTTCCTTAGCTACTTTTGGAAGACACTATGCGCCAAGCTCGGAATCAAGCTCCTATTCTCATCGGCATATCACCCTCAAACCGTCGGCCAAACGGAGGTCACGAACCGGACTCTTTCCACACTACTCCGTGTGTTGATCAAGAAGAACATAAGGGAGTGGGAGGAATGTTTACCATCACCGAGTACACCTACAATCGAGCACGACACTCTACTACCGGCAAGTCCCCCTTCGAGGTCGTCTATGGCTTCAATCCATTGTCTCCGTTGGACATTCTACCGCTACCTCTACAAGAACGAATCAACATGGACGCAAGTGCACGAGCAAGCTACCTCAAGAAGATGCATGAAGATACAAGGCACGCGATCGAGCGCCAAGTACAACGACTCGCGACCAAGGTCAACATCAACAAGCAGCCCATGGTGTTCAACCCCGGCGACCTTGTGTGGCTACACCTTCGCAAAGACCGCTTCCCCAACGAGCGCAAGTCCAAACTACTACCCCGAGCCGACGGACCTTTCAAGGTGTTAGCACGCTACAACAACAATGCCTACAAGATCGACATCCCTAGCGACAAGTACAACATGAGCGACACATTCAACGTCAAGGACCTATCTCCCTTCCATGGTGATGTGGATTCCGATCCGAGGACGGATCTTTTTCAAGGCGGGGAGATGATGCGGAGCATCCCACGGTCATCCCCATGGACCTACCTACGTCTCCTCAAGTGCCAAGTGGACCTATGACACGAGCACGTGCAAGAGCTCTCGAAACCGAGGTGACATCTCTCCTAAGTGAACTTCCATTTGACTCGAGTGAGGCATGGCTACTACCTCAAGCCGAAGTGCTATGTGTGATCAGGTATGAAGAAGACCGCCTCGGGAATGCTCGGAGCGAAGACCAAGTCGGCAAGTACACGGAGGAACGTGCACGAGGAGGAAGACCGCTGAAAAGCTTCAGCGGCCGGACATCCGGACCCTGAAGAGATGCCCACCAGCAGCAGCCCAGCCGTGCAGACGCTACAGGGCCCGGACATCCGGCCAGAGGCCCGGACATCCGGCCTCTGCCCAGAAATCCGGCCCTGCATCACAGTAGTTTGACCCCTTTCAGGCCAGACATCCGGCGCCAGGGCCGGACATCCGGCACCCCCGCGAACCGCCGGACATCCGGCCCCCTGACAGTAGTTTTAGGCCTTTTGGCCGTGTAATCCCGTCCACTCATCGCCCACTTCGTCCTAGAATATAAATAGACCTCCTCCTCATCCTTTCTAGGGTTAGCAAAGAATTTTGAGACATCTAGTTGAGCTTTGCTCCTTGTATCTCCTCTTGGGGAATCAAGACCTCTCTAGGGAGAAGGATCCCCATCATAGGATCATCAAGACCTCCTAAGGGAGAAGGATCTCATCTAGATCATCAAGACCTCACCTCCTCCGGAGTGGGAAGAACTTTACCTTGTGCTTGTTTCCTTGGATTGTCCTTGTATACTTGTGGATCTCGTGTATGCTATCCTAGTGGATGTGTGATTTGGGTTTGTTGAGCGATTTCCCTTGGTTGACTTTGTTGTTCCTCTCATTTCCTCCTCCTAAAGTGTGAAAAGATCGTCAATTAGGGTTCCACCCTACATCATCTTGGATCAGAGCCACGTTGATTCACACTTTGGAGTCTTTCCCCTCCACTTTCTAGCCCCGATTTTGTTATTTTTGCCCAATTTCGAAAATTCTCCACAAAAATAGCCATACCAAAAAATTTGTGATTTGTTGGTTTGATGATGTTTTATTGATTTTGATCCATGGATTTGCTTGTTTTCGACTGGATCTAGCTTTCCCCCATCTTCTCCATCAATTCCATCCACAAAATCGAACAAATTTTGCCCCAAATTTTTTCTTTTCCCCACCTGTTCTTCGAGTTCATCCATAGACATCCGGCGCCCCAGACCTCCGGCCAGAAGGCCCGGACATCCGGCCCCTGGGAAACCAGCACGCCAACACTTAAACTTTCTTCAATTCTTGGCCTTTTCCCACCGTTTCTTCGCAATCCCTTGAGCCACTCCACCACAAAATTCCGTCAACCACCACTTCGTGCCATTTGAGATTTTGAGTCCCGGATTTGCCGTCAATTAGGGTTCCACCCTACATCACCATCCTTCCATTCACGAACCAGAAAGACTACAGGTTCAGCCTGGATAGAAGGAGGAGGCTCTTTGTTGCATCGAAACCAAAGAATTCATGCTTCCCATGTTCTATCACCCATCCCGCTACCACCCTCACTTTTTCACCAGCAGATGCATTATTCTTGGATGATAAAGTACGTAGCAGCTCATCCTCATTATGTTTATACACACGAAAAATTATAGGTCATTCCGAATGGTGCAAGATGGCTCGTCGATGCGATCAACTTACCCGGAAAGTTGTATTCACGGTCTGTCCCCCGATGTTGTATCCATAAAACGGCCACAATTTGGCCATACAAACTCCGTTGGAGCTCCATGACCTGCCAAATCGATCACAACCAAAAGTTGTATGCGTCGATATCCCACTTGTCCGCTTCAAGAACATTTCAGAGGCCAGATCCGGCTTGTAAAATTGAGTTTCGGATTGGCCGTGTACTCTGCCACCCTCTACCACCCTTCCGTGAGCTCACCCACAGACATATATATTGGCAATAACATATGGAACAATACACCATCCTTCCATTCACGAACCAGAAAGACTACAGGTTCACCCTAGACAGAAGGAGGAGGCTCTTTGTTGCATCGAAACAGAAGAATTCATGCTTCACATGTTCTATCACCCATCCCACTACCACCCTCACTTTTTCACCAGCAGATGCATTATTCTTGGATGATAAAGTACGTAACAGCTCAACCTCATTATGTTTATGCACACGTAAAATTATAGGTCATTCGGAATGGTGCAAGATGGCTCGTCGATGCGATCAAGTTACCCTGAAAGTTCTATTCACGGTCTGTCCCCCGATGTTGTATCCATAAAACGGCCACAATTTGGCCATACAAACTCTATTGCAGCTCCATGACCTGCCAAATCGATCACAACGAAAAATTTTATGCGTCCATATCCCACTCGTCCGCTTCGACAACATTTCGGAGGCCAGCTCCGGCTTGTAAAATTGACTTTCGGATGATTTTATCTTTCCCGTGTACTCTGCCACCCTCTACCACCCTTCCGTGAGCTCACGCACGGACAGATATATATGGGAAATAACGTATGGAAAATTACACCATCCTTCCATTCAGGAACCAGAAAGACTACAGGTTCAGCCTGAACAGAAGGAGGAGGCTCTTTGTTGCATCAAAACCGAAGAATTCATGCTTCACATGTTCTATCACGCATCCCGCTACCACCCTCACTTTTTCACCAGCAGATGCATTATTCTTGGATTATAAAGTACGTAATAGCTCATCCTCATTATGTTTATGCACACAAAAAATTATAGGTCATTCCGAATGGTGCAAGATGGCTCGTCGATGCGATCAAGTTACCCTGAAAGTTGTATTCACGGTTTGTCCCCCGATGTTGTATTCATAAACCGGCCACAATTTGGCCATGCAAACTCCATTGGAGCTCCATGACCCGCCAAATCGATCACAAGCAAAAGTTGTATTCGTCGATATCCCACTCGTCCGCTTCGACAACATTTTGGAGGCCAGATCCAGCTTGTAAAATTGAGTTTCGAATGATTTTATCTTGGCCGTTTACTCTGCCACCCTCTTCCACCCTTCCGTGAGCTCACCCACAGACAGATATATTGGCAATAACGTATGGAACAATACACCATCCTTCCATTCAGAAATCAGAAAGACTACAGGTTTAGCCTGGACAGAAGGAGGAGGCTCTTTGTTGCATCAAAACCGAAGAATTAATGCTTCACATGTTCTATCACCCATCCCGCGACCACCCTCACTTTTTCACCAGCAGATGCATTATTCTTGGGCGATAATGAACGCAACAGCTCATCCTCATTATGTTATGCATACGAAAAATTATAGGTCAATCCGAATGGTGCAAGACGGCTCGTTGATGCGATCAAGTTACCCTAAAAGTTGTATTCACGGTCTGTCCCCCGATGTCGTATCCATAAAACGGCCACAATTTGGCCATACAAAATCCGTTGGAGCTCCATGGCCCGCCAAATCGATCACAAACAAAAGTTGTATGCGTCTATATCCCACTCGTCCGCTTCGACAACATTTCGGAGGCCAGATCCGGCTTGTAAAATTGAGTTTCGGTTGATTTTATCTTTCCCGTGTACTCTGCCACCCTCAACCACCCTTCCGTGAGCTCACCCACAGAAAGATATATTGGCAATAACGTATGGAACAATACAGCATCCTTGCATTGACGAACCAAAAAGACTACAGGATCAGCCTGGACAGAAGAAGGAGGCTCTTTGTTGCATCGAAACCGAAGAATTCATGCTTCAAATGTTCTATCACCCATCCCGCTACCACCCTCACTTTTTCACCAACAGATGCATTATTCTTGGATGATAAAGTACGTAGCAGCTCATCCTCATTATGTTTATGCACACGAAAAATTATAGGTCATTCCGAATGGTGCAAGATGGCTCGTCGATGCGATCAAGTTACCCTGAAAGTTGTATTCACGGTCTGTCCCCCGATGTTTTATCCATAAAACAGCCACAATTTGGCCATACAAACTCCGTTGGAGCTCCCTCAGTCGCCAAATCGATCACAACGAAAAGTTGTATGCGTCGATATCCCACTCGTCCGCTTCGACAACATTTCGGAGACCTGATCCGCCTTGTAAAATTGAGTTTCGGATGATTTTATCTTGTCCGTGCACTCTGCCACCCTCTACCACCCTTCCGTGAGCTTACCCACGGACAGCTATATTGGCAATAACGTATGGAACAATACACCATCCTTCCATTCACGAACCAGATAGACTACAGGTTCAGCCTGGACAGAAGGAGGAGGCTCTTTGTTGCATCGAAACCGAAGAATTCATGCTTCACATGTTCTATCACCCATCCCGCCACCACCCTCACTTTTTCACGGGCAGATGCATTATTCTTGGATTATAAAGTACGTAACAGCTCATCCTCATTATGAAGCACACAAAAAATTATAGGTCATTCCGAATGGTGCAAGATGGCTCGTCGATGCGATCTAGTTACCCTGAAAGTTGTATTCACGGTCTGTCCCCTGATGTTGTATCCATAAACCGGCCACAATTTGGCCATAAACTCCATTGGTGCTCCATGACCCGCCAAATCGATCACAACAAAAAAGTTGTATGCATCGATATCCCACTCGCCGCTTCGACAACATTTTGGAGGCCAGATCCAGCTTGTAAAATTGAGTTTCGGATGATTTTATCTTGGCCGTTTACTCTGCAACCCTATACCACCCTTCCGTGAGCTCACCCACAGACAGATATATTGGCAATAACATATGGAACAATACACCATCCTTCCATTCAGAAACTAGAAAGACTACAGGTTCAGCCTGGACAGAAGGAGGAGGCTCTTTGTTGCATCGAAACCGAAGCATTCATGCTTCACATGTTCTATCACCCATCCCGCTACCACCCTCACTTTTTCACCAGCAGATGCATTATTGTTGGATGATAAAGTACGTAATAGCCAATCCTCATTAGGTTTATGCACACGAAAAATTATAAGTCATTCCGAATGGTGCAAGATGGCTCGTCGATGCGATCAAGTTACCCTGAAAGTTGTATTCACGGTCTGTCCCCCGATGTTTTATCCATAAAACGGCCACAATTTGGCCATACAAACTCCGTTGGAGCTCCATGACCCGCCAAATCGATCACAACGAAAAGTTGTATGCGTCGATATCCCACTCGTCCGCTTCGAAAACATTTCGGAGGCCAGATCCGGGTTGTAAACTTGAGTTTCGGATGATTTTATCTTGGCCGTGTACTCTGCCACCCTCTACCACCCTTCCGTGAGCTCACCCCCGGACAGAAATATTGGCAATAACGTCTGGAACAATACACCATCCTTCCATTCACGAACCAGAAAGACTACAGGTTCAGCCTGGACAGAAAGAGGAGGCTCTTTGTTGCATCAAAAGCGAAGAATTCATGCTTCACATGTTCTATCACCCATCCCGCAACCACCCTCACTTTTTCACCAGCAGATGCATTATTCTTGGATGATAAAGTACGTAACAGCTCATCCTCATTATGTTTATGCACACGAAAAATTATAGGTCATTCTGAATGGTGCAAGATGGCTCGTGGATGCGATCAAGTTTCCTTGAAAGTTGTATTCACGGTATGTCCCCCGATGTTGTATCCATAAAACGGCCACAATTTGGCCATACAAACTCCGTTGGAGCTCCATGACCCGCCAAATCGATCACAACGAAAAGTTATATGCATCCATATCCCACTCGTCCGCTTCGACAACATTTCGAAGGCCAGATCCGGCTTGTAAAATTGAGTTTCGGATGATTTTATCTTTCCTGTGTACTCTGCCACCCTCTACCACCCTTCCGTGAGCTCACCCTCGGACATATATATGGAAATTAACGTATGGAATATTACACCATCCTTCCATTCACGAACCAGAAAGACTATAGGTTCAGCCTGGACAGAAGGAGGAGGCTCTTTGTTGCATCGAAACCGAAGAATTCATGCTTCACATGTTCTATCACCCATCCCGCTACCACCCTCACTTTTTCACCAGCAGATGCATTATTCTTGGATGATAAAGTACGTAATAGCTCATCCTCATTATGTTTATGCACACAAAAAATTATAGGTCATTCCGAATGGTGCAAGATGGCTCGTCGATGCGATCAAGTTACCCTGAAAGTTGTATTCACGGTCTGTCCCCCGATGTTGTATCCATAAAACGGCCACAATTTGGCCATACAAACTCCGTTGGAGTTCCATGACCCGCCAAATCGATCACAACGAAAAGTTGTATGCGTCGATATGCCACTCGTCGGCTTCGACAACATTTCGAAGGCCAGATCCTGCTTGTAAAATTGAGTTTTGGATGATTTTGTCTTGGCCGTGTACTCTGCCACCCTCTACCGCCCTTCCGTGAGCTCACCCAGAGACAGATATATTGGCAATAACGTATGGAACAATACACCATCCTTGCATTCACGAACCAAAAAGACTACAGGTTCATCCTGGACAGAAGGAGGAGGATCTTTGTTGCATCGAAACCGAAGAATTCTTGCTTCACATGTTCTATCACCCATCACGCTACCACCCTCACTTTTTCACCAGAAGATCCATTATTGTTGGATGATAAAGTACGTAACAGCTCACCCTCATTATGTTTATGCACACGAAAAAGTATAAGTCATTCCGAATGGTGCAAGATGGCTCGTCGATGCAATCAAGTTACCCTAAAAGTTGTATTCACGGTCTGTCCCCCGATGTTTTATCCATAAAACGGCCACAATTTGGCCATACAAACTCCGTTGGAGCTCCATGACCCGCCAAATCGATCACAACCAAAAGTTGTATGCGTCGATATCCCACTCGTCCGCTTCGACAACATTTCGGAGGCCAGATCTGGCTTGTAATATTGAGTTTCGGATGATTTTATCTTGTCCGTGTACTCTGCCACCCTCTACCACCCTCACTTTTTCACGAGCAGATGCATTATTCTTGGATGATAAAGTACGTAACAGCTCATCCGCATTATCTTTATGCACACAAAAAATTATAGGTCATTCCGAATGGTGCAAGATGGCTCCTCGATGCGATCAAGTTACCCTGAAAGTTGTATTCACGATCTGTCCCTTGATGTTGTATCCATAAAACGGCCACAATTCGGCCATACAAACTCCATTGGAGCTCCATGACCCGCCAAATCGATCACAACCAAAAGTTGTATGCGTCGATATACACCTCGTCCGCTTCAACAACATTTCAGAGGCCAGATCCGGCTTGTAAAATTGAGTTTCGGATGATTTTATCTTGGCCGTGTACTCTGCCACCCTCTACCACCCTTCCGTGAGCTCACCCACAGACAGATATATTGGCAATAACGTATGGAACAATAAACCATCCTTGCATTCACGAACCAGAAAGACTACAGGTTCAGCCTGGACAGAAGGAGGAGGCTCTTTGTTGCATCGAAACCGAAGAATTCATGCTTCACATGTTCTATCACCCATCCCGCTACCACCCTCACTTTTTCACCAGCAGATCCATTATGGTTGGATGATAAAGTACGTAACAGCTCATCCTCATTATGTTTATGCACACGGAAAATTATAGGTCATTCCCAATGGTGCAAGATGCCTTGTCGATGCGATCAAGTTACCCTGAAAGTTGTATTCACGGTCTGTCCCCCGATGTTTTATCCATAAAACGGCCAC
Organism: Elymus sibiricus; assembly: GCA_039707655.1. NCBI lineage: Eukaryota > Viridiplantae > Streptophyta > Magnoliopsida > Poales > Poaceae > Elymus > Elymus sibiricus. The sequence continues at coordinate 259,849,205 of CM077676.1, forward strand.
AATTTGGCCATACAAACTCCGTTGGAGCTCCATGACCCGCCAAATCGATCACAACGAAAAGTTGTATGCGTCGATATCCCACTCGTCTGCTTCGACAACATTTCGGAGGCCAGATCTGGCTTGTAAAATTGAGTTTCGGATGATTTTATCTTGTCCGTGTACTCTGCCACCTTCTACCACCCTCACTTTTTCACGAGCAGATGCATTATTCTTGGATTATAAAGTACGTAACAGCTCATCCCCATTATCTTTTTGCACACAAAAAATTATAGGTCATTCCGAATGGTGCACGATGGCTCGTCGATGCGATCAAGTTACCCTGAAAGTTGTATTCACGATCTGTCCCCCGATGTTGTATCCATAAAACGGCCACCATTTGGCCATACAAACTCCATTGGAGCTCCGTGACCCACCAAATCGATCACAACAAAAAGTTGTATTCGTCGTTATCCCACTCGTCCGCTTCGACAACATTTCAGAGGCCAGATCTTGCTTGTAAAATTGAGTTTCGGATGATTTTATCTTGGCCGTGTACTCTGCCACCCTCTACCACCCTTCCGTGAGCTCACCCACAGACAGATATATTGGCAATAACGTATGGAACAATACACCATCCTTGCATTCACGTACCAGAAAGACTACATGTTCAGCCTGGACAGAAGCAGGAGGCTGTTTGTTGCATCGAAACCGAAGAATTCATGCTTCACATGTTCTATCACCCATCCCGCTACCACCCTCACTTTTTCACCAGCAGATGCATTATTGTTGGATGATAAAGTATGTAACGGCTCATCCTCATTATGTTTATGCACACGAAAAATTATAGGTTATTCCGAATGGTGCAAGATGGCTCGTCGATGCGATCAAGTTACCCTGAAAGTTGTATTCACGGTCTGTCCCCCGATGTTTTATCCATAAAACGGCCACAATTTGGCCATACAAACTCCGTTGGAGCTCCATGACCCGCCAAATCGATCACAACGAAAAGTTGTATGCGTCAATATCCCACTCGTCCGCTTCGACAACATTTCGGAGGCCAGATCCGGCTTGTAAAATTGAGTTTCGGTTGATTTTATCTTGTCCGTGTACTCTGCCATCCTCTACCACCCTTACATGAGCTCACCCACGGACAGATATATTGGCAACAATTGTTCTTTCCCCCTTCGAATTTGGAGTTGAAATCGCGAAATTTCCGCCACCCCCGTGTCCACGGACCCCAGACCCCGTGCGCACGGGCCCCCGCGAAGTTTCTGGACACCCCGTGTTCACGGCCTTGTACCGTGCGCACGGGATCCCGTGTCCACGGGCCCTAGAACCCGTGCGCACGACCCCCTACAGACCAGCCAGCACCGCTTCACCTTTTCGGTCATATCTCCCACTTCCGAACTCCGATTTGGGTGTTCTTTGGCTCGTTGAAAAGCTAGCGACGTGCTCGAGCTACTCATCTTCGTTTTACCACCATTTGACTCTATCAAATTTTGTGCATTTTTGCATCTTTGCATAGGCCCTCCGCCATAACTTCCGCACCACCACCATACACTTCCGCAACCTAACCCATTTTGGTTTCCATTGCATTTGTGGTTGTTTGAGTTGTGATTTGAGTCTCCTAAGGTGTTTCGGCTACTTAGTTACGGTTACATCTTCATCACCACCGGTGACTTGTATCGTTACATCAACAACATCCACCACGATATTTCGCATCGACGACGACCATCCATCCTTTGAGACCATCTTCAACCGGAAGCAAGGCCGGTTACCCCCGACTTTGTGAAAGGTTAAGTGTGACGAAGGTATCCATTCCGTCATAAACTTTTCCTTCCTTCCCATTACATCTTGATAGCCCCACCATCTTTGCGAATACCTTCATACCTATTGAGACTAGCTATCCGAGTATTGTCGGGCTTCGCGCAAACTTGTGCACCTTAGTGATACGATATCATATTGTTGCATCATTTGATATATCATATTGTGCAATTGCTTGCTCCCGTGCATATCTTGCGATACTTATCTCATGTGTTTGGTTGAGGCTCAATAAGCATAGTGGAAAGGAAGAGAAGAGAGCAAAAAAAAAGCTTTTAAGCAAGAAAAAGAAGATCATAAGCTTATAAGCAAAAGAGTGTTGAGCATGAAAAGAGATACTTGTGCATGAGGATACATGGAATACGAAACGTTTTGCTTGCATACATATAGGTTGGTGCCAAGTGGTGAATCGTGCCCGAACGTGCAATCAAGCTAGCGTCTCTCCTTGTGTTTGTGCAACACGAGCTTAGTCTTCGTTAGGCAATTTTGTATTGCTCATCCCTATAGTTGCACAAGCCCCATTATCCCACCATGTGTGTTTCTTTATTGCCTTCCTCTATATTTGTGATCACTTGCTTTGCACTTTGAGTCCTTTGGATTGATTTCAACATTTACATATCTTGGACTTCAATTTGCATGAATTTGTGCCAACCCCATCGAGCTCCACTATAAGCCATTTGTGTAGCTTGTGAGGATTGGACAAGGTTTTTCACCAAGTGCACTCTTTTCCTTGCATACATTGTGGTATTTGAGATCCATCTACAACTTCGTAAAGAGGTAACTTTGGTATGTTCATTCCATCTCGTTCTCACACCTTCTCGAGTGCTTCTATGGATAGGGACGGCACATCTCCTTCGGTCTACAACCACGACGACGAGGTCGATGCCATGAAGAACTTCATCGACGCCAAGATGGACAAGTACATGGAGGAGTTCAAGATCCTCATCAACACCGGCAAGCGGTCTTTCTCATCTTCGAGAAGACGCTCAAGTGCAAAGACTCCCAAGCTACCATCTCCGGCAAGTACACAACGGCATCGACACCGACAAGACCAGGAAGAGCAACCTTCTGGACGTGAGTTGGCTGCTCTGGCACCCCCATGCACACGTGCCTGCGACCCCCGTGCACACGGGACCCCGTGCACACGGCCTCCTGCACCCCCATGCGCACGGCCCCTACAGAACCGCGACATCGACCACAAGGCTGCGACTTCATCCACTACATTGGCATCTTCGCCAAGTGACTTCAAGGCATCTTCGCCTTCGGATGTACGGCATCTTCACCTACTCCACGAGCTCAAGTCCGCGACTTCCACGAGCTACTACGACCTCGACACCGACCACGATCTTCCTTTCTATGGGACTCAAGACCCCAAGGAGTATCTCGAGTGGGAGCGCAAGATGGACGACTACCTCAAGCTACATCAAGTCCCCTCCGAAGATCTAGTGAAGTGCGCCACAAGTACCTTCCATGACTACGCGTCGACATGGTGGCTTCACGCACCTTCGAAGAGCTTCAACATGAGTTGGTCCAAGACGAAGCAAGTGATGCGCCGAGAATTTGTGCCTTCTGACGAGGATATGTACCTAGGGTAGGGTATTAGGCCTGTCTTACATACCCCACCTAAGGACACCACATTGGAGAACTACAAGACTACAAGAGAGATTCCGACTGAACTAGCCATGGCATATGAGTCACTCGACATATGTTCACTCGGAAGACCCCCCTACACTCGACAGTAAACCCTCACTCGGAGTGGTCGCCAATCACTCGACTGTAGAAGACCGGGAATCTCCCCAGGGAGGCCAACGGGCAGGCGTTACGCTCGCCGCCTTAACTGGCATTTATTGTATACGTTACCAATAACGTCCCTCTTTACTCCCCACAATCAATCCCTTAGATGCCGGACGTTTATGAGGGGCAGCGCACTCTATATAAGCCACCCCTCCCCACTGGCACAAGGGTTCGCAATCCTTTGTAAACACAACACACGTATCACTCGACAGAGTAAGCTCCCCGGAGCACCTGAGACGTAGGGCTGTTATCACTTCCGAGTGAGGCCTGAACTCATACATCTGTGTGTACACCCTCGCCGTAGCTACGACTCTGCCCTCTCTTTCGTACCCCTACCATCTACTGTCAGACACGTTCCAACGACAGTTGGCGCCCACCGTGGGGCGGCGTCTAAGCGACTTCCGGCGAGGTTGCAGTTTTTCATCTTCACCATGTCTCCCGACAGCAGTTTGATTCGGGGCTGCGAGATCCGTCTCGGTGCGTTCACCTTCATCGCCGACGACTCCGCATGGCTCCCGGAGGCCCCTCTCGACGTTGAGGCTCTCCCCGTCCGCGGGGCGACGCACTTCAGCGCGAGTTCATGCGGCGTTCTCCTTCGTCAGCCGTCGACTCCATACATGTCGGCTCCAGCGTCGTCCACTCTCCCCGCTGTTCGTCGCCGCAAGCGATCCGGTCGTTCGCGGCTCCAGCGATGGGTGAGGCACGTGGCGGCGCACCAAGCGCCGACTCCGCAGATCGCGGCTATCGAGCCCGCCGAGCCGCTTCATGGCGCGTTCGACTCGGCATCAGATTCATCCGAGCTCCCTTTCGAGTGCGAGAGTTGCGATCCTGCAGCAGAAGTTTTCATGGCGGGTTCTCATCAGAGCCCACCCGGCTATGGCCGTGGCGGCCGTGAGCGTGGCGGCCCGTCGAATGATCAACAGCACAGGGATGAGGGGGTCCTCCAAACCCCCATCGTCGGCACGACTGCAGAAGCCCAGGCTCTGGAGGCTGCGCGTCTCGCCACCTTGGCAGAGCGCACTCGCCTCGAGGAGATGCAGAGGTCACTCGACGAGCGCACTCGACAGCACCGCGAGCGTCAGTTGTTCCCTCCAGTCGACGACAATCGTCAGGTATACCGTACTCCGATTCAGAATGTTGCAGCGGCGGCTAGGATTGCAGATTCTATACAGCCGTCCGATTCAGAGGCCGACAGAGGACTCGAGCAGATCCGAACCCTGCTTGGGGCGGCTCGACAGCAGAACTCCGCTGTCTCTCAGTCGCGCAACAGGATTCACAGCGAATCAGTTAGAGTAGACACAGTCCAATCGGCCCACAGTCCAGGATCACCTCAGCGTCGCGGAGGCAGAGATTACCGCAACGATCAGTACAGAGATCAGAGGCGAGATCAGTTTGCTCCTCGGCATCACCGTGATGACCACCGTCGAGTGCCTACTCCTCCGCGGAGTGGTCCATACGTGCCCCGGCACTATGATGACAGGCGCCCGTACGGTGATGAGCGGGACCCTGGGTTTGACGCGAGATCCGTTTTCGTTCAGAACCGGGTCGACAGAGGCAGATACAACAGAGGTGGCTATGACAGAGATTTTCCGAGTGGCAGTGCTACGGCTGTTTCTGGTCCAGAGTGTTTCAGCAGAGCCATCCGATCTGCTGAGATCCCCCCCAACTTCAGGTTGGCGGCTGGGATTAGCAAATTCACTGGCGAGTCGAAGCCGGAAACATGGCTAGACGATTACCGAGTGGCTGTTCAGATCGGCGGAGGCAACGGCAACGTGGCTATGAAGCATCTGCCCCTGATGTTGGATGGTCCGGCCCGGGCATGGCTTAATCAGTTGGCTCCTTCTAGCATCTATTGCTGGGAAGATCTTGCCCGAGTGTTCGTGACCTTCGAAGGCACCTGCAAGCGCCCTGCCGGTTTGCTCGAGTTGCAGCATTGTGTCCAGAAGCCGAATGAGACCTTGAGGGATTACATTCAGCGGTGGACCACTCTTCATCACACGGTGGAAGGTGTTTCCGAGCACCAGGCTGTTTGCGCCTTCAAGGCCGGAGTTAGATACAGAGAGCTCTATTTGAAGTTTGGTCGGACAGGAGATATGTCCCTGAGCAAGATGATGGAGATTGCCACCCGATACGCCAACGGCGAGGAGGAAGATCGCCTCCGCAGTGGCAAGGGTAAAGCAGTCGACAGTAATCCCGGCGGCGGAAATTCCAGTCGGAAGCAAAAGCGTAAAGCTGACGGCTCTGTCTAGGCAGAAGTAGCCGCTCTGGCGGCGAAAGGGAAAGTGAAGCCAAAGGGGCAGTTTGTTCAGAAGAAGTCCAAGAACCAGTCGACAGATGTCCTGGATATGCCATGTCCCATTCACTCACGGAAGGATGAAGAAGGCAACTTGATCCTGTCAAAGCATACCACTCGACAGTGCCGATTGCTGATCCAAGGGTTCAAGGGAGAGCAGTCGAGTGACAAAGATCCTGAGAAAGAAGAGGACGAAGGTAAAGAAGACTTTCCTGAGATCAATGCCACATTGGTGATTTTTGCCGATGTAGAAAGCAAGAGTCGATTGAAGGTCATCAACAGGGAGGTCAACATGGCTGCTCCAGCTACCCCCGAGTACCTCAAGTGGTCCCAGACAGCTATCACCTTCGATCAGTCGGACCATCCCGCTCATGTCCCTACCCCAGGTCGACAGGCGCTGGTGGTGGATCCGGTGGTAGGAGGCACTCGTCTCCGCAAAGTTCTCATGGATGGAGGAAGTGGCCTGAATATTCTGTACGCTGATACCCTCAAAGGGATGGGCATTCCGATGTCCAGGCTCAGCGAAAGCAATATGCAATTCCACGGGGTCATCCCTGGGAAGAAGGCCAAGTCACTCGGACAGATTGCGCTGGATGTGGTGTTCGGCACTGACAAGAACTTTCGCAAAGAGAAGCTGACATTTGAGGTTGTAGACTTCAAGAGTGCATATCATGCCATCCTTGGCCGTCCAGCGTATGCACGTTTCATGGCCCGCCCGTGTTACGTGTATCTCAAGCTGAAGATGCCCGGGCCCAAGGGTGTGATCACAGTCACAGGCAATCGACAGAGGGCTGAGGAGTGCCTCCAACAGGGCTCCAAGATCGCCGACATGCAGATGGCTGTAGTCGAGTTAGAAGAGTACAAGAAGACTGCTCATCCCGCTCAGAGCCTTTTGCTCCTCTCAAGGCACTCGGGTGGATTACGCATCCGTTGCGCACCCCCAGTCAAACGGTCAGGCCGAGCGAGCAAATGGCCTTATCCTTCAAGGGTTGAAGCCTCGACTCATGCGCGAACTCGATCATGCAGCTGGAGCTTGGGTTACAGAATTACCGTCTGTTCTGTGGGGCTTGAGGACAACTCCAAATCGGTCAACTGATCGCACTCCTTTCTTCATGGTGTATGGGGCTGAAGCTGTCCTGCCGAGTGATGTTCTTCACAATTCTCGTCGGGTGGACCTTTACTCGGAGGTTGAAGCTGAGCAAGCACGCCAGGATGCTGTGGATCTCCTTGAGGAAGAGCGGGAAATGGCTTTGATCCGGTCGACTGCATACCAGCAAGATCTGCGTCGCTTCCATGCAAGGCACGTCAGGAGTCGGACCTTCCACGAAGGTGACCTCGTGCTCCGAGTGGATCAGCAGCGGCCTCACAAGCTAGCCCCCGCGTGGGAAGGCCCTTTCGTCGTCACCAAGGTGCTGAACAATGGAGCCTACCACCTCTTCAATCTCAAGAAGAATGCTGACGAGCCACGGGCCTGGAACGCGGATCTGCTTCGTCGGTTCTACACCTGAAGATTGATCTGTCTGATGTAATAAGAGTAAACTATTTTGATTATCAAGGATACGACTCCTGCAGTCGTTTGTTGATTCCGCTCGCACAATTCTAAGTTCAAGAATACTCCGAGTGCGAGCGATTTTCCACTCGGGGGGCTTAGCCGCGATTCCGCATCGCCTAAGTTTAAATCTACTCCGAGTGATGGGCGATCCTCACACTCGGGGGCTTAGCTGCGACTCCGTGTCGCCTAAGTTCAGAACCTCGTCGAGTGAATAGCTTCACTCGAAAGCTTAGCCACGATTCCGCATCGCCTAAGTTTAAATCTACTCCGAGTGATGGGCGATCCTCACACTCGGGGGGCTTAGCTGCGACTCCGTGTCACCTAAGTTCAGAACCTCGTCGAGTGAATAGCTTCACTCGAAAGCTTAGCCGCGATTCCGCATCGCCTAAGTTTAAATCTACTCCGAGTGATGGGCGATCCTCACACTCGGGGGCTTAGCTGCGACTCCGTGTCGCCTAAGTTCAGAACCTCGTCGAGTGAATAGCTTCACTCGAAAGCTTAGCCGCGATTCCGCATCGCCCAAGCTTAAATCTACTCCGAGTGATGGGCGATCCTCACACTCGGGGGCTTAGCTGCGACTCCGTGTCGCCTAAGTTCAGAACCTCGTCGAGTGAATAGCTTCACTCGAAAGCTTAGCCGCGATTCCGCATCGCCTAAGTTTAAATCTACTCTGAGTGATGGGCGATCCTCACACTCGGGGGCTTAGCTGCGACTCCGTGTCGCCTAAGTTCAGAACCTCGTCGAGTGAATAGCTTCACTCGAAAGCTTAGCTGCGACTCCGTGTCGCCTAAGTTTAAAACATACTCCGAGTAACGAGTGATCCTCCCACTCGGGGGCTTGGCTGCGAATCCGCTTTGCCCAAGTTAAAACGCTACTCCGAGTGATGAGCGATCCTCACACTCGGGGGCTTAGCCGTGATTCCGCATCACCTAAGTTATAAACTACTCCGAGTGATGAGCGATCCTCACACTCGGGGGATTAGCCGTGATTCCGCATCACCTAAGTTATAAACTACTCCGAGTGACGAGCAATCCTCTCACTCGGAGGCTATCTGTGAACCAGTCTTCGCCTAAGTTCTGATACTCACTCCCGAATGACGAGCGGTCCTCTCACTCGGAGGGCTTAGCTGCGAGTCGGTCCTCGCCTAAGTCCGAAATCAATCAAACAAATTTAAGACCCCTGCCGATGTCGCCGCCACTCGACAGCGGTCTCGGGGAGTACACCCAGTGGGTGCACTCCGCATGCCCCCACTGGACCAGAAACCACTCGACAAGACCTGATCTACTCGAGAGGAAATCAAGCAAAGGACTGAAAAACAAATTCAGATAAATCCAGAGTATTCAGCATGGATAAAAGTTGCCCATGCAAATGACGAAAGTACTCGGGCCCAAGACCCGAAAGAAGTTTTAACGATACACCACCACTCGGCATACCGAGGCAAATTAAAGTTTTTGATCACCAGCAAAGCTTTCTCAAGCTCCAGTGGGACTTGCAGGTTCGACGAAGGTGTCCAGGTCGATCCCGTCAGCGATCCGAGTGGCCGCTTCGATGAAGGTCTCCATGAAGTCCGGGAACTGGAGCTTCTTTGTGTTGGCCACCTGAAGTGCTTTCAGTTTGTCCTCCTTGACCTCCTTGCAATGGACCCTGACGAGTGAGAGCGCTATGTCGGCTCCGCAGCGTGCAGCAGATTTCTTCCATGCCTGCACTCGACCAGGGAGCTCGTCAAGCCGAGTCATCATTGACTCGAGGTCAGCCTGAAGTGAGTCTTCCGGCCACAGCTCCTTGTCGACCTTCTCCATTGCACCTCGCAGTCGAGCGACGTACTCCCGGACGCCTGCGACTCGAGCTTCAAGCCGGAACATGTTCATAGCCACAGCATCTCCGACAGGTGACTTGGAAGGGTCCAGATTGGGCTCGACCGCCTCGGTCTCCTTCTCGAAATCCTTGCAGAATTCTACATGAAGAAGATGGAAAGAATTAGTCATGATACTGTTCCCTGAAAATCAACGGAATTCACTCGACTGGATGAAGTTGGGATTAATGGAATTCACTCGACTGGAGAAAATTACCTTCAAGCAAAACATACATCTTCTGGGCGTAATCCCCCAGATAGGTCTCCAAGCCCTTTGCTGCCTTGGTTGCATGGTCAAGCCTTTTGCTCCAGTCAGCTCGCTCCTGCTTCAGCTTCGTGTTCTCTTCCTCAAGCTTGCTGACCGCGGCGAGCTTCTTCTCGGCAGCTTCAGTCTTCTCCCACGCTGTCTTCTGAGCATCGGCGAGTGATCTGTCTTTGTCCTCCAGCGCCTTCTTCATGATATCTAAAGCAATAGCATTGTTGAGTCGCGCTCGGAGTCGACGATTTTCAGCACGCACGTCTGCTCGAGTGGAGTCACTCGGTTCAAAGATAGAAGAAATAAATAATGAAGTACTCGATCAACAAAGTTTACCTCCTGAAGCCTTCAGATCAGCTTGCGCACGCTCCAGGTCTCTCCTCGTCAGTTCCAAGTCGAGCTGAAGCTGAGTCTTCTCCTTCTCCAAGTCAGCATATCGAGTACCGAGCTCACAGGCCTTCTGAGATCAACGACAAAAACAATTCAGTGGACAGAAATATGGGCTTCGAGTCCAAGTTCTAAGACTCCCGCCGACTGCTCGCAGTCGACGGCAGTCTCGGGGACTACACCCAGTGGGTGCACTCAGCGTGCCCCCACCGGGACGGTATCCACTCGGAACGGTCTGCCCGATCCGAGTGACGGCCGAACAAAAAAAAAGAGATTGTCCACTCGACTAGGTCAGCCCTAGCCAAGTGCGTGACAAGCGATTACCAGTCGACAGACAGAAAACTCCCAGTGGGTGCAGAAGTCAAGTCATGGTAGACGGAAAACGACACAATCAAAAAGCGCACTTACAAGTGCACTTACTTGGACGTTCGCCCGAAGCGCTGAGCTAGCGTCGTAAGCCAGCTTGCTGGCCTCGTACGCCTCCTTCGTACGCTGCATCATATGTTCGGCCTGCATCATCGCCTCCTTAGCAGCTCCAGTCTGGTCTTCTGGAACACGGTGCAGAGAGAAGATGGTCTGTGAAGGGAGCGGCGATGTAGTCGGAAGGACTGGCGCTTGCGAGGCTGGCGCTTGGGAGACAGGCGCTTGTGGCGGACTGGCGAGCTCCACGGCCATCTGGGTCGGTGCTGTAATCGGTACAGTCGGAGAGGGGGCTGCGGGGTCGGTATCCATTGGCTCTGCATGTCACCAGTCGACATATCACATGACTGTCGAATGGTTTGAAAAGAATGTCAAATGACAATATGCCATACCTTGGCGAGAAGTAGCTGCGTCCGGCGTGTCCTTCTCCGCGCTTTCCTCTCTTCGCCCCGGCGATGTCACCGAGGTAGCGGCCCTGACGATCAAGATCCACTCGGTCAGCAAAAATATGAAGCTCAGCAACAAGTTAAGCGAAGAGCAAGGATACTTACGTTGAAGCAATCGGCACGTCAACCTTGATTCTGGGGAGAGCCTTCCGGGGCTTGGTGGTGGTGACCTTGGGCTGCTTGGCAACCTTTTCAATCGGCTCTGGCGTCGACGTCCGACTGCGCTTGGAGCTCCTGGTGGTCGACCCCCTGGCCCGACCTCGGTCGAGTGTTGGGTCGTGACGCTGCTTCGAACGCCCTTCAGTACGCGGAGGAGACACGACTTCAACTTCATCACTCCCCGACGAGTCGTCACCGTTGCCTTCGCTGTCCTCGGCGTAGCTGATGCTGTCACTGTCGCTCTCGCTCCCCGCTCCTTCAAGGTTCTGACCGCCATTCGGCACGGGTGAATACATGTTCGTGAGCTCCTGCAAAGATTCAAGTCAGTCAGCTGAAGACATATTCACTCGACAAGATACAAAAGCAATCGACAATGACATGACTTACCACGTTCGGCGGATTTGCAGATGAGAAAGGCGATACTCTTTTGGAACCCCGGGGGTTGTCTCGCGCACCAGTGATGCCGCGCAGCCAAAGCGTGATGGTTTCCCCTGAGACATCTTCCGGGTGGGTACGAGTGGTATCGTCGACTCCTGAGTAATGCCACATCGGATGGTCCCGCGCCTGGAGCGGCTGGATCCGTCGACCCAGGAACACCTCCAACAGATCCAAACCGGTCACTCCATCACGAATCAGATTCACAACACTGTTCATCAAGATCCCCACATTGGCCTTCTCTTCCTCGGCCACGGTCAGAGATGGGGGCGCAGTGGGTCGATCCAGCGTGAAGGGAGGAAGGCCAGTCGACATGTTTGGGGACGCGACGTCGTGGCAGTAGAACCAGGTCGACTGCCAACCCCGCACCGACTCCGGAAGGGTGAGCGCTGGGAAGGCACTCCCCGTCCTCTTCTGAAGACCCAAACCCCCGCATAGCTGGATGACGTTGGTTCTATTATCACTAGCGTGGGCCTTCTTTATCGACTGAGAACGGATGGTAAAGATGTGCTTGAACAGACCCCAGTGGGCGGGACAACCCAAGAAACATTCACACATCGTCACGAACGCGGCGAGATACGCAATTGCGTTGGGAGGAAAATGATGCAACTGAGCCCCGAAGAAATTCAGAAAACCGCGGAAGAAGGGATGCGGGGGCAGAGCAAAACCTCTCTCCAAATGGGTGGTCAGGAGGACCCGCTCGCCCTCGCGCGGCTCCGGCTCCGCTTCCGTCCCCGGCAACCTCCACGACCCGGCCGCAATCAGGCCGTCAGCGACGAGCTTCTCCACGTCCAACGCCGTCACGGTTGACGGCAGGAAATCGCCCTGCATCCATCCAGGTGGCGCTGCGGCCCGGGCGCTCGAGGGTTTCTTCCCCTTCGTCGTCTTCTTGGGCGCCATTGTCGCGGCAGCGAGCGGATTCGATCTGAGCAGCGCGGCGGCGGAGCAGAAGAAGCGGAGGAGACGAGGGGAAAATGAGCGCACTGTCGCAAATTCCCCTCCCCTCTCGTTTTTTATGTCCGTCGACCCGAGTCACTGACTCGTGGGCCCGCCAAATCCCTGTGTATCCCACTAACGGAGGAGCCGCGATATGTGGCGATAACGGTGGCGCGAGGATCGAGGAGCCGCTTCCCCGTCGGTTGCGTCATCCCTGCTCGGCGCGCGTTCCCCGAAATTTCGAATCCCGCGAAATCCGGGCCGGACAGAACGTCCTTTCACATCTGAAGATCCTGTTGACCATTCGGACTCGAACCTGCATCTGAATTCACTCGGAAGAGCTGACAAGCTGAATAGATCAAGGCAGAAGTTGGAAGGCCCAGTCGTCACAGGTATCGGAAAAATCTAGAAGCTCATTCGGAACGCTGAGTTCGGCAGAACCTGCACTGTCCCTTCTCCACTCGAGCCCTGATCCATTCGGGGGCTAATGACGAGGATATGTACCTAGGGTAGGGTATTAGGCCTGTCTTACATACCCCACCTAAGGACACCACATTGGAGAACTACAAGACTACAAGAGAGATTCCGACTGAACTAGCCATGGCATATGAGTCACTCGACATATGTTCACTCGGAAGACCCCCCTACACTCGACAGTAAACCCTCACTCGGAGTGGTCGCCAATCACTCGACTGTAGAAGACCGGGAATCTCCCCAGGGAGGCCAACGGGCAGGCGTTACGCTCGCCGCCTTAACTGGCATTTATTGTATACGTTACCAGTAACGTCCCTCTTTACTCCCCACAATCAATCCCTTAGATGCCGGACGTTTATGAGGGGCAGCGCACTCTATATAAGCCACCCCTCCCCACTGGCACAAGGGTTCGCAATCCTTTGTAAACACAACACACGTATCACTCGACAGAGTAAGCTCCCCGGAGCACCTGAGACGTAGGGCTGTTATCACTTCCGAGTGAGGCCTGAACTCATACATCTGTGTGTACACCCTCGCCGTAGCTAGGACTCTGCCCTCTCCTTTCGTACCCCTACCATCTACTATCAGACATGTTCCCACGACACCTTCCGCCTACACGGAACATCTTCTTCACCAATTGGAGAATACCATACAAGGATCCAAGTCCCTCGACGAGTACTTCATGGAGATGAAGAAAGCCTTGCGACGAGCCGGTGTGGACGACCCCATTTGGATGAAGTTCCACTTCACGATGGGATTGAACAACGACATCGCCAAGATTCTCTTCACCAACAACTACGAGTCCCTCGACGACGTGTACATTGGTGCTCTCCAAGCGGCACAAGAACACATGAAGGCCAAGTCTACTCGACCCCGAGCACACTTCGCGACGACCACGCTCCAAGACGGCGAGCATGAGGCTAGTACCACCGAGATGTCCACGCCCGACGAGCTCCAAGATGATGCTTCCAAGTTCGACTTCACCGCCATACCTCTTTGTGGCATTGACGATGCTGAGTCTACCACGACTCTTTTTGAAGACGGCGCGGCGACGACTACGACTACGGAGCAACTCAAGGATCAAGATTTGGAGGCGAGCGACAAGGTGGCGAGCAAGGATGATGCTTCCATCTTTGGAGGCGAGAGTGATGATGTGCCATCTTCGGCCTTCATCTATGACGACGGTGACGAGATGATCGAGCATGGGATGTTCCCTTCGGTCATGGAGGCGAGTGATGATGTGCCATCTTCGGCCTTCATCCACGGCGACGACAAGACGGTTGAGCATGGGATTTTCCCTTCGACCAAGGAGGCGTATGATGATGAGTTGAGCGACTTCTGCCACCATATTGAGAGTGAGAGTGACTTCACCACTAGCCCCATATATGATGAGATGACCCAATTCCCATGTGAGGAGAGCCACCACCACCACCACTTGAGTGATTTGAGTGACTCCACCATATGTGACATTGAGTGCACCTATTTTGAGGGAATGAGTGAGCCACCACATAGAGAGAGTGAGGTAGTTGATAGGGCATGTGAGGCCATTTCGATTTCTCATGACTTACCCTCTACCTCTATTGTGTCTTCTCATTTGGTGCTAGGTCCCATATACGACGACGCCCAGATCTTCGACGACTTCGTCCTTCCTTTGGACAAGACGATGGCCATGGTGAACTATATACACCCCCACATGGTTCCATCACGATGATGATGACCACGAGTTGGTCCTTGCCACCTCACCTACACCACATGAGTGGAATGAGAAAGGTAACATAGGTGAAGGTGATGCTCTTGTCCCACTAGTGGACATTCTTGACATTGATTGCTTGCATGATGTAGATCCTCCTATTGACACCCTTCATGCTAGTGCGACTTCCCCATGCGATGATTTACCCATTTATGATGCGTATGATGATTGCCATGTGGAGTCTATTAGTTGTGATGCCATGTTGCATAGGATTTCTTGTGCTAATTCTATCGGTCACATCATGTTTGCAACCCCTCTTGACTTGTCATATGCTATGAATGAGATCTCCCATATGTCATATTTGCAATCTCATCGTAGTGACTATGCATATGCCATTAAAATAAACCCAATTTGCACATATGGCATAGATGACAAGCCCATGGTTATTGGCATTTGTTTTTCTTGTGATGATATTGATATGCTTCCTTTGCATCATTCCTCTCATATGCCATGCCATGACCACCTAGCTTCGGACATGCATTATTTGCCATGTTGTCAATTTTCTCCATATTATGCGTCCGCTATTGCTCATGAGGCGACCCCCATAGTTTCCTCAAACATTTTAGGAGATTTTGATCCATCCCATTCTTTGCATGCTTCCCATGATTGTGTGCACCATATAAATCCCATGAATGACAATACTATCGATGTGCCATATACTTGCATGCTTAATTTGTGTCCCCGTCGTGTTATACATAACAACTATTCTTTCATGATGGATGACATGTTCATATACCATGCTTCAAATTTCTTTGAGCATTGCTTGTTTTGTACTAACTCTCACGTGCACATACACATCATGATGGATGATGTGTACATTTACCACGCACACACTTTCTTTCGCTTGTGCCTTTCTTGTGTAGGTCATCACACTTACTCGTCAACCTCGTAAGCGCACGAGTTGACGAAACGAGCTCTAGAGAGCAATGAAGATGTGCGCCAACATGGAGTGCTTACCCTCCACCCACCCTCTACGCGACGAGCCTTTGCACATTTCTTCTACATGGACCTCACATGGTTATGGGTTATTGTCCATTATATATCATTTGCCCATCTTGCCATGTTCACTTTGCATTATATGCTCATTCCTATGCCTTTGCCATGCATTTGTGACCCATGCTTTGCATCTCACATGACACTTGATTCTACTACTTGTATGTGTGTTTGCATGCTTGGTGGAGATATCACTTGTTATTGCCATGTTTGCTATGTACCCCATGCCTATGATGATACTTTGATCATGTTTCGCTTTCGTGCTTCCGATATGTCATGCGCATTTGTTATGCCTATTATTTGCTCATATGACATGATTGCCATGATTACCTCTAGTGTGTTGCATCTTCGCTCCACTAGTTCGCACGACATGCTTACTATGATTGCTTGCCTTGTTGCATCACCGATGATTCATACTTGCTCGTTTCATGCGGTTGATGACAATCATTGCCTTGCTTTACACATGATTGCTATTGAATATTGTCCAATTGCTCCATATGTTGCTTCTCTCAGGCTAGATGAATTGCCATGTATTGAGTGCAACAATGCTTTTAGTCTTGCTAATGAGATTGCCCCCATAGCTTTCTCCCATATATTTGGAGCCTTTGACATATTTCATGTGAAACATGCTTGTCTTCCTTCCTTGCACCATATGCCTAGTGCCATGAATATATCCATTGTTGCATCATATCATTCATGCACTTTTGCTTATAATGGTTATGTGCAAGAGAAGAGAACCATCATGATGGATGATGTGTTTATCTACCGTGCACATACGATATTTGCTTGGTTGTGTGCATGTGTAGGATCCTTCGACATCGTGTCAACTTCTACTTCACGTGAGTTGACCATTCGAGCTCTTGAGAGCGAGCAGCCTTCGACCGACGTGCTTCTACAACGCATTTTCTACCCCTTCGGCATTGTGAAGGACGCACAAGGACACACATTTCAGGTGACATCCTTCTTGAGCATGGATATTGAGTATCATACTTCATGTGTTGCTTACACCATGACACCTTGCACACATGCTAGTGCTCTTGTTTTGACTTGCCATTGCCACATTGCCATGCCTCATGATATATATGCCTTGTGTGTTGCATCGAACATGATTGTCCCATGCTATTTCCATGTGTTTGATTGCAACAATGTCATTTCTTCACATATGCCATGTCCCATTGCTTGCTACATGCTTGACTTGATTGCCTCACACATGATGAACAATTGCTCTTTCCATTGTGTTGAGTGCCACACTATCTTCACTACACCCACATTATGCTTGGATTGTCTTACACTTTGGCTTGCCTATTGCACATTTCATGCACTTGATGCCCCATGTGTTTGGACATATCATTTTCTTTGGTGTTGTGAATGATTCCTATGCCTACCATACACCTTTTGTTGAGCACCTTGTGCATGCTTGCTATGACATTGAGGTAGATGCTTGTTCGATTGTCACACATATTAGTATCTTTACCTCACATTTGCATGATTGTTTCCATGATGCCTTTGCATGTGCTCAATTGATATGCTTAATTGACATGCCACACTTCCTTGTCACACCTAATGCTACGCATGATGACGACACTTGTTGGGTGAATCACCACTTGAATGCTTGGTTTTGCACTAATGCTAACCACATTTGTTTTTCCAAGTGTTTGTTGTCCTTGCTCCTTTTGAAGGAACCACAAGACGGTGCGACATTGGAGAGTGCCCATTTCGAACTTCAAGATGATGAGCGCTTGGTGATCGTCCACTTTTACACGGCGACGCCATCTCTTTCCCATGGTGATTTGGTTTTTGATCTGAGGACGGATCTTTCCCAAGGGGGAGGGGATGATGCAGAGCATCCTACGGACATCACCATGTCAAGAGTCCGTTTGGCAAGTGACACGTGCCACATCTACGTCACATACACAAAGGTGAATCATCTCCTTTACACGTGTTCACTTGACCCCTTCGAGGATGGTATACTACTTGACAATCCTTCCGTGTGCATGCATAGGTTCTATCGGAGCTTCACACGTAGCGAGGACAAGTCCATGCGTAAGAGAACGACTACACCATCCAAGAAGGAAGCTTGGAAGCGGAGAAGGAACCATCAAGAAGAAGGCGAGGTTCCACATGCATCGACGGATGTCCAGGACAAGGCGACGAGCTGCGAAGCTTCTAGACACCCCATGCGCACGGGACCCCGTGCCCACGGTACAAGCCCGTGCGCACGGGCTCAGTCGTCAGGTCACTGGATACCCCGTGCGCACGGGCTCCACTTACCCCGTGCACACGGGGTTGCCTGTGTGCAGCTGCGGGCTTTGCCCATGTAATACCCATTACGCCCCTGCTTGCCCCTTCATTGCCTAGGACTATATATACTCCTCCTCCTCCTCCATTGAGAGATAGCTAAGATTAGATCTAGACATTGGAGCTTAGCTCATGTATCTCCCCTTGTGGGAATCCTCTTGAGAGAGGCACACTCCATTGGAGTTCAAGACCTCCATTGGAGAAGATCCTTAGGGATATCAAGACCCCCTTGTGGGAAGGATCTATCTAGATCATCAAGACCCATCTCTCCTAGAGATTTGGATGAACTACCTTAGTATCTTTATTTCCCTTGTTGTTCTTGGATCTTGATGCACCTCTTGTATTGCTTGTGATTTGAGGAGTACTTGGTGTAGATCTTGTCCATTAGAATGTTGTTCTTGTGTTTTCCCCTTGTGTTCTTGGTGTTCTTCCTCAAATCCACCTCCAATTCGTGAACATCGGGCCACCTAGGGTCTTGCCCTACAACACATTACAAGACTAGAGCAAATGTGAGTGGAAGAAAGGGAAGAACTAGACCAAGTGTACCTTTCCAATGTTGAAGATGGATCAATGATCACCCAAATATGGTATTATGGAAATAGCACAATTGGTACCGGATCTTGTCAATTCTCACACCTACACAATAAAGCTTATGGAGTAGCTTGGTGAGGATAGTGGCACAAAATTTGATGCAATTGTTAGCAAGAGTCAATAATGTTGAAAAAGATTCACAAATTCGCAAATGCAACAAGTAGACCAATAGCAAAGAATGGCACACGGAAACACACACACTGATAGATAGATGGGGTCATGCAACCTAGGAATGAGCTCAAAATGTGATATCCACGGAAAATGCTCGTGTTGCACAACTCTAGAGAGACGCTAGCACGATTGCACTATTGGGCGTGATACGAACTTGTGCACAACCTATAGAAACAAAATGTGTCGACTTCTATCCCAAGTATGCTATATATGTTTGGTTCCCGGTGTCTCGCACACAATGATCCAAGATGATCAATGATGGTGTATGATATGCAATGTGGCGTGATGCTATGGCTATTGCTTACAAGCTCTTTGCTTTCTTTTTCTCTTTGCTTAAAAGCTTTTTTTGATATGGCCACTATGCGAAATGCTCTACCCAATATAGCAATTTTGTATATGCGGGAACAATTGAGGACACAAGAGATGATACGATGATATATGCACGCAATTAAAGCTATGCGGAATGTGTATCACTAAAGTGCACAAGTAGCGTTGCCCGGCAATACTCAAATGGCTAGTCTCGGTAGGCAAGTGACGCAAAATTGGCTCGGGGGTTAACAATGCAATGGTAAGGAGAATGTACAAAGATGTCATCGAAGTTACCGTCCGTGGCGAAGTTGAGTGCGGTGATGTCGATGTCGAACCGTTCCTAGTTAGCCGAAACACCCTAGGAAACGGAAAAACCGCGAACTCAAAATCTCAAACGGCAAATGTCAAATGGTGGTAGCGGAAAGCGGTGGTGGTTGCGGAGTTGGTAATGTGGAAGTGGAGTTGAAGTCACTGTCCCTAAGTAGCCGAAACACCTTAGGAGACACAAACCACAACTCAAACAACCTCAAATGCAACGGGGATCAAAATGGGTTAGTTTGCGAAAGTCGGTGGTGGTATTGCGGAAGTTATGGTGGAGGGCCTTGGCAAACTTGCCAAATTTTCAAAAATTTGATGGAGTCAAATGGTGTTGGAAGTATTTTTATGAGATGGTGGATGTTAATAGCTACAAAACGAGCTAAAGAACGTCAAAATCGGACTCCGGATGAATTAGTTATGGCCGAAACGGTGAAACATGGGAGGCTGATGCTACAGGGGCCGGATGTCCGGGGTCAAGGCCGGATTTCCGGGGCCTCTGTCCAGAAACTTGCGCGATTTTGCGCTCCGGGTGCCAGATGTACGGCCGGGGACCCGGATGTCCGGCCCGATGGCCCGGATGTCCGGCCTGACGATTTCAGATCTCGTTTGGGGCGGAAATTTTCGAATTGGGGGCGGAAATAGATGATTCCAAGGTCAAAATTGAACGAATTTTGTGGATAGAAATGGTGGGGAAGATGAGGGAAGTTAGATCCACTCAAAACACAGCAAATCCATGGATCAAAATCAACAAAACATCATCAAACTCACAAATCACAAAAAAATTGGTATGGCTATTTTTGTGGGAAATTTTCGAAATTGGGAAAAATCAACAAAATTGGGGATAGAAAGTGGAGGGGAAGAACTCCAAAGTGTGAATCAACGTGGCTCTGATCCAAGATGATGTAGGGTGGAACCCTAGATGACGATCTTTTCACACTTAGGAGGGGGGAAAAAAGCAAATCCAAGAAGAACACAAGAAGAACACTCAAATAGACAAAATCCAATCACACATGTGCTAGATTCACATACACATAAGGGGCTACACGGGTCCAAATCCAACACAAGAGATACATAGGGTAGCTAGTTCATCCCTATTCGGAGAGGAGTCGAGGTCTTGATATCCCGTGGGATCTTATCACATGCTCACATGGAGGTCTTGAACTCCATGGGAGTGGTCTCTCTCTCTCTCAAGAGGAGAAGGTAGGAGCAAAGCTTAACTGTGAATGAGCTATCACAATGCTAACCCTAACTAGGAGGAGGTGGGGGAGTATATATAGTAGTCCACGAGATAGGAGGGGAGAAAGAGTGGATACATGGCTCTCTGGCCGGTTGGCACACGTAGGTGCCGGATGTCCGGCTGGGGGGGCGGATGTCCGGCCCGACAAGGGGCGCCGGATGTCCGGGCTGATGGCCGGATGTTCGGCCCGATGCTGGGCCTAGATTCTGTAGTCTTCGCCTCGATGGAGCCGGAATTCCGGGCGAGGGGCCAGATGTCCGGGTTTGAGCCGGATGTCCGGGGCCTGTAGGTTTCCTGCGGTTGGGCTACTGCTGCTGGTGGAGTTACCAGGGGCCGGATGCCCGGGCCAAGTGCCGGATGTCCGGGTCCTGTAGACGTTCTCCGGTTCCTCTCGTCGTGCTCCTTCGTCCGTGTACTTGAGAACTTGTCCATGATCTCGAGCATCTCCATGGTCGTCTCCTCGGTTCCTGAGCACATGTAGAGTCTCTGTCTTAGGTAGCGACCATGTCTTGCATAAATGGAGAAGGGGAGCATTAAGAAGCGAGTTCACCTTGTGTCGAATGGCACATGCTCGAGCTCTTGTCGTTGGTCCACTTGGGGCTTGGGGAGTAGTCGTAGTGTACATGGGGATGACCAGAGGATGCTCCGCATCAAATTGTGAGAAGAGTGATGTCACCTTGTTCTCGATTGCTCTTTCTCGTGCTCGTGTCATCGGTCCTCGTGGCACTTGAGGTGACATCGGTGGGTCCATGGCGATGACCTCGGGATGCTCCGCATCATATCACTAGAGATGCTGTTGTTTTATTACCATTTGCTATTTTTGGTGGATGTAGTTAACATGCCTTTCCATGTACTTACGCTGGGCTGCAACGGGCGATGCTGTTGTTTGCCGTCGACGTTAGTTGCATCCCATGTCTTATAGTATTTTACATCATTTGTGCAATTGAAGTTTAGCTTCTAACATTTAGTGGTTGCTTGTAGGTACATATATCAGCGGTACGGATCCACGCTTCGACCCCTTTTGCGTATGAGGCAATGAGATATTCATGAACAAGCGTCAAGTGAGGAAACTAAGAAAGATTGTTAGCCGAAATAGACGGGTGATGGGAATTAAACTCTTTATTTACAATTTTATCCAAGACAACAATGAACTTTAGGATGGTAACTAATCTATTGCCCTTTTCCCCTGCCCACAACGAGTTAATCTATTAGACAAGAATTTCTGAAAGTTTTCTCTTTTCAGTGGCTTCCAAAGCATTTTACTCATGATTACCTTGCAAACTACATGACCGGAGTGGAGGCAACTAAGGTTAAAGTATATAATTCATACTACCATGATAATGGTCTAGAAGTCTTCCTGAAGGCGGTGAAGGATGGGCGGACGATTGTCACAAGGGGTTGGACAAAAGTTGTGCGCGCCTTTGCCATGGAGGAGGGCACATTATGGGCATTCCGCTTCTTTAACACTATCGGCAGCCAAAATGATTTACACTTCTCTCTTCACCTTTACCGCGTCTAAATATTATGGTTCTTCATAGTTAATCTGCTGCCTAATTCTGTAATTATTGAACACATTGTACTAAGATTTTGATTTATGGATTGGTTGTTGAACCATTGTGATGACTGATGAGAATACAAAATATTTAAATTCCGCACTTCATAATTTAAAATTTGAAATATTCCAATTCGAATTATAAATTACAGAAAAAAAATATAATTAAACAGCAGGGATTAAAACACTGTATACACGGTTAGAAAGAAAACAGCGTGTGCGATGGTAAAATAAAGAACACACGGTTCTTTCACGGAAAACGTATGCAATACTCAGCCCCCGAACGCACGGTTTATCCTTATACGCATGTGGGATTGCCATAAGTATCGCACATGTTTCCGTAATATGCGCGTGTGCGATTCCTGGTAATACCACAAATGTTTCAAACCTGTATGCGTGTGTAATATCGGATAAAAAGAAGACAGTTCACATTTGACGACCGTGTGTGATAGGTATACCTATCGCACACACTTAAGAAAATGGACATGTTGGCGATAGCGGACACACCACACACATTTTATGGTTTTGAACTGTATGTGATTGTGTATGTATCGCAAACAGACCGGTAGAAATAAGTTTGTAATATCCACCTTTTGCACACGTGCATATCTGCGAAATCGTTTCGGATGTCTCGCGGATTAGAAACGTAGTGCCACGACTTCGCATACGATTAGTTTACGAAAATCGTCAGCAGCGGGTCGCCCTATCGCGGACAGTTTCTGGGTCGTGTGGGAAGGACCCCCCTATCGCACACACAGGCAAGGCGACGGTTCAAAACTGTGTCGCGGAAAGGGAGTAAAAACCGTTTCTATAGCACGTAACGGTACCAGTGCATATTAGTATTGTTGAAACTGGTATTGATGAAATTAAACTGCAAAGTTCATACTTGCACATATAGAACATCACTTTGTGAATAACTGAAATAAACAAGGCATACTACGAACAACCAAAGATAGCAATTGAAACTGGACATATGCTAAGTACAAACAACCGAACAACCAAAAACCGTTAAAAGAGGCATATGCTCACTACAACAGGCTTAACAGCAACCAAATAGTCAATCACATTGGTATTGTTGAAACTGGTATTGATGAAATTGAACTGCACAGTTCATACTTGCATATATAGAACATCACTTTGTGAATAGCTGAAATAAACAAGGCATACTACTAACAACCAAAGATAGCATATGAAACTGGACATATGCTAACTACAAACAACCGAACAACCAAAAAACGTTAACAGAGGCATATGCTAGCTATAACAGGCTTAACACCAAGCAAATATAGTCATTCATATTGGTATTATTGAAACTGGTATTGATGAAATTGTACTGCATAGTAAATAGTTGCACATATAGAGCATCACACTGTGAATAACTGAAATAAACAAGGCATACTGCAAACAACCAAACACAGCAATTAAAACTGGACATATTCTCACTACAAAAGGGGCTCGACAAAACAAATCATGGGTTCCCCCTGTGAAGAGGCATGGCAAAACAAATCATAGGTTTCCTCACTTGTCACAGATGGGCTCCTTCGCATGGGAAGAGCGCGGACTCTGGGTGCGCTCCATGTTGTCGCAGATGGGCTCCTTCCCCTTGGAAGAGCATGGCTGTAGGGTGCCCTCCTTGATGTCGCAGATTTGCTCTTTCCCCTTGGAAGAGGCGGAGAGGGTGCCCTCCTCGTGGTCACCGTCGATGAGGTCTGACTTGGCAGCTGAGGATCCCAAGCCAGCGTCGCAGAACGTGTCCTTCAGAAATGACAAAAGGGGCTCGATGGCGATGTAGGATGGCAAATTCTTGACAGCGAGCCAGAGGAGATCAGCGGCAGGGCCATGGATGAGATCGATGGCGCTTCAACCCGAGGGGTTGGGGGTGGGCCACTTAACCTGTGACATAGCCCGCGTCAGGCCGTCACTGTCGACGACCTCTATGTCGTAGCCGGCGTCCGCGACATGCCAGCATACTCTAGCCCGTTGATTGAGAGCCTGCGGCCAGTAATCATTGTCAGCTTCCTCGGCGGCCACCTCGCCGACGTCGGGCGAAGAGGCCGCGATAAACGTCTTTTGGGCCATTAGCTCCTGGGGCTCCACGGGAAGCGTAGCCGGGCTTAGGCTGCGACGCTCTGGAGTGGGGCAGGGGGGTGGGGATGGGGATCTGTGGGAAAGGGGGCGTTTGGCAGGCGTCATCTAAGAAACTCAGGGCGGCTAGGGTATGGAGATCGGTGGGTAACCTACACGGGCAAATCGGAAGATGTTAACGATGGAGGCGGCGGTGGCGGCGACCTGGCTAGGGTTTCGGGCGAGGGAGGGGTGGTGTATGTGTGTGTGTGTGTGTGTGTGTGCGAGCACGCGGAGTTTTTGGGGGTGTGTGTGTGTGTGGAGGGGGGGCAAGGTTGTGTTTGAGGAAATGACGCGGGTACTGAAAATTTTACTAGGCGGGAGTAAAATACCGGGGCTACTGAAAATTTGGATGAAGGGATTGAGCAACAAACATAGCACACGGTCCAAACATAACAACCGTGTGCTATCAAACAGAAAAACCATCCAGGCGGCTAGATATTTTCGAGGGATGCAGGCGGGAACGGGAGCGAACAACATCGCACACGGTCGGAACATAATAACCGTGTGCTATCAAACAGAAAAACCCTCCACGCGGGTAGATATTTTTGAGGGACGCAGGCGGGAGCGGGGGGGCGGGGGCAAACAAGATCGCACACGGTCGAAACATAATAATCGTGTGCTATTAAACAGAAAAACCCTCCAGGCGGGTAGATATTTTTGAGATTACGAGGGAAGCCTCGTGGAGCCCAATCTACAGTGCTGATGTGGGTGACAGGGGCACGGGCGTGGCACATGGGTAGTCTGAGGGAACCGTGCGTGTTGCGTGGCCAAAAAACATGGGAAAGGGTCAGAACACGAACACACTTGCATGTGGACCAAATACGTGTATGAAAAGACTGGTTTGATGTTCAAATACCCAATGCACAACTTTGATGTGGCACCTGTCTCACAAACCCCACATTATTACTAGTCCGCCGCCCCCCCCCCCCCACTTCTTGTCGGCGGGAGGGGAATCCTAGCTATGAATGCATGCCCCCAGATAGCTAGGTCTGACATAGCACACCCTACCGTAACACTAAACCTATAGGAGTCCATCATGGTCAAACCCCCCTTTCGCTTCCGGTCAAAGGTGGACCGTGTGCGGGCCCACAAATGTGTGCTTGTGGCGCGAGATGGGTCCATGACGCGTACTATGTATGTCACCTCACTTCGAGCCGGTGACGGGGATTCATGCGTACGCATGCGCTCAAACTTTGGTCTCGAATCTCATCACCATGACCTACTACACAGTAACACGAACCAAAGAAGAAGAATCCACCCTCGTAACCTCTCTCAATGCTGGTCGAAGTGATGGACGTCCACGCGGGCCCACGAATATATAGGCTTGCCGCCGATAACCACGCGAGGGAGAGTACTGTCCGAAGACAACCACTGCATGCATGTGTCCCAAACATATGTATATGGAGGTGATGCATGCATGCATATGTTTAATTTGAATACCATGCACAACATTGATGTGGCGCCCGCGTCGAAAATCCTACTGTCCCCACACAGAGCGAGATCGATTCATGAGGAGTCGTGTGCCGCCCCCCCCCCCACCTCGATCCGGTGGGAGGGATTCATGCATGAGTACACATGCATGCGCTCAAACTATATTATGTAATCTCATAACATGACCTATACTGTAAGACAAACCAAAAATTAATCCCCTCCTAAGTCAAATTAACCTCTTTCGCTGTCGGTCAAAGTGATGGACCAAGCGAGCCCACAGATGGAAAGCATCGATATCGCCGATAACCGCGTGAGTGAGTGCCAGAGGACAACCGCCATCGCTTGCATGTGGGCCAAAACATATGGAAGTACGGAGGTGTGTGTGGTTCTTGTGATGTTTGAATACCCAAAATGCACAACTTTGATGTGGCACCTGCCTCGGAAACTATAAAGTCCCCACACAAAGCGAGGTTCATGACGCGTAGTATATGCTGGTCCCATCCCCCTCTTCGACGCGTACTATATACTCCTACCGTAACACAAACCAAAAAGAATCCTCCTTGTCGATCAAATTAACCTCTCTCCATCGTTGGGTCGAAGTGATGGACGACGACCTAGTGGGCTCACAGATGGAAAGCGTCGCACGCGACTGAGTGTCCTGTATACCACTGCCTGCATGTGGCCCAAAGAGGTGTTGTGTGATGTTTGAATACCCAATGCACAACTTTCATGTGGCACCTGCCTCGGAAACCGGAAAGTCCCCACACGGAGCGAGGTTGTTCATGATGCGTAGTATATGCTGGTCCCCTCCCCCCTCTTCAACGCGTACTATATACTCCTACCGTAACACAAACCAAGAAGAATCATCCTTGTTGGTCAAATTAACCTCTCTCGCTGTAGGTCAAAGTGATGGACGACGACCTCGCGGGCACACAGAAAGCGTCACACGCGAGTGAGTGTGTCCTAGGACAACCACCCGCCTGCATACCCAAAGAGGTTGATGTAGGGTGGAACCCTAACGGTGTCGATCTTTCACGATTGGAGCGGATCCCGCGAAGAACACAAAGAACACGAGGAGAAACACGGGGGAAAACGAGAGGAATCACTCAAATAGACAAGATCCAATCACACATGTGCTAGATCCACATACACATAAGGGGATACACGGGTCCAAATCCAACACAAGAGATACATAGGGTAGCTAGTTCATCCCGATCCGGAGAGGAGTCGAGGTCTTGATATCCCGTGGGATCTTCTCACATGCTCACATGGAGGTCTTGAACTCCATGGGAGTGGTCTCTCTCTCTCTCCCAAGAGTAGAGGTAGGAGCAAAGCTCAACTAAGATGAGCTATCATATTTGCTAACCCTAACTAGGAGGAGGTGGGGGAGTATATATAGTCTAGGGCGAAGTGGGGGTGAGAGAAAGGGGGATACAAGGCACTTGGGCCGTGGCTGCGTGCGGGCCCCGGATGTTCGGGCTGGACGCCGGATGTCCGGCCCGATAGGAGGTGCCGGATGTCCGGCCTGGGGGCAGGCCGATTCTTCTGTTCTCTGGATAGCAGGCGCCGGATTTCCGGGGTGATGCCGGATGTCCGAGGTCGGCAGGCCGGATGTCCGAGCCAAGGCCGGATGTCCGGGCCCTGGAGACTTTGCAGTGGCTGATCTGGTGATGCTGTAGTAGACTCTAGGGGCCGGATGTCCGGGCCGTAGGCCAGATGTCCGGGGCTCCGTAGCTGCAGCATCTCCGTCTTCTTCCGTCTCCGCTTCCATGCTTCCCTCGCGGATGGTGTAGTTGCTCCTTGGCGCTTGTACTCCTCCTCGTCATCCGTGAAGCTCCGACAATACATATGCATGCACACGCGAGGAGTGTCAAGTAGTATACCATCCTCGAAGGGGTCAAGTGAACACATGTAAAGGAGATGATTCACCTTTATGTATGTGAAGTAGATGTCGCGCGTGTCACTTGCCGAACGGACTCTTGACATGGTGATGTCCGTAGGATGCTCTGCATCATCCCCTCCCCCTTGGAAAAGATCCGTCCTCTGATCGAAAACCAAATCACCATGGAAAAGAGATGTCGTCGCCATGTAGAAGTGGACGATCACCAAGCACTCTTCATCTTGAAGCACGAAATGGGCACTCTCCAATGTCGCACTGTCTTGTGATTCCTTGAAAAGGAGCAAGGACAACAAACACTTGGAAAAACAAATGTGGTCAGCGTTAGTGCAAAACCAAGCATTCAAGCGGTGATTCACCCAACAAGTGTTGTCGTCATGTATAGCATAAGGTGTGACAAAGGAATGAGACATGGCATGTAAGCACATAAATTGAGCACAATGAAGATCATCATGGAAACAAGCATGCAAAGGTGAGGTAGAGATGCTAATATGTGTGACAACTGAACAAGCATCTACCTCGAAGTCATAGCAAGCATGCATTAAGCGTTCAACAAATGGTCTATGGAAGGCATAGGAATCATTCACAACACCAAATAAAATGAAGTGTCTAAACACATGGTTCAAGTGCAAGACAAACCAAGCATAATGTGCATATGGTGTAGTGAAGATAGTGTGGCACTCAACACAATAGAAAGAGCAAATGTTCATCATGTGTGAGGCAATCAATTCAAGCATGTAGCAATCAATGGAACATGGCATATGTGAAGAAATGACATTGTTGCAATCAAGCACATGGAAATAGCATGGGATAAGCATGTTCGATGCAACACACAAGACATATATATCATGAGGCATGGCAATGTGGCAATGACAAGTCAAAATAAAATCTCTAGCATGTGTGCAATGTGTCCTGGTGCAAGCAACACATGAAGTATGATCCACAATATTCATGCTCATGGTTTCGGGGTTCTCAAAAGAGAAGGATATCACCTCGAAAGTGTGCTCTTGTGTGTCCTTCACAATGCCGAAGTGGTAGAAAATGCGTTGTAGAAGCACGTCGGTCGAAAGTGGCTCGCTCTCAAGAGCTCGAATGGTCAACTCACGTGAAGTGGAAGTTGACACGATGTCGAAGGATCCTACACATGCACACAACAAAGCAAAGAACGCATGTACATGGTAGATAAACGCATCATCCATCATGATGGGTCTCTTCTCTTGCACATAACCATTAGTAGCAAAAGTGCATGAATAATATGATGCAACAATCTTAATGTTCATGGCACTATGCATATGGTGCAAAGAGGTAAGACAAGCATGCTTCACATGAAAGATGGCAAAAGCTCCAAACATATGGGAGAAAGCTATGGGGGCAATCTCATTAGCAAGACTAAAAGCATTGTTGCACTCAATACATGGCAAATCATGTAGCATGCGAGAGGCAACATATGGAGCAATTGGACAATATTCAATAGCAATCAGGTGTAAAGCAAGGCAATGGTTGTCATCAACCGCATGAAACAAGCAAGTATGTATCATCGGTGATGCAACAAGGCAAGCAATCGTAGTAATCATGTCGTGCAAACTAGTGTAGCGAAGATGCAACGCACTAGAGGAAAGCATGGCGATCATGTCATGTGAGCAAATAGTAGATATAGGCAATGCACATGACATATCACAAGCACGAAAGTGAAACATGATCAAAGTATCATCAAAGGCATGGAGTACATAGCAAACATGGCAATAACAAGCAATATCTCCACCAAGCTTGCAAATACACGTACAAGCACTAGAATCATGAAACATGTGAAATGCAAAGCATGGGTCACCAAAGCATGTCATCCAAATGGAAATGAGCATATCATGCAAAGTGAACATGGCAATATGGGCATAAAATATGTAATGGACAATAACCCATAACCATGTGAGGGCCATGTAGAAGAAATGTGCGAAGGCTCGTCAGGTAGAAGGCGGGTGGAGGGTAAGCACTCCATGGTGGCACACATCTTCATTGCTTTCTATAGCTCGTTTCGTCAACTCGTGCGCTTGCGAGGTTGACAAGTAAGCATGGGTACCTACACAACAAATAGGCAAACGAAACAAAGTGTGTGCGTGGTAAA
The DNA here is from genome assembly GCA_039707655.1 of Elymus sibiricus. NCBI lineage: Eukaryota > Viridiplantae > Streptophyta > Magnoliopsida > Poales > Poaceae > Elymus > Elymus sibiricus. Next base: position 259,878,802 of record CM077676.1, read on the forward strand.
TGTCCACATCATCCATCATGATGTGTATGTGCACGTGAGAGTTAGCACAAAACAAACAATGCTCAAAGAAATTTGAGGCATGGTATATGAACATGTCATCCATCATGAAAGAATAGTTGTTATGTATAACACGATGGGGACACAAATTGAGCATGCAAGTATATGGCACAACAATAGCATCGTTATTCATGGGGAGCATATTGTGCATACAATTAGCGGGATTATGCAATGTATATGAGTGATCACAATCTCCTAATATGGATGAAGAAACTATGGGGGTCTCCTCATGAGCAATAGCAGAAACATCATATGGAGAAAACGAACAACATCCAAAACAATACATGTTCAAAGCTAGGTGGTCATGGCATGGCATATGAGAGAAATGATGCAAAGGAAGCATATCAATATCATCACAAGAAAAACAAATGCCAATAACCATGGGTTTGTCATCTATGCCATATGTGCAAATTGGGTTTATTTTAATGGCATATGCATAGTCACTACGATGAGATTGCAAATATGACATGTGGGAGATCTCATTCATAGCATATGACAAGTCAAGAGGTGTTGCAAACATGATGTGACCAAGAGAATTATCACAAGAAATCCTATGCAACAGGGCATCACAACTAATAGACTCCACATGGCAATCATCAAACTCATCATAAATGGGTAAATTATCGCATGGGGAAGTCATACTAGTATGAAGCATGGTAATAGGTGGATCAACATCATGCAAGCAATCAATGTCCATTAGCGGGAGTAGAGCATCACCTTCACCTATGTTACCTTTCTCATTCCACTCATGTGGTGTAGGTGAGGTGGCAAAGACCAACTTGTGGTCATCATCATCGTGATGGAACCATGTGGGGGGTGTATCATAGTTCACCATGGCCATCGTCTTGTCCAAAGGAAGGACGAAGTCGTCGAAGATCGGGGCGTCGTCGTATATGGGACCTAGCACCAAATGAGAAGACACAGTAGAGGTAGCGGGTAAGTCGTTAGAAATCGAAATGGCATCACATGCCCTATCAACTACCTCACTCTCTCTATGTGGTGGTTCACTCACTCCCTCAAAATAGGTGCACTCAATGTCACATATGGTGGAGTCACTCAAATCACTCAAGTAGTGGTGGTGGTGGCTCGCCTCACATGGGAATTGGGTCAACTCATCATATATGGGGCTAGTGGTGAAGTCACTCTCACTCTCAATATAGTGGCATAAGTCGTTCAACTCATCACCGTCGTCGCCGTGGATGAAGGCCGAAGATGGCATATCATCACTCTCGCCTCCAAAGATGGAAACATCATCCTTGCTCGCCACCTTGTCGCTCGCCTCCAAATCTTGTTCCTTGAGAGGCTCCGTAGTCATAGTCGTCGCCGCGCCATCTTCAAAAAGAGTCGTGGTAGACTTGGCATCGTCAATGCCACAAAGAGGGATGGCGGTGAAGTCGAACTTGGGAGCGTCGTCTTGGAGCTCGTTTGGCTTGGACATCATGGTGGTACTATCCTCATGCTCGCCGTCTTGGAGCTTGGCCTTCTCGAAGTGTGCTTGGGATGGAGAAGCCTTGGCCTTCATGTGTTCTTGTTCCGCCTTGAGAGCACCAAAGTAGATGTCGTCGAGGGACTCGTAGTTGTCGAGGAAGATAGTCTTGGAGATGTCGTTGTTCAATCCCATCATGAAGTAGAACTTCATCCAAATGGGGTCGTCCACGCCGACTCGTCGCAAGGCTTTCTTCATCTCCATGAAGTACTCGTCGAGGGACTTGTATCCTTGGATGGTGTTCTCCAATTGGCGTTGAAGATGTTCTGTGTAGGTGGAAGGCAAAAATTCTCGCCGCATCACTTTCTTCGTCTTGGGCCAACTCATGTTGTAGCTCTTCGAAGGTGTGTGAAGCCACCTTGTCGATGCGTAGTCGTGGAAGGTACTTGTGGCGCACTTCACTTGATCTTCAGAGGGGACTTGATGTAGCTTGAGGTAGTCGTCCATCTTGCACTCCCACTCGAGATACTCCTCGGGGTCTTGAGTCCCATAGAAAGGAAGCTCGTTGATACGGGGTTGCCCGATCTTCACGGAGGATCTGCTTGAGGAACGAATCAACGCCACCTGAAGGGTACGAAGGAAACCCTCGATCCCAGCCAACAACGCTGTCGGGTAATGGATAACTAGTGCAACCTGACGAGACCGAAGCTAGCTACTGCATATGCAACAACCAGCAACAAGTATTCGCCCAACCACACTCTTAGGATTCCAATCCACGCAACCACGCACGAAGTTGGAAGCACGAACTGGTCGCCGCCTCAACGGCTACTGTTGTAAAATCACAAAGTGAGTTTACCCTCTCACAAGGCAAGATTACAAGAGCTAAGGAGGAAGTGAACTCTCAAACAAGATTCTGGTTGCACTTAGCTAACCTATGCTGAAATCAAATTGCCAAAGAGTTGTGGCTGAAGTGGGGGAAGGGGTATTTATACTAGGAACAGCCCTCCTAGTTTAGGTGTGAAACCAGTCCAAAAGAGAGGCTCAAATTCGTGGTAACCAACTGGTCAAGGGAGCAAACACATGGAGCCTCGCGCAGCAATTAATGCTCTGGACAGCTTGCATTGGAACTCTCATATCCTTTGACTCGGGACTCCAAATGATGCACCGTTTGATTTTCCTGAAAGTAGACTTCATATGCTGTCCAATTTATACACTCACACGTGCTGGAACCTCATATATTTGTGTTGCATGATGCAGCACGTTCTGGGACGAATTCTGGAACTGTGCATGCAACAATAGATTGTTGAGATGGCTTGCTATTCTTCCTTGAGGTGTAATTAGTCGCCCTTGTCACCAAAACATGGTTTACATCAGAGTTGAAACTTGTTCTCTTCAAACTTGTTGTATGGGCTTCAGAACTTGTTTCTTCATGAGCTGAACTTGTTTCTTCATGTGCTGAAAGTTGTTGGTTGTCCTCAACATTGTACCTGAGTAAAATCAGCACAGATGATTTAGGCAGTATAAAGTTCTCATGGATAGTTGAAGTATGATCAGCTAGGAGCGCATTCACCTCTTGTTCTATTTGTTTGGCACGACTCCTTGTCATGGGACTCAAATAGGTCTTCTTTGTAGAAGCTTCATTTGATAGCTCAGATTTATGATGAGGAGAAAATGACAAACGAGATGAACCTGGGATGTCCTCATCATCCTCCCCCTCTTCAAAAGGAGTCATCCTCGACTCTTGTCCCTCTTGAGCGAAGCATGGATATTGACCAACAATATTCAATGTGAACAATAGCTGGGCTCCTGAGTTCCTTCTCATCTTCACCTTTGGTTTGTGTAGATCATCATCCACATGCCTGCATAATAGTAATGATAGTAGCAGCTCGGCCACCCTTAAAACAAATAATATGGAACCCAAAGTATATGCGTTCACCTGATCGTCAACATGGCACAATAGTATGTGTGTTCCATGAATGCTCGTCATGATGGATTTCTCAAGTTGATGTTGTTGCATCTCAATATGAAACGTGCTTCTCGCCTTGTCATGGTGTTTATAAATGAAGCTTACTGTTTGGTTGCAACTATACAATCTTACTTGCCTAGGATGGTCCTCATCATCCTCCCTTCCTTCAAGAAAAAACGTCCTCGGTTTTTGATAACCTGTAGCACCACTAAAAGAAACAAACAACGTGTATGCATGGTATATGAAGACGTCACACATTTTATTGTTACCAAGATTTTGCGCATTCCAAATTTCAGAAAAGTAATCTTTATAGCAGAAAACCATATTTCTCATTGGGTCAACGTAAGTTCTGGGTTTGTAAAAATTGTTGCTTGTTTTGCAAATATAAGTTAGGGACATATCAGAATCATTCACATCATTCCTACTCCGAGAAAAGCATGTTGTTATCATTTCAAAGCCAAAATCAGAAGTATGTATGTCCAACAGAACATATTTCACAAGCAAGATTATCTCATATGATAGTTCATATTTTCGCATAGTAAACCCGTGCAAATGCGGCGAATAAATTTTTAGTATCAACCATTCATCAACTCGAGATCTGAGAAGTTTAGTGCATGCAAAACATGAACTTATGGGGACCAACAAATCAGTGACACATTCACCACAAGCATACAGTTTCTTTTCACATGACACAAACTGTTTCACATGAGAATGGTTGCCCAATTGATTATCATTCAGTTCTGCAAGTCTATTGCAAGCAATGCATATTTTGTCCACAACAAACTTCCCGCCAACACCATAATCTCCAATCAAATTAAACTTAAAACAGTAGGTGTAGGTTTCATAGAGAGAGTATGAATGTGTGATTTCAGAAATGTTCATGACAGGATAACTCAATTCAATAGATTTAACAAGCGTGGCACAATATAAAGCATGAACATGAGATATTTTATCAAACATTTTGTCATGCCTTACTAATTTCACATTATCAAAATGATAGGCAATCATGTGATCCAATGGTTCATGCATGGTAGAACAAGCAATCATAGGAGGCATTGTTGCAGCAGGGTTATACTTACAATCATTCTCTTGCTCTTGCTGCAATCTCGCTTCAATACCATCTTTCTTTTCTTCATCAAGCTGTTGTTCCTCCTGAGCACATGGTGAATCATCAACTCTGGTTTGCTTCTCTTCATGTTCCCCAATGTGGTGGGAAAGTGTATCAGCACCAGACTCCCTTTCTTCAAAGCAAACCTGTACATTGCGAGAGATAATGCAAGGAATAGAAATGTTTATGTTAGTTTCAGAATCCTCACATTTTGTATCAGCTAATACTCTCTTTTCCTTTGGTGTATCTCTCGAACTCTCATTTGTGGGACTCTCAATCTCACTTTGCGTGGAATCACACAGCTCACTTTTTGTAATATCACTCTCACTCTTTTTGGCTATGTGGCTCTCATTCTCACTTGGGATTTGATGTGTATTTGTTGCTACAGAATTTTGACCAATTGTGAGGCTCTTTTCTCGTGTTCCAAGCACCTTTTTCTCATCACAAGTCTTCTTACTTGTAGTGAACGACCAATTGTCCATCTTGTTCTCCGCATAGCTTAGCCTCTTCACACGACTGGTTCTTGAAGGAGATTGAATACTCATGTTGAATGGACGTGCACGTTCTTTGTGAATTCTCCTTTCTTCATCTATGGCAAAAGTCACAAGGTCCTGCATACTACCATCATATTTCAAACGAACTGTAGCAGCCACATAACGATTCAAACCACTTTTAAAATATGCCCTTGCTGCAGATTTATCCATAACATTGGCACGATACATTGCTACCTTCAGCTCATCATAATAGGCTTGGACAGATCTGAGACCTTGCTTAATGCTCTTCATGTGACGCAACAAATAGTCTTCATATCTTGTTGGGACAAACTCCTTCCTCATGATCTCCTTCAACTCGACCCATGTTCTTACAAACCTCCTTTTGCGGTGGTGCTTCCACCACTTACAAGCATACTCTTCAAACTACATGGTTGCTTGAAGCACTTGTTTTGTTTCTGGAAATTTCTTCAACTCCAACTCCATGAATTGTACCCATTCAAGGTACTCCTCCGGATCAGCACTTCCGTAGAAAGGAAGTTCCACGTACTCACGACCTGCCATGGTTAGTTTTGCAAAAGCCCTATAGTACTAGAAGCATATATGTGGGTAACAACTCATGCTCACCTCACTTACCAACCGAAGCTCATGTAACTTCCAAGTGAGAGCAGAATCGTGCTCAACCGTGGTGCCGGTGGTTGGTATACAAGGAGTGATGAATCAAGCGAATACAATTCTAGGGTTGCACATGCGGGGGCTGTTTGGTGGAGCTTGGGTGGGATATGTATGTAGCAAAAGATGCACTAATCTGCAATCTAGATATTGTTGAACCAAGTAATCATCCACACAAGATTCTAATGCCCTTAGTTGCTGAATGAGATATAAGTGAGGTACATGCAACTCATACCAAGGAATCAGATTTGCTAGAAAGCAAGGATTGAAGATGTTGCACACTTGACAAGTTTCAGCTCACAATACAAACAAGGATTTCTCAAGATATAATGGAAGAACAGTCCCAAATTTCTCTCTTTTGCTTCTTGCACACACTTTCTTTCTTTGGCCAGATCTTTTTTTTTGCTCTTTTTTTTTTGACAAACTTCAACAAGGGACTTGGATCTGAACACACACTTTGGGGGATCCACGAAAATTACAATGGATGAGCTCAAACAACAAGAACATGCAGCTGAAACTTTGGCAAAAAACACACACGAACTGATCTGATTTTTCTGGCTGGAAAACACGGTGGTAATCAGATCTAACAAGGATAGATGGAAAGTACACGGTGTGGGCTTTCCAAAATGCACAAAAACACCCAAAACGGACTCCGGATGACAAAGATACACACGATTTGGTGGAGGATGCAGATCTGAAATCTGAGCACGAAAATGAACACAAACACACAAGATTGGATGGGGGGAAAACTCAGCAACTAAAAACAAAGATCTAGTGGACAAGAACTTGATAAAACTCACCAAATAACAGATTAAGGGCTGCAAAAGGCTAGGTAAAGGTATTTTTTTGTGGGGCTATTTTCTAGACTTTAGGATGAACAAGAACATGAACTAAACTAGGGATAAAAGATCCTACCGTGTCAACCGAAGCTCTGATGCCAAGATGATACGGGGTTGCCCGATCTTCACGGAGGATCTGCTTGAGGAACGAATCAACGCCACCTGAAGGGTACGAAGGAAACCCTCGATCCCAGCCAACAACGCTGTCGGGTAATGGATAACTAGTGCAACCTAACGAGACCGAAGCTAGCTACTGCATATGCAACAACCAGCAACAAGTATTTGCCCAACCACACTCTTAGGATTCCAATCCACGCAACCACGCACGAAGTTGGAAGCACGAACTGGTCGCCGCCTCAACGGCTACTGTTGTAAAATCACAAAGTGAGTTTACCCTCTCACAAGGCAAGATTACAAGAGCTAAGGAGGAAGTGAACTCTCAAACAAGATTCTGGTTGCACTTAGCTAACCTATGCTGAAATCAAATTGCCAAAGAGTTGTGGCTGAAGTGGGGGAAGGGGTATTTATACTAGGAACAGCCCTCCTAGTTTAGGTGTGAAACCAGTCCAAAAGAGAGGCTCAAATTCGTGGTAACCAACTGGTCAAGGGAGCAAACACATGGAGCCTCGCGCAGCAATTAATGCTCTGGACAGCTTGCATTGGAACTCTCATATCCTTTGACTCAGGACTCCAAATGATGCACCGTTTGATTTTCCTGAAAGTAGACTTCATATGCTGTCCAATTTGTACTCTCACACGTGCTGGAACCTCATATATTTGTGTTGCATGATGCAGCACGTTCTGGGACGAATTCTGGAACTGTGCATGCAACAATAGATTGTTGAGATGGCTTGCTATTCTTCCTTGAGGTGTAATTAGTCGCCCTTGTCACCAAAACATGGTTTACATCAGAGTTGAAACTTGTTCTCTTCAAACTTGTTGTATGGGCTTCAGAACTTGTTTCTTCATGAGCTGAACTTGTTTCTTCATGTGCTGAAAGTTGTTGGTTGTCCTCAACATTGTACCTGAGTAAAATCAGCACAGATGATTTAGGCAGTATAAAGTTCTCATGGATAGTTGAAGTATGATCAGCTAGGAGCGCATTCACCTCTTGTTCTATTTGTTTGGCACGACTCCTTGTCATGGGACTCAAATAGGTCTTCTTTGTAGAAGCTTCATTTGATAGCTCAGATTTATGATGAGGAGAAAATGACAAACGAGATGAACCTGGGATGTCCTCATCACTCGTGGTCGGTGTCGAGGTCGTAGTAGCTCATGGAAGTCGCGGACTTGAGCTTGGGGAGCTTCTCTTGAGCGTAATCTTGAGGTGTTTGTTGGCGAAGATGCCGTATGTCCAAAGGCGAAGATGCCTTGAAGTCGCTTGGCGAAGATGCCAAGGTAGATGGTGAAGTCGTGGAGCGGTGGTTGGTGTTGAGCTCTTGACCTGCACGTTCTCGTCGGTGATGGTGTCGATGCCGATGTGACCTTGCCGGAGATGGTAGCTCGGAAGCATGTGCACTTGAGCGTCTTCTCGAAGATGAGGGAGACCTCTTGGCGGTCTTGATGAGGGCTATGAGCTCCTCCTTGTGAGCTTGCATCTTGGCGTCGATGAAGTTTTTCGTGGCATCGAACTCGTCATTGTTGGTGTAGACCGAATTAGATGTGCTTTGCCTATCCATCATGCTCAAGAAAAAAATGTGAGTGAAAGAAAGGAAAGAACTAGACCAAATGTACCTTATCCGATGTTGAAGATGGATCAATGATCACCCAATAATGTATTATGGAAATAGCACAATTGGTACCGGATCTTGTTAATTCTCACACCTACACAAGTAAAGCTTTTGGTGGAGCTTGGTGAGGATAGTGGCACAAAAAATTGATGCAATTGTTAGTAAGAGTCAATAATGTTGAAAGAGATTCACAAGTTCGCAATTGCAACAAGTAGACCAATAGCAAAGAATGGCACACGGAAACACACACACGGATAGATAGATGGGGTCGTGCAACCAAGGAATGAGCTCAAAATGTGATATCCACGGAAAATGCTCGTGTCGCACAACTCTAGAGAGACGCTAGCACGATTGCACTATTGGGCGTGATACGAACTTGTGCACAACCTATAGGAACAAAACGTGTCAACTTCTATCCCAAGGATGCTATGTATGTATGGTTCCCGGTGTCTCGCACACAATGATCCAAGATGATCAATGATGGTGTATGATATGCAATGTGGCGTGATGCTATGGCTATTGCTTATAAGCTCTTGGCTTTCTTTTTCTCTTTGCTTAAAAGCTTTTTGCACTATTTTTTTTGTTGATATGGCCACTATGCGAAATGCTCAAACCAATATAGCAATTTTGTATATGCGGGAACAATTGATGACACAAGAGATGATACGATGATATATGCACGCAATGATAGCTATGCGGAACGAGTATCTCTAGAGTGCACAAGTAGCGTTGCCCGGCAATACTCAACGGCTAGTCTCGGTAGGCAAGTGACGCAAAATTGGCTCGGGGGTTAACAATGCAATGGCAAGGAGAATGTACAAAGATGTCATCGAAGTTACCGTCCGTGGCGAAGTCGAGTGGCGGTGATGTCGATGTCGACCTGTTCCTAGTTAGCCGAAACACCCTAGGAAACGGAAAAACCGTGAACTCAAAATCTCAAACAGCAAATGGCAAATGGTGATAGCGGAAAGCGGAGGTGGTTGTGGAGTTGGCAAAGTGGAAGTGGAGTTGAAGTCACCGTCCCTAAGTAGCCGAAACACCTTAGGAGACACAAACCACAACTCAAACAACCTCAAATGCTACGGGGATCAAAATGTGGTTAGGTTGCGGAAGTCGGTGGAGGTAATGCGGAAGTTATGGTGGAAGGCCTAGGCAAACTTGCCAAATTCTCAAAACTTTGATGGAGTTAAATGGTGTTGTAAGTATTTTTATGAGATGGGGGATGTCAATAGCTACAAAACGAGCTAAAGAACGTCAAAATCGGACTCCGGATGAATTAGTTATGGCCGAAACGGTGAAACGCGGGAGGCTGAAACTCCAGGGGCCGGATATCCGTGGTGGAGGCCGGAAATCCGGGCTGTCAGTCCAGAATCGAGTTAGTTTTTGTGCTCCAGGTGCCGGATGTCCGGCCGGGGACCCGGATGTCCGGCCGGTGGCCCGCATGTCCGTCCCGACGAATCCAGATCTCGTTTGGGGCGGAAATTTTCGAATTGCGGGCGGAAATAGATGATTTCAAGGTCAAAATTGGGCGAATTTCATGGATGGAAAGTGGGGAAAAGATGGGGGAAAGCTAGATCCACTCAAAACACAGTAAATCCATGGATCAAAATCAACAAAACATCATCAAACCAACAAATCACAAAAAAAATTGGTATGGCTATTTTTGTGGGGATTTTCGAATTAGAACAAAAAACAACAAAATCAAGCTAGAAAACGGTGGGGGAGACTCCAAAATCGTGATCAACCTGGCTCATGATACCAAGATGGTGTAGGGTGGAATCCTAACGGTGTCGATTTTTCACGATTCGAGCGGATCCCGCGAAGAACACGAAGAACCCGAGGAGAAACACAAGGGAAAACGAGAGGAATCACTCAAATAGACAAGATCCAATCACACATGTGCTAGATCCACATACACATAAGGGGATACATGGGTCCAAATCCAACACAAGAGATACATAGGGTAGCTAGTTTATCCCGATCCGGAGAGGAGTCGAGGTCTTGATATCCCGTGGGATCTTCTCACATGCTCACATGGAGGTCTTGAACTCCATGGGAGTGGTCTCTCTCTCTCTCCCAAGAGTAGAGGTAGGAGCAAAGCTCAACTAAGATGAGCTATCATATTTGCTAACCCTAACTAGGAGGAGGTGGGGGAGTATATATAGTCTAGGGCGAAGTGGGGGTGAGAGAAAGGGGGATACAAGGCACTTGGGCCGTGGCTGCGTGCGGGCGCCGGATGTCCGGGCTGGACGCCGGATGTCCGGCCCGATAGGAGGCGCCGGATGTCCGGCCTGGGGGCCGGATGTCCGGCCTAGGGGCAGGCCGATTCTTCTGTTATCTGGATAGCAGGCGCCGGATTTCCGAGGCGATGCCGGATGTCCGGGGTCGGCAGGCCGGATGTCCGAGCCAAGGTCGGATGTCCGGGCCCTGGAGACTTTGCAGTGGCTGATCTGGTGATGCTGTAGTAGACTCCAGGGGCCGGATGTCCGGGGCTCTGTAGCTGCAGCAGCTCCGTCTTCTTCCGTCTCCGCTTCCATGCTTCCCTCGTGGATGGTGTAGTTGCTCCTTGGCGCTTGTACTCCTCCTCGTCATCCGTGAAGCTCCGACAATACATATGCATGCACACGCGAGGAGTGTCAAGTAGTATACCATCCTCGAAGGGGTCAAGTGAACACATGTAAAGGAGATGATTCACCTTTATGTATGTGAAGTAGATGTTGCGCGTGTCACTTGCCGAACGGACTCTTGACATGGTGATGTCCGTAGGATGATCCGCATCAGAGGTGTTATGTGATGTTTGAATACCCACTGCACAACTTTGATGTGGCACATGCTTCGCAAACCGGAAATGCCCTACACAAAGGTCCACGACGTGTCGTAGTCCCCCTCACTTCGAGCCGGTCGGAGGGACTCATGTGTACGCACACGCGCTCGAACTTTGATCTAGAATCTCGCCATGATCCACACCGTAACTAATCCCAAGATGAATCCACCTTTGGTCAAATGCCTCTCGATGTCGGTGAAAAGTGATAACCTTCGCGGGCTAACGAATGGGCACATCGCTGATAACCACACGAGGGAGTGTCCGAGGACCACCATGCATGTATGAAATGGCCGTGTGATGTTTTAAATAACCAATTCATGACTTTGATGTGGCACCTGCCTCACAAAACGGTCAACCCCACACGGTGGCTCACGACTCGCAGTGTACTGCTGTCAGGCCCATTTCTGGAATAAATCACAGAATAGCCTCAAGTCACACCAGCCCCAAGATCAGAACAACTGGTGGACTTCCTTGATATAGATATCTAGTACATACATAATATTACACAGGGTTGAGCCAGAGTGCTCAACAAATTATTACAAACTTGCCAATATACTACGGTGGTGGAATAACACAGTGGTGTGGTGGTGGTACAACACTGGTACAATAAAATAAAGTCAAGCGTCAGTGTAAGGCTTGGCTATTTTATTGGTGTAGCGGAAACACAGCGGATGATACATGTGGTAGACTCCAAGATCACAGGTTGACTGACTGGGACACCTCTAAGCGTCGGGATCGCTAGCGCAATCCTCCTCCACAAGCTCGTCTTCCTCCAAGTCCGGCCAAATTAACAAGCCAGGGACAAGCCTGTGAGTACGTTGGAATGTACTCGCAAATATTATGAACGAAAGATATACCGAATGCATATGCTCATGCTGGATTAATGATATGCATATGTTGACCGATATTTAATCATGGCATGATAAACGATAGCATGTGCAGAAGAATTAGTAAATAAAATTTTAGTGACAAACAAAGAAAGTTAATGGAAAATCGGGCGAGACAGGACCGCCCGAGAATCCAAAAAAAAATATAACGTGGGGAATCGGGCGAGACAGGACCGCCCGAGAATCCAAAAGAAATGCCAAACGGGTGTCTAAAAGCAACGCCTCGAGAGGTCTTGAAATTAAATGAGTATCCCGCGTAGTCTAGCCAGCCCATGAGATACTCAGAAAATAAAATAAAAATGAGTGTCCCGGGTAGTCTAGCCAGCCCATGAGATACTCAGAAAATAAAATAAATATGAGTGTCTCGGGTAGTCTAACCAGCCCATGAGACACTCAGGAAATAAAATAAAATGAGTGTCCCGGGTAGTCCATCAAGCCCATGACACACTCAGGAAATAAAATAAAATGAGTGTCCCGGGTAGTCTAGCCAGCCCATGAGACACTCAGCAAATAAAATAAAATGAGTGTCCCGGGTAGTCTAGCCAGCCCATGAGACACTCAGAAAATAAAATAAAATGAGTGTCCCGGGTAGTCTAGCCAGCCCATGAGACACTCAGGAAATAAAATAAAATGACAGGGTTAGTCCATAATATTCTTCATATCATCAATAATATTCATGACAATATCAATAGTGGCAATAATTATCCTGCAAAATAATTCATGCTCAATTTTAATTATTTCCTCTGAAGACTGACACCAGGACCGACACTTGACCCTTCCCAGCTAACGTCCTTGACCGTGGACACGGCTATTCAAATAGATATAACTCTGCAGAGGGTGTACTCTTTACCCACGTGTATGAGATTTCTTTAGCCAGCACCGTGACGCTGGCTAATTCCCATTACGGTCTTTGGGTTGAAAACACGCCTGACCATCACACACCAGATTAACTTTCCGGATGCCAGGAATCACCCAAAGCATCGTTCAAGAAAAACTCTAAGTCGGGGTGACCATCGTCTCGACTAGCATGGGATCACTATTCATACGCGTGGATTACAAGGGGTGCCCCCCTCTCGGCCCAGCCAGATACACCCATGCCCCCTGACCTGATGACTGGCATTAGTCCATGGCCATGGAAACCCTCATCATGGCCCTCTATGTGGTGTGTACACGGACAGGGGTTAGCAACTTACTAAACCGTACTTCCCTCGCGGGAAGACCCGTGGCAGCACGGTATTTAGCTAGGTATGACGGAACAAGACTCGATCTAGGTCGACTCAGGAGGTGTTGTTATTATGACTGGCATGTCTCACATGCCACGGTGACACCGTCGTGTCATAACACAGCCCGTGCCCACCAGCACGTCCAAGGCAGGAGATATACTCCTGGTTTCTCACCACACACTTCACGTTAGATGGATTCCTTGAATGCATGCAATAGTGCTCAAAATGACATGACTCATGCATGCTCTTACTATTACTACATATATGGTGAAATCCAAACCGATGCAACCATGCATGCAATTCACCATATCCCAAGTTCAAAAATGCTTGCCTTGATCAAAGTAGTTAGAAAGTGATCCCTCAAAATTCCCGGCAAAGTTCCCCTCTTCTTTTACTGGAAAATACAAATTCAAATTCAATTTTTTTTTTGCAATAGTACCAAAAGTGGTCTCAAAATATTTTCAAATAAATACTAAAAAAACTAGAATAAAAAATAAGAATTTCAAAAAAATAATCAACTCAAACAGAGTTGTGGTTAAAAAGTTATTAAACTTTTAAAACCAGGGGCTTTTCTGCAAAACTGCAGGTCCCTGTGCGGTTTAAACAGAAAACGCTTCGGGCAAAAATGCGCTTTCCAGCGCAGAAAGCGTAACAGAGCAAAATACGCTTTCGGTTTAAAAACAGAAAAAAAAAACGCTGACGGGTGGGGTCCACCCGTTAGGTTCAAATTTGAACGCGCTCGCGCGCGTGTACAGAAGGGAAGCGACGATCGCCGGGGTTCCAAAGGGTGGCGATGGTCGGAACGTGCTCGGGGTGGTCTTCCGCGTCGGTGGGTTGTGGCGGTGGTCGCCGGCGAGCACCAGAACGACGGCGAGGTCGTCTCCGGCGGACGGCGGCGGCGGTGAGATTGGATCTCGCCGAGGAGGGCTCCGTTTGTGGAATTGAAGCACGGGATCGATGAGTGGGTGCACGGGAGGGCTACTGGCAAAATTTGAGCGGTGGAGGTGGAGTAACGACGACGTGATGATCGTGGGGAGTGGCGGCGGATCGGTGGTCAGAGGGGAAGGAGATGATGTCCCCGAGGCCGGGGGAGAGCGTGGGGAGTCGATTGGAGGCGAGTGGAGGTGGTGTGAGTGATCTGCGGTGCCTGGGAGACCCTTTTATAGGCGATCCGAGGGGGTCAGTGGCGGAGCGGATTAAGCTGGAGTAACTCCGGCCGGCAAGTTGGTTAGGGGCGGTGGCGAGGTCGGTGCGAGGATAGAGAGGGCAGTGGAGTCTCCTAGAAGCGCTAGCGTAGACGAGTCCGAGCTTTATCCATTCCCTCCACGGATGAGCTTGGTACAGCCATGGCGGACGCCATCCAACTCCGGCGACTGACAGCGGGCCCTGGGTGGCTTAGTCGGTGCTCCAGTGTCGCGGAGGAGGTGCCGCGTGGAGAGAGAGGTAGGTTTGGGTGGGGCGGCTAGTGAATGCTCGTCAGTGGCCGTGGTGGTTCTTCGGTCCGCCGTGGATGAGCACGGTGGCTGTTGCACCGGCTTGCCGCCAGCTCATCGGTGATGAGAGGCAGGGGAGTGGGCCAGGGGTCGAAGCATTGATGAGCAACGGCGACGCCGTGGAGGAGAAGGAAGGTGAGGGGTGCATGGCATCGATCGCCCCCGCCTCTGAACAAATTCAGTTAATTGAATTTCGACAGTGTGAACAGTACGCACGCCATATGTATGATGAAATGCCAGAGGGTGCTAGGGATTTTAGGAATTTGTGACAATTTTTGTGGTGAGGTGTTGAAGCATATAAGGGAGTCTGGCAAAGTTTTAGAATTTTTGGAGCAATTTAAATTGGGTTTTGATCATGGAGTTTGAATCTGGTCCAAATTTGAACTGGATAGAATTTGAAATTTTTTAACTGTGGAACCCAAAGTTTTTGGTGAAATGGGTTGTGGGTACTGCCTAGTAGCTAGGATAATTTTTGTGGGTGCAAAAGAACTATAGAAACTATGGTTCCTTTGTAAACCAAAGAAACTAGGATAAATATAAATTCCAACTTTGGAATTTATTTAAAATGGGAGAAATATTTTTGTGGAGAGGAAAAATATTGGACACTATCCTAGAATGTGAGAATGACTTGAGGGATAATTTAGAAGTGACAGAAAAATTATTGGAAGAATTTAGGAGTGCTAGAAAGGAGCGAAATGGTCATTCCCATGGAAAAAAACTTAATTATCCAAAACTTTTCTAAATGAAAATATTTTTTTGTAATCCTCCAAAAATAATTTCCCAATTAATAAACCTTCCAAATCAGAATCATTTAAAATTTTGAAACCCAATTAAAAATAAAAAGATTTTCAGAACAGAAGAAGCAGAAGAAGAAAAAGACCATAATAATTCAAAGTATTTTCTTTTTAAAGAAAAGATTTGAAAATCCAAAGAAAATATTTTGGGGTGTTACAACACCTACCCCCCTTAAGAAAAATCTCGTCCCCGAGATTTTAGATGTCCCTCAAACAGGTACGGATATTCAGTCCTCAGGTGATCCTCTCTTTCCCATGTTGCTTCTTCCTCGGTGTGATTACTCCACTGAACTTTGTAAAATTTTATCACGCTCTGTCGGGTTCTCCGTTCAGACTCCTCTAAAATCTTTATAGGACATTCCCTATATGTAAGATCTATTTGGATATCCAGGTCTTGATGTTGGACTTGCTTTTCTGGGTTACTGACACATCTCCTTAGTTGTGACATGTGAAATACATCATGAACATCTGATAATTCTGCTGGTAGCTCCAGTTGGTAGGCAACCTTGCCTCTCCCTGCAATTATTCTGAATGGTCCAATAAACCTCGGTGCCAATTTTCCTTTGACTTTAAATCTCTGTAGTCGCCTCATTGGGGATACCCTGAGATATACGTATTCATCGGGTTCAAAACTAATCTGACGGTGCTTCTGATCGTAGTAGCTCTTCTGACGGCTCTGAGCTACCTTCAGTCTGTCTCGGATAAGTTTCACTTTTGTTTCTGCCTCTTTGAGAACCTCCGGGCTGAAGATTCGGCTATCTCCGGTCTCAGACCAATTGAGTGGGGTACGGCATCTCCGTCCGTATAGGGCTTCGAAGGGTGACATTTTTAAACTGGCTTGATAACTGTTGTTATATGAGAATTCTGCATACGACAAACTATCTTCCCAGCTGACTCCGTAAGTAAGGACACAAGCTCTCAGCATGTCCTCCAATATCTGGTTTACCCGTTCAGTCTGTCCTCCTGTCTGTGGGTGATATGCTGTGCTGAATACCAGTTGAGTCCCTAAGGATTGCTGCAGGTGATCCCAAAACCTAGAGACGAACTGAGTGCCTCTGTCAGAGACTATGGTCTTGGGTACTCCGTGTAAGCAAACAATTCGGGAGAGGTATAACCTAGCAAGCCTCTGTGTCGAGTATGTTGTTTTTACCAGGATGAAATGTGCCAGATAGGAGGACAGACTGAACGGGTAAACATCATTCCCGTGTCGTGACCTTGGTAATCCCACAATAAAATCCATCCCTATTTCATCCCATTTCCATTCATGCACTCTGAGTGGCTGTAATAATCCTGCAGGCCTCTGGTGTTCTACTTTTATACGCTGACATGAGTCACACCGTGCGACATATACAGCTATGTCCCTTTTCATCCCGTGACACCAAATTTTTTCCTGTAGATCCTTGTACATATTTGTTCCTCCTGGGTGAATGGAGTATGGGGTGGTATGAGCTTCTGCCAAAATTTGTTGCTTTAGCTCTTCCTTATTGGGCACACACATCCTTTTTCCGTACCACAAGATTCCCTGTTCATCAATGGTAAATTCGGAGGCCTTGCCTGAATTTACTTTCTTTTTAATTCCTTCGATGCTGGGGTGTCCTTTCTGAGCTTCTTTGATCTGATCCTCCAGTGTTGATTTCACTTCTAAATGGGCAATGGTTCCTTCTGTGACTAGAACCATATTAAGTTTGGTAAATTCCTGGTTGAGCTCGTGCTGTGAGAATTGCACACTATCACTGTCGGTGCATGGATTTCAGTTGAGGGCGTCTGCCACAACATTTGCATTACCCGGATGGTAATGAATTCACACATCATAATTGTTGTAGGGTAGAGACCCTAATTGAAGATCTTTTCACACTTGGAGTGCAAGAGGGATGAACTCACAAGAACACAAGAGAGAAATCACTCAAACAAACCCAAATCACACATCCACTAGAGTAGCATACATAGATCCACAAGCATACATAGACAATCAAAGGAAAATAGCACAAAGATAAGGTTCTTCCCGCTCCAAAGGAGGTGAGGTCTTGATGATCCTATGATGGGGATCCTTCCCTAGAAGGGGCCTTGAATCCACTAGGGGATCTTCTCTCTAGGAGGTCTTGATCTCCAAGAGGAGTGGTAGATGAGCAAAGCCCTCTATGAATATCTCAATACACTTTGCTAACCCTAACAAATGGTCTATCCTCGGAATATATAGTAGGTGGGAGGTAAGGGACGAAGTGGGGTAAAACAGCCACACATAGCCAGCTCGCTGGGAGGGGCCGTGCGCACGGGCTAAGTAGGCCCCGTGTGCACGGTACACGCCCGTGCGCACGGGGTGCTACAACGGCGAGGCCCGTGCGCACGGGGTCCGGGGAGCCCGTGGACACGGGGTGTCCAGTAGTTTTGCCGTATCCCGTGCGCACGGGGTCTTGGGGGCCCGTGCACACGGGGTCGCCTGGGAGGTGCTGTCCTCTTTAGGTTTTCTTCCTCCGTCGTCCTCGTGGCCTTGGCGTGGTTCCTCTTGGCCTTGGTGATGGTCCTTAGCCTATTGATGGTCGACTCCATCATACCTAATGATACATAGAGTTCCTTTGTGAGGTAGCATCCAAGTTCCATCCATATCCATATGAAAGTTGTAAAGGATTGAGTTCACCTCGTTCTCGATGGCACGTGCGTGAGCTCTTGTCATAGGTCGACTTGGTGCTTGGTGAGTTGGTGAGGTATCCATGGGGATGATCGAAGGATGCTTCGCATCATCTCCCCCCCCCTTTGGAAAGATCCGCCCTCGGATCAATATCTTCATCACCATGGTAGGCGGATAGATCCTTGACGTTGAAGGTGTCACTCACGTTGTACTTGTCTCGTGGGAGGTCGGTCTTGTATGCATTGTCGTTGATGCGTGCTAGCACCTTGAATGGCCCATCGGCGCGAGGTAGAAGCTTTGACTTGCGTTCGTTGG
Source organism: Elymus sibiricus (assembly GCA_039707655.1). Taxonomy (NCBI): domain Eukaryota; kingdom Viridiplantae; phylum Streptophyta; class Magnoliopsida; order Poales; family Poaceae; genus Elymus; species Elymus sibiricus. The sequence continues at coordinate 259,897,253 of CM077676.1, forward strand.
GGAAGCGATCCTTGCGAAGGTGTCGCCACACGAGATCACCTGGGTTGAACACCATGGGATTCTTGTTTGCGTTGAGCTTGTTGGCGAGTCGTTGTACTTGGCGTTCGATTGTGAGCCTTGTGTCTTCATGCACCTTCTTGATGTATGTTGCTCTTGCGCTTGCGTCCAAGTTCGCTCGCTCTTGTAATGGTAGCGGTAGGATGTCCAATGGCGACAAAGGGTTGAAGCCACAGGCCACTTCGAAGGGAGACTTGCCCGTGGTAGAGTGTCTTGCTCGATTGTAGGCGTACTCGGCGATCGGTAGGCATTCTTCCCATTCTGTGAGGTTCTTCTTGATCAACACGCGAAGTAGTGTAGAGAGCGTCCGGTTGGTGACTTCCGTTTGACCATCGGTTTGTGGGTGATAAGCCGACGTGAAGAGGAGCTTGATCCCGAGCTTGCTGCATAGTGTCTTCCAAAAGTAGCTTAGGAACTTGACGTCGCGGTCCGATACAATCGTCTTGGGCATTCCATGAAGTCGCAAGATTTCCCTACAAAACAAGTTTGCAATATGTGAAGCATCGTCGTTCTTGTGACATGGAATAAAATGTGCCATTTTAGAGAAACGGTCAACAACTACAAAAACCGAGTCTTTTCCATTTTTTGTTCTAGGCAAGCCAAGCACAAAATCCATGCTAATGTCTTCCCATGGATGATATGGTATAGGAAGTGGCATATGTAACCCATGAGATTGAGCTTGTGACTTAGCTTTGCGACATGTGGAGCATCGGTTGGTGTAGCGTGCGACATCGCGAAACATCTTGGGCCAATAGTACTTGTTGGAGAGCGTGGCAAAAGTCTTGTCGCGACCGAAATGTCCCATAAGTCCACCGCCGTGAGCCTCTTGCAAAAGCAACAAACGAAGAGAAGACTTGGGAACACAAAGTTTATTAGCGCGCATAAGGTATCCGTCCTTGATATAATATCGCTCCCAATAAGTGTTAGCAATACATTTGGCATAAGGAGTTGCAAAAGAATCATCATGCTCATATAAATCTTTAATGTGCTCAAAGCCAATAACATTCAATTCAAGTTGAGTAACTATCATGCACTTGCGTGAAAGAGCGTCCGCTACAACATTCTCCTTTCCCTTGATATATTTGATGATGTAAGGGAAGGACTCAATAAATTCACTCCATTTAGCATGCCGTTTATTCAATTTTGTTTGACCTTTTAGGTACTTAAGTGTTTCATGATCGGTATGAATGACAAATTCACGAGGTCGGAGATAATGCTCCCAAACATGCAATACTCTCACCAAAGCATATAACTCTTTGTCATAGATGGGATAGTTAAGTTGAGCACCTGAAAGCTTTTCACTAAAATATGCAATTGGTCGCTTTTCTTAAATTAAAACACCACCTATGCCATTACCACTAGCGTCACAATGCACTTCAAATGTTTTCTCAAAGTTTGGCAAGGCAAGAATTGGAGCATGTGTAAGCAAATTCTTAAGCTCATGAAATGCGGTATCTTGGGAAGGTCTCCAAACAAAAGGAGCGTTCTTCTTACTCAAAGCATGTAATGGTGAAGCAATAGTGCTAAAGTCCTTAACGAAGCGACGGTAAAATCCGGCTAGACCAAGGAAGCTATGCACTTGTTGCAAGTTGGTTGGTTGTGGCCAAGTTTTAATAGCATCAATTTTAGACTCATCAACTTCAACACCCTTAGAAGAGACAACAAAGCCCAAGAAAACAAGCTTATCAACACCAAAAGTGCATTTTTTCATGTTAGCATAAAGTCTCTCGTCTCTAAGAACTTGCAATACGTCTCGAAGGTGTTTGACATGATCTTCAAGAGTTTCACTAAACACAAGAATGTCATCAAAATAGACCACAACACAAATGCCAATGTATTTGCGAAGAACATAATGCATCACACGCATAAAAGTGCTAGGAGCTTGCGATAAACCCATAGGCATGACTAACCATCCATACAAGCCAAATTTGGTTTTAAAAGCCGTTTTCCATTCATCACCTTCTTGCATGCGCATTTGATAGTAACCGCTTTTAAGATCAATTTTTGAGAAAATGGTGGCTCCACTAAGTTCATTAAGCATGTCATCAAGGCGTGGAATGGGATGATGATATCAAACGGTGATAGCATTTATGGGACGGCAATCGGAACACATTCGATAGGTACCGTCTTTCTTAGGCACAAGAATTACCAGAACGGCACATGGACTCAAACTCTCGCGTACATACCCATTCTCCATGAGATGTTGGACTTGCCATTGGATTTCTTTGGTATTGTCGGGGTTTACGCGGTATGGTGCCTTGTTCGGTAGAGGTGCGCCGGGGATGAGGTCGATGCGGTGTTCGATTCCGCGTCGAGGAGGTAGTCCGGGAGGTAGCTCATCGGGAAACATGTCCTTATATTTCTGCAAGAGATGAGACAACACTAGAGGAAGATGTTGTGAAGTATTAGTCCACTCAGCTTCACCTTTGCATAAAAGCATTAAGTGAACAACACTTGATGGGCTCTCACTCACATCCCTCAAATCTCTTTTGGTGGCTAGTAGAACTAAGTTTTTCTTGTCGCTCATCGTGGAGTCACTCAATTTTGGCTTGTGGCGCTCACTCTCTTTGTGGTGGTTCACTCTCTCACTAGTCTCTCCACGATGGCCCGATACTTGATTGTCGGCGACGACTTGACTTGGAGACATTGGTCGAAGAACGAATTCCTTGCCCTTCATCTTGAAACTATAGTGGTTGGTCCGTCCGTTGTGTATGACGCCGCGATCAAATTGCCAAGGTCGTCCAAGTAGGGGGTGGCATACGGACATGGGAACCACATGACACTCCAAGGTATCTTCATAGGCGCCGATCTTGAAGGATACTTGGATGGTGTGCTCCACTTGAATTGTGCCGGAGTCGCTAAGCCATTGGACCTTGTAGGGGCGAGGGTGCTTCTTCTTGACCAATTGTAGCTTGGAGCATAATTCTTCACTTGCCAAATTGTGGCAACTTCCGCCGTCGATGATGACCTTGACGGAACGCCCTTGGATACCCGCTTTGGTATGGAAGATGTGGCAACGTTGGTCCTCGTCTTGATGTTGTTGAAGTGTCAAGACCTTGGAGACAACAAGAGCGGGGCTTGCATCATTGTCGCAATAGATTTGTGCATCTCCGTCTTCATTCACTTGTCGGTGCATAGCCACATGCGTGAGGGCTTCCATTTCATCTTCGCTCATTGAGTCGTAGGTGCCGTCGTCGTTGAGAATCATTGTGCGTCGAGTTGGACACTCGAAAGACTTGTGGCCTCGGCCCTTGCAAGTGAAGCACTTGATGTCACTTGTCTTCTTGGCCTCCGTAGGAGGTGTCGAGGACGAAGGCTTTTGCTTGGAGCTGCTTGTAGTAGTAGGAAGACGACTCGAAGATGTCGAAGGTTGCTTGGAGCTTGACTTGTCGCCGGTACTTGTTGTAGCTCGAGTCGTGGAAGGAGTGGTCGTAGTCGTTGAAGCTTGAGTGTATGAACCGTAGGTCTTGGAAGAGTACTTGGAGTACTTGTAGTCCTCTTGCACTTGTCGCTCCGCCTTGGTCGCTTGGTGCCCTAGCTCGAGGAGGTTGGAGTACGGTTGGAAGTCTGCTATCTTCTTGATGGGATGGTTGAGGCCGTTCAAGAAACACGCCATAGTTTGTTCATCATCTTCCTTGACATTGGCTCATATCATGGAAATTTCCATTTCTTGATAGTATTCTTCAACCGACTTGGTTCCTTGCTTGAGTAGTTGGCGTTTCTTGAAGAGGTCGCGGTTGTAATGTGTAGGCACAAAACGAGCTCTCATGACATCTTTCATTTGATTCCATGTCACGATGGGTGGTTCGCCCTTCTCTTGACGCCTTGCGATCACTTGCTCCCACCAAATGAGAACATAGTCTTGGAACTCTAGAGATGCCATGGCGATCTTCTTTTCTTCTTCGAAGTTGTGAAGGCAAAAAATCTTGTCGACCTTCAATGCCCATGAGAGATATTCTTCGGGATCGTTGCCGCCGTGGAACTTGGGCATGGTGAACTTGAGCTTGCCGAAACGTTGTTCCTCATCATGTCGTCGTTGGTGTGGGCGATCTTGCCGTGGTGGTGGATCGTCATCCTCATGCTCCGCTCGATTTGCTTGGCGCGGTGGTCTTGGAGGTGGATAGTCATCCTCATGCTCCGCTCGATTTGCTTGGCGCGGTGGTCTTGGAGGTGGAATCCTAGCTCAATTTCCTCTTTCTTGGCGCTCCTCAAGGTGAGCTTCTTCGTCTCGTTGTGCATGTCGTAGCACTTCTTCTTGTTCACGCACACGACGGTTGCGCTCGTTCATGGCATGAGTTGCTTCTCGGAGAGCACGTTGCGCTTCAAGTGCTTGTTCTTCTCGGCGTAGTAGTTCTTGCCGGAGGGCGTCGCCGTCTTGGTCATTTTGTCTTGGATGTGGTGGTACTTGGCCTTGGCGCGCTTGACGTTCTCGTGCTCGAAGTCGGTCGTGTAACCCATTGCCATGGAATGGATTTTGTGGAGCTTGATGATCATCATGATTGTTGCGCCGATGAGAACGTGCTCGAGATGGACTTGAGCATGAAGAAGAATCCGAAGAGTGTCGACTTAAGTGACGCCGTCTTGAGGATGAAGTCGTGGAAGTGGCGTGGCTGGCCATCATGTCTCGCAATTCCTCCATTTGAGATGAAAGCTTGGCGTCGAAGTAGTCCCTTGTTCGTGTTTCGGAGTACCGCAAGTCGGTGGCGAGTTGCTCGATGCGATCTCCCAAAGCTTCACTTTCTTGGTGTAGCGCTCGTTGGACGCCGAAGAGATGACCCTTGGTGACGTAGTCGCGCGTCTCATCTTGCTCTTCAAAGAGCGGGTTCTCCGATGTACTTGGCCTATCCATCATAGTCAAGTGGTGGTGAGTAGGAAATGAGAGAACAATACCAAAGTTACCTTTTCCGATGATTGAGGATGTATCAAGTATCACTCAATGTAATGCAACAATAGTAGAATTGGTACCGGGTTTGTTTCTCACACCTACAAAGCAAGGCTTATGGAGGAGCTTGGTTTGGATGAGTGGCACAAAATTTAAGCAAGTGTTAGTCAAGATATCGAAAATGTTGAGAAGATTCACAAATTGCAAGTAAGACAAATAGATCAACACCCTAGAAGGCACTTGGAAACACACACACGAAGATGAATGGGATCCGCACAACCAAGGAATGAGCTCAAAATGTGGAACCACGGAAAATGCTCTTGTTGCACGGATACAAGAGAGACACTAGGTCGATTGCTCAAATGGGCTAGATATGCTTGTGCACCAACCTAAGAGAATAATGTGCTTGTCTTCAATCCCAAGTATGATATGTATGTATGGTCCAATATGATGTACTATGCAAAAAGGCTCAATGCTATTGCTTACAAGCTCTTTGTTTCTTCTCTTTTGCTTAAAAGCTTTTTTTTACTATGCCAAAATGCTTGATGCTAGAGCCGATATCTAAGACAAGTAAGTAAGATATGCACGGGAGAGACTTATGGCACGATGATGATAGCAAGATAAATGCATGCTAAATGTAGCTATGCGGAGTAGGCATATCACTATGGTGCACAAATACGTGGCCCGGCAATTCTCAACTCGCTAGTCTCGATGGGTAAGTGACGCAATAGGCTCAAGGCTATCAATGCAATGGCAAGGGTAAATACAAGGTGTTGTCGAGGTTACCGTCCTCGATTGGTATGGAATGAAGTTGTCGATGTCGAAGTCGAGGTCGGGGCGATGATGAATTGCGGTGATGATGATGTAGAACCGTCCCTAAGTAGCCGAAACACATTAGGACACGGCAACCGCAACTCAAAATCTCAAGGAAACACGTGTGTTAATGCGGAAGACGAAAGTGTTGCAAGTGTGTGTCAAAACTGGTGTAAAACAGGATGTGACAGATCTCTGGTGAGGCCGTGCGCACGGGGTATCAGAGGCCCGTGTGCACGGGGCTCCGTGTGCACGGGGTAGCAGGGGCCCGTGCGCACGGGGTCGGCGGCTGCGGATGAACAGCTCCAAATCCGTGGCAAAATTGTAAAATTCCGGGGAAATTGGTGGTGGGAAAGATGGGGGATGGTGGGAAAGGGGTAGATCCAGTTGCCAAACACGAAATTTGTGGACCAAATCAACAAAATCTCACAAGATCTAACAAAAGCAAAAAAAAATCGTATGGCTATTTTTGTGGGGATTTTCGAAATTGGGACAAAACAAAGCAAAATCAGGCTAGAAAGTGGGGGGTAGGGACTCCAAGGTGTGAATCAACTTGGCTCATGATACCAAGATGTTGTAGGGTAGAGACCCTAAGTGAAGATCTTTTCACACTTGGAGTGCAAGAGGGATGAACTCACAAGAACACAAGAGAGAAATCAGTCAAACAAACCCAAATCACACATCCACTAGAGTAGCATACATAGATCCACAAGCATACATAGACAATCAAAGGAAAATAGCACAAAGATAAGGTTCTTCCCACTCCAAAGGAGGTGAGGTCTTGATGATCCTATGATGGGGATCCTTCCCTAGAAGGGGCCTTGAATCCACTAGGGGATCTTCTCTCTAGGAGGTCTTGATCTCCAAGAGGAGTGGTAGATGAGCAAAGCCCTCTATGAATATCTCAATACACTTTGCTAACCCTAACAAATGGTCTATCCTCGGAATATATAGTAGGTGGGAGGTAAGGGACGAAGTGGGGTAAAACAGCCACACACAGCCAGCTCGCTGGGAGGGGCCGTGCGCACGGGTTAAGTAGGCCCCGTGCGCACGGGGTCCCTTGTGCACGGTACACGCCCATGCGCACGGGGTGCTACAGCGACGAGGCCCGTGCGCACGGGGTCCGGGGAGCCCGTGGACACGGGGTGTCCAGTAGTTTTGCCGTATCCCGTGCGCACGGGGTCGCCTGGGAGGTGCTGTCCTCTTCAGGTTTTCTTCCTCCGTCGTCCTCGTGGCCTTGGCGTGGTTCCTCTTGGCCTTGGTGATGGTCCCTAGCCTCTTGACGGTCGACTCCATCATACCTAATGATACATAGAGTTCCTTTGTGAGGTAGCATCCAAGTTCCATCCATATCCATATGAAAGTTGTAAAGGATTGAGTTCACCTCGTTCTCGATGGCACGTGCGCGAGCTCTTGTCATAGGTCCACTTGGTGCTTGGTGAGTTGGTGAGGTATCCATGGGGATGATCGAAGGATGCTCCGCATCAATAATCCTTAATTAACTCAAGCCATCGACGCTGTCGCAAATTTAATTCTGGCTGGGTGAAAATATACTTAAGGCTTTTGTGGTCCGTGTATATCTCGCATCGATTACCAAGAAGGTAATGTTGCCATTCCTTGAGTGCGTGTATTACTGCTGCCAGTTCCTGGTCATGGGTAGGATAATTTTCTTCGTGTCGCCGTAGCTGTCTTGAAGCATATGCCACGACCTTTCCTTCTTGCATTAATACACATCCAAGTCCCTTCCTGGAAGCATCACAGTATATTTCAAAATTCTTGTGCACATCTGGCACGATCAGAACAGGTGCCATGGTTAACCTCTTCTTTAATTCCTGGAAACTTTTCTCGCAAGCTTCGGTCCATTCAAACTTTTTATCTTTCTTGAGTAGCGGAGTCATGGGTTTGGCTATGGTGGAGAATCCTTCAATAAACCGTCGATAGTAGCCAGCCAAACCGAGAAAACTCCTGACCCCAGTCATGTTGGTGGGTTGCTTCCACCCTAAGACATCTTTTACTTTACTCGGGTCCACTGCTATTCCATCCTGTGTCAGTACGTGTCCCAGAAAACCAACTTCTCGTAACCAAAATTCACACTTACTGAATTTGGCATATAGTTGATTTTTCCGTAATTCTTCCAGGACTATCCGAAGATGTTGCTCATGTTCTTCTGGTGTCTTGGAATAAATGAGTATATCATCGATGAACACAACCACGAACTTGTCCAAATATTTCATGAAAACCTTGTTCATGAGATGTACAAAATAAGCAGGAGCGTTGGTTAATCCGAAAGGCATCACTGTGAACTCATATAATCCGTATCTAGTGGTAAAGGCAGTCTTGGGTATGTCTGACGATCTGATTCTTAATTGATGATAGCCTGATCTCAAATCTATTTTTGAGAAAACCTTGGCTTCTGCCAGTTGGTCGAACAGATCGTTGATCCTCGGTAGTGGATATTTATTTTTGATGGTAACCATATTAAGTGCCATGTAATCAATATATAGCCTTAGGGTACCGTCCTTTTTCTTGGCAAATAAAACCGGTGATCCCCATGGTGATGAGCTGGGTCGAACATAACCTTTTTCCATTAATTCCTTAATTTGTTTCTTCAGCTCAACCAATTCTGTCGGAGCCATTCGATAAGGCTTCTTGTAAATGGGTGCCGTCCCGGGTGCTAGTTCAATAACAAACTCAATTTCACGATCAGGTGGCATGCCTGGTAGCTCCTCCGAAAATACATTGGGGTATTCGCATACCACCGGAACCTTGCTTAACTCTGTCATATCCACTTGATTTAATTTTCCCTATGAAGTAGAAATCTTCCTTGTGCCAAATTTTATTGTCTTCCCTTGACAATTAGTGAGAGTCACTGTGCGGTTGTAGCAGTCTATGAAGCCTTTATTTGTGGTCAACTAGTCCATTCCCAAAATAACATCCAGATCGACTGCTTCCAGTACAATAAGGTTGGCTAGAAATTCCATCCCTTTTATTTCAATGTTCACATCCTTGCAGTACCATTGTGTGCTTTGCTTCGATCCCGGGGACTGAATAACCATTGAATTTTGCAAAGGCGAGAAAGAAAATTGATTCTTCGAAGCAAATCTTTTAGAGATGCTTGAATGGGAAGCTCCAGAATCAAACAAAACTGTAGCATTAATTGTGTTGACAGGGAACGTACCAAACACGATGTCCGGTGCATTTTGCGCTTCCTCAAATGTCACGTGGTTCACCTGTCCCTTCCTTTGATTGTTGTTGGGATTGCTGCGTCGTGGGGCTGCATTGGTGTTGCGGCCATTGTTGTTGGGTTTGGGGGCATTATTGTTCCCCTATTTTGGGCATTGCCTGGCATAATGCCCTTCTTCTCCACAGGCAAAACAGGTAACGCCAGGACGGAACATTGTGTCCTTGGTCCTGTTGTTGAAGGTGCTGCGATTCTGCTACGGTCGTGGTGTTGGAACTGCTGGTCGTGGTGCCACAGGCCTCTGAAATTCATTTCGGGGCCTGCTGTTGCGAACCTGCACTGACTGGGTCATACGGCGTTTACGAATTTCATTCATGTTGCGGTGCTCGTTCTCCAGTATAATTGCCTTGTCTACCAGTGTCTTGAAGTCAGGAAAGGTATGGACCACCAGTTGGCACTTTAGAGATGGAACGAGCCCATCAAGAAATTTCTCCATCTTTTTGCTTTCCGTCATGTACTCATCGTTTGCGTACCGGGCCAGTTGAGTAAACTGGTCCAGGTACTGAGTCACCGTGGTACCTCGCTGCTTGAGATCCTCAAATTCCCTTTTCTTCAACTTCATAATGCTGTTGGGGTTGTGTGCGCCCCGAAAGTTTTCCTGGAATTGTTCCCATGTCATATCTGCCCCATTTGGATGCGTGTGGCATATATTTTCCCACCATGATGCTGCTATCCCAGAAAAATAGTGCGGAGCATATAGCACTTTTTCCTGGTCTGTACACTGAGCGATGACCAATTTCCTTTCCATATCACACAGCCAATCGTCTGCCTCCAGAGGTTTGTCTGTGTGAGAAAAAGACCGTTGGATTGGTCCTCTGGAGCTCAAATAATTTTGATCTGGGCTGATGCTGTCCTTGGTGATTCCCCATATTTATTAAATGTTGCATCATTTCCTGGTGCTGCTGCTGGCTTTGTTCATATAAACGGCATACTTGTGAAAATGCTGAATCATTGGTCTGCTGACTAGTCTGTCCTTGTGTGAAATTATTTCCCATCTGTGCAAAGTTGTCCTCGGGCGGACTGGGCATAGAACGGGTCCAGGGACGATGCATTTTCTTTCTGGGGTATTTGTGTAACACCGATGAGAAAAGAAATCATAACGGAAAGAAATAAATTTTTAAGAGAATGAAAATAATTTCCCCCCAAAACTTAAGCGCACGAAAATAGCTGGTAATATTATACATTCAGATTTAATTATACATGCATGGTTTAATTATACAATATGCTCGCCATAGCCGTGACGCTTACATGACCGCTTATTTAACTAGTGCGCTACTCCATCCTCGTAGCATGCTACGGTCCAAGCCTACTACTCGCCATCTTACAAAAAGAAAAAGAAACAGAAAATATTTTACAACTGCGCTCTCATAAAAGGTAACTGCGATGCTGACGTCTATTACTAGCGTTCGTGCCTAGGGCTTCCTACAGTCAGCCTGGCTCTGATACCAAGGTTTGTCAGGCCCATTTCTGGAATAAATCATAGAATAGCCTCAAGTCACACCAGCCCCAAGATCAGAACAACTGGTGGACTTCCATGATATAGATATCCAGTACATACATAATATTACACAGGGTTGAGCCAGAGTGCTCAACAAATTATTACAAACTTGCCAATATACTACGGTGGTGGAATAACACAGTGGTGTGGTGGTGGTACAACACTGGTACAATAAAATAAAGTCAAGCGTCAGTGTGAGGCTTGGCTATTTTATTGGTGTAGCGGAAACATAGAGGATGATACATGTGGTAGACTCCAAGATCACAGGTTGACTGACTGGGACACCTCTAAGCGTCGGGCTCGCTAGCGCAATCCTCCTCCACAAGCTCGTCTTCCTCCAGGTCTGGCCAAATTAACAAGCCAGGGACAAGCCTGTGAGTACGTTGGAATGTACTCGCAAACATTATGAACGAAAGATATACCAAATGCATATGCTCATGCTGGATTAATGATATGCATATGTTGACCGATATTTAATCATGGCATGATAAACGTTAGCATGTGCAGAAGAATTAGTAAATAAAATTTTAGTGACAAACAAAGAAAGTTAATGGAAAATCGGGCGAGATAGGACCGCCCGAGAATCCAAAAAAAATATTAACGTGGAGAATCGGGTGAGACAGGACCGCCCGAGAATCCAAAAGAAATGCCAAACGGGTGTCTAAAAGCGACACCTCGAGAGGTCTTGAAAAGAAATGCCAAACGGGTGTCTAAAAGCGACGCCTCGAGAGGTCTTGAAAATAAATGAGTATCCCGGGTAGTCTAGCCAGCCCATGAGATACTCAGAAAATAAAATAAAAATGAGTGTCTCGGGTAGTCTAGCCAGCCCATGAGATACTCAGAAAATAAAATAAAAATGAGTGTCCCGGGTAGTCTAGCTAGCCCATGAGACACTCAGGAAATAAAATAAAATGAGTGTCCCGGGTAGTCTAGCCAGCCCATGAGACACTCAGGAAATAAAAAAAAATGAGTGTCCCGGGTAGTCTAGCCAGCCCATGAGACACTCAGCAAATAAAATAAAATGAGTGTCCCGGGTAGTCTAGCCAGCCCATGAGACACTCAGAAAATAAAATAAAATGAGTGTCCCGGGTAGTCTTGCCAGCCCATGAGACACTCAGGAAATAAAATAAAATGACAGGGTTAGTCCATAATAATCTTCATATCATCAATAATATTCATGACAATATCAATAGTGGCAATAATTATCCTGCAAAATAATTCATGCTCAATTTTAATTATTTCCTCCGAAGAATGACACCGGGACCGACACTTGACCCTTCCCAGCTAACGTCCTTGACCGTGGACATGGCTATTCAAATAGATATAACTCTGCAGAGGGTGTACTCTTTACCCACGTGTATGAGATTTCTTTAGCCAGCACCGTGACGCTGGCTAATTCCCATTACGGTCTTTGGGTTGAAAACACGCCTGACCAGCACACACCAGATTAACTTTCCGGATGCCAGGAATCACCCAAAGCATCATTCAAGAAAAACTCTAAGTCGGGGAGACCATCGTCTCGACTAGCATGGGATCACTATTCATACGCGCGGATTACAAGGGGTGCCCCCCTCTCGACCCAGCCGGATACACCCATGCCCCCTGACCTGATGACTGGCATTAGTCCATGGCCGTGGAAACCCTCATCATGGCCCTCTATGTGGTGTGTACACGGATAGGGGTTAGCAACTTACTAAACCATACTTCCCTCGCGGGAAGACCCGTGGCAGCACGGTATTTAGCTAGGTATGACGGAACAAGACTCGATCTAGGTCGACTCAGGAGGTGTTGTTATTATGACTGGCATGTGGCATGTCTCACATGCCACGGTGACACCGTCGTGTCATAACGCAGCCCGTGCCCACCAGCACATCCAAGGCAGGAGATATACTCCTGGTTTCTCACCACACACTTCCTGTTAGATGGATTCCTTGAATGCATGCAATAGTGCTCAAAATGACATGACTCGTGCATGCTCTTACTATTACTACATATATGGTGAAATCCAAACCGATGCAACCATGCATGCAATTCACCATATCCCAAGTTCAAAAATGCTTGCCTTGATCAAAGTAGTCAGAAAGTGATCCCTCGAAATTCCTGGCAAAGTTCCCCTCTTCTTTTTCTGGAAAATACAAATTCAAATTAAAATTAAAAAAATTTGCAACAGTACCAAAAGTGGTCTCAAAATATTTTTCAAATAAATACTAAACAAACTAGAATAAAAAATAAGAATTTCAAAAAAAGAATCAACTCAAACAGAGTTGTGGTTAAAAAGTTATTAAACTTTTAAAACCAGGGGCTTTTCTGCAAAACTGCAGGTCCCTGTGCGGTTTAAACAGAAAACGCTTCGGGCGAAAATGTGCTTTCCAGCGCAGAAAGCGTAACAGAGCAAAATACGCTTTCGGTTTAAAACCAGAAAAAAAGAGAAAACGCTGATGGGTGGGGTCCACCCGTCAGGTTTAAATTTGAACGCGCTCGCGCGCGTGTACAGAAGGGAAGCGGCGATCACCGGCGACGATCGCCGGGGTTCCAAAGGGTGGTGATGGTCGGAACGTGCTCGGGGTTGATGATACTAAGGATACTGGCTTCAAGCTGTGGTACACGGGGACGGCTGCAAACAAAAATGGCGTAGGCATCTTAATCAACAAGAGCCTTAAGTATGGAGTGGTAGGCGTCAAGAGACGTGGGGACCAGATTATCCCGGTCAAGCTGGTAGTAGGGGACTTAGTTCTGAATGTTATCAGCGCGTATGCCCCGCAGGTAGGCCACGATGAGAACACCAAGAGGGAGTTCTAGGAAGGCCTGGAGGACATGGTTTGGAGCGTACTGATTAACGAGAAGCTCTTCATAGGAGGAGACCTCAATGGCCACGTGGGTACATCTAACAAAGGTTTTGAAGGGGTGCATGGGGGCTTTGGCTATGGCATCAAGAATCAAGAAGGAGAAGATGTCTTAAGCTTTGCTCTAGCCCATGACATGATCGTAGCTAACACCCTCTTTAAAAAGAGAGAATCACATCTAGTGACTTTTCGTAGTGGTCAACACTCTAGCCAGATTGATTTCATCCTCTCGAGAAGAGAAGATAGGCGTGCGTGCCTAGATTGTAAGGTGATACCTGGAGAGAGTGTTGTCCCTCAGCATAAGCTGGTGGTTGCTGACTTCCGCTTCCGGATTCGTGTCCAGCGGGATAAGCGTGCCAAAGTCGCTAGAACAAAGTGGTGGAAGCTCAAGGGGGAGGTAGCTCAGGCGTTTAAGGAGAGGGTCATTAAGGAGGGCCCTTGGGAGGAAGGAGGGGATGCAGACAGTGTGTGGATGAAGATGGCGACTTGCATTCGTAAGGTGGCCTCGGAGGAGTTTGGGGAAGGAGAAGTGAAGTTAAGGATACCTGGTGGTGGAATGATGATGTCCGGAAGGCTATTAAGGAGAAGAAAGATTGTTTCAGACGCCTATACCTGGATAGGAGTGCAGACAACATGGAGAAGTACAAGATGGAGAAGAAGGCCGCAAAGCGAGCTGTCAGTGAAGCAAGGGGTCGGGCGTATGAGGACCTCTACCAGCGGTTAGGCACGAAGGAAGGCGAAAGGGACATCTATAAGATGGCCAAGACCCGAGAGAGGAAGACGATGGATGTTGGCCAAGTCAAATGGATCAAGGACAGAGCAGACGAACTCCTGGTGAAGGACGAAGAGATTAAGCATAGATGGCGGGAGTACTTTGACAAGTTGTTCAATGGTGAGAATGAGAGTTCTACCATTGAACTAGACGACTCCTTTGATGATACCAGCAGGCGTTTTGTGCGGCGAATCCAGGAGTCTGAGGTCAAGGAGGCTTTAAAAAGGATGAAAGGAGGCAAGGCGATGGATCCTGATTATATCCCCATCGAGGTGTGGAAAGGCCTCAGGGACATAGCGATAGTATGGCTAACCAAGCTTTTTAACCTCATCTTTTAGGCAAACAAGATGCCAGAAGAATGGAGACGGAGTATATTAGTACCAATCTTCAGGAACAAGGGGGGTTTTTAGAGTTGTACTAATTACCGTGGAATTAAGCTGATGAACCATACAATGAAGCTATGGCAGAGAGTCATTGAGCACCGCTTAAGAAGAATGACAAGCGTGACCAAAAATCAGTTTGGTTTCATGCCTGGGAGGTCGACCATGGTTTCTTTGTACGACAACTTATGGGGAGATACAGGGAGCAAAAGAAGGACCTGCATATGGTATTCATTGACTTGGAGAAGGCCTATGATAAGATACCGCGGAATGTCATGTGGAGGGCCTTGGAGAAACACAAAGTTCCAGCAAAGTACACTACCCTCATCAAGGACATGTACGATAATGTTGTGACACGTGTTCGAACAAGTGATATCGACACTGAGCCCTTATCTTTTTTGCTTTGGTGATGGATGAGGTCACAAGGGATATACAAGGAGATATCCCATGGTGTATGCTCTTTACGGATGATGTGGTGCTAGTCCAGAATGATGATATACGAGATAGGGTTGGGGTAGCACCAATTGAAGAGAAGCTGGCCCAACATCATCTGAGATGGTTTGGGCATATCCAGCGCAGGCCTCCCGAAGCTCCAGTGCATAGCGGATGGCTAAAGCATGCGGATAATGTCAAGAGAGGGCGGGGTAGACCGAATTTGATATGGGAGGAGTCCGTAAAGAGAGATCTGAAGGATTGGAGTATCACCAAAGAACTAGCCATGGACAGGGGTGCGTGGAAGCTTGCTATCCATGTGCCAGAACCATGAGTTGGTCGTGAGATCTTATGGGTTTCACCTCTAGCCTACCCCAACTTGTTTGAGACTAAAGGCTTTGTTGTTGTTGTTGTTGTCATTAGGACGTTTTTATACATAGATTTATTTCCTAGGGATATAATGTGCAAAAATCAAATTTGAGCTACATGCACACATGATAGTGCACCAAAATGGATTGGAAAATCATATGTGTTTCTCTGGGTGCATGTTTAAGTCCCCATGCAAGAAATTTCAAACATTGAGAATCTTGATTTTTAAAATCCAGTAAATCCAAAACTTAGTTGAAATTCATGAAACTTATCGTGGTGTCATATGGACACCAATAGACTGTGATATTGTATTGTTTTTTCAAATTTGAGACAAGTTTTGATATATTATTCTTACAAACAGGAGATTATTAATAATTGGCAACCAATATCGCAAACGGATTATTTATTCGTACCGTGGGCGTTAGACCAACAATGTGCCATGCTTCAGTTAAGTAATAAAGCGGCAGAATTAATCATCAAAAATGAAAAACAATATATGTGCCGCCACGCATCCCGTGTGCCGTGCGAGCAGGCGTGAGTTTATGGGACGCATGTGCGCAGTCCGCCGCGCAGGCAGACCGGGAGGCGTGCGGGCAGGTGTGTGAATTGACAGGAGGCGTGTTCGCTGCGCAGTGTCACCGGGAGGCGTGCGAGTAGCTGTGTGAAATGAAGGTAGGCATGCGAGCAGTCCGCTACGCAGGCTCACCGGGAGGCGAGCCAGCCCTTTGACCACCGCCTGCCTCGCTCCCACTGCTCCATATTAATGGCGCGCCCGAGCCGCTGGTTATAATAGGCGGCCGCACCCCCATTCTCGCTACACACACAATCCTCTCTCTCCGCCTGCATCCTCGATGCCGCTCTCAGTCGTCACCGCCGTCAGTGTATAAGGATGCCGCCGAAGCGTACCATCGGAGGGAGTGGCAACGCCGGGGCTGCTGAAGCATCTGAGCACGGTGTGAAGCTGGAGACAGAGGTTGTCGTCGCCGCCGACGAGGTCTCGCGCAGGCAGAAGCGCGGCAGCGACGACGTCGTGCTTCCACTGCCGGAGCCGGAGGTCCACAGCGACTCCGGCGACGACTCCAACGACCACTCCGGCGACGACTCCGACGACGACAGAGAACCGGTTAGTCATCTATACCCATTTATGTGGCAAATATATCCTAGGGTTTCTCTTGTTTTGTCCTGCCTCCCCTTTTTGGAATAGAAATCCTATGGTTATGTTCTCTCAATCCATGAAATCTGAGGTAGATTTGATAGATCCATGTAGTGTATTGATTGTTTGAATGGTACAAATGATAAGTGATTAATTGTTTTTTCTGTACAAATGATTTCTGCTAAAAATCCGACTAGGGACCCCTTTGGGGCACAGGATAACTTGTAATCCTCATACTTCTGTCGTTGTGTATTTCCCTTTAGCTGTTGCTTTCGAACATCTCCTCTTAGTGAGCTGATGTATGACTATATGAGGGTTTCATTCAAGTACTGGAACCGGGGAGGAGCCTCCCTGTTCTTCTAAAAAAATAAACTGACTAGGGTTAGTGTTGCTAATAATTCCTAGCCAGATCTTGACAATTGATTTTGATGCCAAAAGTCGTCGGCATGCCAAATTTTGATCCTACTTTACGGCATGTAAATTGGTTTGATGCCAAAAGTCGTCGGATGCCAAATTTTGGCAACTCCCAAATGTTCGCTAGAGATTAGTTTGCATTCCATTGTTCATTGCCAATCTCACAAAAGGTTGCCAAGTGTTGGCAACTTTTGATTTTGCCAAATGTCAGTAGCAAACCAAACTTTTGATTCTGCCAAATGTTGGTAGCAAACCAATCAGACTCTTAATTTTGTTGCACTAAGTTGTGTGCTCTCTATTTATGCATTTCTTTCATCAAGATCACTTGATGATTTAGGGTTCACGCTGTCACAGGATATATTATGTATCATAAACTCTGCATGCTGAATTCACATTATTATAAAATATACTGACGCCACATTTTTTAGTATATGTATAGGTGCTATCTGACTATGTCGACAACGAGGACGAAGATGCCCAGAGGAGGTACAAGAGGCAAAAGCTCAGGGAGCTTTATGCGAGACTGCATAACAGGCGTGTGAGGACCTGGAATATGGGCTTTGGATGCCCGTTTTGCAACCAAAAGCTTCATCACGAGTATGATAGTGTTCTGGCTCATGCAAGAGGACGAGCCGTTGGCTCCTTCAAGCAGAAGTATTCTCGCAGGGTGGCGCACGCCACGTATGTTGAGTACCTGGAGAAGCTTCACCTTCATGCAGGCCTGCCGACAAATGAGATGTGATTGAACTATGGCTATGTAGTGTCTTAGTTATATGCTTGAGTATGCTTTATATATATATATGAGGGTGGGTCTATTCTCATAACACCCTTAAGAGTCTTATTCTCCTAACACTTTTCTTGTTCTGCTAACACTTAAGCACCGTCCCGCACACCTCAAGCGAACCGCAGCAGAAACCGCCCGCACCCACCACCACGTCCCGCACCTTATCCCCACTTCTCTTCTTCGCCTACCCACTTTCTTCTTCCCCGGGTCAACCCACCACCCCCGCGCCGCCCGCCAACTCCCTCTCCTTCCCACCTTCTTCCTTGCCGCCGGGCCGCCACGGCCATCCCCGCCTCCCACCATTACTACCTCCCGCCGCCCCGTGACACCCCGGCCTCCCACCGCCCCGGCCGCCCCCACCTCCCAGCCGGCCACCACGGTCCTTCCCCACTCCGTCCTCGCCCCTCCCAACCCCTCCGCGTCATCCCCGACCTACCCGTACCCTCGCCGCACCACCACGTATCCTCCCGCACCGCGGGATCGGGCCTCCTCGAAGGGATGTGGTGGGAGGGAGCGACGGGGTGGTTGTCAACACCGGCGACCCCAGCGAGGTGGTGGCGCGCCCCCGCCCCTCCCAACCCCTCCGCTTCACCCAATGACGGGGAGCGCTTCCACGCGCAACGGCACCTCCCCGAACCCCGACGAGCTCCTTCCCCGGCGTACCCACCACCCACTTCTGCAGATCGGGACGGCCCACGCTCCCGCCACCCCATCCTCAACCCTGACAGTCCGCTCAAGATCAGGGGACCCCTTTCGCGTGCAGGTCCAGTGGCGAGCCCGCCGGGTCTCGACGGGCTCCTCCTTCTGCCAGGTCGTCGAATTCGTCCCACCACTTCTCCTAACCAGGCAGCCCATCTCCCATCGGTGGTTTCTTCACCCTGCCGAAGTGCCACATCCTGCTGACCCCATCGCCTTTTTTCTCTGTGCTGCTCGGCGGCGCGCCAGGTGCAGTTTGCTGCTCCTCTGCGTGTGCTTAATCCGAGCACGGGTTCCACCAACGAGTTTTCTGTTAATTTTTGTTGCAAAATTCATATGTTTAGGCTCTAAAAATGGTTCACGACCGATGGTTATGCAGTTCTCTTGTGCGTCCACTGTGATTCAGCGGCCGTGGACATGCAGTTCATCGGCCGGTTGGTTCTTTGCGGCTTTTTAGTTTCATTCACCTGATGCAGATGAGAAGGTCGCCGAATCCCCCAGTCGGGGTGGATTTCAGTTCAGTTTCAATTCGATTTCAAGGCTGTTGTGCAAAAGTTCAGGGACAAAAAATTTGTTCGATGGAAACTGATGCAGTTCGTGGCGAGATCGACCATGTCCTGCAGACGAGATGCCCCTCCACCCCTTGCAGTGCAGGCGTCCTGGGCTTGCAGTGCGTCGGGCACGCGAATGCGGTTCGGCCAGTGTGGCTGTGCAGTTGGATTTTGGGTGTGCAGTTCACTGATGCGGTGCATTCCACATGCACTTTTTTAGATTTTTGTTTTTGCATCGTCTGTAATTTACTTGAGAAGTTCCCTTTGTTCTTGGATGTGCAAGAAACGAAACACAATTATAGAAATTATGCAGTTCATCGGTGCACTAGAGCCCGAAGTAAA
Source organism: Elymus sibiricus (assembly GCA_039707655.1). NCBI lineage: Eukaryota > Viridiplantae > Streptophyta > Magnoliopsida > Poales > Poaceae > Elymus > Elymus sibiricus. The sequence goes on from CM077676.1 coordinate 259,916,480, forward strand.
CATCTTTTTTGCTTTGCTTTGTAAAAACCACAAAAAGGAAAAACACTGTGAGAAGTTCGCTTCATTAAAGATGAAGTTCGCTTCATTAAAGATGTAGTTCACTAGTCTTTTTTTTCGCGGTTCACTTTTGCCGTTCGAAAAAAATGCGGTTCTCTCGTCTCGACCACCTAATCCTGATGCATTTAAAAAATGATACAGTACACTAACATTGACCATGTGGTCCACTTAAGCCTATGGCAAAAACGTTAGAAAAAAGCAACAAATTCGTGCGGTTCACATAGACTTGTGTCACGGTTCACTTCCCCCTTGATGTAGTCACTTGCCCTCATCTCTACGGTCCACTCTCGTTCATAAAAGTTAAAAAAAAACGAAAGAACGATGCAGTTCATTTGTCTGTCTGATGCAGTGCGGTTTTCAGTCTGAAGCAGTGCGGTTTTTTGTCCGATGCGGTTCACTCGTCGATTTTGGTGTCGCGAAAAACAGAGTGTTCGCATTTCGATAAAATCAAAACTACTATTAAATCGTAAAGAATTAGATAGAGTGTTCTACATGAAAAAGTTGCGTCTCGTCGATATCTTTCCAATGGCGTATTATTTGACTCATTCTGGCCAGCGGTTTTTAAAAATTTCGGGAAAAACGGCCGCTGCCACTCGTCGTCCACCGCACAATTTTCAAAATTAATTTAAAACCGTAAAAAATATCAAAAACATTTCTACATATGAAAGTTGCGCCTCGTCCGTAGCTTTCCAATTGTGTATCACACGCCTCGTTTCGACAAACGGTTAAAAAACTGGAGCAAAAACAGTATCGAAAAGTGCAAAAAATTTGAAAAACAGAATTCCGCGATTTAGTAAATTTGAAACTGCTCTTAAACCGTAACTAATTAGAAAAAGTAATTTGTATGAAAAAGTTGCGCCTCGACGATATATTTCCAACGGCGTATTATTTGCTTCATTCCGACGAGCGGTTTAGAAAGAAACGCGAAAATACGCTCGCTACCACTCGTCGGGCGCCGCACCGTTTTCGAAACTGCTCTTAAACCATAACGAATCTCTAAAAAAAATTAACATGGCGAAGTTGCGCCTAATCCATAGCTTTCCAACGGTATATTACCCGGCTCGTTCCGACAAACAGTTTAAAAAATAGAGCAAAAATAGTACCGAAAAACTGTGTGCAGTTTTTTGCGACGAGAAGTTCAGTCGCATCAGTACTGCAGTGCTCTTGCTTCAACAATGATGTGCACTTGCGTTGAGCGTGCAGTTCGGAAGTGTTAGCAGAATAACTATTCTCCTAATATTAGGAGAATAGACCGCCTGTATATATGTCTAGGTGTGGGATGAGTATGCAATCAGTCTGGTTGATGGAATTTTATGCTTCTCTTATACCAACATATGATTGCCCACACCCAGTGGCGGACCTAGAAATAAAATAGAGACTATTTCAATTAGCTTGCATGGGCCTTAAAAATCAGCTAATTTTTACATGGTGAAAAATGTTTTCCAAAAATCTGGGCATGCCATGGCACACCTGGCACACCCCCTGGGTACGCGCCACTACCCACACCACACAGAGAGTGATGTTAATCGCACACGGTTGAGTCTACCAAACCATTGCCTCCGAAATGCATTCTGGCCTCTGGGACAGAAAACCCTCACAACCCAATTCAAAAAGGAAAAAAGAAAACCCTCACCACCCCCCACGTCACAAAACCCTCACCCCCGCTCACCACTTCCCCCCTCCCCGTCTCCAGCCACACCTGCACTCCTCCGCGACTCTGCATGTCACCGCCTATCGCCGCGGCAACCACTTAGCTCGACGCATGTTGCCGACGCCGGCTGCCAGCAAACCCCATCGCATTTCACCACTGCAGCTTGCCGCCGCCTATCGCCACCGACTTTCTCGACACGGCTCGCCGTCGACCCAACTCCGCCCGATTGGGGAATCTACGGTATTGGAGTTTTTTCTCATGGAGAACCAGGTAACTAATTTATTGAAATATTCGATCATCTCTTATCCTAGTCCGTCTACCCCTTTTAATCACCCGGCCGAAATCGCCGTGGATTTATTTTTCTTCTAGCTGATTCGAGGGTTTTCTTTCATTCATAGAGTGTACAGTGCAAGGAGACATCAGGCCTATGCGGCCTCGGCCAGACAGCCAAGAAGTTCCATCTCACCGTACCAGCTGGCTTCAGGAATCGCACGGTATGTTCAATCTCACCCTACCTCGGTTGGCATGGCCTACTTTTCTGAACATATAGTATATATTGCTGCATTTGGATAAAAGGTGCCACATGCAGTATATACGTCAAAGGGGATTTTTCTTCTTCCTATATTAGGCAAATTAATGCTGTAATGTTCTTACGATTACTCTCATATTTGCATGACATCATGGTTACACTATCTGTTTAACTATAAATTTGTGTCCTTTGATTTCAACTGTTGTGTACTGTTCTTTCAATTACTCCCATATTTGCATGTTACCCTATTCTTTAACAATCTTATCATTTCCTGCAGTACATCCCTTGCTTTGCAACAGCAACTGTAGTACACAATCTTGGCCTTTACATAACTGAAGACTCCAGGAATGTCATATTGAACACAAACCATCGATTTACAATCGTTGCGTCTGTAAAATTTGATGAACATGGTCACTCCTATTTTGGCGCGGGCCTTTGGACAGAAATTTCTAAGTTTTATGTAGTGAAAGCTGGCACTAAAATTGCACTGCACCTAAAAGAGCCTGGTCATATGATATATGCTAACTTCCCCGACGATATCATCCGTCCGGACTTTGTTCCAAGTAAGTGTTCTTTTCAAGTATCTGCATGTTGACTTACCTAGCAATATCAAAGTAATTGTGTAGTATTTAAGCAACCAATAGGGATTCCATTTTCTGACTCTGTTAAGTCTGTTCCTACCTAGTAACTTCTAGTTACCAATACACTTTTCTTCTGCCCTGTTCTAACTTAATATTCCCTACCCTCCCACTCCTCCAGCCTTATCAGATAGAGTCGCCGCCGAGGAGACTCCGGAGGTGGAGGACGAGGCTGCCAACAAGCAGAGGCGGGTCGAGCAAGAACCGCAAGCGACTCCGGCGGGCCTAGACTTCATCAGCAGCCTCCCCGATGATATGTTGATCATCATGATCTCCCTCCTCCCAATCAAATATGGCGCGCGGACAACTGTCCTTTCCCGGTGGTGGCGCCCCCTATGGCATTCCACCCCTCTCGACCTCATCGACATCCACAAGCTCTGCCATGGCTATCGCAGAAGCTTAGACGCGTTGTCCCAGATCCTCGGCAGGCACCTTGGCCCAATCAGAGGCCTTATCATGGGCAAGTTCCGTTCCAACAGCAAGGACCGAGCCAAGCTTGATGAGTGGTTCCGATCCCCCGCCCTAGATCACCTCGAGGAGCTCAGTTTTAATGATGGACATATGCGCTTGCTGCCACCGTCCGCGCTCCACCTCGCGCCCACGCTGTGGGTCACCAGGTTCATGAACTGCCATTTGCCCACTGGTACAGCGAGCTGCTATACAAACGGTTTTTAACCCCTTTTCGCGACGGAGTTTTAAACCATCGCCTTGCCTGTGTGTGTGATAGGGGGGTCCTTCCCACACGACCCAGAAACCATCGGGGATATGTCCTCCGGTCACACACGCTGGGCAAAAAATGAGCTCGTGTGCGATCGGGCGAGCCATCGCATACAATAAAGGCTCAATCATTTCCGTTCGTATGTACATCCCACACAGTGAATCCCAGACAAACGTTTCCGTTCGTATGTACATCCCACACAATGAATCCCAGCCAAATGTTTCCGTTCGTATGCACATCCCACACAGTGAATCCCAGACAAACATTTCCATTCGTATCTACATCACACACAGTTTTCTGTATAGCCTCGTCTATGATAGGTGTAACGATCACACACGCTCTGCCTCTATAAACCGTTTGCGTTATTCAAGTATATCACACACGCTTTTGCTGCTAGAACCGTTTGTAAAGTTCCATGACCCATTTAGTAGGTTTATTAGTTTACTATTAATAATTCCAGTATTAAGCAAAATCACATTTCATATCAAACAGCTGTTTGCCATTTTCATATCAGGCACATAAATATATTATAACATCACAGTACGATAGGTACGTGAAAGCAGCACAGTACAACATATAGCTAGTTCACCTTCATAAGCACAATATTAGAACAATATATTCATTTCCCTAATCGACTGATGCATGATCATCCAAATTAGTCTTCTCCACCTCTGCTTTCAGTTCAGTAAGAACCTGTTTTGCACTGACCAACTGGGAAAGTGCCTCCTCCTTCGGAAACACCATCTTAGAAAAGTCTAATTTAAAAAATCTGAGCTCATTCTCCATCTTCCTCTTTTTTTCCAGTACCTTGAAATATTCTTCAGCGTTGACAACATTTTCTCTAAACCTATCTCTATTCTCTTCCTCAAACATGCTCCAGAGCTTTGCTAGGCACATCTTCAAAGACGGTGGCCACTCTTGATCAACCCACTCCAGGTAAGAACACTTCCGTTCATCCTATAATATTTAAAACTAAATCAATTACAGTTGTAGGGAAAATGGGTTTCTAGCAACATAAAAAATCACCACATACATATTTAGAAAAACTGCGGAAACACGTTTATTATGACATATCTTCTCAAAAAGTTCAATGTGCAAATTGATGAGGACATCTATACTATGACTCCATCTCTACCTCATGAACAACCTGTTGCTACAAAGAAGATGTCCAATGATGAAATCAGGATTGGACCCATTACAAGAGCTCGTGCTAAACTACTAGAACAACAGGTGAATTCTCTCTTAGTTGATAATGCTATTTATTTTAATGAGAGCTTTATACTGCCTAAATCCTTGTGTGTGTGTGTCATTAGGTACATTGGAGAGGAAGGCATAGCACAAGGGAGCAAGGAGGAGAGCAAGGAGGCAGTGCAGCTGGGCAGGGAGGAGGACCCTGCAGTTTCCAGGGCGGTAGTACCGCCCCACACCAGCGGTAATACCGCTTAAAGCGGTAGTACCGCCCCGTGCTACCGTACTCAGTACCGCTTAGCAAAATATTTCTGGCATCCAAGCGACCTAACCGGTACTAGAGCGGTACTTAAGCGGTAGTACCGCTTCGAGCGGTAGTACCGCATGCTATAAGCGGTACTACCGTGCTGCCTGCGCGCAGGCTTTTGGGCTGACGGGCCGTGTACCCCTTCCAACTATCTTAGGATATAAATACCCTTCCTTAGGGTTAGTTAGAGGCAGACCACGTTTTGATTAAACCTCTTTTCAGATTGAATTGCTTTAAGCATTCCTCTGTAATCAATATTCCTCTTTGGGGGTGACTCACACGATCAGCACTAGGCTTTATCTTCGGTGTTGTTAGGTATCCCAACCAAGTTCCACTATATACCCTGGTTTGTCGTGTGATAGTTTTTCCCTCGGTATTCGCTTCCTCACATCCGTGCAAGTTCTGCCTATCCAAGTTGGTAAGCGATTCTAATTCACTTTGGAACGGTAAGATACCTTGTTTCTTTCAGTTTTGAGTGAGTTGAGAGTTTTCCACATACACCCACTATATTTTTCTTTCTGTGCGTACTAATTCCCTAATCATGTCCGAAGAGTCTTTTGATGTCCAGCAGCGAAAGGATCCTAAATCCGTGGTGCATTGGAATGAATATGCGGCACTTCGTGATCATTTGACGAACCAATTTAATTCTGCTTGTGATGGTATACAAGAGGATGTGCGTGCTATTGACTTAAAGCTTGCTGACACTCAAGATACCATGAATACAACTCGTGAAACTATGACTACACTTCAGCAGTCCGTTACGGATTTGACGCATGCCGTAGCTGCGTTGCAAGCTTCCGTGGGTCAACGGCGCATTCGGGAGCAAGATGATGATCTTGATGATGATGGTGAGGCAAGTGTTCATGGTGGTCATGTAGCTGACGCAGCTGCAAACGCTGCTCATGCTGCCAATATTATGGTTCATGGTGGCCATGGTCATGGTGGCCGTGGTAATGGCGGCCGTGGGGGTGGCCGTGGGTTTGCTGTTTTGGGTGCACGCCGTGATACTGATATTCAGCAACCTCACCGTGATGAGGATGGGCTGGGTAAGCCGAAATTCTCTATTCCCACATTTGAGGGCTCTACTGATGTGGAAGAATATCTTAGTTGGGAGCTCAAGATAGAGAGATTGTGGCGTTTACATGAGTACACCGAGGACAGAAAAATCAAGTTGGCATCTTCTGAATTTGATGGTTATGCTTTGCGTTGGTGGGATCATCTTGTGCGTACAAGACGGGAGGATGGAGATCCTCCAATTCTTACATGGCGCAATATGAAGGAAGTGATGCGTGCCCGGTTTGTTCCACGCAACTATATTCGTTCTCTCTATGATAAGTTGCAGAATTTGCGGCAAGGTACAATGTCTGTGGATGATTATTTTCAGGAGATGGAGTTGATTATGCAGCGTGCCCGAGTCCGTGAACAGCCCGAACAGACCATGCAGCGATTTCTTTCTGGTTTGACATACAATATCAAGCGTATTGTTCGGCATCACCAATATCAAGACATGTCAGATTTGTTACATCAAGCCCGTGAAGCAGAAATTCAGTTGGCCGAAGAAGCCAAGTTTACCTCTCGTTCTGCTTCTGCTCGTGGTCGTTTCACCCCACGACCTACTGGTGGGGCGCCCCCACAAAGTGATACTTCTGGTTTTCCTGTTCCTTCCAGTAACAAGTCAGATTCTGCTGTTTCTACTGCAAAGAAACTGGTGCACCCTGCTGCGAGTGCTACTGGTTCATCTATGTCTACAGCAAGAAATAGGGATATGCATTGTCATACATGTGGATGCAAAGGTCACTTCAAGAAGGATTGTCCCAATAAGAAGGTCATGTTGATTAATGAGGATTTAGAGTATGAGACCGGTGATGATGCTGATCCTACTTCTGAAGATTGGGAGAATGAGGATACCACTGATGGGGCTCTCGATGCTTATGCAACACACTTTCCTACTATCGTTTGCTCGGAACGAGTGTTAAGTGTTCAGCCTAGTGCTGATAATCAGCGGTGTAATTTGTTTCAAACAAAGGATATTATTGGTCCTGGCAAGGCGTGCAAAGTGATCATTGATGGTGGTAGTTGTCGCAATTTGGCTAGTAAAGAGCTCTGTGCCAAACTAAAGCTGAAATATTTACCGCACCCACACCCTTATTATATTCAGTGGTTGAGCGATACTGGAGAGATGAAGGTCAGCCACATGGTGCGTGTGGACTTTCAGATTGGACCATATAAAGACTCCATTGAGTTTGATGTGGTTCCTATGACTGTTTGTCACTTGTTGTTGGGCCGCCCATGGCAATATGATAGAAACGTTCTTCACAATGGGAGAGCCAACACATACCAGTTGACTTGGCATGGCAAGGACATTATTTTGCGACCCATGACTCCGCAGCAAATTGTAACTGAATCTCGTCAAAAAATTGAAGTGAATCTTGAGAAAGAGAGCGAGAGATTAGATAGGCGAGAGACTACACTTCCGGTGAGTGAGAGCCACAAGCCAAATTTGAGCGGTAAAAGTAAATGTGAGGGAGTGAATTCCTTAGTCATGTTAGCCACCAAATCTGATTTGAGAGAGTTCCGTGAGGATCCCACTGCTGTTCCTCTTGTGCTTCTGTGCAGGGGTGAAATTTTGATTTCTAATGATATGACTCCTCTCTCTCTTGGTGTTTCTAATGTGTTACAGGAATTTGGTGACGTGTTTCCGGCGGAGGTCCCTGCTGGTTTGCCACCATTGCGGGGTATCGAGCATCAAATTGATTTGATACCAGGAGCGTCGCTGCCCAATCGGGCCCCATACCGCACCAACCCCGAGGAAACTAAGGAAATTCAGAAACAAGTACAAGAGCTTCTCGACAAAGGTTATATTCGCGTGAGCTTAAGTCCTTGTGTTGTTCCTGTAATTTTAGTTCCTAAGAAAGATGGTACATGGCGCATGTGCGTAGATTGTCGAGCTATAAATAACATCACTATTCGATATCGTCACCCTATTCCACGTTTGGAAGATATGCTAGATGAATTGAGTGGTGCTGTTATTTTCTCTAAAATTGACTTGCGTAGTGGTTATCATCAAATTAGGATGAAACAAGGGGATGAATGGAAGACAGCCTTTAAAACAAAGTTTGGTTTATATGAGTGGTTAGTCATGCCTTTTGGGTTAACTAATGCACCTAGTACTTTCATGAGATTAATGAACCATGTTTTGAGGCACTTTATTGGTAAATTTGTGGTTGTCTATTTTGATGATATACTTATTTACAGCCGCAATGCATCTGAACATTCTGATCATATTCGCCAAGTTTTGCAAGTGTTGCGTGATGCTAAGCTTTATGGTAATCTGGATAAATGCACATTTTGCAAAGATAAGGTCATATTTCTGGGTTATGTTGTTTCTGCTCATGGTGTTGAGGTAGATGAATCTAAAATTGAAGCTATTAAAAATTGGCCTACTCCTTTGAATGTTAGTCAAGTACGAAGCTTTCATGGTCTTGCTGGTTTTTATAGACGTTTTGTGAAAGATTTCAGTACTATTGCTGCACCTTTGAATGACCTTACCAAAAAAGGTGTTGAGTTTGTGTGGGGCACAGCCCAAGATTCTGCATTTGATGAGCTGAAACATCGTTTAATTACTGCACCGTTGCTTGTACTTCCTGATTTCCATAAGCAATTTGAGATCGAATGTGATGCTAGTGGCATTGGAATCGGAGGTGTGCTAATGCAAGAGGGTAAACCAATTGCATATTTTTCCGAGAAACTGAATGGTGCACAATTGAACTATCCTGTTTATGATAAAGAATTGTATGCTCTCGTTAGAGTTCTTGAGGTTTGGCAACATTATTTGTGGCCAAAAGAATTTATCATACATTCTGACCATGAGGCTTTGAAGTTTTTAAAAAGCCAGTCAAATCTGAATAAACGACATGCTAAATGGGTTGAGTTCATTGAATCCTTCCCATACATCATTAAGTATAAGAAAGGAAAAGACAATGTTGTTGCTGATGCACTCTCTCGGAAAAGCATGTTATTGACACGACTTGATGTTCAAGTTCCTGGTTTAGAGAGTTTGCGTGATTTATATGCTTTGGATACTGATTTTGCGACGCCATTTGCTCAATGTTCTGCTGTGAAAGCGTGGGAAAAATACCATATACATGATGGGTACTTGTTTCGCGCTAACAAACTGTGTGTGCCAGAATCGTCCGTGCGTTTGCTCTTGTTGCAGGAATCTCATGCTGGCGGTTTGATGGGCCACTTTGGACGTGAGAAGACGTTCCTTATGCTTGCAGATCATTTTTACTGGCCAAAGATGAGGCGTGATGTGGACAGGTATGTGAAGCGTTGCATCGTTTGCAATCAGGCAAAGTCCAAGCTGAAACCTCACGGTCTGTATACCCCTCTTCCTGCACCTAATTCTCCATGGGAAGATATCAGCATGGATTTTGTTTTAGGATTGCCTAGAACCAGGAGAGGACATGATTCTATTTTTGTGGTAGTAGACAGATTTTCAAAGATGTCACATTTTATTGCCTGCCACAAAAGCGACGATGGGTCGCATATTGCTAATCTGTTTTTCAGGGACATCGTGCGTTTACATGGCGTACCAAGGACGATTGTTTCTGACCGTGATGTGAAATTCATGAGCTACTTCTGGAAGACACTTTGGGGCAAGCTGGGAACGAAGCTACTGTTCAGTACTACTTGTCATCCCCAAACTGATGGTCAAACGGAGGTGGTGAATCGTACACTTTCCACATTGCTGAGAACCATGATCAAGAAGAATCTGCGTGAGTGGGAGGAATGCTTGCCGCATGTGGAGTTTGCTTACAAGAGAGCGGTGCACTCTACCACACAACTTTGTCCATTTGAGGTGGTCTATGGTTTCAAACCCATTGCACCATTTGACTTGCTGCCGCTGCCAACGCAAGAAAGGGTGAACATGGAGGCCTCGCAGCGTGCAGATTTTGTGAAAAAGATTCATGAGAAAACAAAGGCAGCCATTGAGAAGAAGGTCAAGCACACAGCTGCTCGTGTTAACAAGAAGCGCAAGGAGGTGTTGTTCCAGCCGGGTGACATGGTGTGGGTACACTTCCGCAAGGATAGGTTCCCTAATCTGCGCAAGTCCAAGTTGATGCCACGTGGTGCTGGTCCTTATAAAGTGCTTACAAAAATAAATGATAATGCATACACGATTGATCTTCCTGCCGAGGAGTTTGGTGTCAGTAATTCTTTTAATGTTGCTGATTTGACGCCCTATCTTGGAGATGACCTTGACGCGTCGAGGTCGATGCCTTTTCAAGGGGGGGAGGATGATGAGGACATATATACTATGACTCCATCTCTACCTCATGAACAACCTGTTGCTACAAAGAAGATGTCCAATGATGAAATCAGGATTGGACCCATTACAAGAGCTCGTGCTAAACTACTAGAACAACAGGTGAATTCTCTCTTAGTTGATAATGCTATTTATTTTAATGAGAGCTTTATACTGCCTAAATCCTTGTGTGTGTGTGTCATTAGGTACATTGGAGAGGAAGGCATAGCACAAGGGAGCAAGGAGGAGAGCAAGGAGGCAGTGCAGTTGGGCAGGGAGGAGGACCCTGCAGTTTCCAGGGCGGTAGTACCGCCCCACACCAGCGGTAGTACCGCTTAAAGAGGTAGTACCGCCCCGTGCTACCGTACTCAGTACCGCTTAGCAAAATATTTCTGGCATCCAAGTGACCTAACCGGTACTAGAGCGGTACTTAAGCGGTAGTACCGCTTGGAGCGGTAGTACCACATGCTATAAGCGGTACTACCGTGCTGCCTGCGCGCAGGCTTTTGGGCTGACGGGCCGTGTACCCCTTCCAACTATCTTAGGATATAAATACCCTTCCTTAGGGTTAGTTAGAGGCAGACCACGTTTTGATTAAACCTCTTTTCAGATTGAATTGCTTTAAGCATTCCTCTGTAATCAATATTCCTCTTTGATTCGATCAGGAGTATTCTACCTTCACCACTTTGTTGCGATATGGTGTTTATCCTACTGCAAGATTCAAGTGTCTTCTGCTGTTCCATTGGGAATTGGTAGATTGCAAACCGCTTCGTGGTCGGCGGCTACGTGCGCAAGTGTGTGAAGTTGCGAATATCGAATAGGGTTGAGAACTGTTGCATTGGCAACGGGGGAACAGCCAGAGATTCGTCAGCGTCCCACAAGTTATCATCCACCTACATCGAGCTCAACGAGAAGATCGGGACACCCCTTATCACAAATGAATTAATTGCTACTGAGACAACAACCAAATTCAGGAACATCACAAGCTATAATTAAGTTCTTAGTCAGGTACTATAATAACAAATTGACCATTTTATGAGAAGCTAAATATAACTGCAATAGCACAGCGACAGTGTTTCAATGCCATCAAATTAATACTAACAGGTATGTACATGCACAAATTTAATAACATAGAACTAATACCAATAAAGTGATGTAGGGTGGAACCCTAACGGTGTCGATGTTTCACGATTGGAGCGGATCCCGCGAAGAACACGAAGAACACGAGAGAGGAAAACAAGAGGAATCACTCAAATAGACAAGAAACAATCACACATGTGCTAAATCCACACACATATGGAGAGATAAACGGTCCAAATCCAACAAAGGACGATACAAACGGTAGCTAGTTCATCCCGATCCGGAGAGGAGTCGAGGTCTTGATATCCCGTGGGATCTTCTCACATGCTCACATGGAGGTCTTGAACTCCATGGGAGTGGTCTCTCTCTCTCTCTCTCAAGAGGAGGATAGGAGCAAAGCTCAACTAAGATGAGCTATCATATTTGCTAACCCTAGAAATGGGGAGGGGAAGGTCTATTTATAGTCTAAGCCACGAAGGGGTAAGTGGGAGAGGGATACAAGGCCAAAGGCCCATCTGCGCACAGGCAGGGTCGGACATCCGACAGTTGTCGGTCGTCCGGTCGCTCGCGGGGGTCCGGACGTCCGGAGGGCGTCGGACTTCAGACGTTTCTTCTCTGGACAGGTGTTGCCGGATTTCCGGACGTGGTCGGTCGTCCGGTCGCTGGGGGTTGTCGGACGTCCGGCGTCTCGTCGGTCGTCCGGCCGCTGTAGCGTGGATGGGCTGCGGATCTTCTGGGTGGCCTGGGCGTGGTCGCGTCGGACGTCCGGTGGATCGTCGGACGTCCGGTGGCTGTAGCTTTGCTGCAGCTCCGTCTTCTTCCGTCTTTGCTTCCACGCTTCCCTCGCGGATGGTGTAGGCGTTCCTTGGCGCTTGTACTCCTCCTCGTCATCCGTGAAGTTCCGACAATACCTATGCATGCACACGAGAGGAATGCCAAGTAGTATACCATCCTCGAAGGGGTCAAGTGAACACGCATAAAGGAGATGATTCACCTTTGTGTATGCGAAGTAGATGTCGCACGTGTCACTTGCCAAACGGACTCTTGACATGGTGATGTCCGTAGGATGCTCCGCATCATCCCCTCCCCCTTGGAAAAGATCCGTCCTCGGATCGAAAACCAAATCACCATGGGAAAGAGATGTCGTCGCCGTGTAGAAGTGGACGATCACCAAACACTCTTCATCTTGAAGCTCGAAATGGGCACACTCCAATGCCGCACCAACTTGTGATTCCTTCAAAAGGAGCAAGGATAACAAACACTTGGAAAAACAAATGTGGTTAGCGTTAGTGCAAAACCAAGCATTCAAGAGGTGATTCACCCAACAAGTGTCGTCATCATGCATATCATATGGTGTGACAAAGGATAGTGGTATGTCATGTAAGCATATCAATTGAGCACAATCAAAGGCATCATGGAAACAAGCATGTAAATGGGAGGTAGAGATGCAAATATGTGTGACAAGAGAACAAGCATCTACCTCAAGGTCATAGCAAGCATGCATCAAGCGCTCGACAAACGGCCTATGGTATGCATAAGAATCATTCACAACACCAAAGAAGGTGAGATGTCTAAACACATGGGTCAAGTGCAAGACAATCCTAGCATAATGTGCATATGGTGTAGTGAAGATAGTGTGGCACTCAACACAATAGAAATAGCAATTGTTCATCATGTGTGAGGCAATCAAGTCAAGCATGTAGCAATCAATGGGACATGGCATATGTGAAGAAATGACATCGTTGCAATCAAACACATGGGAATAGCATGGGATAATCATGTTCGATGCAACACACAAGGCATATATATCATGAGGCATGGCAATGTGGCAATGACAAGGCGAAGCAAGATCTCTAGCATGTGTGCAATGTGTCATGGTGCAAGCAACACACGAAGTATGATACACAATATCCATGCTCAAGAAGGATGTCACCTCAAAATAGTGCTCTTGTGCGTCCGCCACAATGCCGTAGTGGTAGAAAATGCATTGTAGAAGCACGTCGCTCGAAAGTGGCTCGCTCTCAAGAGCTCGAATGGTCAACTCACGGGAAGTGGACGTTGACACTATGTCGAAGGATCCTACACATGCACACAACCAAGCAAAGAACATATGTGCACGGTAGATAAACACATCATCCATCATGATGGTTCTCTTCTCTTGCACATAACCATTAGAAGCAAAAGTGCATGAATAATATGATGCAAAAATGGATATATTCATGGCACTAGGCAGATGGTGCAAAGAAGGAAGACAAGCAGGCTTCACATGAAAGATGGCAAAAGCTCCAAATATATGGGAGAAAGCTATGGGGGCAATCTCATTAGGAAGACTAAAAGCATTGTTGCACTCAATACATGGCAATTCATCTAGCATGAGAGAAGCAACATATGGAGCAATCATGTGTAAAGCAAGGCAATGGTTGCCATCAACCGCATGAAACGAGCAAGTATGAATCATCGGTGATGCAACAAGGCAAGCAATCATAGTAAGCATGTCGTGCAAACTAGTGGAGCGAAGATGCAACGCAGTAGAGGAAATCATGGCTATCATGTCATGTGAGCAAATAGTAGGCCTAGGCAATGCACATGACATATCGTAAGCACGAACACAAAGCAACATCAAAGTATCATCACAAAGGTATGGGATACAAAGCAATCATGGCAATAACAAGTGATATCTCCACCAAGCATGCAAATACACATACAAGTGCTAGAATCAAGGGTCATGTGAGATGCAAAGCATGGGTCACAAATGCATGGCAAAGGCATAGAAATGAGCATATCATGCAAAGTGAACATGGCAAGATGGGCATAGAATATGTAATGGACAATAACCCATAACCATGTGAGGGCCATGTAGAAGAAATGCGCGAAGTCATTGCGCGATGGGAGCGGTGGGAATGATAATCCACGGGATCCCAAATCATCATTGCTCTCTAGAGCTCATTTCGTCAACTCTTGCGCTTGCGAGGTCGACGAGGAAGCATGTGTACCTACACAAAATGGGGATAAACGAAACAAAGTGTGTGCGTGGTAAATGTACACATCATTCATCATGATGTGTATGTGCACGTGAGAGTTAGCACAAAACAAGCAATGCTCAAAGAAAGACTACAGGTTTAGCCTGGATAGTAGGAGGAGGCTCTTTGTTGCATCGAAACCGAAGAATTCATGCTTCGCATGTTCTATCACCCATCCCGCTACCACCCACACTTTTTCACATGCAGATGCATTATTCTTGGATAATAAAGTACGTAACTGCTCATCCTCATTATGTTCATGCACACGAAAAATTATAGGTCATTCCGAATGGTGCAAGATGGCTCGTCGATGCGGTCAAGTTACCCAGAAAGTTGTATTCACGGTCTGTCCCCCGATGTTGTATCCATAAAACGTCCACAATTTGGCCATACAAACTCCGTTGGAGCTCCATGTCCTGCCAATTCGATCACAACGAAAAGTTGTATGCATCCATATCCCAATCGTCCGCTTTGACAACATTTCGGAGGCCAGATCCGGCTTGTAAAATTGACTTTCGGATGATTTTATCTTTCCCGTGTACTCTGCCACCCTCTACCACCCTTCCGTGAGCTCACACACGGATATATATATGGGAAATAACGTATGGAACATTACACCATCCTTCCAGTCATGAAACAAAAAGACTACAGGTTCAGCCTGGATAGAAGGAGGAGGCTTTTTGTTGCATAGAAACCAAAGAATTCATGCATCACATGTTCTATCACCCATCCCGCTTCCACCATCACTTTTTCACCAGCAGATGCATTATTCTTGGATGATAAAGTACGTAACAGCTCATCCTCATAATGTTTATGCACACGAAAAATGATCGGTCATTCCGAATGGTGTAAGATGGCTCGTCGATGCGATCAAGTTACCCTGAAAGTTGTATTCACGGTCTGTTCCCCGATGTTATACCAATAAAACGGCCACAATTTGGCCATACAAACTCCGTTGGAGCTCCATGACCTGCCAATTCGATCACAACGAAAAGTTGTATGCGTCCATATCCCACTCGTCCGCTTCGACAACATTTCGGAGCCCAGACCCGGCTTGTAAAATTGACTTTCGGATGATTTTATCTTTCCCGTGTACTCTGCCACCCTCTACCACCCTTCCGTGAGCACACCCACAGACAGATATATTGGCAATAACATATGGAACAATACACCATCCTTCCATTCATGAACCAGAAAGACAACAGGTTCAGCCTGGACAGAAGGAGGAGGCTCTTTGTTGCATCGAAACCGAAGAATTCATGCTTCACATGTTCTATCACCTATCCCGCTACCACCCTCACTTTGTCACCAGCAGATGCATTATTCTTGGATGATAAAGTACGTAACAGCTCATCCTCATTATGTTTATGCACACGAAAAATTATAGGTCATTCTGAATGATGCAAGATGGCTCGTCGATGCGATCAAGTTACCCTGAAAGTTGTATTCACGGTCTGTCCCCCGATGTTGTATCCATAAAACGGCCACAATTTGGCCATACAAACTCCGTTGGAGCTCCATGACCCGCCAAATCGATCACAATGAAAAAGTTGTATGCGTCGATATCCCACTCGTCCGCTTCGACAACATATCAGAGGCCAGATCCGGCATGCAAAATTGAGTTTCGGATGATTTTATCTTTGCCGTGTACTCTGCCACCCTCTACCACCCTTCCGTGAGCTCATCCACGGACAGATATATTGGCAATAACATATGGAACAATACACCATCCTTCCATTCACGAACCAGAAAGACTACAGGTTCAGCCTGGACAGAAGGAGGTGGCTCTTTGTTGCATCGAAACCGAAGAATTCATGCTTCACATGTTCTATCACCCATCCCGCTACCACCCTCACTTTTTCACCACCAGATGCATTATTCTTGGATAATAAAGTACGTAACAGCTCATCCTCATTATGTTCATGCACACGAAAAATTATAGGTCATTCCGAATGGTGCAAGATGGCTTGTCGATGAGGTCAAGTTACCCAGAAAATTGTATTCACGGTCTGTCCCCCGATGTTGTATCCACAAAACGTCCACAATTTGGCCATACAAACTCCGTTGGAGCTCCATGACCTGCCAATTCGATCACAACGAAAAGTTGTATGCGTCCATATCCCACTCGTCCGCTTTGACAACATTTCGAAGGCCAGATCCGGCTTGTAAAATTGGCTTTCGGATGATTTTATCTTTCCCGTGTACTCTGCCTCCCTCTACCACCCTTCCGTGAGCTCACACACGGATATATATATGGGAAATAACGTATGGAACATTACACCATCCTTCCAGTGATGAAACAAAAAGACTACAGGTTCAGCCTGGATAGAAGGAGGAGGCTTTCTGTTGCATCGAAACCAAAGAATTCATGCCTCACATGTTCTATCACCTATGCCGCTTCCACCATCACTTTTTCACCAGCAAATGCATTATTCTTGGATGATAAAGTACGTAACAGCTCATCCTCATAATTTTTATTCACACGAACAATGATCGGTCATTCCGAATGGTGTAAGATGGCTCGTCGATGCGATCAAGTTACCCTGAAAGTTGTATTCACGGTCTGTCCCCCGATGTTGTATCCATAAAACGGCCACAATTTGGCCATACAAACTCCGTTGGAGCTCCATGACCCGCCAAAACGATCACAACGAAAAGTTGTATGCGTCGATATCCCACTCGTCCGCTTCGACAACATATCAGAGGCCAAATCCGGCTTGCAAAATTGAGTTTCGGATGATTTTATCTTTGCCGTGTACTCTGCCATCCTCTACCACCCTTCCGTGAGCTCACCCACAGACAGATATATTGGCAATAACATATGGAACAATACACCATCCTTCCATTCACGAACAAGAAAGACTACAGGTTCAGCCTAGACAGAAGGAGGAGGCTCTTGGTTGCATCGAAACCGAAGAATTCATGCTTCACATGTTCTATCACCCATCCCGCTACCACCCTCACTTTTTCACCAGCAGATACATTATTCTTGGATGATAAAGTACGTAATAGCTCATCCTCATTATGTTTATGCACACGAAAAATTATAGGTCATTCCGAATGGTGCAAGATGGCTCGTCGATGCGATCAAGTTACCCTGAAAGTTTTATTCACGGTCTGCCCCCCAATGTTGTATCCATAAAACGGCCACAATTTGGCCATACAAACTCCGTTGGAGCTCCATGACCCGCCAAATCGATCACAACGAAAAGTTGTATGCGTCGATATCCCACTCGTCCGCTTCTACAACATATCAGAGGCCAGATCCGGCTTGCAAAATTGAGTTTCGGATGATTTTATCTTTGTCGTGTACTCTGCCACCCTCTACCACCCTTCCGTGAGCTCACCCACGGACATATATATTGGCAATAACATATGGAACAATACACCATCCTTCCATTCACGAACCAGAAAGACTACAGGTTCAGCCTGGACAGAAGGAGGTGGCTCTTTGTTGCATCGAAACCGAAGAATTCATGCTTCACATGTTCTATCACCCATCCCGCTACCACCCTCACTTTTTCACCAGCAGATGCATTATTCTTGGATAATAAAGTACGTAACAGCTCATCCTCATTATGTTCATACACACGAAAAATTATAGGTCATTCCGAATGGTGCAAGATGGCTCGTCGATGCGGTCAAGTTACCCAGAAAGTTGTATTCACGGTCTGTCCCCCGATGTTGTATCCATAAAACGTCCACAATTTGGCCATACAAACTCCGTTGGAGCTCCATGACCTGCCAATTCGATCACAACGAAAAGTTGTATGCGTCCATATCCCACTCGTCCGCTTTGACAACATTTCGGAGGCCAGATCCGGCTTGTAAAATTGACTTTCGGATGATTTTATCTTTCCCGTGTACTCTGCCACCCTCTACCACCCTTCCGTGAGCTCACACACGGATATATATATGGGAAATAACGTATGGAACATTACACCATCCTTCCAGTCATGAAACAAAAAGACTACAGGTTCAGCCTGGATAGAAGGAGGAGGCTTTTTGTTGCATCGAAACCAAAGAATTCATGCATCACATGTTCTATCACCCATCCCGCTTCCACCATCACTTTTTCACCAGCAGATGCATTATTCTTGGATGATAAAGTACGTAACAGCTCATCCTCATAATTTTTATGCACACGAAAAACGATCGGTCATTCCGAATGGTGTAAGATGGCTCGTCGATGCGATCAAGTTACCCTGAAAGTTGTATTCACGGTCTGTTCCCCGATGTTGTACCAATAAAACGGCCACTATTTGGCGATACAAACTCCGTTGGAGCTCCATGACCTGCCCATTCGATCACAACGAAAACTTGTATGCGTCCATATCCCACTCGTCCGCTTCGACAACATTTCGGAGCCCAGATCCGGCTTGTAAAATTGACTTTCGGATGATTTTATCTTTCCCGTGTACTCTGCCACCCTTCCGCGAGCACACCCACAGACAGATATATTGGCAATAACGTATGGAACAATACACCATCCTTCCATTCATGAACCAGAAAGACTACAGGTTCAGCTTGGACAGAAGGAGGAGGCTCTTTGTTGCATCGAAACCGAAGAATTCATGCTTCACATGTTCTATCACCCATCCCGCTACCACCCTAACTTTTTCACCAGCAGATGCATTATTCTTGGATGATAAAGTACGTAACAGCTCATCCTCATTATGTTTATGCACACGGAAAATTATAGGTCATTCCGAATGGTGCAAGATGGCTCGTCGATGCGATCAACTTACCCTGAAAGTTGTATTCACGATCTGTCCCGCGATGTTGTATCCATAAAACGGCCACAATTTGGCCATACAAACTCTGTTGGAGCTCCATGACCCGCCAAATCGATCACAACGAAAAGTTGTATGCGTCGATATCCCACTCGTCCGCTTCGACAACATATCAGAGGCCAGATCCGGCTTGCAAAATTGAGTTTCGGATGATTTTATCTTTGCCGTGTACTCTGTCACCCTCTACCACCCTTCCGTGAGCTCACCCACGGACAAATATATTGGCAATAACATATGGAACAATACACCATCCTTCCATTCACGAACCAGAAAGACTACAGGTTCAGCCTGGACAGAAGGAGGAGGCTCTTTGTTGCATCGAAACCGAAGAATTCATGCTTCACATGTTCTATCACCCATCCCGCTACCACCCTCACTTTTTCACCAGCAGATGCATTATTCTTGGATAATAAAGTACGTAACAGCTTATCCTCACTATGTTCATAAACACGAAAAATTATAGGTCATTCCGAATGGTGCAAGATGGCTCGTCGATGCGGTCAAGTTACCCAGAAAGTTGTATTCACGGTCTGTCCCCCGATGTTGTATCCATAAAACGTCCACAATTTGGCCATACAAACTCCGGTGGAGCTCCATGACCTGCCAAATCGATCACAACGAAAAGTTGTATGCGTCGATATCCCACTCGTCCGCTTCGACAACATTTCGGAGGCTAGATCCGGCTTGTAAAGTTGAGTTTCGGATGATTTTATGTTGGTCGTGTACTGCCACCCTCTACCACCCTTCCGTGAGCTCACCCACGGACAGATATATTGGCAATAACGTTTGGAACAATACACCATACTTCCATATATGAACCAGAAAGACTACAGGTTCAGCCTGGGCAGAAGGAGTAGGCTCTTTGTTGCATCGAAACCGAAGAATTCATTCTTCACATGTTCTATCACCCATCCCGCTACCACCCTCACTTTTTCACCAGCATATGCATTATTCTTGGATGATAAAGTACGTAACAGCTCATCCTCATTATGTTTATGCACACGAAAAATTATAGGTCATTCCAAATGGAGCAAGATGGCTCGTCGATGCGATCAAGTTACCCAGAAAGTTGTATTCACGGTCTGTCCCCCGATGTTGTATCCATAAAACATCCACAATTTGGCCATACAAACTCCGTTGGAGCTCCATGACCTGCCAATTCGATCACAACGAAAAGTTGTATGCGTCCATATCCCACTCATCCGCTTTGACAACATTTCGGAGGCCAGATCCGGCTTGTAAAATTGACTTTCGGATGATTTTATCTTTCCCGTGTACTCCGCCACCCTCTACCACCCTTCCGTGACCTCACACACGGATATATATATGGGAAATAACGCATGGAACATTACACCATCCTTCCAGTCATGAAACAAAAAGACTACAGGTTCAGCCTGGATAGAAAGAGGAGGCTTTTTGTTGCATCGAAACCAAAGAATTCATGCATCACATGTTCTATCACCCATCCCGCTTCCACCATCACTTTTTCACCAGCAGATGCATTATTCTTGGATGATAAAGTACGTAACAGCTCATCCTCATAATGTTTATGCACACGAAAAATGATTGGTCATCCCGAATGGTGCAAGATGGCTCGTCGATGCGATCAAGTTACCCTGAAAGTTGTATTCACGGTCTGTTCCCCGATGTTGTACCAATAAAACGGCCACAATTTGGCCATACAAACTCCGTCGGAGCTCCATGACCTGCCAATTCGATCACAACGAAAAGTTGTATGCGTCCATATCCCACTCGTCCGCTTCGACAACATTTCAGAGCCCAGATCCGGCTTGTAAAATTGACTTTCGTATGATTTTATCTTTCCCGTGTACTCTGCCACCCTCTACCACCCTTCCGTGAGCACACCCACAGACAGATATATTGGCAATAACGTATGGAACAATACACCATCCTTCCATTCATGAACCAGAAAGACTACAGGTTTAGCCTGGACAGAAGGAGGTGGCTCTTTGTTGCATCGAAACCGAAGAATTCATGCTTCACATGTTCTATCACCCATCCCGCTACCACCCTCACTATTTCACCAGCAGATGCATTATTCTTGGATGATAAAGTACGTAACAGCTCATCCTCATTATGTTTATGCCCACGAAAAATTATAAGTCATTCCGAATGGTGCAAAATGGCTCGTCGATGCGATCAAGTTACCCTGAAAGTTGTATTCACGGTCTGTCCCCCGATGTTGTATCCATAAAACGGCCACAATTTGCCCATACAAACTCCGTTGGAGCTCCATGACCTGCCAAATCGATCACAACCAAAAGTTGTATGCGTCGATATCCCACTCGTCCGCTTCGACAACATTTCGGAGGCTAGATCCGGCTTGTAAAGTTGAGTTTCGGATGATTTTATCTTGGTCGTGTACTCTGCCACCCTCTACCACCCTTCCGTGAGCTCACCCACGGACAGATATATTGGCAATAACGTTTGGAACAATACACCATACTTCCATATATGAACCAGAAAGACTACAGGTTCAGCCTGGACAGAAGGAGTAGGCTCTGTGTTGCATCAAAACTAAAGAATTCATACTTCACATGTTCTATCACCCATCCCGCTACCACCCTCACTTTTTCACTAGCAGATGCATTATTCTTGGATGATAAAGTACGTAACAGCTCATCCTCATTATGATTATGCACACGAAAAATTATAGGTCATTCCAAATGGAGCAAGATGGCTCGTCGATGCGATCAAGTTACCCAGAAAGTTGTATTCACGGTCTGTCCCCCGATGTTGTATCCATAAAACGTCCACAATTTGGCCATACAAACTCCGGTGGAGCTCCATGACCTGCCAAATCGATCACAACGATAAGTTGTATGCATCGATATCCCACTCGTTCGCTTCGACAACATTTCGGAGGCTAGATCCGGCTTGTAAAGTTGAGTTTCGGATGATTTTATGTTGGTCGTGTACTGCCACCCTCTACCACCCTTCCGTGAGCTCACCCACGGACAGATATATTGCCAATAACGTTTGGAACAATACACCATACTTCCATATATGAACCAGAAAGACTACAGGTTCCGCCTGGACAGAAGGAGTAGGCTCTTTGTTGCATCGAAACCGAAGAATTCATTCTTCACATGTTCTATCACCCATCCCGCTACCACCCTCACTTTTTCACCAGCATATGCATTATTCTTGGATGATAAAGTACGTAACAGCTCATCCTCATTATGTTTATGCACACGAAAAATTATAGGTCATTCCAAATGGAGCAAGATGGCTCGTCGATGCGATCAAGTTACCCAGAAAGTTGTATTCACGGTCAGTCCCCCGATGTTGTATCCATAAAACATCCACAATTTGGCCATACAAACTCCGTTGGAGCTCCATGACCTGCCAATTCGATCACAACGAAAAGTTGTATGCGTCCATATCCCACTCATCCGCTTTGAAAACATTTCGGAGGCCAGATCCGGCTTGTAAAATTGACTTTCGGATGATTTTATCTTTCCCGTGTACTCCGCCACCCTCTACCACCCTTCCGTGAGCTCACACACGGATATATATATGGGAAATAACGTATGGAACATTACACCATCCTTCCAGTCATGAAACAAAAAGACTACAGGTTCAGCCTGGATAGAAGGAGGAGGCTTTTTGTTGCATCGAAACCAAAGAATTCATCCATCACATGTTCTATCACCCATCCCGCTTCCACCATCACTTTTTCACCTGCAGATGTATTATTCTTGGATAATAAAGTACGTAACAGCTCATCCTCATAATGTTTATGCACACGAAAAATGATCGGTCATTCCGAATGGTGTAAGATGGCTCGTCGATGCGATCAAGTTACCATGAAAGTTGTATTCACGGTCTGTTCCCCGATATTGTACCAACAAAACGGCCACAATTTGGCCATACAAACTCCGTTGGAGCTCCATGACCTGCCAATTCAATCACAACGAAAAGTTGTATCCGTCCATATCCCACTCGTCCGCTTCGACAACATTTCAGAGCCCAGATCCGGCTTGTAAAATTGACTTTCGTTTGATTTTATCTTTCCCGTGTACTCTGCCACCCTCTACCACCCTTCCGTGAGCTCACACACGGAGATATATATGGGAAATAACGTATGGAACATTACACCATCCTTCCAGTCATGAAACAAAAAGACTACAGGTTCAGCCTGGATAGAAGGAGGAGGCTTTTTGTTGCATCGAAACCAAATAATTCATGCATCACATGTTCTATAACCCATCCCGCTTCCACCATCACTTTTTCACCAGCAGATGCATTATTCTTGGATGATAAAGTACGTAACAACTCATCCTCATAATGTTTATGCACACGAAAAATGATTGGTCATCCCGAATGGTGCAAGATGGCTCGTCGATGCGATCAAGTTACCCTGAAAGTTGTATTCACGGTCTGTTCCCCGATGTTGTACCAATAAAACGGCCACAATTTGGCCATACAAACTCCGTCGGAGCTCCATGACCTGCCAATTCGATCACAACGAAAAGTTGTATGCGTCCATATCCCACTCGTCCGCTTCGACAACATTTCAGAGCCCAGATCCGGCTTGTAAAATTGACTTTCGTATGATTTTATCTTTCCCGTGTACTCTGCCACCCTCTACCACCCTTCCGTGAGCACACCCACAGACAGATATATTGGCAATAACGTATGGAACAATACACCATCCTTCCATTCATGAACCAGAAAGACTACAGGTTTAGCCTGGACAGAAGGAGGTGGCTCTTTGTTGCATCGAAACCGAAGAATTCATGCTTCACATGTTCTATCACCCATCCCGCTACCACCCTCACTATTTCACCAGCAGATGCATTATTCTTGGATGATAAAGTACGTAACAGCTCATCCTCATTATGTTTATGCCCACGAAAAATTATAAGTCATTCCGAATGGTGCAAAATGGCTCGTCGATGCGATCAAGTTACCCTGAAAGTTGTATTCACGGTCTGTCCCCCGATGTTGTATCCATAAAACGGCCACAATTTGCCCATACAAACTCCGTTGGAGCTCCATGACCTGCCAAATCGATCACAACGAAAAGTTGTATGCGTCGATATCCCACTCGTCCGCTTCGACAACATTTCGGAGGCTAGATCCGGCTTGTAAAGTTGAGGTTCGGATGATTTTATGTTGGTCATGTACTGCCACCCTCTACCACCCTTCCGTGAGCTCACCCACGGACAGATATATTGGCAATAACGTTTGGAACAATACACCATACTTACATATATGAACCAGAAAGACTACAGGTTCAGCCTGGACAGAAGGAGTAGGCTCTGTGTTGCATCAAAACTAAAGAATTCATTCTTCACATGTTCTATCACCCATCCCGCTACCACCCTCACTTTTTCACCAGCAGATGCATTATTCTTGGATGATAAAGTACGTAACAGCTGATCCTCATTATGATTATGCACACGAAAAATTATAGGTCATTCCAAATGGAGCAAGATGGCTCGTCGATGCGATCAAGTTACCCAGAAAGTTGTATTCACGGTCTGTCCCCCGATGTTGTATCCATAAAACGTCCACAATTTGGCCATACAAACTCCGGTGGAGCTCCATGACCTGCCAAATCGATCACAACGAAAAGTTGTATGCGTCGATATCCCACTCGTCCGCTTCGACAACATTTCGGAGGCTAGATCCGGCTTGTAAAGTTGAGGTTCGGATGATTTTATGTTGGTCGTGTACTGCCACCCTCTACCACCCTTCCGTGAGCTCACCCACGGACAGATATATTGGCAATAACGTTTGGAACAATACACCATACTTACATATATGAACCAGAAAGACTACAGGTTCAGCCTGGACAGAAGGAGTAGGCTCTGTGTTGCATCAAAACTAAAGAATTCATTCTTCACATGTTCTATCACCCATCCCGCTACCACCCTCACTTTTTCACCAGCAGATGCATTATTCTTGGATGATAAAGTACGTAACAGCTCATCCTCATTATGATTATGCACACGAAAAATTATAGGTCATTCCAAATGGAGCAAGATGGCTCGTCGATGCGATCAAGTTACCCAGAAAGTTGTATTCACGGTCTGTCCCCCGATGTTGTATCCATAAAACGTCCACAATTTGGCCATACAAACTCCGGTGGAGCTCCATGACCTGCCAAATCGATCACAACGAAAAGTTGTATGCGTCGATATCCCATTCGTCCGCTTCGACAACATTTCGGAGGCTAGATCCGGCTTGTAAAGTTGAGTTTCGGATGATTTTATGTTGGTCGTGTACTGCCACCCTCTACCACCCTTCCGTGAGCTCACCCACGGACAGATATATTGGCAATAACGTTTGGAACAATACACCATACTTCCATATATGAACCAGAAAGACTACAGGTTCAGCCTGGACAGAAGGAGTAGGCTCTTTGTTGCATCGAAACCGAAGAATTCATTCTTCACATGTTCTATCACCCATCCCGCTACCACCCTCACTTTTTCACCAGCATATGCATTATTCTTGGATGATAAAGTACGTAACAGCTCATCCTCATTATGTTTATGCACACGAAAAATTATAGGTCATTCCAAATGGAGCAAGATGGCTCGTCGATGCGATCAAGTTACCCAGAAAGTTGTATTCACGGTCTGTCCCCCGATGTTGTATCCATAAAACATCCACAATTTGGCCATACAAACTCCGTTGGAGCTCCATGTCCCGCCAAATCGATCACAATGAAAAGTTGGATGCGTCGATATCCCACTAGTCCGCTTTGACAACATTTCGGAGGCCAGATCCGGCTTGTAAAATTGACTTTCGGATGATTTTATCTTTCCCGTGTACTCTGCCACCCTCTACCACCCTTCCGTGAGCACACCCACAGACAGATATATTGGCAATAACGTATGGAACAATACACCATCCTTCCATTCATGAACCAGAAAGACTACAGGTTTAGCCTGGACAGAAGGAGGTGGCTCTTTGTTGCCTCGAAACCGAAGAATTCATGCTTCACATGTTCTATCACCCATCCCGCTACCACCCTCACTATTTCACCAGCAGATGCATTATTCTTGGATGATAAAGTACGTAACAGCTCATCCTCATTATGTTTATGCCCACGAAAAATTATAAGTCATTCCGAATGGTGCAAAATGGCTCGACGATGCGATCAAGTTACCCTGAAAGTTGTATTCACGGTCTGTCCCCCGATGTTGTATCCATAAAACAGCCACAATTTGCCCATACAAACTCCGTTGGAGCTCCATGACCTGCCAAATCGATCACAACCAAAAGTTGTATGCGTCGATATCCCACTCGTCCGCTTCGACAACATTTCGGAGGCTAGATCCGGCTTGTAAAGTTGAGTTTCGGATGATTTTATCTTGGTCGTGTACTCTGCCACCCTCTACCACCCTTCCGTGAGCTCACCCACGGACAGATATATTGGCAATAACGTTTGGAACAATACACCATACTTCCATATATGAACCAGAAAGACTACAGGTTCAGCCTGGACAGAAGGAGTAGGCTCTGTGTTGCATCAAAACTAAAGAATTCATTCTTCACATGTTCTATCACCCATCCCGCTACCACCCTCACTTTTTCACCAGCAGATGCATTATTCTTGGATGATAAAGTACGTAACAGCTCATCCTCATTATGATTATGCACACGAAAAATTATAGGTCATTCCAAATGGAGCAAGATGGCTCGTCGATGCGATCAAGTTACCCAGAAAGTTGTATTCACGGTCTGTCCCCCGATGTTGTATCCATAAAACGTCCACAATTTGGCCATACAAACTCCGGTGGAGCTCCATGACCTGCCAAATCGATCACAACGAAAAGTTGTATGCGTCGATATCCCACTCGTCCGCTTCGACAACATTTCGGAGGCTAGATCCGGCTTGTAAAGTTGAGTTTCGGATGATTTTATGTTGGTCGTGTACTGCCACCCTCTACCACCCTTCCGTGAGCTCACCCACGGACAGATATATTGGCAATAACGTTTGGAACAATACACCATACTTCCATATATGAACCAGAAAGACTACAGGTTCAGCCTGGATAGAAGGAGGAGGCTTTTTGTTGCATCGAAACCAAAGAATTCATGCATCACATGTTCTATCACCCATCCCGCTTCCACCATCACTTTTTCACCAGCAGATGCATTATTCTTGGATGATAAAGTACGTAACAGCTCATCCTCATAATGTTTATGCACACGAAAAATGAATGGTCACCCCGAATGGTGCAAGATGGCTCGTCGATGCGATCAAGTTACCCTGAAAGTTGTATTCACGGTCTGTTCCCCGATGTTGTACCAATAAAACGACCACAATTTGGCCATACAAACTCCGTCGGAGCTCCATGACCTGCCAATTCGATCACAACGAAAAGTTGTATGCGTCCATATCCCACTCGTCCGCTTTGACAACATTTCAGACCCCAGATCCGGCTTGTAAAATTGACTTTCGTATGATTTTATCTTTCCCGTGTACTCTTCCACCCTCTACCACCCTTCCGTGAGCACACCCACAGACAGATATATTGGCAATAACGTATGGAACAATACACCATCCTTCCATTCATGAACCAGAAAGACTACAGGTTTAGCCTGGACAGAAGGAGGTGGCTCTTTGTTGCATCGAAACCGAAGAATTCATGCTTCACATGTTCTATCACCCATCCCGCTACCACCCTCACTATTTCACCAGCAGATGCATTATTCTTGGATGATAAAGTACGTAACAGCTCATCCTCATTATGTTTATGCCCACGAAAAATTATAAGTCATTCCGAATGGTGCAAAATGGCTCGTCGATGCGATCAAGTTACCCTGAAAGTTGTATTCACGGTCTGTCCCCCGATGTTGTATCCATAAAACGGCCACAATTTGCCCATACAAACTCCGTTGGAGCTCCATGACCTGCCAAATCCATCACAACCAAAAGTTGTATGCGTCGATATCCCACTCGTCCGCTTCGACAACATTTCGGAGGCTAGATCCGGCTTGTAAAGTTGAGTTTCGGATGATTTTATCTTGGTCGTGTACTCTGCCACCCTCTACCACCCTTCCGTGAGCTCACCCACGGACAGATATATTGGCAATAACGTTTGGAACAATACACCATACTTCCATATATGAACCAGAAAGACTACAGGTTCAGCCTGGACAGAAGGAGTAGGCTCTATGTTGCATCAAAACTAAAGAATTCATTCTTCACATGTTCTATCACCCATCCCGCTACCACCCTCACTTTTTCACCAGCAGATGCATTATTCTTGGATGATAAAGTACGTAACAGCTCATCCTCATTATGATTATGCACACGAAAAATTATAGGTCATTCCAAATGGAGCAAGATGGCTCGTCGATGCGATCAAGTTACCCAGAAAGTTGTATTCACGGTCTGTCCCCCGATGTTGTATCCATAAAACGTCCACAATTTGGCCATACAAACTCCGGTGGAGCTCCATGACCTGCCAAATCGATCACAACGAAAAGTTGTATGCGTCGATATCCCACTCGTTCGCTTCGACAACATTTCGGAGGCTAGATCCGGCTTGTAAAGTTGAGTTTCGGATGATTTTATGTTGGTCGTGTACTGCCACCCTCTACCACCCTTCCGTGAGCTCACCCACGGACAGATATATTGGCAATAACGTTTGGAACAATACACCATACTTCCATATATGAACCAGAAAGACTACAGGTTCCGCCTGGACAGAAGGAGTAGGCTCTTTGTTGCATCGAAACCGAAGAATTCATTCTTCACATGTTCTATCACCCATCCCGCTACCACCCTCACTTTTTCACCAGCATATGCATTATTCTTAGATGATAAAGTACGTAACAGCTCATCCTCATTATGTTTATGCACACGAAAAATTATAGGTCATTCCAAATGGAGCAAGATGGCTCGTCGATGCGATCAAGTTACCCAGAAAGTTGTATTCACGGTCAGTCCCCCGATGTTGTATCCATAAAACATCCACAATTTGGCCATACAAACTCCGTTGGAGCTCCATGACCTGCCAATTCGATCACAACGAAAAGTTGTATGCGTCCATATCGCACTCATCCGCTTTGAAAACATTTCGGAGGCCAGATCCGGCTTGTAAAATTGACTTTCGGATGATTTTATCTTTCCCGTGTACTCCGCCACCCTCTACCACCCTTCCGTGAGCTCACACACGGATATATATATGGGAAATAACGTATGGAACATTACACCATCCTTCCAGTCATGAAACAAAAAGACTACAGGTTCAGCCTGGATAGAAGGAGGAGGCTTTTTGTTGCATCGAAACCAAAGAATTCATCCATCACATGTTCTATCACCCATCCCGCTTCCACCATCACTTTTTCACCTGCAGATGTATTATTCTTGGATAATAAAGTACGTAACAGCTCATCCTCATAATGTTTATGCACACGAAAAATGATCGGTCATTCCGAATGGTGTAAGATGGCTCGTCGATGCGATCAAGTTACCATGAAAGTTGTATTCATGGTCTGTTCCCCGATATTGTACCAACAAAACGGCCACAATTTGGCCATACAAACTCCGTTGGAGCTCCATGACCTGCCAATTCAATCACAACGAAAAGTTGTATCCGTCCATATCCCACTCGTCCGCTTCGACAACATTTCAGAGCCCAGATCCGGCTTGTAAAATTGACTTTCGTTTGATTTTATCTTTCCCGTGTACTCTGCCACCCTCTACCACCCTTCCGTGAGCTCACACACGGAGATATATATGGGAAATAACGTATGGAACATTACACCATCCTTCCAGTCATGAAACAAAAAGACTACAGGTTCAGCCTGGATAGAAGGAGGAGGCTTTTTGTTGCATCGAAACCAAATAATTCATGCATCACATGTTCTATAACCCATCCCGCTTCCACCATCACTTTTTCACCAGCAGATGCATTATTCTTGGATGATAAAGTACGTAACAGCTCATCCTCATAATGTTTATGCACACGAAAAATGATTGGTCATCCCGAATGGTGCAAGATGGCTCGTCGATGCGATCAAGTTACCCTGAAAGTTGTATTCACGGTCTGTTCCCCGATGTTGTACCAATAAAACGGCCACAATTTGGCCATACAAACTCCGTCGGAGCTCCATGACCTGCCAATTCGATCACAACGAAAAGTTGTATGCGTCCATATCCCACTCGTCCGCTTCGACAACATTTCAGAGCCCAGATCCGGCTTGTAAAATTGACTTTCGTATGATTTTATCTTTCCCGTGTACTCTGCCACCCTCTACCACCCTTCCGTGAGCACACCCACAGACAGATATATTGGCAATAACGTATGGAACAATACACCATCCTTCCATTCATGAACCAGAAAGACTACAGGTTTAGCCTGGACAGAAGGAGGTGGCTCTTTGTTGCATCGAAACCGAAGAATTCATGCTTCACATGTTCTATCACCCATCCCGCTACCACCCTCACTATTTCACCAGCAGATGCATTATTCTTGGATGATAAAGTACGTAACAGCTCATCCTCATTATGTTTATGCCCACGAAAAATTATAAGTCATTCCGAATGGTGCAAAATGGCTCGTCGATGCGATCAAGTTACCCTGAGAGTTGTATTCACGGTCTGTCCCCCGATGTTGTATCCATAAAACGGCCACAATTTGCCCATACAAACTCCGTTGGAGCTCCATGACCTGCCAAATCGATCACAACCAAAAGTTGTATGCGTCGATATCCCACTTGTCCGCTTCGACAACATTTCCGAGGCTAGATCCGGCTTGTAAAGTTGAGTTTCGGATGATTTTATCTTGGTCGTGTACTCTGCCACCCTCTACCACCCTTCCGTGAGCTCACCCACGGACAGATATATTGGCAATAACGTTTGGAACAATACACCATACTTCCATATATGAACCAGAAAGACTACAGGTTCAGCCTGGACAGAAGGAGTAGGCTCTGTGTTGCATAAAAACTAAAGAATTCATTCTTCACATGTTCTATCACCCATCCCGCTACCACCCTCACTTTTTCACCTGCAGATGCATTATTCTTGGATGATAAAGTACGTAACAGCTCATCCTCATTATGATTATGCACACGAAAAATTATAGGTCATTCCAAATGGAGCAAGATGGCTCGTCGATGCGATCAAGTTACCCAGAAAGTTGTATTCACGGTCTGTCCCCCGATGTTGTATCCATAAAACGTCCACAATTTGGCCATACAAACTCCGGTGGAGCTCCATGACCTGCCAAATCGATCACAACGAAAAGTTGTATGCGTCGATATCCCACTCGTCCGCTTCGACAACATTTCGGAGGCTAGATCCGGCTTGTAAAGTTGAGGTTCGGATGATTTTATGTTGGTCGTGTACTGCCACCCTCTACCACCCTTCCGTGAGCTCACCCACGGACAGATATATTGGCAATAACGTTTGGAACAATACACCATACTTACATATATGAACCAGAAAGACTACAGGTTCAGCCTGGACAGAAGGAGTAGGCTCTGTGTTGCATCAAAACTAAAGAATTCATTCTTCACATGTTCTATCACCCATCCCGCTACCACCCTCACTTTTTCACCAGCAGATGCATTATTCTTGGATGATAAAGTACGTAACAGCTCATCCTCATTATGATTATGCACACGAAAAATTATAGGTCATTCCAAATGGAGCAAGATGGCTCGTCGATGCGATCAAGTTACCCAGAAAGTTGTATTCACGGTCTGTCCCCCGATGTTGTATCCATAAAACGTCCACAATTTGGCCATACAAACTCCGGTGGAGCTCCATGACCTGCCAAATCGATCACAACGAAAAGTTGTATGCGTCGATATCCCATTCGTCCGCTTCGACAACATTTCGGAGGCTAGATCCGGCTTGTAAAGTTGAGTTTCGGATGATTTTATGTTGGTCGTGTACTGCCACCCTCTACCACCCTTCCGTGAGCTCACCCACGGACAGATATATTGGCAATAACGTTTGGAACAATACACCATACTTCCATATATGAACCAGAAAGACTACAGGTTCAGCCTGGACAGAAGGAGTAGGCTCTTTGTTGCATCGAAACCGAAGAAGTCATTCTGCACATGTTCTATCACCCATCCCGCTACCACCCTCACTTTTTCACCAGCATATGCATTATTCTTGGATGATAAAGTACGTAACAGCTCATCCTCATTATGTTTATGCACACGAAAAATTATAGGTCATTCCAAATGGAGCAAGATGGCTCGTCGATGCGATCAAGTTACCCAGAAAGTTGTATTCACGGTCTGTCCCCCGATGTTGTATCCATAAAACATCCACAATTTGGCCATACAAACTCCGTTGGAGCTCCATGTCCCGCCAAATCGATCACAACCAAAAGTTGTATGCGTCGATATCCCACTAGTCCGCTTTGACAACATTTCGGAGGCCAGATCCGGCTTGTAAAATTGACTTTCGGATGATTTTATCTTTCCCGTGTACTCTGCCACCCTTTACCACCCTTCCGTGAGCACACCCACAGACAGATATATTGGCAATAACGTATGGAACAATACACCATCCTTCCATTCATGAACCAGAAAGACTACAGGTTTAGCCTGGACAGAAGGAGGTGGCTCTTTGTTGCATCGAAACCGAAGAATTCATGCTTCACATGTTCTATCACCCATCCCGCTACCACCCTCACTATTTCACCAGCAGATGCATTATTCTTGGATGATAAAGTACGTAACAGCTCATCCTCATTATGTTTATGCCCACGAAAAATTATAAGTCATTCCGAATGGTGCAAAATGGCTCGACGATGCGATCAAGTTACCCTGAAAGTTGTATTCACGGTCTGTCCCCCGATGTTGTATCCATAAAACAGCCACAATTTGCCCATACAAACTCCGTTGGAGCTCCATGACCTGCCAAATCGATCACAACCAAAAGTTGTATGCGTCGATATCCCACTCGTCCGCTTCGACAACATTTCGGAGGCTAGATCCGGCTTGTAAAGTTGAGTTTCGGATGATTTTATCTTGGTCGTGTACTCTGCCACCCTCTACCACCCTTCCGTGAGCTCACCCACGGACAGATATATTGGCAATAACGTTTGGAACAATACACCATACTTCCATATATGAACCAGAAAGACTACAGGTTCAGCCTGGACAGAAGGAGTAGGCTCTGTGTTGCATCAAAACTAAAGAATTCATTCTTCACATGTTCTATCACCCATCCCGCTACCACCCTCACTTTTTCACCAGCAGATGCATTATTCTTGGATGATAAAGTACGTAACAGCTCATCCTCATTATGATTATGCACACGAAAAATTATAGGTCATTCCAAATGGAGCAAGATGGCTCGTCGATGCGATCAAGTTACCCAGAAAGTTGTATTCACGGTCTGTCCCCCGATGTTGTATCCATAAAACGTCCACAATTTGGCCATACAAACTCCGGTGGAGCTCCATGACCTGCCAAATCGATCACAACGAAAAGTTGTATGCGTCGATATCCCACTCGTCCGCTTCGACAACATTTCGGAGGCTAGATCCGGCTTGTAAAGTTGAGTTTCGGATGATTTTATGTTGGTCGTGTACTGCCACCCTCTACCACCCTTCCGTGAGCTCACCCACGGACAGATATATTGGCAATAACGTTTGGAACAATACACCATACTTCCATATATGAACCAGAAAGACTACAGGTTCAGCCTGGACAGAAGGAGTAGGCTCTTTGTTGCATCGAAACCGAAGAATTCATTCTTCACATGTTCTATCACCCATCCCGCTACCACCCTCACTTTTTCACCAGCATATGCATTATTCTTGGATGATAAAGTACGTAACAGCTCATCCTCATTATGTTTATGCACACGAAAAATTATAGGTCATTCCAGATGGAGCAAGATGGCTCGTCGATGCGATCAAGTTACCCAGAAAGTTGTATTCACGGTCTGTCCCCCGATGTTGAATCCATAAAACATCCACAATTTGGCCATACAAACTCCGTTGGAGCTCCATGTCCCGCCAAATCGATCACAATGAAAAGTTGGATGCGTCGATATCCCACTAGTCCGCTTTGACAACATTTCGGAGGCCAGATCCGGCTTGTAAAATTGACTTTCGGATGATTTTATCTTTCCCGTGTACTCTGCCACCCTCTACCACCCTTCCGTGAGCACACCCACAGACAGATATATTGGCAATAACGTATGGCACAATACACCATCCTTCCATTCATGAACCAGAAAGACTACAGGTTTAGCCTGGACAGAAGGAGGTGGCTCTTTGTTGCATCGAAACCGAAGAATTCATGCTTCACATGTTCTATCACCCATCCCGCTACCACCCTCACTATTTCACCAGCAGATGCATTATTCTTGGATGATAAAGTACGTAACAGCTCATCCTCATTATGTTTATGCCCACGAAAAATTATAAGTCATTCCGAATGGTGCAAAATGGCTCGACGATGCGATCAAGTTACCCTGAAAGTTGTATTCACGGTCTGTCCCCCGATGTTGTATCCATAAAACAGCCACAATTTGCCCATACAAACTCCGTTGGAGCTCCATGACCTGCCAAATCGATCACAACCAAAAGTTGTATGCGTCGATATCCCACTCGTCCGCTTCGACAACATTTCGGAGGCTAGATCCGGCTTGTAAAGTTGAGTTTCGGATGATTTTATCTTGGTCGTGTACTCTGCCACCCTCTACCACCCTTCCGTGAGCTCACCCACGGACAGATATATTGGCAATAACGTTTGGAACAATACACCATACTTCCATATATGAACCAGAAAGACTACAGGTTCAGCCTGGACAGAAGGAGTAGGCTCTGTGTTGCATCAAAACTAAAGAATTCATTCTTCACATGTTCTATCACCCATCCCGCTACCACCCTCACTTTTTCACCAGCAGATGCATTATTCTTGGATGATAAAGTACGTAACAGCTCATCCTCATTATGATTATGCACACGAAAAATTATAGGTCATTCCAAATGGAGCAAGATGGCTCGTCGATGCGATCAAGTTACCCAGAAAGTTGTATTCACGGTCTGTCCCCCGATGTTGTATCCATAAAACGTCCACAATTTGGCCATACAAACTCCGGTGGAGCTCCATGACCTGCCAAATCGATCACAACGAAAAGTTGTATGCGTCGATATCCCACTCGTCCGCTTCGACAACATTTCGGAGGCTAGATCCGGCTTGTAAAGTTGAGTTTCGGATGATTTTATGTTGGTCGTGTACTGCCACCCTCTACCACCCTTCCGTGAGCTCACCCACGGACAGATATATTGGCAATAACGTTTGGAACAATACACCATACTTCCATATATGAACCAGAAAGACTACAGGTTCAGCCTGGACAGAAGGAGTAGGCTCTTTGTTGCATCGAAACCGAAGAATTCATTCTTCACATGTTCTATCACCCATCCCGCTACCACCCTCACTTTTTCACCAGCATATGCATTATTCTTGGATGATAAAGTACGTAACAGCTCATCCTCATTATGTTTATGCACACGAAAAATTATAGGTCATTCCAGATGGAGCAAGATGGCTCGTCGATGCGATCAAGTTACCCAGAAAGTTGTATTCACGGTCTGTCCCCCGATGTTGAATCCATAAAACATCCACAATTTGGCCATACAAACTCCGTTGGAGCTCCATGTCCCGCCAAATCGATCACAATGAAAAGTTGGATGCGTCGATATCCCACTAGTCCGCTTTGACAACATTTCGGAGGCCAGATCCGGCTTGTAAAATTGACTTTCGGATGATTTTATCTTTCCCGTGTACTCTGCCACCCTCTACCACCCTTCCGTGAGCACACCCACAGACAGATATATTGGCAATAACGTATGGCACAATACACCATCCTTCCATTCATGAACCAGAAAGACTACAGGTTTAGCCTGGACAGAAGGAGGTGGCTCTTTGTTGCATCGAAACCGAAGAATTCATGCTTCACATGTTCTATCACCCATCCCGCTACCACCCTCACTATTTCACCAGCAGATGCATTATTCTTGGATGATAAAGTATGTAACAGCTCATCCTCATTATGTTTATGCCCACAAAAAATTATAAGTCATTCCGAATGGTGCAAAATGGCTCGACGATGCGATCAAGTTACCCTGAAAGTTGTATTCACGGTCTGTCCCCCGATGTTGTATCCATAAAACAGCCACAATTTGCCCATACAAACTCCGTTGGAGCTCCATGACCTGCCAAATCGATCACAACCAAAAGTTGTATGCGTCGATATCCCACTCGTCCGCTTCGACAACATTTCGGAGGCTAGATCCGGCTTGTAAAGTTGAGTTTCGGATGATTTTATCTTGGTCGTGTACTCTGCCACCCTCTACCACCCTTCCGTGAGCTCACCCACGGACAGATATATTGGCAATAACGTTTGGAACAATACACCATACTTCCATATATGAACCAGAAAGACTACAGGTTCAGCCTGGACAGAAGGAGTAGGCTCTGTGTTGCATCAAAACTAAAGAATTCATTCTTCACATGTTCTATCACCCATCCCGCTACCACCCTCACTTTTTCACCAGCAGATGCATTATTCTTGGATGATAAAGTACGTAACAGCTCATTCTCATTATGATTATGCACACGAAAAATTATAGGTCATTCCAAATGGAGCAAGATGGCTCGTCGATGCGATCAAGTTACCCAGAAAGTTGTATTCACGGTCTGTCCCCCGATGTTGTATCCATAAAACGTCCACAATTTGGCCATACAAACTCCGGTGGAGCTCCATGACCTGCCAAATCGATCACAACGAAAAGTTGTATGCGTCGATATCCCACTCGTCCGCTTCGACAACATTTCGGAGGCTAGATCCGGCTTGTAAAGTTGAGTTTCGGATGATTTTATGTTGGTCGTGTACTGCCACCCTCTACCACCCTTCCGTGAGCTCACCCACGGACAGATATATTGGCAATAACGTTTGGAACAATACACCATACTTCCATATATGAACCAGAAAGACTACAGGTTCAGCCTGGACAGAAGGAGTAGGCTCTTTGTTGCATCGAAACCGAAGAATTCATTCTTCACATGTTCTATCACCCATCCCGCTACCACCCTCACTTTTTCACCAGCATATGCATTATTCTTGGATGATAAAGTACGTAACAGCTCATCCTCATTATGTTTATGCACACGAAAAATTATAGGTCATTCCAGATGGAGCAAGATGGCTCGTCGATGCGATCAAGTTACCCAGAAAGTTGTATTCACGGTCTGTCCCCCGATGTTGAATCCATAAAACATCCACAATTTGGCCATACAAACTCCGTTGGAGCTCCATGTCCCGCCAAATCGATCACAATGAAAAGTTGGATGCGTCGATATCCCACTAGTCCGCTTTGACAACATTTCGGAGGCCAGATCCGGCTTGTAAAATTGACTTTCGGATGATTTTATCTTTCCCGTGTACTCTGCCACCCTCTACCACCCTTCCGTGAGCACACCCACAGACAGATATATTGGCAATAACGTATGGCACAATACACCATCCTTCCATTCATGAACCAGAAAGACTACAGGTTTAGCCTGGACAGAAGGAGGTGGCTCTTTGTTGCATCGAAACCGAAGAATTCATGCTTCACATGTTCTATCACCCATCCCGCTACCACCCTCACTATTTCACCAGCAGATGCATTATTCTTGGATGATAAAGTATGTAACAGCTCATCCTCATTATGTTCATGCCCACAAAAAATTATAAGTCATTCCGAATGGTGCAAAATGGCTCGACGATGCGATCAAGTTACCCTGAAAGTTGTATTCACGGTCTGTCCCCCGATGTTGTATCCATAAAACAGCCACAATTTGCCCATACAAACTCCGTTGGAGCTCCATGACCTGCCAAATCGATCACAACCAAAAGTTGTATGCGTCGATATCCCACTCGTCCGCTTCGACAACATTTCGGAGGCTAGATCCGGCTTGTAAAGTTGAGTTTCGGATGATTTTATCTTGGTCGTGTACTCTGCCACCCTCTACCACCCTTCCGTGAGCTCACCCACGGACAGATATATTGGCAATAACGTTTGGAACAATACACCATACTTCCATATATGAACCAGAAAGACTACAGGTTCAGCCTGGACAGAAGGAGTAGGCTCTGTGTTGCATCAAAACTAAAGAATTCATTCTTCACATGTTCTATCACCCATCCCGCTACCACCCTCACTTTTTCACCAGCAGATGCATTATTCTTGGATGATAAAGTACGTAACAGCTCATTCTCATTATGATTATGCACACGAAAAATTATAGGTCATTCCAAATGGAGCAAGATGGCTCGTCGATGCGATCAAGTTACCCAGAAAGTTGTATTCACGGTCTGTCCCCCGATGTTGTATCCATAAAACGTCCACAATTTGGCCATACAAACTCCGGTGGAGCTCCATGACCTGCCAAATCGATCACAACGAAAAGTTGTATGCGTCGATATCCCACTCGTCCGCTTCGACAACATTTCGGAGGCTAGATCCGGCTTGTAAAGTTGAGTTTCGGATGATTTTATGTTGGTCGTGTACTGCCACCCTCTACCACCCTTCCGTGAGCTCACCCACGGACAGATATATTGGCAATAACGTTTGGAACAATACACCATACTTCCATATATGAACCAGAAAGACTACAGGTTCAGCCTGGACAGAAGGAGTAGGCTCTTTGTTGCATCGAAACCGAAGAATTCATTCTTCACATGTTCTATCACCCATCCCGCTACCACCCTCACTTTTTCACCAGCATATGCATTATTCTTGGATGATAAAGTACGTAACAGCTCATCCTCATTATGTTTATGCACACGAAAAATTATAGGTCATTCCAGATGGAGCAAGATGGCTCGTCGATGCGATCAAGTTACCCAGAAAGTTGTATTCACGGTCTGTCCCCCGATGTTGAATCCATAAAACATCCACAATTTGGCCATACAAACTCCGTTGGAGCTCCATGTCCCGCCAAATCGATCACAATGAAAAGTTGGATGCGTCGATATCCCACTAGTCCGCTTTGACAACATTTCGGAGGCCAGATCCGGCTTGTAAAATTGACTTTCGGATGATTTTATCTTTCCCGTGTACTCTGCCACCCTCTACCACCCTTCCGTGAGCACACCCACAGACAGATATATTGGCAATAACGTATGGAACAATACACCATCCTTCCATTCATGAACCAGAAAGACTACAGGTTTAGCCTGGACAGAAGGAGGTGGCTCTTTGTTGCATCGAAACCGAAGAATTCATGCTTCACATGTTCTATCACCCATCCCGCTACCACCCTCACTATTTCACCAGCAGATGCATTATTCTTGGATGATAAAGTACGTAACAGCTCATCCTCATTATGTTTATGCCCACAAAAAATTATAAGTCATTCCGAATGGTGCAAAATGGCTCGACGATGCGATCAAGTTACCCTGAAAGTTGTATTCACGGTCTGTCCCCCGATGTTGTATCCATAAAACAGCCACAATTTGCCCATACAAACTCCGTTGGAGCTCCATGACCTGCCAAATCGATCACAACCAAAAGTTGTATGCGTCGATATCCCACTCGTCCGCTTCGACAACATTTCGGAGGCTAGATCCGGCTTGTAAAGTTGAGTTTCGGATGATTTTATCTTGGTCGTGTACTCTGCCACCCTCTACCACCCTTCCGTGAGCTCACCCACGGACAGATATATTGGCAATAACGTTTGGAACAATACACCATACTTCCATATATGAACCAGAAAGACTACAGGTTCAGCCTGGACAGAAGGAGTAGGCTCTGTGTTGCATCAAAACTAAAGAATTCATTCTTCACATGTTCTATCACCCATCCCGCTACCACCCTCACTTTTTCACCAGCAGATGCATTATTCTTGGATGATAAAGTACGTAACAGCTCATCCTCATTATGATTATGCACACGAAAAATTATAGGTCATTCCAAATGGAGCAAGATGGCTCGTCGATGCGATCAAGTTACCCAGAAAGTTGTATTCACGGTCTGTCCCCCGATGTTGTATCCATAAAACGTCCACAATTTGGCCATACAAACTCCGGTGGAGCTCCATGACCTGCCAAATCGATCACAACGAAAAGTTGTATGCGTCGATATCCCACTCGTCCGGTTCGACAACATTTCGGAGGCTAGATCCGGCTTGTAAAGTTGAGTTTCGGATGATTTTATGTTGGTCGTGTACTGCCACCCTCTACCCCCCTTCCGTGAGCTCACCCACGGACAGATATATTGGCAATAACGTTTGGAACAATACACCATACTTCCATATATGAACCAGAAAGACTACAGGTTCAGCCTGGACAGAAGGAGTAGGCTCTTCGTTGCATCGAAACCGAAGAATTCATTCTTCACATGTTCTATCACCCATCCCGCTACCACCCTCACTTTTTCACCAGCATATGCATTATTCTTGGATGATAAAGTACGTAACAGCTCATCCTCATTATGTTTATGCACACGAAAAATTATAGGTCATTCCAAATGGAGCAAGATGGCTCGTCGATGCGATGAAGTTACCCAGAAAGTTGTATTCACGGTCTGTCCCCCGATGTTGTATCCATAAAACATCCACAATTTGGCCATACAAACTCCGTTGGAGCTCCATGTCCCGCCAAATCGATCACAATGAAAAGTTGGATGCGTTATTATCCCACTAGTCCGCTTTGACAACATTTCGGAGGCCAGATCCGGCTTGTAAAATTGACTTTCGGATGATTTTATCTTTCCCGTGTACTCTGCCACCCTCTACCACCCTTCCGTGAGCTCACACACGGATATATATATATATGGGAAATAACGTATGGAACATTACACCATCCTTCCAGTCATGAAACAAAAAGACTACAGGTTCAGCCTGGATAGAAGGAGGAGGCTTTTTGTTGCATCGAAACCAAAGAATTCATGCATCACATGTTCTATCACCCATCCCGCTTCCACCATCACTTTTTCACCAGCAGATGCATTATTCTTGGATGATAAAGTACGTAACAGCTCATCCTCATAATGTTTATGCACACGAAAAATGAATGGTCACCCCGAATGGTGCAAGATGGCTCGTCGATGCGATCAAGTTACCCTGAAAGTTGTATTCACGGTCTGTTCCCCGATGTTGTACCAATAAAACGACCACAATTTGGCCATACAAACTCCGTCGGAGCTCCATGACCTGCCAATTCGATCACAACGAAAAGTTGTATGCGTCCATATCCCACTCGTCCGCTTTGACAACATTTCAGACCCCAGATCCGGCTTGTAAAATTGACTTTCGTATGATTTTATCTTTCCCGTGTACTCTGCCACCCTCTACCACCCTTCCGTGAGCACACCCACAGACAGATATATTGGCAATAACGTATGGAACAATACACCATCCTTCCATTCATGAACCAGAAAGACTACAGGTTTAGCCTGGACAGAAGGAGGTGGCTCTTTGTTGCATCGAAACCGAAGAATTCATGCTTCACATGTTCTATCACCCATCCCGCTACCACCCTCACTATTTCACCAGCAGATGCATTATTCTTGGATGATAAAGTACGTAACAGCTCATCCTCATTATGTTTATGCCCACGAAAAATTATAAGTCATTCCGAATGGTGCAAAATGGCTCGTCGATGCGATCAAGTTACCCTGAAAGTTGTATTCACGGTCTGTCCCCCGATGTTGTATCCATAAAACGGCCACAATTTGCCCATACAAACTCCGTTGGAGCTCCATGACCTGCCAAATCGATCACAACCAAAAGTTGTATGCGTCGATATCCCACTCGTCCGCTTCGACAACATTTCGGAGGCTAGATCCGGCTTGTAAAGTTGAGTTTCGGATGATTTTATCTTGGTCGTGTACTCTGCCACCCTCTACCACCCTTCCGTGAGCTCACCCACGGACAGATATATTGGCAATAACGTTTGGAACAATACACCATACTTCCATATATGAACCAGAAAGACTACAGGTTCAGCCTGGACAGAAGGAGTAGGCTCTGTGTTGCATCAAAACTAAAGAATTCATTCTTCACATGTTCTATCACCCATCCCGCTACACCCTCACTTTTTCACCAGCAGAAGCATTATTCTTGGATGATAAAGTACGTAACAGCTCATCCTCATTATGATTATGCACACGAAAAATTATAGGTCATTCGAAATGGAGCAAGATGGCTCGTCGATGCGATCAAGTTACCCAGAAAGTTGTATTCGCGGTCTGTCCCCCGATGTTGTATCCATAAAACGTCCACAATTTG
Source organism: Elymus sibiricus (assembly GCA_039707655.1). Classification (NCBI taxonomy): domain Eukaryota; kingdom Viridiplantae; phylum Streptophyta; class Magnoliopsida; order Poales; family Poaceae; genus Elymus; species Elymus sibiricus. Next base: position 259,959,028 of record CM077676.1, read on the forward strand.
GCCATATAAACTCCGGTGGAGCTCCATGACCTGCCAAATCGATCACAACGAAAAGTTGTATGCGTCGATATCCCACTCGTCCGCTTCGACAACATTTCGGAGGCTAGATCCGGCTTGTAAAGTTGAGTTTCGGATGATTTTATGTTGGTCGTGTACTGCCACCCTCTACCACCCTTCCGTGAGCTCACCCACGGACAGATATATTGGCAATAACGTTTGGAACAATACACCATACTTCCATATATGAACCAGAAAGACTACAGGTTCCGCCTGGACAGAAGGAGTAGGCTCTTTGTTGCATCGAAACCGAAGAATTCATTCTTCACATGTTCTATCACCCATCCCGCTACCACCCTCACTTTTTCACCAGCATATGCATTATTCTTGGATGATAAAGTACGTAACAGCTCATCCTCATTATGTTTATGCACACGAAAAATTATAGGTCATTCCAAATGGAGCAAGATGGCTCGTCGATGCGATCAAGTTACCCAGAAAGTTGTATTCACGGTCTGTCCCCCGATGTTGTATCCATAAAACATCCACAATTTGGCCATACAAACTCCGTTGGAGCTCCATGTCCCGCCAAATCGATCACAATGAAAAGTTGGATGCGTTATTATCCCACTAGTCCGCTTTGACACCATTTCGGAGGCCAGATCCGGCTTGTAAAATTGACTTTCGGATGATTTTATCTTTCCCGTGTACTCTGCCACCCTCTACCACCCTTCCGTGAGCTCACACACGGATATATATATATGGGAAATAACGTATGGAACATTACACCATCCTTCCAGTCATGAAACAAAAAGACTACAGGTTCAGCCTGGATAGAAGGAGGAGGCTTTTAGTTGCATCGAAACCAAAGAATTCATGCATCACATGTTCTATCACCCATCCCGCTTCCACCATCACTTTTTCACCAGCAGATGCATTATTCTTGGATGATAAAGTACGTAACAGCTCATCCTCATAATGTTTATGCACACGAAAAATGAATGGTCACCCCGAATGGTGCAAGATGGCTCGTCGATGCGATCAAGTTACCCTGAAAGTTGTATTCACGGTCTGTTCCCCGATGTTGTACCAATAAAACGACCACAATTTGGCCATACAAACTCCGTCGGAGCTCCATGACCTGCCAATTCGATCACAACGAAAAGTTGTATGCGTCCATATCCCACTCGTCCGCTTTGACAACATTTCAGACCCCAGATCCGGCTTGTAAAATTGACTTTCGTATGATTTTATCTTTCCCGTGTACTCTGCCACCCTGTACCACCCTTCCGTGAGCACACCCACAGACAGATATATTGGCAATAACGTATGGCACAATACACCATCCTTCCATTCATGAACCAGAAAGACTACAGGTTTAGCCTGGACAGAAGGAGGTGGCTCTTTGTTGCATCGAAACCGAAGAATTCATGCTTCACATGTTCTATCACCCATCCCGCTACCACCCTCACTATTTCACCAGCAGATGCATTATTCTTGGATGATAAAGTACGTAACAGCTCATCCTCATTATGTTTATGCCCACGAAAAATTATAAGTCATTCCGAATGGTGCAAAATGGCTCGTCGATGCGATCAAGTTACCCTGAAAGTTGTATTCACGGTCTGTCCCCCGATGTTGTATCCATAAAACGGCCACAATTTGCCCATACAAACTCCGTTGGAGCTCCATGACCTGCCAAATCGATCACAACCAAAAGTTGTATGCGTCGATATCCCACTCGTCCGCTTCGACCACATTTCGGAGGCTAGATCCGGCTTGTAAAGTTGAGTTTCGGATGATTTTATCTTGGTCGTGTACTCTGCCACCCTCTACCACCCTTCCGTGAGCTCACCCACGGACAGATATATTGGCAATAACGTTTGGAACAATACACCATACTTCCATATATGAACCAGAAAGACTACAGGTTCAGCCTGGACAGAAGGAGTAGGCTCTGTGTTGCATCAAAACTAAAGAATTCATTCTTCACATGTTCTATCACCCATCCCGCTACCACCCTCACTTTTTCACCAGCAGAAGCATTATTCTTGGATGATAAAGTACGTAACAGCTCATCCTCATTATGATTATGCACACGAAAAATTATAGGTCATTCGAAATGGAGCAAGATGGCTCGTCGATGCGATCAAGTTACCCAGAAAGTTGTATTCGCGGTCTGTCCCCCGATGTTGTATCCATAAAACGTCCACAATTTGGCCATATAAACTCCGGTGGAGCTCCATGACCTGCCAAATCGATCACAACGAAAAGTTGTATGCGTCGATATCCCACTCGTCCGCTTCGACAACATTTCGGAGGCTAGATCCGGCTTGTAAAGTTGAGTTTCGGATGATTTTATGTTGGTCGTGTACTGCCACCCTCTACCACCCTTCCGTGAGCTCACCCACGGACAGATATATTGGCAATAACGTTTGGAACAATACACCATACTTCCATATATGAACCAGAAAGACTACAGGTTCCGCCTGGACAGAAGGAGTAGGCTCTTTGTTGCATCGAAACCGAAGAATTCATTCTTCAAATGTTCTATCACCCATCCCGCTACCACCCTCACTTTTTCACCAGCATATGCATTATTCTTGGATGATAAAGTACGTAACAGCTCATCCTCATTATGTTTATGCACACGAAAAATTATAGGTCATTCCAAATGGAGCAAGATGGCTCGTCGATGCGATCAAGTTACCCAGAAAGTTGTATTCACGGTCTGTCCCCCGATGTTGTATCCATAAAACATCCACAATTTGGCCATACAAACTCCGTTGGAGCTCCATGACCTGCCAATTCGATCACAACGAAAAGTTGTATGCGTCCATATCCCACTCATCCGCTTTGAAAACATTTCGGAGGCCAGATCCGGCTTGTAAAATTGACTTTCGGATGCTTTTATCTTTCCCGTGTACTCCGCCACCCTCTACCACCCTTCCGTGAGCTCACACACGGATATATATATATATATGGGAAATAACGTATGGAACATTACACCATCCTTCCAGTCATGAAACAAAAAGACTACAGGTTCAGCCTGGATAGAAGGAGGAGGCTTTTTGTTGCATCGAAACCAAAGAATTCATCCATCACATGTTCTATCACCCATCCCGCTTCCACCATCACTTTTTCACCTGCAGATGTATTATTCTTGGATAATAAAGTACGTAACAGCTCATCCTCATAATGTTTATGCACACGAAAAATGATCGGTCATTCCGAATGGTGTAAGATGGCTCGTCGATGCGATCAAGTTACCATGAAAGTTGTATTCACGGTCTGTTCCCCGATATTGTACCAACAAAACGGCCACAATTTGGCCATACAAACTCCATTGGAGCTCCATGACCTGCCAATTCAATCACAACGAAAAGTTGTATCCGTCCATATCCCACTCGTCCGCTTCGACAACATTTCAGAGCCCAGATCCGGCTTGTAAAATTGACTTTCGTATGATTTTATCTTTCCCGTGTACTCTGCCACCCTCTACCACCCTTCCGTGAGCTCACACACGGATATATATATGGGAAATAATGTATGGAACATTACACCATCCTTCCAGTCATGAAACAAAAAGACTACATGTTCAGCCTGGATAGAAGGAGGAGGCTTTTTGTTGCATCGAAACCAAATAATTCATGCATCACATGTTCTATCACCCATCCCGCTTCCACCATCACTTTTTCACCAGCAGATGCATTATTCTTGGATGATAAAGTACGTAACAGCTCATCCTCATAATGTTTATGCACACGAAAAATGATTGGTCATCCCGAATGGTGCAAGATGGCTCGTCGATGCGATCAAGTTACCCTCTACCACCCTTCCGTGAGCTCACCCACGGACAGATATATTGGCAATAACGTTTGGAACAATACACCATACTTCCATATATGAACCAGAAAGACTACAGGTTCAGCCTGGACAGAAGGAGTAGGCTCTGTGTTGCATCAAAACTAAAGAATTCATTCTTCACATGTTCTATCACCCATCCCGCTACCACCCTCACTTTTTCACCAGCAGATGCATTATTCTTGGATGATAAAGTACGTAACAGCTCATCCTCATTATGATTATGCACACGAAAAATTATAGGTCATTCCAAATGGAGCAAGATGGCTCGTCGATGCGATCAAGTTACCCAGAAAGTTGTATTCACGGTCTGTCCCCCGATGTTGTATCCATAAAACGTCCACAATTTGGCCATACAAACTCCGGTGGAGCTCCATGACCTGCCAAATCGATCACAACGAAAAGTTGTATGCGTCGATATCCCACTCGTCCGCTTCGACAACATTTCGGAGGCTAGATCCGGCTTGTAAAGTTGAGTTTCGGATGATTTTATGTTGGTCGTGTACTGCCACCCTCTACCACCCTTCCGTGAGCTCACCCACGGACAGATATATTGGCAATAACGTTTGGAACAATACACCATACTTCCATATATGAACCAGAAAGACTACAGGTTCAGCCTGGACAGAAGGAGTAGGCTCTTTGTTGCATCGAAACCGAAGAATTCATTCTTCACATGTTCTATCACCCATCCCGCTACCACCCTCACTTTTTCACCAGCAGATGCATTATTCTTGGATGATAAAGTACGTAACAGCTCATCCTCATAATGTTTATGCACACGAAAAATGAATGGTCACCCCGAATGGTGCAAGATGGCTCGTCGATGCGATCAAGTTACCCTGAAAGTTGTATTCACGGTCTGTTCCCCGATGTTGTACCAATAAAACGACCACAATTTGGCCATACAAACTCCGTCGGAGCTCCATGACCTGCCAATTCGATCACAACGAAAAGTTGTATGCGTCCATATCCCACTCGTCCGCTTTGACAACATTTCAGACCCCAGATCCGGCTTGTAAAATTGACTTTCGTATGATTTTATCTTTCCCGTGTACTCTGCCACCCTCTACCACCCTTCCGTGAGCACACCCACAGACAGATATATTGGCAATAACGTATGGAACAATACACCATCCTTCCATTCATGAACCAGAAAGACTACAGGTTTAGCCTGGACAGAAGGAGGTGGCTCTTTGTTGCATCGAAACCAAATAATTCATGCTTCACATGTTCTATCACCCATCCCGCTACCACCCTCACTATTTCACCAGCAGATGCATTATTCTTGGATGATAAAGTACGTAACAGCTCATCCTCATTATGTTTATGCCCACGAAAAATTATAAGTCATTCCGAATGGTGCAAAATGGCTCGTCGATGCGATCAAGTTACCCTGAAAGTTGTATTCACGGTCTGTCCCCCGATGTTGTATCCATAAAACGGCCACAATTTGCCCATACAAACTCCGTTGGAGCTCCATGACCTGCCAAATCGATCACAACCAAAAGTTGTATGCGTCGATATCCCACTCGTCCGCTTCGACCACATTTCGGAGGCTAGATCCGGCTTGTAAAGTTGAGTTTCGGATGATTTTATCTTGGTCGTGTACTCTGCCACCCTCTACCACCCTTCCGTGAGCTCACCCACGGACAGATATATTGGCAATAACGTTTGGAACAATACACCATACTTCCATATATGAACCAGAAAGACTACAGGTTCAGCCTGGACAGAAGGAGTAGGCTCTGTGTTGCATCAAAACTAAAGAATTCATTCTTCACATGTTCTATCACCCATCCCGCTACCACCCTCACTTTTTCACCAGCAGAAGCATTATTCTTGGATGATAAAGTACGTAACAGCTCATCCTCATTATGATTATGCACACGAAAAATTATAGGTCATTCGAAATGGAGCAAGATGGCTCGTCGATGCGATCAAGTTACCCAGAAAGTTGTATTCGCGGTCTGTCCCCCGATGTTGTATCCATAAAACGTCCACAATTTGGCCATATAAACTCCGGTGGAGCTCCATGACCTGCCAAATCGATCACAACGAAAAGTTGTATGCGTCGATATCCCACTCGTCCGCTTCGACAACATTTCGGAGGCTAGATCCGGCTTGTAAAGTTGAGTTTCGGATGATTTTATGTTGGTCGTGTACTGCCACCCTCTACCACCCTTCCGTGAGCTCACCCACGGACAGATATATTGGCAATAACGTTTGGAACAATACACCATACTTCCATATATGAACCAGAAAGACTACAGGTTCCGCCTGGACAGAAGGAGTAGGCTCTTTGTTGCATCGAAACCGAAGAATTCATTCTTCAAATGTTCTATCACCCATCCCGCTACCACCCTCACTTTTTCACCAGCATATGCATTATTCTTGGATGATAAAGTACGTAACAGCTCATCCTCATTATGTTTATGCACACGAAAAATTATAGGTCATTCCAAATGGAGCAAGATGGCTCGTCGATGCGATCAAGTTACCCAGAAAGTTGTATTCACGGTCTGTCCCCCGATGTTGTATCCATAAAACATCCACAATTTGGCCATACAAACTCCGTTGGAGCTCCATGACCTGCCAATTCGATCACAACGAAAAGTTGTATGCGTCCATATCCCACTCATCCGCTTTGAAAACATTTCGGAGGCCAGATCCGGCTTGTAAAATTGACTTTCGGATGCTTTTATCTTTCCCGTGTACTCCGCCACCCTCTACCACCCTTCCGTGAGCTCACACACGGATATATATATATATATGGGAAATAACGTATGGAACATTACACCATCCTTCCAGTCATGAAACAAAAAGACTACAGGTTCAGCCTGGATAGAAGGAGGAGGCTTTTTGTTGCATCGAAACCAAAGAATTCATCCATCACATGTTCTATCACCCATCCCGCTTCCACCATCACTTTTTCACCTGCAGATGTATTATTCTTGGATAATAAAGTACGTAACAGCTCATCCTCATAATGTTTATGCACACGAAAAATGATCGGTCATTCCGAATGGTGTAAGATGGCTCGTCGATGCGATCAAGTTACCATGAAAGTTGTATTCACGGTCTGTTCCCCGATATTGTACCAACAAAACGGCCACAATTTGGCCATACAAACTCCATTGGAGCTCCATGACCTGCCAATTCAATCACAACGAAAAGTTGTATCCGTCCATATCCCACTCGTCCGCTTCGACAACATTTCAGAGCCCAGATCCGGCTTGTAAAATTGACTTTCGTATGATTTTATCTTTCCCGTGTACTCTGCCACCCTCTACCACCCTTCCGTGAGCTCACACACGGATATATATATGGGAAATAATGTATGGAACATTACACCATCCTTCCAGTCATGAAACAAAAAGACTACAGGTTCAGCCTGGATAGAAGGAGGAGGCTTTTTGTTGCATCGAAACCAAATAATTCATGCATCACATGTTCTATCACCCATCCCGCTTCCACCATCACTTTTTCACCAGCAGATGCATTATTCTTGGATGATAAAGTACGTAACAGCTCATCCTCATAATGTTTATGCACACGAAAAATGATTGGTCATCCCGAATGGTGCAAGATGGCTCGTCGATGCGATCAAGTTACCCTCTACCACCCTTCCGTGAGCTCACCCACGGACAGATATATTGGCAATAACGTTTGGAACAATACACCATACTTCCATATATGAACCAGAAAGACTACAGGTTCAGCCTGGACAGAAGGAGTAGGCTCTGTGTTGCATCAAAACTAAAGAATTCATTCTTCACATGTTCTATCACCCATCCCGCTACCACCCTCACTTTTTCACCAGCAGATGCATTATTCTTGGATGATAAAGTACGTAACAGCTCATCCTCATTATGATTATGCACACGAAAAATTATAGGTCATTCCAAATGGAGCAAGATGGCTCGTCGATGCGATCAAGTTACCCAGAAAGTTGTATTCACGGTCTGTCCCCCGATGTTGTATCCATAAAACGTCCACAATTTGGCCATACAAACTCCGGTGGAGCTCCATGACCTGCCAAATCGATCACAACGAAAAGTTGTATGCGTCGATATCCCACTCGTCCGCTTCGACAACATTTCGGAGGCTAGATCCGGCTTGTAAAGTTGAGTTTCGGATGATTTTATGTTGGTCGTGTACTGCCACCCTCTACCACCCTTCCGTGAGCTCACCCACGGACAGATATATTGGCAATAACGTTTGGAACAATACACCATACTTCCATATATGAACCAGAAAGACTACAGGTTCATCCTGGACAGAAGGAGTAGGCTCTTTGTTGCATCGAAACCGAAGAATTCATTCTTCACATGTTCTATCACCCATCCCGCTACCACCCTCACTTTTTCACCAGCATATGCATTATTCTTGGATGATAAAGTACGTAACAGCTCATCCTCATTATGTTTATGCACACGAAAAATTATAGGTCATTCCAAATGGAGCAAGATGGCTCGTCGATGCGATCAAGTTACCCAGAAAGTTGTATTCACGGTCTGTCCCCCGATGTTGAATCCATAAAACATCCACAATTTGGCCATACAAACTCCGTTGGAGCTCCATGTCCCGCCAAATCGATCACAATGAAAAGTTGGATGCGTCGATATCCCACTAGTCCGCTTTGACAACATTTCGGAGGCCAGATCCGGCTTGTAAAATTGACTTTCGGATGATTTTATCATTCCCGTGTACTCTGCCACCCTCTACCACCCTTCCGTGAGCTCACACACGGATATATATATATATGGGAAATAACGTATGGAACATTACACCATCCTTCCAGTCATGAAACAAAAAGACTACAGGTTCAGCCTGGATAGAAGGAGGAGGCTTTTTGTTGCATCGAAACCAAAGAATTCATGCATCACATGTTCTATCACCCATCCCGCTTCCACCATCACTTTTTCACCAGCAGATGCATTATTCTTGGATGATAAAGTACGTAACAGCTCATCCTCATAATGTTTATGCACACGAAAAATGAATGGTCACCCCGAATGGTGCAAGATGGCTCGTCGATGCGATCAAGTTACCCTGAAAGTTGTATTCACGGTCTGTTCCCCGATGTTGTACCAATAAAACGACCACAATTTGGCCATACAAACTCCGTCGGAGCTCCATGACCTGCCAATTCGATCACAACGAAAAGTTGTATGCGTCCATATCCCACTCGTCCGCTTTGACAACATTTCAGACCCCAGATCCGTCTTGTAAAATTGACTTTCGTATGATTTTATCTTTCCCGTGTACTCTGCCACCCTCTACCACCCTTCCGTGAGCACACCCACAGACAGATATATTGGCAATAACGTATGGACCAATACACCATCCTTCCATTCATGAACCAGAAAGACTACAGGTTTAGCTTGGACAGAAGGAGGTGGCTCTTTGTTGCATCGAAACCGAAGAATTCATGCTTCACATGTTCTATCACCCATCCCGCTACCACCCTCACTATTTCACCAGCAGATGCATTATTCTTGGATGATAAAGTACGTAACAGCTCATCCTCATTATGTTTATGCCCACGAAAAATTATAAGTCATTCCGAATGGTGCAAAATGGCTCGTCGATGCGATCAAGTTACCCTGAAAGTTGTATTCACGGTCTGTCCCCCGATGTTGTATCCATAAAACGGCCACAATTTGCCCATACAAACTCCGTTGGAGCTCCATGACCTGCCAAATCGATCACAACCAAAAGTTGTATGCGTCGATATCCCACTCGTCCGCTTCGACAACATTTCGGAGGCTAGATCCGGCTTGTAAAGTTGAGTTTCGGATGATTTTATCTTGGTCGTGTACTCTGCCACCCTCTACCACCCTTCCGTGAGCTCACCCACGGACAGATATATTGGCAATAACGTTTGGAACAATACACCATACTTCCATATATGAACCAGAAAGACTACAGGTTCAGCCTGGACAGAAGGAGTAGGCTCTGTGTTGCATCAAAACTAAAGAATTCATTCTTCACATGTTCTATCACCCATCCCGCTACCACCCTCACTTTTTCACCAGCAGAAGCATTATTCTTGGATGATAAAGTACGTAACAGCTCATCCTCATTATGATTATGCACACGAAAAATTATAGGTCATTCGAAATGGAGCAAGATGGCTCGTCGATGCGATCAAGTTACCCAGAAAGTTGTATTCGCGGTCTGTCCCCCGATGTTGTATCCATAAAACGTCCACAATATGGCCATACAAACTCCGGTGGAGCTCCATGACCTGCCAAATCGATCACAACGTAAAGTTGTATGCGTCGATATCCCACTCGTCCGCTTCGACAACATTTCGGAGGCTAGATCCGGCTTGTAAAGTTGAGTTTCGGATGATTTTATGTTGGTCGTGTACTGCCACCCTCTACCACCCTTCCGTGAGCTCACCCACGGACAGATATATTGGCAATAACGTTTGGAACAATACACCATACTTCCATATATGAACCAGAAAGACTACAGGTTCCGCCTGGACAGAAGGAGTAGGCTCTTTGTTGCATCGAAACCGAAGAATTCATTCTTCACATGTTCTATCACCCATCCCGCTACCACCCTCACTTTTTCACCAGCATATGCATTATTCTTGGATCATAAAGTACGTAACAGCTCATCCTAATTATGTTTATGCACACGAAAAATTATAGGTCATTCCAAATGGAGCAAGATGGCTCGTCGATGCGATCAAGTTACCCAGAAAGTTGTATTCACGGTCTGTCCCCCGATGTTGTATCCATAAAACATCCACAATTTGGCCATACAAACTCCGTTGGAGCTCCATGACCTGCCAATTCGATCACAACGAAAAGTTGTATGCGTCCATATCCCACTCATCCGCTTTGAAAACATTTCGGAGGCCAGATCCGGCTTGTAAAATTGACTTTCGGATGCTTTTATCTTTCCCGTGTACTCCGCCACCCTCTACCACCCTTCCGTGAGCTCACACACGGATATATATATATATGGGAAATAACGTATGGAACATTACACCATCCTTCCAGTCATGAAACAAAAAGACTACAGGTTCAGCCTGGATAGAAGGAGGAGGCTTTTTGTTGCATCGAAACCAAAGAATTCATCCATCACATGTTCTATCACCCATCCCGCTTCCACCATCACTTTTTCACCTGCAGATGTATTATTCTTGGATAATAAAGTACGTAACAGCTCATCCTCATAATGTTTATAAACACGAAAAATGATCGGTCATTCCGAATGGTGTAAGATGGCTCGTCGATGCGATCAAGTTACCATGAAAGTTGTATTCACGGTCTGTTCCCCGATATTGTACCAACAAAACGGCCACAATTTGGCCATACAAACTCCGTTGGAGCTCCATGACCTGCCAATTCAATCACAACGAAAAGTTGTATCCGTCCATATCCCACTCGTCCGCTTCGACAACATTTCAGAGCCCAGATCCGGCTTGTAAAATTGACTTTCGTATGATTTTATCTTTCCCGTGTACTCTGCCACCCTCTACCACCCTTCCGTGAGCTCACACACGGATATATATATGGGAAATAACGTATGGAACATTACACCATCCTTCCAGTCATGAAACAAAAAGACTACAGGTTCAGCCTGGATAGAAGGAGGAGGCTTTTTGTTGTATCGAAACCAAATAATTCATGCATCACATGTTCTATCACCCATCCCGCTTCCACCATCACTTTTTCACCAGCAGATGCATTATTCTTGGATGATAAAGTACGTAACAGCTCATCCTCATAATGTTTATGCACACGAAAAATGATTGGTCATCCCGAATGGTGCAAGATGGCTCGTCGATGCGATCAAGTTACCCTGAAAGTTGTATTCACGGTCTGTTCCCCGATGTTGTACCAATAAAACAGCCACAATTTGGCCATACAAACTCCGTCGGAGCTCCATGACCTGACAATTCGATCACAACGAAAAGTTGTATGCGTCCATATCCCACTCGTCCGCTTCGACAACATTTCAGAGCCCAGATCCGGCTTGTAAAATTGACTTTCGTATGATTTTATCTTTCCCGTGTACTCTGCCACCCTCTACCACCCTTCCGTGAGCACACCCACAGACAGATATATTGGCAATAACGTATGGAACAATACACCATCCTTCCATTCATGAACCAGAAAGACTACAGGTTTAGCCTGGACAGAAGGAGGTGGCTCTTTGTTGCATCGAAACCGAAGAATTCATGCTTCACATGTTCTATCACCCATCCCGCTACCACCCTCACTATTTCACCAGCAGATGCATTATTCTTGGATGATAAAGTACGTAACAGCTCATCTTCATTATGTTTATGCCCACGAAAAATTATTAGTCATTCCGAATGGTGCAAAATGGCTCGTCGATGCGATCAAGTTACCCTGAAAGTTGTATTCACGGTCTGTCCCCCGATGTTGTATCCATAAAACGGCCACAATTTGCCCATACAAACTCCGTTGGAGCTCCATGACCTGCCAAATCGATCACAACCAAAAGTTGTATGCGTCGATATCCCACTTGTCCGCTTCGACAACATTTCGGAGGCTAGATCCGGCTTGTAAAGTTGAGTTTCGGATGATTTTATCTTGGTCGTGTACTCTGCCACCCTCTACCACCCTTCCGTGAGCTCACCCACGGACAGATATATTGGTAATAACGTTTGGAACAATACACCATACTTCCATATATGAACCAGAAAGACTACAGGTTCAGCCTGGACAGAAGGAGTAGGCTCTGTGTTGCATCAAAACTAAAGAATTCATTCTTCACATGTTCTATCACCCATCCCGCTACCACCCTCACTTTTTCACCAGCAGATGCATTATTCTTGGATGATAAAGTACGTAACAGCTCATCCTCATTATGATTATGCACACGAAAAATTATAGGTCATTCCAAATGGAGCAAGATGGCTCGTCGATGCGATCAAATTACCCAGAAAGTTGTATTCACGGTCTGTCCCCCGATGTTGTATCCATAAAACGTCCACAATTTGGCCATACAAACTCCGGTGGAGCTCCATGACCTGCCAAATCGATCACAACGAAAAGTTGTATGCGTCGATATCCCACTCGTCCGCTTCGACAACATTTCGGAGGCTAGATCCGGCTTGTAAAGTTGAGGTTCGGATGATTTTATGTTGGTCGTGTACTGCCACCCTCTACCACCCTTCCGTGAGCTCACCCACGGACAGATATATTGGCAATAACGTTTGGAACAATACACCATACTTCCATATATGAACCAGAAAGACTACAGGTTCAGCCTGGACAAAAGGAGTAGGCTCTTTGTTGCATCGAAACCGAAGAATTCATTCTTCACATGTTCTATCACCCATCCCGCTACCACCCTCACTTTTTCACCAGCATATGCATTATTCTTGGATGATAAAGTACGTAACAGCTCATCCTCATTATGTTTATGCCCACGAAAAATTATAAGTCTTTCCGAATGGTGCAAGATGGCTCGTCGATGCGATCAAGTTACCCTGAAAGTTGTATTCACGGTCTGTCCCCCGATGTTGTATCCATAAAACGGCCACAGTTTGCCCATACAAACTCCGTTGGAGCTCCATGACCTGCCAAATCGATCACAACCAAAAGTTGTATGCGTCGATATCCCACTCGTCCGCTTCGACAACATTTCGGAGGCTAGATCCGGCTTGTAAAGTTGAGTTTCGGATGATTTTATCTTGGTCGTGTACTCTGCCACCCTCTACCACCCTTCCGTGAGCTCACCCACGGACAGATATATTGGCAATAACGTTTGGAACAATACACCATACTTCCATATATGAACCAGAAAGACTACAGGTTCTGCCTGGACAGAAGGAGTAGGCTCTTTGTTGCATCAAAACTAAAGAATTCATTCTTCACATGTTCTATCACCCATCCCGCTACCACCCTCACTTTTTCACCAGCAGATGCATTATTCTTGGATGATAAAGTACGTAACAGCTCATCGTTATTATGTTTATGCACACGAAAAATTATAGGTCATTCCAAATGGAGCAAGATGGCTCGTCGATGCGATCAAGTTACCCAGAAAGTTGTATTCACGGTCTGTCCCCCGATGTTGTATCCATAAAACATCCACAATTTGGCCATACAAACTCCGTTGGAGCTCCATGACCCACCAAATCGATCACAACGAAAAGTTGTATGCGTCGATATCCCACTCGTCCGCTTCGACAACATATCAGAGGCCAGATCCGGCTTGCAAAATTGAGTTTCGGATGATTTTATCTTTGCCGTGTACTCTGCCACCCTCTACCACCCTTCCGTGAGCTCACCCACGGACAGATATATTGGCAATAACATATGGAACAATACACCATCCTTCCATTCACGAACCAGAAAGACTACAGCTTCAGCCTGGACAGAAGGAGGTGGCTCTTTGTTGCATCGAAACCGAAGAATTCATGCTTCACATGTTCTATCACCCATCCCGCTACCACCCTCACTTTTTCACCAGCAGATGCATTATTCTTGGATAATAAAGTACGTAACAACTCATCCTCATTATGTTCATACACACGAAAAATTATAGGTCATTCCGAATGGTGCAAGATGGCTCGTCGATGCGGTCAAGTTACCCAGAAAGTTGTATTCACGGTCTGTCCCCCGATGTTGTATCCATAAAACGTCCACAATTTGGCCATACAAACTCCGTTGGAGCTCCATGACCTGCCAATTCGATCACAACGAAAAGTTGTATGCGTCCATATCCAACTTGTCCGCTTTGACAACATTTCGGAGGCCAGATCCGGCTTGTAAAATTGACTTTCGGATGATTTTATCTTTCCCATGTACTCTGCCACCGTCTACCACCCTTCCGTGAGCTCACACACGGATATATATATGGGAAATAACGTATGGAACATTACACCATCCTTCCAGTCATGAAACAAAAAGACTACAGGTTCAGCCTGGATAGAAGGAGGAGGCTTTTTGTTGCATCGAAACCAAAGAATTCATGCATCACATGTTCTATCACCCATCCCGCTTCCACCATCACTTTTTCACCAGCAGATGCATTATTCTTGGATGATAAAGTACGTAACAGCTCATCCTCATAATGTTTATGCACACGAAAAATGATCGGTCATTCCGATTGGTGTAAGATGGCTCGTCGATGCGATTAAGTTACCCTGAAAGTTGTATTCACGGTCTGTTCCCCGATGTTGTACCAATAAAACAGCCACAATTTGGCCATACAAACTCCGTTGGAGCTCCATGATCTGCCAATTCGATCACAACGAAAAGTTGTATGCGTCCATATCCCACTCGTCCGCTTCGACAACATTTCGGAGCCCAGATCTGGCTTGTAAAATTGACTTTCGGATGATTTTATCTTTCCCGTGTACTCTGCCACCCTCTACCACCATTCCGTGAGCACACCCACAGACAGATATATTGGCAATAACGTATGGAACAATACACCATCCTTCCATTCATGAACCAAAAAGACTACAGGTTCAGCCTGGACAGAAGGAGGAGGCTCTTTGTTGCATCGAAACCGAAGAATTCATGCTTCACATGTTCTATCACCCATCCCGCTACCACCCTCATTTTTTCACCAGCAGATGCATTATTCTTGGATGATAAAGTACGTAACAGCTCATCCTCATTATGTTTATGCACACGAAAAATTATAGGTCATTCCGAATGGTGCAAGATGGCTCGTCGATGCGATCAAGTTACCCTGAAAGTTGTACTCACGGTCTGTCCCCCGCTGTTGTATCCATAAAACGGCCACAATTTGGCAATACAAACTCCGTTGGAGCTCCATGACCCGCCAAATCGATCACAACGAAAAGTTGTATGCGTCGATATCGCACTCGTCCGCTTCGACAAGATATCAGAGGCCAGATCCGGCTTGCAAAATTGAGTTTCGGATGATTTTATCTTTGCCGTGTACTCTGCCACCCTCTACCACCCTTCCGTGAGCTCACCCACGGACAAATATATTGGCAATAACATATGGAACAATACACCATCCTTCCATTCACGAACCAGAAAGACTACAGGTTCAGCCTAGACAGAAGGAGGAGGCTCTTTGTTGCATCGAAGCCGAAGAATTCATGCTTCACATGTTCTATCACCCATCCCGCTACCACCCTCACTTTTTCACCAGCAGATGCATTATTCTTGGATGATAAAGTACGTAACAGCTCATCCTCATTATGTTTATGCACACGAAAAATTATAGGTCATTCCGAATGGTGCAAGATGGCTCGTCGATGCGATCAAGTTACCCTGAAAGTTGTATTCACGGTCTGTCCCCCGATGTTGTATCCATTAAACGGCTACAATTTGGCCATACAAACTCCGTTGGAGCTTCATGACCCGCCAAATCGATGACAACGAAAAGTTGTGTGCGTCGATATCCCACTCGTTCGCTTCGACAACATAGCAGAGGCCAGATTCGGCTTGCAAAATTGAGTTTCGGATGATTTTATCTTTGCCGTGTACTCTGCCACCCTCTACCACCCTTCCGTGAGCTCACCCACGGACAGATATATTGGCAATAACATATGGAACAATACACCATCCTTCCATTCACGAACCAGAAAGACGACAGGTTCAGCCTGGACACAAGGAGGTGGCTCTTTGTTACATCGAAACCGAAGAATTCATGCTTCACATGTTCTATCACCCATCCCGCTACCACCCTCACTTTTTCACCAGCAGATGCATTATTCTTGGATAATAAAGTACGTAACAGCTCATCCTCATTATGTTCATACACACGAAAAATTATAGGTCATTCCGAATGGTGCAAGATGGTTCGTCGATGCGGTCAAGTTACCCAGAAAGTTGTACTCACGGTCTGTCCCCCGATGTTGTATCCATAAAACTTCCACAATTTGGACATACAAACTCCGTTGGAGCTCCATGACCTGCCAATTCGATCACAACGAAAAGTTGTATGCGTCCATATCCCACTCATCCGCTTTGACAACATTTCGGAGGCCAGATCCGGCTTGTAAAATTGACTTTCGGATGATTTTATCTTTCCCGTGTATTCCGCCACCCTCTACCACCCTTCCGTGAGCTCACACACGGATATATATATGGGAAATAACGTATGGAACATTACACCATCCTTCCAGTCATGAAACAAAAAGACTACAGGTTCAGCCTGGATAGAAGGAGGAGGCTTTTTGTTGCATCGAAACCAAAGAATTCATGCATCACATGTTCTATCACCCATCCCGCTTCCACCATCACTTTTTCACCCGCAGATGTATTATTCTAGGATAATAAAGTACGTAACAGCTCATCCTCATAATGTTTATGCACACGAAAAATGATCGGTCATTCCGAATGGTGTAAGATGGCTCGTCGATGCGATCAAGTTACCATGAAAGTTGTATTCACGGTCTGTTCCCCGATGTTGTACCAATAAAACGGCCACAATTTGGCCATACAAACTCCGTTGGAGCTCCATGACCTGCCAATTCAATCACAACGAAAAGTTGTATGCGTCCATATCCCAGTCGTCCGCTTCGACAACATTTCAGAGCCCAGATCTGGCTTGTAAAATTGACTTTCGGATGATTTCATCTTTCCCGTGTACTCTGCCACCCTCTACCACCCTTCCGTGAGCTCACACACGGATATATATATATGGGAAATAACGTATGGAACATTACACCATCCTTCCAGTCATGAAACAAAAAGACTACAGGTTCAGCCTGGATAGAAGGAGGAGGCTTTTTGTTGCATCGAAACCAAAGAATTCATGCATCACATGTTCTATCACCCATCCCGCTTCCACCATCACTTTTTCACCAGCAGATGCATTATTCTTGGATGATAAAGTGCGTAACAGCTCATTCTCATAATTTTTATGCACACAAAAAACGATCGGTCATTCCGAATGGTCTAAGATGGCTCGTCGATGCGATCAAGTTACCCTGAAAGTTGTATTCACGGTCTGTTCCCCGATGTTGTACCAATAAAACGGCCACAATTTGGCCATACAAACTCCGATGGAGCTCCATGACCTGCCCATTCGATCACAACGAAAAGTTGTATGCGTCCATATCCCACTCGTCCGCTTTGACAACATTTCGGAGCCCAGATCCGGCTTGTAAAATTGAGTTTCGGATGATTTTATCTTTCCCGTGTACTCTGCCACCATCTACCACCCTTCCGCGAGCACACCCACAGAAAGATATATTCTCAATAACGTATGGAACAATACACCATCCTTCCATTCATGAACCAGAAAGACTACAGGTTCAGCCTGGACAGAAGGAGGAGGCTCTGTGTTGCATCGAAACCGAAGAATTCAAGCTTCACATGTTCTATCACCCATCCCGCTACCACCCTCACTTTTTCACCAGCAGATGCATTATTCTTGGATGATAAAGTACATAACAGCTCATCCTCATTATGCTTATGCACACGAAAAATTATAGGTCATTCCGAATGGTGCAAGATGCCTCGTCGATGCGATCAAGTTACCCTGAAAGTTGTATTCACGGTCTGTCCCCCGATGTTGTATCCATAAAACGGCCACAATTTGGCCATACAAACTCCGTTGGAGCTCCATGACCCGCCAAATCGATCACAACGAAAAGTTGTATGCGTTGATATCCCACTCGTCCGCTTCGACAACATATCAGAGGCCAGATCCGGCTTGCAAAATTGAGTTTCGGATGATTTTATCTTTGCCGTGTACTCTGGCACCCTCTACCATCCTTCCGTGAGCTCACCCACGGACAGATATATTGCCAATAACATATGGAACAATACACCATCCTTCCATTCACGAACCAGAAAGACTACAGGTTCAACCTGGACAGAAGGAGGTGGCTCTTTGTTGCATCGAAACCGAAGAATTCATGCTTCACATGTTCTATCACCCATCCCGCTACCACCCTCACTTTTTCACCAGCAGATGCATTATTCTTGGATGATAAAGTACGTAACAGCTCATCCTCATAATGTTTATGCACACGAAAAATGATCGGTCATTCCGAATGGTGTAAGATGGCTCGTCGATGCGATCAAGTTACCCAGAAACTTCTATTCACGGTCTGTTCCCCGATGTTGTACCAATAAAACGGCCACAATTTGGCCATACAAACTCCGTTGGAGCTCCATGATCTGCCAATTCGATCACAACGAAAAGTTGTATGCGTCCATATCCCACTCGTCCGCTTCGACAACATGTCGGAGCCCAGATCTGGCTTGTAAAATTGACTTTCGGATGATTTTATCTTTCCCGTGTACTCTGCCACCCTCTACCACCCTTCCGTGAGCACACCCACAGACAGATATATTGGCAATAACGTATGGAACAATACACCATCCTTCCATTCATGAACCAGAAAGACTACAGGTTCAGCCTGGACAGAAGGAGGAGGCTCTTTGTTGCATCGAAACCGAAGAATTCATGCTTCACATGTTCTATCACCCATCCCGCTACCACCCTCACTTTTTCACCAGCAGATGCATTATTCTTGGATGATAAAGTACGTAACAGCTCATCCTCATTATGTTTATGCACACGAAAAATTATAGGTCATTCCGAATGGTGCAAGATGGCTCGTCGACGCGAACAAGTTACCCTGAAAGTTGTATTCACGGTCTGTCCCCCGATGTTGTATCCATTAAACGGCTACAATTTGGCCATACAAACTCCGTTGGAGCTCCATGACCCGCCAAATCGATGACAACGAAAAGTTGTATGCGTCGATATCCCACTCGTTCGCTTCGACAACATATCAGAGGCCAGATTCGGCTTGCAAAATTGAGTTTCGGATGATTTTATCTTTGCCGTGTACTCTGCCACCCTCTACCACCCTTCCGTGAGGTCACCCACGGACAGATATATTGGCAATAACATATGGAACAATACACCATCCTTCCATTCATGAACCAGAAAGACTACAGGTTCAGCCTGGACAGAAGGAGGAGGCTCTTTGTTGCATCGAAACCGAAGAATTCATGCTTCACATGTTCTATCACCCATCCCGCTACCACCCTCACTTTTTCACCAGCAGATGCATTATTCTTGGATAATAAAGTACGTAACAGCTCATCCTCATTATGTTCATACACACGAAAAATTATAGGTCATTCCGAATGGTGCAAGATGGCTCGTCGATGCGGTCAAGTTACCCAGAAAGTTGTACTCACGGTCTGTCCCCCGATGTTGTATCCATAAAACGTCCACAATTTGGCCATACAAACTCCGTTGGAGCTCCATGACCTGCCAATTCGATCACAACGAAAAGTTGTATGCGTCCATATCCCACTCATCCGCTTTGACAACATTTCGGAGGCCAGATCCGGCTTGTAAAATTGACTTTCGGATGATTTTATCTTTCCCGTGTATTCCGCCACCCTCTACCACCCTTCCGTGAGCTCACACACGGATATATATATGGGAAATAACGTATGGAACATTACACCATCCTTCCAGTCATGAAACAAAAACACTACAGGTTCAGCCTGGATAGAAGGAGGAGGCTTTTTGTCGCATCGAAACCAAAGAATTCATGCATCACATGTTCTATCACCCATCCCGCTTCCACCATCACTTTTTCACCCGCAGATGTATTATTCTAGGATAATAAAGTACGTAACAGCTCATCCTCATAATGTTTATGCACACGAAAAATGATCGGTCATTCCGAATGGTGTAAGATGGCTCGTCGATGCGATCAAGTTACCATGAAAGTTGTATTCACGGTCTGTTCCCCGATGTTGTACCAATAAAACGGCCACAATTTGGCCATACAAACTCCGTTGGAGCTCCATGACCTGCCAATTCAATCACAACGAAAAGTTGTATGCGTCCATATCCCACTCGTCCGCTTCGACAACATTTCAGAGCCCAGATCCGGCTTGTAAAATTGACTTTCGGATGATTTCATCTTTCCCGTGTACTCTGCCACCCTCTACCACCCTTTCGTGAGCTCACACACGGATATATATATGGGAAATAACGTATGGAACATTACACCTTCCTTCCAGTCATGAAACAAAAAGACTACAGGTTCAGCCTGGATAGAAGGAGGAGGCTTTTTGTTGCATCGAAACCAAAGAATTCATGCTTCACATGTTCTATCACCCATCCCGCTACCACCCTCACTTTGTCACCAGCAGATGCATTATTCTTGGATGATAAAGTACGTAACAGCTCATCCTCATTATGTTCATGCACACGAAAAATTATAGGTCATTCCGAATGGTGCAAGATGGCTCGTCGATGCGGTCAAGTTACCCAGAAAGTTGTATTCACGGTCTGTCCCCCGATGTTGTATCCATAAAACGTCCACAATTTGGCCATACAAACTCCGTTGGAGCTCCATGTCCCGCCAAATAGATCACAATGAAAAGTTGTATGCGTCGATATCCCACTAGTCCGCTTTGACAACATTTCGGAGGCCAGATCCGGCTTGTAAAATTGACTTTCGGATGATTTTATCATTCCCGTGTACTCTGCCACCCTCTACCACCCTTCCGTGAGCTCACACACGGATATATATATATATGGGAAATAACGTATGGAACATTACACCATCCTTCCAGTCATGAAACAAAAAGACTACAGGTTCAGCCTGGATAGAAGGAGGAGGCTTTCTGTTGCATCGAAACCAAAGAATTCATGCATCACATGTTCTATCACCCATCCCGCTTCCACCATCACTTTTTCACCCGCAGATGCATTATTCTTGGATGATAAAGTACGTAACAGCTCATTCTCATAATTTTTATGCACACGAAAAACGATCGGTCATTCCGAATGGTCTAAGATGGCTCGTCGATGCGATCAAGTTACCCTGAAAGTTGTATTCACGGTCTGTTCCCCGATGTTGTACCAATAAAACGGCCACAATTTGGCCATACAAACTCCGATGGAGCTCCATGACCTGCCCATTCGATCACAACGAAAAGTTGTATGCGTCCATATCCCACTCGTCCGCTTTGACAACATTTCGGAGCCCAGATCCGGCTTGTAAAATGGAGTTTCGGATGATTTTATCTTTCCCGTGTACTCTGCCACCATCTACCACCCTTCCGCGAGCACACCCACAGACAGATATATTCTCAATAACGTATGGAACAATACACCATCCTTCCATTCATGAACCAGAAAGACTACAGGTTCAGCCTGGACAGAAGGAGGAGGCTCTGTGTTGCATCGAAACCGAAGAATTCATGCTTCACATGTTCTATCACCCATCCCGCTACCACCCTCACTTTTTCACCAGCAGATGCATTATTCTTGGATGATAAAGTACGTAACAGCTCATCCTCATTATGCTTATGCACACGAAAAATTATAGGTCATTCCGAATGGTGCAAGATGCCTCGTCGATGCGATCAAGTTACCCTGAAAGTTGTATTCACGGTCTGTCCCCCGATGTTGTATCCATAAAACGGCCACAATTTGGCCATACAAACTCCGTTGGAGCTCCATGACCCGCCAAATCGATCACAACGAAAAGTTGTATGCGTCGATATCCCACTCGTCCGCTTCGACAACATATCAGAGGCCAGATCCGGCTTGCAAAATTGAGTTTCGGATGATTTTATCTTTGCCGTGTACTCTGGCACCCTCTACCATCCTTCCGTGAGCTCACCCACGGACAGATATATTGCCAATAACATATGGAACAATACACCATCCTTCCATTCACGAACCGGAAAGACTACAGGTTCAACCTGGACAGAAGGAGGTGGCTCTTTGTAGCATCGAAACCGAAGAATTCATGCTTCACATGTTCTATCACCCATCCCGCTACCACCCTCACTTTTTCACCAGCAGATGCATTATTCTTGGATGATGAAGTACGTAACAGCTCATCCTCATAATGTTTATGCACACGAAAAATGATCGGTCATTCCGAATGGTGTAAGATGGCTCTTCGATGCGATCAAGTTACCCTGAAAGTTGTATTCACGGTCTGTCCCCCGATGTTGTATCCATAAAACGGCCACAATTTGGCCATACAAACTCCGTTGGAGCTCCATGACCCGCCAAATCGATCACAACGAAAAGTTGTACGCGTCGGTATCCCACTCGTCCGCTTCGACAACATATCAGAGGCCAGATCCGGCTTGCAAAATTGAGTTTCGGATGATTTTATCTTTGCCGTGTACTCTGGCACCCTCTACCATCCTTCCGTGAGCTCACCCACGGACAGATATATTGCCAATAACATATGGAACAATACACCATCCTTCCATTCACGAACCAGAAAGACTACAGGTTCACCCTGGACAGAAGGAGGTGGCTCTTTGTTGCATCGAAACCGAAGAATTCATGCTTCACATGTTCTATCACCCATCCCGCTACCACCCTCACTTTTTCACCAGCAGATGCATTATTCTTGGATGATAAAGTACGTAACAGCTCATCCTCATAATGTTTATGCACACGAAAAATGATCGGTCATTCCGAATGGTGTAAGATGGCTCGTCGATGCGATCAAGTTACCCAGAAACTTCTATTCACGGTCTGTTCCCCGATGTTGTACCAATAAAACGGCCACAATTTGGCCATACAAACTCCGTTGGAGCTCCATGATCTGCCAATTCGATCACAACAAAAAGTTGTATGCGTCCATATCCCACTCGTCCGCTTCGACAACATTTCGGAGCCCAGATCTGGCTTGTAAAATTGACTTTCGGATGATTTTATCTTTCCCGTTTACTCTGCCACCCTCTACCACCCTTCTGTGAGCACACCCACAGACAGATATATTGGCAATAACGTATGGAACAATACACCATCCTTCCATTCATGAACCAGAAAGACTACAGGTTCAGCCTGGACAGAAGGAGGAGGCTCTTTGTTGCATCGAAACCGAAGAATTCATGCTTCACATGTTCTATCACCCATCCCGCTACCACCCTCACTTTTTCACCAGCAGATGCATTATTCTTGGATAATAAAGTACGTAACAGCTCATCCTCATTATGTTTATGCACACGAAAAATTATAGGTCATTCCGAATGGTGCAAGATGGCTCGTCGATGCGATCAAGTTACCCTGAAAGTTGTATTCACGGTCTGTCCCCCGATGTTGTATCCATTAAACGGCTACAATTTGGCCATACAAACTCCGTTGGAGCTCCATGACCCGCCAAATCGATGACAACGAAAAGTTGTATGCGTCGATATCCCACTCGTTCGCTTCGACAACATATCAGAGGCCAGATTCGGCTTGCAAAATTGAGTTTCGGATGATTTTATCTTTGCCGTGTACTCTGCCACCCTCTACCACCCTTCCGTGAGCTCACCCACGGACAGATATATTGGCAATAACATATGGAACAATACACCATCCTTCCATTCACGAACCAGAAAGACGACAGGTTCAGCCTGGACAGAAGGAGGTGGCTCTTTGTTGCATCGAAACCGAAGAATTCATGCTTCACATGTTCTATCACCCATCCCGCTACCACCCTCACTTTTTCACCAGCAGATGCATTATTCTTGGATAATAAAGTACGTAACAGCTCATCCTCATTATGTTCATACACACGAAAAATTATAGGTCATTCCGAATGGTGCAAGATGGCTCGTCGATGCGGTCAAGTTACCCAGAAAGTTGTACTCACGGTCTGTCCCCCGATGTTGTATCCATAAAACGTCCACAATTTGGCCATACAAACTCCGTTGGAGCTCCATCACCTGCCAATTTGATCACAACGAAAAGTTGTATGCGTCCATATCCCACTCATCCGCTTTGACAACATTTCGGAGGCCAGATCCGGCTTGTAAAATTGACTTTCGGATGATTTTATCTTTCCCGTGTATTCCGCCACCCTCTACCACCCTTCCGTGAGCTCACACACGGATATATATATGGGAAATAACGTATGGAACATTACACCATCCTTCCAGTCATGAAACAAAAAGACTACAGGTTCAGCCTGGATAGAAGGAGGAGGCTTTTTGTCGCATCGAAACCAAAGAATTCATGCATCACATGTTCTATCACCCATCCCGCTTCCACCATCACTTTTTCACCCGCAGATGTATTATTCTAGGATAATAAAGTACGTAACAGCTCATCCTCATAATGTTTATGCACACGAAAAATGATCGGTCATTCCGAATGGTGTAAGATGGCTCGTCGATGCGATCAAGTTACCATGAAAGTTGTATTCACGGACTGTTCCCCGATGTTGTACCAATAAAACGGCCACAATTTGGCCATACAAACTCCGTTGGAGCTCCATGACCTGCCAATTCAATCACAACAAAAAGTTGTATGCGTCCATATCCCACTCGTCCGCTTCGACAACATTTCAGAGCCCAGATCCGGCTTGTAAAATTGACTTTCGGATGATTTCATCTTTCCCGTGTACTCTGCCACCCTCTACCACCCTTTCGTGAGCTCACACACGGATATATATATGGGAAATAACGTATGGAACATTACACCTTCCTTCCAGTCATGAAACAAAAAGACTACAGGTTCAGCCTGGATAGAAGGAGGAGGCTTTTTGTTGCATCGAAACCAAAGAATTCATGCTTCACATGTTCTATCACCCATCCCGCTACCACCCTCACTTTGTCACCAGCAGATGCATTATTCTTGGATGATAAAGTACGTAACAGCTCATCCTCATTATGTTCATGCACACGAAAAATTATAGGTCATTCCGAATGGTGCAAGATGGCTCGTCGATGCGGTCAAGTTACCCAGAAAGTTGTATTCACGGTCTGTCCCCCGATGTTGTATCCATAAAACGTCCACAATTTGGCCATACAAACTCCGTTGGAGCTCCATGTCCCGCCAAATAGATCACAATGAAAAGTTGTATGCGTCGATATCCCACTAGTCCGCTTTGACAACATTTCGGAGGCCAGATCCGGCTTGTAAAATTGACTTTCGGATGATTTTATCATTCCCGTGTACTCTGCCACCCTCTACCACCCTTCCGTGAGCTCACACACGGATATATATATATATGGGAAATAATGTATGGAACATTACACCATCCTTCAAGTCATGAAACAAAAAGACTACAGGTTCAGCCTGGATAGAAGGAGGAGGCTTTCTGTTGCATCGAAACCAAAGAATTCATGCATCACATGTTCTATCACCCATCCCGCTTCCACCATCACTTTTTCACCCGCAGATGCATTATTCTTGGATGATAAAGTACGTAACAGCTCATTCTCATAATTTTTATGCACACGAAAAACGATCGGTCATTCCGAATGGTCTAAGATGGCTCGTCGATGCGATCAAGTTACCCTGAAAGTTGTATTCACGGTCTGTTCCCCGATGTTGTACCAATAAAACGGCCACAATTTGGCCATACAAACTCCGATGGAGCTCCATGACCTGCCCATTCGATCACAACGAAAAGTTGTATGCGTCCATATCCCACTCGTCCGCTTTGACAACATTTCGGAGCCCAGATCCGGCTTGTAAAATGGAGTTTCGGATGATTTTATCTTTCCCGTGTACTCTGCCACCATCTACCACCCTTCCGCGAGCACACCCACAGACAGATATATTCTCAATAACGTATGGAACAATACACCATCCTTCCATTCATGAACCAGAAAGACTACAGGTTCAGCCTGGACAGAAGGAGGAGGCTCTGTGTTGCATCGAAACCGAAGAATTCATGCTTCACATGTTCTATCACCCATCCCGCTACCACCCTCACTTTTTCACCAGCAGATGCATTATTCTTGGATGATAAAGTACGTAACAGCTCATCCTCATTATGCTTATGCACACGAAAAATTATAGGTCATTCCGAATGGTGCAAGATGCCTCGTCGATGCGATCAAGTTACCCTGAAAGTTGTATTCACGGTCTGTCCCCCGATGTTGTATCCATAAAACGGCCACAATTTGGCCATACAAACTCCGTTGGAGCTCCATGACCCGCCAAATCGATCACAACGAAAAGTTGTATGCGTCGATATCCCACTCGTCCGCTTCGACAACATATCAGAGGCCAGATCCGGCTTGCAAAATTGAGTTTCGGATGATTTTATCTTTGCCGTGTACTCTGGCACCCTCTACCATCCTTCCGTGAGCTCACCCACGGACAGATATATTGCCAATAACATATGGAACAATACACCATCCTTCCATTCACGAACCAGAAAGACTACAGGTTCAACCTAGACAGAAGGAGGTGGCTCTTTGTTGCATCGAAACCGAAGAATTCATGCTTCACATGTTCTATCACCCATCCCGCTACCACCCTCACTTTTTCACCAGCAGATGCATTATTCTTGGATGATAAAGTACGTAACAGCTCATCCTCATAATGTTTATGCACACGAAAAATGATCGGTCATTCCGAATGGTGTAAGATGGCTCGTCGATGCGATCAAGTTACCCTGAAAGTTGTATTCACGGTCTGTCCCCCGATGTTGTATCCATAAAACGGCCACAATTTGGCCATACAAACTCCGTTGGAGCTCCATGACCCGCCAAATCGATCACAACGAAAAGTTGTACGCGTCGATATCCCACTCGTCCGCTTCGACAACATATCAAAGGCCAGATCCGGCTTGCAAAATTGAGTTTCGGATGATTTTATCTTTGCCGTGTACTCTGGCACCCTCTACCATCCTTCCGTGAGCTCACCCACGGACAGATATATTGCCAATAACATATGGAACAATACACCATCCTTCCATTCACGAACCAGAAAGACTACAGGTTCACCCTGGACAGAAGGAGGTGGCTCTTTGTTGCATCGAAACCGAAGAATTCATGCTTCACATGTTCTATCACCCATCCCGCTACCACCCTCACTTTTTCACCAGCAGATGCATTATTCTTGGATGATAAAGTACGTAACAGCTCATCCTCATAATGTTTATGCACACGAAAAATGATCGGTCATTCCGAATGGTGTAAGATGGCTCGTCGATGCGATCAAGTTACCCAGAAACTTCTATTCACGGTCTGTTCCCCGATGTTGTACCAATAAAACGGCCACAATTTGGCCATACAAACTCCGTTGGAGCTCCATGATCTGCCAATTCGATCACAACGAAAAGTTGTATGCGTCCATATCCCACTCGTCCGCTTCGACAACATTTCGGAGCCCAGATCTGGCTTGTAAAATTGACTTTCGGATGATTTTATCTTTCCCGTTTACTCTGCCACCCTCTACCACCCTTCTGTGAGCACACCCACAGACAGATATATTGGCAATAACGTATGGAACAATACACCATCCTTCCATTCATGAACCAGAAATACTACAGGTTCAGCCTGGACAGAAGGAGGAGGCTCTTTGTTGCATCGAAACCGAAGAATTCATGCTTCACATGTTCTATCACCCATCCCACTACCACCCTCACTTTTTCACCAGCAGATGCATTATTCTTGGATGATAAAGTACGTAACAGCTCATCCTCATTATGTTTATGCACACGAAAAATTATAGGTCATTCCGAATGGTGCAAGATGGCTCGTCGATGCGATCAAGTTACCCTGAAAGTTGTATTCACGGTCTGTCCCCCGATGTTGTATCCATTAAACGGCTACAATTTGGCCATACAAACTCCGTTGGAGCTCCATGACCCGCCAAATCGATGACAACGAAAAGTTGTATGCGTCGATATCCCACTCGTTCGCTTCGACAACATATCAGAGGCCAGATTCGGCTTGCAAAATTGAGTTTCGGATGATTTTATCTTTGCCGTGTACTCTGCCACCCTCTACCACCCTTCCGTGAGCTCACCCACGGACAGATATATTGGCAATAACATATGGAACAATACACCATCCTTCCATTCACGAACCAGAAAGACGACAGGTTCAGCCTGGACAGAAGGAGGTGGCTCTTTGTTGCATCGAAACCGAAGAATTCATGCTTCACATGTTCTATCACCCATCCCGCTACCACCCTCACTTTTTCACCAGCAGATGCATTATTCTTGGATAATAAAGTACGTAACAGCTCATCCTCATTATGTTCATACACACGAAAAATTATAGGTCATTCCGAATGGTGCAAGATGGCTCGTCGATGCGGTCAAGTTACCCAGAAAGTTGTACTCACGGTCTGTCCCCCGATGTTGTATCCATAAAACGTCCACAATTTGGCCATACAAACTCCGTTGGAGCTCCATCACCTGCCAATTCGATCACAACGAAAAGTTGTATACGTCCATATCCCACTCATCCGCTTTGACAACATTTCGGAGGCCAGATCCGGCTTGTAAAATTGACTTTCGGATGATTTTATCTTTCCCGTGTATTCCGCCACCCTCTACCACCCTTCCGTGAGCTCACACACGGATATATATATGGGAAATAACGTATGGAACATTACACCATCCTTCCAGTCATGAAACAAAAAGACTACAGGTTCAGCCTGGATAGAAGGAGGAGGCTTTTTGTTGCATCGAAACCAAAGAATTCATGCATCACATGTTCTATCACCCATCCCGCTTCCACCATCACTTTTTCACCCGCAGATGTATTATTCTAGGATAATAAAGTACGTAACAGCTCATCCTCATAATGTTTATGCACACGAAAAATGATCGGTCATTCCGAATGGTGTAAGATGGCTCGTCGATGCGATCAAGTTACCATGAAAGTTGTATTCACGGTCTGTTCCCCGATGTTGAACCAATAAAACGGCCACAATTTGGCCATACAAACTCCGTTGGAGCTCCATGACCTGCCAATTCAATCACAACGAAAAGTTGTATGCGTCCATATCCCACTCGTCCGCTTCGACAACATTTCAGAGCCCAGATCCGGCTTGTAAAATTGACTTTCGGATGATTTCATCTTTCCCGTGTACTCTGCCACCCTCTACCACCCTTTCGTGAGCTCACACACGGATATATATATGGGAAATAACGTATGGAACATTACACCTTCCTTCCAGTCATGAAACAAAAAGACTACAGGTTCAGCCTGGACAGAAGGAGGAGGCTCTTTGTTGCATCGAAACCAAAGAATTCATGCTTCACATGTTCTATCACCCATCCCGCTACCACCCTCACTTTGTCACCAGCAGATGCATTATTCTTGGATGATAACGTACGTAACAGCTCATCCTCATTATGTTCATGCACACGAAAAATTATAGGTCATTCCGAATGGTGCAAGATGGCTCGTCGATGCGGTCAAGTTACCCAGAAAGTTGTATTCACGGTCTGTCCCCCGATGTTGTATCCATAAAACGTCCACAATTTGGCCATACAAACTCCGTTGGAGCTCCATGTCCCGCCAAATCGATCACAATGAAAAGTTGTATGCGTCGATATCCCACTAGTCCGCTTTGACAACATTTCGGAGGCCAGATCCGGCTTGTAAAATTGACTTTCGGATGATTTTATCTTTCCCGTGTACTCTGCCACACTCTACCACCCTTCCGTGAGCTCACACACGGATATATATATGGGAAATAACGTATGGAACATTACACCTTCCTTCCAGTCATGAAACAAAAAGACTACAGGTTCAGCCTGGATAGAAGGAGGAGGCTTTTTGTTGCATCGAAACCAAAGAATTCATGCTTCACATGTTCTATCACCCATCCCGCTACCACCCTCACTTTGTCACCAGCAGATGCATTATTCTTGGATGATAAAGTACGTAACAGCTCATCCTCATTATGTTCATGCACACGAAAAATTATAGGTCATTCCGAATGGTGCAAGATGGCTCGTCGATGCGGTCAAGTTACCCACAAAGTTGTATTCACGGTCTGTCCCCCGATGTTGTATCCATAAAACGTCCACAATTTGGCCATACAAACTCCGTTGGAGCTCCATGTCCCGCCAAATCGATCACAATGAAAACTTGTATGCGTCGATATCCCACTAGTCCGCTTTGACAACATTTCGGAGGCCAGATCCGGCTTGTAAAATTGACTTTCGGATGATTTTATCTTTCCCGTGTACTCTGCCACACTCTACCACCCTTTCGTGAGCTCACACACGGATATATATATGGGAAATAACGTATGGAACATTACACCATCCTTCCAGTCATGAAACAAAAAGACTACAGGTTCAGCCTGGATAGAAGGAGGAGGCTTTTTGTTGCATCGAAACCAAAGAATTCATGCATCACATGTTCTATCACCCATCCCGCTTCCACCATCACTTTTTCACCAGCAGATGCATTATTCTTGGATTATAAAGTACGTAACAGCTCATTCTCATAATTTTTATGCACACGAAAAACGATCGGTCATTCCGAATGGTCTAAGATGGCTCGTCGATGCGATCAAGTTACCCTGAAAGTTGTATTCACGGTCTGTTCCCCGATGTTGTACCAATAAAACGGCCAGAATTTGGCCATACAAACTCCGATGGAGCTCCATGACCTGCCCATTCGATCAGAATGAAAAGTTGTATGCGTCGATATCCCACTAGTCCGCTTTGACAACATTTCGGAGCCCAGATCCGGCTTGTAAAATTGAGTTTCGGATGATTTTATCTTTCCCGTGTACTCTGCCACCATCTACCACCCTTCCGCGAGCACACCCACAGACAGATATATTCTCAATAACGTATGGAACAATACACCATCCTTCCATTCATGAACCAGAAAGACTACAGGTTCAGCCTGGACAGAAGGAGGAGGCTCTGTGTTGCATCGAAACCGAAGAATTCATGCTTCACATGTTCTATCACCCATCCCGCTACCACCCTCACTTTTTCACCAGCAGATGCATTATTCTTGGATGATAAAGTACGTAACAGCTCATCCTCATTATGCTTATGCACACGAAAAATTATAGGTCATTCCGAATGGTGCAAGATGCCTCGTCGATGCGATCAAGTTACCCTGAAAGTTGTATTCACGGTCTGTCCCCCGATGTTGTATCCATAAAACGGCCACAATTTGGCCATACAAACTCCGTTGGAGCTCCATGACCCGCCAAATCGATCACAACGAAAAGTTGTATGCGTTGATATCCCACTCGTCCGCTTCGACAACATATCAGAGGCCAGATCCGGTTTGCAAAATTGAGTTTCGGATGATTTTATCTTTGCCGTGTACTCTGGCACCCTCTACCATCCTTCCGTGAGCTCACCCACGGACAGATATATTGCCAATAACATATGGAACAATACACCATCCTTCTATTCACGAACCAGAAAGACTACAGGTTCAACCTGGACTGAAGGAGGTGGCTCTTTGTTGCATCGAAACCGAAGAATTCATGCTTCACATGTTCTATCACCCATCCCGCTACCACCCTCACTTTTTCACCAGCAGATGCATTATTCTTGGATGATAAAGTACGTAACAGCTCATCCTCATAATGTTTATGCACACGAAAAATGATCGGTCATTCCGAATGGTGTAAGATGGCTCATCGATGCGATCAAGTTACCCAGAAACTTCTATTCACGGTCTGTTCCCCGATGTTGTACCAATAAAACGGCCACAATTTGGCCATACAAACTCCGTTGGAGCTCCATGATCTGCCAATTCGATCACAACGAAAAGTTGTATGCGTCCATATCCCACTCGTCCGCTTCGACAACATTTCGGAGCCCAGATCTGGCTTGTAAAATTGACTTTCGGATGATTTTATCTTTCCCGTGTACTCTGCCACCCTCTACCACCCTTCCGTGAGCACACCCACAGACAGATATATTGGCAATAACGTATGGAACAATACACCATCCTTCCATTCATGAACCAGAAAGACTACAGGTTCAGCCTGGACAGAAGGAGCAGGCTCTTTGTTGCATCGAAACCGAAGAATTCATGCTTCACATGTTCTATTACCCATCCCGCTACCACCCTCACTTTTTCACCAGCAGATGCATTATTCTTGGATGATAAAGTACGTAACAGCTCATCCTCATTATGTTTATGCACACGAAAAATTATAGGTCATTCCGAATGGTGCAAGATGGCTCGTCGATGCGATCAAGTTACCCTTAAAGTTGTATTCACGGTCTGTCCCCCGATGTTGTATCCATTAAACGGCTACAATTTGGCCATACAAACTCCGTTGGAGCTCCATGACCCGCCAAATCAATCACAACGAAAAGTTGTATGCGTCGATATCCCACTCGTTCGCTTCGACAACATATCAGAGGCCAGATTCGGCTTGCAAAATTGAGTTTCGGATGATTTTATCTTTGCCGTGTACTCTGCCACCCTCTACCACCCTTCCGTGAGCTCACCCACGGACAGATATATTAGCAATAACATATGGAACAATACACCATCCTTCCATTCACGAACCAGAAAGACGACAGGTTGAGCCTGGACAGAAGGAGGTGGCTCTTTGTTGCATCGAAACCGAAGAATTCATGCTTCACATGTTCTATCACCCATACCGCTACCACCCTCACTTTTTCACCAGCAGATGCATTATTCTTGGATAATATAGTACGTAACAGCTCATCCTCATTATGTTCATACACACGAAAAATTATAGGTCATTCCGAATGGTGCAAGATGGCTCGTCGATGCGGTCAAGTTACCCAGAAAGTTGTACTCACGGTCTGTCCCCCGATGTTGTATCCATAAAACATCCACAATTTGGCCATACAAACTCCGTTGGAGCTCCATCACCTGCCAATTCGATCACAACGAAAAGTTGTTTGCGTTGATATCCCACTCATCTGCTTTGACAACATTTCGGAGGCCAGATCCGGCTTGTAAAATTGACTTTCGGATGATTTTATCTTTCCCGTGTATTCCGCCACCCTCTACCACCCTTCCGTGAGCTCACACACGGATATATATATGGGAAATAACGTATGGAACATTACACCATCCTTCCAGTCATGAAACAAAAAGACTACAGGTTCAGCCTGGATAGAAGGAGGAGGCTTTTTGTTGCATCGAAACCAAAGAATTCATGCATCACATGTTCTATCACCCATCCCGCTTCCACCATCACTTTTTCACCAGCAGATGCATTATTCTTGGATGATAAAGTACGTAACAGCTCATTCTCATAATTTTTATGCACACGAAAAACGATCGGTCATTCCGAATGGTCTAAGATGGCTCGTCGATGCGATCAAGTTACCCTGAAAGTTGTATTCACGGTCTGTTCCCCGATGTTGTACCAATAAAACGGCCACAATTTGGCCATACAAACTCCGATGGAGCTCCATGACCTGCCCATTCGATCACAACGAAAAGTTGTATGCGTCCATATCCCACTCGTCCGCTTTGACAACATTTCGGAGCCCAGATCTGGCTTGTAAAATTGAGTTTCGGATGATTTTATCTTTCCCGTGTACTCTGCCACCATCTACCACCCTTCCGCGAGCACACCCACAGACAGATATATTCTCAATAACGTATGGAACAATACACCATCCTTCCATTCATGAACCAGAAAGACTACAGGTTTAGCCTGGACAGAAGGAGGAGGCTCTGTGTTGCATCGAAACCGAAGAATTCATGCTTCACATGTTCTATCACCCATCCCGCTACCACCCTCACTTTTTCACCAGCAGATGCATTATTCTTGGATGATAAAGTACGTAACAGCTCATCCTCATTATGCTTATGCACACGAAAAATTATAGGTCATTCCGAATGGTGCAAGATGCCTCGTCGATGCGATCAAGTTACCCTGAAAGTTGTATTCACGGTCTGTCCCCCGATGTTGTATCCATAAAACGGCCACAATTTGGCCATACAAACTCCGTTGGAGCTCCATTAACCGCCAAATCGATCACAACGAAAAGTTGTATGCGTCGATATCCCACTCGTCCGCTTTGACAACATATCAGAGGCCAGATCCGGCTTGCAAAATTGAGTTTTGGATGATTTTATCTTTGCCGTGTACACTGGCACCCTCTACCATCCTTCCGTGAGCTCACCCACGGACAGATATATTGCCAATAACATATGGAACAATACACCATCCTTCCATTCACGAACTAGAAAGACTACAGGTTCAGCCTAGACAGAAGGAGGTGGCTCTTTGGTGCATCGAAACCGAAGAATTCATGCTTCACATGTTCTATCACCCATCCCGCTACCACCCTCACTTTTTCACCAGCAGATGCATTATTCTTGGATAATAAAGTACGTAACAGCTCATCCTCATTATGTTCATGCACACGAAAAAATAGCTCATTCCGAATGGTGCAAGATGGCTCGTCGATGTGGTCAAGTTACCCAGAAAGTTGTATTCACGGTCTGTCCCCCGATGTTGTATCCATAAAACGTCCACAATTTGGCCATACAAACTCCGTTGGAGCTCCATGTCCTGCCAACTCGATCACAACGAAAAGTTGTATGCGTCCACATCCCACTAGTCCGCTTTGACAACATTTCGGAGGCCAGATCCGGCTTGTAAAATTGACTTTCGGATGATTTTATATTTCCCGTGTACTCTGCCACCCTCTACCACCCTTCCGTGAGCTCACACACGGATATATATATGGGAAATAACGTATGGACCATTACACCATCCTTCCAGTCATGAAACAAAAAGACTACAGGTTCAGCCTGGATAGAAGGAGGAGGCTTTTTGTTGCATCGAAACCAAAGAATTCATGCATCACATGTTCTATCACCCATCCCGCTTCCACCATTACTTTTTCACCAGCAGATGAATTATTCTTGGATGATAAAGTACGTAACAGCTCATCCTCATAATGTTTATGCACACAAAAAATGATCGGTCATTCCGAATGGTGTAAGATGGCTCGTCGATGCGATCAAGTTACCCAGAAAGTTCTATTCACGGTCTGTTCCCCGATGTTGTACCAATAAAACGGCCACAATTTGGCCATACAAACTCCGTTGGAGCTCCATGATCTGCCAATTCGATCACAACGAAAAGTTGTATGCGTCCATATCCCACTCGTCCGCTTCGACAACATTTCGGAGCCCAGATCCGGCTTGTAAAATTGACTTTCGGATGATTTTATCTTTCCCGTGTACTCTGCCACCCTCTACCACCCTTCCGTGAGCACACCCACAGACAGATATATTGGCAATTACATATGGAACAATACACCATCCTTCCATTCATGAACCAGAAAGACTACAGGTTCAGCCTGGACAGAAGGAGGTGGCTCTTTGTTGCATCGAAACCGAAGAATTCATGCTTCACATGTTCTATCACCCATCCCGCTACCACCCTCACTTTTTCACCAGCAGATGCATTATTCTTGGATAATAAAGTACGTAACAGCTCATCCTCATTATGTTCATGCACACGAAAAATTATAGGTCATTCCGAATGGTGCAAGATGGCTCGTCGATGCGGTCAAGTTACCCAGAAAGTTGTATTCACGGTTTGTCCCCCGATGTTGTATCCATAAAACGTCCACAATTTGGCCATACAAACTCCGTTGGAGCTCCATGTCCTGCCAATTCGATCACAACGAAAAGTTGTATGCGTCCATATCCCACTAGTCCGCTTTGACAACATTTCGGAGGCCAGATCCGGCTTGTAAAATTGACTTTCGGATGATTTTATCTTTCCCGTGTACTCTGCCACCCTCTACCACCCTTCCGTGAGCACACCCACCGACAGATATATTGGCAATAACGTATGGAACAATACACCATCCTTCCATTCATGAACCAGAAAGACTACAGGTTCAGCCTGGACAGAAGGAGGAGGCTCTTTGTTGCATCGAAACCGAAGAATTCATGCTTCACATGTTCTATCACCCATCCCGCTACCACCCTCACTTTGTCACCAGCAGATGCATTATTCTTGGATGATAAAGTACGTAACAGCTCATCCTCATTATGCTTATGCACACGAAAAATTATAGGTCATTCCGAATGGTGCAAGATGGCTCGTCGATGCGATCAAGTTACCCAGAAAGTTGTATTCACGGTCTGTCCCCCGATGTTGTATCCATAAAACGGCTACAATTTGGCCATACAAACTCCGTTGGGGCTCCATGACCCGCCAAATCGATCACAATGAAAAGTTGTATGCGTCGATATCCCAGTCGTCCGCTTCGACAACATATCAGAGGCCAGATCCGGCATGCAAAATTGATTTTCGGATGATTTTATCTTTGCCGTGTACTCTGCCACCCTCTACCACCCTTCCGTGAGCTCACCCACGGACAGATATATTGGCAATAACATAAGGAACAACACACCATCCTTCCATTCACGAACCAGAAAGACTACAGGTTCAGCCTGGACAGAAGGAGGTTGCTCTTTGTTGCATCGAAACCGAAGAATCCATGCTTCACATGTTCTATCACCCATCCCGCTACCACCCTCACTTTTTCACCAGCAGATGCATTATTCATGGTAATAAGGTACGTGACAGCTCATTCTCATTATGTTCATACACACGAAAAATGGTAGGTCATTCCGAATGGTGCAAGATGGCTCGTCGATGCGGTCAAGTTACCCAGAAAGTTGTATTCACGGTCTGTCCCCCGATGTTGTATCCATAAAACGTCCACAATTTGGCCATACAAACTACGTTGGAGCTCCATCACCTGCCAATTCGATCACAACGAAAAGTTGTATGCGTCCATATCCCACTCGTCCGCTTTGACAACATTTCGGAGGCCAGATCCGGCTTGTAAAATTGACTTTCGGATGATTTTATCTTTCCCGTGTACTCTGCCACCCTCTACCACCCTTCCGTGAGCTCACACACGGATATATATATGGGAAATAACGTATGGAACATTACACCATCCTTCCAGTCATGAAACAAAAAGACTACAGGTTCAGCCTGGATAGAAGGAGGAGGCTTTTTGTTGCATCGAAACCAAAGAATTCATGCATCACATGTTCTATCACCCATCCCGCTTCCACCATCACTTTTTCACCAGCAGATTCATTATTCTTGGATGATAAAGTACGTAACAGCTCATTCTCATAATTTTTATGCACACGAAAAACGTTCGGTCATTCCGAATGGTGTAAGATGGCTCGTCGATGCGATCAAGTTACCCTGAAAGTAGTATTCACGGTCTGTTCCCCGATGTTGTAGCAATAAAACGGCCACAATTTGGCCATACAAACTCCGATGGAGCCCCATGACCTGCCCATTCGATCACAACGAAAAGTTGTATGCGTCCATATCCCACTCGTCCGCTTCGACAACATTTCGGAGCCCAGATCCGGCTTGTAAAATTGAGTTTCGGATGATTTTATCTTTCCCGTGTACTCTGCCACCCTCTACCACCCTTCCGCGAGCACACCCACAGACAGATATATTGGCAATAACGTATGGCACAATACACCATCCTTCCATTCATGAACCAGAAAGACTACAGGTTCAGCCTGGACAAAAGGAGGAGGCTCTTTGTTACATCGAAACCGAAGAATTCATGCTTCACATGTTCTATCACCCATCCCGCTACCACCCTCACTTTTTCACCAGCAGATGCATTATTCTTGGATGATAAAGTACGTAACAGCTCATCCTCATTATGTTTATGCACACGAAAAATTATAGGTCATTCCGAATGGTGCAAGATGGCTCGTCGATGCGATCAAGTTACCCTGAAAGTTGTATTCACGGTCTGTCCCCCGATGTTGTATCCATAAAACGGCCACAATTTGGCCATACAAACTCCGTTGGAGCTCCATGAACCGCCAAATCGATGACAACGAAAAGTTGTATGCGTCGATATTCCACTCGTCCGCTTCGACAACATATCAGAGGCCAGATCCGGCTTGCAAAATTGAGTTTCGGATGATTTTATCTTTGCCGTGTACTCTGCCACCCTCTACCATCCTTCCGTGAGCTCACCCACGGACAGATATATTGCCAATAACATATGGAACAATACACCATCCTTCCATTCACGAACCAGAAAGACTACAGGTTCAGCCTGGACAGAAGGAGGTGGCTCTTTGTTGCATCGAAACCGAAGAATTCATGTTTCACATGTTCTATCACCCATCCCGCTACCACCCTCACTTTTTCACCAGCAGATGCATTATTCTTGGTAATAAGGTACGTAACAGCTCATTCTCATTATGTTCATGCACACGAAAAATTATAGGTCATTCCGAATGGTGCAAGATGGCTCGTCGATGCGGTCAAGTTACCCAGAAAGTTGTATTCACGGTCTGTCCCCCGATGTTGTATCCATAAAACGTCCACAATTTGGCCATACAAACTCCGTTGGAGCTCCATGACCTGCCAATTCGATCACAACGAAAAGTTGTATGCGTCCATATCCCACTCGTCCGCTTTGGCAACATTTCGCAGGCCAGATCTGGCTTATAAAATTGACTTTCGGATGATTTTATCTTTCCCGTGTACTCTGCCACCCTCTACCACCCTTCCGTGAGCACTCCCACAGACAGATATATTGGCAATAACGTTTGGAACAATACACCATCCTTCCATTCATGAACCAGAAAGACTACAGGTTCAGCCTGGACAGAAGGAGGAGGCTCTTTGTTGCATCGAAACCGAAGAATTCGTGCTTCACATGTTCTATCACCCATCCCGCTGCCACCCTCACGTTTTCACCAGCAGATGCATTAATCTTGGATGATAAAGTACGTAACAGCTCATCCTCATTATGTTTATGCACACGAAAAATTATAGGTCATTCCGAATGGTGCAAGATGGCTCGTCGATGCGGTCAAGTTACCCTGAAAGTTGTATTCACAGTCTGTCCCCCGATGTTGTATCCATAAAACGGCTACAATTTGGCCATACAAACTCTGTTGGAGCTCCATGACCCGCCAAATCGATCACAAGAAAAAGTTGTATGCGTCGATATCCCACTCGTCCGCTTCGACAACATATCAGAGGCCACATCCGGCTTGCAAAATTGAATTTTGGATGATTTTATCTTTGCCGTGTACTCTGCCACCCTCTACCACCCTTCCGTGAGCTCACCACGGACAGATATATTGGAAATAACATATGGAACAATACACCATCCTTCCATTCACGAACTAGAAAGACTACAGGTTCAGCCTAGACAGAAGGAGGTGGCTCTTTGTTGCATCGAAACCGAAGAATTCATGCTTCACATGTTCTATCACCCATCCCGCTACCACCCTCACTTTTTCACCAGCAGATGCATTATTCTTGGATAATAAAGTACGTAACAGCTCATCCTCATTATGTTCATGCACACGAAAAATTATAGGTCATTCCGAATGGTGCAAGATGGCTCGTCGATGCGGTCAAGTTACCCAGAAAGTTGTATTCACGGTCTGTCCCCCGATGTTGTATCCATAAAACGTCCACAATTTGGCCATACAAACTCCGATGGAGCTCCATGTCCTGCCAATTCGATCACAACGAAAAGTTGTATGCGTCCATATCCCACTAGTCCGCTTTGACAACATTTCGGAGGCCAGATCCGGCTTGTAAAATTGACTTTCAGATGATTTTATCTTTCCCGTGTACTCTGCCACCCTCTACCACCCTTCCGTGAGCACACCCACAGACAGATATATTGGCAATAACGTATGGAACAATACACCATCCTTCCATTCATGAACCAGAAAGACTACAGGTTCAGCCTGGACAGAAGGAGGAGGCTCTTTGTTGCATCGAAACCGAAGAATTCATGCTTCACATGTTCTATCACCCATCCCGCTACCACCCTCACTTTGTCACCAGCAGATGCATTATTCTTGGATGATAAAGTACGTAACAGCTCATCCTCATTTTGCTTATGCACACGAAAAATTATAGTCATTCCGAATGGTGCAAGATGGCTAGTCGATGCGATCAAGTTACCCTGAAAGTTGTATTCACGGTCTGTCCCCCGATGTTGTATCCATAAAACGGCCACAATTTGGCCATACAAACTCCGTTGGGGCTCCATGACCCGCCAAATCGATCACAATGAAAAGTTGTATGCGTCGATATCCCACTCGTCCGCTTCGACAACATATCAGAGGCCAGATCCGGCATGCAAAATTGATTTTCGGATGATTTTATCTTTGCCGTGTACTCTGCCATCCTCTACCACCCTTCCGTGAGCTCACCCACGGACAGATATATTGGCAATAACATAAGGAACAACACACCATCCTTCCATGCACGAACCAGAAAGACTACAGGTTCAGCCTGGACAGAAGGAGGTGGCTCTTTGTTGCATCGAAACCGAAGAATTCATGCTTCACATGTTCTATCACCCATCCCGCTACCACCCTCACTTTTTCACCAGCAGATGCATTATTCTTGGTAATAAAGTACGTAACAGCTCATCCTCATTATGTTCATACACACGAAAAATTATAGGTCATTCCGAATGGTGCAAGATGGCTCGTCGATGCGGTCAAGTTACCCAGAAAGTTGTATTCAAGGTCTGTCCCCCGATGTTGTATCCATAAAACGTCCACAATTTGGCCATACAAACTCCGTTGGAGCTCCATGACCTGCCAATTCGATCATAACGAAAAGTTGTATAAGTCCATATCCCACTCGTCCGCTTTGACAACATTTCGGAGGCCAGATCCGGCTTGTAAAATTGACTTTCGGATGATTTTATCTTTCCCGTGTACTCTGCCACCCTCTACCACCCTTCCGTGAGCTCACACACGGATATATATATGGGAAATAATGTGTGGAACATTACACCATCCTTCCAGTCATGAAACAAAAAGACTACAGGTTCAGCCTGGATAGAAGGAGGAGGCTTTTTGTTGCATCGAAACCAAAGAATTCATGCATATGTTCTATCACCCATCCCGCTTCCACCATTACTTTTTCACCAGCAGATGCATTATTCTTGGATGATAAAGTACGTAACAGCTCATTCTCATAATTTTTATGCACACGAAAAACGATCGGTCATTCCGAATGGTGTAAGATGGCTCGTCGATGCGATCAAGTTACCCTGAAAGTAGTATTCACGGTCTGTTCCCCGATGTTGTACCAATAAAACGGCCACAATTTGGCCATACAAACTCCGATGGAGCTCCAAGACCTGCCCATTCGATCACAACGAAAAGTTGTATGCGTCCATATCCCACTCGTCCGCTTCGACAACATTTCGGAGCCCAGATCCGGCTTGTAAAATTGAGTTTCAGATGATTTTATCTTTCCCGTGTACTCTGCCACCCTCTACCACCCTTCCGCGAGCACACCCACAGACAGATATATTGGCAATAAGGCATGGAACAATACACCATCCTTCCATTCATGAACCAGAAAGACTACAGGTTCAGCCTGGACAAAAGGAGGAGGCTCTTGGTTGCATCGAAACCGAAGAATTCATGCTTCACATGTTCTATCACCCATCCCGCTACCACCCTCACATTTTCACCAGCAGATGCATTATTCTTGGATGATAAAGTACGTAACAGCTCATCCTCATTATGTTTATGCACACGAAAAATTATAGGTCATTCCGAATGGTGCAAGATGGCTCGTCGATGCGATCAAGTTACCCTGAAAGTTGTATCCACGGTCTGTCCCCCGTTGTTGTATCCATAAAACGGCCACAATTTGGCCATACAAACTCCGTTGGAGCTCCATGACCCGCCAAATCGATCACAACGAAAAGTTGTATGCGTCGATATCCCACTCGTCCGCTTCGACAACATATCAGAGGCCAGATCCGGCTTGCAAAATTGAGTTTCGGATGATTTTATCTTTGCCGTGTACTCTGCCACCCTCTACCACCCTTCCGTGAGCTCACCCACGGACAGATATATTGCCAATAACATATGGAACAATACACCATCCTTCCATTCACGAACCAGAAAGACTACAGGTTCAGCCTGGACAGAAGGAGGTGGCTCTTTGTTGCATCGAAACCGAAGAATTCATGCTTCACATGTTCTATCACCCATCCCGCTACCACCCTCACTTTTTCACCAGCAGATGCATTATTCTTGGATAATAAAGTACGTAACAGCTCATCCTCATTATGTTCATACACACGAAAAATTATAGGTCATTCCGAATGGTGCAAGATGGCTCGTCGATGCGGTCAAGTTACCCAGAAACTTGTATTCACGGTCTGTCCCCCGATGTTGTATCCATAAAACGTCCACAATTTGGCCATACAAACTCCGTTGGAGATCCATGACATGCCAATTCGATCACAACGAAAAGTTGTATGCGTCCATATCCCACTCGTCGGCTTTGACAACATTTCGGAGGCCAGATCCGGCTTGTAAAATTGACTTTCGGATGATTTTATCTTTCCCGTGTACTCTGCCACCCTCTACCACCCTTCCGTGGGCTCACACACGGATATATATATGGGAAATAACGTATGGAACATTACACCATCCTTCCAGTCATGAAACAAAAAGACTACAGGTTCAGCCTGGATAGAAGGAGGAGGCTTTTTGTTGCATCGAAACCAAAGAATTCATGCATATGTTCTATCACCCATCCCGCTTCCACCATTACTTTTTCACCAGCAGATGCATTATTCTTGGATGATAAAGTACGTAACCGCTCATCCTCATAATGTTTATGCACACGAGAAATGATCGGTCATTCCGAATGGTGTAAGATGGCTCGTCGATGCGATCAAGTTACCCAGAAAGTTCTATTCACGGTCTGTTCCCCGATGTTGTACCAATAAAATGGCCACAATTTGGCCATACAAACTCCGTTGGAGCTCCATGATCTGCCAATTCGATCACAACGAAAAGTTGTATGCGTCCATATCCCACTCGTCCGCTACGACAACATTTCAGAGCCCAGATCTGGCTTGTAAAATTGAGTTTCGGATGATTTTATCTTTCCCATGGACTCTGCCACCCTCTACCACCCTTCCGAGAGCACACCCACAGACAGATATATTGGCAATTACATATGGAACAATACACCATCCTTCCATTCATGAACCAGAAAGACTACAGGTTCAGCCTGGACAGAAGGAGGTGGCTCTTTGTTGCATCGAAACCGAAGAATTCATGCTTCACATGTTCTATCACCCATCCCGCTACCACCCTCACTTTTTCACCAGCAGATGCATTATTCTTGGATAATAAAGTTCGTAACAGCTCATCCTCATTATGTTCATGCACACGAAAAATTATAGGTCATTCCGAATGGTGCAAGATGGCTCGTCGATGCGGTCAAGTTACCCAGAAATTTGTATTCACGGTCTGTCCCCCGATGTTGTATCCATAAAATGTCCATAATTTGGCCATACAAACTCCGTTGGAGCTCCATGTCCCGCCAAATCGATCACAATGAAAAGTTGTATGCGTCCATATCCCACTA
Source organism: Elymus sibiricus (assembly GCA_039707655.1). NCBI lineage: Eukaryota > Viridiplantae > Streptophyta > Magnoliopsida > Poales > Poaceae > Elymus > Elymus sibiricus. The sequence goes on from CM077676.1 coordinate 260,002,981, forward strand.
GTCCGCTTTGACAACATTTCGGAGGCCAGATCCGGCTTGTAAAATTGACTTTCGGATGATTTTATCTTTCCCGTGTACTCTGCCACCCTCTACCACCCTTCCGTGAGCTCACACACGGATATATATATGGGAAATAACGTATGGAACATTACACCATCCTTCCAGTCATGAAAAAAAAGACTACAGGTTCAGCCTGGATAGAAGGAGGAGGCTTTTTGTTGCATCGAAACCGAAGAATTCGTGCTTCACATGTTCTATCACCCATCCCGCTACCACCCTCACTTTTTCACCAGCAGATGCATTATTCCTGGATAATAAAGTACGTAACAGCTCATCCTCATTATGTTCATGCACACGAAAAATTATAGGTCATTCCAAATGGTGCAAGATGTCTCGTCGCTGCGGTCAAGTTACCCAGAAAGTTGTATTCACGGTCTGTCCCCCGATGTTGTACCAATAAAACGGCCACAATTTGGCCATACAAACTCCGTTGGAGCTCCACGACCTGCCAATTCGATCACAACGAAAAGTTGCATGCGTCCATATCCCACTCGCCCGCTTCGACAACATTTCGGAGCCCAGATCCGGCTTGTAAAATTGACTTTCGGATGATTTTATCTTTCCCGTGTACTCTGCCACCCTCTACCACCCTTCCGTGGGTCACACACGGATATATATATGGGAAATAACGTATGGAACATTACACCATCCTTCCAGTCATGAAACAAAAAGACTACAGGTTCAGCCTGGATAGAAGGAGGAGGCTTTTTGTTGCATCGAAACCAAAGAATTCATGCATCACATGTTCTATCACCCATCCCGCTTCCACCATTACTTTTTCACCAGCAGATGCATTATTCTTGGATGATAAAGTACGTAACTGCTCATCCTCATAATGTTTATGCACACGAAAAATGATCGGTCATTCCGAATGGTGTAAGATGGCTCGTCGATGCGATCAAGTTACCCAGAAAGTTGTATTCACGGTCTGTTCCCCGATGTTGTACCAATAAAACGGCCACAATTTGGCCATACAAACTCCGTTGGAGATCCATGATCTGCCAATTCGATCACAACGAAAATTAGTATGCGTCCATATCCCACTCATCCGCTTCGACAACATTTTGGAGCCCAGATCTGGCTTGTAAAATTGACTTTCGGATGATTTTATCTTTCCCGTGTACTCTGCCACTCTCTACCACCCTTCCGTGAGCACACCCACAGACAGATATATTGGCAATAACGTATGGAACAATACACCATCCTTCCATTCATGAACCAGAAAGACTACAGGTTCAGCCTGGACAGAAGGAGGAGGCTCTTTGTTGCATCGAAACCGAAGAATTCATGCTTCACATGTTCTATCACCCATCCCGCTACCACCCTCACTTTTTCACCAGCAGATGCATTATTCTTGGATGATAAAGTACGTAACAGCTCATCCTCATTATGTTTATGCACACGAAAAATTATAGGTCATTCCGAATGGTGCAAGTTGGCTCGTCGATGCGATCAAGTTACCCTGAAAGTTGTATTCACGGTCTGTCCCCCGATGTTGTATCCATAAAACGGCTACAATTTGGCCATACAAACTCCGTTGGAGCTCCATGACTCGCCAAATCGATCACAACAAAAAGTTGTATGCGTCGATATCCCACTCGTCCGCTTCGACAACATATCAGAGGCCAGATCCGGCTTGCAAAATTGAGTTTCGGATGATTTTATCTTTGCCGTGTACTCTGCCACCCTCTACCTCCCTTCCGTGAGCTCACCCACGGACAGATATATTGGCAATAACATATGGAACAATACACCATCCTTCCATTCACGAACCAGAAAGACTACAGGTTCAGCCTAGACAGAAGGAGGTGACTCTTTGTTGCATCGAAACCGAAGAATTCATGCTTCACATGTTCTATCACCCATCCCGCTACCACCCTCAATTTTTCACCAGCAGATGCATTATTCTTGGATAATAAAGTACGTAACAGCTCATCCTCATTATGTTCTTGCACACGAAAAATTATAGGTCATTCCGAATGGTGCAAGATGGCTCGTCGATGCGGTCAAGTTACCCAGAAAGTTGTATTCACGGTCTGTCCCCCGATGTTGTATCCATAAAACGTCCACAATTTGGCCATACAAACTCCGTTAAACTCCATGACCTGCCAATTCGATCACAACGAAAAGTTGTATGCGTCCATATCCCACTCATCCGCTTTGACAACATTTCGGAGGCCAGATCTGGCTTGTAAAATTGACTTTCGGATGATTTTATCTTTCCCGTGTACTCTACCACCCTCTACCACCCTTCCATGAGCTCACACACGGATATATATATGGGAAATAACGTATGGAACATTACACCATCCTTCCAGTCATGAAACAAATAGACTACAGGTTCAGCCTGGATAGAAGGAGGAGGCTTTTTGTTGCATCGAAACCAAAGAATTCATGCATCACATGTTCTATCACCCATCCCGCTTCCACCATCACTTTTTCACCAGCAGATGCATTATTCTTGGATGATAAAGTACGTAACAGCTCATCCTCATAATGTTTATGCACACGAAAAATGATCGGTCATTCCGAATGGTTTAAGATGGCTCGTCGATGCGATCAAGTTACCCTGAAAGATGTATTCACGGTCTGTTCCCCGATGTTGTACCAATAAAACGGCCACAATTTGGCCATACAAACTCCGATGGAGCTCCAAGACCTGCCCATTCGATCACAACGAAAAGTTGTATGCGTCCATATCCCACTCGTCCGCTTCGACAACATTTCGGAGCCCAGATCCGGCTTGTAAAATTGAGTTTCAGATGATTTTATCTTTCCCGTGTACTCTGCCACCCTCTACCACCCTTCCGCGAGCACACCCACAGACAGATATATTGGCAATAAGGCATGGAACAATACACCATCCTTCCATTCATGAACCAGAAAGACTACAGGTTCAGCCTGGACAAAAGGAGGAGGCTCTTGGTTGCATCGAAACCGAAGAATTCATGCTTCACATGTTCTATCACCCATCCCGCTACCACCCTCACATTTTCACCAGCAGATGCATTATTCTTGGATGATAAAGTACGTAACAGCTCATCCTCATTATGTTTATGCACACGAAAAATTATAGGTCATTCCGAATGGTGCAAGATGGCTCGTCGATGCGATCAAGTTACCCTGAAAGTTGTATCCACGGTCTGTCCCCCGTTGTTGTATCCATAAAACGGCCACAATTTGGCCATACAAACTCCGTTGGAGCTCCATGACCCGCCAAATCGATCACAACGAAAAGTTGTATGCGTCGATATCCCACTCGTCCGCTTCGACAACATATCAGAGGCCAGATCCGGCTTGCAAAATTGAGTTTCGGATGATTTTATCTTTGCCGTGTACTCTGCCACCCTCTACCACCCTTCCGTGAGCTCACCCACGGACAGATATATTGCCAATAACATATGGAACAATACACCATCCTTCCATTCACGAACCAGAAAGACTACAGGTTCAGCCTGGACAGAAGGAGGTGGCTCTTTGTTGCATCGAAACCGAAGAATTCATGCTTCACATGTTCTATCACCCATCCCGCTACCACCCTCACTTTTTCACCAGCAGATGCATTATTCTTGGATAATAAAGTACGTAACAGCTCATCCTCATTATGTTCATACACACGAAAAATTATAGGTCATTCCGAATGGTGCAAGATGGCTCGTCGATGCGGTCAAGTTACCCAGAAACTTGTATTCACGGTCTGTCCCCCGATGTTGTATCCATAAAACGTCCACAATTTGGCCATACAAACTCCGTTGGAGATCCATGACATGCCAATTCGATCACAACGAAAAGTTGTATGCGTCCATATCCCACTCGTCGGCTTTGACAACATTTCGGAGGCCAGATCCGGCTTGTAAAATTGACTTTCGGATGATTTTATCTTTCCCGTGTACTCTGCCACCCTCTACCACCCTTCCGTGGGCTCACACACGGATATATATATGGGAAATAACGTATGGAACATTACACCATCCTTCCAGTCATGAAACAAAAAGACTACAGGTTCAGCCTGGATAGAAGGAGGAGGCTTTTTGTTGCATCGAAACCAAAGAATTCATGCATATGTTCTATCACCCATCCCGCTTCCACCATTACTTTTTCACCAGCAGATGCATTATTCTTGGATGATAAAGTACGTAACCGCTCATCCTCATAATGTTTATGCACACGAGAAATGATCGGTCATTCCGAATGGTGTAAGATGGCTCGTCGATGCGATCAAGTTACCCAGAAAGTTCTATTCACGGTCTGTTCCCCGATGTTGTACCAATAAAATGGCCACAATTTGGCCATACAAACTCCGTTGGAGCTCCATGATCTGCCAATTCGATCACAACGAAAAGTTGTATGCGTCCATATCCCACTCGTCCGCTACGACAACATTTCAGAGCCCAGATCTGGCTTGTAAAATTGAGTTTCGGATGATTTTATCTTTCCCATGGACTCTGCCACCCTCTACCACCCTTCCGAGAGCACACCCACAGACAGATATATTGGCAATTACATATGGAACAATACACCATCCTTCCATTCATGAACCAGAAAGACTACAGGTTCAGCCTGGACAGAAGGAGGTGGCTCTTTGTTGCATCGAAACCGAAGAATTCATGCTTCACATGTTCTATCACCCATCCCGCTACCACCCTCACTTTTTCACCAGCAGATGCATTATTCTTGGATAATAAAGTTCGTAACAGCTCATCCTCATTATGTTCATGCACACGAAAAATTATAGGTCATTCCGAATGGTGCAAGATGGCTCGTCGATGCGGTCAAGTTACCCAGAAATTTGTATTCACGGTCTGTCCCCCGATGTTGTATCCATAAAATGTCCATAATTTGGCCATACAAACTCCGTTGGAGCTCCATGTCCCGCCAAATCGATCACAATGAAAAGTTGTATGCGTCCATATCCCACTAGTCCGCTTTGACAACATTTCGGAGGCCAGATCCGGCTTGTAAAATTGACTTTCGGATGATTTTATCTTTCCCGTGTACTCTGCCACCCTCTACCACCCTTCCGTGAGCTCACACACGGATATATATATGGGAAATAACGTATGGAACATTACACCATCCTTCCAGTCATGAAAAAAAAGACTACAGGTTCAGCCTGGATAGAAGGAGGAGGCTTTTTGTTGCATCGAAACCGAAGAATTCGTGCTTCACATGTTCTATCACCCATCCCGCTACCACCCTCACTTTTTCACCAGCAGATGCATTATTCCTGGATAATAAAGTACGTAACAGCTCATCCTCATTATGTTCATGCACACGAAAAATTATAGGTCATTCCAAATGGTGCAAGATGTCTCGTCGCTGCGGTCAAGTTACCCAGAAAGTTGTATTCACGGTCTGTCCCCCGATGTTGTACCAATAAAACGGCCACAATTTGGCCATACAAACTCCGTTGGAGCTCCACGACCTGCCAATTCGATCACAACGAAAAGTTGCATGCGTCCATATCCCACTCGCCCGCTTCGACAACATTTCGGAGCCCAGATCCGGCTTGTAAAATTGACTTTCGGATGATTTTATCTTTCCCGTGTACTCTGCCACCCTCTACCACCCTTCCGTGGGTCACACACGGATATATATATGGGAAATAACGTATGGAACATTACACCATCCTTCCAGTCATGAAACAAAAAGACTACAGGTTCAGCCTGGATAGAAGGAGGAGGCTTTTTGTTGCATCGAAACCAAAGAATTCATGCATCACATGTTCTATCACCCATCCCGCTTCCACCATTACTTTTTCACCAGCAGATGCATTATTCTTGGATGATAAAGTACGTAACTGCTCATCCTCATAATGTTTATGCACACGAAAAATGATCGGTCATTCCGAATGGTGTAAGATGGCTCGTCGATGCGATCAAGTTACCCAGAAAGTTGTATTCACGGTCTGTTCCCCGATGTTGTACCAATAAAACGGCCACAATTTGGCCATACAAACTCCGTTGGAGATCCATGATCTGCCAATTCGATCACAACGAAAATTAGTATGCGTCCATATCCCACTCATCCGCTTCGACAACATTTTGGAGCCCAGATCTGGCTTGTAAAATTGACTTTCGGATGATTTTATCTTTCCCGTGTACTCTGCCACTCTCTACCACCCTTCCGTGAGCACACCCACAGACAGATATATTGGCAATAACGTATGGAACAATACACCATCCTTCCATTCATGAACCAGAAAGACTACAGGTTCAGCCTGGACAGAAGGAGGAGGCTCTTTGTTGCATCGAAACCGAAGAATTCATGCTTCACATGTTCTATCACCCATCCCGCTACCACCCTCACTTTTTCACCAGCAGATGCATTATTCTTGGATGATAAAGTACGTAACAGCTCATCCTCATTATGTTTATGCACACGAAAAATTATAGGTCATTCCGAATGGTGCAAGTTGGCTCGTCGATGCGATCAAGTTACCCTGAAAGTTGTATTCACAGTCTGTCCCCCGATGTTGTATCCATAAAACGGCTACAATTTGGCCATACAAACTCCGTTGGAGCTCCATGACTCGCCAAATCGATCACAACAAAAAGTTGTATGCGTCGATATCCCACTCGTCCGCTTCGACAACATATCAGAGGCCAGATCCGGCTTGCAAAATTGAGTTTCGGATGATTTTATCTTTGCCGTGTACTCTGCCACCCTCTACCTCCCTTCCGTGAGCTCACCCACGGACAGATATATTGGCAATAACATATGGAACAATACACCATCCTTCCATTCACGAACCAGAAAGACTACAGGTTCAGCCTAGACAGAAGGAGGTGACTCTTTGTTGCATCGAAACCGAAGAATTCATGCTTCACATGTTCTATCACCCATCCCGCTACCACCCTCAATTTTTCACCAGCAGATGCATTATTCTTGGATAATAAAGTACGTAACAGCTCATCCTCATTATGTTCTTGCACACGAAAAATTATAGGTCATTCCGAATGGTGCAAGATGGCTCGTCGATGCGGTCAAGTTACCCAGAAAGTTGTATTCACGGTCTGTCCCCCGATGTTGTATCCATAAAACGTCCACAATTTGGCCATACAAACTCCGTTAAACTCCATGACCTGCCAATTCGATCACAACGAAAAGTTGTATGCGTCCATATCCCACTCATCCGCTTTGACAACATTTCGGAGGCCAGATCTGGCTTGTAAAATTGACTTTCGGATGATTTTATCTTTCCCGTGTACTCTACCACCCTCTACCACCCTTCCATGAGCTCACACACGGATATATATATGGGAAATAACGTATGGAACATTACACCATCCTTCCAGTCATGAAACAAATAGACTACAGGTTCAGCCTGGATAGAAGGAGGAGGCTTTTTGTTGCATCGAAACCAAAGAATTCATGCATCACATGTTCTATCACCCATCCCGCTTCCACCATCACTTTTTCACCAGCAGATGCATTATTCTTGGATGATAAAGTACGTAACAGCTCATCCTCATAATGTTTATGCACACGAAAAATGATCGGTCATTCCGAATGGTTTAAGATGGCTCGTCGATGCGATCAAGTTACCCTGAAAGATGTATTCACGGTCTGTTCCCCGATGTTGTACCAATAAAACGACCACAATTTGGCCATACAAACTCCGTTGGAGCTCCATGACCTGCCAATTCGATCACAACGAAAACTTGTATGCGTCCATATCCCACTCGTCCGCTTCGACAACATTTCGGAGCCCAGATCCGGCTTGTAAAATTGACTTTCGGATGATTTTATCTTTCCCGTGTACTCTGCCACCCTCTACCACCCTTCCGTGAGCTCACACACGGATATATATATATATGGGAAATAAGGTATGGAACATTACACCATCCTTCCAGTCATGAAACAAAAAGACTACAGGTTCAGCCTGGATAGAAGGAGGAGGCTTTTTGTTGCATCGAAACCAAAGAATTCATGCATCACATGTTCTATCACCCATCCCGCTTCCACCATCACTTTTTCACCAGCAGATGCATTATTCTTGGATGATAAAGTACGTAACAGCTCATCCTCATAATGTTTGTGCACACGAAAAATGATCGGTCGTTCCGAATGGTGTAAGATGGCTCGTCGATGCGATCAAGTTACCCTGAAAGTTGGATTCACGGTCTGTTCCCCAATGTTGTACCAATAAAACGGCCACAATTTGGCCATACAAACTCCGTTGGAGCTCCATGACCTGCCAATTCGATCACAACGAAAACTTGTATGCGTCCATATCCCACTCGTCCGCTTCGACAACATTTCGTAGCCCAGATCCGGCTTGTAAAATTGACTTTCGGATGATTTTATCTTTCCCGTGTACTCTGCCACCCTCTACCACCCTTCCGTGAGCACACCCACAGACAGATATATTGGCAATAACGTTGGAACAATACACCATCCTTCCATTCATGAACCAGAAAGACTACAGGTTCAGCCTGGACAGAAGGAGGAGGCTCTTTGTTGCATCGAAACCGAAGAATTCATGCTTCACATGTTCTATCACCCATCCCGCTACCACCCTCTCTTTTTCACCAGCAGATGCATTATTCTTGGATGATAAAGTACGTAACAGCTCATCCTCATTAGGTTTATGCACACGAAAAATTATAGGTCAATCCGAATGGTGCAAGATGGCTCGTCGATGCGATCAAGTTACCCTGAAAGTTGTATTCACGGTTTGTCCCCCGATGTTGTATCCATAAAACGGCCACAATTTGGCCATACAAACTCCGTTGGAGCTCCATGACACGCCAAATCGATCACAACGAAAAGTTGTATGCGTCGATATCCCACTCCTCCGCTTCGACAACATATGAGATGCCAGATCCGGCTTGTAAAATTGAGTTTCGGATGATTTTATCTTTGCCGTGTACTCTGCCACCCTCTACCACCCTTCCGTGAGCTCACCCACGGACAGATATATTGGCAATAACATACGGAACAATACACCATCCTTCCATTCACGAACCAGAAAGACTACAGGTTCAGCCTGGACAGAAGGAGGTGGCTCTTTGTTGCATCGAAACTGAAGAATTCATGCTTCACATGTTCAATCACCCATCCCGCTACCACCCTCACTTTTTCACCAGCAGATGCATTATTCTTGGATAATAAAGTACGTAACAGCTCATCCTCATTATGTTCATGCACACGAAAAATTATAGGTCATTCCGAATGGTGCAAGATGTCTCGTCGATGCGGTCAAGTTACCCAGAAAGTTGTATTCACGGTCTGTCCCCCGATGTTGTATCCATAAAACGTCCACAATTTGGCCATACAAACTCCGTTGAACTCCATGACCTGCCAATTCGATCACAACGAAAAGTTGTATGCGTCCATATCCCACTCATCCGCTTTGACAACATTTCGGAGGCCAGATCCGGCTTGTAAAATTGACTTTCGGATGATTTTATCTTTCCCGTGTACTCTACCACCCTCTACCACCCTTCCATGAGCTCACACACGGATATATATATGGGAAATAACGTATGGAACATTACACCATCCTTCCAGTCATGAAACAAATAGACTACAGGTTCAGCCTGGATAGAAGGAGGAGGCTTTTTGTTGCATCGAAACCAAAGAATTCATGCATCACATGTTCTATCACCCATCCCGCTTCCACCATCACTTTTTCACCAGCAGATGCATTATTCTTGGATGATAAAGTACGTAACAGCTCATCCTCATAATGTTTATGCACACGAAAAATGATCGGTCATTCCGAATGGTTTAAGATGGCTCGTCGATGCGATCAAGTTACCCTGAAAGATATATTCACGGTCTGTTCCCCGATGTTGTACCAATAAAACGGCCACAATTTGGCCATACAAACTCCGTTGGAGCTCCATGACCTGCCAATTCGATCACAACGAAAACTTGTATGCGTCCATATCCCACTCGTCCGCTTCGACAACATTTCGGAGCCCAGATCCGGCTTGTAAAATTGACTTTCGGATGATTTTATCTTTCCCGTGTACTCTGCCACCCTCTACCACCCTTCCGTGAGCACACCCACACACAGATATATTGGCAATAACGTATGGAACAATACACCATCCTTCCATTCATGAACCAGAAAGACTACAGGTTCAGCCTGGACAGAAGGAGGAGGCTCTTTGTTGCATCGAAACCGAAGAATTCATGCTTCACATGTTCTATCACCCATCCCGCTACCACCCTCACTTTTTCACCAGCAGATGCATTATTCTTGGATGATAAAGTACGTAACAGCTCATCCTCATTATGTTTATGCACACGAAAAATTATAGGTCATTCCGAATGGTGCAAGATGGCTCGTCGATGCGATCAAGTTACCCTGAAAGTTGTATTCACGGTTTGTCCCCCGATGTTGTATCCATAAAACGGCCACAATTTGGACATACGAACTCCGTTGGAGCTCCATGACCCGCCAAATCGATCACAACGAAAAGTTGTATGTGTCGATATCCCACTCGTCCGCTTCGACAACATATCAGAGGCCAGATCCGGCTTGTAAAATTGAGTTTCGGATGATTTTATCTTTGCCGTGTACTCTGCCACCCTCTACCACCCTTCCGTGAGCTCACCCACGGACAGATATATTGGCAATAACATATGGAACAATACACCATCCTTCCATTCACGAACCAGAAAGACTACAGGTTCAGCCTGGACAGAAGGAGGTGGCTCTTTGTTGCATCGAAACTGAAGAATTCATGCTTCACATGTTCTATCACCCATCCCGCTACCACCCTCACTTTTTCACCAGCAGATGCATTATTCTTGGATAATAAAGTACGTAACAGCTCATCCTCATTATGTTCATGCACACGAAAAATTATAGGTCATTCCGAATGGTGCAAGATGTCTCGTCGATGCGGTCAAGTTACCCAGAAAGTTGTATTCACGGTCTGTCCCCCGATGTTGTATCCATAAAACGTCCACAATTTGGCCATACAAACTCCGTTGGAGCTCCATGACCTGCCAATTCGATCGCAATGAAAAGTTGTATGCGTTCATATCCCACTCATCCGCTTTGACAATATTTCGGAGGGCAGATCCGGCTTGTAAAATTGACTTTCGGATGATTTTATCTTTCCCGTGTACTCTGCCACCCTCTACCACCCTTCTGTGAGCTCAGACACGGATATATATATGGGAAATAACGTATGGAACATTACACTATCCTTCCAGTCATGAAACAAAAAGACTACAGGTTCAGCCTGGATAGAAGGAGGAGGCTTTTTGTTGAATCGAAACCAAAGAATTCATGCATCACATGTTCTATCACCCATCCCGCATCCACCATCACTTTTTCACCCGCAGATGCATTATTCTTGGAAGATAAAGTACGTAACAGCTCATCCTCATAATGTTTATGCACACGAAAAATTATCGGTTATTCCAAATGGTGTAAGATGGCTCGTCGATGCGATCAAGTTACCATGAAAGTTGTATTCACGGTCTGTTCCCCGATGTTGTACAAATAAAACGGCCACAATTTGGCCATACAAACTCCGTTGGAGCTCCATGACCTGCCAATTCAATCACAACGAAAAGTTGTATGCGTCCATATCCCACTCGTCCGCTTCGACAACATTTCAGAGCCCAGATCCGGCTTGTAAAATTGACTTTCGTATGACTTTATCTTACGCGTGTACTCTGCCACCCTCTACCACCCTTCCGTGAGCACACCCACAGACAGATATATTAGCAATAACGGATGGAACAATACACCATTCTTCCATTCATGAACCAGAAAGACTACAGGTTCAGCCTGGACAGAAGGAGGAGGCTCTTTGTTGCATCGAAACCGAAGAATTCATGCTTCACATGGTCTATCACCCATCCCGCTACCACCCTCACTATTTCACCAGCAGATGCATTATTCTTGGAAGATAAAGTACGTAACAGCTCATCCTCATTATGTTTATGCACACGAAAAATTGGTCATTCCGAATGGTGCAAGATGGCTCGTCGATGCGATAAAGTTAGCCTGAAAGTTTTATTCACGGTCTGTCCCCCGATGTTGTATCCATAAAACGGCCACAATTTGGCCATACAAACTCCGTTGGAGCTCCATGACCCGCCAAATCGATCACAACGAAAAGTTGTATGCGTCGATAACCCACTCAACCGCTTCGACAACATATCAGAGGCCAGATCCGGCTTGCAAAATTGAGTTTCGGATGATTTTATCTTTGCCGTGTACTCTGCCACCCTCTACCACCCTTCCGTGAGCTCACCCACGGACAGATATATTGGCAATAACATATGGAACAATACACCATCCTTCCATTCACGAACCAGAAAGACTACAGGTTCAGCCTAGACAGAAGGAGGAGGCTCTTTGTTGCATCGAAACCGAAGAATTCATGCTTCACATGTTCTATCACCCTTCCCGCTACCACCCTCACTTTTTCACCAGCAGATGCATTACTCTTGGATGATAAAGTACGTAACAGCTCATCCTCATTATGTTTATGCGTACGAAAAATTATAGGTCATTCCGAATGGTGCAAGATGGCTCGTCGATGCGATCAAGTTACCCTGAAAGTTGTATTCACGGTCTGTCCCCCGATGTTGTATCCATAAAACGGCCATAATTTGGCCATACAAACTCCGTTGGAGCTCCATGACCCGCCAAATCGATAACAACGAAAAGTTGTATGCGTCGATATCCCACTCGTCCGCTTCGACAACATATCAGAGGCCAGATCCGGCTTGCAAAATTGAGTTTCGGATGATTTTATCTTTGACGTGTACTCTGCCACTCTCTACCACCCTTCCATGAGCACACCCACAGACAGATATATTGGCAATAACGTATGGAACAATACACCATCCTTCCATTCATGAACCAGAAAGACTACAGGTTCAGCCTGGACAGAAGAAGGATGATCTTTGTTCCATCGAAACCGAAGAATTCATGCTTCACATGTTCTATCACCCATCCCGCTACCACCCTCACTTTTTCACCAGCACATGCATTATTCTTAGAAGATAAAGTACGTAACAGCTCATCCTCATTATGTTTATGGCCACGAAAAATTATAAGTCATTCCGAATGGTGCAACATGGCTCGTTGATGCGATCAAGTTACCCTGAAAGTTGTATTCACAGTCTGTCCCCCGATGTTGTATCCATAAAACGGCCACAATTTGCCCATACAAACTCCGTTGGAGCTCCATGACCTGCCAAATCGATCACAACCAAAAGTTGTATGCGTCGATATCCCACTCGTCCACTTCGACAACATTTCAGAGGCTAGATCCGGCTTGAAAAGTTGAGTTTCGAATGATTTTATCTTGGTCGTGTACTCTGCCACCGTCTACCACCCTTCCGTGAGCTCACCCACGGACAGATATATTGGCAATAACGTTTGGAACAATACACCATCCTTCCATTCATGAACCAGAAAGACTACAGGTTCAGCCTGGACAGAAGGAGTAGGCTCTTTGTTGCATCAAAACTAAAGTATTCATTCTTCACATGTTCTATCACCCATCCCGCTACCACCCTCACTTTTTCACCAGCAGATGCATTTTTCTTGGATGATAAAGTACGTAACAGCTCATCCTCATTATGTTTATGCACACGAAAAATTATAGGTCATTCCAAATGGAGCAAGATGGCTCGTCGATGCGATCAAGTTACCCAGAAAGTTGTATTCACGTTCTGTACCCCGATGTTGTATCCATAAAACGTCCACAATTTGGCCATACAAACTCCGTTGGAGCTCCATGACCCGCCAAATCGATCACGACGAAAAGTTGTATGCGTCGATATCCCACTCGTCCGCTTCGACAACATATCAGAGGCCAGATCCGGCTTGCAAAATTGAGTTTCGGATGATTTTATCTTTGCCGTGTACTCTGCCACCCTCTACCACCCTTCCGTGAGCTCACCCACGGACAGATATATTGGCAATAACATATGGAAGAATACACCATCCTTCCATTCACGAACCAGAAAGATTACAGGTTCAGCCCGGACAGAAGGAGGTGGCTCTTTGTTGCATCGAAACCGAAGAATTCATGCTTCACATGTTCTATCACCCATCCCGCTACCACCCTCACTTTTTCACCAGCAGATGCATTATTCTTGGATAATAAAGTACGTAACAGCTCATCCTCATTATGTTCATACACACGAAAAATTATAGGTCATTCAGAATGGTGCAAGATGGCTCGTCGATGCGGTCAAGTTACCCAGAAAGTTGTATTCACGGTCTGTCCCCCGATGTTGTATCCATAAAACGTCCACAATTTGGCCATACAAACTCCGTTGGAGCTCCATGACCTGCCAATTCGATCACAACGAAAAGTTGTATGCGTCCATATCCCACTCGTCCGCTTTGACAACATTTCGGAGGCCAGATCCGGCTTGTAAAATTGACTTTCGGATGATTTTATCTTTCCCATGTACTCTGCCACCCTCTACCACCCTTCCGTGAGCTCACACACGGATATATATATGGGAAATAACGTATGGAACATTACACCATCCTTCCAGTCATGAATCAAAAACACTACAGGTTCAGCCTGGATAGAAAGAGGAGGCTTTTTGTTACATCGAAACCAAAGAATTCATGCATCACATGTTCTATCACCCATCCCGCTTCCACCATCACTTTTTCACCAGCAGATGCATTATTCTTGGATGATAAAGTATGTAACAGCTCATCCTCATAATGTTTATGCACACGAAAAATGATCGGTCATTCCGAATGGTGTAAGATGGCTCATCGATGCGATCAAGTTACCCTGAAAGTTGTATTCACGGTCTGTTCCCCGATGTTGTACCAATAAAACGGCCACAATTTGGCCATACAAACTCGGTTGGAGCTCCATGATCTACCAATTCGATCACAACGAAAAGTTGTATGCGTCCATATCCCACTCGTCCGCTTCGACAACATTTCGGAGCCCAAATCTGGCTTGTAAAATTGACTTTCGGATGATTTTATCTTTCCCGTGTACTCTGCCACCCTCTACCACCCTTCCGTGAGCACACCCACAGACAGATATATTGGCAATAACGTATGGAACAATACACCATTGATAAGGGGTGGCCCGATCTTCTCAATGAGCACTTGGTGAAATCATGGATGGATGAATCTGATAACTTGTGTCTTGCTGAAAAACTCTCCTGGCCGATCCCTGTTGCCAATGCAACAGCTAGAAACCCCTTGGATATTCTCAACTCCACACACGTGCACAAGTAGCCACCGACTACAAGTGGTCCTGTATCTTCTTATTCCCAGTGGAACAGCAGATAACACGCAGAATTTGCAAAGGTAATACTTCAAGATGAATGCTTCTCGTAGTTCAACAAGAGGTTCTAGGGTTTATGTTTTATCGTAGTGTAACCTTAACTAACTCTAGGGGACGGGTATTTATAGTCTCAAAATGAGATCGAAGGTGTACACGGGCTGGACAGCCCAAAACCTGCGCGCAGGCAGAGCGGTACTACCGCTTATGACAAGCGGTACTACCGTGATAAGCGGTACTACCGCTTGTACAAATGTCAAGTGCCGTCCTTGTTCCGTTTGTGTCCAGGAGATACCAGTACCGATTTCGTAAGCGGCAGTAGTGCGGTAGTCGGTGGCGGTACTACCGTGATAAGCGGTACTACCGCGATGGACGCGCGGTACTACCGCGATGAGCTTGACGGTGACGAGCTTGCCGGGCTTGCCGGGCTGGCTTGCCGCGATGGAAGCGGTACTACCGCGATGGAAGCGGTACTACCGCCCTGGGAACTCTGCAGGGTCTTCACTTCCAGGCCTTCCTCCTTTCCTTGCTGCCATGCCTCCTTGCTCCCTTGTGCCAGGCCTTCCTCTCCAATGTACCTAACAATACATACACACAAGGATTTAGGCAGTATAAAGCTCTCATCAAAATGAGTAGCATTATCAACTAAGAGAGAATTCACCTGTTGCTCAAGTAACTTTGCACGAGCTCTTGTCATTGGTCCAATCCTCACTTCATTGGGCTTGTCTTGAGGAGTAACATCATCAATAGGAAAAGATGGTAAAGTACTAGGGATGTCCTCATCATCCTCCCCCCCTTGAAAAGGCGTCGTCCCCGACGCAGCAAGGTCATCTCCAAAGTATGGTGTCAAATCAGCAACATTGAATGAATTACTAACACCAAACTCATCACTAGGAAGATCTATCTTGTAGGCATTATTATTTATCCGTGCAAGCACTTTATATGGACCAGCTCCTCGTGGCATCAACTTGGACTTGCGCAATGTGGGAAATCTATCCTTGCGAAAATGCACCCACACCATATCTTCGGGCTGAAATATCACCTCCTTGCGCTTCTTGTTAACACGATCAGCTATATATTTCCCTTGCTTCTCAATTGCTTGCTTGGTCGTCTCATGTATCTGCCTCACAAAATCTGCACGCTTCGAGGCCTCCATGTTCACTCTTTCTTGTATTGGAAGCGGCAGCAAATCAAATGGTGTGATGGGTTTGAAACCATACACCACCTCAAACGGGCACAATTGAGTAGTAGAATGCACCGCTCTATTGTAAGCAAACTCCACATGTGGTAAGCAATCTTCCCACTCTCGCAGATTTTTCTTGATCATAGCTCTCAACAAGGTGGATAATGTGCGATTCACCACCTCCGTTTGTCCATCAGTTTGGGGGTGACAAGTAGTACTAAACAACAGCTTTGTTCCCAGCTTCCCCCCACAATGTCTTCCAGAAATAGCTCATAAACTTCACGTCACGATCAGAAACAATTGTCCTTGGTACTCCATGTAAGCGTACTATGTCCCTGAAAAACAGATTAGCAATATGCGACGCATCGTCGCTCTTGTGGCATGCAATAAAGTGTGACATTTTAGAGAATCTATCCACTACCACAAATATAGAATCATGTCCTCTTCTTGTTCTTGGTAATCCTAGCACAAAATCCATACTAATATCCTCCCATGGAGTAGTAGGTGCAGGAAGAGGAGTATACAAACCATGAGGCTTTAATTTTGATTTAGCCTTGTTGCAAGTGATGCAACGCCTCACAAATCTGTCCACGTCTCTTCTCATGCGTGGCCAATAGAAGTGATCAGCCAACATGAGTAATGTCTTCTCACGCCCAAAGTGTCCCATCAATCCACCACTATGTGATTCCTGCAATAATAACAAACGCACGGACGACTCGGGCACACATAATTTGTTAGCTCTAAACAAATATCCATCATGCAAATGAAATTTATCCCATGCTTTCATAGCAGTACATTTGGCATATGGCATTGAAAAATCATTATCCTGAGCATACAAATCACGCAAACTCTCCAAACCAGGAACTTGCACATCTAATTGTGTCAATAACATGTTTTTCCTAGAGAGAGCATCAGCAACGACATTATCTTTACCTTTCTTATACTTAATTATGTATGGGAACGATTCAATAAATTCAACCCACTTAGCATGACGTTTATTAAGATTAGATTGGCTCTTTAAAAATTTCAAAGCCTCATGATCAGAATGTATGATAAATTCTTTGGGCCACAAATAATGTTTCCAAACCTCAAGAACTCTAACAAACGCATACAATTCTTTATCATAAACAGAATAATTCAATTGGGCACCACTCAATTTTTCAGAAAAATATGCCACGGGTTTATTCTCTTGCATGAGCACTCCTCCAATTCCAATACCACTAGCATCACACTCAATTTCGAATTGCTTATTGAAATCAGGAAGTATTAACAATGGGGCAGAAATCAAACGTTTTTTCAGCTCATCAAATGCAATATCTTGTGTTGCCCCCCATTCGAATTCAACACCTTTTTTAGTAAGATCATTCAAAGGTGCAGCAAGAGTACTAAAATCTTTCACAAAACGTCTATAGAAACCAGCCAATCCATTAAAACTTCTTACTTGACTAACATTCATGGGAATTGGCCAATGTTTAATAGCTTCAATTTTAGTTTCATCTACTTCAATTCCATGCTTAGAAACAACATATCCCAGAAATATGACCTTATCTTTGCAAAATGTGCACTTAGCAAGATTACCATAAAGTTTATTGTCACGTAGCACATGCAAAACTTGTCTAATATGTTCAATATGTTCAGATTCATTGCGGCTGTAAATTAGTATATCATCAAAGTACACAACCACAAACTTGCCAATAAAATCTCTCAAAACATGGTTCATTAATCTCATGAAAGTACTAGGTGCATTAGTTAAACCAAAGGGCATTACTAACCACTCATAGAAACCAAATTTTGTTTTAAAGGCTGTTTTCCACTCATCCCCCTCTTTCATCCTAATTTGATGATAACCACTACGCAAATCAATTTTAGAGAAAACAGCAGCACCACTTAATTCATCTAACATGTCTTCCAAACGTGGTATAGGATGACGATAACGAATAGTGATGTTGTGAATTGCTCTACAATCGACACACATGCGCCAAGTACCATCTTTCTTAGGAACTAAAATAACAGGAACAGCACAAGGGCTTAAGCTGATTCGAATATACCCTTTATCAAGAAGCTCTTGTACTTGTTTCTGAATTTCTTTTGTCTCTTGGGGATTTGTCCTATAGGGGGCTCGGTTTGGCAATGTAGCTCCCGGAATCAAGTCAATTTGATGCTCTATCCCACGCAATGGTGGTAAACCTGCGGGTACCTCCTCCGGAAACACATCATCAAAATCCTGCAACACATTAGAAACACCAATAGAGAGAGGGGTCATGTCATTAGAAACCAAAATTTCTCCCTTGTGCATAAGCACAATAGGAACTAAACTAGGATCCTCACGAAATTCTCTCAAGTCCTCTTTGGTGGCTAACATGCATAGTAGGTTCACTCCCTCACTTTTATTTTTACCACTCGGTTTGTTTTTGCTACTCTCGCTCACAGAAATAGTATTCTCTCGTCTATCGACTCTCTCACTCTCCTTCTCAAGATTTACTTCAGTTTTTTGACGAGACTCATTTACATTTTGCTGTGGTGTCATAGGCCGCAAAATTATGTCCTTCCCATGCCAATTCAATTGGTATGTATTTGCTCTTCCATTATGTATAGCACTCCTGTCGAATTGCCATGGTCTTCCCAGCAACATGTGGCAAACAGTCATAGGAACCACATCACACTCAATGGTATCCTTGTATGGTCCAATCTAAAATTCAACTCTCACCATGTGGCTCACCTTCATCTCTCCATTATCACTCAGCCACTGTATGTAATAAGGATGAGGGTGTGGTATATATTTCAGTTTCAGCTTTGCACATAAATCTTTGCTTGCTAAATTTCTGCAACTCCCTCCATCAATAATAACCTTGCAAGCCATTTGAGGACCAACAACAGCCTTGGTTTGAAATAAATTGCATCTCTGATTTTCAGGACTTGGAGTAACACTCAAAGATTTTTGTGTACAAACAATAGATGGATAGTGGGTAGCATATGCATCAAGTGGACCATCATCATCATCATACGCATCATCATCATTAGGATCAGCATCATCACCTGTCTCATACTCATTGTCCTCATTAATAAGCATAACTTTTGTGTTAGGACAATCTCTCTTAAAGTGGCCTCTTCCTCCACATGTATGGCAGCTCATGTCTCCATTTCGTGCTGTAGACATACTAGAACTATTGGTACTTGCTGCTGGTTGTGGTGACTTCTTTTTATTGGAAATACTTGAATCTGGTTGACTAGAAGATGTACCACGAATGGAGGAATTTTGGGCTGGTGGAGGTGTAGTAGGAGATGTTCTGGGAGGGAACCGACTCCTAGCGGAATTTCTGGCTGCCATCCGTGCCTCTTCGGCTAACTGTGCTTCAGCCTCACGTGCATGATGTAATAACTCATTCATATCAGCATATTGGAGATGCCTCACAATGCTCTTGATTTTAAATTGCAAACCTGAAAGGAAACGCTGCATAGTTTGCTCAGGTTCCTCTCTCACACGAGCACGTTGTAGAATCAACTCCATCTCCTTGTAATAAGCATCAACAGACATAATACCTTGCTTCAATTGCTGCAATTGATCATAGAGAGTACGAATATAATTTTTGGGCACAAATCTGTCCCGCATGACTTGCTTCATAGTTCTCCATGTAACAATTTCTGGATCACCATCTTGTTCTCTCGTGTGTGTAATATTATCCCACCAAAGAAGAGCATATCCATCAAAGCCAGAAGAAGCAAGTTTAATTTTCCTATCCTCTGTATATTCATGTAATCTCCATAGCTTCTCAATTTTCAGCTCCCACAGAAGATATTCTTCGACATCTTCATTATCATGGGTGAAAACAGGAATAGAGAATTTTGGTTTGCCCAAACCATCATCCTCACGATTATTTTCAGGAAGTGGCACTCTCCTTGCAGGAAACCCACGGCCAGGGACAGCAGGTCCTCGGCCACCATCAAGATCAACATTATTATTGACTTGAGGGACTCTTTGTTGCACTAAAGTAGACAATGCTGCAATTTGGTTGGTGAGGGCTGTTAAAGACTCTTGCATAGTTGTCACAGATTCTTGCGTAGCAGTAGCATCTAATTTCAAGTCCACACGCTGCAACTCAGCTCTCCAATCCTCATCTGATTTATCAATTTGTCTCTTCAAATGATCACGCAAAGCTTCATACTCATTCCACTTCACCACCTCATCATGGCTCTTCTTTTGCTGCACATCAACAGAAACACTAGAAAACTCCATTAAAAATAGGTTAGTGAAATAACAATAAGTGTAGGTGGTGTTCTCTCACAACTCACTCAAAACAGCAAATAAAGGGTGTATCTTACCGCTCCAAAGTGAATAGAAATACTTACCCACCTAGTAGCAGCAACTATTGTGACTTGATGTGAAGCAGAGAATACCGGGGGTTTTAGCTATCACAAGACAAAAACAGGGTATATGGTGGAGCTTGGTTGGAATACCTAACAACACCAATTACAAAACCTATTTGCTGTTTGTGTGATACCAAAACTCACCAAGGAAACACACACAATTATGGAGACAAATGTGGCAAGCAACTATATGGAGGAATTTGTTGCAATGCACTAGAAAGACACTAGCAATGAGCTCAAAGAAAACAGGCACAAGATTGCTCAAAATACTAGGGCAAGCAGCAATATGAAACAGCTCCAAACTTGTAGCAACTATCACCAATTTCCGGGCTTGTTTTCTCTTTTTTTTTTCCCACTCTTTTCTCTCTTTTTGTATTTTGATATATATATCTCACGTACAATATGTCGCACCGCGGAGCAAATATTTTCAGAGAAACACAATGCCGTGCAAAAACCTATTGAGCAGCCTGTGAGCAAGAAAAAGAGCTAGTCTTATAGGTAAACTCCTAGATATATAAGTAGAAAGGCTGTGTCTATGGCGCACTAAGAAACGGAGTGGAAACCGAGAGAAATTGGCAATGAAAACAGACTGGAAACCGAACTAAACCCAAACTGTACCGCGGCAGAAATTTAGACGATTCTGTGCCGGCCAGAATTTCGAGGTGAACTCGGATTGAAAACCTAAACACAATAAGAACAACTCGAACTAGCAAGAACCCTAACCCTAAACCTAGACACTCGAAACTAAAAACAGAAAAAGGGACGCCAAGATCAACACAAACAGCAACTAAGATTGGCAAATTGGATTGATCTAGTCTATGGCACGAACTGAAGCAACTCTTTTTGTGGGGCTTTTTCTGGATAGGATGATAAACACTCAAACTAATCTATGGGATGGAAATTGCTCACCGAGTAAACCCAGTAATCTGATACCAAGATGATAAGGGGTGGCCCGATCTTCTCAATGAGCACTTGGTGAAATCGTGGATGGATGAATCTGATAACTTGTGTCTTGCTGAAAAACTCTCCTGGCCGATCCCTGTTGCCAATGCAACAGCTAGCAACCCCTTGGATATTCTCAACTCCACACACGTGCACAAGTAGCCACCGACTACAAGTGGTCCTGTATCTTCTTATTCCCAGTGGAACAGCAGATAACACGCAGAATTTGCAAAGGTAATACTTCAAGATGAATGCTTCTCGCAGTTCAACAAGAGGTTCTAGGGTTTATGTTTTATCGTAGTCTCACCTTAACTAACTCTAGGGGACGGGTATTTATAGTCTCAAAACGAGATCGAAGGGGTACACGGGCTGGACAGCCCAAAACCTGCGCGCAGGCAGAGCGGTACTACCGCTTATGACAAGCGGTACTACCGTGATAAGCGGTACTACCGCTTGTACAAATGTCAAGTGCCGTCCTTGTTCCGTTTGTGTCCAGGAGATACCAGTACCGATTTCGTAAGCGGCAGTAGTGCGGTAGTCGGTGGCGGTACTACCGTGATAAGCGGTACTACCGCGATGGACGCGCGGTACTACCGCGATGAGCTTGCCGGGCTTGCCGGGCTGGCTTGCCGCGATGGAAGCGGTACTACCGCCCTGGGAACTCTGCAGGGTCTTCACTTCCAGGCCTTCCTCCTTTCCTTGCTGCCATGCCTCCTTGCTCCCTTGTGCCAGGCCTTCCTCTCCAATGTACCTAACAATACATACACACAAGGATTTAGGCAGTATAAAGCTCTCATCAAAATGAATAGCATTATCAACTAAGAGAGAATTCACCTGTTGCTCAAGTAACTTTGCACGAGCTCTTGTCATTGGTCCAATCCTCACTTCATTGGGCTTGTCTTGAGGAGTAACATCATCAATAGGAAAAGATGGTAAAGTACTAGGGATGTCCTCATCAATGTCTTTGGTTGTACTCGCATCATATGCTTCCATACCATGCCACATTATCTTGTTCCTTCTTATGATAAGAATGATGATGACACTTGTTTGGTATCTCACCACACGAATGATTGGTTTTGCATTCACACTAACCTCATTTGTTTTTCCGAGTGTTTGTCATATTCTTTCGTTTTGAAGGATTCACAAGACGGTGCCATCATGCGCCATATTGGTCATGCGAAGGCGTACACGATGCGCGACACCGACATTTTTGAGAAACTCATAAAGGTGCACTCCTTCCTTTTGAGCCACCCTCACATATACATATCGAATGGGCCACACTTTCATTCGTGTTTGCTCCTTGTTGTCTACATGATACATCTATTGGATGGAGGACCGACATTGGAGATGGGCCCTATGGACCTTCAAGTTGAGGAACGCTCGGAAGTAGCGGATGCACCACCGGACCACGACTCATGCCACGACATCGGACAATGGTATGCCATGAAACTTTTGCCATATTGCACCGACACTTCCATATTTGTTGATGAGCATGCTAATTGGACACATCACACCCATGACAAATTTGCACCTTATGCATGAATTGACTTACATTATGATTGCCTTGTTGCATCTTGCATTCCCATATCATCCATGATATATGAGCTTGTGCACTTTCTTAGCAAATTTGTGTTGATCTTCCTTGATGGCATATTCATAAATACTGATCATATTGCCCACCATCAATTGCATGACATCATCATCATTTTGAACACCACTTGCCATGTTCATGCTCTTGATAAACCATCACATTATGACATCATTTTGCACAATGGTTGCATTAATCACTTTCACAACACCTTTGTGTGCAAATCAAATGAATTTGCTCACATACATGCTTTACATCTCATTCTATATCATTTTGTGCAGCTTCATGTGCCTTGTCAAAAACATTCTTATCGGACGACCTCATGCTTAATTGATGGACACCTTGTGTGCGCTAACCATTCTATTTCCAAGTGCCCTTTGTGTTTACTCTTTTTACATGTATACCCTCTCGGAGACATCGTGGAGCACTTGGATCACACCATGACATACACTACGTCCTACTACAAGTCCATCTACGACAACCGTTTCCATGGTGATGAGATTTTTGATCTAAGGACGAATCTTTCCCAAGGGGGAGGAGATGATGCGGAGCATCTTTCGGTCATCCCCATGGATACTACAACGACTCACCAAGCACCAAGTGGACCTATGACAAGAGCTCACACATGTGCCATCGGACATAAGGTGAACTCACTCCTCTTTGAGCTTGACATGAATATTCATTGGACTTGGTTACTACCTCACCGTCGAACCTCGTGTGTCATTAGGTACGTGGACGACCCTCGCCAAGGAGCTAAGGAACCTCACCAAGTCCAAGAAGAGGAGCGAGAAGGACCGCACGGAAGAAGGAGACCAGCAGCTGGAAGAAGAAGAAGTGTCCAGACAACCCCGTGCCAGGAGATACCAGTAGATACCAGTACCGATTTCGTAAGCGGCAGTAGTGCGGTAGTCGGTGGCGGTACTACCGTGATAAGCGGTACTACCGCGATGGACGCGCGGTACTACCGCGATGAGCTTGCCGGGCTTGCCGGGCTGGCTTCCCGCGATGGAAGCGGTACTACCGCCCTGGGAACTCTGCAGGGTCTTCACTTCCAGGCCTTCCTCCTTTCCTTGCTGCCATGCCTCCTTGCTCCCTTGTGCCAGGCCTTCCTCTCCAATGTACCTAACAATACATACACACAAGGATTTAGGCAGTATAAAGCTCTCATCAAAATGAATAGCATTATCAACTAAGAGAGAATTCACCTGTTGCTCAAGTAACTTTGCACGAGCTCTTGTCATTGGTCCAATCCTCACTTCATTGGGCTTGTCTTGAGGAGTAACATCATCAATAGGAAAAGATGGTAAAGTACTAGGGATGTCCTCATCAATGTCTTTGGTTGTACTCGCATCATATGCTTCCATACCATGCCACATTATCTTGTTCCTTCTTATGATAAGAATGATGATGACACTTGTTTGGTATCTCACCACACGAATGATTGGTTTTGCATTCACACTAACCTCATTTGTTTTTCCGAGTGTTTGTCATATTCTTTCGTTTTGAAGGATTCACAAGACGGTGCCATCATGCGCCATATTGGTCATGCGAAGGCGTACACGATGCGCGACACCGACATTTTTGAGAAACTCATAAAGGTGCACTCCTTCCTTTTGAGCCACCCTCACATATACATATCGAATGGGCCACACTTTCATTCGTGTTTGCTCCTTGTTGTCTACATGATACATCTATTGGATGGAGGACCGACATTGGAGATGGGCCCTATGGACCTTCAAGTTGAGGAACGCTCGGAAGTAGCGGATGCACCACCGGACCACGACTCATGCCACGACATCGGACAATGGTATGCCATGAAACTTTTGCCATATTGCACCGACACTTCCATATTTGTTGATGAGCATGCTAATTGGACACATCACACCCATGACAAATTTGCACCTTATGCATGAATTGACTTACATTATGATTGCCTTGTTGCATCTTGCATTCCCATATCATCCATGATATATGAGCTTGTGCACTTTCTTAGCAAATTTGTGTTGATCTTCCTTGATGGCATATTCATAAATACTGATCATATTGCCCACCATCAATTGCATGACATCATCATCATTTTGAACACCACTTGCCATGTTCATGCTCTTGATAAACCATCACATTATGACATCATTTTGCACAATGGTTGCATTAATCACTTTCACAACACCTTTGTGTGCAAATCAAATGAATTTGCTCACATACATGCTTTACATCTCATTCTATATCATTTTGTGCAGCTTCATGTGCCTTGTCAAAAACATTCTTATCGGACGACCTCATGCTTAATTGATGGACACCTTGTGTGCGCTAACCATTCTATTTCCAAGTGCCCTTTGTGTTTACTCTTTTTACATGTATACCCTCTCGGAGACATCGTGGAGCACTTGGATCACACCATGACATACACTACGTCCTACTACAAGTCCATCTACGACAACCGTTTCCATGGTGATGAGATTTTTGATCTAAGGACGAATCTTTCCCAAGGGGGAGGAGATGATGCGGAGCATCTTTCGGTCATCCCCATGGATACTACAACGACTCACCAAGCACCAAGTGGACCTATGACAAGAGCTCACACATGTGCCATCGGACATAAGGTGAACTCACTCCTCTTTGAGCTTGACATGAATATTCATTGGACTTGGTTACTACCTCACCGTCGAACCTCGTGTGTCATTAGGTACGTGGACGACCCTCGCCAAGGAGCTAAGGAACCTCACCAAGTCCAAGAAGAGGAGCGAGAAGGACCGCACGGAAGAAGGAGACCAGCAGCTGGAAGAAGAAGAAGTGTCCAGACAACCCCGTGCCAGGAGATACCAGTAGATACCAGTACCGATTTCGTAAGCGGCAGTAGTGCGGTAGTCGGTGGCGGTACTACCGTGATAAGCGGTACTACCGCGATGGACGCGCGGTACTACCGCGATGAGCTTGCCGGGCTTGCCGGGCTGGCTTCCCGCGATGGAAGCGGTACTACCGCCCTGGGAACTCTGCAGGGTCTTCACTTCCAGGCCTTCCTCCTTTCCTTGCTGCCATGCCTCCTTGCTCCCTTGTGCCAGGCCTTCCTCTCCAATGTACCTAACAATACATACACACAAGGATTTAGGCAGTATAAAGCTCTCATCAAAATGAATAGCATTATCAACTAAGAGAGAATTCACCTGTTGCTCAAGTAACTTTGCACGAGCTCTTGTCATTGGTCCAATCCTCACTTCATTGGGCTTGTCTTGAGGAGTAACATCATCAATAGGAAAAGATGGTAAAGTACTAGGGATGTCCTCATCAATGTCTTTGGTTGTACTCGCATCATATGCTTCCATACCATGCCACATTATCTTGTTCCTTCTTATGATAAGAATGATGATGACACTTGTTTGGTATCTCACCACACGAATGATTGGTTTTGCATTCACACTAACCTCATTTGTTTTTCCGAGTGTTTGTCATATTCTTTCGTTTTGAAGGATTCACAAGACGGTGCCATCATGCGCCATATTGGTCATGCGAAGGCGTACACGATGCGCGACACCGACATTTTTGAGAAACTCATAAAGGTGCACTCCTTCCTTTTGAGCCACCCTCACATATACATATCGAATGGGCCACACTTTCATTCGTGTTTGCTCCTTGTTGTCTACATGATACATCTATTGGATGGAGGACCGACATTGGAGATGGGCCCTATGGACCTTCAAGTTGAGGAACGCTCGGAAGTAGCGGATGCACCACCGGACCACGACTCATGCCACGACATCGGACAATGGTATGCCATGAAACTTTTGCCATATTGCACCGACACTTCCATATTTGTTGATGAGCATGCTAATTGGACACATCACACCCATGACAAATTTGCACCTTATGCATGAATTGACTTACATTATGATTGCCTTGTTGCATCTTGCATTCCCATATCATCCATGATATATGAGCTTGTGCACTTTCTTAGCAAATTTGTGTTGATCTTCCTTGATGGCATATTCATAAATACTGATCATATTGCCCACCATCAATTGCATGACATCATCATCATTTTGAACACCACTTGCCATGTTCATGCTCTTGATAAACCATCACATTATGACATCATTTTGCACAATGGTTGCATTAATCACTTTCACAACACCTTTGTGTGCAAATCAAATGAATTTGCTCACATACATGCTTTACATCTCATTCTATATCATTTTGTGCAGCTTCATGTGCCTTGTCAAAAACATTCTTATCGGACGACCTCATGCTTAATTGATGGACACCTTGTGTGCGCTAACCATTCTATTTCCAAGTGCCCTTTGTGTTTACTCTTTTTACATGTATACCCTCTCGAAGACATCGTGGAGCACTTGGATCACACCATGACATACACTACGTCCTACTACAAGTCCATCTACGACAACCGTTTCCATGGTGATGAGATTTTTGATCTAAGGACGAATCTTTCCCAAGGGGGAGGAGATGATGCGGAGCATCTTTCGGTCATCCCCATGGATACTACAACGACTCACCAAGCACCAAGTGGACCTATGACAAGAGCTCACACATGTGCCATCGGACATAAGGTGAACTCACTCCTCTTTGAGCTTGACATGAATATTCATTGGACTTGGTTACTACCTCACCGTCGAACCTCGTGTGTCATTAGGTACGTGGACGACCCTCGCCAAGGAGCTAAGGAACCTCACCAAGTCCAAGAAGAGGAGCGAGAAGGACCGCACGGAAGAAGGAGACCAGCAGCTGGAAGAAGAAGAAGTGTCCAGACAACCCCGTGCCAGGAGATACCAGTAGATACCAGTACCGATTTCGTAAGCGGCAGTAGTGCGGTAGTCGGTGGCGGTACTACCGTGATAAGCGGTACTACCGCGATGGACGCGCGGTACTACCGCGATGAGCTTGCCGGGCTTGCCGGGCTGGCTTCCCGCGATGGAAGCGGTACTACCGCCCTGGGAACTCTGCAGGGTCTTCACTTCCAGGCCTTCCTCCTTTCCTTGCTGCCATGCCTCCTTGCTCCCTTGTGCCAGGCCTTCCTCTCCAATGTACCTAACAATACATACACACAAGGATTTAGGCAGTATAAAGCTCTCATCAAAATGAATAGCATTATCAACTAAGAGAGAATTCACCTGTTGCTCAAGTAACTTTGCACGAGCTCTTGTCATTGGTCCAATCCTCACTTCATTGGGCTTGTCTTGAGGAGTAACATCATCAATAGGAAAAGATGGTAAAGTACTAGGGATGTCCTCATCAA
The DNA here is from genome assembly GCA_039707655.1 of Elymus sibiricus. NCBI lineage: Eukaryota > Viridiplantae > Streptophyta > Magnoliopsida > Poales > Poaceae > Elymus > Elymus sibiricus. The sequence goes on from CM077676.1 coordinate 260,031,624, forward strand.
TGTCTTTGGTTGTACTCGCATCATATGCTTCCATACCATGCCACATTATCTTGTTCCTTCTTATGATAAGAATGATGATGACACTTGTTTGGTATCTCACCACACGAATGATTGGTTTTGCATTCACACTAACCTCATTTGTTTTTCCGAGTGTTTGTCATATTCTTTCGTTTTGAAGGATTCACAAGACGGTGCCATCATGCGCCATATTGGTCATGCGAAGGCGTACACGATGCGCGACACCGACATTTTTGAGAAACTCATAAAGGTGCACTCCTTCCTTTTGAGCCACCCTCACATATACATATCGAATGGGCCACACTTTCATTCGTGTTTGCTCCTTGTTGTCTACATGATACATCTATTGGATGGAGGACCGACATTGGAGATGGGCCCTATGGACCTTCAAGTTGAGGAACGCTCGGAAGTAGCGGATGCACCACCGGACCACGACTCATGCCACGACATCGGACAATGGTATGCCATGAAACTTTTGCCATATTGCACCGACACTTCCATATTTGTTGATGAGCATGCTAATTGGACACATCACACCCATGACAAATTTGCACCTTATGCATGAATTGACTTACATTATGATTGCCTTGTTGCATCTTGCATTCCCATATCATCCATGATATATGAGCTTGTGCACTTTCTTAGCAAATTTGTGTTGATCTTCCTTGATGGCATATTCATAAATACTGATCATATTGCCCACCATCAATTGCATGACATCATCATCATTTTGAACACCACTTGCCATGTTCATGCTCTTGATAAACCATCACATTATGACATCATTTTGCACAATGGTTGCATTAATCACTTTCACAACACCTTTGTGTGCAAATCAAATGAATTTGCTCACATACATGCTTTACATCTCATTCTATATCATTTTGTGCAGCTTCATGTGCCTTGTCAAAAACATTCTTATCGGACGACCTCATGCTTAATTGATGGACACCTTGTGTGCGCTAACCATTCTATTTCCAAGTGCCCTTTGTGTTTACTCTTTTTACATGTATACCCTCTCGGAGACATCGTGGAGCACTTGGATCACACCATGACATACACTACGTCCTACTACAAGTCCATCTACGACAACCGTTTCCATGGTGATGAGATTTTTGATCTAAGGACGAATCTTTCCCAAGGGGGAGGAGATGATGCGGAGCATCTTTCGGTCATCCCCATGGATACTACAACGACTCACCAAGCACCAAGTGGACCTATGACAAGAGCTCACACATGTGCCATCGGACATAAGGTGAACTCACTCCTCTTTGAGCTTGACATGAATATTCATTGGACTTGGTTACTACCTCACCGTCGAACCTCGTGTGTCATTAGGTACGTGGACGACCCTCGCCAAGGAGCTAAGGAACCTCACCAAGTCCAAGAAGAGGAGCGAGAAGGACCGCACGGAAGAAGGAGACCAGCAGCTGGAAGAAGAAGAAGTGTCCAGACAACCCCGTGCCAGGAGATACCAGTAGATACCAGTACCGATTTCGTAAGCGGCAGTAGTGCGGTAGTCGGTGGCGGTACTACCGTGATAAGCGGTACTACCGCGATGGACGCACGGTACTACCGCGATGAGCTTGCCGGGCTGGCTTCCCGCGATGGAAGCGGTACTACCGCCCTGGGAACTCTGCAGGGTCTTCACTTCCAGGCCTTCCTCCTTTCCTTGCTGCCATGCCTCCTTGCTCCCTTGTGCCAGGCCTTCCTCTCCAATGTACCTAACAATACATACACACAAGGATTTAGGCAGTATAAAGCTCTCATCAAAATGAATAGCATTATCAACTAAGAGAGAATTCACCTGTTGCTCAAGTAACTTTGCACGAGCTCTTGTCATTGGTCCAATCCTCACTTCATTGGGCTTGTCTTGAGGAGTAACATCATCAATAGGAAAAGATGGTAAAGTACTAGGGATGTCCTCATCAATGTCTTTGGTTGTACTCGCATCATATGCTTCCATACCATGCCACATTATCTTGTTCCTTCTTATGATAAGAATGATGATGACACTTGTTTGGTATCTCACCACACGAATGATTGGTTTTGCATTCACACTAACCTCATTTGTTTTTCCGAGTGTTTGTCATATTCTTTCGTTTTGAAGGATTCACAAGACGGTGCCATCATGCGCCATATTGGTCATGCGAAGGCGTACACGATGCGCGACACCGACATTTTTGAGAAACTCATAAAGGTGCACTCCTTCCTTTTGAGCCACCCTCACATATACATATCGAATGGGCCACACTTTCATTCGTGTTTGCTCCTTGTTGTCTACATGATACATCTATTGGATGGAGGACCGACATTGGAGATGGGCCCTATGGACCTTCAAGTTGAGGAACGCTCGGAAGTAGCGGATGCACCACCGGACCACGACTCATGCCACGACATCGGACAATGGTATGCCATGAAACTTTTGCCATATTGCACCGACACTTCCATATTTGTTGATGAGCATGCTAATTGGACACATCACACCCATGACAAATTTGCACCTTATGCATGAATTGACTTACATTATGATTGCCTTGTTGCATCTTGCATTCCCATATCATCCATGATATATGAGCTTGTGCACTTTCTTAGCAAATTTGTGTTGATCTTCCTTGATGGCATATTCATAAATACTGATCATATTGCCCACCATCAATTGCATGACATCATCATCATTTTGAACACCACTTGCCATGTTCATGCTCTTGATAAACCATCACATTATGACATCATTTTGCACAATGGTTGCATTAATCACTTTCACAACACCTTTGTGTGCAAATCAAATGAATTTGCTCACATACATGCTTTACATCTCATTCTATATCATTTTGTGCAGCTTCATGTGCCTTGTCAAAAACATTCTTATCGGACGACCTCATGCTTAATTGATGGACACCTTGTGTGCGCTAACCATTCTATTTCCAAGTGCCCTTTGTGTTTACTCTTTTTACATGTATACCCTCTCGGAGACATCGTGGAGCACTTGGATCACACCATGACATACACTACGTCCTACTACAAGTCCATCTACGACAACCGTTTCCATGGTGATGAGATTTTTGATCTAAGGACGAATCTTTCCCAAGGGGGAGGAGATGATGCGGAGCATCTTTCGGTCATCCCCATGGATACTACAACGACTCACCAAGCACCAAGTGGACCTATGACAAGAGCTCACACATGTGCCATCGGACATAAGGTGAACTCACTCCTCTTTGAGCTTGACATGAATATTCATTGGACTTGGTTACTACCTCACCGTCGAACCTCGTGTGTCATTAGGTACGTGGACGACCCTCGCCAAGGAGCTAAGGAACCTCACCAAGTCCAAGAAGAGGAGCGAGAAGGACCGCACGGAAGAAGGAGACCAGCAGCTGGAAGAAGAAGAAGTGTCCAGACAACCCCGTGCCAGGAGATACCAGTAGATACCAGTACCGATTTCGTAAGCGGCAGTAGTGCGGTAGTCGGTGGCGGTACTACCGTGATAAGCGGTACTACCGCGATGGACGCGCGGTACTACCGCGATGAGCTTGCCGGGCTTGCCGGGCTGGCTTCCCGCGATGGAAGCGGTACTACCGCCCTGGGAACTCTGCAGGGTCTTCACTTCCAGGCCTTCCTCCTTTCCTTGCTGCCATGCCTCCTTGCTCCCTTGTGCCAGGCCTTCCTCTCCAATGTACCTAACAATACATACACACAAGGATTTAGGCAGTATAAAGCTCTCATCAAAATGAATAGCATTATCAACTAAGAGAGAATTCACCTGTTGCTCAAGTAACTTTGCACGAGCTCTTGTCATTGGTCCAATCCTCACTTCATTGGGCTTGTCTTGAGGAGTAACATCATCAATAGGAAAAGATGGTAAAGTACTAGGGATGTCCTCATCAATGTCTTTGGTTGTACTCGCATCATATGCTTCCATACCATGCCACATTATCTTGTTCCTTCTTATGATAAGAATGATGATGACACTTGTTTGGTATCTCACCACACGAATGATTGGTTTTGCATTCACACTAACCTCATTTGTTTTTCCGAGTGTTTGTCATATTCTTTCGTTTTGAAGGATTCACAAGACGGTGCCATCATGCGCCATATTGGTCATGCGAAGGCGTACACGATGCGCGACACCGACATTTTTGAGAAACTCATAAAGGTGCACTCCTTCCTTTTGAGCCACCCTCACATATACATATCGAATGGGCCACACTTTCATTCGTGTTTGCTCCTTGTTGTCTACATGATACATCTATTGGATGGAGGACCGACATTGGAGATGGGCCCTATGGACCTTCAAGTTGAGGAACGCTCGGAAGTAGCGGATGCACCACCGGACCACGACTCATGCCACGACATCGGACAATGGTATGCCATGAAACTTTTGCCATATTGCACCGACACTTCCATATTTGTTGATGAGCATGCTAATTGGACACATCACACCCATGACAAATTTGCACCTTATGCATGAATTGACTTACATTATGATTGCCTTGTTGCATCTTGCATTCCCATATCATCCATGATATATGAGCTTGTGCACTTTCTTAGCAAATTTGTGTTGATCTTCCTTGATGGCATATTCATAAATACTGATCATATTGCCCACCATCAATTGCATGACATCATCATCATTTTGAACACCACTTGCCATGTTCATGCTCTTGATAAACCATCACATTATGACATCATTTTGCACAATGGTTGCATTAATCACTTTCACAACACCTTTGTGTGCAAATCAAATGAATTTGCTCACATACATGCTTTACATCTCATTCTATATCATTTTGTGCAGCTTCATGTGCCTTGTCAAAAACATTCTTATCGGACGATCTCATGCTTAATTGATGGACACCTTGTGTGCGCTAACCATTCTATTTCCAAGTGCCCTTTGTGTTTACTCTTTTTACATGTATACCCTCTCGGAGACATCGTGGAGCACTTGGATCACACCATGACATACACTACGTCCTACTACAAGTCCATCTACGACAACCGTTTCCATGGTGATGAGATTTTTGATCTAAGGACGAATCTTTCCCAAGGGGGAGGAGATGATGCGGAGCATCTTTCGGTCATCCCCATGGATACTACAACGACTCACCAAGCACCAAGTGGACCTATGACAAGAGCTCACACATGTGCCATCGGACATAAGGTGAACTCACTCCTCTTTGAGCTTGACATGAATATTCATTGGACTTGGTTACTACCTCACCGTCGAACCTCGTGTGTCATTAGGTACGTGGACGACCCTCGCCAAGGAGCTAAGGAACCTCACCAAGTCCAAGAAGAGGAGCGAGAAGGACCGCACGGAAGAAGGAGACCAGCAGCTGGAAGAAGAAGAAGTGTCCAGACAACCCCGTGCCAGGAGATACCAGTAGATACCAGTACCGATTTCGTAAGCGGCAGTAGTGCGGTAGTCGGTGGCGGTACTACCGTGATAAGCGGTACTACCGCGATGGACGCGCGGTACTACCGCGATGAGCTTGCCGGGCTGGCTTCCCGCGATGGAAGCGGTACTACCGCCCTGGGAACTCTGCAGGGTCTTCACTTCCAGGCCTTCCTCCTTTCCTTGCTGCCATGCCTCCTTGCTCCCTTGTGCCAGGCCTTCCTCTCCAATGTACCTAACAATACATACACACAAGGATTTAGGCAGTATAAAGCTCTCATCAAAATGAATAGCATTATCAACTAAGAGAGAATTCACCTGTTGCTCAAGTAACTTTGCACGAGCTCTTGTCATTGGTCCAATCCTCACTTCATTGGGCTTGTCTTGAGGAGTAACATCATCAATAGGAAAAGATGGTAAAGTACTAGGGATGTCCTCATCAATGTCTTTGGTTGTACTCGCATCATATGCTTCCATACCATGCCACATTATCTTGTTCCTTCTTATGATAAGAATGATGATGACACTTGTTTGGTATCTCACCACACGAATGATTGGTTTTGCATTCACACTAACCTCATTTGTTTTTCCGAGTGTTTGTCATATTCTTTCGTTTTGAAGGATTCACAAGACGGTGCCATCATGCGCCATATTGGTCATGCGAAGGCGTACACGATGCGCGACACCGACATTTTTGAGAAACTCATAAAGGTGCACTCCTTCCTTTTGAGCCACCCTCACATATACATATCGAATGGGCCACACTTTCATTCGTGTTTGCTCCTTGTTGTCTACATGATACATCTATTGGATGGAGGACCGACATTGGAGATGGGCCCTATGGACCTTCAAGTTGAGGAACGCTCGGAAGTAGCGGATGCACCACCGGACCACGACTCATGCCACGACATCGGACAATGGTATGCCATGAAACTTTTGCCATATTGCACCGACACTTCCATATTTGTTGATGAGCATGCTAATTGGACACATCACACCCATGACAAATTTGCACCTTATGCATGAATTGACTTACATTATGATTGCCTTGTTGCATCTTGCATTCCCATATCATCCATGATATATGAGCTTGTGCACTTTCTTAGCAAATTTGTGTTGATCTTCCTTGATGGCATATTCATAAATACTGATCATATTGCCCACCATCAATTGCATGACATCATCATCATTTTGAACACCACTTGCCATGTTCATGCTCTTGATAAACCATCACATTATGACATCATTTTGCACAATGGTTGCATTAATCACTTTCACAACACCTTTGTGTGCAAATCAAATGAATTTGCTCACATACATGCTTTACATCTCATTCTATATCATTTTGTGCAGCTTCATGTGCCTTGTCAAAAACATTCTTATCGGACGACCTCATGCTTAATTGATGGACACCTTGTGTGCGCTAACCATTCTATTTCCAAGTGCCCTTTGTGTTTACTCTTTTTACATGTATACCCTCTCGGAGACATCGTGGAGCACTTGGATCACACCATGACATACACTACGTCCTACTACAAGTCCATCTACGACAACCGTTTCCATGGTGATGAGATTTTTGATCTAAGGACGAATCTTTCCCAAGGGGGAGGAGATGATGCGGAGCATCTTTCGGTCATCCCCATGGATACTACAACGACTCACCAAGCACCAAGTGGACCTATGACAAGAGCTCACACATGTGCCATCGGACATAAGGTGAACTCACTCCTCTTTGAGCTTGACATGAATATTCATTGGACTTGGTTACTACCTCACCGTCGAACCTCGTGTGTCATTAGGTACGTGGACGACCCTCGCCAAGGAGCTAAGGAACCTCACCAAGTCCAAGAAGAGGAGCGAGAAGGACCGCACGGAAGAAGAAGACCAGCAGCTGGAAGAAGAAGAAGTGTCCAGACAACCCCGTGCCAGGAGATACCAGTAGATACCAGTACCGATTTCGTAAGCGGCAGTAGTGCGGTAGTCGGTGGCGGTACTACCGTGATAAGCGGTACTACCGCGATGGACGCGCGGTACTACCACGATGAGCTTGCCGGGCTGGCTTCCCGCGATGGAAGCGGTACTACCGCCCTGGGAACTCTGCAGGGTCTTCACTTCCAGGCCTTCCTCCTTTCCTTGCTGCCATGCCTCCTTGCTCCCTTGTGCCAGGCCTTCCTCTCCAATGTACCTAACAATACATACACACAAGGATTTAGGCAGTATAAAGCTCTCATCAAAATGAATAGCATTATCAACTAAGAGAGAATTCACCTGTTGCTCAAGTAACTTTGCACGAGCTCTTGTCATTGGTCCAATCCTCACTTCATTGGGCTTGTCTTGAGGAGTAACATCATCAATAGGAAAAGATGGTAAAGTACTAGGGATGTCCTCATCAATGTCTTTGGTTGTACTCGCATCATATGCTTCCATACCATGCCACATTATCTTGTTCCTTCTTATGATAAGAATGATGATGACACTTGTTTGGTATCTCACCACACGAATGATTGGTTTTGCATTCACACTAACCTCATTTGTTTTTCCGAGTGTTTGTCATATTCTTTCGTTTTGAAGGATTCACAAGACGGTGCCATCATGCGCCATATTGGTCATGCGAAGGCGTACACGATGCGCGACACCGACATTTTTGAGAAACTCATAAAGGTGCACTCCTTCCTTTTGAGCCACCCTCACATATACATATCGAATGGGCCACACTTTCATTCGTGTTTGCTCCTTGTTGTCTACATGATACATCTATTGGATGGAGGACCGACATTGGAGATGGGCCCTATGGACCTTCAAGTTGAGGAACGCTCGGAAGTAGCGGATGCACCACCGGACCACGACTCATGCCACGACATCGGACAATGGTATGCCATGAAACTTTTGCCATATTGCACCGACACTTCCATATTTGTTGATGAGCATGCTAATTGGACACATCACACCCATGACAAATTTGCACCTTATGCATGAATTGACTTACATTATGATTGCCTTGTTGCATCTTGCATTCCCATATCATCCATGATATATGAGCTTGTGCACTTTCTTAGCAAATTTGTGTTGATCTTCCTTGATGGCATATTCATAAATACTGATCATATTGCCCACCATCAATTGCATGACATCATCATCATTTTGAACACCACTTGCCATGTTCATGCTCTTGATAAACCATCACATTATGACATCATTTTGCACAATGGTTGCATTAATCACTTTCACAACACCTTTGTGTGCAAATCAAATGAATTTGCTCACATACATGCTTTACATCTCATTCTATATCATTTTGTGCAGCTTCATGTGCCTTGTCAAAAACATTCTTATCGGACGACCTCATGCTTAATTGATGGACACCTTGTGTGCGCTAACCATTCTATTTCCAAGTGCCCTTTGTGTTTACTCTTTTTACATGTATACCCTCTCGGAGACATCGTGGAGCACTTGGATCACACCATGACATACACTACGTCCTACTACAAGTCCATCTACGACAACCGTTTCCATGGTGATGAGATTTTTGATCTAAGGACGAATCTTTCCCAAGGGGGAGGAGATGATGCGGAGCATCTTTCGGTCATCCCCATGGATACTACAACGACTCACCAAGCACCAAGTGGACCTATGACAAGAGCTCACACATGTGCCATCGGACATAAGGTGAACTCACTCCTCTTTGAGCTTGACATGAATATTCATTGGACTTGGTTACTACCTCACCGTCGAACCTCGTGTGTCATTAGGTACGTGGACGACCCTCGCCAAGGAGCTAAGGAACCTCACCAAGTCCAAGAAGAGGAGCGAGAAGGACCGCACGGAAGAAGGAGACCAGCAGCTGGAAGAAGAAGAAGTGTCCAGACAACCCCGTGCCAGGAGATACCAGTAGATACCAGTACCGATTTCGTAAGCGGCAGTAGTGCGGTAGTCGGTGGCGGTACTACCGTGATAAGCGGTACTACCGCGATGGACGCGCGGTACTACCGCGATGAGCTTGCCGGGCTGGCTTCCCGCGATGGAAGCGGTACTACCGCCCTGGGAACTCTGCAGGGTCTTCACTTCCAGGCCTTCCTCCTTTCCTTGCTGCCATGCCTCCTTGCTCCCTTGTGCCAGGCCTTCCTCTCCAATGTACCTAACAATACATACACACAAGGATTTAGGCAGTATAAAGCTCTCATCAAAATGAATAGCATTATCAACTAAGAGAGAATTCACCTGTTGCTCAAGTAACTTTGCACGAGCTCTTGTCATTGGTCCAATCCTCACTTCATTGGGCTTGTCTTGAGGAGTAACATCATCAATAGGAAAAGATGGTAAAGTACTAGGGATGTCCTCATCAATGTCTTTGGTTGTACTCGCATCATATGCTTCCATACCATGCCACATTATCTTGTTCCTTCTTATGATAAGAATGATGATGACACTTGTTTGGTATCTCACCACACGAATGATTGGTTTTGCATTCACACTAACCTCATTTGTTTTTCCGAGTGTTTGTCATATTCTTTCGTTTTGAAGGATTCACAAGACGGTGCCATCATGCGCCATATTGGTCATGCGAAGGCGTACACGATGCGCGACACCGACATTTTTGAGAAACTCATAAAGGTGCACTCCTTCCTTTTGAGCCACCCTCACATATACATATCGAATGGGCCACACTTTCATTCGTGTTTGCTCCTTGTTGCCTACATGATACATCTATTGGATGGAGGACCGACATTGGAGATGGGCCCTATGGACCTTCAAGTTGAGGAACGCTCGGAAGTAGCGGATGCACCACCGGACCACGACTCATGCCACGACATCGGACAATGGTATGCCATGAAACTTTTGCCATATTGCACCGACACTTCCATATTTGTTGATGAGCATGCTAATTGGACACATCACACCCATGACAAATTTGCACCTTATGCATGAATTGACTTACATTATGATTGCCTTGTTGCATCTTGCATTCCCATATCATCCATGATATATGAGCTTGTGCACTTTCTTAGCAAATTTGTGTTGATCTTCCTTGATGGCATATTCATAAATACTGATCATATTGCCCACCATCAATTGCATGACATCATCATCATTTTGAACACCACTTGCCATGTTCATGCTCTTGATAAACCATCACATTATGACATCATTTTGCACAATGGTTGCATTAATCACTTTCACAACACCTTTGTGTGCAAATCAAATGAATTTGCTCACATACATGCTTTACATCTCATTCTATATCATTTTGTGCAGCTTCATGTGCCTTGTCAAAAACATTCTTATCGGACGACCTCATGCTTAATTGATGGACACCTTGTGTGCGCTAACCATTCTATTTCCAAGTGCCCTTTGTGTTTACTCTTTTTACATGTATACCCTCTCGGAGACATCGTGGAGCACTTGGATCACACCATGACATACACTACGTCCTACTACAAGTCCATCTACGACAACCGTTTCCATGGTGATGAGATTTTTGATCTAAGGACGAATCTTTCCCAAGGGGGAGGAGATGATGCGGAGCATCTTTCGGTCATCCCCATGGATACTACAACGACTCACCAAGCACCAAGTGGACCTATGACAAGAGCTCACACATGTGCCATCGGACATAAGGTGAACTCACTCCTCTTTGAGCTTGACATGAATATTCATTGGACTTGGTTACTACCTCACCGTCGAACCTCGTGTGTCATTAGGTACGTGGACGACCCTCGCCAAGGAGCTAAGGAACCTCACCAAGTCCAAGAAGAGGAGCGAGAAGGACCGCACGGAAGAAGGAGACCAGCAGCTGGAAGAAGAAGAAGTGTCCAGACAACCCCGTGCCAGGAGATACCAGTAGATACCAGTACCGATTTCGTAAGCGGCAGTAGTGCGGTAGTCGGTGGCGGTACTACCGTGATAAGCGGTACTACCGCGATGGACGCGCGGTACTACCGCGATGAGCTTGCCGGGCTTGCCGGGCTGGCTTGCCGCGATGGAAGCGGTACTACCGCCCTGGGAACTCTGCAGGGTCTTCACTTCCAGGCCTTCCTCCTTTCCTTGCTGCCATGCCTCCTTGCTCCCTTGTGCCAGGCCTTCCTCTCCAATGTACCTAACAATACATACACACAAGGATTTAGGCAGTATAAAGCTCTCATCAAAATGAATAGCATTATCAACTAAGAGAGAATTCACCTGTTGCTCAAGTAACTTTGCACGAGCTCTTGTCATTGGTCCAATCCTCACTTCATTGGGCTTGTCTTGAGGAGTAACATCATCAATAGGAAAAGATGGTAAAGTACTAGGGATGTCCTCATCAATGTCTTTGGTTGTACTCGCATCATATGCTTCCATACCATGCCACATTATCTTGTTCCTTCTTATGATAAGAATGATGATGACACTTGTTTGGTATCTCACCACACGAATGATTGGTTTTGCATTCACACTAACCTCATTTGTTTTTCCGAGTGTTTGTCATATTCTTTCGTTTTGAAGGATTCACAAGACGGTGCCATCATGCGCCATATTGGTCATGCGAAGGCGTACACGATGCGCGACACCGACATTTTTGAGAAACTCATAAAGGTGCACTCCTTCCTTTTGAGCCACCCTCACATATACATATCGAATGGGCCACACTTTCATTCGTGTTTGCTCCTTGTTGTCTACATGATACATCTATTGGATGGAGGACTGACATTGGAGATGGGCCCTATGGACCTTCAAGTTGAGGAACGCTCGGAAGTAGCGGATGCACCACCGGAACACGACTCATGCCACGACATCGGACAATGGTATGCCATGAAACTTTTGCCATATTGCACCGACACTTCCATATTTGTTGATGAGCATGCTAATTGGACACATCACACCCATGACAAATTTGCACCTTATGCATGAATTGACTTACATTATGATTGCCTTGTTGCATCTTGCATTCCCATATCATCCATGATATATGAGCTTGTGCACTTTCTTAGCAAATTTGTTGTGATCTTCCTTGATGGCATATTCATAAATACTGATCATATTGCCCACCATCAATTGCATGACATCATCATCATTTTGAACACCACTTGCCATGTTCATGCTCTTGATAAACCATCACATTATGACATCATTTTGCACAATGGTTGCATTAATCACTTTCACAACACCTTTGTGTGCAAATCAAATGAATTTGCTCACATACATGCTTTACATCTCATTCTATATCATTTTGTGCAGCTTCATGTGCCTTGTCAAAAACATTCTTATCGGACGACCTCATGCTTAATTGATGGACACCTTGTGTGCGCTAACCATTCTATTTCCAAGTGCCCTTTGTGTTTACTCTTTTTACATGTATACCCTCTCGGAGACATCGTGGAGCACTTGGATCACACCATGACATACACTACGTCCTACTACAAGTCCATCTACGACAACCGTTTCCATGGTGATGAGATTTTTGATCTAAGGACGAATCTTTCCCAAGGGGGAGGAGATGATGCGGAGCATCTTTCGGTCATCCCCATGGATACTACAACGACTCACCAAGCACCAAGTGGACCTATGACAAGAGCTCACACATGTGCCATCGGACATAAGGTGAACTCACTCCTCTTTGAGCTTGACATGAATATTCATTGGACTTGGTTACTACCTCACCGTCGAACCTCGTGTGTCATTAGGTACGTGGACGACCCTCGCCAAGGAGCTAAGGAACCTCACCAAGTCCAAGAAGAGGAGCGAGAAGGACCGCACGGAAGAAGGAGACCAGCAGCTGGAAGAAGAAGAAGTGTCCAGACAACCCCGTGCCAGGAGATACCAGTAGATACCAGTACCGATTTCGTAAGCGGCAGTAGTGCGGTAGTCGGTGGCGGTACTACCGTGATAAGCGGTACTACCGCGATGGACGCGCGGTACTACCGCGATGAGCTTGCCGGGCTTGCCGGGCTGGCTTGCCGCGATGGAAGCGGTACTACCGCCCTGGGAACTCTGCAGGGTCTTCACTTCCAGGCCTTCCTCCTTTCCTTGCTGCCATGCCTCCTTGCTCCCTTGTGCCAGGCCTTCCTCTCCAATGTACCTAACAATACATACACACAAGGATTTAGGCAGTATAAAGCTCTCATCAAAATGAATAGCATTATCAACTAAGAGAGAATTCACCTGTTGCTCAAGTAACTTTGCACGAGCTCTTGTCATTGGTCCAATCCTCACTTCATTGGGCTTGTCTTGAGGAGTAACATCATCAATAGGAAAAGATGGTAAAGTACTAGGGATGTCCTCATCAATGTCTTTGGTTGTACTCGCATCATATGCTTCCATACCATGCCACATTATCTTGTTCCTTCTTATGATAAGAATGATGATGACACTTTTTTGGTATCTCACCACACGAATGATTGGTTTTGCATTCACACTAACCTCATTTGTTTTTCCGAGTGTTTGTCATATTCTTTCGTTTTGAAGGATTCACAAGACGGTGCCATCATGCGCCATATTGGTCATGCGAAGGCGTACACGATGCGCGACACCGACATTTTTGAGAAACTCATAAAGGTGCACTCCTTCCTTTTGAGCCACCCTCACATATACATATCGAATGGGCCACACTTTCATTCGTGTTTGCTCCTTGTTGTCTACATGATACATCTATTGGATGGAGGACTGACATTGGAGATGGGCCCTATGGACCTTCAAGTTGAGGAACGCTCGGAAGTAGCGGATGCACCACCGGACCACGACTCATGCTACGACATCGGACAATGGTATGCCATGAAACTTTTGCCATATTGCACCGACACTTCCATATTTGTTGATGAGCATGCTAATTGGACACATCACACCCATGACAAATTTGCACCTTATGCATGAATTGACTTACATTATGATTGCCTTGTTGCATCTTGCATTCCCATATCATCCATGATATATGAGCTTGTGCACTTTCTTAGCAAATTTGTTGTGATCTTCCTTGATGGCATATTCATAAATACTGATCATATTGCCCACCATCAATTGCATGACATCATCATCATTTTGAACACCACTTGCCATGTTCATGCTCTTGATAAACCATCACATTATGACATCATTTTGCACAATGGTTGCATTAATCACTTTCACAACACCTTTGTGTGCAAATCAAATGAATTTGCTCACATACATGCTTTACATCTCATTCTATATCATTTTGTGCAGCTTCATGTGCCTTGTCAAAAACATTCTTATCGGACGACCTCATGCTTAATTGATGGACACCTTGTGTGCGCTAACCATTCTATTTCCAAGTGCCCTTTGTGTTTACTCTTTTTACATGTATACCCTCTCGGAGACATCGTGGAGCACTTGGATCACACCATGACATACACTACGTCCTACTACAAGTCCATCTACGACAACCGTTTCCATGGTGATGAGATTTTTGATCTAAGGACGAATCTTTCCCAAGGGGGAGGAGATGATGCGGAGCATCTTTCGGTCATCCCCATGGATACTACAACGACTCACCAAGCACCAAGTGGACCTATGACAAGAGCTCACACATGTGCCATCGGACATAAGGTGAACTCACTCCTCTTTGAGCTTGACATGAATATTCATTGGACTTGGTTACTACCTCACCGTCGAACCTCGTGTGTCATTAGGTACGTGGACGACCCTCGCCAAGGAGCTAAGGAACCTCACCAAGTCCAAGAAGAGGAGCGAGAAGGACCGCACGGAAGAAGGAGACCAGCAGCTGGAAGAAGAAGAAGTGTCCAGACAACCCCGTGCCAGGAGATACCAGTAGATACCAGTACCGATTTCGTAAGCGGCAGTAGTGCGGTAGTCGGTGGCGGTACTACCGTGATAAGCGGTACTACCGCGATGGACGCGCGGTACTACCGCGATGAGCTTGCCGGGCTTGCCGGGCTGGCTTGCCGCGATGGAAGCGGTACTACCGCCCTGGGAACTCTGCAGGGTCTTCACTTCCAGGCCTTCCTCCTTTCCTTGCTGCCATGCCTCCTTGCTCCCTTGTGCCAGGCCTTCCTCTCCAATGTACCTAACAATACATACACACAAGGATTTAGGCAGTATAAAGCTCTCATCAAAATGAATAGCATTATCAACTAAGAGAGAATTCACCTGTTGCTCAAGTAACTTTGCACGAGCTCTTGTCATTGGTCCAATCCTCACTTCATTGGGCTTGTCTTGAGGAGTAACATCATCAATAGGAAAAGATGGTAAAGTACTAGGGATGTCCTCATCAATGTCTTTGGTTGTACTCGCATCATATGCTTCCATACCATGCCACATTATCTTGTTCCTTCTTATGATAAGAATGATGATGACACTTGTTTGGTATCTCACCACACGAATGATTGGTTTTGCATTCACACTAACCTCATTTGTTTTTCCGAGTGTTTGTCATATTCTTTCGTTTTGAAGGATTCACAAGACGGTGCCATCATGCGCCATATTGGTCATGCGAAGGCGTACACGATGCGCGACACCGACATTTTTGAGAAACTCATAAAGGTGCACTCCTTCCTTTTGAGCCACCCTCACATATACATATCGAATGGGCCACACTTTCATTCGTGTTTGCTCCTTGTTGTCTACATGATACATCTATTGGATGGAGGACTGACATTGGAGATGGGCCCTATGGACCTTCAAGTTGAGGAACGCTCGGAAGTAGCGGATGCACCACCGGACCACGACTCATGCTACGACATCGGACAATGGTATGCCATGAAACTTTTGCCATATTGCACCGACACTTCCATATTTGTTGATGAGCATGCTAATTGGACACATCACACCCATGACAAATTTGCACCTTATGCATGAATTGACTTACATTATGATTGCCTTGTTGCATCTTGCATTCCCATATCATCCATGATATATGAGCTTGTGCACTTTCTTAGCAAATTTGTTGTGATCTTCCTTGATGGCATATTCATAAATACTGATCATATTGCCCACCATCAATTGCATGACATCATCATCATTTTGAACACCACTTGCCATGTTCATGCTCTTGATAAACCATCACATTATGACATCATTTTGCACAATGGTTGCATTAATCACTTTCACAACACCTTTGTGTGCAAATCAAATGAATTTGCTCACATACATGCTTTACATCTCATTCTATATCATTTTGTGCAGCTTCATGTGCCTTGTCAAAAACATTCTTATCGGACGACCTCATGCTTAATTGATGGACACCTTGTGTGCGCTAACCATTCTATTTCCAAGTGCCCTTTGTGTTTACTCTTTTTACATGTATACCCTCTCGGAGACATCGTGGAGCACTTGGATCACACCATGACATACACTACGTCCTACTACAAGTCCATCTACGACAACCGTTTCCATGGTGATGAGATTTTTGATCTAAGGACGAATCTTTCCCAAGGGGGAGGAGATGATGCGGAGCATCTTTCGGTCATCCCCATGGATACTACAACGACTCACCAAGCACCAAGTGGACCTATGACAAGAGCTCACACATGTGCCATCGGACATAAGGTGAACTCACTCCTCTTTGAGCTTGACATGAATATTCATTGGACTTGGTTACTACCTCACCGTCGAACCTCGTGTGTCATTAGGTACGTGGACGACCCTCGCCAAGGAGCTAAGGAACCTCACCAAGTCCAAGAAGAGGAGCGAGAAGGACCGCACGGAAGAAGGAGACCAGCAGCTGGAAGAAGAAGAAGTGTCCAGACAACCCCGTGCCAGGAGATACCAGTAGATACCAGTACCGATTTCGTAAGCGGCAGTAGTGCGGTAGTCGGTGGCGGTACTACCGTGATAAGCGGTACTACCGCGATGGACGCGCGGTACTACCGCGATGAGCTTGCCGGGCTTGCCGGGCTGGCTTGCCGCGATGGAAGCGGTACTACCGCCCTGGGAACTCTGCAGGGTCTTCACTTCCAGGCCTTCCTCCTTTCCTTGCTGCCATGCCTCCTTGCTCCCTTGTGCCAGGCCTTCCTCTCCAATGTACCTAACAATACATACACACAAGGATTTAGGCAGTATAAAGCTCTCATCAAAATGAATAGCATTATCAACTAAGAGAGAATTCACCTGTTGCTCAAGTAACTTTGCACGAGCTCTTGTCATTGGTCCAATCCTCACTTCATTGGGCTTGTCTTGAGGAGTAACATCATCAATAGGAAAAGATGGTAAAGTACTAGGGATGTCCTCATCAATGTCTTTGGTTGTACTCGCATCATATGCTTCCATACCATGCCACATTATCTTGTTCCTTCTTATGATAAGAATGATGATGACACTTGTTTGGTATCTCACCACACGAATGATTGGTTTTGCATTCACACTAACCTCATTTGTTTTTCCGAGTGTTTGTCATATTCTTTCGTTTTGAAGGATTCACAAGACGGTGCCATCATGCGCCATATTGGTCATGCGAAGGCGTACACGATGCGCGACACCGACATTTTTGAGAAACTCATAAAGGTGCACTCCTTCCTTTTGAGCCACCCTCACATATACATATCGAATGGGCCACACTTTCATTCGTGTTTGCTCCTTGTTGTCTACATGATACATCTATTGGATGGAGGACCGACATTGGAGATGGGCCCTATGGACCTTCAAGTTGAGGAACGCTCGGAAGTAGCGGATGCACCACCGGACCACGACTCATGCCACGACATCGGACAATGGTATGCCATGAAACTTTTGCCATATTGCACCGACACTTCCATATTTGTTGATGAGCATGCTAATTGGACACATCACACCCATGACAAATTTGCACCTTATGCATGAATTGACTTACATTATGATTGCCTTGTTGCATCTTGCATTCCCATATCATCCATGATATATGAGCTTGTGCACTTTCTTAGCAAATTTGTTGTGATCTTCCTTGATGGCATATTCATAAATACTGATCATATTGCCCACCATCAATTGCATGACATCATCATCATTTTGAACACCACTTGCCATGTTCATGCTCTTGATAAACCATCACATTATGACATCATTTTGCACAATGGTTGCATTAATCACTTTCACAACACCTTTGTGTGCAAATCAAATGAATTTGCTCACATACATGCTTTACATCTCATTCTATATCATTTTGTGCAGCTTCATGTGCCTTGTCAAAAACATTCTTATCGGACGACCTCATGCTTAATTGATGGACACCTTGTGTGCGCTAACCATTCTATTTCCAAGTGCCCTTTGTGTTTACTCTTTTTACATGTATACCCTCTCGGAGACATCGTGGAGCACTTGGATCACACCATGACATACACTACGTCCTACTACAAGTCCATCTACGACAACCGTTTCCATGGTGATGAGATTTTTGATCTAAGGACGAATCTTTCCCAAGGGGGAGGAGATGATGCGGAGCATCTTTCGGTCATCCCCATGGATACTACAACGACTCACCAAGCACCAAGTGGACCTATGACAAGAGCTCACACATGTGCCATCGGACATAAGGTGAACTCACTCCTCTTTGAGCTTGACATGAATATTCATTGGACTTGGTTACTACCTCACCGTCGAACCTCGTGTGTCATTAGGTACGTGGACGACCCTCGCCAAGGAGCTAAGGAACCTCACCAAGTCCAAGAAGAGGAGCGAGAAGGACCGCACGGAAGAAGGAGACCAGCAGCTGGAAGAAGAAGAAGTGTCCAGACAACCCCGTGCCAGGAGATACCAGTAGATACCAGTACCGATTTCGTAAGCGGCAGTAGTGCGGTAGTCGGTGGCGGTACTACCGTGATAAGCGGTACTACCGCGATGGACGCGCGGTACTACCGCGATGAGCTTGCCGGGCTTGCCGGGCTGGCTTGCCGCGATGGAAGCGGTACTACCGCCCTGGGAACTCTGCAGGGTCTTCACTTCCAGGCCTTCCTCCTTTCCTTGCTGCCATGCCTCCTTGCTCCCTTGTGCCAGGCCTTCCTCTCCAATGTACCTAACAATACATACACACAAGGATTTAGGCAGTATAAAGCTCTCATCAAAATGAATAGCATTATCAACTAAGAGAGAATTCACCTGTTGCTCAAGTAACTTTGCACGAGCTCTTGTCATTGGTCCAATCCTCACTTCATTGGGCTTGTCTTGAGGAGTAACATCATCAATAGGAAAAGATGGTAAAGTACTAGGGATGTCCTCATCAATGTCTTTGGTTGTACTCGCATCATATGCTTCCATACCATGCCACATTATCTTGTTCCTTCTTATGATAAGAATGATGATGACACTTGTTTGGTATCTCACCACACGAATGATTGGTTTTGCATTCACACTAACCTCATTTGTTTTTCCGAGTGTTTGTCATATTCTTTCGTTTTGAAGGATTCACAAGACGGTGCCATCATGCGCCATATTGGTCATGCGAAGGCGTACACGATGCGCGACACCGACATTTTTGAGAAACTCATAAAGGTGCACTCCTTCCTTTTGAGCCACCCTCACATATACATATCGAATGGGCCACACTTTCATTCGTGTTTGCTCCTTGTTGTCTACATGATACATCTATTGGATGGAGGACCGACATTGGAGATGGGCCCTATGGACCTTCAAGTTGAGGAACGCTCGGAAGTAGCGGATGCACCACCGGACCACGACTCATGCCACGACATCGGACAATGGTATGCCATGAAACTTTTGCCATATTGCACCGACACTTCCATATTTGTTGATGAGCATGCTAATTGGACACATCACACCCATGACAAATTTGCACCTTATGCATGAATTGACTTACATTATGATTGCCTTGTTGCATCTTGCATTCCCATATCATCCATGATATATGAGCTTGTGCACTTTCTTAGCAAATTTGTTGTGATCTTCCTTGATGGCATATTCATAAATACTGATCATATTGCCCACCATCAATTGCATGACATCATCATCATTTTGAACACCACTTGCCATGTTCATGCTCTTGATAAACCATCACATTATGACATCATTTTGCACAATGGTTGCATTAATCACTTTCACAACACCTTTGTGTGCAAATCAAATGAATTTGCTCACATACATGCTTTACATCTCATTCTATATCATTTTGTGCAGCTTCATGTGCCTTGTCAAAAACATTCTTATCGGACGACCTCATGCTTAATTGATGGACACCTTGTGTGCGCTAACCATTCTATTTCCAAGTGCCCTTTGTGTTTACTCTTTTTACATGTATACCCTCTCGGAGACATCGTGGAGCACTTGGATCACACCATGACATACACTACGTCCTACTACAAGTCCATCTACGACAACCGTTTCCATGGTGATGAGATTTTTGATCTAAGGACGAATCTTTCCCAAGGGGGAGGAGATGATGCGGAGCATCTTTCGGTCATCCCCATGGATACTACAACGACTCACCAAGCACCAAGTGGACCTATGACAAGAGCTCACACATGTGCCATCGGACATAAGGTGAACTCACTCCTCTTTGAGCTTGACATGAATATTCATTGGACTTGGTTACTACCTCACCGTCGAACCTCGTGTGTCATTAGGTACGTGGACGACCCTCGCCAAGGAGCTAAGGAACCTCACCAAGTCCAAGAAGAGGAGCGAGAAGGACCGCACGGAAGAAGGAGACCAGCAGCTGGAAGAAGAAGAAGTGTCCAGACAACCCCGTGCCAGGAGATACCAGTAGATACCAGTACCGATTTCGTAAGCGGCAGTAGTGCGGTAGTCGGTGGCGGTACTACCGTGATAAGCGGTACTACCGCGATGGACGCGCGGTACTACCGCGATGAGCTTGCCGGGCTTGCCGGGCTGGCTTGCCGCGATGGAAGCGGTACTACCGCCCTGGGAACTCTGCAGGGTCTTCACTTCCAGGCCTTCCTCCTTTCCTTGCTGCCATGCCTCCTTGCTCCCTTGTGCCAGGCCTTCCTCTCCAATGTACCTAACAATACATACACACAAGGATTTAGGCAGTATAAAGCTCTCATCAAAATGAATAGCATTATCAACTAAGAGAGAATTCACCTGTTGCTCAAGTAACTTTGCACGAGCTCTTGTCATTGGTCCAATCCTCACTTCATTGGGCTTGTCTTGAGGAGTAACATCATCAATAGGAAAAGATGGTAAAGTACTAGGGATGTCCTCATCAATGTCTTTGGTTGTACTCGCATCATATGCTTCCATACCATGCCACATTATCTTGTTCCTTCTTATGATAAGAATGATGATGACACTTGTTTGGTATCTCACCACACGAATGATTGGTTTTGCATTCACACTAACCTCATTTGTTTTTCCGAGTGTTTGTCATATTCTTTCGTTTTGAAGGATTCACAAGACGGTGCCATCATGCGCCATATTGGTCATGCGAAGGCGTACACGATGCGCGACACCGACATTTTTGAGAAACTCATAAAGGTGCACTCCTTCCTTTTGAGCCACCCTCACATATACATATCGAATGGGCCACACTTTCATTCGTGTTTGCTCCTTGTTGTCTACATGATACATCTATTGGATGGAGGACTGACATTGGAGATGGGCCCTATGGACCTTCAAGTTGAGGAACGCTCGGAAGTAGCGGATGCACCACCGGACCACGACTCATGCTACGACATCGGACAATGGTATGCCATGAAACTTTTGCCATATTGCACCGACACTTCCATATTTGTTGATGAGCATGCTAATTGGACACATCACACCCATGACAAATTTGCACCTTATGCATGAATTGACTTACATTATGATTGCCTTGTTGCATCTTGCATTCCCATATCATCCATGATATATGAGCTTGTGCACTTTCTTAGCAAATTTGTTGTGATCTTCCTTGATGGCATATTCATAAATACTGATCATATTGCCCACCATCAATTGCATGACATCATCATCATTTTGAACACCACTTGCCATGTTCATGCTCTTGATAAACCATCACATTATGACATCATTTTGCACAATGGTTGCATTAATCACTTTCACAACACCTTTGTGTGCAAATCAAATGAATTTGCTCACATACATGCTTTACATCTCATTCTATATCATTTTGTGCAGCTTCATGTGCCTTGTCAAAAACATTCTTATCGGACGACCTCATGCTTAATTGATGGACACCTTGTGTGCGCTAACCATTCTATTTCCAAGTGCCCTTTGTGTTTACTCTTTTTACATGTATACCCTCTCGGAGACATCGTGGAGCACTTGGATCACACCATGACATACACTACGTCCTACTACAAGTCCATCTACGACAACCGTTTCCATGGTGATGAGATTTTTGATCTAAGGACGAATCTTTCCCAAGGGGGAGGAGATGATGCGGAGCATCTTTCGGTCATCCCCATGGATACTACAACGACTCACCAAGCACCAAGTGGACCTATGACAAGAGCTCACACATGTGCCATCGGACATAAGGTGAACTCACTCCTCTTTGAGCTTGACATGAATATTCATTGGACTTGGTTACTACCTCACCGTCGAACCTCGTGTGTCATTAGGTACGTGGACGACCCTCGCCAAGGAGCTAAGGAACCTCACCAAGTCCAAGAAGAGGAGCGAGAAGGACCGCACGGAAGAAGGAGACCAGCAGCTGGAAGAAGAAGAAGTGTCCAGACAACCCCGTGCCAGGAGATACCAGTAGATACCAGTACCGATTTCGTAAGCGGCAGTAGTGCGGTAGTCGGTGGCGGTACTACCGTGATAAGCGGTACTACCGCGATGGACGCGCGGTACTACCGCGATGAGCTTGCCGGGCTTGCCGGGCTGGCTTGCCGCGATGGAAGCGGTACTACCGCCCTGGGAACTCTGCAGGGTCTTCACTTCCAGGCCTTCCTCCTTTCCTTGCTGCCATGCCTCCTTGCTCCCTTGTGCCAGGCCTTCCTCTCCAATGTACCTAACAATACATACACACAAGGATTTAGGCAGTATAAAGCTCTCATCAAAATGAATAGCATTATCAACTAAGAGAGAATTCACCTGTTGCTCAAGTAACTTTGCACGAGCTCTTGTCATTGGTCCAATCCTCACTTCATTGGGCTTGTCTTGAGGAGTAACATCATCAATAGGAAAAGATGGTAAAGTACTAGGGATGTCCTCATCAATGTCTTTGGTTGTACTCGCATCATATGCTTCCATACCATGCCACATTATCTTGTTCCTTCTTATGATAAGAATGATGATGACACTTGTTTGGTATCTCACCACACGAATGATTGGTTTTGCATTCACACTAACCTCATTTGTTTTTCCGAGTGTTTGTCATATTCTTTCGTTTTGAAGGATTCACAAGACGGTGCCATCATGCGCCATATTGGTCATGCGAAGGCGTACACGATGCGCGACACCGACATTTTTGAGAAACTCATAAAGGTGCACTCCTTCCTTTTGAGCCACCCTCACATATACATATCGAATGGGCCACACTTTCATTCGTGTTTGCTCCTTGTTGTCTACATGATACATCTATTGGATGGAGGACCGACATTGGAGATGGGCCCTATGGACCTTCAAGTTGAGGAACGCTCGGAAGTAGCGGATGCACCACCGGACCACGACTCATGCCACGACATCGGACAATGGTATGCCATGAAACTTTTGCCATATTGCACCGACACTTCCATATTTGTTGATGAGCATGCTAATTGGACACATCACACCCATGACAAATTTGCACCTTATGCATGAATTGACTTACATTATGATTGCCTTGTTGCATCTTGCATTCCCATATCATCCATGATATATGAGCTTGTGCACTTTCTTAGCAAATTTTTTGTGATCTTCCTTGATGGCATATTCATAAATACTGATCATATTGCCCACCATCAATTGCATGACATCATCATCATTTTGAACACCACTTGCCATGTTCATGCTCTTGATAAACCATCACATTATGACATCATTTTGCACAATGGTTGCATTAATCACTTTCACAACACCTTTGTGTGCAAATCAAATGAATTTGCTCACATACATGCTTTACATCTCATTCTATATCATTTTGTGCAGCTTCATGTGCCTTGTCAAAAACATTCTTATCGGACGACCTCATGCTTAATTGATGGACACCTTGTGTGCGCTAACCATTCTATTTCCAAGTGCCCTTTGTGTTTACTCTTTTTACATGTATACCCTCTCGGAGACATCGTGGAGCACTTGGATCACACCATGACATACACTACGTCCTACTACAAGTCCATCTACGACAACCGTTTCCATGGTGATGAGATTTTTGATCTAAGGACGAATCTTTCCCAAGGGGGAGGAGATGATGCGGAGCATCTTTCGGTCATCCCCATGGATACTACAACGACTCACCAAGCACCAAGTGGACCTATGACAAGAGCTCACACATGTGCCATCGGACATAAGGTGAACTCACTCCTCTTTGAGCTTGACATGAATATTCATTGGACTTGGTTACTACCTCACCGTCGAACCTCGTGTGTCATTAGGTACGTGGACGACCCTCGCCAAGGAGCTAAGGAACCTCACCAAGTCCAAGAAGAGGAGCGAGAAGGACCGCACGGAAGAAGGAGACCAGCAGCTGGAAGAAGAAGAAGTGTCCAGACAACCCCGTGCCAGGAGATACCAGTAGATACCAGTACCGATTTCGTAAGCGGCAGTAGTGCGGTAGTCGGTGGCGGTACTACCGTGATAAGCGGTACTACCGCGATGGACGCGCGGTACTACCGCGATGAGCTTGCCGGGCTTGCCGGGCTGGCTTGCCGCGATGGAAGCGGTACTACCGCCCTGGGAACTCTGCAGGGTCTTCACTTCCAGGCCTTCCTCCTTTCCTTGCTGCCATGCCTCCTTGCTCCCTTGTGCCAGGCCTTCCTCTCCAATGTACCTAACAATACATACACACAAGGATTTAGGCAGTATAAAGCTCTCATCAAAATGAATAGCATTATCAACTAAGAGAGAATTCACCTGTTGCTCAAGTAACTTTGCACGAGCTCTTGTCATTGGTCCAATCCTCACTTCATTGGGCTTGTCTTGAGGAGTAACATCATCAATAGGAAAAGATGGTAAAGTACTAGGGATGTCCTCATCAATGTCTTTGGTTGTACTCGCATCATATGCTTCCATACCATGCCACATTATCTTGTTCCTTCTTATGATAAGAATGATGATGACACTTGTTTGGTATCTCACCACACGAATGATTGGTTTTGCATTCACACTAAC
Organism: Elymus sibiricus; assembly: GCA_039707655.1. Lineage (NCBI taxonomy): Eukaryota > Viridiplantae > Streptophyta > Magnoliopsida > Poales > Poaceae > Elymus > Elymus sibiricus. Next base: position 260,057,188 of record CM077676.1, read on the forward strand.
CTCATTTGTTTTTCCGAGTGTTTGTCATATTCTTTCGTTTTGAAGGATTCACAAGACGGTGCCATCATGCGCCATATTGGTCATGCGAAGGCGTACACGATGCGCGACACCGACATTTTTGAGAAACTCATAAAGGTGCACTCCTTCCTTTTGAGCCACCCTCACATATACATATCGAATGGGCCACACTTTCATTCGTGTTTGCTCCTTGTTGTCTACATGATACATCTATTGGATGGAGGACCGACATTGGAGATGGGCCCTATGGACCTTCAAGTTGAGGAACGCTCGGAAGTAGCGGATGCACCACCGGACCACGACTCATGCCACGACATCGGACAATGGTATGCCATGAAACTTTTGCCATATTGCACCGACACTTCCATATTTGTTGATGAGCATGCTAATTGGACACATCACACCCATGACAAATTTGCACCTTATGCATGAATTGACTTACATTATGATTGCCTTGTTGCATCTTGCATTCCCATATCATCCATGATATATGAGCTTGTGCACTTTCTTAGCAAATTTGTTGTGATCTTCCTTGATGGCATATTCATAAATACTGATCATATTGCCCACCATCAATTGCATGACATCATCATCATTTTGAACACCACTTGCCATGTTCATGCTCTTGATAAACCATCACATTATGACATCATTTTGCACAATGGTTGCATTAATCACTTTCACAACACCTTTGTGTGCAAATCAAATGAATTTGCTCACATACATGCTTTACATCTCATTCTATATCATTTTGTGCAGCTTCATGTGCCTTGTCAAAAACATTCTTATCGGACGACCTCATGCTTAATTGATGGACACCTTGTGTGCGCTAACCATTCTATTTCCAAGTGCCCTTTGTGTTTACTCTTTTTACATGCATACCCTCTCGGAGACATCGTGGAGCACTTGGATCACACCATGACATACACTACGTCCTACTACAAGTCCATCTACGACAACCGTTTCCATGGTGATGAGATTTTTGATCTAAGGACGAATCTTTCCCAAGGGGGAGGAGATGATGCGGAGCATCTTTCGGTCATCCCCATGGATACTACAACGACTCACCAAGCACCAAGTGGACCTATGACAAGAGCTCACACATGTGCCATCGGACATAAGGTGAACTCACTCCTCTTTGAGCTTGACATGAATATTCATTGGACTTGGTTACTACCTCACCGTCGAACCTCGTGTGTCATTAGGTACGTGGACGACCCTCGCCAAGGAGCTAAGGAACCTCACCAAGTCCAAGAAGAGGAGCGAGAAGGACCGCACGGAAGAAGGAGACCAGCAGCTGGAAGAAGAAGAAGTGTCCAGACAACCCCGTGCCAGGAGATACCAGTAGATACCAGTACCGATTTCGTAAGCGGCAGTAGTGCGGTAGTCGGTGGCGGTACTACCGTGATAAGCGGTACTACCGCGATGGACGCGCGGTACTACCGCGATGAGCTTGCCGGGCTTGCCGGGCTGGCTTGCCGCGATGGAAGCGGTACTACCGCCCTGGGAACTCTGCAGGGTCTTCACTTCCAGGCCTTCCTCCTTTCCTTGCTGCCATGCCTCCTTGCTCCCTTGTGCCAGGCCTTCCTCTCCAATGTACCTAACAATACATACACACAAGGATTTAGGCAGTATAAAGCTCTCATCAAAATGAATAGCATTATCAACTAAGAGAGAATTCACCTGTTGCTCAAGTAACTTTGCACGAGCTCTTGTCATTGGTCCAATCCTCACTTCATTGGGCTTGTCTTGAGGAGTAACATCATCAATAGGAAAAGATGGTAAAGTACTAGGGATGTCCTCATCAATGTCTTTGGTTGTACTCGCATCATATGCTTCCATACCATGCCACATTATCTTGTTCCTTCTTATGATAAGAATGATGATGACACTTGTTTGGTATCTCACCACACGAATGATTGGTTTTGCATTCACACTAACCTCATTTGTTTTTCCGAGTGTTTGTCATATTCTTTCGTTTTGAAGGATTCACAAGACGGTGCCATCATGCGCCATATTGGTCATGCGAAGGCGTACACGATGCGCGACACCGACATTTTTGAGAAACTCATAAAGGTGCACTCCTTCCTTTTGAGCCACCCTCACATATACATATCGAATGGGCCACACTTTCATTCGTGTTTGCTCCTTGTTGTCTACATGATACATCTATTGGATGGAGGACCGACATTGGAGATGGGCCCTATGGACCTTCAAGTTGAGGAACGCTCGGAAGTAGCGGATGCACCACCGGACCACGACTCATGCCACGACATCGGACAATGGTATGCCATGAAACTTTTGCCATATTGCACCGACACTTCCATATTTGTTGATGAGCATGCTAATTGGACACATCACACCCATGACAAATTTGCACCTTATGCATGAATTGACTTACATTATGATTGCCTTGTTGCATCTTGCATTCCCATATCATCCATGATATATGAGCTTGTGCACTTTCTTAGCAAATTTTTTGTGATCTTCCTTGATGGCATATTCATAAATACTGATCATATTGCCCACCATCAATTGCATGACATCATCATCATTTTGAACACCACTTGCCATGTTCATGCTCTTGATAAACCATCACATTATGACATCATTTTGCACAATGGTTGCATTAATCACTTTCACAACACCTTTGTGTGCAAATCAAATGAATTTGCTCACATACATGCTTTACATCTCATTCTATATCATTTTGTGCAGCTTCATGTGCCTTGTCAAAAACATTCTTATCGGACGACCTCATGCTTAATTGATGGACACCTTGTGTGCGCTAACCATTCTATTTCCAAGTGCCCTTTGTGTTTACTCTTTTTACATGTATACCCTCTCGGAGACATCGTGGAGCACTTGGATCACACCATGACATACACTACGTCCTACTACAAGTCCATCTACGACAACCGTTTCCATGGTGATGAGATTTTTGATCTAAGGACGAATCTTTCCCAAGGGGGAGGAGATGATGCGGAGCATCTTTCGGTCATCCCCATGGATACTACAACGACTCACCAAGCACCAAGTGGACCTATGACAAGAGCTCACACATGTGCCATCGGACATAAGGTGAACTCACTCCTCTTTGAGCTTGACATGAATATTCATTGGACTTGGTTACTACCTCACCGTCGAACCTCGTGTGTCATTAGGTACGTGGACGACCCTCGCCAAGGAGCTAAGGAACCTCACCAAGTCCAAGAAGAGGAGCGAGAAGGACCGCACGGAAGAAGGAGACCAGCAGCTGGAAGAAGAAGAAGTGTCCAGACAACCCCGTGCCAGGAGATACCAGTAGATACCAGTACCGATTTCGTAAGCGGCAGTAGTGCGGTAGTCGGTGGCGGTACTACCGTGATAAGCGGTACTACCGCGATGGACGCGCGGTACTACCGCGATGAGCTTGCCGGGCTTGCCGGGCTGGCTTGCCGCGATGGAAGCGGTACTACCGCCCTGGGAACTCTGCAGGGTCTTCACTTCCAGGCCTTCCTCCTTTCCTTGCTGCCATGCCTCCTTGCTCCCTTGTGCCAGGCCTTCCTCTCCAATGTACCTAACAATACATACACACAAGGATTTAGGCAGTATAAAGCTCTCATCAAAATGAATAGCATTATCAACTAAGAGAGAATTCACCTATTGCTCAAGTAACTTTGCACGAGCTCTTGTCATTGGTCCAATCCTCACTTCATTGGGCTTGTCTTGAGGAGTAACATCATCAATAGGAAAAGATGGTAAAGTACTAGGGATGTCCTCATCAATGTCTTTGGTTGTACTCGCATCATATGCTTCCATACCATGCCACATTATCTTGTTCCTTCTTATGATAAGAATGATGATGACACTTGTTTGGTATCTCACCACACGAATGATTGGTTTTGCATTCACACTAACCTCATTTGTTTTTCCGAGTGTTTGTCATATTCTTTCGTTTTGAAGGATTCACAAGACGGTGCCATCATGCGCCATATTGGTCATGCGAAGGCGTACACGATGCGCGACACCGACATTTTTGAGAAACTCATAAAGGTGCACTCCTTCCTTTTGAGCCACCCTCACATATACATATCGAATGGGCCACACTTTCATTCGTGTTTGCTCCTTGTTGTCTACATGATACATCTATTGGATGGAGGACCGACATTGGAGATGGGCCCTATGGACCTTCAAGTTGAGGAACGCTCGGAAGTAGCGGATGCACCACCGGACCACGACTCATGCCACGACATCGGACAATGGTATGCCATGAAACTTTTGCCATATTGCACCGACACTTCCATATTTGTTGATGAGCATGCTAATTGGACACATCACACCCATGACAAATTTGCACCTTATGCATGAATTGACTTACATTATGATTGCCTTGTTGCATCTTGCATTCCCATATCATCCATGATATATGAGCTTGTGCACTTTCTTAGCAAATTTGTTGTGATCTTCCTTGATGGCATATTCATAAATACTGATCATATTGCCCACCATCAATTGCATGACATCATCATCATTTTGAACACCACTTGCCATGTTCATGCTCTTGATAAACCATCACATTATGACATCATTTTGCACAATGGTTGCATTAATCACTTTCACAACACCTTTGTGTGCAAATCAAATGAATTTGCTCACATACATGCTTTACATCTCATTCTATATCATTTTGTGCAGCTTCATGTGCCTTGTCAAAAACATTCTTATCGGACGACCTCATGCTTAATTGATGGACACCTTGTGTGCGCTAACCATTCTATTTCCAAGTGCCCTTTGTGTTTACTCTTTTTACATGTATACCCTCTCGGAGACATCGTGGAGCACTTGGATCACACCATGACATACACTACGTCCTACTACAAGTCCATCTACGACAACCGTTTCCATGGTGATGAGATTTTTGATCTAAGGACGAATCTTTCCCAAGGGGGAGGAGATGATGCGGAGCATCTTTCGGTCATCCCCATGGATACTACAACGACTCACCAAGCACCAAGTGGACCTATGACAAGAGCTCACACATGTGCCATCGGACATAAGGTGAACTCACTCCTCTTTGAGCTTGACATGAATATTCATTGGACTTGGTTACTACCTCACCGTCGAACCTCGTGTGTCATTAGGTACGTGGACGACCCTCGCCAAGGAGCTAAGGAACCTCACCAAGTCCAAGAAGAGGAGCGAGAAGGACCGCACGGAAGAAGGAGACCAGCAGCTGGAAGAAGAAGAAGTGTCCAGACAACCCCGTGCCAGGAGATACCAGTAGATACCAGTACCGATTTCGTAAGCGGCAGTAGTGCGGTAGTCGGTGGCGGTACTACCGTGATAAGCGGTACTACCGCGATGGACGCGCGGTACTACCGCGATGAGCTTGCCGGGCTTGCCGGGCTGGCTTGCCGCGATGGAAGCGGTACTACCGCCCTGGGAACTCTGCAGGGTCTTCACTTCCAGGCCTTCCTCCTTTCCTTGCTGCCATGCCTCCTTGCTCCCTTGTGCCAGGCCTTCCTCTCCAATGTACCTAACAATACATACACACAAGGATTTAGGCAGTATAAAGCTCTCATCAAAATGAATAGCATTATCAACTAAGAGAGAATTCACCTGTTGCTCAAGTAACTTTGCACGAGCTCTTGTCATTGGTCCAATCCTCACTTCATTGGGCTTGTCTTGAGGAGTAACATCATCAATAGGAAAAGATGGTAAAGTACTAGGGATGTCCTCATCAATGTCTTTGGTTGTACTCGCATCATATGCTTCCATACCATGCCACATTATCTTGTTCCTTCTTATGATAAGAATGATGATGACACTTGTTTGGTATCTCACCACACGAATGATTGGTTTTGCATTCACACTAACCTCATTTGTTTTTCCGAGTGTTTGTCATATTCTTTCGTTTTGAAGGATTCACAAGACGGTGCCATCATGCGCCATATTGGTCATGCGAAGGCGTACACGATGCGCGACACCGACATTTTTGAGAAACTCATAAAGGTGCACTCCTTCCTTTTGAGCCACCCTCACATATACATATCGAATGGGCCACACTTTCATTCGTGTTTGCTCCTTGTTGTCTACATGATACATCTATTGGATGGAGGACCGACATTGGAGATGGGCCCTATGGACCTTCAAGTTGAGGAACGCTCGGAAGTAGCGGATGCACCACCGGACCACGACTCATGCCACGACATCGGACAATGGTATGCCATGAAACTTTTGCCATATTGCACCGACACTTCCATATTTGTTGATGAGCATGCTAATTGGACACATCACACCCATGACAAATTTGCACCTTATGCATGAATTGACTTACATTATGATTGCCTTGTTGCATCTTGCATTCCCATATCATCCATGATATATGAGCTTGTGCACTTTCTTAGCAAATTTGTTGTGATCTTCCTTGATGGCATATTCATAAATACTGATCATATTGCCCACCATCAATTGCATGACATCATCATCATTTTGAACACCACTTGCCATGTTCATGCTCTTGATAAACCATCACATTATGACATCATTTTGCACAATGGTTGCATTAATCACTTTCACAACACCTTTGTGTGCAAATCAAATGAATTTGCTCACATACATGCTTTACATCTCATTCTATATCATTTTGTGCAGCTTCATGTGCCTTGTCAAAAACATTCTTATCGGACGACCTCATGCTTAATTGATGGACACCTTGTGTGCGCTAACCATTCTATTTCCAAGTGCCCTTTGTGTTTACTCTTTTTACATGTATACCCTCTCGGAGACATCGTGGAGCACTTGGATCACACCATGACATACACTACGTCCTACTACAAGTCCATCTACGACAACCGTTTCCATGGTGATGAGATTTTTGATCTAAGGACGAATCTTTCCCAAGGGGGAGGAGATGATGCGGAGCATCTTTCGGTCATCCCCATGGATACTACAACGACTCACCAAGCACCAAGTGGACCTATGACAAGAGCTCACACATGTGCCATCGGACATAAGGTGAACTCACTCCTCTTTGAGCTTGACATGAATATTCATTGGACTTGGTTACTACCTCACCGTCGAACCTCGTGTGTCATTAGGTACGTGGACGACCCTCGCCAAGGAGCTAAGGAACCTCACCAAGTCCAAGAAGAGGAGCGAGAAGGACCGCACGGAAGAAGGAGACCAGCAGCTGGAAGAAGAAGAAGTGTCCAGACAACCCCGTGCCAGGAGATACCAGTAGATACCAGTACCGATTTCGTAAGCGGCAGTAGTGCGGTAGTCGGTGGCGGTACTACCGTGATAAGCGGTACTACCGCGATGGACGCGCGGTACTACCGCGATGAGCTTGCCGGGCTTGCCGGGCTGGCTTGCCGCGATGGAAGCGGTACTACCGCCCTGGGAACTCTGCAGGGTCTTCACTTCCAGGCCTTCCTCCTTTCCTTGCTGCCATGCCTCCTTGCTCCCTTGTGCCAGGCCTTCCTCTCCAATGTACCTAACAATACATACACACAAGGATTTAGGCAGTATAAAGCTCTCATCAAAATGAATAGCATTATCAACTAAGAGAGAATTCACCTGTTGCTCAAGTAACTTTGCACGAGCTCTTGTCATTGGTCCAATCCTCACTTCATTGGGCTTGTCTTGAGGAGTAACATCATCAATAGGAAAAGATGGTAAAGTACTAGGGATGTCCTCATCAATGTCTTTGGTTGTACTCGCATCATATGCTTCCATACCATGCCACATTATCTTGTTCCTTCTTATGATAAGAATGATGATGACACTTGTTTGGTATCTCACCACACGAATGATTGGTTTTGCATTCACACTAACCTCATTTGTTTTTCCGAGTGTTTGTCATATTCTTTCGTTTTGAAGGATTCACAAGACGGTGCCATCATGCGCCATATTGGTCATGCGAAGGCGTACACGATGCGCGACACCGACATTTTTGAGAAACTCATAAAGGTGCACTCCTTCCTTTTGAGCCACCCTCACATATACATATCGAATGGGCCACACTTTCATTCGTGTTTGCTCCTTGTTGTCTACATGATACATCTATTGGATGGAGGACCGACATTGGAGATGGGCCCTATGGACCTTCAAGTTGAGGAACGCTCGGAAGTAGCGGATGCACCACCGGACCACGACTCATGCCACGACATCGGACAATGGTATGCCATGAAACTTTTGCCATATTGCACCGACACTTCCATATTTGTTGATGAGCATGCTAATTGGACACATCACACCCATGACAAATTTGCACCTTATGCATGAATTGACTTACATTATGATTGCCTTGTTGCATCTTGCATTCCCATATCATCCATGATATATGAGCTTGTGCACTTTCTTAGCAAATTTGTTGTGATCTTCCTTGATGGCATATTCATAAATACTGATCATATTGCCCACCATCAATTGCATGACATCATCATCATTTTGAACACCACTTGCCATGTTCATGCTCTTGATAAACCATCACATTATGACATCATTTTGCACAATGGTTGCATTAATCACTTTCACAACACCTTTGTGTGCAAATCAAATGAATTTGCTCACATACATGCTTTACATCTCATTCTATATCATTTTGTGCAGCTTCATGTGCCTTGTCAAAAACATTCTTATCGGACGACCTCATGCTTAATTGATGGACACCTTGTGTGCGCTAACCATTCTATTTCCAAGTGCCCTTTGTGTTTACTCTTTTTACATGTATACCCTCTCGGAGACATCGTGGAGCACTTGGATCACACCATGACATACACTACGTCCTACTACAAGTCCATCTACGACAACCGTTTCCATGGTGATGAGATTTTTGATCTAAGGACGAATCTTTCCCAAGGGGGAGGAGATGATGCGGAGCATCTTTCGGTCATCCCCATGGATACTACAACGACTCACCAAGCACCAAGTGGACCTATGACAAGAGCTCACACATGTGCCATCGGACATAAGGTGAACTCACTCCTCTTTGAGCTTGACATGAATATTCATTGGACTTGGTTACTACCTCACCGTCGAACCTCGTGTGTCATTAGGTACGTGGACGACCCTCGCCAAGGAGCTAAGGAACCTCACCAAGTCCAAGAAGAGGAGCGAGAAGGACCGCACGGAAGAAGGAGACCAGCAGCTGGAAGAAGAAGAAGTGTCCAGACAACCCCGTGCCAGGAGATACCAGTAGATACCAGTACCGATTTCGTAAGCGGCAGTAGTGCGGTAGTCGGTGGCGGTACTACCGTGATAAGCGGTACTACCGCGATGGACGCGCGGTACTACCGCGATGAGCTTGCCGGGCTGGCTTGCCGCGATGGAAGCGGTACTACCGCCCTGGGAACTCTGCAGGGTCTTCACTTCCAGGCCTTCCTCCTTTCCTTGCTGCCATGCCTCCTTGCTCCCTTGTGCCAGGCCTTCCTCTCCAATGTACCTAACAATACATACACACAAGGATTTAGGCAGTATAAAGCTCTCATCAAAATGAATAGCATTATCAACTAAGAGAGAATTCACCTGTTGCTCAAGTAACTTTGCACGAGCTCTTGTCATTGGTCCAATCCTCACTTCATTGGGCTTGTCTTGAGGAGTAACATCATCAATAGGAAAAGATGGTAAAGTACTAGGGATGTCCTCATCAATGTCTTTGGTTGTACTCGCATCATATGCTTCCATACCATGCCACATTATCTTGTTCCTTCTTATGATAAGAATGATGATGACACTTGTTTGGTATCTCACCACACGAATGATTGGTTTTGCATTCACACTAACCTCATTTGTTTTTCCGAGTGTTTGTCATATTCTTTCGTTTTGAAGGATTCACAAGACGGTGCCATCATGCGCCATATTGGTCATGCGAAGGCGTACACGATGCGCGACACCGACATTTTTGAGAAACTCATAAAGGTGCACTCCTTCCTTTTGAGCCACCCTCACATATACATATCGAATGGGCCACACTTTCATTCGTGTTTGCTCCTTGTTGTCTACATGATACATCTATTGGATGGAGGACCGACATTGGAGATGGGCCCTATGGACCTTCAAGTTGAGGAACGCTCGGAAGTAGCGGATGCACCACCGGACCACGACTCATGCCACGACATCGGACAATGGTATGCCATGAAACTTTTGCCATATTGCACCGACACTTCCATATTTGTTGATGAGCATGCTAATTGGACACATCACACCCATGACAAATTTGCACCTTATGCATGAATTGACTTACATTATGATTGCCTTGTTGCATCTTGCATTCCCATATCATCCATGATATATGAGCTTGTGCACTTTCTTAGCAAATTTGTTGTGATCTTCCTTGATGGCATATTCATAAATACTGATCATATTGCCCACCATCAATTGCATGACATCATCATCATTTTGAACACCACTTGCCATGTTCATGCTCTTGATAAACCATCACATTATGACATCATTTTGCACAATGGTTGCATTAATCACTTTCACAACACCTTTGTGTGCAAATCAAATGAATTTGCTCACATACATGCTTTACATCTCATTCTATATCATTTTGTGCAGCTTCATGTGCCTTGTCAAAAACATTCTTATCGGACGACCTCATGCTTAATTGATGGACACCTTGTGTGCGCTAACCATTCTATTTCCAAGTGCCCTTTGTGTTTACTCTTTTTACATGTATACCCTCTCGGAGACATCGTGGAGCACTTGGATCACACCATGACATACACTACGTCCTACTACAAGTCCATCTACGACAACCGTTTCCATGGTGATGAGATTTTTGATCTAAGGACGAATCTTTCCCAAGGGGGAGGAGATGATGCGGAGCATCTTTCGGTCATCCCCATGGATACTACAACGACTCACCAAGCACCAAGTGGACCTATGACAAGAGCTCACACATGTGCCATCGGACATAAGGTGAACTCACTCCTCTTTGAGCTTGACATGAATATTCATTGGACTTGGTTACTACCTCACCGTCGAACCTCGTGTGTCATTAGGTACGTGGACGACCCTCGCCAAGGAGCTAAGGAACCTCACCAAGTCCAAGAAGAGGAGCGAGAAGGACCGCACGGAAGAAGGAGACCAGCAGCTGGAAGAAGAAGAAGTGTCCAGACAACCCCGTGCCAGGAGATACCAGTAGATACCAGTACCGATTTCGTAAGCGGCAGTAGTGCGGTAGTCGGTGGCGGTACTACCGTGATAAGCGGTACTACCGCGATGGACGCGCGGTACTACCGCGATGAGCTTGCCGGGCTGGCTTGCCGCGATGGAAGCGGTACTACCGCCCTGGGAACTCTGCAGGGTCTTCACTTCCAGGCCTTCCTCCTTTCCTTGCTGCCATGCCTCCTTGCTCCCTTGTGCCAGGCCTTCCTCTCCAATGTACCTAACAATACATACACACAAGGATTTAGGCAGTATAAAGCTCTCATCAAAATGAATAGCATTATCAACTAAGAGAGAATTCACCTGTTGCTCAAGTAACTTTGCACGAGCTCTTGTCATTGGTCCAATCCTCACTTCATTGGGCTTGTCTTGAGGAGTAACATCATCAATAGGAAAAGATGGTAAAGTACTAGGGATGTCCTCATCAATGTCTTTGGTTGTACTCGCATCATATGCTTCCATACCATGCCACATTATCTTGTTCCTTCTTATGATAAGAATGATGATGACACTTGTTTGGTATCTCACCACACGAATGATTGGTTTTGCATTCACACTAACCTCATTTGTTTTTCCGAGTGTTTGTCATATTCTTTCGTTTTGAAGGATTCACAAGACGGTGCCATCATGCGCCATATTGGTCATGCGAAGGCGTACACGATGCGCGACACCGACATTTTTGAGAAACTCATAAAGGTGCACTCCTTCCTTTTGAGCCACCCTCACATATACATATCGAATGGGCCACACTTTCATTCGTGTTTGCTCCTTGTTGTCTACATGATACATCTATTGGATGGAGGACCGACATTGGAGATGGGCCCTATGGACCTTCAAGTTGAGGAACGCTCGGAAGTAGCGGATGCACCACCGGACCACGACTCATGCCACGACATCGGACAATGGTATGCCATGAAACTTTTGCCATATTGCACCGACACTTCCATATTTGTTGATGAGCATGCTAATTGGACACATCACACCCATGACAAATTTGCACCTTATGCATGAATTGACTTACATTATGATTGCCTTGTTGCATCTTGCATTCCCATATCATCCATGATATATGAGCTTGTGCACTTTCTTAGCAAATTTGTTGTGATCTTCCTTGATGGCATATTCATAAATACTGATCATATTGCCCACCATCAATTGCATGACATCATCATCATTTTGAACACCACTTGCCATGTTCATGCTCTTGATAAACCATCACATTATGACATCATTTTGCACAATGGTTGCATTAATCACTTTCACAACACCTTTGTGTGCAAATCAAATGAATTTGCTCACATACATGCTTTACATCTCATTCTATATCATTTTGTGCAGCTTCATGTGCCTTGTCAAAAACATTCTTATCGGACGACCTCATGCTTAATTGATGGACACCTTGTGTGCGCTAACCATTCTATTTCCAAGTGCCCTTTGTGTTTACTCTTTTTACATGTATACCCTCTCGGAGACATCGTGGAGCACTTGGATCACACCATGACATACACTACGTCCTACTACAAGTCCATCTACGACAACCGTTTCCATGGTGATGAGATTTTTGATCTAAGGACGAATCTTTCCCAAGGGGGAGGAGATGATGCGGAGCATCTTTCGGTCATCCCCATGGATACTACAACGACTCACCAAGCACCAAGTGGACCTATGACAAGAGCTCACACATGTGCCATCGGACATAAGGTGAACTCACTCCTCTTTGAGCTTGACATGAATATTCATTGGACTTGGTTACTACCTCACCGTCGAACCTCGTGTGTCATTAGGTACGTGGACGACCCTCGCCAAGGAGCTAAGGAACCTCACCAAGTCCAAGAAGAGGAGCGAGAAGGACCGCACGGAAGAAGGAGACCAGCAGCTGGAAGAAGAAGAAGTGTCCAGACAACCCCGTGCCAGGAGATACCAGTAGATACCAGTACCGATTTCGTAAGCGGCAGTAGTGCGGTAGTCGGTGGCGGTACTACCGTGATAAGCGGTACTACCGCGATGGACGCGCGGTACTACCGCGATGAGCTTGCCGGGCTTGCCGGGCTGGCTTGCCGCGATGGAAGCGGTACTACCGCCCTGGGAACTCTGCAGGGTCTTCACTTCCAGGCCTTCCTCCTTTCCTTGCTGCCATGCCTCCTTGCTCCCTTGTGCCAGGCCTTCCTCTCCAATATACCTAACAATACATACACACAAGGATTTAGGCAGTATAAAGCTCTCATCAAAATGAATAGCATTATCAACTAAGAGAGAATTCACCTGTTGCTCAAGTAACTTTGCACGAGCTCTTGTCATTGGTCCAATCCTCACTTCATTGGGCTTGTCTTGAGGAGTAACATCATCAATAGGAAAAGATGGTAAAGTACTAGGGATGTCCTCATCAATGTCTTTGGTTGTACTCGCATCATATGCTTCCATACCATGCCACATTATCTTGTTCCTTCTTATGATAAGAATGATGATGACACTTGTTTGGTATCTCACCACACGAATGATTGGTTTTGCATTCACACTAACCTCATTTGTTTTTCCGAGTGTTTGTCATATTCTTTCGTTTTGAAGGATTCACAAGACGGTGCCATCATGCGCCATATTGGTCATGCGAAGGCGTACACGATGCGCGACACCGACATTTTTGAGAAACTCATAAAGGTGCACTCCTTCCTTTTGAGCCACCCTCACATATACATATCGAATGGGCCACACTTTCATTCGTGTTTGCTCCTTGTTGTCTACATGATACATCTATTGGATGGAGGACCGACATTGGAGATGGGCCCTATGGACCTTCAAGTTGAGGAACGCTCGGAAGTAGCGGATGCACCACCGGACCACGACTCATGCCACGACATCGGACAATGGTATGCCATGAAACTTTTGCCATATTGCACCGACACTTCCATATTTGTTGATGAGCATGCTAATTGGACACATCACACCCATGACAAATTTGCACCTTATGCATGAATTGACTTACATTATGATTGCCTTGTTGCATCTTGCATTCCCATATCATCCATGATATATGAGCTTGTGCACTTTCTTAGCAAATTTGTTGTGATCTTCCTTGATGGCATATTCATAAATACTGATCATATTGCCCACCATCAATTGCATGACATCATCATCATTTTGAACACCACTTGCCATGTTCATGCTCTTGATAAACCATCACATTATGACATCATTTTGCACAATGGTTGCATTAATCACTTTCACAACACCTTTGTGTGCAAATCAAATGAATTTGCTCACATACATGCTTTACATCTCATTCTATATCATTTTGTGCAGCTTCATGTGCCTTGTCAAAAACATTCTTATCGGACGACCTCATGCTTAATTGATGGACACCTTGTGTGCGCTAACCATTCTATTTCCAAGTGCCCTTTGTGTTTACTCTTTTTACATGTATACCCTCTCGGAGACATCGTGGAGCACTTGGATCACACCATGACATACACTACGTCCTACTACAAGTCCATCTACGACAACCGTTTCCATGGTGATGAGATTTTTGATCTAAGGACGAATCTTTCCCAAGGGGGAGGAGATGATGCGGAGCATCTTTCGGTCATCCCCATGGATACTACAACGACTCACCAAGCACCAAGTGGACCTATGACAAGAGCTCACACATGTGCCATCGGACATAAGGTGAACTCACTCCTCTTTGAGCTTGACATGAATATTCATTGGACTTGGTTACTACCTCACCGTCGAACCTCGTGTGTCATTAGGTACGTGGACGACCCTCGCCAAGGAGCTAAGGAACCTCACCAAGTCCAAGAAGAGGAGCGAGAAGGACCGCACGGAAGAAGGAGACCAGCAGCTGGAAGAAGAAGAAGTGTCCAGACAACCCCGTGCCAGGAGATACCAGTAGATACCAGTACCGATTTCGTAAGCGGCAGTAGTGCGGTAGTCGGTGGCGGTACTACCGTGATAAGCGGTACTACCGCGATGGACGCGCGGTACTACCGCGATGAGCTTGCCGGGCTTGCCGGGCTGGCTTGCCGCGATGGAAGCGGTACTACCGCCCTGGGAACTCTGCAGGGTCTTCACTTCCAGGCCTTCCTCCTTTCCTTGCTGCCATGCCTCCTTGCTCCCTTGTGCCAGGCCTTCCTCTCCAATGTACCTAACAATACATACACACAAGGATTTAGGCAGTATAAAGCTCTCATCAAAATGAATAGCATTATCAACTAAGAGAGAATTCACCTGTTGCTCAAGTAACTTTGCACGAGCTCTTGTCATTGGTCCAATCCTCACTTCATTGGGCTTGTCTTGAGGAGTAACATCATCAATAGGAAAAGATGGTAAAGTACTAGGGATGTCCTCATCAATGTCTTTGGTTGTACTCGCATCATATGCTTCCATACCATGCCACATTATCTTGTTCCTTCTTATGATAAGAATGATGATGACACTTGTTTGGTATCTCACCACACGAATGATTGGTTTTGCATTCACACTAACCTCATTTGTTTTTCCGAGTGTTTGTCATATTCTTTCGTTTTGAAGGATTCACAAGACGGTGCCATCATGCGCCATATTGGTCATGCGAAGGCGTACACGATGCGCGACACCGACATTTTTGAGAAACTCATAAAGGTGCACTCCTTCCTTTTGAGCCACCCTCACATATACATATCGAATGGGCCACACTTTCATTCGTGTTTGCTCCTTGTTATCTACATGATACATCTATTGGATGGAGGACCGACATTGGAGATGGGCCCTATGGACCTTCAAGTTGAGGAACGCTCGGAAGTAGCGGATGCACCACCGGACCACGACTCATGCCACGACATCGGACAATGGTATGCCATGAAACTTTTGCCATATTGCACCGACACTTCCATATTTGTTGATGAGCATGCTAATTGGACACATCACACCCATGACAAATTTGCACCTTATGCATGAATTGACTTACATTATGATTGCCTTGTTGCATCTTGCATTCCCATATCATCCATGATATATGAGCTTGTGCACTTTCTTAGCAAATTTGTTGTGATCTTCCTTGATGGCATATTCATAAATACTGATCATATTGCCCACCATCAATTGCATGACATCATCATCATTTTGAACACCACTTGCCATGTTCATGCTCTTGATAAACCATCACATTATGACATCATTTTGCACAATGGTTGCATTAATCACTTTCACAACACCTTTGTGTGCAAATCAAATGAATTTGCTCACATACATGCTTTACATCTCATTCTATATCATTTTGTGCAGCTTCATGTGCCTTGTCAAAAACATTCTTATCGGACGACCTCATGCTTAATTGATGGACACCTTGTGTGCGCTAACCATTCTATTTCCAAGTGCCCTTTGTGTTTACTCTTTTTACATGTATACCCTCTCGGAGACATCGTGGAGCACTTGGATCACACCATGACATACACTACGTCCTACTACAAGTCCATCTACGACAACCGTTTCCATGGTGATGAGATTTTTGATCTAAGGACGAATCTTTCCCAAGGGGGAGGAGATGATGCGGAGCATCTTTCGGTCATCCCCATGGATACTACAACGACTCACCAAGCACCAAGTGGACCTATGACAAGAGCTCACACATGTGCCATCGGACATAAGGTGAACTCACTCCTCTTTGAGCTTGACATGAATATTCATTGGACTTGGTTACTACCTCACCGTCGAACCTCGTGTGTCATTAGGTACGTGGACGACCCTCGCCAAGGAGCTAAGGAACCTCACCAAGTCCAAGAAGAGGAGCGAGAAGGACCGCACGGAAGAAGGAGACCAGCAGCTGGAAGAAGAAGAAGTGTCCAGACAACCCCGTGCCAGGAGATACCAGTAGATACCAGTACCGATTTCGTAAGCGGCAGTAGTGCGGTAGTCGGTGGCGGTACTACCGTGATAAGCGGTACTACCGCGATGGACGCGCGGTACTACCGCGATGAGCTTGCCGGGCTGGCTTGCCGCGATGGAAGCGGTACTACCGCCCTGGGAACTCTGCAGGGTCTTCACTTCCAGGCCTTCCTCCTTTCCTTGCTGCCATGCCTCCTTGCTCCCTTGTGCCAGGCCTTCCTCTCCAATGTACCTAACAATACATACACACAAGGATTTAGGCAGTATAAAGCTCTCATCAAAATGAATAGCATTATCAACTAAGAGAGAATTCACCTGTTGCTCAAGTAACTTTGCACGAGCTCTTGTCATTGGTCCAATCCTCACTTCATTGGGCTTGTCTTGAGGAGTAACATCATCAATAGGAAAAGATGGTAAAGTACTAGGGATGTCCTCATCAATGTCTTTGGTTGTACTCGCATCATATGCTTCCATACCATGCCACATTATCTTGTTCCTTCTTATGATAAGAATGATGATGACACTTGTTTGGTATCTCACCACACGAATGATTGGTTTTGCATTCACACTAACCTCATTTGTTTTTCCGAGTGTTTGTCATATTCTTTCGTTTTGAAGGATTCACAAGACGGTGCCATCATGCGCCATATTGGTCATGCGAAGGCGTACACGATGCGCGACACCGACATTTTTGAGAAACTCATAAAGGTGCACTCCTTCCTTTTGAGGCACCCTCACATATACATATCGAATGGGCCACACTTTCATTCGTGTTTGCTCCTTGTTATCTACATGATACATCTATTGGATGGAGGACCGACATTGGAGATGGGCCCTATGGACCTTCAAGTTGAGGAACGCTCGGAAGTAGCGGATGCACCACCGGACCACGACTCATGCCACGACATCGGACAATGGTATGCCATGAAACTTTTGCCATATTGCACCGACACTTCCATATTTGTTGATGAGCATGCTAATTGGACACATCACACCCATGACAAATTTGCACCTTATGCATGAATTGACTTACATTATGATTGCCTTGTTGCATCTTGCATTCCCATATCATCCATGATATATGAGCTTGTGCACTTTCTTAGCAAATTTGTTGTGATCTTCCTTGATGGCATATTCATAAATACTGATCATATTGCCCACCATCAATTGCATGACATCATCATCATTTTGAACACCACTTGCCATGTTCATGCTCTTGATAAACCATCACATTATGACATCATTTTGCACAATGGTTGCATTAATCACTTTCACAACACCTTTGTGTGCAAATCAAATGAATTTGCTCACATACATGCTTTACATCTCATTCTATATCATTTTGTGCAGCTTCATGTGCCTTGTCAAAAACATTCTTATCGGACGACCTCATGCTTAATTGATGGACACCTTGTGTGCGCTAACCATTCTATTTCCAAGTGCCCTTTGTGTTTACTCTTTTTACATGTATACCCTCTCGGAGACATCGTGGAGCACTTGGATCACACCATGACATACACTACGTCCTACTACAAGTCCATCTACGACAACCGTTTCCATGGTGATGAGATTTTTGATCTAAGGACGAATCTTTCCCAAGGGGGAGGAGATGATGCGGAGCATCTTTCGGTCATCCCCATGGATACTACAACGACTCACCAAGCACCAAGTGGACCTATGACAAGAGCTCACACATGTGCCATCGGACATAAGGTGAACTCACTCCTCTTTGAGCTTGACATGAATATTCATTGGACTTGGTTACTACCTCACCGTCGAACCTCGTGTGTCATTAGGTACGTGGACGACCCTCGCCAAGGAGCTAAGGAACCTCACCAAGTCCAAGAAGAGGAGCGAGAAGGACCGCACGGAAGAAGGAGACCAGCAGCTGGAAGAAGAAGAAGTGTCCAGACAACCCCGTGCCAGGAGATACCAGTAGATACCAGTACCGATTTCGTAAGCGGCAGTAGTGCGGTAGTCGGTGGCGGTACTACCGTGATAAGCGGTACTACCGCGATGGACGCGCGGTACTACCGCGATGAGCTTGCCGGGCTTGCCGGGCTGGCTTGCCGCGATGGAAGCGGTACTACCGCCCTGGGAACTCTGCAGGGTCTTCACTTCCAGGCCTTCCTCCTTTCCTTGCTGCCATGCCTCCTTGCTCCCTTGTGCCAGGCCTTCCTCTCCAATGTACCTAACAATACATACACACAAGGATTTAGGCAGTATAAAGCTCTCATCAAAATGAATAGCATTATCAACTAAGAGAGAATTCACCTGTTGCTCAAGTAACTTTGCACGAGCTCTTGTCATTGGTCCAATCCTCACTTCATTGGGCTTGTCTTGAGGAGTAACATCATCAATAGGAAAAGATGGTAAAGTACTAGGGATGTCCTCATCAATGTCTTTGGTTGTACTCGCATCATATGCTTCCATACCATGCCACATTATCTTGTTCCTTCTTATGATAAGAATGATGATGACACTTGTTTGGTATCTCACCACACGAATGATTGGTTTTGCATTCACACTAACCTCATTTGTTTTTCCGAGTGTTTGTCATATTCTTTCGTTTTGAAGGATTCACAAGACGGTGCCATCATGCGCCATATTGGTCATGCGAAGGCGTACACGATGCGCGACACCGACATTTTTGAGAAACTCATAAAGGTGCACTCCTTCCTTTTGAGCCACCCTCACATATACATATCGAATGGGCCACACTTTCATTCGTGTTTGCTCCTTGTTATCTACATGATACATCTATTGGATGGAGGACCGACATTGGAGATGGGCCCTATGGACCTTCAAGTTGAGGAACGCTCGGAAGTAGCGGATGCACCACCGGACCACGACTCATGCCACGACATCGGACAATGGTATGCCATGAAACTTTTGCCATATTGCACCGACACTTCCATATTTGTTGATGAGCATGCTAATTGGACACATCACACCCATGACAAATTTGCACCTTATGCATGAATTGACTTACATTATGATTGCCTTGTTGCATCTTGCATTCCCATATCATCCATGATATATGAGCTTGTGCACTTTCTTAGCAAATTTGTTGTGATCTTCCTTGATGGCATATTCATAAATACTGATCATATTGCCCACCATCAATTGCATGACATCATCATCATTTTGAACACCACTTGCCATGTTCATGCTCTTGATAAACCATCACATTATGACATCATTTTGCACAATGGTTGCATTAATCACTTTCACAACACCTTTGTGTGCAAATCAAATGAATTTGCTCACATACATGCTTTACATCTCATTCTATATCATTTTGTGCAGCTTCATGTGCCTTGTCAAAAACATTCTTATCGGACGACCTCATGCTTAATTGATGGACACCTTGTGTGCGCTAACCATTCTATTTCCAAGTGCCCTTTGTGTTTACTCTTTTTACATGTATACCCTCTCGGAGACATCGTGGAGCACTTGGATCACACCATGACATACACTACGTCCTACTACAAGTCCATCTACGACAACCGTTTCCATGGTGATGAGATTTTTGATCTAAGGACGAATCTTTCCCAAGGGGGAGGAGATGATGCGGAGCATCTTTCGGTCATCCCCATGGATACTACAACGACTCACCAAGCACCAAGTGGACCTATGACAAGAGCTCACACATGTGCCATCGGACATAAGGTGAACTCACTCCTCTTTGAGCTTGACATGAATATTCATTGGACTTGGTTACTACCTCACCGTCGAACCTCGTGTGTCATTAGGTACGTGGACGACCCTCGCCAAGGAGCTAAGGAACCTCACCAAGTCCAAGAAGAGGAGCGAGAAGGACCGCACGGAAGAAGGAGACCAGCAGCTGGAAGAAGAAGAAGTGTCCAGACAACCCCGTGCCAGGAGATACCAGTAGATACCAGTACCGATTTCGTAAGCGGCAGTAGTGCGGTAGTCGGTGGCGGTACTACCGTGATAAGCGGTACTACCGCGATGGACGCGCGGTACTACCGCGATGAGCTTGCCGGGCTTGCCGGGCTGGCTTGCCGCGATGGAAGCGGTACTACCGCCCTGGGAACTCTGCAGGGTCTTCACTTCCAGGCCTTCCTCCTTTCCTTGCTGCCATGCCTCCTTGCTCCCTTGTGCCAGGCCTTCCTCTCCAATGTACCTAACAATACATACACACAAGGATTTAGGCAGTATAAAGCTCTCATCAAAATGAATAGCATTATCAACTAAGAGAGAATTCACCTGTTGCTCAAGTAACTTTGCACGAGCTCTTGTCATTGGTCCAATCCTCACTTCATTGGGCTTGTCTTGAGGAGTAACATCATCAATAGGAAAAGATGGTAAAGTACTAGGGATGTCCTCATCAATGTCTTTGGTTGTACTCGCATCATATGCTTCCATACCATGCCACATTATCTTGTTCCTTCTTATGATAAGAATGATGATGACACTTGTTTGGTATCTCACCACACGAATGATTGGTTTTGCATTCACACTAACCTCATTTGTTTTTCTGAGTGTTTGTCATATTCTTTCGTTTTGAAGGATTCACAAGACGGTGCCATCATGCGCCATATTGGTCATGCGAAGGCGTACACGATGCGCGACACCGACATTTTTGAGAAACTCATAAAGGTGCACTCCTTCCTTTTGAGCCACCCTCACATATACATATCGAATGGGCCACACTTTCATTCGTGTTTGCTCCTTGTTGTCTACATGATACATCTATTGGATGGAGGACCGACATTGGAGATGGGCCCTATGGACCTTCAAGTTGAGGAACGCTCGGAAGTAGCGGATGCACCACCGGACCACGACTCATGCCACGACATCGGACAATGGTATGCCATGAAACTTTTGCCATATTGCACCGACACTTCCATATTTGTTGATGAGCATGCTAATTGGACACATCACACCCATGACAAATTTGCACCTTATGCATGAATTGACTTACATTATGATTGCCTTGTTGCATCTTGCATTCCCATATCATCCATGATATATGAGCTTGTGCACTTTCTTAGCAAATTTGTTGTGATCTTCCTTGATGGCATATTCATAAATACTGATCATATTGCCCACCATCAATTGCATGACATCATCATCATTTTGAACACCACTTGCCATGTTCATGCTCTTGATAAACCATCACATTATGACATCATTTTGCACAATGGTTGCATTAATCACTTTCACAACACCTTTGTGTGCAAATCAAATGAATTTGCTCACATACATGCTTTACATCTCATTCTATATCATTTTGTGCAGCTTCATGTGCCTTGTCAAAAACATTCTTATCGGACGACCTCATGCTTAATTGATGGACACCTTGTGTGCGCTAACCATTCTATTTCCAAGTGCCCTTTGTGTTTACTCTTTTTACATGTATACCCTCTCGGAGACATCGTGGAGCACTTGGATCACACCATGACATACACTACGTCCTACTACAAGTCCATCTACGACAACCGTTTCCATGGTGATGAGATTTTTGATCTAAGGACGAATCTTTCCCAAGGGGGAGGAGATGATGCGGAGCATCTTTCGGTCATCCCCATGGATACTACAACGACTCACCAAGCACCAAGTGGACCTATGACAAGAGCTCACACATGTGCCATCGGACATAAGGTGAACTCACTCCTCTTTGAGCTTGACATGAATATTCATTGGACTTGGTTACTACCTCACCGTCGAACCTCGTGTGTCATTAGGTACGTGGACGACCCTCGCCAAGGAGCTAAGGAACCTCACCAAGTCCAAGAAGAGGAGCGAGAAGGACCGCACGGAAGAAGGAGACCAGCAGCTGGAAGAAGAAGAAGTGTCCAGACAACCCCGTGCCAGGAGATACCAGTAGATACCAGTACCGATTTCGTAAGCGGCAGTAGTGCGGTAGTCGGTGGCGGTACTACCGTGATAAGCGGTACTACCGCGATGGACGCGCGGTACTACCGCGATGAGCTTGCCGGGCTGGCTTGCCGCGATGGAAGCGGTACTACCGCCCTGGGAACTCTGCAGGGTCTTCACTTCCAGGCCTTCCTCCTTTCCTTGCTGCCATGCCTCCTTGCTCCCTTGTGCCAGGCCTTCCTCTCCAATGTACCTAACAATACATACACACAAGGATTTAGGCAGTATAAAGCTCTCATCAAAATGAATAGCATTATCAACTAAGAGAGAATTCACCTGTTGCTCAAGTAACTTTGCACGAGCTCTTGTCATTGGTCCAATCCTCACTTCATTGGGCTTGTCTTGAGGAGTAACATCATCAATAGGAAAAGATGGTAAAGTACTAGGGATGTCCTCATCAATGTCTTTGGTTGTACTCGCATCATATGCTTCCATACCATGCCACATTATCTTGTTCCTTCTTATGATAAGAATGATGATGACACTTGTTTGGTATCTCACCACACGAATGATTGGTTTTGCATTCACACTAACCTCATTTGTTTTTCCGAGTGTTTGTCATATTCTTTCGTTTTGAAGGATTCACAAGACGGTGCCATCATGCGCCATATTGGTCATGCGAAGGCGTACACGATGCGCGACACCGACATTTTTGAGAAACTCATAAAGGTGCACTCCTTCCTTTTGAGCCACCCTCACATATACATATCGAATGGGCCACACTTTCATTCGTGTTTGCTCCTTGTTGTCTACATGATACATCTATTGGATGGAGGACCGACATTGGAGATGGGCCCTATGGACCTTCAAGTTGAGGAACGCTCGGAAGTAGCGGATGCACCACCGGACCACGACTCATGCCACGACATCGGACAATGGTATGCCATGAAACTTTTGCCATATTGCACCGACACTTCCATATTTGTTGATGAGCATGCTAATTGGACACATCACACCCATGACAAATTTGCACCTTATGCATGAATTGACTTACATTATGATTGCCTTGTTGCATCTTGCATTCCCATATCATCCATGATATATGAGCTTGTGCACTTTCTTAGCAAATTTGTTGTGATCTTCCTTGATGGCATATTCATAAATACTGATCATATTGCCCACCATCAATTGCATGACATCATCATCATTTTGAACACCACTTGCCATGTTCATGCTCTTGATAAACCATCACATTATGACATCATTTTGCACAATGGTTGCATTAATCACTTTCACAACACCTTTGTGTGCAAATCAAATGAATTTGCTCACATACATGCTTTACATCTCATTCTATATCATTTTGTGCAGCTTCATGTGCCTTGTCAAAAACATTCTTATCGGACGACCTCATGCTTAATTGATGGACACCTTGTGTGCGCTAACCATTCTATTTCCAAGTGCCCTTTGTGTTTACTCTTTTTACATGTATACCCTCTCGGAGACATCGTGGAGCACTTGGATCACACCATGACATACACTACGTCCTACTACAAGTCCATCTACGACAACCGTTTCCATGGTGATGAGATTTTTGATCTAAGGACGAATCTTTCCCAAGGGGGAGGAGATGATGCGGAGCATCTTTCGGTCATCCCCATGGATACTACAACGACTCACCAAGCACCAAGTGGACCTATGACAAGAGCTCACACATGTGCCATCGGACATAAGGTGAACTCACTCCTCTTTGAGCTTGACATGAATATTCATTGGACTTGGTTACTACCTCACCGTCGAACCTCGTGTGTCATTAGGTACGTGGACGACCCTCGCCAAGGAGCTAAGGAACCTCACCAAGTCCAAGAAGAGGAGCGAGAAGGACCGCACGGAAGAAGGAGACCAGCAGCTGGAAGAAGAAGAAGTGTCCAGACAACCCCGTGCCAGGAGATACCAGTAGATACCAGTACCGATTTCGTAAGCGGCAGTAGTGCGGTAGTCGGTGGCGGTACTACCGTGATAAGCGGTACTACCGCGATGGACGCGCGGTACTACCGCGATGAGCTTGCCGGGCTTGCCGGGCTGGCTTCCCGCGATGGAAGCGGTACTACCGCCCTGGGAACTCTGCAGGGTCTTCACTTCCAGGCCTTCCTCCTTTCCTTGCTGCCATGCCTCCTTGCTCCCTTGTGCCAGGCCTTCCTCTCCAATGTACCTAACAATACATACACACAAGGATTTAGGCAGTATAAAGCTCTCATCAAAATGAATAGCATTATCAACTAAGAGAGAATTCACCTGTTGCTCAAGTAACTTTGCACGAGCTCTTGTCATTGGTCCAATCCTCACTTCATTGGGCTTGTCTTGAGGAGTAACATCATCAATAGGAAAAGATGGTAAAGTACTAGGGATGTCCTCATCAATGTCTTTGGTTGTACTCGCATCATATGCTTCCATACCATGCCACATTATCTTGTTCCTTCTTATGATAAGAATGATGATGACACTTGTTTGGTATCTCACCACACGAATGATTGGTTTTGCATTCACACTAACCTCATTTGTTTTTCCGAGTGTTTGTCATATTCTTTCGTTTTGAAGGATTCACAAGACGGTGCCATCATGCGCCATATTGGTCATGCGAAGGCGTACACGATGCGCGACACCGACATTTTTGAGAAACTCATAAAGGTGCACTCCTTCCTTTTGAGCCACCCTCACATATACATATCGAATGGGCCACACTTTCATTCGTGTTTGCTCCTTGTTGTCTACATGATACATCTATTGGATGGAGGACCGACATTGGAGATGGGCCCTATGGACCTTCAAGTTGAGGAACGCTCGGAAGTAGCGGATGCACCACCGGACCACGACTCATGCCACGACATCGGACAATGGTATGCCATGAAACTTTTGCCATATTGCACCGACACTTCCATATTTGTTGATGAGCATGCTAATTGGACACATCACACCCATGACAAATTTGCACCTTATGCATGAATTGACTTACATTATGATTGCCTTGTTGCATCTTGCATTCCCATATCATCCATGATATATGAGCTTGTGCACTTTCTTAGCAAATTTGTTGTGATCTTCCTTGATGGCATATTCATAAATACTGATCATATTGCCCACCATCAATTGCATGACATCATCATCATTTTGAACACCACTTGCCATGTTCATGCTCTTGATAAACCATCACATTATGACATCATTTTGCACAATGGTTGCATTAATCACTTTCACAACACCTTTGTGTGCAAATCAAATGAATTTGCTCACATACATGCTTTACATCTCATTCTATATCATTTTGTGCAGCTTCATGTGCCTTGTCAAAAACATTCTTATCGGACGACCTCATGCTTAATTGATGGACACCTTGTGTGCGCTAACCATTCTATTTCCAAGTGCCCTTTGTGTTTACTCTTTTTACATGTATACCCTCTCGGAGACATCGTGGAGCACTTGGATCACACCATGACATACACTACGTCCTACTACAAGTCCATCTACGACAACCGTTTCCATGGTGATGAGATTTTTGATCTAAGGACGAATCTTTCCCAAGGGGGAGGAGATGATGCGGAGCATCTTTCGGTCATCCCCATGGATACTACAACGACTCACCAAGCACCAAGTGGACCTATGACAAGAGCTCACACATGTGCCATCGGACATAAGGTGAACTCACTCCTCTTTGAGCTTGACATGAATATTCATTGGACTTGGTTACTACCTCACCGTCGAACCTCGTGTGTCATTAGGTACGTGGACGACCCTCGCCAAGGAGCTAAGGAACCTCACCAAGTCCAAGAAGAGGAGCGAGAAGGACCGCACGGAAGAAGGAGACCAGCAGCTGGAAGAAGAAGAAGTGTCCAGACAACCCCGTGCCAGGAGATACCAGTAGATACCAGTACCGATTTCGTAAGCGGCAGTAGTGCGGTAGTCGGTGGCGGTACTACCGTGATAAGCGGTACTACCGCGATGGACGCGCGGTACTACCGCGATGAGCTTGCCGGGCTTGCCGGGCTGGCTTGCCGCGATGGAAGCGGTACTACCGCCCTGGGAACTCTGCAGGGTCTTCACTTCCAGGCCTTCCTCCTTTCCTTGCTGCCATGCCTCCTTGCTCCCTTGTGCCAGGCCTTCCTCTCCAATGTACCTAACAATACATACACACAAGGATTTAGGCAGTATAAAGCTCTCATCAAAATGAATAGCATTATCAACTAAGAGAGAATTCACCTGTTGCTCAAGTAACTTTGCACGAGCTCTTGTCATTGGTCCAATCCTCACTTCATTGGGCTTGTCTTGAGGAGTAACATCATCAATAGGAAAAGATGGTAAAGTACTAGGGATGTCCTCATCAATGTCTTTGGTTGTACTCGCATCATATGCTTCCATACCATGCCACATTATCTTGTTCCTTCTTATGATAAGAATGATGATGACACTTGTTTGGTATCTCACCACACGAATGATTGGTTTTGCATTCACACTAACCTCATTTGTTTTTCCGAGTGTTTGTCATATTCTTTCGTTTTGAAGGATTCACAAGACGGTGCCATCATGCGCCATATTGGTCATGCGAAGGCGTACACGATGCGCGACACCGACATTTTTGAGAAACTCATAAAGGTGCACTCCTTCCTTTTGAGCCACCCTCACATATACATATCGAATGGGCCACACTTTCATTCGTGTTTGCTCCTTGTTGTCTACATGATACATCTATTGGATGGAGGACCGACATTGGAGATGGGCCCTATGGACCTTCAAGTTGAGGAACGCTCGGAAGTAGCGGATGCACCACCGGACCACGACTCATGCCACGACATCGGACAATGGTATGCCATGAAACTTTTGCCATATTGCACCGACACTTCCATATTTGTTGATGAGCATGCTAATTGGACACATCACACCCATGACAAATTTGCACCTTATGCATGAATTGACTTACATTATGATTGCCTTGTTGCATCTTGCATTCCCATATCATCCATGATATATGAGCTTGTGCACTTTCTTAGCAAATTTGTTGTGATCTTCCTTGATGGCATATTCATAAATACTGATCATATTGCCCACCATCAATTGCATGACATCATCATCATTTTGAACACCACTTGCCATGTTCATGCTCTTGATAAACCATCACATTATGACATCATTTTGCACAATGGTTGCATTAATCACTTTCACAACACCTTTGTGTGCAAATCAAATGAATTTGCTCACATACATGCTTTACATCTCATTCTATATCATTTTGTGCAGCTTCATGTGCCTTGTCAAAAACATTCTTATCGGACGACCTCATGCTTAATTGATGGACACCTTGTGTGCGCTAACCATTCTATTTCCAAGTGCCCTTTGTGTTTACTCTTTTTACATGTATACCCTCTCGGAGACATCGTGGAGCACTTGGATCACACCATGACATACACTACGTCCTACTACAAGTCCATCTACGACAACCGTTTCCATGGTGATGAGATTTTTGATCTAAGGACGAATCTTTCCCAAGGGGGAGGAGATGATGCGGAGCATCTTTCGGTCATCCCCATGGATACTACAACGACTCACCAAGCACCAAGTGGACCTATGACAAGAGCTCACACATGTGCCATCGGACATAAGGTGAACTCACTCCTCTTTGAGCTTGACATGAATATTCATTGGACTTGGTTACTACCTCACCGTCGAACCTCGTGTGTCATTAGGTACGTGGACGACCCTCGCCAAGGAGCTAAGGAACCTCACCAAGTCCAAGAAGAGGAGCGAGAAGGACCGCACGGAAGAAGGAGACCAGCAGCTGGAAGAAGAAGAAGTGTCCAGACAACCCCGTGCCAGGAGATACCAGTAGATACCAGTACCGATTTCGTAAGCGGCAGTAGTGCGGTAGTCGGTGGCGGTACTACCGTGATAAGCGGTACTACCGCGATGGACGCGCGGTACTACCGCGATGAGCTTGCCGGGCTTGCCGGGCTGGCTTGCCGCGATGGAAGCGGTACTACCGCCCTGGGAACTCTGCAGGGTCTTCACTTCCAGGCCTTCCTCCTTTCCTTGCTGCCATGCCTCCTTGCTCCCTTGTGCCAGGCCTTCCTCTCCAATGTACCTAACAATACATACACACAAGGATTTAGGCAGTATAAAGCTCTCATCAAAATGAATAGCATTATCAACTAAGAGAGAATTCACCTGTTGCTCAAGTAACTTTGCACGAGCTCTTGTCATTGGTCCAATCCTCACTTCATTGGGCTTGTCTTGAGGAGTAACATCATCAATAGGAAAAGATGGTAAAGTACTAGGGATGTCCTCATCAATGTCTTTGGTTGTACTCGCATCATATGCTTCCATACCATGCCACATTATCTTGTTCCTTCTTATGATAAGAATGATGATGACACTTGTTTGGTATCTCACCACACGAATGATTGGTTTTGCATTCACACTAACCTCATTTGTTTTTCCGAGTGTTTGTCATATTCTTTCGTTTTGAAGGATTCACAAGACGGTGCCATCATGCGCCATATTGGTCATGCGAAGGCGTACACGATGCGCGACACCGACATTTTTGAGAAACTCATAAAGGTGCACTCCTTCCTTTTGAGCCACCCTCACATATACATATCGAATGGGCCACACTTTCATTCGTGTTTGCTCCTTGTTGTCTACATGATACATCTATTGGATGGAGGACCGACATTGGAGATGGGCCCTATGGACCTTCAAGTTGAGGAACGCTCGGAAGTAGCGGATGCACCACCGGACCACGACTCATGCCACGACATCGGACAATGGTATGCCATGAAACTTTTGCCATATTGCACCGACACTTCCATATTTGTTGATGAGCATGCTAATTGGACACATCACACCCATGACAAATTTGCACCTTATGCATGAATTGACTTACATTATGATTGCCTTGTTGCATCTTGCATTCCCATATCATCCATGATATATGAGCTTGTGCACTTTCTTAGCAAATTTGTTGTGATCTTCCTTGATGGCATATTCATAAATACTGATCATATTGCCCACCATCAATTGCATGACATCATCATCATTTTGAACACCACTTGCCATGTTCATGCTCTTGATAAACCATCACATTATGACATCATTTTGCACAATGGTTGCATTAATCACTTTCACAACACCTTTGTGTGCAAATCAAATGAATTTGCTCACATACATGCTTTACATCTCATTCTATATCATTTTGTGCAGCTTCATGTGCCTTGTCAAAAACATTCTTATCGGACGACCTCATGCTTAATTGATGGACACCTTGTGTGCGCTAACCATTCTATTTCCAAGTGCCCTTTGTGTTTACTCTTTTTACATGTATACCCTCTCGGAGACATCGTGGAGCACTTGGATCACACCATGACATACACTACGTCCTACTACAAGTCCATCTACGACAACCGTTTCCATGGTGATGAGATTTTTGATCTAAGGACGAATCTTTCCCAAGGGGGAGGAGATGATGCGGAGCATCTTTCGGTCATCCCCATGGATACTACAACGACTCACCAAGCACCAAGTGGACCTATGACAAGAGCTCACACATGTGCCATCGGACATAAGGTGAACTCACTCCTCTTTGAGCTTGACATGAATATTCATTGGACTTGGTTACTACCTCACCGTCGAACCTCGTGTGTCATTAGGTACGTGGACGACCCTCGCCAAGGAGCTAAGGAACCTCACCAAGTCCAAGAAGAGGAGCGAGAAGGACCGCACGGAAGAAGGAGACCAGCAGCTGGAAGAAGAAGAAGTGTCCAGACAACCCCGTGCCAGGAGATACCAGTAGATACCAGTACCGATTTCGTAAGCGGCAGTAGTGCGGTAGTCGGTGGCGGTACTACCGTGATAAGCGGTACTACCGCGATGGACGCGCGGTACTACCGCGATGAGCTTGCCGGGCTTGCCGGGCTGGCTTGCCGCGATGGAAGCGGTACTACCGCCCTGGGAACTCTGCAGGGTCTTCACTTCCAGGCCTTCCTCCTTTCCTTGCTGCCATGCCTCCTTGCTCCCTTGTGCCAGGCCTTCCTCTCCAATGTACCTAACAATACATACACACAAGGATTTAGGCAGTATAAAGCTCTCATCAAAATGAATAGCATTATCAACTAAGAGAGAATTCACCTGTTGCTCAAGTAACTTTGCACGAGCTCTTGTCATTGGTCCAATCCTCACTTCATTGGGCTTGTCTTGAGGAGTAACATCATCAATAGGAAAAGATGGTAAAGTACTAGGGATGTCCTCATCAATGTCTTTGGTTGTACTCGCATCATATGCTTCCATACCATGCCACATTATCTTGTTCCTTCTTATGATAAGAATGATGATGACACTTGTTTGGTATCTCACCACACGAATGATTGGTTTTGCATTCACACTAACCTCATTTGTTTTTCCGAGTGTTTGTCATATTCTTTCGTTTTGAAGGATTCACAAGACGGTGCCATCATGCGCCATATTGGTCATGCGAAGGCGTACACGATGCGCGACACCGACATTTTTGAGAAACTCATAAAGGTGCACTCCTTCCTTTTGAGCCACCCTCACATATACATATCGAATGGGCCACACTTTCATTCGTGTTTGCTCCTTGTTGTCTACATGATACATCTATTGGATGGAGGACCGACATTGGAGATGGGCCCTATGGACCTTCAAGTTGAGGAACGCTCGGAAGTAGCGGATGCACCACCGGACCACGACTCATGCCACGACATCGGACAATGGTATGCCATGAAACTTTTGCCATATTGCACCGACACTTCCATATTTGTTGATGAGCATGCTAATTGGACACATTACACCCATGACAAATTTGCACCTTATGCATGAATTGACTTACATTATGATTGCCTTGTTGCATCTTGCATTCCCATATCATCCATGATATATGAGCTTGTGCACTTTCTTAGCAAATTTGTTGTGATCTTCCTTGATGGCATATTCATAAATACTGATCATATTGCCCACCATCAATTGCATGACATCATCATCATTTTGAACACCACTTGCCATGTTCATGCTCTTGATAAACCATCACATTATGACATCATTTTGCACAATGGTTGCATTAATCACTTTCACAACACCTTTGTGTGCAAATCAAATGAATTTGCTCACATACATGCTTTACATCTCATTCTATATCATTTTGTGCAGCTTCATGTGCCTTGTCAAAAACATTCTTATCGGACGACCTCATGCTTAATTGATGGACACCTTGTGTGCGCTAACCATTCTATTTCCAAGTGCCCTTTGTGTTTACTCTTTTTACATGTATACCCTCTCGGAGACATCGTGGAGCACTTGGATCACACCATGACATACACTACGTCCTACTACAAGTCCATCTACGACAACCGTTTCCATGGTGATGAGATTTTTGATCTAAGGACGAATCTTTCCCAAGGGGGAGGAGATGATGCGGAGCATCTTTCGGTCATCCCCATGGATACTACAACGACTCACCAAGCACCAAGTGGACCTATGACAAGAGCTCACACATGTGCCATCGGACATAAGGTGAACTCACTCCTCTTTGAGCTTGACATGAATATTCATTGGACTTGGTTACTACCTCACCGTCGAACCTCGTGTGTCATTAGGTACGTGGACGACCCTCGCCAAGGAGCTAAGGAACCTCACCAAGTCCAAGAAGAGGAGCGAGAAGGACCGCACGGAAGAAGGAGACCAGCAGCTGGAAGAAGAAGAAGTGTCCAGACAACCCCGTGCCAGGAGATACCAGTAGATACCAGTACCGATTTCGTAAGCGGCAGTAGTGCGGTAGTCGGTGGCGGTACTACCGTGATAAGCGGTACTACCGCGATGGACGCGCGGTACTACCGCGATGAGCTTGCCGGGCTTGCCGGGCTGGCTTGCCGCGATGGAAGCGGTACTACCGCCCTGGGAACTCTGCAGGGTCTTCACTTCCAGGCCTTCCTCCTTTCCTTGCTGCCATGCCTCCTTGCTCCCTTGTGCCAGGCCTTCCTCTC
Source organism: Elymus sibiricus (assembly GCA_039707655.1). Lineage (NCBI taxonomy): Eukaryota > Viridiplantae > Streptophyta > Magnoliopsida > Poales > Poaceae > Elymus > Elymus sibiricus. The sequence goes on from CM077676.1 coordinate 260,090,106, forward strand.
CAATGTACCTAACAATACATACACACAAGGATTTAGGCAGTATAAAGCTCTCATCAAAATGAATAGCATTATCAACTAAGAGAGAATTCACCTGTTGCTCAAGTAACTTTGCACGAGCTCTTGTCATTGGTCCAATCCTCACTTCATTGGGCTTGTCTTGAGGAGTAACATCATCAATAGGAAAAGATGGTAAAGTACTAGGGATGTCCTCATCAATGTCTTTGGTTGTACTCGCATCATATGCTTCCATACCATGCCACATTATCTTGTTCCTTCTTATGATAAGAATGATGATGACACTTGTTTGGTATCTCACCACACGAATGATTGGTTTTGCATTCACACTAACCTCATTTGTTTTTCCGAGTGTTTGTCATATTCTTTCGTTTTGAAGGATTCACAAGACGGTGCCATCATGCGCCATATTGGTCATGCGAAGGCGTACACGATGCGCGACACCGACATTTTTGAGAAACTCATAAAGGTGCACTCCTTCCTTTTGAGCCACCCTCACATATACATATCGAATGGGCCACACTTTCATTCGTGTTTGCTCCTTGTTATCTACATGATACATCTATTGGATGGAGGACCGACATTGGAGATGGGCCCTATGGACCTTCAAGTTGAGGAACGCTCGGAAGTAGCGGATGCACCACCGGACCACGACTCATGCCACGACATCGGACAATGGTATGCCATGAAACTTTTGCCATATTGCACCGACACTTCCATATTTGTTGATGAGCATGCTAATTGGACACATCACACCCATGACAAATTTGCACCTTATGCATGAATTGACTTACATTATGATTGCCTTGTTGCATCTTGCATTCCCATATCATCCATGATATATGAGCTTGTGCACTTTCTTAGCAAATTTGTTGTGATCTTCCTTGATGGCATATTCATAAATACTGATCATATTGCCCACCATCAATTGCATGACATCATCATCATTTTGAACACCACTTGCCATGTTCATGCTCTTGATAAACCATCACATTATGACATCATTTTGCACAATGGTTGCATTAATCACTTTCACAACACCTTTGTGTGCAAATCAAATGAATTTGCTCACATACATGCTTTACATCTCATTCTATATCATTTTGTGCAGCTTCATGTGCCTTGTCAAAAACATTCTTATCGGACGACCTCATGCTTAATTGATGGACACCTTGTGTGCGCTAACCATTCTATTTCCAAGTGCCCTTTGTGTTTACTCTTTTTACATGTATACCCTCTCGGAGACATCGTGGAGCACTTGGATCACACCATGACATACACTACGTCCTACTACAAGTCCATCTACGACAACCGTTTCCATGGTGATGAGATTTTTGATCTAAGGACGAATCTTTCCCAAGGGGGAGGAGATGATGCGGAGCATCTTTCGGTCATCCCCATGGATACTACAACGACTCACCAAGCACCAAGTGGACCTATGACAAGAGCTCACACATGTGCCATCGGACATAAGGTGAACTCACTCCTCTTTGAGCTTGACATGAATATTCATTGGACTTGGTTACTACCTCACCGTCGAACCTCGTGTGTCATTAGGTACGTGGACGACCCTCGCCAAGGAGCTAAGGAACCTCACCAAGTCCAAGAAGAGGAGCGAGAAGGACCGCACGGAAGAAGGAGACCAGCAGCTGGAAGAAGAAGAAGTGTCCAGACAACCCCGTGCCAGGAGATACCAGTAGATACCAGTACCGATTTCGTAAGCGGCAGTAGTGCGGTAGTCGGTGGCGGTACTACCGTGATAAGCGGTACTACCGCGATGGACGCGCGGTACTACCGCGATGAGCTTGCCGGGCTTGCCGGGCTGGCTTGCCGCGATGGAAGCGGTACTACCACCCTGGGAACTCTGCAGGGTCTTCACTTCCAGGCCTTCCTCCTTTCCTTGCTGCCATGCCTCCTTGCTCCCTTGTGCCAGGCCTTCCTCTCCAATGTACCTAACAATACATACACACAAGGATTTAGGCAGTATAAAGCTCTCATCAAAATGAATAGCATTATCAACTAAGAGAGAATTCACCTGTTGCTCAAGTAACTTTGCACGAGCTCTTGTCATTGGTCCAATCCTCACTTCATTGGGCTTGTCTTGAGGAGTAACATCATCAATAGGAAAAGATGGTAAAGTACTAGGGATGTCCTCATCAATGTCTTTGGTTGTACTCGCATCATATGCTTCCATACCATGCCACATTATCTTGTTCCTTCTTATGATAAGAATGATGATGACACTTGTTTGGTATCTCACCACACGAATGATTGGTTTTGCATTCACACTAACCTCATTTGTTTTTCCGAGTGTTTGTCATATTCTTTCGTTTTGAAGGATTCACAAGACGGTGCCATCATGCGCCATATTGGTCATGCGAAGGCGTACACGATGCGCGACACCGACATTTTTGAGAAACTCATAAAGGTGCACTCCTTCCTTTTGAGCCACCCTCACATATACATATCGAATGGGCCACACTTTCATTCGTGTTTGCTCCTTGTTGTCTACATGATACATCTATTGGATGGAGGACCGACATTGGAGATGGGCCCTATGGACCTTCAAGTTGAGGAACGCTCGGAAGTAGCGGATGCACCACCGGACCACGACTCATGCCACGACATCGGACAATGGTATGCCATGAAACTTTTGCCATATTGCACCGACACTTCCATATTTGTTGATGAGCATGCTAATTGGACACATCACACCCATGACAAATTTGCACCTTATGCATGAATTGACTTACATTATGATTGCCTTGTTGCATCTTGCATTCCCATATCATCCATGATATATGAGCTTGTGCACTTTCTTAGCAAATTTGTTGTGATCTTCCTTGATGGCATATTCATAAATACTGATCATATTGCCCACCATCAATTGCATGACATCATCATCATTTTGAACACCACTTGCCATGTTCATGCTCTTGATAAACCATCACATTATGACATCATTTTGCACAATGGTTGCATTAATCACTTTCACAACACCTTTGTGTGCAAATCAAATGAATTTGCTCACATACATGCTTTACATCTCATTCTATATCATTTTGTGCAGCTTCATGTGCCTTGTCAAAAACATTCTTATCGGACGACCTCATGCTTAATTGATGGACACCTTGTGTGCGCTAACCATTCTATTTCCAAGTGCCCTTTGTGTTTACTCTTTTTACATGTATACCCTCTCGGAGACATCGTGGAGCACTTGGATCACACCATGACATACACTACGTCCTACTACAAGTCCATCTACGACAACCGTTTCCATGGTGATGAGATTTTTGATCTAAGGACGAATCTTTCCCAAGGGGGAGGAGATGATGCGGAGCATCTTTCGGTCATCCCCATGGATACTACAACGACTCACCAAGCACCAAGTGGACCTATGACAAGAGCTCACACATGTGCCATCGGACATAAGGTGAACTCACTCCTCTTTGAGCTTGACATGAATATTCATTGGACTTGGTTACTACCTCACCGTCGAACCTCGTGTGTCATTAGGTACGTGGACGACCCTCGCCAAGGAGCTAAGGAACCTCACCAAGTCCAAGAAGAGGAGCGAGAAGGACCGCACGGAAGAAGGAGACCAGCAGCTGGAAGAAGAAGAAGTGTCCAGACAACCCCGTGCCAGGAGATACCAGTAGATACCAGTACCGATTTCGTAAGCGGCAGTAGTGCGGTAGTCGGTGGCGGTACTACCGTGATAAGCGGTACTACCGCGATGGACGCGCGGTACTACCGCGATGAGCTTGCCGGGCTTGCCGGGCTGGCTTGCCGCGATGGAAGCGGTACTACCGCCCTGGGAACTCTGCAGGGTCTTCACTTCCAGGCCTTCCTCCTTTCCTTGCTGCCATGCCTCCTTGCTCCCTTGTGCCAGGCCTTCCTCTCCAATGTACCTAACAATACATACACACAAGGATTTAGGCAGTATAAAGCTCTCATCAAAATGAATAGCATTATCAACTAAGAGAGAATTCACCTGTTGCTCAAGTAACTTTGCACGAGCTCTTGTCATTGGTCCAATCCTCACTTCATTGGGCTTGTCTTGAGGAGTAACATCATCAATAGGAAAAGATGGTAAAGTACTAGGGATGTCCTCATCAATGTCTTTGGTTGTACTCGCATCATATGCTTCCATACCATGCCACATTATCTTGTTCCTTCTTATGATAAGAATGATGATGACACTTGTTTGGTATCTCACCACACGAATGATTGGTTTTGCATTCACACTAACCTCATTTGTTTTTCCGAGTGTTTGTCATATTCTTTCGTTTTGAAGGATTCACAAGACGGTGCCATCATGCGCCATATTGGTCATGCGAAGGCGTACACGATGCGCGACACCGACATTTTTGAGAAACTCATAAAGGTGCACTCCTTCCTTTTGAGCCACCCTCACATATACATATCGAATGGGCCACACTTTCATTCGTGTTTGCTCCTTGTTGTCTACATGATACATCTATTGGATGGAGGACCGACATTGGAGATGGGCCCTATGGACCTTCAAGTTGAGGAACGCTCGGAAGTAGCGGATGCACCACCGGACCACGACTCATGCCACGACATCGGACAATGGTATGCCATGAAACTTTTGCCATATTGCACCGACACTTCCATATTTGTTGATGAGCATGCTAATTGGACACATCACACCCATGACAAATTTGCACCTTATGCATGAATTGACTTACATTATGATTGCCTTGTTGCATCTTGCATTCCCATATCATCCATGATATATGAGCTTGTGCACTTTCTTAGCAAATTTGTTGTGATCTTCCTTGATGGCATATTCATAAATACTGATCATATTGCCCACCATCAATTGCATGACATCATCATCATTTTGAACACCACTTGCCATGTTCATGCTCTTGATAAACCATCACATTATGACATCATTTTGCACAATGGTTGCATTAATCACTTTCACAACACCTTTGTGTGCAAATCAAATGAATTTGCTCACATACATGCTTTACATCTCATTCTATATCATTTTGTGCAGCTTCATGTGCCTTGTCAAAAACATTCTTATCGGACGACCTCATGCTTAATTGATGGACACCTTGTGTGCGCTAACCATTCTATTTCCAAGTGCCCTTTGTGTTTACTCTTTTTACATGTATACCCTCTCGGAGACATCGTGGAGCACTTGGATCACACCATGACATACACTACGTCCTATTACAAGTCCATCTACGACAACCGTTTCCATGGTGATGAGATTTTTGATCTAAGGACGAATCTTTCCCAAGGGGGAGGAGATGATGCGGAGCATCTTTCGGTCATCCCCATGGATACTACAATGACTCACCAAGCACCAAGTGGACCTATGACAAGAGCTCACACATGTGCCATCGGACATAAGGTGAACTCACTCCTCTTTGAGCTTGACATGAATATTCATTGGACTTGGTTACTACCTCACCGTCGAACCTCGTGTGTCATTAGGTACGTGGACGACCCTCGCCAAGGAGCTAAGGAACCTCACCAAGTCCAAGAAGAGGAGCGAGAAGGACCGCACGGAAGAAGGAGACCAGCAGCTGGAAGAAGAAGAAGTGTCCAGACAACCCCGTGCCAGGAGATACCAGTAGATACCAGTACCGATTTCGTAAGCGGCAGTAGTGCGGTAGTCGGTGGCGGTACTACCGTGATAAGCGGTACTACCGCGATGGACGCGCGGTACTACCGCGATGAGCTTGCCGGGCTTGCCGGGCTGGCTTGCCGCGATGGAAGCGGTACTACCGCCCTGGGAACTCTGCAGGGTCTTCACTTCCAGGCCTTCCTCCTTTCCTTGCTGCCATGCCTCCTTGCTCCCTTGTGCCAGGCCTTCCTCTCCAATGTACCTAACAATACATACACACAAGGATTTAGGCAGTATAAAGCTCTCATCAAAATGAATAGCATTATCAACTAAGAGAGAATTCACCTGTTGCTCAAGTAACTTTGCACGAGCTCTTGTCATTGGTCCAATCCTCACTTCATTGGGCTTGTCTTGAGGAGTAACATCATCAATAGGAAAAGATGGTAAAGTACTAGGGATGTCCTCATCAATGTCTTTGGTTGTACTCGCATCATATGCTTCCATACCATGCCACATTATCTTGTTCCTTCTTATGATAAGAATGATGATGACACTTGTTTGGTATCTCACCACACGAATGATTGGTTTTGCATTCACACTAACCTCATTTGTTTTTCCGAGTGTTTGTCATATTCTTTCGTTTTGAAGGATTCACAAGACGGTGCCATCATGCGCCATATTGGTCATGCGAAGGCGTACACGATGCGCGACACCGACATTTTTGAGAAACTCATAAAGGTGCACTCCTTCCTTTTGAGCCACCCTCACATATACATATCGAATGGGCCACACTTTCATTCGTGTTTGCTCCTTGTTGTCTACATGATACATCTATTGGATGGAGGACCGACATTGGAGATGGGCCCTATGGACCTTCAAGTTGAGGAACGCTCGGAAGTAGCGGATGCACCACCGGACCACGACTCATGCCACGACATCGGACAATGGTATGCCATGAAACTTTTGCCATATTGCACCGACACTTCCATATTTGTTGATGAGCATGCTAATTGGACACATCACACCCATGACAAATTTGCACCTTATGCATGAATTGACTTACATTATGATTGCCTTGTTGCATCTTGCATTCCCATATCATCCATGATATATGAGCTTGTGCACTTTCTTAGCAAATTTGTTGTGATCTTCCTTGATGGCATATTCATAAATACTGATCATATTGCCCACCATCAATTGCATGACATCATCATCATTTTGAACACCACTTGCCATGTTCATGCTCTTGATAAACCATCACATTATGACATCATTTTGCACAATGGTTGCATTAATCACTTTCACAACACCTTTGTGTGCAAATCAAATGAATTTGCTCACATACATGCTTTACATCTCATTCTATATCATTTTGTGCAGCTTCATGTGCCTTGTCAAAAACATTCTTATCGGACGACCTCATGCTTAATTGATGGACACCTTGTGTGCGCTAACCATTCTATTTCCAAGTGCCCTTTGTGTTTACTCTTTTTACATGTATACCCTCTCGGAGACATCGTGGAGCACTTGGATCACACCATGACATACACTACGTCCTACTACAAGTCCATCTACGACAACCGTTTCCATGGTGATGAGATTTTTGATCTAAGGACGAATCTTTCCCAAGGGGGAGGAGATGATGCGGAGCATCTTTCGGTCATCCCCATGGATACTACAACGACTCACCAAGCACCAAGTGGACCTATGACAAGAGCTCACACATGTGCCATCGGACATAAGGTGAACTCACTCCTCTTTGAGCTTGACATGAATATTCATTGGACTTGGTTACTACCTCACCGTTGAACCTCGTGTGTCATTAGGTACGTGGACGACCCTCGCCAAGGAGCTAAGGAACCTCACCAAGTCCAAGAAGAGGAGCGAGAAGGACCGCACGGAAGAAGGAGACCAGCAGCTGGAAGAAGAAGAAGTGTCCAGACAACCCCGTGCCAGGAGATACCAGTAGATACCAGTACCGATTTCGTAAGCGGCAGTAGTGCGGTAGTCGGTGGCGGTACTACCGTGATAAGCGGTACTACCGCGATGGACGCGCGGTACTACCGCGATGAGCTTGCCGGGCTTGCCGGGCTGGCTTGCCGCGATGGAAGCGGTACTACCGCCCTGGGAACTCTGCAGGGTCTTCACTTCCAGGCCTTCCTCCTTTCCTTGCTGCCATGCCTCCTTGCTCCCTTGTGCCAGGCCTTCCTCTCCAATGTACCTAACAATACATACACACAAGGATTTAGGCAGTATAAAGCTCTCATCAAAATGAATAGCATTATCAACTAAGAGAGAATTCACCTGTTGCTCAAGTAACTTTGCACGAGCTCTTGTCATTGGTCCAATCCTCACTTCATTGGGCTTGTCTTGAGGAGTAACATCATCAATAGGAAAAGATGGTAAAGTACTAGGGATGTCCTCATCAATGTCTTTGGTTGTACTCGCATCATATGCTTCCATACCATGCCACATTATCTTGTTCCTTCTTATGATAAGAATGATGATGACACTTGTTTGGTATCTCACCACACGAATGATTGGTTTTGCATTCACACTAACCTCATTTGTTTTTCCGAGTGTTTGTCATATTCTTTCGTTTTGAAGGATTCACAAGACGGTGCCATCATGCGCCATATTGGTCATGCGAAGGCGTACACGATGCGCGACACCGACATTTTTGAGAAACTCATAAAGGTGCACTCCTTCCTTTTGAGCCACCCTCACATATACATATCGAATGGGCCACACTTTCATTCGTGTTTGCTCCTTGTTGTCTACATGATACATCTATTGGATGGAGGACCGACATTGGAGATGGGCCCTATGGACCTTCAAGTTGAGGAACGCTCGGAAGTAGCGGATGCACCACCGGACCACGACTCATGCCACGACATCGGACAATGGTATGCCATGAAACTTTTGCCATATTGCACCGACACTTCCATATTTGTTGATGAGCATGCTAATTGGACACATCACACCCATGACAAATTTGCACCTTATGCATGAATTGACTTACATTATGATTGCCTTGTTGCATCTTGCATTCCCATATCATCCATGATATATGAGCTTGTGCACTTTCTTAGCAAATTTGTTGTGATCTTCCTTGATGGCATATTCATAAATACTGATCATATTGCCCACCATCAATTGCATGACATCATCATCATTTTGAACACCACTTGCCATGTTCATGCTCTTGATAAACCATCACATTATGACATCATTTTGCACAATGGTTGCATTAATCACTTTCACAACACCTTTGTGTGCAAATCAAATGAATTTGCTCACATACATGCTTTACATCTCATTCTATATCATTTTGTGCAGCTTCATGTGCCTTGTCAAAAACATTCTTATCGGACGACCTCATGCTTAATTGATGGACACCTTGTGTGCGCTAACCATTCTATTTCCAAGTGCCCTTTGTGTTTACTCTTTTTACATGTATACCCTCTCGGAGACATCGTGGAGCACTTGGATCACACCATGACATACACTACGTCCTACTACAAGTCCATCTACGACAACCGTTTCCATGGTGATGAGATTTTTGATCTAAGGACGAATCTTTCCCAAGGGGGAGGAGATGATGCGGAGCATCTTTCGGTCATCCCCATGGATACTACAACGACTCACCAAGCACCAAGTGGACCTATGACAAGAGCTCACACATGTGCCATCGGACATAAGGTGAACTCACTCCTCTTTGAGCTTGACATGAATATTCATTGGACTTGGTTACTACCTCACCGTCGAACCTCGTGTGTCATTAGGTACGTGGACGACCCTCGCCAAGGAGCTAAGGAACCTCACCAAGTCCAAGAAGAGGAGCGAGAAGGACCGCACGGAAGAAGGAGACCAGCAGCTGGAAGAAGAAGAAGTGTCCAGACAACCCCGTGCCAGGAGATACCAGTAGATACCAGTACCGATTTCGTAAGCGGCAGTAGTGCGGTAGTCGGTGGCGGTACTACCGTGATAAGCGGTACTACCGCGATGGACGCGCGGTACTACCGCGATGAGCTTGCCGGGCTTGCCGGGCTGGCTTGCCGCGATGGAAGCGGTACTACCGCCCTGGGAACTCTGCAGGGTCTTCACTTCCAGGCCTTCCTCCTTTCCTTGCTGCCATGCCTCCTTGCTCCCTTGTGCCAGGCCTTCCTCTCCAATGTACCTAACAATACATACACACAAGGATTTAGGCAGTATAAAGCTCTCATCAAAATGAATAGCATTATCAACTAAGAGAGAATTCACCTGTTGCTCAAGTAACTTTGCACGAGCTCTTGTCATTGGTCCAATCCTCACTTCATTGGGCTTGTCTTGAGGAGTAACATCATCAATAGGAAAAGATGGTAAAGTACTAGGGATGTCCTCATCAATGTCTTTGGTTGTACTCGCATCATATGCTTCCATACCATGCCACATTATCTTGTTCCTTCTTATGATAAGAATGATGATGACACTTGTTTGGTATCTCACCACACGAATGATTGGTTTTGCATTCACACTAACCTCATTTGTTTTTCCGAGTGTTTGTCATATTCTTTCGTTTTGAAGGATTCACAAGACGGTGCCATCATGCGCCATATTGGTCATGCGAAGGCGTACACGATGCGCGACACCGACATTTTTGAGAAACTCATAAAGGTGCACTCCTTCCTTTTGAGCCACCCTCACATATACATATCGAATGGGCCACACTTTCATTCGTGTTTGCTCCTTGTTGTCTACATGATACATCTATTGGATGGAGGACCGACATTGGAGATGGGCCCTATGGACCTTCAAGTTGAGGAACGCTCGGAAGTAGCGGATGCACCACCGGACCACGACTCATGCCACGACATCGGACAATGGTATGCCATGAAACTTTTGCCATATTGCACCGACACTTCCATATTTGTTGATGAGCATGCTAATTGGACACATCACACCCATGACAAATTTGCACCTTATGCATGAATTGACTTACATTATGATTGCCTTGTTGCATCTTGCATTCCCATATCATCCATGATATATGAGCTTGTGCACTTTCTTAGCAAATTTGTTGTGATCTTCCTTGATGGCATATTCATAAATACTGATCATATTGCCCACCATCAATTGCATGACATCATCATCATTTTGAACACCACTTGCCATGTTCATGCTCTTGATAAACCATCACATTATGACATCATTTTGCACAATGGTTGCATTAATCACTTTCACAACACCTTTGTGTGCAAATCAAATGAATTTGCTCACATACATGCTTTACATCTCATTCTATATCATTTTGTGCAGCTTCATGTGCCTTGTCAAAAACATTCTTATCGGACGACCTCATGCTTAATTGATGGACACCTTGTGTGCGCTAACCATTCTATTTCCAAGTGCCCTTTGTGTTTACTCTTTTTACATGTATACCCTCTCGGAGACATCGTGGAGCACTTGGATCACACCATGACATACACTACGTCCTACTACAAGTCCATCTACGACAACAGTTTCCATGGTGATGAGATTTTTGATCTAAGGACGAATCTTTCCCAAGGGGGAGGAGATGATGCGGAGCATCTTTCGGTCATCCCCATGGATACTACAACGACTCACCAAGCACCAAGTGGACCTATGACAAGAGCTCACACATGTGCCATCGGACATAAGGTGAACTCACTCCTCTTTGAGCTTGACATGAATATTCATTGGACTTGGTTACTACCTCACCGTCGAACCTCGTGTGTCATTAGGTACGTGGACGACCCTCGCCAAGGAGCTAAGGAACCTCACCAAGTCCAAGAAGAGGAGCGAGAAGGACCGCACGGAAGAAGGAGACCAGCAGCTGGAAGAAGAAGAAGTGTCCAGACAACCCCGTGCCAGGAGATACCAGTAGATACCAGTACCGATTTCGTAAGCGGCAGTAGTGCGGTAGTCGGTGGCGGTACTACCGTGATAAGCGGTACTACCGCGATGGACGCGCGGTACTACCGCGATGAGCTTGCCGGGCTTGCCGGGCTGGCTTGCCGCGATGGAAGCGGTACTACCGCCCTGGGAACTCTGCAGGGTCTTCACTTCCAGGCCTTCCTCCTTTCCTTGCTGCCATGCCTCCTTGCTCCCTTGTGCCAGGCCTTCCTCTCCAATGTACCTAACAATACATACACACAAGGATTTAGGCAGTATAAAGCTCTCATCAAAATGAATAGCATTATCAACTAAGAGAGAATTCACCTGTTGCTCAAGTAACTTTGCACGAGCTCTTGTCATTGGTCCAATCCTCACTTCATTGGGCTTGTCTTGAGGAGTAACATCATCAATAGGAAAAGATGGTAAAGTACTAGGGATGTCCTCATCAATGTCTTTGGTTGTACTCGCATCATATGCTTCCATACCATGCCACATTATCTTGTTCCTTCTTATGATAAGAATGATGATGACACTTGTTTGGTATCTCACCACACGAATGATTGGTTTTGCATTCACACTAACCTCATTTGTTTTTCCGAGTGTTTGTCATATTCTTTCGTTTTGAAGGATTCACAAGACGGTGCCATCATGCGCCATATTGGTCATGCGAAGGCGTACACGATGCGCGACACCGACATTTTTGAGAAACTCATAAAGGTGCACTCCTTCCTTTTGAGCCACCCTCACATATACATATCGAATGGGCCACACTTTCATTCGTGTTTGCTCCTTGTTGTCTACATGATACATCTATTGGATGGAGGACCGACATTGGAGATGGGCCCTATGGACCTTCAAGTTGAGGAACGCTCGGAAGTAGCGGATGCACCACCGGACCACGACTCATGCCACGACATCGGACAATGGTATGCCATGAAACTTTTGCCATATTGCACCGACACTTCCATATTTGTTGATGAGCATGCTAATTGGACACATCACACCCATGACAAATTTGCACCTTATGCATGAATTGACTTACATTATGATTGCCTTGTTGCATCTTGCATTCCCATATCATCCATGATATATGAGCTTGTGCACTTTCTTAGCAAATTTGTTGTGATCTTCCTTGATGGCATATTCATAAATACTGATCATATTGCCCACCATCAATTGCATGACATCATCATCATTTTGAACACCACTTGCCATGTTCATGCTCTTGATAAACCATCACATTATGACATCATTTTGCACAATGGTTGCATTAATCACTTTCACAACACCTTTGTGTGCAAATCAAATGAATTTGCTCACATACATGCTTTACATCTCATTCTATATCATTTTGTGCAGCTTCATGTGCCTTGTCAAAAACATTCTTATCGGACGACCTCATGCTTAATTGATGGACACCTTGTGTGCGCTAACCATTCTATTTCCAAGTGCCCTTTGTGTTTACTCTTTTTACATGTATACCCTCTCGGAGACATCGTGGAGCACTTGGATCACACCATGACATACACTACGTCCTACTACAAGTCCATCTACGACAACAGTTTCCATGGTGATGAGATTTTTGATCTAAGGACGAATCTTTCCCAAGGGGGAGGAGATGATGCGGAGCATCTTTCGGTCATCCCCATGGATACTACAACGACTCACCAAGCACCAAGTGGACCTATGACAAGAGCTCACACATGTGCCATCGGACATAAGGTGAACTCACTCCTCTTTGAGCTTGACATGAATATTCATTGGACTTGGTTACTACCTCACCGTCGAACCTCGTGTGTCATTAGGTACGTGGACGACCCTCGCCAAGGAGCTAAGGAACCTCACCAAGTCCAAGAAGAGGAGCGAGAAGGACCGCACGGAAGAAGGAGACCAGCAGCTGGAAGAAGAAGAAGTGTCCAGACAACCCCGTGCCAGGAGATACCAGTAGATACCAGTACCGATTTCGTAAGCGGCAGTAGTGCGGTAGTCGGTGGCGGTACTACCGTGATAAGCGGTACTACCGCGATGGACGCGCGGTACTACCGCGATGAGCTTGCCGGGCTTGCCGGGCTGGCTTGCCGCGATGGAAGCGGTACTACCGCCCTGGGAACTCTGCAGGGTCTTCACTTCCAGGCCTTCCTCCTTTCCTTGCTGCCATGCCTCCTTGCTCCCTTGTGCCAGGCCTTCCTCTCCAATGTACCTAACAATACATACACACAAGGATTTAGGCAGTATAAAGCTCTCATCAAAATGAATAGCATTATCAACTAAGAGAGAATTCACCTGTTGCTCAAGTAACTTTGCACGAGCTCTTGTCATTGGTCCAATCCTCACTTCATTGGGCTTGTCTTGAGGAGTAACATCATCAATAGGAAAAGATGGTAAAGTACTAGGGATGTCCTCATCAATGTCTTTGGTTGTACTCGCATCATATGCTTCCATACCATGCCACATTATCTTGTTCCTTCTTATGATAAGAATGATGATGACACTTGTTTGGTATCTCACCACACGAATGATTGGTTTTGCATTCACACTAACCTCATTTGTTTTTCCGAGTGTTTGTCATATTCTTTCGTTTTGAAGGATTCACAAGACGGTGCCATCATGCGCCATATTGGTCATGCGAAGGCGTACACGATGCGCGACACCGACATTTTTGAGAAACTCATAAAGGTGCACTCCTTCCTTTTGAGCCACCCTCACATATACATATCGAATGGGCCACACTTTCATTCGTGTTTGCTCCTTGTTGTCTACATGATACATCTATTGGATGGAGGACCGACATTGGAGATGGGCCCTATGGACCTTCAAGTTGAGGAACGCTCGGAAGTAGCGGATGCACCACCGGACCACGACTCATGCCACGACATCGGACAATGGTATGCCATGAAACTTTTGCCATATTGCACCGACACTTCCATATTTGTTGATGAGCATGCTAATTGGACACATCACACCCATGACAAATTTGCACCTTATGCATGAATTGACTTACATTATGATTGCCTTGTTGCATCTTGCATTCCCATATCATCCATGATATATGAGCTTGTGCACTTTCTTAGCAAATTTGTTGTGATCTTCCTTGATGGCATATTCATAAATACTGATCATATTGCCCACCATCAATTGCATGACATCATCATCATTTTGAACACCACTTGCCATGTTCATGCTCTTGATAAACCATCACATTATGACATCATTTTGCACAATGGTTGCATTAATCACTTTCACAACACCTTTGTGTGCAAATCAAATGAATTTGCTCACATACATGCTTTACATCTCATTCTATATCATTTTGTGCAGCTTCATGTGCCTTGTCAAAAACATTCTTATCGGACGACCTCATGCTTAATTGATGGACACCTTGTGTGCGCTAACCATTCTATTTCCAAGTGCCCTTTGTGTTTACTCTTTTTACATGTATACCCTCTCGGAGACATCGTGGAGCACTTGGATCACACCATGACATACACTACGTCCTACTACAAGTCCATCTACGACAACCGTTTCCATGGTGATGAGATTTTTGATCTAAGGACGAATCTTTCCCAAGGGGGAGGAGATGATGCGGAGCATCTTTCGGTCATCCCCATGGATACTACAACGACTCACCAAGCACCAAGTGGACCTATGACAAGAGCTCACACATGTGCCATCGGACATAAGGTGAACTCACTCCTCTTTGAGCTTGACATGAATATTCATTGGACTTGGTTACTACCTCACCGTCGAACCTCGTGTGTCATTAGGTACGTGGACGACCCTCGCCAAGGAGCTAAGGAACCTCACCAAGTCCAAGAAGAGGAGCGAGAAGGACCGCACGGAAGAAGGAGACCAGCAGCTGGAAGAAGAAGAAGTGTCCAGACAACCCCGTGCCAGGAGATACCAGTAGATACCAGTACCGATTTCGTAAGCGGCAGTAGTGCGGTAGTCGGTGGCGGTACTACCGTGATAAGCGGTACTACCGCGATGGACGCGCGGTACTACCGCGATGAGCTTGCCGGGCTTGCCGGGCTGGCTTGCCGCGATGGAAGCGGTACTACCGCCCTGGGAACTCTGCAGGGTCTTCACTTCCAGGCCTTCCTCCTTTCCTTGCTGCCATGCCTCCTTGCTCCCTTGTGCCAGGCCTTCCTCTCCAATGTACCTAACAATACATACACACAAGGATTTAGGCAGTATAAAGCTCTCATCAAAATGAATAGCATTATCAACTAAGAGAGAATTCACCTGTTGCTCAAGTAACTTTGCACGAGCTCTTGTCATTGGTCCAATCCTCACTTCATTGGGCTTGTCTTGAGGAGTAACATCATCAATAGGAAAAGATGGTAAAGTACTAGGGATGTCCTCATCAATGTCTTTGGTTGTACTCGCATCATATGCTTCCATACCATGCCACATTATCTTGTTCCTTCTTATGATAAGAATGATGATGACACTTGTTTGGTATCTCACCACACGAATGATTGGTTTTGCATTCACACTAACCTCATTTGTTTTTCCGAGTGTTTGTCATATTCTTTCGTTTTGAAGGATTCACAAGACGGTGCCATCATGCGCCATATTGGTCATGCGAAGGCGTACACGATGCGCGACACCGACATTTTTGAGAAACTCATAAAGGTGCACTCCTTCCTTTTGAGCCACCCTCACATATACATATCGAATGGGCCACACTTTCATTCGTGTTTGCTCCTTGTTGTCTACATGATACATCTATTGGATGGAGGACCGACATTGGAGATGGGCCCTATGGACCTTCAAGTTGAGGAACGCTCGGAAGTAGCGGATGCACCACCGGACCACGACTCATGCCACGACATCGGACAATGGTATGCCATGAAACTTTTGCCATATTGCACCGACACTTCCATATTTGTTGATGAGCATGCTAATTGGACACATCACACCCATGACAAATTTGCACCTTATGCATGAATTGACTTACCTTATGATTGCCTTGTTGCATCTTGCATTCCCATATCATCCATGATATATGAGCTTGTGCACTTTCTTAGCAAATTTGTTGTGATCTTCCTTGATGGCATATTCATAAATACTGATCATATTGCCCACCATCAATTGCATGACATCATCATCATTTTGAACACCACTTGCCATGTTCATGCTCTTGATAAACCATCACATTATGACATCATTTTGCACAATGGTTGCATTAATCACTTTCACAACACCTTTGTGTGCAAATCAAATGAATTTGCTCACATACATGCTTTACATCTCATTCTATATCATTTTGTGCAGCTTCATGTGCCTTGTCAAAAACATTCTTATCGGACGACCTCATGCTTAATTGATGGACACCTTGTGTGCGCTAACCATTCTATTTCCAAGTGCCCTTTGTGTTTACTCTTTTTACATGTATACCCTCTCGGAGACATCGTGGAGCACTTGGATCACACCATGACATACACTACGTCCTACTACAAGTCCATCTACGACAACCGTTTCCATGGTGATGAGATTTTTGATCTAAGGACGAATCTTTCCCAAGGGGGAGGAGATGATGCGGAGCATCTTTCGGTCATCCCCATGGATACTACAACGACTCACCAAGCACCAAGTGGACCTATGACAAGAGCTCACACATGTGCCATCGGACATAAGGTGAACTCACTCCTCTTTGAGCTTGACATGAATATTCATTGGACTTGGTTACTACCTCACCGTCGAACCTCGTGTGTCATTAGGTACGTGGACGACCCTCGCCAAGGAGCTAAGGAACCTCACCAAGTCCAAGAAGAGGAGCGAGAAGGACCGCACGGAAGAAGGAGACCAGCAGCTGGAAGAAGAAGAAGTGTCCAGACAACCCCGTGCCAGGAGATACCAGTAGATACCAGTACCGATTTCGTAAGCGGCAGTAGCGCGGTAGTCGGTGGCGGTACTACCGTGATAAGCGGTACTACCGCGATGGACGCGCGGTACTACCGCGATGAGCTTGCCGGGCTGGCTTGCCGCGATGGAAGCGGTACTACCGCCCTGGGAACTCTGCAGGGTCTTCACTTCCAGGCCTTCCTCCTTTCCTTGCTGCCATGCCTCCTTGCTCCCTTGTGCCAGGCCTTCCTCTCCAATGTACCTAACAATACATACACACAAGGATTTAGGCAGTATAAAGCTCTCATCAAAATGAGTAGCATTATCAACTAAGAGAGAATTCACCTGTTGCTCAAGTAACTTTGCACGAGCTCTT
Organism: Elymus sibiricus; assembly: GCA_039707655.1. Taxonomy (NCBI): domain Eukaryota; kingdom Viridiplantae; phylum Streptophyta; class Magnoliopsida; order Poales; family Poaceae; genus Elymus; species Elymus sibiricus. Next base: position 260,107,850 of record CM077676.1, read on the forward strand.
GTCATTGGTCCAATCCTCACTTCATTGGGCTTGTCTTGAGGAGTAACATCATCAATAGGAAAAGATGGTAAAGTACTAGGGATGTCCTCATCAACCATCCTTCGATTCATGAACCAGAAAGACTACAGGTTCAGCCTGGACAGAAGGAGGAGGCTCTTTGTTGCATCGAAACCGAAGAATTCATGCTTCACATGTTCTATCACCCATCCCGCTACCACCCTCACTTTTTCACCAGCAGATGCATTATTCTTGGATGATAAAGTACGTAACAGCTCATCCTCATTATGTTTATCCACACGAAAAATTGGTCATTCCGAATGGTGCAAGATGGCTCGTCGATGCGATCAAGTTACCCTGAAAGTTGTATTCATGGTCTGTCCCCCGATGTTGTATCCATAAAACGGCCACAATTTGGCCATACAAACTCCGTTGCAGCTCCATGACCCGCCAAATCGATCACAACGAAAAGTTGTATGCGTCGATATCCAACTCGTCCGCTTCGACAACATATCAGAGGCCAGATCCGGCTTGCAAAATTGAGTTTCGGATGATTTTATCTTTGCCGTGTACTCTGCCACCCTCTACCACCCTTCCGTGAGCTCACCCACGGACAGATATATTGGCAATAACATATGGAACAATACACCATCCTTCCATTCACGAACCAGAAAGACTACAGGTTCAGCCTAGACAGAAGGAGGAGGCTCTTTGTTGCATCGAAACCGAAGAATTCATGCTTCACATGTTCTATCACCCATCCCGCTACCACCCTCACTTTTTCACCAGCAGATGCATTATTCTTGGATGATAAAGTACGTAACAGCTAATCCTCATTATGTTTATGCGTACGAAAAATTATAGGTCATTCCGAATGGTGCAAGATGGCTCGTCGATGCGATCAAGTTACCCTGAAAGTTGTATTCACGGTATGTCCCCCGATGTTGTATCCATAAAACGGCCACAATTTGGCCATACAAACTCCGTTGGAGCTCCATGACCCGCCAAATCGATCACAACGAAAAGTTGTATGCGTCGATATTCCACTCGTCCGCTTCGACAACATATCAGAGGCCAGATCCGGCTTGCAAAATTGAGTTTCGGATGATTTTATCTTTGCCGTGTACTCTGCCACCCTCTACCACCCTTCCGTGAGCTCACCCACGGACAGATATATTGCCAATAACATATGGAACAATACACCATCCTTCCATTCACGAACCAGAAAGACTACAGGTTCAGCCTGGACAGAAGGAGGTGGCTCTTTGTTGCATCGAAACCGAAGAATCCATGCTTCACATGTTCTATCACCCATCCCGCTACCACCCTCACTTTTTCACCAGCAGATGCATTATTCTTGGATAATAAAGTACGTAACAGCTCATCCTCATTTTGTTCATACACACGAAAAATTATAGGTCATTCCGAATGGTGCAAGATGGCTCGTCGATGCGGTCAAGTTACCCAGAAAGTTGTATTCACGGTCTGTCCCCCGATGTTGTATCCATAAAACGTCCACAATTTGGCCATACAAACTCCGTTGGAGCTCCATGACCTGCCAATATGATCACAACGAAAAGTTGTATGCGTCCATATCCCACTCGTCCGCTTTGACAACATTTCGGAGGCCAGATCCGGCTTGTAAAATTGACTTTCGAATGATTTTATCTTTCCCGTGTACTCTGCCACCCTCTACCACCCTTCCGTGAGCTCACACACGGATATATATATGGGAAATAACGTATGGAACATTACACCATCCTTCCAGTCATGAAACAAAAAGACTACAGGTTCAGCCTGGATAGAAGGAGGAGGCTTTTTGTTGCATCGAAACCAAAGAATTCATGCATCACATGTTCTATCACCCATCCCGCTTCCACCATTACTTTTTCACCAGCAGATGCATTATTCTTGGATGATAAAGTACGTAACAGCTCATCCTCATAATGTTTATGCACACGAAAAATGATCGGTCATTCCGAATGGTGCATGATGGCTTGTCGATGCGGTCAAGTTACCCAGAAAGTTGTATTCACGGTCTGTCCCCCGATGTTGTATCCATAAAACGTCCACAATTTGGCCATACAAACTCCGTTGGAGCTCCATGACCTGCCAATTCGATCACAACGAAAAGTTGTATGCGTCCATATCCCACTCATCCGCTTTGAGAATATTTCGGAGGCCAGATCCGGCTTGTAAAATTGACTTTCGGATGATTTATCTTTCCCGTGTACTCTGCCACCCTCTACCACCCTTCCGTGAGCTCACACACGGATATATATATGGGAAATAACGTATGGAACATTACACCATCCTTCCAGTCATGAAACAAAAATACTACAGGTTCAACCTGGATAGAAGGAGGAGGCTTTTTGTTGCATCGAAACCAAAGAATTCATGCATCACATGTTCTATCACCCATCCCGCTTCCACCATCACTTTTTCACCCGCAGATGTATTATTCTTGGATGATAAAGTACGTAACAGCTCATCCTCATAATGATTATGCACACGAAAAATGATCGGTCATTCCGAATGGTGTAAGATGGCTCGTCGATGCGATCAAGTTACCATGAAAGTTGTATTCACGGTCTGTTCCCAGATGTTGTACCAATAAAACGGCCACAATTTGGCCATACAAACTCCGTTGGAGCTCCATGACCTGCCAATTCAATCACAACGAAAAGTTGTATGCGTCCATATCCCACTCGTCCGCTTCGACAACATTTCAGAGCCCAGATCCGGCTTGTAAAATTGACTTTCGTATGATTTTATCTTTCCCGTGTACTCTGCCACCCTCTACCACCCTTCCGTGAGCACACCCACAGACAGATATATTGGCAACAACATATGGAACAATACACCATCCTTCCATTCATGAACCAGAAAGACTACAGGTTCAGCCTGGACAGAAGGAGGAGGCTCTTTGTTGCATCGAAACCGAAGAATTCATGCTTCACATGTTCTATCACCCATCCCGCTACCACCCTCACTATTTCACCAGCAGATGCATTATTCTTGGATGATAAAGTACGTAACAGCTCATCGTCATTATGTTTATGCCCACGAAAAATTATAAGTCATTCCGAATGGTGCAAGATGGCTCGTCGATGCGATCAAGTTACCCTGAAAGTTGTATTCACGGTCTGTCCCCCGATGTTGTCTCCATAAAACGGCCACAATTTGCCCATACAAACTCCGTTGGACCTCCATGACCTGCCAAATCGATCACAACGAAAAGTTGTATGCGTCGATATCCCACTCGTCCGCTTCGACAACATTTCAGAGGCTAGATCCGGCTTGTAAAGTTGAGTTTCGGATGATTTTATCTTGGTCGTGTACTCTGCCACCCTCTACCACCCTTCCGTGAGCTCACCCACGGACAGATATATTGGCAATAACGTTTGGAACAATACACCATCCTTCCATTCATGAACCAGAAAGACTACAAGTTCAGCCTGGACAGAAGGAGTAGGCTCTTTGTTGCATCAAAACTAAAGAATTCATTCTTCACATGTTCTATCACCCATCCCGCTACCACCCTCACTTTTTCACCAGCAGATGCATTATTCTTGGATGATAAAGTACGTAACAGCTCATCCTCATTATGTTTATGCACACGAAAAATTATAGGTCATTCCAAATGGAGCAAGATGGCTCGTCGATGCGATCAAGTTACCCAGAAAGTTGTATTCACGGTCTGTCCCCCGATGTTGTATCCATAAAACGTCCACAATTTGGCCATACAAACTCCGTTGCAGCTCCATGACCCGCCAAATCGATCACAACGAAAAGTTGTATGCGTCGATATCCCACTCGTCCGCTTCGACAACATATCAGAGGCCAGATCCGGCTTGCAAAATTGAGTTTCGGATGATTTTATCTTTGCCGTGTACTCTGCCACCCTCTACCACCCTTCCGTGAGCTCACCCACGGACAGATATATTGGCAATAACATATGGAACAATACACCATCCTTCCATTCACGAACCAGAAAGACTACAGGTTCAGCCTGGACAGAAGGAGCTGGCTCTTTGTTGCATCGAAACCGAAGTATTCATGCTTCACATGTTCTATCACCCATCCCGCTACCACCCTCACCTTTTCACCAGCAGATGCATTATTCTTGGATAATAAAGTACGTAACAGCTCATCCTCATTATGTTCATACACACGAAAAATTATAGCTCATTCCGAATGGTGCAAGATGTCTCGTCGATGCGGTCAAGTTACCTAGAAAGTTGTATTCACGGTCTGTCCCCCGATGTTGTATCCATAAAACGTCCACAATTTGGCCATACAAACTCCGTTGGAGCTCCATGACCTGCCAATTCGATCACAACAAAAAGTTGTATGCGTCCATATCCCACTCGTCCGCTTTGACAACATTCCGGAGGCCAGATCCGGCTTGTAAAATTGACTTTCGGATGATTTTATCTTTCCCATGTACTCTGCCACCCTCTACCACCCTTCCGTGAGCTCACACACGGATATATATATATATATATGGGAAATAACGTATGGAACATTACACCATCCTTCCAGTCATGAAACAAAAAGACTACAGGTTCAGCCTGGATAGAAGGAGGAGGCTTTTTGTTGCATCGAAACCAAAGAATTCATGCATCACATGTTCTATCACCCATCCCGCTTCCACCATCACTTTTTCACCAGCAGATGCATTATTCTTGGATGATAAAGTACGTAACAGCTCATCCTCATAATGTTTATGCACACGAAAAATGATCGGTCATTCCGAATGGTGTAAGATGGCTCGTCGATGCGATCAAGTTACCCTGAAAGTTGTATTCACGGTCTGTTCCCCGATGTTGTACCAATAAAACGGCCACAATTTGGCCATACAAACTCCGTTGGAGCTCCATGATCTGCCAATTCGATCACAACGAAAAGTTGTATGCGTCCATATCCCACTCGTCCGCTTCGACAACATTTCGGAGCGCAGATCTGGCTTGTAAAATTGACTTTCGGATGATTTTATCTTTCCCGTGTACTCTGCCACCCTCTACCACCCTTTCGTGAGCACACCCACAGACAGATATATTGGCAATAACGTATGGAACAATACACCATCCTTCCATTCATGAACCAGAAAGACTACAGGTTCAGCCTGGACAGAAGGAGGAGGCTCTTTGTTGCATCGAAACCGAAGAATTCATGCTTCACATGTTCTATCACCCATCCCGCTACCACTTTCACTTTTTCACCAGCAGATGCATTATTCCTGGATGATAAAGTACGTAACAGCTCATCCTCATTATGTTTATGCACACGAAAAATTATAGGTCATTCCGAATGGTGCAAGATGGCTCGTCGATGCGATCAAGTTACCCTGAAAGTTGTATTCACGGTCTGTCCCCCGATGTTGTATCCATAAAACGGCCACAATTTGTCCACACAAACTCCGTTGGAGCTCCATGACCCGCCAAATCGATTACAACGAAAAGTTGTATGCGTCGATATCCCACTCGTCCGCTTCGACAACATATCAGAGGCCAGATCCGGCTTGCAAAATTGAGTTTCGGATGATTTTATCTTTGCCGTGTACTCTGCCACCCTCTACCACCCTTCCGTGAGCTCACCCACGGACAGATATATTGGCAATAACATATGGAACAATACACCATCCTTCCATTCACGAACCAGAAAGACTACAGGTTCAGCCTGGACAGAAGGAGGTGGCTATTTGTTGCATCGAAACCGAAGAATTCATGCTTCACATGTTCTATAACCCATCCCGCTACCACCCTCACTTTTTCACCAGCAGATGCATTATTCTTGGATAATAAAGTACGTAACAGCTCATCCTCATTATGTTCATACACACGAAAAATTATAGGTCATTCCGAATGGTGCAAGATGGCTCGTCGATGCGGTCAAGTTACCCAGAAAGTTGTATTCACGGTCTGTCCCCCGATGTTGTATCCATAAAACGTCCACAATTTGGCCATACAAACTCCGTTGGAGCTCCATGACCTGCCAATTCGATCACAACGAAAAGTTGTATGCGTCCGTATCCCACTCATCCGCTCTGAGAATTTTTCGGAGGCCAGATCCGACTTGTAAAATTGACTTTCGGATGATTTTATCTTTCCCGTGTACTCTGCCACCCTCTACCACCCTTCCGTGAGCTCACACACGGATATATATATGGGAAATAACGTATGGAACATTACACCATCCTTCCAGTCATGAAACAAAAATACTACAGGTTCAACCTGGATAGAAGGAGGAGGCTTTTTGTTGCATCGAAACCAAAGAATTCATGCATCACATGTTCTATCAGCCATCCCGCTTCCACCATCACTTTTTCACCCGCAGATGTATTATTCTTGGATGATAAAGTACGTAACAGCTCATCCTCATAATGTTTATGCACACAAAAAATGATCGGTCATTCCGAATGGTGTAAGATGGCTCGTCGATGCGATCAAGTTACCATGAAAGTTGTATTCACGGTCTGTTCCCCGATGTTGTACCAATAAAACGGCCACAATTTGGCCATACAAACTCCGTTGGAGCTCCATGACCTGCCAATTCAATCACAACGAAAAGTTGTATGCGTCCATATCCCACTCCTCCGCTTCGACAACATTTCAGAGCCCAGATCCGGCTTGTAAAATTGACTTTCGTATGATTTTATCTTTCCCGTGTACTCTGCCACCCTCTACCACCCTTCCGTGAGCACACCCACAGACAGATATATTGGCAATAATGTATGGAACAATACACCATCCTTCCATTCATGAACCAGAAAGACTACAGGTTCAGCCTGGACAGAAGGAGGAGGCTCTTTGTTGCATCGAAACCGAAGAATTCATGCTTCACATGTTCTATCACCCATCCCGCTACCACCCTCACTATTTCACCAGCAGATGCATTATTCTTGGATGATAAAGTACGTAACAGCTCATCCTCATTATGTTTATGCCCACGAAAAATTATAAGTCATTCCGAATGGTGCAAGATGGCTCGTCGATGCGATCAAGTTACCCTGAAAGTTGTATTCACGGTCTGTCCCCCGATGTTGTCTCCATAAAACGGCCACAATTTGCCCATACAAACTCCGTTGGACCTCCATGACCTGCCAAATCGATCACAACGAAAAGTTGTATGCGTCGATATCCCACTCGTCCGCTTCGACAACATTTCGGAGGCTAGATCCGGCTTGTAAAGTTGAGTTTCGGATGATTTTATCTTGGTCGTGTACTCTGCCACCCTCTACCACCCTTCCGTGAGCTCACCCACGGACAGATATATTGGCAATAACGTTTGGAACAATAGACCATCCTTCCATTCATGAACCAGAAAGACTACAAGTTCAGCCTGGACAGAAGGAGTAGGCTCTTTGTTGCATCAAAACTAAAGAATTCATTCTTCACATGTTCTATCACCCATCCCGCTACCACCCTCACTTTTTCACCAGCAGATGCATTATTCTTGGATGATAAAGTACGTAACAGCTCATCCTCATTATGTTTATGCACACGAAAAATTATAGGTCATTCCGAATGGTGCAAGATGGCTCGTCGATGCGATCAAGTTACCCTGAAAGTTGTATTCACGGTCTGTCCCCCGATGTTGTATCCATAAAACGGCCACAATTTGTCCACACAAACTCCGTTGCAGCTCCATGACCCGCCAAATCGATCACAACGAAAAGTTGTATGCGTCGATATCCCACTCGTCCGCTTCGACAACATATCAGAGGCCAGATCCGGCTTGAAAAATTGAGTTTCGGATGATTTTATCTTTGCCGTGTACTCTGCCACCCTCTACCACCCTTCCGTGAGCTCACCCACGGACAGATATATTGGCAATAACATATGGAACAATACACCATCCTTCCATTCACGAACCAGAAAGACTACAGGTTCAGCCTGGACAGAAGGAGGTGGCTCTTTGTTGCATCGAAACCAAAGAATTCATGCTTCACATGTTCTATCACCCATCCCGCTACCACCCTCACTTTTTCACCAGCAGATGCATTATTCTTGGATAATAAAGTACGTTACAGCTCATCCTCATTATGTTCATACACACGAAAAATTATAGCTCATTCCGAATGGTGCAAGATGTCTCGTCGATGCGGTCAAGTTACCTAGAAAGTTGTATTCACGGTCTGTCCCCCGATGTTGTATCCATAAAACGGCCACAATTTGGCCATACAAACTCCGTTGCAGCTCCATGACCCGCCAAATCGATCACAACGAAAAGTTGTATGCGTCGATATCCCACTCGTCCGCTTCGACAACATATCAGAGGCCAGATCCGGCTTGCAAAATTGAGTTTCGGATGATTTTATCTTTGCCGTGTACTCTGCCACCCTCTACCACCCTTCCGTGAGCTCACCCACGGACAGATATATTGGCAATAACATATGGAACAATACACCATCCTTCCATTCACGAACCAGAAAGACTACAGGTTCAGCCTAGACAGAAGGAGGAGGCTCTTTGTTGCATCGAAACCGAAGAATTCATGCTTCACATGTTCTATCACCCATCCCGCTACCACCCTCACTTTTTCACCAGCAGATGCATTATTCTTGGATGATAAAGTACGTAACAGCTAATCCTCATTATGTTTATGCGTACGAAAAATTATAGGTCATTCCGAATGGTGCAAGATGGCTCGTCGATGCGATCAAGTTACCCTGAAAGTTGTATTCACGGTATGTCCCCCGATGTTGTATCCATAAAACGGCCACAATTTGGCCATACAAACTCCGTTGGAGCTCCATGACCCGCCAAATCGATCATAACGAAAAGTTGTATGCGTCGATATTCCACTCGTCCGCTTCGACAACATATCAGAGGCCAGATCCGGCTTGCAAAATTGAGTTTCGGATGATTTTATCTTTGCCGTGTACTCTGCCACCCTCTACCACCCTTCCGTGAGCTCACCCACGGACAGATATATTGCCAATAACATATGGAACAATACACCATCCTTCCATTCACGAACCAGAAAGACTACAGGTTCAGCCTGGACAGAAGGAGGTGGCTCTTTGTTGCATCGAAACCGAAGAATCCATGCTTCACATGTTCTATCACCCATCCCGCTACCACCCTCACTTTTTCACCAGCAGATGCATTATTCTTGGATAATAAAGTACGTAACAGCTCATCCTCATTATGTTCATACACACGAAAAATTATAGGTCATTCCGAATGGTGCAAGATGGCTCGTCGATGCGGTCAAGTTACCCAGAAAGTTGTATTCACGGTCTGTCCCCCGATGTTGTATCCATAAAACGTCCACAATTTGGCCATACAAACTCCGTTGGAGCTCCATGACCTGCCAATATGATCACAACGAAAAGTTGTATGCGTCCATATCCCACTCGTCCGCTTTGACAACATTTCGGAGGCGAGATCCGGCTTGTAAAATTGACTTTCGGATGATTTTATCTTTCCCGTGTACTCTGCCACCCTCTACCACCCTTCCGTGAGCTCACACACGGATATATATATGGGAAATAACGTATGGAACATTACACCATCCTTCCAGTCATGAAACAAAAAGACTACAGGTTCAGCCTGGATAGAAGGAGGAGGCTTTTTGTTGCATCGAAACCAAAGAATTCATGCATCACATGTTCTATCACCCATCCCGCTTCCACCATTACTTTTTCACCAGCAGATGCATTATTCTTGGATGATAAAGTACGTAACAGCTCATCCTCATAATGTTTATGCACACGAAAAATGATCGGTCATTCCGAATGGTGCAAGATGGCTTGTCGATGCGGTCAAGTTACCCAGAAAGTTGTATTCACGGTCTGTCCCCCGATGTTGTATCCATAAAACGTCCACAATTTGGCCATACAAACTCCGTTGGAGCTCCATGACCTGCCAATTCGATCACAACGAAAAGTTGTATGCGTCCATATCCCACTCATCCGCTTTGAGAATATTTCGGAGGCCAGATCCGGCTTGTAAAATTGACTTTCGGATGATTTATCTTTCCCGTGTACTCTGCCACCCTCTACCACCCTTCCGTGAGCTCACACACGGATATATATATGGGAAATAACGTATGGAACATTACACCATCCTTCCAGTCATGAAACAAAAATACTACAGGTTCAACCTGGATAGAAGGAGGAGGCTTTTTGTTGCATCGAAACCAAAGAATTCATGCATCACATGTTCTATCACCCATCCCGCTTCCACCATCACTTTTTCACCCGCAGATGTATTATTCTTGGATGATAAAGTACGTAACAGCTCATCCTCATAATGATTATGCACACGAAAAATGATCGGTCATTCCGAATGGTGTAAGATGGCTCGTCGATGCGATCAAGTTACCATGAAAGTTGTATTCACGGTCTGTCCCAGATGTTGTACCAATAAAACGGCCACAATTTGGCCATACAAACTCCGTTGGAGCTCCATGACCTGCCAATTCAATCACAACGAAAAGTTGTATGCGTCCATATCCCACTCGTCCGCTTCGACAACATTTCAGAGCCCAGATCCGGCTTGTAAAATTGACTTTCGTATGATTTTATCTTTCCCGTGTACTCTGCCACCCTCTACCACCCTTCCGTGAGCACACCCACAGACAGATATATTGGCAACAACATATGGAACAATACACCATCCTTCCATTCATGAACCAGAAAGACTACAGGTTCAGCCTGGACAGAAGGAGGAGGCTCTTTGTTGCATCGAAACCGAAAAATTCATGCTTCACATGTTCTATCACCCATCCCGCTACCACCCTCACTATTTCACCAGCAGATGCATTATTCTTGGATGATAAAGTACGTAACAGCTCATCCTCATTATGTTTATGCCCACGAAAAATTATAAGTCATTCCGAATGGTGCAAGATGGCTCGTCGATGCGATCAAGTTACCCTGAAAGTTGTATTCACGGTCTGTCCCCCGATGTTGTCTCCATAAAACGGCCACAATTTGCCCATACAAACTCCGTTGGACCTCCATGACCTGCCAAATCGATCACAACGAAAAGTTGTATGCGTCGATATCCCACTCGTCCGCTTCGACAACATTTCGGAGGCTAGATCCGGCTTGTAAAGTTGAGTTTCGGATGATTTTATCTTGGTCGTGTACTCTGCCACCCTCTACCACCCTTCCGTGAGCTCACCCACGGACAGATATATTGGCAATAACGTTTGGAACAATACACCATCCTTCCATTCATGAACCAGAAAGACTACAAGTTCAGCCTGGACAGAAGGAGTAGGCTCTTTGTTGCATCAAAACTAAAGAATTCATTCTTCACATGTTCTATCACCCATCCCGCTACCACCCTCACTTTTTCACCAGCAGATGCATTATTCTTGGATGATAAAGTACGTAACAGCTCATCCTCATTATGTTTATGCACACGAAAAATTATAGGTCATTCCAAATGGAGCAAGATGGCTCGTCGATGCGATCAAGTTACCCAGAAAGTTGTATTCACGGTCTCTCCCCCGATGTTGTATCCATAAAACGTCCACAATTTGGCCATACAAACTCTGTTGCAGCTCCATGACCCGCCAAATCGATCACAACGAAAAGTTGTATGCGTCGATATCCCACTCGTTCGCTTCGACAACATATCAGAGGCCAGATCCGGCTTGCAAAATTGAGTTTCGGATGATTTTATCTTTGCCGTGTACTCTGCCACCCTCTACCACCCTTCCGTGAGCTCACCCACGGACAGATATATTGGCAATAACATATGGAACAATACACCATCCTTCCATTCACGAACCAGAAAGACTACAGGTTCAGCCTGGACAGAAGGAGGTGGCTCTTTGTTGCATCGAAACCGAAGTATTCATGCTTCACATGTTCTATCACCCATCCCGCTACCACCCTCACTTTTTCACCAGCAGATGCATTATTCTTGGATAATAAAGTACGTAACAGCTCATCCTCATTATGTTCATACACACGAAAAATTATAGCTCATTCCGAATGGTGCAAGATGTCTCGTCGATGCGGTCAAGTTACCTAGAAAGTTGTATTCACGGTCTGTCCCCCGATGTTGTATCCATAAAACGTCCACAATTTGGCCATACAAACTCCGTTGGAGCTCCATGACCTGCCAATTCGATCACAACGAAAAGTTGTATGCGTCCATATCCCACTCGTCCGCTTTGACAACATTTCGGAGGCCAGATCCGGCTTGTAAAATTGACTTTCGGATGATTTTATCTTTCCCATGTACTCTGCCACCCTCTACCACCCTTCCGTGAGCTCACACACGGATATATATATATGGGAAATAACGTATGGAACATTACACCATCCTTCCAGTCATGAAACAAAAAGACTACAGGTTCAGCCTGGATAGAAGGAGGAGGCTTTTTGTTGTATCGAAACCAAAGAATTCATGCATCACATGTTCTATCACCCATCCCGCTTCCACCATCACTTTTTCACCAGCAGATGCATTATTCTTGGATGATAAAGTACGTAACAGCTCATCCTCATAATGTTTATGCACACGAAAAATGATCGGTCATTCCGAATGGTGTAAGATGGCTCGTCGATGCGATCAAGTTACCCTGAAAGTTGTATTCACGGTGTGTTCCCCGATGTTGTACCAATAAAACGGCCACAATTTGGCCATACAAACTCCGTTGGAGCTCCATGATCTGCCAATTCGATCACAACGAAAAGTTGTATGCGTCCATAACCCACTCGTCCGCTTCGACAACATTTCGGAGCCCAGATCTGGCTTGTAAAATTGACTTTCGGATGATTTTATCTTTCCCGTGTACTCTGCCACCCTCTACCACCCGTTCGTGAGCACACCCACAGACAGATATATTGGCAATAACGTATGGAACAATACACCATCCTTCCATTCATGAACCAGAAAGACTACAGGTTCAGCCTGGACAGAAGGAGGAGGCTCTTTGTTGCATCGAAACCGAAGAATTCATGCTTCACATGTTCTATCACCCATCCCGCTACCACCCTCACTTTTTCACCAGCAGATGCATTATTCTTGGATGATAAAGTACGTAACAGCTCATCCTCATTATGTTTATGCACACGAAAAATTATAGGTCATTCCGAATGGTGCAAGATGGCTCGTCGATGCGATCAAGTTACCCTGAAAGTTGTATTCACGGTCTGTCCCCCGATGTTGTATCCATAAAACGGCCACAATTTGTCCACACAAACTCCGTTGGAGCTCCATGACCCGCCAAATCGATCACAACGAAAAGTTGTATGCGTCGATATCCCACTCGTCCGCTTCGACAACATATCAGAGGCCAGATCCGGCTTGCAAAATTGAGTTTCGGATGATTTTATCTTTGCCGTGTACTCTGCCACCCTCTACCACCCTTCCGTGAGCTCACCCACGGACAGATATATTGGCAATAACATATGGAACAATACACCATCCTTCCATTCACGAACCAGAAAGACTACAGGTTCAGCCTGGACAGAAGGAGGTGGCTATTTGTTGCATCGAAACCGAAGAATTCATGCTTCACATGTTCTATAACCCATCCCGCTACCACCCTCACTTTTTCACCAGCAGATGCATTATTCTTGGATAATAAAGTACGTAACAGCTCATCCTCATTATGTTCATACACACGAAAAATTATAGGTCATTCCGAATGGTGCAAGATGGCTCGTCGATGCGGTCAAGTTACCCAGAAAGTTGTATTCACGGTCTGTCCCCCGATGTTGTATCCATAAAACGTCCACAATTTGGCCATACAAACTCCGTTGGAGCTCCATGACCTGCCAATTCGATCACAACGAAAAGTTGTATGCGTCCGTATCCCACTCATCCGCTCTGAGAATTTTTCGGAGGCCAGATCCGACTTGTAAAATTGACTTTCGGATGATTTTATCTTTCCCGTGTACTCTGCCACCCTCTACCACCCTTCCGTGAGCTCACACACGGATATATATATGGGAAATAACGTATGGAACATTACACCATCCTTCCAGTCATGAAACAAAAATACTACAGGTTCAACCTGGATAGAAGGAGGAGGCTTTTTGTTGCATCGAAACCAAAGAATTCATGCATCACATGTTCTATCAGCCATCCCGCTTCCACCATCACTTTTTCACCCGCAGATGTATTATTCTTGGATGATAAAGTACGTAACAGCTCATCCTCATAATGTTTATGCACACAAAAAATGATCGGTCATTCCGAATGGTGTAAGATGGCTCGTCGATGCGATCAAGTTACCATGAAAGTTGTATTCACGGTCTGTTCCCCGATGTTGTACCTATAAAACGGCCACAATTTGGCCATACAAACTCCGTTGGAGCTCCATGACCTGCCAACTCAATCACAACGAAAAGTTGTATGCGTCCATATCCCACTCGTCCGCTTCGACTACATTTCAGAGCCCAGATCCGGCTTGTAAAATTGACTTTCGTATGATTTTATCTTTCCCGTGTACTCTGCCACCCTCTACCACCCTTCCGTGAGCACACCCACAGACAGATATATTGGCAATAATGTATGGAACAATACACCATCCTTCCATTCATGAACCAGAAAGACTACAGGTTCAGCCTGGACAGAAGGAGGAGGCTCTTTGTTGCATCGAAACCGAAGAATTCATGCTTCACATGTTCTATCACCCATCCCGCTACCACCCTCACTATTTCACCAGCAGATGCATTATTCTTGGATGATAAAGTACGTAACAGCTCATCCTCATTATGTTTATGCCCACGAAAAATTATAAGTCATTCCGAATGGTGCAAGATGGCTCGTCGATGCGATCAAGTTACCCTGAAAGTTGTATTCACGGTCTGTTCCCCGATGTTGTCTCCATAAAACGGCCACAATTTGCCCATACAAACTCCGTTGGACCTCCATGACCTGCCAAATCGATCACAACGAAAAGTTGTATGCGTCGATATCCCACTCGTCCGCTTCGACAACATTTCGGAGGCTAGATCCGGCTTGTAAAGTTGAGTTTCGGATGATTTTATCTTGGTCGTGTACTCTGCCACCCTCTACCACCCTTCCGTGAGCTCACCCACGGACAGATATATTGGCAATAACGTTTGGAACAATAGACCATCCTTCCATTCATGAACCAGAAAGCCTACAAGTTCAGCCTGGACAGAAGGAGTAGGCTCTTTGTTGCATCAAAACTAAAGAATTCATTCTTCACATGTTCTATCACCCATCCCGCTACCACCCTCACTTTTTCACCAGCAGATGCATTATTCTTGGATGATAAAGTACGTAACAGCTCATCCTCATTATGTTTATGCACACGAAAAATTATAGGTCATTCCGAATGGTGCAAGATGGCTCGTCGATGCGATCAAGTTACCCTGAAAGTTGTATTCACGGTCTGTCCCCCGATGTTGTATCCATAAAACGGCCACAATTTGTCCACACAAACTCCGTTGGAGCTCCATGACCCGCCAAATCGATCACAACGAAAAGTTGTATGCGTCGATATCCCACTCGTCCGCTTCGACAACATATCAGAGGCCAGATCCGGCTTGCAAAATTGAGTTTCGGATGATTTTATCTTTGCCGTGTACTCTGCCACCCTCTACCACCCTTCCGTGAGCTCACCCACGGACAGATATATTGGCAATAACATATGGAACAATACACCATCCTTCCATTCACGAACCAGAAAGACTACAGGTTCAGCCTGGACAGAAGGAGGTGGCTCTTTGTTGCATCGAAACCGAAGTATACATGCTTCACATGTTCTATCACCCATCCCGCTACCACCCTCACTTTTTCACCAGCAGATGCATTATTCTTGGATAATAAAGTACGTTACAGCTCATCCTCATTATGTTCATACACACGAAAAATTATAGCTCATTCCGAATGGTGCAAGATGTCTCGTCGATGCGGTCAAGTTACCTAGAAAGTTGTATTCACGGTCTGTCCCCCGATGTTGTATCCATAAAACGTCCACAATTTGGCCATACAAACTCCGTTGGAGCTCCATGACCTGCAAATTCGATCACAACGAAAAGTTGTATGCGTCCATATCCCACTCGTCCGCTTTGACAACATTTCGGAGGCCAGATCCGGCTTGTAAAATTGACTTTCGGATGATTTTATCTTTCCCATGTACTCTGCCACCCTCTACCACCCTTCCGTGAGCTCACACACGGATATATATATATGGGAAATAACGTATGGAACATTACACCATCCTTCCAGTCATGAAACAAAAAGACTACAGGTTCAGCCTGGATAGAAGGAGGAGGCTTTTTGTTGCATCGAAACCAAAGAATTCATGCATCACATGTTCTATCACCCATCCCGCTTCCACCATCACTTTTTCACCAGCAGATGCATTATTCTTGGATGATAAAGTACGTAACAGCTCATCCTCATAATGTTTATGCACACGAAAAATGATCGGTCATTCCGAATGGTGTAAGATGGCTCGTCGATGCGATCAACTTACCCTGCAAGTTGTATTCACGGTCTGTTCCCCGATGTTGTACCAATAAAACGGCCACAATTTGGCCATACAAACTCCGTTGGAGCTCCATGATCTGCCAATTCGATCACAACGAAAAGTTGTATGCGTCCATAACCCACTCGTCCGCTTCGACAACATTTCGGAGCCCAGATCTGGCTTGTAAAATTGACTTTCGGATGATTTTATCTTTCCCGTGTACTCTGCCACCCTCTACCACCCGTTCGTGAGCACACCCACAGACAGATATATTGGCAATAACGTATGGAACAATACACCATCCTTCCATTCATGAACCAGAAAGACTACAGGTTCAGCCTGGACAGAAGGAGGAGGCTCTTTGTTGCATCGAAACCGAAGAATTCATGCTTCACATGTTCTATCACCCATCCCGCTACCACCCTCACTTTTTCACCAGCAGATGCATTATTCTTGGATGATAAAGTACGTAACAGCTCATCCTCATTATGTTTATGCACACGAAAAATTATAGGTCATTCCGAATGGTGCAAGATGGCTCGTCGATGCGATCAAGTTACCCTGAAAGTTGTATTCACGGTCTGTCCCCCGATGTTGTATCCATAAAACGGCCACAATTTGTCCATACAAACTCCGTTGGAGCTCCATGACCCGCCAAATCGATCACAACGAAAAGTTGTATGCGTCGATATCCCACTCGTCCGCTTCGACAACATATCAGAGGCCAGATCCGGCTTGCAAAATTGAGTTTCGGATGATTTTATCTTTGCCGTGTACTCTGCCACCCTCTACCACCCTTCCGTGAGCTCACCCACGGACAGATATATTGGCAATAACATATGGAACAATACACCATCCTTCCATTCACGAACCAGAAAGACTACAGGTTCAGCCTGGACAGAAGGAGGTGGCTATTTGTTGCATCGAAACCGAATAATTCATGCTTCACATGTTCTATCACCCATCCCGCTACCACCCTCACTTTTTCACCAGCAGATGCATTATTCTTGGATAATAAAGTACGTAACAGCTCATCCTCATTATGTTCATACACACGAAAAATTATAGGTCATTCCGAATGGTGCAAGATGGCTCGTCGATGCGGTCAAGTTACCCAGAAAGTTGTATTCACGGTCTGTCCCCCGATGTTGTATCCATAAAACGTCCACAATTTGGCCATACAAACTCCGTTGGAGCTCCATGACCTGCCAATTCGATCACAACGAAAAGTTGTATGCGTCCGTATCCCACTCATCCGCTCTGAGAATATTTCGGAGGCCAGATCCGACTTGTAAAATTGACTTTCGGATGATTTTATCTTTCCCGTGTACTCTGCCACCCTCTACCACCCTTCCGTGAGCTCACACACGGATATATATATATATGGGAAATAACGTATGGAACATTACACCATCCTTCCAGTCATGAAACAAAAATACTACAGGTTCAACCTGGATAGAAGGAGGAGGCTTTTTGTTGCATCGAAGCCAAAGAATTCATGCATCACATGTTCTATCAGCCATCCCGCTTCCACCATCACTTTTTCACCCGCAGATGTATTATTCTTGGATGATAAAGTACGTAACAGCTCATCCTCATAATGTTTATGCACACGAAAAATGATCGGTCATTCCGAATGGTGTAAGATGGCTCGTCGATGCGATCAAGTTACCATGAAAGTTGTATTCACGGTCTGTTCCCCGATGTTGTACCAATAAAACGGCCACAATTTGGCCATACAAACTCCGTTGGAGCTCCATGACCTGCCAATTCAATCACAACGAAAAGTTGTATGCGTCCATATCCCACTCGTCCGCTTCGACAACATTTCAGAGCCCAGATCCGGCTTGTAAAATTGACTTTCGTATGATTTTATCTTTCCCGTGTACTCTGCCACCCTCTACCACCCTTCCGTGAGCACACCCACAGACAGATATATTGGCAATAATGTATGGAACAATACACCATCCTTCCATTCATGAACCAGAAAGACTACAGGTTCAGCCTGGACAGAAGGAGGAGGCTCTTTGTTGCATCGAAACCGAAGAATTCATGCTTCACATGTTCTATCACCCATCCCGCTACCACCCTCACTATTTCACCAGCAGATGCATTATTCTTGGATGATAAAGTACGTAACAGCTCATCCTCATTATGTTTATGCCCACGAAAAATTATAAGTCATTCCGAATGGTGCAAGATGGCTCGTCGATGCGATCAAGTTACCCTGAAAGTTGTATTCACGGTCTGTCCCCCGATGTTGTCTCCATAAAACGGCCACAATTTGCCCATACAAACTCCGTTGGACCTCCATGACCTGCCAAATCGATCACAACGAAAAGTTGTATGCGTCGATATCCCACTCGTCCGCTTCGACAACATTTCGGAGGCTAGATACGGCTTGTAAAGTTGAGTTTCGGATGATTTTATCTTGGTCGTGTACTCTGCCACCCTCTACCACCCTTCCGTGAGCTCACCCACGGACAGATATATTGGCAATAACGTTTGGAACAATACACCATCCTTCCATTCATGAACCAGAAAGACTACAAGTTCAGCCTGGACAGAAGGAGTAGGCTCTTTGTTGCATCAAAACTAAAGAATTCATTCTTCACATGTTCTATCACCCATCCCGCTACCACCCTCACTTTTTCACCAGCAGATGCATTATTCTTGGATGATAAAGTACGTAACAGCTCATCCTCATTATGTTTATGCACACGAAAAATTATAGGTCATTCCGAATGGTGCAAGATGGCTCGTCGATGCGATCAAGTTACCCTGAAAGTTGTATTCACGGTCTGTCCCCCGATGTTGTATCCATAAAACGGCCACAATTTGTCCATACAAACTCCGTTGGAGCTCCATGACCCGCCAAATCGATCACAACGAAAAGTTGTATGCGTCGATATCCCACTCGTCCGCTTCGACAACATTTCGGAGGCCAGATCCGGCTTGCAAAATTGAGTTTCGGATGATTTTATCTTTGCCGTGTACTCTGCCACCCTCTACCACCCTTCCGTGAGCTCACCCACGGACAGATATATTGGCAATAACATATGGAACAATACACCATCCTTCCATTCACGAACCAGAAAGACTACAGGTTCAGCCTGGACAGAAGGAGGTGGCTATTTGTTGCATCGAAACCGAAAAATTCATGCTTCACATGTTCTATCACCCATCCCGCTACCACCCTCACTTTTTCACCAGCAGATGCATTATTCTTGGATAATAAAGTACGTAACAGCTCATCCACATTATGTTCATACACACGAAAAATTATAGGTCATTCCGAATGGTGCAAGATGGCTCGTCGATGCGGTCAAGTTACCCAGAAAGTTGTATTCACGGTCTGTCCCCCGATGTTGTATCCATAAAACGTCCACAATTTGGCCATACAAACTCCGTTGGAGCTCCATGACCTGCCAATTTGATCACAACGAAAAGTTGTATGCGTCCGTATCCCACTCATCCGCTCTGAGAATATTTCGGAGGCCAGATCCGACTTGTAAAATTGACTTTCGGATGATTTTATCTTTCCCGTGTACTCTGCCACCCTCTACCACCCTTCCGTGAGCTCACACACGGATATATATATATGGGAAATAACGTATGGAACATTACACCATCCTTCCAGTCATGAAACAAAAATACTACAGGTTCAACCTGGATAGAAGGAGGAGGCTTTTTGTTGCATCGAAGCCAAAGAATTCATGCATCACATGTTCTATCAGCCATCCCGCTTCCACCATCACTTTTTCACCCGCAGATGTATTATTCTTGGATGATAAAGTACGTAACAGCTCATCCTCATAATGTTTATGCACACGAAAAATGATCGGTCATTCCGAATGGTGTAAGATGGCTCGTCGATGCGATCAAGTTACCATGAAAGTTGTATTCACGGTCTGTTCCCCGATGTTGTACCAATAAAACGGCCACAATTTGGCCATACAAACTCCGTTGGAGCTCCATGACCTGCCAATTCAATCACAACGAAAAGTTGTATGCGTCCATATCCCACTCGTCCGCTTCGACAACATTTCAGAGCCCAGATCCGGCTTGTAAAATTGACTTTCGTATGATTTTATCTTTCCCGTGTACTCTGCCACCCTCTACCACCCTTCCGTGAGCACACCCACAGACAGATATATTGGCAATAACGTATGGAACAATACACCATCCTTCCATTCATGAACCAGAAAGACTACAGGTTCAGCCTGGACAGAAGGAGGAGGCTCTTTGTTGCATCGAAACCGAATAATTCATGCTTCACATGTTCTATCACCCATCCCGCTAGCACCCTCACTATTTCACCAGCAGATGCATTATTCTTGGATGATAAAGTACGTAACAGCTCATCCTCATTATGTTTATGCCCACGAAATATTATAAGTCATTCCGAATGGTGTAAGATGGCTCGTCGATGCGATCAAGTTACCCTGAAAGTTGTATTCACGGTCTGTCCCCCGATGTTGTCTCCATAAAACGGCCACAATTTGCCCATACAAACTCCGTTGGACCTCCATGACCTGCCAAATCGATCACAACGAAAAGTTGTATGCGTCGATATCCCACTCGTCCGCTTCGACAACATTTCGGAGGCTAGATCCGGCTTGTAAAGTTGAGTTTCGGATGATTTTATCTTGGTCGTGTACTCTGCCACCCTCTACCACCCTTCCGTGAGCTCACCCACGGACAGATATATTGGCAATAACGTTTGGAACAATACACCATCCTTCCATTCATGAACCAAAAAGACTACAAGTTCAGCCTGGACAGAAGGAGGAGGCTCTTTGTTGCATCGAAACCGAAGAATTCATGCTTCACATGTTCTATCACCCATCCCGCTACCACCCTCACTATTTCACCAGCAGATGCATTATTCTTGGATGATAAAGTACGTAACAGCTCATTCTCATTATGTTTATGCCCACGAAAAATTATAAGTCATTCCGAATGGTGTAAGATGGCTCGTCGATGCGATCAAGTTACCCTGAAAGTTGTATTCACGGTCTGTACCCCGATGTTGTCTCCATAAAACGGCCACAATTTGCCCGTACAAACTCCGTTGGACCTCCATGACCTGCCAAATCGATCACAACGAAAAGTTGTATGCGTCGATATCCCACTCGTCCGCTTCGACAACATTTCGGAGGCTAGATCCGGCTTGTAAAGTTGAGTTTCGGATGATTTTATCTTGGTCGTGTACTCTGCCACCCTCTACCACCCTTCCGTGAGCTCACCCACGGACAGATATATTGGCAATAACGTTTGGAACAATACACCATCCTTCCATTCATGAACCAAAAAGACTACAAGTTCAGCCTGGACAGAAGGAGTAGGCTCTTTGTTGCATCAAAACTAAAGAATTCATTCTTCACATGTTCTATCACCCATCCCGCTACCACCCTCACTTTTTCACCAGCAGATGCATTATTCTTGGATGATAAAGTACGTAACAGCTCATCCTCATTATGTTTATGCACACGAAAAATTATAGGTCATTCCAAATGGAGCAAGATGGCTCGTCGATGCGATCAAGTTACCCAGAAAGTTGTATTCACGGTCTCTCCCCCGATGTTGTATCCATAAAACGTCCACAATTTGGCCATACAAACTCCGTTGCAGCTCCATGACCCGCCAAATCGATCACAACGAAAAGTTGTATGCGTCGATATCCCACTCGTCCGCTTCGACAACATATCAGAGGCCAGATCTGGCTTGCAAAATTGAGTTTCGGATGATTTTATCTTTGCCGTGTACTCTGCCACCCTCTACCACCCTTCCGTGAGCTCACCCACGGACAGATATATTGGCAATAACATATGGAACAATACACCATCCTTCCATTCACGAACCAGAAAGACTACAGGTTCAGCCTGGACAGAAGGAGGTGGCTCTTTGTTGCATCGAAACCGAAGTATTCACGCTTCACATGTTCTATCACCCATCCCGCTACCACCCTCACTTTTTCACCAGTAGATGCATTATTCTTGGATAATAAAGTACGTAATAGCTCATCCTCATTATGTTCATACACACGAAAAATTATAGCTCATTCCGAATGGTGCAAGATGTCTCGTCGATGCGGTCAAGTTACCCAGAAAGTTGTATTCACGGTCTGTCCCCCGATGTTGTATCCATAAAACGTCCACAATTTGGCCATACAAACTCCGTTGGAGCTCCATGACCAGCCAATTCGATCACAACGAAAAGTTGTATGCGTCCATATCCCACTCGTCCGCTTTGACAACATTTCGGAGGCCAGATCCGGCTTGTAAAATTGACTTTCGGATGATTTTATCTTTCCCATGTACTCTGCCACCCTCTACCACCCTTCCGTCAGCTCACACACGGATATATATATGGGAAATAACGTATGGAACATTACACCATCCTTCTAGTCATGAAACAAAAAGACTACAGGTTCAGCCTGGATAGAAGGAGGAGGCTTTTTGTTGCATCGAAACCAAAGAATTCATGCATCACATGTTCTATCACCCATCCCGCTTCCACCATCACTTTTTCACCAGCAGATGCATTATTCTTGGATGATAAAGTACGTAACAGCTCATCCTCATAATGTTTATGCACACGAAAAATGATCGGTCATTCCGAATGGTGTAAGATGGCTCGTCGATGCGATCAAGTTACCCTGAAAGTTGTATTCACGGTCTGTTCCCCGATGTTGTACCAATAAAACGGCCACAATTTGGCCATACAAACTCCGTTGGAGCTCCATGATCTGCCAATTCGATCACAACGAAAAGTTGTATGCGTCCATATCCCACTCGTCCGCTTCGACAACATTTCGGAGCCCAGATCTGGCTTGTAAAATTGACTTTCGAATGATTTTATCTTTCCCGTGTACTCTGCCACCCTCTACCACCCTTCCGTGAGCACACCCACAGACAGATATATTGGCAATAACGTATGGAACAATACACCATCCTTCCATTCATGAACCAGAAAGACTACAGGTTCAGCCTGGACAGAAGGAGGAGGCTCTTTGTTGCATCGAAACCGAAGAATTCATGCTTCACATGTTCTATCACCCATCCCGCTACCACCCTCACTTTTTCACCAGCAGATGCATTATTCTTGGATGATAAAGTATGTAACAGCTCATCCTCATTATGTTTATGCACACGAAAAATTATAGGTCATTCCGAATGGTGCAAGATGGCTCGTCGATGCGATCAAGTTACCCTGAAAGTTGTATTCACGGTCTGTCCCCCGATGTTGTATCCATAAAACGGCCACAATTTGGCCATACAAACTCCGTTGGAGCTCCATGACCCGCCAATCGATCACAACGAAAAGTTGTATGCGTCGATATCCCACTCGTCCGCTTCGACAACATATCAGAGGCCAGATCCGGCTTGCTAAATTGAGTTTCGGATGATTTTATCTTTGCCGTGTACTCTGCCACCCTCTACCACCCTTCCGTGAGCTCACCCACGGACAGATAT
Organism: Elymus sibiricus; assembly: GCA_039707655.1. Taxonomy (NCBI): domain Eukaryota; kingdom Viridiplantae; phylum Streptophyta; class Magnoliopsida; order Poales; family Poaceae; genus Elymus; species Elymus sibiricus. The sequence continues at coordinate 260,131,750 of CM077676.1, forward strand.
ATTGGCAATAACATATGGAACAATACACCATCCTTCCATTCACGAACCAGAAAGACTACAGGTTCAGCCTGGACAGAAGGAGGTGGCTCTTTGTTGCATCGAAACCAAAGAATTCATGCTTCACATGTTCTATCACCCATCCCGCTACCACCCTCACTTTTTCACCAGCAGATGCATTATTCTTGGATAATAAAGTACGTAACAGGTCATCCTCATTATGTTCATACACACGAAAAATTATAGCTCATTCCGAATGGTGCAAGATGGCTCGTCGATGCGGTCAAGTTACCCAGAAAGTTGTATTCACGGTCTGTCCCCCGATGTTGTATCCATAAAACGTCCACAATTTGGCCATACAAACTCCGTTGGAGCTCCATGACCTGCCAATTCGATCACAACGAAAAGTTGTATGCGTCCATATCCCACTCATCCGCTTTGACAACATTTCGGAGGCCAGATCCGGCTTGTAAAATTGACTTTCGGATGATTTTATCTTTCCCGTGTACTCTGCCACCCTCTACCACCCTTCCGTGAGCTCACAGACGGATATATATATGGGAAATAACGTATGGAACATTACACCATCCTTCCAGTCATGAAACAAAAAGACTACAGGTTCAGCCTGGATAGAAGGAGGAGGCTTTTTGTTGCATCGAAACCAAAGAATTCATGCATCACATGTTCTATCACCCATCCCGCTTCCACCATCACTTTTTCACCCGCAGATGTTTTATTCTTGGATGATAAAGTACGTAACAGCTCATCCTCATAATGTTTATGCACACGAAAAATGATCGGTCATTCCGAATGGTGTAAGATGGCTCGTCGATGCGATCAAGTTACCATGAAAGTTGTATTCACGGTCTGTTCCCCGATGTTGTACCAATAAAACGGCCACAATTTGGCCATACAAACTCCGTTGGAGCTCCATGACCTGCCAATTCAATCACAACGAAAAGTTGTATGCGTCCATATCCCACTCGTCCGCTTCGACAACATTTCAGAGCCCAGATCCGGCTTGTAAAATTGACTTTCGTATGATTTTATCTTTCCCGTGTACTCTGCCACCCTCTACCACCCTTCCGTGAGCAAACCCACAGACAGATATATTGGCAATAACGTATGGAACAATACACCATCCTTCCATTCATGAACCAGAAAGACTACAGGTTCAGCCTGGACAGAAGGAGGAGGCTCTTTGTTGCATCGAAACCGAAGAATTCATGCTTCACATGTTCTATCACCCATCGCGCTACCACCCTCACTATTTCAGCAGCAGATGCATTATTCTTGGATGATAAAGTACGTAACAGCTCATCCTCATTATGTTTATGCCCACGAAAAATTATAAGTCATTCCGAATGGTGCAAGATGGCTCGTCGATGCGATCAAGTTACCCTGAAAGTTGTATTCACGGTCTGTCCCCCGATGTTGTATCCATAAAACGGCCACAATTTGCCAATACAAACTCCGTTAAAGCTCCATGACCTGCCAAATCAATCACAACGAAAAGTTGTATGCGTCGATATCCCACTCGTCCGCTTCGACAACATTTCGGAGGCTAGATCCGGCTTGTAAAGTTGAGTTTCGGATGATTTTATCTTGGTCGTGTACTCTGCCACCCTCTACCACCCTTCCGTGAGCTCACCCACGGACAGATATATTGGCAATAACGTTTGGAACAATACACCATCCTTCCATTCATGAACCAGAAAGACTACATGTTCAGCCTGGACAGAAGGAGTAGGCTCTTTGTTGCATCAAAACTAAAGAATTCATTCTTCACATGTTCTATCACCCAACCCGCTACCACCCTCACTTTTTCACCAGCAGATGCATTATTCTTGGATGATAAAGTATGTCACAGCTCATCCTCATTATGTTTATGCACACGAAAAATTATAGGTCATTCCGAATGGAGCAAGATGGCTCGTCGAAGCGATCAAGTTACCCAGAAAGTTGTATTCACGGTCTGTCCCCCGATGTTGTATCCATAAAACGTCCACAATTTGGCCATACAAACTCCGTGGAGCTCCATGACCCGCCAAATCGATCACAACGAAAAGTTGTATGCGTCGATATCCCACTCGTCCGCTTCGACAACATATCAGAGGCAAGATCCGGCTTGCAAAGTTGAGTTTCAGATGATTTTATCTTTGCCGTGTACTCTGCCACCCTCTACCACCCTTCCGTGAGCTCACCCACGGACAGATATATTGGCAATAACATATGGAACAATACACCATCCTTCCATTGACGAACCAGAAAGACTACAGGTTCAGCCTGGACAGAAGGAGGTGGCTCTTTGTTGCATCAAAACCGAAGAATTCATGCTTCACATCTTCTATCACCCATCCCGCTACCACCCTTACTTTTTCACCAGCAGATGCATTATTCTTGGATAATAAAGTACGTAACAGCTCATCCTCATTATGTTCATACACACGAAAAATTATAGGTCATTCCGAATGGTGCAAGACGGCTCGTCGATGCGGTCAAGTTACCCAGAAAGTTGTATTCACGGTCTGTCCCCCGATGTTGTATCCATAAAACGTCCACAATTTGGCCATACAAACTCCGTTAGAGCTCCATGACCTGCCAATTCGATCACAACAAAAGTTGTATGCATCCATATCCCACTCGTCCGCTTTGACAACATTTCGGAGGCCAGATCCGGCTTGTAAAATTGACTTTCGGATGATTTTATCTTTCCCATGTACTCTGCCACCCTCTACCACCCTTCCGTGAGCTCACACACGGATATATATATGGGAAATAACGTAAGGAAAATTACACCATCCTTCCAGTCATGAAACAAAAAGACTACAGGGTCAGCCTGGATAGAAGGAGGAGGCTTTTTGTTGCATCGAAACCAAAGAATTCATGCATCACATGTTCTATCACCCATCCCGCTTCCACCATCACTTTTTCACCAGCAGATGCATTATTCTTGGATGATAAAGTACGTAACAGCTCATCCTCATAATGTTTATGCACACGAAAAATGATCGGTCATTCCGAATGGTGTAAGATGGCTCGTCGATGCGATCAAGTTACCCTGAAAGTTGTATTCACGGTCTGTTCCCCGATGTTGTACCAATAAAACGGCCACAATTTGGCCGTACAAACTCCGTTGGAGCTCCATGATCTGCCAATTCGATCACAACGAAAAGTTGTATGCGTCCATATCCCACTCGTCCGCTTCGACAACATTTCGGAGCCCAGATCTGGCTTGTAAAATTGACTTTCGGATGATTTTATCTTTCCCGTGTACTCTGCCACCCTCTACCACCCTTCCGTTAGCACACCCACAGACAGATATATTGGCAATAACGTATGGAACAATACACCATCCTTCCATTCATGAACCAGAAAGACTACAGATTCAGCCTGGACAGAAGGAGGAGGCTCTTTGTTGCATCGAAACCGAAGAATTCATGCTTCACATGTTCTATCACCCATCCCGCTACCACCCTCACTTTTTCACCAGCAGATGCATTATTCTTGGATGATAAAGTACGTAACAGCTCATCCTCATTATGTTTATGCACACGAAAAATTATAGGTCATTCCGAATGGTGCAAGATGGCTCGTCGATGCGGTCAAGTTACCCAGAAAGTTGTATTCACGGTCTGTCCCCCGATGTTGTATCCATAAAACGTCCACAATTTGGCCATACAAACTCCGTTGGAGCTCCATGACCTGCCAATTCGATCACAACGAAATGTTGTATGCGTCCATATCCCACTCATCCGCTTTGACAACATTTCGGAGGCCAGATCCGGCTTGTAAAATTGACTTTCGGATGATTTTATCTTTCCCGTGTACTCTGCCACCCTGTACCACCCTTCCGTGAGCTCACACACGGATATATATATGGGAAATAACGTATGGAACATTACACCATCCTTCCAATCATGAAACAAAAAGACTACAGGTTCAGCCTGGATAGAAGGAGGAGGCTTTTTGTTGCATCGAAACCAAAGAATTCATGCATCACATATTCTATCACCCATCCCGCTTCCACCATCACTTTTTCACCCGCAGATGTATTATTCTTGGATGATAAAGTACCTAACAGCTCATCCTCATAATGTTTATGCACACGAAAAATGATCGGTCATTCCGAATGGTGTAAGATGGCTCGTCGATGCGATCAAGTTACCCTGAAAGTTGTATTCACGATCTGTTCCCCGATGTTGTACCAATAAAACGGCCACAATTTGGCCATACAAACTCCGTTGGAGCTCCATGATCTGCCAATTCGATCACAACGAAAAGTTGTATGCGTCCATATACCACTCGTCCGCTGCGACAACATTTCGGAGCGCAGATCTGGCTTGTAAAATTGACTTTCGGATGATTTTATTTTTCCCGAGTACTCTGCCACCGTCTACCACCCTTCCGTGAGCACACCCACAGAAAGATATATTGGCAATAACGTATGGAACAATACACCATCCTTCCATTCGTGAACCAGAAAGACTACAGGTTCAGCCTGGACAGAAGGAGGAGGCTCTTTGTTGCATCGAAACCGAAGAATTCATGCTTCACATGTTCTATCACCCATCCCGCTACCACCCTCACTTTTTCACCAGCAGATGCATTATTGTTGGATGATAAATTACGTAACAGCTCATCCTCATTTTGTTTATGCACACGAAAAATTATAGGTCATTCCGAATGGTGTAAGATGGCTCGTCGATGCGATCAAGTTACCCTGAAAGTTGTATTCACGGTCTGTCCCCCGATGTTGTATCCATAAAACGGCCACAATTTGGCCATATAAACTCCGTTGGAGCTCCATGACCCGCCAAATCGATCACAACGAAAAGTTGTATGCGTCGATATCCCACTCGTCCGCTTCGACAACATATCAGAGGCCAGATCCGACTTGCAAAATTGAGTTTCGGATGATTTTATCTTTGCCGTGTACTCTGCCACCCTCTACCACCCTTCCGTGAGCTCACCCACGGACAGATATATTGGCAATAACATATGGAACAATACACCATCCTTCTATTCACGAACCAGAAAGACTACAGGTTCAGCCTAGACAGAAGGAGGAGGCTCTTTGTTGCATCGAAACCGAAGAATTCATGCTTCACATATTCTATCACCCATCCCGCTACCACCCTCACTTTTTCACCAGCAGATGCATTATTCTTGGATGATAAAGTACGTAACAGCTCATCCTCATTATGTTTATGCACACGAAAAATTATAGGTCATTCCGAATGGTGCAAGATGGCTCGTCGATGAGATCAAGTTACCCTGAAAGTTGTATTCACGGTCTGTCCCCCGATGTTGTATCCATAAAACGGCCACAATTTGGCCATACAAACTCCGTTGGAGCTCCATGACCCGCCAAATCGATCACAACGAAAAGTTGTATGCGTCGATATCCCACTCGTCCGCTTCGACAACATATCAGAGGCCAGATCCGGCTTGCAAAATTGAGTTTCGGATGATTTTATCTTTGCCGTGTACTTTGCCACCCTCTACCACCCTTCCGTGAGCTCACCCACGGACTGATATATTGGCAATAACATATGGAACATTACACCATCCTTCCAGTCATGAAACAAAAAGACTACAGGTTCAACCTGGATAGAAGGAGGAGGCTTTTTGTTGCATCGAAACCAAAGAATTCATGCATCACATGTTCTATCACCCATCCCGCTTCCACCATCACTTTTTCACCAGCAGATGCATTATTCTTGGATAATAAAGTACGTAACAGCTCATCCTCATAATGTTTATGCACACGAAAAATGATCGGTCATTCCGAATGGTGTAAGATGGCTCGTCGATGTGATCAAGTTACTCTGAAAGTTGTATTCACGGTCTGTTCCCCGATGTTGTACCAATAAAACGGCCACAATTTGGCCATACAAACTCCGTTGGAGCTCCATGATCTGCCAATTCGATCACAACGAAAAGTTGTATGCGTCCATATCCCACTCGTCCGCTTTGACAACATTTCGGAGCCCAGATCTGGCTTGTAAAATTGACTTTCGGATGATTTTATTTTTCCCGTGTACTCTGCCACCCTCTACCACCCATCCGTGAGCACACCCACACACAGATATATTGGCAATAACGTATGGAACAATACACCATCCTTCCATTCATGAACCAGAAAGACTACAGGTTTAGCCTGGACAGAAGGAGGAGGCTCTTTGTTGCATCGAAACCGAAGAATTCATGCTTCACATGTTCTATCACCCATCCCGCTACCACCCTCACTTTTTCACCAGCAGATGCATTATTCTTGGATGATAAAGTACGTAACAGCTCATCCTCATTATGTTTATGCACACGGAAAATTATAGGTCATTCCGAATGGTGCAAGATGGCTCGTCGATGCGATCAAGTTACCCTGAAAGTTGTATTCACGGTCTGTCCCCCGATGTTGCATCCATAAAACGGCCATAATTTGGCCATACAAACTCCGTTGGAGCTCCATGACCCGCCAAATCGATCACAATGAAAAGTTGTATGCGTGATATCCCACTCGTCCGCTTTGACAACATATCAGAGGCTAGATCCGGCTTGCAAAATTGAGTTTCGGATGATTTTATCTTTGCCGTGTACTCTGCCACCCTCTACCACCCTTCCGTGAGCTCACCCACGGACAGATATATTGGCAATAACATATGGAACAATACACCATCCTTCCATTAACGAACCAGAAAGACTACAGGTTCAGCCTAGACAGAAGGAGGTGGCTCTTTGTTGCATCGAAACCGAAGAATTCATGCTTCACATGTTCTATCACCCATCCCGCTACCACCCTCACTTTTTCACCAATAGATGCATTATTCTTGGATAATAAAGTACGTAGCAGCTCATCCTCATTATGTTCATACACACGAAAAATTATAGGTCATTCCGAATGGTGCAAGATGGCTCGTCGATGTGGTCAAGTTACCCAGAAAGTTGTATTCACGGTCTGTCCCCCGATGCTGTATCCATAAAACGTCCACAATTTGGCCATACAAACTCCGTTGGAGCTCCATGATCTGCCAATTCGATCACAACAAAAAGTTGTATGCGTCCATATCCCACTCGTCCGCTTTGACAACATTTCGGAGCCCAGATCTGGCTTGTAAAATTGACTTTCGGATGATTTTATCTTTCCCGTGTACTCTGCCACCCTCTACCACCCATCCGTGAGCACACCCACTGACAGATATATTGGCAATAACCTATGGAACAATACACCATCCTTCCATTCATGAACCAGAAAGACTACAGGTTTAGCCTAGACAGAAGGAGGTGGCTCTTTGTTGCATCGAAACCGAAGAATTCATGCTTCACATGTTCTATCACCCATCCCGCTACCACCCTCACTTTTTCACCAGCAGATGCATTATTCTTGGATGATAAAGTACGTAACAGCTCATCCTCATTTTGTTTATGCACACGAAAAATTATAGGTCATTCCGAATGGTGCAAGATGGCTCGTCGATGCGATCAAGTTACCCAGAAAGTTGTATTCACGGTCTGTCCCCCGATGTTGTATCCATAAAACGTCCACAATTTGGCCATACAAACTTCGTTGGAGCTCCATGTCCTGCCAATTCGATCACAAAGAAAAGTTGTATGCATCCATATCCCACTAGTACGCTTTGACAACATTTCGGAGGCCAGATCCGGCTTGTAAAATTGACTTTCGGATGATTTTATCTTTCCCGTGTACTCTGCCACCCTCTACCACCCTTCCGTGAGCTCACACATGGATAAATATATATGGGAAATAACGTATGGAACATTACACCATCCTTCCAGTCATGAAACAAAAAGACTACAGGTTCAGCCTGGATAGAAGGAGGAGGCTTTTTGTTGCATCGAAACCAAAGAATTCATGCATCACATGTTCCATCACCCATCCCGCTTCCATCATCACTTTTTCACCAGCAGATGCATTATTCTTGGATGATAAAGTACGTAACCGGTCATCCTCATAATGTTTATGCACACGAAAAATGAACGGTCATTCCGAATGGTGTAAGATGGCTCGTCGATGCGATCAAGTTACCTTGAAAGTTGTATTCACGGTCTGTTCCCCGTTGTTGTACCAATAAAACGGCCACAATTTGGCCATACAAACTCCGTTGGAGCTCCATGATCTGCCAATTCGATCACAACGAAAAGTTGTATGCGTCCATATCCCACTCGTCCGCTTTGACAACATTTCGGAGCCCAGATCTGGCTTGTAAAATTGACTTTCGGATGATTTTATCTTTCCCGTGTACTCTGCCACCCTCTACCACCCTTCCGTGAGCACACCCACAGACAGATATATTGGCAATAACGTATGGAACAATACACCATCCTTCCATTCATGAACCAGAAAGACTACAGGTTCAGCCTGGACAGAAGGAGGAGGCTCTTTGTTGCATCGAAACCGAAGAATTCATGCTTCACATGTTCTATCACCCATCCCGCTACCACCCTCACTTTTTCACCAGCATATGCATTATTCTTGGATGATAAAGTACGTAACAGCTCATCCTCATTATGTTTATGCACACGGCAAATTATAGGTCATTCCGAATGGTGCAAGATGGCTCGTCGATGCGATCAAGTTACCCTGAAAGTTGAATTCACGATCTGTCCCCCGATGTTGTATCCATAAAACGGCCACAATTTGGCCATACAAACTCCGTTGGAGCTCCATGACCCGCCAAATCGATCACAACGAAAAGTTGTATGCGTCGATATCCCACTCGTCCGCTTTGACAACATATCAGAGGCTAGATCCGGCTTGCAAAATTGAGTTTCGGATGATTTTATCTTTGCCGTGTACTCTGCCACCCTCTACCACCCTTCCGTGAGCTCACCCACGGACAGATATATTGGCAATAACATATGGAACAATACACCATCCTTCCATTCACGAACCGGAAAGACTACAGGTTCAGCCTAGACAGAAGGAGGTGGCTCTTTGTTGCATCGAAACCGAAGAATTCATGCTTCACATGTTCTATCACCCATCCCGCTACCACCCTCACTTTTTCACCAGCAGATGCATTATTCTTGGATGATAAAGTACGTAACAGCTCATCCTCATTATGTTTATGCACACGGAAAATTATAGGTCATTCCGAATGGTGCAAGATGGCTCGTCGATGCGATCAAGTTACCCTGAAAGTTGTATTCACGGTCTGTCCCCCGATGTTGTATCCATAAAACGGCCACAATTTGGCCATACAAACTCCGTTGGAGCTCCATGACCCGCCAAATCGATCACAACGAAAAGTTGTATGCGTCGATATCCCACTCGTCCGCTTTGACAACATATCAGAGGCCAGATCCGGCTTGCAAAATTGAGTTTCGGATGATTTTATCTTGCCCGTGTACTCTGCCACCCTCTACCCCCCTTCCATGAGCTCACCCACAGACAGATCTATTGGCAATAACGTATGGAACAATACACCATCCTTCCATTCACGAACCAGAAAGACTACAGGTTCAGCCTGGACAGAAGGAGGAGGCTCTTTGTTGCATCGAAACCGAAGAATTCATGCTTCACATCATCTATCACCCATCCCGCTACCACCCTCACCTTTTCACCAGCAGATGCGTAGATAAAGTACGTAACAGCTCATCCTCATTATATTTATGCACACGAAAAATTATAGGTCATTCCGAATGGTGCGAGATGGCTCGTCGATGCGATCAAGTTACCCTGAAAGTTGTATTCACGGTCTGTCCCCCGATGTTTTATCCATAAAACGGCCACAATTTGGCCATACAAACTCCGTTGGAGCTCCATGACCCGCCAAATCGATCACAAAGAAAAGTTGTATGCATCCATATCCCACTCGTCTGCATCGACAACATTTCGGAGGCCAGATCCGGCTGGTAAAATTGAGTTTCGGATGATTTTATCTTGGCCGTGTATTCTGCCACCCTCTACCACCCTTCCGTGAGCTCACCCATGGACATATATATTGGCAATAACATATGGAACAATACACCATCCTTCCATTCATGAACCAGAAAGACTACAGGTTCATCCTGGACAGAAGGAGGAGGCTCTTTGTTGCATCGAAACCGAAGATTTCATGCTTCACATGTTCTATCACCCATCCGCTACCACCCTCAATTTTTCACCAGCAGATGAATTATTCTTGGATGATAAAGTACATAACAGCTCATCCTCATTATGTTAATGCACATGAAAAATTATAGGTTATTCTGAATGGTGCAAGATGGCTCGTCGATGCGATCAAGTTACCCAGAAAGTTGTATTCACTGTCTGTCCCCCGATGTTGTATCCATAAAACGGCCACAATGTGGCCATACAAACTCCGTTGGAGCTCCATGACCTGCCAAATTGATCACAACGAAAAGTTGTATGCGTCCATATACCACTCGTCCGCTTCGACAACATTTCGGAGGCCAGATCCGGCTTGTAAAATTGACTTTCGGATGATTTTATATTTCCCGTGTACTCTGCCACCCTCAACCACCCTTCCGTGAGCTCAGGCACGGATATATATAAGGGAAATAACGTATGGAATATTACACCATCCTTCCATTCACGAACCAGAAAGACTACAGGTTCAGCCTGGATAGAAGGAGGAGGCCTTTTGTTGCATCGAAACCAGAGAATTCATGCATCACATGTTCTATCACCCATCCCGCATCCACCATCACTTTTTCATCAGCAGATGCATTATTCTTGGATTATCAAGTACGTAACAGCTCATCCTCCTTATGTTTATGCACACGAAAAATTATAGGTCATTCCGAATGGTGCAAGATGGCTCGTCGATGCGATCTAGTTACCATGAAAGTTCTATTCACGGTCTGTCCCCCGATGTTGTATCCATAAAACGGCCACAATTTGGCCATACAAACTCCGTTGGAGCTCCATGACCCGCCAAATCGATCACAACGAAATGTTGTATGCGGCGATATCCCACTCGTCTGCTTCGACAACATTTCGGAGGCCAGATCCGGCTTGTAAAATTGAGTTTCGGATGATTTTATCTTGGCCGTGTACTCTGCCACCCTCTACCACCCTTTCGTGAGCTCACGCACTGACAGATATATTTGCAATAACGTATGGAACAATACACCATCCTTCCATTCACGAACCAAAAAGACCATAGGTTCAGCCTGGACAGAAGGAGGAGGCTCTTTGTTGCATCGAAACCGGGGAATTACTCACAAGCTTGTCCCTGGCTTGTTAATTTGGCCAGACCTGGAGGAAGACGAGCTTGTGGAGGAGGATTGCGCTAGTGAGCCCGACGCTTAGAGGTGTCCCAGTCAGTCAACCTGTGATCTTGGAGTCTACCACATGTATCATCCGCTGTGTTTCCGCTACACCAATAAAATAGCCAAGCCTTACATTGACGCTTGACTTTATTTTATTGTACCAGTGTTGTACCACCACCACACCACTGTGTTATTCCACCACCGTAGTATATTGGCAAGTTTGTAATAATTTGTTGAGCACTCTGGCTCAACCATTACTATTATGTATGTACTGGATATCTATATCAAGGAAGTCCATCAGTTGTTCTGATCTTGGGGCTGGTGTGACTTGAGGCTATTCTGTGATTTATTCCAGAAATGGGCCTGACAGCAGTACACTGCGAGTCGTGAGCCACCGTGTGGGGTTGACCGTTTTGTGAGGCAGGTGCCACATCAAAGTCATGAATTGGTTATTTAAAACATCACACGGCCATTTCATACATGCATGGTGGTCCTCGGACACTCCCTCGTGTGGTTATCAGCGATGCGCCCATTCGTTAGCCCACGAAGGTTATCACTTTTCACCGACATCGAGAGGCATTTGACCAAAGGTGGATTCATCTTGGGATTAGTTATGGTGTGGATCATGGCGAGATTCCAGATCAAAGTTCGAGCGCGTGTGCGTACACATGAGTCCCTCCGACCGGCTCGAAGTGAGGGGGACTACAACACGTCGTGGACCTTTGTGTAGGGCATTTCCGGTTTGCGAAGCATGTGCCACATCAAAGTTGTGCAGTGGGTATTCAAACATCACATAACACCTCTGATGCGAAGCATCCTACGGACATCACCATGTCAAGAGTCCGTTCGGCAAGTGACACGCGCGACATCTACTTCACATACATAAAGGTGAATCATCTCCTTTACACGTGTTCACTTGACCCCTTCGAGGATGGTATACTACTTGACACTCCTCGCGTGTGCATGCATAAGTATTGTCGGAGCTTCATGGATGACGAGGAGGAGTACAAGCGCCAAGGAGCAACTACACCATCCGCAACGGAAGCATGGAAGCGGAGACGGAAGAAGACGGAGCTGCTGCAGCTACGGAGCCCCGGACATCCGGCCTACGGCCCGGACATCCGGCCCCTGGAGTCTACTACAGCATCACCAGATCAGCCACTGCAAAGTCTCCAGGGCCCGGACATCCGGCCTGCCGACCCCGGACATCCGGCATCGCCCCAGAAATCCGGCGCCTGCTATCCAGAGAACAAAAGAATCGGCCTGCCCCCAGGCCGGACATCCGGCGCCTCCTATCGGGCCGGACATCCGGCGTCCAGCCCGGATATCCGGCACCCGCACGCAGCCACGGCCCAAGTGCCTTGTATCCCCCTTTCTCTCACCCCCACTTCGCCCTAGACTATATATACTCCCCCACCTCCTCCTAGTTAGGGTTAGCAAATATGATAGCTCATCTTAGTTGAGCTTTGCTCCTACCTCTACTCTTGGGAGAGAGAGAGAGACCACTCCCATGGAGTTCAAGACCTCCATGTGAGCATGTGAGAAGATCCCACGGGATATCAAGACCTCGACTCCTCTCCGGATAGGGATAAACTAGCTACCCTATGTATCTCTTGTGTTGGATTTGGACCCATGTATCCCCTTATGTGTATGTGGATCTAGCACATGTGTGATTGGATCTTGTCTATTTGAGTGATTCCTCTCGTTTTCCCTTGTGTTTCTCCTCGGGTTCTTCGTGTTCTTCGCGGGATCCGCTCGAATCGTGAAAGATCGACACCGTTAGTATTGCCGGGCAACGCTACTTGTGCACTCTAGAGATACTCGTTCCGCATAGCTATCATTGCGTGCATATATCATCGTATCATCTCTTGTGTCATCAATTGTTCCCGCATATACAAAATTGCTATATTGGTTTGAGCATTTCGCATAGTGGCCATATCAAAAAAAAAAGTGCAAAAAGCTTTTAAGCAAAGAGAAAAAGAAAGCCAAGAACTTATAAGCAATAGCCATAGCATCACGCCACATTGCATATCATACACCATCATTGATCATCTTGGATCATTGTGTGCGAGACACCGGGAACCATACATACATAGCATCCTTGGGATAGAAGTCGACACGTTTTGCTTCTATAGGTTGTGCACAAGTTCGTATCACGCCCAATAGTGCAATCGTGCTAGCGTCTCTCTAGAGTTGTGCCACACGAGCATTTTCCGTGGATATCACATTTTGAGCTCATTCCTTGGTTGCACGACCCCATCTATCTATCCGTGTGTGTGTTTCCGTGTGCCATTCTTTGCTATTGGTCTACTTGTTGCAATTGCGAATTTGTGAATCTCTTTCAACATTATTGACTCTTACTAACAATTGCATCAAATTTTTGTGCCACTATCCTCACCAAGCTCCACCAAAAGCTTTACTTGTGTAGGTGTGAGAATTGACAAGATCCGGTACCAATTGTGCTATTTCCATAATACATTATTGGGTGATCATTGATCCATCTTCAACATCGGATAAGGTACATTTGGTCTAGTTCTTTCCTTTCTTTCACTCACATTTTTGCTTGAGCATGATGGATAGGCAAAGCACATCTACTTCGGTCTACACCAACAACGACGAGTTCGATGCCACGAAAAACTTCATCGACGCCAAGATGCAAGCTCACAAGGAGGAGCTCATAGCCCTCATCAAGACCGCCAAGAGGTCTCCCACATCTTCGAGAAGACGCTCAAGTGCACATGCTTCCGAGCTACCATCTTCGGCAAGGTCACATCGGCATCGACACCATCACCGACAAGAACGTGCAGGTCAAGAGCTCAACACCAACCACCGCTCCACGACTTCACCATCTACCTTGGCATCTTCGCCAAGCGACTTCAAGGTATCTTCGCCTTTGGACATACGGCATCTTCGCGAACAAGCACCTCAAGATTACGCTCAAGAGAAGCTCCCTAAGCTCAAGTCCGCGACTTCCATGAGTTACTACGACCTCGACACCGACCACGAGCTTCCTTTCTATGGGACTCAAGACCCCGAGGAGTATCTCGAGTGGGAGCGCAAGATGGACGACTACCTCAAGCTACATCAAGTCCCCTCCGAAGATCAAGTGAAGTGCGCCACAAGTACCTTCCACGACTACGCGTCGACATGGTGGCTTCACACACCTTCGAAGAGCTACAACATGAGTTGGCCCAAGACGAAGAAAGTGATGCGGCGAGAATTTTTGCCTTCCGCCTACACAGAACATTTTCAATGCCAATTGGAGAACACCATCCAAGGATACAAGTCCCTCGACGAGTACTTCATGGAGATGAAGAAAGCCTTGCGACGAGTCGGCGTGGACGACCCCATTTGGATGAAGTTCTACTTCATGATGGGATTGAACAACGACATCTCCAAGACTATCTTCCTCGACAACTACGAGTCCCTCGACGACATCTACTTTGGTGCTCTCAAGGCGGAACAAGAACACATGAAGGCCAAGGCTTCTCCAGTCCAAGCACACTTCGAGAAGGCCAAGCTCCAAGACGGCGAGCATGAGGATAGTACCACCATGATGTCCAAGCCCAACGAGCTCCAAGACGACGCTCCCAAGTTCGACTTCACCGCCATCCCTCTTTGTGGCATTGACGATGCTGAGTCTACCACGACTCTTTTTGAAGACGGCGCGGCGACGACTACGACTACGGAGCAACTCAAGGATCAAGATTTGGAGGCGAGCGACAAGGTGGCGAGCAAGGATGATGCTTCCATCTTTGGAGGCGAGAGTGATGATGTGCCATCTTCGGCCTTCATCCATGACGACGGTGACGAGATGATCGAGCAAGGGATGTTCCCTTCGGTCATGGAGGCGAGTGATGATGTGCCATCTTCGGCCTTCATCCACGGCGACGACAAGACGGTTGAGCATGGGATTTTTCCTTCGACCAAGGAGGCATATGATGATGAGTTAAGCGACTTCTGCCACCATATTGAGAGTGAGAGTGACTTCACCACTAGCCCCATATATGATGAGTTGACGCAATTCCCATGTGAGGCGAGCCACCACCACCACCGCTTGAGTGATTTGAGTGACTCCACCATATGTGACATTGAGTGCACCTATTTTGAGGGAGTGAGTGAACCACCACATAGAGAGAGTGAGGTAGTTGATAGAGCATGTGAGGCCATTTCGATTTCTAACGACTTACCCTCTACCTCTATTGTGTCTTCTCATTTGGTGCTAGGTCCCATATACGACGACGCCCCGATCTTCGACGACTCCGTCCTTCCTTTGGACAAGACGATGGCCATGGTGGAATATGATCCACCCCCCACATGGTTCCATCACGATGATGATGACCACAAGTTGGTCTTTGCCACCTCACCTACACCACATGAGTGGAATGAGAAAGGTAACATAGGTGAAGGTGATGCTCTACTCCCGCCAATGGACATTGATTGCTTGCATGATGTTGATCCACCTATTACCATGCTTCATACTAGTATGACTTCCCCATGCGATAATTTACCCATTGATGATGAGTTTGATGATTGCCATGTGGAGTCTATTAGTTGTGATGCCCTGTTGCATAGGATTTCTTGTGATAATTCTCTTGGTCACATCATGTTTGCAACACCTCTTGACTTGTCATATGCTATGAATGAGATCTCCCACATGTCATATTTGCAATCTCATCGTAGTGACTATGCATATGCCATTAAAATAAACCCAATTTGCACATATGGCATAGATGACAAACCCATGGTTATTGGCATTTGTTTTTCTTGTGATGATATTGATATGCTTCCTTTGCATCATTTCTCTCATATGCCATGCCATGACCACCTAGCTTTGAACATGTATTGTTTTGGATGTTGTTCGTTTTCTCCATATGATGTTTCTGCTATTGCTCATGAGGAGACCCCCATAGTTTCTTCATCCATATTAGGAGATTGTGATCACTCATATACATTGCATAATCCCGCTAATTGTATGCACAATATGCTCCCCATGAATAACGATGCTATTGTTGTGCCATATACTTGCATGCTCAATTTGTGTCCCCATCGCGTTATACATAACAACTATTCTTTCATGATGGATGACATGTTCATATACCATGCCTAAAATTTCTTTGAGCATTGCTTGTTTTGTGCTAACTCTCACGTGCACATACACATCATGATGGATGATGTGTACATTTACCACGCACACACTTTGTTTCGTTTGCCTATTTGTTGTGTAGGTACCCATGCTTACTTGTCAACCTCGCAAGCGCACGAGTTGACGAAACGAGCTCTAGAGAGCAATGAAGATGTGCGCGTGCTTACCCTCCACCCGCCTTCTACGCGACGAGCCTTCGCGCATTTCTTCTACATGGCCCTCACATGGTTATGGGTTATTGTCCATTATATATCATTTTCCCATCTTGCCATGTTCACTTTGCATGATATGCTCATTTCCATTTGGATGACATGCTTTGGTGACCCATGCTTTGCATTTCACATGTTTCATGATTCTAGTGCTTGTATGTGTATTTGCAAGCTTGGTGGAGATATTGCTTGTTATTGCCATGTTTGCTATGTACTCCATGCCTATGATGATACTTTGATCATGTTTCGCTTTCGTGCTTGTGATATGTCATGTGCATTGCCTATATCTACTATTTGCTCACATGACATGATCGCCATGCTTTCCTCTAGTGCGTTGCATCTTCGCTACACTAGTTTGCACGACATGATTACTACGATTGCTTGCCTTGTTGCATCACCGATGATACATACTTGCTCGTTTCATGCGGTTGATGACAACCATTGCCTTGCTTTACACCTGATTGCTATTGAATATTGTCCAATTGCTCCATATGTTGCCTCTCGCATGCTACATGATTTGCCATGTATTGAGTGCGACAATGCTTTTAGTCTTGCTAATGAGATTGCCCCCATAGCTTTCTCCCATATGTTTGGAGCTTTTGCCATCTTTCATGTGAAGCATGCTTGTCTTACCTCTTTGCACCATATTCATAGTGCCATGAACATTAAGATTGTTGCATCATATTATTCATGCACTTTTGCTACTAATGGTTATGTGCAAGAGAAGAGACCCATCATGATGGATGATGCGTTTATCTACCATGTACATGCGTTCTTTGCTTTGTTGTGTGCATGTGTAGGATCCTTCGACATCGTGTCAACTTCCACTTCACGTGAGTTGACCATTCGAGCTCTTCAGAGCGAGCCACTTTCGACCGACGTGCTTCTACAATGCATTTTCTACCAGTTCGGCATTGTGAAGGACACACAAGAGCACACTTTCGAGGTGCTATCCTTCTCTTTTGAGAACCCCGAAACCATGAGCATGAATATTGTGGATCATACTTCATGTGTTGCTTGCACCAGGACACATTGCACACATGCTAGAGATTTTATTTTGACTTGTCATTGCCACATTGCCATGCCTCATGATATATATGTCTTGTGTGTTGCATCGAACATGCTTATCCCATGCTATTTCCATGTGCTTGATTGCAACAATGTCATTTCTTCACATATGCCATGTTCCATTGATTGCTACATGCTTGAATTGATTGCCTCACACATGATGAACATTTGCTCTTTCTATTGTGTTGAGTGCCACACTATCTTCACTACACCATATGCACATTATGCTTGGTTTGTCTTGCACTTGAACCATGTGTTTAGACACTTCATTTTATTTGGTGTTGTGAATGATTCCTATGCCTTCCATAGACCATTTGTTGAACGCTTAATGCATGCTTGCTATGACTTCGAGGTAGATGCTTGTTCAGTTGTCACACATATTAGCATCTCTACCTCACCTTTGCATGCTTGTTTCCATGATGATCTTCATTGTGCTCAATTTATGTGCTTACATGCCATGTCTCATTCCTTTGTCACACCTTATGCTATACATGACGACAACACTTGTTGGGTGAATCACCGCTTGAATGCTTGGTTTTGCACTAACGCTGACCACATTTGTTTTTCCAAGTGTTTGTTGTCCTTGCTCCTTTTCAAGGAATCACAAGACGGTGCGACATTGGAGAGTGCCCATTTCGAGCTTCAAGATGAAGAGTGCTTGGTGATCGTCCACTTCTACATGGCGACGACATCTCTTTCCCATGGTGATTTGGTTTTCGATCAGAGGACGGATCTTTTCAAAGGGGGAGGGGATGATGCGGAGCATCCTACGGACATCACCATGTCAAGAGTCCGTTCGGCAAGTGACACGCGCGACATCTACTTCACATACATAAAGGTGAATCATCTCCTTTACACGTGTTCACTTGACCCCTTCGAGGATGGTATACTACTTGACACTCCTCGTGTGTGCATGCATATGTATTGTCGGAGCTTCACGGATGACGACGAGTACAAGCGCCAAGGAGCAACTACATCATCCGTGAGGGAAACATGGAAGCGGAGACGGAAGAAGACGGAGCTGCTGCAGCTACGGAGCCCCGGACATCCGGCCTACGGCCCGGACATCCGGCCTTGGCTCGGACATCCGGCATCGCCCCGGAAATCCGGCGCCTGCTATCCAGAGAACAGAAGAATCGGCCTACCCCCAGGCCAGACATCCGGCCCCCAGGCCGGACATCCGGCGCCTCCTATCGGGCCGGACATCCGGCGTCCAGCCCGGACATCCGGCGCCCGCACGCAGCCACGACCCAAGTGCCTTGTATCCCCCTTTCTCTCACCCCCACTTCGCCCTAGACTATATATACTCCCCCACCTCCTCCTAGTTAGGGTTAGCAAATATGATAGCTCATCTTAGTTGAGCTTTGCTCCTACCTCTACTCTTGGGAGAGAGAGAGAGACCACTCCCATGGAGTTCAAGACCTCCATGTGAGCATGTGAGAAGATCCCACGGGATATCAAGACCTCGACTCCTCTCCGGATCGGGATGAACTAGCTACCCTATGTATCTCTTGTGTTGGATTTGGACCCGTGTATCCCCTTATGTGTATGTGGATCTAGTACATGTGTGATTGGATCTTGTCTATTTGAGTGATTCCTCTCGTTTTCCCCCGTGTTTCTCCTCGTGTTCTTTGTGTTCTTCGCGGGATCCGCTCCAATCGTGAAAGATCGAGACCGTTAGGTTCCACCCTACAGCAACCTCTTTGGGTATGCAGGCGGGTGGTTGTCCTAGGACACACTCACTCGCGTGTGACGCTTTCTGTGGGCCCGCGAGGTCGTCGTTCACCACTTTGATGTACAGCGAGGGAGGTTAATTTGACCAACAAGGATGATTCTTTTTGGTTTGTGTTACGGTAGGAGTATATAGTATGCGTCGAAGAGGGGGGAGGGGACCAGCATATACTACGCGTCATGAACAACCTCGCTCCGTGTGGGAACTTTCCGGTTTCCGAGGCAGGTGCCACATGAAAGTTGTGCATTGGGTATTCAAACATCACACAACACCTCTTTGGGCCACATGCAGGCAGTGGTATACAGGACACTCACTCGCGTGCGACGCTTTCCATCTGTGAGCCCACTAGGTCGTCGTCCATCACTTCGACCCAACGATCGAGAGAGGTTAATTTGACCGACAAGGAGGATTCTTTTTGGTTTGTGTTACGGTAGGAGTATATAGTATGCGTCGAAGAGGGGGATGGGACCAGCATATACTACGCGTCATGAACCTTGCTTTGTGTGGGGACTTTATAGTTTCCGAGGCAGGTGCCACATCAAAGTTGTGCATTTTGGGTATTCAAACATCACAACAACCACACATACCTCCGTACTTCCATATGTTTTGGCCCACATGCAAGCGATGGTGGTTGTCCTCTGGCACTCACTCACGCGGTTATCGGCGATATCGATGCTTTGCATCTGTGGGCCCGCTTGGTCCATCACTTTTACCGACAGCGAGAGAGGTTAATTTTTGGTTTGTCCTATAGTATAGGTCATGCTATGAGATTACATAATATAGTTTGAGCGCATGCATGTGTACTCATGCATGAATCCCTCCCACCGGATCGAGGTGGGGGGGGGGGGCACACGACTCCTCATGAATCGATCTCGCTCTGTGTGGGGATAGTACGATTTTCGACGCGGGCGCCACATCAATGTTGTGCATGGTATTCAAATTAAACATATGCATGCATGCATCACCTCCATATACATATGTTTGGGACACATGCATGCAGTGGTTGTCTTCGGATAGTACTCTCCCTCGCGTGGTTATCGGTGGCAAGCCTATATATTCGTGGGCCCGCGTGGACGTCCATCACTTCGACCGGCATTGAGAGAGGTTACGAGGGTGGATTCTTCTTCTTTTGTTCGTGTTACCGTGTAGTAGGTCATGGTGATGAGATTCGAGACCAAAGTTTGAGCGCATGCGTACGCATGAATCCCCGTCACCGGCTCGAAGTGGGGTGACATACATAGTACGCGTCGTGGACCCATCTCGCGCCACAAGCACACATTTGTGGGCCCGCACACGGTCCACCTTTGACCGGAAGCGAAAGGGGGGTTTGACCATGATGGACTCCTATAGGTTTAGTGTTACGGTAGGGTGTGCTATGTCAGACCTAGCTATCTGGGGGCATGCATTCATAGCTAGGATTCCCCTCCCGCCGACACGAAGTGGGGGGGGGGGGGCGGCGGACTAGCAATAATGTGGGCTTTGTGAGACAGGTGCCACATCAAAGTTGTGCATTGGGTATTTGAACATCAAACCAGACTTTTCATACATATATTTGGTCCACATGCAAGTGTGTTCGTGTTCTGACCTTTTCCCACGGTTTTTGGCCACGCAACACACACGGTTCCCTCAGACTACCCATGTGCCATGCCCGTGCCCCTGTCACCCACATCAGCACAGTAGATTGGGCTCCACGAGGCTTCCCTCGCAATCTCAAAAATATCTACCCGCCTGGAGGGTTTTTCTGTTTGATAGCACACGATTATTATGTTTCGACCGTGTGCGATGTTGTTTGCCCTCGCCCCCCCGCTCCCGCCTGCATCCCTCAAAAATATCTACCCGCGTGGAGGGTTTTTCTGTTTGATAGCACACGGTTATTATGTTCCGACCGTGTGCGATGTTGTTCGCTCCCGTTTCCGCCTGCATCCCTCGAAAATATCTAGCCGCCTGGAGGGTTTTTCTGTTTGATAGCACACGGTTGTTATGTTTGGACCGTGTGCGATGTTTGTTGCTCAATCCCTTCATCCAAATTTTCAGTAGCCCCGGCATTTTACTCCCGCCAAGTAAAATTTTCAGTACCCGCGTCATTTCCTCAAATACAACCTTGCCCCCCCCTCCACACACACACACACCCCAAAAACTCCGCGCGCTCGCACACACACACACACACACACACACACCACCCCTCCCTCGCTCGAAACCCTAGCCAGGTCGCCGCCGCCGCCGCCTCCATCGTTAACATCTGCCGATTTGCCCGTGTAGGTTACCCACCGATCTCCATACCCTAGCCGCCCTGAGTTTCTTAGATGACGCCTGCCAAACGCCCCCTTTCCCACAGATCCCCATCCCCACCCCCCTGCCCCACTCCAGAGCGTCGCGGCCTAAGCCCGGCTACGCTTCCCGTGGAGCCCCAGGAGCTAATGGCCCAAAATACGTTTATCGCGGCCTCTTCGCCTGATGTTGGCGAGGTGGCCGCCGAGGAAGCTGACAATGATTACTGGCCGCAGGCTCTCAATCAACGGGCTAGAGTATGCTGGCATGTCGCGGACGCCGGCTATGACATCGAGGTCGTCGACAGCGACGGCCTGACGCGGGCTATGTCACAGGTTAAGTGGCCCACCCCCAACCCCTCGGGTTCAAGCGCCATCGATCTCATCCATGGCCCTGCCGCTGATCTCCTCTGGCTCGCTGTCAAGAATTTGCCATCCTACATCGCCATCGAGCCCCTTTTGTCATTTCTGAAGGACACGTTCTGCGACGCTGGCTTGGGATCCTCAGCTGCCAAGTCAGACCTCATCGACGGTGACCACGAGGAGGGCACCCTCTCCGCCTCTTCCAAGGGGAAAGAGCACATCTGCGACATCAGGAAAGGCACCCTACAGCCATGCTCTTCCAAGGGGAAGGAGCCCATATGCGACAACATGGAGCGCACCCAGAGTCCGCGCTCTTCCCATGCGAAGGAGCCCATCTGTGACAAGTGAGGAAACCTATGATTTGTTTTGCCATGCCTCTTCACAGGGGGAACCCATGATTTGTTTTGTCGAGCCCCTTTTGTAGTGAGAATATGTCCAGTTTTAATTGCTGTGTTTGGTTGTTTGCAGTATGCCTTGTTTATTTCAGTTATTCACAGTGTGATGCTCTATATGTGCAACTATTTACTGTGCAGTACAATTTCATCAATACCAGTTTCAATAATACCAGTATGAATGACTATATTTGCTTGCTGTTAAGCCTGTTATAGCTAGCATATGCCTCTGTTAACGTTTTTTGGTTGTTCGGTTGTTTGTAGTTAGCATATGTCCAATTTCATATGCTATCTTTGGTTGTTAGTAGTATGCCTTGTTTATTTCAGCTATTCACAAAGTGATGTTCTATATATGCAAGTATGAACTGTGCAATTCAATTTCATCAATACCAGTTTCAACAATACCAATGTGATTGACTATTTGGTTGCTGTTAAGCCTGTTGTAGCGAGCATATGCCTCTTTTAACGGTTTTTGGTTGTTCGGTTGTTTGTAGTTAGCATATGTCCAGTTTCAATTGCTATCTTTGGTTGTTCGTAGTATGCCTTGTTTATTTTAGTTATTCACAAAGTGATGTTCTATATGTGCAAGTATGAACTTTGCAGTTCAATTTCATCAATACCAGTTTCAACAATACTAATATGCACTGGTACCGTTACGTGCTATACAAACGGTTTTTACTCCCTTTCCGCGACACAGTTTTGGACCGTCGCCTTGCCTGTGTGTGCGATAGGGGGGGTCCTTCCCACACGACCCAGAAACTGTCCGCGATAGGGCGACCCGCTGCTGACGATTTTCGTAAACTAACCGTATGCGAAGTCGTGGCACTACGTTTCTGATCCGCGAGACATCCGAAACGATTTCGCAGATATGCACGTGTGCAAAAGGTGGATACTACAAACTTATTTCTACCGGTCTGTTTGCGATACATACACAATCACACACAGTTCAAAACCATAAAATGTGTGTGGTGTCTCCGCTATCGCCAACGTGTCCATTTTCTCAAGTGTGTGCGATAGGTATACCTATCACACACGGTCGGCAAATGTGAACTGTCTTCTTTTTATCCGATATTACACACCCATACAGGTTTGAAACATTTGTGGTATTACCAGGAATCGCACACGCGCATATTACGGAAATATGTGCGATACTTATGGCAATCCCACATGCGTATAAGGATAAACCGTGCTTTCGGGGGCTGAGTATTGCATACGTTTTCCATGAAAGAACCGTGTGTTCTTTATTTTACCATCGCACACGCTCTTTTCTTTCTAGCCGTGTGTACAGTGTTTTAATCCCTGCTGTTTAATTATATTTTTTTCTGTAATTTATAATTCGAATTGGAATATTTCAAATTTCAAATTATGAAGTGCGGAATTTAAATATTTTGTATTCTCATCAGTCATCACAATGGTTCAACAACCAATCCATAAATCAAAATCTCAGTACAATGTGTTCAGTAATTACAGAATTAGGCAGCAGATTAACTATGAAGAACCATAATATTTAGAGGCGGTAAAGGTGAAGAGAGAAGTGTAAATCATTTTGGCTGCCGATAGTGTTAAAGAAGCGGAATGCCCATAATGTGCCCTCCTCCATGGCAAAGGCGCGCACAACTTTTGTCCAACCCCTTGTGACAATCGCCCGCCCATCCTTCACCGCCTTCAGGAAGACTTCTAGACCATTATCATGGTAGTATGAATTATATACTTTAACCTTAGTTGCCTCCACTCCGGTCATGTAGTTTGCAAGGTAATCATGAGTAAAATGCTTTGGAAACCACTGAAAAGAGAAAACTTTCAGAAATTCTTGTCTAATAGAGTAACTCGTTGTGGGCAGGGGGAAAGGGCAACAGATTAGTTACCATCCTAAAGTTCACTGTTGTCTTGGATAAAATTGTAAATAAAGAGTTTAATTCCCATCACCCGTCTATTTCGGCTAACAATCTTTCTTAGTTTCCTCACTTGACGCTTGTTCATGAATATCTCATTGCCTCATACGCAAAAGGGGTCGAAGCGTGGATCTGTACCGCTGATATATGTACCTACAAGCAACCACTAAATGTTAGAAGCTAAACTTCAATTGCACAAATGATGTAAAATACTATAAGACATGGGATGCAACTAACGTCGACGGCAAACAACAGCATCGCCCGTTGCAGCCCTGCGTAAGTACATGGAAAGGCATGTTAACTACATCCACCAAAAATAGCAAATGGTAATAAAACAACAGCATCTCTAGTGATATGATGCGGAGCATCCCGAGGTCATCCCCATGGACCCACCGACGTCACCTCAAGTGCCACGAGGACTGATGACACGAGCACGAGAAAGAGCAATCGAGAACGAGGTGACATCACTCTTCTCACAATTTGATGCGGAGCATCCTCTGGTCATCCCCATGTACACTACGACTACTCCCCAAGCCCCAAGTGGACCGACGACAAGAGCTCGAGCATGTGCCATTCGACACAAGGTGAACTCGCTTCTTAATGCTCCCCTTCTCCATTTATGCAAGACATGGTCGCTACCTAAGACAGAGACTCTACATGTGCTCAGGAACCGAGGAGACGACCATGGAGATGCTCGAGATCATGGACAAGTTCTCAAGTACACGGACGAAGGAGCACGACGAGAGGAACCGGAGAACGTCTACAGGACCCGGAAATCCGGCACTTGGCCCGGACATCCGGCCCCTGGTAACTCCACCAGCAGCAGCAACCCAACCGCAGGAAACCTACAGGCCCCGGACATCCGGCTCAAACCCGGACATCCGGCCCAGCCCGGACATCCGGCCCCTCGCCCGGAAATCCGGCTCCATCGAGGCGAAGACTACAGAAGCTAGGCCCAGCATCGGGCCGGACATCCGGCACCTACGTGTGCCAACCGGCCAGAGAGCCATGTATCCACTCTTTCTCCCCTCCTATCTCGTGGACTACTATATATACTCCCCCACTTCCTCCTAGTTAGGGTTAGCATTGTGATAGCTCATTCATAGTTAAGCTTTGCTCCTACCTTCTCCTCTTGAGAGAGAGAGAGACCACTCCCATGGAGTTCAAGACCTCCATGTGAGCATGTGATAAGATCCCACGGGATATCAAGACCTCGACTCCTCTCCGGATCGGGATGAACTAGCTACCCTATGTGTCTCTTGTGTTGGATTTGGACCCGTGTAGCCCCTTATGTGTATGTGGATCTAGCACATGTGTGATTGGATCTTGTCTATTTGAGTGTTCTTCTTGTGTTCTTCTTGGATTTGCTTCTTTTCCCCCTCCTAAGTGTGAAAAGATCGTCATCTAGGGTTCCACCCTACATCATCTTGGATCAGAGCCACGTTGATTCACACTTTGGAGTTCTTCCCCTCCACTTTCTAGCCCCAATTTTGTTGATTTTACCCAATTTCGAAAATTCCCCACAAAAATAGCCATACCAATTTTTTTTTGTGATTTGTGAGTTTGATGATGTTTTGTTGACTTTGATCCATGGATTTGCTGTGTTTCAAGTGGATCTAACTTCCCTCATCTTCCCCACCATTTTTATCCACGAAATTCGTCCAATTTTGACCTTGGAATCATCTATTTCCGCCCCCAATTCGAAAATTTCCGCCCCAAACGAGATCTGAAATCGTCAGGCCGGACATCCGGGTCCCCGTCCGGACATCCGGCACCTGGAGCACAAAATCGCGCAAGTTTCTGGACAGAGGCCCCGGAAATCCGGCCTTGACCCCGGACATCCGGCCCCTGTAGCATCAGCCTCCCGTGTTTCACCGTTTCGGCCATAACTAATTCATCCGGAGTCCGATTTTGACGTTCTTTAGCTCGTTCTGTAGCTATTAACATCCACCATCTCATAAAAATACTTCCAACACCATTTGACTCCATCTAATTTTTGAAAATTTGGCAAGTTTGCCAAGGCCCTCCACCATAACTTCCGCAATACCACCACCGACTTTCGCAAACTAACCCATTTTGATCCCCGTTGCATTTGAGGTTGTTTGAGTTGTGGTTTGTGTCTCCTAAGGTGTTTCGGCTACTTAGGGACGGTGACTTCAACTCCACTTCCACATTGCCAACTCCGCAACCACCACCGCTTTCCGCTACCACCATTTGACATTTGCCGTTTGAGATTTTGAGTTCGCGGTTTTTCCGTTTCCTAGGGTGTTTCGGCTAACTAGGAACGGTTCGACATCGACATCACCGCACTCAACTTCACCACGGACGGTAACTTCGACGACATCTTTGTACATTCTCCTTGCCATTGCATTGTTAACCCCCGAGCCAATTTTGCGTCACTTGCCTACCGAGACTAGCCATTTGAGTATTGTCGGGCAACGCTACTTGTGCACTTTAGTGATACACATTCCGCATAGCTTTAATTGCGTGCATATATCATCGTATCATCTCTTGTGTCCTCAATTGTTCCCGCATATACAAAATTGCTATATTGGGTAGAGCATTTCGCATAGTGGCCATATAAAAAAAAGCTTTTAAGCAAAGAGAAAAAGAAAGCAAAGAGCTTGTAAGCAATAGCCATAGCATTGATCATTTTGGATCATTGTGTGCGAGACACCGGGAACCAAACATATATAGCATACTTGGGATAGAAGTCGACACGTTTTGTTTCTATAGGTTGTGCACAAGTTCGTATCACGCCCAATAGTGCAATCGTGCTAGCGTCTCTCTAGAGTTGTGCAACACGAGCATTTTCCGTGGATATCACATTTTGAGCTCATTCCTAGGTTGCACGACCCCATCTATCTATCAGTGTGTGTGTTTCCGTGTGCCATTCTTTGCTATTGGTCTACTTGTTGCATTTGCGAATTTGTTAATCTTTTTCAACATTATTGACTCTTGCTAACAATTGCATCAAATTTTGTGCCACTATCCTCACCAAGCTACTCCATAAGCTTTATTATGTAGGTGTGAGAATTGACAAGATCCGGTACCAATTGTGCCATTTCCATAATACCATATTGGGTGATCATTGATCCATCTTCAACATTGGAAAGGTACACTTGGTCTAGTTCTTCCCTTTCTTTCACTCACATTTGCTCTAGTCTTGTAATGTGTTGTAGGGCAAGACCCTAGGTGGCCCGATGTTCATGAATTGGAGGTGGATTTGAGAAAGAACACCAAGAACACAAGGGGAAAACACAAGAACAACATTCTAATGGACAAGATCCACACCAAGTACTCCTCAAATCACAAGCAATACAAGAGGTGCATCAAGATCCAAGAACAACAAGGGAAATAAAGATACAAAGGTAGTTCATCCAAATCTCTAGGAGAGATGGGTCTTGATGATCTAGATAGATCCTTCCTACAAGGGGGTCTTGATATCCCTAAGGATCTTCTCCAATGGAGGTCTTGAACTCCAATGGAGTGTGCCTCTCTCAAGAGGATTCCCACAAGGGGAGATACATGAGCTAAGCTCCAATGTCTAGATCTAATCTTAGCTATCTCTCAATGGAGGAGGAGGAGGAGTATATATAGTCCTAGGCAATGAAGGGGCAAGCAGGGGCGTAATGGGTATTACATGGGCAAAGCCCGCAGCTGCACACAGGCAACCCCGTGTGCACGGGGTAAGTGGAGCCCGTGCGCACGGGGTATCCAGTGATCTGACGACTGAGCCCGTGCGCACGGGCTTGTACCGTGGGCATGGGGTCCCGTGCGCACGGGGTGTCCAGAAGCTTCGCAGCTCGTCGCCTTCTCGTGGACATCCGTCGATGCATGTGGAACCTCACCTTCTTCTTGATGGTTCCTTCTCCGCTTCCAAGCTTCCTTCTTGCATGGTGTAGTCGTTCTCTTACGCATGGACTTGTCCTCGCTACGTGTGAAGCTCCGATAGAACCTATGCATGCACACGGAAGGATTGTCAAGTAGTATACCATCCTCGAAGGGGTCAAGTGAACACGTGTAAAGGAGATGATTCACCTTTATGTATGTGACGTAGATGTGGCACGTGTCACTTGCCAAACGGACTCTTGACATGGTGATGTCCGTAGGATGCTCCGCATCATCCCCTCCCCCTTGGGAAAGATCCGTCCTCGGATCAAAAACCAAATCACCATGGGAAAGAGATGGCGTCGCCGTGTAAAAGTGGACGATCACCAAGCGTTCATCATCTTGAAGTTCGAAATGGGCACTGTCCAATGTCGCACCGTCTTGTGGTTCCTTCAAAAGGAGCAAGGACAACAAACACTTGGAAAAACAAATGTGGTTAGCGTTAGTGCAAAACCAAGCATTCAAGTGGTGATTCACCCAACAAGTGTCGTCATCATGCGTAGCATTAGGTGTGACAAGGAAGTGTGGCATGTCAATTAAGCATATCAATTGAGCACATGCAAAGGCATCATGGAAACAATCATGCAAATGTGAGGTAAAGATGCTAATATGTGTGACAATCGAACAAGCATCTACCTCAATGTCATAGCAAGCATGCACAAGGTGCTCAACAAAAGGTGTATGGTAGGCATAGGAATCATTCACAACACCAAAGAAAATGATATGTCCAAACACATGGGCATCAAGTGCATGAAATGTGCAATAGGCAAGCCAAAGTGTAAGACAATCCAAGCATAATGTGGGTGTAGTGAAGATAGTGTGGCACTCAACACAATGGAAAGAGCAATTATTCATCATGTGTGAGGCAATCAAGTCAAGCATGTAGCAAGCAATGGGACATGGCATATGTGAAGAAATGACATTTTTGCAATCAAACACATGGAAATAGCATGGGACAATCATGTTCGATGCAACACACAAGGCATGGCAATGTGGCAATGACAAGTCAAAACAAGAGCACTAGCATGTGTGCAAGGTTTCATGGTGTAAGCAACACATGAAGTATGATACTCAATATCCATGCTCAAGAAGGATGTCACCTCAAATGTGTGTCCTTCACAATGCCGAAGGGGTAGAAAATACAGAAGCACGTCGGTCGAAGGCTGCTCGCTCTCAAGAGCTCGAATGGTCAACTCACGTGAAGTAGAAGTTGACATGATGTCGAAGGATCCTACACATGCACACAACCAAGCAAATATCGTATGTGCACGGTAGATAAACACATCATCCATCATGATGGTTCTCTTCTCTTGCACATAACCATTATAAGCAAAAGTGCATCAATGATATGATGCAACAATGGATATATTCATGGCACTAGGCATATGGTGCAAGGAAGGAAGACAAGCATGTTTCACATGAAATATGTCAAAGGCTCCAAATATATGGGAGAAAGCTATGGGGGCAATCTCATTAGCAAATAAAAGCATTGTTGCACTCAATACATGGCAATTCATCTAGCCTGAGAGAAGCAACATATGGAGCAATTGGACAATATTCAATAGCAATCATGTGTAAAGCAAGGCAATGATTGTCATCAACCGCATGAAACGAGCAAGTATGAATCATCGGTGATGCAACAAGGCAAGCAATCATAGTAAGCATGTCGTGCGAACTAGTGGAGCGAAGATGCAACACACTAGAGGTAATCATGGCAATCATGTCATGTGAGCAAATAATAGGCATAACAAATGCGCATGACATATCGGAAGCACGAAAGCGAAACATGATCAAAGTATCATCATAGGCATGGGGTACATAGCAAACATGGCAATAACAAGTGATATCTCCACCAAGCATGCAAACACACATACAAGTAGTAGAATCAAGTGTCACGTGAGATGCAAAGCATAGGTCACAAATACATGGCAAAGGCATAGGAATGAGCATATCATGCAAAGTGAACATGGCAAGATGGCAAAATGATATATAATGGACAATAACCCATAACCATGTGAGGGCCATGTAGAAGAAATGTGCAAAGGCTCGTCGCGTAGAGGGTGGGTGGAGGGTAAGCACTCCATGTTGGCGCACATCTTCATTGCTCTCTAGAGCTCGTTTATCAACTCGTGCGCTTGCGAGGTTGACGAGTAAGTGTGATGACCTACACAAGAAAGGCACAAGCGAAAGAAAGTGTGTGCGTGGTAAATGTACACATCATCCATCATGATGTGTATGCGCACGTGAGAGTTAGCACAAAACAAGCAATGCTCAAAGAGGCATGGTATATGAACATGTCATCCATCATGAAAGAATAGTTGTTATGTATAACACGACGGGGACACAAATTAAGCATGCAAGTATATGGCACATCGATAGTATTGTCATTCATGGGATTTATACGGTGCACACAATCATGGGAAGCATGCAAAGAATGGGATGGATCAAAATCTCCTAAAATGTTTGAGGAAAGTATGGGGGTCGCCTCATGAGCAATAGCGGACGCATAATATGGAGAAAATTGACAACATGGCAAATAATGCATGTCCGAAGCTAGGTGGTCATGGCATGGCATATGAGAGGAATGATGCAAAGGAAGCATATCAATATCATCACAAGAAAAAACAAATGCCAATAACCATGGGCTTGTCATCTATGCCATATGTGCAAATTGGGTTTATTTTAATGGCATATGCATAGTCACTACGATGAGATTGCAAATATGACATATGGGAGATCTCATTCATAGCATATGTCAAGTTAAGAGGGGTTGCAAACATGATGTGACCGATAGAATTAGCACAAGAAATCCTATGCAACATGGCATCACAACTAATAGACTCCACATGGCAATCATCATACGCATCATAAATGGGTAAATCATCGCATGGGGAAGTCGCACTAGCATGAAGGGTGTCAATAGGAGGATCTACATCATGCAAGCAATCAATGTCAAGAATGTCCACTAGTGGGACAAGAGCATCACCTTCACCTATGTTACCTTTCTCATTCCAGTCATGTGGTGTAGGTGAGGTGGCAAGGACCAACTCGTGGTCATCATCATCGTGATGGAACCATGTGGGGGTGTATCATAGTCCACCATGGCCATCGTCTTGTCCAAAGGAAGGACGAAGTCGTAGAAGATCTGGGCGTCGTCGTATATGGGACATAGCACCAAATGAGAAGACACAATAGAGGTAGAGGGTAAGTCATGAGAAATCGAAATGGCCTCACATGCCCTATCAACTACCTCACTCTCTCTATGTGGTGGCTCACTCACTCCCTCAAAATAGGTGCACTCAATGTCACATATGGTGGAGTCACTCAAATCACTCAAGTGGTGGTGGTGGTGGCTCTCCTCACATGGGAATTGGGTCATCTCATCATATATGGGGCTAGTGGTGAAGTCACTCTCACTCTCAATATGGTGGCAGAAGTCGCTTAACTCATCATCATACGCCTCCTTGGTCGAAGGGAAAATCCCATGCTCAACCGTCTTGTCGTCGCCCTGGATGAAGGCCGAAGATGGCACATCATCACTCGCCTCCATGACCGAAGGGAACATCCCATGCTCGATCATCTCGTCACCGTCGTCATGGATGAAGGCCGAAGATGGCACATCATCACTCTCGCCTCCAAAGATGGAAGCATCATCCTTGCTCGCCACCTTGTCGCTCGCCTCCAAATCTTGATCCTTGAGTTGCTCCGTAGTCGTAGTCGTCGTCGCGCCGTCTTCAAAAAGAGTCGTGGTAGACTCAGCATCATCAATGCCACAAAGAGGTATGGCGGTGAAGTCGAACTTGGTGGAGCTCGTCGGGCGTGGACATCTCGGTGGTACTAGCCTCATGCTCGCCGTCTTGGAGCGTGGTCGTCGCGAAGTGTGCTCGGGGTCGAGTAGACTTGGCCTTCATGTGTTCTTGTGCCGCTTGGAGAGCACCAATGTACATGTTATCGAGGGACTCGTAGTTGTTGGTGAAGAGAATCTTGGCGATGTCGTTGTTCAATCCCATCGTGAAGTGGAACTTCATCCAAATGGGGTCGTCCACACCGGCTCGTCGCAAGGCTTTCTTCATCTCCATGAAGTACTCGTCGAGGGACTTGGATCCTTGTATGGTATTCTCCAATTGGTGAAGAAGATGTTCCGTGTAGGCGGAAGGCACAAATTCTCGGCGCATCACTTGCTTCGTCTTGGACCAACTCATGTTGAAGCTCTTCGAAGGTGCGTGAAGCCACCATGTCGACGCGTAGTCATGGAAGGTACTTGTGGCGCACTTCACTAGATCTTCGGAGGGGACTTGATGTAGCTTGAGGTAGTCGTCCATCTTGCGCTCCCACTCGAGATACTCCTCGGGGTCTTGAGTCCCATAGAAAGGAAGATCGTGGTCGGTGTCGAGGTCGTAGTAGCTCGTGGAAGTCGCGGACTTGAGCTCGTGGAGTAGGTGAAGATGCCGTACATCCGAAGGCGAAGATGCCTTGAAGTCACTTGGCGAAGATGCTAATGTAGTGGATGAAGTTGCAGCCTTGGGGTCGATTTTGCGGTTCTGTAGGGCCCGTGCGCATGGGGGTGCAGGAGGCCGTGTGCACGGGGGTCGCAGGCCCGTGTGCACGGGGGTGCCAGAGCAGCCAACTCACGTCCAGAAGGTTGCTCTTCCTGGTCTTGTCGGTGTCGATGCCGTTGTGTACTTGCCGGAGATGGTAGATTGGGAGTCTTTGCACTTGAGCGTCTTCTCGAAGATGAGGAAGACCGCTTGCCGGTGTTGATGAGGATCTTGTACTCCTCCATGTACTTGTCCATCTTGGCGTCGATGAAGTTCTTCATGGCATCGAACTCGTCGTCGTGGTTGTAGACCGAAGGAGATGTGCCGTCCCTATCCATAGAAGCACTCGAGAAGGTGTGAGAACGAGATGGAATGAACATACCAAAGTTACCTCTTTCTGAAGTTGTAGATGGATCTCAAATACCACAATGTATGCAAGGAAAAGAGTGCACTTGGTGAAAAACCTTGTCCAATCCTCACAAGCTACACAAATGGCTTATAGTGGAGCTCGATGGGGTTAGTGGCACACATTCATGCAAATTGAAGTCCAAGATATGTAAATGTTGAAATCAATCCAAAGGACTCAAAGTGCAAAGCAAGTGATCACAAATATAGAGGAAGGCAATAAAGAAACACACATGGTGGGATAATGGGGCTTGTGCAACTATAGGGATGAGCAATACAAAATTGCCTAACGAAGACTAAGCTCGTGTTGCACAAACACAAGGAGAGACGCTAGCTTGATTGCACGTTTGGGCACGATTCACCACTTGGCACCAACCTATATGTATGCAAGCAAAACGTTTCCTATTCCATGTATCCTCATGCACAAGTATCTCTTTTCATGCTCAACACTCTTTTGCTTATAAGCTTATGATCTTCTTTTTCTTGCTTAAAAGCTTTTTTTTTGCTCTCTTCTCTTCCTTTCCACTATGCTTATTGAGCCTCAACCAAACACATGAGATAAGTATCGCAAGATATGCACGGGAGCAAGCAATTGCACAATATGATATATCAAATGATGCAACAATATGATATCGTATCACTAAGGTGCACAAGTTTTCGCGAAGCCCGGCAATACTCGGATAGCTAGTCTCAATAGGTATGAAGGTATTCACAAAGATGGTGGGGCTATTAAGATGTAATGGCAAGGAAGGAAAAGTTTATGACGAAATGGATACCTTCATCACACTTAACCTTTCACGAAGTCGGGGGTAACCGGCCTTGCTTCCGGTTGAAGATGGTCTCAAAGGATGGATGGTCGTCATCGATGCGAAATGTCGTGGTGGATGTAGTTGATGTAACGATACAAGTCGCCGGTGGTGATGAAGATGTAACCGTCCCTAAGTAGCCGAAACACCTTAGGAGACTCAAATCACAACTCAAACAACCACAAATGCAATGGAAACCAAAATGGGTTAGGTTGCGGAAGTGTATGGTGGTGGTGCGGAAGTTATGGCGGAGGGCCTATGCAAAGATGCAAAAATGCACAAAATTTGATGGAGTCGGTGGTAAAACCAAGATGAGCAGCTCGGGCACGTCGCTAGCTTTTCAACGAGCCAAAGAACACCCAAATCAGAGTTCGGAAGTGGGAGATATGACCGAAAAGGTGAAGCGGTGCTGGCTGGTCTGTAGGGGGTCGTGCGCACGGGGTCTAGGGCCCGTGGACATGGGGTCCCGTGCGCACGGTACAAGGCCGTGGACACGGGGTGTCCAGAAACTTCGCGGGGGCCCGTGCGCACGGGGTCTGGGGTCCGTGGACACGGGGGTGGCGGAAATTTCGCGATTTCAACTCCAAATTCGAAAAGAAAAATTGTTGCCAATATATCTGTCCGTGGGTAAGCTCATGGAAGGGTGGTAGAGGGTGGCAGAGTACACGGACAAGATAAAATCATCCGAAACTTAATTTTACAAGCCGGATCTGGCCTCCGAAATGTTGTCGAAGCGGACGAGTGGGATATCGACGCATACAACTTTTCGTTGTGATCAATTTGGCCAAATTGTGGTCGTTTTATGGATAAAACATCGGGGGACAGACCGTGAATACAACTTTCAGGGTAACTTGATCGCATCGACGAGCCATCTTGCACCATTCGGAATGACCTATAATTTTTCGTGTGCATAAACATAATCAGGATGAGCTGTTACGTACTTTATCATCCAACAATAATGCATCTGCTGGTGAAAAAGTGAGGGTGGTAGCGGAATGGGTGATAGAACATGTGAAGCATGAATTCTTCGGTTTCGAAGCAACAAACAGCCTCCTCCTTCTGTCCAGGCTGAACATGTAGTCTTTCTGGTACAGGAATGCAAGGATGGTGTATTGTTCCATACGTTATTGCCAATATATCTGTTTGTGGGTGAGCTCACGGAAGGGTGGTAGAGGGTGGCAGAGTACACGGCCAAGATAAAATCATCCGAAACTCAATTTTACAAGCCGGATCTGGCCTCTGAAATGTTGTCGAAGCGGACGAGTGGGATATCGACGCATACAACTTTTCGTTGTGATCGATTTGACGGGTCATGGAGCTCCATTGGAGTTTGTATGGCCAAATTGTGGCCGTTTTATGGATACAACATCGGGGGACAGATCGTGAATACAACTTTCAGGGTAACTTGATCGCATCGACGAGCCATCTTGCACCATTCGGAATGACCTATAATTTTTTGTGTGCAAAAAGATAATGGGGATGAGCTGTTACATACTTTATAATCCAAGAATAATGCATCTGCTCGTGAAAAGTGAGGGTGGTGGCGGGATGGTTGATAGAACATGTGAAGCATGAATTCTTCGGTTTCAATGCAACAAAGAGCCTCCTCCTTCTATCCAGGCTGAACCTGTAGTCTTTCTGGTTCGTGAATGGAAGGATGGTGTAATGTTCCATACGTTACTTCCCATATATATATATCCATGGGTGAGCTCACAGAAGGGTGGTAGAGGGTGGCAGAGTACACGGGAAAGATAAAATCATCCGAAAGTCAATTTTACAAGACGGATCTGGCCTACGAAATGTTGTCGAAGCGGACGAGTGGGATATGGACGCATACAACTTTACGTTGTGATTGATTTGGCAAGTCATGGAGCTCCAACGGAGTTTGTATGGCCAAATTGTGACCATTTTATGGATACAACATCGGGGGACAGACCGCGAATACAACTTTCAGGGTAACTTGATCGCATCGACGAGCCATCTTGCACCATTCGGAATGACCTATAACTTTTCGTGTGCATAAACATAGTGAGGATGAGCTGTTACGTACTTTATCATCCAAGAATAATGCATCTACTGGTGAAAAAGTGAGGGTGGTAGCGGGATGGGTGATAGAACATGTGAAGCACGAATTCTTCGGTTTCGATGCAACAAAGAGCCTCCTCCTTCTGTCCAGGCTGAACCTGTAGTCTTTCTGGTTCGTGAATGGAAGGATGGTGTATTGTTCCATACGTTATTGACAATATATCTGTCCGTGGGTGAGCTCACGGAAGGGTGGTAGAGGGTGGCAGAGTACACGGCCAAGATAAAATCATCCAAAACTCAATTTTACAAGCCGGATCTGGCCTCCGAAATGTTGTCGAAGCGGACGAGTGCGATATCGACGCATACAACTTTTCGTTGTGATCGATTTGGCGGGTCATGGAGCTCCAACGGAGTTTGTATGGCGAAATTGTGGCCGTTTTATGGATAAAACATCGGGGGACAGACCGTGAATACAACTTTCAGGGTAACTTGATCGCATCGACGAGCCATCTTGCACCATTCGGAATGACCTATAATTTTTCGTGTGCATAAACATAATGAGGATGAGCTGTTACGTACTTTATGATCCAACAATAATGGATCTGCTGATGAAAAAGTGACGGTGGTAGTGGGATGGGTGATAGAACATGTGAAGCATGAATTCTTTGGTTTCGATGCAACAAAGAGCCTCCTCCTTCTGTCCAGGCTGAACCTGTAGTCTTTCTGGTTCGTGAATGCAAGGATGGTGTATTGTTCCATATGTTATTGCCAATATCTCTGTCTGTGGGTGAGCTCACGGAAGGGTGGTAGAGGGTGGCAGAGTACACGGCCAAGATAAAATCATCCAAAACTCAATTTTACAAGCCGGATCTGGCCTTCGAAATGTTGTCGAAGCGGACGAGTGGGATATCGACGCATACAACTTTTTGTTGTGATCCATTTGGCGGGTCATGGAGCTCCAACGGAGTTTGTATGGCCAAATTTTGGCCGTTTTATGGATACAACATCGGGGGACAGACCGTGAATACAACTTTTAAGGTAACTTGATCGCATCGACGAGCCATCTTGCACCATTCGGAATGACCTATAATTTTTTGTGTGCATAAACATAATGAGGATGAGCTGTTACGTACTTTATCATCCAAGAATAATGCATCTGCTGGTGAAAAAGTGAGGGTGGTAGCGGGATGGGTGATAGAACATGTGAAGCATGAATTCTTCGATTTGGATGCAACAAAGAGCCTCCTCCTTCTATCCAGGCTGAACCTGTAGTCTTTCTGGTTCGTGAATGGAAGGATGGGGTATTGTTCCATACGTTATTTTCCATATATCTGTCCGTGGGAGAGCTCACGGAAGGTTGGTAGAGGGTGGCAGAGTACACAGGAAAGATAAAATCATCCGAAAGTCAATTTAACAAGCCGGATCTGGCCTCCGAAATGCTGTCGAAGCGGACGAGTGGGATATGGATGCATATAGCTTTTGGTTGTGATCGATTTGGCGGGTCATCGAGCTCCAACGGAGTTTGTATGGCCAAATTGTGACCGTTTTATGGATACAACATCGGGGGATAGACCGTGAATACAACTTTCAGGGTAACTTGATCGCATCGACGAGCCATCTTGCACCATTCGGAATGACCTATAACTTTTCGTGTGCATAAACATAGTGAGGATGAGCTGTTACGTACTTTATCATCCAAGAATAATGCATCTGCTGGTAAAAAAGTGAGGGTGGTAGCGGGATGGGTGATAGAACATGTGAAGCATGAATTCTTCGGTTTCGATGCAACAAAGAGCCTCCTCCTTCTGTCCACGCTGAACCTGTAGTCTCTCTGGTTCGTGAATGGAAGGATAATGTATTGTTCCACACGTTATTGCCAATATATCTGTCCGTGGGTGAGCTCACGGAAGGGTGGTAGACGGTGGCAGAGTACACGGACAAGATAAAATCATCCGAAACTCAATTTTACAACCAGATCTGGCCTCCGAAATATTGTCAAAGCAGACGAGTGGGATATCGACGCATACAACTTTTCGTTGTGATCGATTTGGCGGGTCATGGAGCTCCAACGTAGTTTGTATGGCAAAATTGTGTTCGTTTTATGGATAAAACATCGGGGGACAGACCGTGAATACAACTTTCAGGGTAACTTGATCGCATCGACGAGCCATCTTACACCATTCGGAATGACCTATAATTTTTCGTGTGCATAAACATAATGAGGATGAGCTGTTACGTACTTTATCATCCAACAATAATGCATCTGCTGGTGAAAAAGTGAGGGTGGTGGTGCGATGGGTGATAGAACATGTGAAGCATGAATTCTTCGGTTTCGATGCAACAAAGAGCCTCCTCCTTCTGTCCAGGCTGAACCTGTAGTCTTTCTGGTTCGTGAATGCAAGGATGGTTTATTGTTCCATACGTTATTGCCAATATATCTGTCTGTGGGTGACCTCACGGAAGGGTGGTAGAGGGTGGCAGAGTACACGGCCAAGATAAAATCATCCAAAACTCAATTTTACAAGCCGGATCTGGCCTTCGAAATGTTGTCGAACCGGACGAGTGGGATATCGACGCATACAACTTTACGTTGTGATTGATTTGGCAAGTCATGGAGCTCCAACGGAGTTTGTATGGCCAAATTGTGACCATTTTATGGATACAACATCGGGGGACAGACCGCGAATACAACTTTCAGGGTAACTTGATCGCATCGACGAGCCATCTTGCACCATTCGGAATGACCTATAACTTTTCGTGTGCATAAACATAGTGAGGATGAGCTGTTACGTACTTTATCATCCAAGAATAATGCATCTACTGGTGAAAAAGTGAGGGTGGTAGCGGGATGGGTGATAGAACATGTGAAGCACGAATTCTTCGGTTTCGATGCAACAAAGAGCCTCCTCCTTCTGTCCAGGCTGAACCTGTAGTCTTTCTGGTTCGTGAATGGAAGGATGGTGTATTGTTCCATACGTTATTGACAATATATCTGTCCGTGGGTGAGCTCACGGAAGGGTGGTAGAGGGTGGCAGAGTACACGGCCAAGATAAAATCATCCAAAACTCAATTTTACAAGCCGGATCTGGCCTCCGAAATGTTGTCGAAGCGGACGAGTGCGATATCGACGCATACAACTTTTCGTTGTGATCGATTTGGCGGGTCATGGAGCTCCAACGGAGTTTGTATGGCGAAATTGTGGCCGTTTTATGGATAAAACATCGGGGGACAGACCGTGAATACAACTTTCAGGGTAACTTGATCGCATCGACGAGCCATCTTGCACCATTCGGAATGACCTATAATTTTTCGTGTGCATAAACATAATGAGGATGAGCTGTTACGTACTTTATGATCCAACAATAATGGATCTGCTGATGAAAAAGTGACGGTGGTAGTGGGATGGGTGATAGAACATGTGAAGCATGAATTCTTTGGTTTCGATGCAACAAAGAGCCTCCTCCTTCTGTCCAGGCTGAACCTGTAGTCTTTCTGGTTCGTGAATGCAAGGATGGTGTATTGTTCCATATGTTATTGCCAATATCTCTGTCTGTGGGTGAGCTCACGGAAGGGTGGTAGAGGGTGGCAGAGTACACGGCCAAGATAAAATCATCCAAAACTCAATTTTACAAGCCGGATCTGGCCTTCGAAATGTTGTCGAAGCGGACGAGTGGGATATCGACGCATACAACTTTTTGTTGTGATCCATTTGGCGGGTCATGGAGCTCCAACGGAGTTTGTATGGCCAAATTTTGGCCGTTTTATGGATACAACATCGGGGGACAGACCGTGAATACAACTTTTAAGGTAACTTGATCGCATCGACGAGCCATCTTGCACCATTCGGAATGACCTATAATTTTTTGTGTGCATAAACATAATGAGGATGAGCTGTTACGTACTTTATCATCCAAGAATAATGCATCTGCTGGTGAAAAAGTGAGGGTGGTAGCGGGATGGGTGATAGAACATGTGAAGCATGAATTCTTCGATTTGGATGCAACAAAGAGCCTCCTCCTTCTATCCAGGCTGAACCTGTAGTCTTTCTGGTTCGTGAATGGAAGGATGGGGTATTGTTCCATACGTTATTTTCCATATATCTGTCCGTGGGAGAGCTCACGGAAGGTTGGTAGAGGGTGGCAGAGTACACAGGAAAGATAAAATCATCCGAAAGTCAATTTAACAAGCCGGATCTGGCCTCCGAAATGCTGTCGAAGCGGACGAGTGGGATATGGATGCATATAGCTTTTGGTTGTGATCGATTTGGCGGGTCATCGAGCTCCAACGGAGTTTGTATGGCCAAATTGTGACCGTTTTATGGATACAACATCGGGGGATAGACCGTGAATACAACTTTCAGGGTAACTTGATCGCATCGACGAGCCATCTTGCACCATTCGGAATGACCTATAACTTTTCGTGTGCATAAACATAGTGAGGATGAGCTGTTACGTACTTTATCATCCAAGAATAATGCATCTGCTGGTAAAAAAGTGAGGGTGGTAGCGGGATGGGTGATAGAACATGTGAAGCATGAATTCTTCGGTTTCGATGCAACAAAGAGCCTCCTCCTTCTGTCCACGCTGAACCTGTAGTCTCTCTGGTTCGTGAATGGAAGGATAATGTATTGTTCCACACGTTATTGCCAATATATCTGTCCGTGGGTGAGCTCACGGAAGGGTGGTAGACGGTGGCAGAGTACACGGACAAGATAAAATCATCCGAAACTCAATTTTACAACCAGATCTGGCCTCCGAAATATTGTCAAAGCAGACGAGTGGGATATCGACGCATACAACTTTTCGTTGTGATCGATTTGGCGGGTCATGGAGCTCCAACGTAGTTTGTATGGCAAAATTGTGTTCGTTTTATGGATAAAACATCGGGGGACAGACCGTGAATACAACTTTCAGGGTAACTTGATCGCATCGACGAGCCATCTTACACCATTCGGAATGACCTATAATTTTTCGTGTGCATAAACATAATGAGGATGAGCTGTTACGTACTTTATCATCCAACAATAATGCATCTGCTGGTGAAAAAGTGAGGGTGGTGGTGCGATGGGTGATAGAACATGTGAAGCATGAATTCTTCGGTTTCGATGCAACAAAGAGCCTCCTCCTTCTGTCCAGGCTGAACCTGTAGTCTTTCTGGTTCGTGAATGCAAGGATGGTTTATTGTTCCATACGTTATTGCCAATATATCTGTCTGTGGGTGACCTCACGGAAGGGTGGTAGAGGGTGGCAGAGTACACGGCCAAGATAAAATCATCCAAAACTCAATTTTACAAGCCGGAT
This sequence comes from Elymus sibiricus, assembly GCA_039707655.1. NCBI lineage: Eukaryota > Viridiplantae > Streptophyta > Magnoliopsida > Poales > Poaceae > Elymus > Elymus sibiricus. Next base: position 260,173,019 of record CM077676.1, read on the forward strand.
CTGGCCTTCGAAATGTTGTCGAACCGGACGAGTGGGATATCGACGCATACAACTTTTCGTTGTGATCGATTTGGCGGGTCATGGAGCTCCAATGGAGTTTGTATGGCCAAATTGTGGCCGTTTTATGGATACAACATCGGGGGACAGACCGTGAATACAACTTTCAGGGAAACATGATCACATCGACGAGCCATCTTGCACCTTTCGGAATGACCTATAATTTTTTGTGTGCATAAACATAATGAGGATGAGCTGTTACGTACTTTATCATCCAAGAATAATGCATCTGCTGGTGAAAAAGTGAGGGTGGTAGCGGGATGGGTGATAGAACATGTGAAGCATGAATTCTTCGATTTCGATGCAACAAAGAGCCTCCTCCTTCTGTCCAGGCTGAACCTGTAGTCTTTCTGGTTCGTGAATGGAAGGATGGGGTATTGTTCCATACGTTATTTTCCATATATCTGTCCGTGGGTGAGCTCACGGAAGGGTGGTAGAGGGTGGCAGAGTACACAGGAAAGATAAAATCATCCGAAAGTCAATTTAACAAGCCGGATCTGGCCTCCGAAATGCTGTCGAAGCGGACGAGTGGGATATGAATGCATATAACTTTTGGTTGTGATCGATCTGGCGGGTCATGGAGCTCCAACGGAGTTTGTATGGCCAAATTGTGGCCGTTTTATGGATACAACATCGGGGGACAGACCGTGAATACAACTTTCAGGGTAACTTGATCGCATCGACGAGCCATCTTGCACCATTCGGAATGACCTATAACTTTTCGTGTGCATAAACATAGTGAGGATGAGTATCATCCAAGAAAAATGCATCTGCTGGTGAAAAAGTGAGGGTGGTAGCGGGATGGGTGATAGAACATGTGAAGCATGAATTCTTCGGTTTCGATGCAACAAAGAGCCTCCTCTTTCTGTCCAGGCTGAACCTGTAGTCTTTCTGGTTCGTGAATGGAAGGATAGTGTATTGTTCCATACGTTATTGCCAATATATCTGTCCGTGGGTGAGCTCACGGAAGGGTGGTAGACGGTGGCAGAGTACACGGACAAGATAAAATCATCCGAAACTCAATTTTACAAGCCGGATCTGGCCTCCGAAATGTTGTCGAAACGGACGAGTGGGATATCGACGCATACAACTTTTCGTTGTGATCGATTTGGCGGGTCATGGAGCTCCAACGGAGTTTGTATGGCCAAATTGTGGCCGTTTTATGGATAAAACATCGGGGGACAGACCGTGAATACAACTTTCAGGGTAACTTGATCGCATCGACGAGCCATCTTGCACCATTCGGAATGACCTATAATTTTTTGTGTGCATAAATATAATGAGGATGAGCTGTTACGTACTTTATCACCCAACAATAATGCATCTGCTGGTGAAAAAGTGAGGGTGGTAGCGGGATGGGTGATAGAACATGTGAAGCATGAATTGTTCGGTTTCGAAGCAACAAACAGCCTCCTCCTTCTGTCCAGGCTGAACATGTAGTCTTTCTGGTACAGGAATGCAAGGATGGTGTATTGTTCCATACGTTATTGCCAATATATCTGTCTGTGGGTGAGCTCACGGAAGGGTGGTAGAGGGTGGCAGAGTACACGGCCAAGATAAAATCATCCGCAACTCAATTTTACAAGCCGGATCTGGCCTCTGAAATGTTGTCGAAGCGGACGAGTGGGATATCGACGCATACAACTTTTCGTTGTGATCGATTTGGTGGGTCATGGAGCTCCATTGGAGTTTGTATGGCCAAATTGTGGCCGTTTTATGGATACAACATCGGGGGACAGATCGCGAATACAACTTTCAGGGTAACTTGATCGCATCGACGAGCCATCTTGCACCATTCGGAATGACCTATAATTTTTTGTGTGCAAAAAGATAATGGGGATGAGCTGTTACATACTTTATAATCCAAGAATAATGCATCTGCTCGTGAAAAGTGAGGGTGGTGGCGGGATGGTTGATAGAATATGTGAAGCATGAATTCTTCGGTTTCGATGCAACAAAGAGCCTCCTCCTTCTATCCAGGCTGAACCTGTAGTCTTTCTGGTTCTTGAATGGAAGGATGGTGTAATGTCCCATATATATATATATATATCCATGGGTGAGCTCACAGAAGGGTGGTAGAAAGTGGCAGAGTACACGGGAAAGATAAAATCATCCGAAAGTCAATTTTACAAGACGGATCTGGCCTACGAAATGTTGTCGAAGCGGACGAGTGGGATATGGACGCATACAACTTTTCGTTGTGATTGATTTGGCAAGTAATGGAGCTCCAACGGAGTTTGTATGGCCAAATTGTGACCATTTTATGGATACAACATCGGGGTACAAACCGTGAATACAACTTTCAGGGTAACTTGATCGCATTGACGAGGCATCTTGCACCATTCGGAATGACCTATAACTTTTTGTGTGCATAAACATAGTGAGGATGAGCTGTTACGTACTTTATCATCCAAGAATAATGCATCTGCTGGTGAAAAAGTGAGTGTGGTAGCGGGATGGGTGATAGAACATGTGAAGCACGAATTCTTCGGTTTCGATGCAACAAAGAGCCTCCTCCTTCTGTCCAGGCTGAACCTGTAGTCTTTCTGGTTCGTGAATGGAAGGATGGTGTATTGTTCCATACGTTATTGCCAATATATCTGTCCGTGGGTGAGCTCACTGTAGGATGGTAGAGGGTGGCAGAGTACACGGCCAAGATAAAATCATCCAAAACTCAATTTTACAAGCCGGATCTGGCCTCCGAAATGTTGTCGAAGCGGACGAGTGGGATATCGACGCATACAACTTTTCGTTGTGATCGATTTGGCGGGTCATGGAGCTCCAACGGAGTTTGTATGGCGAAATTGTGGCCGTTTTATGGATAAAACATCAGGGGACAGACCGTGAATAGAACTTTCAGGGTAACTTGATCGCATCGACGAGCCATCTTGCACCATTCGGAATGACCTATAATTCTTCGTGTGCATAAACATAATGAGGATGAGCTGTTACGTACTTTATCATCCAACAATAATGGATCTGCTGGTGAAAAAGTGACGGTGGTAGTGGGATGGGTGATAGAACATGTGAAGCATGAATTCTTCGGTGTCGATGCAACAAAGAGCCTCCTCCTTCTGTCCAGGCTGAACCTGTAGTCTTTCTGGTTCGTGAATGCAAGGATGGTTTATTGTTCCATATGTTATTGCCAATATATCTGTCTGTGGGTGAGCTCACGGAAGGGTGGTAGAGGGTGGCAGAGTACACGGCCAAGATAAAATCATCCAAAACTGAATTTTACAAGCCGGATCTGGCCTTCAAAATGGTGTTGAAGCGGACGAGTGGGATATCGACGCATACAACTTTTCGTTGTGATCGATTTGGCGGGTCATGGAGCTCCAACGGAGTTTGTATGGCCAAATTTTGGCCGTTTTATGGATACAATATCGGGGGACAGACCGTGAATACAACTTTCTGGGTAACTTGATCGCATCGACGAGCCATCTTGCACCATTTGGAATGACCTATAATTTTTCATGTGCATAAACATAATGAGGATGAGCTGTTACGTACTTTATCATCCAAGAATAATGCATCTGCTGGTGAAAAAGTGAGGGTGGTAGCGGGATGGGTGATAGAACATGTGAAGCATGAATTCTTCGGTTTCGATGCAACAAAGAACCTCCTCCTTCTTTACAGGCTGAACCTGTAGTCTTTCTGGTTCGTGAATGGAAGGATGGTGTATTGTTCCATACGTTATTACCCATATATATATACGTGGGTGAGCTCACGGAACGGTGGTAGAGGGTGGCAGAGTACACGGCCAAGATAAAATCATCCAAAACTCAATTTTACAAGCCGGATCTAGCCTTCGAAATGTTGTCGAACCGGACGAGTGGGATATGGACGCATACAACTTTGGGTTGTGATCGATTTGGCGGGTCATGGAGCTCCAACTTAGTTTGTATGGCCCAACTGTTGTCGTTTTATGGATACAACATCAGGGGACAGACCGTGAATACAACTTTCAGGGTAACTTGATCGCATCGACGAGCCATCTTGGACCATTCGGAATGACCTATAATTTTTTGTGTGCATAAACATAATGAGGATGGGCTGTTACGTACTTTATCATCCAAGAATAATGCATCTGCTGGTGAAAAAGTGAGGGTGGTAGCGGGATGGGTGATAGAACATGTGAAGCATGAATTCTTCGGTTTCGATGCAACAAAGAGCCTCCTCCTTCTGTCCAGGCTGAACCTGTAGTCTTTGTGGTTCGTGAATGGAAGGATGGGGTATTGTGCCATATGTTATTTTCCATATATCTGTCCGTGGGTGAGCTCACGGAAGGGTGGTAGAGGGTGGCAGAGTACACAGGAAAGATAAAATCATCCGAAAGTCAATTTAACAAGCCAGATCTGGCCTCCAAAATGCTGTCGAAACAGACGAGTGGGATATGGACGCATATAACTTTTGGTTGTGATCGATTTGGCGGGTCATGGAGCTCCAACGGAGTTTGTATGGCCAAATTGTGGCCGTTTCATGGATACAACATCGGGGGACAGACCGTGAATACAACTTTCAGGGTAACTTGATCGCATCGACGAGCCATCTTGCAGCATTCGGAATGACCTATAATTTTTCATGTGCATAAACATAATGAGGATGAGCTGTTACGTACTTTATCATCCAAGAATAATGCATCTGCTGGTGAAAAAGTGAGGGTGGTAGCGGGATGGGTGATAGAACATGTGAAGCATGAATTCTTCGGTTTCGATGCAACAAAGAACCTCCTCCTTCTGTCCAGGCTGAACCTGTAGTGTTTCTGGTTCGTGAATGGAAGGATGGTGTATTGTTCCATACATTATTTTCCATATATATATCCGTGGGAGAGCTCACGGAAGGGTGGTAGAGGGTGGCAGAGTACACGGGAAAGATAAAATCATCTGAAAGTCAATTTTTCAAGCCGGATCTGGCCTCCGAAATGCTGTCGAAGAGGACGAGTGGGATATCGACGCATATAACTTTTCATTGTGATCGATTTGGCAGGTCATAGAGCTCCAACTGAGTTTGTATGGCCAAATTGTGGCCGTTTTATGGATACAACATCGGGGGACAAACCGTGATTACAACTTTCAAGGTAACTTGATCGCATCGACGAGCCATCTTGCACCATTCGGAATGACCTATAATTTTTCGTGTGCATAAACATAATGAGGATGAGCTGTTACGTACTTTATCATCCAAGAATAATGCATCTGCTGGTGAAAAAGTGAGGGTGGTAGCGGGATGGGTGATAGAACATGTGAAGCATGAATTCTTCGGTTTCGATGCAACAAAGAGCCTCCTCCTTCTGTCCAGGCTGAACCAGTTCTCTTTCTGGTTCGTGAATGGAAGGATGGTGTATTGTTCCAGACGTTATTGCCAATATATCTGTCCGGGGGTGAGCTCACGGAAGGGTGGTAGAGGGTGGCAGAGTACACGGCCAAGATGAAATCATCCGAAACTCAATTTTACAAGCCGGATCTGGCCTCCGAAATGTTGTCGAAGCGGACGAGTTGGATATCGACGCATACAACTTTTCGTTGTGATCGATTTGGCGGGTCATGGAGCTCCAACGGAGTTTGTATGGCCAAACGGTGGCCGTTTTATGGATACAACATCGGGGGAAAGACCGTGAATACAACTTTTAGGGTAACTTGATCGCATCGACGAGCCATCTTGCACCATTCGGAATGACCTATAATTTTTTGTGTGCATAAACATAATGGGGATGAGATGTTACGTACTTTATAATCCAAGAATAATGCATCTGCTCGTGAAAAGTGAGGGTGGTGGCGGGATGGTTGATAGAATATGTGAAGCATGAATTCTTCGGTTTCGATGCAACAAAGAGCCTCCTCCTTCTATCCAGGCTGAACCTGTAGTCTTTCTGGTTCGTGAATGGAAGGATGGTGTAATGTTCCATACGTTACTTCCCATATATATATATATATATATCCATCGGTTAGCTCACAGAAGGGTGGTAGAGAGTGGCAGAGTACACGGGAAATATAAAATCATCCGAAATGTTGTCGAAGCGGACGAGTGGGATATGGACGCATACAACTTTTCGTTGTGATTGATTTGGCAAGTCATGGAGCTCCAACGGAGTTTGTATGGCCAAATTGTGACCATTTTATGGATACAACATTGGGGGACAGACCGTGAATACAACTTTCAGGGTGACTTGATCGCATTGACGAGCCATCTTGCACCATTCGGAATGACCTATAACTTTTCGTGTGCATAAACATAGTGAGGATGAGCTGTTACGTACTTTATCATCCAAGAATAATGCATCTGCTGGTGAAAAAGTGAGGGTGGTAGCGGGATGGGTGATAGAACATGTGAAGCACGAATTCTTCGGTTTCGATGCAACATAGAGCCTCCTCCTTCTGTCCAGGCTGAACCTGTAGTCTTTCTGGTTCGTGAATGGAAGGATGGTGTATTGTTCCATACGTTATTGCCAATATATCTGTCCGTGGGTGAGCTCACGGTAGGGTGGTAGAGGGTGGCAGAGTACACGGACAACATAAAATCATCCGAAACTCAATTTTACAAGCCGGATCTGACCTTCGAAATGTTGTCGAAGCGGACGAGTGGGATATCGACGCATACAACTTTTCGTTGTGATCGATTTGGCGGGTCGTGGAGTTTGTATGGCCAAATTGTGGCCGTTTTGTGGATACAACATCGGGGGACAGACCGTGAATACAACTTTCAGGGTAACTTGATCGTTGTGATTGATTTGGCAAGCCGGATCTGGCCTTCGAAATGTTGTCGAAGCGAACGAGTGGGATATCGACGCATACAACTTTTCGTTGTGATTGATTTGGCAAGTCATGGAGCTGCAACGGAGTTTGTATGGCCAAATTGTGACCATTTTATGGATACAACATCGGGGGACAGACCGTGAATACAACTTTTAGGGTACCTTGGTCGCATCGACGAGCCATCTTGCACCATTCGGAATGACCTATAACTTTTTGTGTGCATAAACATAATGGGGATGAGCTGTTACGTACTTTATAAGCCAAGAATAATGCATCTGCTCGTGAAAAAGTGAGGGTGGTGGCGGGATGGGTGATAGAACATGTGAAGCATGAATTTTTCGGTTTCGATGCTACAAAGAGCCTCCTCCTTCTATCCAGGCTGAACCAGTAGTCTTTCTGGTTCGTGAATGGAAGGATGGTGTAATGTTCCATAAGTTATTTCCCATATATATATCCATGGGTGAGCTCACGGAAGGGTGGTAGAGGGTGGCAGAGTACACGGGAAAGATAAAATCATCCGAAAGTCAATTTAACAAGCCGGATCTGGCCTCCGAAATGCTGTCGAAGCGGACGAGTGGGATATGGATGCATATAACTTTTGGTTGTGATCGATTTGGCGGGTCATAGAGCTCCAATGGAGTTTGTATGGCCAAATTGTGGCCGTTTTATGGATACAACATCGGGGGACAAACCGTGATTACAACTTTCAAGGTAACTTGATCGCATCGACGAGCCATCTTGCACCATTCGGAATGACCTATAATTTTTCGTGTGCATAAACATAATGAGGATGAGCTGTTACGTACTTTATCATCCAAGAATAATGCATATGCTGGTGAAAAAGTGAGGATGGTAGCGGGATGGGTGGTAGAACATGTGAAGCATGAATTCTTCGGTTTCGATGCAACAAAGAGCCTCCTCCTTCTGTCCAGGCTGAACCTGTTCTCTCTCTGGTTCGTGAATGGAAGGATGGTGTATTGTTCCAGACGTTATTGCCAATATATCTCTCCAGGGGTGAGCTCACGGAAGGGTGGTAGAGGGTGGCAGAGTACACGGCCAAGATGAAATCATCCGAAACTCAATTTTACAAGCCGGATCTGGCCTCCGAAATGTTGTCGAGGCGGACGAGTGGGATATCGACGCATACAACTTTTCGTTGTGATCGATTTGGAGGATCATGGAGCTCCAACGGAGTTTGTATGGCCAAACGGTGGCCGTTTTATGGATACAACATCGGGGGACAGACCGTGAATACAACTTTTAGGGTAACTTGATCGCATCGACGAGCCATCTTGCACCATTTGGAATGACCTATAATTTTTTGTGTGCATAAACATAATGGGGATGAGCTGTTACGTACTTTATAATCCAAGAATAATGCATCTGCTCGTGAAAAGTGAGGGTGGTGGCGGAATCGTTGATAGAACATGTGAAGCATGAATTCTTTGGTTTCGATGCAACAAAGAGCCTCCTCCTACTATCCAGGCTGAACCTGTAGTCTTTCTGGTTCGTGAATGGAAGGATGGTGTAATGTTCCATACGTTACTTCCCATATATATATATATATATATATCCATGGGTGAGCTCACGGAAGGGTGGTAGAGGGTGACAGAGTACACGGGAAAGATAAAATCATCCGAAACTCAATTTTACAAGACGGATCTGGCCTACGAAATGTTGACAAAGCGGACGAGTGGGATATGGACGCATACAACTTTTTGTTGTGATTGATTTGGCAAGTCATGGAGCTCCAACGGAGTTTGTATGGCCAAATTGTGACCATTTTATGCATACAACATCGGGGGACAGACCGTGAATTCAACTTTCAGGGTAACTTGATCGCATCGACGAGCCATCTTGCACCATTCGGAATGACCTATAATTTTTCGTGTGCATAAACATAATGAGGATGAGCTGTTACGTACTTTATCATCCAAGAATAATGCATCTGCTGGTGAAAAAGTGAGGGTGGTAGCGGGATGGGTGATAGAACATGTGAAGCATGAATTCTTCGGTTTCGATGCAACAAAGAGCCTCCTCCTTCTGTCCAGGCTGAACCTGTAGTCTTTCTGGTTCGTGAATGGAAGGATGGGGTATTGTTCCATATGTTATTTTCCATATATCTGTCCGTGGGTGAGCTCACGGAAGGGTGGTAGAGGGTGGCAGAGTACACAGGAAAGATAAAATCATCCGAAAGTCAATTTAACAAGCCGGATCTGGCCTCCGAAATGCTGTCGAAGCGGACGAGTGGGCTATGGACGCATATAACTTTTGGTTGTGATCGATTTGGCGGATCATGGAGCTCCAACGGAGTTTGTATGGCCAAATTGTGGCCGTTTTATGGATACAACATCGGGGGACAGACCGTGAATACAACTTTCAGGGTAACTTGATCGCATCGACGAGCCATCTTGCACCATTCGGAATGACCTATAATTTTTCGTGTGCATAAACATAATGAGGATGAGCTGTTACGTACTTTATCCTCATTATGTTTATGCACACGAAAAATTATAGGTCATTACGAATGGTGCAAGATGGCTTGTCGATGCGATCAAGTTACCATGAAAGTTGTATTAACGGTCTGTCCCCCGATGTTGTATCCATAAAATGGTCACAATTTGGCCATACAAACACCATTGGAGCTCCATGACCTGCCAAATCGATCACAACCAAAAGTTGTATGCATCGATATCCCACTCGTCCGCTTCGACAGCATTTCGGAAGCCAGATCCGGCATGTAAAATTGACTTTCGGATGATTTTATCTTTCCCGTGTACTCTGCCACCCTCTACCACCCTTTCGTGAGCTCACCCACGGATATATATATGGGAAATAACGTATGGAACAATACACCATCCTTCCATTCACGAACCAAAAAGACTACAGGTTCAGCCTGGACAGAAGGAGGAGGCTCTTTGTTGCATCGAAACCGAAGATTTCGTGCTTCACATGTTCTATCACCCATCCCGCTACCACCCTCACTTTTTCACCAGCAAATGCATTATTCTTGGATGATAAAGTACGTAACAGCTCATCCTCATTATTCTTGGATGCTTCACATGTTCTTTGTTGCTTCACAAGTTCTATCACCCATCCCGCTACCACCCTCACTTTTTCACCAGCAGATGCATTATTCTTGGATGATAAAGTACGCAACAGCTTATCCTCACTATGCTTATGCACACGAAAAATTATAGGTCATTCCGAATGGTGCAAGATGGCTCGTCGATGCGATCAATTACCCTGAAAGTTGGATTCATGGTCTGTCCCCCGTTGGAGCTCCATGACCCGCCAAATGGATCACAACGAAAAGTTGTATGCGTCGATATCCCACTCGTCCGCTTCGACAACATTTCGGAGGCTATATCCGGCTTGTAAAATTGAGTTTCGGATGATTTTATCTTGGCCGTGTACTCTGCCACCCTCTACCACCCTTCCGTGAGCTCACCCACGGACAAATATATTGGCAATAACGTATGGAACAATTCACCATCTGATGCGGAGCATCCCATGGTCATCCCCATGGACCTACCTACGTCTACTCAAGTGCCAAGTGGACCTATGACACGAGCACGTGCAAGAGCTCTCGAAACCGATGCCCGGACATCCGGCCCCCTGACAGCAGTTTTAGGCCTTTTGGCCGTGTAATCCCGTCCACTCATCCCCCACTTCATCCTAGACTATAAATAGACCTCCTCCTCCTCCTTTCTAGGGTTAGCAAAGTATTTTGAGACATCTAGTTGAGCTTTGCTCCTTGTATCTCCTCTTGGGGAATCAAGACCTCTCTAGGGAGAAGGATCCCCATCATAGGATCATCAAGACCTCCTATGGGAGAAGGATCCCCATCATAGGATCATCAAGACCTCCTACGGGAGAAGGATCTCATCTAGATCATCAAGACCTCACCTCCTTCGGAGTGGGAAGAACTTTACCTTGTGCTTGTTTCCTCGGATGGTCCTTGTATACTTGTGGATCTCGTGTATGCTATCCTAGTGGATGTGTGATTTGGGTTTGTTTGAGTGATTTCCCTTGGTTGACTTTGTTGTTCCTCTCATTTCCTCCTCCTAAAGTGTGAAAAGATCGTCAATTAGGGTTCCACCCTACATCATCTTGGATCAGAGCCACGTTGATTCACACTTTGGAGTCTTTCCCCTCCACTTTCTAGCCCCGATTTTGTTGTTTTTGCCCAATTTCGAAAATTCTCCACAAAAATAGCCATACCAAATTTTTTGTGATTTGTTGGTTTGATGATGTTTTGTGTATTTTGATCCATGGATTTGCTTGTTTTCGAGTGGATCTAGCTTTCCCCCATCTTCTCCATCGATTCCATCCACAAAATCGCCCGAATTTTGCCCCAATTTTTTTCTTTTCCCCACCTGTTCTTCGAGTTCATCCACGGATCCAGCAGCCCGGACATCCGGCGCCACGGACATCCGGCCAGAAGGCCCGGAAATCCGGCCCCTGGGAAACCAGCACGCCAACACTTACACTTTCTTCAATTCTTCGCCTTTTCCCACAGTTTCTTCCGCAATCCCTTGAGCCACTCCACCACAAAATTCCGCCAACCACCACTTCGTGCCATTTGAGATTTTGAGTCGCGGATTTGCCGTTTCCTAACGTGTTTTGGCTACTTAGGAATGGTTCGACATCGACATCACCGCCGCTCATCATCGCCACGAAACTCGTCATCGACAACACCAACTCCACCATCGTGACACCCTCACCGTAAGCAAGGACGGTAACATCGACGACATCTTGTTCATATCCTTGCCATTGCATTGTGAAACCCCGAGACCATCTTTTGCGTAGCTTTCCTACGAGACTAGCCATTTGAGTATTGCCGGGCAACGCTACTTGTGCACTTTAGTTATACCGATCCGCATAGCTATCCTCGTGTTCATACATACATATATCAACTCTTGTGCCAAGATTTTGTTCCCGCATCTACATCATTGCTATCTTCGTACAAGCATTTCGCACCAGTGGCCAAAGGAAACCATCAAAAGAAAGAGAAGCTTTTAAGCAAAAGAGAAAGAGCAACAAGCTTGTAAGCAATAGCCATAGCATCGCCACATTACATAGCATATTTGATCATCTTGGATCATTGTGACAAGTTCACCGGGCATCATACATACATAGCATCATTGAGATAGAAATCCATACGTTTTGTCTCTTATAGGTTGTGCACAAGTTCGTATCCGCCTATTGAGCAAGCGTGCTAGCGTCTCTCTAGTGTTGTGCAACAAGAGCATTTTCCGTGGATTCCACATTTTGAGCTCATTCCTTGGTTGCACGACCTCATTTATCTATCTGTGCGTGTGTTTCCGTGTCCTACTTATTGCTATTGGTCTACTCGTTACACTTGCGAACTTGTGAATCTTTTTCAACATTATTGATATCTTGGTTGCAAATTGCAACTATTTTGTGCCACCATCCTAACCAAGCTACACCATAAGCCTTTTTGTGTAGGTGTGAGAAACAAACCCGGTACCAATTCTACTATCATAGCACTACATTGAGTGATACATCTTCAATCTTCGGAAAAGGTAACTTTGGTTTTGTTCTCTCATTTCCTACTCACCTCTACTTGATCATGATGGATAGGCCAAGTACATCTTCGAATCCTCTCTTCGACGAGCACGAAGCACCGAACGACTACGTCTCCAAGAGTCATCTCTTTGGGGTACACGAGCCTTGCATCAAGAAAATGAAGCTTTGGGTGATCGCATCGAGCAACTTGCCACCGACTTGCGTCACTCCAAAAGATGAACAAGAGACTACCTCGACACCAAGCTTACTACACAAATGGAAGAATTTCGTGCCATGATGATTGACCGCGCTTCTACAACTTCGTCATCGACAAGGCGAACACGGTCAAGATGCCATTCTTCGGATTCATCATCGGATGCAAGTCTTCCTCGAGCTCGTCTACATCCTCGGCAAGAACATCAAGCTCGCCAAAATCCATTACATGGCAATGGTTTGCAACAACGACTTCGAGAGCGCGAACGACAACGCCATCAAGTTCAAGGCGCCACGCACCAAGAGCGAGTTCCACGACGTCAACAACAAGACGCCCAAGACGGCGATCCCCTTCGGCAAGAGAAACAACGTTGTGAACAACAAGCCCTTGAAGCACAACGTGCCCTTCGCGAAGCCACTCGTGCTCTAGACGAACACAACCATCGCGTGCGTGAAGAAGAAGAGGCACGTCTCCAAGAAGAAGCCGCACACCATGGAGAGAATCAAGAAAGGAGGAACCGGGCAAGAATACCTCGTCCCACCGTCAAGCCAATCGCGTGGACCAAGAAGAAAACGAGGATGACGACCCACCTCCAAGACAAGAACGACGACAACATCGGCATAATGATGAACAACGCTACGGCAAGCTCAAGTTCAACATGCCAAAGTTTTCCGGAAGCAACGACCTCGAAGACTACCTCTCATGGGCCTTAAAGGTTGACAAGATATTCCGTCTACATAACTATGACGAAGAAGAGAAGGTAGCCATGGCATCGCTTGAGTTCCAAGATTATGTTCTCATTTGGTGGGAGCAAGTGGTCGAGAGATGCCAAGAGAAAGGCGAACCACCTATCACAACGTGGACTCAAATGAAGGATGTCATGAGAGCTCGCTTTGTGCCTACACACTATAGCCGCGACCTCTTCAAGAAACTTCAACTCCTGCAAGGCACCAAGTCAGTTGAAGAATACTACAAAGAAATGGAGATTGCAATGATACGAGCCAACGTCAAGGAAGATGATGAACAAAGGATGGCGCGTTTCTTGAATGGTCTCAACCATCCAATCAAGAAAATCGCGGACTTTCAACCTTACTCCAACCTCCTCGAGCTAGTGCACCAAGCCACCAAAGCGGAGCGTCAAGTGCAAGATGACTACAAGTACTCCAAGTACTCTTCCAAGACCTACGGTTCGTACACTCAAGCATCTACGACTACGACACCTCCTACAACGACTCGTGCTACACCAAGTACCGGTGACAAGTCAAGCCACAAGAACCCTTCGACATCATCAAGTCGTCCTCCTAATACTACAAGCAACTCCAAGCCAAGAGCTTCGTCATCAACAACTCCTACGGATGCCAACGACAAGACAAGTGACATCAAGTGCTTTTACTTGCAAGGGCCGAGGCCACAAGTCTTTCGAGTGCCCCACACGACGCACTATGATCCTCAACGCCGACGGCACCTACGATTCTATGAGTGAAGATGAAATGGAAGCACTTGAGTACATGGCAATGCATCGACAAGTGAATGAAGAAGAAGATGATCACGTGTTTTGCGACAATGATTCGAGCCCCGCTCTTGTTGTCTCCAAGGTCTTGACACTTCAACAACATCAAGATCAAGACCAACGTTGCCACATCTTCCACACCAAAGCGGGTATCCAAGGACGTTCCGTCAAGGTCATCATCGACGGCGGAAGTTGCCACAACTTGGCAAGTGAAGAATTATGCTCCAAGCTCCAATTGGTCAAGAAGAAGCACCCTCGCCCATACAAGGTCCAATGGCTTAGCGACTCCGGCACCATTCACGTGGAGCACACCGTCCAAGTGTCCTTCAAGATTGGCGCCTACGAAGACAACTTAGAGTTTGATGTGGTTGCTATGTCCGTATGCCACCTCCTCCTTGGAAGACCTTGGCAGTTCGACCGCGGCGTCATCCACAATGGACGGACCAATCACTATAGCTTCAAGATGAAGGGCAAGGAATTCGATCTTCGACCTATGACACCAAGTCAAGTCATCGCGGACAAGCAAGCATCTACCCATCGTGGAGAGACAAGTGAGCGAGTGAACCAACAAAACGAGAGTGAGCGCCACAAGCCAAAAATGAGCGACTCCACGATGAGCGAAAAGAGAGACCTAGTTCTTTTAGCCACCAAAAGAGATTTGAGGGATGTGAGTGAGAGCCCATCAAGTGTTCTTCACTTTGTGCTTGTGTGCAAAGATGAAGTGGTGCGGACTAATACTTCCCAACATCTTCCTTTGGTTATCTCATTTATTGCAGGAATTCGCGGACGTGTTTCCCGATGAGCTACCTCCCGGACTTCCTCCACTTCGCGGAATCGAACACCGCATCGACCTCATCCCCGGCGCACCTCTACCGAACAAGGCACCTTACCGCGTCAACAGAGACCAAAGTGATCCAAAGGCAAGTGCAACATCTCATGGAGAATGGGTATGTACGCGAAAGCTTGAGCCCTTGTGCCGTTCCGGTCATTCTTGTGCCTAAGAAAGATGGTACCTATCGCATGTGTTCCGATTGCCGTCCCATTAATGCTATCACCGTTAGATATAGACATCCAATTCCACGCCTTGATGACATGCTTGATGAACTTAGTGGAGCCACTATTTTCTCAAAATTTGATCTTAAAAGTGGCTACTATCAAATACGCATGCAAGAAGGTGACGAATGGAAAACCGCTTTCAAAACCAAATTTGGCTTGTATGAATGGTTAGTCATGCCTATGGGTTTATCACAAGCTCCTAGCACTTTTATGCGTGTGATGCATTATGTTCTTCGCAAATATATTGGCATTTGTGTTGTGGTTTACTTTGATGACATCCTTGTGTTTAGTGAAACTCTTGAAGATCATGTCAAACACCTTAGAGACGTATTGCAAGTTCTTAGAGACGAGCGACTTTATGCTAACATGGAAAAATGCACTTTCGGTGTTGATAAGCTTGTTTTCTTGGGCTTTGTTGTCTCCTCTAAGGGTGTTCAAGTGGATGAAACTAAAATTGATGCTATTAAGAATTGGCCACAACCAACCAATTTGCTTCAAGTGCATAGTTTCCTTGGCTTAGCAGGCTTTTATCATTGCTTTATGAAGGATTTTAGCACTATTGCATCACCATTGCACGCATTGAGTAAGAAGAATGCACCATTTGTTTGGGGTCCATCTCAAGATGCCGCATTTCATGAGCTTAAAACCTTGCTTACACATGCTCCATTGCCTTGCATTACCCAACTTTGACAAAACTTTTGAAGTGCATTGTGACACTAGTGGTAATGGTATTGGTGGTGTGTTAATGCAAGAGAAGCGACCCATTGCATATTTTAGTGAGAAGCTCTCCGGCGCGCAACTTAACTACCCCATCTATGACAAAGAGTTTTGCATGTGTGGGAACATTATCTCCGTCCACGTGAATTTGTCATCCATACGGATCATGAAACGCTTAAGTACCTTAAGGGACAAACCAAACTGAATAAGTGTCATGCTAAATGGAGTGAGTTCATTGAGTCATTTCCTTATGTTATCAAGTATATAAAAGGTAAGGAAAATGTTGTGGCGGACGCTCTCTCACGCAAATGCATGTTGGTTACCCAACTTGAGTTGAATGTTATAGGATTTGAGCACATTAAAGACTTATATGCGCATGATGCATCATTTTCGATTCCTTATGCCAAATGTTTACCACATAAAACTTGGGAGCAATATTACTTGAAGGATGGTTACCTTATGAAAGCTAACAAACTTTGTATCCCCGAGTCTTCTCTTCGTTTGTTGCTTTTGCAAGAGGCTCACGGTGGAGGACTCATGGGATATTTCGGACGCGACAAGACATTTGCTACGCTCTCCAAGAACTTCTTTTGGCCAAAGATGTTTCGAGACGTTTCTCGCTATACCAACCGGTGCTCTACATGCTGCAAAGCTAAGTCCAAAGCTCAATCTCATGGTCTATATATGCCACTTCCTATTCCATATCATCCATGGGAAGATATTAGTATGGATTTCATGCTTGGTTTGCCTCACACTCAAAACGGCAAAGATTCCGTATTTGTTGTTGTGGACCGTTTCTCTAAGATGGCACATTTCATTCCTTGCAACAAGATAGACGATGCTTCACATGTTGCAAATCTCTTTTGTAGGGAAATGTTGCGTTTGCATGGAGTGCCAAAGACGATCGTGTCGGACCGAGACGTCAAGTTCCTTAGCTACTTTTGGAAGACACTATGCGCCAAGCTCGGAATCAAGCTCCTATTCTCATCGGCATATTACCCTCAAACCGACGGCCAAACGGAGGTCACGAACCGGAATCTTTCCACACTACTCCGTGTGTTGATCAAGAAGAACATAAGGGAGTGGGAGGAATGTTTACCCATCGCCGAGTACACCTACAATCGAGCACGACACTCTACTACCGGCAAGTCCCCCTTCGAGGTCGTCTATGGCTTCAATCCATTGTCTCCGTTGGACATTCTACCTCTTCCTCTACAAGAACGAATCAACATGGACGCAAGTGCACGAGCAAGCTACCTCAAGAAGATGCATGAAGATACAAGGCACGTGATCGAGCGCCAAGTACAACGACTCGCGACCAAGGTCAACATCAACAAGCAGCCCATGGTGTTCAACCCCGGCGACCTTGTGTAGCTACACCTTCGCAAAGACCGCATCCCCAACGAGCGCAAGTCCAAACTACTACCCCGAGCCGACGGACCTTTCAAGGTGTTAGCACGCTACAACAACAATGCCTACAAGATCGACATCCCTCGCGACAAGTACAACGTGAGCGACACATTCAACGTCAAGGGCCTATCTCCATTCCATGGTGATGTGGATTCCGATCCAAGGACGGATCTTTTTCAAGGGGGGGAGATGATGCGGAGCATCCCACGGTCATCCCCATGAACCTACCTACGTCTCCTCAAGTGCCAAGTGGACCTATGACACGAGCACGTGCAAGAGCTCTCGAAACCGAGGTGACATCTCTCCTAAGTGAACTTCCATTTGACTCGAGTGAGGCATGGATACTACCTCAAGCCGAAGTGCTATGTGTGATCAGGTATGAAGAAGACCGCCTCGGGAATGCTCGGAGCGAAGACCAAGTCGGCAAGTACACGGAGGAACGTGCGCGAGGAGGGAGACCGCTGAAAAGCTTCAGCGGCCGGACATCCGGCCCCTGGCTCGGACATCCGGCCCCTAAAGAGATGCCCACCAGCAGCAGCCCAGCCATGCAGACGCTACAGGGCCCGGACATCCGACCAGAGGCCCGGACATCCGGCCCGACCAGGCCGGACATCCGGCCTCTGCCCGGAAATCCGGCCTTGCATCACAGTAGTTTGACCCCTTTCAGGCCAGACATCCGGCGCCAGGGCCGGACATCCGGCACCCCCGCGAACCGCCGGACATCCGGCCCGACGCCCGGACATCCGGCCCCCTGACAGCAGTTTTAGGCCTTTTGGCCGTGTAATCCCGTCCACTCATCCCCCACTTCGTCCTAGACTATAAATAGACCTCCTCCTCATCCTTTCTAGGGTTACCAAAGTATTTTGAGACATCTAGTTGAGCTTTGCTCCTTGTATCTCCTCTTGGGGAATCAAGACCTCTCTAGGGAGAAGGATCCCCATCATAGGATCATCAAGACCTCCTAAGGGAGAAGGATCTCATCTAGATCATCAAGACCTCACCTCCTCCGGAGTGGGAAGAACTTTACCTTGTGCTTGTTTCCTTGGATTGTCCTTGTATACTTGTGGATCTCGTGTATGCTATCCTAGTGGATGTGTGATTTGGGTTTGTTTGAGTGATTTCCCTTGGTTGACTTTGTTGTTCCTCTCATTTCCTCCTCCTATAGTGTGAAAAGATCGTCAATTAGGGTTCCACCCTACATCACCATCCTTCCATTCACGAACCGGAAAGACTACAGGTTCAGCCTGGACAGAAGGAGGAGGCTCTTTGTTGCATCGAAACCAAAGAATTCATGCTTCACATGTTCTATCACCCATCCTGCTACCACCCTCACTTTTTCACCAGCAGATTCATTATTCTTGGATGATAAAGTACGTAGCAGCTCATCCTCATTATGTTTATGCACACGAAAAATTATAGGTCATTCTGAATGGTGCAAGATGGCTCGTCAAAGCGATCAAGTTACCCAAAAAGTTGTATTCACGGTCTGTCCCCCGATGTTGTATCCATAAAACGGCCACAATTTGGCCATACAAACTCCGATGGAGCTCCATGACCTGCCAAATCGATCACAACCAAAAGTTGTATGCGTCGATATCCCACTTGTCCGCTTCGACAACATTTCGGAGGCCAGACCCGGCTTGTAAAATTGAGTTTCGGATGATTTTATCTTGACCGTGTACTCTGCCACCCTCTACCACCCTTCCATGAGCTCACCCACAGACAGATATATTGGCAATAACGTATGGAACAATACACCATCCTTCCATTCACGAACCAGAAAGACTACAGGTTCACCCTGGACAGAAGGAGGAGGCTCTTTGTTGCATCGAAACCGAAGAATTCATGCTTCACATGTTCTATCACCCATCCCGCTACCACCCTCACTTTTTCACCAGCAGATGCATTATTCTTGGAAGATAAAGTATGCAACAGCTCATCCTCATTATATTTATGCACACGAAAAATTATAGGTCATTCCGAATGGTGCAAGATGGCTCGTCGATGCGATCAAGTTACCCTGAAAGTTGTATTCACGGTCTGTCCCCCGATGTTTTATCCATAAAACGGCCACAATTTGGACATACAAACTCCGTTGGAGCTCCCTGACCCGCCAAATCGATCAAAACGAAAAGTTGTATGCGTCGATATCCCACTCGTCCGCTTCGACAACATTTCGGAGGCCAGATCCGGCTTGTAAAATTGAGTTTCGGAAGATTTTATCTTGGTCGTGTACTCTGCCACCCTCTACCACCCTTCCGTGAGCTCACCCCCGGACAGATATATTGGTAATAACATCTGGAACAATACACCATCCTTCCATTCACAAACCAGAAAGAGAACAGGTTCAGCTTGGACAGATGGAGGAGGCTGTTTGTTGCATCGAAACCGAAGAATTCATGCTTCACATGTTCTATCACCCATCCCACAACCACCCTCACTTTTTAATGAGCAGAAGTATTATTCTTGGATGATAAAGTACGTAACAGCTCATCCTCATTATGTTTATGCACACAAAAAATTATAAGTCATTCTGAATGGTGCAAGATGGCTGATCGATGTGATCAAGTTACCCTGAAAGTTGTATTCACGGTTTGTCCCCCGATGTTCTATCCATAAAACGACCACAATTTGGCCATGCAAACTCCATTGGAGCTCCATGACCAGCCAAATCGATCACAACGAAATGTTGTATGCATCCATATCCCACTCGTGCGCTTTGATAACATTTCAGAGGCCAGATCCGGCTTGTAAAATTGACTTTCGGATTATTTTTTCTTTCCCGTGTACTGTGCCACCCTCTATCACCCTTCCGTGAGCTCACCCACGGATATATATATGGGAAATAACGTATGGAACATTACACCATCCTTCCATTCACAAACCAAAAAGACTACAGTTTCAAGCTGGATAGAAGGAGGAGGCTCTTTGTTGCATCGAAACCGAAGAATTCATGCTTCACATGTTCTATCACCCATCCCGCTACCACCCTCACTTTTTCACCAGCAGATGAATTATTCTTGGATTATAACGTACGTAACAGCTCATCCTCCTTATGTTTATGCACACGAAAAATTATAGATCATTCCGAATGGTGCAAGATGGCTCGTCGATGCGATCAAGTTGCCCTAATAGTTGTATTCACGATCTGTCCCCCGATGTTGTATCCATAAAACGGCCACAATTTGGCCATACAAACTCCGTTGGAGCTCCATGACCCGCCAAATCTATCACAACCCAAAGTTGTATGCGTCGATATCCCACTCGTCCGCTTCGACAACATTTCGAAGGCCAGATCCGGCTTGTAAAATTGAGTTTTGGATGATTTTATCTTGGCCGTGTACTCTGCCACCCTCTACCACCCTTCCGTGAGCTCACCCACAGACAGATATATTGGCAATAACGTATGGAAGAATACACCATCCTTGCATTCATGAACCAGAAAGACTAGAGGTTCAGCCTGGACAGAAGGAGGAGGCTCTTTGTTGCATCGAAACCGAACAATTCATGCTTCACATGTTCTTTCACCCATCCCGCTACCACCCTCACTTTTTCACCAGCAGATCCATTATTGATGGATGATAAAGTATGTAACAGCTCATCCTCATTATGTTTATGCACATGAAAAATTATAGGTCATTTTGAATGGTGCAAGATGGCTCATCGATGCGATCAAGTTACCCTGAAAGTTGTATTCACGGTCTGTCCCCCGATGTTTTATCCATAAAACGACCAATATTTGGCCATACAAACTCCATTGGAGCTCCATGACCCGCCAAATCGATCACAACGAAAAGTTGTATGCGTCGATATCCCACTCGTCCGCTTCGACAACATTTCAGAGGCCAGATCCGGCTTGTAAAATTGAGTTTTGAATGATTTTATCTTGTCCGTGTACTCTGCCGCCCTCTACCACCCTTCCGTGAGCTCACCCACGGACAGATAGATTGGCAATAACGTATGGAACAATACACCATCCTTCCATTCACGAACAAGAAAGACTACAGGTTCAGCCTGGACAGAAGGAGGAGGCTCTTTGTTTCATCGAAACCGAAGAATTCATGCTTCACATGTTCTATCACCCATCCCGCTACCACCCTCACTTTTTCACCAGCAGATGCATTATTCTTGGATGATAAAGTACGTAACAGCTCATCCTCACTATGTTTATGCACACGAAAAGTTATAGGTCATTCCGAATGGTGCAAGATGGCTCGTCGATGCGATCAAGTTCCCCTGAAAGTTGTATTCACAGTCTGCCCCCCGATGTTGTATCCATAAAATGGTCACAATTTGGCCATACAAACTCCGTTGGAACTCCATGACTTGCCAAATCAATCAAAACGAAAAGTTTTATGCGTCCATATCCCACTCGTCCGCTTCGACAACATTTCGTAGGCCGGATCCGGCTTGTAAAATTGACTTTCAGATGATTTTATCTTTCCCATGTACTCTGCCACCCTCTACCACCCTTCCGTGAGCTCACCCATGGATATATATATGGGAAATAACGTATGAAACATTACACCATCCTTCCATTCACGAATCAGAAAGACTACAGGTTCAGCCTGGATAGAAGGAGGAGGCTCTTTCTTGCATCGAAACCGAATAATTCATGCTTCACATGTTCTATCACCCATCCCGCCACCACCCTCACTTTTTCACGAGCAGATGCATTATTCTTGGATTATAAAGTACGTAACAGCTCATCCCCATTATCTATTTGCAAACAAAAAATTATAGGTCATTCCGAATGGTGCAAGATGGCTCGTCGATGCGATCAAGTTACCCTGAAAGTTGTATTCACGATCTGTCCCCCGATGTTGTATCCATAAAACGGCCACAATTTGGCCATACAAACTCCATTGGAGCTCCATGACCCGCCAAATCGATCACAACGAAAAGTTGTATGCGTCGATATCCCACTCGTCTGTTTCGACAACATTTCGGAGGCCAGATCCGGCTTCTAAAATTGAGTTTCGGATGATTTTATCTTGTCCGTGTACTCTGCCACCCTCTACCACCCTTCCATGAGCTCACCCACGGACAGATATATTGGCAATAACGTATCGAACAATACACCATCCTTGCATTCACGAACCAGAAAGACTACAGGTTCAGCCTGGACAGAAGGAGGAGGCTCTTTTTAGCATTGAAACCGAAGAATTCATGCTTCACATGTTCTATCACCCATCCCGCTACCACCCTCACTTTTTCACCAGCAGATGCATTATTCTTGGATGATAAAGTACGTAACAGCTCATCCTCACTATGTTTATGCACACGAAAAATTATAGGTCATTCCGATTGTTGCAAGATGGCTCGTCGATGCGATCAAGTTACCTTGAAAGTTGTATTCACGGTCTGTCCACCGATGTTGTATCCATAAAATGGCCACAATTTGGCCATACAAACTCCGTTGGAGCTCCATGACTTGCCAAATCAACCACAACGAAAAGTTGTATGCGTCCATATCCCACTCGTCCGCTTCGACAACATTTCGTAGGCCAGATCCGGCTTGTAAAATTGACTTTCGGATGATTTTATCTTTCCCGTGTACTCTGCCACCCTCTACCACCCTTCTGTGAGCTCACCCACAGACAGATAGATTGGCAACAATGTATGGAACAATACACCATCTTCCATTCACGAACCAGAAAGAGTACAGGTTCAGCCTGGACAGAAGGAGGAGGCTCTTTGTTGCATCGAAACCGAAGAATTCATGCTTCACATGTTCTATTACCTATCCCGCTGCCACCTCACTTTTTCACCAGCAGATGCATTATTCTTCGATGATAAAGTACGTAACAGCTCATCCTCATTATGTTTATGCACACGAAAAGTTATAGGTCATTCCGAATGGTGCAAGATGGCTCGTCGATGCGATCAAGTTACCTTGAAAGTTGTATTCACGGTGTGTCCCCCGATGTTTTATCCATAAAACGACAACAATTTGGCCATACAAACTCCGATGGAGCTCCATGACCCGCCAAATCGATAACAACGAAAAGTTGTATGCGACGATATCCCACTCGTCCGCTTCGACGACATTTCGGAGGCCAGATCCGGCTTGTAAAATTGAGTTTCGGATGATTTTATCTTTCCCGTGTACTGTGCCACCCTCTTACCACCCTTCCGTGAGCTCACCCACAGACAGATAGATTGGCAATAATGTATGGAACAATACACCATCTTCCATTCATGAACCAGAAAGACTACAGGTTCAGCCTGGACAGAAGGAGGAGGCTCTTTGTTGCATCGAAATCGAAGAATTCATGCTTCACATGTTCTATCACCCATCCCGCACCACCCTCACTTTTTCACCAGCAGATGCATTGTTGTTGGATGATAAAGTACATAACAACTTATCCTCATTATATTTATGCACACGAAAAATTATAGGTCATTCCGAATGGTGCAAGATGGCTCGTCGATGCGATCAAGTTACCCTGAAAGTTGTATTCACGGTCTGTCCCCCGATGTTTTATCCATAAAACGGCCACAATTTGGCCATACAAACTCCGATAGAGCTCCATGACCCGCCAAATCGATAACAACTAAAACTTGTATGCGTCGATATCCCACTCGTCCGCTTCGACAACATTTCGGAGGCCAGATCCGGCTTGTAAATTTGAGTTTCGGATGATTTTATATTGGCCGTGTACTCTGCCACCCTGTACCACCCTTCCCTGAGCTCACCCATGGATATATATATGTGGGAAATAACGTATGGAACATTACACCATCCTTCCATTCACGAACCAGAAAGACTACAGGTTCATCCTGGATAGAAGGAGGAGGCCCTTTGTTGCATCGAAACCAAAGAATTCATGCTTCACTTGTTCTATCACCCATCCCGCCACCACCCTCACTTTTTCACGAGCAGATACATTATTCTTGGATTATAAAGTACGTAACAGCTCATCCCCATTATCTTTTTGCACACGAAAAATTATAGGTCATTCCGAATGGTGCAAGATGGCTCGTCGATGCGATCAAGTTACCCTGAAAGTTGTATTCACGATCTGTCCCCCGATGTTGTATCCATAAAACGGCCACAATTTGGCCATACAAATCCGTTGGAGCTCCATGACCCGCCAAATCGATCACAGAAAAGTTGTATGCGTCGATATCCCACTCGTCCGCTTCGACAACATTTCGGAGGCCAGATCCGGCTTGTAAAATTGAGTTTCGGATGATTTTATCTTTCCCGTGTACACTGCCAGTCTCTACCACCTTTCCGTGAGCTCACCCACAGACAGATAGATTGCCTATAATGTATGGAACAATACACCATCCTTTCATTCACGAACCAGAAAGACTACAGTTTCAACCTGGACAGAAGGAGGAGGCTGTTTGTTGCATCGAAACCGAAGAATTCATGCTTCACATGTTCTATCACCGATCCCGCTACCACCCTCAATTTTTCACCAGCAGATGCATTATTCTTCGATGATAAAGTACGTAACAGCTCATCCTCATTATGTTTATGCACACGAAAAGTTATAGGTCATTCCGAATGGTGCAAGATGGCTCGTCGATGCGATCAAGTTACCCTGAAAGTTGTATTCACGGTGTGTCCCCCGATGTTTTATCCATAAAACGACAACAATTTGGCCATACAAACTCCGATGGAGCTCCATGACCCGCCAAATCGATAACAACGAAAAGTTGTATGCGACGATATCCCACTCGTCCGCTTCGACAACATTTCGGAGGCCAGATCCGGCTTGTAAAATTGAGTTTCGAATGATTTTATCTTTCCCGTGTACTTTGCCACCCTCTTACCACCCTTCCGTGAGCTCACCCACAGACAGATAGTTTGGCAATAATGTATGGAACAATACACCATCTTCCATTCACGAACCTGAAAGACTACAGGTTCAGCCTGGACAGAAGGAGGAGGCTCTTTGTTGCATCGAAACCGAAGAATTCATGCTTCACATGTTCTATCACCCATCCCGCACCACCCTCACTTTTTCACCAGCAGATGCATTATTGTTGGATGATAAAGTACATAACAGCTTATCCTCATTATATTTATGCACACGAAAAATTATAGGTCATTCCGAATGGTGCAAGATGGCTCGTCGATGCGATCAAGTTACCCTGAAAGTTGTATTCACGGTCTGTCCCCCGATGTTTTATCCATAAAACGGCCACGATTTGGCCATACAAACTCCGATAGAGCTCCATGACCCGCCAAATCGATAACAACGAAAAGTTGTATGCGACGATATCCCACTCGTCCGCTTCGACAACATTTCGGAGGCCAGATACGGCTTGTAAAATTGAGTTTCGGATGATTTTATATTGGCCGTGTACTCTGCCACCCTGTACCACCCTTCCGTGAGATCAACCACGGATAGATATATTGGCAATAACGTATGGAACAATACACCATCCTTCCATTCACGAACCAGAAAGACTACAGGTTCAGCCTGGACAGAAGGAGGAGGCTCTTTGTTGCATCGAAACCGAAGAATTCATGCTTCACATGTTCTATCACCCATCTGGCTACCACCCTCACTTTTTCACCAGCAGATGCATTATTCTTGGATGATAAAGTACGTAACAGCTCATCCTCACTATGTTTATGCACACGAAAAATTATAGGTCATTCCGATTGGTGCAAGATGGCTCGTCGATGCAATCAAGTTACCTTGAAAGTTGTATTCACGGTCTGTCCCCCGATGTTGTATCCATAAAATGGCCACAATTTGGCCATACAAACTCCGTTGGAGCTCCATGACTTGCCAAATCAATCACAACGGAAAGTTGTATGCGTCCGTATCCCACTCGTCCGCTTCGACAACATTTCGTAGGCCAGATCCGGCTTGTAAAATTGACTTTCAGATGATTTTATATTTCCCGTGTACTCTGCCACCCTCTACCACCCTTCCGTGAGCTCACCCATTGATATATATGGGAAATAACGTATGGAACACTACACCATCCTTCCATTCACGAACCAGAAAGACTACAGGTTCAGCCTGGATAGAAGGAGGAGGCTCTTTGTTGCATTGAAACCGAAGAATTCATGCTTCACTTGTTCTATCACCCATCCCGCCACCACCCTCACTTTTTCACGAGCAGATTTATTATTCTTGGATTATAAAGTATGTAACAGCTCATCCCCATTATCTTTTTGCACACGAAAATTATAGGTCATTCCGAATGGTGCAAGATGGCTCGTCGATGCGATCAAGTTACCCTGAAAGTTGTATTCACGATCTGTCCCCCGATGTTGTATCCATAAAACGGCCACAATTTGGCCATACAAACTCCATTGGAGCTCCATGACCCGCCAAATCAATCACAACGAAAAGTTGTATGCGTCGATATCCCACTCGTCCGCTTCGACAACATTTCGGAGGCCAGATCCGGCTTGTAAAATCGAGTTTCGGATGATTTTATCTTTCCCGTGTACACTGCCAGCCTCTACCACCTTTCCGTGAGCTCACCCACAGACAGATATATTGCCTATAATGTATGGAACAATACACCATCCTTTCATTCACGAACCAGAAAGACTACAGTTTCAACCTGGACAGAAGGAGGAGGCTGTTTGTTGCATCGAAACCGAAGAATTCATGCTTCACATGTTCTATCACCCATCCCGCTACCACCCTCACTTTTTCACCAGCAGATGCATTATTCTTCGATGATAAAGTACGTAACAGCTCATCCTCATTATGTTTATGCACACGAAAAGTTATAGGTCATTCCGAATGGTGCAAGATGGCTCGTCGATGCGATCAAGTTACCCTGAAAGTTGTATTCACGGTGTGTCCCCCGATGTTTTATCCATAAAACGACCACAATTTGGCCATACAAACTCCGATGGAGCTCCATGACCCGCCAAATCGATAACAACGAAAAGTTGTATGCGTCGATATCCCACTCGTCCACTTCGACAACATTTCGGAGGCCAGATCCGGCTTGTAAAATTGAGTTTCGGATGATTTTATCTTGTCCGTGTACTCTGCCACCCTCTACCACCCTTCCATGAGCTCACCCACGGACAGATATATTGGCAATAACGTATCGAACAACACACCATCCTTGCATTCACGAACCAGAAAGACTACAGGTTCAGCCTGGACAGAAGGAGGAGGCTCTTTTTAGCATTGAAACCGAAGAATTCATGCTTCACATGTTCTATCACCCATCCCGCTACCACCCTCACTTTTTCACCAGCAGATGCATTATTCTTGGATGATAAAGTACGTAACAGCTCATCCTCACTATGTTTATGCACACGAAAAATTATAGGTCATTCCGATTGGTGCAAGATGGCTCGTCGATGCGATCAAGTTACCTTGAAAGTTGTATTCACGGTCTGTCCACCGATGTTGTATCCATAAAATGGCCACAATTTGGCCATACAAACTCCGTTGGAGCTCCATGACTTGCCAAATCAACCACAACGAAAAGTTGTATGCGTCCATATCCCACTCGTCCGCTTCGACAACATTTCGTAGGCCAGATCCGGCTTGTAAAATTGACTTTCGGATGATTTTATCTTTCCCGTGTACTCTGCCACCCTCTACCACCCTTCTGTGAGCTCACCCACAGACAGATAGATTGGCAACAATGTATGGAACAATACACCATCTTCCATTCACGAACCAGAAAGAGTACAGGTTCAGCCTGGACAGAAGGAGGAGGCTCTTTGTTGCATCGAAACCGAAGAATTCATGCTTCACATGTTCTATCACCTATCCCGCTGCCACCCTCACTTTTTCACCAGCAGATGCATTATTCTTCGATGATAAAGTACGTAACAGCTCATCCTCATTATGTTTATGCACACGAAAAGTTATAGGTCATTCCGAATGGTGCAAGATGGCTCGTCGATGCGATCAAGTTACCCTGAAAGTTGTATTCACGGTGTGTCCCCCGATGTTTTATCCATAAAACGACAACAATTTGGCCATACAAACTCCGATGGAGCTCCATGACCCGCCAAATCGATAACAACGAAAAGTTGTATGCGACGATATCCCACTCGTCCGCTTCGACAACATTTCGGAGGCCAGATCAGGCTTGTAAAATTGAGTTTCGGATGATTTTATCTTTCCCGTGTACTGTGCCACCCTCTTACCACCCTTCCGTGAGCTCACCCACAGACAGATAGATTGGCAATAATGTATGGAACAATACACCATCTTCCATTCATGAACCAGAAAGACTACAGGTTCAGCCTGGACAGAAGGAGGAGGCTCTTTGTTGCATCGAAATCGAAGAATTCATGCTTCACATGTTCTATCACCCATCCCGCACCACCCTCACTTTTTCACCAGCAGATGCATTATTGTTGGATGATAAAGTACATAACAACTTATCCTCATTATATTTATGCACACGAAAAATTATAGGTCATTCCGAATGGTGCAAGATGGCTCGTCGATGCGATCAAGTTACCCTGAAAGTTGTATTCACGGTCTGTCCCCCGATGTTTTATCCATAAAACGGCCACAATTTGGCCATACAAACTCCGATAGAGCTCCATGACCCGCCAAATCGATAACAACTAAAACTTGTATGCGTCGATATCCCACTCGTCCGCTTCGACAACATTTCGGAGGCCAGATCCGGCTTGTAAAATTGAGTTTCGGATGATTTTATATTGGCCGTGTACTCTGCCACCCTGTACCACCCTTCCCTGAGCTCACCCATGGATATATATATATGGGAAATAACGTATGGAACATTACACCATCCTTCCATTCACGAACCAGAAAGACTACAGGTTCATCCTGGATAGAAGGAGGAGGCCCTTTGTTGCATCGAAACCAAAGAATTCATGCTTCACTTGTTCTATCACCCATCCCGCCACCACCCTCACTTTTTCACGAGCAGATACATTATTCTTGGATTATAAAGTACGTAACAGCTCATCCCCATTATCTTTTTGCACACGAAAAATTATAGGTCATTCCGAATGGTGCAAGATGGCTCGTCGATGCGATCAAGTTACCCTGAAAGTTGTATTCACGATCTGTCCCCCGATGTTGTATCCATAAAACGGCCACAATTTGGCCATACAAATCCGTTGGAGCTCCATGACCCGCCAAATCGATCACAGAAAAGTTGTATGCGTCGATATCCCACTCGTCCGCTTCGACAACATTTCGGAGGCCAGATCCGACTTGTAAAATTGAGTTTCGGATGATTTTATCTTTCCCGTGTACACTGCCAGTCTCTACCACCTTTCCGTGAGCTCACCCACAGACAGATAGATTGCCTATAATGTATGGAACAATACACCATCCTTTCATTCACGAACCAGAAAGACTACAGTTTCAACCTGGACAGAAGGAGGAGGCTGTTTGTTGCATCGAAACCGAAGAATTCATGCTTCACATGTTCTATCACCCATCCCGCTACCACCCTCAATTTTTCACCAGCAGATGCATTATTCTTCGATGATAAAGTACGTAACAGCTCATCCTCATTATGTTTATGCACACGAAAAGTTATAGGTCATTCCGAATGGTGCAAGATGGCTCGTCGATGCGATCAAGTTACCCTGAAAGTTGTATTCACGGTGTGTCCCCCGATGTTTTATCCATAAAACGACAACAATTTGGCCATACAAACTCCGATGGAGCTCCATGACCCGCCAAATCGATAACGACGAAAAGTTGTATGCGACGATATCCCACTCGTCCGCTTCGACAACATTTCGGAGGCCAGATCCGGCTTGTAAAATTGAGTTTCGAATGATTTTATCTTTCCCGTGTACTTTGCCACCCTCTTACCACCCTTCCGTGAGCTCACCCACAGACAGATAGTTTGGCAATAATGTATGGAACAATACACCATCTTCCATTCACGAACCTGAAAGACTACAGGTTCAGCCTGGACAGAAGGAGGAGGCTCTTTGTTGCATCGAAACCGAAGAATTCATGCTTCACATGTTCTATCACCCATCCCGCACCACCCTCACTTTTTCACCAGCAGATGCATTATTGTTGGATGATAAAGTACATAACAGCTTATCCTCATTATATTTATGCACACGAAAAATTATAGGTCATTCCGAATGGTGCAAGATGGCTCGTCGATGCGATCAAGTTACCCTGAAAGTTGTATTCACGGTCTGTCCCCCGATGTTTTATCCATAAAACGGCCACAATTTGGCCATACAAACTCCGATAGAGCTCCATGACCCGCCAAATCGATAACAACGAAAAGTTGTATGCGACGATATCCCACTCCTCCGCTTCGACAACATTTCGGAGGCCAGATCCGGCTTGTAAAATTGAGTTTCGGAAGATTTTATATTGGCCGTGTACTCTGCCACCCTGTACCACCCTTCCGTGAGATCAACCACGGATAGATATATTGGCAATAACGTATGGAACAATACACCATCCTTCCATTCACGAACCAGAAAGACTACAGGTTCAGCCTGGACAGAAGGAGGAGGCTCTTTGTTGCATCGAAACCGAAGAATTCATGCTTCACATGTTCTATCACCCATCTGGCTACCACCCTCACTTTTTCACCAGCAGATGCATTATTCTTGGATGATAAAGTACGTAACAGCTCATCCTCACTATGTTTATGCACACGAAAAATTATAGGTCATTCCGATTGGTGCAAGATGGCTCGTCGATGCAATCAAGTTACCTTGAAAGTTGTATTCACGGTCTGTCCCCCGATGTTGTATCCATAAAATGGCCACAATTTGGCCATACAAACTCCGTTGGAGCTCCATGACTTGCCAAATCAATCACAACGGAAAGTTGTATGCGTCCGTATCCCACTCGTCCGCTTCGACAACATTTCGTAGGCCAGATCCGGCTTGTAAAATTGACTTTCAGATGATTTTATATTTCCCGTGTACTCTGCCACCCTCTACCACCCTTCCGTGAGCTCACCCATTGATATATATGGGAAATAACGTATGGAACATTACACCATCCTTCCATTCACGAACCAGAAAGACTACAGGTTCAGCCTGGATAGAAGGAGGAGGCTCTTTGTTGCATTGAAACCGAAGAATTCATGCTTCACTTGTTCTATCACCCATCCCGCCACCACCCTCACTTTTTCACGAGCAGATTTATTATTCTTGGATTATAAAGTATGTAACAGCTCATCCCCATTATCTTTTTGCACACGAAAATTATAGGTCATTCCGAATGGTGCAAGATGGCTCGTCGATGCGATCAAGTTACCCTGAAAGTTGTATTCACGATCTGTCCCCCGATGTTGTATCCATAAAACGGCCACAATTTGGCCATACAAACTCCATTGGAGCTCCATGACCCGCCAAATAAATCACAACGAAAAGTTGTATGCGTCGATATCCCACTCGTCCGCTTCGACAACATTTCGGAGGCCAGATCCGGCTTGTAAAATTGAGTTTCGGATGATTTTATCTTTCCCGTGTACACTGCCAGCCTCTACCACCTTTCCGTGAGCTCACCCACAGACAGATATATTGCCTATAATGTATGGAACAATACACCATCCTTTCATTCACGAACCAGAAAGTCTACAGTTTCAACCTGGACAGAAGGAGGTGGCTGTTTGTTGCATCGAAACCGAAGAATTCATGCTTCACATGTTCTATCACCCATCCCGCTACCACCCTCACTTTTTCACCAGCAGATGCATTATTCTTCGATGATAAAGTACGTAACAGCTCATCCTCATTATGTTTATGCACACGAAAAGTTATAGGTCATTCCGAATGGTGCAAGATGGCTCGTCAATGCGATCAAGTTACCCTGAAAGTTGTATTCACGGTGTGTCCCCCGATGTTTTATCCATAAAACGACCACAATTTGGCCATACAAACTCCGATGGAGCTCCATGACCCGCCAAATCGATAACAACGAAAAGTTGTATGCGTCGATATCCCACTCGTCCACTTCGACAACATTTCGGAGGCCAGATCCGGCTTGTAAAATTGAGTTTCGGATGATTTTATCTTTCCCGTGTACTTTGCCACCCTCTTACCACCCTTCCGTGAGCTCACCAACAGACAGATAGATTGGCAATAATGTATGGAACAATACACCATCTTCCATTCACGAACCAGAAAGACTACAGGTTCAGCCTGGACAGAAGGAGGAGGCTCTTTATTGCATCGAAATCGAAGAATTCATGCTTCACATGTTCTATCACCCATCCCGCTACCACCCTCACTTTTTCACCAGCAGATGCATTATTGTTGGATGATAAAGTACGTAACAGCTCATCCTCATTATGTTTATGCACACGAAAAATTATAGGTCATTCCGATTGGTGCAAGATGGCTCGTCGATGCGATCAAGTTACCTTGAAAGTTGTATTCACGGTCTGTCCACCGATGTTGTATCCATAAAATGGCCACAATTTGGCCATACAAACTCCGTTGGAGCTCCATGACTTGCCAAATCAACCACAACGAAAAGTTGTATGCGACGATATCCCACTCCTCCGCTTCGACAACATTTCGGAGGCCAGATCCGGCTTGTAAAATTGAGTTTCGGAAGATTTTATATTGGCCGTGTACTCTGCCACCCTGTACCACCCTTCCGTGAGATCAACCACGGATAGATATATTGGCAATAACGTATGGAACAATACACCATCCTTCCATTCACGAACCAGAAAGACTACAGGTTCAGCCTGGACAGAAGGAGGAGGCTCTTTGTTGCATCGAAACCGAAGAATTCATGCTTCACATGTTCTATCACCCATCTGGCTACCACCCTCACTTTTTCACCAGCAGATGCATTATTCTTGGATGATAAAGTACGTAACAGCTCATCCTCACTATGTTTATGCACACGAAAAATTATAGGTCATTCCGATTGGTGCAAGATGGCTCGTCGATGCAATCAAGTTACCTTGAAAGTTGTATTCACGGTCTGTCCCCCGATGTTGTATCCATAAAATGGCCACAATTTGGCCATACAAACTCCGTTGGAGCTCCATGACTTGCCAAATCAATCACAACGGAAAGTTGTATGCGTCCGTATCCCACTCGTCCGCTTCGACAACATTTCGTAGGCCAGATCCGGCTTGTAAAATTGACTTTCAGATGATTTTATATTTCCCGTGTACTCTGCCACCCTCTACCACCCTTCCGTGAGCTCACCCATTGATATATATGGGAAATAACGTATGGAACATTACACCATCCTTCCATTCACGAACCAGAAAGACTACAGGTTCAGCCTGGATAGAAGGAGGAGGCTCTTTGTTGCATTGAAACCGAAGAATTCATGCTTCACTTGTTCTATCACCCATCCCGCCACCACCCTCACTTTTTCACGAGCAGATTTATTATTCTTGGATTATAAAGTATGTAACAGCTCATCCCCATTATCTTTTTGCACACGAAAATTATAGGTCATTCCGAATGGTGCAAGATGGCTCGTCGATGCGATCAAGTTACCCTGAAAGTTGTATTCACGATCTGTCCCCCGATGTTGTATCCATAAAACGGCCACAATTTGGCCATACAAACTCCATTGGAGCTCCATGACCCGCCAAATAAATCACAACGAAAAGTTGTATGCGTCGATATCCCACTCGTCCGCTTCGACAACATTTCGGAGGCCAGATCCGGCTTGTAAAATTGAGTTTCGGATGATTTTATCTTTCCCGTGTACACTGCCAGCCTCTACCACCTTTCCGTGAGCTCACCCACAGACAGATATATTGCCTATAATGTATGGAACAATACACCATCCTTTCATTCACGAACCAGAAAGACTACAGTTTCAACCTGGACAGAAGGAGGTGGCTGTTTGTTGCATCGAAACCGAAGAATTCATGCTTCACATGTTCTATCACCCATCCCGCTACCACCCTCACTTTTTCACCAGCAGATGCATTATTCTTCGATGATAAAGTACGTAACAGCTCATCCTCATTATGTTTATGCACACGAAAAGTTATAGGTCATTCCGAATGGTGCAAGATGGCTCGTCAATGCGATCAAGTTACCCTGAAAGTTGTATTCACGGTGTGTCCCCCGATGTTTTATCCATAAAACGACCACAATTTGGCCATACAAACTCCGATGGAGCTCCATGACCCGCCAAATCGATAACAACGAAAAGTTGTATGCGTCGATATCCCACTCGTCCACTTCGACAACATTTCGGAGGCCAGATCCGGCTTGTAAAATTGAGTTTCGGATGATTTTATCTTTCCCGTGTACTTTGCCACCCTCTTACCACCCTTCCGTGAGCTCACCAACAGACAGATAGATTGGCAATAATGTATGGAACAATACACCATCTTCCATTCACGAACCAGAAAGACTACAGGTTCAGCCTGGACAGAAGGAGGAGGCTCTTTATTGCATCGAAATCGAAGAATTCATGCTTCACATGTTCTATCACCCATCCCGCTACCACCCTCACTTTTTCACCAGCAGATGCATTATTGTTGGATGATAAAGTACGTAACAGCTCATCCTCATTATGTTTATGCACACGAAAAATTATAGGTCATTCCGAATGGTGCAAGATGGCTCGTCGATGCGATCAATTTACCCTGAAAGTTGTATTCACGGTCTGTCCCCCGATGTTTTATCCATAAAACGGCCACAATTTGGCCATACAAACTCCGATAGAGCTCCATGACCCACCAAATCGATCACAACTGAAAGTTGTATGCGTCGATATCCCACTCGTCCGCTTCGACAACATTTCGGAGGCCAGATCCGGCTTGTAAAATTGAGTTTCAGATGATTTTATCTTGTCCGTGTACTCGGCCACCCTCTACCACCCTTCCATGAGCTCACCCATGGACAGATATATTGGCAATAACGTATCGAACAATACACCATCCTTCCATTCACGAACCAGAAAGACTACAGGTTCAGCCTGGACAGAAGGACGAGGCTCTTTGTTGCATCGAAACCGAAGAATTCGTGCTTCACATGTTCTATCACCCATCCGGCTACCACCCTCACTTTTTCACCAGCAGATGCAATATTCTTGGATGATAAAGTACGTAACAGCTCATCCTCACTATGTTTATGCACACGAAAAATTATAGGTCATTACGAATGGTGCAAGATGGCTCGTCGATGCGATCAAATTACCCTGAAAGTTGTATTCACGGTCTGTCCCCCGATGTTGTATCTATAAAATGGCCACAATTTGGCCATACAAACTCCGTTGGAGCTCCATGACTTGCCAAATCAATCACAACGGAAATTTGTATGCGTCCATATCCCACTCGTCCGCTTCAACAACATTTCGTAGGCCAGATCCGGCTTGTAAAATTGACTTTCGGATGATTTTATCTTTCCCGTGTACTCTGCCACCCTCTACCACCCTTCCGTGAGCTCACCCATGGATATATATATGGGAAATAACGTATGGAACATTACACCATCCTTCCATTCACGAACCAGAAAGACTACAGGTTCAGCCTGGATAGAAGGAGGAGGCTCTTTGTTGCATCGAAACCGAAGATTTCGTGCTTCACATGTTCTATCACCCATCCC
This sequence comes from Elymus sibiricus, assembly GCA_039707655.1. Taxonomy (NCBI): domain Eukaryota; kingdom Viridiplantae; phylum Streptophyta; class Magnoliopsida; order Poales; family Poaceae; genus Elymus; species Elymus sibiricus. The sequence goes on from CM077676.1 coordinate 260,208,742, forward strand.
GCTACCACCCTCACTTTTTCACCAGCAAATGCATTATTCTTGGATGATAAAGTACGTAACAGCTCATCCTCATTATTCTTGGATGCTTCACATGTTCTTTGTTGCTTCACAAGTTCTATCACCCATCCCGCTACCACCCTCACTTTTTCACCAGCAGATGCATTATTCTTGGATGATAACGTACGCAACAGCTTATCCTCACTATGCTTATGCACACGAAAAATTATAGGTCATTCCGAATGGTGCAAGATGGCTCGTCGATGCGATCAATTACCCTGAAAGTTGTATTCATGGTCTGTCCCCCGTTGGACCTCCATGACCCGCCAAATGGATCACAACGAAAAGTTGTATGCGTCGATATCCCACTCGTCCGCTTCGACAACATTTCGGAGGCTATATCCGGCTTGTAAAATTGAGTTTCGAATGATTTTATCTTGGCCGTGTACTCTGCCACCCTCTACCACCCTTCCGTGAGCTCACCCATGGACAAATATATTGGCAATAACGTATGGAACAATTCACCATCTGATGCGGAGCATCCCATGGTCATCCCCATGGACCTACCTACGTCTACTCAAGTGCCACAATTTGGCCATACAAATCCGTTGGAGCTCCATGACCCGCCAAATCGATCACAGAAAAGTTGTATGCGTCGATATCCCACTCGTCCGCTTCGACAACATTTCGGAGGCCAGATCCGGCTTGTAAAATTGAGTTTCGGATGATTTTATCTTTCCCGTGTACTCTGCCACCCTCTACCACCCTTCTGTGAGCTCACCCACAGACAGATAGATTGGCAACAATGTATGGAACAATACACCATCTTCCATTCACGAACCAGAAAGACTACAGGTTCAGCCTGGACAGAAGGAGGAGGCTCTTTGTTGCATCGAAACCAAAGAATTCATGCTTCACATGTTCTATCACCCATCCCGCTACCACCCTCACTTTTTCACCAGCAGATGCATTATTCTTCGATGATAAAGTACGTAACAGCTCATCCTCATTATGTTTATGCACACGAAAAGTTATAGGTCATTCCGAATGGTGCAAGATGGCTCGTCGAGACGATCAAGTTACCCTGAAAGTTGTATTCACGGTCTGTCCCCCGATGTTTTATCCATAAAACGACCACAATTTTGCCATACAAACTTCGATGGAGCTCCATGACCCGCCAAATCGATCACAACGAAAAGTTGTATGCGTCGATATCCCACTCGTGCACTTCGACAACATTTCGGAGGCCAGATCCGGCTTGTAAAATTGAGTTTCGGATGATTTTATCTTTCCCGTGTACTTTGCCACCCTCTTACCACCCTTCCGTGAGCTCACCAACAGACAGATAGATTGGCAATAATGTATGGAACAATACACCATCTTCCATTCACGAACCAGAAAGACTACAGGTTCAGCCTGGACAGAAGGAGGAGGCTCTTTATTGCATCGAAATCGAAGAATTCATGCTTCACATGTTCTATCACCCATCCCGCTACCACCCTCACTTTTTCACCAGCAGATGCATTATTGTTGGATGATAAAGTACGTAACAGCTCATCCTCATTATGTTTATGCACACGAAAAATTATAGGTCATTCCGAATGGTGCAAGATGGCTCGTCGATGCGATCAATTTACCCTGAAAGTTGTATTCACGGTCTGTCCCCCGATGTTTTATCCATAAAACGGCCACAATTTGGCCATACAAACTCCGATAGAGCTCCATGACCCACAAAATCGATCACAACTGAAAGTTGTATGCGTCGATATCCCACTCGTCCGCTTCGACAACATTTCGGAGGCCAGATCCGGCTTGTAAAATTGAGTTTCAGATGATTTTATCTTGTCCGTGTACTCTGCCACCCTCTACCACCCTTCCATGAGCTCACCCACGGATAGATATATTGGCAATAACGTATCGAACAATACACCATCCTTCCATTCACGAACCAGAAAGACTACAGGTTCAGCCTGGACAGAAGGACGAGGCTCTTTGTTGCATCGAAACCGAAGAATTCGTGCTTCACATGTTCTATCACCCATCCGGCTACCACCCTCACTTTTTCACCAGCAGATGCAATATTCTTGGATGATAAAGTACGTAACAGCTCATCCTCACTATGTTTATGCACACGAAAAATTATAGGTCATTACGAATGGTGCAAGATGGCTCGTCGATGCGATCAATTTACCCTGAAAGTTGTATTCACGGTCTGTCCCCCGATGTTGTATCTATAAAATGGCCACAATTTGGCCATACAAACTCCGTTGGAGCTCCATGACTTGCCAAATCAATCACAACGGAAAATTGTATGCGTCCATATCCCACTCGTCCGCTTCAACAACATTTCGTAGGCCAGATCCGGCTTGTAAAATTGACTTTCGGATGATTTTATCTTTCCCGTGTACTCTGCCACCCTCTACCACCCTTCCGTGAGCTCACCCATGGATATATATATGGGAAATAACGTATGGAACATTACACCATCCTTCCATTCACGAACCAGAAAGACTACAGGTTCAGCCTGGATAGAAGGAGGAGGCTCTTTGTTGCATCGAAACCAAAGAATTCATGCGTCACTTGTTCTATCACCCATCCCACGACCACCCTCACTTTTTCACGAGCAGATGCATTATTCTTGGATTATAAAGTACGTAACAGCTCATCCCCATTATCTTTTTGCACACGAAAAATTATAGGTCATTCCGAATGGTGCAAGATGGCTCGTCGATGCGATCAAGTGTAACACCCCAAAAATTTGACCATATTTTATTAATTAAAATTTTGGCAGGAGACTAATTTTTTGGTTTCTAGATCAGATATTGATTTCAAAATCACTCTTTTAATCTGAGTTATGGAGTTTTCCCTCCTGATAGAAACCTTTCAAAAATATTTTTGGATTTGAGTATATACTCAAGGGCATTTCATTTTCATTATATATGATCAGTGGAAATATTTCTATAATTATTTTTCCTAAGCTTTACTTCTTTAAAATGGTTTCTCATATTTTTAGAGCCTCATTTTGCACTACAACCATTTAGTAACTTCACTTAAAAATTCTACAAAAATTTGTAGAAGACATGTGAGGTTCCTACATCATTTTTATGCAAGGAAACAGCCTTGTGTTTTGGAAATTTTGAGCAAACCATCCTCATATTCATTCTGGTTCAGTTTGGAAGTTTCTACTGCAATCCCATTTTATCGTGCCCTATTGCCCATGAGTTTTCTCCTGCTTTTAGTAAACCCTACCAAAATCTTAAGTCCAGGAGATCAGACCCATTAAAAGATTTTAAGAACATGCAATAATAGCCTTTCTTTTCTGTCCAGATTTGGTTTTCTCAAAAACTTGCACTAGGAAGTTTCTGCTTTGGCCAAGATAACCTTGCCATCTTCTGGTGGATCTAAAGAGACTTTGATCTGGAAATTTTGGTTACTAGCAAAACTTTCTGGATGCCCTTAGCATTTTGTCGAGCAGCTTGAGTGCATGAACTGTTTTGACACTCTCCTAGTTTTGCATTAGGGACTAGCTTGTCTGGCTGTATCACCTTGTCCTCTAGCCTTGCCTTGGCCAACAATCCACCCCTGTAGAGCCCCGTGGGCAGAGAAGTCCCCTGGCAGGCATTGGCATTTTGCCGAGCACCTCGCGTGCGTGCTCTGGGCGCGAGCAGAACGCGCGTTTTGCACGTGCGTGTGCCCGAGTCGCCGCGTCCCGCTGCCGTCTCCCCGCGCTCGTCCTGATCCATTCCCGCTCGCAGCCAACGCGCCTCGACCCCCTCTCTCGTCGCAGAGCCGCCCTGGCCACCTCCTGGAGCCCCGCAGCGCCGCCGTCAGGTCGGCCATGGCAACTAGCGGACGGCCGCAGCCTTGGCAGCGCTGCCCCGGCCTCCCCAGCTCGCCAGCTGCCCCTTGGCACAGCGCGGTCTTATCCGCAAGCTCGTCGGTTAGCGCCGACCAGCGCCGCGTCGCCTAGCTAGCAACAGAACGGCGGTTCGCCGGCATGCTTATCCGCAGCCGCGGAAACCGACCTAGTTGCGCTATAAATAGGGACCCCCGAGCTCGAGTAGACCCTCAGACAACCTCATGCCATCCCTCTAGAGCCCCCATAGCAAGCAATCGACTGGAGGAGGCCGTCTTCCCCGCCTCCGGTAGCTTCGGCCGCCGCCGCACTCCGGTCCAATCCATAGTGAGCAGGGCCTCCCTAGTCTTTCCATCGCCGCCATCCGCTTCCCCTTGACCTTGCAGAGCCGCCCCACCTCTCAGCTTCGACTGGGAGCCACCATAGGCCGAGACCCATCTGCTCCCGAAGGCGCCGTCCGCCGTAGAGCTCGCCGCCGGCGACCCCCTTCGCCCCCGCGACTCTCTCGACCACCGGGAGGATCGCCCTAGAGCCGCTGATCCATCCCCGCCCTCGGAACCCCGTGGGGAGCCGCCGTTCGCCGGCGACGATCGCCGGAGACGTGCCCCGTCTCTACCACAGGAGGAAGGAGGCGCTGGCGACTGGTCAAACCTGACCAGTGGGCCCGATGGACCCACTGTCAGTGACCCAGCGACGGCCCGCGCTGGCTTAAGTGAAAGCGTAATCGCAGAAGTACGTCTCCCCTTCTCGCTAACGTATTTAGCTCTGAACCATTTTCTCCTCGCGCAAGCGTATTTCTTTGGGATACGTTTTCTGTTCTGGAAAGCGTATTCCCCCTCGAGCCGTTTTCCTTTTTTCTGTTTTAATTAAAAACAGAATTTTGACCAGACCTTGACTGGCTATATCTTTTAAAATAAAACTCCGATTGATTTGATTCTTTTTCCTACCTCTCTCCAATTTCATCTAGTTTATTTTCATATTTATTTGAAAATTTTCCAAGACAACTTTTTGTACTGTTTTCAATTTATGTGTTAATTTGAATATTTCTCAAAATAGGAATTAAAGAGAGGAGAAAACTTTCGAAAGTTTTAAGATGCACTCTACCTCTCCACAACTTGAAGGCAAGCATTCTGAACCCTGGTATAATATTTGTTGGGTGCTGTTTAATGTGACTACAACACCAAGTTAACCTGAAGCATGCATTATTTTATGTGACGTTGTGATTATGCTCTTGAGTGCATGATAGAAATTCCTTGCTGTTGGAATCTAAATGCTTATGACAGTATTCACCCTCGTATGCCTTTCATGCCTACCGGAAAGAATCCGAAGAAGTCTCTGTCTCGGGTAGACAGGAACGTGATACTGATATTTCGTTGAAAACGAGAATGATCAGTAAGGCATGGTGAGGTAGGATGAGTGGTGATTCTGTCTGTTGGAGTGAAATATATTTGTTATGCTAATCATGCAGGAAACACATAAACCTCCTGAGTCGACCGTAGATCGAGTCTTGTTCCAATAACCCCCATACTTGTTCCGTACTACCACTTGTCCCTGCCGCAGGTAGGGTATGGTCCAGTAAGTTGTCAACCCCTTTCTTGGCACACACCGTACAGAGAGGCCATAGTGAAAGATACCAGTGGCCCCTGGTAGGCATGTCACTTGGTCCGGGGGCATGGGTGTTCGGTTGGAGCCGAAGGGGTAGCTCCCCTAGTTTGCGCGCGGTATAAATTTTGTGATCCCATGCTAGTCGAGGTTGTAGCCTCCCCACTTAGAGTTTTGCTTAACAGGTGTCGTGGGTGATTCCAGACTCCGGTAAGTGAAGCTGGTGTGTGCGGGTCAGGTGTGTTTTCAATTCAAAGACTGTAATCGGAATTAGTCCCGGTGGACTAAAGGAATCCGTTACTTGTGGGTAAAGAGTACACCCTCTGCAGAGTTTATATCTATTCGAATAGCCGTGTCCGCGGTTAAGGACTACAGTCTGGGATGGGTCAAGTGTCGGTCTTAGTGTCGGTCTTCGGAGGAAAAACTTCTAAACCGGAACATTGATCATGACATGTGACAAATGATGATTATGACTATTATTATTGTGGACTAACCATTTTTAATATTTGTATCCTTGGGACGGTTCTACCTCCTGGATACTCGTTGTGATTATTTTCCTTATAAGCCCTTTATGTGGTGTCGCTCAGACGCCCGACTGTGGCATGCTTGTTATTTATTTTCCTTATAAGCCCTTTATGTGGTGTCGCTCAGACGCCCGACTGTGGCATGCTTGTTATTTATTTTCCTTATAAGCCCTTTATGTGGTGTCGCTCAGACGCCCGACTGTGGCATGCTTGTTATTTATTTTCCTTATAAGCCCTTTATGTGGTGTCGCTCAGACGCCCGACTGTGGCATGCTTGTTATTTATTTTCCTTATAAGCCCTTTATGTGGTGTCGCTCAGACGCCCGACTGTGGCATGCTTGTTATTTATTTTCCTTATAAGCCCTTTATGTGGTGTCGCTCAGACGCCCGACTGTGGCATGCTTGTTATTTATTTTCCTTATAAGCCCTTTATGTGGTGTCGCTCAGACGCCCGACTGTGGCATGCTTGTTATTTATTTTCCTTATTAGCCCTTTATGTGGTGTCGCTCAGACGCCCGACTGAGGCATGCCCTTATATTATTATCCTTTCGAGGCGTCGCTTCAGACACCCGATCGGTTTATTTTATTTCTATTCTCTGATTGCTTATTCATGTTTTATATGAATAACCTGCTTGCGTGCGTCATGAATTTTATTTCATGACTAACTAAGTGATCATTGAATATTTCTGTGCATGATTATCATCTGTTATATTATGCTTGTGTTCATAATGTTTGCGAGTACATTCAATGTACTCACTGGCTTGTCCCTGGCTATTGTCTTGGCCAGATTTCTTGCTTGGAGAGGAGCACAACGACGACAGCCCGGAACCTAGGCAACGATGATAGCAGCCTCGCGAAGATAGGAGTTATCCAGGTCAGCTGTTCCTGTGGGAAATGGAGTCCCATAGACGCTGATGAACCGCAAACCGCTTCCGCCATCAACCACTAGAAACCTGTTGTTGTACTCATAGACCACAATGGTCTTGTACTTCAGACTTTGTATCTTTGCTTGGGATTTCTGTATCAAGATTGTGTCTCATCAGCTAACAGTAATCCTGGGGCTGGTGAGCACAAGGGCCATTTACTGGGAAATTAATATCCTGGAAAACCGGTCCTGACAACCTTGGTATCAGAGCCAGGCTGACCATTGGCTAATCCTGCCAGGTCGATAAACCTAGGTTAACCCACCCATTAGGCCCTAACCTAACCACAGCCAAGCTTCTCGTATACGATAGCCACACAGTGACCCCGACACCTTTTGGCAATCGGTGCCCAACCTATCAGCCTAGCCCGTCGATCACGCACCAGTGACCAACACCTAAATTGTCTCATTCGCAAGCGTGCGAAGGAAGACTCCGTTCTCTTTTCTATAAAAAGGGAACGCTAGCCCCAACCCAGCATAGCACAGCCTCTACCCTAAAACCAAGCCAAGATGCCTGGCCCCATTGTTCACAATGAGACCACAGCAACCAACCTTGGAGGTTTTGTTACCGTGCTAGCAAACCTCACCCGTCGTGCCTTTGCATTAGAAGAGCCCCTAGAGTATGTGGTGTACCAAGGGCTCATGAGCGGTGAGAGCCGTCAATTCTGGGCCACGGTGCACGTCTATGGTAGGGGTATAGCGCCAGAGCGCCCCTACAGGTTCACCGGAAGGACAACTTCCTTTGAGCCACAAGCCATCCAGCTGGCCGCTCGAGTGGCTATAGTTCAACTCCGGCACCTGTCGCCAAGAGTTAACTGCCGCTCGTTCTACTACTACCCCAGCCGTGACGGGTATAGTAGGCCACCCCAGGTAGCCAACGGAGACCACGAGACGGACCCTGCATTGCTGCATCTGGTGCGCTATGTAAGTGCACTAGAGGCGTTGTTCGATCAGGTCACTCTGGATCTGATCGCAGCTCGTGGAGAACTCGTCCGTCGAGCCCCGGTGAGAGGAGAAGATGTGCCCGACGCCGACAACCCAGTCGTGCTGTTTGGACAGCCGATCGAGTCCTTTAGGGCTACCCCTGCAGCCGACCGGAATGCATTTGCATCCCCGGAGGAGCTTCGTCGCATTTTAGGGACACGCTCCAACGGGATTGTGACCACCAATCCCCGCGATGGCCATCATCGCTACCCCGACCCTCCTCAACCCAACCCAGCAAACCCCGACGGTGAGGCCCATGGAGAAGCCTCGACGTCCACAAGGCACGCTCGTTTAGATATTAACGAGGTAGACTAAGTTACTCGAGTAGTACCGAGTCTTAGTATTCTACACCATGTATCAGTGTGACCTTGTAATCGCCTTGAAATAAATGCAGACTGCTTGTGTGCCTTTGTTTTGCTTAGTAGCCACGCGTAAGTATTTTGGTGTTCGGTTGCATATTAAATTCCGGGCGTAGCCACCCCAGACGATACCCACAGTAATACGTCACTTTTGTGAGATATGTATATCTGTGGCATTGACCCCGACCCCCATAGAGCAGAACCGACAAACTAGTTGCCCCCACACCGCGATCGGTAACCCAGCTCCACTGCTTTATAAGAGGCCCTCCGTGACCTTACTAGGCATCCCTCACTTTGTGCACAGCCTTCGCAGCCACTTTTGACATGCCGAGCCCTAGTATTCATCTGAGAACTCCAGATGCGACTCCAGGCAGTTTTGTTAAGATATTGTGGGATTTCACCTGCAGTACCATGAGTTCTACCCATCCACCCCAGTACGAGCTGCTCAAAACGAGGATCACCCATCCGCCTCGAAATATTGGGCAGTAGTACACATCCCTCCCGCAAACCCAAACCAAGATCCCACGGAAGTCTCTTTCGTGGGGAGATCTATGCCGACTCCGCAAATGGCCATAGAAGCTGCTGCGTACGAAGCAATTCCTCGTCTTCGCTTCGCAGTACCCTATGCCAGCGAAAGGGGGTATATTTACTTTCCGAGTCGTGCAGCACCCGGAGAAGTAGCCTCTTTTCCCGGTGGACGAATAGAGAGGGACCCAGTACTGGCCAATCTTGCCCAGTACGTCATCGCACAAGAGCATTTGACCCAGCGAGTAATGAGTTATCTCCAGAGACTCGTTGATTTAAATCCTCAGATCGCCATTGGCAGACCCCTGAGGCCAGACCAGGAGAGGCGCGTTCTCCGACTGGTCAATCCGCTTCCTCCGGTAGAAGAAGAATGTGTCCCAGTGCCGGAGACATTTTCTCAGGGCCCAACCGATTTTTCGTTTACGTTGTAGACGCCGCTTCTGTGTTTGTTATCTTAGCATTTATTTATGTGTTGCAGCTTATGTGTTCTATCCTAAATTTGTGCTATGAATAAACTGGTTGGTTTCAATTAATGTGAGTAATTTTACTGCTGTGATTTTTTTTTTCAAACTGTTTTCGCCCTCAGTAATTTCCAAGGAGGGTTTTCTCTTGAGTTTTTGCAACAAACATTTCTCCGTGGCATAAATTTAAATTCACGCAGCACCACAACAGCAGGCTCACAGCCACAACCACTCGACCACATGCACTAATTGCAAAACCGCATACACATTTTGCACCTAACTGACCACCGCACTGACACACCACAATTTCTGAAAGAGAAATTTGTGGGTTATTATTCTAGTGCAGCTTGCCTCCAGCACACTGACAGCAATAGCAGTTAGCACCTGACACCGACACTTAATCCTCGTGATCACCGCCGCCGCGAAGAGCCAACACTCGAGCAGCAGCGTCACGACGATCATCGAGGATCATCGCGCACAAGAGCACGGAGAACCCCAGCATTGCCGCCAACCCTCCGCACATCAGGATCATGTACCAGTCCGGCATCACCTCCGCCATTAGGGCCTCGTCTCGATGCTCCTGCAAACAAAAATGGAGAGGAAGGAAGGAGAAGAAGAAACGAGGCCAAGTGTGAGGGAGAAGAGGGAAGCACCGCGGTCATTTTATAGCTCGAGATCGGTGTACGGTGAACGAAGTCCACCAGCGCCACTCGTCGCTCGATCGCCGGTGTTCGGAGGCGAATCCGCGAGCAGTGCCGACAGCGCACTGGCCCGCGAGGTGAGAGCACGCTGCGCCGGTAGCTAGCACGCCGCGCACTACCGCAGTACGGCCCTAGGTGCCCTACTCGCTAGACACCGCAGGTGGAGAAAGCGTAGACGCGCGTGAGAGAGAGAAGGAAGAGGAGAGCCAGAGGTAGAAGAAGAGACTGACAGTGGGCCCTGGGTCCACCTGTCAGCCAGAGAGAACCCGGTGCACTCGGGTACGACTAGCGTAATATGGAAATTTGGAAATTTATTCTAAATTTACCATAGCCAATAGTAGAAATCTCTCGGTTTCCCCAGCCGTAGATTTCTTCACCAGTACCCACTATAGTTCACCAATTATCTGTCCACTCACTGTAGCTTCGTCATATCACGTGAACAGGATTTTTGATTTTCAGACTCTTATTGCTTAATAGTAGGAGTAATATTCTTGAAACCGTTCTTAGCAAATCTCGAGGACGAGATTTTTCTTAAGGGGGGTAGTGTTGTAACACCCCAAAAATTTGACCATATTTTATTAATTAAAATTTTGGCAGGAGACTAATTTTTTGGTTTCTAGATCAGATATTGATTTCAAAATCACTCTTTTAGTCTGAGTTATGGAGTTTTCCCTCCTGATAGAAACCTTTCAAAAATATTTTTGGATTTGAGTATATACTCAAGGGCATTTCATTTTCATTATATATGATCAGTGGAAATATTTCTATAATTATTTTTCCTAAGCTTTACTTCTTTAAAATGGTTTCTCCTATTTTTAGAGCCTCATTTTGCACTACAACCATTTAGTAACTTCACTTAAAAATTCTACAAAAATTTGTAGAAGACATGTGAGGTTCCTACATCATTTTTATGCAAGGAAACAGCCTTGTGTTTTGGAAATTTTGAGCAAACCATCCTCATATTCATTCTGGTTCAGTTTGGAAGTTTCTACTGCAACCCCATTTTATCGTGCCCTATTGCCCATGAGTTTTCTCCTGCTTTTAGTAAACCCTACCAAAATCTTAAGTCCAGGAGATCAGACCCATTAGAAGATTTTAAGAACATGCAATAATAGCCTTTCTTTTCTGTCCAGATTTGGTTTTCTCAAAAACTTGCACTAGGAAGTTTCTGCTTTGGCCAAGATAACCTTGCCATCTTCTGGTGGATCTAAAGAGACTTTGATCTGGAAATTTTGGTTACTAGCAAAACTTTCTGGATGCCCTTAGCATTTTGTCGAGCAGCTTGAGTGCATGAACTGTTTTGACACTCTCCTAGTTTTGCATTAGGGACTAGCTTGTCTGGCTGTATCACCTTGTCCTCTAGCCTTGCCTTGGCCAACAATCCACCCCTGTAGAGCCCCGTGGGCAGAGGAGTCCCCTGGCAGGCATTGGCATTTTGCCGAGCACCTCGCGTGCGTGCTCTGGGCACGAGCAGAACGCGCGTTTTGCACGTGCGTGCGCCCGAGTCGTCGCGTCCCGCTGCCGTCTCCCCGCGCTCGTCCTGATCCATTCCCGCTCGCAGCCAACGCGCCCCGACCCCCTCTCTCGTCGCAGAGCCGCCCTGGCCACCTCCTAGAGCCCCGCAGCGCCGCCGTCAGGTCGGGCATGGCAACTAGCGGACGACCGCAGCCTTGGCAGCGCCGCCCCGGCCACCCCAGCTCGCCAGCTGCCCCTTTGCACAGCGCGGTCTTATCCGCAAGCTCGTCGGTTAGCGCCGACCAGCCCCGCGTCGCCTAGCTAGCAACAGAACGGCGGTTCGCCGGCATTCTTATCCGCAGCCGCGGAAACCGACCTAGTTGCGCTATAAATAGGGACCCCCGAGCTCGAGCAGACCCTCAGACAACCTCATGCCATCCCTCTAGAGCCCCCATAGCAAGCAATCGACTGGAGGAGGCCGTCTTCCCCGCCTCCGGTAGCTTCGGCCGCCGCCGCACTCCGGTCCAATCCATAGTGAGCATGGCCTCCCTAGTCTTTCCATCGCCGCCATCCGCTTCCCCTTGACCTTGCAGAGCCGCCCCACCTCTCAGCTTCGACTGGGAGCCACCATAGGCCGAGACCCATCTGCTCCCGAAGGCGCCATCCGCCGCAGAGCTCGCCGCCGGCGACCCCCTTCGCCCCCGCGACTCTCTCGACCACCGGGAGGATCGCCCTAGAGCCGCTGATCCATCCCCGCCCTCGGAACCCCGTGGGGAGCCGCCGTTCGCCGGCGACGATCGCCGGAGATGTGCCCCGTCTCTGCCACAGGAGGAAGGAGGCGCGGGCGACTGGTCAAACCAGACCAGTGGGCCCGATGGACCCACTGTCAGTGACCCAGCGACGGCCCGCGCTGGCTTAAGTGAAAGCGTAATCGCAGAAGTACGTCTCCCCTTCTCGCTAACGTATTTAGCTCTGAACCATTTTCTCCTCGCGCAAGCGTATTTCTTTGGGATACGTTTTCTGTTCTGGAAAGCGTATTCCCCCTCGAGCCGTTTTCCTTTTTTCTGTTTTAATTAAAAACAGAATTTTGACCAGACCTTGACTGGCTATATCTTTTAAAATAAAACTCCGATTGATTTGATTCTTTTTCCTACCTCTCTCCAATTTCATCTAGTTTATTTTCATATTTATTTGAAAATTTTCCGAGACAACTTTTTGTACTGTTTTCAATTTATGTGTTAATTTGAATATTTCTCAAAATAGGAATTAAAGAGAGGAGAAAACTTTCGAAAGTTTTAAGATGCACTCTACCTCTCCACAACTTGAAGGCAAGCATTCTGAACCCGGGTATAATATTTGTTGGGTGCTGTTTAATGTGACTACAACACCAAGTTAACCTGAAGCATGCATTATTTTATGTGACGTTGTGATTATGCTCTTGAGTGCATGATAGAAATTCCTTGCTGTTGGAATCTAAATGCTTATGACAGTATTCACCCTCGTATGCCTTTCATGCCTACCGGAAGGAATCCGAAGAAGTCTCTGTCTCGGGTAGACAGGAACGTGATACTGATATTTCGTTGAAAACGAGAATGATCAGTAAGGCATGGTGAGGTAGGATGAGTGGTGATTCTGTCTGTTGGAGTGAAATATATTTGTTATGCTAATCATGCAGGAAACACATAAACCTCCTGAGTCGACCGTAGATCGAGTCTTGTTCCAGTAACCCCCATACTTGTTCCGTACTACCACTTGTCCCTGCCGCAGGTAGGGTACGGTCCAGTAAGTTGTCAACCCCTTTCTTGGCACACACCGTACAGAGAGGCCATAGTGAAAGATACCAGTGGCCCCTGGTAGGCATGTCACTTGGTCCGGGGGCATGGGTGTTCGGTTGGAGCCGAAGGGGTAGCTCCCCTAGTTTGCGCGCGGTATAAATTTTGTGATCCCATGCTAGTCGAGGTTGTAGCCTCCCCACTTAGAGTTTTGCTTAACAGGTGTCGTGGGTGATTCCAGACTCCGGTAAGTGAAGCTGGTGTGTGCGGGTCAGGTGTGTTTTCAATTCAAAGACTGTAATCGGAATTAGTCCCGGTGGACTAAAGGAATCCGTTACTTGTGGGTAAAGAGTACACCCTCTGCAGAGTTTATATCTATTCGAATAGCCGTGTCCGCGGTTAAGGACTACAGTCTGGGATGGGTCAAGTGTCGGTCTTAGTGTCGGTCTTCGGAGGAAAAACTTCTAAACCGGAACATTGATCATGACATGTGACAAATGATGATTATGACTATTATTATTGTGGACTAACCATTTTTAATATTTGTATCCTTGGGACGGTTCTACCTCCTGGATACTCGTTGTGATTATTTTCCTTATAAGCCCTTTATGTGGTGTCGCTCAGACGCCCGACTGTGGCATGCTTGTTATTTATTTTCCTTATAAGCCCTTTATGTGGTTTCGCTCAGACGCCCGACTGTGGCATGCTTGTTATTTATTTTCCTTATAAGCCCTTTATGTGGTGTCGCTCAGACGCCCGACTGTGGCATGCTTGTTATTTATTTTCCTTATAAGCCCTTTATGTGGTGTCGCTCAGACGCCCGACTGTGGCATGCTTGTTATTTATTTTCCTTATAAGCCCTTTATGTGGTGTCGCTCAGACGCCCGACTGTGGCATGCTTGTTATTTATTTTCCTTATAAGCCCTTTATGTGGTGTCGCTCAGACGCCCGACTGTGGCATGCTTGTTATTTATTTTCCTTATAAGCCCTTTATGTGGTGTCGCTCAGACGCCCGACTGTGGCATGCTTGTTATTTATTTTCCTTATAAGCCCTTTATGTGGTGTCGCTCAGACGCCCGACTGAGGCATGCCTTAAATTATTATCCTTTCGAGGCGTCGCTTCAGACACCCGATCGGTTTATTTTATTTCTATTCTCTGATTGCTTATTCATGTTTTATATGAATAACCTGCTTGCGTGCGTCATGAATTTTATTTCATGACTAACTAAGTGATCATTGAATATTTCTGTGCATGATTATCATCTGTTATATTATGCTTGTGTTCATATTGTTTGCGAGTACATTCAAAGTACTCACTGGCTTGTCCCTGGCTATTGTCTTGGCCAGATTTCTTGCTTGGAGAGGAGCGCAACGACGACAGCCCGGAACCTAGGCAACGATGATAGCAGCCTCGCGAAGATAGGAGTTATCCAGGTCAGCTGTTCCTGTGGGAAATGGAGTCCCATAGACGCTGATGAACCGCAAACCGCTTCCGCCATCAACCACTAGAAACCTGTTGTTGTACTCATAGACCACAATGGTCTTGTACTTCAGACTTTGTATCTTTGCTTGGGATTTCTGTATCAAGATTGTGTCTCATCAGCTAACAGTAATCCTGGGGCTGGTGAGCACAAGGGCCATTTACTGGGAAATTAATATCCTGGAAAACCGGTCCTGACATCAAGTTACCCTGAAAGTTGTATTCACGATCTGTCCCCCGATGTTGTATCCATAAAACGGCCACAATTTGGCCATACATACTCCATTGGAGCTCCATGACCCGCCAAATCGATCACAACGAAAAGTTGTATGCGTCGATATCCCACTCGTCCGCTACGACAACATTTCGGAGGCCAGATCCGGCTTCTAAAATTGAGTTTCGGATGATTTTATCTTGGCCGTGTACTCTGCCACCCTCTACCACCCTTCCGTGAGCTCACCCACAGACAGATATATTGGCAATAATGTATGGAACAATACACCATCCTTTCATTCACGAACCAGAAAGACTACAGGTTCAACCTGGACAGAAGGAGGAGGCTCTTTGTTGCATCGAAACCGAAGAATTCGTGCTTCACATGTTCTATCATCCATCCCGCTACCACCCTCACTTTTTCACCAGCAGATGCATTATTCTTCGATGATAAAGTACGTAACAGCTCATCCTCATTATGTTTATGCACACAAAAAGTTATAGGTCATTCCGAATGGTGCAAGATGGCTCGTCGATGCGATCAAGTTACCCTGAAAGTTGTATTCACGGTCTGTCCCCCGATGTTTTATCCATAAAACGACCACAATTTGGCCATACAAACTCCGATGGAGCTCCATGACCCGCCAAATCGATCACAACGAAAAGTTGTATGCGTCGATATCCCACTCGTCCGCTTCGACAACATTTCGGAGGCCAGATCCGGCTTATAAAATTGAGTTTCGGATAATTTTATCTTTCCCGTGTACTCTGCCACCCTCTACCACCCTTCCGTGAGCTCACCCACACACAGATAGCTTGGCAATAATGTATGGAACAATACACCATCTTCCATTCACGAACCAGAAAGACTACAGGTTCAGCCAGGACAGAAGGAGGAGGCTCTTTGTTGCATCGAAACCGAAGAATTCATGCTTCACATGTTCTATCACCCATCCCGCTACCACCCTCACTTTTTCACAAGCAGATGCATTATTCTTGGATGATAAAGTACGTAACAGCTCATCCTCACTATGTTTATGCACACGAAAAATTATAGCTCATTCCGAATGGTGCAAGATGGCTCGTCGATGCGATCAAGTTACCCTGAAAGTTGTATTCACGATCTGTCCCCCGATGTTGTATCCATAAAATGGCCACAATTTGGCCATACAAACTCCATTGGAGCTCCATGACCCGCCAAATCGATCACAACGAAAAGTTGTATGCGTCGATATCCCACTCGTCCGCTTCGACAACATTTCGGAGGCCAGATACGGCTTCTAAAATTGAGTTTCGGATGATTTTATCTTGGCCGTGTACTCTGCCACCCTCTACCACCCTTCCGTGAGATCACCCACAGACAGATATATTGGCAATAACATATGGAACAATACACCATCCTTTCATTCACGAACCAGAAAGACTACAGGTTCAGCCTGGATAGAAGGAGGAGGCTCTTTGTTAAATCGAAACCGAAGAATTCATGCTTCACATTTTCTATCACCCATCCCGCTACCACCCTCACTTTTTCACCAGCAGATGCATTATTCTTCGATGATAAAGTACGTAACAGCTCATCCTCATTATGTTTATGCACACGAAAAGTTATAGGTCATTCCGAATGGTGCAAGATGGCTCGTCGATGCGACCAAGTTACCCTGAAAGTTGTATTCACGGTCTGTCCCCCGATGTTGTATCTATAAAATGGCCACAATTTGGCCATACAAACTCCGTTGGAGCTCCATGACTTGCCAAATCAATCACAACGGAAAGTTGTATGCGTCCATATCCCACTCGTCCGTTTCAACAACATTTCGTAGGCCAGATCCGTCTTGTAAAATTGACTTTCGGATGATTTTATCTTTCCCGTGTACTCTTCCACCCTCTACCACACTTCCGTGAGCTCACCCATGGATATATATATGGGAAATAACGTATGGAACATTACACCATCCTTCCATTCACGAACCAGAAAGACTACAGGTTCAGCCTGGATAGAAGGAGGAGGCTCTTTGTTGCATCGAAACCAAAGAATTCATGCTTCACTTGTTCTGTCACCCATCCCGCCACCACCCTCACTTTTTCACGAGCAGATGCATTATTCTTGGATTATAAAGTCCTAACAGCTCATCCCCATTATCTTTTTGCACACGAAAAATTATAGCTCATTCCGAATGGTGCAAGATGGCTCGTCGATGCGATCAAGTTACCCTGAAAGTTGTATTCACGATCTGTCCCCCGATGTAGTATCCATAAAATGGCCACAATTTGGCCATACAAACTCCATTGGAGCTCCATGACCCGCCAAATCGATCACAACGAAAAGTTGTATGCGTCGATATCCCACTCGTCCGCTTCGACAACATTTCGGAGGCCAGATCCGGCTTCTAAAATTGAGTTTCGGATGATTTTATCTTGGCCGTGTACTCTGCCACCCTCTACCACCCTTCCGTGAGATCACCCACAGACAGATATATTGGCAATAACATATGGAACAATACACCATCCTTTCATTCACGAACCAGAAAGACTACAGGTTCAGCCTGGATAGAAGGAGGAGGCTCTTTGTTAAATCGAAACCGAAGAATTCATGCTTCACATTTTCTATCACCCATCCCGCTACCACCCTCACTTTTTCACCAGCAGATGCATTATTCTTCGATGATAAAGTACGTAACACCTCATCCTCATTATGTTTATGCACACGAAAAGTTATAGGTCATTCCGAATGGTGCAAGATGGCTCGTCGATGCGATCAAGTTACCCTGAAAGTTGTATTCACGGTCTGTCCCCCGATGTTGTATCTATAAAATGGCCACAATTTGGCCATACAAACTCCGTTGGAGCTCCATGACTTGCCAAATCAATCACAACGGAAAGTTGTATGCGTCCATATCCCACTCGTCCGCTTCAACAACATTTCGTAGGCCAGATCCGGCTTGTAAAATTGACTTTCGGATGATTTTATCTTTCCCGTGTACTCTGCCACCCTCTACCACCCTTCCGCGAGCTCACCCATGGATATATATATGGGAAATAACGTATGGAACATTACACCATCCTTCCATTCACGAACCAGAAAGACTACAGGTTCAGCCTGGATAGAAGGAGGAGGCTCTTTGTTGCATCGAAACCAAAGAATTCATGCTTCACTTGTTCTATCACCCATCCCACGACCACCCTCACTTTTTCACGAGCAGATGCATTATTCTTGGATTATCAAATACGTAACAGCTCATCCCCATTATCTTTTTGCACACGAAAAATTATAGGTCATTCCGAATGGTGCAAGATGGCTCGTCGATGCGATCAAGTTACCCTCAAAGTTGTATTCACGGTCTGTCCCCCGATGTTTTACCCATAAAACGACCACAATTTGGCCATACAAACTTCGATGGAGCTCCATGACCCGCCAAATCGATCACAACGAAAAGTTGTATGCGTCGATATCCCACTCGTCCGCTTCGACAACATTTCGGAAGCCAGATCCGGCTTCTAAAATTTGGTTTCGGATGATTTTATCTTTCCCGTGTACTCTGCCACCCTCTACCACCCTTCCGTGAGCTCACCCACAGACAGATAGCTTCGCAATAATGTATAGAACAATACACCATCTTCCATTCACGAACCAGAAAGACTACAGGTTCAGCCTGGACAGAAGGAGGAGGCTCTTTGTTGCATCGAAACCGAAGAATTCATGCTTCACATGTTCTATCACCCATCCCGCTACCACCCTCACTTTTTCACCAGCAGATGCATTATTCTTGGATGATAAAGTACGTAACAGCTCATCCTCACTATGTTTATGCACACGAAAAATTATAGGTCATTCCGAATGGTGCAAGATGGCTCGTCGATGCGATCAAGTTACCTTGAAAGTTGTATTCACGGTCTGTCCCCCGATGTTGTATCCATAAAAGGGCCACAATTTGGCCATACAAACTCCGTTGGAGCTCCATGACTTGCCAAATAATTCACAACGAAAAGTTGTATGCGTCCATATCCAACTCGTCCGCTTCGACAACATTTCGTCGGCCAGATCCGGCTTGTAAAATTGAGTTTCGGATAATTTTATCTTGGCCGTGTACTCTGCCACCCTCTACCACCCTTACGTGAGCCCACCCATGGATATATATATGGGAAATAACGTATGGAACATTACACCATCCTTCCATTCACGAACCAGAAAGACTACAGGTTCAACATGGACAGAAGGAGGAGGCTCTTTGTTGCATCGAAACCGAAGAATTCATGCTTCACATGTTTTATCACCCATCCCGCTACCACCTTCACTTTTTCACCAGCAGATGCATTATTCTTCGATGATAACTTACGTAACAGCTCATCCTCATTATGTTTATGCATACGAAAAGTTATAGGTCATTCCGAATGGTGCAAGATGGCTCATCGATGCGATCAAGTTACCCTGAAAGTTGTATTCACGGTCTGTCCCCCGATGTTTTATCCATAAAACGACCACAATTTGGCCATACAAACTCCGGTGGAGCTCCATATCCCGCAAAATCGATCACAACGAAAAGTTATATGCGTCGATATCCCACTCGTCCGCTTCGACAACATTTGAGAGGCCAGATCCGGCTTGTAAAATTGAGTTTCGGATCATTTTATCTTTCCCGTGTACTCTGCCACCCTCTACCACCCTTCCGTGAGCTCACCCACAGACAGATAGATTGGCAATAATGTATGGAACAATACACCATCTTCCATTCACGAACCAGAAGGACTATAGGTTCAGCCTGGACAGAAGGAGGAGGCTCTTTGTTGCATCGAAACCGAAGAATTCATGCTTCACATGTTCTACCACCCATCCCGCTACCACCCTCACTTTTTCACCAGCAGATGCATTATTGTTGGATGATACAGTACGTAACAGCTCATCCTCATTATGTTTATGCACACGAAAAATTATAGGTCATTCCGAATGTTGCAAGATGGCTCGTCGATGCGATCAAGTTACCCTGAAAGTTGTATTGACGGTCTGTCCCCCGATGTTTTATCCATAAAACGGCCACAATTTGGCGATACAAACTCCGTTGGAGCTCCATGACCCGCCAAATCGATCACAACGAAAAGTTATATGCGTCGATATCCCACTCGTCCGCTTCGACAACATTTGAGAGGCCAGATCCGGCTTGTAAAATTGAGTTTCGGATAATTTCATCTTGTCCGTGTACTCTGCCACCCACTACCACCCTTCCATGAGCTCACCCACGGACAGATATATTGGCAATAACGTATCAAACAATACACCATTCTTCCATTCACGAACCAGAAAGACTACAGGTTCAGCCTGGATAGAAGGAGGAGGCTCTTTGTTGCATCGAAACCGAAGAATTCATGCATCACATGTTCTATCACCCATCCCGCTACCACCCTTACTTTTTCACCAGCAGATGCATTATTCTTGGATGATAAAGTACGTAACAGCTCATCCTCACTATATTTATGCACACGAAAAATTATAGGTCATTCCGAATGGTGCAAGATGGCTCGTCGATGCGATCAAGTTACCCTGAAAGTTGTATTCACGGTCTGTCCCCCGATGTTGTATCCATAAAATGGCGACAATTTGGCCATACAAACTCCGTTGGAGCTCCATGACTTGCCAAATCAATCACAACGGACAGTTGTATGCGTCCATATCCCACTCGTCCGCTTCGACAACATTTCGTAGGCCAGATCCGGCTTGTAAAATTGACTTTCGGATGATTTTATCTTTCCCATGTACTCTGCCACCCTCTACCACCCTTACGTGAGCCCACCCATGGATATATATATGGGAAATAACGTATGGAACATTACACCATCCTTCCATTCACGAACCAGAAAGACTACAGGTTCAGCCTGGATAGAAGGAGGAGGCTCTTTGTTGCATCGAAACCAAAGAATTCATGCTTCACTTGTTCTATCACCCATCCCACGACCACCCTCACTTTTTCACGAGCAGATGCATTATTCTTGGATTATAAAGTACGTAACAGCTCATCCCCATTATCTTTTTGCACACGAAAAATTATAGGTCATTCCGAATGGTCCAAGATGGCTCGTCGATGCGATCAAGTTACCCTCAAAGTTGTATTCACGGTCTGTCCCCCAATGTTTTATCCATAAACTGACAACAATTTGGCCATACAAACTACGATGGAGCTCCATGACCCGCCAAATCGATCACAACGAAAAGTTGTATGCGTCGATATCCCACTCGTCCGCTTCGACAACATTTCGGAGGCCAGATCCGGCTTCTAAAATTGAGTTTCGGATGATTTTATCTTTCCCGTGTACTCTGCCACCCTCTACCACACTTCCGTGAGCTCACCCACAGACAGATAGCTTGGCAATAATGTATGGAACAATACACCATCTTCCATTCACGAACCAGAAAGACTACAGCTTCAGCCTGGACAGAAGGACGAGGCTCTTTGTTGCATCGAAACCGAAGAATTCATGCTTCACATGTTCTATCACCCATCCCGCTACCACCCTCACTTTTTCACCAGCAGATGCATTATTCTTGGATGATAAAGTACGTAACAGCTCATCCTCACTATGTTTATGCACAGGAAAATTATAGGTCATTCCGAATGGTGCAAGATGTCTCGTCGATGCGATCAAGTTACCTTGAAAGTTGTATTCACGGTCTGTCCCCCGATGTTTTATCCTTAAAACGACCATAATTTGGCCATACAAACTCCGATGGAGCTCCATGACCCGCAAAATCGATCACAACGAAAAGTTTTCTGCGTCGATATCCCACTCGTTCGCTTCGACAACATTTCGGAGGCCAGATCCGGCTTGTAAAATTGAGTTTCGGATGATTTTTTTCTTGGCCGTGTACTCTGCCACCCTCTACCACCCTTCCGTGAGATCAACCACGGATAGATATATTGGCAATAACATATGGAACAATACACCATCCTTGCATTCACGAACCAGAAAGACTACAGGTTCAGCCCGGACAGAAGGAGGAAGCTCTTTGTTGCATCGAAACCGAAGAATTCATGCATCACATGTTCTATCAACCATCCCGCTACCACCCTCACTTTTTCACCGGCAGATGCATTATTCTTCAATGATAAAGTACGTAACAGCTCATCCTCATTATGTTTATGCATACGAAAAGTTATAGGTCATTCCGAATGGTGCAAGATGGCTCATCGATGCGATCAAGTTACCCTGAAAGTTGTATTCACGGTCTGTCCCCCGATGTTTTATCCATAAAACGGCCACAATTTGGCGATACAAACTCCGTTGGAGCTCCATGACCCGCCAAATCGATCACAACGAAAAGTTGTATGCGTCGATATCCCACTCGTCCGCTTCGACAACATTTCGGAGGCCAGATCCGGCTTGTAAAATTGAGTTTCGGATAATTTCATCTTGTCCGTGTACTCTGCCACCCACTACCACCCTTCCATGAGCTCACCCACAGACAGATATATTGGCAATAACGTATCAAACAATACACCATTCTTCCATTCACGAACCAGAAAGACTACAGGTTCAGCCTGGACAGAAGGAGGAGGCTCTTTGTTGCATCGAAACCGAAGAATTCATGCATCACATGTTCTATCACCCATCCCGCTACCACCCTCACTTTTTCACCAGCAGATGCATTATTCTTGGATGATAAAGTACGTAACAGCTCATCCTCACTATATTTATGCACACGAAAAATTATAGGTCATTCCGAATGGTGCAAGATGGCTCGTCGATGCGATCAAGTTACCCTGAAAGTTGTATTCACGGTCTGTCCCCCGATGTTGTATCCATAAAATGGCCACAATTTGGCCATACAAACTCCGTTGGAGCTCCATGACTTGCCAAATCAATCACAACGGACAGTTGTATGCGTCCATATCCCACTCGTCCGCTTCGACAACATTTCGTAGGCCAGATCCGGCTTGTAAAATTGACTTTCGGATGATTTTATCTTTCCCGTGTACTCTGCCACCCTCTACCACCCTTCCGTGAGCTCACCCATGGATATATATATGGCAAATAACGTATGGAATATTACACCATCCTTCCATTCACGTACCAGAAAGACTAGAGGTTCAGCCTGGATAGAAGGAGGAGGCTCTTTGTTGCATCGAAACCGAAGAATTCATGCTTCACTTTTTCTGTCACCCATCCCGCTACCACCCTCACTTTTTCACGAGCAGATGCATTATTCTTGGATTATAAAGTACGAAACAGCTCATCCCCATTATCTTTTTGCACACGAAAAATTATAGCTCATTCCGAATGGTGCAAGACGGCTCGTCGATGCGATCAAGTTACCCTGAAAGTTGTATTCACGATCTGTCCCCCTATGTTGTATCCATAAAACGGCCACAATTTGGCCATACAAACTCCATTGGAGCTCCATGACCCGCCAAATCGATCACAACGAAAAGTTGTATGCGTCGATATCCCACTCGTCCGCTACGACAACATTTCGGAGGCCAAATCCGGCTTCTAAAATTGAGTTTCGGATGATTTTATCTTGGCCGTGTACTCTGCCACCCTCTACCACCCTTCCGTGAGCTCACCCACAGACAGATATATTGGCAATAATGTATGGAAGAATACACCATCCTTTCATTCACGAACCAGAAAGACTACACGTTCAGCCTGGATAGAAGGAGGAGGCTCTTTGTTCCATCGAAACCGAAGAATTCATGCTTCACATTTTCTATCACCCATCCCGCTACCAGCCTCACTTTTTCACCAGCAGATGCATTATTCTTCGATGATAAAGTACGTAACAGCTCATCCTCATTATGTTTATGCACACGAAAAGTTATAGGTCATTCCGAATGGTGTAAGATGGCTCGTCGATGCGATCAAGTTACCCTGAAAGTTGTATTCACGGTCTGTCCCCCGATGTTTTATCCTTAAAACGACCATAATTTGGCCATACAAACTCCGATGGAGCTCCATGACCCGCAAAATCGATCACAACGAAAAGTTTTCTGCGTCGATATCCCACTCGTTCGCTTCGACAACATTTCGGAGGCCAGATCCGGCTTGTAAAATTGAGTTTCGGATGATTTTTTTCTTGGCCGTGTACTCTGCCACCCTCTACCACCCTTCCGTGAGATCAACCACGGATAGATATATTGGCAATAACATATTGAACAATACACCATCCTTGCATTCACGAACCAGAAAGACACAGGTTCAGCCCGGACAGAAGGAGGAAGCTCTTTGTTGCATCGAAACCGAAGAATTCATGCATCACATGTTCTATCAACCATCCCGCTACCACCCTCACTTTTTCACCAGCAGATGCATTATTGTTTGATGATAAAGTATGTAACAGCTCATCCACATTATGTTTATGCACATGAAAAATTATAGGTCATTCCGCATGGTGCAAGATGGCTCGTCGATGCGATCAAGTTACCCAGGAAGTTGTATTCACGGTCTTTCCCCAGATGTTGTATCCATAAAACGGCACAATATGGCCATACAAACTCCGTTGGAGCTCCATGACCCGCCAAATCGATCACAACGAAAAGTTGTATGCATCCATATCCCACTCGTCCGCTTCGACAACATTTCGGAGGCCAGATCCGGCTGGTAAAATTGAGTTTCGATGATTTTTCCTTGGCCGTGTACTCTGCCACCCTCTACCACCCTTCCGTGAGCTCACCCACAGACAGATATATTGGCAATAATGTATGGAACAATACACCATCCTTTCATTCACGAACCAGAAAGACTACAAGTTCAGCCTGGACAGAAGGAGGAGGCTCTTTGTTGCATCGAAACCGAAGAATTCATGCTTCACATGTTCTATCACCCATCCCGCTACCACCCTCACTTTTTCACCAGCAGATGCATTATTCTTGGATGATAAAGTACGTAACAGCTCATCCTCATTATGTTTATGCACACAAAAAGTTATAGGTCATTCCGAATGGTGCAAGATGGCTCGTCGATGCGATCAAGTTACCCAGAAAGTTGTTTTCACGGTCTGTCCCCCAATGTTGTATCCGTAAAACGGCAACAATTTGGCCATACAAACTCCGTTGGAGCTCCATGACCGGCCAATTCGATCACAATGAAAAGTTGTATGCGTCCATATCCCACTCGTCCGCTTCGACAACATTTCGGAGGACAGATTCGGCTTGTAAAATTGACTTTCGGATGATTTTATCTTTCCCGTGTACTCTGCCACCCTCTACCACCCTTTCGTGAGCACACCCACAGACAGATATATTGGCAATAACGTAATACACCATCCTTCCATTCATGAACCAGAAAGACTACTGGTTCAGCCTGGATAGAAGGAGGAGGCTCTTTGTTGCATCAAAACCGAAGAATTCATGCTCCACATGTTCTATCACCCATCCCGCTACCACCCTCACTTTTTCACCAGCAGATGCATTATTCTTGGATGATAAAGTACATAACAGCTCATCCTCATTATGTTTATGCACACAAAAAGTTATAGGTCATTCCGAATGGTGCAAGATGGCTCGTCGATGCGATCAAGTTACCCTGAAAGTTGTATTAATGGTCTGTCCCCCGATGTTTTATCCATAAAACGGCCACAATTTGGCCATACAAACTCCGATGGACCTCCATGACCCGTCAAATCGATCACAACGAAAAGTTGTATGCGTCGATATCCCACTCATCCGCTTCGACAACATTTCGGAGGCCAGATCCGGCTTGTAAAATTGACTTTCGGATGATTTTATCTTTCCCGTGTACTCTGCCACCCTCTACCAACCTTCCGTGAGCTCACCCATGGATATATATATGGGAAATAACATATGGAACAATACACCATCCTTCCATTCACGAACCAGAAAGACTACTGGTTCAGCCTGGATAGAAGGAGGAGGCTCTTTGTTGCATCGAAACCGAAGAATTCATGCTTCACTTGTTCTGTCACCCATCCCGCCACCACCCTCACTTTTTCACGAGCAGATGCATTATTCTTAGATGATAAAGTACGTAACAGCTCATCCCCATTATCTTTTTGCACACGAAAAATTATAGGTCATTCCGAATGGTGCAAGATGGCTCGTCGATGCGAGCAAGTTACCCTGAAAGTTGTATTCACGATCTGTCCCCCGATGTTGTATCCATAAAACAGCCACAATTTGGCTATAATAACTCCATTGGAGCTCCATGACCCGCCAAATCGATCACAACGAAAAGTTGTATGCGTCGATATCCCACTCGTCCTCTTCGACAACATTTCGGAGGCCAGATCCAGCTTCTAAAATTGAGTTTCGGATGATTTTATCTTGGCCGTGTACTCTGCCACCCTCTACCACCCTTCCGTGAGCTCACCCACAGACAGATATATTGGCAATAATGTATGGAACAATACACCATCCTTTCATTCACGAACCAGAAAGACTACAGGTTCAACCTGGACAGAAGGAGGAGGCTCTTTGTTGCATCGAAACCGAAGAATTCATGCTTCACATGTTCTATCACCCATCCCGCTACCACCCTCACTTTTTCACCAGCAGATACATTATTCTTGGATGATAAAGTATGTAACAGCTCATCCACATTATGTTTATGCACATGAAAAATTATAGGTCATTCCGCATGGTGCAAGATGGCTCGTCGATGCGATCAAGTTACCCAGGAAGTTGTATTCACGGTCTGTCCCCCGATGTTGTATCCATAAAACGGCACAATTTGGCCATATAAACTCCGTTGGAGCTCCATGACCCGCCAAATCGATCACAACGAAAAGTCGTATGCATCCATATCCCACTCGTCCGCTTCAACAACATTTCGCAGGCCAGATCCGGCTTGTAAAATTGACTTTCGGATGATTTTATCTTTCCCGTGTACTCTGCCACCCACTACCAACCTTCCGTGAGCTCACCCATGGATATATATATGGGAAATAACATATGGAACAATACACCATCCTTCCATTCACGAACCAGAAAGACTACTGGTTCAGCATGGATAGAAGGAGGAGGCTCTTTGTTGCATCGAAACCGAAGAATTCATGCTTCACTTGTTCTGTCACCCATCCCGCCACCACCCTCACTTTTTCACGAGCAGATGCATTATTCTTAGATGATAAAGTACGTAACAGCTCATCCCCATTATCTTTTTGCACACGA
Organism: Elymus sibiricus; assembly: GCA_039707655.1. NCBI lineage: Eukaryota > Viridiplantae > Streptophyta > Magnoliopsida > Poales > Poaceae > Elymus > Elymus sibiricus. The sequence continues at coordinate 260,235,706 of CM077676.1, forward strand.
AAAATTATAGGTCATTCCGAATGGTGCAAGATGGCTCGTCGATGCGAGCAAGTTACCCTGAAAGTTGTATTCACGATCTGTCCCCCGATGTTGTATCCATAAAACAGCCACAATTTGGCTATAATAACTCCATTGGAGCTCCATGACCCGCCAAATCGATCACAACGAAAAGTTGTATGCGTCAATATCCCACTCGTCCTCTTCGACAACATTTCGGAGGCCAGATCCAGCTTCTAAAATTGAGTTTCGGATGATTTTATCTTGGCCGTGTACTCTGCCACCCTCTACCACCCTTCCGTGAGCTCACCCACAGACAGATATATTGGCAATAATGTATGGAACAATACACCATCTTCCATTCACGAACCAGAAAGACTACAGGTTCAGCCTGGACAGAAGGAGGAGGCTCTTTGTTGCATCGAAACCGAAGAATTCATGCTTCACATGTTCTATCACCCATCCCGCTACCACGCTCACTTTTTCACCAGCAGATGCATTATTCTTGGATGATAAAGTACGTAACAGCTCATCCTCACTATGTTTATGCACACCAAAAATTATAGGTCATTCCGAATGGTGCAAGATGGCTCGTCGATGCGATAAAGTTACCCTGAAAGTTGTATTCACGGTCTGTCCCCCGATGTTTTATCCATAAAACGGCCACAATTTGGCCATACAAACTCCGATGGAGCTCCATGACCCGTCAAATCGATCACAACGAAAAGTTGTATGCGTCGATATCCCACTCATCCGCTTCGACAACATTTCGGACGCCAGATCCGGCTTGTAAAATCGAGTTTCGGATGATTTTATCTTGGCCGTGTACTCTGCCACCCTCTACCACCCTTCCGTGAGATCAACCACGGATAGATATATTGGCAATACCGTATGGAACAATACACCATCCTTCCATTCACGAACCAGAAAGACTACAGGTTCAGCCTGGACAGAAGGAGGAGGCTCTTGGTTGCATCGAAACTGAAGAATTCATGCTTCACATGTTCTATCAACCATCCCGCTACCACCCTCACTTTTTCACCAGCAGATGCATTATTCTTGGATGATAAAGCATGTAACAGCTCATCCACATTATGTTTATGCACATGAAAAATTATAGGTCATTCCGCATGGTGCAAGATGGCTCGTCGATGCGATCAAGTTACCCAGGAAGTTGTATTCACGGTCTGTCCCCCGATGTTGTATCCATTAAACGGCACAATTTGGCCATATAAACTCCGTTGGAGCTCCATGACCCGCCAAATCGATCACAACGAAAAGTCGTATGCATCCATATCCCACTCGTCCGCTTCAACTACATTTCGGAGGCCAGATCCGGCTTGTAAAATTGAGTTTCAGATGATTTTATCTTGGCCGTGTACTCAGCCACCCTCTACCAACCTTCCGTGAGCTCACCCACGGACAGATATATTGGTAATAACTTATGCAACAATACACCATCCTTTCATTCACGAACCAGAAAGACTACAGGTTCAGCCTGGATAGAAGGAGCAGGTTCTTTGTTGCATCGAAACCGAAGAATTCATGCTTCACATGTTCTATCACCCATCCCGCTACCACCCTCACTTTTTCACCAGCAGATGCATTATTCTTGGATGATAAAGTATGTAACAGCTCATCCTCACTATGTTTATGCACACGAAAAATTATAGGTCATTCCGAATGGTGCAAGATGGCTCGTCGATGCGATCAAGTTACCTTGAAAGTTGTATTCACGGTCTGTCCCCCGATGTTGTATCCATAAAAGGGCCACAAATTGGCCATACAAACTCCGTTGGAGCTCCATGACTTGCCAAATCAATCACAACGAAAAGTTGTATGCGTCCATATCCAACTCGTCCGCTTCGACAACATTTCGTAGGCCAGATCCGGCTTGTAAAATTGAGTTTCGGATAATTTTATCTTGGCCGTGTACTCTGCCACCCTCTACCACCCTTCCGTCAGCTCACTCACAGACAGATATATTGGCAATAATGTATGGAACAATACACCATCCTTTCATTCACGAACCAGAAAGACTACAGGTTCAGCCTGGATAGAAGGAGGAGGCTCTTTGTTCCATCGAAACCGAAGAATTCATGCTTCACATTTTCTATCAACCATCCCGCTACCACCCTCACTTTTTCACCAGCAGATGCATTATTCTTCGATGATAAAGTACGTAACAGCTCATCCTCATTATGTTTATGCATACGAAAAGTTATAGGTCATTCCGAATGGTGCAAGATGGCTCATCGATGCGATCAAGTTACCCTGAAAGTTGTATTCACGGTCTGTCCCCCGATGTTTTATCCATAAAACGACCACAATTTGGCCATACAAACTCCGGTGGAGCTCCATATCCCGCCAAATCGATCACAACGAAAAGTTATATGCGTCGATATCCCACTCGTCCGCTTCGACAACATTTCAGAGGCCAGATCTGGCTTGTAAAATTGAGTTTCGGATCATTTTATCTTTCCCGTGTACTCTGCCACCCTCTACCACCCTTCCGTGAGCTCACCCACAGACAGATAGATTGGCAATAATGTATGGAACAATACACCATCTTCCATTCACGAACCAGAAAGACTACAGGTTCAGCCTGGACAGAAGGAGGAGGCTCTTTGTTGCATCAAAACTGAAGAATTCATGCTTCACATGTTCTACCACCCATCCCGCTACCACCCTCACTTTTTGACCAGCAGATGCATTATTGTTGGATGATACAGTATGTAACAGCGCATCCTCATTATGTTTATGCACACGAAAAATTATAGGTCATTCCGAATGTTGCAAGATGGCTCGTCGATGCGATCAAGTTACCCTGAAAGTTGTATTCACGGTCTGTCCCCTGATGTTTTATCCATAAAACGGCCACAATTTGGCGATACAAACTCCGTTGGAGCTCCATGACCCGCCAAATCGATCACAACGAAAAGTTGTATGCGTCGATATCCCACTCCTCCGCTTCGACAACATTTCGGAGGCCAGATCCGGCTTGTAAAATTGAGTTTCGGATAATTTTATCTTGTCCGTGTACTCTGCCACACACTACCACCCTTCCATGAGCTCACCCACGGACAGATAAATTGGCAATAACGTATCGAACAATACACCATCCTTCCATTCACGAACCAGAAAGACTACAGGTTCAGCCTGGAAAGAAGGAGGAGGCTCTTTGTTGCATCGAAACCGAAGAATTCATGCTTCACATGTTCTATCACCCATCCCGCTACCACCCTCACTTTTTCCCCAGCAGATGCATTATTCTTGGATGATAAAGTACGTAACAGCTCATCCTCACTATATTTATGCACACAAAAAATTATAGGTCATTCCGAATGGTGCAACATGGCTCGTCAATGCGATCAAGTTACCCTGAAAGTTGTATTCACGGTCTGTCCCCCGATGTTGTATCCATAAAATGGCCACAATTTGGCCATACAAACTCCATTGGAGCTCCATGACTTGCCTAATCAATCACAACGGACAGTTGTATGCGTCCATATCCCACTCGTCCGCTTCGACAACATTTCGTAGGCCAGATCCGGCTTGTAAAATTGACTTTCGGATGATTTTATCTTTCCCGTGTACTCTGCCACCCTCTACCACCCTTCCGTGAGCTCACCCATGGATTATAAAGTACGTAACAGCTCATCCCCATTATCTTTTTGCACACGAAAAATTATAGCTCATTCCGAATGGTGCAAGATGGCTCGTCGATGCGATCAAGTTACCCTGAAAGTTGTATTCACGATCTGTCCCCCGATGTTGTATCCATAAAACGGCCACAATTTGGCCATACAAACTCCATTGGAGCTCCATGACCCGCCAAATCGATCACAACGAAAAGTTGTATGCATCGATATCCCACTCGTCCGCTTCGACAACATTTCGGAGACCAAATCCGGCTTCTAAAATTGAGTTTCAGATGATTTTATCTTGGCCGTGTACTCTGCCACCCTCTACCACCCTTCCGTGAGCTCAGTCACAGACAGATATATTGGCAATAATGTATGGAACAATACACCATCCTTTCATTCACGAACCAGAAAGACTACAGGTTCAGCCTGGATAGAAGGAGGAGGCTCTTTGTTCCATCGAAACCGAAGAATTCATGCTTCACATTTTCTATCAACCATCCCGCTACCACCCTCACTTTTTCACCAGCAGATGCATTATTCTTCGATGATAAAGTACGTAACAGCTCATCCTCATTATGTTTATGCACACGAAAAGTTATAGGTCATTCCGAATGGTGCCAGATGGCTCGTCGATGCGATCAAGTTACCCTGAAAGTTGTATTCACGGTCTGTCCCCCGATGTTTTATCCTTAAAACAACCATAATTTGGCCATACAAACTCCGATGGAGCTCCATGACCCGCAAAATTGATCACAACGAAAAGTTTTCTGCGTCGATATCCCACTCGTCCGCTTCGACAACATTTTGGAGGCCAGATCCGGCTTGTAAAATTGAGTTTCGGATGATTTTTTTCTTGGCCGTGTACTCTGCCACCCTCTACCACCCTTTCGTGAGATCAACCAAGGATAGATATATTGGAAATAACGTATGGAACAATACACCATCCTTGCATTCACGAACCAGAAAGACTACAGGTTCAGCCCGGACAGAAGGAGGAAGCTCTTTGTTGCATCGAAACCGAAGAATTCATGCATCACATGTTCTATCAACCACCCGCTACCACCCTCACTTTTTCACCAGCAGATGCATTATTGTTTGATGATAAAGTATGTAACAGCTCATCCACATTATGTTTATGCACATGAAAAATTATAGGTCATTCCGCATGGTGCAAGATGGCTCGTCGATGCGATCAAGTTACCCAGGAAGTTGTATTCACGGTCTTTCCCCCGATGTTGTATCCATAAAACGGCACAATTTGGCCATACAAACTCCGTTGGAGCTCCATGACCCGCCAAATTGATCACAACGAAAAGTTGTATGCATCCATATCCGACTCGTCCGCTTCGACAACATTTCGGAGGCCAGATCCGACTTGTAAAATTGAGTTTCGGATGATTTTATCTTGGCCGTGTACTCTGCCACCCTCTACCAACCTTCCGTGAGCTCACCCACGGACATATATATTGGTAATAACGTATGGAACAATACACCATCCTTTCATTCATGAACCAGAAAGACTACAGGTTCAGCCTGGACAGAAGGAGGAGGCTCTTTGTTGCATCGAAACGGAAGAATTCATGCTTCACATGTTCTATCACCCATCCCGCTACCACCCTCACTTTCTCACCAGCAGATGCATTATTCTTGGATGATAAAGCACGTAACAGCTCATCCTCACTATGTTTATGCACACGAAAAATTATAGGTCATTCCGAATGGTGCAACATGGCTCGTCGATGCGATCAAGTTACCTTGAAAGTTGTATTCACGGTCTGTCCCCCGATGTTGTATCCAAAAAAGGGCCACAATTTGGCCATACAAACTCCGTTGGAGCTCCATGACTTGCCAAATCAATCACAACGAAAAGTTGTATGCGTCCATATCCCACTCGTCCGCTTTAACAACATTTTGGAGGCCAGATCCGGCTTGTAAATTTTACTTTCGTATGATTTTATCTTTCCCGTGTACTCTACCACCCTCTACCACCCTTCCGTGAGCTCACCCACGGATATATATATATATATATATATATATGGGAAATAACATATGGAACATTACACCATCCTTCCATTCACGAACTAGAAAGACTACAAGTTCATGCTGGATAGAAGGAGTCGGATCTTTGTTGCATCGAAACCGAAGAATTCATGCTTCACATGTTCTATCACCCATCCCGCTACCACCCTCACTTTTTCACCAGCAGTTGCATTATTCTTGGATTATAAAGTACGTAACAGCTCATCCTCATTATGTTTATGCACACGAAAAATTATAGGTCATTACGAATGGTGCAAGATGGCTCGTTGATGCGATCAAGTTACCCTGAAAGTTGTATTCACGGTCTGTCCCCCGATGTTGTATCCATAAAACGGCCACAATTTGGCCATACAAACACCATTGGAGCTCCATGACCTGCCAAATCGATCACAACCAAAAGTTGTATGCATCGATATCCCACTCATCCGCTTCGACAACATTTCGAAGGCCTGATCCGGCTTGTAAAATTGAGTTTCGAATGATTTTATCTTGGCCGTGTAATCTGCCACCCTCTACCACCCTTCCGTGAGCTTACCCAGAGACAGATATATTGGCAATAACGTATGGAACAATACACCATCCTTCCATTCACGAACCAGAAAGACTACAGGTTCAGCCTGGACAGAAGGAGGAGGCTCTTTGTTGCATCGAAACCGAAGAATTCATGCTTCACATGTTCTATCACCCATCCCGCTACCACCCTCACTTTTTCACCAGCAGATGCGTAGATAAAGTACGTAACAGCTCATCGTCATTTTGTTTATGCACGCGAAAAATTATAGGTCTTTTCGAATGGTGCAAGATGGCTCGTCGATGCGATCAAGTTACCCTGAAAGTTGTATTCACGGTCTGTCCCCCTATGTTTTATCCATAAAACGGCCACAATTTGGCCATAAAAACTCCGTTGGAGCTTCATGACCCGCCAAATCGATCCTAAAGAAAAGTTGTATGCGTCAATATCCCACTCGTCTGCTTCGACAACATTTCGGAGGCCAGATCCGGCTTGTAAAATTGAGTTTCGGATGATTTTATCTTGGCCGTTTACTCTGCCACCCTCTACCACCCTTCCGTGAGCTCACCCATGGACATATATATTGGAGTGGATCCCGCGAAGAACACGAGAGGGAAACACGAGAGAAAACACTCAAATCAACTAGATCCAATCACACATATGCTAGATCCACATACACATAACGAGGTACACGATCCAAAGTCAACACAAGAGGGTACAAAGGGTGGTTCTTCCCAATCCGTGAGGAGTTGAGGTCTTGAATCCGAGATGGATCTTCCCACGATGGGGGTCTTGAATCCACTTGGGGGATCTTCTCCGAAGAGGCCTTCATCTCCAAAGGAGTAGGGGTACAAGTGGATGAGCAAAGCTCTATCTCCAAAATTCACAATGCTAACCCTAAAACATAGGTAGGAGACAGGTATATATAGTCTAGGGGGGTGAAGGAGTACATGGGCCTCGGGCCCGAGAGGTAATGGACGACAGGCGCCGGACGTCCGGTACTTACCAGTCGTCCGGTGGCTCATGAGGGTCCGGACGTCCGGTATGCATCGGACTTCCGACGTTTACGCTCTGTTGGCCGCTGTCGGATTTCCGGACGATGTCGGACATCCGGTGCGTCGGTTGTCCGGGAGGCTTCGGAAATCTGACATTTTGACTCTGTTGATGCAGCGTCGGATTTCCGGAGGCGGTCGGATGTCCGGTCGCTGGAGGATGTCGGTCATCGGCTGAGTCTTCTGGGTGGCTGATGCTCCAGGCGTCGGACGTCCGACAGGTGCCGGTCGTCCGGTGCCTGTAGTTTCCAGCCGGCTCCCCTTCTTGTTTCCCACGCTTGGTGTCCTTGCCATCTTGTCCATTGTTCTGGGCTTCTCCGAGAGGGTCCTCTTGGTACCTAAGCACACATAGTGTTTCGGAATGAGGTAACTTCCATGTCTCGCACGCGTCGTATGGAAATTCAGTAAGGAGTGATGTCACCCCGTTTTCGAGAGCTGTCGCATGTGCTCGAGTCATTGATCCTCTTGGTGCTTGGGGAGACGTAGGTGAATCCATGGGGATGACCGTAGGATGCTCCGCATCATCTCCCCCCCCCTTGGGAAAGATCCATCCTCGGATCGGAATCCGCATCACCATGGAAGGGAGATAAGTCCCGGACGTTGAAGATGTCGCTCACGTTGTACTTGGCACGAGGGATGTCAATCTTGTATGCATTGTCGTTGTAGCGTGCTAGCACCTTGAATGGTCCATCGGCTCGGGGAAGTAGTTTGGACTTGCGCTCGTTGGGGAAGCGGTCTTTGCGAAGGTGTAGCCATACAAGATCGCCGGGGTTGAACACCATGCGGTGCTTGTTGATGTTGACCTTGGTCGCGAGGCGTTGTACTTGGCGCTCGATCGTGTTCCTTGTATCTTCATGCATCTTCTTGAGGTAACTTGCTCGGGCACTCGCGTCCATGTCGGTTCGCTCTTGTAGCGGTAGCGGTAAGATGTCCAATGGTGACAAGGGGTTGAAACCGTAGACGACCTCGAAGGGGGACTTGCCGGTAGTAGAGTGTCTTGCTCGATTGTAGGTGAACTCGGCGATGGGTAAACATTATTCCCACTCCCTTATGTTCTTCTTGATCAACACGCGGAGTAGTGTGGAAAGAGTCTGGTTCGTGACCTCTGTTTGGCCGTCGGTTTGAGGGTGATATGCCGATGAGAAGAGGAGCTTGATTCCGAGCTTGGCGCATAGTGTCTTCCAAAAGTAGCTAAGGAACTTGACGTCTCGGTCCGACACGATCGTCTTTGGCACTCCATGCAAATGCAAGATTTCCCTACAAAAGAGATTTGCAACATGTGAAGCATCGTCTATCTTGTTGCAAGGAATGAAATGTGCCATCTTAGAGAAACGGTCCACAACAATAAATATGGAATCTTTGCCGTGTTGAGTTCGAGGCAAACCAAGCACGAAATCCATGTTAATATCTTCCCATGGGTGATATGGAATAGGAAGTGGCATATATAAACCATGAGATTGAGCTTTGGACTTAGCTTTGCGGCATGTAGGGCACCGGTTGGTGTAGCGTGAGACGTCGCAAAACATCTTGGGCCAAAAGTAGTTCTTGGAGAGCGTAGCGAATGTCTTGTCACGTCCAAAATGTCCCATGAGTCCTCCACCATGAGCTTCTTGCAAAAGTAGCAAACGATGAGAAGGCTCGGGGATACAAAGTTTGTTAGCTCGCATAAGATAACCATCTTTCAAGTAATATTGCTCCCAAGTTTTATGAGGTAAACATTTGGCATAAGGAGTTGCAAATGACGAATCATGCTCATACAAGTCTTTAATGTGCTCAAAGCCAATAACATGCAACTCAAGTTTGGTAACCAACATGCACTTGCGGGAAAGAGCGTCCGCCACAACATTTTCCTTACCTTTGATATACTTGATAACATAAGGAAATGACTCTATGAACTCACTCCATTTAGCATGACGCTTGTTCAATTTAGTTTAACCCTTAAGGTACTTAAGCGTTTCATGATCCGTATGGATGACAAATTCACGTGGACGAAGATAATGTTACCACACATGCAAGACTCTCACTAAAGCATATAACTCTTTGTCATAGATGGGGTAGTTAAGTTGCGCGCCGGAGAGCTTCTCACTAAAATATGCAATGGGTCGTTTCTCTTGCATCAATACACCACCAATGCCATTACCACTAGCGTCACAATGCACTTCAAAAGTTTTCTCAAAATTGGGTAATGCAAGTAATGGAGCATGTGTAAGCAAGGTTTTAAGCTCATGAAATGCGGCATCTTGAGATGGACCCCAAACAAATGGTGCATTCTTCTTACTCAATGCGTGCAATGGTGATGCAATAGTGCTAAAATCCTTCACAAAGCGTCGATAAAATCCGGCTAAGCCAAGGAAATTACGCACTTGAAGCAAATTGGTTGGTTGTGGCCAATTCTTAATAGCATCAATTTTAGTTTCATCAACATGAACTCCCTTAGATGAGACAACAAAACCCAAGAAGACAAGCTTATCAACACCAAAAGTGCATTTTTCCATGTTAGCATAAAGTCGCTCGTCTCTAAGAATTTGCAATACTTCTCTAAGGTGTTTGACATGATCTTCGAGAGTTCCACTAAACACAAGGATGTCATCAAAGTAAACCACAACACAAATGCCAATTAATTTGCGAAGAACATAGTGCATCACACGCATAAAGTGCTAGGTGCTTGGGATAAACCCATAGGCATGACTAACCATTCATACAAGCCAAATTTGGTTTTGAAAGCCATTTTCCATTCATCACCTTCCTGCATGCGAATTTGATAATAGCCACTTTTAAGATCAATTTTAGAGAAAATTGTGGCTCCACTAAGTTCATCAAGCATGTCATCTAGGCGTGGAATGGGATGGCGATATCTAACGGTGACAGCATTGATAGGACGGCAATCGGAACACATGCGGTAGGAACCATCTTTCTTAGGCACGAGAATGACCGGAACGACACAAGGGCTCAAGCTTTTGCGTACATACCCATTCTCCATGAGATGTTGCACTTGACTTTGGATTTCTTTGGTTTCTTTGGGGTTGACGCGGTATGGTGCCTTGTTCGGTAGTGGTGCGCCGGGGATGAGGTCTATGCGGTGTTCGATTCCGCGGAGTGGAGGAAGTCCGGGAGGTAGCTCATCGGGAAACACGTCCGCGAATTCCTGCAATAAATGAGACAATACCAAAGGAAGATGTTGTGAAGTATTAGTCCGCACCACTTCATCTTTGCACACAAGCACAAAGTGAAGAACACTTGATGGGCTCTCACTCACATCCCTCAAATCTCTTTTGGTGGCTAGTAGAACTAAGTTTTTCTTGTCGCTCATCGTGGAGTCACTCAATTTTGGCTTGTGGCGCTCACTCTCTTTGTGGTGGTTCACTCTCTCACTAGTCTCTCCACGATGGCCCGATACTTGATTGTCGGCGATGACTTGACTTGGAGACATTGGCCGAAGAACGAATTCCTTGCCCTTCATCTTGAAACTATAGTGGTTGGTCCGTCCATTGTGGATGACGCCGCGATCGAATTGCCATGGTCGCCCAAGTAGGAGGTGGCATACGGACATGGGAACCACATCACACTCCAAGGTATCTTCGTAGGCGCCGATCTTAAAGGATACTTGGACGGTGTGCTCCACTTGGATTGTGCCGGAGTCGCTAAGCCATTGGACCTTGTAGGGGCGAGGGTGCTTCTTCTTGACCAATTGTAACTTGGAGCATAATTCTTCACTTGCCAAATTGTGGCAACTTCCGCCGTCGATGATGACCTTGACGGAACGTCCTTGGATACCCACTTTGGTGTGGAAGATGTGGCAACGTTGGTCTTCTTCTTGGTGTTGTTGAAGTGTCAAGACCTTGGAGACAACAAGAGCGGGGCTCGAATCATTGTCGCAAAACACTTGATGATCGTCTTCTTCATTCACTTGGCGGTACATGGCCACTTGCTCGATGGCTTCCATTTCATCTTCACTCATTGAGTCGTAGGTGCCGTCGTCGTTGAGGATCATTGTGCGTCGAGTTGGACATTCGAAAGACTTGTGGCCTCGGCCCTTGCAAGTGAAACACTGGATGTCACTTGTCTTGTTGGCATCCGTAGGAGGTGTCGAAGATGAAGGCTTTTGCTTGGAGCTGCCTGTGGTAGGACGAAGACGACTCGAAGATGTCGAAGGTTGCTTGTAGCGTGACTTGTCGCCGGTACTTGGTGTAGCTCGAGTCGTGGAAGGAGTTGTCGTAGTCGTTGAAGCTTGAGTGTATGAACCGTAGGTCTTGGAAGAGAACTTGGAGTACTTGTAGTCCTCTTGCACTTGTCGCTCCGCCTTGGTTGCTTGGTGCACTAGCTCGAGGAGGTTTGAGTACGGTTGGAAATCCGCTATTTTCTTGATGGGATGGTTGAGGCCATTCAAGAAACGCGCCATAGTTCGTTCATCATCTTCCTTGACATTGGCTCGTATCATGGAAACTTCCATCTCATGATAGTATTCTTCAACCGTCTTGGTTCCTTGCTTGAGGAGTTGGAGTTTCTTGAAGAGGTCGCGGTTGTAATGTGTAGGCACAAAACGAGCTCTCATGACATCCTTCATTTGGTTCCATGTCGCGATGGGTGGCTCACCCTTCTCTTGACGTCTTGCGATCACTTGCTCCCACCAAATGAGAACATAGTCTTGGAACTCGAGAGATGCCATGGCGATCTTCTTTGCTTCGTCGTAGTTGTGAAGGCGAAAAATCTTGTCGACCTTCAATGCCCACGAAAGGTATTGTTCGGGATCATTTCCACCGGAGAATTTAGGCATGGTGAACTTGAGCTTGCCGAAACGTTGTTCCTCATCATGTCGTGGTCGATGGTGATGACGCTCTTGCCGTGGTGGAGGATCTTGAGCCGCTTGCTCCTCGTGCTCCTCTTGATTAACTTGGCGTTGAGGGCGTGGGATTCGTGCACGGTTCCTCATCTCTTGGCGCTCCTCGCGGTGGGCGGCTTCGTCTTGTCGCTCTCGTCGGAGGGCCTCTTCTTGTTCGCGCACACGGCGGTTGCGTTCATTGAAGGCTCGTGTGGCTTCTTGTAGAGCACGTTGGGCTTCAAGGGCTTGTTGCTCGCGGTGTTGTCGCTCTTGTTGAAGGGCGTTGCCATCATGATTCTCGTGGTGATCGTGGCGTTGTGGAGCTTGCTCTTGGTCCATTTGATCCTTAGCTTGGCGACGTAGTCGTTCACGTTCCCGGAGGCGGTCTTGTAAACCGTTGCCATGAAATGGGTTTTGTGGAGCTTGATGATCTTCATGGTCTTGGCGACGATGCGGACGAGCTCGTGGAGGACTTGCATTCGAAGACGTGTCGGAAGAGTATCGACTTGAATGACGCCGTCTTGATGATGACGACGTGGAAGAAGAGCGATTGGCCATCATGGTTCGTATGTCATCCTTGAGAGATGCCATCGATGTGTTGAAGTAGTCTCTTGTACGTTGCTCGGATTGTCGCAAGTCGGAGGCGAGTTGGTCGATGCGGTCGCCCAATGCTTCATTCTCTTGATGCAAAGCTCTTTGCGCGCCAAATAGGTGATTCTTGGTGACGTAGTTGCTCGGTTCCTCTTCTTGCTCGAGGAAGAGTGGATTGGAAGAAGTGGTTGGCCTATCCATCATGACAAGCAAATATGTGAGTGGACGAAAGGAAAGAACTAGACCAAATGTACCTTATCCGATGTTGAAGATGGGTCAATGATCACTCGAGATTGTATTATGGAAATAGCACAATTGGTACCGGATCTTGTCAATTCTCACACCTACACAAATAAAGCTTTTGGAGTAGCTTGGTGAGGATGGTGGCAAAAAATTTATACAAGTTGCAAGTAAGATATCAATAATGTTGAAAACGATTCACAAGATTGCAAGTGTAACAAGTAGACCAATAGCAATACGTAGCACACGGAAACACACGCATGGATAGATAAATGAGGTTGTGCAACCAAGGAATGAGCGGAAAATGAGAAATCCACGAAAAATGCTCTTGTTGCACAACACTAGAGAGACGCTAGCACCCTTGCTCGATAGGCGGATACGAACTTGTGCAGAACCTAAAAGAGACAAAACGTATGGCTGTCTATCTCACTTATGCTATGTATGTATGAGTCCCGGTGAACTTGTCACAATGATCCAAGATGATCAAATATGCTATGTCTATTGCTTACAAGCTTGTTGCTCTTTCTCTTTTGCTTAAAAGCTTTCTTTCTTTTGCTCTTTTCCATTTTGGCCACTTATGCGCAATGCTCTCACGATGGTAGCAATGATGTATATGCGGGAAGCCAATTTGGCACAAGAGATGATATGTGTATGTATCTACGATAGCTATGCGGAACGGTATCACTAAAGTGCACAAGTAGCGTTGCCCGGCAATACTCAAATGGCTAGTCTCGTAGGAAAGCTACGCAAAAGATGGTCTCAGGGTTTCACAATGCAATGGCAAGGGTATGAACAAGTTGTCGTCGATGTTACCGTCCTTGCGTACGGTTAGGGTGTCACAAAGGTGGAATTGGTGTTGCCGATGACGAGTCCGTGGCGATGATGAGCGGCGGAGATGTCGATGTCGAACCGTTCCTAAGTAGCCGAAACACGTTAGGAAACGGAAGCCGCGACTCAAAATCTCAAATGGCAAACGGACAAAATGGGTGGTGTTTGCGGAAGTCGGCGATGGAGTCACACGAGTATGCCTATTTCGTACTGCGGTGGTAGAAATCGGAGGTGGTAATGTGGAAGTTGGAGAGTGGCTGAAATTTGCTGGCACAAAATTCAGTTGCGTCAGGTTTGGCCGGATGTCCGGTAATTGTCGGATGTCCGGTGTCTGTCGGACGTCTAGTAAATGCCGGTCGTCCGGTACCTGGGCGATTTCGGGCTGCGGGATGAACTCGTGGATAAGAAGGCGGGGAAGGAAAATTTGGGCAAAATTCGAGGAATTTCGTGGATGGAAATGGTGGAGAAAGTGGGGAAAAGCTAGATCCACCCAAAACCAAGCAAATCCATGGATCAAAATCAACAAAATATCATCAAACTCACAGATCACAAAAAATTTGGTATGGCTATTTTTGGTGGGGATTTTCGAATTTAGGATGAAACAAAGCAAAATCAGGCTAGAAAACGAAGAGGGAGACTCCAAAATCGTGATCAACGTGGCTCATGATACCAAGATGATGTAGGGTGGAACCCTAACGGTGTCGATCTTTTACGATTGGAGTGGATCCCGCGAAGAACACGAAGAACACGAGAGGGAAACATGAGAGAAAACACTCAAATCAACTAGATCCAATCACACATATGCTAGATCCACATACACATAACGAGGTACACGATCCAAAGTCAACACAAGAGGGTACAAAGGGTACATTTTGGCTCTGTTGATGCAGCGTCGGATTTCCGGAGGCGGTCGGACGTCCGGTCGCTGGAGGGTGTAGGTCGTCGGCTGAGTCTTCTGGGTGGCTGATACTCCAGGCGTCGGACGTCCGACAGGTGCCGGTCGTCCGGTGCCTGTAGTTTCCAGCCGGCTCCCCTTCTTGTTTCCCACGCTTGGTGTCATTGCCATCTTGTCCATTGTTCCGGGCTTCTCCGAGCGGGTCCTCTTGGTACCTAAGCACACATAGTGTTTCGGAATGAGGTAGCATCCATGTATCGCACGCGTCGTATGGAAATTCAGTAAGGAGTGATGTCACCTCGTTTTCGAGAGCTCTCGCACGTGCTCGAGTCATTGGTCCTCTTGGTGCTTGGGGAGACGTAGGTGAATCCATGGGGATGACCGTAGGATGCTCCGCATCACTACAGGTTAAGCCTGGACAGAAGGAGGAGGCTCTTTGTTGCATCGAAGCCGAAGAATTCATGCTTCACATGTTCTATCACCCATCCCGCTACCACCCTCACTTTTTCACCAGCAGATGGATTATTCTTGGATGATAAAGTACATAACAGCTCATCCTCATTATGTTTATGCACAAGAAAAATTATAGGTCATTCTGAATGGTGCAAGATGGCTCGTCGATGCGATCAAGTTACCCTGAAAGTTGTATTCACGGTTTGTCCCCCGATGTTGTATCCGTAAAACGGCCACAATTTGGCCATACAAACTCCGTTGGAGCTCCATGACCTGCCAAATCGATCACAACGAAAAGTTGTATTCACGGTCTGTCCCCCGTGTTGTATCCATAAAACGACCACAATTTGGCCATACAAACTCCGTTGGAGCTCCATGACCTGCCAAATCGATCACAATGAAAAGTTGTATGCGTCCATATCCCACTCGTGTGCTTCGACAACATTTCGGAGGCCAGATCCGGCTTGTAAATTTGACTTTCGCATGATTTTATCTTTCCCGTGTATTCTACCACCCTCTACCACCCTTCCGCGAGCTCACCCACGGATATATATATATATATATGGGAAATAACATATGGAACATTACACCATCCATCCATTCACGAACCAGAAAGACTACAGGTTTAGCCTGGATAGAAGGAGGAGGATCTTTGTTGCATCGAAACCGAAGAATTCATGCTTCACATGTTCTATCACCCATCCCGCTACCACCCTCACTTTTTCACCAGCAGTTGCATTATTCTTGGATTATAAAGTACGTAACAGCTCATCCTCATTATGTTTATGCATACGAAAAATTATAGGTCATTACGAATGGTGCAACATGGATCGTCGATACGATCAAGTTACCGTGAAATTTGTATTCACGGTCTGTCCCCCGATGTTGTATCCATAAAACAGCCACAATTTGGCCATACAAACTCCGTTGGAGCTCCATGACCTGCCAAATCGATCACAACGAAAAGTTGTATGCGTCCATATCCTACTCGTCCGCTTTGACAACATTTCGGAGGCCAGATCCAGCTTGTAAATTTGACTTTCGTATGATTTTATCTTTCCCGTGTACTCTACCACCCTTCCGCGAGCTCACCCACGGATATATATATATATGGGAAATAACATATGGAACATTACACCATCCTTCCATTCATGAACCAGAAAGACTACAGGTTCAGCATGGATAGAAGGAGGAGGATCTTTGTTGCATCGAAACCGAAGAATTCATGGTTCACATGTTCTATCACCCATCCAGCTACCACCCTCACTTTTTCACCAGCAGTTGCATTATTCTTGGATTATAAAGTACGTAACAGCTCATCCTCATTATGTTTATGCACACGAAAAATTATAGGTCATTACGAATGGTGCAAGATGGCTCGTCAATGCGATCAAGTTACCCTGAAAGTTGTATTCACGGACTGTCCAACGATGTTGTATACATAAAACGGCCAAAATTTGGCCATACAAACACCATTGGAGCTCCATGACCTGCCAAATCGATCACAACCAAAAGTTGTATGCATCGATATCCCACTCGTCCGCTTCGACAACATTTCGGAGGCCTGATCCGGCTTGTAAAATGGAGTTTCACATGATTTTATCTTGGCCGTGTAATCTGCCACCCTCTACCACCCTTCCGTGAGCTCACCCACAGACAGATATATTGGCAATAACGTATGGAACAATACACCATCCTTCCATTCACGAACCAGAAAGACTACAGGTTCAGCCTGGACAGAAGGAGGAGGCTCTTTGTTGCACCGAAACCGAAGAATTCATGCTTCACATGTTCTATCACCCATCCCGCTACCACCCTCACTTTTTCACCAGCAGATGCGTAGATAAAGTACGTAACAGCTCATCCTCATTATGTTTATGCACACGAAAAATTATAGGTCATTCCAAATTGTGCAAGATGGCTCGTCGATGCGATCAAGTTACCCTGAAAGTTGTATTCACGGTCTGTCCCCCGATGTTTTATCCATAAAACGGCCACAATTTGGCCATAAAAACTCCATTGGAGCTCCATGACCCGCCAAATCGATCACAAAGAAAAGTTGTATGCGTCGATATCCCACTCGTCTGCTTCGACAACATTTCGAAGGCCAGATCCGGCTTGTAAAATTGAGTTTCGGATGATTTTATCTTGGCCGTGTACTCTGCCACCCTCTACCACCCTTCCATGAGCTCACCCATGGACATATATATTGGCAATAACGTATGGAGCAATACACCATCCTTCCATTCACGAACCAGAAAGACTACAGGTTCAGCCTGGACAGAAGGAGGAGGCTCTTTGTTGCATCGAAACCAAAGAATTCATGCTTCACATGTTCTATCACCCATCCCACTACCACCCTCACTTTTTCACCAGCTGATGCATTATTCTTGAATGATAAAGTACGTAAGAGCTCATCCTCATTATGTTAATGCACACGAAAAATTATAGGTCATCCCGAATGGTGCAAGATGGCTCGTCGATGCGATCAAGTTACCCAGAAAGTTGTATTCACTGTCTGTCCCCCGATGTTGTATCCATAAAACGGCCACAATGTGGCCATACAAACTCCGTTGGAGCTCCATGACTTGCCAAATTGATCACAACGAAAAGTTGTATGCGTCCATATACCACTCGTCCGCTTCGACAACATTTCGGAGGCCAGATCCGGCTTGTAAAATTGACTTTCGGATGATTTTCTCTTTCCCGTGTATTCTGCCACCCTCTACCACCCTTCCGTGAGCTCACCCACGGATATATATATATGGGAAATAACATATGGAACATTACACCATCCTTCCATTCACGAACCAGAAAGGCTACAGGTTCAGCCTGGATAGAAGGAGGAGGCTCTTTGTTCCATCGAAACCGAAGAATTCGTGCTTCACATGTTCTATCACCCATCCCGCTACCACCCTCACTTTTTCACCAGCAGATGAATTATTCTTGGATTATAAAGTACGTAACAGCTCATCCTCCTTATGTTTATGCAAACGAAAAATTATAGGTCATTCCGAATGGTGCAAGATGGCTCGTCGATGCGATCAAGTTACCCTGAAAGTTGTATTCACGGTCTGTCCCCCGATGTTGTATCCATAAAACAGCCACAATTTGGCCATACAAACTCCGTTGGAGCTCCATGACCCGCCAAATCGATCACAACGAAAAGTTGCATGCGGCGATATCCCACTCGCTGCTTCGACAACATTTCGGAGGCCAAATCCGGCTTGTAAAATTGAGTTTCGGAAGATTTTATCTTGGCCGTGTACTCTCCCACCCTCTACCACCCTTCCGTGAGCTCACCCACTGACAGATATATTGGCAATAGCGTATGGAACAATACACCATCCTTCCATTCACGAACCAGAAAGACCACAGCTTCAGCCTGGACAGAAGGAGGAGGCTCTTTATTGCATCGAAACCGAAGAATTCATGCTTCACATGTTCTATCACCCATCCCGCTACCACCCTCACTTTTTCACCAGCAGATGCATTATTCTAGGATGATAAAGTACATAAGAGCTCATCCTCATTATGTTTATGCACAAGAAAAATTATAGGTCATTCCGAATGGTGCAAGATGGCTCGTCGATGCGATCAAGTTACCCAGAAAGTTGTATTCACTGTCTGTCCCCCGATGTTGTATCCATAAAACGGCCACAATGTGGCCATACAAACTCCGTTGGAGCTCCATGACTTGCCAAATTGATCACAACGAAAAGTTGTATGCGTCCATATACCACTCGTCCGCTTCGACAACATTTCGGAGGCCAGATCCGGCTTGTAAAATTGACTTTCGGATGATTTTCTCTTTCCCGTGTATTCTGCCACCCTCTACCACCCTTCCGTGAGCTCACCCACGGATATATATATATGGGAAATAACATATGGAACATTACACCATCCTTCCATTCACGAACCAGAAAGGCTACAGGTTCAGCCTGGATAGAAGGAGGAGGCTCTTTGTTCCATCGAAACCGAAGAATTCGTGCTTCACATGTTCTATCACCCATCCCGCTACCACCCTCACTTTTTCACCAGCAGATGAATTATTCTTGGATTATAAAGTACGTAACAGCTCATCCTCCTTATGTTTATGCAAACGAAAAATTATAGGTCATTCCGAATGGTGCAAGATGGCTCGTCGATGCGATCAAGTTACCCTGAAAGTTGTATTCACGGTCTGTCCCCCGATGTTGTATCCATAAAACAGCCACAATTTGGCCATACAAACTCCGTTGGAGCTCCATGACCCGCCAAATCGATCACAACGAAAAGTTGCATGCGGCGATATCCCACTCGCTGCTTCGACAACATTTCGGAGGCCAAATCCGGCTTGTAAAATTGAGTTTCGGAAGATTTTATCTTGGCCGTGTACTCTCCCACCCTCTACCACCCTTCCGTGAGCTCACCCACTGACAGATATATTGGCAATAGCGTATGGAACAATACACCATCCTTCCATTCACGAACCAGAAAGACCACAGCTTCAGCCTGGACAGAAGGAGGAGGCTCTTTATTGCATCGAAACCGAAGAATTCATGCTTCACATGTTCTATCACCCATCCCGCTACCACCCTCACTTTTTCACCAGCAGATGCATTATTCTAGGATGATAAAGTACATAAGAGCTCATCCTCATTATGTTTATGCACAAGAAAAATTATAGGTCATTCCGAATGGTGCAAGATGGCTCGTCGATGCGATCAAGTTACCCTGAAAATTGTATTCACGGTGTGTCCCCCGATGTTGTATCCGTAAAACGGCCACAATTTGGCCATAAAAACTCCGTTGGAGCTCCATGACATGCCAAATCGATCACAACGAAAAGTTGTATGCGTCCATATCCCACTCGTCCGCTTCGACAACATTTGGGAGGCCAGATCCGGCAAGTAAAATTGACTTTCGGATGATTTTATCTTTCTCGTGTACTCTGCCACCCTCTACCACCCTTTCGTGAGCTCACCCACGGATATATATATGGGAAATAACGTATGGAACAATACACCATCCTTCCATTCACGAACCAGAAAGACTACAGGTTCAGCCTGGATAGAAGGAGGAGGATCTTTGTTGCATCGAAACCGAAGAATTCATGCTTCACATGTTCTATCACCCATCCCGCTACCACTTTCACTTTTTCACCAGCAGATGCATTATTCTTGGATGATAAAGTACATAACAGCTCATCCTCATTATGTTTATGCACAAGAAAAATGATAGGTCATTCCGAATGGTGCAAGATGGCTCGTCCATGCGATCAAGTTACCCAGAAAGTTGTATTCACGGTCTGTCCCCCGATGTTGTATCCGTAAAACGGCCACAATTTGGCCATACAAAGTCCGTTGGAGCTCCATGACCTACCAAATCGATCAGAACGAAAATTTGTATGCGTCCATATCCCACTCGTCCGCTTCGACAACATTTGGGAGGCCAGATCCGGCAAGTGAAATTGACTTTCGGATGATTTTATCTTTCCCGTGTACTCTGCCACCCTCTACCACCCTTTCGTGAGCTCACCCACGGATATATATATGGGAAATAATGTATGGAACAATACACCATCCTTCCATTCACGAACCAGAAAGACTACAGGTTCAGCCTGGATAGAAGGAGGAGGATCTTTGTTGCATCGAAACCGAAGAATTCATGCTTCACATGTTATATCACCCATCCCGCTACCACCCTCACTTTTTCACAAGCAGATGCATTATTCTTGGATGATAAAGTACGTAACAGCTCATCCTCATTATGTTTATGCACAAGAAAAATTATAGGTCATTCCGAATGGTGCAAGATGGCTCGTCGATGCGATCAAGTTACCCAGAAAGTTGTATTCACGGTCTGTCCCCCGATGTTGTATCCGTAAAACGGCCACAATTTGGCCATACAAACTCCGTTGGAGCTCCATGACCTGCCAATTTGATCACAAAGAAAAGTTGTATGCGTCCATATCCCACTCGTCCGCTTCGACAACATTTCGGACGCCAGATCCGGCTTGTAAAATTGACTTTCGGATGATTTTATCTTTCCCATGTACTCTCCCACCCTCTACCACCCTTCCGTGAGCACACCCACAGACAGATATATTGGCAATAACGTATGGAACAATACACCATCCTTCCATTCATGAACCAGAAAGACTACAGGTTCAGCCTGGACAGAAGGAGGAGGCTCTTTGTTCCATCGAAACCGAAGAATTCATGCTTCACATGTTCTATCACGCATCCCGCTACCACCCTCACTTTTTCACCAGCACATGCATTATTCTTGGATGCTAAAGTACGTAACAGCTCATCCTCATTATGTTTATGCACACGAAAAATTATAGGTCATTCTGAATGGTGCAAGATGGCTCGTCGATGCGATCAAGTTACCATGAAAGTTGTATTCACGGTCTGTCCCCCGATGTTGTATCCATAAAACGGCCACAATTTGTGCATACAAACTCCGTTGGAGCTCTATGACCTGCCAAATCGATCACAACCAAAAGTTGTATGCGTCGATATCCCAATCGTCCGCTTCGACAACATTTCGGACGCTAGATCCGGCTTGTAAAATTGAGTTTCGGATGATTTTATCTTGGTCGTGTACTCTGCCACCCTCTACCACCCTTCCGTGAGCTCACCCACGGACAGATATATTGGCAATAACGTTTGGAACAATACACCATCCTTCCATTCACGAACCAGAAAGACTACAGGTTCAGCTTGGACAGAAGGAGGAGGCTCTTTGTTGCATCGAAACCGAAGAATTCATTCTTCACATGTTCTATCACCCATCCCGCTACCACCCTCACTTTTTCACCAGCAGATGCATTATTCTTGGATGATAAAGTACGTAACAGCTCATCCTCATTATGTTTATGCACACGAAAAATTATAGGTCATTCCGAATGGTGCAAGATGGCTTGTCGATGCGATCAAGTAACCCAGAAAGTTGTAATCACGGTCTGTCCCCCAATGTTGTATCCATAAAACGACCACAATTTGGCCATACAAACTCCGTTGGAGCTCCATGAACTGGCAAATCGATCACAACGAAAAGTTGTGTGCGTCCATATCCCACTCGTCCGCTTCGACAACATTTCAGAGGCCAGATCCGGCTTGTAAAATTGAGTTTCAGATGATTTTATCTTGGCCGTGTACTCTGCCACCCTCTACCACCCTTCCGTGAGCTCACCCACTGACAGATATATTGGCAATAACGTATGGAACAATACACCATCCTTCGATTCACGAACCAGAAAGACCACAGGTTCAGCCTGGATAGAAGGAGGAGGCTCTTTGTTGCATCGAAACCGAAGAATCCATGCTTCACATGTTCTATCACCCATCCCGCTACCACCCTCACTTTTTCACCAGCAGATGCATTATTCTTGGATGATAAAGTACATAACAGTTCATTGTCATTATGTTTATGCATAAGAAAAATTATAGGTCATTCCGAATGGTGCAAGATGGCTCGTCAATGCGATCAAGTTACCCAGAAAGTTGTATTCACGGTCTGTCCCCCGATGTTGTATCCGTAAAACGGCCACAATTTGGCCATACAAAGTCCGTAGGAGCTCTATGACCTGCCAAATCGATCACAACCAAAAGTTGTATGCGTCGATATCCCACTCGTCCGCTTCGACAACATTTCGGACGCTAGATCCTGCTTGTAAAATTGAGTTTCGGATGATTTTATCTTGGTCGTGTACTCTGCCACCCTCTACCACCCTTCCGTGAGCTCACCCACGGACAGATATATTGGCAATAACGTTTGGAACAATACACCATCCTTCCATTCGCGAACCAGAAAGACTACAGGTTCAGCTTGGACAGAAGGAGGAGGCTCTTTGTTGCATCGAAACCGAAGAATTCATTCTTCACATGTTCTATCACCCATCCCGCTACCACCCTCACTTTTTCACCAACAGATGCATTATTCTTGGATGATAAAGTACGTAACAGCTCATCCTCATTATGTTTATGCACACGAAAAATTATAGGTCATTCCGAATGGTGCAAGATGGCTTGTCGATGCGATCAAGTTACCCAGAAAGTTGTATTCACGGTCTGTCCCCCAATGTTGTATCCATATAACGACCACAATTTGGCCATACAAACTCCGTTGGAGCTCCATGACCTGGCAAATTGATCACAACGAAAAGTTGTAAGCGTCCATATCCCGCTCGTGCTCTTCGACAACATTTCGGAGGCCAGATCCGGCTAGTAAAATTGAGTTTCAGATAATTTTATCTTGGCCGTGTACTCTGCCACCCTCTACCACCCTTCCGTGAGCTCACCCACTGACAGATATATTGGCAATAACGTATGGAACAATACACCATCCTTCGATTCACGAACCAGAAAGACCACAGGTTCAGCCTGGATAGAAGGAGGAGGATCTTTGTTGCATCGAAACCGAAGAATTCATGGTTCACATGTTCTATCACCCATCCAGCTACCACCCTCACTTTTTCACCAGCAGTTGCATTATTCTTGGATTATAAAGTACGTAACAGCTCATCCTCATTATGTTTATGCACACGAAAAATTATAGGTCATTACGAATGGTGCAAGATGGCTCGTCAATGCGATCAAGTTACCCTGAAAGTTGTATTCACGGACTGTCCAACGATGTTGTATACATAAAACGGCCACAATTTGGCCATACAAACACCATTGGAGCTCCATGACCTGCCAAATCGATCACAACCAAAAGTTGTATGCATCGATATCCCACTCGTCCGCTTCGACAACATTTCGGAGGCCTGATCCGGCTTGTAAAATGGAGTTTCACATGATTTTATCTTGGCCGTGTAATCTGCCACCCTCTACCACCCTTCCGTGAGCTCACCCACAGACAGATATATTGGCAATAACGTATGGAACAATACACCATCCTTCCATTCACGAACCAGAAAGACTACAGGTTCAGCCTGGACAGAAGGAGGAGGCTCTTTGTTGCACCGAAACCGAAGAATTCATGCTTCACATGTTCTATCACCCATCCCGCTACCACCCTCACTTTTTCACCAGCAGATGCGTAGATAAAGTACGTAACAGCTCATCCTCATTATGTTTATGCACACGAAAAATTATAGGTCATTCCAAATTGTGCAAGATGGCTCGTCGATGCGATCAAGTTACCCTGAAAGTTGTATTCACGGTCTGTCCCCCGATGTTTTATCCATAAAACGGCCACAATTTGGCCATAAAAACTCCATTGGAGCTCCATGACCCGCCAAATCGATCACAAAGAAAAGTTGTATGCGTCGATATCCCACTCGTCTGCTTCGACAACATTTCGAAGGCCAGATCCGGCTTGTAAAATTGAGTTTCGGATGATTTTATCTTGGCCGTGTACTCTGCCACCCTCTACCACCCTTCCATGAGCTCACCCATGGACATATATATTGGCAATAACGTATGGAGCAATACACCATCCTTCCATTCACGAACCAGAAAGACTACAGGTTCAGCCTGGACAGAAGGAGGAGGCTCTTTGTTGCATCGAAACCAAAGAATTCATGCTTCACATGTTCTATCACCCATCCCACTACCACCCTCACTTTTTCACCAGCTGATGCATTATTCTTGAATGATAAAGTACGTAAGAGCTCATCCTCATTATGTTAATGCACACGAAAAATTATAGGTCATCCCGAATGGTGCAAGATGGCTCGTCGATGCGATCAAGTTACCCAGAAAGTTGTATTCACTGTCTGTCCCCCGATGTTGTATCCATAAAACGGCCACAATGTGGCCATACAAACTCCGTTGGAGCTCCATGACTTGCCAAATTGATCACAACGAAAAGTTGTATGCGTCCATATACCACTCGTCCGCTTCGACAACATTTCGGAGGCCAGATCCGGCTTGTAAAATTGACTTTCGGATGATTTTCTCTTTCCCGTGTATTCTGCCACCCTCTACCACCCTTCCGTGAGCTCACCCACGGATATATATATATATGGGAAATAACATATGGAACATTACACCATCCTTCCATTCACAAACCAGAAAGACTACAGGTTCAGCCTGGATAGAAGGAGGAGGCTCTTTGTTCCATCGAAACCGAAGAATTCGTGCTTCACATGTTCTATCACCCATCCCGCTACCACCCTCACTTTTTCACCAGCAGATGAATTATTCTTGGATTATAAAGTACATAACAGCTCATCCTCCTTATGTTTATGCAAACGAAAAATTATAGGTCATTCCGAATGGTGCAAGATGGCTCGTCGATGCGATCAAGTTACCCTGAAAGTTGTATTCACGGTCTGTCCCCCGATGTTGTATCCATAAAACAGCCACAATTTGGCCATACAAACTCCGTTGGAGCTCCATGACCCGCCAAATCGATCACAACGAAAAGTTGCATGCGGCGATATCCCACTCGCTGCTTCGACAACATTTCGGAGGCCAAATCCGGCTTGTAAAATTGAGTTTCGGAAGATTTTATCTTGGCCGTGTACTCTCCCACCCTCTACCACCCTTCCGTGAGCTCACCCACTGACAGATATATTGGCAATAGCGTATGGAACAATACACCATCCTTCCATTCACGAACCAGAAAGACCACAGCTTCAGCCTGGACAGAAGGAGGAGGCTCTTTATTGCATCGAAACCGAAGAATTCATGCTTCACATGTTCTATCACCCATCCCGCTACCACCCTCACTTTTTCACCAGCAGATGCATTATTCTAGGATGATAAAGTACATAAGAGCTCATCCTCATTATGTTTATGCACAAGAAAAATTATAGGTCATTCCGAATGGTGCAAGATGGCTCGTCGATGCGATCAAGTTACCCTGAAAATTGTATTCACGGTGTGTCCCCCGATGTTGTATCCGTAAAACGGCCACAATTTGGCCATAAAAACTCCGTTGGAGCTCCATGACATGCCAAATCGATCACAACGAAAAGTTGTATGCGTCCATATCCCACTCGTCCGCTTCGACAACATTTGGGAGGCCAGATCCGGCAAGTAAAATTGACTTTCGGATGATTTTATCTTTCTCGTGTACTCTGCCACCCTCTACCACCCTTTCGTGAGCTCACCCACGGATATATATATGGGAAATAACGTATGGAACAATACACCATCCTTCCATTCACGAACCAGAAAGACTACAGGTTCAGCCTGGATAGAAGGAGGAGGATCTTTGTTGCATCGAAACCGAAGAATTCATGCTTCACATGTTCTATCACCCATCCCGCTACCACTTTCACTTTTTCACCAGCAGATGCATTATTCTTGGATGATAAAGTACATAACAGCTCATCCTCATTATGTTTATGCACAAGAAAAATGATAGGTCATTCCGAATGGTGCAAGATGGCTCGTCCATGCGATCAAGTTACCCAGAAAGTTGTATTCACGGTCTGTCCCCCGATGTTGTATCCGTAAAACGGCCACAATTTGGCCATACAAAGTCCGTTGGAGCTCCATGACCTACCAAATCGATTAGAACGAAAATTTGTATGCGTCCATATCCCACTCGTCCGCTTCGACAACATTTGGGAGGCCAGATCCGGCAAGTGAAATTGACTTTCGGATGATTTTATCTTTCCCGTGTACTCTGCTACCCTCTACCACCCTTTCGTGAGCTCACCCACGGATATATATATGGGAAATAATGTATGGAACAATACACCATCCTTCCATTCACGAACCAGAAAGACTACAGGTTCAGCCTGGATAGAAGGAGGAGGATCTTTGTTGCATCGAAACCGAAGAATTCATGCTTCACATGTTATATCACCCATCCCGCTACCACCCTCACTTTTTCACAAGCAGATGCATTATTCTTGGATGATAAAGTACGTAACAGCACATCCTCATTATGTTTATGCACAAGAAAAATTATAGGTCATTCCGAATGGTGCAAGATGGCTCGTCGATGCGATCAAGTTACCCAGAAAGTTGTATTCACGGTCTGTCCCCCGATGTTGTATCCGTAAAACGGCCACAATTTGGCCATACAAACTCCGTTGGAGCTCCATGACCTGCCAATTTGATCACAAAGAAAAGTTGTATGCGTCCATATCCCACTCGTCCGCTTCGACAACATTTCGGACGCCAGATCCGGCTTGTAAAATTGACTTTCGGATGATTTTATCTTTCCCATGTACTCTCCCACCCTCTACCACCCTTCCGTGAGCACACCCACAGACAGATATATTGGCAATAACGTATGGAACAATACACCATCCTTCCATTCATGAACCAGAAAGACTACAGGTTCAGCCTGGACAGAAGGAGGAGGCTCTTTGTTCCATCGAAACCGAAGAATTCATGCTTCACATGTTCTATCACGCATCCCGCTACCACCCTCACTTTTTCACCAGCACATGCATTATTCTTGGATGCTAAAGTACGTAACAGCTCATCCTCATTATGTTTATGCACACGAAAAATTATAGGTCATTCTGAATGGTGCAAGATGGCTCGTCGATGCGATCAAGTTACCATGAAAGTTGTATTCACGGTCTGTCCCCCGATGTTGTATCCATAAAACGGCCACAATTTGTGCATACAAACTCCGTTGGAGCTCTATGACCTGCCAAATCGATCACAACCAAAAGTTGTATGCGTCGATATCCCAATCGTCCGCTTCGACAACATTTCGGACGCTAGATCCGGCTTGTAAAATTGAGTTTCGGATGATTTTATCTTGGTCGTGTACTCTGCCACCCTCTACCACCCTTCCGTGAGCTCACCCACGGACAGATATATTGGCAATAACGTTTGGAACAATACACCATCCTTCCATTCACGAACCAGAAAGACTACAGGTTCAGCTTGGACAGAAGGAGGAGGCTCTTTGTTGCATCGAAACCGAAGAATTCATTCTTCACATGTTCTATCACCCATCCCGCTACCACCCTCACTTTTTCACCAGCAGATGCATTATTCTTGGATGATAAAGTACGTAACAGCTCATCCTCATTATGTTTATGCACACGAAAAATTATAGGTCATTCCGAATGGTGCAAGATGGCTTGTCGATGCGATCAAGTAACCCAGAAAGTTGTAATCACAGTCTATCCCCCAATGTTGTATCCATAAAACGACCACAATTTGGCCATACAAACTCCGTTGGAGCTCCATGAACTGGCAAATCGATCACAACGAAAAGTTGTGTGCGTCCATATCCCACTCGTCCGCTTCGACAACATTTCGGAGGCCAGATCCGGCTTGTAAAATTGAGTTTCAGATGATTTTATCTTGGCCGTGTACTCTGCCACCCTCTACCACCCTTCCGTGAGCTCACCCACTGACAGATATATTGGCAATAACGTATGGAACAATACACCATCCTTCGATTCACGAACCAGAAAGACCACAGGTTCAGCCTGGATAGAAGGAGGAGGCTCTTTGTTGCATCGAAACCGAAGAATCCATGCTTCACATGTTCTATCATCCATCCCGCTACCACCCTCACTTTTTCACCAGCAGATGCATTATTCTTGGATGATAAAGTACATAACAGTTCATTGTCATTATGTTTATGCATAAGAAAAATTATAGGTCATTCCGAATGGTGCAAGATGGCTCGTCAATGCGATCAAGTTACCCAGAAAGTTGTATTCACGGTCTGTCCCCCGATGTTGTATCCGTAAAACGGCCACAATTTGGCCATACAAAGTCCGTAGGAGCTCTATGACCTGCCAAATCGATCACAACCAAAAGTTGTATGCGTCGATATCCCACTCGTCCGCTTCGACAACATTTCGGACGCTAGATCCTGCTTGTAAAATTGAGTTTCGGATGATTTTATCTTGGTCGTGTACTCTGCCACCCTCTACCACCCTTCCGTGAGCTCACCCACGGACAGATATATTGGCAATAACGTTTGGAACAATACACCATCCTTCCATTCGCGAACCAGAAAGACTACAGGTTCAGCTTGGACAGAAGGAGGAGGCTCTTTGTTGCATCGAAACCGAAGAATTCATTCTTCACATGTTCTATCACCCATCCCGCTACCACCCTCACTTTTTCACCAACAGATGCATTATTCTTGGATGATAAAGTACGTAACAGCTCATCCTCATTATGTTTATGCACACGAAAAATTATAGGTCATTCCGAATGGTGCAAGATGGCTTGTCGATGCGATCAAGTTACCCAGAAAGTTGTATTCACGGTCTGTCCCCCAATGTTGTATCCATATAACGACCACAATTTGGCCATACAAACTCCGTTGGAGCTCCATGACCTGGCAAATTGATCACAACGAAAAGTTGTAAGCGTCCATATCCCGCTCGTGCTCTTCGACAACATTTCGGAGGCCAGATCCGGCTAGTAAAATTGAGTTTCAGATAATTTTATCTTGGCCGTGTACTCTGCCACCCTCTACCACCCTTCCGTGAGCTCACCCACTGACAGATATATTGGCAATAACGTATGGAACAATACACCATCCTTCGATTCACGAACCAGAAAGACCACAGGTTCAGCCTGGATAGAAGGAGGAGGCTCTTTGTTGCATCGAAACCGAAGAATCCAAGCTTCACATGTTCTATCACCCATCCCGCTACCAGCCTCACTTTTTCACCAGCAGATGCATTATTCTTGGATGATAAAGTACGTAACAACTCATCCTCATTATGTTTATGCACACGAAAAATTATAGGTCATTCCGAATGGTGCAAGATGGCTCGTCGATGCGATCAAGTTACCCTGAAAGTTGTATTCACGGTCTGTCCCCCGATGTTGTATCCATAAAACGGCCACAATTTGGCCATACAAACTCCGTTGGAGCTCCGTGATGATACGGGGTTGGCCGATCTTCACGGAGGATCTGCTTGAGGAACGAATCAACGCCACCTGAAGGGTACGAAGGAAACCCTCGATCCCAGCCAACAACGCTGTCGGGTAAAGGATAACTAGTGCAACCTCACGAGACCGAAGCTAGCTACTGCATATGCAACAACCAGCAACAAGTATTCGCCAAACCACACTCTGAGGATTCCAATCCACGCAACCACGCACGAAGTTGGAAGCACGAACTGGTCGCCGCCTCAACGGCTGCTGTTGTAAAATCACAAAGTGAGTTTACCCTCTCACAAGGCAATATTACAAGAGCTAAGGAGGAAGTGAACTCTCAAACAAGATTCTGGTTGCACTTAGCTAACCTATGCTGAAATCCAATTGCCAAAGAGTTGTGGCTGAAGTGAAGGAAGGGGTATTTATACTAGGAACAGCCCTCCTAGCTTAGGTGTGAAACCAGTCTAAAAGAGAGGCTCAAATTCGTGGTAACCAGCTGGTCAAGGGAGCAAACACATGGAGCCTCGCGCAGCAATTAATGCTCTGGCAGCTTGCATTGGAACTCTCATATCCTTTGACTCAGGACTCCAAATGTTGCACCGTTTGATTTTCCTGAAAGTAGACTTCAAATGCTGTCCAATTTGTACTCTCACACGTGCTGGAACCTCATATATTTGTGTTGCATGATGCAGCAAGTTCTGAGACGAATTCTGGAACTATGCATGCAACAATAGATTGTTGAGATGGCTTGCTATTCTTCCTTGAGGTGTAATTAGTTGCCCTTGTCACCAAAACATGGTTTACATCAGAGTTGAAACTTGTTCTCTTCAAACTTGTTGTATGGGCTTCAGAACTTGTTTCTTCGTGAGCTGAATTTGTTTCTTCATGTGCTGAAAGTTGTTGGTTGTCCTCAACATTGTACCTGAGTAAAATCAGCACAGATGATTTAGGCAGTATAAAGTTCTCATGGATAGTTGAAGTATGATCAGCTAGGAGCGCGTTCACCTCTTGTTCTATATGTTTGGCACGGCTCCTTGTCATGGGACCCAAATAGGTCTTCTTTGTAGCAGCTTCATTTGAGAGCTGAGTTTTATCATGAGGAGAGGATGACAAACGAGGTGAACCTGGGATGTCCTCATCATCCTCCCCCTCTTCAAAAGGAGTCGTCCTCGACTCTTGACCCTCTTGATCGAAGCATGGAGACAAATCAGCAACGTTGAATGTTGGACTCACAGCATAGTCTCCAGGAAGCTCGATCATGTAAGCATTGTCATTGATCTTTGCCAAGACTTTGAATGGTCCATCTCCACGAGGCATTAGCTTGGATTTGCGCTTCTCAGGAAAACGATCTTTGCGCAAATGTATCCAAACCAGATCTCCGGGCTCAAAAGTCACCCTCTTGCGGTTTTTGTTTGCCTTAGCTGCATAGTACTTGGATTTCCTTTCTATCTCTTCTCTGGTCTTCTGATGAATCTTCTTCACATATGCAGCACGCTTTGAAGCCTCCATGTTACATCTCTCTTGTAATGGAAGAGGCAACAAGTCAATTGGTGCAAGTGGTTTGAATCCATATACCACCTCAAATGGGCACATGCTTGTGGTAGAGTGAACTGCTCTGTTGTAAGCAAACTCCACGTGTGGCAAACACTCTTCCCACTCCTTCAAATTCTTCTTGATCATTGTACGCAGCAAGGCTGAGAGTGTGCGGTTCACAACCTCTGTTTGCCCATCAGTTTGTGGGTGACATGTCGTTGAAAACAGCAGCTTGGTTCCCAACTTTGCCCATAATGTTTTCCAAAAATAGCTCATGAACTTCACATCACGATCTGAAACAATGCTCCTCGGCATTCCATGCAAGCGAACAACTTTCCTGAAAAACAAATCAGTAACATGTGAAGCATCGTCGTTCTTGTGGCACGGAATGAAGTGTGCCATTTTTGAAAACCTATCAACTACAACAAAAACTGAATCCCTCCCCCTCTTAGTCCTAGGTAGTCCTAAAACAAAATCCATGCTAATATCTTCCCAAGGAGCATTTGGAACTGGTAGGGGAGTATATAAACCATGGGGGATCAGTTTAGACTTAGCTTTGTGGCATGTGATGCATCGCTGAACAAATCTCTCAACGTCCTTCCTCATCTTTGGCCAATAAAAATGATCAGCCAACAGCTCATATGTCTTCTCACGACCAAAGTGTCCCATTAATCCTCCTGCATGTGATACCTTCAACAACAAGGGCCTAACAGAGGAATCTGGAACACACAGTTTGTTAGCCCTAAAAAGGAACCCATCATGCACATGGTATTTATCCCAACCTTTGCCATCTTTACATTTTGCATATGGTTCTGAAAATATATGATCAGTGCAATACAGTTCTTTTAGGCTCTCAAGTCCCGGTACCTTCACTTCTAATTGTGTCAAAAGAACATGCCTACGGGACAAAGCATCAGCAACCATGTTTTCCTTTCCTTTCTTGTACTTCACAACATATGGGAAAGTTTCAATGAATTCAACCCACTTAGCATGCCTACGATTCAGTTTAGCTTGGCCTTTCAAATGTTTCAAAGCCTCATGATCAGAATGTACAATAAATTCCTTAGGCCATAAGTAATGTTGCCAAGTTTCAAGCACTCTAACCAAAGCATACAACTCTTTATCATAAACAGAATAATTCAGTTGCGCACCACTCAGCTTCTCACTAAAATATGCTACTGGTTTTCTTTCTTGCATTAAGACACCTCCAATACCTATTCCACTAGCATCACATTCTATTTCAAAAGTTTTAGTGAAATCAGGTAGAATCAGCAAAGGTGCTTCAGTTAATTGTTTCTTAAGCTCAAGAAATGCTTCTTCTTGTGGTGCACCCCATTTGAAAGGAATACCTTTCTTTGTCAATTCATTCAAAGGTGCAGCAATTGTACTAAAATCTTTAACAAACCTCCTGTAGAAACCAGCAAGGCCATGAAAACTTCTCACTTGGCTTAAATTCACTGGAGTTGGCCAATTCTTGATTGCATCCACCTTAGATTCATCCACTTCAATTCCCTGTCCTGAAACAACATAGCCAAGAAAAACAACCTTGTTTGTGCAAAAGGAGCACTTCTCAACGTTAGCATATAATTATAGGTCATTCCGAATGGTGCAAGATGGCTCGTTGATGCGATCAACTTACCCTAAAAGTTGTATTCACGGTCTGTCCCCCGATGTTGTATCCATAAAACGGCCACAATTTGGCCATACAAACTTCGTTGGAGCTCCATGACCTGCCAAATCGATCACAACCAAAAGATGTATGCGTCGATATCCCACTCGTCCGCTTCGACAACATTTCGGAGGCCAGATCCGGCTTGTAAAATTGAGTTTCAGATGATTTTATCTTGGCCGTGTACTCTGCCACCCTCTACCACCCTTCCGTGAGCTCACCCACTGACAGATATATTGGCAATAACGTATCGAACAATACACCATCCTTCCATTCACGAACCAGAAAGACCACAGGTTCGGCCTGGACAAAACGAGGAGGCTCTCTGTTGCATCGAAACCGAAGAATTCATGCTTCACATGTTCTATCACCCATCCCGCTACCACCCTCACTTTTTCACCAGCAGATGAATTATTCTTGGATTATAAAGTACGTAACAGCTCATCCTCCTTATGTTTATGCACAAGAAAAATTATAGGTCATTCCGAATGGTGCAAGATGGCTCGTCGATGCGATCAAGTTACCCTGAAAGTTGTATTCACGGTCTGTCCCCCGATGTTGTATCCGTAAAACGGCCACAATTTGGCCATACAAACTCCGTTGGAGCTCGATGACCTGCCAAATCGATCAGAACGAAAAGTTGTATGCGTCCATATCCCACTCGTCCGCTTCGACAACATTTGGGAGGCCAGATCCGGCAAGTAAAATTGACTTTCGGATGATTTTATCTTTCCTGTGTACTCTGCCACCCTCTAATACCCTTTCGTGAGCACAACCACGGATATATATATATGGGAAAAAACGTATGGAACAATACACCATCCTTCCATTCACGAACCAAAAAGACCACAGTTTCAGCCTGGACAGAAGGAGGAGGCTCTTTGTTGCATCGAAACCGAAGAATTCATGCTTCACATGTTCTATCACCCATCCCGCTACCACCCTCACTTTTTCACCAGCAGATGCATTATTCTTGGATGATAAAGTACGTAACAGCTCATCCTCATTATGTTTATGCACACGAAAAACTATAGGTCATTCCGAATGGTGCAAGATGGCTCGTCGATGCGATCAAGTTACCCTGAAAGTTGTATTCACGGTCTGTCCCCCGATGTTGTATCCGTAAAACGGCCACAATTTGGCCATACAAACTCCGTTGTTGCTCCATGACCTGCCAAATCGATCACAATGAAAAGTTGTATGCGTCCATATCCCACTCGTTCGCTTTGACAACATTTCGGAGGCCAGATCCGGCTTGTAAATTTGAGTTTCGTATGATTTTATTATTCCCGTGTACTCTGCCACCCTCTACCACCCTTTCGTGAGCTCACCCACGGATATATATATATATATGGGAAATAACATATGGAACATTACAACATCCTTCCATTCACGAACCAGAAGGACTACAGGTTCAGCCTGGATAGAAGGAGGAGGATCTTTGTTGCATCGAAACCGAAGAATTCATGCTTCACATGTTCTATCACCCATCCCGCTACCACCCTCACTTTTTCACCAGCAGTTGCATTATTCTTGGATTATAAAGTATGTAACAGCTCATCCTCATTATGTTTATGCACACAAAAAATTATAGGTCATTATGAATGGTGCAAGATGGCTCGTCGATGCGATCAAGTTAGCCTAAAATTTCTTTTCACGGTCTGTCCCCCGATGTTGTATCCATAAAACGGCCACAATTTGGCCATACAAACACCATTGGAGCTCCATGACCTGCCAAATCGATCACAACCAAAAGTTGTATGCATCGATATCCCACTCGTCCGCTTCGACAACATTTCGGAGGCCTGATCCGGCTTGTAAAATTGAATTTCGGATGATTTTATCTTGGTCGTGTACTCTGCCACCCTCTACCACCCTTCCGTTTGCTCACCCACAGACAGATATACTGGCAATAACGTATGGAACAATACACCATCCTTCCATTCACGAACCAGAAAGACTACAGGTTCAGCCTGGATAGAAGGAGGAGGCTCTTTGTTGCATCGAAACCGAAGAATTCATGCTTCACATGTTCTATCACCCATCCCGCTACCACCCTCACTTTTTCACCAGCAGATGCATTATTCTTGGATGATAAAGTACATAAGAGCTCATCCTCATTATGTTTATGCACAAGTAAAATTATAGGTCATTCCGAATGGTGCAAGATGGCTCGTCCATGCGATCAAGTTACCCTGAAAGTTGAATTCACGGTCTGTCTCCCGATGTTGTATCCATAAAACGGCCACAATTTGGCCATACAAATTCCGTTGGAGCTCCATGACCCGCCAAATCGATCACAACGAAAAGTTGTATGCGGCGATATCCCACTCGTCTGCTTCGACAACATTTCGGAGGCCAGATCCGGCTTGTAAAATTGAGTTTCGGATGATTTTATCTTGGCCATGTACTCTGCCACCCTCTACCACCCTTCCGTGAGCTCACCCATTGACAGATATATTGGCAATAACGTATGGAACAATACACCATCCTTCCATTCACGAAACAGAAAGACCACAGGTTCGGCCTGGACAAAAGGAGGAGGCTCTTTGTTGCATCGAAACCGAAGAATTCATGCTTCACATGTTCTATCACCCATCCTGCTACCACCATCACTTTTTCACCAGCAGATGCATTATTCTTGGATGATAAAGTACATAACAGCTCATCCTCATTATGTTTATGCACAAGAAAAATTATAGGTCATTCCGAATGGTGCAAGATGGCTCGTCGATGCGATCAAGTTACCCTGAAAGTTGTATTCACGGTCTGTCCCCCGATGTTGTATCCATAAAACGGCCACAATTTGGCCATACAACCTCCGTTGGAGCTCGATGACCTGCCAAATCGTTCAGAACGAAAAGTTGTATGCGTCCATATCCCACTCATCCGCTTCGACAACATTTGGCAGGCCAGATCCGGCAAGGAAAATTGACTTTCGGATGATTTTATCTTTCCTGTGTACTCTGCCACCCTCTACCACTCTTTCGTGAGCTCACCCATGGATATATATATGGGAAATAACGTATGGAACAATACACCATCCTTCCATTCACGAACCAAAAAGACCAATGTTTCAGCCTGCACAGAAGGAGGAGGCTCTTTGTTGCATCGAAACCGTAGAATTCATGCTTCACATGTTCTATCACCCATCCCGCTACCACCCTCACTTTTTCACCAGCAGATGCATTATTCTTGGATGATAAAGTACATAACAGCTCATCCTCATTATGTTTATGCACACGAAAAATTCTAGGTCATTATGAATGTTGCAAGATGTCTCGTCGATGCGATCAAGTTACCCTGAAAGTTGTATTCACGGTCTGTCCCCCGATGTTGTATCCATAAAACGGCCACAATTTGGCCATACAAACACCATTGGAGCTCCATGACCTGCCAAATCGATCACAACCAAAAGTTGTATCCATCGATATCCCACTCGTCCGCTTCCACAACATTTCGGAGGCCGGATCCGGCTTGTAAAATTGAGTTTCAGATGATTTTATCTTGGTCGTGTACTCTGCCACCCTCTACCACCCTTCCGTGAGCTCACCCACAGACAGATATATTGGCAATAACGTATGGAACAATACACCATCCTTCCATTCACGAACCAGAAAGACTACAGGTTCAGCCTGGATAGAAGGAGGAGGCTCTTTGTTGCATCGAAACCAAAGAATCCATGCTTCACATGTTCCATCACCCATCCCACAACCACCCTCACTTTTTCACCAGCAGATGAATTATTCTTGGATTATAAAGTACGTAACAGCTCATCCTCCTTATGTTTATGCACACGAAAAATTATAGGTCATTCCGAATGGTGCAAGATGGCTCGTCGATGCGATCAAGTTACCCTGAAAGTTGTATTCACGGTCTGTCCCCCGATATTGTATCCATAAAACAGCCACAATTTGGCCATACAAACTCCGTTGGAGTTCGATGACCTGCCAAATCGATCACAACGAAAAGTTTTATGCGTCCATATCCCACTCGTCCGCTTCGACAACATTTGGGAGGCCAGATCCGGCAAGTAAAATTGACTTTCGGATGATTTTATCTTTCCTGTGTACTCTGCCACCCTCTAATACCCTTTCGTGAGCTCATCCACGGATATATATATATGGGAAATAACGTATGGAACAATACTCCATCCTTCCATTCATGAACCAAAAAGACCACAGTTTCAGCCTGGACAGAAGGAGGAGGCTCTTTGTTGCATCGAAACCGAAGAATTCATGCTTCACATGTTCTATCACCCATCCCGCTACCACCCTCACTTTTTCACCAGCAGATGCATTATTCTTGGATGATAAAGTACATAACAGCTCATCCTCATTATGTTTATGCACACGAAAAATTCTAGGTCATTATGAATGTTGCAAGATGTCTCGTCGATGCGATCAAGTTACCCTGAAAGTTGTATTCACGGTCTGTCCCCCGATGTTGTATCCGTAAAACGGCCACAATTTGGCCATACAAACACCATTGGAGCTCCATGACCTGACAAATCGATCACAACCAAAAGTTGTATCCATCGATATGCCACTCGTCCGCTTCGACAACATTTCGGAGGCCGGATCCGGCTTGTAAAATTGAGTTTCGGATGATTTTATCTTGGTCGTGTACTCTGCCACCCTCTACCACCCTTCCGTGAGCTCACCCACAGACAGATATATTGGACATTACGTATGGAACAATACACCATCCTTCCATTCACGAACCAAAAAGACTACAGGTTCAGCCTGGATAGAAGGAGGAGGCTCTTTGTTGCATCGAAACGAAAGAATTCATGCTTCACATGTTCTATCACCCATCCCACTACCACCCTCACTTTTTCACCAGCAGATGAATTATTCTTGGATTATAAAGTACGTAACAGCTCATCCTCCTTATGTTTATGCACACGAAAAATTATAGGTCATTCCGAATGGTGCAAGATGGCTCGTCGATGCGATCAAGTTACCCTGAAAGTTGTATTCACGGTGTGTCCCCCGATATTGTATCCATAAAACAGCCACAATTTGGCCATACAAACTCCGTTGGAGTTCGATGACCTGCCAAATCGATCACAACGAAGAGTTTTATGCGTCCATATCCCACTCGTCCGCTTCGACAACATTTGGGAGCCCAGATCCGGCAAGTAAAATTGACTTTCGGATGATTTTATCTTTCCTGTGTACTCTGCCACCCTCTAATACCCTTTCGTGAGCACAACCACGGATATATATATGGGAAATAACGTATGGAACAATACACCATCCTTCCATTCACGAACCAAAAAGACCACAGTTTCAGCCTGGACAGAAGGAGGAGGCTCTTTGTTGCATCGAAACCGAAGAATTCATGCTTCACATGTTCTATCACCCATCCCGCTACCACCCTCACTTTTTCACCAGCAGATGCATTATTCTTGGATGATAAAGTACGTAACAGCTCATCCTCATTATGTTTATGCACACGAAAAACTATAGGTCATTCCGAATGGTGCAAGATGGCTCGTCGATGCGATCAAGTTACCCTGAAAGTTGTATTCACGGTCTGTCCCCCGATGTTGTATCCGTAAAATGGCCACAATTTGGCCATACAAACTCCGTTGTAGCTCCATGACCTGCCAAATCGATCACAATGAAAAGTTGTATGCGTCCATATCCCACTCGTTCGCTTTGACAACATTTCGGAGGCCAGATCCGGCTTGTAAATTTGACTTTCGTATGATTTTATTATTCTCGTGTACTCTGCCACCCTCTGCCACCCTTCCGTGAGCTCACCCACGGATATATATATATATATATATATATATATGGGAAATAACATATGGAACATTACAACATCCTTTCATTCACGAACCAGAAAGACTACAGGTTCAGCCTGGATAGAAGGAGGAGGATCTTTGTTGCATCGAAACCGAAGAATTCATGCTTCACATGTTCTATCACCCATCCCGCTACCACCCTCACTTTTTCACCAGCAGTTGCATTATTCTTGGATTATAAAGTATGTAACAGCTCATCCTCATTATGTTTATGCACACAAAAAATTATAGGTCATTATGAATGGTGCAAGATGGCTCGTCGATGCGATCAAGTTACCCTAAAATTTCTTTTCACGGTCTGTCCCCCGATGTTGTATCCATAAAACGGCCACAATTTGGCCATACAAACACCATTGGAGCTCCATGACCTGCCAAATCGATCACAACCAAAAGTTGTATGCATCGATATCCCACTCGTCCGCTTCGACAACATTTCGGAGGCCTGATCCGGCTTGTAAAATTGAATTTCGGATGATTTTATCTTGGTCGTGTACTCTGCCACCCTCTACCACCCTTCCGTGAGCTCACCCACAGACAGATATACTGGCAATAACGTATGGAACAATACACCATCCTTCCATTCACGAACCAGAAAGACTACAGGTTCAGCCTGGATAGAAGGAGGAGGCTCTTTGTTGCATCGAAACCGAAGAATTCATGCTTCACATGTTCTATCACCCATCCCGCTACCACCCTCACTTTTTCACCAGCAGATGCATTATTCTTGGATGATAAAGTACATAAGAGCTCATCCTCATTATGTTTATGCACAAGAAAAATTATAGGTCATTCCGAATGGTGCAAGATGGCTCGTCCATGCGATCAAGTTACCCTGAAAGTTGTATTCACGGTCTGTCTCCCGATGTTGTATCCATAAAACGGCCAAAATTTGGCCATACAAACTCCGTTGGAGCTCCATGACCCGCCAAATCGATCACAACGAAAAGTTGTATGCGGCGATATCCCACTCGTCTGCTTCGACAACATTTCGGAGGCCAGATCCGGCTTGTAAAATTGAGTTTCAGATGATTTTATCTTGGCTATGTACTCTGCCACCCTCTACCACCCTTCCGTGAGCTCACCCATTGACAGATATATTGGCAATAACGTATGGAACAATACACCATCCTTCCATTCACGAAACAGAAAGACCACAGGTTCGGCCTGGACAAAAGGAGGAGGCTCTTTGTTGCATCGAAACCGAAGAATTCATGCTTCACATGTTCTATCACCCATCCCGCTACCACCATCACTTTTTCACCAGCAGATGCATTATTCTTGGATGATAAAGTACATAACAGCTCATCCTCATTATGTTTATGCACAAGAAAAATTATAGGTCATTCCGAATGGTGCAAGATGGCTCGTCGATGCGATCAAGTTACCCTGAAAGTTGTATTCACGGTCTGTCCCCCGATGTTGTATCCGTAAAACGGCCACAATTTGGCCATACAAACTCCGTTGGAGCTCGATGACCTGCCAAATCGATCAGAACGAAAAGTTGTATGCGTCCATATCCCACTCGTCCGCTTCGACAACATTTGGGAGGCCAGATCCGGCAAGTAAAATTGACTTTCGGATGATTTTATCTTTCTTGTGTACTCTGCCACCCTCTACCACTCTTTCGTGAGCTCACCCACGGATATATATATGGGAAATAACGTATGGAACAATACACCATCCTTCCATTCACGAACCAAAAAGACCACAGTTTCAGCCTGGACAGAAGGAGGAGGCTCTTTGTTGCATCGAAACCGAAGAATTCATGCTTCACATGTTCTATCACCCATCCCGCTACCACCATCACTTTTTCACCAGCAGATGCATTATTCTTGGATGATAAAGTACATAACAGCTCATCCTCATTATGTTTATGCACAAGAAAAATTATAGGTCATTCCGAATGGTGCAAGATGGCTCGTCGATGCGATCAAGTTACCCTGAAAGTTGTATTCACGGTCTGTCCCCCGATGTTGTATCCGTAAAACGGCCACAATTTGGCCATACAAACTCCGTTGGAGCTCGATGACCTGCCAAATCGATCAGAACGAAAAGTTGTATGCGTCCATATCCCACTCGTCCGCTTCGACAACATTTGGGAGGCCAGATCCGGCAAGTAAAATTGACTTTCGGATGATTTTATCTTTCTTGTGTACTCTGCCACCCTCTACCACTCTTTCGTGAGCTCACCCACGGATATATATATGGGAAATAATGTATGGAACAATACACCATCCTTCCATTCACGAACCAAAAAGACCACTGTTTCAGCCTGCACAGAAGGAGGAGGCTATTTGTTGCATCGAAACCGTAGAATTCATGCTTCACATGTTCTATCACCCATCCCGCTACCACCCTCACTTTTTCACCAGCAGATGCATTATTCTTGGATGATAAAGTACATAACAGCTCATCCTCATTATGTTTATGCACACGAAAAACTATAGGCCATTCGAATGGTGCAAGATGGCTCGTCGATGCGATCAAGTTACCCAGAAAGTTGTATTCACGGTCTGTCCCCCGATGTTGTATCCGTAAAACGGCAACAATTTGGCCATACAAACTCCGTTGGAGTTCCATGACCGGCCAATTCGATCACAATGAAAAGTTGTATGCGTCCATATCCCAC
Source organism: Elymus sibiricus (assembly GCA_039707655.1). Lineage (NCBI taxonomy): Eukaryota > Viridiplantae > Streptophyta > Magnoliopsida > Poales > Poaceae > Elymus > Elymus sibiricus. The sequence continues at coordinate 260,277,193 of CM077676.1, forward strand.
TCGTCCGCTTCGACAACATTTCGGAGTCCAGATCCGGCTTGTAAAATTGACTTTCGGATGATTTTATCTTTCCCGTGTACTCTGCCACCCTCTACCACCCTTTCGTGAGCACACCCACAGACAGATATATTGGCGATAACGTAATACACCATCCTTCCATTCATGAACCAGAAAGACTACAGGTTCAGCCTGGATAGAAGGAGGAGGCTCTTTGTTGCATCAAAACCGAAGAATTCATGCTTCACATGTTCTATCACCCATCCCGCTACCACCCTCACTTTTTCACCAGCAGATGCATTATTCTTTGATGATAAAGTACGTAACAGCTCATCCTCATTATGTTTATGCACACGAAAAATTATAGGTCATTCCGAATGGTGCAAGATGGCTCGTCGATGCGATCAAGTTACCCTGAAAGTTGTATTCACGGTCTGTCCCCCGATGTTGTATCCATAAAACGGCCACAATTTGGCCATACAACCTCCGTTGGAGCTCGATGACCTGCCAAATCGTTCAGAACGAAAAGTTGTATGCGTCCATATCCCACTCATCCGCTTCGACAACATTTGGCAGGCCAGATCCGGCAAGGAAAATTGACTTTCGGATGATTTTATCTTTCCTGTGTACTCTGCCACCCTCTACCACTCTTTCGTGAGCTCACCCATGGATATATATATGGGAAATAACGTATGGAACAATACACCATCCTTCCATTCACGAACCAAAAAGACCACTGTTTCAGCCTGCACAGAAGGAGGAGGCTCTTTGTTGCATCGAAACCGTAGAATTCATGCTTCACATGTTCTATCACCCATCCCGCTACCACCCTCACTTTTTCACCAGCAGATGCATTATTCTTGGATGATAAAGTACGTAACAGCTCATCCTCATTATGTTTATGCACACGAAAAACTATAGGTCATTCCGAATGGTGCAAGATGGCTCGTCGATGCGATCAAGTTACCCTGAAAGTTGTATTCACGGTCTGTCCCCCGATGTTGTATCCGTAAAATGGCCACAATTTGGCCATACAAACTCCGTTGTAGCTCCATGACCTGCCAAATCGATCACAATGAAAAGTTGTATGCGTCCATATCCCACTCGTTCGCTTTGACAACATTTTGGAGGCCAGATCCGGCTTGTAAATTTGACTTTCGTATGATTTTATTATTCTCGTGTACTCTGCCACCCTCTGCCACCCTTCCGTGAGCTCACCCACGGATATATATATATATATATATATATATATATGGGAAATAACATATGGAACATTACAACATCCTTTCATTCACGAACCAGAAAGACTACAGGTTCAGCCTGGATAGAAGGAGGAGGATCTTTGTTGCATCGAAACCGAAGAATTCATGCTTCACATGTTCTATCACCCATCCCGCTACCACCCTCACTTTTTCACCAGCAGTTGCATTATTCTTGGATTATAAAGTATGTAACAGCTCATCCTCGTTATGTTTATGCACACAAAAAATTATAGGTCATTATGAATGGTGCAAGATGGCTCGTCGATGCGATCAAGTTACCCTAAAATTTCTTTTCACGGTCTGTCCCCCGATGTTGTATCCATAAAACGGCCACAATTTGGCCATACAAACACCATTGGAGCTCCATGACCTGCCAAATCGATCACAACCAAAAGTTGTATGCATCAATATCCCACTCGTCCGCTTCGACAACATTTCGGAGGCCTGATCCGGCTTGTAAAATTGAATTTCGGATGATTTTATCTTGGTCGTGTACTCTGCCACCCTCTACCACCCTTCCGTGAGCTCACCCACAGACAGATATACTGGCAATAACGTATGGAACAATACACCATCCTTCCATTCACGAACCAGAAAGACTACAGGTTCAGCCTGGATAGAAGGAGGAGGCTCTTTGTTGCATCGAAACCGAAGAATTCATGCTTCACATGTTCTATCACCCATCCCGCTACCACCCTCACTTTTTCACCAGCAGATGCATTATTCTTGGATGATAAAGTACATAAGAGCTCATCCTCATTATGTTTATGCACAAGAAAAATTATAGGTCATTCCGAATGGTGCAAGATGGCTCGTCCATGCGATCAAGTTACCCTGAAAGTTGTATTCACGGTCTGTCTCCCGATGTTGTATCCATAAAACGGCCACAATTTGGCCATACAAACTCCGTTGGAGCTCCATGACCCGCCAAATCGATCACAACGAAAAGTTGTATGCGGCGATATCCCACTCGTCTGCTTCGACAACATTTCGGAGGCCAGATCCGGCTTGTAAAATTGAGTTTCAGATGATTTTATCTTGGCTATGTACTCTGCCACCCTCTACCACCCTTCCGTGAGCTCACCCATTGACAGATATATTGGCAATAACGTATGGAACAATACACCATCCTTCCATTCACGAAACAGAAAGACCACAGGTTTGGCCTGGACAAAAGGAGGAGGCTCTTTGTTGCATCGAAACCGAAGAATTCATGCTTCACATGTTCTATCACCCATCCCGCTACCACCATCACTTTTTCACCAGCAGATGCATTATTCTTGGATGATAAAGTACATAACAGCTCATCCTCATTATGTTTATGCACAAGAAAAATTATAGGTCATTCCGAATGGTGCAAGATGGCTCGTCGATGCGATCAAGTTACCCTGAAAGTTGTATTCACGGTCTGTCCCCCGATGTTGTATCCGTAAAACGGCCACAATTTGGCCATACAAACTCCGTTGGAGCTCGATGACCTGCCAAATCGATCAGAACGAAAAGTTGTATGCGTCCATATCCCACTCGTCCGCTTCGACAACATTTGGGAGGCCAGATCCGGCAAGTAAAATTGACTTTCGGATGATTTTATCTTTCTTGTGTACTCTGCCACCCTCTACCACTCTTTCGTGAGCTCACCCACGGATATATATATGGGAAATAACGTATGGAACAATACACCATCCTTCCATTCACGAACCAAAAAGACCACAGTTTCAGCCTGGACAGAAGGAGGAGGCTCTTTGTTGCATCGAAACCGAAGAATTCATGCTTCACATGTTCTATCACCCATCCCGCTACCACCATCACTTTTTCACCAGCAGATGCATTATTCTTGGATGATAAAGTACATAACAGCTCATCCTCATTATGTTTATGCACAAGAAAAATTATAGGTCATTCCGAATGGTGCAAGATGGCTCGTCGATGCGATCAAGTTACCCTGAAAGTTGTATTCACGGTCTGTCCCCCGATGTTGTATCCGTAAAACGGCCACAATTTGGCCATACAAACTCCGTTGGAGCTCGATGACCTGCCAAATCGATCAGAACGAAAAGTTGTATGCGTCCATATCCCACTCGTCCGCTTCGACAACATTTGGGAGGCCAGATCCGGCAAGTAAAATTGACTTTCGGATGATTTTATCTTTCTTGTGTACTCTGCCACCCTCTACCACTCTTTCGTGAGCTCACCCACGGATATATATATGGGAAATAATGTATGGAACAATACACCATCCTTCCATTCACGAACCAAAAAGACCACTGTTTCAGCCTGCACAGAAGGAGGAGGCTATTTGTTGCATCGAAACCGTAGAATTCATGCTTCACATGTTCTATCACCCATCCCGCTACCACCCTCACTTTTTCACCAGCAGATGCATTATTCTTGGATGATAAAGTACATAACAGCTCATCCTCATTATGTTTATGCACACGAAAAACTATAGACCATTCGAATGGTGCAAGATGGCTCGTCGATGCGATCAAGTTACCCAGAAAGTTGTATTCACGGTCTGTCCCCCGATGTTGTATCCGTAAAACGGCAACAATTTGGCCATACAAACTCCGTTGGAGTTCCATGACCGGCCAATTCGATCACAATGAAAAGTTGTATGCGTCCATATCCCACTCGTCCGCTTCGACAACATTTCGGAGTCCAGATCCGGCTTGTAAAATTGACTTTCGGATGATTTTATCTTTCCCGTGTACTCTGCCACCCTCTACCACCCTTTCGTGAGCACACCCACAGACAGATATATTGGCGATAACGTAATACACCATCCTTCCATTCATGAACCAGAAAGACTACAGGTTCAGCCTGGATAGAAGGAGGAGGCTCTTTGTTGCATCAAAACCGAAGAATTCATGCTTCACATGTTCTATCACCCATCCCGCTACCACCCTCACTTTTTCACCAGCAGATGCATTATTCTTTGATGATAAAGTACGTAACAGCTCATCCTCATTATGTTTATGCACACGAAAAATTATAGGTCATTCCGAATGGTGCAAGATGGCTCGTCGATGCGATCAAGTTACCCTGAAAGTTGTATTCACGGTCTGTCCCCCGATGTTGTATCCATAAAACGGCCACAATTTGGCCATACAACCTCCGTTGGAGCTCGATGACCTGCCAAATCGTTCAGAACGAAAAGTTGTATGCGTCCATATCCCACTCATCCGCTTCGACAACATTTGGCAGGCCAGATCCGGCAAGGAAAATTGACTTTCGGATGATTTTATCTTTCCTGTGTACTCTGCCACCCTCTACCACTCTTTCGTGAGCTCACCCATGGATATATATATGGGAAATAACGTATGGAACAATACACCATCCTTCCATTCACGAACCAAAAAGACCACTGTTTCAGCCTGCACAGAAGGAGGAGGCTCTTTGTTGCATCGAAACCGTAGAATTCATGCTTCACATGTTCTATCACCCATCCCGCTACCACCCTCACTTTTTCACCAGCAGATGCATTATTCTTGGATGATAAAGTACATAACAGCTCATCCTCATTATGTTTATGCACACGAAAAATTCTAGGTCATTATGAATGTTGCAAGATGTCTCGTCGATGCGATCAAGTTACCCTGAAAGTTATATTCACGGTCTGTCCCCCGATGTTGTATCCGTAAAACGGCCACAATTTGGCCATACAAACACCATTGGAGCTCCATGACCTGCCAAATCGATCACAACCAAAAGTTGTATCCATCGATTTCCCACTCGTCCGCTTCCACAACATTTCGGAGGCCTGATCCGGCTTGTAAAATTGAGTTTCGGATGATTTTATCTTGGTCGTGTACTCTGCCACCCTCTACCACCCTTCCGTGAGCTCACCCACAGACAGATATATTGGCAATAACGTATGGAACAATACACCATCCTTCCATTCACGAACCAGAAAGACTACAGGTTCAGCCTGGATAGAAGGAGGAGGCTCTTTGTTGCATCGAAACCAAAGAATCCATGCTTCACATGTTCCATCACCCATCCCACAACCACCCTCACTTTTTCACCAGCAGATGAATTATTCTTGGATTATAAAGTACGTAACAGCTCATCCTCCTTATGTTTATGCACACGAAAAATTATAGGTCATTCCGAATGGTTCAAGATGGCTCGTCGATGCGATCAAGTTACCCTGAAAGTTGTATTCACGGTCTGTCCCCCGATATTGTATCCATAAAACAGCCACAATTTGGCCATACAAACTCCGTTGGAGTTCGATGACCTGCCAAATCGATCACAACGAAAAGTTTTATGCGTCCATATCCCACTCGTCCGCTTCGACAACATTTGGGAGGCCAGATCCGGCAAGTAAAATTGACTTTCGGATGATTTTATCTTTCCTGTGTACTCTGCCACCCTCTAATACCCTTTCGTGAGCTCATCCACGGATATATATATATGGGAAATAACGTATGGAACAATACTCCATCCTTCCATTCACGAACCAAAAAGACCACAGTTTCAGCCTGGACAGAAGGAGGAGGCTCTTTGTTGCATCGAAACCGAAGAATTCATGCTTCACATGTTCTATCACCCATCCCGCTACCACCCTCACTTTTTCACCAGCAGATGCATTATTCTTGGATGATAAAGTACATAACAGCTCATCCTCATTATGTTTATGCACACGAAAAATTCTAGGTCATTATGAATGTTGCAAGATGTCTCGTCGATGCGATCAAGTTACCCTGAAAGTTGTATTCACGGTCTGTCCCCCGATGTTGTATCCGTAAAACGGCCACAATTTGGCCATACAAACACCATTGGAGCTCCATGACCTGCCAAATCGATCACAACCAAAAGTTGTATCCATCGATATCCCACTCGTCCGCTTCGACAACATTTCGGAGGCCGGATCCGGCTTGTAAAATTGAGTTTCGGATGATTTTATCTTGGTCGTGTACTCTGCCACCCTCTACCACCCTTCCGTGAGCTCACCCACAGACAGATATATTGGACATTACGTATGGAACAATACACCATCCTTCCATTCACGAACCAGAAAGACTACAGGTTCAGCCTGGATAGAAGGAGGAGGCTCTTTGTTGCATCGAAACGAAAGAATTCTTGCTTCACATGTTCTATCACCCATCCCACTACCACCCTCACTTTTTCACCAGCAGATGAATTATTCTTGGATTATAAAGTACGTAACAGCTCATCCTCCTTATGTTTATGCACACGAAAAATTATAGGTCATTCCGAATGGTGCAAGATGGCTCGTCGATGCGATCAAGTTACCCTGAAAGTTGTATTCACGGTCTGTCCCCCGATATTGTATCCATAAAACAGCCACAATTTGGCCATACAAACTCCGTTGGAGTTCGATGACCTGCCAAATCGATCACAACGAAGAGTTTTATGCGTCCATATCCCACTCGTCCGCTTCGACAACATTTGGGAGCCCAGATCCGGCAAGTAAAATTGACTTTCGGATGATTTTATCTTTCCTGTGTACTCTGCCACCCTCTAATACCCTTTCGTGAGCACAACCACGGATATATATATGGGAAATAACGTATGGAACAATACACCATCCTTCCATTCACGAACCAAAAAGACCACAGTTTCAGCCTGGACAGAAGGAGGAGGCTCTTTGTTGCATCGAAACCGAAGAATTCATGCTTCACATGTTCTATCACCCATCCCGCTACCACCCTCACTTTTTCACCAGCAGATGCATTATTCTTGGATGATAAAGTACGTAACAGCTCATCCTCATTATGTTTATGCACACGAAAAACTATAGGTCATTCCGAATGGTGCAAGATGGCTCGTCAATGCGATCAAGTTACCCTGAAAGTTGTATTCACGGTCTGTCCCCCGATGTTGTATCCGTAAAACGGCCACAATTTGGCCATACAAACTCCGTTGTAGCTCCATGACCTGCCAAATCGATCACAATGAAAAGTTGTATGCGTCCATATCCCACTCGTTCGCTTTGACAACATTTCGGAGGCCAGATCCGGCTTGTAAATTTGACTTTCGTATGATTTTATTATTCTCGTGTACTCTGCCACCCTCTACCACCCTTCCGTGAGCTCACCCACGGATATATATATATATATATATATATGGGAAATAACATATGGAACATTACAACATCCTTTCATTCACGAACCAGAAAGACTACAGGTTCAGCCTGGATAGAAGGAGGAGGATCTTTGTTGCATCGAAACCGAAGAATTCATGCTTCACATGTTCTATCACCCATCCCGCTACCACCCTCACTTTTTCACCAGCAGTTGCATTATTCTTGGATTATAAAGTATGTAACAGCTCATCCTCATTATGTTTATGCACACAAAAAATTATAGGTCATTATGAATGGTGCAAGATGGCTCGTCGATGCGATCAAGTTACCCTAAAATTTCTTTTCACGGTCTGTCCCCCGATGTTGTATCCATAAAACGGCCACAATTTGGCCATACAAACACCATTGGAGCTCCATGACCTGCCAAATCGATCACAACCAAAAGTTGTATGCATCGATATCCCACTCGTCCGCTTCGACAACATTTCGGAGGCCTGATCCGGCTTGTAAAATTGAATTTCGGATGATTTTATCTTGGTCGTGTACTCTGCCACCCTCTACCACCCTTCCGTGAGCTCACCCACAGACAGATATACTGGCAATAACGTATGGAACAATACACCATCCTTCCATTCACGAACCAGAAAGACTACAGGTTCAGCCTGGATAGAAGGAGGAGGCTCTTTGTTGCATCGAAACCGAAGAATTCATGCTTCACATGTTCTATCACCCATCCCGCTACCACCCTCACTTTTTCACCAGCAGATGCATTATTCTTGGATGATAAAGTACATAAGAGCTCATCCTCATTATGTTTATGCACAAGAAAAATTATAGGTCATTCTGAATGGTGCAAGATGGCTCGTCCATGCGATCAAGTTACCCTGAAAGTTGTATTCACGGTCTGTCTCCCGATGTTGTATCCATAAAACGGCCACAATTTGGCCATACAAACTCCGTTGGAGCTCCATGACCCGCCAAATCGATCACAACGAAAAGTTGTATGCGGCGATATCCCACTCGTCTGCTTCGACAACATTTCGGAGGCCAGATCCGGCTTGTAAAATTGAGTTTCAGATGATTTTATCTTGGCTATGTACTCTGCCACCCTCTACCACCCTTCCGTGAGCTCACCCATTGACAGATATATTGGCAATAACGTATGGAACAATACACCATCCTTCCATTCACGAAACAGAAAGACCACAGGTTCGGCCTGGACAAAAGGAGGAGGCTCTTTGTTGCATCGAAACCGAAGAATTCATGCTTCACATGTTCTATCACCCATCCCGCTACCACCATCACTTTTTCACCAGCAGATGCATTATTCTTGGATGATAAAGTACATAACAGCTCATCCTCATTATGTTTATGCACAAGAAAAATTATAGGTCATTCCGAATGGTGCAAGATGGCTCGTCGATGCGATCAAGTTACCCTGAAAGTTGTATTCACGGTCTGTCCCCCGATGTTGTATCCGTAAAACGGCCACAATTTGGCCATACAAACTCCGTTGGAGCTCGATGACCTGCCAAATCGATCAGAACGAAAAGTTGTATGCGTCCATATCCCACTCGTCCGCTTCGACAACATTTGGGAGGCCAGATCCGGCAAGTAAAATTGACTTTCGGATGATTTTATCTTTCTTGTGTACTCTGCCACCCTCTACCACTCTTTCGTGAGCTCACCCACGGATATATATATATGGGAAATAACGTATGGAACAATACACCATCCTTCCATTCACGAACCAAAAAGACCACTGTTTCAGCCTGCACAGAAGGAGGAGGCTATTTGTTGCATCGAAACCGTAGAATTCATGCTTCACATGTTCTATCACCCATCCCGCTACCACCCTCACTTTTTCACCAGCAGATGCATTATTCTTGGATGATAAAGTACATAACAGCTCATCCTCATTATGTTTATGCACACGAAAAACTATAGGTCATTCGAATGGTGCAAGATGGCTCGTCGATGCGATCAAGTTACCCAGAAAGTTGTATTCACGGTCTGTCCCCCGATGTTGTATCCGTAAAACGGCAACAATTTGGCCATACAAACTCCGTTGGAGCTCCATGACCGGCCAATTCGATCACAATGAAAAGTTGTATGCGTCCATATCCCACTCGTCCGCTTCGACAACATTTCGGAGGCCAGATCCGGCTTGTAAAATTGACTTTCGGATGATTTTATCTTTCCCGTGTACTCTGCCACCCTCTACCACCCTTTCGTGAGCACACCCACAGACAGATATATTGGCAATAACGTAATACACCATCCTTCCATTCATGAACCAGAGAGACTACAGGTTCAGCCTGGATAGAAGGAGGAGGCTCTTTGTTGCATCAAAACCGAAGAATTCATGCTTCACATGTTCTATCACCCATCCCGCTACCACCCTCACTTTTTCACCAGCAGATGCATTATTCTTTGATGATAAAGTACGTAACAGCTCATCCTCATTATGTTTATACACACGAAAAATTATAGGTCATTCCGAATGGTGCAAGATGGCTCGTCGATGCGATCAAGTTACCCTGAAAGTTGTATTCACGGTCTGTCCCCCGATGTTGTATCCATAAAACGGCCACAATTTGGCCATACAACCTCCGTTGGAGCTCGATGACCTGCCAAATCGATCAGAACGAAAAGTTGTATGCGTCCATATCCCACTCGTCCGCTTTGACAACATTTCGGAGGCCAGATCCGGCTTGTAAATTTGACTTTCGTATGACTTTGATAACGTTTGGTACAATACACCATCCTTCCATTCACGAACTAGAAAGACTACAGGTTCATCCTGGACAGAAGGAGGAGGCTCTTTGTTGCATCAAAACTAAAGAATTCATTCTTCACAGGTTCTATCACCCATCCCGCTACCACTCTCACTTTTTCACCAGCAGATGCATTGTTCTTGGATGATAAAGTATGTAACAGCTCATCCTCATTATGTTTATGCACACGAAAAATTATAGGTCATTCCGAATGGTGCAAGATGGCTCGTCGATGCGATCAAGTTACCTAGAAAGTTGTATTCACGGTCTGTCCCCCGATGTTGTATCCATAAAACGGCCACAATTTGGCCATACAAACTCCGTTGGAGCTCCATGACCTGCCAAATCGATCACAACGAAAAGTTGTATCCGTCCATATCCCACTCGTCCGCTTCGCCAACATTTCGGAGGCCAGATCCGGCTTGTAAATTTGACTTTCGTATGATTTTATCTTTCCCGTGTACTCTGCCACCCTCTACCACCCTTGCGGGAGCTCACCCACGGATATATATATATATATATGGGAAATAACATATGGAACATTACACCATCTTTCCATTCACGAACAGGAAAGACTACAGGTTCAGCCTGGATAGAAGGAGGAGGATCTTTGTGGCATCGAAACCGAAGAATTCATGCTTCACATGTTGTATCTCCCATCCCGCTACCACCCTCACTTTTTCACCAGCAGTTGCATTATTCATGGATTATAAAGTATGTAACAGCTCATCCTCCTTATGTTTATGCACACGAAAAATTATAGGTCATTCCGAGTGGTGCAAGATGGCTCGTCGATGCGATCAAGTTACCCTGAAAGTTGTATTCACGGTCTGTCCCCCGAAGTTGTATCCATAAAACAGCCACAATTTGGCCATACAAACTCCGTTGGAGATCGATGACCTGCCAAATCGATCACAACGAAAAGTTTTCTGCGTCCATATCCCACTCGTCCGCTTCGACAACATTTGGGAGGCCAGATCCGGCAAGTAAAATTGACTTTTGGATGATTTTATCTTTCCTTTTTACTCTGCCACCCTCTAATACCCTTTCGTGAGCTCATCCACGGATATATATATATATATATGGGAAATAACGTATGGAACAATACACCATCCTTCCATTCACGAACCAAAAAGACCACAGTTTCAGCCTGGACAGAAGGAGGAGGCTCTTTGTTGCATCAAAACCGAAGAATTCATGCTTCACATGTTCTATCACCCATCCCGCTACTACCCTCACTTTTTCACCAGCAGATGCATTATTCTTGGATGATAAAGTACGTAACAGCTCATCCTCATTTTGTTTATGCACACGAAAAATTATAGGTCATTCCGAATGGTGCAAGATGGCTCGTCGATGCGATCAAGTTACCCAAAAAGTTGTATTCACGGTCTGTCCCCCGATGTTGTATCCATAAAACGGCCACAATTTGGCCGTACAAACTCCGTTGGAGCTCCATGACCTGCCAAATCGATCACAACGAAAAGTTGTATCCGTCCATATCCCACTCGTCCGCTTGGCCAACATTTCGGAGGCCAGATCCGGCTTGTAAATTTGACTTTGGTATGATTTTATCTTTCCCGTGTACTCTGCCACCCTCTATCACCCTTCCGTGAGCTCACCCACGGATATATATATATATATGGGAAATAACATATGGAACATTACACCATCCTTCCATTCACGAACAAGAAAGACTACAGGTTCAACCTGGATAGAAGGAGGAGGATCTTTGTGGCATCGAAACCGAAGAATTCATGCTTCACATGTTGTATCTCCCATCCCGCTACCACCCTCACTTTTTCACCAGCAGTTGCATTATTCTTGGATTATAAAGTATGTAACAGCTCATCCTCATTATGTTTATGCACATGAAAAATTCTAGGTCATTATGAATGTTGCAAGATGGCTCGTCGATGCGATCAAGTTACCCTGAAAGTTGTATTCACGGTCTGTCCCCCGATGTTGTATCCGTAAAACGGCCACAATTTGGCCATACAAACACCATTGGAGCTCCATGACCTGCCAAATCAATCACAACCAAAAGTTGTATCCATCGATATCCCACTCGTTCGCTTCGACAACATTTCGGAGGCCTGATCCGGCTTGTAAAATTGAGTTTCGGATGATTTTATCTTGGTCGTGTACTCTGCCACACTCTACCACCCTTCCGTGAGCTCACCCACAGACAGATATATTGGCAATAACGTATGCAACAATACACCATCCTTCCATTCACGAACCAGAAAGACTACAGGTTCAGCCTGGATAGAAGGAGGAGGCTCTTTGTTGCATCGAAACCAAAGAATTCATGCTTCACATGTTCTATCACCCATCCCACTACCACCCTCACTTTTTCACTAGCAGATGAATTATTCTTGGATTATAAAGTACGTAACAGCTCATCCTCCTTATGTTTATGCACACGAAAAATTATAGGTCATTCCGAATGGTGCAAGATGGCTCGTCGATGCGATCAAGTTACCCTGAAAGTTGTATTCACGGTCTGTCCCCCGATGTTGTATCTATAAAACAGCCACAATTTGGCCATACAAACTCCGTTGGAGTTCGATGACCTGCAAAATCGATCACAACGAAAAGTTTTATGCGTCCATATCCCACTCGTCCGCTTCGACAACATTTCGGAGGCCAGATCCGGCAAGTAAAATTGACTTTCGGATGATTTTATCTTTCCTGTGTACTCTGCCACCCTCTACCACCCTTTCGTGAGCTCATCCACGGATATATATATATATATATGGGAAATAACGTAGGGAACAACACACCATCCTTCCATTTACGAACCAAAAAGACCACAGTTTCAGCCTGGACAGAAGGAGGAGGCTCTTTGTTGCATCGAAACCGAAGAATTCATGCTTCACATGTTCTATCACCCATCCCGCTACCACCCTCACTTTTTCACCAGCAGATGCATTATTCTAGGATGATAAAGTACGTAACAGCTCATCCTCATTATGTTTATGCACACGAAAAATTATAGGTCATTCCGAATGGTGCAAGATGGCTCGCCGATGCGATCAAGTTACCCAGAAAGTTGTATTCACGGTCTGTCCCCCGATGTTGTATCCGTAAAACGGCCAGAATTTGGCCATACAAACTCCGTTGGAGCTCCATGACCTGCCAAATCGATCACAACCAAAAGTTGTATGCGTCGATATCCCACTCTTCCGCTTCGACAACATTTCGGAGGCTAGATCCGGCTTGTAAAATTGAGTTTCGGATGATTTTCTCTTGGTCGTGTACTCTGCCACCCTCTACCACCCTTCTGTGAGCTCACCCACAAACAGATATGTTGGCAATAACGTATGGAACAATACACCATCCTTCCATTCACGAACCAGAAAGACTACAGGTTCAGCCTGGATAGAGTGAGGAGGCTCTTTGTTGCATCGAAACCAAAGAATTCATGCTTCACATGTTCTATCACCCATCCCGCTACCACCCTCACTTTTTCACCAGCAGATGAATTGTTCTTGGATTATAAAGTACGTAACCGCTCATCCTCCTTATGTTTATGCACACGAAAAATTATAGGTCATTCCGAATGGTGCAAGATGGCTCGTCGATGCGATCAAGTTACCCTGAAAGTTGTATTCACGGTCTGTCCCCCGATGTTGTATCCATAAAACAGCCACAATTTGGCCATACAAACTCCGTTGGAGTTCGATGACCTGCCAACTAGATCACAATGAAAAGTTGTATGCGTCCATATCACACTCGTCTGCTTCGACAACATTTGGGAGGCCAGATGCGGCAAGTAAAATTGACTTTCGGATGATTTTATCTTTCCTGTGTACTCTGCCACCCTCTACCACCCTTTCGTGAGCTCATCCACGGATATATATATATATGGGAAATAACGTATGGAACAATACACCATCCTTCCATTCACGAACCAAAAAGACCACAGTTTCAGCCTGGACAGAAGGAGGAGGCTCTTTGTTGCATCGAAACCGAAGAATTCATGCTTCACATGTTCTATCACCCATCCCGCTACCACCCTCACTTTTTCACCAGCAGATGCATTATTCTTGGATGATAAAGTATGTAACAGCTCATCCTCATTATGTTTATGCACACGAAAAATTATAGGTCATTCCGAATGGTGCAAGATGGCTCGTCGATGCGATCAAGTTACCCAGAAAGTTGTATTCACGGTCTGTCTCCCGATGTTGTATCCGTAAAACGGCAACAATTTGGCCATACAAACTCCGTTGGAGCTCCATGACCGGCCAATTCGATCACAATGAAAAGTTGTATGCGTCCATATCCCACTCGTCCGCTTCGACAACATTTCGGAGGCCAGATCCGGCTTGTAAAATTGACTTTCGGATGATTTTATCTTTCCCGTGTACTCTGCCACCCTCTACCACCCTTTCGTGTGCACACCCACAGACAGATATATTGGCAATAACGTAATACACCATCCTTCCATTCATGAACCAGAAAGACTACAGGTTCAGCCTGGATAGAAGGAGGAGGCTCCTTGTTGCATCAAAACCGAAGAATTCATGCTTCACATGTTCTATCACCCATCCCGCTACCACCCTCACTTTTTCACCAGCAGATGCATTATTCGTGGATGATAAAGTACGTAACAGCTCATCCTCATTATGTTTATGCACACGAAAAATTATAGGTCATTCCGAATGGTGCAAGATGGCTCGTCGATGCGATCAAGTTACCCTGAAAGTTGTATTCACGGTCTGTCCCCCGATGTTGTATCCATAAAACGGCCACAATTTGGCCATACAAACTCCGTTGGAGCTCCATGACCTGCCAAATCGATCACAACGAAAAGTTGTATCCGTCCATATCCCACTCGTCCGCTTCGCCAACATTTCGGAGGCCAGATCCGGCTTGTAAATTTGACTTTCGTATGATTTTATCTTTCCCGTGTACTCTGCCACCCTCTACCACCCTTCCGTGAGCTCACCCACGGGTAGATATATTTGCAATAACGTTTGGAACAATACACCATCCTTCCATTCACGAACCAGAAAGACTACAGGTTCTTCCTGGACAGAAGGAGGAGGCTCTTTGTTGCATCAAAACCAAAGAATTCATGCTTCACATGCTCTATCACCCATGCCGCTACCACCCTCACTTTTTCACCAGCAGATGCATTGTTCTTGGATGATAAAGTATGTAACAGCTCATCCTCCTTATGTTTATGCACACGAAAAATTATAGGTCATTCCGAATGGTGCAAGATGGCTCGTCGATGCGATCAAGTTACCCTGAAAGTTGTATTCACGGTCTGTCCCCCGATGTTGTATCCATAAAACAGCCACAATTTGGCCATACAAACTCCGTTGGAGTTCGATGACCTGCCAAATCGATCACAACGAAAAGTTTTATGCGTCCATATCCCACTCGTCTGCTTCGACAACATTTGGGAGGCCAGATCCGGCAAGTAAAATTGACTTTCGGATGATTTTATCTTTCCTGTGTACTCTGCCACCCTCTAATACCCTTTCGTGAGCTCATCGACGGATATATATATATGGGAAATAACGTATGGAACAATACACCATCCTTCCATTCACGAACCAAAAAGACCACAGTTTCAGCCTGGACAGAAGGAGGAGGCTCTTTGTTGCATCGAAACCGAAGAATTCATGCTTCACATGTTCTATCACCCATCCCGCTACCACCCTCCCTTTTTCACCAGCAGATGCATTATTCTTGGATGATAAAGTACGTAACAGCTCATCCTCATTATGTTTATGCACACGAAAAATTATAGGTCATTCCGAATGGTGCAAGATGGCTCGTCGATGCGATCAAGTTACCCAGAAAGTTGTATTCACAGTCTGTCCCCCGATGTTGTATCCGTAAAACGGCAACAATTTGGCCATACAAACTCCGTTGGAGCTCCATGACCGGCCAATTCGATCACAATGAAAAGTTGTATGCGTCCATATCCCACTCGTCCGCTTCGACAACATTTCGGAGGCCAGATCCGGCTTGTAAAATTGACTTTCGGATGATTTTATCTTTCCCGTGTACTCCGCCACCCTCTACCACCCTTCCGTGAGCACACCCACAGACAGATATATTGGCAATAACGTATGGAACAATACACCATCCTTCCATTCATGAACCAGAAAGACTACAGGTTCAGCCTGGACAGAAGGAGGAGGCTCTTTGTTGCATCGAAACCGAAGAATTCACAACGAAAAGTTGTATGCGGCGATATCCCACTCGTCTGCTTCGACAACATTTCGGAGGCCAGATCCGGCTTGTAAAATTGAATTTTGGATGATTTTATCTTGGCCGTGTACTCTGCCACCCTCTACCACCCTTCCGTGAGCTCACCCACTAACAGATATATTGGCAATAACGTATGGAACAATACACCATCCTTCCATTCACGAACCAGAAAGACCACAGGTTCGGCCTGGACAGAAGGAGGAGGCTCTTTGTTGCATCGAAACCGAAGAATTCATGCTTCACATGTTCTATCACCCATCCTGCTACCACCCTCACTTTTTCACCAGCAGATGCATTATTCTTGGATGATAAAGTACATAACAACTCATCCTCATTATGTTTATGCACAAGAAAAATTATAGGTCATTCCGAATGGTGCAAGATGGCTCGTCGATGCGATAAAGTTACCCTGAAAGTTGTATTCACGGTCTGTCCCCCGATGTTGTATCCGTAAAACGGCCACAATTTGGGCATCCAAACTCCGTTGGAGCTCCATGACCTGCCAAATCGATCACAACCAAAAGTTATATCCATCGATATGCCACTCGTCCGCTTCGACAACATTTCGGAGGCCTGATCCGGCTTTTAAAATTGAGTTTCGGATGATTTTATCTTGGTCGTGTACTCTGCCACCCTCTACCACCCTTCCGTGAGCTCACCCACAGACAGATATATTGGCAATAACGTATGGAACAATACACCATCCTTCCATTCACGAACCCGAAAGACTACAGGTTCAGCCTGGATAAAAGGAGGAGGCTCTTTGTTGCATCGAAACCAAAGAATTCATGCTTCACATGTTCTATCACCCATCCCACTACCACCCTCACTTTTTCACCAGCAGATGAATTATTCTTGGATTATAAAGTATGTAACAGCTCATCCTGCTTATGTTTATGCACACGAAAAATTATAGGTCATTCCGAATGGTGCAAGATGGCTCGTCGATGCGATCAAGTTACCCTGAAAGTTGTATTCACGGTCTGTCCCCCGATGTTGTATCCATAAAACAGCCACAATTTGGCCATACAAACTCCGTTGGAGTTCGATGACCTGCCAAATCGATCACAACGAAAAGTTTTATGCGTCCATATCCCACTCGTCTGCTTCGACAACATTTGGGAGGCCAGATCCGGCAAGTAAAATTGACTTTCGGATGATTTTATCTTTCCTGTGTACTCTGCCACCCTCTAATACCCTTTCGTGAGCTCATCCACGGATATATATATATGGGAAATAACGTATGGAACAATACACCATCCTTCCATTCACGAACCAAAAAGACCACAGTTTCAGCCTGGACAGAAGGAGGAGGCTCTTTGTTGCATCGAAGCCGAAGAATTCATGCTTCACATGTTCTATCACCCATCCCGCTACCACCCTCACTTTTTCACCAGCAGATGCATTATTCTTGGATGATAAAGTACGTAACAGCTCATCCTCATTTTGTTTATGCACACGAAAAATTATAGGTCATTCTGAATGGTGCAAGATGGCTCGTCTATGCGATCAAGTTACCCAGAAAGTTGTATTCACGGTCTGTCCCCCGATGTTGTATCCATAAAACGGCCACAATTTGGCCATACAAACTCCGTTGGAGCTCCATGACCTACCAAATCGATCACAACGAAAAGTTGTATCCGTCCATATCCCACTTGTCCGCTTCGCCAACATTTCGGAGGCCAGATCCGGCTTGTAAATTTGATTTTCGTATGATTTTATCTTTCCCGTGTACTCTGCCACCCTCTACCACCCTTCCGTGAGCTCACCCACGGATATATATATATATATATATGGGAAATAACATATGGAACATTACACCATCCTTCCATTCACGAACAAGAAAGACTACAGGTTCAACCTGGATAGAAGGAGGAGGATCTTTGTGGCATCGAAACCGAAGAATTCATGCTTCACATGTTGTATCTCCCATCCCGCTACCACCCTCACTTTGTCACCAGCAGTTGCATTATTCTTGGATTATAAAGTATGTAACAGCTCATCCTCATTATGTTTATGCACACGAAAAATTCTAGGTCATTATGAATGTTGCAAGATGGCTCGTTGATGCGATCAAGTTACCCTGAAAGTTGTATTCACGGTCTGTCCCCCGATGTTGTATCCGTAAAACGGCCACAATTTGGCCATACAAACACCATTGGAGCTCCATGACCTGCCAAATCGATCACAACCAAAAGTTGTATCCATCGATATCCCACTCGTTCGCTTCGACAACATTTCGGAGGCCTGATCCGGCTTGTAAAATTGAGTTTCGGATGATTTTATCTTGGTCGTGTACTCTGCCACCCTCTACCACCCTTCCGTGAGCTCACCCACAGACAGATATATTGGCAATAACGTATGGAACAATACACCATCCTTCCATTCACGAACCAGAAAGACTACAGGTTCAGCCTGGATAGAAGGAGGAGGCTCTTTGTTGCATCGAAACAAAAGAATTCATGCTTCACATGTTCTATCACCCATCCCACTACCACCCTCACTTTTTCACTAGCAGATGAATTATTCTTGGATTATAAAGTACGTAACAGCTCATCCTCCTTATGTTTATGCACACGAAAAATTATAGGTCATTCCGAATGGTGCAAGATGGCTCGTCGATGCGATCAAGTTACCCTGAAAGTTGTATTCACGGCCTGTCCCCCGATGTTGTATCCATAAAACAGGCACAATTTGGCCATACAAACTCCGTTGGAGTTCGATGACCTGCCAAATCGATCACAACGAAAAGTTTTATGCGTCCATATCCCACTCGTCTGCTTAGACAACATTTGGGAGGCCAGATCCGGCAAGTAAAATTGACTTTCGGATGATTTTATCTTTCCTGTGTACTCTGCCACCCTCTACCACCCTTTCGTGAGCTCATCCACGGATATATATATGGGAAATAACGTATGGAACAATACACCATCCTTCCATTCAGGAACCAAAAAGACCACAGTTTCAGCCTGGACAGAAGGAGGAGGCTCTTTGTTGCATCGAAACCAAAGAATTCATGCTTCACATGTTCTATCACCCATCCCGCTACCACCCTCACTTTTTCACCAGCAGATGCATTATTCTTGGATGATAAAGTACATAACAGCTCATCCTCATTATGTTTATGCACACGAAAAATTATAGGTCATTCCGAATGGTGCAAGATGGCTCGTCGATGCGATCAAGTTACCCAGAAAGATGTATTCACGGTCTGTCCCCCGATGTTGTATCCGTAAAACGGCAACAATTTGGCCATACAAACTCCGTTGGAGCTCCATGACCTGCCAATTCGATCACAATGAAAAGTTGTATGCGTCCATATCCCACTCGTCCGCTTCGACAACATTTCGGAGGCCAGATCCGGCTTGTAAAATTGACTTTCGGATGATTTTATCTTTCCCGTGTACTCCGCCACCCTCTACCACCCTTCCGTGAGCACACCCACAGACAGATATATTGGCAATAACGTATGGAACAATACACCATCCTTCCATTCATGAACCAGAAAGACTACAGGTTCTGCCTGGACAGAAGGAGGAGGCTCTTTGTTGCATCGAAACCGAAGAATTCACAACGAAAAGTTGTATGCGGCGATATCCCACTCGTCTGCTTCGACAACATTTCGGAGGCCAGATCCGGCTTGTAAAATTGAATTTTGGATGATTTTATCTTGGCCGTGTACTCTGCCACCCTCTACCACCCTTCCGTGAGCTCACCCACTAACAGATATATTGGCAATAACGTATGGAACAATACACCATCCTTCCATTCACGAACCAGAAAGACCACAGGTTCGGCCTGGACAGAAGGAGGTGGCTCTTTGTTGCATCGAAACCGAAGAATTCATGCTTCACATGTTCTATCACCCATCCTGCTACCACCCTCACTTTTTCACCAGCAGATGCATTATTCTTGGATGATAAAGTACATAACAACTCATCCTCATTATGTTAATGCACAAGAAAAATTATAGGTCATTTCGAAGGGTGCAAGATGGCTCGTCGATGCGATAAAGTTACCCTGAAAGTTGTATTCACGGTCTGTCCCCCGATGTTGTACCGTAAAACGGCCACAATTTGGGCATACAAACTCCGTTGGAGCTCCATGACCTGCCAAATCGATCACAACCAAAAGTTATATCCATCGATATGCCACTCGTCCGCTTCGACAACATTTCGGAGGCCTGATCCGGCTTTTAAAATTGAGTTTCGGATGATTTTATCTTGGTCGTGTACTCTGCCACCCTCTACCACCCTTCCGTGAGCTCACCCACAGACAGATATATTGGCAATAACGTATGGAACAATACACCATCCTTCCATTCACGAACCCGAAAGACTACAGGTTCAGCCTGGATAGAAGGAGGAGGCTCTTTGTTGCATCGAAACCAAAGAATTCATGCTTCACATGTTCTATCACCCATCCCACTACCACCCTCACTTTTTCACCAGCAGATGAATTATTCTTGGATTATAAAGTATGTAACAGCTCATCCTCCTTATGTTTATGCACACGAAAAATTATAGGTCATTCCGAATGGTGCAAGATGGCTCGTCGATGCGATCAAGTTACCCTGAAAGTTGTATTCACGGTCTGTCCCCCGATGTTGTATCCATAAAACAGGCACAATTTGGCCATACAAACTCCGTTGGAGTTCGATGACCTGCCAAATCGATCACAACGAAAAGTTTTATGCGTCCATATCCCACTCGTCTGCTTCGACAACATTTGGGAGGCCAGATCCGGCAAGTAAAATTGACTTTCGGATGATTTTATCTTTCCTGTGTACTCTGCCACCCTCTACCACCCTTTCGTGAGCTCATCCACGGATATATATATGGGAAATAACGTATGGAACAATACACCATCCTTCCATTCAGGAACCAAAAAGACCACAGTTTCAGCCTGGACAGAAGGAGGAGGCTCTTTGTTGCATCGAAACCGAAGAATTCATGCTTCACATGTTCTATCACCCATCCCGCTACCACCCTCACTTTTTCACCAGCAGATGCATTATTCTTGGATGATAAAGTACATAACAGCTCATCCTCATTATGTTTATGCACACGAAAAATTATAGGTCATTCCGAATGGTGCAAGATGGCTCGTCGATGCGATCAAGTTACCCAGAAAGATGTATTCACGGTCTGTCCCCCGATGTTGTATCCGTAAAACGGCAACAATTTGGCCATACAAACTCCGTTGGAGCTCCATGACCTGCCAATTCGATCACAATGAAAAGTTGTATGCGTCCATATCCCACTCGTCCGCTTCGACAACATTTCGGAGGCCAGATCCGGCTTGTAAAATTGACTTTCGGATGATTTTATCTTTCCCGTGTACTCCGCCACCCTCTACCACCCTTCCGTGAGCACACCCACAGACAGATATATTGGCAATAACGTATGGAACAATACACCATCCTTCCATTCATGAACCAGAAAGACTACAGGTTCAGCCTGGACAGAAGGAGGAGGCTCTTTGTTGCATCGAAACCGAAGAATTCACAACGAAAAGTTGTATGCGGCGATATCCCACTCGTCTGCTTCGACAACATTTCGGAGGCCAGATCCGGCTTGTAAAATTGAATTTTGGATGATTTTATCTTGGCCGTGTACTCTGCCACCCTCTACCACCCTTCCGTGAGCTCACCCACTAACAGATATATTGGCAATAACGTATGGAACAATACACCATCCTTCCATTCACGAACCAGAAAGACCACAGGTTCGGCCTGGACAGAAGGAGGTGGCTCTTTGTTGCATCGAAACCGAAGAATTCATGCTTCACATGTTCTATCACCCATCCTGCTACCACCCTCACTTTTTCACCAGCAGATGCATTATTCTTGGATGATAAAGTACATAACAACTCATCCTCATTATGTTAATGCACAAGAAAAATTATAGG
This sequence comes from Elymus sibiricus, assembly GCA_039707655.1. Lineage (NCBI taxonomy): Eukaryota > Viridiplantae > Streptophyta > Magnoliopsida > Poales > Poaceae > Elymus > Elymus sibiricus. Next base: position 260,299,428 of record CM077676.1, read on the forward strand.
TCATTTCGAAGGGTGCAAGATGGCTCGTCGATGCGATAAAGTTACCCTGAAAGTTGTATTCACGGTCTGTCCCCCGATATTGTATCCGTAAAACGGCCACAATTTGGGCATACAAACTCCGTTGGAGCTCCATGACCTGCAAAATCGATCACAACCAAAAGTTATATCCATCGATATGCCACTCGTCCGCTTCGACAACATTTCGGAGGCCTGATCCGGCTTTTAAAATTGAGTTTCGGATGATTTTATCTTGGTCGTGTACTCTGCCACCCTCTACCACCCTTCCGTGAGCTCACACACAGACAGATATATTGGCAATAACGTATGGAACAATACACCATCCTTCCATTCACGAACCCGAAAGACTACAGGTTCAGCCTGGATAGAAGGAGGAGGCTCTTTGTTGCATCGAAACCAAAGAATTCATGCTTCACATGTTCTATCACCCATCCCACTACCACCCTCACTTTTTCACCAGCAGATGAATTATTCTTGGATTATAAAGTATGTAACAGCTCATCCTCCTTATGTTTATGCACACGAAAAATTATAGGTCATTCCGAATGGTGCAAGATGGCTCGTCGATGCGATCAAGTTACCCTGAAAGTTGTATTCACGGTCTGTCCCCCGATGTTGTATCCATAAAACAGCCACAATTTGGCCATACAAACTCCGTTGGAGTTCGATGACCTGCCAAATCGATCACAACGAAAAGTTTTATGCGTCCATATCCCACTCGTCTGCTTCGACAACATTTGGGAGGCCAGATCCGGCAAGTAAAATTGACTTTCGGATGATTTTATCTTTCCTGTGTACTCTGCCACCCTCTACCACCCTTTCGTGAGCTCATCCACGGATATATATATGGGAAATAACGTATGGAACAATACACCATCCTTCCATTCACGAACCAAAAAGACCACAGTTTCAGCCTGGACAGAAGGAGGAGGCTCTTTGTTGCATCGAAACCGAAGAATTCATGCTTCACATGTTCTATCACCCATCCCGCTACCACCCTCACTTTTTCACCAGCAGATGCATTATTCTTGGATGATAAAGTACATAACAGCTCATCCTCATTATGTTTATGCACACGAAAAATTATAGGTCATTCCGAATGGTGCAAGATGGCTCGTCGATGCGATCAAGTTACCCAGAAAGATGTATTCACGGTCTGTCCCCCGATGTTGTATCCGTAAAACGGCAACAATTTGGCCATACAAACTCCGTTGGAGCTCCATGACCTGCCAATTCGATCACAATGAAAAGTTGTATGCGTCCATATCCCACTCGTCCGCTTCGACAACATTTCGGAGGCCAGATCCGGCTTGTAAAATTGACTTTCGGATGATTTTATCTTTCCCGTGTACTCCGCCACCCTCTACCACCCTTCCGTGAGCACACCCACAGACAGATATATTGGCAATAACGTATGGAACAATACACCATCCTTCCATTCAAGAACCAGAAAGACTACAGGTTCAGCCTGGACAGAAGGAGGAGGCTCTTTGTTGCATCGAAACCGAAGAATTCACAACGAAAAGTTGTATGCGGCGATATCCCACTCGTCTGCTTCGACAACATTTCGGAGGCCAGATCCGGCTTGTAAAATTGAATTTTGGATGATTTTATCTTGGCCGTGTACTCTGCCACCCTCTACCACCCTTCCGTGAGCTCACCCACTAACAGATATATTGGCAATAACGTATGGAACAATACACCATCCTTCCATTCACGAACCAGAAAGACCACGGGTTCGGCCTGGACAGAAGGAGGTGGCTCTTTGTTGCATCGAAACCGAAGAATTCATGCTTCACATGTTCTATCACCCATCCTGCTACCACCCTCACTTTTTCACCAGCAGATGCATTATTCTTGGATGATAAAGTACATAACAACTCATCCTCATTATGTTAATGCACAAGAAAAATTATAGGTCATTTCGAAGGGTGCAAGATGGCTCGTCGATGCGATAAAGTTACCCTGAAAGTTGTATTCACGGTCTGTCCCCCGATGTTGTATCCGTAAAACGGCCACAATTTGGGCATACAAACTCCGTTGGAGCTCCATGACCTGCAAAATCGATCACAACCAAAAGTTATATCCATCGATATGCCACTCGTCCGCTTCGACAACATTTCGGAGGCCTGATCCGGCTTTTAAAATTGAGTTTCGGATGATTTTATCTTGGTCGTGTACTCTGCCACCCTCTACCACCCTTCCGTGAGCTCACCCACAGACAGATATATTGGCAATAACGTATGGAACAATACACCATCCTTCCATTCACGAACCCGAAAGACTACAGGTTCAGCCTGGATAGAAGGAGGAGGCTCTTTGTTGCATCGAAACCAAAGAATTCATGCTTCACATGTTCTATCACCCATCCCACTACCACCCTCACTTTTTCACCAGCAGATGAATTATTCTTGGATTATAAAGTATGTAACAGCTCATCCTCCTTATGTTTATGCACACGAAAAATTATAGGTCATTCCGAATGGTGCAAGATGGCTCGTCGATGCGATCAAGTTACCCTGAAAGTTGTATTCACGGTCTGTCCCCCGATGTTGTATCCATAAAACAGCCACAATTTGGCCATACAAACTCCGTTGGAGTTCGATGACCTGCCAAATCGATCACAACGAAAAGTTTTATGCGTCCATATCCCACTCGTCTGCTTCGACAACATTTGGGAGGCCAGATCCGGCAAGTAAAATTGACTTTCGGATGATTTTATCTTTCCTGTGTACTCTGCCACCCTCTAATACCCTTTCGTGAGCTCATCCACGGATATATATATATGGGAAATAACGTATGGAACAATACACCATCCTTCCATTCACGAACCAAAAAGACCACAGTTTCAGCCTGGACAGAAGGAGGAGGCTCTTTGTTGCATCGAAGCCGAAGAATTCATGCTTCACATGTTCTATCACCCATCCCGCTACCACCCTCACTTTTTCACCAGCAGATGCATTATTCTTGGATGATAAAGTACGTAACAGCTCATCCTCATTTTGTTTATGCACACGAAAAATTATAGGTCATTCTGAATGGTGCAAGATGGCTCGTCTATGCGATCAAGTTACCCAGAAAGTTGTATTCACGGTCTGTCCCCCGATGTTGTATCCATAAAACGGCCACAATTTGGCCATACAAACTCCGTTGGAGCTCCATGACCTACCAAATCGATCACAACGAAAAGTTGTATCCGTCCATATCCCACTTGTCCGCTTCGCCAACATTTCGGAGGCCAGATCCGGCTTGTAAATTTGATTTTCGTATGATTTTATCTTTCCCGTGTACTCTGCCACCCTCTACCACCCTTCCGTGAGCTCACCCACGGATATATATATATATATATATATGGGAAATAACATATGGAACATTACACCATCCTTCCATTCACGAACAAGAAAGACTACAGGTTCAACCTGGATAGAAGGAGGAGGATCTTTGTGGCATCGAAACCGAAGAATTCATGCTTCACATGTTGTATCTCCCATCCCGCTACCACCCTCACTTTGTCACCAGCAGTTGCATTATTCTTGGATTATAAAGTATGTAACAGCTCATCCTCATTATGTTTATGCACACGAAAAATTCTAGGTCATTATGAATGTTGCAAGATGGCTCGTTGATGCGATCAAGTTACCCTGAAAGTTGTATTCACGGTCTGTCCCCCGATGTTGTATCCGTAAAACGGCCACAATTTGGCCATACAAACACCATTGGAGCTCCATGACCTGCCAAATCGATCACAACCAAAAGTTGTATCCATCGATATCCCACTCGTTCGCTTCGACAACATTTCGGAGGCCTGATCCGGCTTGTAAAATTGAGTTTCGGATGATTTTATCTTGGTCGTGTACTCTGCCACCCTCTACCACCCTTCCGTGAGCTCACCCACAGACAGATATATTGGCAATAACGTATGGAACAATACACCATCCTTCCATTCACGAACCAGAAAGACTACAGGTTCAGCCTGGATAGAAGGAGGAGGCTCTTTGTTGCATCGAAACAAAAGAATTCATGCTTCACATGTTCTATCACCCATCCCACTACCACCCTCACTTTTTCACTAGCAGATGAATTATTCTTGGATTATAAAGTACGTAACAGCTCATCCTCCTTATGTTTATGCACACGAAAAATTATAGGTCATTCCGAATGGTGCAAGATGGCTCGTCGATGCGATCAAGTTACCCTGAAAGTTGTATTCACGGCCTGTCCCCCGATGTTGTATCCATAAAACAGGCACAATTTGGCCATACAAACTCCGTTGGAGTTCGATGACCTGCCAAATCGATCACAACGAAAAGTTTTATGCGTCCATATCCCACTCGTCTGCTTAGACAACATTTGGGAGGCCAGATCCGGCAAGTAAAATTGACTTTCGGATGATTTTATCTTTCCTGTGTACTCTGCCACCCTCTACCACCCTTTCGTGAGCTCATCCACGGATATATATATGGGAAATAACGTATGGAACAATACACCATCCTTCCATTCAGGAACCAAAAAGACCACAGTTTCAGCCTGGACAGAAGGAGGAGGCTCTTTGTTGCATCGAAACCAAAGAATTCATGCTTCACATGTTCTATCACCCATCCCGCTACCACCCTCACTTTTTCACCAGCAGATGCATTATTCTTGGATGATAAAGTACATAACAGCTCATCCTCATTATGTTTATGCACACGAAAAATTATAGGTCATTCCGAATGGTGCAAGATGGCTCGTCGATGCGATCAAGTTACCCAGAAAGATGTATTCACGGTCTGTCCCCCGATGTTGTATCCGTAAAACGGCAACAATTTGGCCATACAAACTCCGTTGGAGCTCCATGACCTGCCAATTCGATCACAATGAAAAGTTGTATGCGTCCATATCCCACTCGTCCGCTTCGACAACATTTCGGAGGCCAGATCCGGCTTGTAAAATTGACTTTCGGATGATTTTATCTTTCCCGTGTACTCCGCCACCCTCTACCACCCTTCCGTGAGCACACCCACAGACAGATATATTGGCAATAACGTATGGAACAATACACCATCCTTCCATTCATGAACCAGAAAGACTACAGGTTCTGCCTGGACAGAAGGAGGAGGCTCTTTGTTGCATCGAAACCGAAGAATTCACAACGAAAAGTTGTATGCGGCGATATCCCACTCGTCTGCTTCGACAACATTTCGGAGGCCAGATCCGGCTTGTAAAATTGAATTTTGGATGATTTTATCTTGGCCGTGTACTCTGCCACCCTCTACCACCCTTCCGTGAGCTCACCCACTAACAGATATATTGGCAATAACGTATGGAACAATACACCATCCTTCCATTCACGAACCAGAAAGACCACAGGTTCGGCCTGGACAGAAGGAGGTGGCTCTTTGTTGCATCGAAACCGAAGAATTCATGCTTCACATGTTCTATCACCCATCCTGCTACCACCCTCACTTTTTCACCAGCAGATGCATTATTCTTGGATGATAAAGTACATAACAACTCATCCTCATTATGTTAATGCACAAGAAAAATTATAGGTCATTTCGAAGGGTGCAAGATGGCTCGTCGATGCGATAAAGTTACCCTGAAAGTTGTATTCACGGTCTGTCCCCCGATGTTGTACCGTAAAACGGCCACAATTTGGGCATACAAACTCCGTTGGAGCTCCATGACCTGCCAAATCGATCACAACCAAAAGTTATATCCATCGATATGCCACTCGTCCGCTTCGACAACATTTCGGAGGCCTGATCCGGCTTTTAAAATTGAGTTTCGGATGATTTTATCTTGGTCGTGTACTCTGCCACCCTCTACCACCCTTCCGTGAGCTCACCCACAGACAGATATATTGGCAATAACGTATGGAACAATACACCATCCTTCCATTCACGAACCCGAAAGACTACAGGTTCAGCCTGGATAGAAGGAGGAGGCTCTTTGTTGCATCGAAACCAAAGAATTCATGCTTCACATGTTCTATCACCCATCCCACTACCACCCTCACTTTTTCACCAGCAGATGAATTATTCTTGGATTATAAAGTATGTAACAGCTCATCCTCCTTATGTTTATGCACACGAAAAATTATAGGTCATTCCGAATGGTGCAAGATGGCTCGTCGATGCGATCAAGTTACCCTGAAAGTTGTATTCACGGTCTGTCCCCCGATGTTGTATCCATAAAACAGGCACAATTTGGCCATACAAACTCCGTTGGAGTTCGATGACCTGCCAAATCGATCACAACGAAAAGTTTTATGCGTCCATATCCCACTCGTCTGCTTCGACAACATTTGGGAGGCCAGATCCGGCAAGTAAAATTGACTTTCGGATGATTTTATCTTTCCTGTGTACTCTGCCACCCTCTACCACCCTTTCGTGAGCTCATCCACGGATATATATATGGGAAATAACGTATGGAACAATACACCATCCTTCCATTCAGGAACCAAAAAGACCACAGTTTCAGCCTGGACAGAAGGAGGAGGCTCTTTGTTGCATCGAAACCGAAGAATTCATGCTTCACATGTTCTATCACCCATCCCGCTACCACCCTCACTTTTTCACCAGCAGATGCATTATTCTTGGATGATAAAGTACATAACAGCTCATCCTCATTATGTTTATGCACACGAAAAATTATAGGTCATTCCGAATGGTGCAAGATGGCTCGTCGATGCGATCAAGTTACCCAGAAAGATGTATTCACGGTCTGTCCCCCGATGTTGTATCCGTAAAACGGCAACAATTTGGCCATACAAACCCCGTTGGAGCTCCATGACCTGCCAATTCGATCACAATGAAAAGTTGTATGCGTCCATATCCCACTCGTCCGCTTCGACAACATTTCGGAGGCCAGATCCGGCTTGTAAAATTGACTTTCGGATGATTTTATCTTTCCCGTGTACTCCGCCACCCTCTACCACCCTTCCGTGAGCACACCCACAGACAGATATATTGGCAATAACGTATGGAACAATACACCATCCTTCCATTCATGAACCAGAAAGACTACAGGTTCAGCCTGACAGAAGGAGGAGGCTCTTTGTTGCATCGAAACCGAAGAATTCACAACGAAAAGTTGTATGCGGCGATATCCCACTCGTCTGCTTCGACAACATTTCGGAGGCCAGATCCGGCTTGTAAAATTGAATTTTGGATGATTTTATCTTGGCCGTGTACTCTGCCACCCTCTACCACCCTTCCGTGAGCTCACCCACTAACAGATATATTGGCAATAACGTATGGAACAATACACCATCCTTCCATTCACGAACCAGAAAGACCACAGGTTCGGCCTGGACAGAAGGAGGTGGCTCTTTGTTGCATCGAAACCGAAGAATTCATGCTTCACATGTTCTATCACCCATCCTGCTACCACCCTCACTTTTTCACCAGCAGATGCATTATTCTTAGATGATAAAGTACATAACAACTCATCCTCATTATGTTAATGCACAAGAAAAATTATAGGTCATTTCGAAGGGTGCAAGATGGCTCGTCGATGCGATAAAGTTACCCTGAAAGTTGTATTCACGGTCTGTCCCCCGATATTGTATCCGTAAAACGGCCACAATTTGGGCATACAAACTCCGTTGGAGCTCCATGACCTGCAAAATCGATCACAACCAAAAGTTATATCCATCGATATGCCACTCGTCCGCTTCGACAACATTTCGGAGGCCTGATCCGGCTTTTAAAATTGAGTTTCGGATGATTTTATCTTGGTCGTGTACTCTGCCACCCTCTACCACCCTTCCGTGAGCTCACACACAGACAGATATATTGGCAATAACGTATGGAACAATACACCATCCTTCCATTCACGAACCCGAAAGACTACAGGTTCAGCCTGGATAGAAGGAGGAGGCTCTTTGTTGCATCGAAACCAAAGAATTCATGCTTCACATGTTCTATCACCCATCCCACTACCACCCTCACTTTTTCACCAGCAGATGAATTATTCTTGGATTATAAAGTATGTAACAGCTCATCCTCCTTATGTTTATGCACACGAAAAATTATAGGTCATTCCGAATGGTGCAAGATGGCTCGTCGATGCGATCAAGTTACCCTGAAAGTTGTATTCACGGTCTGTCCCCCGATGTTGTATCCATAAAACAGCCACAATTTGGCCATACAAACTCCGTTGGAGTTCGATGACCTGCCAAATCGATCACAACGAAAAGTTTTATGCGTCCATATCCCACTCGTCTGCTTCGACAACATTTGGGAGGCCAGATCCGGCAAGTAAAATTGACTTTCGGATGATTTTATCTTTCCTGTGTACTCTGCCACCCTCTACCACCCTTTCGTGAGCTCATCCACGGATATATATATGGGAAATAACGTATGGAACAATACACCATCCTTCCATTCACGAACCAAAAAGACCACAGTTTCAGCCTGGACAGAAGGAGGAGGCTCTTTGTTGCATCGAAACCGAAGAATTCATGCTTCACATGTTCTATCACCCATCCCGCTACCACCCTCACTTTTTCACCAGCAGATGCATTATTCTTGGATGATAAAGTACATAACAGCTCATCCTCATTATGTTTATGCACACGAAAAATTATAGGTCATTCCGAATGGTGCAAGATGGCTCGTCGATGCGATCAAGTTACCCAGAAAGATGTATTCACGGTCTGTCCCCCGATGTTGTATCCGTAAAACGGCAACAATTTGGCCATACAAACTCCGTTGGAGCTCCATGACCTGCCAATTCGATCACAATGAAAAGTTGTATGCGTCCATATCCCACTCGTCCGCTTCGACAACATTTCGGAGGCCAGATCCGGCTTGTAAAATTGACTTTCGGATGATTTTATCTTTCCCGTGTACTCCGCCACCCTCTACCACCCTTCCGTGAGCACACCCACAGACAGATATATTGGCAATAACGTATGGAACAATACACCATCCTTCCATTCAAGAACCAGAAAGACTACAGGTTCAGCCTGGACAGAAGGAGGAGGCTCTTTGTTGCATCGAAACCGAAGAATTCACAACGAAAAGTTGTATGCGGCGATATCCCACTCGTCTGCTTCGACAACATTTCGGAGGCCAGATCCGGCTTGTAAAATTGAATTTTGGATGATTTTATCTTGGCCGTGTACTCTGCCACCCTCTACCACCCTTCCGTGAGCTCACCCACTAACAGATATATTGGCAATAACGTATGGAACAATACACCATCCTTCCATTCACGAACCAGAAAGACCACGGGTTCGGCCTGGACAGAAGGAGGTGGCTCTTTGTTGCATCGAAACCGAAGAATTCATGCTTCACATGTTCTATCACCCATCCTGCTACCACCCTCACTTTTTCACCAGCAGATGCATTATTCTTGGATGATAAAGTACATAACAACTCATCCTCATTATGTTAATGCACAAGAAAAATTATAGGTCATTTCGAAGGGTGCAAGATGGCTCGTCGATGCGATAAAGTTACCCTGAAAGTTGTATTCACGGTCTGTCCCCCGATGTTGTATCCGTAAAACGGCCACAATTTGGGCATACAAACTCCGTTGGAGCTCCATGACCTGCAAAATCGATCACAACCAAAAGTTATATCCATCGATATGCCACTCGTCCGCTTCGACAACATTTCGGAGGCCTGATCCGGCTTTTAAAATTGAGTTTCGGATGATTTTATCTTGGTCGTGTACTCTGCCACCCTCTACCACCCTTCCGTGAGCTCACCCACAGACAGATATATTGGCAATAACGTATGGAACAATACACCATCCTTCCATTCACGAACCCGAAAGACTACAGGTTCAGCCTGGATAGAAGGAGGAGGCTCTTTGTTGCATCGAAACCAAAGAATTCATGCTTCACATGTTCTATCACCCATCCCACTACCACCCTCACTTTTTCACCAGCAGATGAATTATTCTTGGATTATAAAGTATGTAACAGCTCATCCTCCTTATGTTTATGCACACGAAAAATTATAGGTCATTCCGAATGGTGCAAGATGGCTCGTCGATGCGATCAAGTTACCCTGAAAGTTGTATTCACGGTCTGTCCCCCGATGTTGTATCCATAAAACAGCCACAATTTGGCCATACAAACTCCGTTGGAGTTCGATGACCTGCCAAATCGATCACAACGAAAAGTTTTATGCGTCCATATCCCACTCGTCTGCTTCGACAACATTTGGGAGGCCAGATCCGGCAAGTAAAATTGACTTTCGGATGATTTTATCTTTCCTGTGTACTCTGCCACCCTCTACCACCCTTTCGTGAGCTCATCCACGGATATATATATGGGAAATAACGTATGGAACAATACACCATCCTTCCATTCACGAACCAAAAAGACCACAGTTTCAGCCTGGACAGAAGGAGGAGGCTCTTTGTTGCATCGAAACCGAAGAATTCATGCTTCACATGTTCTATCACCCATCCCGCTACCACCCTCACTTTTTCACCAGCAGATGCATTATTCTTGGATGATAAAGTACATAACAGCTCATCCTCATTATGTTTATGCACACGAAAAATTATAGGTCATTCCGAATGGTGCAAGATGGCTCGTCGATGCGATCAAGTTACCCAGAAAGATGTATTCACGGTCTGTCCCCCGATGTTGTATCCGTAAAACGGCAACAATTTGGCCATACAAACTCCGTTGGAGCTCCATGACCTGCCAATTCGATCACAATGAAAAGTTGTATGCGTCCATATCCCACTCGTCCGCTTCGACAACATTTCGGAGGCCAGATCCGGCTTGTAAAATTGACTTTCGGATGATTTTATCTTTCCCGTGTACTCCGCCACCCTCTACCACCCTTCCGTGAGCACACCCACAGACAGATATATTGGCAATAACGTATGGAACAATACACCATCCTTCCATTCATGAACCAGAAAGACTACAGGTTCAGCCTGGACAGAAGGAGGAGGCTCTTTGTTGCATCGAAACCGAAGAATTCACAACGAAAAGTTGTATGCGGCGATATCCCACTCGTCTGCTTCGACAACATTTCGGAGGCCAGATCCGGCTTGTAAAATTGAATTTTGGATGATTTTATCTTGGCCGTGTACTCTGCCACCCTCTACCACCCTTCCGTGAGCTCACCCACTAACAGATATATTGGCAATAACGTATGGAACAATACACCATCCTTCCATTCACGAACCAGAAAGACCACAGGTTCGGCCTGGACAGAAGGAGGTGGCTCTTTGTTGCATCGAAACCGAAGAATTCATGCTTCACATGTTCTATCACCCATCCTGCTACCACCCTCACTTTTTCACCAGCAGATGCATTATTCTTGGATGATAAAGTACATAACAACTCATCCTCATTATGTTAATGCACAAGAAAAATTATAGGTCATTTCGAAGGGTGCAAGATGGCTCGTCGATGCGATAAAGTTACCCTGAAAGTTGTATTCACGGTCTGTCCCCCGATGTTGTATCCGTAAAACGGCCACAATTTGGGCATACAAACTCCGTTGGAGCTCCATGACCTGCAAAATCGATCACAACCAAAAGTTATATCCATCGATATGCCACTCGTCCGCTTCGACAACATTTCGGAGGCCTGATCCGGCTTTTAAAATTGAGTTTCGGATGATTTTATCTTGGTCGTGTACTCTGCCACCCTCTACCACCCTTCCGTGAGCTCACCCACAGACAGATATATTGGCAATAACGTATGGAACAATACACCATCCTTCCATTCACGAACCCGAAAGACTACAGGTTCAGCCTGGATAGAAGGAGGAGGCTCTTTGTTGCATCGAAACCAAAGAATTCATGCTTCACATGTTCTATCACCCATCCCACTACCACCCTCACTTTTTCACCAGCAGATGAATTATTCTTGGATTATAAAGTATGTAACAGCTCATCCTCCTTATGTTTATGCACATGAAAAATTATAGGTCATTCCGAATGGTGCAAGATGGCTCGTCGATGCGATCAAGTTAGCCTGAAAGTTGTATTCACGGTCTGTCCCCCGATGTTGTATCCATAAAACAGCCACAATTTGGCCATACAAACTCCGTTGGAGTTAGATGACCTGCCAAATCGATCACAACGAAAAGTTTTATGCGTCCATATCCCACTCGTCTGCTTCGACAACATTTGGGAGGCCAGATCCGGCAAGTAAAATTGACTTTCGGATGATTTTATCTTTCCTGTGTACTCTGCCACCCTCTACCACCCTTTCGTGAGCTCATCCACGGATATATATATGGGAAATAACGTATGGAACAATACACCATCCTTCCATTCACGAACCAAAAAGACCACAGTTTCAGCCTGGACAGAAGGAGGAGGCTCTTTGTTGCATCGAAACCGAAGAATTCATGCTTCACATGTTCTATCACCCATCCCGCTACCACCCTCACTTTTTCACCAGCAGATGCATTATTCTTGGATGATGAAGTACATAACAGCTCATCCTCATTATGTTTATGCACACGAAAAATTATAGGTCATTCCGAATGGTGCAAGATGGCTCGTCGATGCGATCAAGTTACCCAGAAAGATGTATTCACGGTCTGTCCCCCGATGTTGTATCCGTAAAACGGCAACAATTTGGCCATACAAACTCCGTTGGAGCTCCATGACCTGCCAATTCGATCACAATGAAAAGTTGTATGCGTCCATATCCCACTCGTCCGCTTCGACAACATTTCGGAGGCCAGATCCGGCTTGTAAAATTGACTTTCGGATGATTTTATCTTTCCCGTGTACTCCGCCACCCTCTACCACCCTTCCGTGAGCACACCCACAGACAGATATATTGGCAATAACGTATGGAATACACCATCCTTCCATTCATGAACCAGAAAGACTACAGGTTCAGCCTGGACAGAAGGAGGAGGCTCTTTGTTGCATCGAAACCGAAGAATTCACAACGAAAAGTTGTATGCGGCGATATCCCACTCGTCTGCTTCGACAACATTTCGGAGGCCAGATCCGGCTTGTAAAATTGAATTTTGGATGATTTTATCTTGGCCGTGTACTCTGCCACCCTCTACCACCCTTCCGTGAGCTCACCCACTAACAGATATATTGGCAATAACGTATGGAACAATACACCATCCTTCCATTCACGAACCAGAAAGACCACAGGTTCGGCCTGGACAGAAGGAGGTGGCTCTTTGTTGCATCGAAACCGAAGAATTCATGCTTCACATGTTCTATCACCCATCCTGCTACCACCCTCACTTTTTCACCAGCAGATGCATTATTCTTGGATGATAAAGTACATAACAACTCATCCTCATTATGTTAATGCACAAGAAAAATTATAGGTCATTTCGAAGGGTGCAAGATGGCTCGTCGATGCGATAAAGTTACCCTGAAAGTTGTATTCACGGTCTGTCCCCCTATGTTGTATCCGTAAAACGGCCACAATTTGGGCATACAAACTCCGTTGGAGCTCCATGACCTGCCAAATCGATCACAACCAAAAGTTATATCCATCGATATGCCACTCGTCCGCTTCGACAACATTTCGGAGGCCTGATCCGGCTTTTAAAATTGAGTTTCGGATGATTTTATCTTGGTCGTGTACTCTGCCACCCTCTACCACCCTTCCGTGAGCTCACCCACAGACAGATATATTGGCAATAACGTATGGAACAATACACCATCCTTCCATTCACGAACCCGAAAGACTACAGGTTCAGCCTGGATAGAAGGAGGAGGCTCTTTGTTGCATCGAAACCAAAGAATTCATGCTTCACATGTTCTATCACCCATCCCACTACCACCCTCACTTTTTCACCAGCAGATGAATTATTCTTGGATTATAAAGTATGTAACAGCTCATCCTCCTTATGTTTATGCACATGAAAAATTATAGGTCATTCCGAATGGTGCAAGATGGCTCGTCGATGCGATCAAGTTACCCTGAAAGTTGTATTCACGGTCTGTCCCCCGATGTTGTATCCATAAAACAGCCACAATTTGGCCATACAAACTCCGTTGGAGTTCGATGACCTGCCAAATCGATCACAACGAAAAGTTTTATGCGTCCATATCCCACTCGTCTGCTTCGACAACATTTGGGAGGCCAGATCCGGCAAGTAAAATTGACTTTCGGATGATTTTATCTTTCCTGTGTACTCTGCCACCCTCTACCACCCTTTCGTGAGCTCATCCACGGATATATATATGGGAAATAACGTATGGAACAATACACCATCCTTCCATTCACGAACCAAAAAGACCACAGTTTCAGCCTGGACAGAAGGAGGAGGCTCTTTGTTGCATCGAAACCGAAGAATTCATGCTTCACATGTTCTATCACCCATCCCGCTACCACCCTCACTTTTTCACCAGCAGATGCATTATTCTTGGATGATAAAGTACATAACAACTCATCCTCATTATGTTTATGCACACGAAAAATTATAGGTCATTCCGAATGGTGCAAGATGGCTCGTCGATGCGATCAAGTTACCCAGAAAGATGTATTCACGGTCTGTCCCCCGATGTTGTATCCGTAAAACGGCAACAATTTGGCCATACAAACTCCGTTGGAGCTCCATGACCTGCCAATTCGATCACAATGAAAGGTTGTATGCGTCCATATCCCACTCGTCCGCTTCGACAACATTTCGGAGGCCAGATCCGGCTTGTAAAATTGACTTTCGGATGATTTTATCTTTCCCGTGTACTCCGCCACCCTCTACCACCCTTCCGTGAGCACACCCACAGACAGATATATTGGCAATAACGTATGGAACAATACACCATCCTTCCATTCATGAACCAGAAAGACTACAGGTTCAGCCTGGACAGAAGGAGGAGGCTCTTTGTTGCATCGAAACCGAAGAATTCACAACGAAAAGTTGTATGCGGCGATATCCCACTCGTCTGCTTCGACAACATTTCGGAGGCCAGATCCGGCTTGTAAAATTGAATTTTGGATGATTTTATCTTGGCCGTGTACTCTGCCACCCTCTACCACCCTTCCGTGAGCTCACCCACTAACAGATATATTGGCAATAACGTATGGAACAATACACCATCCTTCCATTCACGAACCAGAAAGACCACAGGTTCGGCCTGGACAGAAGGAGGAGGCTCTTTGTTGCATCGAAACCGAAGAATTCATGCTTCACATGTTCTATCACCCATCCTGCTACCACCCTCACTTTTTCACCAGCAGATGCATTATTCTTGGATGATAAAATACATAACAACTCATCCTCATTATGTTAATGCACAAGAAAAATTATAGGTCATTTCGAATGGTGCAAGATGGCTCGTCGATGCGATAAAGTTACCCTGAAAGTTGTATCCACGGTCTGTCCCCCGATGTTGTATCCGTAAAACGGCCACAATTTGGGCATACAAACTCCGTTGGAGCTCCATGACCTGCCAAATCGATCACAACCAAAAGTTATATCCATCGATATGCCACTCGTCCGCTTCGACAACATTTCGGAGGCCTGATCCGGCTTTTAAAATTGAGTTTCGGATGATTTTATCTTGGTCGTGTACTCTGCCACCCTCTACCACCCTTCCGTGAGCTCACCCACAGACAGATATATTGGCAATAACGTATGGAACAATACACCATCCTTCCATTCACGAACCCGAAAGACTACAGGTTCAGCCTGGATAAAAGGAGGAGGCTCTTTGTTGCATCGAAACCAAAGAATTCATGCTTCACATGTTCTATCACCCATCCCACTACCACCCTCACTTTTTCACCAGCAGATGCATTATTCTTGGATGATAAAGTACATAACAGCTCATCCTCATTATTTTTATGCACACGAAAAATTATAGGTCATTCCGAATGGTGCAAGATGGCTCGTCGATGCGATCAAGTTACCCAGAAAGATGTATTCACGGTCTGTCCCCCGATGTTGTATCCGTAAAACGGCAACAATTTGGCCATACAAACTCCGTTGGAGCTCCATGACCTGCCAATTCGATCACAATGAAAAGTTGTATGCGTCCATATCCCACTCGTCCGCTTCGACAACATTTCGGAGGTCAGATCCGGCTTGTAAAATTGACTTTCGGATGACTTTATCTTTCCCGTGTACTCCGCCACCCTCTACCACCCTTCCGTGAGCACACCCACAGACAGATATATTGGCAATAACGTATGGAATACACCATCCTTCCATTCATGAACCAGAAAGACTACAGGTTCAGCTGGACAGAAGGAGGAGGCTCTTTGTTGCATCGAAACCGAAGAATTCACAACGAAAAGTTGTATGCGGCGATATCCCACTCGTCTGCTTCGACAACATTTCGGAGGCCAGATCCGGCTTGTAAAATTGAATTTCGGATGATTTTATCTTGGTCGTGTACTCTGCCACCCTCTACCACCCTTCCGTGAGCTCACCCACAGACAGATATATTGGCAATAACGTATGGAACAATACACCATCCTTCCATTCACGAACCCGAAAGACTACAGGTTCAGCCTGGATAGAAGGAGGAGGCTCTTTGTTGCATCGAAACCAAAGAATTCATGCTTCACATGTTCTATCACCCATCCCACTACCACCCTCACTTTTTCACCAGCAGATGAATTATTCTTGGATTATAAAGTATGTAACAGCTCATCCTCCTTATGTTTATGCACATGAAAAATTATAGGTCATTCCGAATGGTGCAAGATGGCTCGTCGATGCGATCAAGTCACCCTGAAAGTTGTATTCACGGTCTGTCCCCCGATGTTGTATCCATAAAACAGCCACAATTTGGCCATACAAACTCCGTTGGAGTTCGATGACCTGCCAAATCGATCACAACGAAAAGTTTTATGCGTCCATATCCCACTCGTCTGCTTCGACAACATTTGGGAGGCCAGATCCGGCAAGTAAAATTGACTTTCGGATGATTTTATCTTTCCTGTGTACTCTGCCACCCTCTACCACCCTTTCGTGAGCTCATCCACGGATATATATATGGGAAATAACGTATGGAACAATACACCATCCTTCCATTCACGAACCAAAAAGACCACAGTTTCAGCCTGGACAGAAGGAGGAGGCTCTTTGTTGCATCGAAACCGAAGAATTCATGCTTCACATGTTCTATCACCCATCCCGCTACCACCCTCACTTTTTCACCAGCAGATGCATTATTCTTGGATGATGAAGTACATAAGAGCTCATCCTCATTATGTTTATGCACACGAAAAATTATAGGTCATTCCGAATGGTGCAAGATGGCTCGTCGATGCGATCAAGTTACCCAGAAAGATGTATTCACGGTCTGTCCCCCGATGTTGTATCCGTAAAACGGCAACAATTTGGCCATACAAACTCCGTTGGAGCTCCATGACCTGCCAATTCGATCACAATGAAAAGTTGTATGCGTCCATATCCCACTCGTCCGCTTCGACAACATTTCGGAGGCCAGATCCGGCTTGTAAAATTGACTTTCGGATGATTTTATCTTTCCCGTGTACTCCGCCACCCTCTACCACCCTTCCGTGAGCACACCCACAGACAGATATATTGGCAATAACGTATGGAATACACCATCCTTCCATTCATGAACCAGAAAGACTACAGGTTCAGCCTGGACAGAAGGAGGAGGCTCTTTGTTGCATCGAAACCGAAGAATTCACAACGAAAAGTTGTATGCGGCGATATCCCACTCGTCTGCTTCGACAACATTTTGGAGGCCAGATCCGGCTTGTAAAATTGAATTTTGGATGATTTTATCTTGGCCGTGTACTCTGCCACCCTCTACCACCCTTCCGTGAACTCACCCACTAACAGATATATTGGCAATAACGTATGGAACAATACACCATCCTTCCATTCACGAACCAGAAAGACCACAGGTTCGGCCTGGACAGAAGGAGGTGGCTCTTTGTTGCATCGAAACCGAAGAATTCATGCTTCACATGTTCTATCACCCATCCTGCTACCACCCTCACTTTTTCACCAGCAGATGCATTATTCTTGGATGATAAAGTACATAACAACTCATCCTCATTATGTTAATGCACAAGAAAAATTATAGGTCATTTCGAAGGGTGCAAGATGGCTCGTCGATGCGATAAAGTTACCCTGAAAGTTGTATTCACGGTCTGTCCCCCTATGTTGTATCCGTAAAACGGCCACAATTTGGGCATACAAACTCCGTTGGATCTCCATGACCTGCCAAATCGATCACAACCAAAAGTTATATCCATCGATATGCCACTCGTCCGCTTCGACAACATTTCGGAGGCCTGATCCGGCTTTTAAAATTGAGTTTCGGATGATTTTATCTTGGTCGTGTACTCTGCCACCCTCTACCACCCTTCCGTGAGCTCACCCACAGACAGATATATTGGCAATAACGTATGGAACAATACACCATCCTTCCATTCACGAACCCGAAAGACTACAGGTTCAGTCTGGATAGAAGGAGGAGGCTCTTTGTTGCATCGAAACCAAAGAATTCATGCTTCACATGTTCTATCACCCATCCCACTACCACCCTCACTTTTTCACCAGCAGATGAATTATTCTTGGATTATAAAGTATGTAACAGCTCATCCTCCTTATGTTTATGCACACGAAAAATTATAGGTCATTCCGAATGGTGCAAGATGGCTCGTCGATGCGATCAAGTTACCCTGAAAGTTGTATTCACGGTCTGTCCCCCGATGTTGTATCCATAAAACAGCCACAATTTGGCCATACAAACTCCGTTGGAGTTCGATGACCTGCCAAATCGATCACAACGAAAAGTTTTATGCGTCCATATCCCACTCGTCTGCTTCGACAACATTTGGGAGGCCAGATCCGGCAAGTAAAATTGACTTTCGGATGATTTTATCTTTCCTGTGTACTCTGCCACCCTCTACCACCCTTTCGTGAGCTCATCCACGGATATATATATGGGAAATAACTTATGGAACAATACACCATCCTTCCATTCACGAACCAAAAAGACCACAGTTTCAGCCTGGACAGAAGGAGGAGGCTCTTTGTTGCATCGAAACCGAAGAATTCATGCTTCACATGTTCTATCACCCATCCCGCTACCACCCTCACTTTTT
The DNA here is from genome assembly GCA_039707655.1 of Elymus sibiricus. Classification (NCBI taxonomy): domain Eukaryota; kingdom Viridiplantae; phylum Streptophyta; class Magnoliopsida; order Poales; family Poaceae; genus Elymus; species Elymus sibiricus. The sequence continues at coordinate 260,318,443 of CM077676.1, forward strand.
CACCAGCAGATGCATTATTCTTGGATGATAAAGTACATAACAGCTCATCCTCATTATGTTTATGCACACGAAAAATTATAGGTCATTCCGAATGGTGCAAGATGGCTCGTCGATGCGATCAAGTTACCCAGAAAGATGTATTCATGGTCTGTCCCCCGATGTTGTATCCGTAAAACGGCAACAATTTGGCCATACAAACTCCGTTGGAGCTCCATGACCTGCCAATTCGATCACAATGAAAGGTTGTATGCGTCCATATCCCACTCGTCCGCTTCGACAACATTTCGGAGGCCAGATCCGGCTTGTAAAATTGACTTTCGGATGATTTTATCTTTCCCGTGTACTCCGCCACCCTCTACCACCCTTCCGTGAGCACACCCACAGACAGATATATTGGCAATAACGTATGGAACAATACACCATCCTTCCATTCATGAACCAGAAAGACTACAGGTTCAGCCTGGACAGAAGGAGGAGGCTCTTTGTTGCATCGAAACCGAAGAATTCACAACGAAAAGTTGTATGCGGCGATATCCCACTCGTCTGCTTCGACAACATTTCGGAGGCCAGATCCGGCTTGTAAAATTGAATTTTGGATGATTTTATCTTGGCCGTGTACTCTGCCACCCTCTACCACCCTTCCGTGAGCTCACCCACTAACAGATATATTGGCAATAACGTATGGAACAATACACCATCCTTCCATTCACGAACCAGAAAGACCACAGGTTCGGCCTGGACAGAAGGAGGAGGCTCTTTGTTGCATCGAAACCGAAGAATTCATGCTTCACATGTTCTATCACCCATCCTGCTACCACCCTCACTTTTTCACCAGCAGATGCATTATTCTTGGATGATAAAATACATAACAACTCATCCTCATTATGTTAATGCACAAGAAAAATTATAGGTCATTTCGAATGGTGCAAGATGGCTCGTCGATGCGATAAAGTTACCCTGAAAGTTGTATTCACGGTCTGTCCCCCGATGTTGTATCCGTAAAACGGCCACAATTTGGGCATACAAACTCCGTTGGAGCTCCATGACCTGCCAAATCGATCACAACCAAAAGTTATATCCATCGATATGCCACTCGTCCGCTTCGACAACATTTCGGAGGCCTGATCCGGCTTTTAAAATTGAGTTTCGGATGATTTTATCTTGGTCGTGTACTCTGCCACCCTCTACCACCCTTCCGTGAGCTCACCCACAGACAGATATATTGGCAATAACGTATGGAACAATACACCATCCTTCCATTCACGAACCCGAAAGACTACAGGTTCAGCCTGGATAAAAGGAGGAGGCTCTTTGTTGCATCGAAACCAAAGAATTCATGCTTCACATGTTCTATCACCCATCCCACTACCACCCTCACTTTTTCACCAGCAGATGCATTATTCTTGGATGATAAAGTACATAACAGCTCATCCTCATTATTTTTATGCACACGAAAAATTATAGGTCATTCCGAATGGTGCAAGATGGCTCGTCGATGCGATCAAGTTACCCAGAAAGATGTATTCACGGTCTGTCCCCCGATGTTGTATCCGTAAAACGGCCACAATTTGGCCATACAAACTCCGTTGGAGTTCGATGACCTGCCAAATCGATCACAACGAAAAGTTGTATGCGTCCATATCCCACTCGTCCGCTTCGACAACATTTCGGAGGCCAGATCCGGCTTGTAAAATTGACTTTCGGATGATTTTATCTTTCCCGTGTACTCCGCCACCCTCTACCACCCTTCCGTGAGCACACCCACGGATATATATATGGGAAATAACTTATGGAACAATACACCATCCTTCCATTCACGAACCAAAAAGACCACAGTTTCAGCCTGGACAGAAGGAGGAGGCTCTTTGTTGCATCGAAACCGAAGAATTCATGCTTCACATGTTCTATCACCCATCCCGCTACCACCCTCACTTTTTCACCAGCAGATGCATTATTCTTGGATGATAAAGTACATAACAGCTCATCCTCATTATGTTTATGCACACGAAAAATTATAGGTCATTCCGAATGGTGCAAGATGGCTCGTCGATGCGATCAAGTTACCCAGAAAGATGTATTCATGGTCTGTCCCCCGATGTTGTATCCGTAAAACGGCAACAATTTGGCCATACAAACTCCGTTGGAGCTCCATGACCTGCCAATTCGATCACAATGAAAAGTTGTATGCGTCCATATCCCACTCGTCCGCTTCGACAACATTTCGGAGGCCAGATCCGGCTTGTAAAATTGACTTTCGGATGATTTTATCTTTCCCGTGTACTCCGCCACCCTCTACCACCCTTCCGTGAGCACACCCACAGACAGATATATTGGCAATAACGTATGGAACAATACACCATCCTTCCATTCATGAACCAGAAAGACTACAGGTTCAGCCTGGACAGAAGGAGGAGGCTCTTTGTTGCATCGAAACCGAAGAATTCACAACGAAAAGTTGTATGCGGCGATATCCCACTCGTCTGCTTCGACAACATTTCGGAGGCCAGATCCGGCTTGTAAAATTGAATTTTGGATGATTTTATCTTGGCCGTGTACTCTGCCACCCTCTACCACCCTTCCGTGAGCTCACCCACTAACAGATATATTGGCAATAACGTATGGAACAATACACCATCCTTCCATTCACGAACCAGAAAGACCACAGGTTCGGCCTGGACAGAAGGAGGAGGCTCTTTGTTGCATCGAAACCGAAGAATTCATGCTTCACATGTTCTATCACCCATCCTGCTACCACCCTCACTTTTTCACCAGCAGATGCATTATTCTTGGATGATAAAATACATAACAACTCATCCTCATTATGTTAATGCACAAGAAAAATTATAGGTCATTTCGAATGGTGCAAGATGGCTCGTCGATGCGATAAAGTTACCCTGAAAGTTGTATTCACGGTCTGTCCCCCGATGTTGTATCCGTAAAACGGCCACAATTTGGGCATACAAACTCCGTTGGAGCTCCATGACCTGCCAAATCGATCACAACCAAAAGTTATATCCATCGATATGCCACTCGTCCGCTTCGACAACATTTCGGAGGCCTGATCCGGCTTTTAAAATTGAGTTTCGGATGATTTTATCTTGGTCGTGTACTCTGCCACCCTCTACCACCCTTCCGTGAGCTCACCCACAGACAGATATATTGGCAATAACGTATGGAACAATACACCATCCTTCCATTCACGAACCCGAAAGACTACAGGTTCAGCCTGGATAAAAGGAGGAGGCTCTTTGTTGCATCGAAACCAAAGAATTCATGCTTCACATGTTCTATCACCCATCCCACTACCACCCTCACTTTTTCACCAGCAGATGAATTATTCTTGGATTATAAAGTATGTAACAGCTCACCCTGCTTATGTTTATGCACACGAAAAATTATAGGTCATTCCGAATGGTGCAAGATGGCTCGTCGATGCGATCAAGTTACCCTGAAAGTTGTATTCACGGTCTGTCCCCCGATGTTGTATCCATAAAACAGCCACAATTTGGCCATACAAACTCCGTTGGAGTTCGATGACCTGCCAAATCGATCACAACGAAAAGTTTTATGCGTCCATATCCCACTCGTCTGCTTCGACAACATTTGGGAGGCCAGATCCGGCAAGTAAAATTGACTTTCGGATGATTTTATCTTTCCTGTGTACTCTGCCACCCTCTAATACCCTTTCGTGAGCTCATCCACGGATATATATATATGGGAAATAACGTATGGAACAATACACCATCCTTCCATTCACGAACCAAAAAGACCACAGTTTCAGCCTGGACAGAAGGAGGAGGCTCTTTGTTGCATCGAAGCCGAAGAATTCATGCTTCACATGTTCTATCACCCATCCCGCTACCACCCTCACTTTTTCACCAGCAGATGCATTATTCTTGGATGATAAAGTACGTAACAGCTCATCCTCATTATGTTTATGCACACGAAAAATTATAGGTCATTCCGAATGGTGCAAGATGGCTCGTCTATGCGATCAAGTTACCCAGAAAGTTGTATTCACGGTGTGTCCCCCGATGTTGTATCCATAAAACGGCCACAATTTGGCCATACAAACTCCGTTGGAGCTCCATGACCTACCAAATCGATCACAACGAAAAGTTGTATCCGTCCATATCCCACTCGTCCGCTTCGCCAACATTTCGGAGGCCAGATCCGGCTTGTAAATTTGATTTTCGTATGATTTTATCTTTCCCGTGTACTCTGCCACCCTCTACCACCCTTCCGTGAGCTCACCCACGGATATATATATATATATGGGAAATAACATATGGAACATTACACCATCCTTCCATTCACGAACAAGAAAGACTACAGGTTCAACCTGGATAGAAGGAGGAGGATCTTTGTGGCATCGAAACCGAAGAATTCATGCTTCACATGTTGTATCTCCCATCCCGCTACCACCTTCACTTTGTCACCAGCAGTTGCATTATTCTTGGGTTATAAAGTATGTAACAGCTCATCCTCATTATGTTTATGCACACGAAAAATTCTAGGTCATTATGAATGTTGCAAGATGGCTCGTCGATGCGATCAAGTTACCGTGAAAGTTGTATTCACGGTCTGTCCCCCGATGTTGTATCCGTAAAACGGCCATAATTTGGCCATACAAACACCATTGGATCTCCATGACCTGCCATATCGATCACAACCAAAAGTTGTATCCATCGATATCCCACTCGTTCGCTTCGACAACATTTCGGAGGCCTGATCCGGCTTGTAAAATTGAGTTTCGGATGATTTTATCTTGGTCGTGTACTCTGCCACCCTCTACCACCCTTCCGTGAGCTCACCCACAGACAGATATATTGGCAATAACGTATGGAACAATACACCATCCTTCCATTCACGAACCAGAAAGACTACAGGTTCAGCCTGGATAGAAGGAGGAGGCTCTTTGTTGCATCGAAACCAAAGAATTCATGCTTCACATGTTCTATCACCCATCCCACTACCACCCTCACTTTTTCACTAGCAGATGAATTATTCTTGGATTATAAAGTACGTAACAGCTCATCCTCCTTATGTTTATGCACACGAAAAATTATAGGTCATTCCGAATGGTGCAAGATGGCTCGTCGATGCGATCAAGTTACCCTGAAAGTTGTATTCACGGTCTGTCCCCCGATGTTGTATCCATAAAACAGCCACAATTTGGCCATACAAACTCCGTTGGAGTTCGATGACCTTCCAAATCGATCACAACGAAAAGTTTTATGCATCCATATCCCACTCGTCCGCTTCGACAACATTTGGGAGGCCAGATCCGGCAAGTAAAATTGACTTTCGGATGATTTTATCTTTCCTGTGTACTCTGCCACCCTCTACCACCCTTTCGTGAACTCATCCACGGATATATATATATATGGGAAATAACGTATGGAACAATACACCATCCTTCCATTTACGAACCAAAAAGACCACAGTTTCAGCCTGGACAGAAGGAGGAGGCTCTTTGTTGCATCAAAACCGAAGAATTCATGCTTCACATGTTCTATCACCCATCCCGCTACCACCCTCACATTTTCACCAGCAGATGCATTATTCTTGGATGATAAAGTACGTAACAGCTCGTCCTCATTATGCTTATGCACACGAAAAATTATAGGTCATTCCGAATGGTACAAGATGGCTCGTCGATGCGATCAAGTTACCCAGAAAGTTGTATTCACGGTCTGTCCCCCGATGTTGTATCCGTAAAACGGCAACCATTTGGCCATACAAACTCCGTTGGAGCTCCATGACCGGCCAATTCGATCACAATGAAAAGTTGTATGCGTCCATATCCCACTCGTCCGCTTTGACAACATTTCGAAGGCCAGATCCGGCTTGTAAAATTGACTTTCGGATGATTTTATCTTTCCCGTGTCCTCTGCCACCCTCTACCACCCTTTCGTGAGCACACCCACAGACAGATATATTGGCAATAACGTAATACACCATCCTTCCATTCACGAACCAAAAAGACCACAGTTTCAGCCTGGACAGAAGGAGGAGGCTCTTTGTTGCATCGAAGCCGAAGAATTCATGCTTCACATGTTCTATCACCCATCCCGCTACCACCCTCACTTTTTCACCAGCAGATGCATTATTCTTGGATGATAAAGTACGTAACAGCTCATCCTCATTATGTTTATGCACACGAAAAATTATAGGTCATTCCGAATGGTGCAAGATGGCTCGTCGATGCGATCAAGTTACCCTGAAAGTTGTATTCACGGTCTGTCCCCCGATGTTGTAACCATAAAACGGCCACAATTTGGCCATACAAACTCCGTTGGAGGTCCATGACCTGCCAAATCGATCACAACGAAAAGTTGTATCCGTCCATATCCCACTCGTCCGCTTCGCCAACATTTCGGAGGCCAGATCCGGCTTGTAAATTTGACTTTCGTATGATTTTATCTTTCCCGTGTACTGTGCCACCCTCTACCACCCTTCCGTGAGCTCACCCACGGATATATATATGGGAAATAACATATGGAACATTACACCATCCTTCCATTCACGAACAAGAAAGACTACAGGTTCAGCCTGGATAGAAGGAGGAGGATCTTTGTGGCATCGAAACCGAAGAATTCATGCTTCACATGTTGTATCTCCCATCCCGCTACCACCCTCACTTTTTCACCAGCAGTTGCATTATTCTTGGATTATAAAGTATGTAACAGCTCATCCTCATTATGTTTATGCACACGAAAAATTCTAGGTCATTATGAATCTTGCAAGATGGCTCGTCGATGCGATCAAGTTACCCTGAAAGTTGTATTCACGGTCTGTCCCCCGATGTTGTATCCATAAAACGGCCACAATTTGGCCATACAAACACCATTGGAGCTTCATGACCAGCCAAATCGATCACAACCAAAAGTTGTATCCATCGATATCCCACTCGTCTGTTTCGACAACATTTCGGAGGCCTGATCCGGCTTGGGAAATTGAGTTTCGGATGATTTTCTCTTGGTCGTGTACTCTGCCACCCTCTACCACCCTTCCGTGAGCTCACCCACAGAGAGATATATTGGCAATAACGTATGGAACAATACACCATCCTTCCATTCACGAACCAGAAAGACTACAGGATCAGCCTGGATCGAGTGAGGAGGCTCTTTGTTGCATCGAAACCAAAGAATTCATGCTTCACATGTTCTATCACCCATCCCGCTACCACCCGCACTTTTTCACCAGCAGATGAATTATTCTTGGATTATAAAGTACGTAATAGCTCATCCTCCCTATGTTTATGCACACGAAAAATTATAGGTCATTCCGAATGGTGCAAGATGGCTCGTCGATGCGATCAAGTTACCCTGAAAGTTGTATTCACGGTCTCTCCCCCGATGTTGTATCCATAAAACAGCCACAATTTGGCCATACAAACTCCGTTGGAGTTCGATGACCTTCCAAATCGATCACAACGAAAAGTTTTATGTGTCCATATCCCACTCGTCCGCTTCGACAACATTTCGGAGGCCAGACCCGGCAAGTAAAATTGACTTTCGGATGATTTTATCTTTCCTGTGTACTCTGCCACCCTCTACCACCCTTTCGTGAGCTCATCCACGGATATATATATGGGAAATAACGTATGGAACAATACACCATCCTTCCATTCACGAACCAAAAAGACCACAGTTTCAGCCTGGACAGAAGGAGGAGGCTCTTTGTTGCATCGAAACCGAAGAATTCATGCTTCACATGTTCTATCACCCATCCCGCTACCACCCTCACTTTTTCACCAGCAGATGCATTATTCTTGGATGATAAAGTACATAACAGCTCATCCTCATTATGTTTATGCACACGAAAAATTATAGGTCATTCTGAATGGTCCAAGATGGCTCGTCGATGCGATCAAGTTACCCAGAAAGATGTATTCACGGTCTGTCCCCCGATGTTGTATCCGTAAAACGGCAACAATTTGGCCATACAAACTCCGTTGGAGCTCCATGACCTGCCAATTCGATCATAATGAAAAGTTGTATGCGTCCATATCCCACTCGTCCGCTTCGACAACATTTCGGAGGCCAGATCCGGCTTGTAAAATTGACTTTCAGATGATTTTATCTTTCCCGTGTACTCTGCCACCCTCTACCACCCTTTCGTGAGCATATCCACAGACAGATATATTGGCAATAACGTATGGAACAATACACCATCCTTCCATTCACGAACCAGAAAGACCACAGGTTTGGCCTGGACAGAAGGAGGAGGCTCTTTGTTGCATCAAAACCGAAGAATTCATGCTTCACATGTTCTATCACCCATCCCGCTACCACCCTCACTTTTTCACCAGCAGATGCATTATTCTTGGATGATAAAGTACATAACAGCTCATCCTCATTATGTTTATGCACAAGAAAAATTATAGGTCATTTCGAATGGTGCAAGATGGCTCGTCGATGCGATCAAGTTACCCAGAAAGTTGTATTCACGGTCTGTCCCCCGATGTTGTATCCATAAAACGGCCACAATTTGGCCATACAAACTACGTTGGAGCTCCATGACCTGCCAAATCGATCACAACGAAAAGTTGTATCCGTCCATATCCCACTCGTCCGCTTCCCCAACATTTCGGAGGCCAGATCCGGCTTGTAAATTTGACTTTCGTATGATTTTATCTTTCTCGTGTACTCTGCCACCCTCTACCACCCTTCCGTGAGCTCACCCACGGAAATATATATATATATGGGAAATAACATATGGAACATTACACCATCCTTCCATTCACGAACAAGAAAGAGGAAAGGTTCAGCCTGGATAGAAGGAGGAGGCTCTTTGTGGCATCGAAACCGAAGATTTCATGCTTCACATGTTGTATCTCCCATCCCGCTACCACCCTCACTTTTTCACCAGCAGTTGTATTCTTCTTGGATTATAAAGTACTTAACAGCTCATCCTCATTATGTTTATGCACACGAAAAATTATAGGTCATTCCGAATGGTGCAAGATGGCTCGTCGATGCGATCAAGTTACCCAGAAAGTTGTATTCACGGTCTGTCCCCCGATGTTGTATCCATAAAACGGCCACAATTTGGCCATACAAACTCCGTTGGAGCTCCATGACCTGCCAAATCGATCACAACGAAAAGTTGTATCCGTCCATATCCCACTCGTCCGCTTCGCCAACATTTCGGAGGCCAGATCCGGCTTGTAAATTTGACTTTCGTATGATTTTATCTTTCCCGTGTACTCTACCACCCTCTACCACCCTTCCGTGAGCTCACCCACGGATATATATATATATGGGAAATAACATATGGAACATTACACCATCCTTCCATTCACGAACAAGAAAGACTACAGGTTCAGCCTGGATAGAAGGAGGAGGATCTTTGTTGCATCGAAACCAAAGAATTCATGCTTCACATGTTGTATCTCCCATCCTGCTACCACCCTCACTTTTTCACCAGCAGTTGCATTCTTCTTGGATTATAAAGTATGTAACAGCTCATCCTCATTATGTTTATGCACACGAAAAATTCTAGGTCATTATGAATGTTGCAAGATGGCTCGTCGATGCCATCAAGTTACCCTGAAAGTTGTATTCACGGTCTGTCCCCCGATGTTGTATCCGTAAAACGGCCACAATTTGGCCATACAAACACCATTGGAGCTCCATGACCTGCCAAATCGATCACAACCAAAAGTTGTATCCATCGAGATCCCACTCGTCCGCTTCGACAACATTTCGGAGGCCTGATCCGGCTTGTAAAATTGAGTTTCGGATGATTTTATCTTGGTCGTGTACTCTGCCACCCTCTACCACCCTTCCGTGAGCTCACCCACAGACAGATATATTGGCAATAACGTATGGAACAATACACCATCCTTCCATTCACGAACCAGAAAGACTACAGGTTCAGCCTGGATAGAAGGAGGAGGCTCTTTGTTGCATCGAAACCAAAGAATTCATGCTTCACATGTTCTATCACGCATGCCGCTACCACTCTCACTTTTTCACCAGCAGATGAATTATTCTTGGATTATAAAGTACGTAACAGCTCATCCTCCTTATGTTTATGCACACGATAGGTCATTCCGAATGGTGCAAGATGGCTCGTAAATGCGATCAAGTTACCCTGAAAGTTGTATTCACGGTCTGTCCCCCGATGTTGTATCCATAAAACAGCCACAATTTGGCCATACAAACTCCGTTGGAGTTCGATGACCTGCCAAATCGATCACAACGAAAAGTTGTATGCGTCCATATCCCACTCGTCCGCTTCGACAACATTTGGGAGGCCAGATCCGGCAAGGAAAATTGACTTTCGGATGATTTTATCTTTCCTGTGTACTCTGCCACCCTCTACCACTCTTTCGTGAGCTCACCCACGGATATATATATGGGAAATAACGTATGGAACAATACACCATCCTTCCATTCCCGAACCAAAAAGACCACTGTCTCAGCCTGGACAGAAGGAGGAGGCTCTTTGTTGCATCGAAACCGAAGAATTCATGCTTCACATGTTCTATCACCCATCCCGCTACCACCCTCACTTTTTCACCACCAGATGCATTATTCTTGGATGATAAAGTACATAACAGCTCATCCTCATTATGTTTATGCACACGAAAAATTATAGGTCATTCCGAATGGTGCAAGATGGCTCGTCGATGCGATCAAGTTACCCAGAAAGTTGTATTCACGGTCTGTCCCCCGATGTTGTATCCGTAAAACGGCAACAATTTGGCCATACAAACTCCGTTGGAGCTCCATGACCGGCCAATTCGATCACAATGAAAAGTTGTATGCGTCCATATCCCACTCGTCCGCTTCGACAACATTTCGGAGGCCAGATCCGGCTTGTAAAATTGACTTTCGGATGATTTTATCTTTCCCGTGTACTCTGCCACCCTCTACCACACTTTCGTGAGCACACCCACAGACAGATACATTGGCAATAACGTATGGAACAATACACCATCCTTCCATTCATGAACCAGAAAGACTACAAGTTCAGCCTGGATAGAAGGAGGAGGCTCTTTGTTGCATCAAAACCGAAGAATTCATGCTTCACATGTTCTATCACCCATCCCGCTACAACCCTCACTTTTTCACCAGCAGATGCATTATTCTTGGATGATAAAGTACGTAACAGCTCATCCTCACTATGTTTATGCACAGGAAAATTATAGGTCATTCCGAATGGTGCAAGATGTCTCGTCGATGCGATCAAGTTACCTTGAAAGTTGTATTCACGGTCTGTCCCCCGATGTTTTATCCTTAAAACGACCATAATTTGGCCATACAAACTCCGATGGAGCTCCATGACCCGCAAAATCGATCACAACGAAAAGTTTTCTGCGTCGATATCCCACTCGTTCGCTTCGACAACATTTCGGAGGCCAGATCCGGCTTGTAAAATTGAGTTTCAGATGATTTTATCTTGGTCTCGTACTCTGCCACCCTCTACCACCCTTCCGTGAGCTCACCCACGGATAGATATATTGGCAATAACGTTTGGAACAATACACCATCCTTCCATTCACGAACCAGAAAGACTACAGGTTCAGCCTGGACAGAAGGAGGAGGCTCTTTGTTGCATCAAAACTAAAGAATTCTTTCTTCACATGTTCTATCACCCATCCCGCTACCACCCTCACTTTTTCACCAGCAGATGCATTGTTCTTGGATGATAAAGTATGTAACAGCTCATCCTCATTATGTTTATGCACACGAAAAATTATAGGTCATACCGAATGGTGCAAGAAGCCTCGTCGATGCGATCAAGTTACCCTGAAAGTTGTATTCACGGTCTATCCCCCGATGTTGTATCCATAAAACAGCCACAATTTGGCCATAAAAACTCCGTTGGAGTTCGATGACCTTCCAAATCGATCACAACGAAAAGTTTTATGCGTCCATATCCCACTCGTCCGCTTCGACAACATTTGGGAGGCCAGATCCGGCAAGTAAAATTGACTTTCGGATGATTTTATCTTTCCTTTGTACTCTGCCACCCTCTACCACCCTTTCGTGAGCTCATCCACGGATATATATATATATGGGAAATAACGTATGGAACAATACACCATCCTTCCATTTACGAACCAAAAAGACCACAGTTTCAGCCTGGACAGAAGGAGGAGGCTCTTTGTTGCATCGAAACCGAAGAATTCATGCTTCACATGTTCTATCACCCATCCCGCTACCACCCTCACTTTTTCACCAGTAGATGCTTTATTCTTGGATGATAAAGTACGTAACAGCTCATCCTCATTATGTTTATGCACACGAAAAATTATAGGTCATTCCTAATGGTGCAAGATGGCTCGTCGATGCGATCAAGTTACCCAGAAAGTTGTATTCACGGTCTGTCCCCCGATGTTGTATCCGTAAAACGGCAACAATTTGGCCATACAAACTCCGTTGGAGCTCCATGACCGGCCAATTCGATCACAATGAAAAGTTGTATGCGTCCATATCCCACTCGTCCGCTTCGACAACATTTCGAAGGCCAGATCCGGTTTGTAAAATTGACTTTCGGATCATTTTATCTTTCCCGTGTACTCTGCCACCCTCTACCACCCTCTCGTGAGCACACCCACAGACAGAAATATTGGCAATAACGTAATACACCATCCGTCCATTCATGAACCAGAAAGACTACAGGTTCAGCCTGGATAGAAGGAGGAGGCTCCTTGTTGCATCAAAACCGAAGAATTCATGCTTCACATGTTCTATCACCCATCCCGCTACCACCCTCACTTTTTCACTAGCAGATGCATTATTCTTGGATGATAAAGTACGTAACAGCTCATCCTCATTATGTTTATGCACACGAAAAATTATAGGTCATTCCGAATGGTGCAAGATGGCTCGTCGATGCGATCAAGTTACCCTGAAAGTTGTATTCACGGTCTGTCCCCCGATGTTGTATCCACAAAACGGCCAGAATTTGGCCATACAAACTCCGTTGGAGCTCCATGACCTGCCAAATCGATCACAACCAAAAGTTGTATGCGTCGATATCCCACTCGTCCGCTTCGACAACATTTCGGAGGCTAGATCCGGCTTGTAAAATTGAGTTTCGGATGATTTTATCTTGGTCGTGTACTCTGCCACCCTCTACCACCATTCCGTGAGCTCACCCACGGATAGATATATTGGCAATATCGTTTGGAACAATACATCATCCTTCCATTCACGAACCAGAAAGACTGCAGGTTCAGCCTGGACAGAAGGAGGAGGCTCTTTGTTGCATCAAAACTAAAGAATTCATTCTTCACATGTTCTATCACCCATCCCGCTACCACCCTCACTTTTTCACCAGCAGATGCATTGTTCTTGGATGATAAAGTATGTAACAGCTCATCCTCATTATGTTTATGCACACGAAAAATTATAGGTCATTCCGAATGGTGCAAGATGGCTCGTCGATGCGATCAAGTTACCCAGAAAGTTGTATTCACGGTCTGTCCCCCGATGTTGTATCCATAAAACGGCCACAATTTGGCCATACAAACTCCGTTGGAGCTCCATGACCTGCCAAATCGATCACAACGAAAAGTTGTATCCGTCCATATCCCACTCGTTCGCTTCACCAACATTTCGGAGGCCAGATCCGGCTTGTAAATTTGACTTTCGTATGATTTTATCTTTCCCGTGTACTCTGCCACCCTCTACCACCCTTCCGTGAGCTCACCCACGGATATATATATATATATATATATATGGGAAATAACATATGGAACATTACACCATCCTTCCATTCACGAACAAGAAAGACTACAGGTTCTGCCTGGATAGAAGGAGGAGGATCTTTGTGGCATCGAAACCGAAGAATTCATGCTTCACATGTTGTATCTCCCATCCCGCTACCACCCTCACTTTTTCACCAGCAGTTGCATTATTCTTGGATTATAAAGTATGTAACAGCTCATCCTCATTATGTTTGTGCACACGAAAAATTCTAGGTCATTATGAATCTTGCAAGATGGCTCGTCGATGCGATCAAGTTACCCTGAAAGTTGTATTCACGGTCTGTCCCCCGATGTTGTATCCGTAAAACGGCCACAATTTGGCCATACAAACACCATTGGAGCTTCATGACTAGCCAAATCGATCACAACCAAAAGTTGTATCCATCGATATCCCACTCGTCTATTTCGACAACATTTCGGAGGCCTGATCCGGCTTGGGAAATTGAGTTTCGGATGATTTTCTCTTGGTCGTGTACTCTGCCACCCTCTACCACCCTTCCGTGAGCTCACCCACAGACAGATATATTGGCAATAACGTATGGAACAATACACCATCCTTCCATTCACGAACCAGAAAGACTACAGGATCAGCCTGGATAGAGTGAGGAGGCTCTTTGTTGCATCGAAACCAAAGAATTCATGCTTCACATGTTCTATCACCCATCCCGCTACCACCCTCACTTTTTCACCAGCAGATGAATTATTCTTGGATTATAAAGTACGTAACAGCTCATCCTCCTTATGTTTATGCACACGAAAAATTATAGGTCATTCCGAATGGTGCAAGATGGCTCGTCGATGCGATCAAGTTACCCTGAAAGTTGTATTCACGGTCTGTCCCCCGATGTTGTATCCATAAAACAACCACAATTTGGCAATACAAACTCCGTTGGAGTTCGATGACCTGCCAAATAGATCACAATGAAAAGTTGTATGCGTCCATATCCCACTCGTCCGCTTCGACAACATTTGGGAGGCCAGATCCGGCAAGTAAAATTGACTTTCGGATGATTTTATCTTTCCTGTGTACTCTGCCACCCTCTACCACCCTTTCGTGAGCTCATCCACGGATATATATATATGGGAAATAACATATGGAAAAATACACCATCCTTCCATTCACGAACCAAAAAGTCCACAGTTTCAGCCTGGACAGAAGGAGGAGGCTCTTTGTTGCATCGAAACCGAAGAATTCATGCTTCACATGTTCTATCACCCATCCCGCTACCACCCTCACTTTTTCACCAGCAGATGCATTATTCTTGGATGATAAAGTACATAACAGCTAATCCTCATTATGTTTATGCACACGAAAAATTATAGGTCATTCCGAATGGTGCAAGATGGCTCGTCGATGCGATCAAGTTACCCAGAAAGAAGTATTCACGGTCTGTCCCCCGATGTTGTATCCGTAAAACGGCAACAATTTGGCCATACAAACTCCGTTGGAGCTCCATGACCTGCCAATTCGATCACAATGAAAAGTTGTATGCGTCCATATCCCACTCGTCCGGTACGACAACATTTCGGAGGCCAGATCCGGCTTGTAAAATTGACTTTCGGATGATTTTATGTTTCCCGTGTACTGTGCCACCCTCTACCACCCTTCCGTGAGCACACCCACAGACAGATATATTGGCAATAACGTATGGAACAATACACCATCCTTCCATTCATGAACCAGAAAGACTACAGGTTCAGCCTGGACAGAAGGAGGAGGCTCTTTGTTGCATCGAAACCGAAGAATTCACAACGAAAAGTTGTATGCGGCGATATCCCACTCGTCTGCTTCGACAACATTTTGGAGGCCAGATGCGGCTTGTAAAATTGAATTTCGGATGATTTTATCTTGGCCGTGTACTCTGCCACCCTCTACCACCCTTCCGTGAGCTCACCCACTAACAGATATATTGGCAATAACGTATGGAACAATACACCATCCTTCCATTCACGAACCAGAAAGACCACAGGTTCGGCCTGGACAGAAGGAGGAGGCTCTATGTTGTATCGAAACCGAAGAATTCATGCTTCACAAGTTCTATCACCCATCCCGCTACCACCCTCACTTTTTCACCAGCAGATGCATTATTCTTGAATGATAAAGTACATAACAGCTCATCCTCATTATGTTTATGCACAAGAAAAATTATAGGTCATTTCGAATGGTGCAAGATGGCTCGTCGATGCGATCAAGTTACCCTGAAAGTTGTATTCACGGTCTGTCCCCCGATGTTGTATCCATAAAACGGCCACAATTTGGCCATACAAACTACGTTGGAGCTCCATGACCTGCCAAATCGATCACAACGAAAAGTTGTATCCGTCCATATCCCACTCGTCCGCTTCCCCAACATTTCGGAGGCCAGATCCGGCTTGTAAATTTGACTTTCGTATGATTTTATCTTTCCCGTGTACTCTGCCACCCTCTACCACCCTTCCGTGTATATATATATATATATATATATATATATATATATGGGAAATAACATATGGAACATTACACCATCCTTCCATTCACGAACAAGAAAGAGGAAAGGTTCAGCCTGGATAGAAGGAGGAGGCTCTTTGTGGCATCGAAACCGAAGATTTCATGCTTCACATGTTGTATCTCCCATCCCGCTACCACCCTCACTTTTTCACCAGCAGTTGTATTCTTCTTGGATTATAAAGTACTTAACAGCTCATCCTCATTATGTTTATGCACACGAAAAATTATAGGTCATTCCGAATGGTGCAAGATGGCTCGTCGATGCGATCAAGTTACCCAGAAAGTTGTATTCACGGTCTGTCCCCCGATGTTGTATCCATAAAACGGCCACAATTTGGCCATACAAACTCCGTTGGAGCTCCATGACCTGCCAAATCGCTCACAACGAAAAGTTGTATCCGTCCATATCCCACTCGTCCGCTTCGCCAACATTTCGGAGGCCAGATCCGGCTTGTAAATTTGACTTTCGTATGATTTTATCTTTCCCGTGTACTCTGCCACCCTCTACCACCCTTCCGTGAGCTCACCCACGGATATATATATATATATATATGGGAAATAACATATGGAACATTACACCATCCTTCCATTCACGAACAAGAAAGACTACAGGTTCAGCCTGGATAGAAGGAGGAGGATCTTTGTGGCATCGAAACCGAAGAATTCATGCTTCACATGTTGTATCTCCCATCCCGCTACCACCCTCACTTTTTCACCAGCGGTTGTATTCTTCTTGGATTATAAAGTATGTAACAGCTCATCCTCATTATGTTTATGCACACGAAAAATTCTAGGTCATTATGAATGTTGCAAGATGGCTCGTCGATGCGATCAAGTTACCCTGAAAGTTGTATTCACGGTCTGTCCCCCGATGTTGTATCCGTAAAACGGCCACAATTTGGCCATACAAACACCATTGGAGCTCCATGACCTGCCAAATCGATCACAACCAAAATTTGTATCCATCGATATCCCACTCGTCCGCTTCGACAACATTTCGGAGGCCTGATCCGGCTTGTAAATTTGAGTTTCGGATGATTTTATCTTGGTCGTGTACTCTGCCACCCTCTACCACCCTTCCGTGAGCTCACCCACAGACAGATATATTGGCAATAACGTATGGAACAATACACCATCCTTCCATTCACGAACCAGAAAGACTACAGGTTCAGCCTGGACAGAAGGAGGAGGCTCTTTGTTGCATCAAAACTAAAGAATTCATTCTTCACATGTTCTATCACCCATCCCGCTACCACCCTCACTTTTTCACCAGCAGATGCATTGTTCTTGGATGATAAAGTATGTAACAGCTCATCCTCATTATGTTTATGCACACGAAAAATTATAGCTCATTCCGAATGGTGCAAGATGGCTCGTCGATGCGATCAAGTTACCCTGAAAGTTGTATTCACGGTCTGTCCCCCGATGTTGTATCCACAAAACGGCCAGAATTTGGCCATACAAACTCCGTTGGAGCTCCATGACCTGCCAAATCGATCACAACCAAAAGTTGTATGCGTCGATATCCCACTCGTCCGCTTCGACAACATTTGGGAGGCTAGATCCGGCAAGTAAAATTGAGTTTCGGATGATTTTATCTTGGTCGTGTACTCTGCCACCCTCTACCACCATTCCGTGAGCTCACCCACGGATAGATATATTGGCAATATCGTTTGGAACAATACATCATCCTTCCATTCACGAACCAGAAAGACTGCAGGTTCATCCTGGACAGAAGGAGGAGGCTCTTTGTTGCATCAAAACTAAAGAATTCATTCTTCACATGTTCTATCACCCATCCCGCTACCACCCTCACTTTTTCACCAGCAGATGCATTGTTCTTGGATGATAAAGTATGTAACAGCTCATCCTCATTATGTTTATGCACACGAAAAATTATAGGTCATTCCGAATGGTGCAAGATGGCTCGTCGATGCGATCAAGTTACCCAGAAAGTTGTATTCACGGTCTGTCCCCCGATGTTGTATCCATAAAACGGCCACAATTTGGCCATACAAACTCCGTTGGAGCTCCATGACCTGCCAAATCGATCACAACGAAAAGTTGTATCCGTCCATATCCCACTCGTTCGCTTCACCAACATTTCGGAGGCCAGATCCGGCTTGTAAATTTGACTTTCGTATGATTTTATCTTTCCCGTGTACTCTGCCACCCTCTACCACCCTTCCGTGAGCTCACCCACGGATATATATATATATATATATATGGGAAATAACATATGGAACATTACACCATCCTTCCATTCACGAACAAGAAAGACTACAGGTTCTGCCTGGATAGAAGGAGGAGGATCTTTGTGGCATCGAAACCGAAGAATTCATGCTTCACATGTTGTATCTCCCATCCCGCTACCACCCTCACTTTTTCACCAGCAGTTGCATTATTCTTGGATTATAAAGTATGTAACAGCTCATCCTCATTATGTTTGTGCACACGAAAAATTCTAGGTCATTATGAATCTTGCAAGATGGCTCGTCGATGCGATCAAGTTACCCTGAAAGTTGTATTCACGGTCTGTCCCCCGATGTTGTATCCGTAAAACGGCCACAATTTGGCCATACAAACACCATTGGAGCTTCATGACCAGCCAAATCGATCACAACCAAAAGTTGTATCCATCGATATCCCACTCGTCTATTTCGACAACATTTCGGAGGCCTGATCCGGCTTGGGAAATTGAGTTTCGGATGATTTTCTCTTGGTCGTGTACTCTGCCACCCTCTACCACCCTTCCGTGAGCTCACCCACAGACAGATATATTGGCAATAACGTATGGAACAATACACCATCCTTCCATTCACGAACCAGAAAGACTACAGGATCAGCCTGGATAGAGTGAGGAGGCTCTTTGTTGCATCGAAACCAAAGAATTCATGCTTCACATGTTCTATCACCCATCCCGCTACCACCCTCACTTTTTCACCAGCAGATGAATTATTCTTGGATTATAAAGTACGTAACAGCTCATCCTCCTTATGTTTATGCACACGAAAAATTATAGGTCATTCCGAATGGTGCAAGATGGCTCGTCGATGCGATCAAGTTACCCTGAAAGTTGTATTCACGGTCTGTCCCCCGATGTTGTATCCATAAAACAACCACAATTTGGCAATACAAACTCCGTTGGAATTCGATGACCTGCCAAATAGATCACAATGAAAAGTTGTATGCGTCCATATCCCACTCGTCCGCTTCGACAACATTTGGGAGGCCAGATCCGGCAAGTAAAATTGACTTTCGGATGATTTTATCTTTCCTGTGTACTCTGCCACCCTCTACCACCCTTTCGTGAGCTCATCCACGGATATATATATATGGGAAATAACGTATGGAAAAATACACCATCCTTCCATTCACGAACCAAAAAGACCACAGTTTCAGCCTGGACAGAAGGAGGAGGCTCTTTGTTGCATCGAAACCGAAGAATTCATGCTTCACATGTTCTATCACCCATCCCGCTACCACCCTCACTTTTTCACCAGCAGATGCATTATTCTTGGATGATAAAGTACATAACAGCTAATCCTCATTATGTTTATGCACACGAAAAATTATAGGTCATTCCGAATGGTGCAAGATGGCTCGTCGATGCGATCAAGTTACCCAGAAAGAAGTATTCACGGTCTGTCCCCCGATGTTGTATCCGTAAAACGGCAACAATTTGGCCATACAAACTCCGTTGGAGCTCCATGACCTGCCAATTCGATCACAATGAAAAGTTGTATGCGTCCATATCCCACTCGTCCGGTACGACAACATTTCGGAGGCCAGATCCGGCTTGTAAAATTGACTTTCGGATGATTTTATGTTTCCCGTGTACTGTGCCACCCTCTACCACCCTTCCGTGAGCACACCCACAGACAGATATATTGGCAATAACGTATGGAACAATACACCATCCTTCCATTCATGAACCAGAAAGACTACAGGTTCAGCCTGGACAGAAGGAGGAGGCTCTTTGTTGCATCGAAACCGAAGAATTCACAACGAAAAGTTGTATGCGGCGATATCCCACTCGTCTGCTTCGACAACATTTTGGAGGCCAGATGCGGCTTGTAAAATTGAATTTCGGATGATTTTATCTTGGCCGTGTACTCTGCCACCCTCTACCACCCTTCCGTGAGCTCACCCACTAACAGATATATTGGCAATAACGTATGGAACAATACACCATCCTTCCATTCACGAACCAGAAAGACCACAGGTTCGGCCTGGACAGAAGGAGGAGGCTCTATGTTGTATCGAAACCGAAGAATTCATGCTTCACAAGTTCTATCACCCATCCCGCTACCACCCTCACTTTTTCACCAGCAGATGCATTATTCTTGAATGATAAAGTACATAACAGCTCATCCTCATTATGTTTATGCACAAGAAAAATTATAGGTCATTTCGAATGGTGCAAGATGGCTTGTCGATGCGATCAAGTTACCCTGAAAGTTGTATTCACGGTCTGTCCCCCGATGTTGTATCCATAAAACGGCCACAATTTGGCCATACAAACTACGTTGGAGCTCCATGACCTGCCAAATCGATCACAACGAAAAGTTGTATCCGTCCATATCCCACTCGTCCGCTTCCCCAACATTTCGGAGGCCAGATCCGGCTTGTAAATTTGACTTTCGTATGATTTTATCTTTCCCGTGTACTCTGCCACCCTCTACCACCCTTCCGTGAGCTCACCCACGGATATATATATATATATATATATATATATATATATATATATATATATATATATATGGGAAATAACATATGGAACATTACACCATCCTTCCATTCACGAACAAGAAAGAGGAAAGGTTCAGCCTGGATAGAAGGAGGAGGCTCTTTGTGGCATCGAAACCGAAGATTTCATGCTTCACATGTTGTATCTCCCATCCCGCTACCACCCTCACTTTTTCACCAGCAGTTGTATTCTTCTTGGATTATAAAGTACTTAACAGCTCATCCTCATTATGTTTATGCACACGAAAAATTATAGGTCATTCCGAATGGTGCAAGATGGCTCGTCGATGCGATCAAGTTACCCAGAAAGTTGTATTCACGGTCTGTCCCCCGATGTTGTATCCATAAAACGGCCACAATTTGGCCATACAAACTCCGTTGGAGCTCCATGACCTGCCAAATCGCTCACAACGAAAAGTTGTATCCGTCCATATCCCACTCGTCCGCTTCGCCAACATTTCGGAGGCCAGATCCGGCTTGTAAATTTGACTTTCGTATGATTTTATCTTTCCCGTGTACTCTGCCACCCTCTACCACCCTTCCGTGAGCTCACCCACGGATATATATATATATATATATGGGAAATAACATATGGAACATTACACCATCCTTCCATTCACGAACAAGAAAGACTACAGGTTCAGCCTGGATAGAAGGAGGAGGATCTTTGTGGCATCGAAACCGAAGAATTCATGCTTCACATGTTGTATCTCCCATCCCGCTACCACCCTCACTTTTTCACCAGCGGTTGTATTCTTCTTGGATTATAAAGTATGTAACAGCTCATCCTCATTATGTTTATGCACACGAAAAATTCTAGGTCATTATGAATGTTGCAAGATGGCTCGTCGATGCGATCAAGTTACCCTGAAAGTTGTATTCACGGTCTGTCCCCCGATGTTGTATCCGTAAAACGGCCACAATTTGGCCATACAAACACCATTGGAGCTCCATGACCTGCCAAATCGATCACAACCAAAATTTGTATCCATCGATATCCCACTCGTCCGCTTCGACAACATTTCGGAGGCCTGATCCGGCTTGTAAATTTGAGTTTCGGATGATTTTATCTTGGTCGTGTACTCTGCCACCCTCTACCACCCTTCCGTGAGCTCACCCACAGACAGATATATTGGCAATAACGTATGGAACAATACACCATCCTTCCATTCACGAACCAGAAAGACTACAGGTTCAGCCTGGACAGAAGGAGGAGGCTCTTTGTTGCATCAAAACTAAAGAATTCATTCTTCACATGTTCTATCACCCATCCCGCTACCACCCTCACTTTTTCACCAGCAGATGCATTGTTCTTGATTGATAAAGTATGTAACAGCTCATCCTCATTATGTTTATGCACACGAAAAATTATAGGTCATTCCGAATGGTGCAAGATGGCTCGTCGATGCGATCAAGTTACCCTGAAAGTTGTATTCACGGTCTGTCCCCCGATGTTGTATCCACAAAACGGCCAGAATTTGGCCATACAAACTCCGTTGGAGCTCCATGACCTGCCAAATCGATCACAACCAAAAGTTGTATGCGTCGATATCCCACTCGTCCGCTTCGACAACATTTGGGAGGCTAGATCCGGCAAGTAAAATTGAGTTTCGGATGATTTTATCTTGGTCGTGTACTCTGCCACCCTCTACCACCATTCCGTGAGCTCACCCACGGATAGATATATTGGCAATATCGTTTGGAACAATACATCATCCTTCCATTCACGAACCAGAAAGACTGCAGGTTCATCCTGGACAGAAGGAGGAGGCTCTTTGTTGCATCAAAACTAAAGAATTCATTCTTCACATGTTCTATCACCCATCCCGCTACCACCCTCACTTTTTCACCAGCAGATGCATTGTTCTTGGATGATAAAGTATGTAACAGCTCATCCTCATTATGTTTATGCACACGAAAAATTATAGGTCATTCCGAATGGTGCAAGATGGCTCGTCGATGCGATCAAGTTACCCAGAAAGTTGTATTCACGGTCTGTCCCCCGATGTTGTATCCATAAAACGGCCACAATTTGGCCATACAAACTCCGTTGGAGCTCCATGACCTGCCAAATCGATCACAACGAAAAGTTGTATCCGTCCATATCCCACTCGTTCGCTTCACCAACATTTCGGAGGCCAGATCCGGCTTGTAAATTTGACTTTCGTATGATTTTATCTTTCCCGTGTACTCTGCCACCCTCTACCACCCTTCCGTGAGCTCACCCACGGATATATATATATATATATATATATGGGAAATAACATATGGAACATTACACCATCCTTCCATTCACGAACAAGAAAGACTACAGGTTCTGCCTGGATAGAAGGAGGAGGATCTTTGTGGCATCGAAACCGAAGAATTCATGCTTCACATGTTGTATCTCCCATCCCGCTACCACCCTCACTTTTTCACCAGCAGTTGCATTATTCTTGGATTATAAAGTATGTAACAGCTCATCCTCATTATGTTTGTGCACACGAAAAATTCTAGGTCATTATGAATCTTGCAAGATGGCTCGTCGATGCGATCAAGTTACCCTGAAAGTTGTATTCACGGTCTGTCCCCCGATGTTGTATCCGTAAAACGGCCACAATTTGGCCATACAAACACCATTGGAGCTTCATGACCAGCCAAATCGATCACAACCAAAAGTTGTATCCATCGATATCCCACTCGTCTATTTCGACAACATTTCGGAGGCCTGATCCGGCTTGGGAAATTGAGTTTCGGATGATTTTCTCTTGGTCGTGTACTCTGCCACCCTCTACCACCCTTCCGTGAGCTCACCCACAGACAGATATATTGGCAATAACGTATGGAACAATACACCATCCTTCCATTCACGAACCAGAAAGACTACAGGATCAGCCTGGATAGAGTGAGGAGGCTCTTTGTTGCATCGAAACCAAAGAATTCATGCTTCACATGTTCTATCACCCATCCCGCTACCACCCTCACTTTTTCACCAGCAGATGAATTATTCTTGGATTATAAAGTACGTAACAGCTCATCCTCCTTATGTTTATGCACACGAAAAATTATAGGTCATTCCGAATGGTGCAAGATGGCTCGTCGATGCGATCAAGTTACCCTGAAAGTTGTATTCACGGTCTGTCCCCCGATGTTGTATCCATAAAACAACCACAATTTGGCAATACAAACTCCGTTGGAATTCGATGACCTGCCAAATAGATCACAATGAAAAGTTGTATGCGTCCATATCCCACTCGTCCGCTTCGACAACATTTGGGAGGCCAGATCCGGCAAGTAAAATTGACTTTCGGATGATTTTATCTTTCCTGTGTACTCTGCCACCCTCTACCACCCTTTCGTGAGCTCATCCACGGATATATATATATGGGAAATAACGTATGGAAAAATACACCATCCTTCCATTCACGAACCAAAAAGACCACAGTTTCAGCCTGGACAGAAGGAGGAGGCTCTTTGTTGCATCGAAACCGAAGAATTCATGCTTCACATGTTCTATCACCCATCCCGCTACCACCCTCACTTTTTCACCAGCAGATGCATTATTCTTGGATGATAAAGTACATAACAGCTAATCCTCATTATGTTTATGCACACGAAAAATTATAGGTCATTCCGAATGGTGCAAGATGGCTCGTCGATGCGATCAAGTTACCCAGAAAGAAGTATTCACGGTCTGTCCCCCGATGTTGTATCCGTAAAACGGCAACAATTTGGCCATACAAACTCCGTTGGAGCTCCATGACCTGCCAATTCGATCACAATGAAAAGTTGTATGCGTCCATATCCCACTCGTCCGGTACGACAACATTTCGGAGGCCAGATCCGGCTTGTAAAATTGACTTTCGGATGATTTTATGTTTCCCGTGTACTGTGCCACCCTCTACCACCCTTCCGTGAGCACACCCACAGACAGATATATTGGCAATAACGTATGGAACAATACACCATCCTTCCATTCATGAACCAGAAAGACTACAGGTTCAGCCTGGACAGAAGGAGGAGGCTCTTTGTTGCATCGAAACCGAAGAATTCACAACGAAAAGTTGTATGCGGCGATATCCCACTCGTCTGCTTCGACAACATTTTGGAGGCCAGATGCGGCTTGTAAAATTGAATTTCGGATGATTTTATCTTGGCCGTGTACTGCCACCCTCTACCACCCTTCCGTGAGCTCACCCACTAACAGATATATTGGCAATAACGTATGGAACAATACACCATCCTTCCATTCACGAACCAGAAAGACCACAGGTTCGGCCTGGACAGAAGGAGGAGGCTCTATGTTGTATCGAAACCGAAGAATTCATGCTTCACAAGTTCTATCACCCATCCCGCTACCACCCTCACTTTTTCACCAGCAGATGCATTATTCTTGAATGATAAAGTACATAACAGCTCATCCTCATTATGTTTATGCACAAGAAAAATTATAGGTCATTTCGAATGGTGCAAGATGGCTCGTCGATGCGATCAAGTTACCCTGAAAGTTGTATTCACGGTCTGTCCCCCGATGTTGTATCCATAAAACGGCCACAATTTGGCCATACAAACTACGTTGGAGCTCCATGACCTGCCAAATCGATCACAACGAAAAGTTGTATCCGTCCATATCCCACTCGTCCGCTTCCCCAACATTTCGGAGGCCAGATCCGGCTTGTAAATTTGACTTTCGTATGATTTTATCTTTCCCGTGTACTCTGCCACCCTCTACCACCCTTCCGTGAGCTCACCCACGGATATATATATATATATATATATATATATATGGGAAATAACATATGGAACATTACACCATCCTTCCATTCACGAACAAGAAAGAGGAAAGGTTCAGCCTGGATAGAAGGAGGAGGCTCTTTGTGGCATCGAAACCGAAGATTTCATGCTTCACATGTTGTATCTCCCATCCCGCTACCACCCTCACTTTTTCACCAGCAGTTGTATTCTTCTTGGATTATAAAGTACTTAACAGCTCATCCTCATTATGTTTATGCACACGAAAAATTATAGGTCATTCCGAATGGTGCAAGATGGCTCGTCGATGCGATCAAGTTACCCAGAAAGTTGTATTCACGGTCTGTCCCCCGATGTTGTATCCATAAAACGGCCACAATTTGGCCATACAAACTCCGTTGGAGCTCCATGACCTGCCAAATCGATCACAACGAAAAGTTGTATCCGTCCATATCCCACTCGTCCGCTTCGCCAACATTTCGGAGGCCAGATCCGGCTTGTAAATTTGACTTTCGTATGATTTTATCTTTCCCGTGTACTCTGCCACCCTCTACCACCCTTCCGTGAGCTCACCCACGGATATATATATATATATGGGAAATAACATATGGAACATTACACCATCCTTCCATTCACGAACAAGAAAGACTACAGGTTCAGCCTGGATAGAAGGAGGAGGATCTTTGTGGCATCGAAACCGAAGAATTCATGCTTCACATGTTGTATCTCCCATCCCGCTACCACCCTCACTTTTTCACCAGCGGTTGTATTCTTCTTGGATTATAAAGTATGTAACAGCTCATCCTCATTATGTTTATGCACACGAAAAATTCTAGGTCATTATGAATGTTGCAAGATGGCTCGTCGATGCGATCAAGTTACCCTGAAAGTTGTATTCACGGTCTGTCCCCCGATGTTGTATCCGTAAAACGGCCACAATTTGGCCATACAAACACCATTGGAGCTCCATGACCTGCCAAATCGATCACAACCAAAATTTGTATCCATCGATATCCCACTCGTCCGCTTCGACAACATTTCGGAGGCCTGATCCGGCTTGTAAATTTGAGTTTCGGATGATTTTATCTTGGTCGTGTACTCTGCCACCCTCTACCACCCTTCCGTGAGCTCACCCACATACAGATATATTGGCAATAACGTATGGAACAATACACCATCCTTCCATTCACGAACCAGAAAGACTACAGGTTCAGCCTGGATAGAAGGAGGAGGCTCTTTGTTGCATCGAAACCAAAGAATTCAAGCTTCACATGTTCTATCACCCATCCCACTACCACCCTCACTTTTTCACTAGCAGATGAATTATTCTTGGATTATAAAGTACGTAACAGCTCATCCTCCTTATGTTTATGCACACGAAAAATTATAGGTCATTCCGAATGGTGCAAGATGGCTCATCGATGCGATCAAGTTACCCTGAAAGTTGTATTCACGGTCTGTCCCCCGATGTTGTATCCATAAAACAGCCACAATTTGGCCATACAAACTCCGTTGGAGTTCGATGACCTTCCAAATCGATCACAACGAAAAGTTTTATGTGTCCATATCCCACTCGTCCGCTTCGACAACATTTGGGAGGCCAGATCCGGCAAGTAAAATTGACTTTCGGATGATTTTATCTTTCCTGTGTACTCTGCCACCCTCTACCACCCTTTCGTGAGCTCATCCACGGATATATATATATATGGGAAATAACGTATGGAACAATACACCATCCTTCCATTTACGAACCAAAAAGACCACAGTTTCAGCCTGGACAGAAGGAGGAGGCTCTTTGTTGCATCGAAACCGAAGAATTCATGCTTCACATGTTCTATCACCCATCCCGCTACCACCCTCACATTTTCACCAGCAGATGCATTATTCTTGGATGATAAAGTACGTAACAGCTCGTCCTCATTATGTTTATGCACACGAAAAATTATAGGTCATTCCGAATGGTGCAAGATGGCTCGTCGATGCGATCAAGTTACCCAGAAAGTTGTATTCACGGTCTGTCCCCCGATGTTGTATCCGTAAAACGGCAACCATTTGGCCATACAAACTCCGTTGGAGCTCCATGACCGGCCAATTCGATCACAATGAAAAGTTGTATGCGTCCATATCCCACTCGTCCGCTTCGACAACATTTCGAAGGCCAGATCCGGCTTGTAAAATTGACTTTAGGATGATTTTATCTTTCCCGTGTCCTCTGCCACCCTCTACCACCCTTTCGTGAGCACACGCACAGACAGATATATTGGCAATAACGTAATACACCATCCTTCCATTCATGAACCAGAAAGACTACAGGTTCAGCCTGGATAGAAGGAGGAGGCTCCTTGTTGCATCAAAACCGAAGAATTCATGCTTCACATGTTCTATCACCCATCCCGTTACCACCCTCACCTTTTCACCAGCAGATGCATTATTCTTGGATGATAAAGTACGTAACAGCTCATCCTCATTATGTTTATGCACACGAAAAATTATAGGTCATTCCGAATGGTGCAAGATGGCTCGTCGATGCGATCAAGTTACCCTGAAAGTTGTATTCACGGTCTGTCCCCCGATGTTGTATCCATAAAACGGCCAGAATTTGGCCATACAAACTCCGTTGGAGCTCCATGACCTGCCAAATCGATCACAACGAAAAGTTGTATCCGTCCATATCCCACTCGTCGGCTTCGCCAACATTTCGGAGGCCAGATCCGGCTTGTAAATTTGACTTTCGTATGATTTTATCTTTCCCGTGTACTCTGCCACCCTCTACCACCCTTCCGTGAGCTCACCCACGGATATCTATATATATATATATATATATATATATATATATATATATATATATATATATATATATATATATATATATATATATATATATATATATATATATATATGGGATATGGAACATTACACCATCCTTCCATTCACGAACAAGAAAGACTACAGGTTCAGCCTGGATAGAAGGAGGAGGATCTTTGTGGCATCGAAACCGAAGAATTCATGCTTCACATGTTGTATCTCCCATCCCGCTACCACCCTCACTTTTTCACCAGCAGTTGCATTCTTCTTGGATGATAAAGTATGTAACAGCTCATCCTCATTATGTTTATGCACACGAAAAATTATAGGTCATTCCGAATGGTGCAAGATGGCTCGTCGATGCGATCAAGTTACCCAGAAAGATGTATTCACGGTCTGTCCCCCGATGTTGTATCCGTAAAACGGCAACAATTTGGCCATACAAACTCCGTTGGAGCTCCATGACCTGCCAATTCGATCACAATGAAAAGTTGTATGCGTCCATATCCCACTCGTCCGCTTCGACAACATTTCGGAGGCCAGATCCGGCTTGTAAAATTGACTTTCGGATGATTTTATCTTTCCCGTGTACTCCGCCACCCTCTACCACCCTTCCGTGAGCACACCCACAGACAGATATATTGGCAATAACGTATGGAACAATACACCATCCTTCCATTCATGAACCAGAAAGACTACAGGTTCAGCCTGGACAGAAGGAGGAGGCTCTTTGTTGCAAGGAAACCGAAGAATTCACAACGAAAAGTTGTATGCGGCGATATCCCACTCGTCTGCTTCGACAACATTTCGGAGGCCAGATCCGGCTTGTAAAATTGAATTTCGGATGATTTTATCTTGGCCGTGTACTCTGCCACCCTCTACCACCCTTCCGTGAGCTCACCCACTAACAGATATATTGGCAATAACGTATGGAACAATACACCATCCTTCCATTCACGAACCAGAAAGACCACAGGTTCGGCCTGGACAGAAGGAGGAGGCTCTTTGTTGCATCAAAACTGAAGAATTCATGCTTCACATGTTCTATCACCCATCCCGCTACCACCCTCACTTTTTCACCAGCAGATGCATTATTCTTGGATGATAAAGTACATAACAGCACATCCTCATTATGTTTATGCACAAGAAAAATTATAGGTCATTTCGAATGGTGCAAGATGGCTCGTCGATCCGATCAAGTTACCCAGAAAGTTGTATTCACGGTCTGTCCCCCGATGTTGTATCCATAAAACGGCCACAATTTGGCCATACAAACTACGTTGGAGCTCCATGACCTGCCAAATCGATCACAACGAAAAGTTGTATCCGTCCATATCCCACTCGTCCGCTTCCCCAACATTTCGGAGGCCAGATCCGGCTTGTAAATTTGACTTTCGTATGATTTTATCTTTCTCGTGTACTCTGCCACCCTCTACCACCCTTCCGTGAGCTCACCCATGGATATATATATATATATATATGGGAAATAACATATGGAACATTACACCATCCTTCCATTCACGAACAAGAAAGAGGAAAGGTTCAGCCTGGATAGAAGGAAGAGGCTCTTTGTGGCATCGAAACCGAAGATTTCATGCTTCACATGTTGTATCTCCCATCCCGCTACCACCCTCACTTTTTCACCAGCAGTTGTATTCTTCTTGGATTATAAAGTACTTAACAGCTCATCCTCATTATGTTTATGCACACGAAAAATTATAGGTCATTCCGAATGGTGCAAGATGGCTCGTCGATGCGATCAAGTTACCCAGAAAGTTGTATTCACGGTCTGTCCCCCGATGTTGTATCCATAAAACGGCCACAATTTGGCCATACAAACTCCGTTGGAGCTCCATGACCTGCCAAATCGATCACAACGAAAAGTTGTATCCGTCCATATCCCACTCGTCCGCTTCGCCAACATTTCGGAGGCCATATCCGGCTTGTAAATTTGACTTTCGTATGATTTTATCTTTCCCGTGTACTGTGCCACCCTCTACCACCCTTCCGTGAGCTCACCCACGGATATATATATATATATATATGGGAAATAACATATGGAACATTACACCATCCTTCCATTCACGAACAAGAAAGACTACAGGTTCAGCCTGGATAGAAGGAGGAGGATCTTTGTGGCATCGAAACCGAAGAATTCATGCTTCACATGTTGTATCTCCCATCCCGCTACCACCCTCACTTTTTCACCAGCGGTTGTATTCTTCTTGGATTATAAACTATGTAACAGCTCATCCTCATTATGTTTATGCACACGAAAAATTCTAGGTCATTATGAATGTTGCAAGATGGCTCGTCGATGCGATCAAGTTACCTTGAAAGTTGTATTCACGGTCTGTCCCCCGATGTTGTATCCGTAAAACGGCCACAATTTGGCCATACAAACACCATTGGAGCTCCATGACCTGCCAAATCGATCACAACCAAAATTTGTATCCATCGATATCCCACTCGTCCGCTTCGACAACATTTCGGAGGCCTGATCCGGCTTGTAAAATTGAGTTTCGGATGATTTTATCTTGGTCGTGTACTCTGCCACCCTCTACCACCCTTCCGTGGGCTCACCCACAGACAGATATATTGGCAATAACGTATGGAACAATACACCATCCTAACATTCACGAACCAGAAAGACTACAGGTTCAGCCTGGACAGAAGGAGGAGGCTCTTTGTTGCATCGAAACCAAAGAATTCATGCTTCACATGTTCTATCACCCATGCCGCTACCACCCTCACTTTTTCACCAGCAGATGAAATATTCTTGGATTATAAAGTACGTAACAGCTCATCCTCCTTATGTTTATGCACACGAAAAATTATAGGTCATTCCGAATGGTGCAAGATGGCTCGTCGATGCGATCAAGTTACCCTGAAAGTTGTATTCACGGTCTGTCCCCCGATGTTGTATCCATAAAACAGCCACAATTTGGCCATACAAACTCCGTTGGAGTTCGATGACCTGCCAAATCGATCACAACCAAAAGTTGTATGCGTCCATATCCCACTCGTCCGCTTCGACAACATTTGGGAGGCCAGATCCGGCAAGTAAAATTGACTTTCGGATGATTTTATCTTTCCTGTGTACTCTGCCACCCTCTACCACTCTTTCGTGACCTCACCCACGGATATATATATGGGAAATAACGTATGGTACAATACATCATCCTTCCATTCACGAACCAAAAAGACCACTGTTTCAGCCTGGACAGAAGGAGGAGGCTCTTTGTTGCATCGAAACCGAAGAATTCATGCTTCACATGTTCTATCACCCATCCCGCTACCACCCTCACTTTTTCACCAGCAGATGCATTATTCTTGGATGATAAAGTACATAACAGCTCATCCTCATTATATTTATGCACACGAAAATTTATAGGTCATTCCGAATGGTGCAAGATGGCTCGTCGATGCGATCAAGTTACCAAGAAAGTTGTATTCACGGTCTGTCCCCCGATGTTGTATCCGTAAAACGGCAACAATTTGGCCATACAAACTCCGTTGGAGCTCCATGACTGGCCAATTCGATCACAATGAAAAGTTGTATGCGTCCATATCCCACTCGTCCGCTTCGACAACATTTCGGAGGCCAGATCCGGCTTGTAAAATTGACTTTCGGATGATTTTATCTTTCCCGTGTACTCTGCCACCCTCTACCACCCTTTCGTGAGCACACCCACAGACAGATATATTGGCAATAACGTATGGAACAATACATCATCCTTCCATTCATGAACCAGAAAGACTACAGGTTCAGCCTGGATAGAAGGAGGAGGCTCTGTGTTGCATCAAAACCGAAGAATTCATGCTTCACATGTTCTATCACCCATCCCGCTACCACCCTCACTTTTTCACCAGCAGATGCATTATTCTTGGATGATAAAGTACGTAACAGCTCATCCTCATTATGTTTATGCACACAAAAAATTATAGGTCATTCCGAATGGTGCAATCTGGCTCGTCGATGCGATCAAGTTACCCTGAAAGTTGTATTCACGGTCTGTCCCCCGATGTGGTATCCATAAAACGGCCACAATTTGGCCATACAAACTCCGTTGGAGCTCCATGACCTGCCAAATTGATCACAACCAAAAGTTGTATGCGTCGATATCCCACTCGTCCGCTTCAAAAACATTTCGGATGCTAGATCCGGCTTGTAAAATTGAGTTTCAGATGATTTTATCTTGGTCGTGTACTCTGCCACCCTCTACCACCCTTCCGTGAGCTCACCCACGGATAGATATATTGGCAATAACGTTTGGAACAATACACCATCCTTCCATTCACGAACCAGAAAGACTACAGGTTCAGCCTGGACAGAAGGAGGAGGCTCTTTGTTGCATCAAAACTAAAGAATTCATTCTTCACATGTTCTATCACCCATCCCGCTACCACCCTCACTTTTTCACCAGCAGATGCATTGTTCTTGGATGATAAAGTATGTAACAGCTCATCCTCATTATGTTTATGCACACGAAAAATTATAGGTCATTCCGAATGGTGCAAGATGGCTCGTCGATGCGATCAAGTTACCAAGAAAGTTGTATTCACGGTCTGTCCCCCGATGTTGTATCCATAAAACGGCCACAATTTGGCCATACAAACTCCGTTGGAGCTCCATGACCAGCCAAATCGATCACAACGAAAAGTTGTATCCGTCCATATCCCACTCGTCCGCTTCGCCAACATTTCGGAGGCCAGATCCGGCTTGTAAATTTGACTTTCGTATGATTTTATCTTTCCCGTGTACTCTGCCACCCTCTACCACCCTTCCGTGAGCTCACCCACAGATATATATATATATATATATATATATATATATGGGAAATAACATATGGAACATTACACCATCCTTCCATTCACGAACAAGAAAGACTACAGGTTCAGCCTGGATAGAAGGAGGAGGATCTTTGTGGCATCGAAACCGAAGAATTCATGCTTCACATGTTGTATCTCCCATCCCGCTACCACCCTCACTTTTTCACCAGCAGTTGCATTCTTCTTGGATTATAAAGTATGTAACAGCTCATCCTCATTATGTTTATGCACACGAAAAATTCTAGGTCATTATGAATGTTGCAAGATGGCTCGTCGATGCGATCAAGTTACCCTGAAAGTTGTATTTGCGGTCTGTCCCGCGATGTTGTATCCGTAAAACGGCCACAATTTGGCCATACAAACACCATTGGAGCTCCATGACCTGCCAAATCGATCACAACCAAAAGTTGTATCCATCGATATCCCACTCGTCCGCTTCGACAACATTTCGGAGGCCTGATCCGGCTTGTAAAATTGAGTTTCGGATGATTTTATCTTGGTCGTGTACTCTGCCACCCTCTACCACCCTTCCGTGAGCTCACCCACAGACAGATATATTGGCAATAACGTATGGAACAATACACCATCCGTCCATTCACGAACCAGAAAGACTACAGGTTCAGCCTGGATAGAAGGAGGAGGCTCTTTGTTGCATCGAAACCAAAGAATTCATGCTTCACATGTTCTATCACCCATGCCGCTACCACCCTCACTTTTTCACCAGCAGATGAATTATTCTTGGATTATAAAGTACGTAACAGCTCATCCTCCTTATGTTTATGCACACGAAAAATTATAGGTCATTCCGAATGGTGCAAGATGGCTCGTCGATGCGATCAAGTTACCCTGAAAGTTGTATTCACGGTCTGTCCCCCGATGTTGTATCCATAAAACAGCCACAATTTGGCCATACAAACTCCGTTGGAGTTCGATGACCTGCCAAATCGATCACAACGAAAAGTTGTATGCGTCCATATCCCACTCGTCCGCTTCGACAACATTTGGGAGGCCAGATCCGGCAAGTAAAATTGACTTTCGGATGATTTTATCTTTCCTGTGTACTCTGCCACCCTCTACCACTCTTTCGTGAGCTCACCCACGGATATATATATGGGAAATAACGTATGGTACAATACATCATCCTTCCATTCACGAACCAAAAAGACCACTGTTTCAGCCTGGACAGAAGGAGGAGGCTCTTTGTTGCATCGAAACCGAAGAATTCATGCTTCACATGTTCTATCACCCATCCCGCTACCACCCTCACTTTTTCACCAGCAGATGCATTATTCTTGGATGATAAAGTACATAACAGCTCATCCTCATTATATTTATGCACACGAAAATTTATAGGTCATTCCGAATGGTGCAAGATGGCTCGTCGATGCGATCAAGTTACCAAGAAAGTTGTATTCACGGTCTGTCCCCCGATGTTGTATCCGTAAAACGGCAACAATTTGGCCATACAAACTCCGTTGGAGCTCCATGACCGGCCAATTCGATCACAATGAAAAGTTGTATGCGTCCATATCCCACTCGTCCGCTTCGACAACATTTCGGAGGCCAGATCTGGCTTGTAAAATTGACTTTCGGATGATTTTATCTTTCCCGTGTACTCTGCCACCCTCTACCACCCTTTCGTGAGCACACCCACAGACAGATATATTGGCAATAACGTATGGAACAATACATCATCCTTCCATTCATGAACCAGAAAGACTACAGGTTCAGCCTGGATAGAAGGAGGAGGCTCTTTGTTGCATCAAAACCGAAGAATTCATGCTTCACATGTTCTATCACCCATCCCGCTACCACCCTCACTTTTTCACCAGCAGATGCATTATTCTTGGATGATAAAGTACGTAACAGCTCATCCTCATTATGTTTATGCACACAAAAAATTATAGGTCATTCCGAATGGTGCAATCTGGCTCGTCGATGCGATCAAGTTACCCTGAAAGTTGTATTCACGGTCTGTCCCCCGATGTGGTATCCATAAAACGGCCACAATTTGGCCATACAAACTCCGTTGGAGCTCCATGACCTGCCAAATTGATCACAACCGAAAGTTGTATGCGTCGATATCCCACTCGTCCGCTTCAAAAACATTTCGGATGCTAGATCCGGCTTGTAAAATTGAGTTTCAGATGATTTTATCTTGGTCGTGTACTCTGCCACCCTCTACCACCCTTCCGTGAGCTCACCCACGGATAGATATATTGGCAATAACGTTTGGAACAATACACCATCCTTCCATTCACGAACCAGAAAGACTACAGGTTCAGCCTGGACAGAAGGAGGAGGCTCTTTGTTGCATCAAAACTAAAGAATTCATGCTTCACATGTTCTATCACCCATCCCGCTACCACCCTCACTTTTTCACCAGCAGATGCATTGTTCTTGGATGATAAAGTATGTAACAGCTCATCCTCATTATGTTTATGCACACGAAAAATTATAGGTCATTCCGAATGGTGCAAGATGGCTCGTCGATGCGATGAAGTTACCTAGAAAGTTGTATTCACGGTCTGTCCCCCGATGTTGTATCCATAAAACGGCCACAATTTGGCCATACAAACTCCGTTGGAGCTCCATGACCAGCCAAATCGATCACAATGAAAAGTTGTATCCGTCCATATCCACTCGTCCGCTTCGCCAACATTTCGGAGGCCAGATAAGCTTGTAAATTTGACTTTCGTATGATTTTATCTTTCCCGTGTACTCTGCCACCCTCTACCACCCTTCCGTGAGCTCACCCACAGATATATATATATATATATATATATATATATGGGAAATAACATATGGAACATTACACCATCCTTCCATTCACGAACAAGAAAGACTACAGGTTCAGCCTGGATAGAAGGAGGAGGATCTTTGTGGCATCGAAACCGAAGAATTCATGCTTCACATGTTGTATCTCCCATCCCGCTACCACCCTCACTTTTTCACCAGCAGTTGCATTCTTCTTGGATTATAAAGTATGTAACAGCTCATCCTCATTATGTTTATGCACACGAAAAATTCTAGGTCATTATGAATGTTGCAAGATGGCTCGTCGATGCGATCAAGTTACCCTGAAAGTTGTATTCGCGGTCTGTCCCCCGATGTTGTATCCGTAAAACGGCCACAATTTGGCCATACAAACACCATTGGAGCTCCATGACCTGCCAAATCGATCACAACCAAAAGTTGTATCCATCGATATCCCACTCGTCCGCTTCGACAACATTTCGGAGGCCTGATCCGGCTTGTAAAATTGAGTTTCGGATGGTTTTATCTTGGTCGTGTACTCTGCCACCCTCTACCACCCTTCCGTGAGCTCACCCACAGACAGATATATTGGCAATAACGTATGGAACAATACACCATCCGTCCATTCACGAACCAGAAAGACTACAGGTTCAGCCTGGATAGAAGGAGGAGGCTCTTTGTTGCATCGAAACCAAAGAATTCATGCTTCACATGTTCTATCACCCATGCCGCTACCACCCTCACTTTTTCACCAGCAGATGAATTATTCTTGGATTATAAAGTACGTAACAGCTCATCCTCCTTATGTTTATGCACACGAAAAATTATAGGTCATTCCGAATGGTGCAAGATGGCTCGTCGATGCGATCAAGTTACCCTGAAAGTTGTGTTCACGGTCTGTCCCCCGATGTTGTATCCATAAAACAGCCACAATTTGGCCATACAAACACCGTTGGAGTTCGATGACCTGCCAAATCGATCACAACGAAAAGTTGTATGCGTCCATATCCCACTCGTCCGCTTCGACAACATTTGGGAGGCCAGATCCGGCAAGTAAAATTGACTTTCGGATGATTTTATCTTTCCTGTGTACTCTGCCACCCTCTACCACTCTTTCGTGAGCTCACCCACGGATATATATATATGGGAAATAACGTATGGAACAATACACCATCCTTCCATTCACGAACCAAAAAGACCACTGTTTCAGCCTGGACAGAAGGAGGAGGCTCTTTGTTGCATCGAAACCGAAGAATTCATGCTTCACTTGTTCTATCACCCATCCCGCTACCACCCTCACTTTTTCACCAGCAGATGCATTATTCTTGGATGATAAAGTACATAACAGCTCATCCTCATTATGTTTATGCACACGAAAAATTATAGGTCATTCCGAATGGTGCAAGATGGCTCGTCGATGCGATCAAGTTACCCAGAAAGTTGTAATCACGGTCTGTCCCCCGATGTTGTATCCGTAAAACGGCAACAATTTGGCCATACAAACTCCGTTGGAGCTCCATGACCGGCCAATTCGATCACAATGAAAAGTTGTATGCGTCCATATCCCACTCGTCCGCTTCGACAACATTTCGGAGGCCAGATCCGGCTTGTAAAATTGACTTTCAGATGATTTTATCTTTCCCGTGTACTCTGCCACCCTCTACCACCCTTTCGTGAGCACACCCACAGACAGATATATTGGCAATAACGTATGGAACATTACATCATCCTTCCATTCATGAACCAGAAAGACTACAGGTTCAGCCTGGATAGAAGGAGGAGGCTCTTTGTTGCATCAAAACCGAAGAATTCATGCTTCACATGTTCTATCACCCATCCCGCTACCACCCTCACTTTTTCACCAGCAGATGCATTATTCTTGGATGATAAAGTACGTAACAGCTCATCCTCATTATGTTTATGCACACGAAAAATTATAGGTCATTCCGAATGGTGCAATCTGGCTCGTCGATGCGATCAAGTTACCCTGAAAGTTGTATTCACGGTCTGTCCCCCGATGTTGTATCCATAAAACGGCCACAATTTGGCCATACAAACTCCGTTGGAGCTCCATGACCTGCCAAATCGATCACAACCAAAAGTTGTATGCGTCGATATCCCACTCGTCCGCTTGGACAACATTTCGGATGCTAGATCCGGCTTGTAAAATTGAGTTTCAGATGATTTTATCTTGGTCGTGTACTCTGCCACCCTCTACCACCCTTCCGTGAGCTCACCCACGGATAGATATATTGGCAATAACGTTTGGAACAATACACCATCCTTCCATTCACGTACCAGAAAGACTACATGTTCAGCCTGGACAGAAGGAGGAGGCTCTTTGTTGCATCAAAACTAAAGAATTCATTCTTCACATGTTCTATCACCCATCCCGCTACCACCCTCACTTTTTCACCAGCAGATGCATTGTTCTTGGATGATAAAGTATGTAACAGCTCATCCTCATTATGTTTATGCACACGAAAAATTATAGGTCATTCCGAATGGTGCAAGATGGCTCGTCGATGCGATCAAGTTACCCAGAAAGTTGTATTCACGGTCTGTCCCCCGATGTTGTATCCATAAAACGGCCACAATTTGGCCATACAAACTCCGTTGGAGCTCCATGACCTGCCAAATCGATCACAACGAAAAGTTGTATCCGTCCATATCCCACTCGTCCGCTTCGCCAACATTTCGGAGGCCAGATCCGGCTTGTAAATTTGACTTTCGTATGATTTTATCTTTCCCGTGTACTCTGCCACCCTCTACCACCCTTCCGTGAGCTCACCCACAGATATATATATATATATATATATATATATATATATATATATATATATATATATATATATATATATATATATATATATATATATATATATATATGGAACATAACATATGGAACATTACACCATCCTTCCATTCACGAACAAGAAAGACTACAGGTTCAGCCTGGATAGAAGGAGGAGGATCTTTGTGGCATCGAAACAGAAGAATTCATGCTTCACATGTTGTATCTCCCATCCCGCTACCACCCTCACTTTTTCACCAGCAGTTGCATTCTTCTTGGATTATAAAGTATGTAACAGCTCATCCTCATTATGTTTATGCACACGAAAAATTCTAGGTCATTATGAATGTTGCAAGATGGCTCGTCGATGCGATCAAGTTACCCAGAAAGTTGTATTCAGGTCTGTCCCCCGATGTTGTATCCATAAAACGGCCACAATTTGGCCATACAAACTCCGTTGGAGCTCCATGACCTGCCAAATCGATCACAACGAAAAGTTGTATCCATCCATATCCCACTCGTCCGCTTCGCCAACATTTCGGAGGCCAGATCCGGCTTGTAAATTTTACTTTCGTATGATTTTATCTTTCCCGTGTACTCTGCCACCCTCTACCACCCTTCCGTGAGCTCACCCACATATATATATGTGGGTGATAACATATGGAACATTACACCATCCTTCTATTCACGAACAAGAAAGACTACAGGTTCAGCCTGGATAGAAGGAGGAGGATCTTTGTGGCATCGAAACCGAAGAATTCATGCTTCACATGTTGTATCTCCCATCCCGCTACCACCCTCACGTTTTCACCAGCAGTTGCATTCTTCTTGGATTATAAAGTATGTAACAGCTCATCCTCATTATGTTTATGCACACGAAAAATTCTAGGTCATTATGAATGTGGCAAGATGGCTCGTCGATGCGATCAAGTTATCCTGAAAGTTGTATTCGCGGTCTATCCCCCGATGTTGTATCCGTAAAACGGCCACAATTTGGCCATACAAACACCATTGGAGCTCCATGACCTGCCAAATCGATCACAACCAAAAGTTGTATCCATCGATATCCCACTCGTCCGCTTCGACAACATTTCGGAGGCCTGATCCGGCTTGTAAAATTGAGTTTCGGATGATTTTATCTTGGTCGTGTACTCTGCCACCCTCTACCACCCTTCCGTGAGCTCACCCACAGACAGATATATTGGCAATAACGTATGGAACAATACACCATCCGTCCATTCACGAACCAGAAAGACTACAGGTTCAGCCTGGATAGAAGGAGGAGGCTCTTTGTTGCATCGAAACCAAAGAATTCATGCTTCACATGTTCTATCACCCATGCCGCTACCACCCTCACTTTTTCACCAGCAGATGAATTATTCTTGGATTATAAAGTACGTAACAGCTCATCCTCCTTATGTTTATGCACACGAAAACTTATAGGTCATTCCGAATGGTGCAAGATGGCTCGTCGATGCGATCAAGTTACCCTGAAAGTTGTATTCACGGTCTGTCCCCCGATGTTGTATCCATAAAACAGCCACAATTTGGCCATACAAACTCCGTTGGAGTTCGATGACCTGCCAAATCGATCACAACGAAAAGTTGTATGCGTCCATATCCCACTCGTTCGCTTCGACAACATTTGGGAGGCCAGATCCGGCAAGTAAAATTGACTTTCGGATGATTTTATCTTTCCTGTGTACTCTGCCCCCCTCTACCACTCTTTCGTGGGCTCACCCACGGATATATATATGGGAAATAACGTATGGAACAATACACCATCCTTCCATTCACGAACCAAAAAGACCACTGTTTCAGCCTGGACAGAAGGAGGAGGCTCTTTGTTGCATCGAAACCGAAGAATTCATGCTTCACTTGTTCTATCACCCATCCCGCTACCACCCTCACTTTTTCACCAGCAGATGCATTATTCTTGGATGATAAAGTACATAACAGCTCATCCTCATTATGTTTATGCACACGAAAAATTATAGGTCATTCCGAATGGTGCAAGATGGCTCGTCGATGCGATCAAGTTACCCAGAAAGTTGTAATCACGGTCTGTCCCCCGATGTTGTATCCCTAAAACGGCAACAATTTGGCCATACAAACTCCGTTGGAGCTCCATGATCGGCCAATTCGATCACAATGAAAACTTCTATGCGTCCATATCCCACTCGTCCGCTTCGACAACATTTCGGAGGCCAGATCCGGCTTGTAAAATTGACTTTCAGATGATTTTATCTTTCCCGTGTACTCTGCCACCCTCTACCACCCTTTCGTGAGCACACCCACAGACAGATATATTGGCAATAACGTATGGAACATTACATCATCCTTCCATTCATGAACCAGAAAGACTACAGGTTCAGCCTGGATAGAAGGAGGAGGCTCTTTGTTGCATCAAAACCGAAGAATTCATGCTTCACATGTTCTATCACCCATCCCGCTACCACCCTCACTTTTTCACCAGCAGATGCATTATTCTTGGATGATAAAGTACGTAACAGCTCATCCTCATTATGTTTATGCACACGAAAAATTATAGGTCATTCCGAATGGTGCAATCTGGCTCGTCGATGCGATCAAGTTACCCTCAAAGTTGTATTACCGGTCTGTCCCCCAATGTTGTATCCATAAAACGGCCACAATTTGGCCATACAAACTCCGTTGGAGCTCCATGACCTGCCAAATCGATCACAACCAAAAGTTGTATGCGTCGATATCCCACTCGTCCGCTTCGACAACATTTCGGATGCTAGATCCGGCTTGTAAAATTGAGTTTCAGATGATTTTATCTTGGTCGTGTACTCTGCCACCCTCTACCACCCTTCCGTGAGCTCACCCACGGATAGATATATTGGCAATAACGTTTGGAACAATACACCATCCTTCCATTCACGTACCAGAAAGACTACAGGTTCAGCCTGGACAGAAGGAGGAGGCTCTTTGTGGCATCGAAACCGAAGAATTCATGCTTCACATGTTGTATCTCCCATCCCGCTACCACCCTCACTTTTTCACCAGCAGTTGCATTCTTCTTGGATTATAAAGTATGTAACAGCTCATCCTCATTATGTTTATGCACACGAAAAATTATAGGTCATTATGAATGTTGCAAGATGGCTCGTCGATGCGATCAAGTTACCCAGAAAGTTGTATTCACGGTCTGTCCCCCGATGTTGTATCCATAAAACGGCCACAATTTGGCCATACAAACTCCGTTGGAGCTCCATGACCTGCCAAATCGATCACAACGAAAAGTTGTATCCGTCCATATCCCACTCGTCCGCTTCGCCAACATTTCGGAGGCCAGATCCGGCTTGTAAATTTGACTTTCGTATGATTTTATCTTTCCCGTGTACTCTGCCACCCTCTACCACCCTTCCGTGAGCTCACCCACAGATATATATATATATATATATATATATATATATATGGGAAATAACATATGGAACATTACACCATCCTTCTATTCACGAACAAGAAAGACTACAGGTTCAGCCTGGATAGAAGGAGGAGGATCTTTGTGGCATCGAAACCGAAGAATTCATGCTTCACATGTTGTATCTCCCATCCCGCTACCACCCTCACTTTTTCACCAGCAGTTGCATTCTTCTTGGATTATAAAGTATGTAACAGCTCATCCTCATTATGTTTATGCACACGAAAAATTCTAGGTCATTATGAATGTTGCAAGATGGCTCGTCGATGCGATCAAGTTACCCTGAAAGTTGTATTCGCGGTCTGTCCCCCGATGTTGTATCCGTAAAACAGCCACAATTTGGCCATACAAACACCATTGGAGCTCCATGACCTGCCAAATCGATCACAACCAAAAGTTGTATCCATCGATATCCCACTCGTCCGCTTCGACAACATTTCGGAGGCCTGATCCGGCTTGTAAAATTGAGTTTCGGATGATTTTATCTTGGTCGTGTACTCTGCCACCCTCTACCACCCTTCCGTGCGCTCACCCACAGACAGATATATTGGCAATAACGTATGGAACAATACACCATCCGTCCATTCACGAACCAGAAAGACTACAGGTTCAGCCTGGATAGAAGGAGGAGGCTCTTTGTTGCATCGAAACCAAAGAATTCATGCTTCACATGTTCTATCACCCATGCCGCTACCACCCTCACTTTTTCACCAGCAGATGAATTATTCTTGGATTATAAAGTACGTAACAGCTCATCCTCCTTATGTTTATGCACACGAAAACTTATAGGTCATTCCGAATGGTGCAAGATGGCTCGTCGATGCGATCAAGTTACCCTGAAAGTTGTATTCACGGTCTGTCCCCCGATGTTGTATCCATAAAACAGCCACAATTTGGCCATACAAACTCCGTTGGAGTTCGATGACCTGCCAAATCGATCACAACGAAAAGTTGTATGCGTCCATATCCCACTCGTTCGCTTCGACAACATTTGGGAGGCCAGATCCGGCAAGTAAAATTGACTTTCGGATGATTTTATCTTTCCTGTGTACTCTGCCCCCCTCTACCACTCTTTCGTGAGCTCACCCACGGATATATATATGGGAAATAACGTATGGAACAATACACCATCCTTCCATTCACGAACCAAAAAGACCACTGTTTCAGCCTGGACAGAAGGAGGAGGCTCTTTGTTGCATCGAAACCGAAGAATTCATGCTTCACTTGTTCTATCACCCATCCCGCTACCACCCTCACTTTTTCACCAGCAGATGCGTTATTCTTGGATGATAAAGTACATAACAGCTCATCCTCATTATGTTTATGCACACGAAAAATTATAGGTCATTCCGAATGGTGCAAGATGGCTCGTCGATGCGATCAAGTTACCCAGAAAGTTGTAATCACGGTCTGTCCCCCGATGTTGTATCCCTAAAACGGCAACAATTTGGCCATACAAACTCCGTTGGAGCTCCATGACCGGCCAATTCGATCACAATGAAAAGTTCTATGCGTCCATATCCCACTCGTCCACTTCGACAACATTTCGGAGGCCAGATCCGGCTTGTAAAATTGACTTTCAGATGATTTTATCTTTCCCGTGTACTCTGCCACCCTCTACCACCCTTTCGTGAGCACACCCACAGACAGATATATTGGCAATAACGTATGGAACATTACATCATCCTTCCATTCATGAACCAGAAAGACTACAGGTTCAGCCTGGATAGAAGGAGGAGGCTCTTTGTTGCTTCAAAACCGAAGAATTCATGCTTCACATGTTCTATCACCCATCCCGCTACCACCCTCACTTTTTCACCAGCAGATGCATTATTCTTGGATGATAAAGTACGTAACAGCTCATCCTCATTATGTTTATGCACACGAAAAATTATCGGTCATTCCGAATGGTGCAATCTGGCTCGTCGATGCGATCAAGTTACCCTGAAAGTTGTATTCACGGTCTGTCCCCCGATGTTGTATCCATAAAACGACCACAATTTGGCCATACAAACTCCGTTGAAGCTCCATGACCTGCCAAA
The DNA here is from genome assembly GCA_039707655.1 of Elymus sibiricus. Lineage (NCBI taxonomy): Eukaryota > Viridiplantae > Streptophyta > Magnoliopsida > Poales > Poaceae > Elymus > Elymus sibiricus. Next base: position 260,362,822 of record CM077676.1, read on the forward strand.
TCGATCACAACCAAAAGTTGTATGCGTCGATATCCCACTCGTCCGCTTCGACAACATTTCGGATGCTACATCCGGCTTGTAAAATTGAGTTTCAGATGATTTTATCTTGGTCGTGTACTCTGCCACCCTCTACCACCCTTCCGTGAGCTCACCCACGGATAGATATATTGGCAATAACGTTTGGAACAATACACCATCCTTCCATTCACGAACCAGAAAGACTACAGGTTCAGCCTAGACAGAAGGAGGAGGCTCTTTGTTGCATCAAAACTAAAGAATTCATTCTTCACATGTTCTATCACCCATCCCGCTACCACCCTCACTTTTTCACCAGCAGATGCATTGTTCTTGGATGATAAAGTATGTAACAGCTCATCCTCATTATGTTTATGCACACGAAAAATTATAGGTCATTCCGAATGGTGCAAGATGGCTCGTCGATGCGATCAAGTTACCCAGAAAGTTGTATTCACGGTGTGTCCCCCGATGTTGTATCCATAAAACGGCCACAATTTGGCCATACAAACTCCGTTGGAGCTCCATGACCTGCCAAATCGATCACAACGAAAAGTTGTATCCGTCCATATCCCACTCGTCCGCTTCGCCAACATTTCGGAGGCCAGATCCGGCTTGTAAATTTGACTTTCGTATGATTTTATCTTTCCCGTGTACTCTACCACCCTCTACCACCCTTCCGTGAGCACACCCACAGATATATATATATATATATATATATATATATATATATATATATATATATATATATATATATATATATATATATATGGGAAATAACATATGGAACATTACACCATCCTTCCATTCACGAACAATAAAGACTACAGGTTCAGCCTGGATAGAAGGAGGAGGATCTTTGTGGCATCGAAACCGAAGAATTCATGCTTCACATGTTGTATCTCCCATCCCGCTACCACCCTCACTTTTTCACCAGCAGTTGCATTCTTCTTGGATTATAATGTATGTAACAGCTCATCCTCATTATGTTTATGCACACGAAAAATTCTAGGTCATTATGAATGTTGCAAGATGGCTCGACGATGCGATCAAGTAACCCAGAAAGTTGTATTCACGGTCTGTCCCCCGATGTTGTATCCATAAAACGGCCACAATTTGGCCATACAAACTCCGTTGGAGCTCCATGACCTGCCAAATCGATCACAACGAAAAGTTGTATCCGTCCATATCCCACTCGTCCGCTTCGCCAACATTTCGGAGGCCAGATCCAGCTTGTAAATTTGACTTTCGTATGATTTTATCTTTCCCGTGTACTCTGCCACCCTCTACCACCCTTCCGTGAGCTCACCCACAGATATATATATATATATATATGGGAAATAACATATGGAACATTACACCATCCTTCCATTCACGAACAAGAAAGACTACAGGTTCAGCCTGGATAGAAGGAGGAGGATCTTTGTGGCATCGAAACCGAAGAATTCATGCTTCACATGTTGTATCTCCCATCCCGCTACCACCCTCACTTTTTCACCAGCAGTTGCATTCTTCTTGGATTATAAAGTATGTAACAGCTCATCCTCATTATGTTTATGCACACGAAAAATTCTAAGTCATTATGAATGTTGCAAGATGGCTCGTCGATGCGATCAAGTTACCCTGAAAGTTATATTCGCGGTATGTCCCCCGATGTTGTATCCGTAAAACGGCCACAATTTGGCCATACAAACACCATTGGAGCTCCCATGACCTGCCAAATCGATCACAACCAAAAGTTGTATCCATCGATATCCCACTCGTCCGCTTCGACAACATTTCGGAGGCCTGATCCGGCTTGTAAAATTGAGTTTCGGATGATTTTATCTTGGTCGTGTACTCTGCCACCCTCTACCACCCTTCCGTGAGCTCACCCACAGACAGATATATTGGAAATAACGTATGGAACAATACACCATCCGTCCATTCACGAACCAGAAAGACTACAGGTTCAGCCTGGATAGAAGGAGGAGGCTCTTTGTTGCATCGAAACCAAAGAATTCATGCTTCACATGTTCTATCACCCATGCCGCTACCACCCTCACTTTTTCACCAGCAGATGAATTATTCTTGGATTATAAAGTACGTAACAGCTCATCCTCCTTATGTTTATGCACACGAAAACTTATAGGTCATTCCGAATGGTGCAAGATGGCTCGTCGATGCGATCAAGTTACCCTGAAAGTTGTATTCACGGTCTGTCCCCCGATGTTGTATCCATAAAACAGCCACAATTTGGCCATACAAACTCCGTTGGAGTTCGATGACCTGCCAAATCGATCACAACGAAAAGTTGTATGCGTCCATATCCCACTCGTTTGCTTCGACAACATTTGGGAGGCCAGATCCGGCAAGTAAAATTGACTTTCGGATGATTTTATCTTTCCTGTGTACTCTGCCCCCCTCTACCACTCTTTCGTGAGCTCACCCACGGATATATATATGGGAAATAACGTATGGAACAATACACCATCCTTCCATTCACGAACCAAAAAGACCACTGTTTCAGCCTGGACAGAAGGAGGAGGCTCTTTGTTGCATCGAAACCGAAGAATTCATGCTTCACTTGTTCTATCACCCATCCCGCTACCACCCTCACTTTTTCACCAGCAGATGCATTATTCTTGGATGATAAAGTACATAACAGCTCATCCTCATTATGTTTATGCACATGAAAAATTATAGGTCATTCCGAATGGTGCAAGATGGCTCGTCGATGCGATCAAGTTACCCAGAAAGTTGTAATCACGGTCTGTCCCCCGATGTTGTATCCGTAAAACGGCAACAATTTGGCCATACAAACTCCGTTGGAGCTCCATGACCGGCCAATTCGATCACAATGAAAAGTTGTATGCGTCCATATCCCACTCGTCCGGTTCGACAACATTTCGGAGGCCAGATCCGGCTTGTAAAATTGACTTTCAGATGATTTTATCTTTCCCGTGCACTCTGCCACCCTCTACCACCCTTTCGTGAGCACACCCACAGACAGATATATTGGCAATAACGTATGGAACAATACACCATCCTTCCACTCATGAACAAGAAAGACTACAGGTTCAGCCTGGATAGAAGGAGGAGGCTCTTTGTTGCATCAAAACCGAAGAATTCATGCTTCACATGTTCGATCACCCATCCCGCTACCACCCTCACTTTTTCACCAGCAGATGCATTATTCTTGGATGATAAAGTACGTAACAGCTCATCCTCATTATGTTTATGCACACGAAAAATTATAGGTCATTCCGAATGGTGCAAGATGGCTCGTCGATGCGATCAAGTTACCCTGAAAGTTGTATTCCCGGTCTGTCCCCCGATGTTGTATCCATAAAACGGCCACATTGGCCATACAAACTCCGTTGGAGCTCCATGACCTGCCAAATCGATCACAACCAAAAGTTGTATGCGTCGATATCCCACTCGTCCGCTTCGACAACATTTCGGAGGCTAGATCCGGCTTGTAAAATTGAGTTTCAGATGATTTTATCTTGGTCGTGTACTCTGCCACCCTCTACCACCCTTCCGTGAACTCACCCAAGGATATATATATATGGGAAATAACGTATGGGATATGGACATACACCATCCTTCCATTCACGAACCAAAAAGACCACCGTTTCAGCCTGGACAGAAGGAGGAGGCTCTTTGTTGCGTCGAAACCGAAGAATTCATGCTTCACATGTTCTATCACCCATCCCGTTACCACCCTCACTTTTTCACCAGCAGATGCATTATTCTTGGATGATAAAGTACGTAACAGCTCATCCTCATTATGTTTATGCACACGAAAAATTATAGGTCATTCCGAATGGTGCAAGATGGCTCGTCGATGCGATCAAGTTACCCAGAAAGTTGTATTCACGGTCTGTCCCCCGATGTTGTATCCATAAAACGGCCACAATTTGGCCATACAAACTCCGTTGGAGCTCCATGACCTGCCAAATCGATCACAACAAAAATTTGTATACGTCCATATCCCACTCGTCCGCTTCGCCAACATTTGGGAGGCCAGATCCGGCTTGTAAATTTGACTTTCGTGTGATTTTATCTTTCCCGTGTACTCTGCCACCCTCTACCACCTTTCCGTGAGCTCACCCACGGATAAATATATATATATATGGGAAATAACATATGGAACATTACACCATCCTTCCATTCACGAACAAGAAAGACTACAGGTTCAGCCTGGATAGAAGGAGGAGGATCTTTGTGGCATCGAAACCGAAGAATTCATGCTTCACATGTTGTATCTCCCATCCCGCTACCACCCTCACTTTTTCACTAACAGTTGCATTCTTCTTGGATTATAAAGTATGTAACAGCTCATCCTCATTATGTTTATGGACACGAAAAATTCTAGGTCATTATGAATGTTGCAAGATGGCTCGTCGATGCGATCAAGTTACCCTGAAAGTTGTATTCACGGTCTGTCCCCCGATGTTGTATCCGTAAAACGGCCACAATTTGGCCATACAAACACCATTGGAGCTCCATGACCTGCCAAATCGATCACAACCAAAAGTTGTATCCATCGATATCCCACTCGTCCGCTTCGACAACATTTCGGAGGCCTGATCCGGCTTGTAAAATTGAGTTTCGGATGATTTTATCTTGGTCGTGTACTCTGCCACCCTCTACCACCCTTCCATGAGCTCACCCACGGACAGATATATTGGCAATAAAGTATGGAACAATACACCATCCTTCCATTCACGAACCAGAAAGACTACAGGTTCAGCCTGGACAGAAGGAGGAGGTTCTTTGTTGCATCGAAACCAAAGAATTCATGCTTCACATGTTCTATCACCCATACCACTACCACCCTCACTTTTTCACTAACAGATGAATTATTATTGGATTATAAAGTACTTAACAGCTCATCCTCCTTATGTTTATGCACACGAAAAATTATAGGTCATTCCGAATGGTGCAAGATGGCTCGTCAATGCGATCAAGTTACCCTGAAAGTTGTATTCACGGTCTGTCCCCCGATGTTGTATCCATAAAACAGCCACAATTTGGCCATACAAACTCCGTTGGAGTTCGATGACCTGCCAAATCGATCACAACGAAAAGTTGTATGCGTCCATATCCCACTCGTCTGCTTCGACAACATTTGGGAGGCCAGATCCGGCAAGGAAAATTGACTTTCGGATGATTTTATCTTTCCTGTGTACTCTGCCACCCTCTACCACTCTTTCGTGAGCTCACCCACGGATATATATATATGGGAAATAACGTATGGAACAATACACCATCCTTCCATTCACGAACCAAAAAGACCATTGTCTCAGCCTGGACAGAAGGAGGAGGCTCTTTGTTGCATCGAAACCGAAGAATTCATGCTTCACATGTTCTATCACCCATCCCGCTACCACCCTCACTTTTTCACCACCAGATGCATTATTCTTGGATGATAAAGTACATAACAGCTCATCCTCATTATGTTTATGCACACGAAAAATTATAGGTCATTCCGAATGGTGCAAGATGGCTCGTCGATGTGATCAAGTTACCCAGAAAGTTGTATTCACGGTCTGCCCCTGATGTTGTATCCGTAAAACGGCAACAATTTGGCCATACAAACTCCGTTGGAGCTCCATGACCGGCTAATTCGATCACAATGAAAAGTTGTATGCGTCCATATCCCACTAGTCCGCTTCGACAACATTTCGGAGGCCAGATCCGGCTTGTAAAATTGACTTTCGGATGATTTTATCTTTCCCGTGTACTCTGCCACCCTCTACCACCCTTTCGTGAGCACACCCACAGACAGATACATTGGCAATAACGTATGGAACAATACACCATCCTTCCATTCATGAACCAGAAAGACTACAGGTTCAGCCTGGATAGAAGGAGGAGGCTCTTTGTTGCATCAAAACCGAATAATTCATGCTTCACATGTTCTATCACCCATCCCGCTACCACCCTCACTTTTTCACCAACAGATGCATTATTCTTGGATGATAAAGTACATAATAGCTCATCCTCATTATGTTTATGCACACGAAAAATTATAGGTCATTCCGAATGGTGCAAGATGGCTCGTCGATGCGATCAAGTTACCCTGAAAGTTGTATTCACGGTCTGTCCCCCGATGTTCTATCCATAAAACGGCCACAATTTGGCCATAGAAACTCCGTTGGAGCTCCATGACCTGCCAAATCGATCACAACCAAAAGTTGTATGCGTCGATGTCCCACTCGTCCGCTTCGACAACATTTCGGAGGCTAGATCCGGCTTGTAAAATTGAGTTTCAGATGATTTTATCTTGGTCGTGTACTCTGCCACCCTCTACCACCCTTCCGTGAGCTCACCCACGGATAGATATATTGGCAATAACGTTTGGAACAATACACCATCCTTCCATTCACGAACCAGAAAGACTACAGGTTCAGCCTGGACAGGAGGAGGAGGCTCTTTGTTGCATCAAAACTAAAGAATTCATTCTTCACATGTTCTATCACCCATCCCGCTACCACCCTCACTTTTTCACCAGCAGATGCATTGTTCTTGGATGATAAAGTATGTAACAGCTCATCCTCATTATGTTTATGCACACGAAAAATTATAGGTCATTCCGAATGGTGCAAGATGGCTCGTCGAGGCGATCAAGTTACCCAGAAAGTTGTATTCACGGTCTGTCCCCCGATGTTGTATCCATAAAACGGCCACAATTTGGCCATACAAACTCCGTTGGAGCTCCATGACCTGCCAAATCGATCACAACGAAAAGTTGTATCCGTCCATATCCCACTCGTCCGCTTCGCCAACATTTCGGAGGCCAGATCCGGCTTGTAAATTTGACTTTCGTATGATTTTATCTTTCCCGTGTACTCTGCCACCCTCTACCACCCTTCCGTGAGCTCACCCACGGATATATATATATATGGGAAATAACATATGGAACATTACACCATCCTTCCATTCACGAACAAGAAAGACTACAGGTTCAGCCTGGATAGAAGGAGGATGATCTTTGTGGCATCGAAACCGAAGAATTCATGCTTCACATGTTGTATCTCCCATCCCGCTACCACCCTCAATTTTTCACCAGCAGTTGCATTCTTCTTGGATTATAAAGTATGTAACAGCTCATCCTCATTATGTTTATGCACACGAAAAATTCTAGGTCATTATGAATGTTGCAGGATGGCTCGTCGATGCGATCAAGTTACCCAGAAAGTTGTATTCACGGTCTGTCCCCCGATGTTGTATCCATAAAACGGCCACAATTTGGCCATACAAACTCCGTTGGAGCTCCATGACCTGCCAAATCGATCACAACGAAAAGTTGTATCCGTCCATATCCCACTCGTCCGCTTCGCCAACATTTCGGAGGCCAGATCCGGCTTGTAAATTTGACTTTCGTATGATTTTATCTTTCCCGTGTACTCTGCCACCCTCTACCACCCTTCTGTGAGCTCACCCACATATATATATATATATATATATATATATATATATATATATATATATATATATATATATATATGGGAAATAACATATGGAACATTACACCATCCTTCCATTCACGAACAAGAAAGACTACAGGTTCAGCCTGGATAGAAGGAGGAGGATCTTTGTGGCATCGAAACCGAAGAATTCATGCTTCACATGTTGTATCTCCCATCCCGCTACCACCCTCACTTTTTCACCAGCAGTTGCATTCTTCTTGGATTATAAAGTATGTAACAGCTCATCCTCATTATGTTTATGCACACGAAAAATTCTAGGTCATTATGAATGTTGCAAGATGGCTCGTCGATGCGATCAAGTTACCCTGAAAGTTGTATTCACGGTCTGTCCCCCGATGTTGTATCCGTAAAACGGCCACAATTTGGCCATACAAACACCATTGGAGCTCCATGACCTGCCAAATCGATCACAACCAAAAGTTGTATCCATCGATATCCCACTCGTCCGCTTCGACAACATTTCGGAGGCCTGATCTGGCTTGTAAAATTGAGTTTTGGATTATTTTATCTTGGTCGTGTACTCTGCCACCCTCTACCACCCTTCCGTGAGCTCACCCACAGACAGATATATTGGCAATAACGTATGGAACAATACACCATCCTTCCATTCACGAACCAGAAAGACTACAGGTTCAGCCTCGATAGAAGGAGGAGGCTCTTTGTTGCATCGAAACCAAAGAATTCATGCTTCACATGTTCTATCACCCATGCCGCTACCACTCTTACTTTTTCACCAGCATATGAATTATTCTTGGATTATAAAGTACGTAACAGCTCATCCTCCTTATGCTTATGCACACGAAAAATTATAGGTCATTCCGAATGGTGCAAGATGGCTCGTCGATGCGATCAAGTTACCCTGAAAGTTGTATTCACGGTCTGTCCCCCGATGTTGTATCCATAAAACAGCCACAATTTGGCCATACAAACTCCGTTGGAGTTCGATGACCTGCCAAATCGATCACAACGAAAAGTTGTATGCGTCCTTATCCCACTCGTCCGCTTCGACAACATTTGGGAGGCCAGATCCGGCAAGTAAAATTGACTTTCGGATGATTTTATCTTTCCTGTGTACTCTGCCACCCTCTACCACTCTTTCGTGAGCTCACCCACGGATATATATATATGGGAAATAACGTATGGAACAATACACCATCCTTCCATTCACGAACCAAAAAGACCACTGTCTCAGCCTGGACAGAAGGAGGAGGCTCTTTGTTGCATCGAAACCGAAGAATTCATGCTTCACATGTTCTATCACCCATCCCGCTACCACCCTCACTTTTTCACCACCAGATGCATTATTCTTGGATGATAAAGTACATAACAGCTCATCCTCATTATGTTTATGCACACGAAAAATTATAGGTCATTCCGAATGGTGCAAGATGGCTCGTCGATGTGATCAAGTTACCCAGAAAGTTGTATTCACGGTCTGTCCCCTGATGTTGTATCCGTAAAACGGCAACAATTTGGCCATACAAACTCCGTTGGAGCTCCATGACCGGCTAATTCGATCACAATGAAAAGTTGTATGCGTCCATATCCCACTCGTCCGCTTCGACAACATTTCGGAGGCCAGATCCGGCTTGTAAAATTGACTTTCGGATGATTTTATCTTTCCCGTGTACTCTGCCACCCTCTACCACCCTTTCGTGAGCACACCCACAGACAGATACATTGGCAATAACGTATGGAACAATACACCATCCTTCCTTTCATGAACCAGAAAGACTACTGGTTCAGCCTGGATAGAAGGAGGAGGCTCTTTGTTGCATCAAAACCGAATAATTCATGCTTCACATGTTCTATCACCCATCCCGCTACCACCCTCACTTTTTCACCAACAGATGCATTATTCTTGGATGATAAAGTACGTAATAGCTCATCCTCATTATGTTTATGCACACGAAAAATTATAGGTCATTCCGAATGGTGCAAGATGGCTCGTCGATGCGATCAAGTTACCCTGAAAGTTGTATTCACGGTCTGTCCCCCGATGTTGTATCCATAAAACGGCCACAATTTGGCCATAGAAACTCCGTTGGAGCTCCATGACCTGCCAAATCGATCACAACCAAAAGTTGTATGCGTCGATGTCCCACTCGTCCGCTTCGACAACATTTCGGAGGCTAGATCCGGCTTGTAAAATTGAGTTTCAGATGATTTTATCTTGGTCGTGTACTCTGCCACCCTCTACCACCCTTCCGTGAGCTCACCCACGGATAGATATATTGGCAATAACGTTTGGAACAATACACCATCCTTCCATTCACGAACCAGAAAGACTACAGGTTCAGCCTGGACAGGAGGAGGAGGCTCTTTGTTGCATCAAAACTAAAGAATTCAATCTTCACATGTTCTATCACCCATCCCGCTACCACCCTCACTTTTTCACCAGCAGATGCATTGTTCTTGGATGATAAAGTATGTAACAGCTCATCCTCATTATGTTTATGCACACGAAAAATTATAGGTCATTCCGAATGGTGCAAGATGGCTCGTCGATGCGATCAAGTTACCCAGAAAGTTGTATTCACGGTCTGTCTCCGATGTTGTATCCATAAAACGGCCACAATTTGGCCATACAAACTCCGTTGGAGCTCCATGACCTGCCAAATCGATCACAACGAAAAGTTGTATCCGTCCATATCCCACTCGTCCGCTTCGCCAACATTTCGGAGGCCAGATCCGGCTTGTAAATTTGACTTTCGTATGATTTTATCTTTCCCGTGTACTCTTCCACCCTCTACCACCCTTCCGTGAGCTCACCCACAGATATATATATATATATATATATATATATATATATATATATATATATATATATATATATATATATATATATATATATATATATATGGGAAATAACATATGGAACATTACACCATCCTTCCATTCACGAACAAGAAAGACTACTGGTTCAGCCTGGATAGAAGGAGGAGGATCTTTGTGGCATCGAAACCGAAGAATTCATGCTTCACATGTTGTATCTCCCATCCCGCTACCACCCTCACTTTTTCACCAGCAGTTGCATTCTTCTTGGATTATAAAGTATGTAACAGCTCATCCTCATTATGTTTATGCACACGAAAAATTCTAGGTCATTATGAATGTTGCAAGATGGCTCGTCGATGCGATCAAGTTACCCTGAAAGTTGTATTCGCGGTCTGTCCCCCGATGTTGTATCCGTAAAACGGCCACAATTTGGCCATACAAACACCATTGGAGCTCCATGACCTGCCAAATCGATCACAACCAAAAGTTGTATCCATCGATATCCCACTCGTCCGCTTCGACAACATTTCGGAGGCCTGATCCGGCTTGTAAAATTGAGTTTCGGATGATTTTATCTTGGTCGTGTACTCTGCCACCCTCAACCACCCTTCCGTGAGCTCACCCACAGACAGATATATTGGAAATAACGTATGGAACAATACACCATCCGTCCATTCACGAACCAGAAAGACTACAGGTTCAGCCTGGATAGAAGGAGGAGGCTCTTTGTTGCATCGAAACCAAAGAATTCATGCTTCACATGTTCTATCACCCATGCCGCTACCACCCTCACTTTTTCACCAGCAGATGAATTATTCTTGGATTATAAAGTACGTAACAGCTCATCCTCCTTATGTTTATGCACACGAAAACTTATAGGTCATTCCGAATGGTGCAAGATGGCTCGTCGATGCGATCAAGTTACCCTGAAGGTTGTATTCACGGTCTGTCCCCCGATGTTGTATCCATAAAACAGCCACAATTTGGCCATACAAACTCCGTTGGAGTTCGATGACCTGCCAAATCGATCACAACGAAAAGTTGTATGCGTCCATATCCCACTCGTTCGCTTCGACAACATTTGGGAGGCCAGATCCGGCAAGTAAAATTGACTTTCGGATGATTTTATCTTTCCTGTGTACTCTGCCCCCCTCTACCACTCTTTCGTGAGCTCACCCACGGATATATATATGGGAAATAACGTATGGAACAATACACCATCCTTCCATTCACGAACCAAAAAGACCACTGTTTCAGCCTGGACAGAAGGAGGAGGCTCTTTGTTGCATCGAAACCGAAGAATTCATGCTTCACTTGTTCTATCACCCATCCCGCTACCACCCTCACTTTTTCACCAGCAGATGCATTATTCTTGGATGATAAAGTACATAACAGCTCATCCTCATTATGTTTATGCACACGAAAAATTATAGGTCATTCCGAATGGTGCAAGATGGCTCGTCGATGCGATCAAGTTACCCAGAAAGTTGTAATCACGGTCTGTCCCCCGATGTTGTATCCGTAAAACGGCAACAATTTGGCCATACAAACTCCGTTGGAGCTCCATGACCGGCCAATTCGATCACAATGAAAAGTTGTATGCGTCCATATCCCACTCGTCCGGTTCGACAACATTTCGGAGGCCAGATCCGGCTTGTAAAATTGACTTTCAGATGATTTTATCTTTCCCGTGTACTCTGCCACCCTCTACCACCCTTTCGTGAGCACACCCACAGACAGATATATTGGCAATAACGTATGGAACAATACACCATACTTCCACTCATGAACAAGAAAGACTACAGGTTCAGCCTGGATAGAAGGAGGAGGCTCTTTGTTGCATCAAAACCGAAGAATTCATGCTTCACATGTTCGATCACCCATCCCGCTACCACCCTCACTTTTTCACCAGCAGATGCATTATTCTTGGATGATAAAGTACGTAACAGCTCATCCTCATTATGTTTATGCACACGAAAAATTATAGGTCATTCCGAATGGTGCAAGATGGCTCGTCGATGCGATCAAGTTACCCTGAAAGTTGTATTCCCGGTCTGTCCCCCGATGTTGTATCCATAAAACGGCCACATTGGCCATACAAACTCCGTTGGAGCTCCATGACCTGCCAAATCGATCACAACCAAAAGTTGTATGCGTCGATATCCCACTCGTCCGCTTCGACAACATTTCGGAGGCTAGATCCGGCTTGTAAAATTGAGTTTCAGATGATTTTATCTTGGTCGTGTACTCTGCCACCCTCTACCACCCTTCCGTGAACTCACCCAAGGATATATATATATGGGAAATAACGTATGGGATATGGACATACACCATCCTTCCATTCACGAACCAAAAACACCACAGTTTCAGCCTGGACAGAAGGAGGAGGCTCTTTGTTGCATCGAAACCGAAGAATTCATGCTTCACATGTTCTATCACCCATCCCGTTACCACCCTCACTTTTTCACCAGCAGATGCATTATTCTTGGATGATAAAGTACGTAACAGCTCATCCTCATTATGTTTATGCACACGAAAAATTATAGGTCATTCCGAATGGTGCAAGATGGCTCGTCGATGCGATCAAGTTACCCAGAAAGTTGTATTCACGGTCTGTCCCCCGATGTTGTATCCATAAAACGGCCACAATTTGGCCATACAAACTCCGTTGGAGCTCCATGACCTGCCAAATCGATCACAACAAAAAGTTGTATACGTCCATATCCCACTCGTCCGCTTCGCCAACATTTGGGAGGCCAGATCCGGCTTGTAAATTTGACTTTCGTGTGATTTTATCTTTCCCGTGTACTCTGCCACCCTCTACCACCTTTCCGTGAGCTCACCCACGGATATATATATATATATATATGGGAAATAACATATGGAACATTACACCATCCTTCCATTCACGAACAAGAAAGACTACAGGTTCAGCCTGGATAGAAGGAGGAGGATCTTTGTGGCATCGAAACCGAAGAATTCATGCTTCACATGTTGTATCTCCCATCCCGCTACCACCCTCACTTTTTCACTAACAGTTGCATTCTTCTTGGATTATAAAGTATGTAACAGCTCATCCTCATTATGTTTATGGACACGAAAAATTCTAGGTCATTATGAATGTTGCAAGATGGCTCGTCGATGCGATCAAGTTACCCTGAAAGTTGTATTCACGGTCTGTCCCCCGATGTTGTATCCGTAAAACGGCCACAATTTGGCCATACAAACACCATTGGAGCTCCATGACCTGCCAAATCGATCACAACCAAAAGTTGTATCCATCGATATCCCACTCGTCCGCTTCGACAACATTTCGGAGGCCTGATCCGGCTTGTAAAATTGAGTTTCGGATGATTTTATCTTGGTCGTGTACTCTGCCACCCCCTACCACCCTTCCATGAGCTCACCCACGGACAGATATATTGGCAATAAAGTATGGAACAATACACCATCCTTCCATTCACGAACCAGAAAGACTACAGGTTCAGCCTGGACAGAAGGAGGAGGTTCTTTGTTGCATCGAAACCAAAGAATTCATGCTTCACATGTTCTATCACCCATACCACTACCACCCTCACTTTTTCACTAACAGATGAATTATTCTTGGATTATAAAGTACGTAACAGCTCATCCTCCTTATGTTTATACACACGAAAAATTATAGGTCATTCCGAATGGTGCAAGATGGCTCGTCGATGCGATCAAGTCACCCTGAAAGTTGTATTCACGGTCTGTCCCCCGATGTTGTATCCATAAAACAGCCACAATTTGGGCATACAAACTCCGTTGGAGTTCGATGACCTGCCAAATTGATCACAACGAAAAAATTTATGCGTCCATATCCCACTCGTCCGCTTCGACAACATTTGGGAGGCCAGATCCGGCAAGTAAAATTGACTTTTAGATGATTTTATCTTTCCTGTGTACTCTGCCACCCTCTACCACCCTTTCGTGAGCTCATCCACGGATATATATATATGGGAAATAACGTATGGAACAATACACCATCCTTCCATTCACGAACCAAAAAGGCCACAGTTTCAGCCTGGATAGAAGGAGGAGGCTCTTTGTTGCATCAAAACCGAAGAATTCATGCTTCACATGTTCTATCACCCATCCCGCTACCACCCTCACTTTTTCACCAGCAGATGCATTATTCTTGGATGATAAAGTACGTAACAGCTCATCCTCATTATGTTTATGCACACGAAAAATTATAGGTCATTCCGAATGGTGCAAGATGGCTCGTCGATGCGATCAAGTTACCCTGAAAGTTGTATTCACGGTCTTTCCCCCGATGTTGTATCCATAAAACGGCCACAATTTGGCCATACAAACTCCGTTGGAGCTCCATGACCTGCCAAATCGATCACAACCAAAAGTTGTATGCGTCGATATCCCACTCGTCCGCTTCGACAACATTTCATAGGCTATATCCGGCTTGTAAAATTGAGTTTTAGATGATTTTATCTTGGTCGTGTACTCTGCCACCCTTCCGTGAGCTCACCCACGGATAGATATATTGGCAATAACGGTTGGAACAATACACCATCCTTCCATTCACGAACCAGAAAGACTACAGGTTCAGCCTGGACAGAAAGAGGAGGCTCTTTGTTGCATCAAAACTAAAGAATTCATTCTTCACATGTTCTATCACCCATCCCGCTACCACCCTCACTTTTTCACCAGCAGATGCATTGTTCTTGGATGATAAAGTATGTAACAGCTCATCCTCATTATGTTTATGCACACGAAAAATTATAGGTCATTCCGAATGGTGCAAGATGGCTCGTCGATGCGATCAAGTTACCCAGAAAGTTGTATGCACGGTCTGTCCCCCGATGTTGTATCCATAAAACGGCCACAATTTGGCCATACAAACTCCGTTGGAGCTCCATGACCTGCCAAATCGATCACAACGAAAAGTTGTATCCGTCCATATCCCACTCGTCCGCTTCGCCAACATTTCGGAGGCCAGATCCGGCTTGTAAATTTGACTTTCGTATGATTTTTTCTTTCCCGTGTACTCTGCCACCCTCTACCACCCTTCCGTGAGCTCACCCACGGATATATATATATATATGGGAAATAACAAATGGAACATTACACCATCCTTCCATTCACGAACAAGAAAGACTACAGGTTCAGCCTGGATAGAAGGAGGAGGATCTTTGTGGCATCGAAACCGAAGAATTCATGCTTCACATGTTGTATCTCCCATCCCACTACCACACTCACTTTTTCACTAACAGTTGCATTTTTCTTGGATTATAAAGTATGTAACAGCTCATCCTCATTATGTTTATGCACACGAAAAATTCTAGGTCATTATGAATGTTGCAAGATGGCTCGTCGATGCGATCAAGTTACCCTGAAAGTTGTATTCACGGTCTGTCCCCCGATGTTGTATCCGTAAAACGGCCACAATTTGGCCATACAAACACCATTGGAGCTCCATGACCTGCCAAATCGATCACAACCAAAAGTTGTATCCATCGATATCCCACTCGTCCGCTTCGACAACATTTCGGAGGCCTGATCCGGCTTGTAAAATTGAGTTTCGGATGATTTTATCTTGGTCGTGTACTCTGCCACCCTCTACCACCCTTCCGTGAGCTCACCCACGGACAGATATATTGGCAATAAAGTATGGAACAATACACCATCCTTCCATTCACGAACCAGAAAGACTACAGGTTCAGCCTGGATAGAAGGAGGAGGCTCTTTGTTGCATCGAAACCAAAGAATTCATGCTTCACATGTTCTATCACCCATACCACTACCACCCTCACTTTTTCACTAACAGATGAATTATTCTTGGATTATAAAGTACATAACAGCTCATCCTCCTTATGTTTATGCACACGAAAAATTATAGGTCATTCCGAATGGTGCAAGATGGCTCGTCAATGCGATCAAGTTACCCTGAAAGTTGTATTCACGGTCTGTCCCCCGATGTTGTATCCATAAAACAGCCACAATTTGGCCATACAAACTCCGTTGGAGTTCGATGACCTGCCAAATCGATCACAACGAAAAGTTGTATGCGTCCATATCCCACTCGTCCGCTTCGACAACATTTGGGAGGCCAGATCCGGCAAGGAAAATTGACTTTCGGATGATTTTATCTTTCCTGTGTACTCTGCCACCCTCTACCACTCTTTCGTGAGCTCACCCACGGATATATATATATATGGGAAATAACGTATGGAACAATACACCATCCTTCCATTCACGAACCAAAAAGACCACTGTCTCAGCCTGGACAGAAGGAGGAGGCTCTTTGTTGCATCGAAACCGAAGAATTCATGCTTCACATGTTCTATCACCCATCCCGCTACCACCCTCACTTTTTCACCACCCGATGCATTATTCTTGGATGATAAAGTACATAACAGCTCATCCTCATTATGTTTATGCACACGAAAAATTATAGGTCATTCCGAATGGTGCAAGATGGCTCGTCGATGTGATCAAGTTACCCAGAAAGTTGTATTCACGGTCTGTCCCCTGATGTTGTATCCGTAAAACGGCAACAATTTGGCCATACAAACTCCGTTGGAGCTCCATGACCGGCTAATTCGATCACAATGAAAAGTTGTATGCGTCCATATCCCACTAGTCCGCTTCGACAACATTTCGGAGGCCAGATCCGGCTTGTAAAATTGACTTTCGGATGATTTTATCTTTCCAGTGTACTCTGCCACCCTCTACCACCCTTTCGTGAGCACACCCACAGACAGATACATTGGCAATAACGTATGGAACAATACACCATCCTTCCATTCATGAACCAGAAAGACTACAGGTTCAGCCTGGATAGAAGGAGGAGGCTCTTTGTTGCATCAAAACCGAATAATTCATGCTTCACATGTTCTATCACCCATCCCGCTACCACCCTCACTTTTTCACCAACAGATGCATTATTCTTGGATGATAAAGTACATAATAGCTCATCCTCATTATGTTTATGCACACGAAAAATTATAGGTCATTCCGAATGGTGCAAGATGGCTCGTCGATGCGATCAAGTTACCCTGAAAGTTGTATTCACGGTCTGTCCCCCGATGTTCTATCCATAAAACGGCCACAATTTGGCCATAGAAACTCCGTTGGAGCTCCATGACCTGCCAAATCGATCACAACCAAAAGTTGTATGCGTCGATGTCCCACTCGTCCGCTTCGACAACATTTCGGAGGCTAGATCCGGCTTGTAAAATTGAGTTTCAGATGATTTTATCTTGGTCGTGTACTCTGCCACCCTCTACCACCCTTCCGTGAGCTCACCCACGGATAGATATATTGGCAATAACGTTTGGAACAATACACCATCCTTCCATTCACGAACCAGAAAGACTACAGGTTCAGCCTGGACAGGAGGAGGAGGCTCTTTGTTGCATCAAAACTAAAGAATTCATTCTTCACATGTTCTATCACCCATCCCGCTACCACCCTCACTTTTTCACCAGCAGATGCATTGTTCTTGGATGATAAAGTATGTAACAGCTCATCCTCATTATGTTTATGCACACGAAAAATTATAGGTCATTCCGAATGGTGCAAGATGGCTCGTCGATGCGATCAAGTTACCCAGAAAGTTGTATTCACGGTCTGTCCCCCGATGTTGTATCCATAAAACGGCCACAATTTGGCCATACAAACTCCGTTGGAGCTCCATGACCTGCCAAATCGATCACAACGAAAAGTTGTATCCGTCCATATCCCACTCGTCCGCTTCGCCAACATTTCGGAGGCCAGATCCGGCTTGTAAATTTGACTTTCGTATGATTTTATCTTTCCCGTGTACTCTGCCACCCTCTACCACCCTTCCGTGAGCTCACCCACGGATATATATATATATGGGAAATAACATATGGAACATTACACCATCCTTCCATTCACGAACAAGAAAGACTACAGGTTCAGCCTGGATAGAAGGAGGATGATCTTTGTGGCATCGAAACCGAAGAATTCATGCTTCACATGTTGTATCTCCCATCCCGCTACCACCCTCACTTTTTCACCAGCAGTTGCATTCTTCTTGGATTATAAAGTATGTAACAGCTCATCCTCATTATGTTTATGCACACGAAAAATTCTAGGTCATTATGAATGTTGCAAGATGGCTCGTCGATGCGATCAAGTTACCCAGAAAGTTGTATTCACGGTCTGTCCCCCGATGTTGTATCCATAAAACGGCCACAATTTGGCCATACAAACTCCGTTGGAGCTCCATGACCTGCCAAATCGATCACAACGAAAAGTTGTATCCGTCCATATCCCACTCGTCCGCTTCGCCAACATTTCGGAGGCCAGATCCGGCTTGTAAATTTGACTTTCGTATGATTTTATCTTTCCCGTGTACTCTGCCACCCTCTACCACCCTTCCGTGAGCTCACCCACAGATATATATATATATATATATATATATATATATATATATATATATATATATGGGAAATAACATATGGAACATTACACCATCCTTCCATTCACGAACAAGAAAGACTACAGGTTCAGCCTGGATAGAAGGAGGAGGATCTTTGTGGCATCGAAACCGAAGAATTCATGCTTCACATGTTGTATCTCCCATCCCGCTACCACCCTCACTTTTTCACCAGCAGTTGCATTCTTCTTGGATTATAAAGTATGTAACAGCTCATCCTCATTATGTTTATGCACACGAAAAATTCTAGGTCATTATGAATGTTGCAAGATGGCTCGTCGATGCGATCAAGTTACCCTGAAAGTTGTATTCACGGTCTGTCCCCCGATATTGTATCCGTAAAACGGCCACAATTTGGCCATACAAACACCATTGGAGCTCCATGACCTGCCAAATCGATCACAACCAAAATTGTATCCATCGATATCCCACTCGTCCGCTTCGACAACATTTCGGAGGCCTGATCTGGCTTGTAAAATTGAGTTTCGGATTATTTTATCTTGGTCGTGTACTCTGCCACCCTCTACCACCCTTCCGTGAGCTCACCCACAGACAGATATATTGGCAATAACGTATGGAACAATACACCATCCTTCCATTCACGAACCAGAAAGACTACAGGTTCAGCCTGGATAGAAGAAGGAGGCTCTTTGTTGCATCGAAACCAAAGAATTCATGCTTCACATGTTCTATCACCCATGCCGCTACCACTCTTACTTTTTCACCAGCATATGAATTATTCTTGGATTATAAAGTACGTAACAGCTCATCCTCCTTATGTTTATGCACACGAAAAATTATAGGTCATTCCGAATGGTGCAAGATGGCTCGTCGATGCGATCAAGTTACCCTGAAAGTTGTATTCACGGTCTGTCCCCCGATGTTGTATCCATAAAACAGCCACAATTTGGCCATACAAACTCCGTTGGAGTTCGATGACCTGCCAAATCGATCACAACGAAAAGTTGTATGCGTCCATATCCCACTCGTCCGCCTCGACAACATTTGGGAGGCCAGATCCGGCAAGTAAAATTGACTTTCGGATGATTTTATCTTTCCTGTGTACTCTGCCACCCTCTACCACTCTTTCGTGAGCTCACCCACGGATATATATATATATGGGAAATAACGTATGGAACAATACACCATCCTTCCATTCACGAACCAAAAAGACCACTGTCTCAGCCTGGACAGAAGGAGGAGGCTCTTTGTTGCATCGAAACCGAAGAATTCATGCTTCACATGTTCTATCACCCATCCCGCTACCACCCTCACTTTTTCACCACCAGATGCATTATTCTTGGATGATAAAGTACATAACAGCTCATCCTCATTATGTTTATGCACACGAAAAATTATAGGTCATTCCGAATGGTGCAAGATGGCTCGTCGATGTGATCAAGTTACCCAGAAAGTTGTATTCACGGTCTGTCCCCTGATGTTGTATCCGTAAAACGGCAACAATTTGGCCATACAAACTCCGTTGGAGCTCCATGACCGGCTAATTCGATCACAATGAAAAGTTGTATGCGTCCATATCCCACTCGTCCGCTTCGACAACATTTCGGAGGCCAGATCCGGCTTGTAAAATTGACTTTCGGATGATTTTATCTTTCCCGTGTACTCTGCCACCCTCTACCACCCTTTCGTGAGCACACCCACAGAGAGATACATTGGCAATAACGTATGGAACAATACACCATCCTTCCATTCATGAACCAGAAAGACTACAGGTTCAGCCTGGATAGAAGGAGGAGGCTCTTTGTTGCATCAAAACCGAATAATTCATGCTTCACATGTTCTATCACCCATCCCGCTACCACCCTCACTTTTTCACCAACAGATGCATTATTCTTGGATGATAAAGTACATAATAGCTCATCCTCATTATGTTTATGCACACGAAAAATTATAGGTCATTCCGAATGGTGCAAGATGGCTCGTCGATGCGATCAAGTTACCCTGAAAGTTGTATTCACGGTCTGTCCCCCGATGTTCTATCCATAAAACGGCCACAATTTGGCCATAGAAACTCCGTTGGAGCTCCATGACCTGCCAAATCGATCACAACCAAAAGTTGTATGCGTCGATGTCCCACTCGTCCGCTTCGACAACATTTCGGAGGCTAGATCCGGCTTGTAAAATTGAGTTTCAGATGATTTTATCTTGGTCGTGTACTCTGCCACCCTCTACCACCCTTCCGTGAGCTCACCCACGGATAGATATATTGGCAATAACGTTTGGAACAATACACCATCCTTCCATTCACGAACCAGAAAGACTACAGGTTCAGCCTGGACAGGAGGAGGAGGCTCTTTGTTGCATCAAAACTAAAGAATTCATTCTTCACATGTTCTATCACCCATCCCGCTACCACCCTCACTTTTTCACCAGCAGATGCATTGTTCTTGGATGATAAAGTATGTAACAGCTCATCCTCATTATGTTTATGCACACGAAAAATTATAGGTCATTCCGAATGGTGCAAGATGGCTCGTCGATGCGATCAAGTTACCCAGAAAGTTGTATTCACGGTCTGTCCCCCGATGTTGTATCCATAAAACGGCCACAATTTGGCCATACAAACTCCGTTGGAGCTCCATGACCTGCCAAATCGATCACAACGAAAAGTTGTATCCGTCCATATCCCACTCGTCCGCTTCGCCAACATTTCGGAGGCCAGATCCGGCTTGTAAATTTGACTTTCGTATGATTTTATCTTTCCCGTGTACTCTGCCACCCTCTACCACCCTTCCGTGAGCTCACCCACGGATATATATATATATGGGAAATAACATATGGAACATTACACCATCCTTCCATTCACGAACAAGAAAGACTACAGGTTCAGCCTGGATAGAAGGAGGATGATCTTTGTGGCATCGAAACCGAAGAATTCATGCTTCACATGTTGTATCTCCCATCCCGCTACCACCCTCACTTTTTCACCAGCAGTTGCATTCTTCTTGGATTATAAAGTATGTAACAGCTCATCCTCATTATGTTTATGCACACGAAAAATTCTAGGTCATTATGAATGTTGCAAGATGGCTCGTCGATGCGATCAAGTTACCCAGAAAGTTGTATTCACGGTCTGTCCCCCGATGTTGTATCCATAAAACGGCCACAATTTGGCCATACAAACTCCGTTGGAGCTCCATGACCTGCCAAATCGATCACAACGAAAAGTTGTATCCGTCCATATCCCACTCGTCCGCTTCGCCAACATTTCGGAGGCCAGATCCGGCTTGTAAATTTGACTTTCGTATGATTTTATCTTTCCCGTGTACTCTGCCACCCTCTACCACCCTTCCGTGAGCTCACCCACAGATATATATATATATATATATATCTATATATATATATATATATATATATATATATATATGGGAAATAACATATGGAACATTACACCATCCTTCCATTCACGAACAAGAAAGACTACAGGTTCAGCCTGGATAGAAGGAGGAGGATCTTTGTGGCATCGAAACCGAAGAATTCATGCTTCACATGTTGTATCTCCCATCCCGCTACCACCCTCACTTTTTCACCAGCAGTTGCATTCTTCTTGGATTATAAAGTATGTAACAGCTCATCCTCATTATGTTTATGCACACGAAAAATTCTAGGTCATTATGAATGTTGCAAGATGGCTCGTCGATGCGATCAAGTTACCCTGAAAGTTGTATTCACGGTCTGTCCCCCGATATTGT
Organism: Elymus sibiricus; assembly: GCA_039707655.1. Classification (NCBI taxonomy): domain Eukaryota; kingdom Viridiplantae; phylum Streptophyta; class Magnoliopsida; order Poales; family Poaceae; genus Elymus; species Elymus sibiricus. The sequence goes on from CM077676.1 coordinate 260,385,255, forward strand.
ATCCGTAAAACGGCCACAATTTGGCCATACAAACACCATTGGAGCTCCATGACCTGCCAAATCGATCACAACCAAAATTGTATCCATCGATATCCCACTCGTCCGCTTCGACAACATTTCGGAGGCCTGATCTGGCTTGTAAAATTGAGTTTCGGATTATTTTATCTTGGTCGTGTACTCTGCCACCCTCTACCACCCTTCCGTGAGCTCACCCACAGACAGATATATTGGCAATAACGTATGGAACAATACACCATCCTTCCATTCACGAACCAGAAAGACTACAGGTTCAGCCTGGATAGAAGGAGGAGGCTCTTTGTTGCATCGAAACCAAAGAATTCATGCTTCACATGTTCTATCACCCATGCCGCTACCACTCTTACTTTTTCACCAGCATATGAATTATTCTTGGATTATAAAGTACGTAACAGCTCATCCTCCTTATGTTTATGCACACGAAAAATTATAGGTCATTCCGAATGGTGCAAGATGGCTCGTCGATGCGATCAAGTTACCCTGAAAGTTGTATTCACGGTCTGTCCCCCGATGTTGTATCCATAAAACAGCCACAATTTGGCCATACAAACTCCGTTGGAGTTCGATGACCTGCCAAATCGATCACAACGAAAAGTTGTATGCGTCCATATCCCACTCGTCCGCCTCGACAACATTTGGGAGGCCAGATCCGGCAAGTAAAATTGACTTTCGGATGATTTTATCTTTCCTGTGTACTCTGCCACCCTCTACCACTCTTTCGTGAGCTCACCCACGGATATATATATATATGGGAAATAACGTATGGAACAATACACCATCCTTCCATTCACGAACCAAAAAGACCACTGTCTCAGCCTGGACAGAAGGAGGAGGCTCTTTGTTGCATCGAAACCGAAGAATTCATGCTTCACATGTTCTATCACCCATCCCGCTACCACCCTCACTTTTTCACCACCAGATGCATTATTCTTGGATGATAAAGTACATAACAGCTCATCCTCATTATGTTTATGCACACGAAAAATTATAGGTCATTCCGAATGGTGCAAGATGGCTCGTCGATGTGATCAAGTTACCCAGAAAGTTGTATTCACGGTCTGTCCCCTGATGTTGTATCCGTAAAACGGCAACAATTTGGCCATACAAACTCCGTTGGAGCTCCATGACCGGCTAATTCGATCACAATGAAAAGTTGTATGCGTCCATATCCCACTCGTCCGCTTCGACAACATTTCGGAGGCCAGATCCGGCTTGTAAAATTGACTTTCGGATGATTTTATCTTTCCCGTGTACTCTGCCACCCTCTACCACCCTTTCGTGAGCACACCCACAGACAGATACATTGGCAATAACGTATGGAACAATACACCATCCTTCCATTCATGAACCAGAAAGACTACAGGTTCAGCCTGGATAGAAGGAGGAGGCTCTTTGTTGCATCAAAACCGAATAATTCATGCTTCACATGTTCTATCACCCATCCCGCTACCACCCTCACTTTTTCACCAACAGATGCATTATTCTTGGATGATAAAGTACGTAATAGCTCATCCTCATTATGTTTATGCACACGAAAAATTATAGGTCATTCCGAATGGTGCAAGATGGCTCGTCGATGCGATCAAGTTACCCTGAAAGTTGTATTCACGGTCTGTCCCCCGATGTTGTATCCATAAAACGGCCACAATTTGGCGATAGAAACTCCGTTGGAGCTCCATGACCTGCCAAATCGATCACAACCAAAAGTTGTATGCGTCGATGTCCCACTCGTCCGCTTCGACAACATTTCGGAGGCTAGATCCGGCTTGTAAAATTGAGTTTCAGATGATTTTATCTTGGTCGTGTACTCTGCCACCCTCTACCACCCTTCCGTGAGCTCACCCACGGATAGATATATTGGCAATAACGTTTGGAACAATACACCATCCTTCCATTCACGAACCAGAAAGACTACAGGTTCAGCCTGGACAGGAGGAGGAGGCTCTTTGTTGCATCAAAACTAAAGAATTCATTCTTCACATGTTCTATCACCCATCCCGCTACCACCCTCACTTTTTCACCAGCAGATGCATTGTTCTTGGATGATAAAGTATGTAACAGCTCATCCTCATTATGTTTATGCACACGAAAAATTATAGGTCATTCCGAATGGTGCAAGATGGCTCGTCGATGCGATCAAGTTACCCAGAAAGTTGTATTCACGGTCTGTCCCCCGATGTTGTATCCATAAAACGGCCACAATTTGGCCATACAAACTCCGTTGGAGCTCCATGACCTGCCAAATCGATCACAACGAAAAGTTGTATACGTCCATATCCCACTCGTCCGCTTCGCCAACATTTCGGAGGCCAGATCCGGCTTGTAAATTTGACTTTCGTATGATTTTATCTTTCCCGTGTACTCTGCCACCCTCTACCACCCTTCCGTGAGCTCACCCACGGATATATATATATATATGGGAAATAACATATGGAACATTACACCATCCTTCCATTCACGAACAAGAAAGACTACAGGTTCAGCCTGGATAGAAGGAGGATGATCTTTGTGGCATCGAAACCGAAGAATTCATGCTTCACATGTTGTATCTCCCATCCCGCTACCACCCTCACTTTTTCACCAGCAGTTGCATTCTTCTTGGATTATAAAGTATGTAACAGCTCATCCTCATTATGTTTATGCACACGAAAAATTCTAGGTCATTATGAATGTTGCAAGATGGCTCGTCGATGCGATCAAGTTACCCTGAAAGTTGTATTCACGGTCTGTCCCCCGATGTTGTATCCATAAAACGGCCACAATTTGGCCATACAAACTCCGTTGGAGCTCCATGACCTGCCAAATCGATCACAACGAAAAGTTGTATCCGTCCATATCCCACTCGTCCGCTTCGCCAACATTTCGGAGGCCAGATCCGGCTTGTAAATTTGACTTTCGTATGATTTTATCTTTCCCGTGTACTCTGCCACCCTCTACCACCCTTCCGTGAGCTCACCCACAGATATATATATATATATATATATATATATATATATATATATATATATATATATATATATATATATATATATATGGGAAATAACATATGGAACATTACACCATCCTTCCATTCACGAACAAGAAAGACTACAGGTTCAGCCTGGATAGCAGGAGGAGGATCTTTGTGGCATCGAAACCGAAGAATTCATGCTTCACATGTTGTATCTCCCATCCCGCTACCACCCTCACTTTTTCACCAGCAGTTGCATTCTTCTTGGATTATAAAGTATGTAACAGCTCATCCTCATTATGTTTATGCACACGAAAAATTCTAGGTCATTATGAATGTTGCAAGATGGCTCGTCGATGCGATCAAGTTACCCTGAAAGTTGTATTCACGGTCTGTCCCCCGATGTTGTATCCGTAAAACGGCCACAATTTGGCCATACAAACACCATTGGAGCTCCATGACCTGCCAAATCGATCACAACCAAAAGTTGTATCCATCGATATCCCACTCGTCCGCTTCGACAACATTTCGGAGGCCTGATCTGGCTTGTAAAATTGAGTTTCGGATTATTTTATCTTGGTCGTGTACTCTGCCACCCTCTACCACCCTTCCGTGAGCTCACCCACAGACAGATATATTGGCAATAACGTATGGAACAATACACCATCCTTCCATTCACGAACCAGAAAGACTACAGGTTCAGCCTGGATAGAAGGAGGAGGCTCTTTGTTGCATCGAAACCAAATAATTCATGCTTCACATGTTCTATCACCCATGCCGCTACCACTCTTACTTTTTCACCAGCAGATGCATTATTCTTGGATGATAAAGTACGTAATAGCTCATCCTCATTATGTTTATGCACACGAAAAATTATAGGTCATTCCGAATGGTGCAAGATGGCTCGTCGATGCGATCAAGTTACCCTGAAAGTTGTATTCACGGTCTGTCCCCCGATGTTGTATCCATAAAACGGCCACAATTTGGCCATACAAACTCCGTTGGAGCTCCATGACCTGCCAAATCGATCACAACCAAAAGTTGTATGCGTCGATATCCCACTCGTCCGCTTCGACAACATTTCGGAGGCTAGATCCGGCTTGTAAAATTGAGTTTCAGATGATTTTATCTTGGTCGTGTACTCTGCCACCCTCTACCACCCTTCCGTGAGCTCACCCACGGATAGATATATTGGCAATAACGTTTGGAACAATACACCATCCTTCCATTCACGAACCAGAAAGACTACAGGTTCAGCCTGGACAGAAGGAGGAGGCTCTTTGTTGCATCAAAACTAAAGAATTCATTCTTCACATGTTCTATCACCCATCCCGCTACCACCCTCACTTTTTCACCAGCAGATGCATTATTCTTGGATGATAAAGTACATAACAGCTCATCCTCATTATGTTTATGCACACGAAAAATTATAGGTCATTCCGAATGGTGCAAGATGGCTCGTCGATGCGATCAAGTTACCCAGAAAGTTGTATTCACGGTCTGTCCCCCGATGTGGTATCCGTAAAACGGCAACAATTTGGCCATACAAACTCCGTTGGAGCTCCATGACCGGCCAATTCGATCACAATGAAAAGTTGTATGCGTCCATATCCCACTCGTCCGCTTCGATAACATTTCGGAGGCCAGATCCAACTTGTAAAATTGACTTTCGGATGATTTTATCTTTCCCGTGTACTCTGCCACCCTCTACCACCCTTTCGTGAGCACACCCACAGACAGATACATTGGCAATAACGTATGGAACAATACACCATCCTTCCATTCATGAACCAGAAAGACTACAGGTTCAGCCTGGATAGAAGGAGGAGGCTCTTTGTTGCATCAAAACCGAAGAATTCATGCTTCACATGTTCTATCACCCATCCCGCTACCACCCTCACTTTTTCACCAGCAGATGCATTATTCTTGGATGGTAAAGTACGTAATAGCTCATCCTCATTATGTTTATGCACACGAAAAATTATAGGTCATTCCGAATGGTGCAAGATGGCTCGTCGATGCGATCAAGTTACCCTGAAAGTTGTATTCACGGTCTGTCCCCCGATGTTGCATCCATAAAACGGCCACAATTTGGCCATACAAACTCCGTTGGAGCTCCATGACCTGCCAAATAGATCACAACCAAAAGTTGTATGCGTCGATATCCCACTCGTCCGCTTCGACAACATTTCGGAGGCTAGATCCGGCTTGTAAAATTGAGTTTCAGATGATTTTATCTTTGTCGTGTACTCTGCCACCCTCTACCACCCTTCCGTGAGCTCACCCACGGATAGATATATTAGCAATAACGTTTGGAACAATACACCATCCTTCCATTCACGAACCAGAAAGACTACAGGTTCAGCCTGGACAGAAGGAGGAGGCTCTTTGTTGCATCAAAACTAAAGAATTCATTCTTCACATGTTCTATCACCCATCCCGCTACCACCCTCACTTTTTCACCAGCAGATGCATTGTTCTTGGATGATAAAGTATGTAACAGCTCATGCTCATTATGTTTATGCACACGAAAAATTATAGGTCATTCCGAATGGTGCAAGATGGCTCGTCGATGCGATCAAGTTACCCAAAAAGTTGTATTCACGGTCTGTCCCCCGATGTTGTATCCATAAAACGGCCACAATTTGGCCATACAAACTCCGTTGGAGCTCCATGACCTGCCAAATCGATCACAACGAAAAGTTGTATCCGTCCATATCCCACTCGTCCGCTTCGCCAACATTTCGAAGGCCAGATCCGGCTTGTAAATTTGACTTTCGTATGATTTTATCTTTCCCGTGTACTCTGCCACCCTCTACCACCCTTCCGTGAGCTCACCCACGGATATATATATATATATGGGAAATAACATATGGAACATTACACCATCCTTCCATTCACGAACAAGAAAGACTACAGGTTCAACCTGGATAGAAGGAGGAGGATCTTTGTGGCATCGAAACCGAAGAATTCATGCTTCACATGTTGTATCTCCCATCCCGCTACCACCCTCACTTTTTCACCAGCAGTTGCATTCTTCTTGGATTATAAAGTATGTAACAGCTCATCCTCATTATGTTTATGCACACGAAAAATTTTAGGTCATTATGAATGTTGCAAGATGGCTCGTCGATGCGATCAAGTTACCCTGAAAGTTGTATTCACGGTCTGTCCCCCGATATTGTATCCGTAAAACGGCCACAATTTGGCCATACAAACAACATTGGAGCTCCATGACCTGCCAAATCGATCACAACCAAAAGTTGTATCCATCGATATCCCACTCGTCCGCTTCGACAACATTTCGGAGGCCTGATCCGGCTTGTAAAATTGAGTTTCGGATGATTTTATCTTGGTCGTGTACTCGGCCACCCTCTACCACCCTTCCGTGAGCTCACCCACAGACAGATATATTGGCAATAACGTATGGAACAATACACCATCCTTCCGTTCACGAACCGGAAAGACTACAGGTTCAGCCTGGATAGAAGGAGGAGGCTCTTTGTTGCATCGAAACCAAAGAATTCATGCTTCACATGTTCTATCACCCATGCCGCTACCACCCTCACATTTTCACCAGCAGATGAATTATTCTTGGATTATAAAGTACGTAACAGCTCATCCTCCTTATGTTTATGCACATGAAAAATTATAGGTCACTCCGAATGGTGCAAGATGGCTCGTCGATGCGATCAAGTTACTCTGAATGTTGTATTCACGGTCTGTCCCCCGATGTTGTATCCATAAAACAACCACAATTTGGCCATACAAACTCCGTTGGAGTTCGATGACCTGCCAAATCGATCACAACGAAAAGTTGTATGCGTCCATATCCCAGTCGTCCGCTTCGACAACATTTGGGAGGCCAGATCCGGCAAGTAAAATTGACTTTCGGATGATTTTATCTTTCCTGTGTACTCTGCCACCCTCTACCACCCTTTCGTGAGCTCACCCATGGATATATATATGGGAAATAACGTATGGAACAATACACCATCCTTCCATTCACGAACCAAAAAGACCACTGTTTCAGCCTGGACAGAAGGAGGAGGCTCTTTGTTGCATCGAAACCGAAGAATTCATGCTTCACATGTTCTATCACCCATCCCGCTACCACCCTCACATTTTCACCAGCAGATGCATTATTCTTGGATGATAAAGTACATAACAGCTCATCCTCATTATGTTTATGCACACGAAAAATTATAGGTCATTCCGAATAGTGCAAGATGGCTCGTCGATGCGATCAAGTTACCCAGAAAGTTGAATTCACGGTCTGTCCCCCGATGTTGTATCCGTAAAACGGCAACAATTTGGCCATACAAACTCCGTTGGAGCTCCATGACCTGCCAATTCGATCACAATGATAAGTTCTATGCGTCCATATCCCACTCGTCCGCTTCAACAACATTTCGGAGGCCAGATCTGGCTTGTAAAATTGACTTTCGGATGATTTTATCTTTCCCGTGTACTCCGCCACCCTCTACCACCCTTCCGTGAGCACACCCACAGACAGATATATTGGCAATAACGTATGGAACAATACACCATCCTTCCATTCATGAACCAGAAAGACTACAGGTTCAGCCTGGACAAAAGGAGGAGGCTCTTTGTTGCATCGAAACCGAAGAATTCACAACGAAAAGTTGTATGCGGCGATATCCCACTCGTCTGCTTCGACAACATTTCGGAGGCCAGATCCGGCTTGTAAAATTGAATTTCGGATGATTTTATCTTGGCCGTGTACTCTGCCACCCTCTACCACCCTTCCGTGAGCTCACCCACTGACAGATATATTGGCAATAACGTATGGAACAATACACCATCCTTCCATTCACGAACTAGAAAGACCACAGGTTCGGCCTGGACAGAAGGAGGAGGCTCTTTGTTGCATCAAAACCGAAGAATTCATGCTTCACATGTTATATCACCCATCCCGCTACCACCCTCACTTTTTCACCAGCAGATGCATTATTCTTGGATGATAAAGTACATAACAGCTCATCCTCATTATGTTAATGCACAAGAAAAATTATAGGTCATTCCGAATGGTGCAAGATGGCTCGTCGATGCGATCAAGTTACCCTGAAAGTTGTATTCACGGTCTGTCCCCCGATGTTGTATCCGTAAAACGGCCACAATTTGGCCATACAAACTCCGTTGGAGTTCGATGACCTGCCAAATCGATCACAACGACAAGTTGTATGCGTCCATATCCCACTCGTCCGCTTCGACAACATTTGGGAGGCCAGATCCGGCAAGTAAAATTGACTTTCGGATGATTTTATCTTTCCTGTGTACTCTGCCACCCTCTACCACCCTTTGGTGAGCTCATCCACGGATATATATATGGGAAATAACGTATGGAACAATACACCATCCTTCCATTCACGAACCAAAAAGACCACAGTTTCAGCCTGGACAGAAGGAGGAGGCTCTTTGTTGCATCGAAACCGAAGAATTCATGCTTCACATGTTCTATCTCCCATCCCGCTACCACCCTCACTTTTTCACCAGCAGATGCATTATTCTTGGATGATAAAGTACATAACAGCTCATCCTCATTATGTTTATGCACACGAAAAGATCTAGGTCATTATGAATGTTGCAAGATGGCTCGTCGATGCGATCAAGTTACCCTGAAAGTTGTATTCACGGTCTGTCCCCTGATGTTGTATCCGTAAAATGGCCACAAGCCATACAAACACCATTGGAGCTCCATGACCTGCCAAATTGATCACAACCAAAAGTTGTATCCATCGATATCCCACTCGTCCGCTTCGACAACATTTCGGAGGCCTGATCCGGCTTGTAAAATTGAGCTTCGGGTGATTTTATCCTGGTCGTGTACTCTGCCACCCTCTTCCACCCTTCCGTGAGCTCAGCCACAGAAAGATATATTGGCAATAACGTATGGAACAATACACCATCCTTCCATTCACGAACCAGAAAGACTACAGGTTCAGCCTGGATAGAAGGAAGAGGCTCTTTGGTGCATCGAAACCAAAGAATTCATGCTTCACATGTTCTATCACCCATCCTGCTACCACCCTCACTTTTTCACCAGCAGATGAATTATTCTTGGATTATAAAGTACGTAACAGCTCATCCTCCTTATGTTTATGCACACGAAAAATTATAGGTCATTCCGAATGGTGCAACATGGCTCGTCGATGCGATAAAGTTACCCTGAAAGTTGTATTCACGGTCTGTCCCCCGATGTTGTATCCATAAAACAGCCACAATTTGGCCATACAAACTCCGTTGGAGTTCGATGACCTGCCAAATTGATCACAACCAAAAGTTGTATGCGTCCATATCCCACTCGTCCGCTTCGACAACATATGAGAGGCCAGATCCGACAAGTAAAATTGACTTTCGGATGATTTTATCTTTCCTGTGTACTCTGCCACCCTCTACCACCCTTTCGTGAGCTCATCCACGGATATATATATGGGAAATAACGTATGGAACAATACACCATCCTTCCATTCACGAACCAAAAAGACCACAGTTTCAGCCTGGACAGAAGGAGGAGGCTCTTTGTTGCATCGAAACCGAAGAATTCATGCTTCACATGTTCTATCACCAATCCCGCTACCACCCTCACTTTTTCACCAGCAGATGCATTATTCTTGGATGATAAAGTACATAACAGCTCATCCTTATTATGTTTATGCACACGAAAAATTATAGGTCATTCCGAATGGTGCAAGATGGCTCGTCGATGCGATCAAGTTACCCAGAAAGTTGTATTCACGGTCTGTCCAAATCGATCACAACGAAAAGTTGTATCCGTCCATATCCCACTCGTCGGCTTCGCCAACATTTCGGAGGCCAGATCCGGCTTGTAAATTTGACTTTCGTATGATTTTATCTTTCCCGTGTACTCTGCCACCCTCTACCACCCTTCCGTGAGCTCACCCACGGATATATATATATATATATATATATATATATATATATATATATATATATATATATATATATATATATATATATATATATATATATATATATATATGGGAAATAACATATGGAACATTACACCATCCTTCCATTCACGAACAAGAAAGACTACAGGTTCAGCCTGGATAGAAGGAGGAGGATCTTTGTGGCATCGAAACCGAAGAATTCATGCTTCACATGTTGTATCTCCCATCCCGCTACCACCCTCACTTTTTCACCAGCAGTTGCATTATTCTTGGATTATAAAGTATGTAACAACTCATCCTCATTATGTTTATGCACACGAAAAATTCTTGGTCATTATGAATGTTGCAAGATGGCTCGTCGATGCGATCAAGTTACCCTAAAAGTTGTATTCACGGTCTGTCCCCCGATGTTGTATCCGTAAAACGGCCACAATTTGGCCATACAAACACCATTGGAGCTCCATGACCTGCCAAATCGATCACAACCAAAAGTTGTATCCATCGATATCCCACTCGTCCGCTTCGACAACATTTCGGAAGCCTGATCCGGCTTGTAAAGTTGAGTTTCGGATGATTTTATCTTGGTCGTGTACTCTGCCACCCTCTACCACCCTTCCGTGAGCTCACCCACAGACAGATATATTGGCAATAACGTATGGAACAATACACCATCCTTCCATTCACGAACCAGAAAGACTACATGTTCAGCCTGGATAGAAGGATGAGGCTCTTTGTTGCATCGAAACCGAAGAATTCATGCTTCACATGTTCTATCACCCATCCCGCTACAACCCTCACTTTTTCACCAGCAGATGCATTATTCTTGGATGATAAAGTACATAACAGCTCATCCTCATTATGTTTATGCACACGAAAAATTATAGGTCATTCCGAATGGTGCAAGATGGCTCGTCGATGCGATCAAGTTATCCAGAAAGTTGTATTCACGGTCTGTCCCCCGATGTTGTATCCGTAAAACGACAACAATTTGGCCATACAAACTCCGTTGGAGCTCCATGACCTGCCAATTCGATCACAATGAAAAGTTCTATGCGTCCATATCCCACTCGTCCGCTTCAACAACATTTCGGAGGCCAGATCTGGCTTCTAAAATTGACTTTCGGATGATTTTATCTTTCCCGTGTACTCCGCCACCCTCTACCACCCTTCCGTGAGCACACCCACAGACAGATATATTGGCAATAACGTATGGAACAATACACCATCCTTCCATTCACGAACCAGAAAGACTACAGGTTCAGCCTGGATAGAAGGAGGAGGCTCTTTGGTGCATCGAAACCAAAGAATTCATGCTTCACATGTTCTATCACCCATCCCGCTACCACCCTCACTTTTGCACCAGCAGATGAATTATTCTTGGATTATAAAGTACGTAATAGCTCATCCTCCTTATGTTTATGCACACGAAAAATTATAGGTCATTCCGAATGGTGCAACATGGCTCGTCGATGCGATAAAGTTACCCTGAAAGTTGTATTCACGGTCTGTCCCCCGATGTTGTATCCATAAAACAGCCACAATTTGGCCATACAAACTCCGTTGGAGTTCGATGACCTGCCAAATCGATCACAACGAAAAGTTGTATGGGTCCATATCCCACTCGTCCGCTTCGACAACATTTGGGAGGCCAGATCCGGCAAGTCAAATTGACTTTCGGATGATTTTATCTTTCCTGTGTACTCTGCCACCCTCTACCACCCTTTCGTGAGCTCATCCACGGATATATATATGGGAAATAACGTATCCAACAATGCACCATCCTTCCATTCACGAACCAAAAAGACCACAGTTTCAGCCTGGACAGAAGGAGGAGGCTCTTTGTTGCATCGAAACCGAAGAATTCATGTTTCACATGTTCTATCACCAATCCCGCTACCACCCTAACTTTTTCACCAGCAGATGCATTATTCTTGGATGATAAAGTACATAACAGCTCATCCTCATTATGTTTATGCACACGAAAAATTATAGGTCATTCCGAATGGTGCAAGATGGCTCGTCGATGCGATCAAGTTACCCAGAAAGTTGTATTCACGGTCTGTCCCCCGATGTTGTATCCATAAAACGGCCACAATTTGGCCATACAAACTCCGTTGGAGCTCCATGACCTGCCAAATCGATCACAACGAAAAGTTGTATCCGTCCATATCCCACTCGTCCGCTTCGCCAACATTACGGAGGCCAGATCCGGCTTGTAAATTTGACTTTCGTATGATTTTATCTTTCCCGTGTACTCTGCCACCCTCTACCACCCTTCCGTGAGCTCACCAAATAACATATGGAACATTACACCATCCTTCCATTCACGAACAAGAAAGACTACACGTTCAGCCTGGATAGAAGGAGGAGGATCTTTGTGGCATCGAAACCGAAGAATTCATGCTTCACATGTTGTATCTCCCATCCCGCTACCACCCTCACTTTTTCACCAGCAGTTGCATTATTCTTGGATTATAAAGTATGTAACAGCTCATCCTCATTATGTTTATGCACACGAAAAATTCTTGGTCATTATGAATGTTGCAAGATGGCTCGTCGATGCGATCAAGTTAGCCTGAAAGTTGTATTCACGGTCTGTCCCCCGATGTAGTATCCGTAAAACGGCCACAATTTGGCCATACAAACACCATTGGTGCTCCATGACCTGCCAAATCAATCACAACCAAAAGTGGTATCCATCGATATCCCACTCGTCCGCTTCGACAACATTTCGGAGGCCTGATCCGGCTTGTAAAATTGAGTTTCGGATGATTTTATCTTGGTCGTGTACTCTGCCACCCTCTACCACCCTTCCGTGAGCTCACCCACAGACAGATATATTGGCAATAACATATGGAACTATACACCATCCTTCCATTCACGAACCAGAAAGACTACAGGTTCAGCCTGGATAGAAGGAGGAGGCTCTTTGTTGCATCGAAACCAAAGAATTCATGCTTCACATGTTCTATCACCCATTCCGCTACCACCCTCACTTTTTCACCAGCAGATGCATTATTCTTGGATGATAAAGTACGTAACAGCTCATCCTCATTATGTTAACGCACAAGAAAAATTATAGGTCATTCCGAATGGAGCAAGATGGCTCGTCGATGCGATCAAGTTACCCTGAAAGTTGTATTCACGGTCTGTCCCCCGATGTTGTATCCGTAAAACGGCCACAATTTGGCCATACAAACTCCGTTGGAGTTCGATGACCTGCCAAATCGATCACAACGAAAAGTTGTATGCGTCCATATCCCACTCGTCCGCTTCGACAACAATTGGGAGGCCAGATCCGGCAAGTAAAATTGACTTTTGGATGATTTTATCTTTCCTGTGTACTCTGCCACCCTCTACCACCCTTTGGTGAGCTCATCCACGGATATATATATGGGAAATAACGTATGGAACAATACACCATCCTTCCATTCACGAACCAAAAAGACCACAGTTTCAGCCTGGACAGAAGGAGGAGGCTCTTTGTTGCATCGAAACCGAAGAATTCATGCTTCACATGTTCTATCACCCATCCCGCTACCACCCTCACTTTTTCACCAGCAGATGCATTATTCTTGGATGATAAAGCACATAACAGCTCATCCTCATTATGTTTATGGACACGAAAAATTATAGGTCATTCCGAATGGTGCAAGATGGCTCGTCGATGCGATCAAGTTACCCAGAAAGTTGTACTCACGGTCTGTTCCCCGATGTTGTATCCGTAAAACGGCAACAATTTGGCCATACAAACTCCGTTGGAGCTCCATGACCTGCCAATTCGATCACAATGAAAAGTTCTATGCGTCCATATCCCACTCGTCCGCTTCAACAACATTTCGGAGGCCAGATCTGGCTTGTAAAATTGACTTCCGGATGATTTTATCTTTCCCGTGTACTCCGCCACCCTCTACCACCCTTCCGTGAGCACACCCACAGACAGATATATTGGCAATAACGTATGGAACAATACACCATCCTTCCATTCATGAACCAGAAAGACTACTGGTTCAGCCTGGACAAAAGGAGGAGGCTCTTTGTTGCATCGAAACCGAAGAATTCACAATGAAAACTTGTATGCGGCGATATCCCACTCGTCTGCTTCGACAACATTTCGGAGGCCAGATCCGGCTTGTAAAATTGAAATTTGGATGATTTTATCTTGGCCGTGTACTCAGCCACCCTCTACCACCCTTCCGCGAGCTCACCCACTGACAGATATATTGGCAATAACGTATGGAACAATACACCATCCTTCCATTCACGAACCAGAAAGACCACAGGTTCGGCCTGGACAGAAGGAGGAGGCTCTTTGTTGCATCGAAACCGAAGAATTCAAGCTTCACATGTTCTATCACCCAACCCGCTACCACCCTCACTTTTTCACCAGCAGATGCATTATTCTTGGATGATAAAGTACATAACAGCTCATCCTCATTATGTTAATGCACAAGAAAAATTATAGGTCATTCCGAATGGTGCAAGATGGCTCGTCGATGCGATCAAGTTACCCTGAAAGTTGTATTCACGGTCTGTCCCCCGATGTTGTATCCGTAAAACGGCCACAATTTGGCCATACAAACTCCGTTGGAGTTCGATGACCTGCCAAATCGATCACAACGAAAAGTTGTGTGCGTCCATATCCCACTCGTCCGCTTCGACAACATTTGGGAGGCCAGATCCGGCAAGTAAAATTGACTTTTGGATGATTTTATCTTTCCTGTGTACTCTGCCACCCTCTACCACCCTTTGGTGAGCTCATCCATGGATATATATATGGGAAATAACGTATGGAACAATACACCATCCTTCCACTCACGAACCAAAAAGACCACAGTCTCAGCCTGGACAGAAGGAGGAGGCTCTTTGTTGCATCGAAACCGAAGAATTCATGCTTCACAGGTTCTATCACCCATCCCGCTACCACCCTCACTTTTTCACCAGCAGATGCATTATTCTTGGATGATAAAGTACATAACAGCTCATCCTCATAATGTTTATGCACACGAAAAATTATAGGTCATTCCGAATGGTGCAAAATGGCTCGTCGATGCGATCAAGTTACCCAGAAAGTTGTATTCACGGTCTGTCCCCCGATGTTGTATCCGTAAAACGGCAACAATTTGGCCATACAAACTCCATTGGAGCTCCATGACCTGCCAATTCGATCACAATGAAAAGTTCTATGTGTCCATATCCCACTCGTCCGCTTCAACAACATTTCGGAGGCCAGATCCGGCTTGTAAAATTGACTTTCGGATGATTTTATCTTTCCCGTGTACTCCGCCACCCTCTACCACCCTTCCGTGAGCACACCCACAGACAGATATATTGGCAACAACGTATGGTACAATACACCATCCTTCCATTCATGAACCAGAAAGACTACAGGTTCAGCTTGGACAGAAGGAGGAGGCTCTTTGTTGCATCGAAACCGAAGAATTCACAACGAAAAGTTGTATGCGGCGATATCCCACTCGTCTGCTTCGACAACATTTCGGAGGCCAGATCCGGCTTGTAAAATTGAATTTCGGATGATTTTATCTTGGCCGTGTACTCTGCCACCCTCTACCACCCTTCCGTGAGCTCACCCACTGACAGATATATTGGCAATAACGTATGGAACAATACACCATCCTTCCATTCACGAACAAGAAAGACCACAGGTTCGGCCTGGACAGAAGGAGGAGGCTCTTTGTTGCATCGAAACCGAAGAATTCATGCTTCACATGTTCTATCACCGATCCCGCTACCACCCTCACTTTTTCACCAGCAGATGCATTATTCTTGGTTGATAAAGTACATAACAGCTCATCGTCATTATGGCAATGCACAAGAAAAATTATAGGTCATTCCGAATGGAGCAAGATGGCTCGTCGATGCGATCAAGTTACCTTGAAAGTTGTATTCACGGTCTGTCCCCCGATGTTGTATCCGTAAAACGGTCACAATTTGGCCATACAAACTCCGTTGGAGTTCGATGACCTGCCAAATCGATCACAACGAAAAGTTGTATGCGTCCATATCCCACTCGTCCGCTTCGACAACATTTGGGAGGCCAGATCCGGCAAGTAAAATTGACTTTCGGATGATTTTATCTTTCCTGTGTACTCTGCCACCCTCTACCACCCTTTGGTGAGCTCATCCACGGATATATATATGGGAAATAACGTATGGAACAATACACCATCCTTCCATTCACGAACCAAAAAGACCACAGTTTCAGCCTGGACAGAAGGAGGAGGCTCTTTGTTGCATCGAAACCGAAGAATTCATGCTTCACATGTTCTATCACCCATCCCGCTACCACCCTCACTTTTTCACCACCAGATGCATTATTCTTGGATGATAAAGTACATAACAGCTCATCCTCATTATGTTTATGCACACGAAAAATTATAGGTCATTCCGAATGGTGCAAGATGGCTCGTCGATGCGATCAAGTTACCCAGAAAGTTGTATTCACGGTCTGTCCCCCGATGTTGTATCCGTATAACGGTAACAATTTGGCCATACAAAATCCGTTGGAGCTCCATGACCTGCCAATTCGATCACAATGAAAAGTTCTATGCGTCCATATCCCACTCGTCCGCTTCAACAACATTTCGGAGGCCAGATCCGGCTTGTAAAATTGACTTTCGGATGATTTTATCTTTCCCGTGTACTCCGCCACCCTCTATGATAAGGGGTGTCCCGATCTTCTCGTTGAGCTCGATGTAGGTGGATGATAACTTGTGGGACGCTGACGAATCTCTGGCTGTTCCCCCGTTGCCAATGCAACAGTTCTCAACCCTATTCGATATTCGCAACTTCACACACTTGCGCACGTAGCCGCCGACCACGAAGCGGTTTGCAATCTACCAATTCCCAATGGAACAGCAGAAGACACTTGAATCTTGCAGTAGGATAAACACCAGATCGAACAAAGTGGTGAAGGTAGAATACTCCTGATCGAATCAAAGAGGAATATTGATTACAGAGGAATGCTTAAAGCAATTCAATCTGAAAAGAGGTTTAATCAAAACGTGGTCTCCCTCTAACTAACCCTAAGGAAGGGTATTTATATCCTAAGATAGTTGGAAGGGGTACACGGGCCGTCAGCCCAAAAGCCTGCGCGCAGGCAGCACGGTAGTACCGCTTATAGCATGCGCTACTACCGCTCCAAGCGGTACTACTGCTCTAGTACCGGTTAGGTCGTTTGGATGCTAGAACTATTTTGCTAAGCGGTACTGAGTACGGTAGCACGGGGCGGTACTACCGCTTTAAGCGGTACTACCGCTGGTGTGGGGCGGTACTACCGCCCTGGAAACTGCAGGGTCCTCCTCCCTGCCCAACTGCACTGCCTCCTTGCTCTCCTCCTTGCTCCCTTGTGCTATGCCTTCCTCTCCAATGTACCTAATGACACACACACACAAGGATTTAGGCAGTATAAAGCTCTCATTAAAATAAATAGCATTATCAACTAAGAGAGAATTCACCTGTTGTTCTAGTAGTTTAGCACGAGCTCTTGTAATGGGTCCAATCCTGATTTCATCATTGGACATCTTCTTTGTAGCAACAGGTTGTTCATGAGGTAGAGATGGAGTCATAGTATAGATGTCCTCATCATCCTCCCCCCCTTGAAAAGGCGTCGACCTCGACGCGTCAAGGTCATCTCCAAGATAGGGCGTCAAATCAGCAACATTAAAAGAATTACTGACACCAAACTCCTCGGCAGGAAGATCAATCGTGTATGCATTATCATTTATTTTTGTAAGCACTTTATAAGGACCAGCACCACGTGGCATCAACTTGGACATGCGCAGATTAGGGAACCTATCCTTGCGGAAGTGTACCCACACCATGTCACCCGGCTGGAACAACACTTCCTTGCGCTTCTTGTTAACACGAGCAGCTGTGTGCTTGCCCTTCTTCTCAATGGCTGCCTTTGTTTTCTCATGAATCTTTTTCACAAAATCTGCACGCTGTGAGGCCTCCATGTTCACCCTTTCTTGCGTTGGCAGCGGCAGCAAGTCAAATGGTGCAATGGGTTTGAAACCATACACCACCTCAAATGGACAAAGTTGCGTGGTAGAGTGCACCGCTCTGTTGTAAGCAAACTCCACATGCGGCAAGCATTCCTCCCACTCACGCAAATTCTTCTTGAGCATGGTTCTCAGCAACGTGGAAAGTGTACGATTCACCACCTCCGTTTGACCATCAGTTTGGGGATGACAAGTAGTACTGAACAGTAGCTTCGTTCCCAGCTTGCCCCAAAGTGTCTTCCAGAAGTAGCTCATGAATTTCACATCACGGTCAGAAACAATCGTCCTTGGTACGCCATGTAAACGCACGATGTCCCTGAAAAACAGATTAGCAATATGCGACGCATCGTCGCTTTTGTGGCAGGCAATAAAATGTGACATCTTTGAAAATCTGTCTACTACCACAAAAATAGAATCATGTCCTCTCCTGGTTCTAGGCAATCCTAAAACAAAATCCATGCTGATATCTTCCCATGGAGAATTAGGTGCAGGCAGAGGGGTATACAGACCGTGAGGTTTCAGCTTGGACTTTGCCTAATTGCAAGCGATGCAACGCTTCACATACCTGTCCACATCACGCCTCATCTTTGGCCAGTAAAAATGATCTGCGAGCATAAGGAACGTCTTCTCACGTCCAAAGTGGCCCATCAAACCGCCGGCATGAGATTCCTGCAACAAGAGCAAACGCACGGACGATTCTGGCACACACAGTTTGTTAGTGCGAAACAAGTACCCATCATGTATATGGTATTTTTCCCACGCTTTCACAGCAGAACATTGAGCAAATGGCGTCGCAAAATCAGTATCCAAAGCATATAAATCACGCAAACTCTCTAAACCAGGAACTTGAACATCAAGTCGTGTCAATAACATGCTTTTCCGAGAGAGTGCATCAGCAACAACATTGTCTTTTCCTTTCTTATACTTAATGATGTATGGGAAGGATTCAATGAACTCAACCCATTTAGCATGTCGTTTATTCAGATTTGACTGGCTTTTTAAAAACTTCAAAGCCTCATGATCAGAATGTATGATAAATTCTTTTGGCCACAAATAATGTTGCCAAACCTCAAGAACTCTAACGAGAGCATACAATTCTTTATCATAAACAGGATAGTTCAATTGTGCACCATTCAGTTTCTCAGAAAAATATGCAATTGGGTTACCCTCTTGCATTAGCACACCTCCGATCCCAATGCCACTAGCATCACATTCGATCTCAAATTGCTTATGGAAATCAGGAAGTACAAGCAACGGTGCAGTAATTAAACGACGTTTCAGCTCATCAAATGCAGAATCTTGGGCTGTGCCCCACACAAACTCAACACCTTTTTTGGTAAGGTCATTCAAAGGTGCAGCAATAGTACTGAAATCTTTCACAAAACGTCTATAAAAACCAGCAAGACCATGAAAGCTTCGTACTTGACTAACATTCAAAGGAGTAGGCCAATTTTTAATAGCTTCAATTTTAGATTCATCTACCTCAACTCCATGAGCAGAAACAACATAACCCAGAAATATGACCTTATCTTTGCAAAATGTGCATTTATCTAGATTACCATAAAGCTTAGCATCACGCAACACTTGCAAAACTTGTCGAATATGATCAGAATGTTCAGATGCATTGCGGCTGTAAATAAGTATATCATCAAAATAGACAACCACAAATTTACCAATAAAGTGCCTCAAAACATGGTTCATTAACCTCATGAAAGTACTAGGTGCATTAGTTAACCCAAAAGGCATGACTAACCACTCATATAAACCAAACTTTGTTTTAAAGGCTGTCTTCCATTCATCCCCTTGTTTCATCCTAATTTGATGATAACTACTACGCAAGTCAATTTTAGAGAAAATAACAGCAACACTCAATTCATCTAGCATATCTTCCAAACGTGGAATAGGGTGACGATATCGAATAGTGATGTTATTTATAGCTCGACAATCTACGCACATGCGCCATGTACCATCTTTCTTAGGAACTAAAATTACAGGAACAGCACAAGGACTTAAGCTCACGCGAATATAACCTTTGTCGAGAAGCTCTTGCACTTGTTTCTGAATTTCCTTAGTTTCCTCGGGGTTGGTGCGGTATGGGGCCCGATTGGGCAGCGACGCTCCTGGTATCAAATCAATTTGATGCTCGATACCCCGCAACGGTGGCAAACCAGCAGGGACCTCCGCCGGGAACACGTCACCAAATTCCTGTAACACATTAGAAACACCAAGAGAGAGAGGAGTCATATCATTAGAAATCAAAATTTCACCCCTGCACAAAAGCACAAGAGGAACAGCAGTGGGATCCTCACGGAACTCTCTCAAATCAGATTTGGTGGCTAACATGACTAAGGAATTCACTCCCTCACATTTACTTTTACCGCTCAAATTGGGCTTGTGGCTCTCACTCACCGGAAGTGGAGTCTCTCGCCTATCTAATCTCTCGCTCTCGTTCTCAAGATTCACTTCAATTATTTGACGAGATTCAGTTACAATTTGCTGCGGAGTCATGGGTCGCAAAATAATGTCCTTGCCATGCCAAGTCAACTGGTATGTGTTGGCTCTCCCATTGTGAAGAACGTTTCTATCATATTGCCATGGGCGACCCAACAACAAGTGACAAACAGTCATAGGAACCACATCAAACTCAATGGAGTCTTTATATGGTCCAATCTGAAAGTCCACACGCACCATGTGGCTGACCTTCATCTCTCCAGTATCGCTCAACCACTGAATATAATAAGGGTGTGGGTGCGGTAAATATTTCAGCTTTAGTTTGGCACAGAGCTCTTTACTAGCCAAATTGCGACAACTACCACCATCAATGATCACTTTGCACGCCTTGCCAGGACCAATAATAGCCTTTGTTTGAAACAAATTACACCGCTGATTATCAGCACTAGGCTGAACACTTAACACTCGTTCCGAGCAAACGATAGTAGGAAAGTGTGTTGCATAAGCATCGAAAGCCCCATCAGTGGTATCCTCATTCTCCCAATCTTCAGAAGTAGGATCAGCATCATCACCGGTCTCATACTCTAAATCCTCATTAATCAACATGACCTTCTTATTGGGACAATCCTTCTTGAAGTGACCTTTGCCTCCACATGTATGACAATGCATATCCCTATTTCGTGCTGTAGACATAGAGGAACCAGTAGCACTCGCAGCAAGGTGCACCGGTTTCGTTGCAGTAGAAACAGCAGAATCTGACTTGTTCCTGGAAGGAACAAGAAAACCAGAAGTATCACTTTGTGGGGGCGCCCCACCAGTAGGTCGTGGGAAACGACCACGAGCAGAAGCAGAACGAGAGGTAAACTTGGCTTCTTCGACCAACTGAATTTCTGCTTCACGGGCTTGATGTAACAAATCTGACATGTCTTGATATTGGTGATGCCGAACAATACGCTTGATATTGTATGTCAAACCAGAAAGAAATCGCTGCATGGTCTGTTCGGGCTGTTCACGGACTCGGGCACACTGCATAATCAACTCCATCTCCTGAAAATAATCATCCACAGACATTGTACCTTGCCGCAAATTCTGCAACTTATCATAGAGAGAACGAATATAGTTGCGTGGAACAAACCGGGCACGCATCACTTCCTTCATATTGCGCCATGTAAGAATTGGAGGATCTCCATCTTCCCGTCTTGTACGCACAAGATG
Source organism: Elymus sibiricus (assembly GCA_039707655.1). Classification (NCBI taxonomy): domain Eukaryota; kingdom Viridiplantae; phylum Streptophyta; class Magnoliopsida; order Poales; family Poaceae; genus Elymus; species Elymus sibiricus. The sequence goes on from CM077676.1 coordinate 260,406,866, forward strand.
ATCCCACCAACGCAAAGCATAACCATCAAATTCAGAAGATGCCAACTTGATTTTTCTGTCCTCGGTGTACTCATGTAAACGCCACAATCTCTCTATCTTGAGCTCCCAACTAAGATATTCTTCCACATCAGTAGAGCCCTCAAATGTGGGAATAGAGAATTTCGGCTTACCCAGCCCATCCTCATCACGGTGAGGTTGCTGAATATCAGTATCACGGCGTGCACCCAAAACAGCAAACCCACGGCCACCACCACGGCCGCCATTACCACGGCCACCATGACCACGGCCACCATGAACCATAATATTGGCAGCATGAGCAGCATTTGCAGCTGCGTCAGCTACATGACCACCATGAACACTTGCCTCACCATCATCATCAAGATCATCATCTTGCTCCCGAATGCGCCGTTGACCCACGGAAGCTTGCAAAGCAGCTACGGCATGCGTCAAATCCGTAACGGACTGCTGAAGTGTAGTCATAGTGTCACGAGTTGTATTCATGGTATCTTGAGTGTCAGCAAGCTTTAAGTCAATAGCACGCACATCCTCGTGTATACCATCACAAGCAGAATTAAATTGGTTCGTCAAATGATCACGAAGTGCCGCATATTCATTCCAATGCACCACGGATTTAGGATCCTTTCGCTGCTGGACATCAAAAGACTCTTCGGACATGATTAGGGAATTAGAACGCACAGAAAGAAAAATATAGTGGGTATATGTCGAAAACTCTCAACTCACTCAAAACTGAAAGAAACAAGGTATCTTACCGTTCCAAAGTGAATTAGAATCGCTTACCAACTTGGATAGGCAGAACTTGCACGGATGTGAGGAAGCGAATACCGAGGGAAAAACTATCACACGACAAACCAGGGTATATAGTGGAGCTCGGTTGGGATACCTAACAACACCAAAGATAAAGCCTAGTGCTGATCGTGTGAGTCACACCCAAGGAAACACAAACGGTGGAGAGAAACTTGGCAAAGCAACTCTCACACGGTACGCAGCTCCACAACTTCGAAAGATAATAACAAGGAACTGCCCTCGATTCTTCTCTTTGTTTCTTTCTTTCTTTCTTTTTTTTTTTTCAAATGTCACGTGAACAGTGCCGTGAACAGTAACGCGGAATTTTTTATTTTTTTTAACTACTTGGAAACAAATCTGGAAATCTAAACTCCAATGGAAATAGATCGGATCACAAGGATAAACCCAACGACCAGCACCTAAAACCAATCTACGATGCAATCTAGGCTATGGCAAACTATGAAGAACCCTAATATTTTTGTGAGGCTTTTTCTGGATAGGAGGAAAACAACACTAATCTAAGGGATTGATGGATGCTCACCGAGTAAACACTGGATATCTGATACCAAGATGATAAGGGGTGTCCCGATCTTCTCGTTGAGCTCGATGTAGGTGGATGATAACTTGTGGGACGCTGACGAATCTCTGGCTGTTCCCCCGTTGCCAATGCAACAGTTCTCAACCCTATTCGATATTCGCAACTTCACACACTTGCGCACGTAGCCGCCGACCACGAAGCGGTTTGCAATCTACCAATTCCCAATGGAACAGCAGAAGACACTTGAATCTTGCAGTAGGATAAACACCAGATCGCAACAAAGTGGTGAAGGTAGAATACTCCTGATCGAATCAAAGAGGAATATTGATTACAGAGGAATGCTTAAAGCAATTCAATCTGAAAAGAGGTTTAATCAAAACGTGGTCTCCCTCTAACTAACCCTAAGGAAGGGTATTTATATCCTAAGATAGTTGGAAGGGGTACACGGGCCGTCAGCCCAAAAGCCTGCGCGCAGGCAGCACGGTAGTACCGCTTATAGCATGCGGTACTACCGCTCCAAGCGGTATTACCGCTTAAGTACCGCTCTAGTACCGGTTAGGTCGTTTGGATGCCAGAACTATTTTGCTAAGCGGTACTGAGTACGGTAGCACGGGGCGGTACTACCGCTGGTGTGGGGCGGTACTACCGCCCTGGAAACTGCAGGGTCCTCCTCCCTGCCCAGCTGCACTGCCTCCTTGCTCTCCTCCTTGCTCCCTTGTGCTATGCCTTCCTCTCCAATGTACCTAATGACACACACACACACAAGGATTTAGGCAGTATAAAGCTCTCATTAAAATAAATAGCATTATCAACTAAGAGAGAATTCACCTGTTGTTCTAGTAATTTAGCACGAGCTCTTGTAATGGGTCCAATCCTGATATCATCATTGGACATCTTCTTTGTAGCAACAGGTTGTTCATGAGGTAGAGATGGAGTCATAGTATAGATGTCCTCATCACTCTACCACCCTTCCGTGAGCACACCCACAGACAGATATATTGGCAATAACGTATGGAACAATACACCATCCTTCCATTCATGAACCAGAAAGACTACAGGTTCAGCCTGGTAAAAAGGAGGAGGCTCTTTGTTGCATCGAAACCGAAGAATTCACAACGAAAAGTTGTATGCGGCGATATCCCACTCGTCTGCTTCGACAACATTTCGGAGGCCAGATCCGGCTTGTAAAATGTAATTTCGGATGATTTTATCTTGGCCGTGTACTCTGCCACCCTCTACCACCCTTCCGTGAGCTCACCCACTGACAGATATATTGGCAATAACGCATGCAACAATACACCATCCTTCCATTCACGAACCAGAAAGACCACAGGTTCGGCCTGGACAGAAGGAGGAGGCTCTTTGTTGCATCGAAACCGAAGAATTCATGCTTCACATGTTCCATCACCCATCCCGCTAAAACCCTCACTTTTTCACCAGCAGATGCATTGTTCTTGGATGATAAAGTACATAACAGCTCATCCTCATTATGTTAATGCACAAGAAAAATTATAGGTCATTCTGAATGGTGCAAGATGGCTCGTCGATGCGATCAAGTTACCCTGAAAGTTGTATTCACGGTCTGTCCCCCGATGTTGTATCCGTAAAACGGCCACAATTTGGCCATACAAACTCCGTTGGAGTTCGATGACCTGCCAAATCGATCACAACGAAAAGTTGTATGCGTCCATATCCCACTCGTCCGCTTCGACAACATTTGGGAGGCCAGATCCGGCAAGTAAAATTGACTTTCGGATGATTTTATCTTTCCTGTGTACTCTGCCACCCTCTACCACCCTTTGGTGAGCTCATCCACGGATATATATATGGGAAATAACGTATGGAACAATACACCATCCTTCCATTCACGAACCAAAAAGGCCACAGTTTCAGCCTGGACAGAAGGAGGAGGCTCTTTGTTGCATCGAAACCGAAGAATTCATGCTTCACAGGTTCTATCACCCATCCCGCTACCACCCTCACTTTTTCACCAGCAGATGCATTATTCTTGGATGATAAAGTACATAACAGCTCATCCTCATTATGTTTATGCACACGAAAAATTATAGGTCATTCCGAATGGTGCAAGATGGCTCGTCGATGCGATCAAGTTACCCAGAAAGTTGTATTCACGGACTGTCCCCCGAGGTTGTATCCGTAAAACGGCAACAATTTGGCCATACAAACTCCGTTGGAGCTCCATGACCTGCCAATTCGATCACAATGAAAAGTTCTATGCGTCCATATCCCACTCGTCCGCTTCAACAACATTTCGGAGCCCAGATCTGGCTTGTAAAATTGACTTTCGGATGATTTTATCTTTCCCGTGTACTCCGCCACCCTCTACCACCCTTCCGTGAGCACACCCACAGACAGATATATTGGCAATAACGTATGGAACAATACACCATCCTTCCATTCATGAACCAGAAAGACTACAGGTTCAGCCTGGACAGAAGGAGGAGGCTCTTTGTTGCATCGAAACCGAAGAATTCACAACGAAAAGTTGTACGCGGCGATATCCCACTCGTCTGCTTCGACAACATTTCGGAGGCCAGATCCGGCTTGTAAAATTGAATTTCGGATGATTTTATCTTGGTCGTGTACTCTGCCACCCTCTACCACCCTTCCGTGAGCTCACCCACTGACAGATATATTGGCAATAACGTATGGAACAATACACCATCCTTCCATTCACGAACCAGGAAGACCACTGGTTCGGCCTGGACAGAAGGAGGAGGCTCTTTGTTGCGTCGAAACCGAAGAATTCATGCTTCACATGTTCTATCACCCATCCCGCTACCACCCTCACTTTTTCACCAGCAGATGCATTATTCTTGGATGATAAAGTACATAACAGCTCATCCTCATTATGTTAATGCACAAGAAAAATTATAGGTCATTCCGAATGGTGCAAGATGGCTCGTCGATGCGATCAAGTTACCCTGAAAGTTGTATTCACGGTCTGTCCCCCGATGGTGTATCCGTAAAACGGCCACAATTTGGCCATACAAACTCCGTTGGAGTTCGATGACCTGCCAAATCGATCACAACGAAAAGTTGTATGCGTCCATATCCCACTCGTCCGCTTTGACAACATTTGGGAGGCCAGATCCGGCAAGTAAAATTGACTTTCGGATGATTTTATCTTTCCTGTGTACTCTGCCACCCTCTACCACCCTTTGGTGAGCTCATCCACGGATATATATATGGGAAATAACGTATGGAACAATACACCATCCTTCCATTCACGAACCAAAAAGACCACAGTTTCAGCCTGGACAGAAGGAGGAGGCTCTTTGTTGCATCGAAACCGAAGAATTCATGCTTCACATGTTCTATCACCCATCCCACTACCACCCTCACTTTTTCACCAGCAGATGCATTATTCTTGGATGATAAAGTACATAACAGCTCATCCTCATTATGTTTATGCACACGAAAAATTATAGGTCATTCCGAATGGTGCAAGATGGCTCGTCGATGCGATCAAGTTACCCTGAAAGTTGTATTCACGGTCTGTCCCCCGATGTTGTATCGTAAAACGGCAACAATTTGGCCATACAAACTCCGTTGGACCTCCATGACCTGCCAATTCGATCACAATGAAAAGTTCTATGCGTCCATATCCCACTCGTCCGCTTCAACAACATTTCGGAGCCCAGATCTGGCTTGTAAAATTGACTTTCGGATGATTTTATCTTTCCCGTGTACTCCGCCACCCTCTACCACCCTTCCGTGAGCACACCCACAGACAGATATATTGGCAATAACGTATGGAACAATACACCATCCTTCCATTCATGAACCAGAAAGACTACAGGTTCAGCCTGGACAGAAGGAGGAGGCTCTTTGTTGCATCGAAACCGAAGAATTCATGCTTCACATGTTCTATCACCCATCCCGCTACCACCCTCACTTTTTCACCAGCACATGCATTATTCTTGGATGATAAAGTACATAACAGCTCATCCTCATTATGTTAATGCACAAGAAAAATTATAGGTCATTCCGAATGGTGCAAGATGGCTCGTCGATGCGATCAAGTTACCCTGAAAGTTGTATTCACGGTCTGTCCCCCGATGTTGTATCGTAAAACGGCAACAATTTGGCCATACAAACTCCGTTGGACCTCCATGACCTGCCAATTCGATCACAATGAAAAGTTCTATGCGTCCATATCCCACTCGTCCGCTTCAACAACATTTCGGAGCCCAGATCTGGCTTGTAAAATTGACTTTCGGATGATTTTATCTTTCCCGTGTACTCCGCCACCCTCTACCACCCTTCCGTGAGCACACCCACAGACAGATATATTGGCAATAACGTATGGAACAATACACCATCCTTCCATTCATGAACCAGAAAGACTACAGGTTCAGCCTGGACAGAAGGAGGAGGCTCTTTGTTGCATCGAAACCGAAGAATTCACAACGAAAAGTTGTACGCGGCGATACCCCACTCGTCTGCTTCGACAACATTTCGGAGGCCAGATCCGGCTTGTAAAATTGAATTTCGGATGATTTTATCTTGGCCGTGTACTCTGCCACCCTCTACCACCCTTCCGTGAGCTCACCCACTGACAGATATATTGGCAATAACGTATGGAACAATACACCATCCTTCCATTCACGAACCAGAAAGACCACTGGTTCGGCCTGGACAGAAGGAGGAGGCTCTTTGTTGCGTCGAAACCGAAGAATTCATGCTTCACATGTTCTATCACCCATCCCGCTACCACCCTCACTTTTTCACCAGCAGATGCATTATTCTTGGATGATAAAGTACATAACAGCTCATCCTCATTATGTTAATGCACAAGAAAAATTATAGGTCATTCCGAATGGTGCAAGATGGCTCGTCGATGCGATCAAGTTACCCTGAAAGTTGTATTCACGGTCTGTCCCCCGATGGTGTATCCGTAAAACGGCCACAATTTGGCCATACAAACTCCGTTGGAGTTCGATGACCTGCCAAATCGATCACAACGAAAAGTTGTATGCGTCCATATCCCACTCGTCCGCTTTGACAACATTTGGGAGGCCAGATCCGGCAAGTAAAATTGACTTTTGGATGATTTTATCTTTCCTGTGTACTCTGCCACCCTCTACCACCCTTTGGTGAGCTCATCCACGGATATATATATGGGAAATAATGTATGGAACAATACACCATCCTTCCATTCACGAACCAAAAAGACCACAGTTTCAGCCTGGACAGAAGGAGGAGGCTCTTTGTTGCATCGAAACCGAAGAATTCATGGTTCACATGTTCTATCACCCATCCCGCTACCACCCTCACTTTTTCACCAGCAGATGCGTTATTCTTGGATGATAAAGTACATAACAGCTCATCCTCATTATGCTATGCACACGAAAAATTATAGGTCATTCCGAATGGTGCAAGATGGCTCGTCGATGCGATCAAGTTACCCAGAAAGTTGTATTCACGGTCTGTCCCCCGATGTTGTATCCGTAAAACGGTAACAATTTGGCCATACAAACTCCGTTGGAGCTCCATGACCTGCCAATTCAATCACAATGAAAAGTTCTATGCGTCCATATCCCACTCGTCATCTTCAACAACATTTCGGAGGCCAGATCCGGCTTGTAAAATTGAATTTCGGATGATTTTATCTTGGCCGTGTACTCTGCCACCCTCTACCACCCTTCCGTGAGCTCACCCACTGACAGATATATTGGCAATAACGTATGGAACAATACACCATCCTTCCATTCACGAACCAGAAAGACCACAGGTTCGGCCTGGACAGAAGGAGGAGGCTCTTTGTTGCATCGAAACCGAAGAATTCATGCTTCACATGTTCTATCACCCATCCCGCTACCACCCTCACTTTTTCACCAGCACATGCATTATTCTTGGATGATAAAGTACATAACAGCTCATCCTCATTATGATAATGCACAAGAAAAATTATAGGTCATTCCGAATGGTGCAAGATGGCTCGTCGATGCGATCAAGTTACCCTGAAAGTTGTATTCACGGTCTGTCCCCCGATGTTGTATCCGTAAAACGGCCACAATTTGGCCATACAAACTCCGTTGGAGTTCGATGACCTGCCAAATCGATCACAACGAAAAGTTGTATGCGTCCATATCCCACTCGTCCGCTTTGACAACATTTGGGAGGCCAGATCCGGCAAGTAAAATTGACTTTCGGATGATTTTATCTTTCCTGTGTACTCTGCCACCCTTTACCACCCTTTGGTGAGCTCATCCACGGATATATATATGGGAAATAACGTATGGAACAATACACCATCCTTCCATTCACGAACCAAAAAGACCACAGTTTCAGCCTGGACAGAAGGAGGAGGCTCTTTGTTGCATCGAAACCGAAGAATTCATGCTTCACATGTTCTATCAACCATCCCGCTACCACCCTCACTTTTTCACCAGCAGATGCATTATTCTTGAATGATAAAGTACATCACAGCTCATCCTCATTATGTTTATGCACACGAAAAATTATAGGTCATTCCGAATGGTGCAAGATGGCTCGTCGATGCGATCAAGTTACCCCGAAAGTTGTATTCACGGTCTGTCCCCCGATGTTGTATCCGTAAAACGGTAACAATTTGGCCATACAAACTCCGTTGGAGCTCCATGACCTGCCAATTCGATCACAATGAAAAGTTGTATGCGTCCATATCCCACTCGTCCGCTTCGACAACATTTCGGAGGCCAGATCCGGCTTGTAAAATTGCCTTTCGGATGATTTTATCTTTCCCGTGTACTCCGCCACCCTCTACCACCCTTCCGTGAGCAAACCCACAGACAGATATATTGGCAATAACGTATGGAACAATACACCATCCTTCCATTCATGAACCACAAAGACTACAGGTTCAGCCTGGACAGAAGGAGGAGGCTCTTTGTTGCATCGAAACCGAAGAATTCATGCTTCACATGTTCTATCAGCCATCCCGCTACCACCCTCACTTTTTCACCAGCAGATGCATTATTATTGGATGATAAAGTACGTAACAGCTCATCCTCATTATGTTTATGCAAACGAAAAATTATAGGTCATTCCGAATGGTGCAAGATGGCTCGTCGATGCGATCAAGTTACCTAGAAAGTTGTATTCATGGTGTGTACCCTGATGTTGTATCCATAAAACGGCCACAATTTGGCCATACAAACTCCGTTGGAGCTCCATGACCTGCCAAATCGATCACAACGAAAATTTCTTTGCGTCCATATCCCACTCGTCCGCTTTGACAACATTTCGGAGGCCAGATCCGGCTTGTAAATTTGACTTTCGTATGATTTTATCTTTTCCGTGTACTCTGCCACCCTCTACCACCCTTCCGTGAGCTCACCCACGGATATATATATATGGGAAATAACATATGGAACATTACACCATACTTCCATTCACGAACCAGAAAGACTACAGGTTCAGCCTGGAGAGAAGGAGGAGGATCTTTGTTGCATCGAAACAGAAGAATTCATGCTTCACATGTTCTATCACCCATCCCGCTACCACCCTCAGTTTTTCACTAGCAGTTGCATTATTCTTGGATTATAAAGTATGTAACAGCTCATCCTCATTATGTTTATGCACACGAAAAATTATAGGTCATTATGAATGGTGCAAGATGGCTCGTCGATGCGATCAAGTTACCCTGAAAGTTGTATTCACGGTCTGTCCCCCGATGTTGTATCCATAAAACGGCCACAATTTGGCCATACAAACACCATTGGAGCTCCATGATCTGCCAAATCGATCACAACAAAAAGTTGTATGCATTGATATCCCACTCGTCCACTTCGACAACATTTCGGAGGCCTGATCCGGCTTGTAAAATTGAGTTTCGGATGATTTTATCTTGGTCGTGTACTCTGCCACCCTCTACCACCCTTCCGTGAGCTCACCCACTGACAGATATATTGGCAATAACGTATGGAACAATACACCATCCTTCCATTCACGAACCAGAAAGACCACAGGTTCGGCCTGGACAGAAGGAGGAGGCTCTTTGTTGCATCGAAACCGAAGAATTCATGCTTCACATGTTCTATCACCCATCCCGCTACCACCCTCACTTTTTCACCAGCACATGCATTATTCTTGGATGATAAAGTACATAACAGCTCATCCTCATTATGTTAATGCACAAGAAAAATTATAGGTCATTCCGAATGGTGCAAGATGGCTCGTCGATGCGATCAAGTTACCTAGAAAGTTGTATTCATGGTGTGTCCCCTGATGTTGTATCCATAAAACGGCCACAATTTGGCCATACAAACTCCGTTGGAGCTCCATGACCTGCCAAATCGATCACAACGAAAATTTCTTTGCGTCCATATCCCACTCGTCCGCTTTGACAACATTTCGGAGGCCAGATCCGGCTTGTAAATTTGACTTTCGTATGATTTTATCTTTTCCGTGTACTCTGCCACCCTCTACCACCCTTCCGTGAGCTCACCCACGGATATATATATATGGGAAATAACATATGGAACATTACACCATACTTCCATTCACGAACCAGAAAGACTACAGGTTCAGCCTGGAGAGAAGGAGGAGGATCTTTGTTGCATCGAAACCGAAGAATTCATGCTTCACATGTTCTATCACCCATCCCGCTACCACCCTCAGTTTTTCACCAGCAGTTGCATTATTCTTGGATTATAAAGTATGTAACAGCTCATCCTCATTATGTCATTATGAATGGTGCAAGATGGCTCGTCGATGCGATCAAGTTACCCTGAAAGTTGTATTCACGGTCTGTCCCCCGATGTTGTATCCATAAAACGGCCACAATTTGGCCTTACAAACTCCGTTGGAGCTCCATGACCCGCCAAATCGATCACAACGAAAAGTTGTATGCGGCGATATCCCACTCGTCTGCTTCGACAACATTTCGGAGGCCTGATCCGGCTTGTAAAATTGAGTTTCGGATGATTTTATCTTGGCCGTGTACTCTGCCACCCTCTACCACCCTTTCGTGAGCTCACCTACTGACAGGTATATTGGCAATAACGTATGGAACAATACACCATCCTTCCATTCACGAACCAGAAAGACCACAGGTTCGGCCTGGACAAAAGGAGGAGGCTCTTTGTTGCATCGAAACCGAAGAATTCATGCTTCACATGTTCTATCACCCATCCCGCTACCACCCTCACTTTTTCACCAGCAGATGCATTATTCTTGGATGATAAAGTACATAACAGCTCATCCTAATTATGTTTATGCACAAGAAAAATTATAGGTCATTCCGAATGGTGCAAGATGGCTCGTCGATGCGATCAAGTTACCCTGAAAGTTGTATTCATGGTCTGTCCCCCGATGTTGTATCCGTAAAACGGCCACAATTTGGCCATACAAAGTCGGTTGGAGCTCGATGAACTGCCAAATCGATCACAACGAAAAGTTGTATGCGTCCATATCCCACTCGTCCGCTTCGACAACATTTGGGAGGCCAGATCCGGCAAGTAAAATTGACTTTCGGATGATTTTATCTTTCCTGTGTACTCTGCCACCCTCTACCACCCTTTCGTGAGCTCACCCACAGATATATATATGGGAAATAACGTATGGAACAATACACCATCCTTCCATTCACGAACCAAAAAGACCACAGTTTCAGCTTGGACAGAAGGAGGAGGCTCTTTGTTGCATCGAAACCGAAGAATTCATGCTTAACATGTTCTATCACTCATCCCGCTACCACCCTCAATTTTTCACCAGCAGATGAATTATTCTTGGATTATAAAGTACATAACAGCTCATCCTCATTATGTTTATGCACACGAAAAATTATAGGTCATTCCGAATGGTGCAAGATGGCTCGTCGATGCGATCAAGTTACCCAGAAAGTTGTATTCACGGTCTGTCCCCCGATGTTGTATCGTAAAACGGCAACAATTTGGCCATACAAACTCCGTTGGAGCTCCATGACCTGCCAATTCGATCACAATGAAAAGTTGTATCCGTTCATATCCCACTCGTCCGCTTCGACAACATTTCGGAGGCCAGATCCGGCTTGTAAAATTGACTTTCGGATGATTTTATCTTTCCCGTGTACTCCGCCACCCTCTACCACCCTTCCGTGAGCACACCCACAGACAGATATATTGGCAATAACGTATGGAACAATACACCATGCTTCCATTCATGAACTAGAAAGACTACAAGTTCAGCCTGGACAGAAGGAGGAGGCTCTTTGTTGCATCGAAACTGAAGAATTCATGCTTCATTATGTTACCCTCTATCACCCATACCGCTACCACCCACACTTTTTCACCAGCAGATGCATTATTCTTGAATGATAAAGTACGTAACAGCTCATCCTCATTATGTTTATGCACACAAAAAATTATAGGTCATTCCGAATGGTGCAAGATGGCTCGTCGATGCGATCAAGTTACCCTGAAAGTTGTATTCACGGTCTGTCCCCCGATATTGTATCCACAAAACGGCCACAATTTGGCCATACAAACTCCGTTGGAGCTCCATGACCTGCCAAATCGATCACAACCAAAAGTTGTATGCGTCGATATCCCACTCGTCCGCTTCGACAACATTTCGGAGGCTAGATCCGGCTTGTAAATTTGAGTTTCGGATGATTTTATCTTGGTCGTGTACTCTGCCACCCTCTACCACCCTTCCGTGAGCTCACCCACGGACAGATATATTGGCAATAACGTTTGGAACAATACACCATCCTTCCTTTCACGAACTAGAAAGACTACAGGTTCAGCCTGGACAGAAGGAGGAGGCTCTTTGTTGCATCAAAACTAAAGAATTCATTCTTCAAATGTTCTATCACGCATCCCGCTACCACCCTCACTTTTTCACAAGCAGATGCATTACTCTTGGATGATAAAGTACGTAACAGCTCATCCTCATTGTGTTTATGCACACGAAAAATTATAGGTCATTCCGAATGGTGCATGATGGCTCGTCGATGCGATCAAGTTACCCAGAAAGTTGTATTCACGGTCTGTCCCCCGATGTTGTATCCATAAAACGGCCACAATTTGGAGCTCTATGACCTGCCAAATCGATAACAACGAAAAGTTGTATGCGTCCATATCCCACTCGTCCGCTTCGACAACATTTCGGAGGCTAGATCCGGCTTGTAAATTTGACTTTCGTATGATTTTATCTTTCCCTCTACCACCCTCTGCCACCCTCTACCACCCTTCCGTGAGCTCACCCACGGATATATATATATATATGGGAAGTAACATAAGGAACATTACACCATCCTTCCATTCACGAACAAGAAAGACTACAGGTTCAGCCTGGATAGAAGGAGGAGGATCTTTGTGACATCGAAACCGAAGAATTCATCCTTCACATGTTCTATCACCCATCCCGCTACCACCCTCACTTTTTCACCAGCAGTTGCATTATTCTTGGATTATAAAGTATGTAACAGCTCATCCTCATTATGTTTATGCACATGAAAAATTCTAGGTCCTTATGAATGGTGCAAGATGGCTCGTCGATGCGATCAATTTACCCTGAAAGTTGTATTCACGGTCTGTCCCCCGATGTTGTATCCATAAAACGGCCACAATTTGGCCATACAAACACCATTGGAGCTCCATGCCCTGCCAAATTGATCACAACCAAAAGTTGTATGCATCGATATCCCACTCGTCCGCTTCGACAACATTTTGGAGGCCTGATCCGGCTTGTAAAATTGAGTTTCGGGTGATTTTATCTTGGTCGTGTACTCTGCCACCCTCTACCACCCTTCCGTGAGCTCACCCACAGACAGATATATTGGCAATAACATATGGAACAACACACCATCCTTCCATTCATGAACCCGAAAGACTACAGGTTCAGTGTGGATAGAAGGAGGAGGCTCTTTGTTGCATCGAAACCGAAGAATTCATGCTTCCCATGTTCTATCACCCATCCCGCTACCACCCTCACTTTTTCACCAGCAGATGAATTATTCTTGGATTATAAAGTACGTAACAGCTTATCCTCCTTATGTTTATGCACACGAAAAATTATAGGTCATTCCGAATGGTGCAAGATGGCTCGTCGACGCGATCAAGTTACCCTGAAAGTTGTATTCACGGTCTGTCCCCCGATGTTATATCCATAAAACGGCCACAATTTGGCCATACAAACTCCGTTGGAGCTCCATCACCCGCCAAATCGATCACAACGAAAAGTTGTATGCGGCGATATCCCACTTGTCTGCTTCGACAACATTTCGGAGGCCAGATCCGGCTTGTAAAATTGAGTTTCGGATGATTTTATCTTGGCCGTGTACTCTGTCACCCTCTACCACCCTTCCGTGAGCTCACCCACTGACAGATATATTGGCAATAACGTATGGAACAATACACCATCCTTCCATTCATGAACTAGAAAGACCACAGGTTCGGCCTGGACAGAAGGAGGAGGCTCTTTGTTGCATTGAAACCGAAGAATTCATGGTTCACATGTTCTATCATCCATCCCGCTACCACCCTCACTTTTTCACCAGCAGTTGCATTATTCTTGGATTATAAAGTATGTAACAGCTCATCCTCATTATGTTTATGCACATGAAAAATTCTAGGTCCTTATGAATGGTGCAAGATGGCTCGTCGATGCGATCAAGTTACCCAGAAAGTTGTATTCACGGTCTGTCCCCCGATGTTGTATCCATAAAACGGCCACAATTTGGCCATACAAACACCATTGGAGCTCCATGCCCTGCCAAATTGATCACAACCAAAAGTTGTATGCATCGATATCCCACTCGTCCGCTTCGACAACATTTTGGAGGCCTGATCCGGCTTGTAAAATTGAGTTTCGGGTGATTTTATCTTGGTCGTGTACTCTGCCACCCTCTACCACCCTTCCGTGAGCTCACCCACTGACAGATATATTGGCAATAACGTATGGAACAATACACCATCCTTCCATTCACGAACCAGAAAGACCACAGGTTCGGCCTGGACAGAAGGAGGAGGCTCTTTGTTGCATCGAAACCGAAGAATTCATGCTTCACATGTTCCATCACCCATCCCGCTAAAACCCTCACTTTTTCACCAGCAGATGCATTATTCTTGGATGATAAAGTACATAACAGCTCATCCTCATTATGTTTATGCGCACGAAAAATTATAGGTCATTCCGAATGGTGCAAGATGGCTCGTCGATGCGATCAAGTTACCCAGAAAGTTGTATTCATGGTCTGTCCCCCGATGTTGTATCCATAAAACGGCCACAATCTGGCCATACAAACTCCGTTGGAGCTCCATGACCTGCCAAATCGATCACAACGAAAAGTTGTATGCGTCCATATCCCACTCGTCCGCTTCGACAACATTTGGGAGGCCAGATCCGGCAAGTAAAATTGACTTTCGGATGATTTTATCTTTCCCGTGTACTCTGCCACCCTCTACCACCCTTTCGTGAGCTCACCCACGGATATATATATGGGAAATAACGTATGGAAAAATACACCATCCTTCCATTCACGAACCAAAAAGACCACACGTTCAGCCTGGACAGAAGGAGGAGGCTCTTTGTTGAATCGAAACCGAAGAATTCATGCTTCACATGTTCTATCACCCATCCCGCTACCACCCTCACTTTTTCAACAGCAGATGCATTATTCTTGGATGATAAAGTACATAACAGCTCATCCTCATTATGTTTATGCACACAAAAATTTATAGGTCATTCCGAATGGTGCAAGATGGCTCGTCGATGCGATCAAGTTACCTAGAAAGTTGTATTCACGGTCTGTCCCCCGATGTTGTATCCGTATGACGGCAACAATTTGGCCATACAAACTCCGTTGGAGCTCCATGACCTGCCAATTCGATCACAACGAAAAGTTGTATGCGTCCATATCCCACTCGTCCGCTTCGACAACATTTCGGAGTTCAGATCCGGCTTGTAAAATTGACTTTCGGATGATTTTATCTTTCCCGTGTACTCTGCCACCCTCTACCACCCTTCCGTGAGCTCACCCACGGACAGATATATTGGCAATAACATTTGGAACAATACACCATCCTTCCATTCACGAACCAGAAAGACTATAGGTTCAGCCTGGACAGAAGGAGGAGGCTCTTTGTTGCATCAAAACTAAAGAATTCATTCTTCACATGTTCTATCACCCATCCCGCTACCACCCTCACTTTTTCACCAGCAGATGCATTATTCTTGGATGATAAAGTACGTAACAGCTCATCCTCATTATGTTTATGCGCACGAAAAATTATAGGTCATTCCGAATGGTGCAAGATGGCTCGTCGATGCGATCAAGTTACCCAGAAAGTTGTATTCACGGTCTGTCCCCCGATGTTGTATCCATAAAACGGCCACAATTTGGCCATACAAACACCATTGGAGCTCCATGCCCTGCCAAATTGATCACAACCAAAAGTTGTATGCATCGATATCCCACTCGTCCGCTTCGACAACATTTTGGAGGCCTGATCCGGCTTGTAAAATTGAGTTTCGGGTGATTTTATCTTGGTCGTGTACTTTGCCACCCTCTACCACCCTTCCGTGATCTCACCCACAGACAGATATATTGACAATAACATATGGAACAACACACCATCCTTCCATTCATGAACCAGAAAGACTACAGGTTCAGTGTGGATAGAAGGAGGACGCTCTTTGTTGCATCGAAACCGAAGAATTCATGCTTCCCATGTTCTATCACCCATCCCGCTACCACCCTCACTTTTTCACCAGCAGATGAATTATTCTTGGATTATAAAGTACGTAACAGCTCATCCTCCTTATATTTATGCACACGAAAAATTATAGGTCATTCCGAATGGTGCAAGATGGCTTGTCGACGCGATCAAGTTACCCTGAAAGTTGTATTCACGGTCTGTCCCCCGATGTTATATCCATAAAACGGCCACAATTTGGCCATACAAACTCCGTTGGAGCTCCATGACCTGCCAAATCGATCACAACGAAAAGTTGTATGCGTCCATATCCCACTCGTCCGCTTCGACAACATTTGGGAGGCCAGATCCGGCAAGTAAAATTGACTTTCGGATGATTTTATCTTTCCCGTGTACTCTGCCACCCTCTACCACCCTTTCGTGAGCTCACCCACGGATATATATATGGGAAATAACGTATGGAAAAATACACCATCCTTCCATTCACGAACCAAAAAGACCACACGTTCAGCCTGGACAGAAGGAGGAGGCTCTTTGTTGAATCGAAACCGAAGAATTCATGCTTCACATGTTCTATCACCCATCCCGCTACCACCCTCACTTTTTCAACAGCAGATGCATTATTCTTGGATGATAAAGTACATAACAGCTCATCCTCATTATGTTTATTCACACGAAAATTTATAGGTCATTCCGAATGGTGCAAGATGGCTCGTCGATGCGATCAAGTTACCCAGAAACTTGTATTCACGGTCTGTCCCCCGATGTTGTATCCGTATGACGGCAACAATTTGGCCATACAAACTCCGTTGGAGCTCCATGACCTGCCAATTCGATCACAACGAAAAGTTGTATGCGTCCATATCCCACTCGTCCGCTTCGACAACATTTCGGAGTTCAGATCCGGCTTGTAAAATTGACTTTCGGATGATTTTATCTTTCCCGTGTACTCTGCCACCCTCTACCACCCTTCCGTGAGCTCACCCACGGACAGATATATTGGCAATAACATTTGGAACAATACACCATCCTTCCATTCACGAACCAGAAAGACTATAGGTTCAGCCTGGACAGAAGGAGGAGGCTCTTTGTTGCATCAAAACTAAAGAATTCATTCTTCACATGTTCTATCACCCATCCCGCTACCACCCTCACTTTTTCACCAGCAGATGCATTATTCTTGGATGATAAAGTACGTAACAGCTCATCCTCATTATGTTTATGCGCACGAAAAATTATAGGTCATTCCGAATGGTGCAAGATGGCTCGTCGATGCGATCAAGTTACCCAGAAAGTTGTATTCATGGTCTGTCCCCCGATGTTGTATCCATAAAACGGCCACAATCTGGCCATACAAACTCCGTTGGAGCTCCATGACCTGCCAAATCAATCAGAACGAAAAGTTGTATGCGTCCATATCCCACTCGTCCGCTTCGACAACATTTCGAAGGCCAGATCCGGCTTGTAAATTTGACTTTCGTATGATTTTATCTTTCCCGTGTACTCTGCCACCCTCTACCACCCTTCCGTGAGCTCACCCACGGATATATATATATATATGGGAAATAACATATGGAACATTACACCATCCTTCCATTCACGAACAAGAAAGACTACAGGTTCAGCCTGGATAGAAGGAGGACAATCTTTGTGGCATCGAAACCGAAGAATTCAAGCTTCACATGTTCTATCACCCATCCCGCTACCACCCTCACTTTTTCACCAGCAGTTGCATTATTCTTGGATTATAAAGTATGTAACGGCTCATCCTCATTATGTTTATGCACATGAAAAATTCTAGGTCCTTATGAATGGTGCAAGATGGCTCGTCGATGCGATCAAGTTACCCTGAAAGTTGTATTCACGGTCTGTCCCCCGATGTTGTATCCATAAAACGGCCACAATTTGGCCATACAAACACCATAGGAGCTCCATGACCTGCCAAATTGATCACAACCAAAAGTTGTATGCATCTATATCCCACTCGTCCGCTTCGACTACATTTCGGAGGCCTAATCCGGCTTGTAAAATTGAGTTTCGGGTGATTTTATCTTGGTCGTGTACTCTGCCACCCTCTACCACCCTTCCGTGAGCTCACCCACAGACAGACATATTGGCAATAACGTATGGAACAACACACCATCCTTCCATTCATGAACCAGAAAGACTACAGGTTCAGCCTCGATAGAAGGAGGAGCCTCTTTGTTGCATCGAAACCGAAGAATTCATGCTTCACATGTTCTATCACCCATACCGCTACCACCCTCACTTTTTCACCAGCAGATGAATTATTCTTGGATTATAAAGTACGTAACAGCTCATCCTCCTTATGTTTATGCACACAGAAAATTATAGGTCATTCCGAATGGTGCAAGATGGCTCGTCGATGCAATCAAGTTACCCTGAAAGATGTATTCACAGTCTGTCCCCCGATGTTGTATGCATAAAACGGCCACAATTTGGCCATACAAACTCCGTTGGAGCTCCATGACCCGCCAAATCGATCACAACGAAAAGTTGTATGCGGCGATATCCCACTCGTCTGCTTCGACAACATTTCGGAGGCCAGATCCGGCTTGTAAAATTGAGTTTCGGATGATTTTATCTTGGCCGTGTACTCTGCCACCCTCTACCACCCTTCCGTGAGCTCACCCACTGACAGATATATTGGCAATAACGTATGGACCAATACACCATCCTTCCATTCACGAACCAGAAAGACCACAGGTTCGGCCTGGACAGAAGGAGGAGGCTCTTTGTTGCATCGAAACCGAAGAATTCATGCTTCACATATCCTTATTATGTTTATGCACAAAAAAAATTATAGGTCATTCCGACTGGTGCAAGATGGCTCGTGGATGCGATCAAGTTACCCTGAAAGTTGTATTCACGGTCTGTCCCCCGATGTTGTATCCGTAAAATGGCCACAATTTGGCCGTACAAATATATGAGGTTCCAGCACATGTGAGAGTACCAATTGGACAGCATTTGAAGTCTACTTTCAGGAAATTCAAACGGTGCAACATTTGGAGTCCTGAGTCAAAGGATATGAGAGCTCCAATGCAAGCTGTCCAGAGCATTAATTGCTGCGCGAGGCTCCATGTGTTTGCTCCCTTGACCAGCTGGTTACCACGAATTTGAGCCTCTCTTTTGGACTGGTTTCACACCTAAGCTAGGAGGGCTGTTCCTAGTATAAATACCCCTTCCCTCACTTCAGCCACAACTCTTTGGCAATTGGATTTCAGCATAGGTTAGCTAAGTGCAACCAGAATCTTGTTTGAGAGTTCACTTCCTCCTTAGCTCTTGTAATCTTGCCTTGTGAGAGGGTAAACTCACTTTGTGATTTTACAACAGCAGCCGTTGAGGCGGCGACCAGTTCGTGCTTCCAACTTCGTGCGTGGTTGCATGGATTGGAATCCTAAGAGTGTGGTTGGGCGAATACTTGTTGCTGGTTGTTGCATATGCAGTAGCTAGCTTCGATCTCGTCAGGTTGCACTAGTTATCCTTTAGCCGACAGTGTTGTTGGCTGGGATCGAGGGTTTCCTTCGTACCCTTCAGGTGGCGTTGATTCGTTCCTTAAGCAGATCCTCCGTGAAGATCGGGTAACCCCGTATCATCTTGGCATCAGAGCTTCGGTTGACACGGTAGGATCTTGTATCCCTAGTTTAGTTCGTGTTGTTGTTCATCCTAAAGTCCAGAAAATAGCCCCACAAAATAATATACGTTTACCAAGCCCTTTGCAGCCTTTAATCTGTCATTTGGTGAGTTTTATCAAGTTCTTGTCCACTAGATCTTTTGTTTTTAGTTGCTAAGTTTCCCCCATCCATTCTTGTGTGTTTGTGTTTGTTTTTGTCCACAGATTTCAGATCTGCATCCTCCACCAAATCTTGTGTATCTTTGTCATCCGGAGTCCGTTTTGGGTGTTTTTGTGCATTTTGGAAAGCCCACACCGTGTACTTTCCATCCATCCTTGTTAGATCTGATTCCCACCGTGTTTTCCAGCCAGAAAAATCAGATCAGTTCGTGTGTGTTTTCTGCCAAAGTTTCAGCTGCATGTTCTTGTTGTTTGAGCTCATCCATTGTAATTTTCGTGGATCCCCCAAAGTGTGTGTTCAGATCCAAGTCCCTTGTTGAAGTTTGTTAAAAAAAAAGCAAAAAAAAAGAGGCAAAAAAAAAAAAGAGATCTGCCCAAAGAAAGAAAGTGTGTGCAAGAAGCAAAAGAGAGAAATTTGGGACTGTTCTTCACTTATATCTTGAGAAATTCCTGTTTGTATTATGAGCTGAAACTTGTCAAGTGTGCAACATCTTCAATCCTTGCTTTCTAGCAAACCTGATTCGTTGGTATGAGTTGCATGTACCTCACTTATATCTCCTTCAGCAACTAAGGGCATTAGAATCTTGTGTGGATGATTACTTGGTTCAACAATATCTAGATTGCAGATTAGTACATCTTTTGCTACATATATACCCCACCCAAGCCCCACCAAACAGCCCCGCATGTGCCACCCTAGACTTGTATTCGCTTGATTCATCACTCTTTGTATACCAACAACCGGCACCACGGTTGAGCACGATTCTGCTCTCACTTGGAAGTTACATGAGCTTCGGTTGGTAAGTGAGGTGAGCTTGAGTTGTTACCCACATATATGCTTCTAGTACTATAGGGCTTTTGCAAAACTAACCATGGCAGGTCGTGAGTACATGGAACTCCCTTTCTATGGAAGTGCTGATCTGGAGGAGTACCTTGAATGGGTACAATTCATGGAGTTGGAGTTGAAGAAATTTTCAGAAATAAAACAAGTGCTTCGAGCAACCATGGAGTTTGAAGAGTATGCTTGTAAGTGGTGGAAGCACCACCGCAAAAGGAGGTTTGTAAGAACATGGGTCGAGTTGAAGGAGATCATGAGGAAGGAGTTTGTTCCAACAAGATATGAGGACTATTTGTTTCATCACATGAAGAGCATTAAGCAAGGTCTCAGATCTGCCGAAGCTTATTATGATGAGCTGAAGGTAGCAATGTATTGTGCCAATGTTGTGGATAAATCTGCAGCAAGGGCATATTTTAAAAGTGGTCTGAATCGTGATGTGGCTGCGACAGTTCGTTTGAAATATGACGGTAGTATGCAGGACCTTGTGAGTTTTGCCATAGATGAAGAAAGGAGAATTCAGAAAGAACGTGCACGTCCACTCACCTTGGGTATTCAGTCCCCTTCAGGAATCAGTCGTGTGAAGAGGCCAAGCAATGCAGAGAACAAGATGGAGCAAAGGTTGTTTACAACAAGAAACCAGATTTGTGATGAGAAAAAGGTGCTTGCAACACGAGAAAAGAGCCTCACAATTGGCCACATATCCAAAATATGTGAGAGTGATATTATAAAAAGTGAGCTGTGTGACTCCACTAAAAGTGAGATTGAGAGCCCCACCACAAAGGAGAGTTCGAGAGATACACCAAAGGAAATGAGAGTATTAGTTGATACAAAATATGAGGATTCTGAAACTAACATAACTCTTTCTATTCCTTGCATTATTCCTTGCAATGTACAGGTTTGCTTTCAGGAAGAGGAATCCAGTGATGTTACACTTTCCCACATCATGGAGGAACAAGAAGAGAAGCAAACCAGAGTTGATAATTCATCATGTGCTCATGAGGAACGATGGCTTGTTCAAGAAGAGGAAGATGGTATTGAAGTAAGATTACAACAACAACTTGAGAATGATTGTAAGTATAACCGTACTGCAACGATGCCTTCTATGATTGCTTGTTCTACTATGCCTGAACCATTGGATCACATTATTGCCTATCATTTTGATAATGTGAAATTAGCAAGGCCTGACAAAATGCATGATAAAATAAGCTTTATATTGTGCCACGCTTGCTAAAACTATTGAATCGAGTTATCCTGTCATGAACATTTCTGAAATCACACATTTGTACTCTCTCTATAAAACCTACACCTACTGTTTTAAGTTTAATTTGATTGGAGAATATGGTGTTGGCGGGAAGTTTGTTGTGGACAAAATATGCATTGCTTGCAATAGATTTGCAGAACTGAAAGATAATCATTTGGGCAACCATTCTTATGTGAAAATGAAACTGTATGTTTGTGGTGAAGATGTCACTTATTTGTTGGTCCTCATATGTTCACATTTTGCATGCACTAAAGTTACAACAAAAAGAGTTGATCAATGGAAGATACTAAAACTTTGTTCACCACAATTGCAAGGGTCTACTATGCAAAAATCTGAACTATCATATGAGAAATTTTTGCTGGCCAAATATGTTGAGTCACACATACATACTTCTAATTTTGGCTTTGAAATGATCACAACATGCTTTTCTAGGAGTAGGAATGATCCCTAACTTATATTTGCAAAACAAGCAACAATTTTTACAAACCCAAAACTTATGTTGACCCATTGAGAAATATGGTTTGCTGCTATGAAGATTACTTTTCTGAAATTTGGAAGGCGCAAAATCTTGGTAACAACAAAATGTGTGACGTCTTCATATACCATGCATACACGTTGTTTGTTTTCCTTAGTGCTGTTACAGGTTATCAAAAACCGAGGACAGTTTTTCTTGAAGGAAGGGAGGATGATGAGGACCATCCTGGGCAACTAAGATTGTTTAGTTGCAGCCAAATACTTGAGAAATCCATCATGGCGACCATTGATGGAATGCGCCTACTATTGTGCCATGTTGACGATCAGGTGAACACATATACTATGGGTTCCATATTATTTATTTTAATGGAGGCGGAGCTACTACTATCATTACTATTATGCAGGCATGTAGATGATGATCTACACAAACCAAAGGTGAAGATGAGAAGGAACTCAGGAGCCAAGCTATTCCTCACATTCAATGTTGTTGGTCTATCTCCATGTATCAACCGAGAGGGCCAAGTGTCGAGGATGACTACTTTTGAAGAGGGGGAGGATGATGAGGACATCCCTGGTTCACCTCATTTGTCATCTTCTCCTCATCATAAATCTCATCTCTCAAATGAAGCTGCTACAAAGAAGACCTATTTGGGTCCCATGACAAGGAGCCGTGCCAAACATATAGAACAAGAGGTGAACGCGCTCCTAGCTGATCATACTTCAACTATCCATGAGAACTTTATACTGCCTAAATCATCTGTGCTGATTTCACTCAGGTACAATGTTGAGGACAACCAACAACTTTCAGCACATGAAGAAACAAGTTCAGCTCATGAAGAAACAAGTTCTGAAGCTCATACAACATGTTTGAAGAGAACAAGTTTCAACTCTGATATAAACCATGTTTTGGTGACAAGGGCAACTAATTACACCTCAAGGAAGAATAGCAAGCCATCTCAACAATCTATTGTTGCATGCACAGTTCCAGATTTCGTCCCAGAACTTGCTGCATCATGCAACACAAATATATGAGGTTCCAGCACATGTGAGAGTACAAATTGGATAGCATTTGAAGTCTACTTTCAGTAAATTCAAACGGTGCAACATTTGGAGTCCTGAGTCAAAGGATATGAGAGTTCCAATGCAAGCTGTCCAGAGCATTAATTGCTGCGCGAGGCTCCATGTGTTTGCTCCCTTGACCAACTGGTTACCACGAATTTGAGCCTCTCTTTTGGACTGGTTTCACACCTAAGCTAGGAGGGCTGTTCCTAGTATAAATACCCCTTCCCTCACTTCAGCCACAACTCTTTGGCAATTGGATTTCAGCATAGGTTAGCTAAGTGCAACCAGAATCTTGTTTGAGAGTTCACTTCCTCCTTAGCTCTTGTAATCTTGCCTTGTGAGAGGGTAAACTCACTTTGTGATTTTACAACAGCAGCCGTTGAGGCGGCGACCAGTTCGTGCTTCCAACTTCGTGCGTGGTTGCGTGGATTGGAATCCTAAGAGTGTGGTTGGGCGAATACTTGTTGCTGGTTGTTGCATATGCAGTAGCTAGCTTCGGTCTCGTCAGGTTGCACTAGTTATCCTTTACCCGACAGCGTTGTTGGCTGGGATCGAGGGTTTCCTTCGTACCCTTCAGGTGGCGTTGATTCGTTCCTCAAGCAGATCCTCCGTGAAGATCGGGCAACCCCGTATCACCAGATCCGGCAAGTAAAATTGACTTTCGGATGATTTTATCTTTCCCGTGTACTCTGCCACCCTCTACCACCCTTTCGTGAGCTCACCCACGGATATATATATGGGAAAACGTATGGAACAATACACCATCCTTCCATTCACGAACCAAAAAGACCACACGTTCAGTCTGGACAGAAGGAGGAGGCTCTTTGTTGCATCAAAACCGAAGAATTCATGCTTCACATGTTCTATCACCCATCCTGCTACCACCCTCACTTTTTCACCAGCAGATGCATTATTCTTGGATGATAAAGTACATAACAGCTCATCCTCATTATGTTTATGCACACGAAAAATTAAAGGTCATTCCGAATGGTGCAAGATGGCTCGTCGATGCGATCAAGTTACCCAGAAAGTTGTATTCACGGTCTGTCCCCCGATGTTGTATCCGTAAAACGGCCACAATTTGGCCATACAAACTCCGTTGGAGCTCCATGACCTGCCAAATCGATCACAACGAAAAGTTGTACGCGTCCATATCCCACTCGTCCGCTTCGACAAGATTTCGGAGGCCAGATCCGGCTTGTAAATTTGACTTTCGTATGATTTTATCTTTCCCGTGTACTCTGCCACCCTCTACCACCCTTCCGTGAGCTCACCCACGGATATATATATATGGGAAATAACATATGGAACATTACACCATCCTTCCATTCACGAACAAGAAAGACCACAGGTTCAGCCTGGACAGAAGGAGGAGGCTCTTTGTTGCATCGAAACCGAAGAATTCATGCTTCACATGTTCTATCACCCTTCCCGCTACCACCCTCACTTTTTCACCAGCAGATATATTATTCTTGGATGATAAAGTACGTAACAGCTCATCCTCATTATGTTTATGCACACGAAAATTATAGGTCATTATGAATGGTACAAGATGGCTCGTCGATGCGATCAAGTTACCCTGATAGTTGTATTCACGGTCTGTCCCCCGATGTTGTATCCATAAAACGGCCACAATTTGGCCATACAAACACCATTGGAGCTCCATGACCTGCCAAATCGATCACAACCAAAAATTGTATGCATCGATATCCCACTCGTCCGCTTCGACAACATTTCGAAGGTCTGATCCGGCTTGTAAAATTGAGTTTCGGATGATTTTATCTTGGTCGTGTATTCTGCCACCCTCTACCACCCTTCCGTGAGCTCACCCACACACAGATATATTGGCAATAACGTATGGAACAATACACCATCCTTCCATTCATGAACCAGAAAGACTACAGGTTCAGCCTGGATAGAAAGAGGAGGCTCTTTGTTGCATCGAAACCGAAGAATTCATGCTTCACATGTTCTATCACCCATCCCGCTACCACCCTCACTTTTTCACCAGCAGATGAATTATTCTTGGATTATAAAGTACGTAACAGCTCATCCTCCTTATGTTTATGCACACGAAAAATTATAGGTCATTCCGAATGGTGCAAGATGGTTCGTCGATGCGATCAAGTTACCCTGAAAGTTGTATTCATGGTCAGTCGCCCTATGTTGTATCCGTAAAACGGCCACATTTTGGCCATACAAACTCCGTTGGAGCTCCATGACCTGCCAAATCGATCACAATGAGAAATTGTATGCGTCCATATCCCACTCGTCCGCTTCGACAAAATTTGGGAGGCCAGATCCGGCAAGTAAAATTGACTTTCGGATGATTTTATCTTTCCCGGGTACTCTGCCACCCTCTACCACCCTTTCGTGAGCTCACCCACGGATATATATATGGGAAATAACGTATGGAACAATACACCATCCTTCCATTGACGAACCAAAAAGACCAGACGTTCAGCCTGGACAGAAAGAGGAGGCTCTTTGTTGCATCGAAACTGAAGAATTCAAGCTTCACATGTTCTATCACCCATCCCACTACCACCCTCACTTTTTCACCAGCAGATGCATTATTCTTGGATGATAAAGTACATAACAGCTCATCCTCATTATGTTTATGCACACGAAAAATTGTAGGTCATTCCGAATGGTGCAAGATGGCTCGTCGATGCGATCAAGTTACCCAGAAAGTTGTATTCACGGTCTGTCCCCCGATGTTGTATCCATAAAACGGCAACAATTTGGCCATACAAACTCCGTTGGAGCTCCATGACCTGCCAAGTCGATCTGAACGAAAAGTTGTATGCGTCCATATCCCACTCGTCCGCTTCGACAACATTTCGGAGGCCAGATCCGGCTTGTAAAATTGACTTTTGGATGATTTTATCTTTCGCGTGTACTCTGCCACCCTCTACCAGCCTTCCATGAGCTCACCCACAGACAGATATATTGGCAATAACGTTTGGAACAATACACCATCCTTCCATTCACAAACCAGAAAGACTACAGGTTCAGCCTGGACAGAAGGAGGAGGCTCTTTGTTGCATCAAAACTAAAGAATTCATTCTTCACATGTTCTATCACCCATCCCGCTACCACCCTCACTTTTTCACCAGCAGATGCATTATTCTTGGATGATAAAGTACGTAACAGCTCATCCTCATTATGTTTATGCACACGAAAAGTTATAGGTCATTCCGAATGGTGCAAGATGGCTCGTCGATGCGATCAAGTTACCCAGAAAGTTGTATTCACGGTCTGTCCCCCGATGTTGTATCCATCAATCGGCCACAATTTGGCCATACAAACTCCGTTGAAGCTCCATGACCTGCCAAATCGATCACAATGAAAAGTTGTATGCGTCCATATCCCACTCGTCCGCTTCGACAACATTTCGGAGGCCAGATCCGGCTTATAAATTTGACTTTCGTATGATTTTATCTTTCCCGTGTAATCAGCCACCCTATACCACCCTTCCGTGTGCTCACCCACGGATATATATATATATGGGAAATAACATATGGAACATTACACCATCCTTCCATTCACGAACAAGAAAGATTACTGGTTCAGCCTGGACAGAAGGAGGAGGATCTTTGTGGCATCGAAACCGAAGAATTCATGCTTCACATGTTCTATCACCCATCCCGCTACCACCCTCACTTTTTCACCAGCAGTTGCATTATTCTTGGATGATAAAGTACATAACAGCTCATCCTTATTATGTTTATGCACAAGAAAAATTATAGGTCATTCCGACTGGTGCAAGATGGCTCGTCGATGCGATCAAGTTACCCTGAAAGTTGTATTCACGGTCTGTCCCCCGATGTTGTATCCATAAAACGGCCACAACTTGGCCATACAAACACCATTGGAGCTCCATGACCTGCCAAATCGATCACAACCAAAAGTTGTATGCATCGATATCCCACTCGTCCGCTTCGACAACATTTCGGAGGCCTGATCCGGCTTGTAAAATTGAGTTTCAGATGATTTTATCTTGGTCGTGTACTCTGCCACCCTCTACCACCCTTCCTTGAGCTCACCCACAGACAGATATATTGGCAATAACGTATGGAACAATACACCATCCTTCCATTCATGAACCAGAAAGACTACAGGTTCAGCCTGGATAGAAGGAGGAGGCTCTTTGTTGCATCGAAACCGAAGAATTCATGCTTCACATGTTCTATCACCCATCCCGCTACCACCCTCACTTTTTCACCAGCAGTTGTATTATTCTTGGATTATAAAGTATGTAACAGCTCATCCTCATTATGTTTATGCACACGAAAAATTATAGGTCATTCCGAATGGTGCAAGATGGCTCGTCGATGCGATCAAGTTACCCTGAAAGTTGTATTCACGGTCTGTCCCCCGATGTTGTATCCGTAAAACGGCCACAATTTGGCCATACAAACTCCGTTGGACCTCCATGACCCGCCAAATCGATCACAATGAAAAGTTGTATGCGGCGATATCCCACTCGTCTGCTTCGACAACATTTCGGAGGCCAGATCCGGCTTGTAAAATTGAGTTTCGGATGATTTTATCTTGGCCGTGTACTCTGCCACCCTCTACCACCCTTCCGTGAGCTCACCCACTAACATATATATTGGCAATAACATATGGAACAATACACCATCCTTCCATTCACGAACCAGAAAGACCACAGGTTCGGCCTGGACAGAAGGAGGAGGCTCTTTGTTGCATCGAAACCGAAGAATTCATGCTTCACATGTTCTATCACCCATCCCGCTACCACCCTCAATTTTTCACCAGCAGATGCATTATTTTTGGATGATAAAGTACATAACAGCTCATCCTCATTATGTTTATGCACACGAAAAATTATAGGTCATTCCGAATGGTGCAAGATGGCTCGTCGATGCGATCAAGTTACCCTGAAAGTTGTATTCACGGTCTGTCCCCCGATGTTGTATCCGTAAAACGGCCACAATTTGGCCATACAAACTCCGTTGGATCTCCATGACTGGCCAAATCGATCACAACGAAAAGTTGTATGCGGCGATATCCCACTCGTCTGCTTCGACAAAATTTCGGAGGCCAGATCCGGCTTGTAAAATTGAGTTTCGGATGATTTTATCTTGGCCGTGTACTCTGCTACCCTCTACCACGCTTCTGTGAGCTCACCCACTGACAGATATATTGGCAATAACGTATGGAACAATACACCATCCTTCCATTCACGAACCAGAAAGACCACAGGTTCGGCCTGGACAGAAGGAGGAGGCTCTTTGTTGCATCGAAACCGAAGAATTCATGCTTCACATGTTCTATCACCCATCCCGCTACCACCCTCACTTTTTCACCAGCAGATGCATTATTCTTGGATGATAAAGTACATAACAGCTCATCCTCATTATGTTTATGCACACGAAAAATTATAGGTCATTCCGAATGGTGCAAGATGGCTCGTCGATGCGATCAAGTTACCCTGAAAGTTGTATTCACGGTCTGTCCCCCGATGTTGTATCCGTAAAACGGCAACAATTTGGCCATACAAACTCCGTTGGAGCTCCATGACCTGCCAATTCGATCACAACGAAAAGTTGTATGCGTCCATATCCCACTCGTCCGCTTCGACAACATTTGGGAGGCCAGATCCGGCAAGTAAAATTGACTTTCGGATGATTTTATCTTTCCTGTGTACTCTGCCACCCTCTACCACCCTTCCGTGAGCTCACCCACTGACAGATATATTGGCAATAACGTATGGAACAATACACCATCCTTCCATTCACGAACCAGAAAGTACACAAGTTCGGCCTTGATTGAAGGAGGAGGCTCTTTGTTGCATCGAAACCGAAGAATTCATGCTTCACATATTCTATCACCCATCCCGCTAGTACCCTCACTTTTTCACCAGCAGATGCATTATTCTTGGATGATAAAGTACATAACAGCTCATCCTCATTATGTTTATGCACACGAAAAATTATAGGTCATTCCGAATGGTGCAAGATGGCTCGTCGATGCGATCAAGTTACCCTGAAAGTTGTATTCACGGTCTGTCCCCCGATGTTATATCCGTAAAACGACAACAATTTGGCCATACAAACTCCGTAGGAGCTCCATGACATGCCAATTCGATCACAATGAAAAGTTGTATGCGTCCATATCCCACTCGTCCGCTTCGACAACATTTCGGAGGCCAGATCCGGCTAGTAAAATTGACTTTCTGATGATTTTACCTTTCCCGTGTACTCTGCCACCCTCTACCACCCTTCCGTGAGCACACCCACAAACAGATATATTGGCAATAACGTATGGAACAATACACCATCCTTCCATTCATGAACCAGAAATACTACAGGTTCAGCCTGGACAGAAGGAGGAGGCTCTTTGTTACATAGAAACCGAAGAATTCATGCTTTACATATTCTATCACCCATCCCGCTACCACCCTCACTTTTACACCAGCAGATGCATTATTCTTGGATGATAAAGTACGTAACAGCTCATCCTTGTATGCGTCCATATCCCACTCGTCCGCTTCGACAACATTTGGGAGGCCAGATCCGGCAAGTAAAATTGAATTTCGGATGATTTTATCTTTCCCGTGTACTCTGCCACCCTCTACCACCCTTTCGTGAGCTCATCCACGGATATATATATGGGAAATAACGTATGGAACAATACACCATCTTTCCATTCACGAACCAAAAAGACCAAACGTTCAACCTGGACAGAAGGAGGAGGCTCTTTGTTGCATCGAAACCGAAGAAATCATACTTCACATGTTCTATCACCCATCCCGCTACCACCCTCACTTTTTCACCAGCAGATGCATTATTCTTGGATGATAAAGTATATAACAGCTCATCCTCATCCTCCGTTGGAGATCCATGACCTGCCAATTCGATCACAACGAAAAGTTGTATGCGTCCATATCCCACTCGTCCGCTTCGACAACATTTCGGAGGCCTGATCCGGCTTGTAAAATTGACTTTCGGATGATTTTATCTTTCCCGTGTACTCTGCCACCCTTCCGTGAGCACACCCACAGACAGATACATTGGCAATAACGTATGGAACAATACACCATCCTTCCATTCATGAACCAGAAAGACTACAGGTTCAGCCTGGATAGAAGGAGGAGGCTCTTTGTTGCATAGAAACCGAAGAATTCATGCTGCACATGTTCTATCTCCCATCCCGCTACCACCCTCACTTTTTCACCAGCAGATGCATTATTCTTGGATGATAAAGTACGTAACAGCTCATCCTCATTATGTTTATGCACACGAAAAATTATAGGTCATTCCGAATGGTGCCAGATGGCTCGTCGATGCGATCAAGTTACCCAGAAAGTTGTATTCACGGTCTGTCCCCCGATGTTGTATCCATAAAACGGGCACAATTTGGCCATACAAACTCCGTTGGAGCTCCATGACCTGCTAAATCGATCACAACGAAAAGTTGTATGCGTCCATATCCCAGTCGTCCGCTTCGACAACATTTCGGAGCCAGATCCGGCTTGTAAATTTGACTTTCGTATGATTTTATCTTTCCCGTGTACTCTGCCACCCTCTAGCACCCTTCCGTGAGCTCACCCACGGATATATATATATGGGAAATAACATATGGAACATTACACCATCCTTCCATTCACGAACAAGAAAGACTACAGGTTCAGCCTGGATAGAAGGAGGAGGATCTTTGTGGCATCGAAACCGAAGAATTCATGCTTCACATGTTCTATCACCCATCACGCTACCACCCTAGCTTTTTCACTAGCAGTTGCATTATTCTTGGATTATAAAGTATGTAACAACTCATCCTCATTATGTTTATGCACACGAAAAATTCTAGGTCATTATGAATGGTACAAGATGGCTCGTCGATGCGATCAAATTACCCTGAAAGTTGTATTCACGGTCTGTCCCCCGATGTTGTATCCATAAAACGGCCACAATTTGGCCATACAAACACCATTGGAGCTCCATGACCTGCCAAATTGATCACAACCAAAAGTTGTATGCATCGATATCCCACTCGTCCGCTTCGACAACATTTCGGAGGCCTGATCCGGCTTGTAAAATTGAGTTTCGGATGATTTTACCTTGGTCGTGTAGTTTGCCACCCTCTACCACCCTTCCGTGAGCTCACCCACAGACAGATATATTGGCAATAACGTATGGAACAATACACTATCCTTCCATTCATGAACCAGAAAGACTACAGGTTCAGCCTGGATAGAAGGAGGAGGCTCTTTGTTGCATCAAAACCGAAGAATTCATGCTTCACATGTTCTATCACCCATCCCGCTACCACCCTCACTTTTTCACCAGCAGATGAATTATTCTTGGATTATAAAGTACGTAACAGCTCATCCTCCTTATGTTTATGCACACGAAAATTATAGGTCATTCCGAATGGTGCAAGATGGCTCGTCGATGCGATCAAGTTACCCTGAAAGTTGTATTCACTGTCTGTCCCCCGATGTTGTATCCATAAAACGGCCACAATTTGGCCATACAAACTCCGTTGGAGCTCCATGACCGGCCAAATCGATCACAACGAAAAGTTGTATGCGGCGATATCCAACTCGTCCGCTTCGCCAACATTTCGGAGGCCAGATCCGGCTTGTAAAATTGAGTTTCGGATGATTTTATCTTGGCCGTGTACTCTGCTACCCACTACCACCCTTCCGTGAGCTCTCCCACTGACAGATATATTGGCAATAACGTATGTAACAATACACCATCCTTCCATTCACGAACCAGAAAGACCACAGGTTCGGCCTGGACAGAAGGAGGAGGCTCTTTGTTGCATCGAAACCGAATCATTCATGCTTCACATGTTCTATCACCCATCCCGCTACCACCCTCACTTTTTCACCAGCAGATGCATTATTCTTGGATGATAAAGTACATAACAGCTCATCCTCATTATGTTTATGCACACGAAAAATTATAGGTCATTCCGAATGGTGCAAGATGGCTCGTCGATGCGATCAAGTTACCCAGAAAGTTGTATTCACGGTCTGTCCCCCGATGTTGTATCCGTAAAACGGCAACAATTTGGCCATACAAACTCCGTTGGAGCTCCATGACCTGCCAATTCGATCACAACGAAAAGTTGTATGCGTCCATATCCCACTCGTCCGCTTTGACAACATTTCGGTGGCCAGATCCGGCTTGTAAAATTGACTTTCGGATTATTTTATCTTTCCCGTGTACTCTGCCACCCTCTACCACCCTTCCGTGAGCACACCCACAGACAGATATATTGGCAATAACGTATGGAACAATACACCATCCTTCCATTCATAAACCAGAAAGACTACAGGTTCAGCCTGGACAGAAGGAGGAGGCTCTTTGTTGCATAGAAACCGAAGAATTCATGCTTCACATGTTCTATCACCCATCCCGCTACCACCCTCACTTTTTCACCAGCAGATGCATTATTCTTGGATGATAAAGTACGTAACAGCTCATCCTCATTATGTTTATGCACACGAAAAATTATAGGTCATTCCGAATGGTGCAAGATGGCTCGTCGATGCGATCAAGTTACCCAGAAAGTTGTATTCACGGTCTGTCCCTCGATGTTGTATCCATAAAACGACGACAATTTGGCCATACAAACTCCATTGGAGCTCCATGACTTGCCAAATCGATCACAACGAAAAGTTGTATGCGTCCATAACCCACTCCTCCGCTTCGACAACATTTCGGAGGCCAGATCCGGCTTGTAAATTTGACTTTCCTATGATTTTATCTTTCCCGTGTACTCTCCCACCCTCTACCACCCTTCCGTGAGCTCACCCACGGATATATATATATATGGGAAATAACATATGGAACATTACACCATCCTTCCATTCACGAACAAGAAAGACTACAGGTTCAGCCTGGATAGAAGGAGGAGGATCTTTGTGGCAACGAAACCGAAGAATTCATGCTTCACATGTTCTATCACCCATCCCGCTACCTCCCTCACTTTTTCACCAGCTGTTGCATTTTTCTTGGATTATAAAGTACGTAACAGCTCATCCTCATTATGTTTATGCACACGAAAATTATAGGTCATTCCGAATGGTGCAAGATGGCTCGTCGATGCGATCTAGTTACCCTAAAAGTTGTATGCACGGTCTGACCGCCGATGTTGTATCCATAAAACGGCCACAATTTGGCCATACAAACTGCGTTCGAGCTCCATGACCCGCCAAATCGATCACAACGAAAATTTGTATGCGGCGATATCCCACTCGTCTGCTTCGACAACATTTTGGTGGCCAGATCCGGCTTGTAAAATTGAGTTTCGGATGATTTTATCTTGGCCGTGTACTCTGCCACCCTCTACCACCCTTCCGTGAGCTCACCCACTGACAGATATATTGGCAATAACGTATGGAACAATACACCACCCTTCCATTCATGAACCAGAAAGACCACAGGTTCGGCCTGGACAGAAGGAGGAGGCTCTTTGTTGCATCGAAACCGAAGAATTCATGCTTCACATGTTCTATCACCCTTCCCGCTACCACCCTCACTTTTTCACCAGCAGATATATTATTCTTGGATGATAAAGTACGTAACAGCTCATCCTCATTATGTTTATGCACACGAAAATTATAGGTCATTCCGAATGGTGCAAGATGGCTCGTCGATGCGATCAAGTTACCCAGAAAGTTGTATTGACGGTCTGTCCCCCGATGTTGTATCCATAAAACGGCCACCATTTGGCCATACAAACTCCGTTCGAGCTCCATGACCCGCCAAATCGATCACAACGAAAATTTGTATGCGGCGATATCCCATTCGTCCGTTTCGACAAGATTTTGGAGGCCAGATCCGGCTTGTAAAATTGACTTTCGGATGATTTTATCTTGGCCGTGTACTCGGCTACCCTCTACCACCCTTCCGTGAGCTCACCCACTGACAGATATATTGGCAATAACGTATGGAACAATACACCATCCTTCCATTCACGAACCAGAAAGACCACAGGTTCGGCCTGGACAGAAGGAGGAGGCTCTTTGTTGCATCGAAACCGAAAAATTCAAGCTTCACATGTTCTATCACCCATCCCGCTACCACCCTCACTTTTTCACCAGCAGATGAATTATTCTTGGATTATAAAGTACGTAACAGCTCATCCTCCTTAAGTTTATGCACACGAAAATTATAGGTCATTCCGAATGGTGCATGATGGCTCGTCGATGCGATCAAGTTACCCTGAAAGTTGTATTCACGGTCTGTCCCCCGATGTTGTATCCGTAAAACGGCAACAATTTGGCCATACAAACTCCGTTGGAGCTCCATGACCTGCCAATTCGATCACAACGAAAAGTTGTATGCGTCCATATCCCACTCGTCCGCTTTGACAACATTCCGGAGGCCAGATCCGGCTTGTAAAATTGACTTTCGGATGATTTTATCTTTCCCGTGTACTCTGCCACCCTCTACCACCCTTCCGTGAGCACACCCACAGACAGATATATTGGCAATAACGTATGGAACAATACACCATCCTTCCATTCATAAACCAGAAAGACTACAGGTTCAGCCTGGACAGAAGGAGGAGGCTCTTTGTTGCATAGAAACCAAAGAATTCATGCTTCACATGTTCTATCACCCATCCCGCTACCACCCTCACTTTTTCACCAGCAGATGCATTATTCTTGGATGATAAAGTACGTAACAGCTCATCCTCATTATGTTTATGCACACGAAAAATTATAGGTCATTCCGAATGGTGCAAGATGGCTCGTCGATGCGATCAAGTTACCCAGAAAGTTGTATTCACGGTCTGTCCCCCGATGTTGTATCCATAAAATGGCCACAATTTGGCCATACAAACTCCACTGGAGCTCCATGACTTGCCAAATCGATCACAACGAAAAGTTGTATGCGTCCATATCCCACTCCTCCGCTTCGACAACATTTCGGAGGCCAGATCCGGCTTGTAAATTTGACTTTCGTATGATTTTATCTTTCCCGTGTACTCTGCCACCCTCTACCACCCTTCCGTGAGCTCACCCACGGATATATATATATATATATATATATATATATATATATATATATATATATATATATATATATATATATATATATATATATATATATATATATATATATATATATGGGAAATAACATATGGGACATTACACCATCCTTCCATTCACGAACAAGAAAGACTACAGGTTCAGCCTGGATAGAAGGAGGAGGATCTTTGTGGCATCGAAACGAAGAATTCATGCTTCACATGTTCTATCACCCATCCCGCTACCACCCTCACTTTTTCACCAGCAGTTGCATTTTTCTTGGATTATAAAGTATGTAACAGCTCATCCTCATTATGTTTATGCACACGAAAAATTCTAGGGCATTATGAATGGTACAAGATGGCTCGTCGATGCGATCAAGTTACCCTGAAAGTTGTCTTCACGGTCTGTCTCCCGATGTTGTATCCCTAAAACGGCCACAATTTGGCCATACAAACACCATTGGAGCTCCATGACCTGCCAAATCGATCACAACCAAAAGTTGTATGCATCGATATCCCACTCGTCCGCTTCGACAACATTTCGGAGGCCTGATCCGGCTTGTAAAATTGAGTTTCGGATGATTTTATCTTGGTCGTGTACTCTGCCACCCTCTACCACCCTTCCGTGAGCTCACCCACAGAAAGATATATTGGCAATAACGTATGGAACAATACACCATCCTTCCATTCATGAACCAGAAAGACTACAGGTTCAGCCTGGATAGAAGGAGGAGGCTCTTTGTTGCATCGAAACCGAAAAATTCATGCTTCACATGTTCTATCACCCATCCCGCTACCACCCTCACTTTTTCACCAGCAGATGAATTATTCTTGGATTATAAAGTACGTAACAGCTCATCCTCCTTATGTTTATGAACACGAAAATTATAGGTCATTCCGAATGGTGCAAGATGGCTCGTCGATGCGATCAAGTTACCCTAAAAGTTGTATTCACGGTCTGTCCCCCGATGTTGTATCCATAAAACGGCCACCATTTGGCCATACAAACTCCGTTCGAGCTCCATGACCCGCCAAATCGATCACAACGAAAATTTGTTTGCGGCGATATCCCACTCGTCTGCTTCGACAACATTTCGGAGGCCAGATCCGGCTTGTAAAATTGAGTTTCGGATGATTTTATCCTGGCCGTGTACTCTACCACCCTCTACCACCCTTCCGTGAGCTCACCCACTGACAGATATATTGGCAATAACATATGGAACAATACACCATCCTTCCATTCACGAACCAGAAAGACCACAGGTTCGTCCTGGACAGAAGGAGGAGGCTCTTTGTTGCGTCGAAACCGAAGAATTCATGCTTCACATGATCTATCACCCATCCCGCTACCACCCTCACTTTTTCACCAGCAGATGCATAATTCTTGGAATGATAAAGTACATAACAGCTCATCCTCATTATGTTTATGCACAAGAAAAATTATAGGTCATTCCGAATGGTGCAAGATGGCTCGTCGATGCAATCAAGTTACCCTGAAAGTTGTATTCACGGTCTGTCCCCCGATGTTGTATCCGTAAAACGGCAACAATTTGGCCATACAAACTCCGTTGGAGCTCCATGACCTGCCAATTCGATCACAACGAAAAGTTGTATGCGTACATATCCCACTCATCCGCTTTGACAACATTTCGGAGGCCAGATCCGGCTGGTAAAATTCACTTTCGGATGATTTTATCTTTCCCGTGTACTCTGCCACCCTCTACCACCCTTCCGTGAGCACACCCACAGACAGATATATTGGCAATAACGTATGGAACAATACACCATCCTTCCATTCATAAACCAGAAAGACTACAGGTTCAGCCTGGACAGAAGGAAGAGGCTCTTTGTTGCATAGAAACCGAAGAATTCATGCTTCACATGTTCTATCACCCATCCCGCTACCACCCTCACTTTTTCACCAGCAGATGCATTATTCTTGGATGATAAAGTACGTAACAGCTCATCCTCATTATGTTTAGGCACACGAAAAATTATAGGTCATTCCGAATGGTGCAAGATGGCTCGTCGATGCGATCAAGTTACCCAGAAAGTTGTATTCACGGTCTGTCCCCCGATGTTGTATCCATAAAACGGCGACAATTTGGCCATACAAACTCCATTGGAGCTCCATGACTTGCCAAATCGATCACAACGAAAAGTTGTATGCGTCCATATCCCACTCCTCCGCTTCGACAACATTTCGGAGGCCAGATCCTGCTTGTAAATTTGACTTTCGTATGATTTTATATTTCCCGTGTACTCTGCCACCCTCTACCACCCTTCCATGAGCTCACCCACGGATATATATATATATATGGGAAATAACATATGGAACATTACACCATCCTTCCATTCACGAACAAGAAAGACTACAGGTTCAGCCTGGATAGAAGGAGGAGGATCTTTGTGGCATCGAAACCGAAGAATTCATGCTTCACATGTTCTATCACCCATCCCGCTACCACCCTCACTTTTTCACCAGCAGTTGCATTTTTGCTTGGATTACAAAATATGTAACAGCTCATCCTCATTATGTTTATGCACACGAAAAATTCTAGGTCATTATGAATGGTACAAGATGGCTCGTCGATGCGATCAAGTTACCCTGAAAGTTGTTTTCACGGTCTGTCTCCCGATGTTGTATCCATAAAACGGCCACAATTTGGCCATACAAACACCATTGGAGCTCCATGACCTACCAAATCGATCACAACCAAAAGTTGTATGCATCGATATCCCACTCGTCCGCTTCGAAAACATTTCGGAGGCCTGATCCGGCTTGTAAAATTGAGTTTCGGATGATTTTATCTTGGTCGTGTACTCTGCCACCCTCTACTACCCTTCCGTGAGCTCACCCACAGACAGATATATTGGCAATAACGTATGGAACAATACACCATCCTTCCATTCATGAACCAGAAAGACTACAGGTTTAGCCTGGATAGAAGGAGGAGGCTCTTTGTTGCATCGAAACCGAAGAATTCATGCTTCACATGTTCTATCACCCATCCCGCTACCACCCTCACTTTTTCACCAGCAGATGAATTATTCTTGGATTATAAAGTACGTAACAGCTCATCCTCCTTATGTTTATGCACACGAAAATTATAGGTCATTCCGAATGGTGCAAGATGGCTCGTCGATGCGATCAAGTTACCCTGAAAGTTGTATTCACTGTCTGTCCCCCGATGTTGTAATCATAAAACGGCCACAATTTGGCCATACAAACTCCGTTGGAGCTCCATGACCGGCCAAATCGATCACAACGAAAAGTTGTATGCGGCGATATCCCACTCGTCTGCTTCGACAACATTTCGGGGGCCAGATCCGGCTTGTAAAATTGACTTTCGGATGATTTTATCTTGGCCGTGTACTCTGCCACCCTCTACCACCCTTCCGTGAGCTCACCCACTGACAGATATATTGGCAATAACGTATGGAACAATACACCATCCTTCCATTCATGAACCAGAAAGACCACAGGTTCGGCCTGGACAGAAGGAGGAGGCTCTTTGTTGCATCGAAACCGAATAATTCATGCTTCACATGTTCTATCACCCATCCCGCTACCACCCTCACTTTTTCACCAGGAGATGCATTATTCTTGTATGATAAAGTACGTAACAGCTCATCCTCCTTATGTTTATGCACACGAAAATTATAGGTCATTCCGAATGGTGCAAGATGGCTCGTCGATCCGATCAAGTTACCCAGAAATTTGTATTCACGGTCTGTCCCCCGATGTTGTATCCATAAAACGGCCACCATTTGGCCATACAAACTCCGTTCGAGCTCCATGACCCGCCAAATCGATCACAACGAAAATTTGTATGCGGCGATATCCCATTCATCTGCTTCGACAACATTTCGGAGGCCAGATCCGGCTTGTAAATTTGAGTTTCGGATGATTTTATCTTGGCCGTGTACTCTGCTACCCTCTACCACCCTTCCGTGAGCTCACCCACTGACAGATATATTGGCAATAACGTATGGAACAATACACCATCCTTCCATTCACGAACCAGAAAGACCACAGGTTCGGCCTGGACAGAAGGAGGAGGCTCTTTGTTGCATCGAAACCGAATAATTCATGCTTCACATGTTCTATCACCCATCCCGCTACCACCCTCACTTTTTCACCAGCAGATGCATTATTCTTGGATGATAAAGTACATAACAGCTCATCCTCATTATGTTTATGCACACGAAAAATTATAGGTCATTCCGAATGGTGCAAGATGGCTCGTCGATGCGATCAAGTTACCCAGAAAGTTGTATTCACGGTCTGTCCCCCGATGTTGTATCCGTAAAACGGCAACAATTTGGCCATACAAACTCCGTTGGAGCTCTATGACCTGCCAATTCGATCACAACGAAAAGTTGTATGCGTCCATATCCCACTCGTCCGCTTTGACAACATTTCGGAGGCCAGATCCGGCTTGTAAAATTGACTTTCGGATTATTTTATCTTTCCCGTGTACTCTGCCACCCTCTACCACCCTTCCGTGAGCACACCCACAGACAGATATATTGGCAATAACGTATGGAACAATACACCATCCTTCCATTCATAAACCAGAAAGACTACAGGTTCAGCCTGGACAGAAGGAGGAGGCTCTTTGTTGCATAGAAACCGAAGAATTCATGCTTCACATGTTCTATCACCCATCCCGCTACCACCCTCACTTTTTCACCAGCAGATGCATTATTCTTGGATGATAAAGTACGTAACAGCTCATCCTCATTATGTTTATGCACACGAAAAATTATAGGTCATTCCGAATGGTGCAAGATGGCTCGTCGATCCGATCAAGTTACCCAGAAAGTTGTATTCACGGTCTGTCCCCCGATGTTGTATCCATAAAACGGCCACAATTTGGCCATACAAACTCCATTGGAGCTCCATGACTTGCCAAATCGGTCACAACGAAAACTTGTATGCGTCCATATCCCACTCCTCCGCTTCGACAACATTTCGGAGGCCAGATCCGGCTTGTAAATTTGACTTTCGTATGATTTTATCTTTCCCGTGTACTCTGCCACCCTCTACCACCCTTCCGTGAGCTCACCCACGGATATATATATATATGGGAAATAACTTATGGAACATTACACCATCCTTCCATTCACGAACAAGAAAGACTACAGGTTCAGCCTGGATAGAAGGAGGAGGATCTTTGTGGCATCGAAACCGAAGAATTCATGCTTCACATGTTCTATCACCCATCCCGCTACCACCCTCACTTTTTCACCAGCAGTTGCATTTTTCTTGGATTATAAAGTATGTAACAGCTCATCCTCATTATGTTTATGCACACGAAAAATTCTAGGTCATTATGAATGGTACAAGATGGCTCGTCGATGCGATCAAGTTACCCTGAAAGTTGTATTCACGGTCTGTCTCCCGATGTTGTATCCATAAAACGGCCACAATTTGGCCATACAAACACCATTGGAGCTCCATGACCTGCCAAATCGATCACAACCAAAAGTTGTATGCATCGATATCCCACTCGTCCGCTTCGACAACATTTCGGAGGCCTGATCCGGCTTGTAAAATTGAGTTTCGGATGATTTTATCTTGGTCGTGTACTCTGCCACCCTTTACCACCCTTCCGTGAGCTCACCCACAGACAGATATATTGGTAATAACGTATGGAACAATACACCATCCTTCCATTCATGAACCAGAAAGACTACAGGTTTAGCCTGGATAGAAGGAGGAGGCTCTTTGTTGCATCGAAACCGAAGAATTCATGCTTCACATGTTCTATCACCCATCCCGCTACCACCCTCACTTTTTCACGAGAAGATGAATTATTCTTGGATTATAAAGTACGTAACAGCTCATCCTCCTTATGTTTATGCACACGAAAATTATAGGTCATTCCGAAGGGTGCAAGATGGCTCGTCGATGCGATCAAGTTACCCTAAAAGTTGTATTCACGGTCTGTCCCCCGATGTTGTATCCATAAAACGGCCACCATTTGGCCATACAAACTCCGTTCGAGCTCCATGACCCGCCAAATCGATCACAACAAAAATTTGTATGCGGTGATATCCCATTCGTCTGCTTCGACAACATTTCGGAGGCCAGATCCGGCTTGTAAAATTGAGTTTCGGATGATTTTATCTTGGCGGTGTACTCTGCTACCCTCTACCACCCTTCCGTGAGCTCACCCACTGACAGATATATTGGCAATAACGTATGGAACAATACACCATCCTTCCATTCACGAACCAGAAAGACCACAGGTTCGGCCTGGACAGAAGGAGGAGGCTCTTTGTTGCATCGAAACCGAATAATTCATGCTTCACATGTTCTATCACCCATCCCGCTACCACCCTCACTTTTTCACCAGGAGATGCATTATTCTTGTATGATAAAGTACATAACAGCTCATCCTCATTATGTTTATGCACACGAAAAATTATAGGTCATTCCGAATGGTGCAAGATGGCTCGTCGATGCGATCAAGTTACCCAGAAAGTTGTATTCACGGTCTGTCCCCCGATGTTGTATCCGTAAAACGGCAACAATTTGGCCATACAAACTCCGTTGGAGCTCCATGACCTGCCAATTCGATCACAACGAAAAGTTGTATGCGTCCATATCCCACTCGTCCGCTTTGACAACATTTCGGAGGCCAGATCCGGCTTGTAAAATTGACTTTCGGATGATTTTATCTTTCCCGTGTACTCTGCCACCCTCTACCACCCTTCCGTGAGCACACCCACAGACAGATATATTGGCAATAACGTATGGAACAATACACCATCCTTCCATTCATAAACCAGAAAGACTACAGGTTCAGCCTGGACAGAAGGAGGAGGCTCTTTGTTGCATAGAAACCGAAGAATTCATGCTTCACATGTTCTATCACCCATCCCGCTACCACCCTCACTTTTTCACCAGCAGATGCATTATTCTTGGATGATAAAGTACGTAACAGCTCATCCTCATTATGTTTATGCACACGAAAAATTATAGGTCATTCCGAATGGTGCAAGATGGCTCGTCGATGCGATCAAGTTACCCAGAAAGTTGTATTCACGATCTGTCCCCCGATGTTGTATCCATAAAACGGCCACAATTTGGCCATACAAACTCCGTTGGAGATCCATGACCTGCTAAATCGATCACAACGAAAAGTTGTATGCGTCCATATCCCACTCGTCCGCTTCGACAACATTTCGGAGGACAGATTCGGCTTGTAAATTTGACTTTCGTATGATTTTATGTTTCCCGTGTATTGTGCCACCCTCTACCACCCTTCCGTGAGCTCACCCACGGATATATATATATATGGGAAATAACATATGAAACATTACACCATCCTTCCATTCACGAACAAGAAAGACTACAGGTACAGCCTGGATAGAAGGAGGAGGATCTTTGTGGCATCGAAACCGAAGAATTCATGCTTCACATGTTCTATCACCCATCACGCTACCACCCTCACTTTTTCACCAGCAGTTGCATTATTCTTGGATTATAAAGTATGTAACAACTCATCCTCATTATGTTTATGCACACGAAAAATTCTAGGTCATTATGAATGGTACAAGATGGCTCGTCGATGCGATCAAGTTACCCTGAAAGTTGTATTCACGGTCTGTCCCCCGATGTTGTATCCATAAAACGACCACAATTTGGCCATACAAACACCATTGGAGCTCCATGACCTGCCAAATCGATCACAACCAAAAGTTGTATGCATCGATATCCCACTCGTCCGCTTCGACAACATTTCGGAGGCCTGATCCGGCTTGTAAAATTGAGTTTCGGATGATTTTATCTTGGTCGTGTACTCTGCCACCCTCTACCACCCTTCCGTGAGCTCACCCACAGACAGATATATTGGCAATAACGTATGGAACAATACACTATCCTTCCATTCATGAACCAGAAAGACTACAGGTTCTGCCTGGATAGAAGGAGGAGGCTCTTTGTTGCATCAAAACCGAAGAATTCATGCTTCACATGTTCTATCACCCATCCCGCTACCACCCTCACTTTTTCACCAGCAGATGAATTATTCTTGGATTATAAAGTACGTAACAGCTCATCCTCCTTATGTTTATGCACACGAAAATTATAGGTCATTCCGAATGGTGCAAGATGGCTCGTCGATGCGATCAAGTTACCCTGAAAGTTGTATTCACTGTCTGTCCCCCGATGTTGTAATCATAAAACGGCCACAATTTGGCCATACAAACTCCGTTGGAGCTCCATGACCGGCCGAATCGATCACAACGAAAAGTTGTATGCGGCGATATCCCACTCGTCTGCTTCGACAACATTTCGGGGGCCAGATCCGGCTTGTAAAATTGACTTTCGGATGATTTTATCTTGGCCGTGTACTCTGCCACCTTCTACCACCCTTCCGTGAGCTCACCCACTGACAGATATATTGGCAATAACGTATGGAACAATACACCATCCTTCCATTCATGAACCAGAAAGACTACAGGTTCAGCCTGGATAGAAGGAGGAGGCTCTTTGTTGCATCGAAACCGAAAAATTCATGCTTCACATGTTCTATCACCCATCCCGCTACCACCCTCACTTTTTCACCAGCAGATGAATTATTCTTGGATTATAAAGTACGTAACAGCTCATCCTCCTTATGTTTATGAACACGAAAATTATAGGTCATTCCGAATGGTGCAAGATGGCTCGTCGGTGCGATCAAGTTACCCTAAAAGTTGTATTCACGGTCTGTCCCCCGATGTTGTATCCATAAAACGGCCACCATTTGGCCATACAAACTCCGTTCGAGCTCCATGACCCGCCAAATCGATCACAACGAAAATTTGTTTGCGGCGATATCCCACTCGTCTGCTTCGACAACATTTCGGAGGCCAGATCCGGCTTGTAAAATTGAGTTTCGGATGATTTTATCCTGGCCGTGTACTCTACCACCCTCTACCACCCTTCCGTGAGCTCACCCACTGACAGATATATTGGCAATAACCTATGGAACAATACACCATCCTTCCATTCACGAACCAGAAAGACCACAGGTTCGTCCTGGACAGAAGGAGGAGGCTCTTTGTTGCGTCGAAACCGAAGAATTCATGCTTCACATGATCTATCACCCATCCCGCTACCACCCTCACTTTTTCACCAGCAGATGCATAATTCTTGGAATGATAAAGTAC
Organism: Elymus sibiricus; assembly: GCA_039707655.1. Lineage (NCBI taxonomy): Eukaryota > Viridiplantae > Streptophyta > Magnoliopsida > Poales > Poaceae > Elymus > Elymus sibiricus. Next base: position 260,451,494 of record CM077676.1, read on the forward strand.
ATAACAGCTCATCCTCATTATGTTTATGCACAAGAAAAATTATAGGTCATTCCGAATGGTGCAAGATGGCTCGTCGATGCAATCAAGTTACCCTGAAAGTTGTATTCACGGTCTGTCCCCCGATGTTGTATCCGTAAAACGGCAACAATTTGGCCATACAAACTCCGTTGGAGCTCCATGACCTGCCAATTCGATCACAACGAAAAGTTGTATGCGTACATATCCCACTCATCCGCTTTGACAACATTTCGGAGGCCAGATCCGGCTGGTAAAATTCACTTTCGGATGATTTTATCTTTCCCGTGTACTCTGCCACCCTCTACCACCCTTCCGTGAGCACACCCACAGACAGATATATTGGCAATAACGTATGGAACAATACACCATCCTTCCATTCATAAACCAGAAAGACTACAGGTTCAGCCTGGACAGAAGGAAGAGGCTCTTTGTTGCATAGAAACCGAAGAATTCATGCTTCACATGTTCTATCACCCATCCCGCTACCACCCTCACTTTTTCACCAGCAGATGCATTATTCTTGGATGATAAAGTACGTAACAGCTCATCCTCATTATGTTTAGGCACACGAAAAATTATAGGTCATTCCGAATGGTGCAAGATGGCTCGTCGATGCGATCAAGTTACCCAGAAAGTTGTATTCACGGTCTGTCCCCCGATGTTGTATCCATAAAACGGCGACAATTTGGCCATACAAACTCCATTGGAGCTCCATGACTTGCCAAATCGATCACAACGAAAAGTTGTATGCGTCCATATCCCACTCCTCCGCTTCGACAACATTTCGGAGGCCAGATCCTGCTTGTAAATTTGACTTTCGTATGATTTTATCTTTCCCGTGTACTCTGCCACCCTCTACCACCCTTCCATGAGCTCACCCACGGATATATATATATATATGGGAAATAACATATGGAACATTACACCATCCTTCCATTCACGAACAAGAAAGACTACAGGTTCAGCCTGGATAGAAGGAGGAGGATCTTTGTGGCATCGAAACCGAAGAATTCATGCTTCACATGTTCTATCACCCATCCCGCTACCACCCTCACTTTTTCACCAGCAGTTGCATTTTTGCTTGGATTACAAAATATGTAACAGCTCATCCTCATTATGTTTATGCACACGAAAAATTCTAGGTCATTATGAATGGTACAAGATGGCTCGTCGATGCGATCAAGTTACCCTGAAAGTTGTTTTCACGGTCTGTCTCCCGATGTTGTATCCATAAAACGGCCACAATTTGGCCATACAAACACCATTGGAGCTCCATGACCTACCAAATCGATCACAACCAAAAGTTGTATGCATCGATATCCCACTCGTCCGCTTCGAAAACATTTCGGAGGCCTGATCCGGCTTGTAAAATTGAGTTTCGGATGATTTTATCTTGGTCGTGTACTCTGCCACCCTCTACTACCCTTCCGTGAGCTCACCCACAGACAGATATATTGGCAATAACGTATGGAACAATACACCATCCTTCCATTCATGAACCAGAAAGACTACAGGTTTAGCCTGGATAGAAGGAGGAGGCTCTTTGTTGCATCGAAACCGAAGAATTCATGCTTCACATGTTCTATCACCCATCCCGCTACCACCCTCACTTTTTCACCAGCAGATGAATTATTCTTGGATTATAAAGTACGTAACAGCTCATCCTCCTTATGTTTATGCACACGAAAATTATAGGTCATTCCGAATGGTGCAAGATGGCTCGTCGATGCGATCAAGTTACCCTGAAAGTTGTATTCACTGTCTGTCCCCCGATGTTGTAATCATAAAACGGCCACAATTTGGCCATACAAACTCCGTTGGAGCTCCATGACCGGCCAAATCGATCACAACGAAAAGTTGTATGCGGCGATATCCCACTCGTCTGCTTCGACAACATTTCGGGGGCCAGATCCGGCTTGTAAAATTGACTTTCGGATGATTTTATCTTGGCCGTGTACTCTGCCACCCTCTACCACCCTTCCGTGAGCTCACCCACTGACAGATATATTGGCAATAACGTATGGAACAATACACCATCCTTCCATTCATGAACCAGAAAGACCACAGGTTCGGCCTGGACAGAAGGAGGAGGCTCTTTGTTGCATCGAAACCGAATAATTCATGCTTCACATGTTCTATCACCCATCCCGCTACCACCCTCACTTTTTCACCAGGAGATGCATTATTCTTGTATGATAAAGTACGTAACAGCTCATCCTCCTTATGTTTATGCACACGAAAATTATAGGTCATTCCGAATGGTGCAAGATGGCTCGTCGATCCGATCAAGTTACCCAGAAATTTGTATTCACGGTCTGTCCCCCGATGTTGTATCCATAAAACGGCCACCATTTGGCCATACAAACTCCGTTCGAGCTCCATGACCCGCCAAATCGATCACAACGAAAATTTGTATGCGGCGATATCCCATTCATCTGCTTCGACAACATTTCGGAGGCCAGATCCGGCTTGTAAATTTGAGTTTCGGATGATTTTATCTTGGCCGTGTACTCTGCTACCCTCTACCACCCTTCCGTGAGCTCACCCACTGACAGATATATTGGCAATAACGTATGGAACAATACACCATCCTTCCATTCACGAACCAGAAAGACCACAGGTTCGGCCTGGACAGAAGGAGGAGGCTCTTTGTTGCATCGAAACCGAATAATTCATGCTTCACATGTTCTATCACCCATCCCGCTACCACCCTCACTTTTTCACCAGCAGATGCATTATTCTTGGATGATAAAGTACATAACAGCTCATCCTCATTATGTTTATGCACACGAAAAATTATAGGTCATTCCGAATGGTGCAAGATGGCTCGTCGATGCGATCAAGTTACCCAGAAAGTTGTATTCACGGTCTGTCCCCCGATGTTGTATCCGTAAAACGGCAACAATTTGGCCATACAAACTCCGTTGGAGCTCTATGACCTGCCAATTCGATCACAACGAAAAGTTGTATGCGTCCATATCCCACTCGTCCGCTTTGACAACATTTCGGAGGCCAGATCCGGCTTGTAAAATTGACTTTCGGATTATTTTATCTTTCCCGTGTACTCTGCCACCCTCTACCACCCTTCCGTGAGCACACCCACAGACAGATATATTGGCAATAACGTATGGAACAATACACCATCCTTCCATTCATAAACCAGAAAGACTACAGGTTCAGCCTGGACAGAAGGAGGAGGCTCTTTGTTGCATAGAAACCGAAGAATTCATGCTTCACATGTTCTATCACCCATCCCGCTACCACCCTCACTTTTTCACCAGCAGATGCATTATTCTTGGATGATAAAGTACGTAACAGCTCATCCTCATTATGTTTATGCACACGAAAAATTATAGGTCATTCCGAATGGTGCAAGATGGCTCGTCGATCCGATCAAGTTACCCAGAAAGTTGTATTCACGGTCTGTCCCCCGATGTTGTATCCATAAAACGGCCACAATTTGGCCATACAAACTCCATTGGAGCTCCATGACTTGCCAAATCGGTCACAACGAAAACTTGTATGCGTCCATATCCCACTCCTCCGCTTCGACAACATTTCGGAGGCCAGATCCGGCTTGTAAATTTGACTTTCGTATGATTTTATCTTTCCCGTGTACTCTGCCACCCTCTACCACCCTTCCGTGAGCTCACCCACGGATATATATATATATGGGAAATAACTTATGGAACATTACACCATCCTTCCATTCACGAACAAGAAAGACTACAGGTTCAGCCTGGATAGAAGGAGGAGGATCTTTGTGGCATCGAAACCGAAGAATTCATGCTTCACATGTTCTATCACCCATCCCGCTACCACCCTCACTTTTTCACCAGCAGTTGCATTTTTCTTGGATTATAAAGTATGTAACAGCTCATCCTCATTATGTTTATGCACACGAAAAATTCTAGGTCATTATGAATGGTACAAGATGGCTCGTCGATGCGATCAAGTTACCCTGAAAGTTGTATTCACGGTCTGTCTCCCGATGTTGTATCCATAAAACGGCCACAATTTGGCCATACAAACACCATTGGAGCTCCATGACCTGCCAAATCGATCACAACCAAAAGTTGTATGCATCGATATCCCACTCGTCCGCTTCGACAACATTTCGGAGGCCTGATCCGGCTTGTAAAATTGAGTTTCGGATGATTTTATCTTGGTCGTGTACTCTGCCACCCTTTACCACCCTTCCGTGAGCTCACCCACAGACAGATATATTGGTAATAACGTATGGAACAATACACCATCCTTCCATTCATGAACCAGAAAGACTACAGGTTTAGCCTGGATAGAAGGAGGAGGCTCTTTGTTGCATCGAAACCGAAGAATTCATGCTTCACATGTTCTATCACCCATCCCGCTACCACCCTCACTTTTTCACGAGAAGATGAATTATTCTTGGATTATAAAGTACGTAACAGCTCATCCTCCTTATGTTTATGCACACGAAAATTATAGGTCATTCCGAAGGGTGCAAGATGGCTCGTCGATGCGATCAAGTTACCCTAAAAGTTGTATTCACGGTCTGTCCCCCGATGTTGTATCCATAAAACGGCCACCATTTGGCCATACAAACTCCGTTCGAGCTCCATGACCCGCCAAATCGATCACAACAAAAATTTGTATGCGGTGATATCCCATTCGTCTGCTTCGACAACATTTCGGAGGCCAGATCCGGCTTGTAAAATTGAGTTTCGGATGATTTTATCTTGGCGGTGTACTCTGCTACCCTCTACCACCCTTCCGTGAGCTCACCCACTGACAGATATATTGGCAATAACGTATGGAACAATACACCATCCTTCCATTCACGAACCAGAAAGACCACAGGTTCGGCCTGGACAGAAGGAGGAGGCTCTTTGTTGCATCGAAACCGAATAATTCATGCTTCACATGTTCTATCACCCATCCCGCTACCACCCTCACTTTTTCACCAGGAGATGCATTATTCTTGTATGATAAAGTACATAACAGCTCATCCTCATTATGTTTATGCACACGAAAAATTATAGGTCATTCCGAATGGTGCAAGATGGCTCGTCGATGCGATCAAGTTACCCAGAAAGTTGTATTCACGGTCTGTCCCCCGATGTTGTATCCGTAAAACGGCAACAATTTGGCCATACAAACTCCGTTGGAGCTCCATGACCTGCCAATTCGATCACAACGAAAAGTTGTATGCGTCCATATCCCACTCGTCCGCTTTGACAACATTTCGGAGGCCAGATCCGGCTTGTAAAATTGACTTTCGGATGATTTTATCTTTCCCGTGTACTCTGCCACCCTCTACCACCCTTCCGTGAGCACACCCACAGACAGATATATTGGCAATAACGTATGGAACAATACACCATCCTTCCATTCATAAACCAGAAAGACTACAGGTTCAGCCTGGACAGAAGGAGGAGGCTCTTTGTTGCATAGAAACCGAAGAATTCATGCTTCACATGTTCTATCACCCATCCCGCTACCACCCTCACTTTTTCACCAGCAGATGCATTATTCTTGGATGATAAAGTACGTAACAGCTCATCCTCATTATGTTTATGCACACGAAAAATTATAGGTCATTCCGAATGGTGCAAGATGGCTCGTCGATGCGATCAAGTTACCCAGAAAGTTGTATTCACGGTCTGTCCCCCGATGTTGTATCCATAAAACGGCCACAATTTGGCCATACAAACTCCGTTGGAGATCCATGACCTGCTAAATCGATCACAACGAAAAGTTGTATGCGTCCATATCCCACTCGTCCGCTTCGACAACATTTCGGAGGACAGATTCGGCTTGTAAATTTGACTTTCGTATGATTTTATGTTTCCCGTGTATTGTGCCACCCTCTACCACCCTTCCGTGAGCTCACCCACGGATATATATATATGGGAAATAACATATGAAACATTACACCATCCTTCCATTCACGAACAAGAAAGACTACAGGTACAGCCTGGATAGAAGGAGGAGGATCTTTGTGGCATCGAAACCGAAGAATTCATGCTTCACATGTTCTATCACCCATCACGCTACCACCCTCACTTTTTCACCAGCAGTTGCATTATTCTTGGATTATAAAGTATGTAACAACTCATCCTCATTATGTTTATGCACACGAAAAATTCTAGGTCATTATGAATGGTACAAGATGGCTCGTCGATGCGATCAAGTTACCCTGAAAGTTGTATTCACGGTCTGTCCCCCGATGTTGTATCCATAAAACGACCACAATTTGGCCATACAAACACCATTGGAGCTCCATGACCTGCCAAATCGATCACAACCAAAAGTTGTATGCATCGATATCCCACTCGTCCGCTTCGACAACATTTCGGAGGCCTGATCCGGCTTGTAAAATTGAGTTTCGGATGATTTTATCTTGGTCGTGTACTCTGCCACCCTCTACCACCCTTCCGTGAGCTCACCCACAGACAGATATATTGGCAATAACGTATGGAACAATACACTATCCTTCCATTCATGAACCAGAAAGACTACAGGTTCTGCCTGGATAGAAGGAGGAGGCTCTTTGTTGCATCAAAACCGAAGAATTCATGCTTCACATGTTCTATCACCCATCCCGCTACCACCCTCACTTTTTCACCAGCAGATGAATTATTCTTGGATTATAAAGTACGTAACAGCTCATCCTCCTTATGTTTATGCACACGAAAATTATAGGTCATTCCGAATGGTGCAAGATGGCTCGTCGATGCGATCAAGTTACCCTGAAAGTTGTATTCACTGTCTGTCCCCCGATGTTGTAATCATAAAACGGCCACAATTTGGCCATACAAACTCCGTTGGAGCTCCATGACCGGCCGAATCGATCACAACGAAAAGTTGTATGCGGCGATATCCCACTCGTCTGCTTCGACAACATTTCGGGGGCCAGATCCGGCTTGTAAAATTGACTTTCGGATGATTTTATCTTGGCCGTGTACTCTGCCACCTTCTACCACCCTTCCGTGAGCTCACCCACTGACAGATATATTGGCAATAACGTATGGAACAATACACCATCCTTCCATTCACGAACCAGAAAGACCACAGGTTCGGCCTGGACAGAAGGAGGAGGCTCTTTGTTGCATCGAAACCGAATAATTCACGCTTCACATGTTCTATCACCCATCCCGCTACCACCCTCACTTTTTCACCAGGAGATGCATTATTCTTGTATGATAAAGTACATAACAGCTCATCCTCATTATGTTTATGCACACAAAAAATTATAGGTCATTCCGAATGGTGCAAGATGGCTCGTCGATGCGATCAAGTTACCCAGAAAGTTGTATTCACGGTTTGTCCCCCGATGTTGTATCCGTAAAACGGCAACAATTTGGCCATACAAACTCCGTTGGAGCTCCATGACCTGCCACTTCGATCACAACGAAAAGTTGTATGCGTCCATATCCCACTCGTCCGGTTTGACAACATTTCGGAGGCCAGATCCGGCTTGTAAAATTGACTTTCGGATGATTTTATCTTTCCCGTGTACTCTGCCACCCTCTACCACCCTTCCGTGAGCACACCCACAGACAGATATATTGGCAATAACGTATGGAACAATACACCATCCTTCCATTCATAAACCAGAAAGACTACAGGTTCAGCCTGGACAGAAGGAGGAGGCTCTTTGTTGCATAGAAACCGAAGAATTCATGCTTCACATATTCTATCACCCATCCCGCTACCACCCTCACTTTTTCACCAGCAGATGCATTCTTCTTGGATGATAAAGTACGTAACAGCTCATCCTCATTATGTTTATGCACACGAAAAATTATAGGTCATTCCGAATGGTGCAAGATGGCTCGTCGATGCGATCAAGTTACCCAGAAAGTTGTATTCACGGTCTGTCCCCTGATGTTGTATCCGTAAAATGGCCACAATTTGGCCATACAAACACCATTGGAGCTCCATGACCTGCCAAATTGATCACAACCAAAAGTTGTATCCATCGATATCCCACTCGTCCGCTTCGACAACATTTCGGAGGCCTGATCCGGCTTGTAAAATTGAGCTTCGGGTGATTTTATCCTGGTCGTGTACTCTGCCACCCTCTTCCACCCTTCCGTGAGCACACCCACAGACAGATATATTGGCAATAACGTATGGAACAATACACCATCCTTCCATTCATAAACCAGAAAGACTACAGGTTCAGCCTGGACAGAAGGAGGAGGCTCTTTGTTGCATAGAAACCGAAGAATTCATGCTTCACATATTCTATCACCCATCCCGCTACCACCCTCACTTTTTCACCAGCAGATGCATTCTTCTTGGATGATAAAGTACGTAACAGCTCATCCTCATTATGTTTATGCACACGAAAAATTATAGGTCATTCCGAATGGTGCAAGATGGCTCGTCGATGCGATCAAGTTACCCAGAAAGTTGTATTCACGGTCTGTCCCCCGATGTTGTATCCATAAAACGGCCACAATTTGGCCATACAAACTCCGTTGGAGATCCATGACCTGCGAAATCGATCACAACGAAAAGTTGTATGCGTCCATATCCCACTCGTCTGCTTCGACAACATTTCGGAGGACAGATTCGGCTTGTAAATTTGACTTTCGTATGATTTTATCTTTCCCGTGTATTGTGCCACCCTCTACCACCCTTCCGTGAGCTCACCCACGGATATATATATATATGGGAAATAACATATGGAACATTACACCATCCTTCCATTCACGAACAAGAAAGACTACAGGTACAGATTGGATAGAAGGAGGAGGATCTTTGTGGCATCGAAACCGAAGAATTCATGCTTCACATGTTCTATCACCCATCACGCTACCACCCTCACTTTTTCACCAGCAGTTGCATTATTCTTGGATTATAAAGTATGTAACAACTCATCCTCATTATGTTTATGCACACGAAAAATTCTAGGTCATTATGAATGGTACAAGATGGCTCGTCGATGCGATCAAGTTACCCTGAAAGTTGTATTCACGGTCTGTCCCCCGATGTTGTATCCATAAAACGACCACAATTTGGCCATACAAACACCATTGGAGCTCCATGACCTGCCAAATCGATCACAACCAATAGTTGTATGCATCGATATCCCACTCGTCCGCTTCGACAACATTTCGGAGGCCTGATCCGGCTTGTAAAATTGAGTTTCGGATGATTTTATCTTGGTCGTGTACTCTGCCACCCTCTACCACCCTTCCGTGAGCTCACCCACAGACAGATATATTGGCAATAACGTATGGAACAATACACTATCCTTCCATTCATGAACCAGAAAGACTACAGGTTCTGCCTGGATAGAAGGAGGAGGCTCTTTGTTGCATCAAAACCGAAGAATTCATGCTTCACATGTTCTATCACCCATCCCGCTACCACCCTCACTTTTTCACCAGCAGATGAATTATTCTTGGATTATAAAGTATGTAAAAGCTCATCCTCCTTATGTTTATGCACCCGAAAATTATAGGTCATTCCCAATGGTGCAAGATGGCTCGTCGATGCGATCAAGTTACCCTGAAAGTTGTATTCACTGTCTGTCCCCCGATGTTGTAATCATAAAACGGCCACAATTTGGCCATACAAACTCCGTTGGAGCTCCATGACCGGCCAAATCGATCACAACGAAAAGTTGTATGCGGCGATATCCCACTCGTCTGCTTCGACAACATTTCGGGGGCCAGATCCGGCTTGTAAAATTGACTTTCGGATGATTTTATCTTGGTCGTGTACTCTGCCACCCTCTACCACCCTTCCGTGAGCTCACCCACTGACAGATATATTGGCAATAACGTATGGAACAATACACCATCCTTCCATTCACGAACCAGAAAGACCACAGGTTCGGCCTGGACAGAAGGAGGAGGCTCTTTGTTGCATCGAAACCGAATAATTCATGCTTCACTTGTTCTATCACCCATCCCGCTACCACCCTCACTTTTTCACCAGCAGATGCATTATTCTAGGATGATAAAGTACATAACAGCTCATCCTCATTATGTTTATGCACACGAAAAATTGTAGGTCATTCCGAATGGTGCAAGATGGCTCGTTGATGCGATCAAGTTACCCAGAAAGTTGTATTCACGGTCTGTCCCCCGATGTTGTATCCGTAAAACGGCAACAATTTGGCCATACAAACTCCGTTGGAGCTCCATGACCTGCCAATTCGATCACAATGAAAAGTTGTATGCGTCCATATCCCACTCGTCCGCTTTGACAACATTTCGGAGGCCAGATTCGGCTTGTAAAATTGACTTTCGGATGATTTTATCTTTCCCGTGTACTCTGCCACCCTCTACCATTCTTCCGTGAGCACACCCACAGACAGATATATTGGCAATAACGTATGGAACAATACACCATCCTTCCATTCATAAACCAGAAAGACTACAGGTTCAGCCTGGACAGAAGGAGGAGGCTCTTTGTTGCATAGAAACCGAAGAATTCACGCTTCACATGTTCTATCACCCATCCCGCTACCACCCTCAGTTTTTCACCAGCAGATGCATTATTCTTGGATGATAAAGTACGTAATAGCTCATCCTCATTATGTTTATGCACACGAAAAATTATAGGTCATTCCGAATGGTGCAAGATGGCTCGTCGATGCGATCAAGTTACCCAGAAAGTTGTATTCACGGTCTGTCCCCCGATGTTGTATCCATAAAACGGCCACAATTTGGCCATACAAACTCCATTGGAGCTCCATGACCTGCCAAACCGATCACAATGAAAAGTTGTATGCGTCCATATCCCACTCCTACGCTTCGACAACATTTCGGAGGCCAGATCCGGCTTGTAAATTTGACTTTCGTATGATTTTATCTTTCCCGTGTACTCTGCCACCCTCTACCACCCTTCCGTGAGCTCACCCACGGATATATATATATATATATATGGGAAATAACATATGGAACATTACACCATCCTTCCATTCACGAACAAGAAAGACTACAGGTTCAGCCTGGATAGAAGGAGGAGGATCTTTGTGGCATCGAAACCGAAGAATTCATGCTTCACATGTTCTATCACCCATCCCGCTACCACCCTCACTTTTTCACCAGCAGTTGTATTATTCTTGGATTATAAGGTATGTAACAGCTCATCCTCATTATGTTTATGCACACGAAAAATTCTAGATCATTATGAATGGTACAAGATGGCTCGTCCATGCGATCAAGTTACCCTGAAAGTTGTATTCACGATCTGTCCCCCGATGATGTATCCATAAAACGGCCACAATTTGGCCATACAAACACCATTGGAGCTCCATGACCTGCCAAATCGATCACAACCAAAAGTTGTATGCATCGATATCCCACTCGTCCGCTTCGACAACATTTCGGAGGCCTGATCCGGCTTGTAAAATTGAGTTTCGGATGATTTTATCTTGGTCGTGTACTCTGCCACCCTCTACCACCCTTCCGTGAGCTCACCCACAGACAGATATATTGGCAATAACGTATGGAACAAAACACCATCCTTCTATTCACGAACCAGAAAGTCCACAGGTTCGGCCTGGATAGAAGGAGGAGGCTCTTTGTTGCATCGAAACCGAAAAATTCATGCTTCACATGTTCTATTACCCATCCCGCTACCACCCTCACTTTTTCACCAGCAGATGCATTATTCTTGGATGATAAAGTACGTAACAGCTCATCCTCATTATGTTTATGCACACGAAAAATTATAGGTCATTCCGAATGGTGCAAGATGGCTCATCGATGCGATCAAGTTACCCTGAAAGTTGTATTCACGGTCTGTCCCCCGATGTTGTATCCGTAAAACGGCCACAATTTGGCCATACAAACTCCGTTGGATCTGCATGACCCGCCAAATCGATCACAACGAAAAGTTGTATGCGGCGATATGCCACTCGTCTGCTTCGATAACATTTCGGAGGCCAGATCCGGCTTGTAAAATTGAGTTTCACATGATTTTATATTGGCCGTGTACTCTGCCACCCTCTACCACCCTTCCGTGAGGTCACCCACTGACAGATATATTGGCAATAACGTATGGAACAATACACCATCCTTCCATTCACTTACCAGAAAGACCACAGGTTCGGCTTGGACAGAAGGAGGAGGCTCTTTGTTGCATCGAAACCGAATAATTCATGCTTCACATGTTCTATCACCCATCCCGCTACCACCCTCACTTTTTCACCAGCAGATGCATTATTCTTGGATGATAAAGTACATAACAGCTCATCCTCATTATGTTTATGCACACAAAAAATTATAGGTCATTCCGAATGGTGCAAGATGGCTCGTCGATGCGATCAAGTTACCCTGAAAGTTGTATTCACGGTCTGTCCCCCGATGTTGTATCCATAAAACGGCAATAATTTGGCCATACAAACTCCGTTGGAGCTCCATGACCTGCCAATTCGATCACAACGAAAAGTTGTATGCGTCCATATCCCACTCGTCCGCTGCGACAACATTTCGGAGGCCAGATCCGGCTTGTAAAATTGACTTTCGGATGATTTTATCTTTCCCGTGTACTCTACCACCCTCTACCACCCTTCCGTGAGCAAACCCACAGACAGATATATTGGCAATAACGTATGGAACAATACACCATCCTTCCATTCATGAACCAGAAAGACTACAGGTTCTGCCTGGACAGAAGGAGGAGGCTCTTTGTTGCATAGAAACCGAAGAATTCATGCTTCACATGTTCTATCACCCATCCCGCTACCACCCTCACTTTTTCACCAGCAGATGCATTATTCTTGGATGATAAAGTACGTAACAGCTCATCCTCATTATGTTTATGCACACGAAAAATTATAGGTCATTCCGAATGGTGCAAGATGGCTCGTCGATGCGATCAAGTTACCCTGAAAGTTGTATTCACGGTCTGTCCCCCGATGTTGTATCCATAAAACGGCCACAATTTGGCCATACAAACTCCGTTGGAGCTCCATGACCCGCCAAATCGATCACAACGAAAAGTTGTATGCGGCGATATCCCACTCGTTTGCTTCGACAACCTTTCGGAGGCCAGATCCGGCTTGTAAAATTGAGTTTCGGATGATTTTATCTTGGTCGTGTACTCTGCCACCCTCTACCACCCTTCCGTGAGCTCACCAACAGACAGATATATTGGCAATAACGTATGGAACAATACACCATCCTTCCATTCATGAACCAGAAAGACTACAGGTTCAGCCTGGATAGAAGGAGGAGGCTCTTTGTTGCATCGAAACCGAAGAATTCATGCTTCACATGTTCTATCACCCAACCCGCTACCACCCTCACTTTTTCACCAGCAGATGCATTATTCTTGGATGATAAAGTACATAACAGCTCATCCTCATTATGTTTATGCACACAAAAAATTATAGGTCATTCTGAATGGTGCAAGATGGCACGTCGATGCGATCAAGTTACCCTGAAAGTTGTATTCACGGTCTGTCCCCCGATGTTGTATCCATCAAACGGCCACAATTTGGCCATACAAACTCCGTTGGAGCTCCATGACCTGCCAAATCGATCACAACGAAAAGTTGTATGCGGCGATATCCACTCGTCTGCTTCGACAACATTTCGAAGGCCAGATCCGGCTTGTAAAATTGAGTTTCGGATGATTTTATCTTGGCCGTGTACTCTGCCACCCTCTACCACCCTTCCGTGAGCTCACCCACTGACAGATATATTGGCAATAACGTATGGAACAATACACCATCCTTCCATTCACGAACCAGAAAGACCACAGGTTCGGCCTGGACAGAAGGACGAGGCTCTTTGTTGCATCGAAACCGAAGAATTCATGCTTCACATGTTCTATCACCCATCCCGCTACCACCCTCACTTTTTCACCAACAGATGCATTATTCTTGGATGATAAAGTACATAACAGGTCATCCTCATTATGTTTATTCACACGAAAAATTATAGGTCATTCCGAATGGTACAAGATGGCTCGTCGATGCGATCAAGTTACCCACAAAGTTGTATTCACGGTCTGTCCCCCGATGTTGTATCCGTAAAACGGCAACAATTTGGCCATACAAACTCCGTTGGAGCTCCATGACCTGCCAATTCGATCACAATGAAAAGTTGTATGCGTCCATATCCCACTCGTCCGCTTTGATAACATTTCGGAGGCCAGATCCAGCTTGTAAAATTGACTTTCGGATGATTTTATCTTTCCCGTGTACTCTGCCACCCTCTACCACCCTTCCGTGAGCACACCCACAGACAGATATATTGGCAATAACGTATGGAACAATACACCATCCTTCCATTCATAAACCAGAAAGACTACAGGTTCAGCCTGGACAGAAGGAAGAGGCTCTTTGTTGCATAGAAACCGAAGAATTCATCCTTCACATGTTCTATCACCCATCCCGCTACCACCCTCACTTTTTCACCAGCAGATGCATTATTCTTGGATGATAAAGTACGTAACAGCTCATCCTCATTATGTTTATGCACACGAAAAATTATAGGTCATTCCGAATGGTGCAAGATGGCTCGTCGATGCGATCAAGTAACCCAGAAAGTTGTATTCACGGTGTGTCCCCCGATGTTGTATCCATAAAACGGCCACAATTTGGCCATACAAACTCCGTAGGAGCTCCATGACCTGCTAAATCGATCACAACAAAAAGTTGTATGCGTCCATATCCCACTCGTCCGCTTCGACAACATTTCGGAGGCCAGATCCGGCTTGTAAATTTGACTTTCGTATGATTTCATCTTTCCCGTGTACTCTGCCACCCTCTACCACCCTTCCGTGAGCTCACCCACGGATATATATATATATGGGAAATAACATATGGAACATTACACCATCCTTCCATTCACGAACAAGAAAGACTACAGGTTCAGCCTGGATAGAAGGAGGAGGATCTTTGTGGCATCGAAACCGAAGAATTCATGCTTCACATGTTCTATCACCCATCACGCTACCACCCTAACTCTTTCACCAGCAGTTGCATTATTCTTGGATTATAAAGTATGTAACAACTCCTCCTCATTATGTTTATGCAACCGAAAAATTCTAGGTCATTATGAATGGTACAAGATGGCTCGTCGATGCGATCAAGTTACCCTGAAAGTTGTATTCACGGTCTGTCCCCCGATGTTGTATCCATAAAACGGCCACAATTTGGCCATACAAACACCATTGGAGCTCCATGACCTGCCAAATCGATCACAACCAAAAGTTGTATGCATCGATATCCCACTCGTCCGCTTCGACAACATTTCGGAGGCCTGATCCGGCTTGTAAAATTGAGTTTCGGATGATTTTATCTTAGTCGTGTAGTCTGCCACCCTCTACCACCCTTCCGTGAGCTCACCCACAGACAGATATATTGGCAATAACGTATGTAACAATACACCATCCTTCCATTCATGAACCAGAAAGACTACAGGTTCAGCCTGGATAGAAGGAGGAGGCTCTTTGTTGCATCAAAACCGAAGAATTCATGCTTCACATGTTCTATCACCCATCCCGCTACCACCCTCACTTTTTCTCCAGCAGATGAATTATTCTTGGATTATAAAGTACGTAACAGCTCATCCTCCTTATGTTTATGCACACGAAAATTATAGGTCATTCCGAATGGTGCAAGATGGCTCGTCGAGGCGATCAAGTTACCCTGAAAGTTGTATTCACTGTCTGTCCCCCGATGTTGTATCCGTAAAACGGCCACAATTTGGCCATACGAACTCCGTTGGAGCTCCATGACCGGCCAAATCGATCACAACGAAAATTTGTATGCGGCGATATCCCACTCGTCTGCTTCGACAACATTTCGGAGGCCAGATCCGGCATGTAAAATTGAGTTTCGGATGATTTCATCTTGGCCGTGTATTCTGCCACCCTCTACCACCCTTCCGTGAGCTCACCCACTGACAGATATATTGGCAATAACGTATGGAACAATACACCATCCTTCCATTCACGAACCAGAAAGACCACAGGTTCGGCCTGGACAGAAGGAGGAGGCTCTTTGTTGCATCGAAACCGAATAATTCATGCTTCACATGTTCTATCACCCATCCCGCTACCACCCTCACTTTTTCACCAGCAGATGCATTATTCTTGGATGATAAAGTACATAACAGCTCATCCTCATTATGTTTATGCACACGAAAAATTATAGGTCATTCCGAATGGTGCAAGATGGCTCGTCGATGCGATCAAGTTACCCAGAAAGTTGTATTCACGGTCTGTCCCCCGATGTTGTATCCGTAAAACGGCAACAATTTGGCCATACAAACTCCGTTGGAGCTCCATGACCTGCCAATTCGATCACAACGAAAAGTTGTATGCGTCCATATCCCACTCGTCCGCTTTGACAACATTTCGGAGGCCAGATCCAGCTTGTAAAATTCACTTTCGGATGATTTTATCTTTCCCGTGTACTCTGCCACCCTCTACCACCCTTCCGTGAGCACACCCACAGACAGATATATTGGCAATAACGTATGGAACAATACACCATCCTTCCATTCATAAACCAGAAAGACTACAGGTTCAGCCTGGACAGAAGGAAGAGGCTCTTTGTTGCATAGAAACCGAAGAATTCATGCTTCACATGTTCTATCACCCATCCCGCTACCACCCTCACTTTTTCACCAGCAGATGCATTATTCTTGGATGATAAAGTACGTAACAGCTCATCCTCATTATGTTTATGCACACGAAAAATTATAGGTCATTCCGAACGGTGCAAGATGGCTCGTCGATGCGATCAAGTTACCCAGAAAGTTGTATTCACGGTCTGTCCCCCGATGTTGTATCCATAAAACGGCGACAATTTGGCCATACAAACTCCATTGGAGCTCCATGACTTGCCAAATCGATCACAACGAAAAGTTGTATGCGTCCGTATCCCACTCCTCCGCTTCGACAACATTTCGGAGGCCAGATCCTGCTTGTAAATTTGACTTTCGTATGATTTTATCTTTCCCGTGTACTCTGCCACCCTCTACCACCCTTCCATGAGCTCACCCACGGATATATATATATATATGGGAAATATCATATGGAACATTACACCATCCTTCCATTCACGAACAAGAAAGACTACAGGTTCAGCCTGGATAGAAGGAGGAGGATCTTTGTGGCATCGAAACCGAAGAATTCATGCTTCACATGTTCTATCACCCATCCCGCTACCACCCTCACTTTTTCACCAGCAGTTGCATTTTTCTTGGATTATAAAATATGTAACAGCTCATCCTCATTATGTTTATGCACACGAAAAATTCTAGGTCATTATGAATGGTACAAGATGGCTCGTCGATGCGATCAAGTTACCCTAAAAGTTGTATTCACGGTCTGTCTCCCGATGTTGTATCCATAAAACGGCCACAATTTGGCCATACAAACACCATTGGAGCTCCATGACCTACCAAATCGATCACAACCAAAAGTTGTATGCATCGATATCCCACTCGTCCGCTTCGACAACATTTCGGAGGCCTGATCCGGCTTGTAAAATTGAGTTTCGGATGATTTTATCTTGGTCGTGTACTCTGCCACCCTCTACCACCCTTCCGTGAGCTCACCCACAGACAGATATATTGGCAATAACATATCTAACAATACACCATCCTTCCATTCATGAACCAAAAAGACTACAGGTTTAGCCTGGATAGAAGGAGGAGGCTCTTTGTTGCATCGAAACCGAAGAATTCATGCTTCACATGTTCTATCACCCATCCCGCTACCACCCTCACTTTTTCACCAGCAGATGAATTATTCTTGGATTATAAAGTACGTAACAGCTCATCCTCCTTATGTTTATGCACACGAAAATTATAGGTCATTCCGAATGGTGCAAGATGGCTCGTCGTTGCGATCAAGTTACCCTAAAACTTGTATTCACGGTCTGTCCCCCGATGTTGTATCCATAAAACGGCCACCATTTGGCCATACAAACTCCGTTCGAGCTCCATGACCCGCCAAATCGATCACAACGAAAATTTGTATGCGGCGATATCCCATTCATCTGCTTTGACAACATTTCGGAGGCCAGATCCGGCTTGTAAAATTGAGTTTCGGATGATTTTATCTTGGCCGTGTACTCTGCTACCCTCTACCACCCTTCCGTGAGCTCACCCACTGACAGATATATTGGCAATAACGTATGGAACAATACACCATCCTTCCATTCACGAACCAGAAAGACCACAGGTTCGGCCTGGACAGAAGGAGGAGGCTCTTTGTTGCATCGAAACCGAATAATTCATGCTTCACATGTTCTATCACCCATCCCGCTACCACCCTCACTTTTTCACCAGCAGATGCATTATTCTTGGATGATAAAGTACATAACAGCTCATCCTCATTATGTTTATGCACACGAAAAATTATAGGTCATTCCGAATGGTGCAAGATGGCTCGTCGATGCGATCAAGTTACCCAGAAAGTTGTATTCACGTTCTGTCCCCCGATGTTGTATCCGTAAAACGGCAACAATTTGGCCATACAAACTCCGTTGGAGCTCCATGACCTGCCAATTCGATCACAACGAAAAGTTGTATGCGTCCATATCCCACTCGTCCGCTTTGACAACATTTCGGAGGCCAGATCCGGCTTGTAAAATTGACTTTCGGATTATTTTATCTTTCCCGTGTACTCTGCCACCCTCTACCACCCTTCCGTGAGCACACCCACAGACAGATATATTGGCAATAACGTATGGAACAATACACCATCCTTCCATTCATAAACCAGAAAGACTACAGGTTCAGCCTGGACAGAAGGAGGAGGCTCTTTGTTGCATAGAAACCGAAGAATTCATGCTTCACATGTTCTATCACCCATCCCGCTACCACCCTCACTTTTTCACCAGCAGATGCATTATTCTTGGATGATAAAGTACGTAACAGCTCATCCTCATTATGTTTATGCACACGAAAAATTATAGGTCATTCCGAATGGTGCAAGATGGCTCGTCGATCCGATCAAGTTACCCAGAAAGTTGTAATCACGGTCTGTCCCCCGATGTTGTATCCATAAAACGGCCACAATTTGGCCATACAAACTCCATTGGAGCTCCATGACTTGCCAAATCGATCACAACGAAAATTGTATGCGTCCATATCCCACTCCTCCGCTTCGACAACATTTCGGAGGCCAGATCCGGCTTGTAAATTTGACTTTCGTATGATTTTATCTTTCCCGTGTACTCTGCCACCCTCTACCACCCTTCCGTGAGCTCACCCACGGATATATATATATATGGGAAATAACATATGGAACATTACACCATCCTTCCATTCACGAACAAGAAAGACTACAGGTTCAGCCTGGATAGAAGGAGGAGGATCTTTGTGGCATCGAAACCGAAGAATTCATGCTTCACATGTTCTATCACCCATCCCGCTACCACCCTCACTTTTTCACCAGCAGTTGCATTTTTCTTGGATTATAAAGTATGTAACAGCTCATCCTCATTATGTTTATGCACACGAAAAATTCTAGGTCATTATGAATGGTACAAGATGGCTCGTCGATGCGATCAAGTTACCCTGAAAGTTGTATTCACGGTCTGTCTCCCGATGTTGTATCCATAAAACGGCCACAATTTGGCCATACAAACACCATTGGAGCTCCATGACCTGCCAAGTCGATCACAACCAAAAGTAGTATGCATCGATATCCCACTCGTCCGCTTCGACAACATTTCGGAGGCCTGATCCGGCTTGTAAAATTGAGTTTCGGATGATTTTATCTTGGTCGTGTACTCTGCCACCCTCTACCACCCTTCCGTGAGCTCACCCACAGACAGATATATTGGCAATAACGTATGGAACAATACACCATCCTTCCATTCATGAACCAGAAAGACTACAGGTTCAGCCTGGATAGAAGGAGGAGGCTCTTTGTTGCATCGAAACCGAAAAATTCATGCTTCACATGTTCTATCACCCATCCCGCTACCACCCTCACTTTTTCACCAGCAGATGAATTATTCTTGGATTATAAAGTACGTAACAGCTCATCCTCCTTATGTTTATGCACACAAAAATTATAGGTCATTCCGAATGGTGCAAGATGGCTCGTCGATGCGATCAAGTTACCCTAAAACTTGTATTCACGGTCTGTCCCCCGATGTTGTATCCATAAAACGGCCACCATTTGGCCATACAAACTCCGTTCGAGCTCCATGACCCGCCAAATCGATCACAACGAAAATTTCTATGCGGCGATATCCCACTCGTCTGCTTCGACAACATTTCGGAGGCCAGATCCGGCTTCTAAAATTGAGTTTCGGATGATTTTATCTTGGCCGTGTACTCTGCCACCCTCTACCACCCTTCCGTGAGCTCACCCACTGACAGATATATTGGCAATAACATATGGAACAATACACCATCCTTCCATTCACGAACCAGAAAGACCACAGGTTCGGCCTGGACAGAAGGAGGAGGCTCTTTGTTGCATCGAAACCGAAGAATTCATGCTTCACATGATCTATCACCCATCCCGCTACCACCCTCACTTTTTCACCAGCAGATGCATTATTCTTGGATGATAAAGTACATAACAGCTCATCCTCATTATGTTTATGCTCAAGAAAAATTATAGGTCATTCCGAATGGTGCAAGATGGCTCGTCGATGCGATCAAGTTACCCTGAAAGTTGTATTCACGGTCTGTCCCCCGATGTTGTATCCGTAAAACGGCCACAATTTGGCCATACAAACTCCGTTGGAGCTCCATGACCTGCCAAATCGAGCACAACGAAATGTTGTATGCGTCCATATCCCACTCGTCCGCTTCGACGACATTTGGGAGGCCAGATCCGGCAAGTAAATTGACTTTCGGATGATTTTATCTTTCCCGTGTACTCTGCCACCCTCTACCACCCTTTCGTGAGCTCATCCACGGATATATATATGGGAAATAACGTATGGAACAATACACCATCCTTCCATTCACGAACCAAAAAGACCACACGTTCAACCTGGACAGAAGGAGGAGGCTCTTTGTTGCATCTAAACCGAATAATTCATGCTTCACATGTTCTATCACCCATCCCGCTACCACCCTCACTTTTTCACCAGCAGATGCATTATTCTTGGATGATAAAGTACATAACAGCTCATCCTCATTATGTTTATGCACACGAAAAATTATAGGTCATTCCGAATGGTGCAAGATGGCTTGTCGATGCGATCAAGTTACCCAGAAAGTTGTATTCACGGTCTGTCCCCCGATGTTGTATCCGTAAAACGGCAACAATTTGGCCATACAAACTCCGTTGGAGCTCCATGACCTGCCAATTCGATCACAACGAAAAGTTGTATGCGTCCATATCCCACTCGTCCGCTTTGACAACATTTCGGAGGCCAGATCCAGCTTGTAAAATTCACTTTCGGATGATTTTATCTTTCCCGTGTACTCTGCCACCCTCTACCACCCTTCCGTGAGCACACCCACAGACAGATATATTGGCAATAACGTATGGAACAATACACCATCCTTCCATTCATAAACCAGAAAGACTACAGGTTCAGCCTGGACAGAAGGAAGAGGCTCTTTGTTGCATAGAAACCGAAGAATTCATGCTTCACATGTTCTATCACCCATCCCGCTACCACCCTCACTTTTTCACCAGCAGATGCATTATTCTTGGATGATAAAGTACGTAACAGCTCATCCTCATTATGTTTATGCACACGAAAAATTATAGGTCATTCCGAACGGTGCAAGATGGCTCGTCGATGCGATCAAGTTACCCAGAAAGTTGTATTCACGGTCTGTCCCCCGATGTTGTATCCATAAAACGGCGACAATTTGGCCATACAAACTCCATTGGAGCTCCATGACTTGCCAAATCGATCACAACGAAAAGTTGTATGCGTCCGTATCCCACTCCTCCGCTTCGACAACATTTCGGAGGCCAGATCCTGCTTGTAAATTTGACTTTCGTATGATTTTATCTTTCCCGTGTACTCTGCCACCCTCTACCACCCTTCCATGAGCTCACCCACGGATATATATATATATATGGGAAATATCATATGGAACATTACACCATCCTTCCATTCACGAACAAGAAAGACTACAGGTTCAGCCTGGATAGAAGGAGGAGGATCTTTGTGGCATCGAAACCGAAGAATTCATGCTTCACATGTTCTATCACCCATCCCGCTACCACCCTCACTTTTTCACCAGCAGTTGCATTTTTCTTGGATTATAAAATATGTAACAGCTCATCCTCATTATGTTTATGCACACGAAAAATTCTAGGTCATTATGAATGGTACAAGATGGCTCGTCGATGCGATCAAGTTACCCTAAAAGTTGTATTCACGGTCTGTCTCCCGATGTTGTATCCATAAAACGGCCACAATTTGGCCATACAAACACCATTGGAGCTCCATGACCTACCAAATCGATCACAACCAAAAGTTGTATGCATCGATATCCCACTCGTCCGCTTCGACAACATTTCGGAGGCCTGATCCGGCTTGTAAAATTGAGTTTCGGATGATTTTATCTTGGTCGTGTACTCTGCCACCCTCTACCACCCTTCCGTGAGCTCACCCACAGACAGATATATTGGCAATAACATATCTAACAATACACCATCCTTCCATTCATGAACCAAAAAGACTACAGGTTTAGCCTGGATAGAAGGAGGAGGCTCTTTGTTGCATCGAAACCGAAGAATTCATGCTTCACATGTTCTATCACCCATCCCGCTACCACCCTCACTTTTTCACCAGCAGATGAATTATTCTTGGATTATAAAGTACGTAACAGCTCATCCTCCTTATGTTTATGCACACGAAAATTATAGGTCATTCCGAATGGTGCAAGATGGCTCGTCGTTGCGATCAAGTTACCCTAAAACTTGTATTCACGGTCTGTCCCCCGATGTTGTATCCATAAAACGGCCACCATTTGGCCATACAAACTCCGTTCGAGCTCCATGACCCGCCAAATCGATCACAACGAAAATTTGTATGCGGCGATATCCCATTCATCTGCTTTGACAACATTTCGGAGGCCAGATCCGGCTTGTAAAATTGAGTTTCGGATGATTTTATCTTGGCCGTGTACTCTGCTACCCTCTACCACCCTTCCGTGAGCTCACCCACTGACAGATATATTGGCAATAACGTATGGAACAATACACCATCCTTCCATTCACGAACCAGAAAGACCACAGGTTCGGCCTGGACAGAAGGAGGAGGCTCTTTGTTGCATCGAAACCGAATAATTCATGCTTCACATGTTCTATCACCCATCCCGCTACCACCCTCACTTTTTCACCAGCAGATGCATTATTCTTGGATGATAAAGTACATAACAGCTCATCCTCATTATGTTTATGCACACGAAAAATTATAGGTCATTCCGAATGGTGCAAGATGGCTCGTCGATGCGATCAAGTTACCCAGAAAGTTGTATTCACGTTCTGTCCCCCGATGTTGTATCCGTAAAACGGCAACAATTTGGCCATACAAACTCCGTTGGAGCTCCATGACCTGCCAATTCGATCACAACGAAAAGTTGTATGCGTCCATATCCCACTCGTCCGCTTTGACAACATTTCGGAGGCCAGATCCGGCTTGTAAAATTGACTTTCGGATTATTTTATCTTTCCCGTGTACTCTGCCACCCTCTACCACCCTTCCGTGAGCACACCCACAGACAGATATATTGGCAATAACGTATGGAACAATACACCATCCTTCCATTCATAAACCAGAAAGACTACAGGTTCAGCCTGGACAGAAGGAGGAGGCTCTTTGTTGCATAGAAACCGAAGAATTCATGCTTCACATGTTCTATCACCCATCCCGCTACCACCCTCACTTTTTCACCAGCAGATGCATTATTCTTGGATGATAAAGTACGTAACAGCTCATCCTCATTATGTTTATGCACACGAAAAATTATAGGTCATTCCGAATGGTGCAAGATGGCTCGTCGATCCGATCAAGTTACCCAGAAAGTTGTAATCACGGTCTGTCCCCCGATGTTGTATCCATAAAACGGCCACAATTTGGCCATACAAACTCCATTGGAGCTCCATGACTTGCCAAATCGATCACAACGAAAATTGTATGCGTCCATATCCCACTCCTCCGCTTCGACAACATTTCGGAGGCCAGATCCGGCTTGTAAATTTGACTTTCGTATGATTTTATCTTTCCCGTGTACTCTGCCACCCTCTACCACCCTTCCGTGAGCTCACCCACGGATATATATATATATGGGAAATAACATATGGAACATTACACCATCCTTCCATTCACGAACAAGAAAGACTACAGGTTCAGCCTGGATAGAAGGAGGAGGATCTTTGTGGCATCGAAACCGAAGAATTCATGCTTCACATGTTCTATCACCCATCCCGCTACCACCCTCACTTTTTCACCAGCAGTTGCATTTTTCTTGGATTATAAAGTATGTAACAGCTCATCCTCATTATGTTTATGCACACGAAAAATTCTAGGTCATTATGAATGGTACAAGATGGCTCGTCGATGCGATCAAGTTACCCTGAAAGTTGTATTCACGGTCTGTCTCCCGATGTTGTATCCATAAAACGGCCACAATTTGGCCATACAAACACCATTGGAGCTCCATGACCTGCCAAGTCGATCACAACCAAAAGTTGTATGCATCGATATCCCACTCGTCCGCTTCGACAACATTTCGGAGGCCTGATCCGGCTTGTAAAATTGAGTTTCGGATGATTTTATCTTGGTCGTGTACTCTGCCACCCTCTACCACCCTTCCGTGAGCTCACCCACAGACAGATATATTGGCAATAACGTATGGAACAATACACCATCCTTCCATTCATGAACCAGAAAGACTACAGGTTCAGCCTGGATAGAAGGAGGAGGCTCTTTGTTGCATCGAAACCGAAAAATTCATGCTTCACATGTTCTATCACCCATCCCGCTACCACCCTCACTTTTTCACCAGCAGATGAATTATTCTTGGATTATAAAGTACGTAACAGCTCATCCTCCTTATGTTTATGCACACAAAAATTATAGGTCATTCCGAATGGTGCAAGATGGCTCGTCGATGCGATCAAGTTACCCTAAAACTTGTATTCACGGTCTGTCCCCCGATGTTGTATCCATAAAACGGCCACCATTTGGCCATACAAACTCCGTTCGAGCTCCATGACCCGCCAAATCGATCACAACGAAAATTTCTATGCGGCGATATCCCACTCGTCTGCTTCGACAACATTTCGGAGGCCAGATCCGGCTTGTAAAATTGAGTTTCGGATGATTTTATCTTGGCCGTGTACTCTGCCACCCTCTACCACCCTTCCGTGAGCTCACCCACTGACAGATATATTGGCAATAACATATGGAACAATACACCATCCTTCCATTCACGAACCAGAAAGACCACAGGTTCGGCCTGGACAGAAGGAGGAGGCTCTTTGTTGCATCGAAACCGAAGAATTCATGCTTCACATGATCTATCACCCATCCCGCTACCACCCTCACTTTTTCACCAGCAGATGCATTATTCTTGGATGATAAAGTACATAACAGCTCATCCTCATTATGTTTATGCTCAAGAAAAATTATAGGTCATTCCGAATGGTGCAAGATGGCTCGTCGATGCGATCAAGTTACCCTGAAAGTTGTATTCACGGTCTGTCCCCCGATGTTGTATCCGTAAAACGGCCACAATTTGGCCATACAAACTCCGTTGGAGCTCCATGACCTGCCAAATCGAGCACAACGAAATGTTGTATGCGTCCATATCCCACTCGTCCGCTTCGACGACATTTGGGAGGCCAGATCCGGCAAGTAAATTGACTTTCGGATGATTTTATCTTTCCCGTGTACTCTGCCACCCTCTACCACCCTTTCGTGAGCTCATCCACGGATATATATATGGGAAATAACGTATGGAACAATACACCATCCTTCCATTCACGAACCAAAAAGACCACACGTTCAACCTGGACAGAAGGAGGAGGCTCTTTGTTGCATCTAAACCGAATAATTCATGCTTCACATGTTCTATCACCCATCCCGCTACCACCCTCACTTTTTCACCAGCAGATGCATTATTCTTGGATGATAAAGTACATAACAGCTCATCCTCATTATGTTTATGCACACGAAAAATTATAGGTCATTCCGAATGGTGCAAGATGGCTTGTCGATGCGATCAAGTTACCCAGAAAGTTGTATTCACGGTCTGTCCCCCGATGTTGTATCCGTAAAGCGGCAACAATTTGGCCATACAAACTCCGTTGGAGCTCCATGACCTAACAATTCGATCACAACGAAAAGTTGTATGCGTCCATATCCCACTCGTCCGCTTTGACAACATTTCGGAGCCCAGATCCGGCTTGTAAAATTGACTTTCGGATTATTTTATCTTTCCCGTGTACTCTGCCACCCTCTACCACCCTTCCGTGAGCACACCCACAGACAGATATATTGGCAATAACGTATGGAACAATACACCATCCTTCCATTCATAAACCAGAAAGACTACAGGTTCAGCCTGGACAGAAGGAGGAGGCTCTTTGTTGCATAGAAACCGAAGAATTCATGCTTCACATGTTCTATCACCCATCCCGCTACCACCCTCACTTTTTCACCAGCAGATGCATTATTCTTGGATGATAAAGTACGTAACAGCTCATCCTCGTTATGTTTATGCACACGAAAAATTATAGGTCATTCCGAATGGTGCAAGATGGCTCGTCGATGCGATCAAGTTACCCAGAAAGTTGTATTCACGGTCTGTCCCCCGATGTTGTATCCAGAAAACGGCCACAATTTGGCCATACAAACTCCATTGGAGCTCCATGACTTGCCAAATCGATCACAACGAAAAGTTGTATGCGTCCATATCCCACTCCTCCGCTTCGACAACATTTCGGAGGCCAGATCCGGCTTGTAAATTTTACTTTCGTATGATTTTATCTTTCCCGTGTACTCTGCCACCCTCTACCACCCTTCCGTGAGCTCACCCACGGATATATATATATATATATGGGAAATAACATATGGAACATTACACCATCCTTCCATTCACGAACAAGAAAGACTACAGGTTCAGCCTGGATAGAAGGAGGAGGATCTTTGTGGCATCGAAACCGAAGAATTCATGCTTCACATGTTCTATCACCCATCCCGCTACCACCCTCACTTTTTCACCAGCAGTTGCATTATTCTTGGATTATAAAGTATGTAACAGCTCATCCTCATTATGTTTATGCACACGAAAAATTCTAGGTCATTATGAATGGTACAAGATGGCTCGTCGATGCGATCAAGTTACCCTGAAAGTTGTATTCACGGTTTGTCCCCCGATGTTGTATCCATAAAACGGCCACAATTTGGCCATACAAACACCATTGGAGCTCCATGACCTGCCAAATCAGTCACAACCAAAAGTTGTATGCATCGATATCCCACTCGTCCGCTTCGACAACATTTCGGAGGCCTGATCCGGCTTGTAAAATTGAGTTTCGGATGATTTTATCTTGGTCGTGTACTCTGCCACCCTCTACCACCCTTCCGTGAGCTCAGCCACAGACAGATATATTGGCAATAACGTATGGAACAATACACCATCCTTCCATTCATGAACCAGAAAGACTACAGGTTCAGCCTGGATAGAAGGAGGAGGCTCTTTGTTGCATCGAAACCGAAAAATTCATGC
Source organism: Elymus sibiricus (assembly GCA_039707655.1). NCBI lineage: Eukaryota > Viridiplantae > Streptophyta > Magnoliopsida > Poales > Poaceae > Elymus > Elymus sibiricus. The sequence goes on from CM077676.1 coordinate 260,479,159, forward strand.
TTCACATGTTCTATCACCCATCCCGCTACCACCCTCACTTTTTCACCAGCAGATGAATTATTCTTGGATTATAAAGTACGTAACAGCTCATCCTCCTTATGTTTATGCACACGAAAATTATAGGTCATTCCGAATGGTGCAAGATGGCTCGTCGATGCGATCAAGTTACCCTAAAAGTTGTATTCACGGTCTGTCCCCCGATGTTGTATCCATAAAACAGCCACAATTTGGCCATACAAACTCCGTTCGAGCTCCATGACCCGCCAAATCGATCACAACGAAAATTTGTATGCGGCGATATCCCATTCGTCCGCTTTGACAAGATTTTGGAGGCCAGATCCGGCTTGTAAAATTGACTTTCGGATGATTTTATCTTGGCCGTGTACTCGGCTACCCTCTACCACCCTTCCGTGAGCTCACCCACTGACAGATATATTGGCAATAACGTATGGAACAATACACCATCCTTCCATTCACGAACCAGAAAGACCACAGGTTCGGCCTGGACAGAAGGAAGAGGCTCTTTGTTGCATCGAAACCGAAGAATTCATGCTTCACATGTTCTATCACCCATCCCGCTACCACCCTCACTTTTTCACCAGGAGATGCATTATTCTTGGATGATAAAGTACATAACAGCTCATCCTCATTATGTTTATGCACAAGAAAAATTATAGGTCATTCCGAATGGTGCAAGATGGCTCGTCGATGCGATCAAGTTACCCTGAAAGTTGTATTCACGGTCTGTCCCCCGAAGTTGTATCCGTAAAACGGCCACAATTTGGCCATACAAACTCCGTTCGAGCTCCATGACCTGCCAAATCGATCACAACGAAATGTTATATGCGTACATATCCCACTCGTCCGCTTCGACAACATTTGGGAGGCCAGATCCGGCAAGTAAAATTGACTTTCGGATGATTTTATCTTTCCCGTGTACTCTGCCACCCTCTACCACCCTTTCGTGAGCTCATCCACGGATATATATATGGGAAATAACGTATGGAACAATACACCATCCTTCCATTCACGAACCAAAAATACCACACGTTCAACCTGGACAGAAGAAGGAGGCTCTTTGTTGCATCGAAACCGAAGAATTCATGCTTCACATGTTCTATCACCCATCCCGCTACCACCCTCGCTTTTTCACCAGCAGATGCATTATTCTTGGATGATAAAGTACGCAATAGCTCATCCTCATTATGTTTATGCACACGAAACATTATAGGTTATTCCGAATGGTGCAAGATGGCTCGTCGATGCGATCAAGTTACCCAGAAAATTGTATTCACGGTCTGTCCCCCGTTGTTGTATCCATAAAACAGCCGCAATTTGGCCATACAAACTCCGTTGGAGCTCCATGACCTGGCAAATCGATCACAACGAAAAGTTGTATGCGTCCATATCCCACTCCTCCGCTTCGACAACATTTCGGAGGCCAGATCCGGCTTGTAAATTTGACTTTCGTATGATTTGATCTTTCCCGTGTACTCTGCCACCCTCTACCACCCTTCCGTGAGCTCACCCACGGATATATATATATATGGGAAATAACATATGGAACATTACACCATCCTTCCATTCACGAACAAGAAAGACTACAGGTTCAGCCTGGATAGAAGGAGGAGGATCTTTGTGGCATCGAAACCGAAGAATTCATGCTTCACATGTTCTATCACCCATCCCGTTACCACCCTCACTTTTTCACCAGCAGTTGCATTATTCTTGGATTATAAAGTATGTAACAGCTCATCCTCATTATGTTTATGCACACGAAAAATTCTAGGAAATTATGAATGGTACAAGATGGCTCGTCGATGCGATCAAGTTACCCTGAAAGTTGTATTCACGGTCTGTCTCCCGATGTTGTATCCATAAAACGGCCACAATTTGGCCATACAAACACCATTGGAGCTCCATGACCTGCCAAGTCGATCACAACCAAAAGTTGTATGCATCGATATCCCACTCGTCCGCTTCGACAACATTTCGGAGGCCTGATCCGGCTTGTAAAATTGAGTTTCGGATGATTTTATCTTGGTCGTGTACTCTGCCACCCTCTACCACCCTTCCGTGAGCTCACCCACAGACAGATATATTGGCAATAACGTATGGAACAATACACCATCCTTCCATTCATGAACCAGAAAGACTACAGGTTCAGCCTGGATAGAAGGAGGAGGCTCTTTGTTGCATCGAAACCGAAAAATTCATGCTTCACATGTTCTATCACCCATCCCGCTACCACCCTCACTTTTTCACCAGCAGATGAATTATTCTTGGATTATAAAGTACGTAACAGCTCATCCTCCTTATGTTTATGCACACGAAAATTATAGGTCATTCCGAATGGTGCAAGATGGCTCATCGATGCGATCAAGTTACCCTGAAAGTTGTATTCACGGTCTGTCCCCCGATGTTGTATCCATAAAACGGCCACCATTTGGCCATACAAACTCCGTTCGAGCTCCATGACCCGCCAAATCGATCACAACGAAAGTTTGTATGCGGCGATATCCCACTCGTCTGCTTCGACAACATTTCGGAGGTCAGACCCGGCTTGTAAAATTGAGTTTCGGATGATTTTATCTTGGCCGTGTACTCTGCCACCCTCTACCACCCTTCCGTGAGCTCACCCACTGACAGATATATTGGCAATTACGTATGGAACAAAACACCATCCTTCTATTCACGAACCAGAAAGACCACAGGTTCGGCCTGGACAGAAGGAGGAGGCTCTTTGTTGCATCGAAACCGAAGAATTCATGCTTCACATGTTCTATCACCCATCCCGCTACCACCCTCACTTTTTCACCAGCAGATGCATTATTTTTGGATGATAAAGTACATAACAGCTCATCCTCATTATGTTTATGCACATGAAAAATTATAGGTCATTCCGAATGGTGCAAGATGGCTCGTCGATGCGATCAAGTTACCCAGAAAGTTGTATTCACGGTCTGTCCCCCGATGTTGTATCCGTAAAACGGCAACAATTTGGCCATACAAACTCCGTTGGAGCTCCATGACCTGCCAATTCGATCACAACGAAAAGTTGTATGCGTCCATATCCCACTCGTCCGCTTCGACAATATTTCGGAGGCCAGATCCGGCTTGTAAAATAGACTTTCGGATGATTTTATCTTTCCCGTGTACTCTGCCACCCTCTACCACCCTTCCGTGAGCACACCCACAGACAAATATATTAGCAATAACGTATGGAACAATACACCATCCTTCCATTCATAAACCAGAAAGACTACAGGTTCAACCTAGACAGGAGGAGGAGGCTCTTTGTAGCATAGAAACCGAAGAATTCATGCTTCACATGTTCTATCACCCATCCCGCTACCACCCTCACTTTTTCACCAGCAGATGCATTATTCTTGGATGATAAAGTACGTAACAGCTCATCCTCATTATGTTTATGCACACGAAAAATTATAGGTCATTCCGAATGGTGCAAGATGGCTCATCGATGCGATCAAGTTACCCTGAAAGTTGTATTCACGGTCTGTCCCCCGATGTTGTATCCATAAAACGGCCACAATTTGGCCATACAAACTCCGTTGGAGCTCCATGACCCGCCAAATCGATCACAACGAAAAGTTGTATGCGGCGATATGCCACTCGTCTGCTTCGACAACATTTCGGAGGCCAGATCCGGCTTGTAAAATTGAGTTTCACAAGATTTTATATTGGCCGTGTACTCTGCCACCCTCTACCACCCTTCCGTGAGGTCACCCACTGACAGATATATTGGCAATAACGTATAGAACAATACACCATCCTTCCATTCACGAACCAGAAAGACCACAGGTTCGGCTTGGACAGAAGGAGGAGGCTCTTTGTTGCATCTAAACCGAATAATTCATGCTTCACATGTTCTATCACCCATCCCGCTACCACCCTCACTTTTTCACCAGCAGATGCATTATTCTTGGATGATAAAGTACATAACAGCTCATCCTCATTATGTTTATGCACACGAAAAATTATAGGTCATTCCGAATGGTGCAAGATGGCTTGTCGATGCGATCAATTTACCCAGAAAGTTGTATTCACGGTCTGTCCCCCGATGTTGTATCCGTAAAGCGGCAACAATTTGGCCATACAAACTCCGTTGGAGCTCCATGACCTAACAATTCGATCACAACGAAAAGTTGTATGCGTCCATATCCCACTCGTCCGCTTTGACAACATTTCGGAGGCCAGATCCGGCTTGTAAAATTGACTTTCGGATTATTTTATCTTTCCCGTGTACTCTGCCACCCTCTACCACCCTTCCGTGAGCACACCCACAGACAGATATATTGGCAATAACGTATGGAACAATACACCATCCTTCCATTCATAAACCAGAAAGACTACAGGTTCAGCCTGGACAGAAGGAGGAGGCTCTTTGTTGCATAGAAACCGAAGAATTCATGCTTCACATGTTCTATCACCCATCCCGCTACCACCCTCACTTTTTCACCAGCAGATGCATTATTCTTGGATGATAAAGTACGTAACAGCTCATCCTCGTTATGTTTATGCACACGAAAAATTATAGGTCATTCCGAATGGTGCAAGATGGCTCGTCGATGCGATCAAGTTACCCAGAAAGTTGTATTCACGGTCTGTCCCCCGATGTTGTATCCAGAAAACGGCCACAATTTGGCCATACAAACTCCATTGGAGCTCCATGACTTGCCAAATCGATCACAACGAAAAGTTGTATGCGTCCATATCCCACTCCTCCGCTTCGACAACATTTCGGAGGCCAGATCCGGCTTGTAAATTTTACTTTCGTATGATTTTATCTTTCCCGTGTACTCTGCCACCCTCTACCACCCTTCCGTGAGCTCACCCACGGATATATATATATATATATGGGAAATAACATATGGAACATTACACCATCCTTCCATTCACGAACAAGAAAGACTACAGGTTCAGCCTGGATAGAAGGAGGAGGATCTTTGTGGCATCGAAACCGAAGAATTCATGCTTCACATGTTCTATCACCCATCCCGCTACCACCCTCACTTTTTCACCAGCAGTTGCATTATTCTTGGATTATAAAGTATGTAACAGCTCATGCTCATTATGTTTATGCACACGAAAAATTCTAGGTCATTATGAATGGTGCAAGATGGCTCGTCGATGCGATCAAGTTACCCTGAAAGTTGTATTCACGGTTTGTCCCCCGATGTTGTATCCATAAAACGGCCACAATTTGGCCATACAAACACCATTGGAGCTCCATGACCTGCCAAATCGATCACAACCAAAAGTTGTATGCATCGATATCCCACTCGTCCGCTTCGACAACATTTCGGAGGCCTGATCCGGCTTGTAAAATTGAGTTTCGGATGATTTTATCATGGTCGTGTACTCTGCCACCCTCTACCACCCTTCCGTGAGCTCAGCCACAGACAGATATATTGGCAATAACGTATGGAAATTTACACCATCCTTCCATTCATGAACCAGAAAGACTACATGTTCAGCCTGGATAGAAGGAGGAGGCTCTTTGTTGCATCGAAACCGAAAAATTCATGCTTCACATGTTCTATCACCCATCCCGCTACCACCCTCACTTTTTCACCAGCAGATGAATTATTCTTGGATTATAAAGTACGTAACAGCTCATCCTCCTTATGTTTATGCACACGAAAATTATAGGTCATTCCGAATGGTGCAAGATGGCTCGTCGATGCGATCAAGTTACCCTAAAAGTTGTATTCACGGTCTGTCCCCCGATGTTGTATCCATAAAACAGCCACAATTTGGCCATACAAACTCCGTTCGAGCTCCATGACCCGCCAAATCGATCACAACGAAAATTTGTATGCGGCGATATCCCATTCGTCCGCTTCGACAACATTTTGGAGGCCAGATCCGGCTTGTAAAATTGACTTTCGGATGATTTTATCTTGGCCGTGTACTCGGCCACCCTCTACCACCCTTCCGTGAGCTCACCCACTGACAGATATATTGGCAATAACGTATAGAACAAAACACCATCCTTCTATTCACGAACCAGAAAGACCACAGGTTCGGCCTGGACAGAAGGAGGAGGCTCTTTGTTGCATCGAAACCGAAGAATTCATGCTTCACATGTTCTATCACCCATCCCGCTACCACCCTCACTTTTTCACCAGCAGATGCATTATTTTTGGATGATAAAGTACATAACAGCTCATCCTCATTATGTTTATGCACATGAAAAATTATAGGTCATTCCGAATGGTGCAAGATGGCTCGTCGATGCGATCAAGTTACCCAGAAAGTTGTATTCACGGTCTGTCCCCCGATGTTGTATCCGTAAAACGGCAACAATTTGGCCATACAAACTCCGTTGGAGCTCCATGACCTGCCAATTCGATCACAACGAAAAGTTGTATGCGTCCATATCCCACTCGTCCGCTTCGACAATATTTCGGAGGCCAGATCCGGCTTGTAAAATAGACTTTCGGATGATTTTATCTTTCCCGTGTACTCTACCACCCTTCCGTGAGCACACCCACAGACAAATATATTGGCAATAACGTATGGAACAATACACCATCCTTCCATTCATAAACCAGAAAGACTACAGGTTCAACCTAGACAGGAGGAGGAGGCTCTTTGTAGCATAGAAACCGAAGAATTCATGCTTCACATGTTCTATCACCCATCCCGCTACCACCCTCACTTTTTCACCAGCAGATGCATTATTCTTGGATGATAAAGTACGTAACAGCTCATCCTCATTATGTTTATGCACATGAAAAATTATAGGTCATTCCGAATGGTGCAAGATGGCTCATCGATGCGATCAAGTTACCCTGAAAGTTGTATTCACGGTCTGTCCCCCGATGTTGTATCCATAAAACGGCCACAATTTGGCCATACAAACTCCGTTGGAGCTCCATGACCCGCCAAATCGATCACAACGAAAAGTTGTATGCGGCGATATGCCACTCGTCTGCTTCGACAACATTTCGGAGGCCAGATCTGGCTTGTAAAATTGAGTTTCACATGATTTTATATTGGCCGTGTACTCTGCCACCCTCTACCACCCTTCCGTGAGGTCACCCACTGACAGATATATTGGCAATAACGTATAGAACAATACACCATCCTTCCATTCACGAACCAGAAAGACCACAGGTTCGGCTTGGACAGAAGGAGGAGGCTCTTTGTTGCATCTAAACCGAATAATTCATGCTTCACATGTTCTATCACCCATCCCGCTACCACCCTCACTTTTTCACCAGCAGATGCATTATTCTTGGATGATAAAGTACATGACAGCTCATCCTCATTATGTTTATGCACACGAAAAATTATAGGTCATTCCGAATGGTGCAAGATGGCTTGTCGATGCGATCAAGTTACCCAGAAAGTTGTATTCACGGTCTGTCCCCCGATGTTGTATCCGTAAAGCGGCAACAATTTGGCCATACAAACTCCGTTGGAGCTCCATGACCTAACAATTCGATCACAACGAAAAGTTGTATGCGTCCATATCCCACTCGTCCGCTTTGACAACATTTCGGAGGCCAGATCCGGCTTGTAAAATTGACTTTCGGATGATTTTATCTTTCCCGTGTACTCTGCCACCCTCTACCACCCTTCCGTGAGCACACCCACAGACAGATATATTGGCAATAACGTATGGAACAATACACCATCCTTCCATTCATAAACCAGAAAGACTACAGGTTCAGCCTGGACAGAAGGAGGAGGCTCTTTGTTGCATAGAAACCGAAGAATTCATGCTTCACATGTTCTATCACCCATCCCGCTACCACCCTCACTTTTTCACCAGCAGATGCATTATTCTTGGATGATAAAGTACGTAACAGCTCATCCTCGTTATGTTTATGCACACGAAAAATTATAGGTCATTCCGAATGGTGCAAGATGGCTCGTCGATGCGATCAAGTTACCCAGAAAGTTGTATTCACGGTCTGTCCCCCGATGTTGTATCCAGAAAACGGCCACAATTTGGCCATACAAACTCCATTGGAGCTCCATGACTTGCCAAATCGATCACAACGAAAAGTTGTATGCGTCCATATCCCACTCCTCCGCTTCGACAACATTTCGGAGGCCAGATCCGGCTTGTAAATTTTACTTTCGTATGATTTTATCTTTCCCGTGTACTCTGCCACCCTCTACCACCCTTCCGTGAGCTCACCCACGGATATATATATATATGGGAAATAACATATGGAACATTACACCATCCTTCCATTCACGAACAAGAAAGACTACAGGTTCAGCCTGGATAGAAGGAGGAGGATCTTTGTGGCATCGAAACCGAAGAATTCATGCTTCACATGTTCTATCACCCATCCCGCTACCACCCTCACTTTTTCACCAGCAGTTGCATTATTCTTGGATTATAAAGTATGTAACAGCTCATCCTCATTATGTTTATGCACACGAAAAATTCTAGGTCATTATGAATGGTACAAGATGGCTCGTCGATGCGATCAAGTTACCCTGAAAGTTGTATTCACGGTTTGTCCCCCGATGTTGTATCCATAAAACGGCCACAATTTGGCCATACAAACACCATTGGAGCTCCATGACCTGCCAAATCAATCACAACCAAAAGTTGTATGCATCGATATCCCACTCGTCCGCTTCGACAACATTTCGGAGGCCTGATCCGGCTTGTAAAATTGAGTTTCGGATGATTTTATCTTGGTCGTGTACTCTGCCACCCTCTACCACCCTTCCGTGAGCTCAGCCACAGACAGATATATTGGCAATAACGTATGGAACAATACACCATCCTTCCATTCATGAACCAGAAAGACTACATGTTCAGCCTGGATAGAAGGAGGAGGCTCTTTGTTGCATCGAAACCGAAAAATTCATGCTTCACATGTTCTATCACCCATCCCGCTACCACCCTCACTTTTTCACCAGCAGATGAATTATTCTTGGATTATAAAGTACGTAACAGCTCATCCTCCTTATGTTTATGCACACGAAAATTATAGGTCATTCCGAATGGTGCAAGATGGCTCGTCGATGCGATCAAGTTACCCTAAAAGTTGTATTCACGGTCTGTCCCCCGATGTTGTATCCATAAAACAGCCACAATTTGGCCATACAAACTCCGTTCGAGCTCCATGACCCGCCAAATCGATCACAACGAAAATTTGTATGCGGCGATATCCCATTCGTCCGCTTCGACAAGATTTTGGAGGCCAGATCCGGCTTGTAAAATTGACTTTCGGATGATTTTATCTTGGCCGTGTACTCGGCTACCCTCTACCACCCTTCCGTGAGCTCACCCACTGACAGATATATTGGCAATAACGTATGGAACAATACACCATCCTTCCATTCACGAACCAGAAAGACCACAGGTTCGGCCTGGACAGAAGGAAGAGGCTCTTTGTTGCATCGAAACCGAAGAATTCATGCTTCACATGTTCTATCACCCATCCCGCTACCACCCTCACTTTTTCACCAGGAGATGCATTATTCTTGGATGATAAAGTACATAACAGCTCATCCTCATTATGTTTATGCACAAGAAAAATTATAGGTCATTCCGAATGGTGCAAGATGGCTCGTCGATGCGATCAAGTTACCCTGAAAGTTGTATTCACGGTCTGTCCCCCGAAGTTGTATCCGTAAAACGGCCAGAATTTGGCCATACAAACTCCGTTGGAGCTCCATGACCTGCCAAATCGATCACAACGAAATGTTATATGCGTACATATCCCACTCGTCCGCTTCGACAACATTTGGGAGGCCAGATCCGGCAAGTAAAATTGACTTTCGGATGATTTTATCTTTCCCGTGTACTCTGCCACCCTCTACCACCCTTTCGTGAGCTCATCCACGGATATATATATGGGAAATAACGTATGGAACAATACACCATCCTTCCATTCACGAACCAAAAATACCACACGTTCAACCTGGACAGAAGGAGGAGGCTCTTTGTTGCATCGAAACCGAAGAATTCATGCTTCACATGTTCTATCACCCATCCCGCTACCACCCTCGCTTTTTCACCAGCAGATGCATTATTCTTGGATGATAAAGTACGTAACAGCTCATCCCCATTATGTTTATGCACCCAGAAAATTGTATTCACGGTCTGTCCCCCATTGTTGTATCCATAAAACAGCCGCAATTTGGCCATACAAACTCCGTTGGAGCTCCATGACCTGGCAAATCGATCACAACGAAAAGTTGTATGCGTCCATATCCCACTCCTCCGCTTCGACAACATTTCGGAGGCCAGATCCGGCTTGTATATTTGACTTTCGTATGATTTTATCTTTCCCGTGTACTCTGCCACCCTCTACCACCCTTCCGTGAGCTCACCCACGGATATATATATATATATGGGAAATAACATATGGAACATTACACCATCCTTCCATTCACGAACAAGAAAGACTACAGGTTCAGCCTGGATAGAAGGAGGAGGATCTTTGTGGCATCGAAACCGAAGAATTCATGCTTCACATGTTCTATCACCCATCCCGTTACCACCCTCACTTTTTCACCAGCAGTTGCATTATTCTTGGATTATAAAGTATGTAACAGCTCATCCTCATTATGTTTATGCACACGAAAAATTCTAGGTCATTATGAATGGTACAAGATGGCTCGTCGATGCGATCAAGTTACCCTGAAAGTTGTATTCACGGTCTGTCCCCCGATGTTGTATCCATAAAACGGCCACAATTTGGCCATACAAACACCATTGGAGCTCCATGACCTGCCAAATCGATCACAACCAAAAGTTGTATGCATCGATATCCCACTCGTCCGCTTCAACAACATTTCGGAGGCCTGATCCGGCTTGTAAAATTGAGTTTCGGATGATTTTATCTTGGTCGTGTACTGTGCCACCCTCTACCACCCTTCCGTGAGCTCACCCACAGACAGATATATTGGCAATAACGTATGGAACAATACACCATCCTTCCATTCATGAACCAGAAAGACTACAGGTTCAGCCTGGATAGAAGGAGGAGGCTCTTTGTTGCATCGAAACCGAAAAATTCATGCTTCACATGTTCTATCACCCATCCCGCTACCACCCTCACTTTTTCACCAGCAGATGAATTATTCTTGGATTATAAAGTACGTAACAGCTCATCCTCCTTATGTTTATGCACACAAAAATTATAGGTCATTCCGAATGGTGCAAGATGGCTCGTCGATGCGATCAAGTTACCCTGAAAGTTGTATTCACGGTCTGTCCCCCGATGTTGTATCCATAAAACGGCCACCATTTGGCCATACAAACTCCGTTCGAGCTCCATGACCCGCCAAATCGATCACAAAGAAAATTTGTATGCGGCGATATCCCACTCGTCTGCTTCGACAACATTTCGGAGGTCAGACCCGGCTTGTAAAATTGAGTTTCGGATGATTTTATCTTGGCCGTGTACTCTGCCACCCTCTACCACCCTTCCGTGAGCTCACCCACTGACAGATATATTGGCAATAACGTATGGAACAAAACACCATCCTTCTATTCACGAACCAGAAAGACCACAGGTTCGGCCTGGACAGAAGGAGGAGGCTCTTTGTTGCATCGAAACCGAAGAATTCATGCTTCACATGTTCTATCACCCATCCCGCTACCACCCTCACTTTTTCACCAGCAGATGCATTATTTTTGGATGATAAAGTACATAACAGCTCATCCTCATTATGTTTATGCACATGAAAAATTATAGGTCATTCCGAATGGTGCAAGATGGCTCGTCGATGCGATCAAGTTACCCAGAAAGTTGTATTCACGGTCTGTCCCCCGATGTTGTATCCGTAAAACGGCAACAATTTGGCCATACAAACTCCGTTGGAGCTCCATGACCTGCCAATTCGATCACAACGAAAAGTTGTATGCGTCCATATCCCACTCGTCCGCTTCGACAATATTTCGGAGGCCAGATCCGGCTTGTAAAATAGACTTTCGGATGATTTTATCTTTCCCGTGTACTCTGCCACCCTCTACCACCCTTCCGTGAGCACACCCACAGACAAATATATTGGCAATAACGTATGGAACAATACACCATCCTTCCATTCATAAACCAGAAAGACTACAGGTTCAACCTAGACAGGAGGAGGAGGCTCTTTGTAGCATAGAAACCGAAGAATTCATGCTTCACATGTTCTATCACCCATCCCGCTACCACCCTCACTTTTTCACCAGCAGATGCATTATTCTTGGATGATAAAGTACGTAACAGCTCATCCTCATTATGTTTATGCACACGAAAAATTATAGGTCATTCCGAATGGTGCAAGATGGCTCATCGATGCGATCAAGTTACCCTGAAAGTTGTATTCACGGTCTGTCCCCCGATGTTGTATCCATAAAACGGCCACAATTTGGCCATACAAACTCCGTTGGAGCTCCATGACCCGCCAAATCGATCACAACGAAAAGTTGTATGCGGCGATATGCCACTCGTCTGCTTCGACAACATTTCGGAGGCCAGATCCGGCTTGTAAAATTGAGTTTCACATGATTTTATATTGGCCGTGTACTCTGCCACCCTCTACCACCCTTCCGTGAGGTCACCCACTGACATATATATTTTCAATAACGTATAGAACAATACACCATCCTTCCATTCACGAACCAGAAAGACCACAGGTTCGGCTTGGACAGAAGGAGGAGGCTCTTTGTTGCATCGAAACCGAATAATTCATGCTTCACATGTTCTATCACCCATCCCGCTACCACCCTCACTTTTTCACCAGCAGATGCATTATTCTTGGATGATAAAGTACATAACAGCTCATCCTCATTATGTTTATGCACACAAAAAATTATAGGTCATTCCGAATGGTGCAAGATGGCTCGTCGATGCGATCAAGTTACCCTGAAAGTTGTATTCACGATCTGTCCCCCGATGTTGTATCCATAAAACGGCAATAATTTGGCCATACAAACTCCATTGGAGCTCCATGACCTGCCAATTCGATCACAACGAAAAGTTGTATGCGTCCATATCCCACTCGTCCGCTGCGACAACATTTCGGAGGCCAGATCCGGCTTGTAAAATTGACTTTCGGATGATTTTATCTTTCCCGTGTACTCTACCACCCTCTACCACCCTTCCGTGAGCACACCCACAGACAGATATATTGGCAATAACGTATGGAACAATACACCATCCTTCCATTCATGAACTAGAAAGACTACAGGTTCAGCCTGGACAGAAGGAGGAGGCTCTTTGTTGCATAGAAACCGAAGAATTCATGCTTCACATGTTCTATCACCCATCCCGCTACCACCCTCACTTTTTCACCAGCAGATGCATTATTCTTGGATGATAAAGTACGTAACAGCTAATCCTCACTATGTTTATGCACACGAAAAATTATAGGTCATTCCGAATGGTGCAAGATGGCTCGTCGATGCGATCAAGTTACCCTGAAAGTTGTATTCACGGTCTGTCCCCCGATGTTGTATCCATAAAACGGCCACAATTTGGCCATACAAACTCCGTTGGAGCTCCATGACCCGCCAAATCGATCACAACGAAAAGTTGTATGAGGCGATATCCCACTCGTCTGCTTCGACAACCTTTCGGAGGCCAGATCCGGCTTGTAAAATTGAGTTTCGGATGATTTTATCTTGGTCGTGTACTCTGCCACCCTCTACCACCCTTCCGTGAGCTCACCCACAGACAGATATATTGGCAATAACGTATGGAACAATACACCATCCTTCCATTCATGAACCAGAAAGACTACAGGTTCAGCCTGGATAGAAGGAGGAGGCTCTTTGTTGCATCGAAACCGAAGAATTCATGCTTCACATGTTCTATCACCCATCCCGCTACCACCCTCACTTTTTCACCAGCAGATGCATTATTCTTGGATGATAAAGTACATAACAGCTCATCCTCATTATGTTTATGCACACAAAAAATTATAGGTCATTCCGAATGGTGCAAGATGGCACGTCGATGCGATCAAGTTACCCTGAAAGTTGTATTCACGGTCTGTCCCCCGATGTTGTATCCATCAAACGGCCACAATTTGGCCATACAAACTCCGTTGGAGCTCCATGACCTGCCAAATCGATCACAACGAAAAGTTGTATGCGGCGATATCCCACTCGTCTGCTTCGACAACATTTCGGAGGCCAGATCCGGCTTGTAAAATTGAGTTTCGGATGATTTTATCTTGGCCGTGTACTCTGCCACCCTCTACCACCCTTCCGTGAGCTCACCCACTGACAGATATATTGGCAATAACGTATGGAACAATACACCATCCTTCCATTCACGAACCAGAAAGACCACAGGTTCGGCCTGGACAGAAGGACGAGGCTCTTTGTTGCATCGAAACCGAAGAATTCATGCTTCACATGTTCTATCACCCATCCCGCTACCACCCTCACTTTTTCACCAACAGATGCATTATTCTTGGATGATAAAGTACATAACAGCTCATCCTCATTATGTTTGTTCACACGAAAAATTATAGGTCATTCCGAATGGTGCAAGATGGCTCGTCGATGCGATCAAGTTACCCAGAAAGTTGTATTCACGGTCTGTCCCCCGATGTTGTATCCGTAAAACGGCAACAATTTGGCCATACAAACTCCGTTGGAGCTCCATGACCTGCCAATTCGATCACAACGAAAAGTTGTATGCCTCCATATCCCACTCGTCCGCTTTGACAACATTTCGGAGGCCAGATCCGGCTTGTAAAATTGAGTTTCAGATGATTTTATCTTTCCCGTGTACTCTGCCACCCTCTACCACCCATCCGTGAGCACACCCACAGACAGATATATTGGCAATAACGTATGGAACAATACACCATCCTTCTATTCATGAACCAGAAAGACTACAGGTTCAGCTTGGACAGAAGGAGGAGGCTCTTTGTTGCATAGAAACCGAAGAATTCATGCTTCAGATGTTCTATCACCCATCCCGCTACCACCCTCACTTTTTCACCAGCAGATGCATTATTCTTGGATGATAAAGTACGTAACAGCTCATCCTCATTATGTTTATGCACACGAAAAGTTATAGGTCATTCCGAATGGTGCAAGATGGCTCGTCGATGCGATCAAGTTACCCAGAAAGTTGTATTCACGGTCTGTCCCCCGATGTTGTATCCATAAAACAGCCGCAATTTGGCCATACAAACTCCGTTGGAGCTCCATGACCTGCCAAATCGATCACAACAAAAAGTTGTATGCGTCCATATCCCACTCCTCCGCTTCGACATCATTTCGGAGGCCAGATCCGGCTTGTAAATTTGACTTTCGTATGATTTTATCTTTCCCGTGTACTCTGCCACCCTCTACCACCCTTCCGTGAGCTCACCCACGGATATATATATATATGGGAAATAACATATGGAACATTACACCATCCTTCCATTCACGAACAAGAAAGACTACAGGTTCAGCCTGGATAGAAGGAGGAGGATCTTTGTGGCATCGAAACCGAAGAATTCATGCTTCACATGTTCTATCACCCATCCCGCTACCACCCTCACTTTTTCACCAGCAGTTGCATTATTCCTGGATTATAAAGTATGTAACAGCTCATCCTCATTATGTTTATGCACACGAAAAATTCTAGGTCATTATGAATGGTACAAGATGGCTCGTCGATGCGATCAAGTTACCCTGAAAGTTGTATTCACGGTCTGTCCCCCGATGTTGTATCCATAAAACGGCCACAATTTGGCCATACAAACACCATTGGAGCTCCATGACCTGCCAAATCGATCACAACCAAAAGTTGTATGCATCGATATCCCACTCGTCCGCTTTGACAACATTTCGGAGGCCTGATTCGGCTTGTAAAATTGAGTTTCGGATGATTTTATCTTGGTCGTGTACTCTGCCACCCTCTACCACCCTTCCGTGAGCTCAACCACAGACAGATATATTGGCAATAACGTATGGAACAATACACCATCCTTCCATTCATGAACCATAAAGACTACAGGTTCAGCCTGGATAGAAGGAGGAGGCTCTTTGTTGCATCGAAACCGAAAAATTCATGCTTCACATGTTCTATCACCCATCCCGCTACCACCCTCACTTTTTCACCAGCAGATGAATTATTCTTGCATTATAAAGTACGTAACAGCTCATCCTCCTTATGTTTATGCACACGAAAATTATAGGTCATTCCGAATGGTGCAAGATGGCTCGTCGATGCGATCAAGTTACCCTGAAAGTTGTATTCACGGTCTGTCCCCCGATGTTGTATCCATAAAACAGCCACAATTTGGCCATACAAACTCCGTTGGAGCTCCATGACCCGCCAAATCGATCACAACGAAAATTTGTATGCGGCGATATCCCACTCGTCTGCTTCGACAACATTTCGGAGGCCAGATCCGGCTTGTAAAATTGAGTTTCGGATGATTTTATCTTGGCCGTGTACTCTGCCACCCTCTACCACCCTTCCGTGAGCTCACCCACTGACAGATATATTGGCAATAACGTATGGAACAATACACCATCCTTCCATTCATGAACCAGAAAGACCACAGGTTCGGCCTGGACAGAAGGAGGAGGCTCTTTGTTGCATCGAAACCGAAGAATTCATGCTTCACATGTTCTATCACCCATCCCGCTACCACCCTCACTTTTTCACCAGGAGATGCATTATTCTTGGATGATAAAGTACATAACAGCTCATCCTCATTATGTTTATGCACAAGAAAAATTATAGGTCATTCCGAATGGTGCAAGATGGCTCGTCGATGCGATCAAGTTCGAAACTCCCCACAAAAATAGCCCTCCCAATTTTTTTTGTGCTTTGTTGGTTTGATGATGTTTTGTTGATTTTGATCCATGGATTTGCTTGGTTTCGAGTGGATCTAGACTTTCCCCACCTTCCCCACCTTTTTCTTCCACAAATTCGTCCGGATTTTGCCCCGATTTTTCTTTTTCACCACCTGTTCATCCAGTTCTTCCACGGATCTGCAGCCCCGGACATCCGGCCCGACAACCCGGACATCCGGCACCCCGGACATCCGGCACCCCGGACATCCGGCCATCTGGCCCGGACATCCGGCCCCTGTGCACCAGCACAGCATCAGCTCACAATTTCGCCGATTTTCGCCGTTTCCCACCGTTTCTTCCGCAACCACTTAAGCTACTCCACCACCGCCTTCCGCATACCACCACCTTCGTGCCACTTGAGATTTTGAGCCACGGATTTTGCCGTTTCCTAACGTGTTTCGGCTACTTAGGGACGGTTCGACAACGACATCACCGCCGCTCATCATCGCCCCGGACTTCGACATCGACAACGACCATCTTCTCCATCGTGACACCATCATTGTAAGCAAGGACGGTAACATCGACGACAACTTGTTCATACCCTTGCCATTACATTGTGAACCCCCGAGACCATCTTTTGCGTAGCTTTCCTACGAGACTAGCCTTTGAGTATTGCCGGCAACGCTACTTGTGCACTTTAGTGATACCGAGCCGCATAGCTACCATAGCGTGCATACATACACATATCATCTCGTGTGCCAAATTGTGTTCCCGCATATACATCATTGCTATCTTCGTACGAGCATTTTGCATAAGTGGCCAAAGAAAAGAATCAAAAGAAAGAGAAGCTTTTAAGCAACAAGAGAAAGATCAACAAGCTTGTAAGCAATAGCCATAGCATCGCCACATTACATAGCATATCTGATCATCTTGGATCATTGTGACAAGTTCACCGGGAATCATACATCCATAGCATAAGTGTGATAGAAAGCGTTACGTTTTGTCTCTTATAGGTTCTGCACAAGTTCGTATCCGCCTATTGAGCAATCGTGCTAGCGTCTCTCTAGTGTTGTGCAACAAGAGCATTTTCCGTGGATCCCACATTTTGAGCTCACTCCTTGGTTGCACGACCTCATTTATCTATCCGTGCGTGTGTTTCCGTGTACTACATATTGCTATTGGTCTACTCGTTATACTTGCGAACTTGTGAATCTTTTTCAACATTATTGATATCTTACTTGCAAATTGCAGAAATTTTGTGCCACCATCCTAACCAAACTCCTCCAAAAGCTTTACTTGTGTAGGTGTGAGATTGACTCGATCCGGTACCAATTGCACTATTTCCATAATACCATATTGGGAGATCATCGATCCATCTTCAACATTGGATAAGGTACATTGGTCTAGTTCGTTTCTTTCTTCCACTAACACTAGTTTGAGAATCATGGACAGGCCGGGCACTTCTATCAACCCACTCTTCGATGAGCAAGCAGACGCTACGAACAACTACGTCACCAAGGCTCAACTTTTCGGAGCACAACGAGCGCTACACCAAGAAAGCGAAGCTTTGGGAGATCGCATCGAACAACTCGCCACCGACTTACGCCACTCCGAAAACACGAACAAGGGACTACTTCGACGCCAAGATGTCATCTCAACTGGAAGAGATCCGCACTATGATGCTCAACCGTGATTCTTCCACTTCGTCTTCATCAAGATCAAGACGGCGCCACTCCAGCCAAAACTCTTCGGACACTTCTTCGGATGCAAGTCTTCCACGAGCACGCTCTCATCCCTCTCACGAACATGACGACCGGCAAGCTTCAAGAAACCCATTCCATGGCAATGGTTTGCAAGACCGCCTTCGAGAGCGCGAACGACAAAAGCGGCAAGCACAAGCCAATGGGAACCAAGATCAAGTTCCACAACGCCAACGTCAAGTGCACCAAGACGACGACGCCCTACACCAAGAACGACAACGTCGTGACGAGCAAGCGCTGGAAGCTCAACGTGCCCTACGCGAATCAACTCACAACGTCGCCGAACGCAACCGCCGCATGCGCGAACAAGACGAAGCCGCACGACTTGAGGAGTGCCAAGAGATGAGGAACCGTGCACGAATCCCAAGGCCACCATGTCAAGTCAATCAAGATGAACACGACGACGAGGATGAGCTAGAAGATCAACCTCCAAGGCAAGAGCGTCATCGCAACCGCCGACAACGCAATGAGGAGTGCTACGGCAAGCTCAAGTTCACCATGCCTAAATTCTCCGGTGGAAATGATCCCGAAGAATACCTTTCATGGGCGTTGAAGGTCGACAAGATATTTCGCCTTCACAACTACGACGAGGAAAAGAAGATCGCCATGGCATCTCTAGAGTTCCAAGACTATGTTCTCATTTGGTGGGAGCAAGTGATCGCAAGGCGTCAAGAGAAGGGCGAGCCACCCATCGCGACTTGGGATCAAATGAAGGATGTCATGCGAGCTCGTTTTGTGCCCACACACTATAGCCGCGACCTCTTCAAGAAACTACAACTCCTCAAGCAAGGAACCAAGTCGGTTGAAGCATACTACCAAGAGATGGAAATTGCAATGATACGAGCCAACGTCAAGGAAGATGATGAACAAACAATGGCGCGTTTCTTGAATGGCCTCAACTATCCAATCAAGAAAATTGCGGATTTCCAATCGTACTCCAACCTCCTCGAGCTAGTACACCAAGCAACCAAAGCGGAGCGACAAGTACAAGAAGACTACAAGTACTCCAAGTTCTCTTCCAAGGCCTACGGTTCATATACTCAAGCTTCAACGACTTCCACAACTCCTTCCACGACTCGAGCTACACCAAGTACCGGAGACAAGTCAAGCTCCAAGCACCAAATGACATCTTCGAGTCGTCTTCCTCCTACTACAAGCAACTCCAAGCCAAGAGCTTTGTCATCAACAACTCCTTTGGATGCCACCGACAAAACAAGTGACATCAAGTGCTTCACGTGCAAAGGACGAGGCCACAAGTCCTTCGAGTGTCCAACTCGACGCACAATGATCATGAACGACGACGGCACCTACGATTCTATGAGTGAAGATGAAATGGCAGCCATCGAGCAAGTGGCCATGCACCGCCAAGTGAATGACGAAGAAGATGATCAAGTGTTTTGCGACAATGATTCGAGCCCCGCTCTTGTTGTCTCCAAGGTTTTGACACTTCAACAACATCAAGATGAAGATCAACGTTGCCACATATTCCATACCAAGGCGGGTATACAAGGACGTTCCGTCAAGGTCATCATCGACGGCGGAAGTTGCCACAACTTGGCAAGTGAAGAATTATGCTCCAAGCTACAATTGGTCAAGAAGAAGCACTCTCGCCCCTACAAGGTCCAATGGCTTAGCGACTCCGAAACACTTCAAGTGGAGCACACCGTTCAAGTGTCCTTCAAGATTGGCGCTTACGAAGACAACTTAGAGTTTGATGTGGTTCCTATGTCCGTGTGCCATCTCCTACTTGGACGACCGTGGCAATTTGACCGAGGTGTCACCCACCATGGACGGACAAATCAATATAGTTTCAAGATGAAGGGCAAGGAGTTCATACTTCGACCAATGACACCAAGTCAAGTCATCGCGGACAAGCAAGCATCTACCCATCGCGGAGAGAAAAGTGAGCGAGTGAGCCACCAAAAAGAGAGTGAGAGCCACAAGCCAAAAATGAGTGACTCCACGATGCGTGACAAGAGAGATCTAGTTCTTTTAGCCACCAAAAGAGACTTGAGGGATGTGAGTGAGAGCCCATCAAGTGTTCTTCACTTTGTACTTGTGTGCAAAGATGAAGTGGTGCGGACTAATACTTCACAACATCTTCCTTTGGTATTGTCTCATTTATTGCAGGAATTCGCGGACGTGTTTCCCGATGAGCTACCTCCCGGACTTCCTCCACTCTGCGGAATCGAACACCGCATCGACCTCATCCCCGGCGCACCACTACCGAACAAGGCACCATACCGCGTCAACCCCGAAGAAACCAAAGAGATCCAAAGGCAAGTGCAACATCTCATGGAGAATGGGTATGTACGCGAAAGCTTGAGCCCTTGTGCCGTTCCGGTCATTCTCGTGCCTAAGAAAGATGGTTCCTATCGCATGTGTTCCGATTGCCGTCCTATAAATGCTATCACCGTTAGATATCGACATCCCATTCCACGCCTAGATGACATGCTTGATGAACTTAGCGGAGCCACAATTTTCTCTAAAATTGACCTTAAAAGTGGATACTATCAAATACGCATGCAAGAAGGTGATGAATGGAAAACCGCTTTCAAAACTAAATTTGGCTTGTATGAATGGTTAGTCATGCCTATGGCCTTATCGCAAGCACCTAGCACTTTTATGCGTGTGATGCACTATGTTCTTCGCAAATTAATTGGCATTTGTGTTGTGGTTTACTTTGATGACAACCTTGTGTTTAGTGGAACTCTCGAAGATCATGTCAAACACCTTAGAGAAGTATTGCAAATTCTTAGAGACGAGCGACTTTATGCAAACATGGAAAAATGCACTTTTGGTGTTGATAAGCTTGTCTTTTTGGGCTTTGTTGTCTCATCTAAGGGTGTTCATGTTGATGAAACTAAAATTGATGCTATTAAGAATTGGCCACAACCAACTAATTTGCTTCAAGTGCGTAGTTTCCTTGGCCTAGCAGGATTTTATCGTCGCTTTGTGAAGGATTTTAGCACTATTGCATCACCATTGCACGCATTGAGTAAGAAGAATGCACCATTTGTTTGGGGTCCATCTCAAGATGCCGCATTTCATGAGCTTAAAACGTTGCTTACACATGCTCCATTACTTGCATTACCCAACTTTGATAAAACTTTTGAAGTGCATTGTGATGCTAGTGGTAATGGTATTGGTGGTGTGTTGATGCAAGAGAAACGACCAATTGCTTATTTTAGTGAGAAGCTTTCCGGCGCGCAACTTAACTACCCCATCTATGACAAAGAGTTATATGCATTAGTGAGAGTCTTGCATGTGTGGGAACACTATCTCCGTCCACGTGAATTTGTCATCCATACGGATCATGAAACGCTTAAGTACCTCAAGGGTCAAACTAAATTGAACAAGCGTCATGCTAAGTGGAGTGAGTTCATTGAGTCATTTCCTTATGTTATCAAGTATATCAAAGGTAAGGAAAATGTTGTGGCAGACGCTCTTTCCCGCAAGTGCATGTTGGTTACCAAACTTGAGTTGAATGTTATTGGCTTTGAGCACATTAAAGACTTGTATGAGCATGATTCGTCATTTGCAACTCCTTATGCCAAATGTTTACCTCATAAAATTTGGGAGCAATATTATTTGAAAGATGGTTATCTTATGCGAGCTAACAAACTTTGTATTCCCGAGTCTTCTCTTCGTTTGCTACTTTTGCAAGGAGCTCATGGTGGAGGACTCATGGGACATTTTGGCCGTGACAAGACCTTCGCTACGCTCTCCAAGAACTACTTTTGGCCAAAGATGTTTCGCGACGTCTCCCGCTACACCAACCGGTGCTCTACATGCCGCAAAGCTAAGTCCAAAGCTCAATCTCATGGTTTATATATGCCACTTCCGATTCCATATCACCCATGGGAAGATATTAGTATGGATTTCGTGCTTGGTTTGCCTCGAACTCAAAACGGCAAAGATTCCATATTTGTTGTTGTGGACCGTTTCTCTAAGATGACACATTTCATTCCTTGCAACAAGATAGACGATGCTTCACATGTCGCAAATCTCTTTTGTAGGGAAATCTTGAGATTGCATGGAGTGCCCAAGACGATTGTATCGGACCGCGACGTCAAGTTCTTAAGCTATTTTTAGAAGACCCTATGCGCCAAGCTCGGAATCAAGCTCCTCTTCTCTTCGGCATATCATCCACAAACCGACGGCCAAACGGAGGTCACGAACCGGACATTATCCACACTCCTTCGCGTGTTGATCAAGAAGAACATACGGGAGTGGGAAGAATGCTTGCCCATCGCCGAGTTCGCCTACAACCGAGCAAGACACTCTACTACCGGCAAGTCCCCCTTCGAGGTCGTCTACGGCTTCAACCCTTTATCACCATTCGACATCCTACCGCTACCGCTACAAGAGCGCACCGACATGGACGCGAGTGCGCGAGCAACTTACCTCAAGAAGATGCATGAAGATAGAAGGCACACGATCGAGCGCCAAGTACACCGCCTCGCGACCAAGGTCAAAATCAACAAGCACCCCATGGTGTTCAACCCCGGCGATCTTGTATGGCTCCACCTTCGCAAAGACCGCTTCCCCAACGAGCGCAAGTCCAAACTACTACCTCGAGCCGATGGACCATTCAAGGTGCTAGCACGATACAACGACAACGCGTACAAGATCGACATCCCTCGTGACAAGTACAACGTGAGCGACATCTTCAACGTCAAGGACTTATCTCCCTTCCATGGTGATGTGGATTTCGATCCGAGGACGGATCTTTCCCAAGGGGGGGAGATGATGCGGAGCATCCTACGGTCATCCCCATGGATCCACCTACGTCTCCCCAAGCACCAAGAGGACCAATGACTCGAGCACGTACGAGAGCTCTCGAGGTGACATCACTCCTTACAGAACTTCCATATGACGCGTGTGAGACATGGATGCTACCTCATTCCGAAACGCTATGTGTACTTAGGTACCAAGAGGACTCCCTCGGAGAAGCCCGGACAAATGGACAAGTCGGCAAGTTCATGGATGAGAAGGACCAACGAAGACGGTCGCCGGAAGCCTACAGGGCCCGGACATCCGGCCCCAAGCTCGGACATCCGGCCCCTGGGAGCAACAGCAGCAGCCAACGCCAATCAGCAAAAGAGGCTACAGGCGCCGGACATCCGGCCGGAGGCCCGGAAATCCGGCCCATGCAGCCCGGATATCCGGCGTCTGCCCGGAAATCCGGCTTCACCCCAACAGAGAGCAACGAAAATTGGCCAGTTTAGGCCGGACATCCGGCCCCAGGCCCGGACATCCGGCACCCGGATGAACCGCCGGACATCCGGCCTGGTGACGGGACATCCGGCCCGACGCCGCCTGTTTTGACCCTCTGGCCGTGTATCCATCCCCTTTTCGCCCTAAGTTGTACTAGCACTATATAAGGACCTCTCCCACCTCCCTCTAGGGTTAGCAAAGTAGATAACTCTTTGAGATTAGAGCTTTGCTCATCCGTACCTCTCCCATGGAGATCAAGACCTCCATGAGACTCATGTGAGAAGATCCACTACGGATTCAAGACCTCGACTCCTTCGCGGATCGGGACGAACTACCTACCGTGTATCCTCCTTTGTTGGATTTGGACCTTTGTATCCCTCTATGTGTATGTGGATCTAGTGCATGTGTGATTTGGATCTTGTTGATTTGAGTGTTCTTCTCGTGTTCTTCGTGGATTTCCTCCTTCTTCCCCTCTAAAGTGTGAAAAGATTGTCATCTAGGGTTCCACCCTACATCACCGTGCGCACGGGCTCCACTTACCCCGTGCACACGGGGTTGCCTGTGTGCAGCTGCGGGCTTTGCCCATGTAATACCCATTACGCCCCTGCTTGCCCCTTCATTGCCTAGGACTATATATACTCCTCCTCCTCCTCCATTGAGAGATAGCTAAGATTAGATCTAAACATTGGAGCTTAGCTCATGTATCTCCCCTTGTGGGAATCCTCTTGAGAGAGGCACACTCCATTGGAGTTCAAGACCTCCATTGGAGAAGATCCTTAGGGATATCAAGACCCCCTCGTGGGAAGGATCTATCTAGATCATCAAGACCCATCTCTCCTAGAGATTTGGATGAACTACCTTTGTATCTTTATTTCCCTTGTTGTTCTTGGATCTTGATGCACCTCTTGTATTGCTTGTGATTTGAGGAGTACTTGGTGTGGATCTTGTCCATTAGAATGTTGTTCTTGTGTTTTCCCCTTGTGTTCTTGGTGTTCTTCCTCAAATCCACCTCCAATTCGTGAACATCGGGCCACCTAGGGTCTTGCCCTACAACACATTACAAGACTAGAGCAGATGTGAGTGGAAGAAAGGGAAGAACTAGACCAAGTGTACCTTTCCAATGTTGAAGATGGATCAATGATCACCCAATATGGTATTATGGAAATAGCACAATTGGTACCGGATCTTGTCAATTCTCACACCTAAACAATAAAGCTTATGTAGTAGCTTGGTGAGGATAGTGGCACAAAATTTGATGCAATTGTTAGCAAGAGTCAATAATGTTGAAAAAGATTCACAAATTCGCAAATGCAACAAGTAGACCAATAGCAAAGAATGGCACACGGAAACACACACACTGATAGATAGATGGGGTCGTGCAACCTAGGAATGAGCTCAAAATGTGATATCCACAGAAAATGCTCGTGTTGCACAACTCTAGAGAGACGCTAGCACGATTGCACTATTGGGCGTGATACGAACTTGTGCACAACCTATAGAAACAAAACGTGTCGACTTCTATCCCAAGTATGCTATATATGTTTGGTTCCCGGTGTCTCACACACAATGATCCAAGATGATCAATGATGGTGTATGATATGCAATGTGGCGTGATGCTATGGCTATTGCTTACAAGCTCTTTGCTTTCTTTTTCTCTTTGCTTAAAAGCTTTTTTTTTATATGGCCACTATGCGAAATGCTCTACCCAATATAGCAATTTTGTATATGCGGGAACAATTGAGGACACAAGAGATGATACGATGATATATGGACGCAATTAAAGCTATGCGGAATGTGTATTACTAAAGTGCACAAGTAGCATTGCCCGGCAATACTCAAATGGCTAGTCTCGGTAGGCAAGTGACGCAAAATTGGCTCGAGGGTTGACAATGCAATGGCAAGGAGAATGTACAAAGATGTCGTCGAAGTTACCGTCCGTGGCGAAGTTGAGTGCGGTGATGTCGATGTCGAACCGTTCCTAGTTAGCCGAAACACCCTAGGAAACGGAAAAACCGCGAACTCAAAATCTCAAACGGCAAATGTCAAATGGTGGTAGCGGAAAGCGGTGGTGGTTGCGGAGTTGGCAATGTGGAAGTGGAGTTGAAGTCACCGTCCCTAAGTAGCCGAAACACCTTAGGAGACACAAACCACAACTCAAACAACCTCAAATGCAACGGGGATCAAAATGGGTTAGTTTGCGAAAGTCGGTGGTGGTATTGCGGAAGTTATGGTGGAGGGCCTTGGCAAACTTGCCAAATTTTCAAAAATTTGATGGAGTCAAATGGTGTTGGAAGTATTTTTATGAGATGATGGATGTTAATAGCTACAAAACGAGCTAAAGAACGTCAAAATCGGACTCCGGATGAATTAGTTATGGCCGAAACGGTGAAACACAGGAGGCTGATGCTACAGGAGCCGGATGTCCGGGGTCAAGGCCGGATTTCCGGGGCCTGTGTCCAGAAACTTGCGCGATTTTGCGCTCCAGGTGCCGGATGTCCGGCCTGACGATTTCAGATCTCGTTTGGGGCGGAAATTTTCGAATTGGGGGCGGAAATAGATGATTCCAAGGTCAAAATTGGATGAATTTCGTGGATAGAAATGGTGGGGAAGATGAGGGAGTTAGATCCACTCGAAACACAGCAAATCCATGGATCAAAATCAACAAAACATCATCAAACTCACAAATCACAAAAAAAATTGGTATGGCTATTTTTGTGGGGAATTTTCGAAATTGGGTAAAATCAACAAAATTGGGGCTAGAAAGTGGAGGGGAAGAACTCCAAAGTGTGAATCAACGTGGCTCTGATCCAAGATGATGTAGGGTGGAACCCTAGATGACGATCTTTTCACACTTAGGAGGGGGGAAAAGAAGCAAATCCAAGAAGAACACAAGAAGAACACTCAAATAGACAAGATCCAATCACACATGTGCTAGATCCACATACACATAAGGGGCTACACGGGTCCAAATCCAACACAAGAGATACATAGGGTAGCTAGTTCATCCCGATCCGGAGAGGAGTCGAGGTCTTGATATCCCGTGGGATCTTATCACATGCTCACATGGAGGTCTTGAACTCCATGGGAGTGGTCTCTCTCTCTCAAGAGGAGAAGGTAGGAGCAAAGCTTAACTATGAATGAGCTATCACAATGCTAACCCTAACTAGGAGGAGGTGGGGGAGTATATATAGTAGTCCACGAGATAGGAGGGGAGAAAGAGTGGATACATGGCTCTCTGGCCGGTTGGCACACGTAGGTGCCGGATGTCCGGCTGGGGGCCGGATGTCCGACCCGACAAGGGGCGCCGGATGTCCGGGCTGATGGCCGGATGTCCGGCCCGATGCTGGGCCTAGCTTCTGTAGTCTTCGCCTCGATGGAGCTGGATTTCCGGGCGAGGGGCCGGATGTCCGGGTTTCAGCCGGATGTCCGGGGCCTGTAGGTTTCCTGCGGTTGGGCTGCTGCTGCTGGTGGAGTTACCAGGGGCCGGATGTCCGGGCCAAGTGCCGGATGTCCGGGTCCTGTAGACGTTCTCCGGTTCCTCTCGTCGTGGTCCTTCGTCCGTGTACTTGAGAACTTGTCCATGATCTCGAGCATCTCCATGGTCGTCTCCTCGGTTCCTGAGCACATGTAGAGTCTCTGTCTTAGGTAGCGACCATGTCTTGCATAAATGGAGAAGGGGAGCATTAAGAAGCGAGTTCACCTTGTGTCGAATGGCACATGCTCGAGCTCTTGTCGTCGGTCCACTTGGGGCTTGGGGAGTAGTCGTAGTGTACATGGGGATGACCAGAGGATGCTCCGCATCAAATTGTGAGAAGAGTGATGTCACCTCGTTCTCGATTGCTCTTTCTCGTGCTCGTGTCATCGGTCCTCGTGGCACTTGAGGTGACGTCGGTGGGTCCATGGGGATGACCTCGGGATGCTCCGCATCATATCACTAGAGATGTTGTTTTATTACCATTTGCTATTTTTGGTGGATGTAGTTAACATGCCTTTCCATGTACTTACGCAGGGCTGCAACGAGCGATGTTGTTGTTTGCCGTCGACGTTAGTTGCATCCCATGTCTTATAGTATTTTACATCATTTGTGCAATTGAAGTTTAGCTTCTAACATTTAGTGGTTGCTTGTAGGTACATATATCAGCGGTATGGATCCACGCTTCGACCCCTTTTGCGTATGAGGCAATGAGATATTCATGAACAAGCGTCAAGTGAGGAAACTAAGAAAGATTGTTAGCCGAAATAGACGGGTGATGGGAATTAAACTCTTTATTTACAATTTTATCCAAGACAACAGTGAACTTTAGGATGGTAACTAATCTGTTGCCCTTTTCCCCTGCCCACAACGAGTTACTCTATTAGACAAGAATTTCTGAAAGTTTTCTCTTTTCAGTGGTTTCCAAAGCATTTTACTCATGATTACCTTGCAAACTACATGACCGGAGTGGAGGCAACTAAGGTTAAACTATATAATTCATACTACCATGATAATGGTCTAGAAGTCTTCCTGAAGGCGGTGAAGGATGGGCGGGCGATTATCACAAGGGGTTGGACAAAAGTTGTGCGCGCCTTTGCCATGGAGGAGGGCACATTATGGGCATTCCGCTTCTTTAACACTATCGGCAGCCAAAATGATTTACACTTCTCTCTTCACCTTTACCGCCTCTAAATATTATGGTTCTTCATAGTTAATCTGCTGCCTAATTCTGTAATTACTGAACACATTGTACTGAGATTTTGATTTATGGATTGGTTGTTGAACCATTGTGATGACTGATGAGAATACAAAATATTTAAATTCCGCACTTCATAATTTAAAATTTGAAATATTCCAATTCGAATTATAAATTACAGAAAAAATATATAATTAAACAACAGGGATTAAAACACTGTACACACGGTTAGAAAGAAAACAGCGTGTGCGATGGTAAAATAAAGAACACATGGTTCTTTCACGGAAAACGTATGCAATACTCAGCCCCGAACGCACGGTTTATCCTTATACGCGTGTGGGATTGCCATAAGTATCGCACATGTTTCCGTAATATGCGCGTGTGCGATTCCTGGTAATACCACAAATGTTTCAAACCTGTATGCGTGTGTAATATTGGATAAAAAGAAGACAGTTCACATTTGCCGACCGTGTGTGATAGGTATACCTATCGCACACACTTGAGAAAATGAACACGTTGGCGATAGCGGAGACACCACACACATTTTATGGTTTTGAACTGTGTGTGATTGTGTATGTATCGCAAACAGACCAGTAGAAATAAGTTTGTAATATCCACCTTTTGCACACGTGCATATCTGCGAAATCGTTTCGGATGTCTCGCGGATCAGAAACGTAGTGCCACGACTTCGCATACGATTAGTTTACGAAAATCGTCAGCAGCGGGTCGCCCTATCGCGGAGAGTTTCTGGGTCGTGTGGGAAGGACCCCCCTATCGCACACACAGGCAAGGCGACGGTTCAAAACTGTGTCGCGGAAAGGGAGTAAAAACCGTTTGTATAGCACGTAACGGTACCAGTGCATATTAGTATTGTTGAAACTGGTATTGATGAAATTGAACTGCAAAGTTCATACTTGCACATATAGAACATCACTTTGTGAATAACTGAAATAAACAAGGCATACTACGAACAACCAAAGATAGCAATTGAAACTGGACATATGCTAACTACAAACAACCGAGCAACCAAAAACCGTTAAAAGAGGCATATGCTCGCTACAACAGGCTTAACAGCAACCAAATAGTCAATCACATTGGTATTGTTGAAACTGGTATTGATGAAATTGAACTGCACAGTTCATACTTGCATATATAGAACATCACTTTATGAATAGCTGAAATAAACAAGGCATACTACTAACAACCAAAGATAGCATATGAAACTGGACATATGCTAACTACAAACAACCGAACAACCAAAAAACGTTAACAGAGGCATATGCTAGCTATAACAGGCTTAACAGCAAGCAAATATAGTCATTCATATTGGTATTATTGAAACTGGTATTGATGAAATTGTACTGCACAGTAAATAGTTGCACATATAGAGCATCACACTGTGAATAACTGAAATAAACAAGGCATACTGCAAACAACCAAACACAGCAATTAAAACTGGACATATTCTCACTACAAAAGGGGCTCGACAAAACAAATCATGGGTTCCCCCTGTGAAGAGGCATGGCAAAACAAATCATAGGTTTCCTCACTTGTCACAGATGGGCTCCTTCGCATGGGAAGAGCGCGGACTCTGGGTGCGCTCCATGTTGTCGCAGATGGGCTCATTCCCCTTGGAAGAGCATGGCTGTAGGGTGCCCTCCCTGATGTCGCAGATGTGCTCTTTCCCCTTGGAAGAGGCGGAGAGGGTGCCCTCCTCGTGGTCACCGTCGATGATGAGGACATCCCAGGTTCACCTCGTTTGTCATCCTCTCCTCATGATAAAACTCAGCTCTCAAATGAAGCTGCTACAAAGAAGACCTATTTGGGTCCCATGACAAGGAGCCGTGCCAAACATATAGAACAAGAGGTGAACGCGCTCCTAGCTGATCATACTTCAACTATCCATGAGAACTTTATACTGCCTAAATCATCTGTGCTGATTTTACTCAGGTACAATGTTGAGGACAACCAACAACTTTCAGCACATGAAGAAACAAATTCAGCTCATGAAGAAACAAGTTCTGAAGCCCATACAACAAGTTTGAAGAGAACAAGTTTCAACTCTGATGTAAACCATGTTTTGGTGACAAGGGCAACTAATTACACCTCAAGGAAGAATAGCAAGCCATCTCAACAATCTATTGTTGCATGCATAGTTCCAGAATTCGTCTCAGAACTTGCTGCATCATGCAACACAAATATATGAGGTTCCAGCACGTGTGAGAGTACAAATTGGACAGCATTTGAAGTCTACTTTCAGGAAAATCAAACGGTGCAACCTTTGGAGTCCTGAGTCAAAGGATATGAGAGTTCCAATGCAAGCTGTCCAGAGCATTAATTGCTGCGCGAGGCTCCATGTGTTTGCTCCCTTGACCAGCTGGTTACCACGAATTTGAGCCTCTCTTTTGGACTGGTTTCACACCTAAGCTAGGAGGGCTGTTCCTAGTATAAATACCCCTTCCCTCACTTCAGCCACAACTCTTTGGCAATTTGATTTCAGCATAGGTTAGCTAAGTGCAACCAGAATCTTGTTTGAGAGTTCACTTCCTCCTTAGCTCTTGTAATCTTGCCTTGTGAGAGGGTAAACTCACTTTGTGATTTTACAACAGTAGCCGTTGAGGCGGCGACCAGTTCGTGCTTCCAACTTCGTGCGTGGTTGCGTGGATTGGAATCCTAAGAGTGTGGTTGGGCGAATACTTGTTGCTGGTTGTTGCATATGCAGTAGCTAGCTTCGGTCTCGTCAGGTTGCACTAGTTATCCTTTACCCGACAGCGTTGTTGGCTGGGATCGAGGGTTTCCTTCGTGATACGGGGTTGCCCGATCTTCACGGAGGATCTGCTTGAGGAACGAATCAACGCCACCTGAAGGGTACGAAGGAAACCCTCGATCCCAGCCAACAACGCTGTCGGGTAAAGGATAACTAGTGCAACCTGACGAGACCGAAGCTAGCTACTGCATATGCAACAACCAGCAACAAGTATTCGCCCAACCACACTCTTAGGATTCCAATCCACGCAACCACGCACGAAGTTGGAAGCACGAACTGGTTGCCGCCTCAACGGCTACTGTTGTAAAATCACAAAGTGAGTTTACCCTCTCACAAGGCAAGATTACAAGAGCTAAGGAGGAAGTGAACTCTCAAACAAGATTCTGGTTGCACTTAGCTAACCTATGCTGAAATCAAATTGCCAAAGAGTTGTGGCTGAAGTGGGGGAAGGGGTATTTATACTAGGAACAGCCCTCCTAGTTTAGGTGTGAAACCAGTCCAAAAGAGAGGCTCAAATTCGTGGTAACCAACTGGTCAAGGGAGCAAACACATGGAGCCTCGCGCAGCAATTAATGCTCTGGACAGCTTGCATTCGAACTCTCATATCCTTTGACTCAGGACTCCAAATGATGCACCGTTTGATTTTCCTGAAAGTAGACTTCATATGCTGTCCAATTTGTACTCTCACACGTGCTGTAACCTCATATATTTGTGTTGCATGATGCAGCACGTTCTGGGACGAATTCTGGAACTGTGCATGAAACAATAGATTGTTGAGATGGCTTGCTATTCTTCCTTGAGGTGTAATTAGTTGCCCTTGTCACCAAAACATGGTTTACATAAGAGTTGAAACTTGTTCTCTTCAAACTTGTTGTATGGGCTTCAGAACTTGTTTCTTCACGAGCTGAACTTGCTGAAAGTTGTTGGTTGTCCTGAACATTGTACCTGAGTAAAATCAACATAGATGATTTAGGCAGTATAAAGTTCTCATGGATAGTTGAAGTATGATCAGCTAGGAGCGCATTCACCTCTTGTTCTATTTGTTTGGCACGACTCCTTGTCATGGGACTCAAATAGGTCTTCTTTGTAGCAGCTTCATTTCATAGCTGAGATTTATGATGAGGAGAAAATGACAAACGAGATGAACCTGGGATGTCCTCATCATCCTCCCCCTCTTCAAAAGGAGTCATCCTCGACTCTTGTCCCTCTTGAGCGAAGCATGGATATTGACCAACAATATTCAATGTGAACAATAGCTGGGCTCCTGAGTTCCTTCTCATCTTCACCTTTGGTTTGTGTAGATCATCATCCACATGCCTGCATAATAGTAATGATAGTAGCAGCTCGGCCACCCTTAAAACAAATAATATGGAACCCAAAGTATATGCGTTCACCTGATCGTCAACATGGCACAATAGTATGTGCGTTCCATGAATGCTCGTTATGATGGATTTCTCAAGTTGATGTTGTTGCATCTCAATATGAAACGTGCTTCTCGCCTTGTCATGATGTTTATAAATGAAGCTTACTGTTTGGTTGCAACTATACAATCTTACTTGCCTAGGATGGTCCTCATCATCCTCCCTTCCTTCAAGAAAAAACGTCCTCGGTTTTTGATAACATGTAGCACCACTAAAAGAAACAAACAACGTGTATGCATGGTATATGAAGACGTCACACATTTTGTTGTTACCAAGATTTTGCGCATTCCAAATTTCAGAAAAGTTATCTTTATAGCAGAAAACCATATTTCTCATTGGGTCAACGTAAGTTCTGGGTTTGTAAAAATTGTTGCTTGTTTTGCAAATATAAGTTAGGGACATAGCAGAATCATTCACATCATTCCTACTCCTAGAAAAGCATGTTGTTATCATTTCAAAGCCAAAATCAGAAGTATGTATGTCCAACAGAACATATTTCACAAGCAAGATTATCTCATATGATAGTTCATATTTTCGCATAGTAAACCCGTGCAAATGCGGTGAACAAATTTTTAGTATCAACCATTCATCAACTCGAGATCTGAGAAGTTACTAGCATGCAAAACATGAACTTATGGGGACCAACAAATCAGTGACACATTCACCACAAGCATACAGTTTCTTTTCACATGACACAAACTGTTTCACATGAGAATGGTTGCCCAATTGATTAGCATTCAGTTCTGCAAGTCTATTGCAAGCAATGCATATTTTGTCCACAACAAACTTCCCGCCAACACCATAAGCTCCAATCAAATTAAACTTAAAACAGTAGGTGTAGGTTTCATAGAGAGAGTATGAATGTGTGATTTCAGAAATGTTCATGACAGGATAACTCAATTCAATAGATTTAGCAAGCGTGGCACAATATAAAGCATGAACATGAGATATTTTATCAAGCATTTTGTCATGCCTTACTAATTTCACACTATCAAAATGATAGGCAATCATGTGATCCAATGGTTCATGCATGGTAGAACAAGCAATCATAGGAGGCGTTGTTGCAGCAGGGTTATACTTACAATCATTCTCTTGCTCTTGCTGCAATCTCGCTTCAATACCATCTTTCTTTTCTTCATCAAGCTGTTGTTCCTCCTGAGCACATGGTGAATCATCAACTCTGGTTTGCTTCTCTTCATGTTCCTCAATGTGGTGGGAAAGTGTATCAGCACCAGACTCCCTTTCTTCAAAGCAAACCTGTACATTGCGAGAGATAATGCAAGGAATAGAAATGTTTATGTTAGTTTCAGAATCCTCACATTTTGTATCAGCTAATACTCTCTTTTCCTTTGGTGTATCTCTCGAACTCTCATTTGTGGGACTCTCAATCTCACTTTGCGTGGAATCACACAGCTCACTTTTTGTAATATCACTCTCACTCTTTTTGGCTATGTGGCTCTCATTCTCACTTGGGATTTGATGTGTATTTGTTGCTACAGAATTTTGACCAATTGTGAGGCTCTTTTCTCGTGTTGCAAGCACCTTTTTCTCATCACAAGTCTTCTTACTTGTAGTGAACGACCAATTGTCCATCTTGTTCTCCGCATAGCTTAGCCTCTTCACACGACTGGTTCTTGAACGAAATTGAATACTCATGTTGAATGGACGTGCACGTTCTTTGTGAATTCTCCTTTCTTCATCTATGGCAAAAGTCACAAGGTCCTGCATACTACCATCATATTTCAAACGAACTGTAGCAGCCACATCACGATTCAGACCACTTTTAAAATATGCCCTTGCTGCAGATTTATCCATAACATTGGCACGATACATTGCTACCTTCAGCTCATCATAATAGGCTTGGATAGATCTGAGACCTTGCTTAATGCTCTTCATGTGACGCAACAAATAGTCTTCATATCTTGTTGGTACAAACTCCTTCCTCATGATCTCCTTCAACTCGACCCATGTTCTTACAAACCTCCTTTTGCGGTGGTGCTTCCACCACTTACAAGCATACTCTTCAAACTCCATGGTTGCTCGAAGCACTTGTTTTGTTTCTGGAAATTTCTTCAACTCCAACTCCATGAATTGTACCCATTCAAGGTACTCCTCCGGATCAGCACTTCCGTAGAAAGGAAGTTCCACGTACTCACGACCTGCCATGGTTAGTTTTGCAAAAGCCCTATAGTACTAGAAGCATATATGTGGGTAAAAACTCAAGCTCACCTCACTTACCAACCGAAGCTCATGTAACTTCCAAGTGAGAGCAGAATCGTGCTCAACCGTGGTGCCGGTGGTTGGTATACAAAGAGTGATGAATCAAGCGAATACAAGTCTAGGGTTGCACATGCGGGGCTGTTTGGTGGGGCTTGGGTGGGATATATATGTAGCAAAAGATTGACTAATCTGCAATCTAGATATTGTTGAACCAAGTAATCATCCACACAAGATTCTAATGCCGTTCGTTGCTGAATGAGATATAAGTGAGGTACATGCAACTCATACCAAGGAATCAGATTTGCTAGAAAGCAAGGATTGAAGATGTTGCACACTTGACAAGTTTCAGCTCACAATACAAACAGGGATTTCTCAAGATATAAGTGAAGAACAGTCCCAAATTTCTCTCTTTTGTTTCTTGCACACACTTTCTTTCTTTGGGCAGATCTCTTTTTTTTTGCCTTTTTTTTTGCTGTTTTTTGACAAACTTCAACAAGGGACTTGGATCTGAACACCCACTTTTGGGGATCCACGAAAATTACAATGGATGAGCTCAAACACCAAGAACATGCAGCTGAAACTTTGGCAGAAAACACACACGAACTGATCTGATTTTTCTGGCTGGAAAACACGGTGGGAATCAGATCTAACAAGGATGGATGGAAAGTACACGGTGTGGTCTTTCCAAAATGCACAAAAACACCCAAAACGGACTCCGGATGACAAAGATACACAAGATTTGGTGGAGGATGCAGATCTGAAATCTGTGGACGAAAACAAACACAAACACACAAGAATGGATGGGGAAACTCAGCAACTAAAAACAAAAGATCTAGTGGACAAGAACTTGATAAAACTCACCAAATGACAGATTAAAGGCTGCAAAGGGCTTGGTAACGGTATATTTTTTTGTGGGGCTATTTTCTGGACTTTAGGATGAACAAGAACACGAACTAAACTAGGGATACAAGATCCTACCGTGTCAACCGAAGCTCTGATGCCAAGATGATACGGGGTTGCCCGATCTTCACGGAGGATCTGCTTGAGGAACGAATCAACGCCACCTGAAGGGTACGAAGGAAACCCTCGATCCCAGCCAACAACGCTGTCGGGTAAAGGATAACTAGTGCAACCTGACGAGACCGAAGCTAGCTACTGCATATGCAACAACCAGCAACAAGTATTCGCCCAACCACACTCTTAGGATTCCAATCCACGCAACCACGCACGAAGTTAGAAGCACGAACTGGTTGCCGCCTCAACGGCTACTGTTGTAAAATCACAAAGTGAGTTTACCCTCTCACAAGGCAAGATTACAAGAGCTAAGGAGGAAGTGAACTCTCAAACAAGATTCTGGTTGCACTTAGCTAACCTATGCTGAAATCAAATTGCCAAAGAGTTGTGGCTGAAGTGGGGGAAGGGGTATTTATACTAGGAACAGCCCTCCTAGTTTAGGTGTGAAACCAGTCCAAAAGAGAGGCTCAAATTCGTGGTAACCAACTGGTCAAGGGAGCAAACACATGGAGCCTCGCGCAACAATTAATGCTCTGGACAGCTTGCATTCGAACTCTCATATCCTTTGACTCAGGACTCCAAATGATGCACCGTTTGATTTTCCTGAAAGTAGACTTCATATGCTGTCCAATTTGTACTCTCACACGTGCTGGAACCTCATATATTTGTGTTGCATGATGCAGCACGTTCTGGGACGAATTCTGGAACTGTGCATGAAACAATAGATTGTTGAGATGGCTTGCTATTCTTCCTTGAGGTGTAATTAGTTGCCCTTGTCACCAAAACATGGTTTACATAAGAGTTGAAACTTGTTCTCTTCAAACTTGTTGTATGGGCTTCAGAACTTGTTTCTTCACGAGCTGAACTTGCTGAAAGTTGTTGGTTGTCCTGAACATTGTACCTGAGTAAAATCAACATAGATGATTTAGGCAGTATAAAGTTCTCATGGATAGTTGAAGTATGATCAGCTAGGAGCGCATTCACCTCTTGTTCTATTTGTTTGGCACGACTCCTTGTCATGGGACTCAAATAGGTCTTCTTTGTAGCAGCTTCATTTCATAGCTGAGATTTATGATGAGGAGAAAATGACAAACGAGATGAACCTGGGATGTCCTCATCATCCTCCCCCTCTTCAAAAGGAGTCATCCTCGACTCTTGTCCCTCTTGAGCGAAGCATGGATATTGACCAACAATATTCAATGTGAACAATAGCTGGGCTCCTGAGTTCCTTCTCATCTTCACCTTTGGTTTGTGTAGATCATCATCCACATGCCTGCATAATAGTAATGATAGTAGCAGCTCGGCCACCCTTAAAACAAATAATATGGAACCCAAAGTATATGCGTTCACCTGATCGTCAACATGGCACAATAGTATGTGCGTTCCATGAATGCTCGTTATGATGGATTTCTCAAGTTGATGTTGTTGCATCTCAATATGAAACGTGCTTCTCGCCTTGTCATGATGTTTATAAATGAAGCTTACTGTTTGGTTGCAACTATACAATCTTACTTGCCTAGGATGGTCCTCATCACTTCGTACCCTTCAGGTGGCGTTGATTCGTTCCTCAAGCAGATCCTCCGTGAAGATCGGGCAACCCTGTATCATCTTGGCATCAGAGCTTCGGTTGACACGGTAGGATCTTGTATCCCTAGTTCAGTTCGTGTTCTTGTTCATCCTAAAGTCCAGAAAATAGCCCCACAAAAAAAATACCTTTACCTAGCCCGTGGCAGCCCTTAATCTGTTATTTGGTGAGTTTTATCAAGTTCTTGTCCACTAGATCTTTGTTTTTAGTTGCTGAGTTTTCCCCCCATCCATTCTCGTGTGTTTGTGTTCATTTTCGTGCACAGATTTCAGATCTGCATCCTCCACCAAATCTTGTGTATCTTTGTCATCCGGAGTCCGTTTTGGGTGTTTTTGTGCATTTTGGAAAGCCCACACCGTGTACTTTCCATCCATCCTTGTTAGATCTGATTCCCATCGTGTTTTCCATCCAGAAAAATCAGATCAGTTCGTGTGTGTTTTCTGCCAAAGTTTCAGTTGCATGTTCTTGTTGTTTGAGCTCATCCATTGTAATTTTCGTGGATCCCCCAAAGTGTGTGTTCAGATCCAAGTCCCTTGTTGAAGTTTGTCAAAAAAAAAGCAAAAAAAAAAGAGGCAACAAAACAAAGAGATCTGCCCAAAGAAAGAAAGTGTGTGCAAGATACAAAAGAGAGAAATTTGGGACTGTTCTTCACTTATATCTTGAGAAATCCCAGTTTGTATTGTGAGCTGAAACTTGTCAAGTGTGCAACATCTTCAATCCTTGCTTTCTAGCAAATCTGATTCCTTGGTATGAGTTGCATGTACCTCACTTATATCTCATTCAGCAACGAAGGGCATTAGAATCTTGTGTGGATGATTACTTGGTTCAACAATATCTAGATTACAGATTAGTCAATCTTTTGCTACATATATATCCCACCCAAGCCCCACCAAACAGCCCCGCATGTGCAACCCTAGACTTGTATTCGCTTGATTCATCACTCTTTGTATACCAACTACCGGCACCACGGTTGAGCACGATTCTGCCCTCACTTGGAAGTTACATGAGCTTCGGTTGGTAAGTGAGGTGAGCTTGAGTTGTTACCCACATATATGCTTCTAGTACTATAGGGATTTTGGAAAACTAACCATGGCAGGTGATGAAGACGAATATGATGTTGAAGGACATGGGCATCTCAATCAGCCTGTCACACGGTTTCACTTCAATGCATTACGTGATCATCTACGCCGAGAATTCAGAAACAGCCTTGATCCAATTGAAGAGAAGCAAGAGAAGTTGTCAAGAGATTTGCAGCAACTTATGGGTAATGTTAATGAGCAGCTCACTCAAAACATGGCAGCCATGAGGGCTGATATTGTTGCTGATATTGTGCGAGAGCTTCGTCAAAACCGAGAAGAAGCAAGTGTCCATGGTGATGAACATAATGCAACTGATGGGGAAGGTGCTGCCTCCAATGCACAAGCTAGAAGAAACCGTGCTGCTGCTCCCCATGCCATGCGATCTCCTGGTCCCGGACGTGGAAATGCTCATGCTAATGGACGTGCTCATCATGAAGCTGCTACTGGTCGTGGTCTTAGAGGAGGCCACCGGAGAGCAAAACTGCACCATGAAGGTAGTGAAGATGAGTTTGACGAAGATGAAGATGGCATGCACCAGAATGTTAGATTTCATCGTCGAAGAAACAATGGTCGTGAACGAGAGGAAGAGGAGAGGTTTGGAAAGCTGAAATTTACCATGCCCAAGTTTGATGGTGGATCTGATCCAGAAATTTATCTCACATGGGAATTGAAGGTTGACAAGATTTTCCGCATGCACAACTACTCTGAAGAGAAGAAGTTAGCAATGGCCTCACTTGAGTTTGAAGATTATGCTCTAATATGGTGGGAGCAAGTTCAGATTCAGCGAGAAGAAGAAGGAGAACCTGCTGTTGCTACATGGGCAGAAATGAAAAGAGAGATGAGGGCAAGATTTGTCCCAAGGCATTATAGGCGTGATACCTTTGATAAGCTCCAGAATTTGAGGCAAGGAAAGTTATCTGTTGAGGAGTATCATAAGGAGATGGAGAAGGCAATGATAAGAGCCAACATACATGAAGATGAGGAGCAGTCCATGGCAAGGTTTCTCTATGGGCTGAATCCTAATGTCAAACGAGTGGTTGATCTGCAGCCATATCGTAATGTGGTAGAACTTGTACATCTTGCTTCTAAGGCTGAACGTCAATTGCAAGAAGACTCCAGGCAAAACAGAACTACATCCTTCACAGCTAGAGCTACATCAAGTGGGAGTAAGTTTGTACCTCAATTCAATGTTGGTCGAGGCATCATGACTAGTTCTGGAGGTGGAAATCAGTCCCATGCACGTGCAGCCACGAGCAGGAATGAGGTATCAAATGCAAAAGAAAAGAGCAAATTTGCAGCCCCAAGTTCATCGTCCATTGGCTCCACTGGGAAAACTAGTGATATAGAGTGCTTTACATGTAAGGGACGTGGCCATATGAAGAAAGATTGTCCCAACAAGCGTACCATGCTGATCACAGAGAATGGAGAATATGAGTCTTGTAGCGAACCTGAGGAAGAAATTGAAAATGGTGAAAATTCAGATGGTGATGAGCATACCTATTGTGATTATGAGCAAGGTGCTTCTCTTGTTGTCACTAAAGTTTTGAGTGTGCAGATCAAAGAAGCTGAGAATGGACAACGACATAATCTGTTTCAAACTAGAGCCAAAGTGCAAGACAAGGTATGCAAAGTAATTGTTGATGGTGGGAGTTGTCACAATCTTGCAAGTAAAGAAATGTGTGATAAGCTTGGGCTGAAGCTGCTGCAACACCCCCACCCATATCATATCCAATGGTTGAGTGAATGTGGAGAGATTAAGGTCACACACATGGTACAGGTGCAATTCAAGATTGGAGATTATAATGACACCGTTGAGTGTGATGTGGTGCCCATGAAGGTGTGTCACTTGCTGTTAGGCAGACCGTGGCAATATGATCTTTCAGCAAAACATTGTGGCAGAACCAATCAATACACCCTCAAGTGGAAAGGCAAAGACTTGGTGCTAAGGCCCATGACTCCCCTACAAATTATGGCTGAGCACATGCAAAAAGTTTCTGAAGTAAAAGTAGTGAGTAAGAAAGAGGGAGAGAAAAAGAGTGAGAGAGAGATCCACAAATCCGTGAGTGAGCGCCACAAGCCAAATTTGAGAGAGAAAAATAAAAGAGAGGGAGAGAACTTAGTAATGTTAGCCACCAAATCAGAATTGAGAGATGTGAGGCTCAACCCAAATCAAATGGTCGTTGTACTTGTGTACAAAGACGTTTTGCTTTCAGCTAACGACCTAACTTGTCTCCCTAGTGCTGTTTGTGATGTCTTGCAGGATTTCGAGGATGTTTTTCCGGAGGAAGTACCCGCTGGTCTACCTCCCTTGCGCGGCATAGAACATCAGATTGACCTCA
The DNA here is from genome assembly GCA_039707655.1 of Elymus sibiricus. Lineage (NCBI taxonomy): Eukaryota > Viridiplantae > Streptophyta > Magnoliopsida > Poales > Poaceae > Elymus > Elymus sibiricus. The sequence continues at coordinate 260,519,981 of CM077676.1, forward strand.
TTCCAGGAGCATCACTTCCAAATCGAGCTCCCTACCGCACCAATCCTGAAGAAACAAAGGAGATAGAAAGGCAGGTACAAGAACTTTTAAGGAAAGGTTATGTTCGTGAAAGTTTAAGTCCTTGTGCTGTACCTGTGATTTTGGTGCCTAAGAAAGATGCAACATGGCGAATGGTAATGGACTGTAGGCCCATCAATATTATAACCATTAGGTATCGTCATCCTATTCCTAGGTTAGATGATATGCTTGATGAATTGAGTGGCTCTACTGTTTTCTCTAAAATTGATTTGAGAAGTGGATACCATCAGATTAGGATGAAAGAAGGAGATGAATGGAAAACTGCTTTCAAAACAAAATTTGGGTTGTATGAGTGGTTAGTCATGCCTTTTGGGTTAACTAATGCACCAAGTACTTTCATGAGATTGATGAACCATGTTTTGAGAGCTTACATTGGCAAATTTGTTGTTGTGTACTTTGATGACATTCTAATCTATAGCAGATCCATTGAGGAACATATTGAACATCTAAAACAAGTGCTGAATGTGCTAAGGACAGAAAAATTATATGCTAACGTTGAGAAGTGCTCCTTTTGCACAAACAAGGTTGTTTTTCTTGGCTATGTTGTTTCAGGACAGGGAATTGAAGTGGATGAATCTAAGGTGGATGCAATCAAGAATTGGCCAACTCCAGTGAATGTAAGCCAAGTGAGAAGTTTTCATGGCCTTGCTGGTTTCTACAGGAGGTTTGTTAAAGATTTTAGTACAATTGCTGCACCTTTGAATGAATTGACAAAGAAAGGTATTCCTTTCAAATGGGGTGCACCACAAGAAGAAGCATTTCTTGAGCTTAAGAAACAATTAACTGAAGCACCTTTGCTGATTCTACCTGATTTCACTAAAACTTTTGAAATAGAATGTGATGCTAGTGGAATAGGTATTGGAGGTGTCTTAATGCAAGAAAGAAAACCAGTAGCATATTTTAGTGAGAAGCTGAGTGGTGCGCAACTGAATTATTCTGTTTATGATAAAGAGTTGTATGCTTTGGTTAGAGTGCTTGAAACTTGGCAACATTACTTATGGCCTAAGGAATTTATTGTACATTCTGATCATGAGGCTTTGAAACATTTGAAAGGCCAAGCTAAACTGAATCGTAGGCATGCTAAGTGGGTTGAATTCATTGAAACTTTCCCATATGTTGTGAAGTACAAGAAAGGAAAGGAAAACATGGTTGCTGATGCTTTGTCCCGTAGGCATGTTCTTTTGACACAATTAGAAGTGAAGGTACCGGGACTTGAGAGCCTAAAAGAACTGTATTGCACTGATCATATATTTTCAGAACCATATGCAAAATGTAAAGATGGCAAAGGTTGGGATAAATACCATGTGCATGATGGGTTCCTTTTTAGGGCTAACAAACTGTGTGTTCCAGATTCCTCTGTTAGGCCCTTGTTGTTGCAGGAATCACATGCAGGAGGATTAATGGGACACTTTGGTCGTGAGAAGACATATGAGCTGTTGGCTGATCATTTTTATTGGCCAAAGATGAGGAAGGACGTTGAGAGATTTGTTCAGCGATGCATCACATGCCACAAAGCTAAGTCTAAACTGAACCCCCATGGTTTATATACTCCCCTACCAGTTCCAAATGCTCCTTGGGAAGATATTAGCATGGATTTTGTTTTAGGACTACCTAGGACTAAGAGGGGGAGGGATTCAGTTTTTGTTGTAGTTGATAGGTTCTCAAAAATGGCACACTTCATTCCGTGCCACAAGAACGACGATGCTTCACATGTTGCTGATTTGTTTTTCAGGGAAGTTGTTCGCTTGCATGGAATGCCGAGGAGCATTGTTTCAGATCGTGATGTGAAGTTCATGAGCTATTTTTGGAAAACATTATGGGCAAAGTTGGGAACCAAGCTGCTGTTTTCAACGACATGTCACCCACAAACTGATGGGCAAACAGAGGTGGTGAACCGCACACTCTCAGCCTTGCTGCGTACAATGATCAAGAAGAATTTGAAGGAGTGGGAAGAGTGTTTGCCACACGTGGAGTTTGCTTACAACAGAGCAGTTCACTCTACCACAAGCATGTGCCCATTTGAGGTGGTATATGGATTCAAACCACTTGCACCAATTGACTTGTTGCCTCTTCCATTACAAGAGAGATGTAACATGGAGGCTTCAAAGCGTGCTGCATATGTGAAGAAGATTCATGAGAAGACCAGAGAAGAGATAGAAAGGAAATCCAAGTACTATGCAGCTAAGGCAAACAAAAACCGCAAGAGGGTGACTTTTGAGCCCGGAGATCTGGTTTGGATACATTTGCGCAAAGATCGTTTTCCTGAGAAGCGCAAATCCAAGCTAATGCCTCGTGGAGACGGACCATTCAAAGTCTTGGCAAAGATCAATGACAATGCTTACAAGATCGAGCTTCCTGGAGACTATGCTGTGAGTCCAACATTCAACGTTGCTGATTTGTCTCCATGCTTCGATCAAGAGGGTCAAGAGTCGAGGACGACTCCTTTTGAAGAGGGGGAGGATGATGAGGACATCCCAGGTTCACCTCGTTTGTCATCCTCTCCTCATGATAAAACTCAGCTCTCAAATGAAGCTGCTACAAAGAAGACCTATTTGGGTCCCATGACAAGGAGCCGTGCCATAAATATAGAACAAGAGGTGAACGCGCTCCTAGCTGATCATACTTCAACTATCCATGAGAACTTTATACTGCCTAAATCATCTGTGCTGATTTTACTCAGGTACAATGTTGAGGACAACCAACAACTTTCAGCACATGAAGAAACAAATTCAGCTCATGAAGAAACAAGTTCTGAAGCCCATACAACAAGTTTGAAGAGAACAAGTTTCAACTCTGATGTAAACCATGTTTTGGTGACAAGGGTAACTAATTACACCTCAAGGAAGAATAGCAAGCCATCTCAACAATCTATTGTTGCATGCATAGTTCCAGAATTCGTCTCAGAACTTGCTGCATCATGCAACACAAATATATGAGGTTCCAGCACGTGTGAGAGTACAAATTGGACAGCATTTGAAGTCTACTTTCAGGAAAATCAAACGGTGCAACCTTTGGAGTCCTGAGTCAAAGGATATGAGAGTTCCAATGCAAGCTGTCCAGAGCATTAATTGCTGCGCGAGGCTCCATGTGTTTGCTCCCTTGACCAGCTGGTTACCACGAATTTGAGCCTCTCTTTTGGACTGGTTTCACACCTAAGCTAGGAGGGCTGTTCCTAGTATAAATACCCCTTCCCTCACTTCAGCCACAACTCTTTGGCAATTTGATTTCAGCATAGGTTAGCTAAGTGCAACCAGAATCTTGTTTGAGAGTTCACTTCCTCCTTAGCTCTTGTAATCTTGCCTTGTGAGAGGGTAAACTCACTTTGTGATTTTACAACAGTAGCCGTTGAGGCGGCGACCAGTTCGTGCTTCTAACTTCGTGCGTGGTTGCGTGGATTGGAATCCTAAGAGTGTGGTTGGGCGAATACTTGTTGCTGGTTGTTGCATATGCAGTAGCTAGCTTCGGTCTCGTCAGGTTGCACTAGTTATCCTTTACCCGACAGCGTTGTTGGCTGGGATCGAGGGTTTCCTTCGTACCCTTCAGGTGGCGTTGATTCGTTCCTCAAGCAGATCCTCCGTGAAGATCGGGCAACCCCGTATCAGTCGATGAGGTCTGACTTGGCAGCTGAGGATCCCAAGCTAGCGTCGCAGAACGTGTCCTTCAGAAATGACAAAAGGGGCTCGATGGCGAGGTAGGATGGCAAATTCTTGACAGCGAGCCAGAGGAGATCAGCGGTAGGGCCATGGATGAGATCGATGGCGCTTGAACCCGAGAGGTTGGGGGTGGGCCAATTAACCTGTGACATAGCCCGCGTCAGGCCGTCGCTGTCGACGACCTCGATGTCGTAGCCGGCGTCCGCGACATGCTAGCATACTCTAGCCCGTTGATTGAGAGCCTGCGACCAGTAATCATTGTCAGCTTCCTCGGTGGCCACCTCGCCGACGTCGGGCGAAGAGGCCGCGATAAACGTCTTTTGGGCCATTAGCTCCTGGGGCTCCACGGGAAGCGTAGCCGGGCTTAGGCTGCGATGCTCTGGAGTGGGGCAGGGGGGTGGGGATGGGGATCTGTGGGAAAGGGGGCGTTTGGCAGGCGTCATCTAAGAAACTCAGGGCGGCTAGGGTATGGAGATCGGTGGGTAACCTACATCGGCAAATCGGCAGATGTTAACGATGGAGGCGGCGGCGGCGACGACCTAGCTAGGGTTTTGAGCGAGGGAGGGGTGGTGTGTGTGTGTGTGTGTGTGTGTGTGCGAGCGCGCGGAGTTTTTGGGGTGTGTGTGTGTGTGGAGGGGGGGGCAAGGTTGTGTTTGAGAAAATGATGCGGGTACTGAAAATTTTACTAGGCGGGAGTAAAATGCCGGGGCTACTGAAAATTTGGATGAAGGAATTGAGCAACAAACATCGCACACGGTCCAAACATAACAACCGTGTGCTATCAAACAGAAAAACCCTCCAGGCGGCTAGATATTTTCGAGGGATGCAGGCGGGAACGGGAGCGAACAACATCGCACACAGTCGGAACATAATAACCGTGTGCTATTAAACAGAAAAACCCTCCACGCGGGTAGATATTTTTGAGGGACGCAGGCGGGAGCGGGGGACCGGGGGCAAACAACATCGCACACGGTCGAAACATAATAATCGTGTGCTATCAAACAGAAAAACCCTCCAGGCGGGTAGATATTTTTGAGATTGCGAGGGAAGCCTCGTGGAGCCCAATCTACTGTGCTGATGTGGGTGACAGGGGCACGGGCGTGGTAGTCTGAGGGAACCGTGTGTGTTGCGTGGCCAAAAAACGTGGGGAAGGGTCAGAACACGAACACACTTGCATGTGGACCAAATATATGTATGAAAAGACTGGTTTGATGTTCAAATACCCAATGCACAACTTTGATGTGGCACCTGTCTCACAAAGCCCACATTATTGCTAGTCTGCCGCCCCCCCCCCCACTTCGTGTCGGCGGGAGGGGAATCCTAGCTATGAATGCATGCCCCCAGATAGCTAGGTCTGACATAGCACACCCTACCGTAACACTAAACCTATAGGAGTCCATCATGGTCAAACCCCCCTTTCACTTCCGGTCAAAGGTGGACCGTGTGCGGGCCCACAAATGTGTGCTTGTGGCGCGAGATGGGTCCACGACGCGTACTATGTATGTCACCCCACTTCGAGCCGGTGACGGGGATTCATGCGTACGCATGCGCTCAAACTTTGGTCTCGAATCTCATCACCATGACCTACTACACGGTAACACGAACCAAAGAAGAAGAATCCACCCTCGTAACCTCTCTCAATGCCAGTCGAAGTGATGGACGTCCACGCGGGCCCACGAATATATAGGCTTGCCGCCGATAACCACGCGAGGGAGAGTACTGTCCGAAGACAACCACTGCATGCATGTGTCCCAAACATATGTATATGGAGGTGATGCATGCATGCATATGTTTAATTTGAATACCATGCACAACATTGATGTGGCGCCCGCGTCGAAAATCGTACTGTCCCCACACAGAGCGAGATCGATTCATGAGGAGTCGTGTGCCGCCCCCCCCCCCCCCCCCCCCACCTCGATCCGGTGGGAGGGATTCATGCATGAGTACACATGCATGCGCTCAAACTATATTATGTAATCTCATAGCATGACCTATACTATAAGATAAACCAAAAATTAATCCCCTCCTAAGTCAAATTAACCTCTCTCGCTGTCGGTCAAAGTGATAGACCAAGCGGGCCCACAGATGGAAAGCATCGATATCGCCGATAACCGCGTGAGTGAGTGCCAGAGGACAACCGCCATCGCTTGCATGTGGGCCAAAACATATGGAAGTACGGAGGTGTGTGTGGTTGTTGTGATGTTTGAATACCCAAAATGCATAACTTTGATGTGGCACCTGCCTCGGAAACTATAAAGTCCCCACACAAAGCGAGGTTCATGACGCGTAGTATATGTTGGTCCCATCCCCCTCTTCGACGCGTACTATATACTCCTACCGTAACACAAACCAAAAAGAATCCTCCTTGTCGGTCAAATTAACCTCTCTCGATCGTTGGGTCGAAGTGATGGACGACGACCTAGTGGGCGATGGAAAGCGTCGCACGCAAGTGAGTGTCCTGTATACCACTGCCTGCATGTGGCCCAAAGAGGTGTTGTGTGATGTTTGAATACCCAATGCACAACTTTCATGTGGCACCTGCCTCGGAAACCGGAAAGTCCCCACACGGAGCGAGGTTGTTCATGACGCGTAGTATATGCTGGTCCCCTCCCCCCTCTTCGACGCGTACTATATACTCCTACCGTAACACAAACCAAAAAGAATCATCCTTGTTGGTCAAATTAACCTCTCTCGCTGTAGGTCAAAGTGATGGACGACGACCTCGCGGGCCCACAGAAAGCGTCACACGCGAGTGAGTGTGTCCTAGGACAACCACCCGCCTGCATACCCAAAGAGGTTGATGTAGGGTGGAACCCTAACGGTGTCGATCTTTCACGATTGGAGCGGATCCCACGAAGAACACAAAGAACACGAGGAGAAACACGGGGGAAAACGAGAGGAATCACTCAAATAGACAAGATCCAATCACACATGTGCTAGATCCACATACACATAAGGGATACACGGGTCCAAATCCAACACAAGACATACATAGAGTAGCTAGTTCATCCCGATCCGGAGAGGAGTCGAGGTCTTGATATCCCGTGGGATCTTCTCACATGGAGGTCTTGAACTCCATGGGAGTGGTCTCTCTCTCTCTCCCAAGAGTAGAGGTAGGAGCAAAGCTCAACTAAGATGAGCTATCATATTTGCTAACCCTAACTAGGAGGAGGTGGGGGAGTATATATAGTCTAGGGCGAAGTGGGGGTGAGAGAAAGGGGGATACAAGGCACTTGGGCCGTGGCTGCGTGCGGACGCCGGATGTCCGGGCTGGACGCCGGATGTCCGGCCCGATAGGAGGCGCCGGATGTCCGGCCTGGGGGCAGGCCGATTCTTCTGTTCTCTGGATAGCAAGCGCCGGATTTCCGGGGCGATGCCGGATGTCCGGGGTCGGCAAGCCGGATGTCCGAGCCAAGGCCGGATGTCCGGGCCCTGGAGACTTTGCAGTGGCTGATCTGGTGATGCTGTAGTAGACTCCAGGGGCCGGATGTCCGGGGCTCCGTAGCTGCAGCAGCTCCGTCTTCTTCCGTCTCCGCTTCCATGCTTCCCTCGCGGATGGTGTAGTTGCTCCTTGGCGCTTGTACTCCTCCTCGTCATCCGTGAAGCTCCGACAATACATATGCATGCACACGCGAGGAGTGTCAAGTAGTATACCATCCTCGAAGGGGTCAAGTGAACACGTGTAAAGGAGATGATTCACCTTTATGTATGTGAAGTAGATGTCGCGCGTGTGTTGGGGAACGTTTCATGGGAAACAAAAATTTTCCTACGCACACACAAGATCTATTCATGGTGATGAGCATCTACGAGAGGGAGAGTGAATCTACATACCCTTGTAGATCGCTAAGCGGAAGCGTTTAAGAAACGCGGTTGATGTAGTCGAACGTCTCCGCGATCCAAATCGCAAGTCGTCCCTCGATCCGATCACGAACTAGTGCCGAACGGACGGCACCTCCGCGTTCAACACACGTACGGCTTGATGACGCCTTCACCTCCTCGATCCAGCGAGCGATGGTGAAGTAGTGGTTGAGTTCCGGCAGCACGACGGCGTGGTGATGGTGGTGAGGAACAATCTCTGCAGGGCTTCGCCAAGCGCTACAGAGATTATGACGGAGGAACTAGAGGGTTAGGGTTGCCGCACACGGCTTGGGGAAATCTTGATCTATCCCGTGTGCTAGCCCTGCCCCTTTATTTATATGTTGAGCCTTGGGGTCTAAACTTGGAGTAAAAGCCTCCTCCAGGTCGGTTTTGCCCGCACAAGGTCGGTTTGGCCCGCAGGGAAAGAGTCCAACTCGGATCCCTGTAGTACCGCGCACAAGCGGTAGTACCGCTTCACACAAGCGGTAGTACCGCTTGGGCGGTAGTATCGCTTCACACAAGCGGTAGTACCGCTTGGGCGGTAGTACCGCTTCACAAAATGGTAGTACCGCTTACGCGGCAGCAAAACTACTTTTTGCACTTTCCAACACCTCGTGGGCTTTATCCCTTTGGCCCATATAAAGTGTTGCTGCACCCGAACACTTCGGTAAACATCCGGAACCCCTTCCGGTGAACTCCGGAACTCTTCCGAAGATCAAAACACTATTATCACATATATCAATTTTTACCTCCGGACTCTTCCGGAGATCCTCGTCATGTCCGGGATCTTATCCGGGACTCCGAATAACCTTCGGTCACCAACAAAATAACTCAACTATACTAATCGTCACCAAACGTTAAGTGTGTAGACCCTGCGGGTTCGAGAACTATGTAGATATGACCGAGACACCTCTACGGTCAATAACCAATAGCGGGACCTGGATGCCCATATTGGCTCCTACATATTCTACGAAGATCTTTATCGTTTGAACCTCTATGTCAAGGATTCAGTTAATCCCGTATGCTGTTCCTTTTGTTCTTCGGTATGTTACTTGCCCGAGATTCGATCGTCGGTATCTCTATACCTAGTTCAATCTCGTTACCGGCAAGTCTCTTTACTCGTTCTGTAATACAAGATCTCGTGGCTAACACTTTAGTCACATTGCTTGCAAGGCTCATTGTGATGTTGTATTACCGAGTGGGCCCTGAGATACCTCTCCGTCACACGGAGTAACAAATCCCAGTCTTGATCCATGCCAACCCAACAGACACCCTCGGAGATACCTGTAGAGCACCTTTATAGTCACCCAGTTACGTTGCGACGTTTGATACACACAAGGTATTCCTCTGGTGTTAGTGAGTTGCATGATCTCATGGTCATAGGAACAGATACTTGACATGCAGAAAACAATAGCAATAAACTGATACGATCATATGCTACGTTCGTAGTTTGGGTCTTGTCCATCACATCATTCTCCTAATGATGTGATCTCGTTATCAAATGACATCTCATGTCAATGGCTAGGAAACCTTAACCATCTTTGATCAACGAGCTAGTCAACTAGAGGCTTACTAGGGACACAGTGTTGTCTATGTACCCACACATGTATTTGAGTTTCCAATCAATACAATTATAGCATGGATAATAAACGATTATCATGAACAAGGAAATATAATAATAACCAATTTATCATTGCCTCTAGGGCATATTTCCAACAGTCTCCCACTTGCACTAGAGTCAATAATCTAGTTCACATCACTATGTGATTTACATTGTAATGAATCGAACACCCATGCAGTTCTGGTGTTGTTCATGTTTAGCCCTTGGAAGAGGTTTAGTCATCGGATCTGCAACATTCAGATCCGTGTGTACTTTGCAAATATTTATGTCGTCCTCCTTGATGTAATCGCGGATGGAATTGAAGCGTCGCTTTATGTGTCTGGTCCTCTTGTGAAATCTTGGTTCCTTGGCTAGAGCAATGGCACCAGTGTTATCACAAAACAGAGTCATTGGGTTAAGCGCACTAGGCACTACTCCAGGATCTGTCATGAACTCCTTCATCCAGACACCTTCCTTCGCCGCCTCCGAGGCTGCGATGTACTCCGCTTCGCATGTAGAATCAGCTACCACGCTTTGCTTGGAACTGCACCAGCTAACCGCACCCCCATTAAGAATAAACACGTATCCGGTTTGAGACTTAGAGTCATCCGGATCAGTGTCAAAGCGTGCATCGACGTAACCCTTTACGACGAGCTCTTGATCACCTCCATAAACGAGAAACATATCCTTAGTCCTTTTTAGGTACTTCAGGATATTCTTGACCGCCGTCCAGTGTTCCATTCCTGGATCACTTTGAAACCTTCCGACCATACTTATGGCAAGGCTGACATCGGGTCTTGTGCACAGCATTGCATACATAATAGAGCCTATGGCTGAAGCATAGGGGATGACACTCATCTTTTCTCTATCTTCTGCGGTCACTGGGCATTGAGTCTTACTCAACTTCACACCTTGCAAAACAGGCAAGAACCCCTTCTTGGACTGATCCATTTTGAACTTCTTCAAAATCTTATCAAGGTATGTGCTCTGTGAAAGTCCTATTAAGCGTCTTGATCTATCTCTATAGATCTTGATGCCTAATATGAAAGCAGCTTCTCCTAGGTCCTTCATTGAAAAACTCTTGTTCAAATATTCCTTCACGCTTTCCAACATTTCTATATTGTTTCCAATCAGCAATATGTCATCCACATATAATATTAGAAACGCTATAGAGCTCCCACTCACTTTCTTGTAAATACAAGCTTCTCCGTAAACTTGTATAAACTCGAACGCTTTGATCACTTCATCAAAGCGAAGATTCCAACTCCGAGATGCTTGCACCAGTCCATAAATGGATCGCTGGAGTTTGCAAACTTTGTCAGCATTCTCTGGATCGACAAAACCTTCTGGTTTCATCATATACAACTCTTCCTTAAGGAAACCGTTAAGGAATGCTGTTTTGACATCCATCTGCCAAATTTCATAATCGAAAAAGGCAGCTATTGCTAACATGATTCTGACGGACTTAAGCATCGCTACGGGTGAGAAGGTCTCATCGTAGTCAACTCCTTTGAACTTGTGAAAAACCCTTTGCCACAAGTCGAGCTTTATAGACGGTGACATTACCGTCCGCGTCCGTCTTCCTCTTAAAGATCCATTTGTTATGAATGGCCTTACGCCCTTCAGGTAATACTTCCAAAGTCCATACTTTGTTTTCATACATGGATCCCATCTCGGATTTCATGGCCTCTAACCACTTCTCGGAATCCGGGCCCATCATCGCTTCTCCATAGCTCGTAGGTTCCTCGTTGTCTAACAACATGACCTCTAAGACAGGGTTGCCGTACCACTCGGGAGCAGTACGCGTCCTTGTCGACCTACGAGGTTCGATAGCAACTTGATCCAAAGCTTCATGATCATCATCATTAACTTCCTCTTCAGCTAATGTAGGCTCCACAGAAACAACTTTCTGCACTGCGCTACTCTCAGGTTGAAGTAAAGGTTCAACAACCTCATCAAGTTCTATCTTCCTCCCACTCAATTCTTTCGAGAGAAACTCTTTCTCAAGAAATGTTCCGTTTTTAGCGACAAACACTTTGCCTTCGGATCTGAGATAGAAGGTATACCCAACTGTCTCTTTTGGGTATCCTATGAAGACGCATTTCTCCGCTTTGGGTTCCAGCTTTTCAGGCTGAAGCTTTTTGACATAAGCATCACATCCCCAAATTTTAAGAAACGACAGCTTTGGCTTCTTGCCAAACCAAAGTTCATATGGCGTTGTCTCAACGGATTTCGATGGTGCCCTATTTAAAGTGAATGCAGCTGTCTCTAATGCATAACCCCAAAACGATAGTGGCAAATCGGCAAGAGACATCATAGATCGCACCATATCCAATAAAGTTCGATTACGACGTTCGGACACACCATTACGCTGTGGTGTTCCAGGCGGTGTCAGTTGTGAAACAATTCCACATTGTCTTAAGTGACTGCCAAACTCATAACTCAGATATTCTCCTCCTCGATCAGATCGTAGGAATTTAATCTTCTTGTTACGATGATTCTCAACTTCACTCTGAAATTGTTTGAACTTTTCAAACGTTTCAGACTTGTGTTTCATTAAGTAAATATACCCATATCTACTTAAGTCATCAGTGAAGGTGAGAAAGTAACGATAACCACCGCGCGCCTCAATGCTCATTGGACCGCACACATCAGTATGTATGATTTCCAATAAGTCACTTGCCCGTTCCATTGTTCCAGAGAACGGCGTTTTAGTCATCTTGCCCAAGAGGCATGGCTCACATGTGTCAAGTGATTCAAAATCAAGTGACTCCAAAAGTCCATCAGCATGGAGCTTCCTCATGCGTTTTACGCCAATATGACCTAAACGGCAGTGCCACAAGAAAGTGGTATTATCATTATCAATTCTACATCTTTTGGCATCAATGTTATGAACATGTGTATCATTACTATCGAGATTCAATAAGAATAAACCCCTCACATTGGGTGCATGACCACAAAAGATATTACTCATATAAATAGAATAACCATTATTCTCTGATTTAAATGAGTAACCGTCTCGCAATAAACAAGATCCAGATATAATGTTCATGCTTAACGCAGGCACCAAATAACACTTATTTAGGTTCATCACTAATCCCGACGGTAATCGAAGAGCGAGCGTGCCGACGGCGATCACATCAACCTTGGAATCATTTCCCACGCGCATCGTCACTTCGTCCTTTGCCAGCCTCCGTCTATTCCGCAGTTCCTGTTTTGAGTTGCAAATATGAGCAACCGCACCGGTATCAAATACCCAGGCACTACAACGAGAGTTGGTAAGGTACACATCAATAACATGTATATCATATATACCTTGTTTGTTGTTGGCCGCCTTCTTGTCAGCCAAATACTTGGGGCAGTTCCGCTTCCAGTGTCCAGTTCCCTTGCAATGAAAACACACAGTTTCTGGTTTGGGTCCAGCCTTGGGTTTCTTCACAGGAGCAGCAACTGCTTTGCCACCCTTCTTAGATTTACCCTTCTTACCCTTGCCATTTTTCTTGAAACTAGTGGTTTTATTGACCATCAACACTTGATGCTCCTTCTGAATTTCAGACTCAGCGGCTTTCAGCATCGCAAACAGCTCGGCGACTGACTTGTTCATCAAGTGCATGTTATAGTTCAACACGAAGCTCTTGTAGCTAGGTGGCAATGATTGAAGAACTCTGTCAGTGATAGCCTCTGGCGGAAGGGGCATCCCCAATTCAGCCAGACGGGTGGAGTACCCAGACATTCTGAGCACGTGATCACTGATAGACCCGTTCTCCTCCATCTTGCAAGTATAGAACTTATCGGAGATCTCATATCTCTCGATCCGGGCATTCTTCTGAAAGATAAACTTCAACTCCTGGAACATCTCATATGCTCCATGATGTTCAAAACGTCTTTGAAGTCCCGGTTCTAAGCCATACAACATTGCACATTGAACTATTGAGTAATCATCAGAACGAGCCTGCCAGGCGTTCACAACGTCTAGAGACTCAATTGGAGCGGGTGGATCACCAAGCGGTGCATCAAGGACATAAGCCTTCTGGGAAGCCGTAAGGATAATCCTTAGATTACGGGCCCAGTCCACAAAGTTACTTCCATCATCTTTCAACTTAGCTTTCTCTAGGAATGCATTAAAATTCAGGGGTGCTACTGCGCGAGCCATGATCTACAACATAAATATAGCAAAGACAACTTAGACTATTGTTCTAGATAATGAGTTTAGTTAATCATATTACTTAAAAAACTCCCACTCAAATTGACATCCCTCCGGTCATTCGAGTGTAACACGATCCAAATCCACCAACTCAAGTCCGATCATCACGTGAGTTGAGGTGGTTTCAATGGTGAACATCTTCATGTTGATCATATCTACTATATGACTCATGTTCGACCTTTCGGTCTCTTGTGTTCCGAGGCCATGTCTGTACATGCTAGGCTCGTCAAGTTTAACCCAAGTGTTCCGCGTGTGCAACATGGCTTGCACCCGTTGTATGTGAACGTGGAGTCTATCACACCCGATCATCACGGCGTGTCTCGAAACGACGAACTTTCGCAACGGTGCACACTCGGGGAGAACACAATTTATCTTGAAATTTAAGAGAGGGATCACCTTATAATGCTACCGTCGTCCTAAGCAAAATAAGATGCATAAAAGGATTAACATCACATGCAAATCATAAGTGACATGATATGGCCATGAACTTGTGCTTTTGATCACCATCTCCAAAGCACCGGCATGATCTCCATCGTCACCGGCATGACACCATGATCTCCATCATCTTGATCTCCATCAACGTGTCGCCATAAGGTTGTCGCGCCGACTGTTGCTTCCACGACTATTGCTAACGTTTAGCGATAAAGTAAAGCATTACATAGCGCTTAATGATTGACACGCAGGTCATACAATAATTAAAGACAACTCTATGGCTCCTGCCAGTTGCCGTACTCATCGACATGCAAGTCGTGATATTCTATACAACACATGATCATCTCATACATCACATATATCTCATCATGTAATTGGCCATATCACATCACAACATACCCTGCAAAAACAAGTTAGACGTCCTCTAATTGTTGTTGCAAATTTTACGTGGCTGCTACGGGTTTGCAAGAACCGTTCTTACCTACGCAAAACCACAACGTGGTGTAGTGATTGCTTTTTGATCTTCTAAAAGAACCCTCTTCATTGAAATCGATTCAACTAAAGTGAGAGAGACAGACACCCGCTAGCCATCTTTATGCAACGAAGTTACATGTTAGTTGAAGGAACCTGTCTCGCGTAAGTGTACGCGTAATGTCGGTCCGGGCCGCTTCATCTCACAGTACCGCCGAATCAAATATTAACTAGTAACGGCAAGCAATATGTATACACCCACGCCCACAACTCGTTTGTGTTCTACTCGAGATCTCATCTACGCATAGACCTAGCTCATGATGCCACTGTTGGGGAACGTTGCATAGGAAACAAAAATTTTCCTACGCACACACAAGATCTATTCATGGTGATGAGCATCTACGAGAGGGAGAGTGAATCTACATACCCTTGTAGATCGCTAAGCGGAAGCGTTTAAGAAACGCGGTTGATGTAGTCGAACGTCTCCGCGATCCAAATCGCAAGTCGTCCCTCGATCCGATCACGAACTAGTGCCGAACGGACGGCACCTCCGCGTTCAACACACGTACGGCTTGATGACGCCTTCACCTCCTCGATCCAGCGAGCGATGGTGAAGTAGTGGTTGAGTTCCGGCAGCACGACGGCGTGGTGATGGTGGTGAGGAACAATCTCTGCAGGGCTTCGCCAAGCGCTACGGAGATTATGACGGAGGAACTAGAGGGTTAGGGTTGCCGCACACGGCTTGGGGAAATCTTGATCTATCCCGTGTGCTAGCCCTGCCCCTTTATTTATATGTTGAGCCTTGGGGTCTAAACTTGGAGTAAAAGCCTCCTCCAGGTCGGTTTTGCCCGCACAAGGTCGGTTTGGCCCGCAGGGAAAGAGTCCAACTCGGATCCCTGTAGTACCGCGCACAAGCGGTAGTACCGCTTCACACAAGCGGTAGTACCGCTTGGGCGGTAGTACCGCTTCACACAAGCGGTAGTACCGCTTGGGCGGTAGTACCGCTTCACAAAACGGTAGTACCGCTTACGCGGCAGCAAAACTACTTTTTGCACTTTCCAACACCTCGTGGGCTTTATCCCTTTGGCCCATATAAAGTGTTGCTGCACCCGAACACTTCGGTAAACATCCGGAACCCCTTCCGGTGAACTCCGGAACTCTTCCGAAGATCAAAACACTATTATCACATATATCAATTTTTACCTCCGGACTCTTCCGGAGATCCTCGTCATGTCCGGGATCTTATCCGGGACTCCGAATAACCTTCGGTCACCAACAAAATAACTCAACTATACTAATCGTCACCAAACGTTAAGTGTGTAGACCCTGAGGGTTCGAGAACTATGTAGACATGACCGAGACACCTCTACGGTCAATAACCAATAGCGGGACCTGGATGCCCATATTGGCTCCTACATATTCTACGAAGATCTTTATCGTTTGAACCTCTATGTCAAGGATTCAGTTAATCCCGTATGTTGTTCCTTTTGTTCTTCGGTATGTTACTTGCCCGAGATTCGATCGTCGGTATCTCTATACCTAGTTCAATCTCGTTACCAGCAAGTCTCTTTACTCGTTCTGTAATACAAGATCTCGTGGCTAACACTTTAGTCACATTGCTTGCAAGGCTCATTGTGATGTTGTATTACCGAGTGGGCCCTGAGATACCTCTCCGTCACACGGAGTAACAAATCCCAGTCTTGATCCATGCCAACCCAACAGACACCCTCGGAGATACCTGTAGAGCACCTTTATAGTCACCCAGTTACGTTGCGACGTTTGATACACACAAGGTATTCCTCTGGTGTTAGTGAGTTGCATGATCTCATGGTCATAGGAACAGATACTTGACATGCAGAAAACAATAGCAATAAACTGATACGATCATATGCTACGTTCGTAGTTTGGGTCTTGTCCATCACATCATTCTCCTAATGATGTGATCTCGTTATCAAATGACATCTCATGTCAATGGCTAGGAAACCTTAACCATCTTTGATCAACGAGCTAGTCAACTAGAGGCTTACTAGGGACACAGTGTTGTCTATGTACCCACACATGTATTTGAGTTTCCAATCAATACAATTATAGCATGGATAATAAACGATTATCATGAACAAGGAAATATAATAATAACCAATTTATCATTGCCTCTAGGGCATATTTCCAACAGCGTGTCACTTGCCGAACGGACTCTTGACATGGTGATGTCTGTAAGATGCTCCGCATCATCCCCTCCCCCTTGGAAAAGATCCGTCCTTTGATCGAAAACCAAATCACCATGGGAAAGAGATGTCGTCGCCATGTAGAAGTGGACGATCACCAAGCACTCTTCATCTTGAAGCTCGAAATGGGCACTCTCCAATGTCGCACCGTCTTGTGATTCCTTGAAAAGGAGCAAGGACAACAAACACTTGGAAAAACAAATGTGGTCAGCGTTAGTGCAAAACCAAGCATTCAAGCGGTGATTCACCCAACAAGTGTTGTCGTCATGCATAGCATAAGGTGTGACAAAGGAATGAGACATGGCATGTAAGCACATAAATTGAGCACAATGAAGATCATCATGGAAACAAGCATGCAAAGGTGAGGTAGAGATGCTAATATGTGTGACAACTGAACAAGCATCTACCTCGAAGTCATAGCAAGCATGCATTAAGCGTTCAACAAATGGTCTATGGAAGGCATAGGAATCATTCACAACACCAAATAAAATGAAGTGTCTAAACACATGGTTCAAGTGCAAGACAAACCAAGCATAATGTGCATATGGTGTAGTGAAGATAGTGTGGCACTCAACACAATAGAAAGAGCAAATGTTCATCATGTGTGAGGCAATAAATTCAAGCATGTAGCAATCAATGGAACATGGCATATGTGAAGAAATGACATTGTTGCAATCAAGCACATGGAAATAGCATGGGATAAGCATGTTCGATGCAACACACAATACATATATATCATGAGGCATGGCAGTGTGGCAATGACAAGTCAAAATAAAATCTCTAGCATGTGTGCAATGTGTCCCGGTGCAACCAACACATGAAGTATGATCCACAATATTCATGCTCATGGTTTCGGGGTTCTCAGAAGAGAAGGATAGCACCTCGAAAGTGTGCTCTTGTGTGTCCTTCACAATGCCGAAGTGGTAGAAAATGCGTTGTAGAAGCACGTCGGTCGAAAGTGGCTCGCTCTCAAGAGCTCGAATGGTCAACTCACGTGAAGTGGAAGTTGACACGATGTCGAAGGATCCTACACATGCACACAACAAAGCAAAGATCGCATGTACATGGTAGATAAACGCATCATCCATCATGATGGGTCTCTTCTCTTGCACATAACCATTAGTAGCAAAAGTGCATGAATAATATGATGCAACAATCTTAATGTTCATGGCACTATGCATATGGTGCAAAGAGGTAAGACAAGCATGCTTCACATGAAAGATGGCAAAAGCTCCAAACATATGGGAGAAAGCTATGGGGGCAATCTCATTTGCAAGACTAAAAGCATTGTCATACTCAATACATGGCAAATCATGTAGCATGCGAGAGGCAACATATGGAGCAATTGGACAATATTCAATAGCAATCAGGTGTAAAGCAAGGCAATGGTTGTCATCAACCGCATGAAACGAGCAAGTATGTATCATCGGTGATGCAACAAGGCAAGCAATCGTAGTAATCATGTCGTGCAAACTAGTGTAGCGAAGATGCAACGCACTAGAGGAAAGCATGGCGATCATGTCATGTGAGCAAATAGTAGATATAGGCAATGCACATGACATATCACAAGCACGAAAGCGAAACATGATCAAAGTATCATCATAGGCATGGAGTACATAGCAAACATGGCAATAACAAGCAATATCTCCACCAAGCTTGCAAATACACGTACAAGCACTAGAATCATGAAACATGTGAAATGCAAAGCATGGGTCACCAAAGCATGTCATCCAAATGGAAATGAGCATATCATGCAAAGTGAACATGGCAATATGGGCATAAAATATGTAATGGACAATAACCCATAACCATGTGAGGGCCATGTAGAAGAAATGTGCAAAGGCTCATCGCGTAGAGGGTGGGTGGAGGGTAAGCACTCCATGTTGGCGCACATCTTCATTGCTCTCTAGAGCTCGTTTCGTCAACTCGTGCGCTTGCGACGTTGACAAGTAAGCATGGGTACCTACACAACAAATAGGCAAACGAAACAAAGTGTGTGCGTGGTAAATGTACACATCATCCATCATGATGTGTATGTGCACGTGAGAGTTAGCACAAAACAAGCAATGCTCAAAGAAATTTGAGGCATGGTATATGAACATGTCATCCATCATGAAAGAATAGTTGTTATGTATAACACGATGGGGACACAAATTGAGCATGCAAGTATATGGCACAACAATAGCATCGTTATTCATGGGGAGCATATTGTGCATACAATTAGCGGGATTATGCAATATATATGAGTGATCACAATCTCCTAATATGGATGAAGAAACTATGGGGGTCTCCTCATGAGCAATAGCAGAAACATCATATGGAGAAAACGAACAACATCCAAAACAATACATGTTCAGAGCTAGGTGGTCATGGCATGGCATATGAGAGAAATGATGCAAAGGAAGCATATCAATATCATCACAAGAAAAACAAATGCCAATAACCATGGGTTTGTCATCTATGCCATATGTGCAAATTGGGTTTATTTTAATGGCATATGCATAGTCACTATGATGAGATTGCAAATATGACATGTGGGAGATCTCATTCATAGCATATGACAAGTCAAGAGGTGTTGCAAACATGATGTGACCAAGAGAATTATCACAAGAAATCCTATGCAACAGGGCATCACAACTAATAGACTCCACATGGCAATCATCAAACTCATCATAAATGGGTAAATTATCGCATGGGGAAGTCATACTAGTATGAAGCATGGTAATAGGTGGATCAACATCATGCAAGCAATCAATGTCCATTAGCGGGAGTAGAGCATCACCTTCACCTATGTTACCTCTCTTATTCCACTCATGTGGTGTAGGTGAGGTGGCAAAGACCAACTTGTGGTCATCATCATCGTGATGGAACCATGTGGGGGGTGTATCATAGTCCACCATGGCCATCGTCTTGTCCAAAGGAAGGACGAAGTCATCGAAGATCGGGGCGTCGTCGTATATGGGACCTAGCACCAAATGAGAAGACACAATAGAGGTAGAGGGTAAGTCGTTAGAAATCGAAATGGCCTCACATGCCCTATCAACTACCTCACTCTCTCTATGTGGTGGTTCACTCACTCCCTCAAAATAGGTGCACTCAATGTCACATATGGTGGAGTCACTCAAATCACTCAAGTGGTGGTGGTGGTGGCTCGCCTCACATGGGAATTGGGTCAACTCATCATATATGGGGCTAGTGGTGAAGCCACTCTCACTCTCAATATAGTGGCATAAGTCGTTCAACTCATCACCGTCGTCGCCATGGATGAAGGCCGAAGATGGCATATCATCACTCTCGCCTCCAAAGATGGAAACATCATCCTTGCTCGCCACCTTGTCGCTCGCCTCCAAATCTTGTTCCTTGAGAGGCTCCGTAGTCGTAGTCGTCGCCGCGCCATCTTCAAAAAGAGTCGTGGTAGACTCGGCATCGTCAATGCCACAAAGAGGGATGGCGGTGAAGTCGAACTTGGGAGCGTCGTCTTGGAGCTCGTTGGGCTTGGACATCATGGTGGTACTATCCTCATGCTCGCCGTCTTGGAGCTTGGCCTTCTCGAAGTGTGCTTGGGGTGGAGAAGCCTTGGCCTTCATGTGTTCTTGTTCCGCCTTGAGAGCACCAAAGTAGATGTCGTCGAGGGACTCGTAGTTGTCGAGGAAGATAGTCTTGGAGATGTCGTTGTTCAATCCCATCATGAAGTAGAACTTCATCCAAATGGGGTCGTCCACGCCGACTCGTCGCAAGGCTTTCTTCATCTCCATGAAGTACTCGTCGAGGGACTTGTATCCTTGGATGGTGTTCTCCAATTGGCGTTGAAGATGTTCTGTGTAGGCGGAAGGCAAAAATTCTCGCCGCATCACTTTCTTCGTCTTGGGCCAACTCATGTTGTAGCTCTTCGAAGGTGTGTGAAGCCACCATGTCGACGCGTAGTCGTGGAAGGTATGATACGGATGATTGGGCCCGATCTTTCACCGCAAGAACCACCTGATAGGAATCCTTCCAATAACGCCGATGAACGTCACCTGAAGAAGAGGAACGAATCCAGCAAGCAACGTGATGAAGATCACCACGCCTCAAACCTGAGCCTGATA
Source organism: Elymus sibiricus (assembly GCA_039707655.1). Classification (NCBI taxonomy): domain Eukaryota; kingdom Viridiplantae; phylum Streptophyta; class Magnoliopsida; order Poales; family Poaceae; genus Elymus; species Elymus sibiricus. Next base: position 260,540,587 of record CM077676.1, read on the forward strand.
ATCCTTGATGAACACAAGAACCCTCACAGCAATCTTTATTACAAACTGATAAACGGCATCGCCGTCCCCGGAGGGATGCTTCACCAAGAAACACACACGATAGTTTTTAGACTAAAATTCTGATCTCCCCTAACTAACCCTAGCCGACGGATATTTATAGTCTAAGAAAATAACGAAGAGGTACACGGGCTGCAAAGCCCAAAATCTGCGTGCAGGCAGCGCGGTACTACCGCTTATGGCAAGCGGTACTACCGCTTCAAGCGGTACTACCTCTGCTGTGCACGGTACTACCGCTCGGATGTCCAGTACCGATTTTGTAAGCGGCAGTAGGGCGGTAGTAAGCGGCCGGTAGTACCGTATAGCGGTACTACCGCTTATGTAAGCGGTACTACCGCCTAGTTTGGTGGAGTCCTGAAATTGGGCTTCACCTCCTCTGTCGTGCCCGTATCATCCTCCCCCCCTTCAAAACGCGTTGTCCGCAACGCGTGAGGGTCTGCTCGAAAAGGTGGCGGGATATCAACAATAGCTCTGGGGCCTTGACTTGAATCTGCACTTGGCGCCTCCTTTCCTCTCCACATGAGCTTGGACTTCGGCGCCACCACCTTCTTCTTTGCAACTATTGATGGAGCCCGTTGTTGCTGAACATGAACCTTCTTTGGACGACCCTGCAAAAGATGAGTAATGCCTGGGCCACACAACTGACGAACATGTCCATCCTTGCCTTTGTGCATCCACACTGCTGCTCGAACAAAACACCTCACAGGTGTAGTAACAAAACTGCGCTTGTCGCCCCGCGGCACCACATGCACTGGAACATGATCAGCACAGCTATCATCGGTCTGGACACCTGTGTCAACACAAACTGGCTTTGTAACACATGCTGCAACATCCTTCCTCTCATCAGTAAGAGGCTGTACTTCAACTGGCTTGTCACTAATAAGAACAAATGGATTGTCATCTACAGGCATAGCTGAAGCAATATCATCAGTAACGCTCCGTGCATCATGCTCCTCGCACTGCACCTTAGCTAACCTTGGCGGCTTAGCCTTGCGCAACTTCTCCTTGTGTACCACCAACTCCACATCAGACTTTATTTGATCATTCTGCATAGGTTTCAAAGTCCGTTGTTTGCCATCATGCACAAAAGAATATGTATTTGCTCTCCCCGCATGTGTAACATTGCGATCATACTGCCATGGACGTCCAAGTAACAGCCCACATACCTCCAATGGCAACACATCACACTCTACCTCATCAACATAGTCACCTACTGTAAATGGCACACGCACCTTATGGGTAACCTTCAGCATACCGCAGTTATTCAACCACTGTATATGCTTAGGTTCAGGAATACGCCATGTGGACAACCCCAATGATGCCACCATTGCCTTGCTTATGCCATTAGTACAGCTACCACCATCAATCATCAACTTGCATGCTTTGCCTTTAATCATACACTGAGTCTGAAATAAACTCCACCGCTGACCCTTGTCAACTAGTTTGCAAGCATCATCATGTACCCTCTTGAGTTGCATATTCAGCCCACTCAATGGTTCTGCTTCCTCCACTGTAACTTTAGTGCACACAACAACCTTGTTAATAGCAGGTGTCATCTCTTCAGAAATTGGTACAACTGCCTTGCTGACCGTTTGCACTGGAACAACCTTCTTGTCCTCCGTTGCATGAGACGGAATAGACAGAGCTGGAACTTGCTTGGGTAATAATGGTGGCTGCTTGAAAACATCACCCAACAGCTGCATACCCCTGGGCGACTGCTTGATTGCCTTCACGGCCTTGGTACAAGATACATTACGACGAGAAGACATAAAACAACCACGCAAAAAATTACTGAAATCATACCAAGTTGCATCTATAATATCCTTCTCACACATCTCTTCATCCCACCAACGAGCTACCTCCTCATCCACACGTCGCAGAGCAAGAACCAAACGTGTAGAATCGACCAAATGCTCGTATGTATTACATCTGTAGAAACCCTGTAGCATAAGATGTTCCCACGAAGCATATTCAGCATCCGTTGAGAAGTAGTTCAGCCGCCACTTGATTTTATGACATGCCACACCGTCCAAGATGTCTAGATAGTCATTGAATACATCACCAGACTTCTCCCCAGAAAGACACCGTTTGCCATAATAGTCTCCCGGAAACGATTGCATATTACTGAACATGTGTACTGCACAAATCTGCTGCCGCAGAAACTGGACGAGTGCAGATCAATCAATACAGAGTACTCGCCGATTTGCAATCTAGACACGGTACTACCGCCTTGTACAACGGTACTACCGTTATAAGCGGTACTACAGCGCTGGAAGCGGTACTACCGCCTAGTCGGCGCCCTTCCTCCCAGAAAACAGATCTACCAATCGTTGCAAACCTGTAGATCGATGTTCAACTGGACGAACCTCGCGGTGATCAACCTGTGAATCTGATACCAAATGATACGGATGATTGGGCCCGATCTTTCACCGCAAGAACCACCTGATAGGAATCCTTCCAATAACGCCGATGAATGTCACCTGAAGAAGAGGAACGAATCCAGCAAGCAACGTGATGAAGATCACCACGCCTCAAACCTGAGCCTGATAATCCTTGATGAACACAAGAACCCTCACAACAATCTTTATTACAAACTGATAAACGGCATCGCCGTCCCCGGAGGGATGCTTCACCAAGAAACACACACGATAGTTTTTAGACTAAAATTCTGATCTCCCCTAACTAACCCTAGCCGACGGGTATTTATAGTCTAAGAAAATAACGAAGAGGTACACGGGCTGCAAAGCCCAAAATCTGCGCGCAGGCAGCGCGGGGCAAGCGGTACTACCGCTTCAAGCGGTACTACCTCTGCTGTGCACGGTACTACCGCCTAGTTTGGTGGAGTCCTGAAATTGGGCTTCACCTCCTCTGTCGTGCCCGTATCAAGGTACTTGTGGCGCACTTCACTTGATCTTCGGAGGGGACTTGATGTAGTTTGAGGTAGTCGTCCATCTTGCGCTCCCACTCGAGATACTCCTCGGGGTCTTGAGTCCCATAGAAAGGAAGCTCGTGGTCGGTGTCGAGGTCGTAGTAGCTCATGGAAGTCGCGGGCTTGAGCTTGGGGAGCTTCTCTTGAGCGTAATCTTGAGGTTCTTGTTGGCGAAGATGCCGTATGTCCAAAGGCGAAGATGCCTTGAAGTCGCTTGGCGAAGATGCCAAGGTAGATGGTGAAGTCGTGGAGCGGTGGTTGGTGTTGAGCTCTTGACCTGCACGTTCTCGTCAGTGATGGTGTTGATGCCGATGTGACCTTGCCGGAGATGGTAGCTCGGAAGCATGTGCACTTGAGCGTCTTCTCGAAGATGAGGGAGACCTCTTGGCGGTCTTGATGAGGGCTATGAGCTCCTCCTTGTGAGCTTGCATCTTGGCGTCGATGAAGTTTTTCGTGGCATCGAACTCGTCGTTGTTGGTGTAGACCGAAGTAGATGTGCTTTGCCTATCCATCATGCTCAAGCAAAAATGTGAGTGAAAGAAAGGAAAGAACTAGACCAAATGTACCTTATCCGATGTTGAAGATGGATCAATGATCACCCAATAATGTATTATGGAAATAGCACAATTGGTACCGGATCTTGTCAATTCTCACACCTACACAAGTAAAGCTTTTGGTAGAGCTTGGTGAGGATAGTGGCACAAAAATTTGATGCAATTGTTAGTAAGAGTCAATAATGTTGAAAGAGATTCACAAATTCGCAATTGCAACAAGTAGACCAATAGCAAAGAATGGCACACGGAAACACACACACGGATAGATAGATGGGGTCGTGCAACCAAGGAATGAGCTCAAAATGTGATATCCACGGAAAATGCTCGTGTCGCACAACTCTAGAGAGACGCTAGCACGATTGCACTATTGGGCGTGATACGAACTTGTGCACAACCTATAGGAACAAAACGTGTCGACTTCTATCCCAAGGATGCTATGTATGTATGGTTCCCGGTGTCTCGCACACAATGATCCAAGATGATCAATGATGGTGTATGATATGCAATGTGGCGTGATGCTATGGCTATTGCTTATAAGCTCTTGGCTTTCTTTTTCTCTTTGCTTAAAAGCTTTTTGCACTAATTTTTTTTTGATATGGCCACTATGCGAAATGCTCAAACCAATATAGCAATTTTGTATATGCGGGAACAATTGATGACACAAGAGATGATACGATGATATATGCACGCAATGATAGCTATGCGGAACGAGTATCTCTAGAGTGCACAAGTAGCGTTGCCCGGCAATACTCAACGGCTAGTCTCGGTAGGCAAGTGACGCAAAATTGGCTCGGGGGTTAACAATGCAATGGCAAGGAGAATGTACAAAGATGTCATCGAAGTTACCGTCCGTGGCGAAGTCGAGTGGTGGTGATGTCGATGTCGACCTATTCCTAGTTAGCCGAAACACCCTAGGAAACGGAAAAACCGCGAACTCAAAATCTCAAACGGCAAATGGCAAATGGTGATAGCGGAAAGCAGAGGTGGTTGCGGAGTTGGCAAAGTGGAAGTGGAGTTGAAGTCACCGTCCCTAAGTAGCCGAAACACCTTAGGAGACATAAACCACAACTCAAACAACCTCAAATGCTACGGAGATCAAAATGGGTTAGGTTGCGGAAATCGGTGGAGGTAATGCGGAAGTTATGGTGGAAGGCAAACTTGCCAAATTCTCAAAAATTCTATGGAGTCAAATGGTGTTGTAAGTATTTTTATGAGATGGGGGATGTCAATAGCTACAAAACGAGCTAAAGAACGTCAAAATCGGACTCCGGATGAATTAGTTATGGCCGAAACGGTGAAACGCAGGAGGCTGAAACTCCAGGGGCTGGATATCCGGGGTGGAGGCCGGAAATCCGGGCTGTCAGTCCAGAATCGAGTTAGTTTTTGTGCTCCAGGTGCCGGATGTCCGGCCCGATGGCCCGGATGTCCGGCCGGTAGCCCGGATGTCCGTCCCGACGAATCCAGATCTCGTTTGGGGCGGAAATTTTCGAATTGCGGGCGGAAATAGATGATTCCAAGGTCAAAATTGGGCAAATTTCGTGGATGGAAAGTGGAGAAAAGATGGGGCAAAGATAGATCCACTCGAAACACAGCAAATCCATGGATCAAAATCAACAAAACATCATCAAACCAACAAATCACAAAAAAATTTGGTATGGCTATTTTTGTGGGGATTTTCGAATTAGGACCAAAAACAACAAAATCAAGCTAGAAAACAGTGGGGGAGACTCCAAAATCGTGATCAACCTGGCTCATGATACCAAGATAATGTAGGGTGAAATCCTAACGGTGTCGATCTTTCACGATTGGAGCGGATCCCGCGAAGAACACGAAGAACCCGAGGAGAAACACGAGGGAAAACGAGAGGAATCACTCAAATAGACAAGATCCAATCACACATGTGCTAGATCCACATACACATAAGGGGATACACGGGTCCAAATCCAACACAAGTGATACATAGGGTAGCTAGTTCATCCCGATCCGGATTGGAGTCGAGGTCTTTATATCCCGTGGGATCTTCTCACATGCTCACATGGAGGTCTTGAACTCCATGGGAGTGGTCTCTCTCTCTCTCCCAAGAGTAGAGGTAGGAGCAAAGCTCAACTAAGATGAGCTATCATATTTGCTAACCCTAACTAGGAGGAGGTGGGGGAGTATATATAGTCTAGGGCGAAGTGGGGGTGAGAGAAAGGGGGATACAAGGCACTTGGGCCGTGGCTGCGTGCGGGCGCCGGATGTCCGGGCTGGACGCCGGATGTCCGGCCCGATAGGAGGCGCCGGATGTCCGGCCTGGGGGCAGGCCGATTCTTCTATTCTCTGGATAGCAGCCGCCGGATTTCCGGGGCGATGCCGGATGTCCGGGGTCGGCAGGCCGGATGTCCGGGCCAAGGCCGGATGTCCGGGCCCTGGAGACTTTGCAGTGGCTGATCTGGTGATGCTGTAGTAGACTCCATGGGCCGGATGTCCGGGGCTCCGTAGCTGCAGCAGCCCCGTCTTCTTCCGTCTCCGCTTCCATGCTTCCCTCGCGGATGGTGTAGTTGCTCCTTGGCGCTTGTACTCCTCCTCGTCATCCGTGAAGCTCCGACAATACATATGCATGCACGCGCGAGGAGTGTCAAGTAGTATACCATCCTCGAAGGGGTCAAGTGAACACGTGTAAAGGAGATGATTCACCTTTATGTATGTGAAGTAGATGTCGCGCGTGTCACTTGCCGAACGGACTCTTGACATGGTGATGTCCGTAGGATGCTCCGCATCAGAGGTGTTATGTGATGTTTGAATACCCACTGCACAACTTTGATGTGGCACATGCTTCGCAAACCGGAAATGCCCTACACAAAGGTCCACGATGATACGGGGTCGCCCGATCTTCACGGAGGATCTGCTTGACGAACGAATCAACGCCACCTGAAGGGTACGAAGGAAACTCTCGATCCCAGCCAACAACGCTGTCGGGTAATGGATAACTAGTGCAACCTGACGAGACCGAAACTAGCTACTGCATATGCAACAACCAGCAACAAGTATTCGCCCAACCACACTCTTAGGATTCCAATCCACGCAACCACGCACGAAGTTGGAAGCACGAACTGGTTGCCGCCTCAACGGCTACTGTTGTAAAATCACAAAGTGAGTTTACCCTCTCACAAGGCAAGATTACAAGAGCTAAGGAGGAAGTGAACTCTCAAACAAGATTCTGGTTGCACTTAGCTAACCTATGCTGAAATCAAATTGCCAAAGAGTTGTGGCTGAAGTGGGGGAAGGGGTATTTATACTAGGAACAGCCCTCCTAGTTTAGGTGTGAAACCAGTCCAAAAGAGAGGCTCAAATTCGTGGTAACCAACTGGTCAAGGGAGCAAACACATGGAGCCTTGCGCAGCAATTAATGCTCTGGACAGCTTGCATTGGAACTCTCATATCCTTTGACTCAGGACTCCAAATGATGCACCGTTTGATTTTCCTGAAAGTAGACTTCATATGCTGTCCAATTTGTACTCTCACACGTGCTGGAACCTCATATATTTGTGTTGCATGATGCAGCACGTTCTGGGACGAATTCTGGAACTGTGCATGCAACAATAGATTGTTGAGATGGCTTGCTATTCTTCCTTGAGGTGTAATTAGTTGCCCTTGTCACCAAAACATGGTTTACATCAGAGTTGAAACTTGTTCTCTTCAAACTTGTTGTATGGGCTTCAGAACTTGTTTCTTCATGAGCTGAACTTGTTTCTTCATGTGCTGAAAGTTGGTTGTCCTCAACATTGTACCTGAGTAAAATCAGCACAGATGATTTAGGCAGTATAAAGTTCTCATGGATAGTTGAAGTATGATCAGCTAGGAGCGCATTCACCTCTTGTTCTATTTGTTTGGCACGACTCCTTGTCATGGGACTCAAATAGGTCTTCTTTGTAGAAGCTTCATTTGATAGCTCAGATTTATGATGAGGAGAAAATGACAAACGAGATGAACCTGGGATGTCCTCATCATCCTCCCCCTCTTCAAAAGGAGTCATCCTCGACTCTTGTCCCTCTTGAGAGAAGCATGGATATTGACCAACAATATGTAATGTGAACAATAGCTGGGCTCCTGAGTTCCTTCTCATCTTCACCTTTGGTTTGTGTAGATCATCATCCACATGCCTGCATAATAGTAATGATAGTAGCAGCTCGGCCACCCTTAAAACAAATAATATGGAACCCAAAGTATATGCGTTCACCTGATCGTCAACATGGCACAATAGTATGTGCGTTCCATGAATGCTCGTCATGATGGATTTCTCAAGTTGATGTTGTTGCATCTCAATATGAAACGTGCTTCTCGCCTTGTCATGGTGTTTATAAATGAAGCTTCCTGTTTGGTTGCAACTATACAATCTTACTTGCCTAGGATGGTCCTCATCATCCTCCCTTCCTTCAAGAAAAAACGTCCTCGGTTTTTGATAACCTGTAGCACCACTAAAAGAAACAAACAACGTGTATGCATGGTATATGAAGACGTCACACATTTTGTTGTTACCAAGAGTTTGCGCATTCCAAATTTCAGAAAAGTAATCTTTATAGCAGAAAACCATATTTCTCATTGGGTCAACGTAAGTTCTGGGTTTGTAAAAATTGTTGCTTGTTTTGCAAATATAAGTTAGGGACATAGCAGAATCATTCACATCATTCCTACTCCTAGAAAAGCATGTTGTTATCATTTCAAAGCCAAAATCAGAAGTATGTATGTCCAACAGAACATATTTCACAAGCAAGATTATCTCATATGATAGTTCATATTTTCGCATAGTAAACCCGTGCAAATGCGGTGAACAAATTTTTAGTATCAACCATTCATCAACTCGAGATCTGAGAAGTTTAGTGCATGCAAAACATGAACTTATGGGGACCAACAAATCAGTGACACATTCACCACAAGCATACAGTTTCTTTTCACATGACACAAACTGTTTCACATGAGAATGGTTGCCCAATTGATTAGCATTCAGTTCTGCAAGTCTATTGCAAGCAATGCATATTTTGTCCACAACAAACTTCCCGCCAACACCATAATCTCCAATCAAATTAAACTTAAAACAGTAGGTGTAGGTTTCATAGAGAGAGTATGAATGTGTGATTTCAGAAATGTTCATGACAGGATAACTCAATTCAATAGATTTAGCAAGCGTGGCACAATATAAAGCATGAACATGAGATATTTTATCAAGCATTTTGTCATGCCTTACTAATTTCACACTATCAAAATGATAGGCAATCATGTGATCCAATGGTTCATGCATGGTAGAACAAGCAATCATAGGAGGCGTTGTTGCAGCAGGGTTATACTTACAATCATTCTCTTGCTCTTGCTGCAATCTCGCTTCAATACCATCTTTCTTTTCTTCATCAAGCTGTTGTTCCTCCTGAGCACATGGTGAATCATCAACTCTGGTTTGCTTCTCTTCATGTTCCTCAATGTGGTGGGAAAGTGTATCAGCACCAGACTCCCTTTCTTCAAAGCAAACCTGTACATTGCGAGAGATAATGCAAGGAATAGAAATGTTTATGTTAGTTTCAGAATCCTCACATTTTGTATCAGCTAATACTCTCTTTTCCTTTGGTGTATCTCTCGAACTCTCATTTGTGGGACTCTCAATCTCACTTTGCGTGGAATCACACAGCTCACTTTTTGTAATATCACTCTCACTCTTTTTGGCTATGTGGCTCTCATTCTCACTTGGGATTTGATGTGTATTTGTTGCTACAGAATTTTGACCAATTGTGAGGCTCTTTTCTCGTGTTCCAAGCACCTTTTTCTCATCACAAGTCTTCTTACTTGTAGTGAACGACCAATTGTCCATCTTGTTCTCCGCATAGCTTAGCCTCTTCACACGACTGGTTCTTGAAGGAGATTGAATACTCATGTTGAATGGACGTGCACGTTCTTTGTGAATTCTCCTTTCTTCATCTATGGCAAAAGTCGCAAGGTCCTGCATACTACCATCATATTTCAAACGAACTGTAGCAGCCACATCACGATTCAGACCACTTTTAAAATATGCCCTTGCTGCAGATTTATCCATAACATTGGCACGATACATTGCTACCTTCAGCTCATCATAATAGGCTTGGACAGATCTGAGACCTTGCTTAATGCTCTTCATGTGACGCAACAAATAGTCTTCATATCTTGTTGGTACAAACTCCTTCCTCATGATCTCCTTCAACTCGACCCATGTTCTTACAAACCTCCTTTTGCGGTGGTGCTTCCACCACTTACAAGCATACTCTTCAAACTCCATGGTTGCTCGAAGCACTTGTTTTGTTTCTGGAAATTTCTTCAACTCCAACTCCATGAATTGTACCCATTCAAGGTACTCCTCCGGATCAGCACTTCCGTAGAAAGGAAGTTCCACGTACTCACGACCTGCCATGGTTAGTTTTGCAAAAGCCCTATAGTACTAGAAGCATATATGTGGGTAAAAACTCAAGATCACCTCACTTACCAACCGAAGCTCATGTAACTTCCAAGTGAGAGCAGAATCGTGCTCAACCGTGGTGCCGGTGGTTGGTATACAAAGAGTGATGAATCAAGCGAATACAAGTCTAGGGTTGCACATGCGGGGCTGTTTGGTGGGGCTTGGGTGGGATATATATGTAGCAAAAGATTGACTAATCTGCAATCTAGATATTGTTGAACCAAGTAATCATCCACACAAGATTCTAATGCCGTTCGTTGCTGAATGAGATATAAGTGAGGTACATGCAACTCATACCAAGGAATCAGATTTGCTAGAAAGCAAGGATTGAAGATGTTGCACACTTGACAAGTTTCAGCTCACAATACAAACAGGGATTTCTCAAGATATAAGTGAAGAACAGTCCCAAATTTCTCTCTTTTGTTTCTTGCACACACTTTCTTTCTTTGGGCAGATCTCTTTTTTTTTTTGCCTCTTTTTTTTTTGCTTTTTTTTGACAAACTTCAACAAGGGACTTGGATCTGAACACCCAGTTTGGGGGATCCACGAAAATTACAATGGATGAGCTCAAACACTAAGAACATGCAGCTGAAACTTTGGCAGAAAACACACACGAACTGATCTGATTTTTCTGGCTGGAAAACACGGTGGGAATCAGATCTAACAAGGATGGATGGAAAGTACACGGTGTGGGCTTTCCAAAATGCACAAAAACACCCAAAACGGACTCCGGATGACAAAGATACACAAGATTTGGTGGAGGATGCAGATCTGAAATCTGTGGACGAAAACAAACACAAACACACAAGAATGGATGGGGAAACTCAGCAACTAAAAACAAAAGATCTAGTGGACAAGAACTTGATAAAACTCACCAAATGACAGATTAAAGGCTGCAAAGGGCTTGGTAACGGTATATTTTTTTTATGGGGCTATTTTCTGGACTTTATGATGAACAAGAACACGAACTAAACTAGGGATACAAGATCCTACCGTGTCAACCGAAGCTCTGATGCCAAGATGATACGGGGTCGCCCGATCTTCACGGAGGATCTGCTTGACGAACGAATCAACGCCACCTGAAGGGTACGAAGGAAACTCTCGATCCCAGCCAACAACGCTGTCGGGTAATGGATAACTAGTGCAACCTGACGAGACCGAAACTAGCTACTGCATATGCAACAACCAGCAACAAGTATTCGCCCAACCACACTCTTAGGATTCCAATCCACGCAACCACGCACGAAGTTGGAAGCACGAACTGGTTGCCGCCTCAACGGCTACTGTTGTAAAATCACAAAGTGAGTTTACCCTCTCACAAGGCAAGATTACAAGAGCTAAGGAGGAAGTGAACTCTCAAACAAGATTCTGGTTGCACTTAGCTAACCTATGCTGAAATCAAATTGCCAAAGAGTTGTGGCTGAAGTGGGGGAAGGGGTATTTATACTAGGAACAGCCCTCCTAGTTTAGGTGTGAAACCAGTCCAAAAGAGAGGCTCAAATTCGTGGTAACCAACTGGTCAAGGGAGCAAACACATGGAGCCTTGCGCAGCAATTAATGCTCTGGACAGCTTGCATTGGAACTCTCATATCCTTTGACTCAGGACTCCAAATGATGCACCGTTTGATTTTCCTGAAAGTAGACTTCATATGCTGTCCAATTTGTACTCTCACACGTGCTGGAACCTCATATATTTGTGTTGCATGATGCAGCACGTTCTGGGACGAATTCTGGAACTGTGCATGCAACAATAGATTGTTGAGATGGCTTGCTATTCTTCCTTGAGGTGTAATTAGTTGCCCTTGTCACCAAAACATGGTTTACATCAGAGTTGAAACTTGTTCTCTTCAAACTTGTTGTATGGGCTTCAGAACTTGTTTCTTCATGAGCTGAACTTGTTTCTTCATGTGCTGAAAGTTGGTTGTCCTCAACATTGTACCTGAGTAAAATCAGCACAGATGATTTAGGCAGTATAAAGTTCTCATGGATAGTTGAAGTATGATCAGCTAGGAGCGCATTCACCTCTTGTTCTATTTGTTTGGCACGACTCCTTGTCATGGGACTCAAATAGGTCTTCTTTGTAGAAGCTTCATTTGATAGCTCAGATTTATGATGAGGAGAAAATGACAAACGAGATGAACCTGGGATGTCCTCATCACACGATGTGTCATAGTCCCCCTCACTTCGAGCCGGTCGGAGGGACTCATCTGTACGCACACGCGCCCAAACTTTGATCTGGAATCTCGCCATGATCCACACCGTAACTAATCCCAAGATGAATCCACCTTTGGTCAAATGCCTCTCGATGTCGATGAAAAGTGATAACCTTCGCGGGCTAACGAATGGGCGCATCGCTGATAACCACACGAGGGAGTGTCCGAGGACTACCATGCATGTATGATATGGCCGTGTGATGTTTTAAATAACCAATTCATGACTTTGATGTGGCACCTGCCTCACAAAACGGTCAACCCCACACGGTGGCTCACGACTCGCAGTGTACTGCTGTCAGGCCCATTTCTGGAATAAATCACAGAATAGCCTCAAGTCACACCAGCCCCAAGATCAGAACAACTGGTGGACTTCCTTGATATAGATATCCAGTACATACATAATATTACACAGGGTTGAGCCAGAGTGCTCAACAAATTATTACAAACTTGCCAATATACTACGGTGGTGGAATAACACAGTGGTGTGGTGGTGGTACAACACTGGTACAATAAAATAAAGTCAAGCGTCAGTGTAAGGCTTGGTTATTTTATTGGTGTAGCGGAAACACAGCGGATGATACATGTGGTAGACTCCAAGATCACAGGTTGACTGACTGGGACACCTCTAAGCGTTGGGCTCGCTAGCGCAATCCTCCTCCACAAGCTCGTCTTCCTCCAGGTCTGGCCAAATTAACAAGCCAGGGACAAGCCTGTGAGTACGTTGGAATGTACTCGCAAACATTATGAACGAAAGATATACCGAATGCATATGCTCATGCTGGATTAATGATATGCATATGTTGACCGATATTTAATCATGGCATGATAAACGATAGCATGTGCAGAAGAATTAGTAAATAAAATTTTAGTGAAAAACAAAGAAAGTTAATGGAAAATCGGGCGAGACAGGACCGCCCGAGAATCCAAAAGAAATGCCAAACGGGTGTCTAAAAGAGACGCCTCGATAGGTCTTGAAAATAAATGAGTATCCCGCGTAGTCTAGCCAGCCCATGAGATACTCAGAAAATAAAATAAAAATGAGTGTCCCGGGTAGTCTAGCCAGCCCATGAGATACTCAGAAAATAAAATAAAAATGAGTGTCCCGGGTAGTCTAACCAGCCCATGAGACACTCAGGAAATAAAATAAAATGAGTGTCCCGGGTAGTCCAGCCAGCCAATGAGACACTCAGGAAATAAAATAAAATGAGTGTCCCGGGTAGTCTAGCCAGCCCATGAGACACTCAGAAAATAAAATAAAATAAAATGAGTGTCCCGGGTAGTCTAGCCAGCCCATGAGACACTCAGAAAATAAAATAAAATGAGTGTCCCGGGTAGTCTAGCCAGCCCATGAGACACTCAGGAAATAAAATAAAATGACAGGGTTAGTCCATATTATTCTTCATATCATCAATAATATTCATGACAATATCAATAGTGGCAATAATTATCCTGCAAAATAATTCATGCTCAATTTTAATTATTTCCTCCGAAGACCGACACCAGGACCGACAGTTGACCCTTCCCAGCTAACGTCCTTGACCGTCGACACGGCTATTCAAATAGATATAACTCTGCAGAGGGTGTACTCTTTACCCACGTTTATGAGATTTCTTTAGCCAGCACCGTGACGCTGGCTAATTCCCATTACGGTCTTTGGGTTGAAAACACGCCTGACCAGCACACACCAGATTAACTTTCCGGATGCCAGGAATCACCCAAAGCATCGTTCAAGAAAAACTCTAAGTCGGGGAGACCATTGTCTCGACTAGCATGGGATCACTATTCATACGCACGGATTACAAGGGGTGCCCCCTTCTCGGCCCAGCCAGATACACCCATGCCCCCTGACCTAATGACTGGCATTAGTCCATGGACGTGGAAACCCTCATCATGGCCCTCTATGTGGTGTGTACACGGACAGGGGTTAGCAACTTACTAAACCGTACTTCCCTCGCGGGAAGACCCGTGGCAGCACGATATTTAGCTAGGTATGACGGAACAAGACTCGATCTAGGTCGACTCAGGAGGTGTTGTTATTATGACTGACATGTCTCACATGCCACGGTGACACCGTCATGTAATAACACAGCCCGTGCCCACCAGCACGTCCAAGGCAGGAGATATACTCCTGGTTTCTCACCACACACTTCACGTTAGATGGATTCCTTGAATGCATGCAATAGTGCTCAAAATGACATGACTCATGCATGCTCTTACTTTTACTACATATATGGTGAAATCCAAACCGATGCAACCATGCATGCAATTCACCATATCCCAAGTTCAAAAATGCTTGCCTTCATCAAAGTACTCAGAAAGTGATCCCTCGAAATTCCCGGCAAAGTTCCCCTCTTCTTTTTCTGGAAAATACAAATTCAAATTCAAATTAATTTTTTTTGCAATAGTACCAAAAGTGGTCTCAAAATATTTTCAAATAAATACTAAAAAAACTAGAATAAAAATAAGAATTTCAAAAAAAGAATCAACTCAAACAGAGTTGTGGTTAAAAGTTATTAAACTTTTAAAACCAGGGGCTTTTCTGCAAAACTGCAGGTCCCTGTGCGGTTTAAATAGAAAACGCTTCGGGCGAAAATGCGCTTTCCAGCGCAGAAAGCGTCACAGAGCAAAATACGCTTTCGGTTTAAAAACAGAAAAAAAAAAGAAAACGCTGACGGGTGGGGTCCACCCGTCAGGTTCAAATTTGAACGCGCTCGCGCGCGTGTACAGAAGGGAAGTGACGATCGCCGGGGTTCCAAAGGGTGGCGATGGTCGGAACGTGCTCGGGGTGGTCTTCCGCGTCGGTGGGTTGTGGCGGTGGTCGTCGGCGAGCACCAGAACGACGGCGAGGTCGTCTCCGGCAGAAGGTGGTGGCGGTGAGATTGGATCACGCCGAGGAGGGCTCCGTTTGTGGAATTGAAGCGCGGGATCGATGAGTGGGTGCACGGGAGGGCTACTGGCAAAATTTGAGCGGTGGAGGTGGAGTAACGACGACGTGCTGATCATGGGGAGTGGCGGCGGATTGGTGGTCAGAGGGGAAGGAGATGATGTCCCCGAGGCCGGGGGAGAGCGTGGGGAGTCGATTGGAGGCGAGTGGAGGTGGTGTGAGTGATCTGCGGTGCCCGGGAGACCCTTTTATAGGCGATCCGAGGGGGTCAGTGGCGGAGCGGATTAAGCTGGAGTAACTCCGGCCGGCAAGTTGGTTAGGGGCGGTGGCGAGGTCGGTGCGAGGATAGAGAGGGCAGTGGAGTCTCCTAGAAGCGCTAGCGCAGACGAGTCCGAGCTTTATCCATTCCCTCCACGGATGAGCTTGGTACGGCCATGGCGGACGCCATCCAACTCCGGCGACTGACAGCGGGCCCTGGGTGGCTTGGTCGGTGCTCCAGTGTCGCTGAGGAGGTGCCGCATGGAGAGAGAGGTAGGTTTGGGTGGGGCGGCTAGTGAATGCTCGTCAGTGGCCGTGGTGGTTCTTCGGTCCGCCGCGGATGAGCACGGTGGCTGTTGCACCGGCTTGCCGCTAGCTCATCGGCGATGAGAGGCAGGGGAGTGGGCCAGGGGTCGAACGGCGACACCGTGGAGGAGAAGGAAGGTGAGCGGTGCATGGCATCGATCGCCCCCGCCTCTGAACAAATTCAGTTAACTGAATTTCGACAGTGTGAACAATACGCCCACCATGTGTATGATGAAATGCGAGAGGGTGCTAGGGATTTTAGGAATTTGTGACAATTTTTGTGGTGAGGTGTTGAAGCATATAAGGGAGTCTGGCAAAGTTTTAGAATTTTTGGAGCAATTTAAATTGGGTTTTGATCATGGAGTTTGAATCTGGTCCAAATTTGAACTGGATAGAATTTGAAATTTTTTAACTGTGGAACCCAAAGTTTTTGGTGAAATGGGTTGTGGGTACTGCCTAGTAGCTAGGATAATTTTTGTGGGTGCAAAAGAACTATAGAAAATATGGTTCCTTTGTAAACCAAAGAAACTAGGATAAATAAAAATTCCAACTTTGGAATTTATTTAAAATGGGAGAAATATTTTTGTGAAGAGGAAAAATATTGGACACTGTCCTAGAATGTGAGAATGACTTGAGGGATAATTTAGAAGTGACAGAAAAATTATTGGAAGAATTTAGGAGTGCTAGAAAGGAGTGAAATGGCCATTCCTATGGAAAAAAAATTAATTATCCAAAACTTTTTTAAATGAAAATATTTTTTTGTAATCCTCCAAAAATAATTTCCCAATTAATAAACCTTCCAAATCAGAATCATTTAAAATTTTGAAACCCAATTAAAAATAAAAAGATTTTCAGAACAGAAGAAGCAGAAGAAGAAAAAGACCATAATAATTCAAAGTATTTTCTTTTTAAAGAAAAGATTTGAAAATCCAAAGAAAATATTTTGGGGTGTTACAACACCTACCCCCCTTAAGAAAAATCTCGTCCCCGAGATTTTAGATGTCCCTCAAACAGGTACGGATATTCAGTCCTCAGGTGATCCTCTCTTTCCCATGTTGCTTCTTCCTCGGTGTGATTACTCCACTGAACTTTGTAAAATTTTATCACGCTCTGTCGGGTTCTCCGTTCAGACTCCTCTAAAATCTTTATAGGACGTTCCCTATATGTAAGATCTGGTTGGATATCCAGGTCTTGATGTTGGACTTGCTTTTCTGGGTTACTGACACATCTCCTTAGTTGTGACACGTGAAATACATCATGAACATCTGATAATTCTGCTGGTAGCTCCAGTTGGTAGGCAACCTTGCCTCTCCTTGCAATTATTCTGAATGGTCCAATAAACCTCGGTGCCAATTTTCCTTTGACTTTAAATCTCTGTAGTCGCCTCATTGGGGATACCCTGAGATATACGTATTCATCGGGTTCAAAACTAATCTAACGGTGCTTCTGGTCGTAGTAGCTCTTCTGATGGCTCTGAGCTGCCTTCAGTCTGTCTCGGATAAGTTTCACTTTTGTTTCTGCCTCTTTGAGAACCTTCGGGCCGAAGATTCGGCTATCTCCGGTCTCAGACCAATTGAGTGGGGTACGGCATCTCCGTCCGTATAGGGCTTCGAAGGGTGACATTTTTAAACTGGCTTGATAACTGTTGTTATATGAGAATTCTGCATACGACAAACTATCTTCCCAGCTGACTCCGTAAGTAAGGACACAAGCTCTCAGCATGTCCTCCAATATCTGGTTTACCCATTCAGTCTGTCCTCCTGTCTGTGGGTGATATGTTGTGCTGAATACCAGTTGAGTCCCTAAGGCTTGCTGCAGGTGATCCCAAAACCTAGAGACGAACTGAGTGCCTCTGTCAGAGACTATGGTCTTGGGTACTCCGTGTAAGCAAACAATTCGGGAGAGGTATAACCTAGCAAGCCTCTGTGTCGAGTATGTTGTTTTTACCGGGATGAAATGTGCCACCTTGGTTAATAAATCTGTTATAACCCAGATAGCATCATTCCCGTGTCGTGACCTTGGTAATCCCACAATAAAATCCATCCCTATTTCATCCCATTTCCATTCATGCACTCTGAGTGGCTGTAATAATCCTGCTGGCCTCTGGTGTTCTGCTTTTATACGCTGACATGAGTCACACCGTGCGACATATACAGCTATGTCCCTTTTCATCCCGTGACACCAAATTTTTTCCTGTAGATCCTTGTACATCTTTGTTCCTCCTGGGTGAATGGAGTATGGGGTGGTATGAGCTTCTGCCAAAATTTGTTGCTTTAGCTCTTCCTTATTGGGCACGCACAGCCTTTTTCCGTACCAAAGGATTCCCTGTTCATCAATGGTAAATTCGGAGGCCTTGCCTGAATTTACTTTCTTTTTAATTCCTTCGATGCTGGGGTGTCCTTTCTGAGCTTCTTTGATCTGATCCTCCAGTGTTGATATCACTTCTAAACGGGCAATGGTTCCTTTCTGTGACTAGAACCATATTAAGTTTGGCAAATTCCTGGTTGAACTCGTGCTGTGAGAATTGCACACTGTCACTGTCGGTGCATGGATTTCGGTTGAGGGCGTCTGCCACAACATTTGCTTTACCCGGATGGTAATGAATTCACACATCATAATTGTTGTAGGGTAGAGACCCTAAGTGAAGATCTTTTCACACTTGGAGTGCAAGAGGGATGAACTCACAAGAACACAAGAGAGAAATCACTCAAACAAACCCAAATCACACATCCACTAGAGTAGCATACATAGAGCCACAAGCATACATAGACAATCAAAGGAAAATAGCACAAAGATAAGGTTCTTCCCACTCCAAAGGAGGTGAGGTCTTGATGATCCTATGATGGGGATCCTTCCCTAGAAGGGGCCTTGAATCCACTAGGGGATCTTCTCTCTAGGAGGTCTTGATCTCCAAGAGGAGTGGTAGATGAGCAAAGCCCTCTATGAATATCTCAATACACTTTGCTAACCCTAACAAATGGTCTATCCTCAGAATATATAGTAGGTGGGAGGTAAGGGACGAAGTGGAGTAAAACAGCCACACATAGCCAGCTCGCTGGGAGGGGCCGTGCGCACGGGCTAAGTAAGCCCCGTGTGCACGGTACACGCCCGTGCGCACGGGGTGCTACAGCGGTGAGGCCCGTGCGCACGGGGTCCGGGGAGCCCATGGACACGGGGTGTCCAGTAGTTTTGCCGTATCCCGTGCGCACGGGGTCTTGGGGGCCCGTGCGCACGGGGTCGCCTGGGAGGTGCTGTCCTCTTCAGGTTTTCTTCCTCCGTCGTCGTCGTGGCCTTGGCGTGGTTCCTCTTGGCCTTGGTGATGGTCCTTAGCCTGTTGATGGTCGACTCCATCATACCTAATGATACATAGAGTTCCTTTGTGAGGTAACATCCAAGTTCCATCCATATCCATATGAAAGTTGTAAAGGATTGAGTTCACCTCGTTCTCGATGGCACGTGCTCGAGCTCTTGTCATAGGTCCACTTGGTGCTTGGTGAGTTGGTGAGGTATCCATGGGGATGATCGAAGGATGCTCCGCATCATCTCCCCCCCCCCTTGGGAAAGATCCGCCCTCGGATCAATATCTTCATCACCATGGTAGGCGGATAGATCCTTGACGTTGAAGGTGTCACTCACGTTGTACTTGTCTCGTGGGAGGTCGGTCTTGTATGCATTGTCATTGATGCGTGCTAGCACCTTGAATGGCCCATCGGCGCGAGGTAGAAGCTTTGACTTGCGTTCGTTGGGGAAGCGATCCTCGCGAAGGTGTCGCCACACGAGATCACCTGGGTTGAACACCATGGGATTCTTGTTTGCGTTGAGCTTGTTGGCGAGTCGTTGTACTTGGCGTTCGATTGTGAGCCTTGTGTCTTCATGCACCTTCTTGATGTATGTTGCTCTTGCGCGTCCAAGTTTGCTCGCTCTTGTAGTGGTAGCGGTAGGATGTCCAATGGCGACAAAGGGTTGAAGCCACAGGCCACTTCGAAGGGAGACTTGCCCGTGGTAGAGTGTCTTGCTCGATTGTAGGCGTACTCAGTGATCGGTAGGCATTCTTCCCATTCCGTGAGGTTCTTCTTGATCAACACGCGAAGTAGTGTAGAGAGCGTCCGGTTGGTGACTTCCGTTTGACCATCGGTTTGTGGGTGATAAGCCGACGTGAAGAGGAGCTTGATCCCGAGCTTGCTGCATAGTGTCTTCCAAAAGTAGCTTAGGAACTTGACGTCGCGGTCCGATACAATCGTCTTGGGCATTCCATGAAGTCACAAGATTTCCCTACAAAACAAGTTTGCAATATGTGAAGCATCGTCGTTCTTGTGACATGGAATAAAATGTGCCATTTTAGAGAAACGGTCAACAACTACAAAAACCGAGTCTTTTCCATTTTTTGTTCTAGGCAAGCCAAGCACAAAATCCATGCTAATGTCTTCCCATGGATGATATGGTATAGGAAGTGGCATATGTAACCCATGAGATTGAGCTTGTGACTTAGCTTTGCGACATGTGGAGCATCGGTTGGTGTAGCGTGCGACATCGCGAAACATCTTGGGCCAATAGTACTTGTTGGAGAGCGTGGCAAAAGTCTTGTCGCGACCGAAATGTCCCATAAGTCCACCGCCGTGAGCCTCTTGCAAAAGCAACAAACGAAGAGAAGACTTGGGAACACAAAGTTTGTTAGCGGGCATAAGGTATCTATCCTTGATATAATATCGCTCCCAATAAGTATTAGCAATACATTTGGCATAAGGAGTTGCAAAAGAATCATCATGCTCATATAAATCTTTAATGTGCTCAAAGCCAATAACATTCAATTCAAGTTGAGTAACTATCATGCACTTGCGTGAAAGAGCGTCCGCTACAACATTCTCCTTTCCCTTGATATATTTGATGATGTAAGGGAAGGACTCAATAAATTCACTCCATTTAGCATGCCGTTTATTCAATTTTGTTTGACCTTTTAGGTACTTAAGTGTTTCAAGATCGGTATGAATGACAAATTCACGAGGTCAGAGATAATGCTCCCAAACATGCAAGACTCTCACCAAAGCAACTCTTTGTCATAGATGGGATAGTTAAGTTGAGCACCATAAAGCTTTTCACTAAAATATGCAATGGGTCGCTTTTCTTGCATTAAAACACCACCTATGCCATTACCACTAGCGTCACAATGCACTTCAAATGTTTTCTCAAAGTTTGGCAAGGCAAGAATTGGAGCATGTGTAAGCAAATTCTTAAGCTCATGAAATGCGGTATCTTGGGAAGGTCCCCAAACAAAAGGAGCGTTCTTCTTACTCAAAGCATGTAATGGTGAAGCAATAGTGCTAAAGTCTTTAACGAAGCGACGGTAAAATCCGGCTAGACCAAGGAAGCTACGCACTTGTTGCAAGTTGGTTGGTTGTGGCCAAGTTTTAATAACATCAATTTTAGACTCATCAACTTCAACACCCTTAGAAGAGACAACAAAGCCCAAGAAAACAAGCTTATCAACACCAAAAGTGCATTTTTCCATGTTAGCATAAAGTCTCTCGTCTCTAAGAACTTGCAATACGTCTCGAAGGTGTTTGACATGATCTTCAAGAGTTTCACTAAACACAAGAATGTCATCAAAATAGACCACAACACAAATGCCAATGTATTTGCGAAGAACATAATGCATCACACGCATAAAAGTGCTAGGAGCTTGCGATAAACCCATAGGCATGACTAACCATTCATACAAGCCAAATTTGGTTTTAAAAGCCGTTTTCCATTCATCACCTTCTTGCATGCGTATTTGATAGTAACCGCTTTTAAGATCAATTTTTGAGAAAATGGTGGCTCCACTAAGTTCATTAAGCATGTCATCAAGGCGTGGAATGGGATGATGATATCTAACGGTGATAGCATTTATGGGACAGCAATCGGAACACATTCGATAGATACCGTCTTTCTTAGGCACAAGAATTACCAGAACGGCACTTGGACTCAAACTCTCGCGTACATACCCATTCTCCATGAGATGTTGGACTTGCCATTGGATTTCTTTGGTCTCGTCGGGGTTTACGCGGTATGGTGCCTTGTTCGGTAGAGGTGCGCTGGGGATGAGGTCGATGCGGTGTTCGATTCCGCGTAGAGGAGGTAGTCCGGGAGGTAGCTCATCGGGAAACACATCCTTGTATTTCTGCAAGAGATGAGACAACACTAGAGGAAGATGTTGTGAAGTATTAGTCCGCTCAGCTTCACCTTTGCATAAAAGCACAAAGTGAACAACACTTGATGGGCTCTCACTCACATCCCTCAAATCTCTTTTGGTGGCTAGTAGAACTAAGTTTTTCTTGTCGCTCATCGTGGAGTCACTCAATTTTGGCTTGTGGTGCTCACTCTCTTTGTGGTGGTTCTCTCTCTCACTAGTCTCTCCACGATGGCCCGATGCTTGATTGTCGGCGACGACTTGACTTGGAGACATTGGTCGAAGAACGAATTCCTTGCCCTTCATCTTGAAACTATAGTGGTTGGTCCGTCCGTTGTGTATGACGCCGCGATCAAATTGCCAAGGTCGTCCAAGTAGGAGGTGGCATACGGACATGGGAACCACATCACACTCCAAGGTATCTTCATAGGTGCCGATCTTGAAAGATACTTGGACGGTGTGCTCCACTTGAATTGTGCCGGAGTCGCTAAGCCATTGGACCTTGTAGGGGCGAGGGTGCTTCTTCTTGACCAATTGTAGCTTGGAGCATAATTCTTCACTTGCCAAATTGTGGCAACTTCCGCCGTCGATGATGACCTTGACGGAACGCCCTTGGATACCCTGATAAAGGCGAGGGTCCCGATCTTTCGATGAGATGATAACTATCGATTTGGTGAAGACGACTTTGACGATCCGACTACGAACGTGCACGACGTTGCGCCTTAGCAATCGCTAAACCAATCTCCAAGAGGTTATTGACCACGCCGGAGCACGATCAACCTGACCACGAAGGTCTATTCCTGCAAGCAATCGAAGAACAAGCAAGAATATGATAATGCAATCTGAATATTGCGAATATAGATGAAGTATCGATAATGGTGGGGTTCCGAAAGCGGTCTTGGTCTGGTCGTTGGACACAAACGAAGTACACGAAGTTGCAATGGCTAACTTTTAACTAAACAAAACCCAAAGGAAAAGCTACTAGATTGATCTACTTATATAGGAGCAAGGGGTGGCGGCCAAGGAGGTGGGAGGACGTCCCAAGGCAGCCTAAAACTAACCCTAGGTCGTACAAGGCCCATGGGCCCAAGTGGAGGTGATGCAACACCTTTGGACTTGTAGTTTGATTCGGATTCTGGTGCAACGTCATATTGTTTCATCAATATCTCCACGCTACGGACGAATTTGAAGGTGATTCGAATTGGTACGGAAATCATATAAAATCTACTTTTCAGCAAAAAAAGAATCACCCAATTCGGAGTCCGGATGAAAAAGTTATTGCCGTTTTGGTACAGGTATGTCTGTGCAGTCCGAATCTGAGTCCAGAACGTGAGAGACTTGGACTCTATCTTCTCTTGGCCAAAAAGTGACGTGAGAGAACTTGTTGAATAGCACCTAATTGTTTCCTTTGACATGAGAGGACCTCTTGAATAGCACCCAACCATTTCCTCTTCTTTTGTCATCACACGTGGTTCATACAAGTGTTCGTCCATCCTGCATTTAGGCATAAAATAAAAATAGGTGAAGTATTTTTGTTCCGGATAACATAAATAAATTATTGCATAACTCTTATAAGAAATCACCTCACAAATATGCATGTATGCAATATTTTTGGTCGTATCCAAGGTAGTCATGTCCTCATCATCCTCCCTTTCTTGAAAACAAAGCTGTCCTCGGCGTTGCTTAGTCTGAAATATGGCTAACAAAAGAGACAAGGTGTACATGTTGTATATGTATATGTCATCTATTTTTCTGGATCTCAGTTGTGGCACATGTGACACATTTATACAAGAGCACACTTCAAATGTCATGAAATATAAAGCCAAAATATTATCACAAGAAGTAGAAGGCATTAAAATATTGCAACACGGTTTGCATATATAAGTGAAGTCCTTATTCATATCAAAAGATTGACAATATTCATCATTAAACCATCCCAACATTGGTAAATAAACTTGAATTATTCCAAATTTTGATGCTACAACATGCTTAAATAAGCAAATATGCAACATGTCATTTGGCACAGAATCATCACCAAAATTGGAGGTCATGTCAAAATGATTAAACAATGGCAAAATTATTTTCAAACATATTTGATCCAAATTTGATTTATTTCCTGATTCACATGGTTCTTTCCCATCAACAGTTAATTCAATAGGTGCACTCAAAATTGTTGATATTTGATCACATGGCAAAGTCAAATCATGAACATATTCCTCTAAAATAGGTGGTGTGATCAAAGTAATGGGTAGCTCATCACATGGTACATTGGAATTGACAAGGCATTCATCATACTCATGTGGAGGTGGAAGATCAGTACCTTTGTCATTACCTCTTATGATCAACTCACATGATGTAGGCACTCTCGGTGGTGACGTGTCACATGGTGAAGGTGATGTAGCCCTCACAACAATTGATGTGGTTGTCATACTATGCCTAGTAGTTGAAGGAACAACCGTATCAACTCTTGAAATGTGCACCTTGCGCTCGTTCTCCTTGTGGGCAACACGTTGTTTTATTACCTGTTCAGCTTTGCAAGCAAGACAAAACAAACGATGCATAGAATAACACTTTTCATGAATTAGTATCTCCTGAATATCACGGTTTAATCCTCCCCAAAATCTATCCATAAAATCTTCTTCACTTTCTTCTAATGAGGAATGCAACAAGGTCGTTTGTAAATCGTCATAATATTTCGTTACGGTGTCACTACCTTGTTTTAAATTTTCGAACTTTTTAATCATGTCACGAGTGTAATAAGTAGGAACGAATGTGTGTCTCATGGCAAGTTTTAAATCATCCCAAGTAATATGTATATAATCAGGGTGTAAACGACAATATTCACTCCACCAAACTGAAGCATAACCAGTGAATGAATCAATCGCGACCTTAACTTTTTTATGTTCAGCAAAATTATGAGAAGCAAATATATCATTTATTTCGAACTCCCATTCAATATATAAAGCAGGTCTAAAACGGCCATTAAATGGTGGTATAGAAACATTAACCTGATCATGTGTATTGGAATGTCTTTGCACTTCTCGTGACGGTTGTGGTATTTGCTTAGGTGGTGGCACGTCTCCCACGATTGACGAAGCCCACAAACTGACAACTCTGGATCCTGTCATGATTAGTAGAAACAAGAAATAAAATCCAAGAATATTGTACCTATGAACTACTGGGATGTGGTGGTAAGACGCTCACAGTAAAGCAAATATCAATGTCTTACAAATTCTTACCATGCAGCAGGTGGTGACCGGCAACCGATGGTGTCAATATCTCCGAAGATTGAGTAAAGCGATTACCAGGTGAACGTATGCATACACGGTGTAGAAATATATGGAGCTTGGAAGGCTTAATATATGGTAGCAAAAGATTAGCAATAATCAATTCAGAGATGCAATGTTGAATAAACGCTCAACGACGGTACTGTGCTGGTCCTAGGCTAGACCGTACTAGAGACGCGAGCCTAGAACACTAATGAAGTCACGGCGTAGGACAAATAGAAGCAACGGATGATAGGAATTAGCTCTGGACAGCAAGATATAAGTGAAGATCACAATGGCAGTAAAGACAATGATGATAAATGACCGCCAAGCAGGATATACCGAAACTCTCTCTACAATTTTCCTATGAAAGATAATATGTCAAATTTCTGATATTTTTTCTCAAGAATGCTACTGACTCAAGCTTTCGTATGCAAAAAGAATCACTCAATTCCGAGTTCGTATGAGGAGTCAAATAATTCAGAAACGAACCTGAAAAATAATGACAAACTGTGTTCACGACCTTCGGAGGGCAAAAAGTCCTATTTACAAGCCGATTTGGAGGTGACAATAATGAACTAGCTTGATGAACTATTCAGATGCGGCTCGTCGATAGCTCGAATTTGAATACTCGTGGAGCCAAAACGGAGTTCGTATGAGGAAGATACGCCTGTTTTACTGAACACTGCGCAAAACAGATTTCAATCCGAATTAAGATACGAGATTGAGTCTAGATAGATCCGAAATTTGTGTTTTTTTTTCTCTTCTCTCTTTTTTTTTCACTGGCTTTTTTTTGTCTTCTTTTTTTTTCTCTCTCTCTCACTTTTTTTTTATTTTTTTTTCTCTCTCACTTTTTTTTTCAACAAAATCAGATAAGATGCAGATTGGATCAAGCGTAGATGTGAACGACCTCAAGTATGATAATGACAATGACCGAAACAGGCGGTGGAAATTGATGTGGGCAACAACGGAAGGGATGACGGCTGTGTGCTGGTGGTATATGGCAGCAGCGAGGAAGATGGTGCGGCGGTGGCGTGACAATCTGTGGACAGAACTCGAAACTCTAAGGCACTAGATGCTAAGACCAGCAACTCGACACGACGATGCAACCGATAATTCAACTATGCAAGCACTGAAAAGAAAATTGCAAAGGCTCAGACTGGCTTGGACAAAGGCTGAATAGATCTAACTTTTTTTTGTATGGCTTTTTCTTGGGTAATAGGAAGAAAAATAAATCTAATCTAGGGATAACGGGAAATTCTCACCGAGCAACCTGAAAACTGATACCACTTGATAAAGGCGAGGGTCCCGATCTTTCGATGAGATGATAACTATCGATTTGGTGAAGACGACTTTGACGATCCGACTACGAACGTGCACGACGTTGCGCCTTAGCAATCGCTAAACCAATCTCCAAGAGGTTATTGACCACGCCGGAGCACGATCAACCTGACCACGAAGTTCTATTCCTGCAAGCAATCGAAGAACAAGCAAGAATATGATAATGCAATCTGAATATTGCGAATATAGATGAAGTATTGATAATGGTGGGGTTCCGAAAGCGGTCTTGGTCTGGTCGTTGGACACAAACGAAGTACACGAAGTTGCAATGGCTAACTTTTAACTAAACAAAACCCAAAGGAAAAGCTACTAGATTGATCTACTTATATAGGAGCAAGGGGTGGCGGCCAAGGAGGTGGGAGGACGTCCCAAGGCAGCCTAAAACTAACCCTAGGTCGTACAAGGCCTATGGGCCCAAGTGGAGGTGATGCAACACCTTTGGACTTGTAGTTTGATTCGGATTCTGGTGCAACGTCATATTGTTTCATCAATATCTCCACGCTACGGACGAATTTGAAGGTGATTCGAATTGGTACGGAAATCATATAAAATCTACTTTTCAGCAAAAAACGAATCACCCAAATCGGAGTCCGGATGAAAAAGTTATTGCCGTTTTGGTACAGGTATGTCTGTGCAGTCCGAATCTGAGTCCAGAACGTGAGAGACTTGGACTCTATCTTCTCTTGGCCAAAAAGTGACGTGAGAGAACTTGTTGAATAGCACCTAATTGTTTCCTTTGACATGAGAGGACCTCTTGAATAGCACCCAACCATTTCCTCTTCTTTTGTCATCACACGTGGTTCATACAAGTGTTCGTCCATCCTGCATTTAGGCATAAAATAAAAATAGGTGAAGTATTTTTGTTCCGGATAACAAAAATAAATTATTGCATAACTCTTATAAGAAATCACCTCACAAATATGCATGTATGCAATATTTTTGGTCGTATCCAAGGTAGTCATGTCCTCATCATACCCGCTTTGGTATGGAAGATGTGGCAACGTTGGTCCTCGTCTTGATGTTGTTGAAGTGTCAAGACCTTGGATACAACAAGAGCGGGGCTTGCATCATTGCCGCAATAGAATTGTGCATCTCCGTCTTCATTCACTTGTCGGTGCATAGCCACATGCGCGAGGGCTTCCATTTCATCTTCGCTCATTGAGTCGTAGGTGCCGTCGTCGTTGAGAATCATTGTGCGTCTCGTTGGACACTCGAAAGACTTGTGGCCTCGGTGATGAGGACATCCCTACTAGTGTTACACCCACATCCCCACCAGCTACACAGATTGGACCAATTACTAGAGCCCGCGCACGCCAACTAAATTATCAGGTACTTTCGTTTCTTGGAAATCCTTCTAATGTTCATGAACATATGATGCTGCCTAAATTAGATACTTTTGTTTTACTTATGAATGAAGGACCTAGCATGGACAAGAAGGATGGCCATTGGAGCGGGATTAAGCATGGGGGAGAAGGTGCGCACACGGGAAGGAACAATGGAGTTTCCAGTGGTGATTTTCGCACTTTGAAGCCACCATAAGGAGTGCTTGGAGGCTTGGACGAAATATACAAGAGGCCACTTCATAAATTTCGTCCATAGGCTATATAGGTGCTGCATCACCTTATTTTTGGGCCAGGCCCATGTAATTTCGAAATACCACTTATTAGGCTATTTTTAGAGTCCGTATGTGTGGGGAAACGGAGTTAGGGTTGGTTTCGGACCCCTCCTCCAAGGGGCCACGAAATCCCCTTCTATTCCCTCATATATACAGCCCTTAGGGCATCGTTTTAGATTTGGGTTTTGTTTAGATTACAAGTTCGCCATAGCTGCAACTTCGCGTCCTTCGTTTGTGTTCCACGACCAGACCAAGACGTCACAGAACCCCACTTCATCAATAAAGCTTTCCTCTTTTATACGCAATATCCAGACTGCAATCTTAGTTTCTTGCTTGTTCTTCGTTTGCGTGCAGGAAATAGACCTTCGGGGTCAGGTTGATCGTGCTCCGGCGTGGTCAATAACCTCTCAGAGTTGGTTTAGCGATTGCTAAGGCGCGACGTCTTCGCACGTTCGTAGTCGGATCGTGAAAGTCGACTTCCACCAAAACGATAGCCACCATCTCATCGAAAGACGGGACACCTTCGCCTCTATCAAGTGGTATCAGATTTCCAGGTTGCTCGGTGAGATTTACCAGTCTTTCGTAGTATAGATTGCATCTCTTCTTCATACCTACCGTCCACGAAAAAGCCACAAAAAACAAATTAGGGTTAGATCATCATATCCGAACCAATCTGAGCCTTTGCATAGTCTTTTCAGTGTTTTGCTTTGTTGAAATTGCGGGTGCATCGTCGTGTCGAGTTGCTGGTCTTAGCGTCTAGTCTTTTAGAGTTTCGAGTTCTAGTCACAGATTGTCACGCCGCCACCGCATCATCTTCATCGCTGCCATATCCCTCCACCACAGATCCGCCACCAATCCGAGTCCATATACCACCACCACAGATCCGCCACACCAATCCGAGTCCTTATACATCATCATATATCCGCCTCTCATCCGAGTCCATATACACCATCATATATCCACTACCAATCCGACTCCATATATCACCACCCATATCCGCCTCTAATCCGAGTTCCTTAGGTATTCGGATTGATTTCGAGATCCCTTTGTTTTTATTTTCGAGTTTCCTTCTTGCCTGAGTAGGTGTCGAAAAAAAAAAAATTCGGCGGGTGAAAATATTTTTTCCCTATCATCATTTTAGGCCTTGCAGAGCGTTTTGAGACACACACCATCATAGTGATTTTTTTCGCAATTTTTGGTCGTCGCAGCCCCGAATCGCTCCAGAAAAAAAAAATTACTCAAATTTTTTTCGTGCCTATCCTGTTTATACGTCTTGGGAAGAGTTTTGAGACACTCGCCATTATTGTGATTTTCTGAGCAAAAAAAAAAAAGAGCGGAAAAAAAAAGAGGCGCCAATTTTTTTTTTTCCAGAGTGTGCTCTTCCCTTGATTACGTGTAACGTCGTGATTTTGTTGGTGTTTTAGGCTCGCGTCTCTAGCACGGTCTAGCCTAGGACCAGCATCGTACCGTCGTTGAGCGTTTTTTTCAACTTTGCATCTCTGAACTGATTATTGCTGACCCCTTTTTGCTACCATAGTTTAAGCCTTCCCAGCTCCACATATATCTACGTCGTGTGTTTGACACCACCTGGCAATCGCTCTATCCAAGCTTTGAGAGTTTTTGACTACACCGGTTGCCAATCACCACCTGCTGCTGGGTAAGAACTGGTAAGAATTTGAGATTGGCTTGACGGATTTGTGACACACCACCACCACTTCCTAGTAGTCTGTAGGTTCATATTCTTGTGTGTTCCTATTACTGCTAACCATGCCAGGATCACAAGCTGACGAGGTCGAATGGGAGGTTATGACCAACAAGGAGCTCCATGATAAATTCCAGCAAATGATGGCTGACCAGGTACAAGACTTCGTGACCAGCCTTGGAGAGGCCATGGAGAAGCTAGATGGATTGGAGAAGACGTTCGAGACGCAGTTGGACGCTAAGTTCAATGAGGTGCTTGCACGTCTACCACCAGCTGCACCGGTCATAACTCAGCAACAACAACAACGTCGGCCGAATTTTGCGGGGCGCGCATAACGTGTGCCCCTAGAGGAAGGCCAACATTCTGGTGCCGTTCCTACTGCTGTGGCTTCTGTGGCTGCTGCTGCTACTACTGTTGATCAGAACGCTGACTACGATGGTGATTACGACGATGAGGGAGAGGTTGCTCCAGCTCAGGCCCAAGGGCAACCACCACCACATGCCCCAGGTCGTCCACGTGCCTACGATCGCAATGGTAGGGCTGCACCACCCCCTCAGGTACAAAATCATGACCATCTCCCTAAACTTAAATTGAATATTCCTACATTTGATGGTAGATATGTTCCGGATATATATCTTACTTGGGAGTTAGAAACAGAACAACGATTTACATGCTTACAATATCCTGAGGATAGACGTGTTACTGCTGCTGTTTGTTCGTTCACTAGTTTTGCTTGTGTTTGGTGGTCTGAACATTGTAGAATACATCACGCTAATATCCCAACTACTTGGGCTGCTTTGAAAACCGCTATGCGTAATCGTTGGGTTCCACCATATTATCAACGTGAATTGCTTCAAAATTTGCAGCGTTTAAGACAAGGAAAAAATTCTGTCGAGGAATATTATCAGGAGTTACAAACTGGCATGATTAGATGTGGTATTGTTGAGGAGAATGAAGCTATGCTTGCACGTTTTATGGGTGGATTAAATAGAGAGATTCAGACTATTCTAGAGTATAAGGAGTATAACACTATCACTCGTTTATTTCATCTTGCTGTAAAAGCTGAACGTGAAGTGCAGGATCGACAGGCATTGGCACGAACTAATTTTTCTGCAGGTCGCACTTCATCATGGACTCCACGTACCTCCTCTACTTCCACACGTCCGGCTGCAGCACCGCCTACGTCAGCCTCCAACTCCAACCGAGATACCAAGAAACAGGCCTCTGTTCCACCCTCCGTGAAGAGCACACCTTCCGGGCCAGCACAGAGCTCTTCTTCTTCCATTGCATCCACAGGGCAAACACATGAGGTTATATGTCGTCGTTGCAAGGGTGGAGGTCACTATGCGAGAGAATGTCCTTCCAAGCGTGTGATGATAGTTACTGAGGATGGTGGATATGACTCCGCTAGTGATTATGATGAGGAGACCCTAGCTCTTATTGCGAGTGAAGAACAAGGTGTAGAGGAGACTGAACAAGAGACACACTACATGGCTGCTGACTACGCTGACAGGTATGAAAGTTTAGTTGCTCAACGTGTTTTGAGTGTGCAGGTTACACAGGCTGAGCAAAATCAGAGGCACAACTTGTTCCATACAAAGGGAGTTGTGAAGGAGCGTTCTGTTCGCGTCATCATCGATGGAGGGAGTTGCAACAACTTGGCTAGCATGGAGATGGTGGAGAAGCTTTCTCTAACCACCAGACCACATCCTCATCCTTATTACATCCAATGGTTCAACAACAGTGGCAAGGTTAAGGTAACACGTACTGTTCGTGTGCACTTTAGCATTGCTACATATTCTGATTATGTTGATTGTGATGTGGTACCCATGCAAGCATGCTCCGTTTTACTTGGTAGACCATGGCAATTTGATAAAAATTTTGTACACCATGGTAGGACAAATCAGTATACTCTTGTTCATAAGGATAAAAATATAACTTTGCTTCCTATGTCGCCCAAACATATTATGAAAGATGACATTGCTAGAGCTAGTAAAGCAAAACAGAAGCAAAGTGAGAGTGAAAATCAGATTGTGGCAAAGGAATTTGAGCAACATAATAAGCCTAATAAACAATCATCTAGTGTTATATCTGAAATAAAACTGAAGAGTGGTTGTTTACTTGCCACTAAATCTGATATTACTGATTTGGATGTCACTACATCTGTTTGCTATGCTTTTGTATGCAAAGATGTATTATTTTCATTCGAGGACATGCCTCCCTCTTTGCCTCCTGCTGTCACTAACATTTTGCAGGAGTTCGCTGACGTCTTTCCACAAGACGTGCCACCAGGATTACCACCTATTCGAGGGATTGAGCATCAGATTGACTTAATTCCCGGTGCATCGCTGCCCAACCGTGCGCCATACCGTACCAATCCAGAGGAGACGAAGGAGATTATGCGTCAAGTACAGGAGCTGCTCGACAAAGGTTATATACGTGAATCTCTTAGTCCTTGTGCTGTTCCTATTATTCTAGTGCCTAAAAAGGATGGTACATCGCGTATGTGTGTTGTTTGTAGAGGCATTAATAATATTACTATTCGTTATCGCCATCCTATTCCTAGGCTAGATGATATGCTTGATGAATTAAGTGGCTCTACAATTTTCTCCAAAGTTGATTTGCGTAGTGGATACCATCAAATTCGTATGAAATTGGGAGATGAATGGAAAACAACATTTAAAACTAAGTTTGGATTATATGAGTGGTTAGTCATGCCTTTTGGGTTAACTAATGCACCTAGCACTTTCATGAGATTAATGAACGAGGTTTTACGTGCTTTCATTGGACGATTTGTGGTAGTCTATTTTGATGATATACTGATTTATAGTAGATCTTTGGAGGAACATTTGGAACATTTACGTGCTGTTTTTCTCGCTCTACGTGATGCACGTTTGTTTGGTAACCTTGGGAAGTGCACCTTTTGCACCGACCGAGTTTCTTTTCTTGGCTATGTTGTTACTCCACAGGGAATTGAAGTTGATAAAGCCAAGATTGAAGCTATTGAGAGTTGGCCGCAGCCCAAAACGGTCACACAAGTGAGGAGTTTTCTTGGACTCGCTGGTTTCTATAGGCGTTTTGTGAGGGATTTCAGCACCATTGCTGCACCTCTAAATGAGCTTACAAAGAAGGATGTGCCTTTTATTTGGGGTACCGCACAGGAAGAAGCCTTCACGGTATTGAAAGATAAGTTAACACATGCTCCATTACTCCAACTTCCTGATTTTAATAAGACTTTTGAGCTTGAATGTGATGCTAGTGGAATTGGATTAGGAGGTGTGTTATTACAAGATGGTAAACCTGTTGCATACTTTTCTGAAAAATTGAGTGGGCCTAGTCTGAATTATTCTACTTATGATAAGGAATTATATGCTCTTGTTCGGACTTTGGAAACATGGCAACATTATTTATGGCCCAAAGAATTTGTTATACATTCTGATCATGAATCGTTGAAACATATTAAAAGTCAAGCAAAACTGAACCGTAGGCATGCTAAATGGGTTGAATTCATTGAGACTTTCCCTTATGTCATTAAACACAAGAAGGGTAAAGAAAATGTTATTGCTGATGCATTGTCTCGTCGTTATACTATGCTTTCACAACTTGACTTTAAAATATTTGGTTTGGAGACCATCAAAGATCAATATATCCATGATGCCGAATTTCAAGATGTGTTGCATAATTGTAAAGAAGGGAGAACATGGAACAAGTTCGTCATTAATGATGGATTTGTGTTTCGTGCTAACAAGCTATGCATTCCAGCTAGCTCCGTTCGTCTTTTGTTGTTACAGGAGGCGCATGGAGAGGGCTTAATGGGACACTTTGGCGTGAAGAAGACGGAGGACGTACTTGCTACACATTTCTTTTGGCCAAAGATGAGACGGGATGTTGAGCGTTTTGTTGCTCGCTGCACTACATGTCAAAAAGCTAAGTCACGACTCAATCCTCATGGTTTATATATGCCTTTGCCTGTACCTAGTGTTCCTTGGGAGGATATATCTATGGACTTTGTTTTAGGTTTACCTCGAACAAAGAAGGGGAGGGATAGCATATTTGTTGTCGTGGATAGATTTTCGAAAATGGCACACTTTATACCCTGTCATAAAAGTGATGATGCTGCTAATGTTGCTGATTTGTTCTTTCGTGAAATTATTCGCTTGCATGGTGTGCCAAATACAATTGTTTCAGATCGTGATGTTAAATTTCGTAGCCACTTTTGGAGATGTTTATGGGCTAAATTGGGGACTAAACTGCTTTTTAGTACTACATGTCACCCCCAAACTGATGGACAAACTGAAGTACTGAATAGATCACTGTCTACTATGCTTAGGGCTGTGTTGAAGAATAACCTGAAAATGTGGGAAGAATGCTTGCCTCATATTGAATTTGCTTATAATCGTTCACTGCATTCTACAACTAAGATGTGCCCTTTTGAAGTAGTGTATGGTTTCTTACCTCGTGCACCTATTGATTTGTTGCCTCTTCCATCTTCGGAGAAGGTCAATTTTGATGCTAAAGAACGTGCTGAATTGATATTAAAGATGCATGCGTTAACTAAGGAGAACATTGAGCGTATGAATGCTAAATATAAACTTGCTGGAGATAAGGGTAGAAAACATGTTGTCTTTGCACCTGGAGATCTTGTTTGGTTACATTTGCGTAAGGATAGGTTTCCTGAATTGCGCAAGTCGAAGCTAATGCCACGTGCTGATGGTCCTTTCAAGGTGTTAGAGAAAATAAATGATAATGCATATAAACTTGAGCTGCCTGCAGATTTTGGGGTTAGTCCCACTTTTAACATTGCAGATTTGAAGCCTTATGTGGGTGAGGATGATGAGCTTCCGTCGAGGACGACTTCAGTTCAAGAAGGGGAGGATGATGAGGACATCCCTACTAGTGTTACACCCACATCCCCACCAGTTACACAGATTGGACCAATTACTATAGCCCGCGCACGCCAACTAAATTATCAGGTACTTTCGTTTCTTGGAAATCCTTCTAATGTTCATGAACATATGATGCTGCCTAAATTAGATACTTTTGTTTTACTTATGAATGAAGGACCTAGCATGGACAAGAAGGATGGCCATTGGAGCGGAATTAAGCATGGGGGAGAAGGTGCGCGCACGGGAAGGAACAATGGAGTTTCCAGTGGTGATTTTCGCACTTTGAAGCCACCATAAGGAGTGCTTGGAGGCTTGGACGAAATATACAAGAGGCCACTTCATAAATTTCGTCCATAGGCTAATATAGGTGCTGTGTCACCTTATTTTTGGGCCAGGCCCATGTAATTTCGAAATACCACTTATTAGGCTATTTTTAGAGTCCGTATGTGTGGGGAAACGGAGTTAGGGCTGGTTTCGGACCCCTCCTCCAAGGGGCCACGAAATCCCCTTCTATTCCCTCATATATACAGCCCTTAGGGCATCGTTTTAGATTTGGGTTTTGTTTAGATTACAAGTTCGCCATAGCTGCAACTTCGCGTCCTTCGTTTGTGTTCCACGACCAGACCAAGACGTCACAGAACCCCACTTCATCAATAAAGCTTTCCTCTTTTATACGCAATATCCAGATTGCAATCTTAGTTTCTTGGTTGTTCTTCGTTTGCGTGCAGGAAATAGACCTTCGGGGTCAGGTTGATCGTGCTCCGGCATGGTCAATAACCTCTCGGAGTTGGTTTAGATTGCTAAGGCGCGACGTCTTCGCACGTTCGTAGTCGGATCGTGAAAGTCGACTTCCACCAAAACGATAGCCACCATCTCATCGAAAGACGGGACACCTTCGCCTCTATCACTCGGCCCTTGCAAGTGAAGCACTTGATGTCACTTGTCTTCTTGGCCTCCGTAGGAGGTGTCGAGGACGAAGGCTTTTGCTTGGAGCTGCTTGTAGTAGTAGGAAGACGACTCGAAGATGTCGAAGGTTGCTTGGAGCTTGACTTGTCGCCGGTACTTGTTGTAGCTCGAGTCGTGGAAGGAGTGGTCGTAGTCGTTGAAGCTTGAGTTTATGAACCGTAGGTCTTGGAAGAGTACTTGGAGTACTTGTAGTCCTCTTGCACTTGTCGCTCCGCCTTGGTCGCTTGGTGCACTAGCTCGAGGAGGTTGGAGTACGGTTGGAAGTCCGCTATCTTCTTGATGGGATGGTTGAGTCCATTCAAGAAACGTGCCATAGTTTGTTCATGATCTTCCTTGACATTGGCTCGTATCATGGAAACTTCCATTTCTTGATAGTATCTTCAACCGACTTGGTTCCTTGCTTGAGTAGTTGGAGTTTCTTGAACAGGTCACGGTTGTAATGTGTAGGCACAAAACGAGCTCTCATGACATCTTTCATTTGATTCCATGTCGCGATGGGTGGTTCGCCCTTCTCTTGACGCCTTGCGATCACTTGCTCCCACCAAATGAGAACATAGTCTTGGAACTCTAGAGATGCCATGGCGATCTTCTTTTTTTCTTCGAAGTTGTGAAGGCAAAAAATCTTGTCGACCTTCAATGCCCATGAGAGATATTCTTCGGGATCGTTGCCGCCGTGGAACTTGGGCATGGTGAACTTGAGCTTCCCGAAACGTTGTTCCTCATCATGTCGTCGTTGGTGTGGGCGATCTTGCCGTGGTGGTGGATCGTCATCCTCATGCTCCGCTCGATTTGCTTGGCGCGGTGGTCTTGGAGGTGGATTGTCATCCTCATGCTCCGCTCGATTTGCTTGGCGTGGTGGTCTTGGAGGTGGAATCCTAGCTCGTTTTCCTCTTTCTTGGCGCTCCTCAAGGTGAGCTTCTTCGTCTCGTTGTGCATGTCGTAGCGCTTCTTCTTGTTCACGCACACGACGGTTGCGCTCGTTCACGGCATGAGTTGCTTTTCGGAGAGCACGTTGCGCTTCAAGTGCTTGTTCTTCTCGGCGTAGTAGTTCTTGCCGGAGGGCCTCGCCGTCTTGGTCATTTTGTCTTGGATGTGGTGGTACTTGGCCTTGGCGCGCTTGACGTTCTCGTGCTCGAAGTCGATCGTGTAACCCATTGCCATGGAATGGATTTTACGGAGCTTGATGATCATCATGATTGTTGCGCCGATGAGAACGTGCTCGAGATGGACTTGAGCGTGAAGAAGAATCCGAAGAGTGTCGACTTGAGTGACGCCGTCTTGAGGATGAAGCCGTGGAAGTGGCGCGGCTGGCCATCATGTCTCGCAATTCCTCCATTTGAGATGAAAGCTTGGCGTCGAAGTAGTCCCTTGTTCGTGTTTCAGAGTACCGCAAGTCGGTGGCGAGTTGCTCGATGCGATCTCCCAAAGCTTCACTTTCTTGGTGTAGCGCTCGTTGGACGCCGAAGAGATGACCCTTGGTGGCGAAGCCGCGCGTCTCATCTTGCTCTTCAAAGAGCGGGTTCTCCGATGTACTTGGCCTATCGATCATAGTCAAGTGGTGGTGAGTAGGAAATGAGAGAACAATACCAAAGTTACCTTTTCCGATGATTGAGGATGTATCAAGTATCACTCAATGTAATGCAACAATAGTAGAATTGGTACCGGGTTTGTTTCTCACACCTACAAAGCAAGGCTTATGGAGGAGCTTGGTTTGGATGAGTGGCACAAAATTCAAGCAAGTGTTAGTCAAGATATCGAAAATGTTGAGAAGATTCACAAATTGCAAGTAAGACAAATAGATCAACACCCTAGAAGGCACTTGGAAACACACACACGAAGATGAATGGGATCCTCACATCCAAGGAATGAGCTCAAAATGTGGAACCACGGAAAATGCTCTTGTTGCACGGATACTAGAGAGACACTAGGTCGATTGCTCAAATGGGCTAGATATGCTTGTGCACTAACCTAAGAGAATAATGTGCTTGTCTTCAATCCCAAGTATGATATGTATGTATGGTCCAATATGATGTACTATGCAAAAAGGCTCAATGCTATTGCTTACAAGCTCTTTGTTTCTTCTCTTTTGCTTAAAAGCTTTTCTTTTTACTATGCCAAAATGCTTGATGCTAGAGCCGATATCTAAGACAAGTAAGTAAGATATGCACGGGAGAGACTTATGGCACGATGATGATAGCAAGATAAATGCACGCTAAATGTAGCTATGCGGAGTAGGCATATCACTATGGTGCACAAATACGTGGCCCGGCAATTCTCAACTCGCTAGTCTCGATGGGTAAGTGACGCAATAGGCTCAAGGCTATCAATGCAATGGCAAGGGTAAATACAAGGTGTCGTCGAGGTTACCGTCCTCGATTGGTATGGAATGAAGTTGTCGATGTCGAAGTCGAGGTCGGGGCGATGATGAATTGCGGTGATGATGATGTAGAACCGTCCCTAAGTAGCCGAAACACGTTAGGACATGGCAACCGCAACTCAAAATCTCAAGGAAACACGCGTGTTAGTGCGGAAGACGAAAGTGTTGCAAGTGTGTGTCAAAACTGGTGTAAAACAGGATGTGACAGATCTCTGGTGAGGCCGTGCGCACGGGGTATCAGGGGCCCGTGTGCACGGGGTAGCAGGGGCCCGTGCGCACGGGGTCGGCGGCTGCGGATGAACAGCTCCAAATCCGTGGCAAAATTGCAAAATTCCGGGGAAATTGGTGGTGGAAAAAATGGGGGATGGTGGGAAAGGGGTAGATCCAGTTGCCAAACACGAAATTTGTGGACCAAATCAACAAAATCTCACAAGATCTAACAAAAGCAAAAAAAATTGGTATGGCTATTTTTGTGGGGATTTTCGAAATTGGGACAAAACAAAGCAAAATCTGGCTAGAAAGTGGGGGGGTAGGGACTCCAAGGTGTGAATCAACTTGGCTCATGATACCAAGATGTTGTAGGGTAGAGACCCTAAGTGAAGATCTTTTCACACTTGGAGTGCAAGAGGGATGAACTCACAAGAACACAAGAGAGAAATCACTCAAACAAACCCAAATCACACATCCACTAGAGTAGCATACATAGATCCACAAGCATACATAGACAATCAAAGGAAAATAGCACAAAGATAAGGTTCTTCCCACTCCAAAGGAGGTGAGGTCTTGATGATCCTATGATGGGGATCCTTCCCTAGAAGGGGCCTTGAATCCACTAGGAGATCTTCTCTCTAGGAGGTCTTGATCTCCAAGAGGAGTGGTAGATGAGCAAAGCCCTCTATGAATATCTCAATACACTTTGCTAACCCTAACAAATGGTCTATCCTCGGAATATATAGTAGGTGGGAGGTAAGGGACGAAGTGGGGTAAAACAGCCACGCACAGCCAGCTCGCTGTGAGGGGCCGTGCGCACGGGTTAAGTAGGCCCCGTGCGCACGGGGTCCCGTGTGCACGGTACACGCCCGTGCGCACGGGGTGCTATAGTGGCGAGGCCCGTGGACATGGGGTGTCCAGTAGTTTTGCCGTATCCCGTGCGCACGGGGTCGCCTGGGAGGTGCTGTCCTCTTCAGGTTTTCTTCCTCCGTCGTCCTCGTGGCCTTGGCGTGGTTCCTCTTGGCCTTGGTGATGGTCCCTAGCCTCTTGACGGTCGACTCCATCATACCTAATGATACATAGAGTTCCTTTGTGAGGTAGCATCCAAGTTCCATCCATATCCATATGAAAGTTGTAAAGGATTGAGTTCACCTCGTTCTCGATGGCACGTGCGCGAGCTCTTGTCATAGGTCCACTTGGTGCTTGGTGAGTTGGTGAGGTATCCATGGGGATGATCGAAGGATGCTCCGCATCAATAATCCTTAATTAACTCAAGCCATCGACGCTGTCGCAAATTTCATTCTGGCTGGGTGAAAAATATACTTAAGGCTTTTGTGGTCCGTGTATATCTCGCATCGATTACCAAGAAGGTAATGTTGCCATTCCTTGAGTGCGTGTATTACTGCTGCCAATTCCAGGTCATGGGTAGGATAATTTTCTTCGTGTCGCCGTAGCTGTCTTGAAGCATATGCCACAACCTTTCCTTCTTGCATTAATACACATCCAAGTCCCTTCCTGGAAGCATGACAGTATATTTCAAAATTCTTGTGCACATCTGACACGATCAGAACAGGTGCCGTGGTTAACCTCTTCTTTAATTCCTGGAAACTTTTCTCGCAAGCTTCGGTCCATTCAAACTTTTTATCTTTCTTGAGTAGCGGAGTCATGGGTTTGGCTATGGTGGAGAATCCTTCAATAAACCGTCGATAGTAGCCAGCCAAACCGAGAAAACTTCTGACCCCAGTCATGTTGGTGGGTTGCTTCCACCCTAAGACATCTTTTACTTTACTCGGGTCCACTGCTATTCCATCCTGTGTCAGTACGTGTCCCAGAACACCAACTTCTCGTAACCAAAATTCACACTTACTGAATTTGGCATATAGTTGATTTTTCCGTAATTCTTCCAGGACTATCCGAAGATGTTGCTCATGTTCTTCTGGTGTCTTGGAATAAATGAGTATATCATCAATGAACACAACCACGAACTTGTCCAAATATTTCATGAAAACCTTGTTCATGAGATGTACAAAATAGGCAGGAGCGTTGGTTAATCCGCAAGGCATCACTGTGAACTCATATAATCCGTATCTAGTGGTAAAGGCAGTCTTGGGTATGTCTGACGATCGGATTCTTAATTGCTGATAGCCAGATCTCAAATCTATTTTTGAGAAAACCTTGGCTTTTGCCAGTTGGTCGAACAGATCGTTGATCCTCGGTAGTGGATATTTATTTTTGATGGTAACCATATTAAGTGCCCTGTAATCAATACATAGCCTTAGGGTACCGTCCTTTTTCTTGGCAAATAAAACCGGTGATCCCCATGGTGATGAGCTGGGTCGAACATAACCTTTTTCCATTAATTCCTTAATTTGTTTCTTCAGCTCAACCAATTCTGTCGGAGCCATTCGATAAGGCTTCTTGTAAATGGGTGCCGTCTCGGGTGCTAGTTCAATAACAAACTCAATTTCACGATCAGGTGGCATGCCTGGTAGCTCCTCCGGAAATACATTGGGGTATTCGCATACCACCGGAACCTTGCTTAACTCTGTCATATCCACTTGATTTAATTTTCCCTATGAAGTAGAATACTTCCTTGTGCCAAATTTTATTGTCTTCCCTTGACAATTAGTGAGAGTCACTGTGCGGTTGTAGCAGTCTATGAAGCCTTTATTTGTGGTCAACTAGTCCATTCCCAAAATAACATCCAGATCGACTGCTTCCAGTACAATAAGGTTGGCTAGAAATTCCATCCCTTTTATTTCAATGGTCACATCCTTGCAGTACCATTGTGTGCTTTGCTTCGATCCCGGAGACTGAATAACCATTGAATTTTGCAAAGGCGAGAAAGAAAATTGATTCTTCGAAGCAAATCTTTTAGAGATGCATGAATGGGAAGCTCCAGAATCAAACAAAA
Organism: Elymus sibiricus; assembly: GCA_039707655.1. NCBI lineage: Eukaryota > Viridiplantae > Streptophyta > Magnoliopsida > Poales > Poaceae > Elymus > Elymus sibiricus. The sequence continues at coordinate 260,581,688 of CM077676.1, forward strand.
CTGTAGCATTAATTGTGTTGACAGGGAACGTACCAAACACGATGTCTGGTGCGTTTTGCGCTTCCTCAAATGTCACGTGGTTCACCTGTCCCTTCGTTTGATTGTTGTTGGGATTGCTGCGTCGTGGGGCTGCGTTGGTGTTGCGACCATTGTTGTTGGGTTTGGGGGCATTATTTGTTCCCCTATTTTGGCATTGCCTGGCATAATGCCCTTCTTCTCCACAGGCAAAACAGGTAACGCCAGGACGGAACATTGTGTCCTTTGTCCCTTTGTTGAAGGTGCTGTGATTCTGCTGCGGTCGTGGTGTTGGAACTGCTGGTCGTGGTGCCACAGGCCTCTGAAATTCATTTTGGGGCCTGCTGTTGCGAACCTGCACGGACTGGGTCATACGGCGTTTACGAATTTCATTCATGTTGCGGTGCTCGTTCTCCAGTATAATTGCCTTGTCTACCAGTGTCTTGAAGTCCGGAAAGGTGTGGACCACCAGTTGGCACTTTAGAGATGGAACGAGCCCATCAAGAAATTTCTCCATCTTTTTGCTTTCCGTCATGTACTCATCGTTTGCGTACCGGGCCAGTTGAGTAAACTGGTCCAGGTACTGAGTCACCGTGGTACCTCGCTGCTTGAGATCCTCAAATTCCCTTTTCTTCAACTTCATAATGTTGTTGGGGTTGTGTGCGCCCCGAAAGTTTTCCTTGAATTGTTCCCATGTCATATCTGCCCCATTTGGATGCGTGTGGCATATATTTTCCCACCATGATGCTGCTATCCCAGAAAATAGTGCGGAGCATATAGCACTTTTTCCTGGTCTGTACACTGAGCGATGACCAATTTCCTTTCCATATCACGCAGCCAATCGTCTGCCTCCAGAGGTTTGTCTGTGTGAGAAAAGACCGTTGGATTGGTCCTCTGGAGCTCAGATAATTTTGATCTGGGCTGATGCTGTCCTTGGTGATTCCCCATATTTATTAAATGTTGCATCATTTCCTGGTGCTGCTGCTGGCTTTGTTCATATAAACGGCATACTTGTGAAAATGCTGAATCATTGGTCTGCTGACTAGTCTGTCCTTGTGTGAAATTATTTCCCATCTATGCAAAGTTGTCCTCGGGCGGACTGGGCATAGAACGGGTCCAGGGACGATGCATTTTCTTTCTGGGGTATTTGTGTAACACCGATGAGAAAAGAAATCATAACGGAAAGAAATAAATTTTTAAGAGAATGAAAATAATTTCCCCCCAAAACGTAAGCGCACGAAAATAGCTGGTAATATTATACATTCAGATTTAATTATACATGCAAGATTTAATTATACATGCATGGTTTAATTATACAATATGCTCGCCATAGCCGTGACGCTTACATGACCGCTTATTTAACTAGTGCGCTACTCCATCCTCGTAGCATGCTACGGTCCAAGCCTACTACTCGCCATCTTACAAAAAGAAAAAGAAACAGAAAACATTTTACAACCGCGCTCTCATAAAAGGTAACTGCGGTGCTGACGTCTATTACTAGCGTTCGTGCCTAGGGCTTCCTACAGTCAACCTGGCTCTGATACCAAGGTTTGTCAGGCCCATTTCTAGAATAAATCATAGAATAGCCTCAAGTCACACCAGCCCCAAGATCAGAACAACTGGTGGACTTCCTTGATATAGATATCCAGTACATACATAATATTACACAGGGTTGAGCCAGAGTGCTCAACAAATTATTACAAACTTGCCAATATACTACGGTGGTGGAATAACACAGTGGTGTGGTGGTGGTACAACACTGGTACAATAAAATAAAGTCAAGCGTCAGTGTGAGGCTTGGCTATTTTATTGGTGTAGCGGAAACACAGCGGATGATACATGTGGTAGACTCCAAGATCACAGGTTGACTGACTGGGACACCTCTAAGCGTCGGGCTCGCTAGTGCAATCCTCCTCCACAAGCTCGTCTTCCTCCAGGTCTGGCCAAATTAACAAGCCAGGGACAAGCCTGTGAGTACGTTGGAATGTACTCGCAAACATTATGAACGAAAGATATACCGAATGCATATGCTCATGCTGGATTAATGATATGCATATGTTGACCGATATTTAATCATGGCATGATAAACGTTAGCATGTGTAGAAGAATTAGTAAATAAAATTTTAGTGACAAACAAAGAAAGTTAATGGAAAATCGGGCGAGACAGGACCGCCCGAGAATCCAAAAAGAATATTAACATGGAGAATCGGGCGAGACAGGACCGCCCGAGAATCCAAAAGAAATGCCAAACGGGTGTCTAAAAGCGACACCTCAAGAGGTCTTGAAAAGAAATGCCAAACGGGTGTCTAAAAGCGACGCCTCGAGAGGTCTTGAAAATAAATGAGTATCCCGGGTAGTCTAGCCAGCCCATGAGATACTCAGAAAATAAAATAAAAATGAGTGTCCCGGGTAGTCTAGCCAGCCCATGAGATACTCAGAAAATAAAATAAAAATGAGTGTCCCGGGTAGTCTAGCCAGCCCATGAGACACTCGGGAAATAAAATAAAATGAGTGTCCCGGGTAGTCTAGCCAGCCCATGAGACACTCAGGAAATAAAATAAAATGAGTGTCCCGGGTAGTCTAGCCAGCCCATGAGACACTCAGAAAATAAAATAAAATGAGTGTCCCGGGTAGTCTAGCCAGCCCATGAGACACTCATAAAATAAAATAAAATGAGTGTCCTGGGTAGTCTTGCCAGCCCATGAGACACTCAGGAAATAAAATAACATGACAGGGTTAGTCCATAATAATCTTCATATCATCAATAATATTCATGACAATATCAATAGTGGCAATAATTATCCTGCAAAATAATTCATGCTCAATTTTAATTATTTCCTCCGAAGAACGACACCGGGACCGACACTTGACCCTTCCCAGCTAACGTCCTTGACCATGGACATGGCTATTCAAATAGATATAACTCTGCAGAGGGTGTACTCTTTACCCACGTGTATGAGATTTCTTTAGCCAGCGCCGTGATGCTGGCTAATTCCCATTACGGTCTTTGGGTTGAAAATACGCCTGACCAGCACACACCAGATTAACTTTCCGGATGCCAGGAATCACCCAAAGCATCATTCAAGAAAAACTCTAAGTCGGGGAGACCATCGTCTCGACTAGCATGGGATCACTATTCATACGCGCGGATTACAAGGGGTGCCCCCCTCTCGGCCCAGCCGGATACACCCATGCCCCCTGACCTGATGACTGGCATTAGTCCATGGCCGTGGAAACCCTCATCATGGCCCTCTATGTGGTGTGTACACGGATAGGGGTTAGCAACTTACTAAACCATACTTCCCTCGCGGGAAGACCCGTGGCAGCACGGTATTTAGCGAGGTATGACGGAACAAGACTCGATCTAGGTCGACTCAGGAGGTGTTGTTATTATGACTGGCATGTTTCACATGCCACGGTGACACCGTCGTGTCATAACGCAACCCGTGCCCACCAGCACGTCCAAGGCAGGAGATATACCCCTGGTTTCTCACCACACACTTCCCGTTAGATGGATTCCTTGAATGCATGCAATAGTGCTCAAAATGACATGACTCATGCATGCTCATACTATTACTACATATATGGTGAAATCCAAACCGATGCAACCATGCATGCAATTCACCATATCCCAAGTTCAAAAATGCTTGCCTTGATCAAAGTAGTCAGAAAGTGATCCCTCGAAATTCCCGGCAAAGTTCCCCTCTTCTTTTTCTGGAAAATACAAATTCAAATTCAAATTTAAAAAAATTGCAACAGTACCAAAAGTGGTCTTAAAATATTTTCAAATAAATACTAAAAAAAAACTAGAATAAAAAATAAGAATTTCAAAAAAAGGATCAACTCAAACAGAGTTGTGGTTAAAAAGTTATTAAACTTTTAAAACCAGGGGCTTTTCTGCAAAACTGCAGGTCCCTGTGCGGTTTAAACAGAAAACGCTTCGGGCGAAAATGCGCTTTCCAGCGCAGAAAGCGTAACAGAGCAAAATACGCTTTCGGTTTAAAACTAGAAAAAAAAGAAAACGCTGATGGGTGGGGTCCACCCGTTAGGTTTAAATTTGAACGTGCTCGCGCGCGTGTACAGAAGGGAAGCGGCGATCACCGGCGACGATCGCCGGGGTTCCAAAGGGTGGCGATGGTCGAAACGTGCTCGGGGTTGATGATACTAAGGATACTGGCTTCAAGCTGTGGTACACGGGGACGGCTGCAAACAAAAATGGCGTAGGCATCTTGATCAACAAGAGCCTTAAGTATGGAGTGGTAGACGTCAAGAGACGTGGGGACCGGATTATCCTGGTCAAGCTGGTAGTTGGGGACTTAGTTCTGAATGTTATCAGCGCGTATGCCCCGCAAGTAGGCCACAATGAGAACACCAAGAGGGAGTTCTGGGAAGGCCTGGAGGACATGGTTTGGAGCATACTGATTGACGAGAAGCTCTTCATAGGAGGAGACCTCAATGGCCACGTGGGTACATCTAACAAAGGTTTTGACGGGGTGCATGGGGGCTTTGGCTATGGCATCAAGAATCAAGAAGGAGAAGATGTCTTAAGCTTTGCTCTAGCCTATGACATGATCGTAGCTAACACCCTCTTTAAAAAGAGAGAATCACATCTAGTGACTTTTCGTAGTGGTCAACACTCTAGCCAGATTGATTTCATTCTCTCGAGAAGAGAAGATAGGCGTGCGTGCCTAGATTGTAAGGTGATACCTGGAGAGAGTGTTGTCCCTCAGCATAAGCTGGTGGTTGCTGACTTCCGCTTCCGGATTCGTGTCCAGCGGGATAAGCGTGCCAAAGTCGCTAGAACGAAGTGGTGGAAGCTCAAGGGGGAGGTAGCTCAGGCGTTCAAGGAGAGGGTCATTAAGGAGGGCCCTTGGGAGGAAGGAGGGGATGCAGACAGTGTGTGGATGAAGATGGCGACTTGCATTCGTAAGGTGGCCTCGGAGGAGTTTGGAGTGTCTAGGGGAAGGAGAAGTGAAGTTAAGGATACCTGGTGGTGGAATGATGATGTCCGGAAGGCTATTAAGAAGAAGAAAGATTGTTTCAGACGCCTATACCTTGATAGGAGTGCAGACAACATGGAGAAGTACAAGATGGCGAAGAAGGCCGCAAAGCGAGCTGTCAGTGAAGCAAGGGGTCGGGCTTATGAGGACCTTTACCAGCGGTTAGGCACGAAGGAAGGCGAAAGGGACATCTATAAGATGGCCAAGACCCGAGAGAGGAAGACGATGGATGTTGGCCAAGTCAAATGGATCAAGGACAGAGCAGACCAACTCCTGGTGAAGGACGAAGAGATTAAGCATAGATGGCAGGAGTACTTTGACAAGTTGTTCAATGGTGAGAATGAGAGTTCTACCATTGAACTAGACGACTCCTTTGATGATACCAGCAGGCGTTTTGTGCGGCGAATCCAGGAGTCTGAGGTCAAGGAGGCTTTAAAAAGGATGAAAGGAGGCAAGGCGATGGGCCCTGATTGTATCCCCATCGAGGTGTGGAAAGGCCTCAGGGACATAGCGATAGTATGGCTAACCAAGCTTTTTAACCTCATCTTTCGGGCAAACAAGATGCCAGAAGAATGGAGACGGAGTATATTAGTACCAATCTTCAGGAACAAGGGGGATTTTCAGAGTTGTACTAATTACCGTGGAATTAAGCTGATGAGCCATACAATGAAGCTATGGCAGAGAGTCATTGAGCACCGCTTAAGAAGAATGACAAGCGTGACCAAAAATCAGTTTGGTTTCATTCCTGGGAGGTTGACCATGGTTTTTTTGTACGACAACTTATGGGGAGATACAGGGAGCAAAAGAAGGACCTGCATATGGTATTCATTGACTTGGAGAAGGCCTATGATAAGATACCGCGGAATGTCATGTGGAGGGCCTTGGAGAAACACAAAGTCCCAGCAAAGTATACTACCCTCATCAAGGACATGTACGATAATGTTGTGACACGTGTTCGAACAAGTGATATCGACACTGATGACTTCCCAATTAAGATAGGACTGCATCAGGGGTCTGCTTTGAGCCCTTATCTTTTTTGCTTTGGTGATGGATGAGGTCACAAGGGATATACAAGGAGATATCCCATGGTGTATGCTCTTTACGGATGATGTGGTGCTAGTCCGGAATGATGATATACGAGATAGGGTTGGGGTAGCACCAATTGAAGAGAAGCTGGTCCAACATCATCTGAGATGGTTTGGGTATATCCAGCGCAGGCCTCCAGAAGCTCTAGTGCATAGCGGATGGCTAAAGCATGCGGATAATGTCAAGAGAGGGCGGGGTAGACCGAATTTGACATGGGAGGAGTCCGTAAAGAGAGATCTGAAGGATTGGAGTATCACCAAAGAACTAGCCATGGACAGGGGTGCGTGGAAGCTTGCTATCCATGTGCCAGAACCATGAGTTGGTCGTGAGATCTTATGGGTTTCACCTCTAGCCTACCCCAACTTGTTTGAGACTAAAGGCTTTGTTGTTGTTGTTGTTGTTGTTGTTGTTGTTGTTGTTGTTGTTGTTGTTGTTGTTGTGTTGTTGTTGTTGTTGTTGTTGTTGTTAGGACGTTTTTATACATAGATTGATTTCCTAGGGATATAATGTCTAAAAATCAAATTTGAGCTACATGCACACGTGATAGTGCACCAAAATGGATTGGAAAATCATATGTGTGTCTCTGGGTGCATGTTTAGTCCCCATGCAAGAAATTTCAAACATTGAGAATCTTGATTTTTAAAATCCAGTAAATCCAAAACTTAGTTGAAATTCATGAAACTTATCGTGGTGTCATATGGACACCAATAGACTGTGATATTGTATTGTTTTTTCAAATTTGAGACAAGTTTTGATATATTATTCTTACAAACGGGAGATTATTAATAATTGGCAACCAATATCGCAAACGGATTATTTATTCGTACCGTGGGCGTTAGACCAACAATGTAACGTGCCATGCTTCGGTTAAGTAATAAAGCGGCAGAATTAATCATCAAAAAAGAAAAACAATATACGTGCCGCCACGCGTCCCGTGTGCCGTGCGAGCAGGCGTGAGTTTATGGGACGCATGTGCGCAGTCCGCCGCGCAGGCAGACCGGGTGGCGTGCGGGCAGGTGTGTGAATTGACAGGAGGCGTGTTCGCTGCGCAGTGTCACCGGGAGGCGTGCGAGTAGCTGTGTGAAATGAAGGTAGGCATGCGAGCAGTCCGCTACGCAGGCTCACCGGGAGGCGAGCCAGCCCTTTGACCACGGCCTGCCTCGCTCCCACTGCTCCATATTAATGGCGCGCCCGAGCCGCTGGTTATAATAGGCGGCCGCACCCCCCATTCTCGCTACACACACAATCCTCTCTCTCCGCCTGCATCCTCGATGCCGCTCTCAGTCGTCACCGCCGTCAGTGTATAAGGATGCCGCCGAAGCGTACCATCGGAGGGAGTGGCAACGCCGGGGCTGTTGAAGCATCTGAGCACGGTGTGAAGCTGGAGACAGAGGTTGCTGTCGCCGCCGACGAGGTCTCGCGCAGGCAGAAGCGCGGCGGCGATGACGTCGTGCTTCCACTGCCGGAGCCGGAGGTCCACAGCGACTCCAGCGACGACTCCAACGACCACTCGGGCGACGACTCCGACGACAACAGAGAACCGGTTAGTCATCTATACCCATTTATGTGGCAAATATATCCTAGGGTTTCTCTTGTTAGTCCTGCCTCCCCTTTTTGGAATAGAAATCCTATGGTTATGTTCTCTCAATCCATGAAATCTGAGGTAGATTTGATAGATCCATGTAGTGTATTGATTGTTTGAATGGTACAAATGATAAGTGATTAATTGTTTTTTCTGTACAAATGATTTCTGCCAAAAATCCGACTAGGGACCCCTTTGGGGCACAGGATAACTTGTAATCCTCATACTTCTGTCGTTGTGTATTTCCCTTTAGCTGTTGCTTTCGAACATCTCCTCTTAGTGAGCTGATGTATGACTATATGAGGGTTTCATTCAAGTAATGGAACCGGGGAGGAGCCTCCCTGTTCTTCTAAAAAAATAATCTGACTAGGGTTAGTGTTGCTAATAATTCCTAGCCAGATCTTGACAATTGATTTTGATGCCAAAAGTCATCGGCATGCCAAATTTTGATCCTACTTTACGGCATGTAAATTGGTTTGATGCCAAAAGTCGTCGGATGCCAAATTTTGGCAACTCCCAAATGTTCGCTAGAGATTAGTTTGCATTCCATTGTTCATTGCCAATCTCACAAAAGGTTGCCAAGTGTTGGCAACTTTTGATTTTGCCAAATGTCAGTAGCAAACCAAACTTTTGATTCTGCCAAATGTTGGTAGCAAACCAATCAGACTCTTAATTTTGTTGCACTAAGTTGTGTGTTCTCTATTTATGCATTTCTTTCATCAAGATCACTTGATGATTTAGGGTTCACGCTGTCACAGGATATATTATGTTTCATAAACTCTGCATGCTGAATTCACATTATTATATAATATACTGACGCCACATTTTTTACTATATGTATAGGTGCTATCTGACTATGTCGACAGCGAGGACGAAGATGCCCAGAGGAGGTACAAGAGGCAAAAGCTCAGGGAGCTTTATGCGAGACTGCATAACAGGCGTGTGAGGACTTGGAATATGGGCTTTGGATGCCCGTTTTGCAACCAAAAGCTTCATCACGAGTATGATAGTGTTCTGGCTCATGCAAGACGATGAGCCGTTGGCTCCTTCAAGCAGAAGTATTCTCGCAGGGTGGCGCACGCCACGTATGCTGAGTACCTGGAGAAGCTTCACCTTCATGCAGGCCTGCCGGCAAATGAGATGTGATTGAACTATGGCTATGTAGTGTCTTAGTTATATGCTTGAGTATGCTTAATATCGGTTGAACTATGGTTGAACAATGCTTGACTATGCTTATTATTATTATTATATATATATATAGGGTGGGTCTATTCTCATAACACCCTTAAGAGTCTTATTCTCCTAACACTTTTCTTGTTCTGCTAACACTTAAGCACCGTCCCGCACACCTCAAGCGAACCGCAGCAGAAACCGCCCGCACCCACCACCACCACCACCACGTCCCGCACCTTATCCCCGCTTCTCTTCTTCGCCTCCCCAGTTTCTTCTTCCCCGGGTCAACCCACCACCCCCGCGCCGCCCGCCAACTCCCTCTCCTTCCCACCTTCTTCCTCGCCGCCGGGCTGCCACGGCCATCCCCGCCTCCCACCATTACTACCTCCCGCCGCCCCGTGACACCCCGGCCTCCCACCGCCCCGGCCGCCCCCACCTCCCAGCCGGCCACCACAGTCCTTCCCCACTCCGTCCTCGCCCCTCCCAACCCCTCCGCGTCATCCCCGACCTACCCGTACCCTCGTCGCACCACGACGTATCCTCCCGCACCGCGGGATCGGGCCTCCCCGGAGGGATGTGGTGGGAGGGAGCAACGGGGTGGTTGTCAACACCGGCGACCCCAGCGAGGTGGTGGCGCGCCCCCGCCCCTCCCAACCCCTCCGCTTCACCCAATGACGGGGAGCGCTTTCACGGGCAACGGCACCTCCCCGAACCCCGGCGTACCCACCGCCCACTTCTGCAGATCGGGACGGCCCACGCTCCCGCCACCCCATCCTCAACCCTGACAGTCCGCTCAAGATCAGGTGACCCCTTTCGCGTGCAGGTCCAGTGGCGAGCGCGCCGGGTCCCGACGGGCTCCTCCTTCTGCTAGGTCGTCGAATTCGTCCCACCACTTCTCCTAACCAGGCAGCCCATCTCACATCGGTGGTTTCTTCACCCTGCCGAAGTGCCACATCCTGCTGACCCCATCGCCTTTTTTCTCTGTGCTGCTCGGCGGCGCACCAAGTGCAGTTCGCTGCTCCTCTGCGTGTGCTTAATCCGAGCACGGGTTCCACCAACGAGTTTTCTATTAATTTTTGTTGCAAAATTCATATGTTTAGGCTCTAAAAATGGTTCACGGCCGATGGTTATGCAGTTCTCTTGTGCGTCCACTGTGATTCAGCGGCCGTGGACATGCAGTTCATCGGCCGGTTGGTTCTTTGCGGCTTTTTAGTTTCATTCACCTGATGCAGATGAGAAGGTCGCCGAATCCCCCAGTCGGAGTGGATTTCAGTTCAGTTTCAATTCGATTTCAAGGCTGTTGTGCAAAAGTTCAGGGACAAAAAATTTGTTCGATGGAAACTGATGCAGTTCGTGGCGAGATCGACCATGTCCTGCAGACGTGATGCCCCTCCACCCCTTGCAGTGCAGGCGTCCTGGGCTTGCAGTGCGTCGGGCACGTGAGTGCGGTTCGGCCAGTGTGGCCGTGCAGCTGGATTTTGGGTGTGCAGTTCACTGATGCGGTGCATTCCACATGCGCTTTTTTAGATTTTTGTTTTTGCATCGTCTGCAATTTACTCAAGAAGTTCCCTTTGTTCTTGGATGTGCAAGAAACGAAACACAATTATAGAAATTATGCAGTTTATCGGTGCACTGGAGCCCGAAGTAAACATCTTTTTTGCTTTGCTTTGTAAAAACCACAAAAAGGAAAAACACTGTGAGAAGTTCGCTTCATTAAAGATGTAGTTCACTAGTTTTTTTTCGCGGTTCACTTTTGCCGTTCGAAAAAAATGCGGTTCTCTCGTCTCGACCACCTAATCCTGACGCATTTTAAAAAATGATACGGTACACTAACATTGACCATGTGGTCCACTTAAGCCTATGGCAAAAAAGTTAGAAAAAAACAACAAATTCGTGCGGTTCACATAGACTTGTGTCACGGTTCACTTCCCCGTTGATGTAGTCACTTGCCCTCATCTCTACGGTCCACTCTCGTTCATAAAAGTTAAAAAAAACGAAAGAACGATGCAGTTCATTTGTCCGTCTGATGCAGTGCGGTTTTCAGTCTGAAGCAGTGCGGTTTTTTGTCCGATGCGGTTCACTCGTCGATTATGGTGTCGCGAAAAACAGAGTGTCCGCATTTCGATAAAATCAAAACTGCTATTAAACCGTAAAGAATTAGATAGAGTGTTCTACATGAAAAAGTTGCGTCTCATCGATATCTTTCCAACGGCATATTATTTGAATCATTCTGGCCAGCGGTTTTTAAAAATTTCGGGAAAAAACGGCCGCTGCCACTCGTCGTCCGCCGCACAATTTTCAAAATTAATTTAAAACCGTAAAAAATCTCAAAAACATTTCTACATATGAAAGTTGCGCCTTGTCCGTAGCTTTCCAATGGTGTGTCACACGCCTCGTTTCGACAAACGGTTAAAAAACTGGAGCAAAAACAGTACCGAAAAGTGCAAAAAAATTGAAAAACAGAATTCCGTGATTTAGTAAATTTGAAACTGCTCTTAAACCGTAACGAATTAGAAAAGGTAATATATATGAAAAAGTTGCACCTCGACGATATCTTTCCAACGGCGTATTATTTTCTTAATTCCGACGAGCGGTTTAGAAAGAAACGCGAAAATACGCTCGCTACCACTCGTCGGGCGCCGCACCGTTTTCGAAACTGCTCTTAAACCATAACGAATCTCTAAAAAAAATTAACATGGCGAAGTTGCGCCTAATCCATAGCTTTCCAACGGTATATTACACGGCTCGTTCCGACAAATGGTTTAAAAACTAGAGCGAAAACAGTACCGAAAAACTGCGTGCAGTTTTTTGCGATGAGAAGTTCACTCGCATCAGTACTGCAGTGCTCTTGCTTCAACAATGACGTGCACTTACGTTGAGCGTGCAGTTCGGAAGTGTTAGCAGAATAACTATTCTCCTAATATATATGATTGCCCACACCCAGTGGCGGACCTAGAAATAAAATAGAGACTATTTCAATTAGCTTGCATGGGCCTTAAAAATCAGCTAATTTTTACATGGTGAAAAATGTTTTCCAAAAATCTGGGCGTGCCATGGCACACCTGGCACACCCCCTGGGTACGCGCCGCTACCCACACCACACAGAGAGTGATGCTAATCGCACACGGTTGAGTCTACCAAACCATTGCCTCCGAAACGCATTCTGGCCTCTAGGACAGAAAACCCTCACAACCCAATTCAAAAAGGAAAAAAGAAAACCCTCACCACTCCCAACATCACAAAACCCTCACCCCCGCCCGCCACTCCCCCCCCCTCCCCGTCCCCAGCCGCACCTGCACTCCTCCGCGACTCTGCATGTCACCGCCTATCGCCGCGGCCACCACTTAGCTCGACGCATGTTGCCGACGCCGGCTGCCAGCAAACCCCATCGCATTTCACCACTGCAGCTTGCCGCCGCGTATCGCCACCGACTTTCTCGACACGGCTCGCCGTCGACCCAGCTTCGCCTGATTGGGGAATCTGCGGTATTGGAGCTTTTTCTCATGGAGAACCAGGTAACTAATTTACTGAAATATTCGATCATCTCTTATCCTAGTCCGTCTACCCCTTTTAATCACCTGGCCGAAATCGCCGTGGATTTATTTTTCTTCTAGCTGATTCGAGGGTTTTCTTTCATTCATAGAGTGTACAGTGCAAGGAGACATCAGGCCTATGCGGCCTCGGCGAGACAGCCAAGAAGTTCCATCTCACCGTACCAGCTGGCTTCAGGAATCGCACGGTATGTTCAATCTCACCCTACCTCGGTTGGCATGGCCTACTTTTCTGAACATATAGTATATATTGCTACATTTGGATAAAAGGTGCCACATGCAGTATATACGTCAAAGGGGATTTTTCTTCTTCCTATATTAGGCAAATTAATGCTGTAATGTTCTTACGATTACTCTCATGTTTGCATGACATCATGGTTACACTATCTGTTTAACTATAAATTTGCGTCCTTTGATTTCAACTGTTGTGTACTGTTCTTTCAATTACTCCCATATTGCATGTTACCCTATTCTTTAACAATCTTATCATTTCCTGCAGTACATCCCTTGCTTTGCAACAACAACTGTAGTACACAATCTTGGCCTTTACATAACTGAAGACTCCAGGAATGTCATATTGAACACAAACCATCGATTTACAATTGTTGCGTCTGTAAAATTTGATGAACATGGTCACTCCTATTTTGGCGCGGGCCTTTGGACAGAAATTTCTAAGTTTTATGTAGTGAAAGCTGGCACTAAAATTGTACTGCACCTAAAAGAGCCTGGTCATATGATATATGCTAACTTCCCCGATGATATCATCCGTCCGGACTTTGTTACAAGTAAGTGTTCTTTTCAAGTATTTGCATGTTGACTTACCTAGCAATATCAAAGTAATTGTGTAGTATTTAAGCAACCAATAGGGATTCCATTTTCTGACTCTGTTAAGTCTGTTCCTACCTAGTAACTTCTAGTTACCAATACACTTTTCTTCTACCCTGTTCTAACTTAATATTCCCTATCCTCCCACTCCTCCAGTCCTATCAGATAGAGTCGCCGCCGAGGAGACTCCGGAGGTGGAGGACGAGGCTGCCAACAAGCAGAGGCGGGTCGAGCAAGAACCGCAAGCGACGCCGGCGGGCCTAGACTTCATCAGCAGCCCCCCCGATGATATGTTGATCATCATGATCTCCATCCTCCCAATCAAATATGGCGCGCGGACAACTGTCCTTTCCCGGTGGTGGCGCCCCCTATGGCATTCCACCCCTCTCGACCTCATCGACATCCACAAGCTCTGCCATGGCTATCGCAAAAGCTTGGACGCGTTGTCCCAGATCCTCGGCAGGCACCTTGGCCCAATCAGAGGCCTTATCACGGGCAAGTTCCGTTCCAATAGCAAGGACCGAGCCAAGCTTGATGAGTGGTTCCGATCCCCCGCTCTAGATCACCTCGAGAAGCTCAGTTTTAATGATGGACATATGCGCTTGCTGCCACCGTCCGCGCTCCACCTCGCGCCCACGCTGTGGGTCACCAGGTTCATGAACTGCCATTTGCCCACTGGTACAGCGAGCTGCTATACAAACGGTTTTTAATCCCTTTTCGCGACGGAGTTTTAAACCGTCGCCTTGCCTGTGTGTGTCATAGGGGGGTCCTTCCCACACGACCCAGAAACCATCGGGGATATGTCCTCCGGTCACACATGCTGGGCAAAAAATGAGCTCGTGTGCGATCGGGCGAGCCATCGCATACAATTATACAGGCTCAATCATTTCCGTTCGTATGTACATCCCACACAGTGAATCCCAGACAAACGTTTTCGTTCGTATGTACATCCCACACAGTGAATCCCAGCCAAATGTTTCCGTTCGTATGCACATCCCACACAGTGAATCCCAGACAAACATTTCTGTTCGTATCTAACTCACACACAGTTTTCTGTATAGCCTCGTCTATGATAGGTGTAACGATCACACACGCTCTGCCTCTATAAACCGTTTGCGTTATTCAAGTATATCACACACGCTTTTGCTGCTAGAACCGTTTGTAAAGTTCCATGACCCATTTAGCAGGTTTATTAGTTTACTATTAATAACTCCAGTATTAAGCAAAATCACATTTCATATCAAACAGCTGTTTGCCATTTTCATATCAGGCACATAAATATATTATAACATCACAGTACGATAGGTACGTGAAAGCAGCACAATACAGCATATAGCTAGTTCACCTTCATAAGCACAATATTTGAACAATATATTCATTTCCCTAATCGACTGATGCATGATCATCCAAATTAGTCTTCTCCACCTTTGCTTTCAGTTCAGTAAGAACCTGCATTTTCTCTAAACCTATCTCTATTCTCTTCCTCAAACATGCTCCAGAGCTTTGCTAGGCACATCTTCAAAGACGGTGGCCACTCTTGATCAACCCACTCCAGGTAAGAACACTTCCGTTCATCCTATAATATTTAAAACTAAATCAGTTACAGTTGTAGGGAAAATGGGTTTCTAGCAACATAGAAAATCACCACATACATATTTAGAAAAACTGCGGAAACACGTTTATTATGACATATCTTCTCAAAAAGTTGAATGTGCAAATGAATTAATTGCTACTGAGACAACAACCAAATTTAGGAACATCACAAGCTATAATTAAGTTCTTAGTCAGGTACTATAATAACAAATTGACCATTTTATGAGAAGCTAAATATAACTGCAACAGCACAGCGATAGTGTTTCAATGCCATCAAATTAATACTAACAGGTATGTACATGCACAAATTTAATAACATAGAACTAATACCAATAAAGTGATGTAGGGTGGAACCCTAACGGTGTCGATCTTTCACGATTGGAGCTGATCCCGCGAAGAACACGAAGAACACGAGAGAGGAAAACAAGAGGAATCACTCAAATAGACAAGAAACAATCACACATGTGCTAAATCCACATACATACGAAGAGATAAACGGTCCAAATCCAACAAAGGACGATACAAATGGTAGCTAGTTCATCCCGATCCGGAGAGGAGTCGAGGTCTTGATATCCCGTGGGATCTTCTCACATGCTCACATGGAGGTCTTGAACTCCATGGGAGTGGTCTCTCTCTCTCTCTCTCTCTCTCTCAAGAGGAGGATAGGAGCAAAGCTCAACTAAGATGAGCTATCATATTTGCTAACCCTAGAAATGGGGAGGGGAAGGTCTATTTATAGTCTAAGCCACGAATGGGTAAGTGGGAGAGGGATACAAGGCCAAAGGCCCGTCTGCGCACAGGCAGGGTCGGACATCCGACAGTTGTCGGTCGTCCGGTCGCTCGCGGGGATCCGGACGTCCGGAGGGCGTCGGACTTCCGACGTTTCTTCTCTGGACAGGTGTTGCCGGATTTCCGGACGTGGTCGGTCGTCCAGTCGCTGGGGGTTGTCGGACGTCCGGCGTCTCGTCGGTCGTCCGGCCGCTGTAGCGTGCATCAGCTGCGGATCTTCTGGGTGGCCTGGGCGTGGTCGCGTCGGACGTCCGGTGGATCGTCGGACGTCCGGTGGCTGTAGCTTTGCTGCAGCTCCGTCTTCTTCCGTCTTTGCTTCCACGCTTCCCTCGCGGATGGTGTAGGCGTTCCTTGGCGCTTGTACTCCTCCTCGTCATCCGTGAAGTTCCGAAAATACCTATGCATGCACACGAGAGGAATGTCAAGTAGTATACCATCCTCGAAGGGGTCAAGTGAACACGCATAAACGAGATGATTCACCTTTGTGTATGCGAAGTAGATGTCGCACGTGTCACTTGCCAAATGGACTCTTGACATGGTGATGTCCGTAAGATGCTCCGCATCATCTTTTGAAAGATCCGTCCTCGGATCGAAAACCAAATCACCATGGGAAAGAGATGCCGTCGCCGTGTAGAAGTGGACGATCACCAAACACTCTTCATCTTGAAGCTCGAAATGGGCACACTCCAATGTCGCACCAACTTGTGATTCCTTCAAAAGGAGCAAGGATAACAAACACTTGGAAAAACAAATGTGGTTAGCGTTAGAACTTTTAGCATCTTTCGCTCTGAGCATGATTGCTAATCTTTTTTTGGCCCGTCTGAGTGGACGTCCTTTAGTGGGGGCACGCTAAGTGCACCGACTGGGTGTAGTCCCCGAGACTGCCGTCGATTGTGGGCAATCGGCGAGAGTCTTTATAGAATTGACACTTCCGTACTCGGAGTGCAATCCCTCACTCGGCTGACCGAGTGGGTGTCTTGGTAGGTTTTAAGTGCGAAAGAGTTCTGACTATGAACTACTCATGAATCAGAGTCTGGGTTCATTTCGCACTATATCCAACTAAGTGTCTTGTCGTCTTGTAACAGAGGGCCTGCGAGTTCGAGACTCACTATGCCGCTCTGGAGAAGGAGGCATTGTAGCTTCGCTTGGACTTGGACGCCGAGAAGCACAAGAGTGAGTGTCTTGCTCAAGAGAAGCGCACCCTGGGAGGTTAGTTTCATTATCCGACTGCTCATTGAAACTTGTTTTTCGTTTGATCCGTATGAAATCGCTTCAGCAGATGTTCATAGTGAGAATGCCCAACTTGTAAAGAGGCTCAGGACTGCTATTTCTTTAGAAACCATGAAGCAGGCCCTGGAGGACAAGGACAGCAAGCTGGCAGAAGCGTGGAAGAATGTGAATGCTAAGACCGAGGTGGCCGAGGATTCCCTGAAGGTCGTCTCGGATCATAAGGAAGAAATCAAGACTCTCAAGGCCGCGACAGAGGCGATGAAGGGAGAGATCTTAGAGCTGAAGAAGAGCTACGCTGAGTGGGACCAGAAGTTCAAGAGCCAGGCAAGTGACTTTGAGGGGGAGAAGAAAAAACTCAGCGACCGTGTGACAGAGCTTCTCCAAAAGAAGACTGAACTCGAGCAGTACATGGAAGAGTTGATCGATGAGATGAACAAAAGTCTTGAAGGTACGACGGCTTGGGTCGAGTGCTTTTGCTTCGCGATGTTTTGTCACCGTGTGATACTGACCTCTGTCTTTTGTCTGTATTCAGGGTTCTGCACGAACATCACTCTGGAGACCGACGGGATCGAGAAAGACCTGAATCCCTCGAGGTTGCTTGTTAGGGACAGGACCGCCTTGTCCATCATCCGACTGGACGAGCGGATCGAGAACATGGCGGCATACGTGAAGCGTCTGCAGGTGGCCATGGGAAAGATTGATGATGAGTTATCTCCGGGAGAAGATCTTCAGCAAGACCTGGAGTCGCTGATGGACCGACTGAACACCGTGCCAAGCAGAGTGAAAGCAGCTTGGAAGAAATCAGCGGCTCGCTGCGGTGCTAATGTAGCTCTCTCCCTCGTCCGAGTACACTGCAAGAACGTTGACAAGGAGAAACTGAAGGCTGTGAAGGTTTCCAATACCAAGAAGCTCCACTTCCAAGACTTCCTGCCGACGTTTCCCCAGCAACTACTCGGATCGCAGATGTCATTGACCTGGACGCCTTCATTGACCCATCCAGCCCTGAGCCAGGGGCCGAGTGAACTCTTATTTGCCTCAGGATGCTGAGTGGTTGCTGTAACCATTAAACTTTATTGAGTTTGGTGCTCATGCACTTGATCAGATCGAAGTTTTATTCGGATATTCGAATCCTTGTTTTATTTGTTGATGCATTTTATACTTGGGCGAGTCCTAGATCGCAGCTAAGCTTCCGAGTGAGGAGGGTGTCCACACTCGGAGATGTTTATAACTTAGGCGAATTCTGGATCGCAGCTAAGCCCCCGAGTGAGGAGGTTGTCCTCACTCAGAGAGATTTTTAACTTAGGCGAATTCTGTATCGCGGCTAAGCCGCCGAGTGAGGAGGTTGTCCTCCCTCGGAGAGATTTTTAACTTAGGCCAATTCTTGTTCGCGGCTAAGCCCCCGAGTGAGGAGGTTGTAGAGATTTTTAACTTAGGCGAATTCTGGTTTGTGGCTAAGTTCACCCGCTGGGGGTGTTTTAGATTCCGAGTGTTTTAAGTCACCAGAGTGAATCATAGCATCTAGCCAAATTCGATGATGTACAACAAAAGTAAGACTTTTATTCATCGAATGTCACTTAGAAAGTATTACAATGTAAAGTTTATTCTAAGTGAAGAATTTGCGGAGCAGGTCGGCATTCCAAGTTCTGGGCTCTTCTACGTCTTTAATGAAGTTGTAGAGTCGATAGGCTCAATTATTTAGAACCTTTACAATCGCAAAGGGTCCTTCCCATGGAGGGGCCAGCTTGTGTGGCTTCTGTTGGTCCAGTCGGAGGACTAGGTCGCCTTCCTGAAAGGCACACCCTCTGACCAGCCTGTTGTGATAATGACGCAAATCTTGCTGGTAAGCAATCGGCCTGATGAGAGCCAGCTCGCGCTCTTCCTCAAGGAGGTCGAGGCCATCTTGACGTGCTTCTTCAGCTTCTGTCTCAGATTATAATTCCACTCAGGGGGAATTGTGAAGCAGGTCACTCAGAAGGACAACTTCTGCGCCGTACACCATGAAAAAGGGAGTGCGATTCGTGGATTGATTCCGTGTCATCCGCAGGCCCCAGAGGACCGACGGCAACTCGGTGACCCAAGCTCCTGCAGCGTGCTTCAGGTCGCACATGAGGCGCGGCTTCAGCCCGTGGACTATCATCCCATTCGCCCGCTCTGCCTGACCATTTGACTGCGGGTGGGCCACGGAGGTATAGTCTACCCAAGTGCCCTGAATATAGCAGAATTCGCGGAATTTGTCCGAGTCGAAGTTCGACTCATTGTCGGTGATGATGCTGTGGGGAACTCCAAACCTGAAGATTATTTCTTTGATGAACTTGATCGTCGTGGCCGAGTCCAGCTTCTTGATGGGCTTCGCTTCAATCCACTTGGTGAATTTGTCCACTGCCACCAATAGATGAGTGAATCCACTGGCTCCTGTCCGGAGGGGTCCGATCATATCTAGCCCCCAGATGGCGAATGACCATGTGAGGGGAATCGTCTTCAGCGCGGACGCTGGCTTGTGCGACTGATTCGTGTAGAACTGGCATCCGACGCACTGTTCCACAATGTCTCTGGCAGCTTCATTGGCGCAGGGCCAGTAGAAACCTGCCCGAAACACTTTGGCGACCAGCGTCCGAGAGGACGCATGGTGCCCACAGGTTCCCGAGTGAATCTCCTGCAAGATCTGCTGTCGTTCTTCTGATGAAATGCAGCGTTGAACAATTCCAGAGGCACTCTTCTTGTACAGCTGATCTCCCATGACGGTGTAGGCCTTCGATCGACGGACGATCTGATGGGCCTCCACCTCATCTTCAGGGAGCTTCTGCCTGAGCAGGTATGCTATGTACGGCTCAGTCCACTCATGGATGATCACCAACACTTTGTGAACCAAATCGATTACTGCTGGAATGTCCACCTCAGTCGGATTGGATGGCCCGACTGGTTGTGGGGGCTCCTCCTTAAAGGGGTCTTCTTTGATCGTCGGGGAGTATAAGTGCTCGGGGAACACGTTCTTCGGAACCTCTTTCCGGGTGGAGCCGATCTTGGCCAAATCATCAGCTGCCTTATTCATGAGTCACGGGATATGATGCAGCTCCAGCCCTTCAAAATCTTCTCCAGCTTTCTGACTGTGTTGCGGTAGCCTGTCATCGCTGGGCTCCGAATGTCCCACTCTTTCATCACTTGATTGACCACAAGATCCGAGTCACCGTATACCATTAATCGGCGGATGCCGAGTGAGATGGCCATACGCAACCCATACAAAAGAGCTTCATACTCTGCCTCATTGTTGGAGGAATCGAAGTGAATTTGTAGCACATAGCTGAGTCGGTCTCCCTTGGGGGAAACTAGGACCACTCCAGCCCCCGAGCCATGGAGCATCTTAGAGCCATCAAAGAACAAAGTCCAGTGTTCGGGGAGGCTCAGGGCCGGCTGCTGTTGTTTCGTCCACTCGGCCAGAAAGTCCACCAGTGCTTGAGACTTGATAGCTTTCTTGGCTTCAAATTTGATGTCCAGAGGGAGGAGTTCAATAACCCACATGGCCACTCGGCCAGTCGCATCCTTGTTGTTCATGATTTTAGACAGCGGAGCGTCACTGATAACTGTGACCGAGTGCTCTTGGAAATAATGAGCCACCTTCTTTGCAGTCAAATAGATGCCATAAACCGGTTTCTGATAGTGCGGGTATCTCTGCTTGGAAGGGGTCAAGAATTCTGAAATGTAGTAGACTGGTCGCTGGATCTTGAAGGCTTTGCCTTGTTCTTCGCGCTCCACAGTGAGCACGGTGCTAACCACTTGATTCATGGCTGCGATGTACAAGAGCAAAGGCTCTCGACTGCCCGGAGCAGCAAGCACCGGCTGGGTGGAGAGCATAACTTTAAGTTCCTGGAACGTAGCTTGCGCTTCATTCGTCCATTCAACTTTGTCTGATTTCTTCATGAGTCGGTAAAGCGGCAGGGCTTTTTCACCGAGTCGTGAAATGAATCTACTCAGGGCTGCCAGACAGCCCGTGAGTCTCTGCACATCGTGGAGACGCTCTGGTTGCTTCATTCGTACTATAGCGCCAATCTTTTCGGGGTTAGCGTCTATCCCATGTTCGGAAACGAGGAAACCGAGCAGCTTGCCGACTGGAACCCCAAAAGTGCACTTGGTTGGGTTGAGTTTTATTCCAAATCTACGCAGATTCGCAAAGGTCTTGGCGAGGTCAGCTAGCAGGTCGGAACCTTTCCTAGACTTGACCATGTAGGCCTCCACGTTCCGACTGGTCTGTTGTTGCAAGCATTTCTGGATCATGCGCTGGAAAGTTGCCCCGGCGTTTTTCAATCTGAATGGCATTGTGATATAACAAAAGCACCTGAAAGGGGTGATGAAGGCTATTTTTATTTCGTCTGGACCATACATTCGGATCTGGTGGTACCCGGTGTACGCATCCAGGAACGACAGATGCTCACACTCCGTAGTAGAGCGTACTATCTGATCTATGTGGGGGAGAGGAAAGTGGTTGTTCGGGCAGTCCCGATTGATGTGTTTCAAACCTATGCACATTCAGAGGGAGTTGTTCTTCTTTGGCACCATGACGACGTTGGCGAGCCACTCGGAGTGGTACACCTCTCGGATGAACTCGGCGGCAAGTAGCCATGCGATCTCCTCACCAATCGCCTTGCGCTTCTCCGTGGATGAGTGTCAGAGGTGCTCTTTAACAGGCTTGATCTTCGGGTCGACTTGGAGTCGATGCTCAGCCAGTTCCCTGGGAATACCCGGCATGTCAAAAGGTTTCCATGCGAAAATGTCCCAGTTCTCACGGAGGAACTGGATGAGCTCGCCTTCCTATTTGCTGTCCAACATTGTGGAGATGTTGTAGGCTGGGCGTTCGGATCTTCTAGATGAATGTGAACCTGTTTGGTCTTGCCGGTCGACTAGAATGCTGATTCGGTCGCCGGTTTCTTCGACTTCAACAGTTCACCTGAATCGACCGCCTTCTTGTCCTCGTCCAGCTCTGCCATCGCCATCTGTCCGTCAGCTATCTGAGAGCCCTATTGCCGGTATTCTTCACATATTTTTCTGTTTCCTGAGACGGTGATCACGCTATTCGGCCCTGGCATCTTGAGCTTAAGATACACGTAGCATGGTCTGGCCATGAAACGCGCATAGGCAGGCCTACCCAGGATGGCATGATATGCACTACGGAAGTCCACCACCTTGAAGGTCAACCCCTCCTTCCTGAAATTTTTCTCGCCACCAACACGACGTCCAGAGCTATCTGTCCGAGTGACTTTGCCTTCTTCCCGGGGATGACCCCGTGGAACTGCATGTTGCTTTTGCTCAATCGGGACATCGGGATGTCCATCGCCTTCATAGTGTCGGCGTAGATGATGTTCAGTCCGCTTCCGACGTCCATGAGGACCTTGCGCGGTCGGAAGGCGGCCGGATCCAGCACCAGCGCTTGCCGCCCAGGGGTCGGTATATGAGCTGGGTGATCCAACTGGTCGAAAGTGACAGGCGTCTGGGCCCAGTCAAGGTACTTGGTGACAGTCGGCACGTCCATGTTAACCTCTCGGTTTATGACCTTTAACCTGCTCTTGCTCTCGATGTCTGCGGATATCATCATGACTTTCTCCACATTGGGTAGCCAGAAGCATGCTTCTTCCCTTCGTCATCGTCGTCAGAGGGTTCTTCTCGCATTTCCTGCTTGAGCAGTCGGCACTCCCGAGTGGTGTGCTTCGGCAAGATCAGGTTGCCATCCTCGTCCCTTTTGGTATGGATCTGATAGGGCTGATCGAGAATGTCGCCCTTTGAGATTTTTTTCTTCTTGGCAGCCCAATCTTTCTTCTACTTCGCCTGACCCTTGCCCTTGCTTTGCCCGGCCAGGGCCACAGCTTCAGCGTTGTCGGCGGCCTCAGCCTTCCGCTTCTTCTTTCGATTGGAGTTATTGCCCGACTGATGGGCTTCCCCAGCTCGCCCTTTGTCGCTCCTCAGCTGGTCTTCTTCTTCGTCGTTGGCATACTGACTGGCTATCTCCATCGCTCGACTCAGAGTTGGGATCCCAGCTCGGCCGAATTTCAGAATCAGCTCTCGGTATTTGGTACCTGCCTTGAAGGCGCAAATGGCCTGGTGCTCGGTGACATTCTCCACAGTGTTGCGTAGAGTGGTCCACCGCTGGATGTACCCTCGGAGAGTCTCATTGTTTTTCTGCACGTAGTGCTGCAATTTTGACAATCCACCCGGCCGCTTGTACGTGCTCTCGAATGTTTTCACAAAAACTCGGGCCAGGTTGTCCCGGCAGTATATGCTGCCAGGTGGAAGCTGGTTAAGCCAAGCTCCCGCTGACCCCTCGAGCATCAGCGGCAGATGTTTCATGGCCACATTATCATTGTCGCCACCTATCTGGACAGCCACTCGGTAATCCTCCAACCAGGTCTCTGGCTTCGACTCGCGAGTGAACTTGGCAATCCCCGTTGCCAACCTAAAGCTGGCCAAAATTTTAGCAACACGGATATACCTGCTGAAGCACTCGGGCCCTGAAGGTGTGGATCCACTCGGGACATCCCTGTCAGGGCAGTCTCTCTGGGCTCGGCCCCTATCGACCAAGCTCTGAGTGAGAATAGATATCGCGTTGAACTGTGGGTCCCGGAGACCTCCCGAGCGATGCGAAGGACTTGGCCTCTGATCATCTTCGTACGGTCGCCTATCGTCATAGGGATAGCGCCCGTATGAGACGTCCCGCGGAGGGGGCGTCCGAGTGTGACGATAATCGTCGCGCCACCGAGGAGGAGTGATCTGGTCACGTCTCCGGTCTCCGCACTGATCTCTTCGAGGGGGCAATGGCCTGCGCCTTCCGGACGCGAGCGGACTATGAGCTAACTGTACTGTCTCTGCGCGGATCGACGCGCTATCAATGCGATCTCTAGACTGCGACACTGCCGCGTTCTGCGACAAAGCCATCTTCAGGAGGGCTCGGATCTGACGAATCCCTTCTCCAGCTGTGGTGCCGGAGGGCTGGATGGAATCAGCGATTTTGGTTGTCGCCGCCAAGTTCTGCAGTGGCGTGTTGGGCACTCGGTAATTCCGGGACTGATCACTCGGGAACAACCGCCGCCGGTTCCGACTAGAACTTGGCTGCTGACGGGCGCGGTCGTCCAATTCTTTCTGCAACTGCTCGAGGCGGTCACGCTCGGCCAGAGTGGCCAAACGCATTGATTCCATGGCTAGGGCCTCGGGAGTCATCCCCGTGATGGGGGTGCGTAGAACCTGCCCGTTCCTCTGCCGGAGTTCTTCCCTCTGCTCCCGGGTGAGAGGCTGCGGAATGTACTACTTGTGGCCAGGAGAATGATCAGCCTCGAGGTCGTGATTGGCCTGTCCACGCGAAGCGCCCTCGAGGCCGTCGCGGGCGCCAGTGAATCCGAGAGGACCGCGCGGCTCTCCGCCGGCCATAAGAACCTCCGCCGCGGACTCGTTGCTTTCGCACTCGGATTCATCCGAAGTTTCCCCATGCAGGGTGGAGAACAGATCGAGGACGGGTTCGTCGGGCTCGAGTGCAGCCACATGTGCGGCCGTGGCCTGGCGGACCAAGGTGTGTTTGACCCATCGCTGGAGCCAAGAGCGCCCGGAGCGCTTGCGATGGCGTCTTGCGGGAAGGGGGGCATGCGGTACAGAGCCGACGGCTGTCGGAGCAGGACCCTGAATGAACTCACGCAGAAGTGCGCCGCGCCACCGATGGACAGTGACTCCACATCCAGTGGGGCTTCCTGAAGCCACGCTGAGTCGTCGACGATGAAGGTGAGGGCGCCGAGACAGATCTCGCGACCGGACTCGAACTCACCGCCGAAAACCATGATGATGATGAAGAAATTCCACCTGCACCGGATGTTTGCTAGACGCGCAGCCCCACGGTGGGCGCCAACTGTCGAGGCAACGAACCTGACAATGAGTACTAGGGGTATGAACAAGGGCTGATCCTAGCTACGGCGCAGGTGTGACACTCGGATTTACGAGTTCAGGCCCCTCGCGGAGAGGTAATAGCCCTACGTCTCGAGCTCTGGAGCTGTGTTTTCTTTAGGGGGTGTCTGATTACAATACATTGCGAACCCTTGTCTCAGCGCTAGGGGGCAGCTTATATAGAGTGCGCCGCCCCTCATTATGGCTACGTTACAAGGGCGTTTAAGGTGGAGATGAATACAGGCGTTACTGGTAACTGCCGTATTAACTACACTTGATGCCGGACATTAAGACCCTCAAATGTTCCAGCTCCCACATCGTCTCTCCATCTCCTCTGTCCGACTATTGCTGGTGAGGCCGACTGGGGGGAAGGCATCCAAGTGGTTGGATCATATCCGAGTGGCCGGATCATATCCGAGTGGATAATCAGGGGTGCGCATCTGAATGCACCTGTGGTCCCTAGGTGGGCCCTAGATGTCAGGTCTATGACCGTAGGTGACCCCATCACTAGGCACAGAATATATAGTTGGATGGATGGAAGGGATGAAGTGGGGGCAAAACAGAAAACGCAGGCCAGCTCACTGGGAGGGGCCGTGCGCACGGGCTAAGTAGGCCCCGTGCGCACGGGGGTCCCGTGGGCACGGTACACGGCCGTGCGCAAGGGGTAGCTACAGCGGCGAGGCCCGTGCGTACGGGGTCTAGAGGCCCGTGCGCACGGGGTGCGTGTTTTGACTTCCAATAGCTTTCTGGAGGGCCCGTGGGCACGGGGTCGCCTGGGGGTGCTGCCTTCTTCGTGTTGGCAGCCTCCGTCTTCCTTGTGGCCTTAGCGTTGTTCCACTTGGCCTTGGGGATGTTCCTTAGCTTCTTGGCGGGGGTCGTCCTCATTCTTAATGACACACAACATTCTTTGGTGAGGTAGCATCCAAGTTCCATCCATATCTATATGAAACTCATAGAGGAGTGAGTTCACCTCGTTTTCGATGTCACTTGCGCGAGCTCTTGTCATAGGTCCATGATGCGGTGCATCCTACGGACATCACCATGTCAAGAGTCTGTTCGGCAAGTGACACGTGCGACATCTACTTCACATACATAAGGGTGAATCATCTCCTTTACACGTGTTCACTTGACCCCTTCGAGGATGGAATACTACTTGACACTCCACTCGTGTGCATGCATAGGTATTGCCGGAGCTTCATGGATGACGAGGAGGAGTGCAAGCGCCAAGGCACGACAACACCATCCTCGAGGGAATCATGGAAGCGGAAACGGAAGAAGATGGAGCTGCTGAAGCTACAGCGGCCAGACATCTGGGCCAACGGCTGGACATCCGGTGCCTGTGCAGCCGAGAGGAGCTGCACCAACAGACGGCTAAAGGCATCAACGGCTGGACATCCGGTGCCATCCCGAACATCCAGCGCCACACCATCGCGCGGACATCCGGCCTCCCTCCCGGAATTCCGGCAAAGGACAACTGAAGGCACTAGAAGAATGGGCACCGCAAGGCCGGACATCCGGCGTCTCGCGAACGGCCCGACATCCGGCCCCCAGCCCGGACATCTGGCACCTGCCTGCTGATAGCGTGCAAGTGCACAAGGTTTAGTTGTAGCCTTTTCGAAGTAAGAGTATCGATCCCACAGGGAGCACAGGAATCAGTCTTAGGTCCTTTGCAAGGTACAAATAATGTGCCTAAAAGTTGTAAGTAATCCAGAACAGTAAAAGTAATAATAATAATGTTGCAAGTGTAATGACGACTAAATCTGTTAAGGTAAATAACTGATAATATAAATGAGACTTGAAGCAAATGATTAAAAACGTTCCCGGGGGTCCGGAATCCCCTCTAGTGTGCATCTATAGCGGTGCCTAAACACAATGCTACTTCGGATTCCTAAGCCACTTTACATGTTTCTCTTTGTGGGCGGAGCCGGTACAGATACGTGCATACTCGTGGTATCACCGTATCTCATACGCCACCACCGTTCTTCCCCACTTCGGTTATCAAATGGTGATTAAGGGGAAAGATGTCCCCGTGGACGCAGCCAAAGTGGTCTCCGTTTTACCCCCTATTGCAACTATCCGCTACGAGGGGGGAAGGGGCCTGTCACGTCACCCATCTCCACAACCACACAGTTAGCCAACAGTAATAACCTTCCATCCGAAGTTGGCATATGTTGGATGGTCGACTTCACCCAACGTCAAGAAGATTATCAACATAAACATGCAAAGAGGATATTAAATCCTAGTATCAAACAACCTATTACACACTAGGGTTCATCCATACCCCAAGAACAACGGGTCTACTCACACGTGGGAACGACAATCATCATGGTAATGGTAATGGAATACATGGATGAATGGATTAACTGATACACCGAAGGATCCATTAGGGTTCTTGATGTTGCAGATGATAAGGATGTGGATGATGATGAAGATGGTGATGATGTAGATGATGATGATGACTTCATCCCCCTCACAGTGAGAGGAATCCCTTTCTTCTCCTTGTAGATCCTCCCTCCAGATGGGCTCCGGTGGCTAGGGTTCTACCTTCTGGATGAGTTTCTGGAGTCTCTGAACGTCTGATTCACGATCCGATTCAACGGGGTGAAAATAGCTGATCCCCCAGAGGCGGCGGCGCGCCAAACGACCGCTCATGCGAGCGCGCGCGGTCGCATGGAACGTCGTCGTTCACTCTGGAAGCGCGACGACGGCTGTTTCCTTGGCCTTCTTGCTTGATCTTTTTATGGAAAGTGTTTATCACTTTTAATACGTGATTCCACTGCCAGTTTTGGGGATTTTATCCATTAAATGAATATTGCTCCAAAAGCTGTTACATGAGGGATTATCAACAAAAAGAAGTGCGCGAACGCGGTAAAATTCCACAAAGCCTACAAAGTAGGCACAAAAATAACGGTAAAATGGTCTCATAATTTAGACTCATGAACTCCCCAAGCTTAAAGATTTGCTTGTCCCCGAGCAAATACCGCAGCTTGTAATGAAGAGGTCATCTTGGTTATGAGCTGTGGATGAATCGAATGAATAGGTCCAAAGTAAAATTTTAGAATTTACATCATATGATCAATTACATCGTGCACCATTACATCCAAATTACCATCAAATGAGTTTGAAGGCTTCCACACCATACTATCAATCGTTAATGAGACTATTTTTAACTCTTAGTGATACTTTATTCTCCTCTTTCAGTCGGGCAAGTCTTAGTGCTATACATCTTCCTTTTCATTGTTCTTCACTTCCCTTTTTATTTCCTGAGCTGCCAAGCCTGCCACATATCACTCAAAAAATTTCTTTTCTGTTTTCAAGACGTGATATGAATGGTATGCTTAAACATCCAAGTTCAACCATTTGGAATTATATAAGTTTTCTCGAATCTATAATGTTATGTTTTTATGCACAAGAACTTGTCCACATTTCATACTTGGTTCACTGGTTTTAAGAGACATTACCAAGTAATCACCAAATAAACTGAAATCAGTTCCAATGCATCACATCAAATTGTCAACTTCTCATTCTCGATTGATACTAAAGATGTGGAAGGCTTATAATCATCATCTAAAAGCAAAGATGCAAAGCACACAAAGGTGCATAATCATACTAAGCAAATTCATCAAGATCATAATAGACTATTCATCAAACCATCCATAACTCAATGGATAAGATTCTTCCCTCTTCACCAAAAGGTATAATAGTACTTTTATTACTCGAAATAAATGAACTCTTTCAAGCAGAGCTCAACGGAAAATAATAATGATAACGGAAACGAGAAAGGGCTTCAAAATATCCCCAAGCTTAACATGCTAAGCCGGTTGGATTCATTTAGTCTCCTTTTTATTGATACCGGTGTTCTCTTCTGAAGGTGGCGGTGACACCAGTGAGGGCATCAATCATGAGCTTATTGGCGACCTCCAAATCCATGATGCGAGAATGATACATGCGAAGGGTTGCATCCTGGTTGGCGATAATCCTTAAGCTTGTGTCAAGAGCCTCACGGGTCTTGACAGCCAAGGCAACCTCCATCTCCCTGATATTATCAGTCATAGCTTTAGTCTCAACTACTGAATTATTGATTTGTGCCTGGGGTGGAATTGTGTCACACCCTGATTTTCATACCTCATTATTTAAAGCATGAAAATTTGAACCAACAAAAACTTTTGTGTTCATTTGGTTTTGTATTGATTTGAATTTCTATTGCTGTTTTCATGTGCTCTTATAAATCAAATAAATTCCCCAACTCTTATACTTCATTCCCTTGCTCCAAAACTTTTCCCAATGATCATACCATGTGAATAGGACAAAAAGGTATTTTTATCCAAAAATAATTTGGCCAAAATGCATTTTCTAAATTAGGTTTTCCAAAAAAAAACCTAGATTGAGACTTGAACTACAAGTACTCAATTTAGGGTGTGAAAATACTTTCCAAAAATTTATTTGGATCCTACTAGTTATAGGACTCCTTAAAACCATAAAAATATTATTTTAAAAGTTATTTTGCTATTTTATTTAAAGGCTTTTTCTTTAGGCCAAAAATGGTTTTTAATAGGTCAAAATTATTTTAATGTTTCAGAAATATTTGAGAAAAACTAGGGAAACTCAGGGGACATATATTGTCCATATATGTGAGTTTCAACACATGGTCATGATCAAATATTGGACAAAACCCTCAAAAACCCTTTCTGGACATTTCAAGCTTTTGAAATATTTACAAAGGAAAATTTCTCCATAAATCCCAGGAAAATTCTAGCATGTCACAATTGCCCTAGTTGATGATCTTGCCAAGTTTCAATTGAAGCAAAGCAAGTTAACTTCATCAAACCCTCTCAAAACCCCTTCTGCTCATTTCCAACTTTGAACAACTTTGCACTGTCAAGTTTCTCCAATTGTGCTCAAATTTGGTACACTTGCTCAAATCACTTAGTGATTCATCTAGGCCCACTGGTTCAAGATGCAGAACAGTGCAACTTGGTCAAATCTTGCCAAAACCCCTTCTGACCATATCCATGGATGAAATAGTTTACATTGTGAGCCTTCTCCAAATGAGCTAAAAATCTATGGACTAGCTCAAATTGACCCCAAACCAATTCCTGTTAATTTTCAAATCCATTGGATTGCTCTAGCTATCCCAAGTCATCACCAAACACCTTCTGCCATATTTTTGTGATCAATGATTGGAGCACCAAATGGACTCCAATTGAGCTCAAATTTTTACCAGAGCTGCTCCTAGTCACCCTCTACCTCCAGTAAGCCCATAGCTCAAACATTTGGGGGTGAAAACCACATTTTTCTTCTCTGGACAGCCAAGTTCTCTCTCTCTCTCTCAACCTTTGTTCTCTTCTCTTGACTTCCCAGAGCATCCAAGGCCACTTTCACTTAGTTTACTAACCCCTAGCACTCTTGGACACAAGTGGCCACGCAAGCCATGCCATGGCATGCCAATGGCACGCTCTAGAACACGCTACAGTGCTCTTCCGCACTGTAGCTTGCCCATTCCGAGGCAATCAGACGGCCTTGGGTGTCGGGACCGTGTCCCCCGAGGTCTCCTCGAAGACCTCTACACTCCTAGTTGTCGGGCCCTTCCTCCCTCGCCGTCGTTTTCCCCCTGGCAAGCTCGCCCGAGCGCCGCCCGAGCTCGCCACTCCCTGTTCGCGCGCGGGACCCGCCCTAGTATCGCCCCGCTCGCCTAGGAGGACCGTAGACACGAC
This sequence comes from Elymus sibiricus, assembly GCA_039707655.1. Lineage (NCBI taxonomy): Eukaryota > Viridiplantae > Streptophyta > Magnoliopsida > Poales > Poaceae > Elymus > Elymus sibiricus. The sequence continues at coordinate 260,612,157 of CM077676.1, forward strand.
CTAGAGTGCCAATTTGGCCTCTGGCGTCGCCTAGGCCATGGCCGTGAACGCCGTCCACGGCGCACCACCGCCCCGCCATAAAAAGCCTCCCCGAGCGTCCCTCCGGACGCCCTCTGCTCTCTCCCTCCCGTACACCTCCCGGACAGACCCATTCCTCCTCCCGTGCCCTCCATCCACCTCCATGGCCGGAGCCATGCCGTCGGGCTCCGCCTAAATTCACGGTCTGTGGCCTCTCCCCTCGTCTTTGGACCGCACCAGAGCATCTCCAACCTCACCGCAGGTCCCTCCCGCACTCCTTTCTCTCCTCCCCATGGCCGGAGCGACAAGCTCCATCACCGTCTTCGACCTTACCCGCCACGGCTGATGGTGCACTCGCGCCCGACCTCCTCTACACCCAAGGCGCACCTCGGCAGATGCAGCACACTCTCCTGAGCACGCCGGTGTGCCGAGCGTCGCCGGATGTGGCCGGTGCGCTAGAGCGAGCGCCGGCGCGCGCTCTGCCTCGCCTCCCCTGTTTCTCCAGCCGATGCCGACACGGGGAGGGAGACGACCCTGCCAGTGGGGCCGGCGACCCCACTGGTCAGCCTCCGCTGATGTGTCTGGCTGGGCCCGCGCGAAGTAAGTGGAAACGACTTCTGCGTAATCCGCCTCCCCGAGCAGAAAGCGCCTCCCCGGAAACCGCCTTCGATGTGGCCCTCCCTCGCACGTGCAGCCGGACGACTGGGCCAGGCCTAGTGTGATGTGCAGCTAAACCGCGCTCAGTGCGCGCTAGAGCACAGCCAGATCCGGCCCGTGTAGGTATTCCTTTCTTTTTTTTTCTATATTCCAGAAACTTGTATAATTCCTAGAAATCTATTTTTAGTCCAAAATTTGATGATTCAAAATCCTGGAGTCTCCTAAAGTCATTCTCTATTTAATGAGCTATAGTAAACATTTTTATTATTCCTAGTTTCCACTAGATCTGTTGAATAGGTTATTCATTCACACAAGTCAACTTAGAAAATCTCTAGAAAATTCATTTGAACTCCAAATCCATTGAAACCAATTTCCAAATGTTTCTAAAATCATGCCTTGTTTAATGAGTGCCTTTTCTCATTTTACAAAAATATATTTCTATAAACTTCTTGCAGATTCATTATTCCCTTGATCCCACCTAATTGAAATGTTCAGAAATCCCTATTGATTCAAATCCAGTAGAAATACTTTGGTTATTTTTTATATGACCAGAGATGTCCTAGAAAAGTAGAATTCCTATTTTTAGAGCACTTTTATTTTCTGCCTTGTTGTGTTGCTTATTGTGATTGCTTTGGCCGTTAGTTGACGAAGTAGACGGAGTGCTTGGAGAAGGACCAGAAGAGTGAAGACTTTGCTGAGCCAGGCAAGCAGCCCGTTGACCATGTTGAACCCTTTTTACATCATAATAGCATTTTTCGTTGTTGCACCGAAAGCATGATATCTTGGTGGTGGCAAACTTGCTAGGTTGCCTCCGTTGCATGTTTCCATTGATACTTGCATTGCTCATAACTCCATCCTTGCTTAGAGTTGTGTTTGTGGGAAGTAGATATGTATTGTAGATTCTGGCTACGCAAATTGGGGCAAGGTTGTGCATGGAAAGAAACAAGTGTGGCTTAACAAAGACTTTCAAAAAACCCATCGGGTGACACTAATGCCCTTGGGAGATGATGATGAGCTAGGTCACTACTTGGTGAAGAAGTGGTGTACCGAGGCAAGTGGAGTGTGTTGTTTTCGAAAACGGATTAGATTTAAGATTTGATGACCGTCCCAACCATACATCGCAACCACTCTACCCTAGTATGGGATAGGGCATTATTGGTTACCTAGTTCATCCTAGCATGGAGCCCGCATTACTAGTGGCGGGAGTGGCGTGGTCACTCTCGAGATGGGGTCGTGCTTGGATAGGCGGCCATGACTATTTTTACAGGGCACCGGACACACCGTTGGTACCTCCGTGCATGGTTTATGTGATAAGTCTGTGAGCGTGGCTCTGCAGATAGAGTTAAATGTGTGAGAATGGTTGTGGCACGGGGGCTGTTACCAATCGAGTGGACTCTATGTTAGTCACGGCTAGGGAAAGGTAGTGATCAGGTGCTTACCCTGGGTACTTGAGGTACCGCGGGTCGTGGATGACATGAAAGTTCCACGGATCTTGTGGGTCAAGTGTGCAACCTCTGCAGAGTGTAAAACTATTCAAATAGCCGTGTCCACGGTCAAGGACAGTTGGGTGGTGCTGCTTAAACTATGTCCGGATTTTTACAAAGCTTGGGTTGAAAAATGTGGTTGATGTGACTCGTGGGGAAGTCACAATGAGCTTGAGACTGAGTTGGTCATAACTCTTTCTCGATGTTGATGTCTGTAACCTCTTAATACTTGATGCAGACGCATTCCAGATTTCTACGATTATTGATCATACTTGCATAAGAAAAACTAGCTTTCTGCAAATGCCAACTTAGTATTAGAGCCTTGCATAATTATTCTGTTATCAATCATGGGTTATTTGCGAGTACATTCAAAAGTACTCATTGGCTTGTCACTGGCTATTAAATTGCCCAGGCATGGAAGAGCAGGAGTTTGAGGAAGAGTTCTTCGGTAACGGACATGCGAACTAGGATGCTTTCCTAGTCAGAATGCCTGTAGGGTTAAGGCAGATGGCATGGGTCCAAGTTATCGACGAAGATTTCTCCTGTGATGTTTTATTTGATGTTTAGCCCTTGAGGTTTTATCTATGTAAGACTTGACCATAATGGTCCTATTTGTGTAAGACGCTATGTAATGGATGTAAGCTCTTGATATTCAGTTCATTGTGCATGGTGAGCATTGATCCTTGGGATCACTGTGCACGCACAATCGGTGGCGTCGACTGTATAAGTCGGGGTCCCCACATACTGGTTGCATCGAGGCGGTGTTATGCCTTTTCCTCGGAGGTCCAACTTGCATGCGGGTGCCAATGGTGTGCATCTCACGCGCCCTTGGATCGATCTTGCCGGATTCATCCAACGGATCATGGATAGCGTAGTTACTGAAACCGCACTTTCCCATGAAAGCGGGAGTCTCCCTAACAAAATCGATCTTGTCCTCATTGATGATGATCTTGATGGCGTTGATGGGGATGGCCGCCGGTTTCTTGCCCTTCTCTTGATCCTCCTGTTCTTCTTCCTCATAAGGAGGCTCCTCCGGATCTTCCTCAAAAGAGGTCCAATCGTGACAGGGACGGAGCCTCTCCCTTATGCTTGCGGGAGAATAGCCCTCCTGCTCCAATTCCTCCTCCTCCTGCGGAGAGGGTTGCCTCTCATCCCACGAACGAGCCATGTCTACTTGCAACTCAAAACTCAAGAAGACTTTGCCTAGATTGGTTGGTTAGTTTTGATAGAGGAGAGAACAATAGTTCTGTATATAAGAGGCTAGGGACGCAGGTTTTGACGAGATAAGGAAGTTAGAAAGTATAGGAAACAAACTAATTAAGATCAGGCGAAATTCTATTAGAATTCGGAAAGAAATCACGATCGACGATCCTCCAAACGACCGTGACCGATCGTTTGCGATCGTTTCAGCGGTCATTTGACCTTCTTCCACCAAGCGCTTCATGGACAGAATGTATAACGGCCTTCAAAACGGGCGCGTCCGCTCGTTCGGGCGTCCGTTTGATCCCCTTCTTTCCTGCAAGAAAAAATGTCTTTTTACATGCAGAGGCGCAGTTTCCCTCTGCGGAACAGATTGAAAGACGGCCTTCCAAGCGGTCGCTGGCGATCGCTTGGGCGGTCGTTTGCTCCTTTTGCCTGCGCGCTTAAATAAACAGAATCAAAGACGGTGCCTCAAACGACCGCAGGCGATCGTTTGTGCACCGTTTGACTACAGAAAACATATAATTTTATATAGAAAAATACACGAAGGAAACTTTGACGAGAGCTTAAGGAAAAAGAGAGATCTTTCCTGTGTTCCCTAGTGCTCTCCACTCTTTGTGTTTTGCGAAGATCTTTGTCCCAGGCTTCTTTGTTCTTAGGGGTTGGGGAAGTGGTGACATCTTCTGCAACTTACTGGGGTGCAAAGAGTTGTTATAGCAAAATAAATCACTTTCTTCCCTTACCCTCAGTTTCGCGAATGATTCCTCTAGACCGATGAATGGTGGTCCTGTATCTCCAAAGGTACGAGTTGTAGCCCTATCCAAAGCCACAACCATTCCGTAGGGGATACATATACCTTTTGGATTGTACTAATGCTCCTCCTTTACCAGGGAGATGTTTGTCAACACTTCTCCTATCTTTTCGTGGTCTAAAATTTCACTGTCAAATTCCTGCAAAAGAAGAGACCACCTCACCCAGTGCGGCTTACTTTTTAATATCCAACACCTCTTTTATTGCCTAGCGGTTAGTATAGAATATAACTTTTGTATCAGTGATATAAGGTCTAAACTTCTCACAAGCAAAGATCACTGCATAGAGTTCTCTATCATTCTTAGCATAATTCCTTTGGGCATCAGTGAGGGTGTGGCTTGCAAAGTAAATAACATTAAACTTCTCACCTACTTGTTGGCCCAAAACCGCACTTACCGCATTATCATCCGCTTCGCATATGACCTCAAAAGGCATGTCCCAGTCTGGAGGTGTAATGATAGGAGCATTAAGTAGCATGTTTCAGTTTTTCAAAGGCACTTTTACACTCATCATTGAACATGAAGGGAACATCTTTCTACAAAAGGTTAGTCAAGGGTTTCGAAATACTGGAGAAATTCTTAATAAAGCGCCTATAGAAACCTGCATGCCCAAGAAAACTCCTTATCCCTTTTATATCACGGGGATAAGGGAGTTTATCTATGGCATCTATCTTTGCTTTATCAACTTCTATACCTTTACCAAATATTTTGTGCCCCAAAACAATACCTTCGTTGATCATAAAATGACATTTCTCCCAATTCAAGACAAGATTAGTAGCTTCACACCTCTGCAAAACTTTATCAAGATTGTGAAGACAATCATCAAAAGAAGTTCCATAGACTAAAAAATCATCCATGAAAACCTCCATGATTTCTTCAACGAAATCAGCAAAAATGGCATTCATGCATCGTTGAAATGTAGCTGGTGCATTGCATAGGCCAAACGGCATACGACGGTAAGAATACGTACCAAAAGGGCAGGTGAATGTTGTCTTCTCTTGATCTTCTGGATGCACGGCAATTTGTGAAGACCCTGAATATCCATCCAAATAGCAAAAATGGGTATGCTTCGCCAACCTCTCAAGCATCTGATTGATGAGTGGTAAGGGGTAATGATCCTTACGGGTCTCGTTATTCAGCTTCCTGAAATCAATGCACATTCTATACCCAACTATTGTTCTAGTAGGGATTAGTTCGTTATGTCTATTAGGAACTACTGTAAATCCTCCCTTTTTAGGCACACAATGAACTGGACTTACCCATTTGCTTTCAAAAACTGGATATATAATACCTGCATCAAGTAGATGAATAATTTCTTTTCTTACCACTTCCTTCATTTCGGGGTTCAGCTTCCGCTGGTACTCACGAACTGGTTCAGCTCCTTCCTCCATGAATATACGATGAGTACATATAGAGGGGTTGATGCCCTTTAAGTCATCCATTGAATACCAAATGTTTTTCTATGTTTCCTCAAGGCATTCATTAATCTATCTTTTTCTTCATCTGAAAGATTAGCACTAATAATAACAGGGTATCTATTTGTTTCATCTAAAAACTCATACCTTAACTCTTTTGGTAGAGGTTTTAGTTCAGGTGGTGGTGGTTCTTCGTCTCCTTTCTTCTCAGGTATTTCATATTGTGCACTAGATACCGGATCATGAACCGGTGTTTCATTCAAGTGATGATCTATTTCTTCCTTAGCTGGGTCCTCTAGATCTTTCTCATACTCGGTTAAACTCCTTTCTAGATCATCTTTTGGGGTTCCAAAGTAGAGTGCTGCTAGTTGAGCTACGGTCTTCTCTTCATTGTTGTCATACTCTCGTGGTTGGGGGTGATTCTTGAATATGGAAAAATGAAATTCTCTTACCTCTTCCCCATACTTAAGAGAGACAACTTCCCTCTTACAATCAATGCTTGCACCTGCAGTGTTAAGGAATGGTCTTCCAAATATTATGGGACAAAAATCATCTTCAGGGATTTCCATTACAACAAACTCTACTTGATAAGTAAAGGTTCCCAATATGACATAAACATCAGATACCATCCCATAAGGTCTCCTTAGAGTACCATCTGCTAGTTTAATTTCCATATCAGTTGGCTGTAGGTCACAAGCATAAATTTCATCATGAAGCTTAGTGTAAAGAGTGTAAGGTATAACATTAATAGAAGACCCTATATCGCATAGACCAAAGCAAGAAGTACTTCCAAACGAACAAGGCACCACCGATTTACCAGTATCTGCAGCTTTGATGCAACCTTTTACAAAGCAAGTTACCTCTTCTTCCATCGCTTCGATGGGTTTTTCCTGTTTTCTCCTTTTTGGGAGCTTCACCTTAGCTTTGCTCTGGTTGTCATTTTCATCCTCAGAATGTTCCCTGTTAAAATACTCAAGCTGCGCCTTTGTCACTGGATATGGTAATACCGGTTCGGGTTCATAATCTTCTTCCATGGGGAGTACTGATGTTTCTACCTCCAAGGTCTCAACTATGACCTCTTCCTCGGGGTCCTCATCAGTATAATTCTCCCATTTCTTCTTCGGGAACTCCATATGTTCTGCATAGCTTTGAACAAATCTTAAAACAACAACAGGGTCAAGGTATAATTCATTACTTATTTGTTCAACTCTCCCTGAGTTTAGATAAGCTTTTATGCAATCAAAATCTACTTCTACTTTACCCTCTCCTTCTTCATCGCTCCCCCAAGCTTCATGGTTAGCAAGTTTCCCTTCTAATAATTCCAATGCTTCCGGGACTTCGCTAGTAATAAAAGAACCTGCAGATGCTAAGTCTAGTTCTTCCTTCGAATCATATTGCAATCCTCCATAGAAAAGATTTAACACTAACCATTCAGGGAGCTTATGATGAGGGCAATCAATTAGTAAAATTTTATACCTTTGACATGCGTTTACCATATTTTCTCCAGGCCTCTGTCGGAAGTTTAAAATCCTCCTCCTTGCTTCATAAGATTTTTTTCTGGATAAAAATCTGACAGAAAAGTGTGTGCTAGTTTATTCCATGTATCAAAGGTACATGCAGGTGAGACACTAACCAATTCCTTGTCTTTTTAGCTAGAGTGTGAGGAAATAATTTCAGTTTCATATCATCTCAGCTAAAAGCATTCAACTTAAATGTCCCACATACATCTTTGAAAAAATGCAAATGTTGATAAGGATCCTCACCTTCCTCACCTTTAAACTGTTTACCATGCAAAAATTCGAGGACACTTGGGTTCACCTCATAAGCTACACCGGTGGGGTTAGGACCCAACGATGTGAACATTTCTCAAATAGGTGGACCTGTAAGACGCATGGCTGCAAGTTGATAATTGTGTCCATATTCAGCCATGGTTGTTCCAGACCTGCAAACAGCTTAGTACACAAAATTCAAACCAAACTCAAAACTTAGACCAAAAGCGCTCAGCTCCCCGGCAACGGCGCTATAAAAAGCTTGATAGCCTACAAGTGCACAGGGTTTAGTTGTAGCCTTTTCGAAGTAAGAGTATCGATCCCACAGGAAGCACATGAATCAGTATTAGGTCCTTTGCAAGATACAAATAATGTGCCTAAAAGTTGTAAGTAATTCAGAATAGTAAAAGTAATAATAATAATGTTGCAAGTGTAATGATGACTAAATCTATTAAGGTAAATAACTGATAATATAAATGAGACTTGAAGCAAATGATTAAAAACGTTCCCGGGGGTCCGGAATCCCCTCTAGTGTGCATCTATAGCGGTGCCTAAACACAATGCTACTTCGGATTCCTAAGCCACTTTACATGTTTCTCTTTGTGGGCAGAGCCGGTACAGATATGTGCATACTCATGGTATCTCCATATCCCATACGCCACCACCGTTCTTCCCCACTTCGGTTATCAAACAGTGATTAAGGGGAAAGATATCCCCATGGACGCAGCCAAAGTGGTCTCCATTTTACCCCCTATTGCAACTATCCACTACGAAGGGAGAAGGGGCCTATCACGTCACCCATCTCCACAACCACACAATTAGCCAACAGTAATAACCTTCCGTCTGAAGTTGGCATATGTTGGATGGTCGACTTCACCCAACGTCAAGAAGATTATCAACATAAACATGCAAAGAGGATATTAAATCCTAGTATCAAACAACCTATTACACACTAGGGTTCATCCATACCCCGAGAACAACGGTTCTACTCACACAAGGGAACGACAATCATCATGGTAATGGTAATGGAATACATGGATGAATGGATCAACCGATACACCGAAGGATCCATTAGGGTTCTTGATGTTGCAGATGATAAGGATATGGATGATGATGAAGATGGTAACAACGAGATGGTGATGATGACTTCGTCCCCCTTGCGGCCTTTCTTCTCCTCGTTGATCCACCCTCCGGATGGGCTTCGGAGGCTAGGGTTCTGCCTGCTGGATGAGTTTCTGGAGTCTCTGCACGTCTGATTCATGATCCGATTCGGCGGGGTGAAAATAGCTGATCCCCCAGAGGCGACGGCGCGCCAAACGACCGCCCATGCAAACGCGCGCGGTCACATGGAACGCCGTCGTTCACTCTGGAAGCGCGACGACGGCTGTTTTCTTGGCCTTCTTGCTTGATCTTTTTGTGGTGTTTATCACTTTTAATACGTGATTCCACTGCCATTTTTGGGGATTTTCTCCATTAAACGAATATTGCTCCAAAAGCCATTACCTGAGGGATTATCAACAAAAAGAAGTGCGCGAACGCGGTAAAATTCCACAAAGCTTACAAAGGAGGCACAAAAATAATGGTAAAATGGTCTCATAATTTGGACTCATCACCTGCGCGCAGAGTCAGGCCAGAGGCCCATGTATCTCTGTTCCGCCTCCCACTTCGTGGCTAGGACTATAAATAGACCACCTCCACCTCATTTCTAGGGTTAGCAAAGTGATAGCTCATTTCTTGTTGAGCTTCGCTCCTTTACCTCTACTCCTCTGGAGAGAGACACCTTCATTGGAGAGATCCTGAGGGATTCAAGACCCCCATAGTGGGAAGGATCTATCTAGATCATCATGACCTTGTCTCCTCTTGGATTTGGGATGAACTCTACCATGTATCTTTCCCTTTGATTGTTCATGTACCTTGTGGATCTTGTGTGTTTGTTAGTCTAGTGGATGTGCGATTGGGCTTGTTCTTGAGTGTTTCTTTTGTGATTTCCCCGTGTTCGTAGAATCCCCCTCCAATTCGTGAAAGATCACCAATTAGGGTTCCACCCTACATCATCTTCGATCAGAGCTTAGGTTCTCACAAAATTGGTGTCCTACCCCCCCCCCCCACTTTCTAGCCTAATTTTGTTTGTTCTTGCCCAATTTCAAAAATCCCAACCAAAATAGCCTCATCAAAAAAATTGCATTTTGTTGGTTCTTGTGAGAGTTTGTTGTGTTTGATCCACGATTTTGTTGTTTTGCAAGTGGATCTTGGCTTTCCCCACCTCCCCACCATGAAATCCATCCAAAATTTTGTTTTCCCCACCAATTTTGACCTTGGAATCATCTATTTCCGCCCCCAAATTAAGTTTCGAAGTCCAAATCCCGATCTAGAATCGTCGGGCCGGACATCCGGGCCATCGGGCCAGACATCCGGGCCCCAAGCCAGACATCCAGCACCTGGAGCACCAAAAACGGCCGCGGTACTGGTCACAGACCCTGGAAATCCGGCCTTGACCCCGGACATCCGGCCCCTGATACTTCAGCCTCCCATGCTTCACCGTTTCGGTCATAACTTTCACATCCGGAGTCCGTTTTCGCGTTCTTTAGCTCGTTGGATAGCTATTGACATCCCCCATCCATCTAGATAGGTTCCAACACCATTTGACTCCATCAAAATTTTGTCATTTTGGCATCTTTGCCCAGGCCCTCCACGATATCATCCGCAATACCACCATAGCCTTCCGCTACCTAACCCATTTTGATCCCCATTGCATTTGTGGTTGCTTGAGTTGTGATTCGAGTCTCCTAAGGTGTTTCGGCTACTTAGGGATGGTTACTTCTTCATCAACCACCACCATAACTTCCGCATAACCTTGTCCACCATACTCTTCGGCCACCTTAACCCAATTTTAATCAATTTTGTATGAAAATTTGAGTTCGCGGTTTCCGTTTCCTAAGTTTTTTCGGCTAATTAGGAATGGTTCAACATCGACAACACCGCCACTCATCATCGCCTCAGACTCGACATCGACAATGACCTCTGCACCTTTGACACCGCAACTGTAAGCAAGGACAGTAACCTCGACGACATCATTGTACATTTCCTTGCCATTGCTTTGATCGCCCCGAGCCTATTGCGTCACTTTCCCATCGAGACTAGCGAGTTGAGAATTGTCGGGCCATGCTCATTGTGCACCTTAGTGATACGCTTACGCCGCATAGCTACATTTAGCGTGCAATCATCTTGCTATCATCATTGTGCCATTAAGTCTCTCCCGTGCATATCTTACATACTTGTCTCATATCTTGGCTCGCGCATCAAGCATTGTGGCAAAGCAAAAAAAAAAGAAAAAAAGCTTTTAAGCAAAAGAGGAGATACAAAAGAGCTTGTAAGCAATAGAAATAGCATTGAGCTATCTTGCATAGTACATACTCTTGGAGCATACATACATAGTATACTTGGGACTGAAGACGGCACGGTTACTCACATAGGTTGGTGCACAAGCGTATCTAGCCTATTTGAGCAATCGAGCTATTGTCTCTCTAGCATCCGTGCACCAAGAGCTTTTCTGTGGTAACAAATTTTGTGCTCATTCCTTGGTTGCCCGGATCCCACTTGTCTATCCGTGTGTATGTTTCTTTGTGCCACCATAGCTATTGATCTATTTGCTTTACATTGCAACTTTGTGAATCTTCCTCAACATTATCGATATCTTGGACTAACACTTGCTTGAATTTTGTGCCACTTGTCCTAACCAAGCCACTCGATAATCTTTACTTTGTAGGTGTGAGTGAACAAGTCCGGTACCAATTCCACTATTCTCTCAATTCACATTGAGTGACACGGGATACATCCTCAACTTTGGGAAAAGGTATCTTGTTATTGTTTATCTCATTTCCTACTCACCTTTGCTCGAGTCTTCTGATGGATAGGCAAAGCACATCTACTTCGGTCTACACGAACAACGATGAGTTTGATGCCATGAAGAACCACTTGGACGCCAAGATGGATGCTCAAATGGAGGAGCTCAAAGCCCTAATCAAGACCGGCAAGAGGTCTTCCTTATCTTCGACAAGACGCTCAAGTGCACATGCTTCCAAGCTATCATCTCCGGCAAGGTCTCATCGGCATCGACACCATCACCGACAAGATCGTGAAGGTCAAGAGTTCAACACCAACCAATGCTCTATGACTTTACCATCTATCTTGGCATCTTCGCCAAGCAACTTCAAGGCATCTTCGCCTTTGGACATGGGGCATCTTAACCGACAAGCACCTCAAGATTACGCTCAAGAGAAGCTCCCCAAACTCAAGTCCGCGACTTCCACGAGCTACTATGACTTTGACATCGACCATGAGATTTCTTTCTATGGGAGTCACGACCTCGAAGAGTACCTCGAGTGGGAGCACAAGATGGACGACTACCTCAAGCTACATCAAGTCCCCTCCGAAGATCAAGTGAAGTGCGCCACACGGAACTTCCACGACTACATGTCGATATGGTGGCTTCACACACCTTCTAAGAGCTTCAGCATGAGTTGGGCCAAGACGAAGAAAGCGATGTGGGGAGAGTTTTTGCCTTCCACCTACACGGAACATCTTCTTCGCCAATTGGAGAAAACCATCCAAGGATCCAAGTCCCTCGACGAGTACTTCATGGAGATGAAGAAAGCCTTGCGACGAGCCGGTGTGGACAACCCCGTTTGGATGAAGTTCCACTTCACGATAGGATTGAACAACAACATCGCCAAGACTATCTTCACCGACAACTATGAGACTCTCGACGACCTCTACATTGGTGCTATCAAGGCGGAACAAGACCACATGAAGGCCAAGGCTTCTCCACCCCAAGCACACTACGTGACGACCAAGCTCCATGACAACGAGCATGAGGGTAGTACCACCAAGATGTCCAAGCCCGATGAGCTCCAAGACGACGCTCCCAAGTTCGACTTCACCGCCATCCCTCTTTGTGGCATTGACGATGCCGAGTCTACCATGACTCTTTTTGAAGATAGCGCGGCGACGACTATGACTACGAAGCCTCTCAAGGAACATGATTTGGAGGCAAGCGACACGGTGACGAACAAGGATGATGCTTCCATCTTTGGAGGCGAGAGTGAAATGATTGAGCATTGGATTTTCCCTTTGGTCATGGAGGCGGGTGATGATGTGCCATCTTCGGCCTTCATCCATGGCGACGGTGACGAGACGGTTGTGAATGGGATTTTCCCTTCAACCAAGGTGGCGTTTGGAGATGACTTGAGCGACATGAGCACCCATATTGAGAGTGAGAGCGAGTTCACCACTAGCCCCATATATGATGAGATGCCCCAATTCCCATGTGAGGAGAGCCACAACCCCCACCACTTGAGTGAGATGAGTGTCATGCGTATGACCATCTATGGGACCATCGGGGCCCCTTTGCGGTTTGGCTGTGGGGATGCGCAAGCACAAAGAGCAGATACAGCAATCAACACAAGGGATTTACCCAGGTTCGGGCCACCGTGAGGTGTAAAACCCTACTCCTGCTTTGTTGTATTGGATGTGTTTGAGCTCAATTACAAGGAGCGCTGCTTGTCTGCAAGGGTGCAGGAAGTGCAGCTACGCATGCAAAATGAGCAAAGTGTCAACCTCTGTAAAGGTTGCCCTAGCCCTCCTTTTATATATCAAGGGGTAACCACAGTGGCAAAACAGTCTTTACATGTTGATTAGATAGCCAACAGTGCTATCATACCTAACTTTGCCGGTTTAGGACAAACGCAATAAATGCGCCGTTAGGTGTCATGTGGAGGAGGAGCCCCGGCAAGGTTTCTGCACGGCTCGCCCAACTACCTCCTATAATCTGCACACGCCTCCTGGTCGGGTGTCATTAAAGCTAATTCTCCTTCCAGCATGCTGACACGTGCCCCAACAAGTCTCACCAAACCTCCTGCCCGCTCGACACCTCATCGATTAGCGACCAGCTGACCGATGAGGTGGCGTGAAGAAGGGATAGTAAAGGCTTGCCGGCACGGAGCTTGCCGGCGCATGTCTTGCCGGCAAGTGTTGCCTCCATCTTCAGTACTAACCAAGTACTTGTCGATGATGCGTCTTGATATCTTCTTCGTGGTTGTAACAAAGTCTTGATTCTTCATATTAGTAGTCTTCCGGCAAGTCCTGGCCATCAGGAAGGCTACCACTGTCTGTGCATAAGTCAGGGTATAAAATATCCATGTTTTATACACTGACAGGAGCCCCCGAGCCTGGGCCACACGCGCGTCCGAAGCGTCGTTTGGGTAGGCCCAAACAAATGCACAGACATGCGGCGAAGGATTACTGCCGGAAATTTCGTGATGATGATTTTCCTTTTGCATGCCCACATCGCGCATTAAATGCGAGGCGTCGGAGAGGTGGGCTGGACCGACGGTTTTGTGGTAGTGCGCCTGCAAAATGCGCTGCCACATTGAACAGTAAAGAGCCAGCCTCCCCACGCCTTCCCCATAAAAAGGCAACCGCGAGGAGGCGCTACTCATTTACCCTTGCCCTTCGCTCCATCCTCTTCTTTCTCTCGCCAGAACAGATTCCGCCGCCGCCGTCGCCGATTCGCATATCTTCCACACTCCTCTCTTCTCTTCTGAGCCCTCATGGCACCCAAAAAGACCGAGACGAAGGGAAAGAAACCAGCCAAGCCCGTCGATCCAAAAGCAGAGAAGAGGAAGGTGGATTTAGAGCAACGGCAGAGGGAAAATGCGGTCTTCTCGCCGCCGGCTTTGTACAAGAACACCATCATTGATAGGTATGCATATATGTGGGGGAGAGACACCCAGGATCACACAGCTCCAGTAGTGCTCCCTGCTCACAGCAAAGTTTCCGGAGATGCATATCCATTCTTCTGCGCATATTTCTATTGCGGTCTGGTGCACCCTTATTCTGATTTCTTCACTGAGTTGATGTACACATTTGGGTTCCGGCTTCTGGATTTCACTCCGAATGCCATGACTTGCATGTCGGTCTTCGCCCATATGTGTGAGAATTTCGTTGGAGTCGTCCCCAATGTCGCTCTTTTCCGCCATTTCTTCATTCCCCGCATCGAGGGCGATGCGCTCTCCGGCAGCGTGACATGGATTCTTCAGGCCAAGGCCAAAGGGAAATACCTTACCGTTCTGCTGCATCTGAAGTGGGAAGAGTGGCGGGCAGAGTGGTGTTGGATTAAGGAGAAGGATTTCCCCTGTTTCTGTGTGCCTCGGACGGAGAAGATCGAGCGCGGCAAGGATTGGAGTGATTATGGTGCCAGCGACAAGAAACTCACCCCAACACTGAATCGTATTGTTCGCCTCATAGCTGCCAGCCTAACCATTGAGATGGTAGGAGCCGATTTCCTCCGGCGACGCATCGCGTCGCTGCAGAAGAGACAAAGGCATACTTGGGAATATCAGAATGCTGCTGACATCATGCGGATATACCCAGGGCTGGGAAACAATCTGACAGTCATGGAGCACATCAGTCTTTGCCATCAGCTATTCAGAACTTCCGGCAAATTTCACTTGCCGGTTCAACTCATTCCACTGTGCATCAATTCCGCCAAGGATTCCATCTTAGCGATGATGCCGGAGTGCAACGCTCAAGGAGTCGAAGCTCTCTGGCAAAACCCTTCGCTTGAAGATGAAATGGCTTGGACTTCCAACTTGACGGAGAGAGCGACTCGAGAAGAGAAGGATCTCATCCGTGCCACCAAGGACGAGGAGCTGGCGTACATTGCTAGCAAGGCCGAGGAAGCCTTGAGAGCCAGCAAGGCTAGTGGTTCCCAGGCTGCGGCAACCGAGGAGGAGGAAGATAACCTCGATGAAGAAATCGCCGAAGAGCATCAAGAAGAGCCTGCTGGGGAAGAAGTCGCCGGAGAGCTCGAGGAAGAAGGAGAACCCCAAGCCCCGAAGAAGAAAGCACGTGTTCTTCGAAAAACAGCCAGCCAGGAGATAGTGCATCCCTCTTCATCAGGTACAGGCCCTGTTCTAAAGAAGATGACCACCAAAACTGGCCAGCAACAAGAAGTTCGCCGGCAATCAACTAGGCGTCCTCGAGCTCAACGTCCTTCTTCCCGGCAAGAAGTTGCCGGAGAAGTTGGGTCTTCTCAACCGGCATCTTCGCCTCCACTGGCAATTAAGAGGGCCATAGATTCACCTCCACCAGTGAGATATGACCTCTCCGTCCTCAGTGAGCCCGAAGACGAGGAGTAAGCATAATCATCTGTCTTTGTCAAATCTTGACGCTATCTTAACTGCCATTTTGACTTGATTTCCTTTGTCTTCTCAGAGACACAGAAACACTCGTGCACAGGGCAAAGCGAACCAAAGCTGCAACAGAGCACGAGCCAGTGACAAGCGCTGGGCAGGGGATTACATCTGCTGATGCTACTGTTACCAGCCCCCAGCCCAGCCCCCAGCACGAGGCCATGTTGCAGTTCCCGCTCGCGAGCACTGGTGCTAATGTTCCTTCTTCTGAGCCTGACAATGAGATGGGAGAAGTTTGCCAGGAGGAAGGGCGCCCGGAGGCGGATCCCGCCATGGCTCCTCCATCAACCATCGTCCCGGAAAGCGCTTCGCCGGCAAGGGCCTCCGGTGATGAGCCTGTCCGCACTGAGATCATCCCGGCAAGCGAAACTGCCAATGACCGTTTCTTGGCAAGAATCTGGAGCTCCCAGCTCATCTGACCAATGACCAAGGTTACCAGAGAAGGAATCACCCTTCCTGAACAAGGATCAACAGGTAATCTACTTGCTTCCAAGCACTCTCCAAATCTTTGTTTTCTTGAACTTGACTTGTAAATTAAATTTCCTTCTGCTCTTTGCTTCTGTTCCACCTTACAGATCCAGCTTCTCCCGAAGAAGGGGAAATTTTTGCAGATGTAGTAGAAATTGCAAAGAGTGCTGCTGATGAGGCTGCCAAGATTTCTGCTGAAGAGGCCGCCAAGTCTGTTGTTGAGGAGGCTAGGAAAGCCCCCGAAGAACTAGAGAAGCCCTCTGGTGACACATTTGGCCTCGCCCAAACGGATACAGAAATGGTGGTGACTGGTGACGACAAGTCGAATCCTGACGACCATCCTGCGGCACCAAGTGCGCAAGTCTTGACGGACCCCTTGGCACTTGTCGTTTCCTGGCAAGAATCTGGAGCTCCAAGCTCATCTGGCCAAACTTTGATGATGAGATTGCTCAGATTCTGATCCCCTTCTCCCAAAGTACCACTGAAGCTGACAACGCTGCCGATAGCACGGCAGATCTTGCCTTCCTAAAAACCATGGCTGCCGGTTTTAAGGATGTGCAAGACCGCTACAGCAAGCGTTGGGACAAACTTCAAGAAGAGCACAAAGCCTTGGAACTGGCTGAAGAGAAGCTAAAGGGGAAGGCGGAAGAGATCCGCACATGGTATAATGAGCAATCCCGCAATCGTAGAAGGCAGGAAGAAAAACTTGCCGCTGCTAATGAGAAAGCAACAACTTTTGACGGCAAACTGGTAGAGCACGAGGCGCAACTCAACACCAGGGAAAAGGATCTTGCCACACAGGAAGACGCCCTTGCCGCCAAACTCCACGGCAAGGATGAAGAGATTGAAAAGCTCCTTGAGCAAAGGACACAAGAGTTGGAAAAGAATCACAAGGAATCCATTGAAACTCAAGCTCGAGAAAGTGCCGCCAAGCTCAAGGAGGCCATTGACGAAGTTGCCGCTGCTGCTACCCGCCAAGGCAGATTTGGAATCACAAGTGAGCAAGTTAAAGGAAGATCTTGCCGGCAACAATAAAGAGATCGAGGCTCTCAAAGATGAAGCGCAGAGAGCAGCTCATACCCTAGGGGAGCTGCAAACGTAGCTGACATCCAAAAGCCAAGATCTTAGCAAAGCCGCCAAAGCAATAGACGATCAGAAAGCTAAACTTGCCATGTTGGAGAAAGATCTTGAATCCGCCAAGGAAAAAGAGATAATGTTGATGGAAAAGCTTGAAACAGAGGAGGCCTCACGAACAGTTGCTAAAAACCAGTTCACCAGGCTGCGAGAAGTCCTCTCCCTCTGGACCAACAGGCTCATCAACATTGCCAAAGGCATAACTGCCCAGCTTGCCGTCATGGATATGAGGCGTTGGAGCTTCACCGTCAACGACAAGGAAGCTGCCAGCGCCAGACTGACCAAATTCTTTGACGGTCTCATTGATGCCTTGAAAACTTATCACGAAGACAGATCTGCTTCATTTTCCAATGAATCCTAGAAGTTTGGCCATGATGTCCTTTATAAGGTGCTTGTCAAAGTCGCATATCGCAATCCCGACATTGATCTCTCCGGGGTATTCAAAACTTTGCCGCAGAACACTGACATCACAGCTATTGACAAGGTCGTCGCTCCAATAGCTGACAAAGTTCTCCTCGTTCCCAGGCATCAAGGCGATCTTCAAAACTAGCCTCGTCATTGTATTTGTCACCAGTGCTATCATGTAAAAGACAAGTTTAATCTTAAGTCAAATCTGCACTGTGCTTGTGATGTAATGCAACTTATGATGTTTGAATGGATGTATGCTATTTTCCTTGTTTTATCTTGTCTTTGCATCATTTTTGTACCCTACGCTTGCCGGAGGCTTGCCGGTGTGCACATTCTTGCCGTGAGCGCTTGAGGAATGGATCCTTAGCAGCCTGCCGGAAGTG
Source organism: Elymus sibiricus (assembly GCA_039707655.1). Classification (NCBI taxonomy): domain Eukaryota; kingdom Viridiplantae; phylum Streptophyta; class Magnoliopsida; order Poales; family Poaceae; genus Elymus; species Elymus sibiricus. The sequence continues at coordinate 260,630,154 of CM077676.1, forward strand.
CCGCTGCCGGAAAGTTTACCTTTGACGATCTCAATGCGGCTACTTAAGTTGTTGAGCGGACTCGAAACAAAGTAAGAGCGCAATCGATCATGACAAGGTTCCTTAGCGTGCAAGTTTCTCATACAACAGCGAAAATCGTTCAAGGAAGATTGCAATTACAACAAAAGAATTTGTTTCAAAGTTTTTCAACTTAGCTTTTTCTTTGCTGTACTTCTTGTTGTAAAAATGATCACTTGAACGTCATTTGGTGGTGGCCACACCATCACTCCCCCCCGGGAAATTTGCACGCGAGGGAACCTTCCATGCTTTGAGAAAAAGAAAGAAGAGAAAGAGATGGTTGGATGCCTTGATGGCCCGTTAATCATTTCATACAATGCGAAGTTTAACACATCACATGTAATCATACACAAGTGAAAATGTATTTTAACAAAGAGTTGCGAAACACTTAGCTTTATTTCACTTATGCACAGGGTCTGCGCCTGGCTTTGTACAAAGGGTTACATGTCTTGCCGACAAGGCTCGTACAAAAGGTGTTGCCGGGAGGCTCTGCAACTGCGCCTTATGGGTAGAACTTGCGAAGATGCTCAATGTTCCATGAGTTTTGTACTGGAGTGCCATCCTCGGTCTCCAGACGGACTGCACCAGGTCTGGTGACTCGCACTACCCGATAAGGGCCCTACCACTTTTGCGTCAACTTGTTTGATTTCTTGGCGGATTGGATGTGCCAAAGAACAAGGTCGCCTTCCTCAAGGCTTCGAGCATGAACTTTGCGGCTATGGTAGCGGCGCAAAGCTTGCTGGTAGCGTGCAGCTCACACAACAGCCCGAAGACGATCTTCCTTGAGCAGCATGGCATCATCTTGCCACAATTGCTCTTGCTCATCTTCATCATAGGCAAGCACTCGAGGTGACCCATACATGAGTTCTGTGGGGAGCACCGCCTCTGCACCATAGACTAGGGAGAAGGATGTCTGGCCGGTGGCTCGATTTGGTGTCGTCCCGAGTGACAAAAGAATCGCCGGTAACTCATCAATCCATCGCCTTCCGCACCCACGTAGCTTGTCGAAGGTTCTTGTCTTAAGGCCTCGCAACACTTCAGCATTTGCCCTTTCCGCTTGGCCGTTGCTTCTCGGGTGAGCGACAGACGCAAAGCAGATCCTGCTTCCAAGGTCTTGTATGTATTGCATGAAGGTGCGGCTCGTGAATTGTGTGCCGTTGTCGGTGATGATCCTGTTGGGAACACCAAAACGGCAAACTAATCCTTTGAAGAACTTGACGGCTGACTGTGCTGTCACCTTCCTCACTGGCTCCACCTCAGGCCACTTTGTGAACTCGTCGATTGCAACATACAAGAACTCAAAGCCCCCGGCAGCACGGGGAAAAGGGCCCAAGATATCGAGCCCCCAGACCGAGAAGGGCCAGGAGAGAGGGATTGTTTAAAGTGCTTGAGCTGGCTGATGTATATTCTTGGAATGAAACTGGCATGCTTCACACTTGGTTACTAGTGCAGTTTCATCCTGGAGAGCGGTGGGCCAATAGAAGCCTTGCCGGAAAGCTTTGCCGACAAGGGCCCTTGATCCTATGTGAGAACCACACATGCCTCCATGTATCTCCGCCAACAGCTTCAGTCCATCTTCCCGGCAAATGCACCTCAATTTCACCCCATTTGGCCTCTTTTAGTGTAGAATGTTATCAACAAACTGATACATACTTGACTGTCGGGCTACTTTTTCAGCTTCTTCCTGATCATCGAGAAGTTCTCCTGTTTGAAGAAAATGGACGATTTGTTGTGCCCATGCAGGAGCTTGCGGCTCGACGACAAGGACTAAAGGCATCTCTTCGACTGCGGGAGTGCTTGTCTCGGCGGCAAGAACTTGGGGTTCTGTTTGAGGCTACTGCTCACTGGCAAACATAGTGTTGTCTCTGGCCACTTCCTTGTCGGCGGCTTCTAGGAGCTCCGCTGGGAAGTACTTGCCGGTGTTCAACTTTCTTCTCTTGCTCGCGTTGATGGTGTTACAGAGGGTTCAGTCAAATGGAGCACAAAAGTTCCTGGTTCCACAGGTAGCTTTCGGGCGGCACGCTTTGACAGATCATCAGCAATGCTGTTTTCCGCACGAGGAATGTGCTCTATTTGTAATCCGTCAAAGTGCTCTTCCAATTTCCTCACTTCTTCCGCATAAGCTTCTATCAATGGCCTCTGATAATCTTTATTAACTTGCTTTACAACAAGCTACGAGTCGCCACGGATAATCAACTTTCTGATTCCAAGGTCCACTGCGATCCTGAGACCGGCAAGAAGCCCTTCATACTCAGTAGTGTTGTTTGTAGCTTTCTCCATGGGAAAGTGCATTTGTACCACATTTTTGAGGTGCTCTTCGGTGGGTGCGACAAGCAGCACTCCGGCACCAGCGCCTTGCAGCGAGAAGGCACCGTCAAAATACGTGATCCATTCTTTAGCTGTTTCTTTGCCGGGGAGAGAAGTTTCTTGAATTTCTTCATCTTGCATTGGTGTCCATTCTGCAATGAACTCTGCCAAGGCTCTGCTCTGAATAGTTGAAGTGCTTTCAAACTTAAGTGCAAAACTAGACAGTTCCAATGTCCACTCTACTATCCTATCGGTGGCATCTGGATTTCTCAAGATACGCTGCAACGGAAAGCAAGTGACGACGGTAATCTCATGTGCTTGGAAGTAATGGCGCAGCTTTCTCGAGGCCATGAGAAGGCCGAAAAGCAGCTTTTGCACACCAGAGTACCTTGATCTAGCCCCTTGCAGAAGGGAACTAACAAAGTAAACTGGGCGCTGCACCATTTTCTTCTTCGGCACCACTTGTTGGCTTGCATCATTTGCTTGCACTATTTCTGATTTGTCCGCACCAGACTTTGCCGGAGAAGATTCCGGTTTGTCGCTTGACGGCCTTGCAACTTCTGCTTCTTCGTCGTTAGCTTCTCTCTCTGCCACTAATGCAGCACTGACCACTTGATTTTTTGCCGCCAAGTATAGCAGCAACGGCTCTTGCAGTTTAGGCGCAACTAGTGTTGGCAGAGAGGAGAGGTACTTCTTCAAATCTTGCAACACGGCCTTCGGTTCCGCAGTCCATTTCCTTGGACCTGCCTTTTCAAAATCTTGAAAAACGGCAAGGCGCGCTCAGCAGATTTGGAGATGAACCTGCTCAATGCAGCTACACAGCCGGCAAGACATCGCACATCCTTGACGCGCTTTCGTGCTTCTATCTGCTCAATAGCTTTGATCTTGTCGGGATTGGCTTCAATTCCTCGCTGAGATACAAAGAACCCGAGAAGCTTCCCGGATGGAATGCCAAACACACACTTCTCGGGATTGAGCTTCAAGTTAATCTTCGCAGATTTGCAAATGTTTCTTCTAAATCTTGAATGAGGGTTGATTTGTCCTTTGTTTTAACCACTATAGCATCCATATATGCTTCCACATTTCTGTGCAGCTGGGGCTCAAAACCAATCTGGACTGCTCTTGCAAATGTTGAACCAGCACTCTTCAGTCCGAAAGGCATACGCACGAAGCAGTATGTGCCACATGGAGTGATGAATCCGGTTTTCTCCTCATCTTCCTTGGCCATGAATATCTGATGGTAACCAGAATATGCATCAAGAAAGGAGAGTAAATCATAGCCGGTAGTGGAGTGAACAAACTGATCGATGCGCAGCAAAGGGAAAGGATCTTTTGGACAAGCTTTATTGATATCAGTATAGTCGATACAGAGTCTCCATTTCCCATTTGCTTTGCGTACAACAACTGGATTGGCCAACCATGTTGGATGAAGTACTCCTCTGACCAAGCCTTCCGCTTCTAACTTTTTAATTTCTTCGGCAATGAACTGTTGCCGCTCCAGAGCTTGCTTCCTGGCCTTCTGCTTGATGGGCCGCGCGTGAGGACAGACGGCAAGGTGGTGCTCAATTACCTCCCTGGGAACACCGGGGATTTCAAATGGTTGCCATGCAAACACATCGACATTCGCCCGCAGGAAGGCAACGAGCGCGCTTTCCTATTTGCTGTCAAGGGTGGCACTGACGATGAACGTACTGCCCGTGCCGTCCTCCTTCGCCGACACCTTCTTGGTTTCTGGTGGAGTAGCCCTGGACTTCTTGCCTTTGCCGGTAGAGCTCTCCGGCACGTCATCGATGGGTGCGCAACACTCCGAAGAAGTGCACTTCCCGAAGGCCTTGCCGGAGGTCTTGCCGGTTTTCTTGCTTTTCTCAGCTTTGCCGGCAGGAGCAGGTGCCTTGTCGACAGATGCTGCAACTGCTTCTCTGTAAAGCTTGTCGACGCAAATGACTGCATCTTTCTTGTCGGAGTTGATAGTGATGACGCCCATCGGCCCTGGCATCTTGAGCGTGTTGTAGGCATAATGTGATGCTGCCATAAACTTTGCAGGGCCGGACGGCCAAGAATCCCATTGTATGGCATAGGAATCTTAACGACGTCGAAGACAATCTTCTCTGTCCTATAATTCAATTCCCCGCAAATGTCACCGGCAGAGTAATTTTCCCCTTAGGATGGCTCCTTCCTGGATTAACCCCTTGAAACGAACCCGTTTGCTTGAGATCTTCATCAGGGATCTGTAGCCTCTTAATGACATCTGGTGAAATCAGATTCAGGCCGGCCCCATGGTCAACCAGCATTTTGGTGACTTGGAGGTTGCGGATCATTGGTGAAACCAACAACGGCAAACACCCGACCGCAGTTGTGCGATCAGGGTGATCCTCAGCATAAAAAATGATGGGCGTGTGGGACCACTTGAGTAGTTTCTGAGCGCCTATTGCCGGTTCTGCCGCATTGACCTCACGAGTCCACTGCTTGAGTTGGCGGTGAGAGGAGTGCAAAGATGTGCCTCCGTCAATGCACATGGCTTCGATTGCTTTCTGGAATTCCTGTTCGCTGGACTCATCTTCGTCCTCGTCATCATCCTCATCATCTCCTTCTTATCACGACCTCGAGCAGGTTTTTCTTTCTGCTGTTTGGCCTTGCCACGGCGACCTCCTCGGCCACCGCGACCCTTCTTGTCGGATCCTCCAACACCGTCTTGACCCTTCTCCTTGTCACGCTTTTCATATTCAGCCTTCTGCTTCTCGGCAAGTTGTTCAACCTGCCGACACTCCTGAAGATCATGGCCCTTGGTGCGGTGAATCTTGCAATATGGCCCGTCGGTCTTGCCGGCTTTTTCGCCTGCCGCAGCTTCCTGACAATCAGCGCACCCGGCAGCTTCCTTGCTGGAGCTCTCCGTCTTGGCCTTCTTGGCGGCAGTAGCATTGCCGGAGCCCTCAACGGCCATTACTATCTTGCCCTTGCGCTTCTTGTTGCGCTTTCGGCCCTTTTTCTTCGAGGTGGTGGCGTCGTCGTCTTCTGAGTCAACTTCGGCGCCAGCGTCCTCCCCAGGAAGCCTCCTTCCTTCCTCAGCCCATGCACATCTGTCCGCCAACGCGTAAAGCCCGTTGATGGTCTTGACTTGCCGGATGTTCATCTCCTCCCGCATCTTACGATTGTGCACAATTATGTGAAATGCAGCAATCACGGCAGTGGGGCGAACATCAGGAATGTTATGGTGCATGCGACTGAATCGCTGGATATACTTTCGCAAAGACTCGAGATCTCTTTGTGGGATTACGTGCAAATCACTGGGCTGACCAGGAAGCTTGTGGCCTCCGGTGTCAGCACCAATGAACTCATTGCACAAATCAGACCATGAAGAAATGGAGCCTTCCGGCAGGTTCATCATCCAAGATCTCACATTGGGTTTGAGCACCAATGGAAAATAGTTGGCGAGAACTTTCTCATCTCGTCCCCCAGCAGCTTGTACGGCGATCGTGTAGATGCCCAAGAACTCTGCCGGGTTGAGCTTGTCGTCGTATTTCTCCGGCAACTCTGGCTTTAAGGCCGGGGTTGACGGCCAGCGGACTTGCCGTAGCTCACGAGTGAAGGCCGGGCACCCAACCTCGTAAGGTACCCGCCAACCCCGGGCGTAGGCTCATCAACGATTGGACCGTTGCACATGTTAGATTGACGGCGCGCCTCCCGGCGCCGTTCAATGGTGGTGCGGGCATCTTCCACCCGCCTATCACGCAGCACTTGACGTTGGTCTTGTCGCGCCCGCGGATCCGAAGAGGCCATCAACCTCCGTCGGGATCGATGGATCGGCGAGTCTGCTACTGTTGTTGAAGTTGTTGCCGCGGAGGTGACTGCACCGTTGGCGCAGCATCTCCGGCACGGCCACCAGCTAGAGCTGCCGGTGACATCAATGGACGATGTGAAGGTCCCGCCTGTTGTGATCTGCTGGCTTCCGCAAACCCAATGAGGCTCTGGATGGTGGCTCTCCACTCATCCATCTTGTCAGCAGCTGGAGGGAAATTCAACAGCATCTGCGCCTGCGCCATGGCCTCTACTGCCGTGGCTGGCATGGCCGGGAGCGAAGAACGGGACGTCGCTCGAATCCTGGCAGAACCAGCAGGAGCGCCATCACGAACTTGCTGTCGTGGCTCATGCCCAGCAGCGGGTTGGCGTGGTATTGGCCCGTGAGCACCTTGGGTGTGCTACACCGGGGTCTTGCCATGTGGTCGTCCGGAGCCGCCGGCGCCGTCAGGAAGCGCGTCGCGCCCATCTTGTGATGGTCGCGGTGTGCGTCCCGTCGCGGCGTTCTTGGACGCCGCCACTCCGTCCTTAGACTTCACGTCGACTGGGTCCTTGCTCGCATTGCCCTGGATGGTGTTGCTGCGGCGATTGTGTTCGCCAGAGCGTCACTGATGCTGGCCACCTCCGCCATCTCCAGTGTGATGGCTCGGATCGCCATCGCGGTGAGGAAGCTGACTAGCTCCACCACTGCCGTCCGTGCCGCCCGCTCCGCCTGCACCGCCGGCGCCGCCTGCGCCACGCGCGGACACTTGGGACGGCAGCTTGGACGTGGAAGGAGCTCCCGTGGCCGCCCCCTTCTTCTTGGGCGCCATCGATGGTGATGATGAAGAAGAGAAACTGACGCGTAGACTGCTGAATCATAATGGCAAAACAGTCTTTACATGTTGATTAGATAGCCAACAGTGCTATCATACCTAACTCTACCGGTTTAAGACAAACGCAATAAATGCGCCGTTAGGTGTCATGTGGAGGAGGAGCCCCAGCAAGGTTTCTGCACCGCTTGCCCAGCTACCTCCTATAATCTGGACACGCCTCCTAGACGGGTGTCATTAAAGCTAATTCTCCTTCTAGCATGCTGACACGTGCCCCGACAAGTCTCACCAAACCGCCTGCCCGCTCGACACCTCATCGATTAGCGACCAGCTGACCGAGGAGGTGGAGCGAAGAAGGGATAGTAAAGGCTTGTCGGCATGGAGCTTGTCGGGCCTTCAGCTTGCCGGCGCATGTCTTGCCGGCAAGTGTTGCCTCCATCTTGATATCTTCTCGATGATGCGTCTTGATATCTTCCTCGTGGTTTTGTAACCAAGTCTTGATTCTTGATATTAGTAGTCTTCCGGCAAGCCCTGGCCATTAGGAAGGCTACCACTATCTGTGCATAAGTTAGGGTATAAAATACCCATGTTTTATACACCGACAATGAGTGACTCCACCATATGTGATTTTGAGTGCGCCTACTTTGAGGGAGCGAGTGAGCCACCGCAAGAGTAGAGAGAGGAATTTGATAGGTCTTGTGAGGCCATTTTGAACTCTAACGACTTAACCTCTACCTATATTGTGTCTTCTCATTTGGTGCTAGGTCCCATATATGATGACGCGCCGATCCTCGACGACTTCGTCCCTCCTATGGACAAGATGATGGCCATGGTGGAATATGATGCACCCCCCACATGGTTCCATCAAGATGATGATATTGACCATGATTTGGTATTTGCCACTCACCTACACCACATGAGTGAAATGACAATGGTAACATAGGTGAAGGTGATGCTCTTGTCCCACTAGTGGACATTGATTGCTTGCATGATGATGATCTCCCTATTTCCATGCTTCAAGCTAGTTCGACTTCCTCATGTGATGATTTATTGCCCAGTTTTTATGAGTATGATGATATACTTAGGCGTCTCATGATCGGTATGTATGATGAATTCACGTGGACGAAGATAATGCTCCCAAACATGCAAGACTCTCACCAAAGCATATAACTCTTTGTCATAGATGGGATAGTTAAGTTGAGCACCGAAAAGTTTTTCACTAAAATATGCAATGGGTCATTTTTTTTGCATCAAAACGCCACCTATGCCATTACCGCTAGCGTCACAATGCACTTCAAATGTTTTCTCAAAGTTTGGCAATGCAAGAATTGGAGCATGTGTAAGCAAAGTTTTAAGCTCATGAAATGCGGTATCTTGGGAAGGTCCCCAAAGAGAAGGTGCGTTCTTCTTACTCAAGGCATGTAATGGTGAAGCAATAGTGCTAAAATCCTTAACAAAGCGACTATAAAATCCAGCTAGGCCAAGGAGCTATGCACTTGTTGCAAGTTGGTTGGTCGTGGCCAAGTTTTAATAGCGTCAATTTTAGACTCATCAACTTCAACACCCTCCAAGAAAACAAGTTTATCAATACCAAAATTGCATTTTTTCCATGTTTGCATAAAGTCGCTCGTGTCTAAGAACTTGCAAGACATCTCTAAGATGTGTGACATGCTCATCAAGAGATTGACTGAAAACAACGGTATCATCAAAGTAGACCACAACACAAATGCCAATGTATTTTTGGAGGACATAATGCATGACACGCATGAAAGTGCTAGACGCTTGAGATAATCCCATCGGCATGAGTAACCATTCATATAGACCAAATTTTGTTTTAAAAGCCGTTTTCCATTTATCACCCTCTTGCATGCAAATTTAGCAATAGCCACTTTTAAGATCAATTTTTGAGAAAATAGTGGCACCACTAAGTTCATCTAGCATGTCATCAAGGCATGGAATGGGGTGATGATACCGAACGGTGATAGCATTAATAGGGCGACAATCGGAGCACATGCGGTAACTACCATCTTTCTTAGGCACAAGAATAGCCGGAACGGTGCATGAGCTTAGGCTTTCGCGTACATACCCATTCTCGTGGAGATGTTGCACTTGCCGTTGAATCTCTTTGGTCTCGTCGGGGTTGACGCGGTAAGGTGCCTTGTTCGGAAGAGGTACGCTGGGGATGAGGTTGATGTGATGCTCAATTCCGTGCAAAGGAGGTAGACCGGGAGGTAGCTCATCGGGAAACACGTCTACAAACTCCTACAAAAGAAGAGACAAAACCAATGGTAGATGTTGTGAAGTACTAGTCTGCACCGCTTCATCTTTGCACACACAAGTACAAAGTGAAGAACGCTCAATGGGCTCTCACTCACATCCTGTAAATCTCTTTTGGTGGCTAGGAGAACTAAGTTTTTCTTGTCGCTCATCGTGGAGTCACTCAATTTTGGCTTGTGGTGCTCACTCTCTTTGTGGTGGTTCACTCTCTCACTAGTCTCTCCACGATGGCTCGATGCTTGCTTGTCGGCGATGACTTGACTTGGTGACATGGGTCGAGGCACTTACTCCTTTCCCTTCATCTTGAAGCTATAGTGGTTGGTGCGTCCATTGTGGATGACACCTCGGTCAAATTGCCAAGGTCGTCCAAGTAGAAGATGGCACACGGACATAGGAACCACATCGCACTCCAAGGTGTCTTCGTATGCACCAATCTTGAAGGATACTTGGACGGTGTGCTCCACTTGAATGGTGCCGGAGTCGCTTAGCCATTGGACCTTGTAGGGGAGAGGGTGCTTCTTCTTGACCAATTGTATCTTGGAACATAATTCTTCACTTGCCAAGTTATGGCAACTTCCGCTGTCGATGATCACCTTGACGGAACGTCCTTGAATGCATGCTTTGGTGTGGAAGATGTGGCAACGTTGGTCCTCGTCTTATTGTTGTTGAAGTGTCAAGATCTTGGAGACAACGAGAGCGGAGCTCAGATCGTTGTCGCAAAAGATTTGCGCATCTTCATCTTCATTCACTTGGCGATACATGGCCATGTGCTCTAGTTCTTCCATTTCTTCTTCGCTCATGGAGTCGTAGGTGCCGTCATCATGGGCAATCATGGTGTGTTGTGTGGGCCACTTGAATGTCTTGTGGCCACGGCCCTTGCAAGTGAAACATTGAATTGAGCTAGTCTTGGCGGGAGTTTTCGTTGGAGTAGTTGATGAGGAAGTTCTTGGCTTGTAGGTGCTCGATGAAGGATGACTCGAAGATGTCGTAGCTTGTTTGGAACTTGACTTGTCACCGGTGCTTGGTGATGCTCGAGTATTAGTCAAAGGTGCCGTAGTGGTGAAAGCTTGAGTGTAGGAGCTGTAGTTCTTGGAAGAGTACTTAGAGTACTAGAAGTCATCTTGCACTTGTCGCTCCGCCTTGGTCGCTTGGTGCACTAGCTCGAGGAGGTTGGAGTACGGTTGGAAATTGGTGATCTTCTCGATGGGGTGGTTGAGACCATTCAAGAAGTGTGCCATGGTTTTCTCGTCATCTTCTTTGACATTGGCTCGTATCATGGCAACTTCCATTTCTTGGTAGTATTCTTCAACCGACTTTATGCCTTGCTTGAGGAGTTGTAGCTTCTTGAAGAGATCACGGCTATAGTGTGTGGCCACAAAATGAGCTCTCATGGCATCCTTCATTTGGCTCCATGTCGTGATGGGTGGTTCGCCTTTCTCCCTTCGTCGCTCGATCACTTGCTCCCACCAAATAAGGACATAATCTTGAAACTCGAGGGAGGCCATGGCGATCTTCTTTTCCTCGTCATAGTTGTGAAGACGGAATATCTTGTCGACTTTCAATGCCCATGAGAGATATTCTTCGGGATTATTGTTTCCGGAAAACTTGGGCATGTTGAACTTGAGCTTGCCGAAGCGTTGTTCTTCATCATAGTGTCGATGGTGATGTCGGTCTTGTCTTGGTGGTGGGTCCTCATCCTCATGCTCCTCTCGATTGGCTTGGCACGGGGGTCTTGGAGGCGGAATTCTTACCGGGTTCCTCCTTTCGGGGCGCTCCTCAAGACGAGCGGCGTCATCTTCTTGCTCTTGCCAGAGTGCTTCCTCTTGCTCACACACTCGCCAGTTGTTCTCTTCGACGGCGCGGTTTGCTTGTCGGAGAGCACGTTGTTCTTATAGTGCTTGTTCCTCACGGCGTTGTTGTTCTTGCCGTAGTGCGTCACCATCTTGGTCTTCTTGGCGTTGCCGTTGTCGAGCTTGCCCTTGGTCCATGGCGTCTTGGTCTTTGCGCCGATGTCGTTCACACTCTCGAAGGTAGTATTGTAACCCATTGTCATGGAATGGATTTTGTGGAGCTTGATGATTGCGACAATGAGAACGTGCTCGCAGAAGAATTGAGTGCGAAGAAGAATCCGAAGAGTGTCGACACGAGTGGGGCCGTCTTGAAGATGAAGTTCTGGAAGAAGCGTGGGTGTCGTGGTTTTGTCACGGCAGATGTCCTCGTGAAAGGAGTTAGTGGTGAGGCCATCACAACTAGATGGAAGCTTGAACGGGGTTGATCGGAAACGAGGGACGCAAGTTTAACCAGGTTCGGCCCCTCATGATGGAGGTAAAAGCCTACTCTTGCTTGATTGATATTGCTGTGGATCTCGATTACAAGGGTGCAGATTCACTAACCTAGCTCTTGAGAGATTCCAACTTAGTGTTTTGGGTCCTAGGAACTCCCCTTTATATAATAGGTTGAATCCCTAGGTTTACAGAAGATTCCGGGTCAAACTCTTAACCCGTATCCTACTCTAACTCCTATTAGTCTTGTTCTCCAAGTCAGGAAGATCTCCCGTCTGGACCTCTGCGTGAATCGGCCCATTGGGTTCCTCTGAAAGCCGGCCTCCTGCCGGGTCTCGCTCTGGGACTTTGGCCCTTCTTGTTATCTTTTCATGACCCAGAAAATGGAATGACCCATAGGGCCTCCAGGCTCTTTGCCGGGTCATGCTATGGCCGGGTCTTAGCCGTGGGGAACATCCCCAACATTAGACCCCAATTTAGCTTGGATTTATCCATGTTAAACTCCATCCTAAAAGTAAGACAAGGGAAAACGTGAAGGGTTATAATCCAGGTCCAGACTTCTGCTAAGCCAGCACCTGTCTCGCTTCTCTGATCCTTATACCTTTTTTTGTGGCAAGTCATGTGATCGGGTCTTACCAACAACTAATATGTTGCCGGGTCCCGTGTCTCCTTTTATAATTAGCAGTTCTTGTAGCCTTTCATCATGACCTCACCTCCTCTGCTCTGACACGTGCATATGACCTCATAATGAATCTTTGAGTGGATATGTCAAATCTTGTCAACGCGAGAATCGAGGCGCCCTTTTATCCGAAATTTACTGCGCCGCCCTGGGGTTTCGCCCATGTCGCTTTGGGTTCTACTCCCCATATAAATAGACCAAAGGTCCCCCAGATTTTTTTTTTTACCCTTCTGCCTCGAGCTCTTCTTCTTCCTCTCACCCCCAATGCCGCCGTGCCACCTCGAGCTCGCCGACCCCGAGAGCAACAACAACATCAACAACAACACCGTCATCGGGACTCTTCAGAAATGTCGCAGCCGTGCTTGCGACCCTCAAAGCCTTCGACCTCCTCTTCGTGGATTTGTGAGTACCTCATTCATCCATGTCGTTCTTCTCACCGTAGTTCTTGCTAGTTCGTTGGTGTTCTTCGAAAAATGCGGCTGTAGATCTAGGTTATCCTCGAACTTTCATCTGCAGGGCCTTAAAGTATCTCCACAATGTAGTTAGTCATCCCGTAGATCTCTTCTGTCACCTCAATGAACTTCACCACTGCTTCATACCTAGCCATATCATCAACCTAGGTTTTTTACTTTTCCTTGTGTAGTCATTTTCCAGATCCATATTGACATTCAATCTGAATAGTAGTTGTTTATGACTGCCTTGACCCGGAATTTGCTTCATAACCTTTGGCGGGTCTCAGATCGTAGTGATATTTCAGCCGGGTTGTACTTACTTTAGTTGGCCGGCTCTCGGATAGTAGTGATCCATAACTGTTTCATACTTATAGAAACCCTTATACTCTTAACACCCACGATCCATGTGCTCATAACCGGTTGGTAATTTATTTCCTTCATCCTTGTAGTTGAGCTTTATTGTAATCCAAATCCATGCCTCCTAAGATAAGCAAGGCCGCCAACTGGACCAAATCATGCATGACTGAGCTCATGCTCAATGAGCTGGTGAACGTCGGTAGTTTGCCGGCTCAAGACCAGATTGAATGGCGAGTTCCTGAAGAGGAGACCCGGCCTCAGCCGGGTCAGAATGAGATTGTTATTTTTGCAGATCACCTGGACAGAGGGTTTCGTCCTATGGGTTACAAATTCTTCCGCGACGTCCTTCACTATTTTGACATCAGGCCACAAGACCTCGCGCCCAACTCGGTCCTCAACCTAAGCCACTTCCAAGTCTTTTGCAAAGTGTATCTCCAGACCGAGCCAACTGTTGGTCTTTTCCAAGAATTTTTCTAATGTAACCGTCAGACTGAGTACAAAGGAGGGCCGAGTCTGAAGTGTGGAGGAGTTACGATTCAGGGGCGGAGGAATTCTGCCTTTCCTGAGATGGCACTGGTGGCTAGGGGCCGGATGTCCGGGGGCTCACGTCAGGCCGGATGTCCGTGGCTGGGGCCGGATGTCCGGCCTGGCTTCGGTCCAGGTTTTGTACTCCTCGGGCCGGATTTCCGGGACCCTGCCAGATGTCCAGGGCTGTCGGGCCGGATGTCCGGGCAGGGGCTCGATGTCCGGGCCCTGGAACTTTGCAGCGGCAGGCTGGCTGCTATGGCTCGATCCATCAGGGGCCGGATGTCCGGCCGCTATAGCATTTCAGTGGTCTTTCTTGTCGTGCTTCTTCGTCCGTGTACTTGGGGACTTGGTCTTCATTCCGAGAATTCCTGAGGTGGTCTTCTTCATACCTAAGCACACATAGCATTCCGGCTTGAGGTAGTAGCCATGTCTCACATGGATCATATGGAAGTTCATTAAGAAGAGATGTCACCTCGGTCTCGATCGCCCATGCTCGTGCTCGTGTCATTGGTCCACTCGGCACTTGGGGAGACGAAGGTAGGTCCATGGGGATGACCATAGGATGCTCCGCATCACCCCCCCCCCCCCCCTTGGGAAAGATCCGTCCTTGGATCGAAATCCGCATCACCATGTAAGGGAGATAGGTCTTTGACGTTGAAGATGTCGCTCACATTGTTCTTGTCACGTGGGATGTCGATCTTGTAGGCATTGTTGTTGTAGCGTGCTAGCACCTTGAATGGTCCGTCGGCTCGAGGTAGTAGCTTGGACTTGCGCTCGTTGGGGAAGCATTCCTTGCGTAGGTGTAGCCACACAAGATCTCCGGGGTGGAAAACCATGGGGTGTTTGTTGATGTTGACCTTGGTCGCGAGGCATTGTACTTGGCATTCGATCATGTGCCTTGTATCTTCATGCATCTTCTTGAGGTATGTTGCTCGTGCACTCGCGTCCATGTTGATGCGCTCTTGGAGTGGTAGCGGTAGAATGTCCAATGGAGACAATGGGTTGAAGCCATGGACGACCTCAAAGGGGGACTTGCCGGTGGCAGAGTGTCGTGCTCGATTGTAGGCGTACTCGGCGATGGGCGAACATTCCTCCCACCCTTAATGTTCTTCTTGATCAACACGTGGAGGAGTGTAGAGAGTGTCCGGTTGGTGACCTCCGTTTGGCCGTCGGTTTGTGGATGATAGGCCGAAGAGAATAGTAGCTTGATTCTGAGCTTGGCGCATAGTGTCTTCCATAGTAGCTAAGGAATTTGACGTCGCGGTCCGATACAATCATCTTGGGCACTCCATGCAATCGCAAGATTTCCCTACAAAAGATATTTGCAACATGTGAAGCATCGTCGATCTTGTTACATGGTATAAAATGTGCCATCTTAGAGAAACGGTCCACAACGACAAGTACCGAATCTTTGCCGTTTTGAGTTCGAGGCAAACCAAGCACAAAATCCATACTAATATCTTCCCATGGTTGATATGGAATAGGAAGTGGCATATAGAGACCATGAGATTGAGCTTTAGACTTAGCTTTGCCGCATGTAGAGCATTTATTGGTGTAGCGTGAGACATCCCGAAACATCTTTGGCCAAAAATAGTTATTGGAGAGCGTAGCAAATGTCTTGTCGCGTCCTAAATGTCCCATGAGTCCTCCACCGTGAGCCTCTTGCAAAAGCAACAAACGAAGAGAAGACTCGGGCATACAAAGTTTGTTAGCTCGCATAAGATAACCATCCTTTAGATAATGTCGCTCCCAAGAATTGTGAGTTAGGCATTTGGCATAAGGAATCGCAAAGGAAGCATCATATGCATACAAGTCTTTAATGTGCTCAAATCCTATAACATTCAACTCAAATTGAGTAACCAACATGAACTTGCAGGAAAGAGCGTCCGCCACAATGTTTTCCTTACCTTTGATGTACTTGATAACATAAGGAAAAGACTCAATAAACTCCCTCCATTTGGCATGGCGTTTATTCAATTTGGTTTGACCCTTAAGATATTTAAGCCTTTCATGATCCGTATGGATGACAAATTCATGAGGGCGAAGATAATGTTCCCACACATGCAAGACTCTAACTAAAAGCATATAACTCTTTGTCATAAATGGGGTAATTAAGTTGCGCGCCGGAGAGTTTCTCGCTAAAGTATGCAATTGGGCGCTTCTCTTGCATTAAGACACCACCTATTCCATTACCACTAGCGTCACAATGCACTTCAAAGGTTTTCGCAAAATTGGGTAAGGCAAGTAACGGAGCATGTGTAAGCAAGTTCTTAAGCTCATGAAATGCGGCATCCTGAGAAGGACCCCAAACAAACGGTGCATTCTTTTTACTCAATGCGTGCAATGGTGATGCAATAGTGCTAAAATCCATCACAAAGCGTCTATAAAATCCGGCTAAACCAAGGAAGCTACGCACTTGAAACAAATTTGTTGGTTGCGGCCAAGTTTTAATAGCATCAATTTTAGCTTTATCAACTTGAACACCCTTAGAGGAGACTACAAATCCCAAGAAAACATGTTTATCAACACCGAAAGTGCATTTTTCCATGTTCGCATAAAGTCGCTCGTTTCTAAGAACTTGCAAGACGTCCCTAAGATGTATGACATGATCTTCAAGAGATTGGCTAAACACAAGTATATCATCAAAGTAGACCACAACACAAATGCCAATATATTTGCGAAGAACATAGTGCATCACATGCATGAAAGTGCTAGGTGCTTGAGATAAGCCCATAGGCATGACCAACCATTCATACAAGCCAAATTTGGTTTTGAAAGCCGTTTTCCATTCATCACCCTCTTGCATCCGAGTTTGATAGTAGCCACTTTTAAGATCAATTTTGGAGAAAATGGTGGCTCCACTAAGTTCATCAGGCATGTCATCAAGGTGTGGAATGGGATGAGCTAAATGCAGTGTTCGATTCCGTGAACTGGAGGAAGTTCGGGAGCTAGCTCATCGGGAAAAACGTCCGTGAATTCCTGTAAAAGATGAGACATGACCAAAGGTAGATGTTGTGAAGTATTAGTCCTCACCGATTCATATTTGCACACAAGCACAAAGTGAAGAACGCTCGATGGGCTCTCACTCACATCCCTTATGTCTCTTTTGGTGGCTAAAAGCACTAAACCTTTCTTGTCATTCATCATGGAGTCGCTCAATTTTGGCTTGGGCGCTCACTCTCTTTATGGTGGTTCGCTCTGATGATCCTACGGTCATCCCCATGGATCCACCTACGTCTCCCCAAGCACCGAGAGGACCAATGACTCGAGCACGTGCGAGAGCTCTCGAAAACTGATAAGGGGTGGCCCGATCTTCTCAGTGAGCTGATGGTGTCGATGATGAACTTGTTGGATAACTTGTGAGACGCTCACGAACTCTCCGGCTGTTCCCCCGTTGCCAATGCGACGGATCTTCAACCCTATGGATATTCGCAACACCACACACTTGCGCACGTAGCCGCCGACCACGAAGCGGTTCTGCAATCTCCCAATTCCCAATGGAACGACAGATAGCACTTGACTTTCAGTAGCAAATACACCCTATCGAAACGAATTTGGTGTAGATAAATATTCCTGATCGATGCAAAGAAGAATATGATTTCAGAGGAATGCTTAAAGCAATTCAATCTGGTAGAGGTTTAATCAAAACGTGGTCTAACCCTAAAAGCCACGACTTACAAGGGTATATAAAGACCCCTGGACGTCCAACCAAGTGTTGCGGTCGAAATCAATTATATCTCTAACTTTCCTAACTTAAACGACTCTATCTGGAAAACTGGCAGAAACAACCGCAGTATTGTTTTGACGACTGCGACTCGGTGACCGCGAATCGTGGGCTGCGGGTATACAGTTTGGAAAGCACACGAATCAAGCATTCCAAATTGTATTTGCACGCTTTATTTGGAGCACGGACACGGATTCTGCACGTATATCAATTTCGGGCCTCCTGGCAGTCAATCCGAGTCTGGTTCTGATTTTCCTTCCTTTTATGTTGTGCACTTGCCTCCCTCTCGTCCCTCGTGCACTTGCTGATATTAGACATCGGTAGGCATTCTTCTTGCTGCAAATCTTCATCTTCATGTGCCAAGCTTGTCTTCTCTTCAAATCTGATGATACAAACATGCAAAGACTTCGGCAGTATAAAATTCTCATTAACACAAATGTCAGATTCAACTAAGAGTGAATTCACCTGTTGTTCTAATAGTTTTGCACGTGCTCTTCTAATTGGTCCAATTCTGATTTCATTGGACTTGTCATGTGCAGCAACATCACTAGTGGAAAACGATGACAAAGGACTAGGGATGTCCTCATCATCCTCCCCCCCCCTTGAAGAGGCGTCGACCCCGACGCGCCAAGGTCATCTCCATTATATGGCGTCAGATCAGCAACGTTGAATGTATTACTCACGCCAACCTCTTCAGTGGGAAGATCAATTTTGTATGCATTATCATTAATCCTAGCAAGCACTTTATATGGTCCATCACCTCTTGGCTTCAACTTGGACTTGCGCCGTTTAGGAAATCTATCTTTGCGAAAGTGTACCCACACCATGTCGCCCGGCTGAAACAGCACCTCCTTTCTCTTCTTATTAACACGATCAGTTGTGTACTTGCCCTTCCTTTCAATTGCTTCTTTAGTCTTCTCATGTATCTTCCTCACAAAATCTGCTCTCTTGGATGCCTCCACGTTCACTCTCTCTTATATTGGAAGGGGTAGCAAATCAAGTGGTGTAATGGGTTTAAAACCATAGACCACCTCAAATGGACAGAACTGAGTTGTGGAATGTACCGCCCTGTTACAGGCAAACTCCACATGCGGCAAACACTCCTCCCACACACGCAGGTTCTTCTTTATCATGGATCACAACAACGTGGGGAGTGTGCGATTTACCACCTCCGTTTGACCATCTATTTGGGGATGACAAGTAGTGCTGAATAATAACTTTGTCCCCAGCTTTCCCCAAAGTGTCTTCCAGAAGTAGCTCATAAACTTTACGTCATGATCAGAAACAATCGTCTTTGGTACTCCATGTAAGCGCACGATGTCCCTGAAAAATAGATTAGCAATGTGCGACGCATCGTCGCTTTTGTGGCAGGCAATAAAATGTGCCATCTTAGAAAAACGATCAACTACCACAAAAATTGAATCATGTCCTCTCCTGGTCCTAGGCAATCCTAACACAAAATCCATGCTTATGTCTTCCCATGGTGTAGTAGGAGCAGGGAGAGGAGTATACAAACCGTGAGGTTTCAGCTTGGACTTTGCCTTATTACAAGTAATGCAACGCTTCACAAATCTGTCCACGTCACGCCTCATCTTAGGCCAATAAAAATGATCAGCGAGCATAAGCAAAGTCTTCTCACGTCCAAAGTGACCCATCAAACCGCTGGCATGTGATTCCTGCAACAAGAGCAAACGCACGGACGATTCTGGAACACATAGTTTGTTAGCTCTAAACAAATAGCCATCATGTACGTGATATTTTTCCCATGCTTTTACATCAGAACACAATTTGTATGGTGCTGAAAAATCAGGATCAGTAGCATATAAATCACGCAAACTCTCTAAACCAGGAACTTGAACATCCAATTGTGTCAACAACATGTTTTTCCTAGAAAGAGCATCAGCAACCACATTATCTTTACCCTTTTTATATTTAATGATGTATGGGAAAGATTCAATAAATTCAACCCATTTAGCATGGCGTTTATTCAAATTGGATTGGCTTTTCAAATATTTCAGAGCCTCATGATCAGAATGTATGAGAAATTCCTTTGGCCACAAATAATGTTGCCAAACCTCAAGGACACGAACTAGAGCATACAATGCTTTATCATAAACAGGATAGTTCAATTGTGCACCATTCAGTTTTTCAGAAAAATATGCAATCGGTTTACCCTCTTGCATCAACACACCTC
This sequence comes from Elymus sibiricus, assembly GCA_039707655.1. NCBI lineage: Eukaryota > Viridiplantae > Streptophyta > Magnoliopsida > Poales > Poaceae > Elymus > Elymus sibiricus. Next base: position 260,649,618 of record CM077676.1, read on the forward strand.
CAATACCAATTCCACTAGCATCACATTCAATCTCAAATTGCTTAGTGAAATCAGGAAGTACAAGCAAAGGTGCAGCAGTCAAACGACGTTTCAGCTTATCAAATGCATTATCTTGGGCTGTGCCCCACACAAACTCAACACCCTTTTTAGTAAGCTCGTTCAAAGGTGCAGCAATGGTACTGAAATCTTTCACAAAATGTCTATAGAAACCAGCAAGACCGTGAAAGCTTCGTACTTGACTAACATTCAGAGGAGTAGGCCAATTTTTAATAGCTTCAATTTTAGATTCGTCTACCTCAACTCCATGCTTTGAAACAACATATCCCAAAAATATGACCTTATCTTTGCAAAATGTGCACTTATCAAGATTACCATAAAGCTGAGCATCACGCAACACTTGCAAAACTTGTCGAATATGATCACTATGTTCAGATTCATTGCGGCTGTAAATAAGTATATCATCAAAATATACAACCACAAATTTACCAATGAAATGCCTCAAAACATGGTTCATTAATCGCATGAAAGTACTAGGTGCATTAGTTAACCCAAAAGGCATGACTAACCACTCATATAGACCAAACTTTGTTTTAAAGGTTGTCTTCCATTCATCCCCTTCTTTCATCCTAATTTGATGATAACCACTACGCAAATCAATTTTAGAGAAAACACCAGCACCACTCAATTCATCTAACATATCTTCTAAACGTGGAATAGGATGACGATATCGAATAGTGATGTTATTTATAGCTCTACAATCTACGCACATGCGCCATGTACCATCTTTCTTAGGAACTAAAATTACAGGAACATCACAAGGACTTAAGCTCACGCGAATATAACCTTTGTTGAGAAGCTCTTGTACTTGTTTCTGAATTTCCTTTGTTTCCTCGGGGTTGGTGCGGTATGGTGCTCGATTGGGCAGCGATGCTCCTGGTATCAAATCAATTTGATGCTCTATACCTCGCAATGGTGGTAAACCAGCGGGTACCTCCTCTGGAAACACATCGCTAAATTCCCGCAACACATTAGAAACACCAATAGGGAGAGGGGTCATGTTGTTAGAAACCAAAATTTGACCCTTGCACATCAGCACAAGTGGTACAGCAGTGGGATCCTCGCGAAACTCTCTCAAATCAGATTTGGTGGCTAACACAACTAAGGAATTCACTCCCTCACTTTTATTTTTACCGCTCACATTTGGCTTGTGGCTCTCACTCACCGGAAGTGTAGTCTCTCGCCTATCTAATCTCTCACTCTCTTTTTCAAGATTCACTTCAGTTTTTTGACGAGATTCATTTACAATTTGTTGCGGTGTCATAGGCCTCAAAGTAACCTCCTTGCCACGCCAATTCAAATGATATGTGTTGGCTCTCCCGTTGTGACGAACATCTCTATCATACTGCCATGGGCGTCCCAACAACAAGTGACACACGGTCATAGGAACCACATCACACTCAATGGTGTCTTTGTATGGTCCAATCTGAAATTCCACACGCACCATGTGGCTGATCTTCATCTCTCCACTATCACTTAGCCACTGAATAAAATATGGATTGGGGTGCGGTAAATATTTCAGTTTCAGCTTTTGGCATAACTCCTTACTAGCCAAATTGTGACAACTACCACCATCAATTATAACCTTGCACGCCTTACCAGGACCAACAACAGCCTTTGTTTGAAACAAATTGCATCGCTGTTCTGCAGGACTAGGAGTAACACTTAGCACTTTGGGCGAGCAAACAATTGTAGGATAGTGTGTAGCATAAGCATCTATTGAACCATCTTCATCTTCCTCCCAAATTTCAGAATCAGGGTCAGCATCATCACCGGTTTCATATTCTGCTGTATCCTCATTAATCAACATAACCTTTTTATTAGGACAACCTCTCTTAAAATGACCCCTTCCACCACATGTATGACAGTTCATGTCCCTGTTTCTTGCTATAGAATTACTAGAACCAGCAGCACTAGCAGCAGGTTGCGCTGGTTTCTTCGCATTAGAGATCGCCGAATCTGATTTGGAAGAAGCATTACCACGGAAGCCAGAAGTGGAACTAGGAGTAGGCTCCACACTAGGTGCTGTTCGTGGTGTAAAACGACCTCTACTCGCTGTTGTGCGAGATGTAAACTTAGCATCCTCAGCCACTTGCAATTCAGCCTCACGTGCTTGGTGTAACAAATCTGTCATGTCATAATATTGGTGAAGCCGAACAATACGCTTAATGTTATAGTTCAGACCAGAGAGAAATCGCTGCATTGTTTGTTCAGGCTCTTCACGCACTCTAGCACGCTGCATAATAAGCTCCATCTCCTGAAAATATTCATCCACAGAAGAAACACCTTGCCTCAAATTCTGCAACATGTCATAGAGAGAACAAATATAATTGCGTGGAACAAAGCGAGCACGCATCTCTTCCTTCATAGCTCTCCATGTAACAATGGGGCGTTCACCATCTTCAATTCGGGACTGTACAATATTATCCCACCAAAGCAAAGCATAGTCATCAAATTCAGAAGATGCAAGTTTTATTTTTCTGTCCTCGGTGTACTCATGCATGCGCCATAATTTTTCCACCTTTAGCTCCCAATTGAGGTACTCTTCAACATCAGTAGAACCAACAAACTTGGGGACGGTGAACTTTGGTTTGCCCAGCCCATCATCATCACGGTTGGCTGCTTGTGCAAAAGCATCATCATCAAATCGATGGCGCGCACCAAGAGGAGCAAATCCACGGCCTACGGGCATGGCACCAGCACGGCCACCACCACGGCCTCCATTACCACGACCACCATCTTGGCCAGCAACAACCGGCTCGTGTGGAGCTTGCCGGTCGCGATTAGCTTGCTGTAATTGTGCACGACGAGCTGCAGCACCTGCAACATTGGCAGCATTAGCAGCTGCGACACCACCATAAACACTAGCTTCACCATCATCATCATCACGCTGCTGATTTTCTTGGCGATCAACGGACTGTTGCAACGCAGCCAAAGCTTGCTGCAAGGTAACTAGAGTCCCCTGAATTTCAGTAACTTGTCGTTGTGTTGCTGTGATGGTTTCAGTAGCATCCTTCAGGTCCAACTCCATGTTCTGCACATTCTCATTTATAGGATCGGTTGCACACTGAATTTGTCGCTGAAGATGATCACGAAGAGCTTCATATTCATTCCAATGCACCACGGATTTAGGATCCTTTTTCTGCTGTACATCAAAAGACTCTTCGGACATGATTAGGTGATTAGTACTCACAGAAAATATAGTGTATGTGGAAAACTCTCAACTCACTCAAAACTGAAAGAAACAAGGTATCTTATACCGTTCCAAAGTGAATTAGAAAAGCTTACCAACTTGTATGGGAAGAACGTGCACGGATGTGATGTAGCGAATACCGAGGGTGAAAACTATCACACGACAAACCAGGGGATATGGTGGAGCTTGGTTGGGATACCTAACAACACCAATGCACAAATCCTAGTGCTGATCGTATGGCAAAAAGACCCACGGAAACACACACGGTGGAGATAAATGGGGCAAATGCAACTCTGAAATTGAGCTCAAAATTATGGTATGTCGGAGTGATGCTCGTGTTGCAATTGCACAGGAGAGACGCTAGCAAAACGCTCAAGGTATACGGGCACAAGATTGCTCAATCTACTAGTGCAATGAATGTGGCAGAATTACTGAAACACGTCTCCAAAACAGTATGGAACTTTCAAGTAAAGTTTTCTTTTTCCTCTTTTTTTTTCTTTCATTCTCTTTTTTTTTCTTTCTTTCTCTTTTTTTTCTTTTCTTTCTTTTTTTATCAACAGAAACCTGAGCAAATAGTAACCAATCTGAATTTGCCAAAACAAAAGATGCACTCTCCAAATTCCTATCTGAGCAGCCCGTAGAGCAAAGGATATGCTAGTCTCAATAGGAAAGTGCTACGCAAAAGAAGAAAGGCCGACTATGGTTATCAAACGGAAACACAATCTGATTTGGATTGTTAATCTAAGCTACTAAACTGACTCGAAGGAACAGACTTGACAGCAACCAAACGACTCCGACTTGATAATGAAAACCTAAACAATCTAGTACGACTCAGATAAGAAAATAAGTAACGCAAAGTAAAGACTACGATCAGCAACTAAAACTTGGAACCGATGCTATCTAGGCTATGGCAGCAAACTCTAATCCTAATCTTTTTGTATGGCTTTTTCTGTATAGGACTAAAATAAAACTAATCTAAGGGATGGATGGATGCTCACCGAGTAAACGCTGGAAATCTGATACCAAGATGATAAGGGGTGGCCCGATCTTCTCAGTGAGCTGATGGTGTCGATGATGAACTTGTTGGATAACTTGTGAGACGCTCACGAACTCTCCGGCTGTTCCCCCGTTGCCAATGCGACGGATCTTCAACCCTATGGATATTCGCAACACCACACACTTGCGCACGTAGCCGCCGACCACGAAGCGGTTCTGCAATCTCCCAATTCCCAATGGAACGACAGATAGCACTTGACTTTCAGTAGCAAATACACCCTATCGAAACGAATTTGGTGTAGATAAATATTCCTGATCGATGCAAAGAGGAATATGATTTCAGAGGAATGCTTAAAGCAATTCAATCTGATAGAGGTTTAATCAAAACGTGGTCTAACCCTAAAAGCCACGACTTACAAGGGTATATAAAGACCCCTGGACGTCCAACCAAGTGTTGGGGTCGAAATCAACTATATCTCTAACTTTCCTAACTTAAACGACTCTATCTGGAAAACTGGCAGAAACAACCGCAGTATTGTTTTGACGACTGCGACTCGGTCACCGTGAATCGCGGGCTGCGGGTATACAGTTTGGAAAGCACACGCCTCAAGCTTTCCAAATTGTATTTGCACGCTTTATTTGGAGCACGGACACGGATTCTGCACGTATATCAATTTCGGGCCTCCTGGCAGTCAATCCGAGTCTGGTTCTGATTTTCCTTCCTTTTATGTTGTGCACTTGCCTCCCTCTCGTCCCTCGTGCACTTGCTGATATTAGACATCGGTAGGCATTCTTCTTGCTGCAAATCTTCATCTTCATGTGCCAAGCTTGTCTTCTCTTCAAATCTGATCATACAAACATGCAAAGACTTAGGCAGTATAAAATTCTCATTAACACAAATGTCAGATTCAACTAAGAGTGAATTCACCTGTTGTTCTAATAGTTTTGCACGTGCTCTTGTAATTGGTCCAATTCTGATTTCATTGGACTTGTCATGTGCAGCAGCATCACTAGTGGAAAACGATGGCAAAGGACTAGGGATGTCCTCATCAAAAACGAGGTGACATCACTCCTTAGTGAACTACCATATGACTCGTGCGAGACATGGATGCTACCTCATTCCGAAACGCTATGTGTGCTTAGGTACCAAGAGGACCCTCTCAGAGAATCCCGGAACAATGGACAAGTCGGCAAGTTCACGGATGAAAAGGACCAGCGAAGACGGTCACCGGAGGCCTACAGGGCCCGGACATCCAGCCCTTGGGAGCAACAGCAATAGCAGCCGCCTTACAGCAGAAGAGGCTACAGGAGCCGGACATCCGGCCCGTGCAGCCCGGAAATCCGGCACCGCTCGACAGAAGACACCCGTAGGTTGGCCAGTTTCGGCCGGACATCCGGCTCCCACGCCCGGACATCCGGCACCATGATGAACCGCCGGACATCCGGCCTGGAGCCCGGACATCCGACCCGACACCGTGTGTATTTCGGCCCACGGCCCATGTATCCCCCCTACTTCGCCCTAATTTGCACTAGCACTATATAAAGACCTCCCCCTCTCCCATCTAGGGTTAGCAAACTAGATAGCTCTTTGAGATTAGAGCTTTGCTCATCCGTACCTCTCCCATGGAGATCAAGACCTCCATGAGACCCATGTGAGAAGATCCACTCCAGATATCAAGAGCTCGACTCCTTCGCGGATCGGGATGAACTAGCTACCGTGTATCCTCCTTTGTTGGATTTGGACCTTTGTATCCCTCTATGTGTATGTGGATCTAGTGCATGTGTGATTTGGATCATGTTGATTTGAGTGTTCTTCTCGTGTTCTTCGTGGATTTCCTCCTTCTCCCCCTCTTAAGTGTGAAAAGATCATCATCTAGGGTTCCACCCTACATCATCTTGGATCAGAGCCACGTTGAATCACACTTTGGAGTTCTTCCCCTCCACTTTCTAGCCCCGATTTTGTTGTTTTTACCCAATTTCGAAAATCCCCACAAAAATAGCCCTCCCAAATTTTTTTTGTGATTTGTGAGTTTGATGATGTTTTGTTGATTTTGATCCATGGATTTGCTTGGTTTCGAGTGGATCTAGCGTTTCCCCATCTTCCCCGCCTTATTCTTCCACAAATTAGTCTGAATTTTTCTCCCAAAATCCCCAATTTTTCGCTTGTTCATCAAGTTCTTCCACGGATCTGCCTGCCCGGACATCCGGCCCGACAGCCCGAACATCCGGCGCCCCGGACATCCGGCCCCTGTGCACCAGCACGCCAACAGCTCACAATTTCGTCGATTTTCGCCGTTTTCCCGCCGTTTTCCCACCGTTTCTTCCGCAACCCCTTGAGCCACTCCACCACCGACTTCCGCATACCACCACCTTCGTGCCACTTGAGATTTTGAGCCGTGGATTTTGCCGTTTCCTAACGTGTTTCGGCTACTTAGGAACGGTTCGACAACGACATCACCGCCGCTCATCATCGCCCTGGATTACGACATTGACAACGACCATCGTGACACCCTAACCGTAAGCAAGGACGGTAACATCGACGACATCTTGTTCATATCCTTGCCATTGCATTGTGAACCCCCGAGACCATCTTTTGCGTAGCTTTCCTACGAGACTAGCCATTTGAGTATTGCCGGCAACGCTACTTGTGCACTTTAGTGATACCGAGCCGCATAGCTATCATAGCATGCATACATACACATATCATCTCTTGTGCCAAAATTTTGTTCCCGCATATACATCATTGCTATCTTCGTATGAGCATTTCGCATAAGTGGCCAAAGGAAACAATCAAAAGAAGTGAAGGATCATCCTGGATCATTGTGACAAGTTCACCGGGAATCATACATACATAGCATAAGTGAGATAGACAGCCATATGTTTTGTCTCTTATAGGTTGTGCACAAGTTCGTATCCGCCTATTCAGCAATCGTGCTAGCGTCTCTCTAGTGTTGTGCAACAAGAGCATTTTCCGTGGACTCCACATTTTGAGCTCATTTCTTGGTTGCACGACCCCATTTATCTATCCGTGCGTGTGTTTCCATGTGCTACTTATTGCTAGTGGTCTACTCGTTACACTTGCGAACTTGTGAATTTTTTTCAATATTATTGATATCTTGCTTGCAATTGCAGAAATTTTGTGCCACCATCCTAACCAAACTCCTCCAAAAGCTTTACTTGTGTAGGTGTGAGATTGACTCGATCCGGTACCAATTGCACTATTTCCATAATACCATATTGGGTGATCATTGATCCATCTTCAACATTGGATAAGGTACATTGGTCTAGTTCGTTTCTTTCTTCCACTAACACTTGTTTGAGAATCATGGATAGGCCGAGCACTTGTATCAACCCCCTCTTCGATGAGCAAGAAGACGCACCAAACAACTACGTCACCAAGGCTCAACTTTTCGGAGTCCAACGAGCGCTACACCAAGAAAGCGAAGCTTTGGGAGATCGCATCGAGCAAGTCGCCACCGACTTGCGCCACTCCGAAACACGAACAAGGGACTACTTCGACGCCAAGATTTCATCTCAAATGGAAGAGTTCCGCACTATGATGGCCAACTGCCATTCTTCCACTTCGTCTTCATCAAGATCAAGACGGCGCCATTCGAGCCGATACTCTTCGGACACTTCTTCGGATGCAAGTCTTCCACGAGCACGCTCTCATCGCTCTCAAGAACATGACGACCGGCAAGCTTCAAGAAACCCATTCCACGGCAATGGTTTGCAAGACCGCCTTCGAGAACGCGAACGACAAAAACGGCAAGCACATGACAATGAGAACCAAGATCAAGTTCCACAACGCCAACGTCAAGTGCACCAAGACGACGATGCCCTACACCAAGAACGACAACGTCGTGAGGAGCAAGCAATTGAAGCTCAACATGTCCTATGCGAAGCAACTCGCAACGTCGCCGAACGCACCCGCCGCGTGCGCGAACAAGAAGAAGCCGCACCACTTGAGGAGCGCTAAGAGATGCAACACCGTGCATGAATCCCAAGGCAACCACGGCAAGTCAATCAAGACGAGCACGAAGACGATGAGCTAGAAGATCAACCTCCACGGCAAGAGCGTCATCGCAACCGCCGACAACGCAATGAGGAGCGCTACGGCAAGCTCAAGTTCACCATGCCTAAATTCTCCGGTGGAAATGATCCCGAAGAATACCTTTCATGGGCGTTGAAGGTCGACAAGATATTTCGCCTTCACAACTACGATGAACATAAGAAGATCGCCATGGCATCTCTAGAGTTCGAAGACTATGTTCTCATTTGGTGGGAGCAAGTGATCGCAAGACGTCAAGAGAAGGGCGAACCACCCATCGCGACTTGGGATCAAATGAAAGATGTCATGCGAGCTCGTTTTGTGCCTACATATTACAACTGCGACCTCTTCAAGAAACTCCAACTCCTCAAGCAAGGAACCAAGTCGGTTGAAGCATACTACCAAGAAATGGAAGTTTCAATGATACGAGCCAATGTCAAGAAAGATGATGAACAAACCATGGCGCGTTTCTTGAATGGCCTCAACCATCCCATCAAGAAATTAGCGGACTTCCAACCGTACTCCAACCTCCTCGAGCTAGTGCACCAAGCAACCAAAGCGGAGTGACAAGTACAAGAAGACTACAAGTACTCCAAGTACTCTTCCAAGACCTACGGTTCATACACTCAAGCTTCAACGACTTCTACAACTCCTTCCATGACTCGGGCTACACCAAGTACCAGCGACAAGTTAAGCTCCAAGCAACCAACGACATCTTCGAGTCGTCTTCCTCCTACTACAAGCAACTCCAAGCCAAGAGCTTCGTCATCAACAACTCCTTCGGATGCCACCGACAAAACAAGTGACATCAAGTGCTTTACGTGCAAAGGCCGAGGCCACAAGTCCTTCGAGTGTCCAACAAGATGCACTATGATCATGAACACCGACAGCACCTACGATTCCATGAGTGAAGATGAAATGGACGCCATCGAACAAGTGGCCATGCACCGCCAAGTGAATGAAGACGAAGATGCGCAAATCTTTGGCGACAATGATTCAAGCCCCGCTCTTGTTGTCTCCAAGGTCTTGACACTCCAACAACATCAAGATGAAGACCAACGTTGCCACATTTTTCATACCAAGGTGGGAATTCATGGACGTTCCATCAAGGTCATCATCGACGGCGGAAGTTGCCACAACTTGGCAAGTGAAGAATTATGCTCCAAGCTCCAATTGGTCAGGAAGAAGCACCCTCGCCCATACAAGGTCCAATGGCTTAGCGACTCCGGCACACTTCAAGTGGAGCACACCGTCCAAGTATACTTCCAGATCGGCGCCTACGACGATACATTGGAATTTGATGTGGTTCCTATGTCCGTATGCCACCTACTACTCGGACGACCGTGGCAATTCGACCGAGGCGTCACACACAATGGACAGACCAATCAATATAGTTTCAAGATGAAGGGCAAGGAGTTCATACTTCGACCAATGACACCAAGTCAAGTCATCGCGGACAAGCAAGCATCTACCCATCGTGGAGAGAAAAGTGAGCGAGTGAGGCACCAAAAAGAGAGTGAGAGCCACAAGCCAAAAATGAGTGACTCCACGATGCGTGACAAAAGAGATCTAGTTCTTTTAGCCACCAAAAGAGACTTGAGGGATGTGAGTGAGAGTGATACGGGGTTGCCCGATCTTCACGGAGGATCTGCTTGAGGAACGAATCAACGCCACCTGAAGGGTACGAAGGAAACCCTCGATCCCAGCCAACAACGCTGTCGGGTAAAGGATAACTAGTGCAACCTGACGAGACCGAAGCTAGCTACTGCATATGCAACAACCAGCAACAAGTATTCGCCCAACCACACTCTTAGGATTCCAATCCACGCAACCACGCACGAAGTTGGAAGCACGAACTGGTCGCCGCCTCAACAGCTGCTGTTGTAAAATCACAAAGTGAGTTTACCCTCTCACAAGGCAAGATTACAAGAGCTAAGGAGGAAGTGAACTCTCAAACAAGATTCTGGTTGCACTTAGCTAACCTATGCTGAAATCCAATTGCCAAAGAGTTGTGGCTGAAGTGAGGGAAGGGGTATTTATACTAGGAACAGCCCTCGTAGCTTAGGTGTGAAACCAGTCCAAAAGAGAGGCTCAAATTCGTGGTAACCAGCTGGTCAAGGGAGCAAACACATGGAGCCTCGCGCAGCAATTAATGCTCTGGACAGCTTGCATTGGAACTCTCATATCCTTTGACTCAGGACTCCAAATATTGCACCGTTTGATTTTCCTGAAAGTAGACTTCAAATGCTATCCAATTTGTACTCTCACACGTGCTGGCACCTCATATATTTGTGTTGCATGATGCAGCAAGTTCTGAGACGAATTCTGGAACTATGCATGCAACAATAGATTGTTGAGATGGCTTGCTATTCTTCCTTGAGGTGTAGTTAGTTGCCCTTGTCACCAAAACATGGTTTACATCAGAGTTGAAACTTGTTTTCTTCAAACTTGTTGTATGGGCTTCAGAACTTGTTTCTTCATGAGCTGAATTTGTTTCTTCATGTGCTGAAAGTTGTTGGTTGTCCTCAACATTGTACCTGAGTAAAATCAGCACAGATGATTTAGGCAGTATAAAGTTCTCATGGATAGTTGAAGTATGATCAGCTAGGAGCGAGTTCACCTCTTGTTCTATATGTTTGGCACGGCTCCTTGTCATGGGACCCAAATAGGTCTTCTTTGTAGCAGCTTCATTTGAGAGCTGAGTTTTATCATGAGGAGAGGATGACAAACGAGGTGAACCTGGGATGTCCTCATCATCCTCCCCCTCTTCAAAAGGAGTCGTCCTCGACTCTTGACCCTCTTGATCGAAGCATGGAGACAAATCAGCAACGTTGAATGTTGGACTCACAGTATAGTCTCCAGGAAGCTCGATCTTGTAAGCATTGTCAACGATCTTTGCGCAAATGTATCCAAACCAGATCTCCGGGCTCAAAAGTCACCCTCTTGCTGTTTTTGTTTGCCTTAGCTGCATAGTACTTGGATTTCCTTTCTATCTCTTCTCTGGTCTTCTCATGAATCTTCTTCACATATGCAGCACGCTTTGAAGCCTCCATGTTACATCTCTCTTGTAATGGAAGAGGCAACAAGTTAATTGGTGCAAGTTGTTTGAATCCATATACCACCTCAAATGGGCACATGCTTGTGGTAGAGTGAACTGCTCTGTTGTAAGCAAACTCCACGTGTGGCAAACACTCTTCCCACTCCTTCAAATTCTTCTTGATCATTGTACGCAGCAAGGCTGAGAGTGTGCATTTCACCACCTCTGTTTGCCCATCAGTTTGTGGGTGACATGTCGTTGAAAACAGCAGCTTGGTTCCCAACTTTGCCCATAATGTTTTCCAAAAATAACTCATGAACTTCACATCACGATCTGAAACAATGCTCCTTGGCATTCCATACAAGCGAACAACTTCCCTGAAAAACAAATCAGCAACATGTGAAGCATCGTCGTTCTTGTGGCACGGAATGAAGTGTGCCATTTTTGAGAACCTATCAACTACAACAAAAATTGAATCCCTCCCCCTCTTAGTCCTAGGTAGTCCTAAAACAAAATCCATGCTAATATCTTCCCAAGGAGCATTTGGAACTGGTAGGGGAGTATATAAACCATGGGGGTTCAGTTTAGACTTAGCTTTGTGGAATGTGATGCATCGCTGAACAAATCTCTCAACGTCCTTCCTCATCTTTGGCCAATAAAAATGATCAGCCAACAGCTCATATGTCTTCTCACGACCAAAGTGTCCCATTAATCCTCCTACATGTGATTCCTGCAACAACAAGGGCCTAACAGAGGAATCTGGAACACACAGTTTGTTAGCCCTAAAAAGGAACCCATCATGCACATGGTATTTATCCCAACTTTTGCCATCTTTACATTTTGCATATGGTTCTGAAAATATATGATCAGTGCAATACAGTTCTTTTAGGCTCTCAAGTCCCGGTACCTTCACTTCTAATTGTGTCAAAAGAACATGCCTACGGGACAAAGCATCAGCAACCATGTTTTCCTTTCCTTTCTTGTACTTCACAACATATGGGAAAGTTTCAATGAATTCAACCCACTTAGCATGCCAATGATTCAGTTTAGCTTGGCCTTTCAAATGTTTCAAAGCCTCATGATCAGAATGTACAATAAATTCCTTAGGCCATAAGTAATGTTGCCAAGTTTCAAGCACTCTAACCAAAGCATACAACTCTTTATCATAAACAGAATAATTCAGTTGCGCACCACTCAGCTTCTCACTAAAATATGCTACTGGTTTTCTTTCTTGCATTAAGACACCTCCAATACCTATTCCACTAGCATCACATTCTATTTCAAAAGTTTTAGTGAAATCAGGTAGAATCAGCAAAGGTGCTTCAGTTAATTGTTTCTTAAGCTCAAGAAATGCTTCTTCTTGTGGTGCACCCCATTTGAAAGGAATACCTTTCTTTGTCAATTCATTCAAAGGTGCAGCAATTGTACTAAAATCTTTAACAAACCTCCTGTAGAAACCAGCAAGGCCATGAAAACTTCTCACTTGGCTTACATTCACTGGAGTTGGCCAATTCTTGATTGCATCCACCTTAGATTCATCCACTTCAATTCCCTGTCCTGAAACAACATAGCCAAGAAAAACAACCTTGTTTGTGCAAAAGGAGCACTTCTCAACGTTAGCATATAATTTTTCTGTCCTTAGCACATTCAGCACTTGTTTTAGATGTTCAATATGTTCCTCAATGGATCTGCTATAGATTAGAATGTCATCAAAGTACACAACAACAAATTTGCCAATGTAAGCTCTCAAAACATGGTTCATCAATCTCATGAAAGTACTTGGTGCATTAGTTAACCCAAAAGGCATGACTAACCACTCATACAACCCAAATTTTGTTTTGAAAGCAGTTTTCCATTCATCTCCTTCTTTCATCCTAATCTGATGGTATCCACTTCTCAAATCAATTTTAGAGAAAACAGTAGAGCCACTCAATTCATCAAGCATATCATCTAACCTAGGAATAGGATGACGATACCTAATGGTTATAATATTGATGGGCCTACAGTCCATTACCATTCGCCATGTTGCATCTTTCTTAGGCACCAAAATCACAGGTACAGCACAAGGACTTAAACTTTCACGAACATAACCTTTCCTTAAAAGTTCTTGTACCAGCCTTTCTATCTCCTTTGTTTCTTCAGGATTGGTGCGATAGGGAGCTTGATTTGGAAGTGATGCTCCTGGAATGAGGTCAATCTGATGTTCTATGCCGCGCAAGGGAGGTAGACCAGCGGGTACTTCCTCCGGAAAAACATCCTCGAAATCCTGCAAGACATCACAAACAGCACTAGGGAGACAAGTTAGGTCGTTAGCTGAAAGCAAAACGTCTTTGTACACAAGTACAACGACCACTTGATTTGGGTTGAGCCTCACATCTCTCAATTCTGATTTGGTGGCTAACATTACTAAGTTCTCTCCCTCTCTTTTATTTTTCTCTCTCAAATTTGGCTTGTGGCGCTCACTCACAGATTTGTGGATCTATCTCTCACTCTTTTTCTCTCCCTCTTTCTTACTCACTACTTTTACTTCAGAAAGTTTTTGCATGTGCTCAGCCATAATTTGTTGGGGAGTCATGGGCCTTAGCACCAAGTCTTTGCCTTTCCACTTGAGGGTGTATTGATTGGTTCTGCCACAATGTTTTGCTGAAAGATCATATTGCCACGGTCTGCCCAACAGCAAGTGACACACCTTCATGGGCACCACATCACACTCAACGGTGTCATTATAATCTCCAATCTTGAATTGCACCTGTACCATGTGTGTGACCTTAATCTCTCCACATTCACTCAACCATTGGATATGATATGGGTGGGGGTGTTGCAGCAGCTTCAGCCCAAGCTTATCACACATTTCTTTACTTGCAAGATTGTGACAACTCCCACCATCAACAATTACTTTGCATACCTTGTCTTGCACTTTGGCTCTAGTTTGAAACAGATTATGTCGTTGTCCATTCTCAGCTTCTTTGATCTGCACACTCAAAACTTTAGTGACAACAAGAGAAGCACCTTGCTCATAATCACAATAGGTATGCTCATCACCATCTGAATTTTCACCATTTTCAATTTCTTCCTCAGGTTCGCTACAAGACTCATATTCTCCATTCTCTGTGATCAGCATGGTACGCTTGTTGGGACAATCTTTCTTCATATGGCCACGTCCCTTACATGTAAAGCACTCTATATCACTAGTTTTCCCAGTGGAGCCAATGGACGATGAACTTGGGGCTGCAAATTTGCTCTTTTCTTTTGCATTTGATACCTCATTCCTGCTCGTGGCTGCACGTGCATGGGACTGATTTCCACCTCCAGAACTAGTCATGATGCCTCGACCAACATTGAATTGAGGTACAAACTTACTCCCACTTGATCTAGCTCTAGCCGTGAAGGATGTAGTTCTGTTTTGCCTGGAGTCTTCTTGCAATTGACGTTCAGCCTTAGAAGCAAGATGTACAAGTTCTACCACATTACGATATGGCTGCAGATCAACCACTCGTTTGACATTAGGATTCAGCCCATAGAGAAACCTTGCCATGGACTGCTCCTCATCTTCATGTATGTTGGCTCTTATCATTGCCTTCTCCATCTCCTTACGATACTCCTCAACAGATAACTTTCCTTGCCTCAAATTCTGGAGCTTATCAAAGGTATCACGCCTATAATGCCTTGGGACAAATCTTGCCCTCATCTCTCTTTTCATTTCTGCCCATGTAGCAACAGCAGGTTCTCCTTCTTCTTCTCGCTGAATCTGAACTTGCTCCCACCATATTAGAGCATAATCTTCAAACTCAAGTGAGGCCATTGCTAACTTCTTCTCTTCAGAGTAGTTGTGCATGCGGAAAATCTTGTCAACCTTCAATTCCCATGTGAGATAAATTTCTGGATCAGATCCACCATCAAACTTGGGCATGGTAAATTTCAGCTTTCCAAACCTCTCCTCTTCCTCTCGTTCACGACCATTGTTTCTTCGATGATGAAATCTAACATTCTGGTGCATGCCATCTTCATCTTCGTCAAACTCATCTTCACTACCTTCATGGTGCAGATTTGCTCTCCGATGGCCTCCTCTAAGACCACGACCAGTAGCAGCTTCATGATGAGCACGTCCATTAGCATGAGCATTTCCACGTCCGGGACCGGGAGGTCGCATGGCATGGGGAGCAGCAGCACGGTTTCTTCTAGCTTGTGCATTGGAGGCAGCACCTTCCCCATCAGTTGCATTATGTTCATCACGATGGACACTTGCTTCTCGGTTTTGACGAAGCTCTCGCACAATATCAGCAACAATATCAGCCCTCATGGCTGCCATGTTTTGAGTGAGCTGCTCATTAACATTACCCATAAGTTGCTGCAAATCTCTTGACAACTTCTCTTGCTTCTCTTCAATTGGATCAAGGCTGTTTCTGAATTCTCGGCGTAGATGATCACGTAATGCATTGAAGTGAAACCGTGTGACAGGCTGATTGAGATGCCCATGTCCTTCAACATCATATTCGTCTTCATCACCTGCCATGGTTAGTTTTCCAAAATCCCTATAGTACTAGAAGCATATATGTGGGTAACAACTCAAGCTCACCTCACTTACCAACCGAAGCTCATGTAGCTTCCAAGTGAGGGCAGAATCGTGCTCAACCGTGGTGCCGGTAGTTGGTATACAAAGAGTGATGAATCAAGCGAATACAAGTCTAGGGTTGCGCATGCGGGGCTGTTTGGTGGGGCTTGGGTGGGATATATATGTAGCAAAAGATTGACTAATCTGTAATCTAGATATTGTTGAACCAAGTAATAATCCACACAAGATTCTAATGCCCTTCGTTGCTGAATGAGATATAAGTGAGGTACATGCAACTCATACCAAGGAATCAGATTTGCTACAAAGCAAGGATTGAAGATGTTGCACACTTGACAAGTTTCAGCTCACAGTACAAACAGGGATTTCTCAAGATATAAGTGAAGAACAGTCCCAAATTTCTCTCTTTTGTTTCTTGCACCCACTTTCTTTCTTTGGGCAGATCTCTTTTTTTTGCCTCTTTTTTTTTGCTTTTTTTTGACAAACTTCAACAAGGGACTTGGATCTGAACACACACTTTGGGGGATCCACGAAAATTACAATGGATGAGCTCAAACAACAAGAACATGCAGCTGAAACTTTGGCAGAAAACACACACGAACTGATCTGATTTTTCTGGGTGGAAAACACGATGGGAATCAGATCTAACAAGGATGGATGGAAAGTACATGGTGTGGGCTTTCCAAAATGCACAAAAACACCCAAAACGGACTCCGGATGACAAAGATACACAAGATTTGGTGGAGGATGCAGATCTAAAATCTGTGGACGAAAACAAACACAAACACACAAGAATGGATGGGGGAAACTCAGCAACTAAAAACAAAAGATCTAGTGGACAAGAACTTGATAAAACTCACCAAATGACAGATTAAAGGCTGTAAAGGGCTTGGTAAAGGTATATTTTTTTTGTGGGGCAATTTTCTGAACTTTAGGATGAACAAGAACACGAACTAAACTAAGGATACAAGATCCTACCGTGTCAACCGAAGCTCTGATGCCAAGATGATACGGGGTTGCCCGATCTTCACGGAGGATCTGCTTGAGGAACGAATCAACGCCACCTGAAGGGTACGAAGGAAACCCTCGATCCCAGCCAACAACGCTGTCGGGTAAAGGATAACTAGTGCAACCTGACGAGACTGAAGCTAGCTACTGCATATGCAACAACCAGCAACAAGTATTCGCCCAACCACACTCTTAGGATTCCAATCCACGCAACCACGCACGAAGTTGGAAGCACGAACTGGTCGCCGCCTCAACGGCTGCTGTTGTAAAATCACAAAGTGAGTTTACCCTCTCACAAGGCAAGATTACAAGAGCTAAGGAGGAAGTGAACTCTCAAACAAGATTCTGGTTGCACTTAGCTAACCTATGCTGAAATCCAATTGCCAAAGAGTTGTGGCTGAAGTGAGGGAAGGGGTATTTATACTAGGAACAGCCCTCCTAGCTTAGGTGTGAAACCAGTCCAAAAGAGAGGCTCAAATTCGTGGTAACCAGCTGGTCAAGGGAGCAAACACATGGAGCCTCGCGCAGCAATTAATGCTCTGGACAGCTTGCATTGGAACTCTCATATCCTTTGACTCAGGACTCCAAATGTTGCACCGTTTGATTTTCCTGAAAGTAGACTTCAAATGCTGTTCAATTTGTACTCTCACACGTGCTGGAACCTCATATATTTGTGTTGCATGATGCAGCAAGTTCTGAGACGAATTCTGGAACTATGCATGCAACAATAGTTTGTTGAGATGGCTTGCTATTCTTCCTTGAGGTGTAATTAGTTGCCCTTGTCACCAAAACATGGTTTACATCAGAGTTGAAACTTGTTTTCTTCAAACTTGTTGTATGGGCTTCAGAACTTGTTTCTTCATGAGCTGAATTTGTTTCTTCATGTGCTGAAAGTTGTTGGTTGTCCTCAACATTGTACCTGAGTAAAATCAGCACAGATGATTTAGGCAGTATAAAGTTCTCATGGATAGTTGAAGTATGATCAGCTAGGAGCGCGTTCACCTCTTGTTCTATATGTTTGGCACGGCTCCTTGTCATGGGACCCAAATATGTCTTCTTTGTAGCAGCTTCATTTGAGAGCTGAGTTTTATCATGAGGAGAGGATGACAAACGAGGTGAACCTGGGATGTCCTCATCAGAGAGCCCATCAAGTGTTCTTCACTTTGTACTTGTGTGCAAAGATGAAGTGGTGCAGACTAATACTTCACAACATCTTCCTTTGGTATTTTCTCATTTATTGCAGGAATTCGCGGACGTGTTTCCCGATGAGCTACCTCCCGGACTTCCTCCACTCCGCGGAATCGAACACCGAATCGACCTCATCCCCGGCGCACCACTGCCGAACAAGGCACCATACCGCGTCAACCCCGAAGAAACCAAAGAGATCCAAAGGCAAGTGCAACATCTCATGGAGAATGGGTATGTACGCGAAAGCTTGAGCCCTTGTGCCGTTCCGGTCATTCTCGTGCCTAAGAAAGATGGTTCCTATCGCATGTGTTCCGATTGCCGTCCTATAAATGCTATCACCGTTAGATATCGCCATCCCATTCCATGCCTTGATGACATGCTTGATGAACTTAGCGGAGCCACAATTTTCTCTAAAATTGACCTTAAAAGTGGCTATTATCAAATTCGCATGCAAGAAGGTGATGAATGGAAAACCGCTTTCAAAACTAAATTTGGCTTGTATGAATGGTTAGTCATGCCTATGGGCTTATCGCAAGCACCTAGCACTTTTATGCGTGTGATGCACTATGTTCTTCGCAAATTAATTGGCATTTGTGTTGTGGTTTACTTTGATGACACCCTTGTGTTTAGTGGAACTCTCGAAGATCATGTCAAACACCTTAGAGAAGTATTGCAAATTCTTAGAGACGAGCGACTTTATGCTAACATGGAAAAATGCACTTTTGGTGTTGATAAGCTTGTCTTCTTGGGTTTTGTTGTCTCATCTAAGGGTGTTCATGTTGATGAAACTAAAATTGATGCTATTAAAAATTGGCCACAACCAACCAATTTGCTTCAAGTGCGTAGTTTCCTTGGCTTAGCAAGATTTTATCGTCGCTTTGTGAAAGATTTTAGCACCATTGCATCGCCATTGCACGCATTGAGTAAGAAGAATGCACCATTTGTTTGGGGTCCATCTCAAGATGCCGCATTTCATGAGCTTAAAACCTTGCTTACACATGCTCCATTACTTGCATTACCCAATTTTGAGAAAACTTTTGAAGTGCATTGTGACGCTAGTGGTAATGGTATTGGTGGTGTGTTAATGCAAGAGAAACGCCCCATTGCATATTTTAGTGAGAAGCTCTCCGGTGCACAACTTAACTACCCCATCTATGACAAAGAGTTATATGCTTTGGTGAGAGTCTTGCATGTGTGGGAACATTATCTCCGTCCACGTGAATTTGTCATCCATACGTATCATGAAACGCTTAAGTACCTTAAGGGTCAAACTAAATTGAACAAGCGTCATGCTAAATGGAGTGAGTTCATTGAGTCATTTCCTTATGTTATCAAGTATATCAAAGGTAAGGAAAATGTTGTGGCGGACGCTCTTTCCCGCAAGTGCATGTTGGTTACTCAACTTGAGTTGAATGTCATAGGATTTGAGCACATAAAAGACTTGTATGAGCATGATTCGTCCTTTGCATCTCCTTATGCCAAATGTTTACCTCATAAAACTTGGGAGCAATATTACTTGAACGATCGTTATCTTATGCGAGCTAACAAACTTTGTATTCCCGAGTCTTCTCTTCGTTTGCTACTTTTGCAAGAAGCTCATGGCGGAGTACTCATGGGACATTTTGGACATGACAAGACATTCGCTACGCTCTCCAAGAACTACTTTTGGCCAAAGATGTTTCGAGACGTCTCACGCTACACCAACTGGTGCCCTACATGCCGCAAAGCTAAGTCCAAAGCTCAATCTCATGGTTTATATATGCCTCTTCCTATTCCATATCACCCATGGGAAGATATTAGTATGGATTTCGTGCTTGGTTTGCCTCGAACTCAAAACGGCAAAGATTCCGTATTTGTTGTTGTGGGCCGTTTCTCTAAGATGGCACATTTCATTCCTTGCAACAAGATAGACGATGCTTCACATGTTGCAAATCTCTTTTGTAGGGAAATCTTGAGATTGCATGGAGTGCCCAAGACGATTGTATCGGACCGCGACGTTAAGTTCCTAAGCTACTTTTGGAAGACCCTATGCGCCAAGCTCGGAATCAAGCTCCTCTTCTCTTCGGCATATCACCCACAAACCTACGGCCAAACGGAGGTCACGAACCGGACTCTTTCCACACTCCTCTGTGTGTTGATCAAGAAGAACATAAGGGGGTGGGAGGAATGATTACCCATCGCCGAGTCGCCTACAATCGAGCAAGACAGTCTACTACCGGCAAGTCCCCCTTCCAGGTCGTCTACGGTTTCAACCCTTTGTCACCATTGGACATCTTACCGCTACCGCTACGAGAGCGAACCGACATGGACGCGAGTGCACGCGCAAGTTTCCTCAAGAAGATGCATGAAGATACAAGGCACACGATCGAGCGTCAAGTACAACGTCTCGTGACCAAGGTCAACATCAACAAGCTCCCTATGGTGTTCAACCCCGGAGATCTTGTGTGGCTACACCTTCGCAAAGACCGCTTCCCCAATGAGCGCAAGTCCAAACTACTACCCCGCGCCGACGGACCCTTTAAGGTGCTAGCACGCTACAACAACAATGCCTACAAGATCGACATCCCTCGCGACAAGTACAACATGAGCGACACATTCAACGTCAAGGACTTATCTCCCTTCCATGGTGATGCGGATTCCGATCCGAGGACGGATCTTTCCCAAGGGGGGGAGATGATGCTGAGCATCCTACGGTCATCCCCATGGATCCACCTACGTCTCCCAAGCACCAAGAGGACCAATGACTCGAGCACGTGCGAGAGCTCTCGAAAACGAGGTGACATCACTCCTTAGTGAACTACCATATGACTCGTGCGAGACATGGATGCTACCTCATTTCGAAATGTTATGTGTGCTCAGGTACCAAGAGGACCCTCTCGGAGAAGCCCGGAACAATGGACAAGTTGGCAAGTTCACGGATGAAAAGGACCAGCGAAGACGGTCACCGGAGGCCTACAGGACATCCGGCCCCTGGGAGCAACAGCAACAGCAGCCGCCTTACAGCAGAAGAGGCTACAGGCGTCGAATATCCGGCCGGAAGCCCGGACATCCGGCCCGTGCAGCCCGGATATCCGGCGCCAACCCGGAATTCCGGCACCGCTTGACAGAAGACACCCGTAGGTTGGCCAGTTTCGGCCGGACATCCGGCTCCCAGGCTCGGACATCCGGCACCATGATGAACCGCCGGACATCCGGCCTGGAGCCCGGACATCCGGCCCGACACCGTGTGTATTTTGGCCCACGGCCCATGTATCCCCCATACTTCGCCCTAATTTGTACTAGCACTATATAAAGACCTCCCCCTCTCCCATCTAGGGTTAGCAAAGTAGATAGCTATTTGAGATTAGAGCTTTGCTCATCCGTACCTCTCCCGTGGAGATCAAGACCTCCATGAGACCCATGTGAGAAGATCCACTCCGGATATCAAGACCTCAACTCCTTCGCGGATCGGGATGAACTAGCTACCGTGTATCCTCCTTTGTTGGATTTGGACCTTTGTATCCCTCTATGTGTATGTGGATCTAGTGCATGTGTGATTTGGATCATGTTGATTTGAGTGTTCTTCTCGTGTTCTTCATGTATTTCCTCCTTCTCCCCCTCTTAAGTGTGAAAAGATCGTCATCTAGGGTTCCACCCTAGATCACGCTCTCTCACTACTATCTCCATGATGAGTTGAAGCTTGCTTGGCAGCGATGACTTGAGTTGGAGACATGGGTCGAAGCACGTACCCCTTGCCCTTCATCTTGAAGCTATAGTAATTGGTCCGTTCGTTGTGTATGACGTCGCGGTCGAATTGCCAAGGTCTTCCAAGGAGGAGATGGCATACGGACATGTGAACCACATCACACTCCAAGGTGCCTTCGTAAGCGCCAATCTTGAAGGACACTTGAATGGTGTGCTCCACTTGAATGGTGCCGGAGTCGCTTAACCATTGGACCTTGTAGGGGCGAGGGTTCTTCTTCTTGAGAAATTGTAGCTTGGAACATAGCTCTTCACTTGCCAAGTTGTGGCAACTTCCGCTGTCGATTATGACCTTGACAGAACGTCCTTGGATGCCTACTTTGGTATGGAAGATGTGGCAACGTTGATCATCGTCTTGTTGTTGTTGAAGTGTCAAAATCTTGGAGACAACAGGAGCGGGGCTCGAATCATTGCCACAAAAGACTTGAGCTTCTTCATCTTCATTCACTTGTTGGTGCATGGCCACGTGCTCAAGTGATGCGGAGCATCCTACGGTCATCCCCATGGATCCACCTACGTCTCCCCAAGCACCAAGAGGACCAATGACTCGAGCACATGCGAGAGCACTTGAAAACGAGGTGACATCACTCGTTAATGAATTTCCATACGACGCGTGCGAGACATGGTTGCTACCTCATTCCGAAATGCTATGTGTGCTTAGGTACCAAGAGGACCCTCTCGGAGAAGCCCGGAACAATGGACAAGTCGGCAAGTTCACGGATGAAGAAGACCAAAGAAGAAGGTCACCGAAGGTCTACAGGACCCGGACATCCGGCCCCTGGCCCGGACGTCCGGCCCCTGGGAGCAACAGCAGTAGCAGCCGCCTTATAGCAGAAGAGCTACAGGCGCCGGACATCCGGCCGGCAGCCCGGACATCCGACCCGTGAAGCCCGGACATCCGGCACCCCCCCCCCCCAGAAATCCGACGTCCCAGTACAGAAGGTTGACCCCTTCAGCCTGGACATCCGGCCGACCCGCAGGACATCCGGCACGTCGCGAGCCGCCGGACATCCGGCCCCTGACTTCGCAGACTGTTTCGGGCCTTGGCCCATGTACTCCCCCAACTCGTCCCACTTTGTACTAGCACTATATAAGGACCTCCCCCTCTTCCATCTAGGGTTAGCAAAGTAGATAGCTCTTTGAGATAGAGCTTTGCTCATCCATACCTCTCCCATGGAGATCAAGACCTCCATGAGACCCATGTGAGAAGATCCTCTATGGATTCAAGACCTCGACTCCTTCGCGGATCGGGACGAACTAGATACTGTGTATCCTCCTTTGTTGGATTTGGACCTTTGTATCCCTCTATGTGTATGTGGATCTAGTGCATGTGTGATTGGATCTTGTCTATTTGAGTGTTCTTCTTGTGTTCTTCGTGGATTTGCTCCTTTTCCCCCTCCTAAGTGTGAAAAGATCGTCAACTAGGGTTCCACCCTACATCATTTTGGATCAGAGCCACGTTGATTGACACTTTGGAGTTCTTCCCCTCCACTTTCTAGCCCCAATTTTGTTGATTTTGCCCAATTTCGAAAATTCCCCACAAAAATAGCCATACCAAATTTTTTTGTGATTTGTGAGTTTGATGATGTTTTGTTGATTTTGATCCATGGATTTGCTTGGTTTCGAGTGGATCTAGCTTTCCCCCATCTTTTCCCCACTTTCCATCCACAAAATCGTCCGAATTTTGCCTCAAAATTTTCTTTTATCCACGTGCTCTTCGAGTTCATCCACGGATCTGATAGCCCGGACATCCGGCCATCTGGCCCGGACATCTGGCCCCTGGGCACCAGCACGCCAACACTTTGCCATTTCTTCCTTTTTTTGCCTTTTCCCACCGTTTCTTCCGTAACCCCTTGAGCCACTCCACCACCGATTTTCGCAACCACCACCTTGTGCCATTTGAGATTTTGAGCCGCGGATTTTCCGTTTCCTAACGTGTTTCGGCTACTTAGGAACGGTTCGACATCGACATCACCGCCGCTCATCATTGCCATGGGACTCGTCATCGACAACACCAACTCCATTATTGTGACACCCTAACCGTAAGCAAGGACGGTAACATCGACAACAACTTGTTCATATCCTTGCCATTGCATTGTGAAACCCCGAGACCATCTTTTGCGTAGATTTCCTACGAGACTAGCCATTTGAGTATTGTCGGGCAACGCTACTTGTGCACTTTAGTGATATCGGTCCGCATAGCTATCATAGCGTGCATACATACACATATCATCCCTTGTGCCAAAATTTTGTTCCCGCATATACATCATTGCTATCTTCGTTCGAGCATTTCGCATAAGTGGCCAAAGGAAACCATCAAAAGAAAGAGGAGCTTTTAAGCAAAAGAGAAAGAGCAACAAGCTTGTAAGCAATAGCCATAGCATCGCCACATTACATAGCACATTTGATCATCTTGGATCATTGTGACAAGTTCACCGGGAATCATACATACATAGCATAAGTGAGAAAGAAAGCAATACGTTTTGTCTCTTATAGGTTGTGCACAAGTTCGTATCCGCCTATTGAGCAAGCGTGCTAGTGTCTCTCTCGTGTTGTGCAACAATAGCATTTTCCGTGGATTCCACATTTTGAGCTCACTCCTTGGTTACACGGCCTCATTTATCTATCCGTGCGTGTGTTTCCGTGTGCTACGTATTGTTATTGGTCTACTCGTTACACTTGCAAACTTGTGAATCTTTTTCAACATTATTGATATCTTGCTTGCAATTGCAGAAATTTTGTGCCACTATCCTAGCCAAACTCCTCCAAAAGCTTTACTTGTGTAGGTGTGAGACTGACATGATCCGGTACGAATTGCACTATTTTCATAATACCATATTGGGTGATCATTGATCCGTCTTCAACATTGGATAAGGTACATTGGTCTAGTTCGTTTCTTTCTTCCACTAACACTTGTTTGAGAATCATGGATAGGCCGAGCACTTCTATCAACCTCCTCTTCGATGAGCAAGAAGACGGACCGAACAACTACGTCACCAAGGCTCAACTTTTCGGAGTCCAACGAGCGCTACAACAAGAAAGTGAAGCTTTGGGAGATCGCATCGAGCAACTCGCCACCGACTTGCGTCACTCAGAAACACGAACAAGGGACTACTTCGACGCCAAGCTTTCATCTCAAATGGAGGAATTGCGAGACATGATGGTCAACCGCACTTCTTCCACTTCGTCTTCATCAAGATCAAGACGGCGCCATTCGAGTCGACACTCTCCGGACACTTCTTCGGATGCAAGTCTTCCACGAGCACGCTCTCATCGCTCTCAGGAACATGACGACCGGCAAGCTTCAAGAAACCCATTCCATGGCAATGGTTTGCAAGACCGCCTTCGAGAGCGCGAACGACAAAAACGGCAAGCACAAGCCAACGGGAACCAAGATCAAGTTCCACAACGTCAACGTCAAGTACACCAAGACGACGACGCCCTACACCAAGAACGACAACGTCGTGAGGAGCAAGCACTTGAAGCTCAACGTGCCCTACGCGAAGCAAGTCGCAACGTCGCCGAACGCAACCGCCGCGTGAGCGAACAAGAAGAAGCCGCACGACTTGAGGAGCGCTAAGAGATGCGGAACCGTGCATGAATCCCAAGGCCACCACATCAAGTCAATCAAGATGAACACGATGACGATGAGCTAGAAGATCAACCTCCACGGCAAGAGCGTCATCGCAACCGCCGACAACGCAATGAGGAGCACTACAGCAAGCTCAAGTTCACCATGCCTAAATTCTCTGGTGGAAATGATCCCGAAGAATACCTTTCATGGGCGTTGAAGGTCGACAAGATATTCCGTCTTCACAACTATGACGAGGAAAAGAAGATTGCAATGGCATCTCTCGAGTTCCAAGACTATGTTCTCATTTGGTGGGAGCAAGTGATCGCAAGGCGTCAAGAGAAGGGCGAACCACCCATCGCGACTTGGAATCAAATGAAAGATGTCATGAGAGCTCGTTTTGTGCCTACATATTACAACTGCGACCTCTTCAAGAAACTCCAACTCCTCAAGCAAGGAACCAAGTCGGTTGAAGAATACTATCAAGAAATGGAAGTTTCCATGATACCAGCCAATGTCACGGAAGATGATGAACAAACTATGGCGCGTTTCTTGAATGGCCTCAACCATCCCATCAAGAAAATAGCGGACTTCCAACCGTACTCCAACCTCCTCGAGCTAGTGCACCAAGCAGCCAAGGCGGAGCGACAAGTGCAAGAGGTCTACAAGTACTCCAAGTACTCTTCCAAGACCTACGGTTCATACAATCAAGCTTCAACGACTACGACAACTCCTTCCACGACTCGAGCTACCTCAAGTACCGGCGACAAGTCAAGCTCCAAGCAACCTTCGACATCTTCGAGTCGTCTTCCTACTACTACAAGCAACTCCAAGCAAAAGCCTTCGTCATCGACACCTCCTACGGATGCCAACAAGACAAGTGACATCAAGTGCTTCACTTGCAAGGGCCGCGGCCACAAGTCATTCGAGTGTCCAACTCGACGCACAATGATCCTCTACGACGACGGCACCTACGACTCAATGAGCGAAGATGAAATGGAAGCCCTCGAGCATGTGGCTATGCACCGACAAGTGAATGAAGACGAAGATGCACAAATCTATTGCGACAATGATGCGAGCCCCGCTCTTGTTGTCTCCAAGGTCTTGACACTTCAACAACATCAAGACGAAGACCAACGTTGCCACATCTTCCATACCAAAGCGGGTATCCAAGGGCGTTCCGTCAAGGTCATCATCGACGGCGGAAGTTGCCACAATTTGGCAAGTGAAGAATTATGCTCCAAGCTACAATTGGTCAAGAAGAAGCACCCTCGCCCCTACAAGGTCCAATGGCTTAGCGACTCCGGCACAATTCAAGTGGAGCACACTGTTCAAGTATCCTTCAAGATCGGCGCCTATGAAGATACGTTGGAATGTGATGTGGTTCTCATGTCCGTATGCCATCTCCTCCTTGGAAGACCTTGGCAATTCGACCGCGGCGTCATCCACAACGGACGGACCAATCACTATAGCTTCAAGAAGAAGGGCAAGGAATTCGTTCTTCGACCTATGACACCAAGTCAAGTCATCGCGGACAAGCAAGCATCTACCCATCGTGGAGAGACAAGTGAGCGAGTGAACCACCAAAAAGAAAGTGAGCGCCACAAGCCAAAAATGAGCGACTCCACGATGAGCGACAAGAGAGACCTAGTTCTTTTAGCCACCAAAAGAGATTTGAGGGATGTGAGTGAGAGCCCATCAAGTGTTCTTCACTTTGTGCTTGTGTGCAAAGATGAAGTGGTGCGGACTAATACTTCACAACATCTTCCTTTGGTATTGTCTCATTTATTGCAGGAATTCGCGGACGTATTTCCCGATGAGCTACCTCCCGGACTTCCTCCACTTCGCGGAATCGAACACCGTATAGAGCTCATTCCCGGCGCACCTCTACCAAACAAGGAACCTTACCGCGTCAACCCCGACGAGACCAAAGAGATCCAATGGCAAGTCCAACATCTCATGGAGAATGGGTATGTACGCGTGAGCTTGAGCCCATGTGCCGTTCCGGTAATTCTTGTGCCTAAGAAAGATGGTACTTATCGCACGTGTTCCGATTGCCGCCCTATAAATGCTATCACCGTTAGATATCGCCATCCCATTCCACGCCTAGATGACATGCTAGATGAACTTAGTGGAGCCACATTTTTCTCTAAAATTGACCTTCAAAGTGGCTATTATCAAATTCGCATGCAAGAAGGTGATGAATGGAAAACCGCTTTCAAAACTAAATTTGGCTTGTATGAATGGTTAGTCATGCCTATGGGTTTATCTAAAGCTCCTAGCACTTTTATGCGTGTGATGCATTATGTTCTTCGCAAATATATTGGCATTTGTGTTGTGGTTTACTTTGATGACATCCTTGTGTTTAGTGAAACTCTTGAGGATCATGTCAAACACCTTCGAGACGTATTGCAAGTTCTTAGAGACGAGCGACTTTATGCTAACATGGAAAAATACACTTTTGGTGTTGATAAGCTTGTTTTATTGGGCTTTGTTGTCTCCTCTAAGGGTGTTCAAGTGGATGAAACTAAAATTGATGCTATTAAGAATTGGCCACTACCAACCAATTTGCTTCAAGTGCGTAGCTTCCTTGGTTTAGCAGGTTTTTATCGTCGCTTTGTGAAGGATTTTAGCACCATTGCATCACCATTGCACGCATTGAGTAAGAAGAATGCACCATTTGTTTGGGGTCCATCTCAAGATGCCGCCTTTCATGAGCTTAAGAACTTGCTTACACATGCTCCTTTGCTTGCATTACCCAACTTTGATAAAACTTTTGAAGTACATTGTGACGCTAGTGGTAATGTTATTGGTGGCGTGTTAATGCAAGAAAAGTGACCCGTTGCATATTTTAGTGAGAAGCTCTCCGGCGCGCAACTTAACTACCCAATCTATGACAAAGAGTTATATGCTTTAGTGAGAGTCTTGCATGTGTGGGAACATTATCTCCGTCCACGTGAATTTGTCATCCATACGGATCATGAAACGCTTAAGTACCTTAAGGGTCAAACTAAATTGAATAAGCGTCATGCTAAGTGGAGTGAGTTCATTGAGTCATTCCCTTATGTTATCAAGTATATCAAAGGTAAGGAAAATGTTGTGGCGGACGCTCTTTACCGCGAATGCATGTTGGTTACTAAACTTGAGTTGAATGTCATAGGATTTGAGCACATTAAAGACTTGTATGCGCATGATGCATCATTTTCAATTCCTTATGCCAAATGTTTACCTCATAAAACTTGGGAGCAATATTACTTGTAGGATGGTTACCTTATGAAAGCTAATAAACTTTGTATTCCCGAGTCTTCTCTTCGTTTGCTACTTTTGCAAGAAGCTCATGGAGGAGGACTCATGGGTCATTTTGGACGCGACAAGACCTTCGCTACGCTCTCCAAGAACTACTTTTGGCCAAAGATGTTTCGAGACGTTTCTCGCTACACCAACCGGTGCTCTACATGCCGCAAAGCTAAGTCCAAAGCTCAATCACATGGCCTTTACATGCCTCTTCCTATTCCATATCACCCATGGGAAGATATTAGTATGGATTTCGTGCTTGGCTTGCCTCGAAGTCAAAACGGCAAAGGTTCCGTATTTGTTGTTGTGGACCGTTTCTGTAAGATGGCACATTTCATTCCTTGCAACAAGATAGATGATGCTTCACATGTCGCAAATCTCTTTTGTAGGGAAATCTTGAGATTGCATGGAGTGCCCAAGACGATTGTATCGGACCGCGACGTCAAGTTCCTAAGCTACTTTTGGAAGACCCTATGCGCCAAGCTCGGAATCAAGCTCCTCTTCTCTTCGGCATATCACCCACAAACCGACGGCCAAACGGAGGTCACGAACCGGACGTTATCCACACTCCTTTGCGTGTTGATCAAGAAGCATATACGAGAGTGGGAAGAATGCTTGCCCATCGCCGAGTTCGCCTACAACCGAGCAAGGCACTCTACTACCGGTAAGTCCCCCTTCGAGGTCGTCTACGGTTTCAACCCTTTGTCACCATTGGACATCCTACCGCTACCGCTACAAGAGCGAACCGACATGGACGTGAGTGCACGAGCGAGTTACCTCAAGAAGATGCATGAAGATACAAGGCACACGATCGAGCGCCAAGTACAACGTCTCGCGACCAAGGTGAACATCAACAAGCACCCCATGGTGTTCAAACCCGGAGATCTTGTGTGGCTACACCTTCGCAAGGAACGCTTCCCCAACGAACTCAAGTCCAAACTACTTCCTCGAGCCGATGGACCATTCAAGGTGCTAGCACGCTACAAACGACAATGCATACAAGATCGACATCCCTCATGACAAGTACAACTTGAGCGACATCTTCAACGTCAAGGATTTATCTCCCTTCCATGGTGATGTGGATTACGATCCGAGGACGGATCTTTCCCAAGAGGGGGGGGGGGGGAGATGACGCGGAGCATCCTACGGTCATCCCCATGGATCCACCTACGTCTCCCCAAGCACCAAGAGGACCAATGACTCGAGCACGTGCGAGAGCTCTCGAAAACGAGGTGACATCACTCCTTAATGAATTTCCATACGACGCGTGCGAGAGACATGGTTGCTACCTCATTCCGAAATGCTATGTGTGCTTAGGTACCAAGAGGACCCTCTCGGAGAAGCCCGGAACAATGGACAAGTCGGCAAGTTCACGGATGAAGAAGACCAAAGAAGAAGGTCACCGAAGGTCTATAGGACCTGGACATCCGGCCCCAGGCCCCTGGGAGCAACAGCAGCAGCAGCCGCCTTACAGCAGAAGAGCTACAAGCGCCGGACATCCGGCCGGCAGCCCGGACATCCGGCCTGTGCAGCCCGGACATCCGCCCCCCCCCCCCAGAAATCTGACGTCCCAGTACAGAAGGTTGACCCATTCAGCCCGAACATCCGGCCGACCCGCCGGACATCCGGCTCGTCACGAGCCGCTGGACATCCGGCCCCAGCCCGGACATCCGGCCCCTGACTTCGCAGACTGTTTCGGGCCTTGGCCCATGTACTCCCCCAACTCGTCCCACTTGGTACTAGCACTACATAAGGACCTCCCCCTCTTCCATCTAGGGTTAGCAAAGTAGATAGCTCTTTGAGATAGAGCTTTGCTCATCCATACCTCTCCCATGGAGATCAAGACCACCATGAGACCCATGTGAGAAGATCCTCTACGGATTCAAGACCTCGACTCCTTCGCGGATCGGTACAAACTAGCTAGCGTGTATCCTCCTTTGTTGGATTTGGACCTTTGTATCCTTCTATGTGTATGTAGATCTAGTGCATGTGTGATTGGATCTTGTCTATTTGAGTGTTCTTCTTGTGTTCTTCGTTGATTTGCTCCTTTCCCCCCTCCTAAGTGTGAAAAGATCGTCAACTAGGGTTCCACCCTACATGACGATGCTTCACATGTCGCAAATCTCTTTTGTAGGGAAATCTTGAGATTGCATGGAGTGCCCAAGACGATTGTATTGGACCGTGACGTCAAGTTCCAAAGCTACTTTTGGAAGACCCTATGCGCCAAGCTCGGAATCAAGCTCCTCTTCTCTTCGGCATATCACCCACAAACCGACGGGCAAACGGAGGTCACGAGCTGGACGTTATCCACACTCCTTCGCGTGTTGATCAAGAAGCACATACGGGAGTGGGAAGAATGCTTGCCCATCGCCGAGTTCGCCTACAACCAAGCAAGACACTCTACTAACGTCAAGTCCCCCTTCGAGGTCGTCTACGGTTTCAACCCTTTGTCACCATTGGACATCCTACCGCTACAGCTACAAGAGTGAACCGACATGGACGCGAGTGCACGAGCGTGTTACCTTAAGAAGATGCATGAAGATACAAGGCACACGATCGAGCGCCAAGTACAACGTCTCGCACCCAAGGTCAACATCAACAAGCACCCCATGGTGTTCAACCCCGGAGATCTTGTGTGGCTACACCTTCGCAAGGAATGCTTCCCCAACAAACGCAAGTCCAAACTACTTCCTCGAGCCGATGGACCATTCAAGGCGCTAGCACGCTACAACGACAATGCATACAAGATCGACATCCCTCGTGACAAGTACAATGTGAGCGACATCTTCAACGTCAAGGATTTATCTCCCTTCCATGGTGATGTGGATTACGATCCGAGGACACATCTTTCTCAAGGGGGAGGGGGAGATGATGCGGAGCATCCTACGGTCATCCCCATTGATCCACCTACATCTCCCCAAGCACCAAGAGGACCAATGACTCAAGCATGTGCGAGAGCTCTCGAAAACGAGGTGACATCACTCCTTAATGAATTTCCATACGACGCGTGCGAGACATGGTTGCTACCTCATTCCGAAATGCTATGTGTGCTTAGGTACCAAGACGACCCTCTCGGAGAAGCCCGGAACAATGGACAAGTCAGCAAGTTCACGGATGAAGAAGACCAAAGAAGAAGGTCACCGAAGGTCTACAGGACCCGGACATCCGGCCCCTGGCCCGGACGTCCGCCCCCTGGGAGCAACAGCAGCAACAGCCGCCTTACAGCAGAAGAGCTACAGGCGCCGGACATCCGGCCCGTGCAGCCCGGACATCCGGTCGTGCAGCCCGGACATCCGGCACCCTCCCCAGAAATCCGACGTCCCAGTACAAAAGGTTGACCCCTTCAGCCCGGACATCCGGCCGACCCGCCGTACATCCGGCTCGTCGCGAGCCGCCGGACATCCGGCCCCAGCCCGGACATCCGGCCCCTTACTTCGCAGACTGTTTCGGACCTTGGCCCACGTACTCCCCCAACTCGTCCCACTTTGTACTAGCACTATATAAGGACCTCCCCCTCTTCCATCTAGGGTTAGCAAAGTAGATAGCTCTTTGAGATAGAGCTTTGCTCATCCATACCTCTCCCATGGAGATCAAGACCTCCATGAGACCCATGTGAGAAGATCCTATGCGGATTCAAGACCTCGACTCCTTTGCGGATCGGGACGAACTAGCTACCGTGTATCCTCCTTTGTTGGATTTGGACCTTTGTATCCCTCTATGTGTATTTGGATCTAGTGCATGTGTGATTGGATCTTGTCTATTTGAGTGTTCTTCTTGTGTTCTTCGTGGATTTGCTACTTTTCCCCCTCCTAAGTGTGAAAGGATCATCAACTAGGGTTCCACCCTACCTCACGATGCTTCACATGTCGCAAATCTCTTTTGTAGGGAAATCTTGTTATTGCATGGAGTGCCCAAGACGATTGTATCGGACCGCGACGTCAAGTTCCTAAGCTACTTTTCGAAGACCCTATGCGCCCTGCTCGGAATCAAGCTCCTCTACTCTTCGGCATATCACCCACAAACCGACGACCAAACGGAGGTCACGAGCCGGACGTTATCCACACTCCTTCATGTGTTGATCAAGAAGCACATACGGGAGTGGGAAGAATGCTTGCCCATTGCAGAGTTCGCCTACAACCGAGCAAGACACTCTATTACCGGCAAGTCCCCCTTCGAGGTCGTCTACGGTTTCAACCCTTTGTCACCATTGGACATCCTACCGCTACCGCTACAAGAGCGAACCGACATGAACGCGAGTGCACGAGCGTGTTACCTCAAGAAGATGCATGAAGATACAACGCACACGATCGAGCGCCAAGTACAACGTCTCGCGACCAAGGTCAACATCAACAAGCACCCCATGGTGTTCCACCCCGGAGATCTTGTGTGGCTACACCTTCGCAAGGAACGCTTCCCCAACAAACGCAAGTCCAAACTACTTCCTCGAGCCGATGGACCATTCAAGGTGCTAGCACGCTACAACGACAATGCATACAAGATCGACATCCCTCGTGACAAGTACAACGTGAGCGACATCTTCAACGTCAAGGATTTATCTCCCTTCCATGGTGATGTGGATTACGATCCGAGGACGGATGTTTCCCAAGGGGGGGGGGAGATGATGCGGAGCATCCTACGGTCATCCCCATGGATCCACCTACGTCTCCCCAAGCACCAAGAGGACCAATGACTCGAGCACGTGCGAGAGCTCTCGAAAACGAGGTGACATCACTCCTTAATGAATTTCCATACGACGCGTGCGAGACATGGTTGCTACCTCATTCCGAAATGCTATGTGTGCTTAGGTACCAAGAGGACCCTCTCGGAGAAGCCCGGAACAATGGACAAGTCGGCAAGTTCACGGATGAAGAAGACCAAAGAAGAAGGTCACCGAAGGTCTATAGGACCCGGACATCCGGCCCCTGGCCCGGACGTCCGGCCCCTGGGAGCAACAGCAGCAGCCGCCGCCTTACAGCAGAAGAGCTACAGGCGCCGGACATCCGGCCGGCAGCCCGGACATCCGGCACCCCCCCCCCAGAAATCCGACGTCCCAGTACAGAAGGTTGACCCCTTAAGCCCGGACATCCGGCCGACCCGCCGGACATCCGGCTTGTCGCGAGCCGCCAAACATCCGGCCCCAGCCCGGACATCCGGCCCCTGACTTTGCAGACTGTTTCGGGCCTTGGCCCATGTACTCCCCCAACTCGTCCCACTTTGTACTAGCACTATATAAGGACCTCCCCCTCTTCCATCTAGGGTTAGCAAAGTAGATAGCTCTCTGAGATAGAGCTTTGCTCATCCATACCTCCATGAGACCCATGTGAGAAGATCCTCTACGGATTCAAGACCTCGACTCCTTCGCGGATCGGGACGAACTAGCTACCGTGTATCCTCCTTTGTTGGATTTGGACATTTGTATCCCTCTATGTGTATGTGGATCTAGTGCATGTGTGATTGGATCTTGTCTATTTGAGTGTTCTTCTTGTGTTCTTCGTGGATTTGCTCCTTTTCCCGCTCCTAAGTGTGAAAGGATCGTCAACTAGGGTTCCACCCTACATCACGATGCTTCACATGTGGCAAATCTCTTTTGTAGTGAAATCTTGAGATTGCATGGAGTGCCCAAGACGATTGTATCGGACCGCGACGTCAAGTTCCTAAGCTACTTTTGGAAGACCCTATGCGCCAAGCTCGGAATCAAGCTCCTCTTCTCTTCGGCATATCACCCACAAACCGATGGCCAAAAGGAGGTCACAAGCCGGACGTTATCCACACTCCTTCGCGTGTTGATCAAGAAGCACATACGGGAGTGGGAACAATGCTTGCCCATCGCCGAGTTCGCCTACAACCGAGCAAGACACTCTACTACCGGCAAGTCCCCCTTCGAGGTCGTCTACGGTTTCAACCCTTTGTCGCCATTGGACATCCTACCGCTACCGCTAAAAGAGCGAACCGACATGGACGCTAGTGCACGAGTGTGTTACCTCAAGAAGATGGATGAAGATACAAGGCACACGGTCGAGCACCAAGTACAACGTCTCGCGACCAAGGTCAACATCAACAAGCACCCCATGGTGTTCAACACCGGAGATCTTGTGTGGCTACACCTTCGCAAGGAACGCTTCCCCAACAAGCGCAAGTCCAAACTACTTCCTCGAGCCGATGGACCATTCAAGGTGCTAGCACGCTACAACGACAATGCATACAACATCGACATCCCTCGTGACAAGTACAATGTGAGCGACATCTTCAACGTCAAGGATTTATCTCCCTTCCATGGTGATGTGGATTACGATCTGAGGACGGATCTTTCCCAAGGGGGGGGGGGGGAGATGATGCGGAGCATCCTACAGTCATCCCCATGGATCCACCTACGTCTCCCCAAGCACCAAGAGGACCAATGACTCGATGATACGGGGTTGCCCGATCTTCACGGAGGATCTGCTTGAGGAACGAATCAACGCCACCTGAAGGGTACGAAGGAAACCCTCGATCCCAGCCAACAACGCTGTCGGGTAAAGGATAACTAGTGCAACCTGACGAGACCGAAGCTAGCTACTGCATATGCAACAACCAGCAACAAGTATTCGCCCAACCACACTCTTAGGATTCCAATCCACGCAACCACGCACGAAGTTGGAAGCACGAACTGGTCGCCGCCTCAACGGCTACTGTTGTAAAATCACAAAGTGAGTTTACCCTCTCACAAGGCAAGATTACAAGAGCTAAGGAGGAAGTGAACTCTCAAACAAGATTCTGGTTGCACTTAGCTAACCTATGCTGAAATTAAATTGCCAAAGAGTTGTGGCTGAAGTGAGGGAAGGGGTATTTATACTAGGAACAGCCCTCCTAGCTTAGGTGTGAAACCAGTCCAAAAGAGAGGCTCAAATTCGTGGTAACCAGCTGGTCAAGGGAGCAAACACATGGAGCCTCGCGCAGCAATTAATGCTCTGGACAGCTTGCATTGGAACTCTCATATCCTTTGACTCAGGACTCCAAAGGTTGCACCGTTTGATTTTCCTGAAAGTAGACTTCAAATGCTGTCCAATTTGTACTCTCACACGTGCTGGAACCTCATATATTTGTGTTGCATGATGCAGCAAGTTCTGAGACGAATTCTGGAACTATGCATGCAACAATAGATTGTTGAGATGGCTTGCTATTCTTCCTTGAGGTGTAATTAGTTGCCCTTGTCACCAAAACATGGTTTACATCAGAGTTGAAACTTGTTCTCTTCAAACTTGTTGTATGGGCTTCAGAACTTGTTTCTTCATGAGCTGAATTTGTTTCTTCATGTGCTGAAAGTTGTTGGTTGTCCTCAACATTGTACCTGAGTAAAATCAGCACAGATGATTTAGGCAGTATAAAGTTCTCATGGATTGTTGAAGTATGATCAGCTAGGAGCGCGTTCACCTCTTGTTCTATATGTTTGGCACGGCTCCTTGTCATGGGACCCAAATAGGTCTTCTTTGTAGCAGCTTCATTTGAGAGCTGAGTTTTATCATGAGGAGAGGATGACAAACGAGGTGAACCTGGGATGTCCTCATCATCCTCCCCCTCTTCAAAAGGAGTCGTCCTCGACTCTTGACCCTCTTGATCGAAGCATGGAGACAAATCAGCAACGTTGAATGTTGGACTCACAGCATAGTCTCCAGGAAGCTCGATCTTGTAAGCATTGTCATTGATCTTTGCCAAGACTTTGAATGGTCCGTCTCCACGAGGCATTAGCTTGGATTTGCGCTTCTCAGGAAAACGATCTTTGCGCAAATGTATCCAAACCAGATCTCCGGGCTCAAAAGTCACCCTCTTGCGGTTTTTGTTTGCCTTAGCTGCATAGTACTTGGATTTCCTTTCTATCTCTTCTCTGGTCTTCTCATGAATCTTCTTCACATATGCAGCACGCTTTGAAGCCTCCATGTTACATCTCTCTTGTAATGGAAGAGGCAACAAGTCAATTGGTGCAAGTGGTTTGAATCCATATACCACCTCAAATGGGCACATGCATGTGGTAGAGTGAACTGCTCTGTTGTAAGCAAACTCCACGTGTGGCAAACACTCTTCCCACTCCTTCAAATTCTTCTTGATCATTGTACGCAGCAAGGCTGAGAGTGTGCGGTTCACCACCTCTGTTTGCCCATCAGTTTGTGGGTGACATGTCGTTGAAAACAGCAGCTTGGTTCCCAACTTTGCCCATAATGTTTTCCAAAAATAGCTCATGAACTTCACATCACGATCTGAAACAATGCTCCTCGGCATTCCATGCAAGCGAACAACTTCCCTGAAAAACAAATCAGCAACATGTGAAGCATCGTCGTTCTTGTGGCACGGAATGAAGTGTGCCATTTTTGAGAACCTATCAACTACAACAAAAACTGAATCCCTCCCCCTCTTAGTCCTAGGTAGTCCTAAAACAAAATGCATGCTAATATCTTCCCAAGGAGCATTTGGAACTGGTAGGGGAGTATATAAACCATGGGGGTTCAGTTTAGACTTAGCTTTGTGGCATGTGATGCATCGCTGAACAAATCTCTCAACGTCCTTGCTCATCTTTGGCCAATAAAAATGATCAGCCAACAGCTCATATGTCTTCTCACGACCAAGGTGTCCCATTAATCCTCCTGCATGTGATTCCTGCAACAACAAGGGCCTAACAGAGGAATCTGGAACACACAGTTTGTTAGCCCTAAAAAGGAACCCATCATGCACATGGTATTTATCCCAACCTTTGCCATCTTTACATTTTGCATATGGTTCTGAAAATATATGATCAGTGCAATACAGTTCTTTTAGGCTCTCAAGTCCCGGTACCTTCACTTCTAATTGTGTCAAAAGAACATGCCTACGGGACAAAGCATCAGCAACCATGTTTTCCTTTCCTTTCTTGTACTTCACAACATATGGGAAAGTTTCAATGAATTCAACCCACTTAGCATGCCTACGATTCAGTTTAGCTTGGCCTTTCAAATGTTTCAAAGCCTCATGATCAGAATGTACAATAAATTCCTTAGGCCATAAGTAATGTTGCCAAGTTTCAAGCACTCTAACCAAAGCATACAACTCTTTATCATAAACAGAATAATTCAGTTGCGCACCACTCAGCTTCTCACTAAAATATGCTACTGGTTTTCTTTCTTGCATTAAGACACCTCCAATACCTATTCCACTAGCATCACATTCTATTTCAAAAGTTTTAGTGAAATCAGGTAGAATCAGCAAAGGTGCTTCAGTTAATTGTTTCTTAAGCTCAAGAAATGCTTCTTCTTGTGGTGCACCCCATTTGAAAGGAATACCTTTCTTTGTCAATTCATTCAAAGGTGCAGCAATTGTACTAAAATCTTTAACAAACCTCCTGTAGAAACCAGCAAGGCCATGAAAACTTCTCACTTGGCTTACATTCACTGGAGTTGGCCAATTCTTGATTGCATCCACCTTAGATTCATCCACTTCAATTCCCTGTCCTGAAACAACATAGCCAAGAAAAACAACCTTGTTTGTGCAAAAGGAGCACTTCTCAACGTTAGCATATAATTTTTCTGTCCTTAGCACATTCAGCACTTGTTTTAGATGTTCAATATGTTCCTCAATGGATCTGCTATAGATTAGAATGTCATCAAAGTACACAACAACAAATTTGCCAATGTAAGCTCTCAAAACATGGTTCATCAATCTCATGAAAGTACTTGGTGCATTAGTTAACCCAAAAGGCATGACTAACCACTCATACAACCCAAATTTTGTTTTGAAAGCAGTTTTCCATTCATCTCCTTCTTTCATCCTAATCTGATGGTATCCACTTCTCAAATCAATTTTAGAGAAAACAGTAGAGCCACTCAATTCATCAAGCATATCATCTAACCTAGGAATAGGATGACGATACCTAATGGTTATAATATTGATGGGCCTACAGTCCATTA
The DNA here is from genome assembly GCA_039707655.1 of Elymus sibiricus. Classification (NCBI taxonomy): domain Eukaryota; kingdom Viridiplantae; phylum Streptophyta; class Magnoliopsida; order Poales; family Poaceae; genus Elymus; species Elymus sibiricus. Next base: position 260,688,235 of record CM077676.1, read on the forward strand.
CCATTCGCCATGTTGCATCTTTCTTAGGCACCAAAATCACAGGTACAGCACAAGGACTTAAACTTTCACGAACATAACCTTTCCTTAAAAGTTCTTGTACCTGCCTTTCTATCTCCTTTGTTTCTTCAGGATTGGTGCAGTAGGGAGCTCGATTTGGAAGTGATGCTCCTGGAATGAGGTCAATCTGATGTTCTATGCCGCGCAAGGGAGGTAGACCAGCGGGTACTTCCTCCGGAAAAACATCCTCGAAATCCTGCAAGACATCACAAACAGCACTAGGTTAGGTCGTTAGCTGAAAGCAAAACGTCTTTGTACACAAGTACAACGACCACTTGATTTGGGTTGAGCCTCACATCTCTCAATTCTGATTTGGTGGCTAACATTACTAAGTTCTCTCCCTCTCTTTTATTTTTCTCTCTCAAATTTGGCTTGTGGCGCTCACTCACAGATTTGTGGATCTCTCTCTCACTCTTTTTCTCTCCCTCTTTCTTACTCACTACTTTTACTTCAGAAACTTTTTGCATGTGCTCAGCCATAATTTGTTGGGGAGTCATGGGCCTTAGCACCAAGTCTTTGCCTTTCCACTTGAGGGTGTATTGATTGGTTCTGCCACAATGTTTTGCTGAAAGATCATATTGCCACGGTCTGCCTAACAGCAAGTGACACACCTTCATGGGCACCACATCACACTCAACGGTGTCATTATAATCTCCAATCTTGAATTACACCTGTACCATGTGTGTGACCTTAATCTCTCCACATTCACTCAACCATTGGATATGATATGGGTGGGGGTGTTGCAGCAGCTTCAGCCCAAGCTTATCACACATTTCTTTACTTGCAAGATTGTGACAACTCCCACCATCAACAATTACTTTGCATACCTTGTCTTGCACTTTGGCTCTAGTTTGAAACAGATTATGTCGTTGTCCATTCTCAGCTTCTTTGATCTGCACACTCAAAACTTTAGTGACAACAAGAGAAGCACCTTGCTCATAATCACAATAGGTATGCTCATCACCATCTGAATTTTCACCATTTTCAATTTCTTCCTCAGGTTCGCTACAAGACTCATATTCTCCATTCTCTGTGATCAGCATGGTACGCTTGTTGGGACAATCTTTCTTCATATGGCCACGTCCCTTACATGTAAAGCACTCTATATCACTAGTTTTCCCAGTGGAGCCAATGGACGATGAACTTGGGGCTGCAAATTTGCTCTTTTCTTTTGCATTTGATACCTCATTCCTGCTCGTGGCTGCACGTGCATGGGACTGATTTCCACCTCCAGAACTAGTCATGATGCCTCGACCAACATTGAATTGAGGTACAAACTTACTCCCACTTGATGTAGCTCTAGCTGTGAAGGATGTAGTTCTGTTTTGCCTGGAGTCTTCTTGCAATTGACGTTCAGCCTTAGAAGCAAGATGTACAAGTTCTACCACATTACGATATGGCTGCAGATCAACCACTCGTTTGACATTAGGATTCAGCCCATAGAGAAACCTTGCCATGGACTGCTCCTCATCTTCATGTATGTTGGCTCTTATCATTGCCTTCTCCATCTCCTTATGATACTCCTCAACAGATAACTTTCCTTGCCTCAAATTCTGGAGCTTATCAAAGGTATCACGCCTATAATGCCTTGGGACAAATCTTGCCCTCATCTCTCTTTTCATTTCTGCCCATGTAGCAACAGCAGGTTCTCCTTCTTCTTCTCGCTGAATCTGAACTTGCTCCCACCATATTAGAGCATAATCTTCAAACTCAAGTGAGGCCATTGCTAACTTCTTCTCTTCAGAGTAGTTGTGCATGCGGAAAATCTTGTCAACCTTCAATTCCCATGTGAGATAAATTTCTGGATCAGATCCACCATCAAACTTGGGCATGGTAAATTTCAGCTTTCCAAACCTCTCCTCTTCCTCTCGTTCACGACCATTGTTTCTTCGACGATGAAATCTAACATTCTGGTGCATGCCATCTTCATCTTCGTCAAACTCATCTTCACTACCATCATGGTGCAGTTTTGCTCTCCGGTGGCCTCCTCTAAGACCACGACCAGTAGCAGCTTCATGATGAGCACGTCCATTAGCATGAGCATTTCCACGTCCGGGACCGGGAGATCGCATGGCATGGGGAGCAGCAGCACGGTTTCTTCTAGCTTGTGCATTGGAGGCAGCACCTTCCCCATCAGTTGCATTATGTTCATCACCATGGACACTTGCTTCTTCTCGGTTTTGACGAAGCTCTCGCACAATATCAGCAACAATATCAGCCCTCATGGCTGCCATGTTTTGAGTGAGCTGCTCATTAACATTACCCATAAGTTGCTGCAAATCTCTTGACAACTTCTCTTGCTTCTCTTCAATTGGATCAAGGCTGTTTCTGAATTCTCGGCGTAGATGATCACGTAATGCATTGAAGTGAAACCGTGTGACAGGATGATTGAGATGCCCATGTCCTTCAACATCATATTCGTCTTCATCACCTGCCATGGTTAGTTTTCCAAAATCCCTATAGTACTAGAAGCATATATGTGGGTAACAACTCAAGCTCACCTCACTTACCAACCGAAGCTCATGTAACTTCCAAGTGAGGGCAGAATCGTGCTCAACCGTGGTGCCGGTAGTTGGTATACAAAGAGTGATGAATCAAGCGAATACAAGTCTAGGGTTGCACATGCGGGGCTGTTTGGTGGGGCTTGGGTGGGATATATATGTAGCAAAAGATTGACTAATCTGTAATCTAGATATTGTTGAACCAAGTAATCATCCACACAAGATTCTAATGCCCTTCGTTGCTGAATGAGATATAAGTGAGGTACATGCAACTCATACCAAGGAATCAGATTTGCTAGAAAGCAAGGATTGAAGATGTTGCACACTTGACAAGTTTCAGCTCACAATACAAACTGGGATTTCTCAAGATATAAGTGAAGAACAGTCCCAAATTTCTCTCTTTTGTATCTTGCACACACTTTCTTTCTTTGGGCAGATCTCTTTTTTTTGTTGCCTCTTTTTTTTTTTTTGCTTTTTTTTTGACAATGCATACAACATCGACATCCCTCGTGACAAGTACAACGTGAGCGACATCTTCAACGTCAAGGATTTATCTCCCTTCCATGGTGATGTGGATTATGATCTGAGGACGGATCTTTCCCAAGGGGGGGGAGATGATGCGGAGCATCCTACGGTCATCCCCATGGATCCACCTACGTCTCCCCAAGCACCAAGAGGACCAATGACTCGATGATACGGGGTTGCCCGATCTTCACGGAGGATCTGCTTGAGGAACGAATCAACGCCACCTGAAGGGTACGAAGGAAACCCTCGATCCCAGCCAACAACGCTGTCGGGTAAAGGATAACTAGTGCAACCTGACGAGACCGAAGCTAGCTACTGCATATGCAACAACCAGCAACAAGTATTCGCCCAACCACACTCTTAGGATTCCAATCCACGCAACCACGCACGAAGTTGGAAGCACGAACTGGTCGCCGCCTCAACGGCTACTGTTGTAAAATCACAAAGTGAGTTTACCCTCTCACAAGGCAAGATTACAAGAGCTAAGGAGGAAGTGAACTCTCAAACAAGATTCTGGTTGCACTTAGCTAACCTATGCTGAAATCAAATTGCCAAAGAGTTGTGGCTGAAGTGAGGGAAGGGGTATTTATACTAGGAACAGCCCTCCTAGCTTAGGTGTGAAACCAGTCCAAAAGAGAGGCTCAAATTCGTGGTAACCAGCTGGTCAAGGGAGCAAACACATGGAGCCTCGCGCAGCAATTAATGCTCTGGACAGCTTGCATTGGAACTCTCATATCCTTTGACTCAGGACTCCAAAGGTTGCACCGTTTGATTTTCCTGAAAGTAGACTTCAAATGCTGTCCAATTTGTACTCTCACACGTGCTGGAACCTCATATATTTGTGTTGCATGATGCAGCAAGTTCTGAGACGAATTCTGGAACTATGCATGCAACAATAGATTGTTGATATGGCTTGCTATTCTTCCTTGAGGTGTAATTAGTTGCCCTTGTCACCAAAAGATGGTTTACATCAGAGTTGAAACTTGTTCTCTTCAAACTTGTTGTATGGGCTTCAGAACTTGTTTCTTCATGAGCTGAATTTGTTTCTTCATGTGCTGAAAGTTGTTGGTTGTCCTCAACATTGTACCTGAGTAAAATCAGCACAGATGATTTAGGCAGTATAAAGTTCTCATGGATAGTTGAAGTATGATCAGCTAGGAGCGCGTTCACCTCTTGTTCTATATGTTTGGCACGGCTTCTTGTCATGGGACCCAAATAGGTCTTCTTTGTAGCAGCTTCATTTGAGAGCTGAGTTTTATCATGAGGAGAGGATGACAAACGAGGTGAACCTGGGATGTCCTCATCACTCGAGCACGTGCGAGAGCTCTCGATAATGAGGTGACATCACTCCTTAATGAATTTCCATACGACGCGTGCGAGACATGGTTGCTACCTCATTCCGAAATGCTATGTGTGCTTAGGTACCAAGAGGACCCTCTCGGAGAAGCCCGGAACAATGGACAAGTCGGCAAGTTCACGGATGAAGAAGACCAAAGACGAAGGTCACCGAAGGTCTACAAGACCCGGACATCCGGCCCCTGGGAGAAACAGCAGCAGCAGCCGCCTTACAACAGAAGAGCTACAGGTGCCGGACATCCGGCCGGCAGCCCGGACTTCCGGCACCTCCCCCCAGAAATCCGACGTCCCAGTACAGAAGGTTGACCCCTTCAGCCTGGACATCCGGCCGACCCGCCGGACATCCGGCTCGTCGCGAGCCGCCGGACATCCGGCCCCAGCCCGGACATCCGGCCCCTGACTTCGCAGACTGTTTCAGGCCTTGGCCCATGTACTCCCCCAACTCGTCCCACTTTGTACTAGCACTATATAAGGACCTCCTCCTCTTCCATCTAGGGTTAGCAACGTAGATAGCTCTTTGAGATAGGGCTTTGCTCATCCATAGAACCATGTGAGAAGATACTCTACGGATTCAAGACCTCGACTCCTTCCCGGATCGGGACGAACTAGCTACCATGTATCCTCCTTTGTTGGATTTGGGCCTTTGTATCCCTCTATGTGTATGTGGATCTAGTGCATGTGTGATTGGATCTTGTCTATTTGAGTGTTCTTCTTGTGTTCTTCGTGGATTTGCTCCTTTTCCCCCTCCTAAGTGTGAAAACATCGTCAACTAGGGTTCCACCCTACATCACGATGCTTCACATGTCGCAAATCTCTTTTGTAGGGAAATCTTGAGATTGCATGGAGTGCCCAAGACGATTGTATCGGACCGCAACGTCAAGTTCCTAAGCTACTTTTGGAAGACCCTATGCGCCAAGCTCGGAATCAAGCTCCTCTTCTCTTCGGCATATCACCCACAAACCGACGACCAAACGGAGGTCACGGGCCGGACGTTATCTACACTCCTTCGCGTGTTGATCAAGAAGCACATACGGGATGGGAAGAATGCTTGCCCATCGCCGAGTTCGCCTACAACCGAGCAAGACACTCTACTACCGGCAAGTCCCCCTTCGAGGTCGTCTACGGGTTCAACCCTTTGTCACCATTGGACATCCTACCGCTACCGCTACAAGAGCGAACCGACATGGACGGGAGTGCACGAGCGTGTTACCTCAAGAAGATGCATGAAGATACAAGACACACGATCGAGCGCCAAGTACAACGTCTCACGACCAAGGTCAACATCAACAAGCACCCCATGGTGTTCAACCCCGGAGATCTTGTGTGGCTACACCTTCGCAAGGAACGCTTCCCCAACAAACGCAAGTCCAAACTACTTCCTCGAGCCGATGGACCATTCAAGGTGCTGGCACGCTACAACGACAATGCATACAAGATCGACATCCCTCATGACAAGTACAACGTGAGCGACATCTTCAACGTCAAGGATTAATCTCCCTTCCATGTTGATGTGGATTACGATCCGAGGACGGATGTTTCCCAAGGGGGGGAGATGATGCGGAGCATCCTACGGTCATCCCCATGGATCCACCTACGTCTCCCCAAGCACCAAGAGGACTAATGACTCGAGCACGTGCGAGAGCTCTCGAAAACGAGGTGACATCACTCCTTAATGAATTTCCATACGACGCGTGCGAGACATGGTTGCTACCTCATTCCGAAATGCTATTTGTGCTTAGGTACCAAGAGGACCCTCTCGGAGAAGCCCGGAGCAATGGACAAGTCGGCAAGTTCACGGATGAAGAAGACCAAAGAAGAAGGTCACCGAAGGTCTACAGGACCCGGACATCCGGCCCCTGGCCCGAACGTCCGGCCCCTGGGAGCAACAACAGCAGCAGCCGCCTTACATCAGAAGAGCTACAGGTGCCGGACATCCGGCCGACCCGCCGGACATCCGGCTCATCGCGAGCCACCGGACATCCGGCCCCAGCCCAGACATCCGGCCCCTGACTTCGTAGACTGTTTCGGGCCTTGGCCCATGTACTCCCCCAACTCGTCCCACTTTGTACTAGCACTATATAAGGACCTCCCCCTCTTCCATCTAGGGTTTGCAAAGTAGATAGCTCTTTGAGATAGAGCTTTGCTCATCCATACCTCTCCCATGGAGATCAAGACCTCGAAGAGACCCATGTGAGAAGATCCTCTACGGATTCAAGACCTCGACTCCTTCGCGGATCGGGACGAACTAGCTACCGTGTATCCTCCTTTGTTAGATTTGGACCTTTCTATCCCTCTATGTGTATGTGGATCTGGTGTATGTGTGATTGGATCTTGTCTATTTGAGTGTTCTTCTTGTGTTCTTCGTGGATTTGCTCCTTTTCCCCCTCCTAAGTGTGAAAAGATCGTCAACTAGGGTTCCACCCTACATCATCAAGGGTTTCCATTTCTTCTTCGCTCATGGAGTCATCGCTGCCGTCATCATTGGCGATCATGGTTTGCCATGTGGGGCACTCAAATGACTTGTGGCCGCGGCCCTTGCAAGTGAAACATTGTATTGCACTTGTCTTGGTGGTAGCATCCGTTGGAGGAGTTGATGACGAAGTTCATGGCTTGAATGTACTTGGATTAGGACGACTCGAAGATGACAAAGGTTGTTTGGAGCTTGACTTGTCACCGGTACTTGGTGTAGCTCGAGTCGTTGGAGGAGGCGTCGTAGTCATTGAAGCTTGAGTGTATGAACCGTAGGTCTTGGAAGAGTACTTGGAGTACTTGTAGTCCTCTTGCACTTGTCGCTCCGCTTTGGTTGCTTGGTGCACTAGCTCGAGGAGGTTAGAGTACGGTTGGAAGTCCGCAATTTTCTTGATTGGATGGTTGAGGCCATTCAATAAACGCACCATAGTTTGTTCATCATCTTCCTTGACGTTGGCTCGTATCATGGCTATCTCCATCTCTTCGAAGTAGTCTTCAACCGACTTGGTGCCTTGCTTGAGGAGTAGTAGCTTCTTGAAGAGATCGCGGCTATAGTGTGTAGGCACAAAACATGCTCGCATGACATCCTTCATTTGATTCCATGTCGTGATGGGTGGCTCTCCTTTTTCTTGGCGTCGTTCGCTCACTTGCTCCCACCAAATGAGAACATAGTCTTGGAACTCTACCGATGCCATGGCTACCTTCTCTTCCTCGTCATAGTGGTGAAGATGGAATATCTTGTCCACCTTTATGGCCCATGAGAGGTAGTCTTCGGGATCGGTGCCTCCGAAGAACTTTGGCATGTTGAATTTGAGCTTGCCGTAGCGTTGCTCGTCATGATTCCGATGTTGTCGACGATCATGTCTTGGAGGTGGGTTGTCATCCTCGTGCTCTACGCAGTTGACGTCCCGACGTTGAGGACGAGGTACTCTTGCTCGGTTCCTCCTTTCTTGATTTTTCTCAAGGTGTGTGGCTTCTTCTTGGCACACTTGGTGACGTGCCTCTTCTTCTTCTTATTCACGCATACGACGGTTGTTCTCATTGGCGGCGCGAGTGGCTTCTTGGAGAGCACATTGTGCTTCGGAGCTTGTTGCTCATGGCGTTGTTGCTCTTGCTGAAGTGGATCGCCGTCTTGTGTTTCTTGTTGTTGACGTTGTGGAACTTGCTCTTGGTCCATGGCGCCTTGTGCTTGACGATGTTGTCGTTCGCGCTCTGGAAACGCGGTGTTGCAAACCATTGCCATGGAACGTGCTCGTGGAAAACTTGCATCCGATGACGAATCCGAAGAATGGCGCCTAGAACGGTGTCCTCTTGATGAAGATGATGTGGAAGAAGCGTAGTTAACCATCATGGCATGAAACTCTTCCATTTGGGTGGTAAGCTTGGCGTCGAGGTAGTACCTTGTTCTAGCTTCGGAATGACGCAAGTCGGTGGCAAGTTGCTCGATGCGGTCGCGCAAAGCTTCATTTTCTTGATGCAAGGCTCGTTGTACCCAAAGAGTTGGGTCTTGGATACATAGTCGTTCGGTGCGTCGTGCTCATCGAAGAGAGTATTTGAAGAAGTGCCCGGCCAATCCATCATGATCAAGTAGAGGTGAGTAGGAAATGAGAGAACAAAACCAAAGTTACCTTTTCTGAAGATTGATGACGTATCGAGTATCACTCAATGTAATGCTATGATAGTAGAAATGGTACCGGGTTTGTTTCTCACACCTACACAAGTAAAGCTTTTGGAGTAGCTTGGTTAGGATGGTGGCACAAAATTTCTGCAATTGTTAGCAAGATATCAATAATGTTGAAAGAGATTCACCAATTCGCAAGTGAAACAAGTAGACCAATAGCAATGAGTGGCACACGGAAACACACACACGGATAGACAAATGAGGTCGTGCAACCAAGGAATGAGCACAAAATGTGGAATCCATGGAAAATGCTCGTGTTGCATAATGCTAGAGAGACGCTAGCATGATTGCTCAATAGGCGGATACAAACTTGTGCACAACCTATGAGATACAAACGTATCGACTTTCTATCTCAGTTGTGCTATGTATGTATGATTCCCGGTGAACTCGGTCACGATGATCCAAGATGATCAATATGCTATGCAATGTGGCATGATGCTATGGCTATTGCTTACAAGCTTGTTGTTTTCCTTTTTCTCTCTTTGCTTAAAAGCTTTTCTTTCTCTTAATATTTTCCTTGGCCACTTATGCGAAATGAACTTACGAAGATAGCAAATATGTGTATGCGGGAACAATTGATGACACAAGAGATGATACGATGATATATGCACGCTTTGATAGCTATGCAAAATGTGTATCACTAAAGTGCACAAGTAGCGTTGCCCGGCAATACTCAAATGGCTAGTCTTGTAGGAAAGTAACACAAAAGAGGGCCTCGGGGTTAACAATGAGATGGCAAGGTAGTGGACTAAGATGTCATCGAAGTTACCGTCCTTGCTTAGGGTGGTGGTGTCACAATGATGAAGTGGTCGTTGTCGATGTCTAAGTTGAGTGGCGGTGATGTCGATGACGAACCGTTCCTAAGTAGCTGAAACACGTTAGGAAACGGAAACCATGAACTCAAGTTCTCAAATGGCAAACATGGAAAAATTGCGGTTGGTTGCGGAACAGGGTGGTGGTTTGCGGAAGAGATGGCGGAAAATCAATCAAAATTAGCAAAAGTTAGAAGTGATGGAGTGATGGGCTGCCAGGCGCCAGATGTCCGGGCGTCGGGCCGGATGTCCGGGGGCCATGGGCCGGATGTCCGGGCTCCAAATCCATGGATGAACTCGAAGATGAACCACGGAAAAGAAAATTTGAGGCAAAATTCATGGGATCTCGTGGATGGAATTGGTGGAAAAGATGGGGGGAAAGCTAGATCCACCTGAAACACTTCGAGTCCATGGATCAACATCAACAAAACATCATCAAGCCAACAAATCACAAAAAAAATTGGTATGGCTATTTTCGTGGGGAATTTTCGAAATTGGGCAAAACAAACAAAATTGAGGCTATAAAGTGGAGAGGGACACTCCAAGGTGTGAATCAACCTAAGCTCTGATCCAAGATGATATAGGGTGGAACCGTAGTTCATGATCTTTTCACACTTGGAGGGGGGAAAGAGGGAATTCAACAAGAACAATAAGAGGAAACTCTCAAACAAAACCCAATCACACATATACTAGGATAGCATACATGAGATCCACAAGTATACAAGAACAATCCAAGGAAACAAGCATAAAGGTAAAGTTCTTCCCACTCCAAAGGATGTGAGGTCTTGATGATCTAGTGAGATCCTTCTCCCTTAGGAGGTTTTGATGATCCTATGATGGGCATCCTTCTCCCGAATGAGGTCTTGATTCTCCAAGAAGGAGGTACAAGGATCAAAGCTCACTCAAATATCTCAATGTCTTTGCTAACCCTAGCTAGGAGGAGGGGAGGTGTTTATATAGTAGTCCACGAGGTAAGAGAGGGTTACATGGGCCTCTGGCTTGGCTGTGCACTCACAGGTGCCAGATGTCCGAGCTGGGGGCCGGATGTTCGGCGGCTCATGTCGGGTCGGATGTCCGGCCTGGCTTCGGTCCAAGTTTTGTACTCCTCGGGCCGGATTTTCGTGGCCCTGCCGGATGTTCGGGGTTGTCAGGCCGGATGTCTGGGCAGGAGCCGGATGTCCGGGCCCTAGAGCTTTGCAGCGGCTAGCTGGCTACTGTGGCTTGATCCATCAGGGGCCGGATGTCCGGCAGCTGTAGCATTTCAGCGATCTTTTTTGTCGTGCTTCTTCGTCCGTGTACTTGGGGACTTGGTCTTCATTCCGAGCATTCCCGAGGTGGTCTTCTTCATACCTAAGCAAACATAGCATTCCGGCTTGAGGTAGTAGCCATGTCTCACACGGATCATATGGAAGCTCATTAAGAAGAGATGTCACCTCGGTCTCAATAGCCCTTGCACGTGCTCGTGTCATTGGTCCACTTGGCACTTGGGGAGACGAAGGTAGGTCCATGGGGATGACCGTAGGATGCTCCGCATCAGGAACTCTCTGACGGCTTGTCATATCAGCTGTCTCCTCGCCGGGCGCGGACCCAAGAGCAGCTTAACCCAACGCCATCTTGCCCTAGGGCGGGTCAAATCAAGAATCCACTGAGTCGCTCAGACCCGGAGTATCAAATGACTTCGCCATCGTCTGATGAGTCCAGCGCCAGCCAACTGCCGGCTTTCAACATCAACCGAGGGTAAGTTTTACAAGAATTTGTCAAATCACAACATTGCTTTTCCATTTATTGATCATCACGTCATTGTTGATCCAGAGCCACAGCTTTTGTAAAAAATAAAGCCGGTGAATCCTCTATCGCCATGGCAGAGGGTGAAAAGGAGGTCCCTTCTCATGATGCTGCGATGGACAACCCAGAGATCCAGAATGACCCGGCTGGTCAGGACGAGCTGGCTCATCAGGACAACCCAGTCAGCCCTCCTCATGTTTCCACTCCTCCTCCTATTATGGAGGAACAATAAGAAAATCCAACGCCTGAGCAGCCAACTGAGAAGGCTCACAACGACATGGTTATTACTGGCGAAAGCCATGGCGCTCCTCCAGAAACTTCGACTACATTGGCAAAGATACTGACAAAGGACGAGTCGCCACATCCAGACAAAGGAAAGGCCAGCCTTTACCTAGAGGCTTTGGAGACTTTGGATATGCATTCTCTGCAACAAAGTTATCTTACCCGGCTGTCTGAGAGCCGGGAAACTGAAGCACAATGGTCAACCTTCTCAAGAGGAAATATGAGGTAAAACTTGTCACTCTTTTGTATCATATATATATTCCTGTAGCTCCCAAGTCTGAAGTATAGAAAGTAATGATAACTTTAGACTTATCTGCATTAATAACTGTAGAACGCAATCCCGAGTCACCATTTAGCATATCAGTAATTTGCTTGTACTTACAGGTAGCCCCCAAGTGCCGGGTTGCTATCAGTAGTAAGCCGGAACTTGTGTTCATAAGATGTATCATTCTCTTAAGAGGAGCAATTGGTAGTCCCCAAGGGCTGGCTCATCATGAAGTGATGGGCCGGGTCTTAAATTGAAACTGACAACTCAGTTAAACAGCTGAATCCTGTAGCCCCCAAGTGCTGGGTCGCATGCCTGTGGCGACTTGGGACTTGTAGTAATTTCATTAAATTTTGAGCCCAATAGTATAGCCCAAGTGCCGGGTCGACTGCCTGCGGCGACTTGGGACTTCTAAATTATCATTAAGCACTTATTTGATGTAGGAAATGCTGAACCAAGCCAACGCGAAGATTGCCAGGTTCAAGATAAAGGTGAAAGACGAGAATAAACTGCGAGAAGAGGCCGAAAAGCTATCCGCAGATTTCCAAGAGTCGCTACTCCAATGTACAGATACTTTGGAAAAACCCAAGAAGTCTTTTGCAGACGAAAAGGCCACCTTGCAGAAACGCGCTGAAGAGGCCAAGTGAAGACTTGAGCCGGTTGCTCAAGAGCTAAGTACTCTAAAGGGCCACATTCAGCAAATGTGCTTAGCCATCTTTGGTAAGTGTGCCCTTTCCCTTTTGTCAACTTGCCACGTTATTATTGGGGTAAAAATCTGGGTTATTGATGTTTGTCATGCTTATTGACAAGCAAAAGAAACCATAATGTGATGGGGCTTCCAGTAGTCAAACTTCAAGCTGTTTATAAATTTCTGGAGCAGCTGTATGTGGGTGGAGCACATTGCATAATGGAAGTGAAGAATGTAAAGGCCCCACCACAGAGGATCATGGATATGATCAATGAATTTTCCACGGTCCCAGAGTGGATCCGAGAATTGAAGAAGTCGGCTTGCAGACAAGGGGCAATGAGTGCACTTGCTTTGGCTTAGCATACCACCCAGAGATGCAGCCGGCTCTTCTTGCCGACGGGTTCCCAGAGCTGAACGCCGATAACTCTGAACTTTCTGAGGCGGATTATCTTTGCTGCGTGCGGGAGACCCGGCCTGCAGCTACAAAAATTGCCGACGACTTGGATCTGACGAAGTTCCAAGTCGGTTATACTGAAGCTGGGAAGCATATGAGCATACCACAACCTCAACCTTTCGAACTCATCCCTCCACGTAAGCAAGCCTTTGCCTTAGAAACCAGTACTTCCAATGTGATTACCGAAGATATGGTCTTTGAAGCCTTGTCTTCAATTCAGTGGGTGGCAGAAAGCCCCCAGGCCGAAGAAGCTGACACTGAGAAGGCCTCGGAAAAACCCGATGAGTCGGCGCGCGTTGACCCGGCGTCAACCATACCTGAAGGAGAACAAGCCAATGTTAACCCAGAAAATCCAACTGCCGGGTCTTAGCCATCGACGGACATTCCGCCGACTTGAATGTTGAAAACAGTGTTGATGAGAGTCACCCAGATGGGGTTTGTAATAACTTTTCACCTGAAACTCCGTAGAGCTACCAGTGCCATTGAGCACTTAGTATTTTACTTTGGAACTGATGATGCTTTTGATGAAAGAAATCCTTGGCCGTGGTTGCAGTGCAACCCGGAAATTTATGGTTGTATTTGACTCCTCAAGTGTTGCTTTTTCCTGAAGATGATTCCTAAGCCAGGGGTGTAGTGCAACCCGGCACATATCCTTTGTATAGAAATCATGTTTCCTTTGAATGTATAATTCGTAAGATAATGTATGAGACCCGGCCTTTCTTAAGATAAAGCCGGCTTCTGCAAAAAATAGAGGATATATACTGATAATAATTTTAATATAAGTTAAAATTCAAAGTACTTGATAAAAGAAAACAAACAATATATAGTAAAGCAAACTTTAAATTAAAAAGCGGGCATTTGAGGCTCGACATAAAGACTGGCTTTCGAGGCTCGAGTCTGAAATTTGCTTTCTTGTGGAAGCAGGCCTTGTAGCCTCTTTTGGTTTGTCCTCGATATCTGTAAGCCGGCTCTCACGTTAATTAAGCTAGTGTTTTAACTTGGATGAGTTCAGGGTCAACACAGTCCATAATAGGCATCAGTGCAATTGACTTATCAAACGTACAGCCGTGTCACCTTGTTGTGAGTAACATCAAGCTAATAGGTAGGTATAACCAAGTATTATGATGGCATATGCCAGGTGAAAAGGGATGTTATGGCTAAACTCGATGAGTTGGAAGCCCCCAAGTGACCAATGATCAAAAAATAAAGACTCGACACACAGCTTTTGAGGTGAAACGACAAACTCCAGGGTCCAGAGATGCCGGCTTTATTTCATTGATCATCATATATATTTACATGACAAGAGTTTGTAAAAACTAAAAATACAATTAAAGATGTATCTCAAGTATAATAAGGCCGAAAATGTGCAATTTTCCAAGGTCGGCTGCCCTCCTCCTCAGAGATACGTGACTTATTGGCTTCACGTATGTCAACAAGGTAATATGACCCGTTGTTCAGATTCTTGCTGATGACAAAGGGCCCTTCCCAAGGAGGGGAGAGCTTATGCATCCCTGTCTGGTCTTGTATCAAACGGAGCACTAAGTCACCCTCCTAAAAGGTACGGCTTTAGACTCTACGACTACGATAGCGACGTAGGTCTTGTTGATATATCGCAGATCTTGAAGCTGCAAGATCGTCTTCTTCTTCTAGAGCATCAAGAGCGTTTTGGCGAGCTATCTCATTATCAGCCTCAACATAAGCTGTGACTCTGGGAGAATCGTGGTGGATATCGCTTGGTAGCACAGCTTCTGCACCATAGACCAGGAAAAACGGCGTATAGCCTGTTGACCTCTTGGGAGTAGTCCGTATGCTCCAAAGTACTGCAGGGAGTTCTTCTTCCCAGCGTCCTGTAGTGCACGCAAGAGGCACCATGAGTCTTGGTTTAATCCCTCGCAGCAATTCCTGAGTAGCGCGCTCCGCTTGTCCATTGGACTAAGGATGTGCGACTGACACCAAGTCAAGCCAGATATGTTCCCGCTGACAAACTGCTTCATAGCTCCTTTGGATAGATTAGTGCCATTGTCAGTAATAATGTTGTGTGGGTATCCGAAGTGAAAGATTAACTTCTTCCAAAATTTGACTGCTCTGGCAGCATCACAATGACTGACTGGTTCTACTTCAACCCACTTGGTGAACTTGTCAACTACGACCAATAAGTGACTATTTTTGCACTTGGAACGTTTGAAAGGTCCAACGATATCAAGCCCCCAGACGGCGAACGACCAAGTAATTGGGATCATCCGAAGTTCCTGAGCCGGCACATGGGCTTGACGTGCAAATTTCTGTCACCCATCACACTTACGAACGATGTCCTCTGCATCTGCATGAGCTGTAAACCAGCAGAAGCCATGTCGAAAAGCTTTTGCGACCAGAGATATTGAGCCGGCGTGATGTCCATAGTCTCCAGAGTGGATCTCATTAAGAATCTCACGACCCTCTTCAGGGGAACACACAACGTTGAAAAACGCTTGTAACCCTCATCTGTGTAACTCGCCATTGACTATGGATATGGACTTGGACCTCCTGATAATCTGTCGGGCGATGATTTCCTCATCAGGGAGCTCGCCACGGGTAAGATGTTCTAGATAAGGTACCGTCCAATCTGGTGTAGCATGAACAGCGGCCACCAGAGCTACTTCTGGGTCGGGAATAGCGATGTCTTCCTCCGTCGGTAGCTTGACTGACTGCAGAACATCTAGGAAAACATTTGGTGGAACAGGCTTATGCTGAGACCCCAAACGAGACAGTGCATCGGCTGCCTCATTGAGCCGGCGATCTATGTGATCAACCTGGTATCCTTTGAAGTGTCCAGCTATTATTGTAACAGCACGCATGTAAGCCGCCATGAGTGGGTCCTTGGAATCCCAAGTCCCAAAGACCTGTTGGGCCACCAAGTCTGAGTCGCCCAGACACCTGACCCGGCTGAGATTCATCTCCTTAGCCATTTGAAGCCCATGAAGCAAAGCCTCATACCCTGCAGCATTGTTAGTACAAGAAAACATGAGTCTCAAGACATAACAAAATTTATTACCTCGTGGGGAAGTTATCACAACTCCAGCCCCCGAGCCTTCCAACTGTCTGGAACCATCAAATTGTATTGTCCAGCATGTAGTGTCTTGCTTCTCCTCTGGAGCTTGCAATTCAGTCCAGTCATTGATGAAGTCCACCAAAGCTTGAGATTTGATGGCACTCCGTGGTACATACTTGAGGTGAGGTGGACCAAGCTCGATAGCCCACTTTGCAACCCGGCCTATAGCTTCTCTGTTCTGTATAATATCGCCCAGAGGTGCTGAACTAACTACAGTGATAGGGTGTTCCTGAAAATAGTGTTTCAGTTTTCGACTTGCCATGAACACACCATAGACTAGCTTCTGCCAATGTGGGTATCGTTGCTTTGACTCAGTTAAAACTTCACTGACGTAATACACTGGTCGTTGAACTGGATACTCCTTACCCTCTTCTTTACACTCCACGACAACTACAACACTGGCCGCTTTATTGTTGGCAGCAATGTATAACAACATCGGCTCTTTTTGTTGGAGATATGCCCTAGAGGCAATCATGTATGATGATATTTCCTTATGTGTTTATGAATAAAGATAGTCCTTGGACATTATCAATGATGTGTATCAGCAAGTACGCGACTTATTTGTGGGACTATGCATTGTATGATGATGATGGCTCTATATTTTACGCATTTTTAGAGTTCATATCTTGCATGTTCTCTTCATATATTATGTCCCATTGAACCATATATATGTCCATTATGCATGATTACCGGTTTTTACAATTATCATTGTGAGCATTGAACATTTGTGTATTTATTTCGTTTTTATTAGTTCTCCTTTATTTGTGTCTATAGGTGTATTGGAGAAACCTAGGACCAAGCACGATGAAAGGAGCAAGGATGGGTTCAATACGGAGTCAGCCAGGGGTCAAACTTAGCCATTTCGAAGGTCGGAAAAAGTCATTTTTCCAAAGTGCTGCAAATCAGGATCTAAGACCAGAAATGGATCGGCATCATTCATACGAGTCCAACGAGCCCAAGAACGTCAAATTCTGAGTTCGTATGAAGAAATGGCGGTCGTTTCACCTGAGAAAGATTGCACAAAAAAACAGCACAAAAGATGGCCTTTCATGTGACCACGCGCGGTCATTTCAGCGGTCGTTTGACGTCCAGACAGCTCCGAAAGTTTCCCTTCCAAACGGGATTATTCACGGATTTCGTCCCCAATTGCTCCCACGGGATCCTTGGCTCATAATGAAGGGATTGGGAGAAGATAAGGCTCATCTTGAGCCCTTGGATGACCACATCAATGGAGGAGATACCGGGAGGCCTTCATATACGCACTCCAACCCTAGGCTCCTCCCTCCACCTCCATCATTCATCCACGGAGCCGTCATCCATCTCCATTGCTGCTCCAAGACCACCTCCATAGAGAAGAGAAGGGCCAAGCCAAGAGGAAGAAGAAGGGGAGTCTCCACCACGCGCACCGGGCTTCGGGCCGGTGCGGTCTTCATCACCGGCGCCGCCACCATCACCATCTCCACAGCGGTCACCGCCACCATCACAATAGCCACCATGCTCCTCTCTTCCACCGGCTCCGTGCCAGCTTGTAACTTGCCTTCTCCCTCTCCTATGTTTGAGTAGTTGTATTAATTCTTGAGGATTTGGATGAACCCTTGCATGATTGGTACTTTGTTGAATAAGCGATCCAATATGGACTTGATTGATTGTCTCATGGTGTGATGAAGGGCGCCCACACAACATTAGTCACTTATGGACTTGAGGTGATTTATGTTGGTGTGAAGGGTAGTTGTGGAGGGTAGGTGGTGATAGTCCTATTCTCGCTTCGTCTCTGATCAATGCCATAGGGATTAGTGGAGAACCCTAGAACTTAATGCCGTGAACACGGGGAGTTCACTCCCCTTAATCATCGTTGTGATAACCAGAGTGGGGAAGCATGGTGGTGGCACGAGTGTACGTGGTAACCTTAGTGGGGATGCGTACTTTAATGGCTCCGCCCACGCGAGATCATATACAAGTGGCTTAGTGATACAAATAGAGAGCCATGTTTATCATGTGTTGTCAACATCATACTTGTGGTGATGAATCTGATTCCCTCGAGAAAGTTTACTACTCAAGCACCATTTCCCTTAGTTTAGTTCCTTTAATTTTCTGTCTTTTATTTCTTGTTTGTAGTTTAGATAAACGCTACCCTTTTATTTGTCTTCCTAGCAACTTACTAAAGTAGGCTATTTCCAAACTACGATTTGGGTGCGTACGTAACTACGTAAGTGATAGCGTGGTTGCGGGGTTTGTAATTCCTTCCTATTTGCTCCCTGTGGGTTCGACACTTTACTTATCACGAAAGTGCTACAACAGCCCTGTGCACTTGCAAGTCACCAAGCATTTTCTGGCGCCGTTGCCGGGGAGCATAGCGGTTGGTTATTACTTACTCGCTCGCATATAGTTTATTTATGTTTGTTGCTATTTTAAAAAATACAAAAAATATATTTTGCTTTGAGATGTCTTCTGCAGGAACTAAGATGGCTGGAATGAAACAAACCAAAGAGAGAGGAACAATTTATGCTCAACACCGATATTCAGCTAAAGGCATTGAGGTGGGTGAAAAATTGGAGGCATTGGACATTATCGTTGAAGCTATAATTATGTTATCTTGTAAGAATTTTAAGTCCATTTGCCATATGACCTACAGCTGCAAATTTCACCCTATCCCTTTTATAGCATCATACAACCGTAAATGCCTTCCATCTTAATGTGTTGAATATGTTGAGGAACTAATGCTTGTTTACAGAACATTAGAACTGATGAACAGGGTGAAGGAGCTCTCTCTGCAACATGAATGGGTCTTGAAACATATGGGTTTATTAGAGAGTATTCATAAATGTGTATTACTTACTAACAATCTCCATAATACCCCTTTTATAAAAGATTATGAGAAGCGAACTGGCGCTTCCCAAGCCTCTATGTTGCAGGAACATAACCTCATAAAAGAATCAGAGGAGATAATCGAGCGATGGGAGAAAATCCAGGGAACCACTTTCGAAGAAGGTCTAGGAGATAAGCCGGAGAAGGAACATGGAGGTGAAGGAGGGAAAGGCCGCCTTCCAACAACTCCTACCGATCATGGTAAATCTCTAGAAACCATTAATTCCTAGCTCGATGATCATTTATCATATCTACGTTCTATTAGAGCTTTCATGGAACATATTGAAACGATCCTTGAATATTCTCCGGTGGAGAATATAGTGAGGGCTGATGTTTCAAAGTTTATTGTTAGAGATGAACTAGATATTGGCATTGTTCCCGATGTGCCTCCAATGACTCCTTTTGATGAAACACCAATTGGCATTCTTCTTAGGGATGAGATAGCACAAAAGGAGGGTGAGTTGCTTGCATTAAGAGAGCTATCAGAGTGATGCAACCACCATGATGCCTGATTACTCCTCTTTACCTGTGGATTTGTCAATATTGGACAAACCCCAAATGGCATATTCAGAGATCGATCTTGATGAAATATGGGTTGATTTTCTGCAGGCTCTCCATAGACCTCCTTTGGAGAGTAAATTGCAAAGTCTTATAGATGATAATAGCCTTGATATTGAATTTGCAAATTTGGATACTAACATTCCCAGGTACACTCAAGATGAAGAAGAAGAGGTTTCTGATATCCTAATAGCTCCATATCCTCTCAGTTATAAAAATATTGTCAAATTGCAGCTACTAACCTTGCAGGCATCTCTATTTAACCGGATGCATCGGTGCTCGATAAGGAGCGAGTATGCATTTTCATATATGATGCCGATGCACCGGAAGCGAGTACGACTCCGACCGAGCCCTGCTATGAGGTGCTCCAAACACCGGTCGGAGTCTGGTCTGACACTCGGGGTCGACATCCCTTGGGATCCGGGTGGATGACCTTATGGAGCACCGAAGCCTAGTTATATGGCTATAAAGAAAGCACTGCCTGGGAGGTAACCCGGAAGTCCGTAGGTGTCTTTCTTAGTTTTGTGTCTTGAGTCTAATTGCATTCATGTTGCATTGGCACTTTTATTTTATTTTGAGTAGTTGTTATTTGAGTTGGTTTTGGAATAGTTTTCATTGGTAAAATTTATAGCATGTCGGTAGCTTGTATTTCGTTGCATGCCTCCTCCCATTTTTATTGCAATATTGCTATGTGCCTAACATGAGGAGGAAGCACAATTTTTTTCATGAAGTTCTGCAGCTCCAGAAGAAAAGACGACGTAGTATACGACCGCCCCGGTCGTCCAAACGCCCGTATGAGCTCGTGGCCGTGAGAGAAAGAAGATCAGAACAAAAGATGGCTAACCATACGAGCGCTTGTGCTCGTACGCATGGTCGTATGACTGGTGGTCACATAGGAGCAGCTTCACAGAGCAAACGACGGCGTACCGTGCGAACTTGTTAAACTTAGCTTGTGGGAATCTTGCTATCTTTTGAAAAACATTGCCATGTTCTTTTATCAAAAAACCAATAAAGGAGTCCTTTGAACTGTTGCCTTTCTTTCACCTAATCACATAAGCTGGGGACTCTAGTAGTGGCTTGATTAGCGATTGAATGATTGTAGAGGCGTTTTGCTGATGAACCCAACATCTTTGGTTGATCTGGGACGCGCAACGGTGTTTATCTCCGCCAAACTATCCCCTCGGGGTACTTAGCTTTTGAGTCTTATGCAACATGACACCGCGATACTCTCGTGTAGTGTTTGAGTTCTTTATGACTAAGGCAAGTTCGAAACCTTTTGCACTTTCATTCATCTTTTATTGCTAGCCTCTACGGTACTGTTCATTTCCCACTCTCACATTGGGGCTTGGAGCAAACTTCGCAGGTACATCCAAACACGTGGGAGGACTCTCTTGTTCTCCTACGCATAAGACACCCCATCTCCACAAAACAGCCACCATACCTACCTACATGGCATTTTCATAGCCATTCCGAGCATATCGCCATGCACTACCATCATTTTAATTACATGACTAGAGACATGTTTTCATTTGCCTTGCACGATCATAGTATGGCTAGCTCGACATTTTCATGGCTTGTTCGTTTTTTGATGTCTATGCTATGCCGGATCATTGCACATACTGGTACACTGCTAGAGGAAAAGAATGGTGGAGACTTATGAGTCCTCGAAAAACTGGGGATGAGGTCCATGAGACTGTTCCAAAAAAAAAGAGAAAAAGAAAAAAAATAAGAAGAAAAAAATAAGAAAAAAATACGAGAGAAAAAGAGAGAAGGGGCATGCTACTATCCTTTTACCACACTTGTGCTTCAAAGTAGCACCACTTCATGTATTGAAAAGTAGAAAGTTTCACCAGCTTGATGTTTCATACTAGTGGGGAACCTACACTATAGAACTTGGCTTGTATATTCCAATGACAAGCATCCTCAAAAGCTCGAGATCTTCATGAGCAAGCAAGTTGGATGCACCCCCACTTAGCCCATAGGAGAGCTTTCACATATTCATAGCTCTATGTGCATCCTAGTTGCATGGCGATCACTACTCCTTGTGTTGACATCGATCATAGGGCCTTCTCCATTGCCTAATGGTCAGCCGCGTTGATGCAAGACTTTCTTTGTTTTTGACTTCTCAAAACCCCAACCATTTTTTATCATTCCCTTAAGTGCAAGGCATAGGCTTGCGCTTAGTACTGCATAACTAGTTGAGTGGTTTAATAACGTAGACAGACGATCTTGCTATTGTACCTGGTATGCCTCGGGTTGGTGTTTTTGAAACAATCTTTAATACTTGATTTCTTTTGTCTATGATAGTTACTGCTGTGTTCCTAACATAATATTGACCTTCTCTCTAAACCTTTGGCAATGGGAATTTGGGCTCCACAAAAATATTTTCCTCTTTCTCAACCTCCATGGCAATGGAACTAAGGGGATAGCCCTTGCTAGTTAACTTTTGCATGCTTGCACTTTGAACATGGATATCACTTTTGGGGTTTGGTTCATTGTATGCTTTAGTGTTGGTAGCAATGAGCTTTTGGTAGTCAACCTTCTTACTCGAGGTCGAGCAAGGTTTAAGCGTGGGGAGGTTGATGGCTCTATATTTTACGCATTTTTAGATCTCATATGTCGCATGTTCTCTTCATATATTATGTCCCATTGAACCACATATATGTCCATTATGCATGATTGCCGGTTTTTGCACTTATCATTGTGAGCATTGCACATTTGTGTATTTATTTGGTTTTTATTAGTTTTCCTTCTTTTCTTGTGTCTATAAGTGTATTGGAGCGCAACCTAGGACCAAGCACGATGAAAGGAGCAAGGATGGGTTCAATACGGAGTCAGCCAGGGGTCAGACTTAGCCATTTCGAAGGTCCGAAAAAGTAATTTTTCTAAAGTGCTCCAAATCAAGATCTAATACCAGAAATGGATCGGCATCGTTCATACGAATCTAATGAGCCCAAGAACGTCAAATTCTGAGTTCGTATGAAGAAATAGCGGCCGTTTTACCGGAGAAAGATTGCACAAAAAACAGCACGAAAAACGCCCTTTCATGCGACCGTGCGCGGTCGTTTTGGCGGTCGTTTGACGTCCAGACAGCTCCGAAAGTTGTCCTTCCAGACGGGATTCTTCACGGATTTCGTCCCCAATTGTTCCCACGGGATCCTTGGCTCATAATGAAGTGGTTGGGAGAAGATAAGGCTCATCTTGAGCCCTTGGATGACCACATCAACGGAGGAGATACCGGGAGGCCTTCATATAAGCACTCCAACCCTAGGCGCCTCCGTCCACCTCCATCATTCATCCACGCAGCCGTCATCCATCTCCATTGCTACTCCAAGACCACCTCCATAGAGAAGAGAAGGGCCAAGCCAAGAGGAAGAAGAAGGGGAGCCTGCACCACGCGCACCGGCCTTCGGACCGGTGCGGTCTTCATAACTGGCGTCGCCACCATCACCATCTCCACCGCGGCCACCACCACCATCACCATCGCCACCATGCTCCTCTCTTCCACTGGCTCCATGCCGGGTTGTAACTTGCCTTCTCCCTCTCCTATGTTTGAGTAGTTGTATTAGTTCTTGAGGATTTGGATGAACCCTTGCATGATTGGTACTTTGTTGAATAAGCGATCCAATATTCTCTTTATATGTATTGCGTTGATTGTCTCATGGTGTTGTGAAGGGCGCCCACACAGCGTTAGCCACTTATGGACTTGAGGTGATTTATGTTGGTGAGAAGGGTAGTTGTGGAGGGTAGGTGGTGACAGTCCTATTCTCGCTTCGTCTCTGATCATTGCAATAGGGATTAGTGGAGAACCCTAAACTTAATGCCGTGACCACGGGGACTTCACTCCCCTTTATCATCGTTGTGATAATCGGAGTGGGGAAGCACGGTGGTGGCACGAGTGTACGTGGTAACCTTAGTGGGGATGCGTACTTTAATGCCTCCGCCCACGTCAGATCATATACAAGTGGCTTAGTGATACAAATAGAGAGCCATGTTTATAATGTGTTGTCAGCATCATACTTGTGGTGATGACCCTGATTCCCTCGAGAACGTTTAGTACTCAAGCACCGTTTCCCTTAGTTTAGTTCCTTTAATTTTCTGTCTTTTATTTCTTGTTTGTAGTTTAGATAAATGCTACCCTTTTATTTGTCTTCCTAGCAACTTACTAAAGTTGGCTATTTCCAAACTACGGTTTGGGTGCGTACGTAACTACGTAAGTGATAGCGTGGTTGCGGGGTTTGTAATTCCTTCCTATTTGCTCCCTGTGGGTTCGACACTTCACTTATCACGAAAGTGCTACTACAGCCTTGTGCACTTGTAGGTCACCAGATGATTATCCTGAAAGGTCCCTAGTCAAAAGGGTTGTGTGGACGCGCAGCTGAATAGACTAGCATATGACACGGTGGATGGCTCGGTCTCACTCGCCATGGGGCATTGGATGCTAGCCGGATACCATGGACTTGGAAAGATCTGGTCGGATTCGACATAGTCGGATTTGAGTCCAGATAAGGTCTGAGTCGGATAGACCCGACTATGAGACACAGCGATATGTCATCTATGAGTCTCTAGTAGAACATACGTTCTATGTCCTAAGACCTGAGCTGGCGCATGTACTCGGGATGGTGACAGCCTGCTTTGGGCCGAACAAACACTACTCCATAACTAGGTAGTTATAAATGTAGGTTTTGGGCTTGTCCAGACCCATGCTGCGAGACATGGTCGAGCAAGATGGGATTTGCCCCTCCAATCAGGAGAGATATACTCTGGGCCCCTCGTGTGATCCGACCAAGATAAGCATGGCCATGCAACAAGGATTATGAGATAATCCGGTTTGTGCTCGGCATCACTGGAACGAGAAAGAGGTCGGGCTAGCACAAGGATGACAGACTCGCCTTGAGCCTGGCAACATATATCGTGTGGCATAGGGAACAGAAGTGTGATGTACAGGTTCGCCTAACCAGCTTCATTGTCTACTTGGTGGTCGGCACGCCTTGCTAGAGGCCGCCACCAACCAAGCAGGTCAGAGGTGATCCGACCTGCGACCAAGCCGACTTGAACCTAAGGGGTCACGCGCTTAAGTGAAGGAACCTACGAGGTCAGATTCGAGGACACTGGTCGAATGTGGTCCGAGCTGGACTGGGATCGTGACCGAGTAGACTTGTGGGCTTTAGGATCTGTCCGAGGCCCAAGTGTTGAGCCCACGACAGATGCCTACATATAGTGCAGGTCATTCGGTTGATCGCTTCGGCACCATTACTAGGGCTTTGCATGTGTTGCAACTAGCCACCTCCACTCGCCGCCGGCTGTGTGACCGGACCTAGTAGTCCCCCGCGCGAAGTTCCTCCTGCACGCGCGGATACCGTTAGAGGCAGTTCACTTGCGCCGCTCCGGCGAACCTGTACATGATCCGTCGACCGGCTGTTCGAGGGAGATCGCACGAGGAGGAGACGAACCCTGCGGACACGCTGCCCCAACTCTACTTCCGCTACACGGCACTGCACGTCTAGTCGTAACGATCCGTGATCCATCTCTCGTAGCATGTTCCTGGATGTTCTGCGCATCGAGAAAATTTTAATTTGCAGTCGACGCACCCTACCGTAGAACCCCAACAGTGGTATCAGAGCATCTACTATAGGATTTGGATTTAGATCGTATGCATATGTGATATGTGGAGGCGACATATGAGATCTATTGTCGTTTATAAGATCGGCTATGTGCATGGTTGATGAGATCAATTGCACATGGGGATTGTTGTGGCTATGTTTTCTGTCAATCGAAATCGATGAGGTCATGACACAACCTACCCCTACCGGTCAGTTTCCGTCACCGGGGTTAAAGTGAAAGATTAATCCGAATCGGATTCGCGATGATCAATGAGATCGGTCAGATCAGAAAATTTGGCGTGATCGAACCGCCGTGTGCGTAGCGCCGTATATTTCGTACACATTCACTCAAAATGGTAGAATGCGATTCTATGCATAACTTTGTTTTGCAGGTTTGATGTGAATAGTATGGCTCATGTGTATGTGATGCATGTGTGTAAATTATACATGGCCTGCGCGTCATGATTTGTCAGCCGGCAGGAGCCAAAGAACTGTCATTATAATGTATAATGACCTGCATGTCAACTTGTGATTCTCTGTAAAATTCATTACTAGTTGTAGTACTTGGGAGACAGAGATCAAGTTCAGGGCCTTGGCGTCCCGGAGTGATGAACAAGATGGAGTTCCAACCTGGTCATCGGAGTTGGAGCCGGCCTGGAAGGACGCCCATGAAGGAGCCATACTATTTCACAATATATGTTTATTTGTGATTGTTATGCTTCTTGTTTTCTATGCATGTTAAAATGGTAGAAAGATCCCTCATTAATATCAAGCACGTTTGCCATTCCCGATGTTGCATCTTCGCACGTCAAGTACGTCTAGTAGTGGGCTCATAAAATTGGGGTGCTACTAGGTGTCCTTGAACTGGAGGGTTCGTGTAGGACACGGACATGCACTGCATCAGGTTAACTTGACAAGTCTATCAAAACGGTTTTGGGCCTTGTGGCAAAGAAGGTTGGGAGCCGGAGTATAAGATACCTACCTGACCGACAGGAGTCGTATAGAGATACAATTAGCAAGGAGTTGCTTACCGGATAGGCACGTTGGCTAGCAGTGATGCCAAAGCTCACTAGTCGCATGCGCTAGTCGGATCCTGAATCACTGAGAGTTTGTGGAGGGATGCTGACTTCAGTGGGAATATTTCTATTTAAGGCTTGAATTACTCTACATAAACACATTGCTTAGTGATTGCATATTTTTCTGTTGCAGATCAATCGCACCACCTGCTCAACCCAACTTTGCATTGAAATCAATCTTGGAAAAGGATAAACTTAATGGAACAAACTTTACCACCTGGTATAGAAATTTGAGAATTGTTCTCAAGCACGATAAAAAGGAACATGTTCTAGAGGATCCACTTCCAGAGGAACCTGCCGATAATGCTAATGCCACAACCAGGAATGTCTTCCAGAAACTCGTTGATGAATCAAACGAGATCAGTTATCTCATGCTGGCTTGTATGGAGCCCGATTTGCAGCAGCATTTCGAAGATGTTGGGCTTTCAATATGATCGAAAGTCTCAAGAGCATGTTTCAGGTACATGCTAGAATCGAAAGGTTCAACCTCTGGTGATCCTTGATGGATTGTAAGCTGAAGGAAGGTGATCCACTGAGCCCGCATGTGATCAAGATGATCGGATACGTGCAACCTTTGGATCGGTTAGGCTTTCCGCTCCTGGATGAGCTGGCTACCTATGCAGTTCTGGGTTCTCTTTCGCCTAGCTATGGGACGTTCATCTCGAACTATCATATGCACGGCAAGGATAAGAAGCTCACTGAATTGCATGGGATGCTCAAAGTGGCAGAGCGGGATATTAAGAAAGGCATGCATCAAGTGTTGATGGTGCAGAAATCGGCTAAGTTCAAGAAGAGCTGGTCCAAGAAAAAGGCAAAGGGCACGGAGAAGGTAACCTCCGCCGCTGAGCCGAAGTCGGGACCAGACTCGAAGGCCATTTGCTATCATTGCAAGGAGACCGGTCACTGGAAGAGGAACTGTAGCAAGTGGCTTGTTGAGCATGGCAAGAAGGCCGGAAGTGCGACTTTAGGCAAAGGTACACTTGTTGCATATGTTATAGACATTTACCTTGCTGACATACCTAGTAGCTCTTGGGTATTTGATACCGGATCGGTTGTCCATATTTGCAACTCGATGCAGGGGCTGGTAAGAACTAGGCGTGTGGCACAAGGGGAGATTGACATTAAGGTCGGCAACAAAGCAAGAGTTGCTCCGTTGGAGGTCGGCACGATGCAGCTCTAGCTTCCTTCCGGATTTATTTTGGAATTGAATAATTGTTATTACATTCCTGCACTTAGTCGAAACATTATTTCTGCCTCATGCTTGATGAGTCAGGGTTATGAATTCAATTTAAAGGACAATGGTTGTTTGATATCTTTGAATGGAATGTTCCACGGCTATGCACCCATAGTTGATGGGTTATTTATTTTGAATTTGGAAACGGAACCTGTCTATAATATGAATGTCAAGAGGCATAAGCCTAATGAGATAAATCCGACATACTTCTGGCATTGCTGGCTTGGACATATTAGTCTGAAACGCATGAAGAAGCTTCATGATGATGGGCTCCTAACTTCGTTCGACTTCGGGTTGTTCGAGACATGCGAATCATGCTTGCTCGGCAAGATGACTAAGTCTCCTTTTGCAAAGAGTTGCAAGAGGGTGTCTGAGCTGTTGGAGCTTATACACAACAATGTGTGTGGTCCAATGAGCACAACTACCAGAGGTGGCTATCAGTACTTCATGACTTTTACCGACGACTTGAGTAGATATGGATATATCTATTTGATGAGGCACAAGTCAGAAACTTTTGAAAAGTTCAAAGAGTTTCAGAACGAGGTAGAAAATCAGCTCGGCAAGACTATAAAGCTTCTACGATCTGATCGTGGAGGTGAGTACATGAGCCAGGAGTTTGATAATCGTCTGAAAAGCCGAGGTATAGTACCTCAGCTCACACCTCCGGGTACACCACCGAGAAATGGTGTGTCGAAACGGAGGAATCGTACCTTGTTAGACATGGTTCGATCTATGATGAGCAAATCGGATTTACCCTTGTCATTCTGGGGATACGCTCTAGAAACTGCAACTTTTACACTCAATAGAGTACCATCTAAATCTGTAGACAAGACACCACATGAGATGTGGACTGGGAAGTGTCCCAAGTTGTCTTTTCTAAAGTTTGGGGTTGTGAAGCATTCGTCAAACGACTTATGTCGGACAAGATTACACCCAAGTCGGATAAGTGCATATTTCTGGGATATCCGAGGGAAACCTTGGGATATAGCTTCTACAACCGCGAAGAGAACAAAGTGTTTGTTGCTCGAAACGGGGTCTTCCTTCAGAAAGAGTTTCTCGGGCAGGAAGCCAGTGGGAGGCAGGTGCAACTCGAAGAAGTTCGAGAACCACTTGGGGACAACTCGGCTGGTGATGCAATCATACCGGAGTCTGTCAGGGAATTCGAGGTGCAAGCGGCACTGGAACCACGGAGGTCGGAAAGATTGCGCAGAGTGCGCCATGTGTTGTTGTTGAAAAGCGACGAGCCGGCTACGTATGCGGAAGCGATGGTGAGCCCGGATTCCGAGGCATGGCTAGAGGCCATGAGATCCGAGTTAAAGTCCATGGATGAAAATCAAGTCTGGGACTTGGTTGATCCGCCGCCTGGCGTCTCTGCCATTGGTTGCAAATGGGTCTTTAAGAAGAAAACCGATGTGGATGGAAATGTTCAGATCCACAAAGCTCGGCTTGTCGCTAAAAGTTATGGACAAGTTCAAGGAATTTACTACGACGGGACCTCCTCGCCGATAGCGATGCTGAAGTCGGTGAGGATCGTACTAGCTATAGATGCATATTTCGATTACAAGATATGGCAGATGGATTTCAAAACGGCTTTCCTTCATGGAAATTTAACTGAGGACGTCTATATGTATCATCCCGAGGGTTTTGTCGATCTGACTAGTGCTAGTAAGGTATGTGTCGGGGATGTTCCCCACGGTTGAGACCCGGCCCTGAGCCTTGAGGTACAGTGAGTCACGTCACAACCGGGTCATGATGAAGGTGATCGAGATGGGCCAGAAGCCCGGAGCGAGACCCTGCGGGAGGCTAGCTCTCACGGACCCTGTAGGACGGCTCACGAAGAAGGCCTAGGAGGAGAAAGTGTCTTAACTTGGAGGACAAGATGAATGAGAGTTAGAGTAGGATGCGGGTTAATAGTATGACTCGGAATCTTCTGTAAAACTAGGGACTCAACCTATTATATAAAAGGGAGCCCCTAGGACCAAAAGATTAAGTTGCAATCTCTCGAGAGCTAGGTTAGCGAATCCGCACCCTTGTAATCGAGATCCACAGCAATATCAATCAAGCAGGAGTAGGCTTTTACCTCCATCGTGAGGGGCCGAACCTGGGTAAACTCGTGTCTCTCGTTTCCGATCAACCACGTTCAAGATTCCACCTAGTTGCCATGGCCTCACCACTAAGTCCTTTCACGAGGACATCTGCCATGACAAAACCACGACAGTTGGCGCCCACCGTGGGGCCAGCGCACGGTAGAGTTGAGTTCTTGGAGGGAGCTCTCCCAGGGATAGAGAGGTATGCGATCAGTCAGATGACGAAGAGCTGGCGCGGGAAGCTCTACATCAACGACGTAGGCTGGGGCCCGAGGCCGACTCGATCGAGTCAGGATACTGGGTCCCCTTTGGCAAAATCCACGTCTTCATCGGCACCATCGGCGAGTCAGGACCAGAGTCGGACGACGCCGCTGGGTCAGTCGAGACTGCGCGCCGTGCTCAACCCGGCCTGGCGAGAGCCGACCGAACCCATGCTTTCGTCATCTTCACACAAGGAGTGGATCTGGTGAGCAATTCCATGTCTAGTGGAGACACGCTCGTATACTCTGACAGCGAGTCATCAGTTGGAGATACCGAGTCAATCCTTCCTCTGTTCGATGAGAGGTTGGGAGGTTACTCTGATGATGAGGTTTTCCAAGAGTCTTACGAGCCGACTCGGTTTCAGCGGTCTACATGGCAGGGAACCAGAATCAGCCTCGTTATGACGAGGGTGGACGTTTGATCATAGACCCGTCCACGAATCGTAATCCGACTGCTGCCGCGTCGGGTCAGAATCTCACAGCGGCCGGCTCAGCGGCTGTCGGCTCTCAGAAGACGGGGGCACTGGCGCTCTCTGACTACCCTTGGGACGCTCTTATCGGGGCCAGTGAATGTGGAGGCACGCAACGCAGAGATTACAAAGTGTCGTGAGCAGCTGGCCAAGATCCAGGAGGATATGAATGCAGAGAACGCACGTATGGCGGAGACACAGGCCCATATCCTTAGTGAAACCAGACGTTTGGAGGTGGAGGCAATTCACCTCGGTTTTCGTCAGAATGAGTCGGAGGTAGTACACTGGAGGAGACACCAGAGCCGACTCCCGGCAAGCATTGAGCTGGCGCGGTTATTTGGTACACCGCACGACCTGCTTACTCCGGCAAACCTAGGGGCTGGTGTTTGGATCTACGGTAGGGTGAGTCGACTGCAAATTAAAATTTTCCTACGCGCAGAACAGCGAGGAACATGCTACCAGAGATGGATCATGGATCGTTACCACTAGACGCACAGTGCCGTGCAGCGGAAGAAGAGTTGGGGCAGTGCGTCCGCGGGGTTCGTCTCCTCTTCGTGCGATCTCCCTCGAACAACCGGTCGTCGGATCCCACGTACAGGTTCGCCGGAGTGGCGCAAGTGCACCGCCTCTAACGGTATCCGCGTGTGCAGGAGGAACACCGTGTGGCGGACTGCTAGGTCCGATCACACAGTCGGCGGCGAGTGGAGGTGGCTAGTTGCAACACATGCAAAGCTCTAATGACGGCGCCGAAGCGATCAACCAAATGAGTGTCCCGCACCTCCACTATATATAGGCATCTGTCGCGGGCTCAACACTTGGGCCTCGCACGGATCCTAAAGCCCAAAGTTTATTCGGCCTGGATCCGAGTCCGAGTAGGATCACATCTGACTCGTGGAGTCGGACCCAGCCTCACAGGTTCCTTCCCTTAAGCGCGCGACCCCTTAGGTTCAAGTCGACTCGGCCGCAGGTCGGATCACCTCCGACCTGCTCGGTTGGTAGCGGCCTCTAGCAAGGCGTGCCGACCACCAAGTAGAAAATGAAGCCGGTAGGTGAACCTGTACAACATGTCACACTTATGTTCCCTTTGCCACACGATATATGTTGTCGGGCTCAAGGCGAGTCTGTCATCCTTGTGCTAGCCCGACCTCTTTCTCGTTCCAGTGATGCCGACCACAAACCGGATTATCTCATAATCCTTGTCGCATGGCCATGCTTATCTTGGTCAGATCACACGAGGGGCCCAGAGTATATCTCTCCTGATCGGAGGGGCAAATCCCATCTTGCTCGACCATGTCTCGCAGCATGGGTCTGGACAAGCCCGAAACCTACCTTTATAACTACCCAGTTACGGAGTAGGGTTTGGTCGGCCCAAAGTAGGTCTGTAACCATCCCGAGTACATGCGACAACTGAGGTCTTAGGACATAGAACGTATGTTGTACTACAGACTCACAGATGACATATCGCTGCGTCTCATAGTTGGGTCTGTCCGACTCGGACCTTATCTGGACTCGGATCCGACTATGTTGAATCCGACCAGATCTTTCCGAGTCCATATTATCCGGTTAGCATCCAATGCTCCATGGCTAGTGAGACCGAGCCATCCACTGTGTCATATGCTAGTCTAGTCAGCTGCGCGTCCACACAACCCTTTTGACTAGGGACCTTTTAGGACAGACCTTTTGGGACAGTTATCATACAATGCATAGTCTCACAAACAAGTCACATACTTGCTGATACACATCATTGATAATGTCCAAGGACTATCTTTATTCATAAACACATAGGAAATATCATCATACATGATTGCCTCTAGGGCATATCTCCAACAGCTGGCACTGGAACGCCGGGCGTGATACCTGTCATACCCCAATTGACTCAGAACATCCCTCCCAGTGCGGCTCAGCAGCAGCCACCGGCTCATTAGCAGCGATCGCCGGCTCAACAGCAGCAACAACCGCCGGCTCAGCAGCCATCGGTCCAATACCTGCCTCATCGTTTCCGGACACCGGCTTGACATTATTCCAATCCAGTTGATAACGTACTGGCGGCGACTCACAATTTAGCTGCGATTCCAATCGAGAGGAACAGTCCAGCGGAGACTGACGCCAGAAACGCTATTGCGATGTTGAAAACAGCAGTCACGCAGCAGGCAAACTACTCTCACAGCCAACACCGGCTTCATTCTACTCCTCATCAGAGTCGTAGTAGGAGCAGACATGCCGAGTCACCAACAGTCTCCAGTAGCGCACAGCGCCGGAGGGCGCAGCAGCTGCACCTAGACCAACCACAGCCAGTAGCCTGAAACGCACAGGCAATTGTTGACGCTGCTCGTGCTCTACAAGGGACATGGGTAGGAAACAAAGGAGTAGCATATGCTCAACCTATAGTGTGCCCCCACCCGCCTCAACCCAACCAGCAATCCGTACTGCTGGGATAACTGAACGAACTATCGGAACTCCATGTCTAGTTCCTGCCCTACGAGATGCATGCATGCCTCCGGACTTCAAGGGTCCTCGCAAAGTGCCCAATTATACAGCGGATTTGGAGCCGGCATAGTGGATTGAAAGCTATGAGCTTGCCATGGACATGATGGAAGCTAGCGATGCTGTATGTGCTCGATATTTACCCTTGATGTTGGAAGGGCCCACACATACATGGTTGAAGAACCTGCCCACCAATTCAATCAACACCTGGCAGCTGAAGGAGTGCTTCATCAAGAACTTCCAGGGAACCTGCAAACATCCAACAACAATTGTTGATTTAGAGCATTGTGTTCAGCGTGATGATGAGTCTGCTGTCGGGACCCCGATCCTAAGTCACACCGATCTAGCATGTAACACATCATATCACTTTGCGGCCTCACGCACGGTAACCCACGGCTGCCGCCTTTACCTGGGCCGGGACCGTTTGCGCCTTTTGGCTCACATATATGATTGTGTCGCTAGCATCCATATGACAGAGAACCCGGGCCGACATGACTAGTCGTAAACCATGGTGGCACAAACTTACAGGGGCAGGCATACATGACCCAGCAATGCATGTGTCGGTCATCAGGTGTGCAACCGAGTCGTAGCAAGCTACAAGGACTCCAGTAAAACACCGCGTGGCATTTCCCCGAAGGGATAGACACAGGAGCAAAGAAGGACACATGCCGGTCAATTCATGTGTTCCGGAGCAGTAGCTAGCTACCATGGCTCGGTGGAAGCACTAGGAGGCATTTTCCCATAAGAAAGGCTACCAAGAATAAACAACTAGGTGTTGGATCCCACACATACCAGCATTTCAATAACATACACACAATATGCTCAATATGTATAGCTACAACATGGCATCACAACATAACTCTATGACTCAAGTATTTCTTTAAGTGGCTCCAAGGAGCCATACATAGCATGATATTACAACCATGGGTCTCATGACCCAACATACAAGTCATACAAGCAACAAGCGGAAGCATAACCTGTCTGAGTACAGACAGCTAAAAGAAAGAAGGCTAGGAAGACTATCTATCTACAAGACCCTTCATAGGAGCCAGACCTCTGTCTGGGATTCCCAAGTTAATCGGTCAGCGTCGAACTCATCGCAGGAATCTAAAGTGAGACTGAAGTCTCCTCTGCAAAAACATAAATAAGCAACCGTGAGTACAAAGGTACTCAGCAAGACTTACATCAGAACTATCTACATATGCAACAGTATCAACAAGGGGGTTGTGGAGTTTAACTGCAGCAAGCCAGCTTTGACTCAGCGGCTATTCTGAACTACGACTACAAGTATTTTCTTTGAGGTAAGAGAGCGCACACGAGTCCACATATTCACTATAACAATACACCACTATGGATCCTCTCCCGTCTCCCTACGAGAAGGCCATCCATAGCACTCACACTTATCTTGCGCATTTTAGAGTATCCATTTAAATTGTCTATGAACCATATAAGTCTTCCAAGTAGTCCATATCCGCGGACGCGGCTATTCGAATAGATCATATTACCCTGCAGGGGTGTACTTCTTCACACACGCTCTCACCACTTACCACCATAAACACGTCATGTATCTCGGCAACCTTCAAGCGGAAGCTTGGCGAGGGTGTCGGCCACAACCTGACTAACCACACAAGTCTCTAGTCCAGGTTTATCGCCTATTTCAGTCCGACCCGCAAGGAAGTCCGGCCGAGGTTTCCACTACGGCCCCAAACGATGTGTGCAGGGTTCCAAAGTCCACCATCCGGGTGCCACTTGGTACACCGGGCCACGGTGCCTAGTCTGTCCCAAGCCCACCTGTACCGAGTACCACTTGGTAGACTACTGGCACAACCTACAAACACCAGAAACTAGTTGCGACTCCTAGACAGAGATCTAGGCGGTTAATAAGTCGAGAGAGCTTGGAGTGCCCGGAGCCCAATGTGTGGTAGTAACTGTCTTGGATCACAAACACAGAACTCAGTTCCTGAGAACGGTCCCAATGAGACAACCCACCATGTACTCCTACATGGCCTCTCATCACTACCTTTACCAAATCGTGTTCACACACTTAGCTCTCAACAGTAGGACATGTTCACCACCATTCCAATCCATCCCAGATGAATCAGACCTGACACAACTCTAAGCATAGTAGACATGATAAGCAGGCATGAATGAGTAGGCACATCATGGCTCAAACAACTCCTACTCATGCTAGTGGGTTTCAACTATTTACTGTGGCAAAGACAGGTCATGAAGAGGAATGGGTTCAACTACCGCAACAAGTAACAGTTGAATCGTTGTTGTCCTAATGTAGTAAAAGAGAGCAAGAGCGAGAGAGTGGGATTGTATCGGAATGCTCAATGGGGATTTGCTTGCCTGGCACTTCTGAAGATAGGACGGTTCTTCATCAGTGTCAACGATCACGTCGTCACAAACAACGTCTACTGAGAGGGAACAAACACCGGCAAAACATGAAAAGGGAACCACAATCAATGCAAAGCACATCCAAATGAATGACATGTCATATTCAGGTACTGAATTGACCTAATGCATATTAATTGGAGTGGAGTTCAAACAAGGTCAAACTCCAGTTTCAAACGCTATTTCATAAGTTGCCCTAATCATGAATTGTCCTAGTTGGTGATGTTAACTTGTTCAAACATGCATGGAAATGCCATAAACAGGTTCTTCATATTTTTCAAATCATTTTTCATATATAAAATATTTTCATCTGAGTTACGGTTGATTTTATATGAATTTTAGAAGTTTTAACTATTTTCTAAAATAAATAACTCATTTCTGATTTATTTTAATATCCAGAAACATTTACTGCGTCAGCATTATGTCAGGGTGACGTCAGCAGTTGAGCAGAGTCAAACCTGACTCTGGGTCCCACGTGTCATTGACACAGGTAACTAATAGGTTTAAATTAAACCTAATCTAAAAGATTAACAGGGTTGGGCCCACTGTCAGTGTCAAAGGGGAACGGATTAGCGCTAATTAATCCAGCCACGTCACCAGCTAACCGCCGGCGTAAACAGGACGTGGCGGAGCTCGCTGGTCGGCCGTTTCCGGCCATGGCTGGTTGGGCAGATGGGTTCGCTGGAACCAGTGCCACGAGGCGCGTCCAGTGGTGGCAGTAGCAGGTGCAGAGGAGGGCTGTAGCGTCGCCGGCGGCGAGCGAGGCGGCGGCGGCGCTCGGGCTCGTGCGGCTGCGGCTGGCTAGCAGGCGCAAAAGATAGAGGGAGGGGAGGGATTCAACGCGGAAGCTCACAACGCACTCGTGGCTCTGCTCAGCGGCTCGGGGACGGCTGGACGATGACGAATCCGTCGATGGAGTCCGGCGGCCGTGCTCGGCGAAGATCGGTCGATGGCGACGACCTGGGGCACTTGAGCTTGCGTGCGTCGACGGGGGCGGAGAGGGCGACGGGGAGGTTCTTCTGGACACGGAGGGAGGTCAAGAGGACGGCGGTGGCTGCGCTAGCGCCGAACAACTGCGAGCGGCGGCCCTCGGTCTAGCTTGGGAACGAGAGGAGGAGGAGGGGAGAACGTCCAGGGAGAGAGGGGAAAGGTAGAGGGCGTCGAGGCAGTCCAGGGCGACCGGATCAGGACGAGGCGGAGCAGCTGCGTGGCTGCGGCTGCGTGCGCGCTCGACAGCGAGCTGCCTGCCTGCTCTGGCAAGACGAGGAAGACGACAGGCGGAGAAGTGGGCTGGGCTTGGCCGGCCACTGTAGCAGGTAGGCCAGGTGAGTTCTTTTGCTTCTTTTTTTTCTGTTTTCTGTTTTCTTTCTTTGTTTTGATTTAGTAAAAATACTAGATCATTTCCAAAACTCCTGAAAATATTTGTGGACACTTTCTGAGTTATTCCAGTGTCCCACATTTAGTTTCAGAATTATTTGAGCATTTAAAATGATTATAGCAATTAAATGCCCAAATTCAAATACACTAAGTTTTAATTCAAAAATCTAGAAATGACCTAGAAAATGTGCACCATTTTTGGCAGAGGTTTTCACCCATTTCAAAAATGATGAACTTTTCTGAAGGGCTTTTGGGTTCATTGAAAATATTTTTAGTTGATCCTAGTTTTTCAAAGGGGTGCTAGGGTTTGAACATTCCCCATTTCAAATTCATTTGAATTATAACATGATGCATGGATGCAGATGCAACTATTTACAGTCAAAATTCTAGGGCTGTGACAACTCACCCCCACTAAACAAGAATCTCGTCCCGAGATTCAAGACGTAGGGTAAGAGGAAGAGGGGACACTAACTATCACAATCTTCATGATCCAGATTGCACTTCTTGAGGACGTTGATTCATTCCATCATTTTGGTCTCGACGTCTTGCTCTGAGAACTTCATCCAACATGACAACGAGAAGAAAGAAAAACTTAAGGAATCGATCTTCTCGAAGATCGAGCAACTCACGATCAACTCATAGAATGAGACGTTGAAACATCTCTTGAGACGAGACACAAAACACACATCAAGAGGGATGGGAAGAAATAGATGACGAGGTTAAATTTGGTAGGCAACAATTCCACGCCTAAGAAGAAGGTGGATGTGTTTCAAGGTAGCGTGGAGTTAAGTTGCCCTTGACACCATAACGGGGCACCTTAGGGAGGTGACTCGTAGAATAACTCCCTTAAGTGGCAAAAAGAATTACTTTTGATACATAGATCATCGAAACTCTTCATACCAGGCTAAGGCAATTCACAAACGATCGTTTGAAGGAATCCGAAGAATGGCACACTCAGCTTGGAAGGAAACTATGGTTATAGGACAACTCGGCAACGGAAAACACATTCCAATTGATACCGAGGATATAACCAAGTGTCTGAGCGTGCTTTCAAGAACTGGAGCATTTCCATATTCATCAGGGTTTTACCAACATCTATGCCAAGATCTTGGCAACACATCATACTACCATGATGAATAGTGATGGAGGATGCGGATGCAAAGGAAGACAACACTTTCTCAGATTTCACCTTAGCAATGCCAAAGAAACAAAATCTGGATGATCGACCGAGAGACATTTGGCACTCCGCTTCTAATATTCTCCTTGATGTACTAGCGTAACCCGACTATAGGTGTCGTTTGGTATCTAGAACATCAAGTAAAGGTCGGACTTCGGAAGTACAAGAATCATAAGGATCAACTTCTAAACTAAGCCATACGAAATCCTCATGGGAAGTGGCTAATCTTGCTGAACAAGATACTACAACAACAGGTCTTCGGAAGAAGTGTGTTAGCCACAACATCACTCTACCGTTTGAGAAAGACCAATATTATAATTCTTGGGAGACGTTCCAACCATCATATCTGCCTGAGATTCAGATCTGATTAGTGACAGGATGCTACAGACTCGGCATGTCTGAATAGAAAGGGTGCAACACAAATCGTCGAGATGACGTTCCAAGATTCTCGGGAAATGAACTACGGCAACAACTCCAAAACATGAGTTGGACTGCAGGATACATGTGAACACACTGTCCGAGACAATCATGACCACACGGAAACCTTATCACAAAACGCTACCGAGTTCTGGTTGGGAACCATCATCGAGGATATTGAAATCTTGTGCATGACCTAGGATTAGCATTATAGACTTCTTTTCCTTGAACAAGTCAATCGGTGGCTTGGTGTGCTAGGAGATACATATGGAATGGAGGTTGCAAATCTCCAAACCACAAAATACTTCGCACATGCATGACTGACTTGGAACGATTCCAGAGGAAGCAAAAACAAGCTTTCTCGAATCCACGGTGGCAACTAGCATCAAATACACGTGAATTAGAGGAAGTCACTTCTTTCATCCAAACATATGCTTCATGAACGGGACACGAAGAAAATGCTTACACAAGTTTCCAACACTAGCTTAATTATTCATCACGAGTCATGGAGAAGATAAAAATGTTGTCGATGGGCTCAACAGCAACTCTTCAAGATTTCCATGAAGATGGAGTTCCACAAGTATGTGAACAAGGTGATAGCATTGGTCAGACCAAAAGAATATAATGATGCAGGCTCGAGGAAACAACCACGAGCAAGACAACATTAGGAAAATCGTTGGTTCTGATTTTGATTTGATGATAGCCCACACTCAAATCAAAGATTGAATAAAACAATAGGTCCAACAACTGAACACGAAGATCAATCGATGAAGATATCATCTTTCTTCAACTCACACACCCACACAAAAGATATCCCTTTGGAGTGAACTAAGTTAGGCAAAGCTTTTATCTTCCAACTCTCCAAGTTGTTGTTTAGCTTAACCAACTAGCTCAAGGGTATCCGACACAGATTCTTGGAGAATGGG
Organism: Elymus sibiricus; assembly: GCA_039707655.1. Lineage (NCBI taxonomy): Eukaryota > Viridiplantae > Streptophyta > Magnoliopsida > Poales > Poaceae > Elymus > Elymus sibiricus. The sequence continues at coordinate 260,727,129 of CM077676.1, forward strand.
TGGTTTACAAGAAATCAACTTGATCACGAACTCATCATAACGGCCAGGGAACAACCTGGTAATTCTTTCGAGAAGATACTCGGAAAATCACAAACCACCGATATGTTATTAAGCTCGAGAACAATCTTGCTGTTCAGGGCAAGACGATATGATCAAAAGAGGGAGGATTGATACAATCCTAACTCATTGATCGAAAAGTGCACCAAGAAAATGAACTAGGTAGCACGATCAATCTTAGAATGGTGATTCGATAACCAACACGCTAAGAATGGAATTATCGTCCACTAACTACAAGGCAACGGGGTTTCTAGGAGTATTGATTTCACACATCACGATTCACTTGTCGGTATTCCGGTTACAACAACACGGGGGCCGAGAAATAAATGATGGTGGTGAGAAGTATCACTGAATCAAGAATCCATAAGATGATGTGCAATCCCATGACATTCTTGAAATAAAGATAGTAACACTCCAAGGTAGAACAGACTAGAAACTGGATTGGCCTCTTGATCTGCGAAATACAATTGCTTTGACCCAATCCTAGATATGGATGAGGTGCTGGAGTTTGTTTCTCCTAGACATTCTGAAATAGAATGGCTTGACGGACCATAAGAATATTAGGCATCGATGAACACGAATGCAGGACATACCCTTGACTATCAATTGATAGACGATGGTTGAAATACAACTGAAGGGGGACAACTCAGAGGAACACATGATTTTCTGAGTTGTGGATGCATGGATTAGCATGCCGAACAAAGCTCAACATATTTCTTCCGGATAACCCATGCAGAAAGGTAGGATTGGCAGAGTCACAAATATATAATGGAGAACTCCTCAAGAGTACTCTTGTTGTGAACCTTTGGTTCAAAAGAACTTCTGCCATGGCTGGTTCATGGTACTTGGAAGAATGAGAAACCACGAACCTTGAAGACTATCACAAAGGTTACTAATATCCTAAAGGATCGAGCAAACACTATCAATGGGAATGGACGGAATAAATCATGGGTTCAGGTACCCGGAAATAGAATACCTACTAACTAAATAACATCACAAGATGCTTTCAAGAATGGTGGCCAGAATCATCACACTGGGAACACAAAACATGGCTAGATTACCGGGTGGTCCTCTAAGATATCCTAGTTTCCTGATAGCTTCGACAAATATGTCGAGGCAACGGAGTACCTCAACTCGGCGATTAGTGTGGTTAATCTGGCTCAAAAGAACCTCGGGAATAGGGAGGAAAGATTTGCAAATGCATCAGATTGTTTAGAAACCTGGGACAACTCAGACAGCATAACGGCTGTACGGACATGAAAAATGAGATAACTTGCATGACAACTGACAACATAACACTGAATTCTTATGAAAACACCGATCCGAGATGACAACACCTTTCCTATAAGTCTCCAGCACAATAACTCATCATCCTGATAGATAGATGAGAAAGCCTAGTTTCTTAAACCCCGAAGAAAAGAAGAGGGTGACTCAGGATTAGAGGGACACAAGGATAAGGAGTAAAAAGAGCCTTACGTTCCCTTCCACAATCAATTCCCCTATATAACTAAAGCATTTTTAGACTCGACTTCGACCAGTTTGGTTTGGTAATCCTACAGGCAGTCAGGCTCTGATACCAAACCTGTCGGGACCCCGATCCTAAGTTACACCGATCTAGCATGTAACACATCATATCACTTTGCGGCCTCACGCACGGTAACCCACGGCTGCCGCCTTTACCTGGGCCGGGACCGTTTGCGCCTTTTGGCTCACGTATATGATTGTGTTGCTAGCATCCATATGACAGAGAACCCGGGCCGACATGACTAGTCGTAAACCAAGGTGGCAAAAACTTACAGGGACACGCATACATGACCCAGCAATGCACGTATCGGTCATCAGCGTGTGCAACCGAGTCGTAGCAAGCTACAAGGACTCCAGTAAAACACCGCGTGACATTTCCCCGAAGGGATAGACACAGGAGCAAAGAAGGACACATGCCGGTCAATCCATGTGTTCCGGAGCAGTAGCAAGCTACCATGGCTCAGTGGAAGCACTAGGAGGCATTTCCCCATAAGAAAGGCTACCAAGAATAAACAACTAGGTGTCGGATCCCACACATACCAAGCATTTCAATAACATACACACAATATGCTCGATATGTATAGCTACAACATGGCATCACAACATAACTCTATGACTCAAGTATTTCTTTAAGTGGCTCCAAGGAGCCATACATAGGATGATATTACAACCATGGGTCTCATGACCCAACATAGTCATACAAGCAACAAGCGGAATCATAACCTGTCTGAGTACAGACAGCTAAAAGAAAGAAGGCTAGCAAGCCTGTCTATCTACAAGACCCTTCATAAGAGCCAGACCTCTGTCTGGGATTCCCAAGCTAATCGGTCAGCGTCGAACTCATCGCAGGAATCTAAAGTGAGAATGAAGTCTCCTCTGCAAAAACATAAATAAGCAACCGTGAGTACAAAGTTACTCAGCAAGACTTACATCAGAACATTCTACATATGCATCAGTATCAACAACGGGGTTGTGGAGTTTAACTACAGCAAGCCAGCTTTGACTCAGTGGCTATCCTGAACTATGACTACAAGTATTTTCTTTGAGGTAAGAGAGGGCACATGAGTCCACATATTCACCATAACAATACACCACTATGGATCCTCTCCCGTCTTCCTACAAGAAGGCCATCCATAGCACTCACACTTATCTTGCGCATTTTAGAGTATCCATTTAAATTGTCTATGAACCATATAAGTCTTCCAAGTAGTCCATATCCACGGACGCAGCTATTCGAATAGATCATATTACCCTGTAGGGGTGTACTTCTTCACACACGCTCTCACCACTTACCACCATATACACATCATGTATCTCGGCAACCTTCAAGCGGAAGCCTGGCGAGGGTGTCGGCCACAACCTGACTAACCACAGAAGTCTCTAGTCCAGGTTTATCGCCTATTTGAGTTCGACCCGCAAGGAAGTCCGGCCGAGGTTTCCACTACGGCCCCAAACGATGTGTGCAGGGTTCCCAAGTCCACCATCCGGGTGCCACTTGGTACACCGGGCCACGGTGCCTAGTCTGTCCCAAGCCCACCTGTACCGAGTGCCACTTGGTAGACTACTAGCACAACCTACAAACACCAGAAACTAGTTGCGACTCCTGGACAGAGATATAGGCAGTTAATAAGTCGAGAGAACTTGGAGTGCCCGGAGCCCAATGTGTGGTAGTAACTGTCTTGGATCACAAACACAGAACTCAGTTCCTGAGAACGGTCCCAATGAGACAACCCACCATGTACTCCTACATGGCCTCTCATCGCTACCTTTACCAAATCATGTTCACACACTTAGCTCTCAATAGTAGGACATGTTCACCACCATTCCAATCCATCCCAGATGAATCAGACCTGACACAACTCTAAGCATAGCAGACATGATAAGCAGGCATGAATGAGTAGGCACATCATGGCTCAAACAACTCCTACTCATGCTAGTGGGTTTCAACTATTTACTGTGGCAAAGACAGGTCATGCAGAGGAATGGGTTCAACTACCGCAACAAGTAACAGTTGAATCATTGTTGTCCTAATGCAGTAAAAGAGAACAAGAGCGAGAGAGTGGGATTGTATCGGAATGCTCAGTGGGAGTTTGCTTGCCTGGCACTTCTGAAAATAGGACGGTTCTTCATCAGTGTCAACGATCACGTCGTCGGAAACAACGTCTACTAAGAGGGAACAAACACCGGCAAAACATGAAACGGGAACCGCAATCAATGCAATGCACATCCAAATGAATGACATGTCATATTCAGGTACTGAATTGACCTAATGCAGTAGGTAGTCATATTAATTGGAGTGGAGTTCAAACAAGGTCAAACTCCAGTTTCAAATGCTATTTCATAAGTTGCCCTAATCATGAATTGTCCTAGTTGGTGATCTTAACTTGTTCAAACATGCATGGAAATGCCATAAACAGATTCTTCATATTTTTCTGGTCATTTTTCATATATAAATTATTTTCATCTGAGTTACGGTTGATTTTATATGAATTTTAGAAGTTTTAACTATTTTCTGAAATAAATAACTCATTTCTGATTTATTTTAGTATCCAGAAACATTTTGATAAGGGGTGGCCCGATCTTCTCAATGAGCACTTGGTGAAATCGTGGATGGATGAATCTGATAACTTGTGTCTTGCTGAAAACTTTCCTGGCCGATCCCTGTTGCCAATGCAACAGCTTGCAACCCCTTGGATATTCTCAACTCCACACACGTGCACAAGTAGCCACCGACTACAAGTGGTCCTGTATCTTCTTATTCCCAGTGGAACAGCAGATAACACGCAGAATTTGCAAAGGTAATACTTCAAGATGAATGCTTCTCGCAGTTCAACAAGAGGTTCTAGGGTTTATGTTTTATCGTAGTCTAACCTAATCAACTCGCAGGTCCTAGGTATTTAAGAGGAGGGGTTGCGGCCACAACAGCCCAAACGCAGCACCTCGTGGTCTGACTCGGTTTGGACTCAAACTTGGACTCAACCAGGGATACAAACCGACCCATGTTGGGTTCGGCCTAAAAGGACACGCAGGTCCAGAAAATGACTCGTGACTTGTTTCTGTTACCACGCCCTGTACGAGTCGAACCGGTGCTTGGGGCCGGACCCATTGGAAAGCTCTTGGAATTCCCTCTTCAAAAAGTGCTTATTTGCATTATTTGAACTCCGTATGAAGAAACCACGTCCGTTTCAAATTCAGGACTGCTGGCAGTCCGAACCGAATTTCTTGTCCTTGATGGCTCCACTTCCTCCCTCGCCTCCCTCGTGCTTGCCATCCTCATCAACGCGCTCCATTGCTCCTCCAATGCTTGTGTTATCAATAAACCTAATCATACATAAGTGCATAGATTTAGGTAGTATAAAATTCTCATTAAAACAAACATCATATTCAACTAAGAGTGAGTTCACCTGTTGCTCAAGTAACTTTGCACGAGCTCTTGTCATTGGTCCAATCCTCACTTCATTGGTCTTGTCTTGAGGAGTAACATCATCAATAGGAAAAGATGGTAAAGGACTAGGGATCTCCTCATCATCCTCCCCCCCCCCCCCTTGAAAAGGTGTCGTCCCCGACGCAGCAAGGTCATCTCCAAAGTATGGTGTCAAATCAGCAACATTGAATGAATTACTAACACCAAACTCATCACTAGGAAGATCTATCTTGTAGGCATTATTATTTATCCTTGCAAGCACTTTATATGGACCAGCTCCTCGTGGCATCAACTTGGACTTGCGCAATGTGGGAAATCTATCCTTGCGAAAATGCACCCACACCATATCTCCGGGCTGAAATATCACCTCCTTGCGCTTCTTGTTAACACGATCAGCTACATTTTTCCCTTTCTTCTCAATTGCTTGCTTGGTCGTCTCATGTATCTTCCTCACAAAATCTGCACGCTTCGAGGCCTCCATGTTCACTCTGTCTTGTATTGGAAGCGGCAGCAAATCAAATGGTGTGATGGGTTTGAAACCATACACCACCTCAAACGGGCACAATTGAGTAGTAGAATGCACCGCTCTATTGTAAGCAAACTCCGCATGCGGTAAGCAATCTTCCCACTCTCGCAGATTTTTCTTGATCATAGCTCTCAACAAGGTGGATAATGTGCGATTCACCACCTCCGTTTGTCCATCAGTTTGGGGGTGACAAGTAGTACTAAACAGCAGCTTTGTTCCCAGCTTCCCCCACAATGTCTTCCAGAAATAGCTCATAAACTTCACGTCACGATCAGAAACAATTGTCCTTGGTACTCCATGTAAGCGTACTATGTCCCTGAAAAACAGATTAGCAATATGCGACGCATCGTCGCTCTTGTGGCATGCAATAAAGTGTGACATTTTAGAGAATCTATCCACTACCACAAATATAGAATCATGTCCTCTTCTTGTTCTTGGTAATCCTAGCACAAAATCCATACTAATATCCTCCCATGGAGTAGTAGGTGCAGGAAGAGGAGTATACAAACCATGAGGCTTTAATTTTGATTTAGCCTTGTTGCAAGTGATGCAACGCCTCACAAATCTGTCCACGTCTCTTCTCATGCGTGGCCAATAGAAGTGATCAGCCAACATGAGTAATGTCTTCTCACGCCCAAAGTGTCCCATCAATCCACCACTATGTGATTCCTGCAATAATAACAAACGCACGGACGACTCGGGCACACATAATTTGTTAGCTCTAAACAAATATCCATCATGCAAATGAAATTTATCCCATGCTTTCATAGCAGTACATTTGGCATATGGCATTGAAAAATCATTATCGTGAGCATACAAATCACGCAAACTCTCCAAACCAGGAACTTGCACATCTAATTGTGTCAATAACATGGTTTTCCTAGAGAGAGCATCAGCAACGACATTATCTTTACCTTTCTTATACTTAATTATGTATGGGAACGATTCAATAAATTCAACCCACTTAGCATGACGTTTATTAAGATTAGATTGGCTCTTTAAAAATTTCAATGCCTCATGATCAGAATGTATGATAAATTCTTTTGGCCACAAATAATGTTTCCAAACCTCAAGAACTCTAACAAGCGCATACAATTCTTTATCATAAACAGAATAATTCAATTGGGCACCACTCAATTTTTCAGAAAAATATGCCACGGGTTTATTCTCTTGCATTAGCACTCCTCCAATTCCAATACCACTAGCATCACACTCAATTTCGAATTGCTTATTGAAATCAGGAAGTATTAACAATGGGGCAGAAATCAAACGTTTTTTCAGCTCATCAAATGCAATATCTTGTGTTGCCCCCCATTCGAATTCAACACCTTTTTTAGTAAGATCATTCAAAGGTGCAGCAAGAGTACTAAAATCTTTCACAAAACGTCTATAGAAACCAGCCAATCCATTAAAACTTCTTACTTGACTAACATTCATGGGAATTGGCCAATTTTTAATAGCTTCAATTTTAGTTTCATCTACTTTAATTCCATGCTTAGAAACAACATATCCCAGAAATATGACCTTATCTTTGCAAAATGTGCACTTAGCAAGATTACCATAAAGTTTATTTTCACGTAGCACATGCAAAACTTGTCTAATATGATCAATATGTTCAGATTCATTGCGGCTGTAAATTAATATATCATCAAAGTACACAACCACAAACTTGCCAATAAAATCTCTCAAAACATGGTTCATTAATCTCATGAAAGTACTAGGTGCATTAGTTAAACCAAAGGGCATTACTAACCACTCATATAAACCAAATTTTGTTTTAAAGGTTGTTTTCCACTCATCCCCCTCTTTCATCCTAATTTGATGATAACCACTACGCAAATCAATTTTAGAGAAAACAGCAGCACCACTTAATTCATCTAACATGTCTTCCAAGCGTGGTATAGGATGACGATAACGAACAGTGATGTTGTTAATTGCTCTACAATCTACACACATGCCCCAAGTACCATCTTTCTTAGGAACTAAAATAACAGGAACAGCACAAGGGCTTAAGCTGATTCGAATATACCCTTTATCAAGAAGCTCTTGTACTTGTTTCTGAATTTCTTTTGTCTCTTGGGGATTTGTCCTATAGGGGGCTCGGTTTGGCAATGTAGCTCCCGGAATCAAGTCAAGTTGATGCTCTATCCCACACAATGGTGGCAAACCTGCGGGTACCTCCTCCGGAAACACATCATCAAAATCCTGCAACACATTAGAAACACCAATAGAGAGAGGGGTCATGTCATTAGAAACCAAAATTTCTCCCTTGTGCATAAGCACAATAGGAACTAAACTAGGATCCTCACTAAATTCTCTCAAGTCCTCTTTGGTGGCGAACATGCATAGTAGGTTCACTCCCTCACTTTTATTTTTACCATTCGGTTTGTTGTTGCTACTCTCACTCACAGAAATATTATTCTCTCGTCTATCTACTCTCTCACTCTCCTTCTCAAGATTTACTTCAGTTTTTTGACGAGACTCATTTACAATTTGCTGTGGTGTCATAGGCCTCAAAATTATGTCCTTCCCATGCCAATTCAATTGGTATGTATTTGCTCTTCCATTATGTATAGCACTCCTGTCGAATTGCCATGGTCTGCCCAACAACATGTGGCAAACAGTCATAGGAACCACATCACACTCAATGGTATCCTTGTATGGTTCAATCTGAAATTCAACTCTCACCATGTGGCTTACCTTCATCTCTCCATTATCACTCAGCCACTGTATGTAATAAGGATGAGGGTGTGGTATATATTTCAGTTTCAGCTTTGCACATAAATCTTTGCTTGCTAAATTTCTGCAACTCCCTCCATCAATAATAACCTTGCAAGCCATTTGAGGACCAACAACAGCCTTGGTTTGAAATAAATTGCATCTCTGATTTTCAGGACTTGGAGTAACACTCAAAGATTTTTGTGTGCAAACAATAGATGGATAGTGTGTAGCATATGCATCAAGTGGACCATCATCATCATCACACGCATCATCATCATTAGGATCAGCATCATCACCTGTTTCATACTCATTGTCCTCATTAATAAGCATAAATTTCTTGTTAGGACAATCTCTCTTAAAGTGGCCTTTTCCTCCACATGTATGGCAGCTCATGTCTCTATTTCTTGTTGTAGACATATGAGAACTATTGGTACTTGCTGCTGGTTGTGGTGACTTCTTTGTATTGGAAATACTTGATTCTGGTTTACTAGAAGATGTACCATGAATTGAGGAATTTTGGGCTGGTGGAGGTGTAGTAGGAGATGTTCTGGGAGGGAAACGACTCCTAGCTGAATTTCTGGCTGCCATCCTTGCCTCTTCGGCTAACTGTGCTTCAGCCTCACGTGCATGATGTAATAACTCATTCATATCAGCATATTGGAGATGCCTCACAATGCTCTTAATTTTAAATTGCAAACCTGAAAGGAAACGCTGCATAGTTTGCTCAGGTTCCTCTCTCACACGAGCACGTTGTAGAATCAACTCCATTTCCTTGTAATAAGCATCAATAGACATAATACCTTGCTTCAATTGCTGCAATTGATCATAGAGAGTACGAATATAATTTTTTGGCACAAATCTGTCCCGCATGACTTGCTTCATAGTTCTCCATGTAACAATTTCTGGATCACCATCTTGTTCTCTTTTGTGTGTAATATTATCCCACCAAAGAAGAGCATATCCATCAAAGCCAGAAGAAGCAAGTTTAATTTTTCCTATCCTCCGTATATTCATGTAATCTCCATAGCTTCTCAATTTTCAGCTCCCACATAAGATATTCTTCTACATCTTCATTATCATGGGTGAAAACAGGAATAGAGAATTTTGGTTTGCCCAAACCATCATCCTCACGATTATTTTCAGGAAGTGGCACTCTCCGTGCGAGTGCAGGAAACCCACGGCCATGGACAGCAGGTCCTCGGCCACCATCAAGATCAACATTATTATTGACTTGAGGGGCTCTTTGTTGCACTAAAGTAGACAATTCTGCAATTTGGTTTGTGAGGGCTGTCAAAGACTCTTGCATAGTTGTCACAGATTCTTGCGTAGCAGTAGCATCTAATTTCAAGTCCACACGCTGCAACTCAGCTCTCCAATCCTCATCTGATTTATCAATTTGTCTCTTCAAATGATCACGCAAAGCTTCATACTCATTCCACTTCACCACCTCATCATGGCTCTTCTTTTGCTGCACATCAAAAGAAACACTAGAAAGCTCCATGATTAATAGGTTAGTGAAATAACAATAAGTGTAGGTGGTGTTCTCTCACAACTCACTCAAAACAGCAAATAAAGTGTGCATCTTACCGTTCCAAAGTGAATAGAAATACTTACCCACCTAGTAGCAGCAACTATTGTGACTTGATGTGAAGAAGAGAATACCGGGGGTTTTAGCTATCACAAGACAAAAACAGGGTATATGGTGGAGCTTGGTTGGAATACCTAACAACACCAATTTACAAAACCTATTTGTTGTTTGTGTGATACCAAAACTCACCAAGGGAACACACACAATTATGGAGACAAATGTGGCAAGCAACTATATGGATGAATTTGTTGCAAAGCACTAGAAAGACACTAGCAATTAGCTCAAAGAAAACATGCACAAGATTGCTCAAAATACTAGTGCAAACAGCAATATGAAACAGCTCCAAACTTGTAGCAATAGTAATCTCTCCTCTTTCTCTCTCGGCCACAATACGTCGCACCGCGGAGCAATTTTTTTTTCAGAAATACAGTTCCGTGCAACAATCCTGTTGAGCAGCCTGTTGAGCAACAATGTTAGCTAGTCATAGGTAAGGTACCTAAATTATTGCTGTAGAGAGGCTGTGTCTAGGGCTTCAGAAAGATCAGATTGAAAACCTAATGAAAATTGCAAAGAAACACGGAAAAAAGACACTAGGAACGGATCCGAGTCCAACTCGCACTAGGCGCGGCAGCGGTTTCGGTTTCGCTGTTTTTGTGCCGCGGCAGAAGTGGAGTCCGAGTTCGAGTAGGACTAGGAAAACAACTCGGGTAACCAATTGTTTTTGGGATTTTTTATATAGACTCGGAATAGCAAATAACAAGAACTCGAACTAGACTTAGAACCCTAAACCTAACCTAAACCACATGACTCAAAAACAGAAAAGGGAACGCAAAGATCAACACAAAACAGCAACTAGGTATGTAAAATTGGGTTGATCTAGGCTATGGCAAGAATCTAACCTAATATTTTTGTGGGGCTTTTTCTGTATAGGATGAAAAACAACTAATCTATGGGATGGAAATTGCTCACCGAGTAAACCCAGTAATCTGATGCCAAGATGATAAGGGGTGGCCCGATCTTCTCAATGAGCATTTGGTGAAATCGTGGATGGATGAATCTGATAACTTGTGTCTTGCTGAAAACTCTCCTGGCCGATCCCTGTTGCCAATGCAACAGCTTGCAACCCCTTGGATATTCTCAACTCCACACACGTGCACAAGTAGCCACCGACTACAAGTGGTCCTGTATCTTCTTATTCCCAATGGAACAGCAGATAACACGCAGAATTTGCAAAGGTAATACTTCAAGATGAATGCTTCTCGCAGTTCAACAAGAGGTTCTAGGGTTTATGTTTTATCGTAGTCTAACCTAATCAACTCGCAGGTCCTAGGTATTTAAGAGGAGGGGTTGCGGCCACAACAGCCCAAACGTAGCACCTCGTGGTCTGACTCGGTTTGGACTCAAACTTGGACTCAACCAGGGATACAAACCGACCCATGTTGGGTTCGGCCTAAAAGGACACGCAGGTCCAGAAAATGACTCGTGACTTGTTTCTGTCACCACGCCCTGTACGAGTCTAACCGGTGCTAGGGGCCGGACCCATTGGAAAGCTCTTGGAATTCCCTCTTCAAAAAGTGCTTATTTGCATTATTTGAACTCCGTATGAAGAAACCACGTCCGTTTCAAATTCAGGACTGCTGGCAGTCCGAACCGAATTTCTTGTCCTTGATGGCTCCACTTCCTCCCTCGCCTCCCTCGTGCTTGCCATCCTCATCAACGCGCTCCATTGCTCCTCCAATGCTTGTGTTATCAATAAACCTAATCATACATAAGTGCATAGATTTAGGTAGTATAAAATTCTCATTAAAACAAACATCATATTCAACTAAGAGTGAGTTCACCTGTTGCTCAAGTAACTTTGCACGAGCTCTTGTCATTGGTCCAATCCTCACTTCATTGGTCTTGTCTTGAGGAGTAACATCATCAATAGGAAAAGATGGTAAAGGACTAGGGATGTCCTCATCACATTTACTGCATTAGCATTATGTCAGGGTGATGTCAGCAGTTGACCACAGTCAAACCTAACTCTGGGTCCCACGTGTCATTGACACAGGTAACTAATAGGTTTAAATTAAACCTAATCTAAAAGATTAACAGGGTTGTGATGCGAAACATCCTACGGACATCACCATGTCAAGAGTCCGTTCGCCAAGTGACACGTGCGACATCTACTTCATCTATACAAAGGTGAATCATCTCCTTTACACGTGTCTACTTGTGCCCTTCGAGGATGGTATACTACTTGACCCTCTCTCGTGTGCATACATAGGTGTGAGCGGAGCTACACCTTCGTTGAGGAGGAGTCCAAGCTCAAGAGGACATGTACACCATCATCGAGGAGAATGCAAGGAAGAAGGAGTCCAGCAGCTAGAAGAAGAGGCACGGATCAGAAGACCCCGTGCGCACGACCCTCCCGGACCCCGTGCGCACGGCCTATCCAGAAACTTTCTGGACACCCCGTGCACACGGGCCTCCAGGGCCCCGTGCACACGGGACTAACTTAGCCCGTGCGCACGGGCCTGCCTGCAAGCTGGTCGTGGACTGCCTGTTTTGTCCTCCAGCTCGTCCCCTACCTCCATCCACCTATATATTTCATACCTAGGTCATTTGTTAGGGTTAGCAAAGATGTATTAGAGATCTAGTAGAGCTTTTCTCCTTTCTATCACCTCTCCCATGGAGATCAAGACCTCCATGTGAGAAGATCCCTGAGGGATTCAAGACCTCCCTTGTGGAGAAGATCCTCCTAGGATTCAAGACCTCAACTCCTTCAAGGATTGGGATGAACTAGCTACCTCTTTACCTTCTTGTGTTGGATTTGGACCTTTGTATCCCTCTTTGTGTATGTGGATCTAGCATATGTGTGATTGGATCTTGTTGATTGAGTGTTTGTTCTTGTGTTCTTCTCTCAATTTGCCCTTTTTCCCCTCCAAGTGTGAAAAGATCTTCCCTTAGGGTCTCCACCCTACAACAGGTTGGGCCCACTGTCAGTGTCAAAGGGGAAGGGATTAGCGCTAATTAATCCGGCCACGTCAGCGGCTAACCGCCAGCGTAAACAGGACGCGGCGGAGCTCGCCGGCCGGCCGTTTCCAGCCACGGCTGGTTGGGCAGATGGGTTTGCTGGAACCAGCGCAACGAGGCGCGTCCGGTGGTGGCAGTAGCAGGTGAAGAGGAGGGCTGTAGCGTCGCCGGCGGCGAGCGAGGCGGCGGCGGCGCTCGGGCTCGTGCGGCTGCGGCTGGCTAGCAGGCGCAAAAGATAGAGGGAGGGGAGGGATTCAATGGGGAAGCTCACAGCGCACTCGTGGCTCTGCTCAGCGGCTCGGGGACGGCAGGACGGTGACGAATCCGTCGATGGAGTCCGGCGGCCGTGCTCGGGGAAGACCGGTCGATGGCGACGACCTGGGGCACTTGAGCTTGCGTGCGTCGACGGGGGCGGAGAGGGCGACGGGGAGGTTCTTCTGGACACGGAGGGAGGTCAAGAGGACGGCGGTGCCTGCGCTAGCACCGAACGACGGCGAGCGGCGGCCCTCGGTCTCGCTTGGGAACGAGAGGAGGAGGAGGGGAGAACGTCCAGGGAGAGAGGGGAAAGGTAGAGGGCGTCCAGGCGGTCCTGGGCGGTCAGATCAAGACTAGGGGGAGCAGCTGCGTGGCTGTGGCTGCGTGCGCGCTTGACAGCGAACTCCCTGCCTGCTCTGGCAGGATGAGGAAGACGACAGGAGGAGAAGTGGGCTGGGCCTGGCCGGCCACTGTAGCAGGTAGGCCAGGTGAGTTCTTCTGCTTCTTTTTTTTCTGTTTTCTGTTTTCTTTATTTGTTTTGATTTAGTAAAAATACTAGATCATTTCCAAAACTCCTAAAATTATTTGTGGACACTTTCTGAGTTATTCCAGTGTCCCACATTTAGTTTCAGAATTATTTGAGCATTTAAAATAATTATAGCAATTAAATGCCCAAATTCAAATACACTAAGTTTTAATTCAAAAATCCAGAAATGACCTAGAAAATGTGCACCATTTTTGGCAGAGGTTTTCACCCATTTCAAAAATGATGAACTTTTCTGAAGGGCATTTTGGGTTCATTCAAAATATCTTCAGTTGATCCTAGTTTTTCAAAAGGGTGCTAGGGTTTGAACATTCCCCATTTCAAATTCATTTGAATTTTAACATGATGCATGGATGCAGATGCAACTATTTACAGTCAAAATTCTAGGGCTGTGACTGTGGAACTCCGGCTCAGAGGGACCGGAACGCCCCGTATTCCAGCCCAGAAATCGAGTCTTCTGGAATACGACACTGCTTGGCATAGAACAAATCAGCTCTCATTACAAAAGGTAAGGGTACGAAGGTCTGCTATTACAAAGATTACAACGGCACGACGATACTACGCCTGCTAAGGTAGCTCTATGCTAGCAGCGGGACAACTCGTAGCAGCGGAACGACGACGACGGTGCTGAACTCCACTCCGCAGGGACTCTGGCTGGGACACGGTCTAGCTCGCACGATTGGAATCCTCGACAAGCAATCAATCACAGCATCACCTGCAAACTGGCATGACACGCCAGGTGAGTACTTTGAATGTACTCGCAAACTTACAACAACCAAAAGAATCAAAGCAAAACAACACATAGCATTAACAAGTTTACTTATTATCAACTCCAGTGATGTGGAAGTAAATATTACTCAAGACATGGTAATACTAGAGTTACTAGTGAACCAACATCTTAGGTCACAAGAACCATCTCACTCTTGGCTATCCAACCAAGCAATATACCATCTCGATAACCTCGTGATCATTATATCCTCGTGACCACCGTATGATCACATCACCATCCGATGATCATCCTCAAGATCATCCCAATAACAACATCGGTATCCTGCCAAACTGTTACTTACCCACATATAACTATAAGTCATAATATAAGTCATTCCGTCATCATGAGTGTTGATTGAACGGTGTGACCTACAACGAACTGTGTCAATAAACGAGGACGCGGCTATCGATAGTTTATACACTCTGCAGAGGTTAGTACACTGTACCCACACTACGGAACTCATGGCCTCGTGCTCCCATTCGGGTGGACCAACGATATTCCGACAAAACCAATCTATTGCATGACACTCTCCCGGCCACTCCGACAAACTCCCCCTTGGGCTATGTCATGGGTGGCCCCGATGTCAATACGTGACATCCGCAACCTCTGTGGCTGCCACCGTCGTGGCCAAACCAAACAAAATCATCCCAAACGGGGACACCCGGGTACAACACAACTCGGGCACACAAGGTTATGACCGCCTACCGGGCCAGGGCAGCGTGAGTACATAACCTTCCCTAGTTGGAGGCACCGGCGAGAGGCATGACAAAAGGCCGAATTAGGGCCTCCCCATCCAGGCAAGTGTGGCTGCACTGGTAAGCTCGATTCGGTGGCACCTGACCAACGAAATGACGGAATTTATCCCCAAGATATATCTGTGATAGACTGTTACTCCACTATTACCAACATCAACCTGTGATTGAAGTCATAGCAATATCCATCCAATAATCCAAAGAATAACATAGCCATGTCATTATTATGAAATCCAATAAGCAATAACATTAAATATGATAATGAAGAAAACATGACTACTGCTACTAGTACCCCCGTAACAACGTGTCACCTACAATCTGCAAAGCATTAATCCTATGAAATCCAAGCATTCCCATGGCATTACTAGATCAAATGTAACCCAAGAAATGCCATGAATAATTCATATTTAACTAATGAATATATTAAGCGAATTATTAAATAATTCATGGCATTGCATTGCAATCATGCAAATGGAGGGTGTGGCTTGCCTTGCTCCATGGGAGTGTTGGAATGCCCCTGGTCTTCACCAACACACAACAAACACTCTGGAAAAATATTTTGCAAGCATTTGTAAATATTACATAAAGCAAATACTTCTGTCCAAAAATTCTAGACAGAAGAGAAAAATACCAAACTCTACCAGAAAATAGAGGAGCTCAAAAGAAAAATAATGCAAAAAGAATCAGTTCATTTGGACTTGTAGTTTAGGAGTTATTCATGGTCAAAGTTGTGGTCAAACTGGAATTAAAATTGAATTTAAAAGAATTTCAGAAAACCTCCAGGGGCTGACATCGAAAGCGTAAAGTGGAGTTACGCCTCCACTTAAAACGCTTCGGCGGGGCAGGAGAGAGGCTGACGGGTGGGGCCACCCCGTCAGATTTAAAGGGACGGAGGGAGAACAGAGGGGCGGCGGCGCTCACCGGTGTTGGACGGCGGCGAGGAAGCAGCGCTGGAGCAGGGAGATAGAGGGGATGGATCGGGCACTCCATGGCGAGCACGCTGGTACCCGTAGCTCGCCAGGAGACGGCCAGACGGCGCTGCGCCCTTCGTCTCCAGCGGCGGCGAGCTACTGGCGATGATGGATCCGGTGACTCCGGCGAATGTTCGATCAGTAGAGGGGTTAGGGAGGACCAGAGGGGCACTAGAAGCTCAGGGAAAGGAGTGGTGGGAGCTGGGGTTGGCCAGAGTGAGCTACTGGAGAAGAGGGCCGAGCGGCGGGGTTCTTCATCGGAGAGAAAGACGAAGACCCCATGAGCTCGCTGGAGTGGTGCCTCGCGTCGATTGAGAGAGGTAGAGGTGGAGGGGTGAGGAGAGCTGTGGCCGGGGATGGCTTAAATAGCCAGGGCAAGGATGCCCGAGCCGGAAGCCGCCATGGACAAGATGGCCGGAGTCCTGGCGAACCGCGGACGCGTGGCGCATGGGCGGTCTCGGACGGCGACGCGAGAGAGCTAGTGGAGGCTCAGCGGCGCAGGAGGAGCAGACGCGGGCGAGGCACGCGCGGTCGGCCACTACGGCACTGTGCGCGCGCGTGCGGGGAGAGCAGAGGCGCCGTGGCGCGAGGAGAGCGAAAGAAGGAGGTGGGGACGGGGCTAGACGGCCAGGTGGACGCCGGAGAGGGAGTGCGGCACCAGCGGACGCGCGAACGCGGCCGAGAGGAAGAGGCCCGCGGCTCGGCGACACCCAGAGCGCGCCCACTGCACGCCGAGCACGCGCACAGGCGTGCCAACAGTGCGGTCACCGCGTGCATTGCCACGGAGAGGGCACGTAGGCCTGGCAAAAGATGTCCAAGGTGTTGTTCATGCATCCTACAGCCTCACTGAAGTGATGGATCGATCAAAGGGACTGTGGATTGATGGGAGGCATCAGAGGATTGTTGCTGTAGCCAACTTGGGTTAGAAGTTGTGGTCAAGTTACTTGACCAATGGGCCAGAGAGGATGCCACAAGGGTTTAGGGTAGGAAGGACTACAGTTCTGTGAATTTTGAGATGAATTGGACAAGATTTGAAGGTAGCTGCTATACAACTGCCAAAAACAGCACATAAACTGGAGTTGGAAGTTGCACTCACATGGAGTGTGGGATTGAGCTACAATTTGGTAGAGAGTTATGATTTAGGACCATGCAGGCACTGGCAAAATTTCATGCCATTTGGAAATACCTAAATGGTACTTCCTTTACAAAGGTCCTCTCTGGACAGGAACTTGGAGGAATATTGTAGAGCAAATGACTTGGCAAACTGGTGTGAATTTTGGCATGCTCAAGGGATATAGGAATATTTAGGTCCTGGATTAATTTCAGAATTTTTGAAGCAATATTAAATGTAGTTACTTCACACCCTGAAAATTTTACCAGAACCAATGATTTGAAGGTTCACATAAATAGTTGGATGGAGCTCAAATTTGGTGTAAGGGAATCATTTGAGCACATGGAGGGCCTGGCTAAATTTCAACTCAAATTGATTAGCCTAGCTAGTACTTCCTTCACAAAGCTTCCCTCTGGACAGAAACTTTGGGAAATTGCTGAGGAAGATTTACTAGGCAAATGGAGCTGAATTTTGTCATGTGGTAATGATTTGGATAGGAAAGAGTGCCCAAAAAGTTTGAGGGCAATCAAGAAAATATAAATAGCACTTCCTTCACAAAGTGCCATACTGGATAGAATAGGAAAGTGAATATTCTTGAATTATTTTTGAACTAGGCAAGGAAGGGTTTGGACATATTTGAGGAATATATGATCCAAAGAATTTATGAGAATTATCTGAGAATTTTGTGGAAGACAGAAATATAGGTTGCTTCACAACCTAGGTCAGACAAGGTTATTCCTTTAATAGGAAAAGGAATATTCCCAAGAAAAGAATTTTGGGGTTGGGCTAGAATAGAAATGCCATGATCTTGGGAAAGTTATAAGGATGATGCACCACTTGGGAGAAGAAGAAATGGTGATCTCCCAGGTTTCAAGTCCACAGAACTGCTCCAAAAAGAAAACCAGAGCAAAAACCAAAGAAAACCAAAAGAAAAAGAAAGGGCCAAAAATCGGGGTGTTACAAACCTACCCCCCTTACAAAAATCTCGTCCTCGAGATTTGGTTGCTCAGGGAACAAGTATGACTTAAGGAAACCGTTTCCAACTCGGGCATCCTTTTCTTTTGTATATTGTTCCCCTTTGAATTTCATCCGATTGGACCTTCTGAATTTGGGGTGATTTGCTTCACCATACTTGAGTTTCTGACGGGTCTTGCCTCATATGCCAAACTATACGCTAACCCCAATCATTTGCCAGCTTAGTCGGGAGTGTGATATATTATCATAACTGGGATATATGATCTTTCCACTAGTCTGGGGTGATTTTTCGAATGACTTGTCCCTCTTCGATATATTGCCGGTAGTATCCAAGGAATCTGAGAATAAATTGTCCGGGAGATGATTGCTCGTACCTGATACGGAATCATCTTGGCTTGCTTGTTTTCTGTTGTGAACAGTTTAGATGGGTACGGCTCGATAGTTGTAACATACCTCAAACAGTAGCATCTCGAGTCTGGACTGACACTTGCGCTGCCGGGAAAATATTTCTCATGACTGGTTGTCCTTGTACTCAGTCCCACCAGTGAGAGCACCTGATCTTAGCTGGGTGCTCGGCTCTTGACTTACCGATGCTGTCGGTATTGTCATCGGTGTTACAATGCTGTGAGATATTTTAACCCGGTCGCTGAAGTCAACACGCTGAAGTGAATAAAGAATCTTGCATCTAATGAGATCGACTTGGATATTTCACACTGTCCCTTCTAAACACGTGTAACCGAACAAACCGGTTAACGTGTCTTGAGGTCCTTATGGAACAGGATAGGCCTCTGAGTGTATGTCCATGTTGATTTTTATGGAATCATGGTCTCAATCTGACTTGGGTACCCGGACCCTGTCGGTCGTGCAGAAATTATCATATTGTTGCTGTTAGACTTACTCCTTGATTGCCAGTATTTTCTTTGTCAGAATACCTTGCGGAAAGAGCTTGGCTACCTTTATTTATTCTCAGTTCTTCTTGTGACCATAGTTTTTGTTGGTACAAATTGCGTTGTTTGGGCCGATCAGACAAGACTGTAACAAGAGTCCGTGATACCACCTCTTCCGGTGCCGAGAAACTGACCTTTGTAGTCACTGTCAAAATTATTGTTTCAAACTTGTCTGCTTCACCATTTGTTGATTCACATGAGATGTATATCTGTCTTTGTTTCCTCTGGCATAAATTATGGAGTTGTTGCATCCTGGCCTTCTTTTGGTAGATTCATTTGAACATAGTTGTATCCTCGTATGAGTGACTTGCACGATCTAGGATGCATGCTTTGAAATCTGAAATTAACTGCATATGTCCTGACTGATTTCTGCCCGAACTATTGTGGACTTGATTCTAAAGTTGCCCTGTCCTATACTGCCAACTCACTGTGTAATATCTTGTAGCAGTACTGGTGACGGTGGGTAGTGCGGTACTGAAGGAGGCTGGGTTGCTTGTTGAAGAAGGCTGGATACCTTACGCTCGAAGCTTTAGTCATGGTTGCGTGCTGGAGAAGGCTGGGTTCCGTGCCTGAGAAGCTTCTCCTCTGGTCGCGTATTGAGGAAGATTCATTTCCATATGCCGGAAGCTTTTACTGAGGTATCTTGCTGTGGAAGACTGGGTGTCTTGGTCAGGAAACTGTCCAGGTATCGTACAGAGGAAACTTGAGGAGCCTTGCACCATAAGCTTCTTCCGGTAGCGTGTGGAGGAAGGCTGGGTTTCTTACACCAGAAGCTTCGTACTGTGATCCGCGGACTGAATGCTGTACACCTTCGACGGGAAATATATTGTTGACCTTGTACCTGACTTGCTTTCCTGCTAGTTTGATCCTTGCCGCTGTAAAGGTTGCGCAACTGATGTAGACTTGTTGCTGATAATAAATCCAGTCTACCATTTATGCAATCAACTGAGAGTGCCATACTGTTTAGCTGAGCTTCCAAATAACTGAGATCCTCATTGCTTCTTCGGGTCCGGTGGCGGGTTGATGAGCAACTTTCATAAGGGGGAAATAAGGTAACACCAAAGGCCCAAAAGAAACAACAAAGAAAAATAGCTCAACCGAACAACGGCACACAATAGGCACACAAGCATCCATAAGCGATACTGCATCCATTACTACTTAACACAAACCGCAACATGCATGCTGCTACAACTGATGTAACATGGACTATACGGACACTAATGCACTAAGAACAACTTAAGGTGAGTAGCTGACGAAACAGCTGGTGGAGGGGTGGGTGGAGCCGTTGATACTGGAGGTGAAGAAGTCGATGGAGAAGGCAGTGGGGGTGGAGTGATTGCGGCACCGAGCAATCTCCTGGCCCGGGTCGCATCTCGGACTAGCTCAGCAATCAGCATATACTCGGCCGTCATGAAGCGAGACATGGACGGGATGGCCACATCACCATTAGGGCAAGTAGAGGGAAACCTGACCCACCTGGGGTTCTCGGCTATGGTAGGGTAGTAGGAGTAAGCACGGTTTTCTTGCATCACAAGCTCTTGGTGACGCAGACCCGTGATTCCTGCCAGGGCTGCGAGTTGAACTACGCGATCTGGAGTGGCACCATATCCGCCATGGAATCTGTACGTACATCTTCCGATAGGGATCCTGGCTTCCAGAAAAACATGGGCAACATACTCCAGTAATATGCCTCCAAGCGGAACCTCAAAAACTTGATACCACGGCATCTCCCCATTGGGATAGAGACTATGCCATACGTCGCGAAGTAGGGATGCGAAGCTGAGCGGTGCAGGGGCTGCGTCGAACTCAATAGGAATGGTGGCCATCTACACTCATGGAATTAATGGTTAGAAGAAAACGGAAGCTATATGCATGCTATGTAACAACCAAGTGCAACAAACAGTCAGGACTCTATACTACCGGTTTCTAGCGCTCGCGCTGACTAGGGCGTCCTACAGCCAGACCTGCTCTAATACCAACAGTTGTGGCACTCCGGCTCAGAGGGACCGGAACGCTCCGTATTCCAGCCCAGAAATCGAGTCTTCTGGAATACGACACTGCTTGGCATAGAACAAATCAGCTCTCATTACAAAAGGTAAGGGTACAAAGGTCTGCTATTACAAAGATTACAACGGCACGGCGATACTACGCCTGCTAAGGTAGCTCTATGCTAGCAGCGGGACAACTCGTAGCAGCGGAACGACGACAACGGTGGTAAACTCCACTCCGCAGGGACTCTGGCTGGGACACGGTCTAGCTCGCATGATTGGAATCCTCGACAAGCAATCAATCACAGCATCACCTGCAAACTGGCATGACACGCCAGGTGAGTACTTTGAATGTACTCGCAAGCTTACAACAACCAAAAGCATCAAAGCAAAACAACACATAGCATTAACAGGTTTACTTATTATCAACTCCAATGATGTGGAAGTAAATATTACTCAAGACATGGTAATACTAGAGTTACTAGTGAACCAACATCTTAGGTCACGAGAACCATCTCACTCTTGGCTATCCGGCCAAGCAATATACCATCTCGATCACCTCGTGATCATTATATCCTCGTGACCACCGTATGATCACATCACCATCCGATGATCATCCTCAAGATCATCCCAATAACAACATCGGTATCCTGCCAAACTGTTACTTACCCACATATAACTATAAGTCATTCCGTCATCATGAGTGCTGATCGAACGGTGTGACCTACAACGAACTGTGTCCATAACCGAGGACGCGGCTATCAATAGTTTATACACTCTGCAGAGGTTAGTACACTTTACCCACACTACGGAACTCATGGCCTCGTGCTCCCATTCGGGTGGACCAACGATATTCTGACAAAACCAATCTATTGCATGACACTCTCCCGACCACTCCGACAAACTCCCCCTTGGCCTATGTCATGGGTGGCCCCGATGTCAATACGTGACATCCGCCACCTCTGTGGTTGCCACCATCGTGGCCAAACCAAACAAACTCGTCCCAAACGGGGACACCCGGGTACAACAGAACTTGGGCACACAAGGTTATGACCGCCTACCGGGCCAGGGCAGCGCGAGTACATAACCTTCCCTAGTTGGAGGCACCGGCGAGAGGCATGACAACATGCCGAATTAGGGCCTCCCCATCCAGGCAAGTGTGGCTGCACTGGTAAGCTCGATTCGGTGGCACCTGACCAACGAAATGACGAAATTTATCCCCAAGATATATCTGTGATAGACTGTTACTCCACTATTACCTACATCAACCTGTGATTCAAATCATAGCAATATCCATCCAATAATCCAAAGAATAACATAGCCATGTCATTATTATGAAATCCAATAAGCAATAACATTCAATATGATCATGAAGAAAACATGACTACTACTAATAGTACCCCCGTAACAACGTGTCACCTACAATCTGCAAAGCATTAATCCTATGAAATCCAAGCATTCCCATGGCAGTACCAGATCAAATGTAACCCAAGAAATGCCATGAATAATTCATATATAACTAATGAATATATTAAGCAAATTATTAAATAATTCATGGCATTGCATTGCAATCATGCAAATGGAGGGTGTGGCTTGCCTTGCTCCAAGGGAGTGTTGGAATGCCCCTGGTCTTCACCAACACACAACAAACACTCTGGAAAAATATTTTGCATGCATTTGTAAATATTACATAAAGCAAATACTTCTGTCCAGAAATTCTAGACAGAAGAGAAAAATACCAAACTCTAACAGAAAATAGAGGAGCTCAAAATAAAAATAATGCAAAAAGAATCAGTTCATTTGGACTTGTAGTTTAGGAGTTATTCATGGTCAAAGTTGTGGTCAAACTGGAATTAAAATTGAATTTAAAAGAATTTTAGAAAACCTCCAAGGGTTGACATCGAAAGCGTAAAGTGGAGTTACGCCTCCACTTAAAACGCTTCGGCGGGGCAGGAGAGAGGCTGGCGGGTGGGGCCACCCCATCAGATTTAAAGGGAGGGAGGGAGAACAGAGGGGCGGCGGTGCTCACCGGCGTTGGACGACGGCGAGGAAGTAGCACCGGAGCAGGGAGATGGAGGGGATGGATCGGGCACTCCGCGGCAAGCACGCCGGTACCCGTAGCTCGCCGGGAGACGGCCAGACGACGCTGCGCCCTTCGTCTCCAGCGGCGGCGAGCTACTGGCGATGATGGATCCGGCGACTCCGGCGAATGCTCGATCAGTAGAGTGGTTAGGGAGGACCAGAGGGGCCCTAGAAGCTCGGGGAAAGGAGTGGTGGGAGCTGGGGTTGGCCAGAGTGAGCTACTGGAGAAGAGGGCTGAGCGGCGGGGTTCTTCACCGGAGAGGAAGAAGAAGACCCCATGAGCTCGCTGGAGTGGTGCCTGGCGTCGATTGAGAGAGGTAGAGGTGGAGGGGTGAGGAGAGCTGTGGCCGGGGACGGCTTAAATAGCCAGGGCAAGGATGCCCGAGCTGGAAGCCACCATGGACAAGATGGCCGGAGTCCTGGCGAACCGCGGACGCGTGGCGCATGGGCGGGCTCGGACGGCGACGGGAGAGAGCTAGTGGAGGCTCAGCGGCACAGGAGGAGCAGACGTGGGCGAGGCATGCGCGGTCGGCCACTACGGCACTGTGCGCGCGCGTGCAGCGAGAGCAGAGGCGCCGTGGCGCGAGGAGAGATAAAGAAGGAGGGGGGACGGAGCTAGACGGCCAGGTGGACGCCGGAGAGGGAGTGCGGCACCAGCGGACGCGCGAACGCGGCCGAGAGGAAGAGGCCCGCGGCTCGGCAACACCCAGAGCGCGCCCATTGCACGCTGAGCACGCGCACAGGCGTGCCAACCGTGCGGTCACCGCGTGCATTGCCACGGAGAGGGCACGTAGGCCTGGCGAAAGATGTCCAAGGTGTTGTCCATCCATCCTACAGCCTCACTGAAGTGATGGGTCGATCAAAGGGACTGTGTATTGATGGGAGGCATCAGAGGAATGTTGTTGTAGCCAACTTGGGTTAGAAGTTGTGGTCAAGTTACTTGACCAATGGGCTAGAGAGGATGCCACAAGGGTTTAGGGTAGGAAGGACTATAGTTCTGTGAATTTTGAGATGAATTGGACGATTTGAAGGTAGCTGCTATATAACTGCCAAAAACAGCACAGAAACTGGATTTCGAAGTTGCACTCACATGGAGTGTGGGATTGAGCTACAATTTGGTAGAGAGTTATGATTTAGGACCATACAGGCACTGGCAAAATTTCATGCCATTTGGAAATACCTAAATGGTACTTCCTTTACAAAGGTCCTCTCTGGACAGGAACTTGGAGGAATATTGTAGAGCAAATGACTTGGCAAACTGGTGTGAATTTTGGCATGCTCAAGGGATATAGGGATATTTAGGTCCTGGATTAATTTCAGAATTTTTGAAGCAATATTATATGTAGTTGCTGCACACCCTGAAAATTTTACCAGAACCAAAGATTTGAATGTGTGCTCACATAAACAGTTGGATGGAGCTCAAATTTGGTGTAAGGGAATCATTTGAGCACATGGAGGGCCAAGCAAAATTTCAACTCAAATTGATTAGCCTAGCTAGTTACTTCCTTCACAAAGCTTCTCTCTGGAAAGAAACTTTGGGAATTTGCTGAGGAAGATTTACTAGGAAAATGGAGCTGAATTTTGTCATGTGGTAATGATTTGGATAGGAAAGAGTGCCCAAAAAGTTTGTGGGCAATCAAGAAAATATAAATAGCACTTCCTTCACAAAGTGCCATACTGGACAGAATAGGAAAATGAATATTCCTGAATTATTTTTGAACTAGGCAAGGAAGGGTTTGGACATATTTGAGGAATATATGATCCAAAGAATTTATGAGAATTATCTGGGAATTTTGTGGAAGACAGAAATATAGGTTGCTTCACAACCTAGGTCAGACAGGGTTATTCCTTTAATAGGAAAATGAATATTCCCAAGAAAAGAATTTTGGGGTTGGGCTAGAATAGAAATGCCATGATCTTGGGAAAGTTACAAGGATGATGCACCACTTGGGAGAAGAAGAAATGGTGATCTCCCAGGTTTCAAGTCCACAGAACTGCTCCAAAAAGAAAACCAGAGCAAAAACCAAAGAAAACTAAAAGAAAAAGAAAGGGCCAAAAATCGGGGTGTTACAGTGACATCTGCACATCACTGGTCATGCCGAGTTGCAGAGATTATCCACTCCTCGGATAGCATCACAGCTTAGCAAGCCGTCCTTGTCCTAGAAAGAAACTACTGATTCCAACCTTTGGTCTAGACGCTTGGGCGTCTCAAAAGGAAGGTCAAGGATATGGGAGATCTCATGGATGTTTTAACTCGGTATGTTGAGTCAGATAACACAAAGGATCCAACCTCCGATGACGAGAAGTTTGGCAAGGGCAAGAAAAATGGTGGCAAGGGTCACCAGACCAATGGTAATGGAAATAACAATAATCACAAGCGAAAGAATCCTGAGGGAAGCTCTGATTTTGTTGCCAATACCAATACTCGGTTCAAAAACCAGCCTCAGAACAACAATTCCAGGAAGCCCTTTTCTGGCAATCGCCCTCGTAGTTACGAGGAGGCTCTTAAAGGACCATGTCCAAAACACAGCTTTGATGGTAAGCCGGCCAACCACTCGTGGGAAAACTGCTTCATCATGTAGGAATACATAATTGAGTTTTTCAGAATCATCATAACGGTGGTGGCAACGGTAAACACCCAGGCAATCCTGGAGCCGGCGGTTCTGGAGCCGGCTTCCAGGGAGCCGGCTCCCAAGGTCCTTACGCCGGTGCCGGGTTCCAGGGAAACACCGGTCAAGGCTCCGGGTTTTAGGGGGCTGGCAATGGTGGAGGCAACAATCAGCGCAACAGCCAAGGAAATCAGAACCAGTGAGGTCAGTCTGGGTTCCAGAGCAATCCTAAGCAGTTAAATAGTGGCCAATATCATGTTTTCACCACAAGCACGTGTAAACGCGACCGAAAGCTCCAGAGACGAGCTGTCAATCTGGTTGAGCCGGCAGTTCCCGAGTACTTAAACTGGTCAGAGCAACCAGTGACTTGGAGTAGGGCGGATCATCCTCCGCGAATTGATAATCCTGGGGGTCTCGCTTTGGTGGTTGCTCCTCAAGTCGGCGGTTAGAAGTTAACCAAGGTGCTCATGGATGGAGGAAGCAGTATCAATATACTTTATTATGACACCTTCAAGAGGATGAACCTGTCAGAGAAACAGTTGACTCCATCATCCACTATTTTCCACAGTATTGTCCCTGGCAAGTCGTCTTATCCCATTGGCAGGATCTCTCTGGAAGTGGCCTTTGGCATAGAGTTCAACTATCGCTCGGAGTTTCTTACATTTGAGGTGGTCAACTCAAGAGCCCATATCACGCTCTCTTCGGCAGGCCGGCTTACGCACGGTTCATGGCACGTCCATGTTATGTTTATCTGAAGCTGAAGATGCCTGGGCCAGATGGAACTATCACAGTCAATGGTGATAAGAAAATCGCCCTCGAATGCGAGGAAGGAGATGCGGCTTGCGCTGAGTCGGCTTGTGAAGCCAGGGAGTTAAAATTTTACAAGGACAAGGTCGACCCGGCTGATATGACCTCCTTGAAGAAGCCAACGACTGAGTCTGATCCCCTGCTCAAGTTCAAGTCGGCCAGAGATACCAAGCAAGTTGACTTTACCCCTGGTGATCCCTCTCTGCAGTTCACCATTGGGGCAAACATGGATCCCAAATAGGAAAGCGCGCTCATCGAGTTCATCCGTGAGAATCGGGACGTTTTTGCATGGAAACCTTCTGATATGCTAGGTGTACCGAGAGAACTCACTGAATACTGCCTAAATGTTGATCCTAAGATGAAACCTGTACGGCAATACCTCCATCGTTTTAACAAGGAGAGACGCAAGGCCATTGGAGAAGAAGTGGCCCGGCTCCTAGCTGTCGGGTTCATTGTGGAGGTCTTTCACCCAGAGTGGCTGGCTAATCCTGTGCTTGTTCTGAAGAAAAATGGGACTTGGAGGATGTGTGTTGATTACACCGACTTAAACAAAGCCTACCCTAAGGATCCGTTCGCTCTTCCTCGCATTGATCAGATTATTGACTCCACTGCTGGTTGCGAGTGTCTGTGTTTTCTGGATGCCTATTCTGGTTACCATCAGATCAAGATGAGCAAGGAAGACCAGGAGAAGACGGCTTTTATCACATCTTTTGGAGCTTTCTGCTGCACATCAATGCCCTTTGGTCTAAAAAGTGCCAGAGCAACTTATCAGCGCTGTGTCCAGAACTGTTTCCATAAGCAGATTGGACGCGGTGTTCACGCTTATGTTGATGATATCATGGTGAAGTCTCGGAAGAAAGAAACCTCGCTTGACGACTTGAAGGAGACATTTGATAACCTGTGAGTTTACCAGATGAAGCTCAACCCGGCCAAATGTGTGTTCGGTGTTCCAGCTGGGAAGTTGCTTGGTTTTCTTATCTCCGAGCATGGCATTGAGGCTAAACCGAAAAAAATCAAAGCTATCACAACTCTGAAGAAGCTGGCCACTATCAACGTTGTTCAGAAGTTGACAGGTTGTGTTGCAGCTTTAAGTCGGTTCATAAGCTGGCTTGGCGAGAAGGCGACCCCCCTACATCAACTTTTGAAGAAAACAGATAATTTCGTCTGGGATGATGCTGCAGACAAGGCTTTCGAGTCCCTCAAAAAGCAGTTATCTGAGCCACCCATCCTTGCCGCCCTCAGGACAAGGAGCCGATGTTGTTATACATCGCCACCAACAAGAAAGCCATCAGTGTTACAGTTGTTGTTGAGCGCAAGGAGGAAGGCAAAGAGTATCCCGTCCAACGGCCAGTATATTATGTCAGTGAAGTTTTAACAGAGTCCAAGCAGCGATACCCGCATTGGCAGAAACTAGTTTATGGTGTGTTCATGGCAAGTCGGAAACTCAAACACTATTTTCAGGAACACCCCATTACTATCGTCAGTTCAGCACCTCTGGGAGATATCATCCAGAATAGTGAAGCGACAGGCCGGGTTGCAAAGTGGGCTATAGAGCTTGGTCCACATCATCTCAAGTATATACCATGGACTGCCATCAAGTCTCAAGCTTTGGTGGATTTCATCAATGACTGGACTGAGTTGCAAGCTCCTGAGGAGAAGCCAGACACAACATACTGGACGATACACTTCGATGGATCCAGACAATTGGAAGGCTCAGGGGCTGGAGTTGTTATAACTTCCCCACGAGGTGATAAATTTTTTTATGTTTTGAGACTTATGTTTTCCTGTACTAACAATGCAGCAGAATATGAGGCTTTGCTTCATGGGCTTCGTATGGCTAAGGAGATGAACCTCAGCGGGGTCAGGTGTCTAGGCGACTCAGACTTGGTGGGTTAACAGGTCTCTAGGACTTGGGACTCCAAGGACCCCATTATGGCGGCTTACAGGCATGCTGTCACAGTAATAGCAGGGCACTTCAAGGGATACCAGGTTGATCACATTGATCGTCGGCTTAATGAGGCCGCCGATGCACTGTCTCGTTTGGGGTCTCAGCGCAAGCCTGTTCCACCAAATGTTTTCCTGGATGTTCTGCACAACCCGTCAGGCAAGTTACCGACGGAGGAAGATATTGCTATTCCTAACCCAGAAGCAGCACTGGTGCCGCTGTTCATGCTACACCAGACTGGACAGTACCTTACCTGGCGTATCTTACCCGTGGCGAGCTCCCTGAAGAGGAAAATCATCGCTCGACAAATTATCAGGAGATCCAAGTCCATGACCATCGTCAATGGCGAGTTGCACCGCTGGAGTGTTACAGGCGTTTTTCAATGTTGTGTTTCTCCTGAAGAGAACCGTGAGATTCTTAATGAGATCCACTCTAGCGATTGTGGACACCATGCCGGCTCAACATCTCTGGTCGCGAACGCTTTTTGACATGGTCTTTACTGGCTTACCACTCACGCAGATGCCGAGGACATCGTTCGCAAGTGTGACGGGTGCCAGAAATTTGCACGCCAAGCTCATGTGCCGACTCAGGAACTTCGGATGATCCCCATCACTTGGCCGTTCGCCGTTTGGGGGCTTGATATGGTTGGACCATTCAAACGATCCAAGAACAAGCATACTCACTTATTGGTTGCAGTTGACAAGTTTACCAAGTGGGTTGAAGCAGAGCCAGTCAGTCATTGTGATGCTGCAACAACAGTCAAGTTTTTAAAAAAGTTGATCTATCGTTACGGCTATCTGCATAGCATCATTACTGACAATGGCACCAATCTGTCCAAGGGAGCCATGAAGCAGTTTTGTCAGCGGGAACATATCCGGCTTGACTTGGCGTCGGTTGTAGATCCTCAGTCCAATGGACAGGTAGAGCGAGCTAATCAGGAGTTGCTACGAGGGAATAAACCAAGACTCATGGTGCCTCTTGAGCACACCCCAGGATGCTGGGAAGAGGAGCTCCCTGCAGTGCTTTGGAGCATACGGACTACTCCCAACAGGTCAACAGGCTATATGCCGTTTGTCCTGGCCTATGGTATAGAAGATGTGCTACCAAGCGATATCCGCCATGATTCTCCCAGAGTTACAGCTTATATTGAGACTGACAATGAGACAGCTCGCCAAGACTATCTTGATGCTCTGGAAGAAGAACGCGATCTTGCATCGTCTAGATCTGCGATATATCAACAAGACCTACGTCGCTATCATAGGCGTAGACAGTGATGCATAAGCTCTCTCCTCCATGGGAAGGACCCTTCGTCATCAGCAAGAATCTCAATAACGGGTCATATTACCTTGTTGACATACGTGAAGAAAACAAGTCACGTACCTCTAAGGAGGAGGGCGACCGACCCTGGAACATTGCACATCTTCGGCCATATTATACTTAAGTCTAAGACTTTGGCAGTATTTTCTTGTCTGTACATACCTTTATCATGTATATACATATATTATGATCAATGAAATAAAGTCGGCATCTCTGGATCCTGGAGTTTGTCGTGTCGCCTCAAAAGCTGTGTGTTAAGTCTTTATTCTCTAATCATTGGTTACTTGGGGGCTTCCAACTCATCGAGTTCAGCTATTAACATCCCTCTTAACCCGTCATATGCCATCATAATACTTGGTTATACCTGCCTGTTAGCTTGATGCTACTCACAAAAAGGTGACCCGGCTGTACTTTTGATAAGTCAATCACACTGATGCCTATTATGGACTGTGTTGACCCTGAACTTATCAAAGTTAAAACACCGGCTTAAGTCAGGTGAGAGTCGGCTTCCAGAGAGCTAGGATAAACCAAAAGAGGCTACAAGGCCTGCTTCCACAGGAAAGCAAATTTCAGACTCGAGCCTCAAAAGTTGGTCTTTATGTCGAGCCTCGAAAGCCGCCTTTTTATTTTAGTTATATTTTGATTTCTCCTGCATCGTTTGTTTTTCTGTTTTGCTCATTATTTTTCTTTTACATTATTTCAAAATTATTGTCAGTATATGTTATCTCTTTGTTGCAGAAGCCGGCCTTATCTTACGAAAGGCCGGGTCTCAATGCAAGGGCAATATGAATTGCCGGGTTGCACTGTTTATGATTCATAAGTCGATACCACAATCATTATATTTTGTCGGGTGGTACCTGCAGACCAAACAGGGTAGTGTAGCACTTTCGCGGAAGTATCCCAATGAGTAATCGTCCCAACAAAGAGCGGAGGAGAGTATTTATGGAGGCGTTTCAGCCACACACAAGGTGTCACAGTTCTTGTGTGAAGTACTGCTTGAGCTTCTGCAAATACTATTACTGTCCTGGGTAAACGATAAAACAAATATGCTAATATAAAGATGATTCAAAGGTGTCTACTAAATAAATAATAAAAGTAAATAACAAGAACTAAAATATAAATGGTGTTGCCTGCAATGAAGAGATTAGGTGCGGAGAGATTTCACGTCATGGTAAGAATATATGAATTGTGCCAGTGCGACGGTAATACTAGTTACCTTGTATTGTACTCATAGTATTTGATATAAACTTTCTGTAGGTGGTTCTCCCTAGAGTCATGAAACTCCCCCACTAGGGATTACATTTCATTCTATGGTCCTGCTTCTCCGTTGCCACAGAGTGGTCGTTTCCACAATTAAGGTCATAAGACCAAAACCAAGCACTAAGTTCAATGGATCGCCGTTATCTCATATTGTCTTCGGTTCTCATAGATATCTCCACCTGTCACGCAGAGGTCACAGAGTTCCTAAACAATACGTGTTACCTGTGTAGGTCTTGAGATCATGTTGCATGGGCCCTTAAATTGGACAACACGCATAGAGTTCACCACAATATAACAACATACTAAATAGATCATACTACTACGAATTCAAATGACGACATATAGGATAGGCACATATCAATCTCACCACTTACCTACATCTCCCACACCTAGGGGAATTAGTCACACATCATAAGAGGGGAATCAATCACATCAAAGAGAAAAACCATGAAAACCGTATCGATGATATTGAGGGGATCCACAATGAGATGAAATGGTGCCCAAATAGTCTTGATCTCCTATGAGATGGAGTTGAGATTACAAGTTCCAATCCCTCTTACAATAGTGAAAGAGGTGATGGTGATGATGGATATGAAAGGACGAAAAACTACGATGATCCTCGCGAGTTCTTCAGATCCTCTCTTGTTCTGGATGGTGTGGCGGCGGCTAGGGTTCTCTTCTCCCCGTGGCCCCTTCACGAAAGTTGCTTGTATAGACGAGGAGGAGTTGTGGGCACTCCAAACGACCGCTCATACGAGTGCGTGCAGTCATTTGGAACGCCGTCTTTCACCCTAATGCGCCTGTTGACAATGCTCTCTTTAGGATAGTTGCTCCAATTGGCTTGATTTGCAGCAATCTCCTTTGGTTTCCTTCCAAATATGATATTTCCTGCCATCCAAAGGACAAAGTAGATTTTCTTCTCTTTTGTTGGATTAGCATTAGAAATATCCGAAGAATAACAAAAATCCAATGAAACCAAATGGAAATCACTACGAAAAAACATCGCAAATTCTCGAGGCATCAACTCTCTCAAGCTTAAGATTTGCTCGTCCTCGAGCAAACAAGAAATCAAGAGAGTGAAAAGGAGCTTGGTTGAATGGAAAGAATTTTACCGGCTCAAGAAAATACATCATATCCATCCTCTCTTATCCTGCAAGATCATTCAAGAAAGTATTTGCAATTGAACAGTTGCACCTAAACTCGTTGCCTAACCACGTATAGTCTCATACCATTAGTTATAATCTCTTAAAACAAATTTTCTTTGCTAACCAAGTGTTTAGGCAAGTGAAGGTGTTCATTACTAGATGGATATTCAAGTTAAGCTCAATCATCAAAAATGCATTTAGAAGGTTTGGAGATCAAAGATAGCAAAGTACTCAAGTTTTCATTAACACCCACTAATGCCTCCTAGTCATGTCTCTCAAACACTTCTCTCAATCATTGTTCTTCGGGATTTCAACTCTCGGTGATGGGGTTATGCCAAAATTCACTATATGCAATTGGGTTCCATTGTGGCTTAATTTCATGCACTATGGATCAAGGATGGTTGTCTCTTTCGAGCTCAGTGATCAGTGCTTTTATTTACCACTTGGACACTCCCTTGGGGAAGGTCGATCGTTTACTACACAATCCCCAAGTTCGTGACAGAGTTGCAGTTACGCGAATTATCTCAACATATAGCAACGAGACGCAAAGCCAGCCTAGGGCTGGAGCTCCATGATTTAGGTATTGTGAATAAATTTTGGCAAAACCTCAACCACTTCAAATATTCATCCCTCTAAACAACTCCATCAATAGGTGTCATCAAGTCAATCAAAATCAGCATGTGGAGTTGAATTGCTTAAGTATTCGTTCTCTTCAAAAGTTCCTGACCTCTTAAATTTTTAGATTTTCATTAAAACAAAAACATGCTTTCCCACAACGTTTGACTAGCAAAATCTAAAATTGGGAGTTATGACTAGATGATATTCAACTATCGTGGGGAACTAATTCAAGTGAAGCCAGTCAACTGAAAATTCTTCCTCAAATAATATTGCAAGACAAGGAATTATGTATATGTTATACCTTCTCGCGCTGGCTCATTCTTCCCCTCCATCAAGTCCCAATTCATTTTCTTCATTTCTTCTTGCTAGTAGAGAACAAACCTGTAGGCTCAAAGAAAACAAATGAAAAGAACTACAACAAGGCAAGACCAAAGTGTGCTCCTCATTTTTATTATGCAAACTGAAAATAAATATGCAAAATATAAAAACAAATAAATATGCATGCATGGATAACTAGGGGATTAGCTCCCCCAAGCTTAGGCTCTTGGCCTACTCTCTAGTCCATGTCCTCATCATCGTCGCCCCCTTGGCCAAAGTATGGCCACTGCATCTGATAGGGGCCGCTTGAGGACTGGCCTCCCATGCCAGGGTGTGCCTGCCAGAAAGAAAAGAGGGACTGCATGTTCCCGCTCAGCAGGTTAATGTGGTTGTTGGCCTCACAGAGGTCCGTGCGGATCCCTCCTACATGCTGCTGCAGCTGCTGGAACTCTAACCTGGGCACATAGTCACATGGCTGCCCAAAGTTAACCTGTGGTGTAGCCTGTGGTGGAAAGTTGGGTGCATACTGAGGGGCATCGCCCCATGCATCCCAACGGTGGGCAGGACCTGCTGTTGCAGCCTCCCACTCTTGAGCGGGTTCGGGTTGAGCAATGTTCCCGAAACTAGCCTCGTGGCGGTACTCATTGATCTCATCAACAGAGAGTTCCCACATATCATGCGTAGAAACAGTAAATGCTTGCGGTAAGGGGAAGCGGACATTGACAGAGTGCGTGTTAGGTAGGGGGTACTTGTAGCAATGCTCCCCTTGCATGGGCCCAATGAAATGAGTGTTGATCATAATCCTACAGTTGAGTGCCGTAGGGCCTGGGACGTGCTGCATCTCATCAAGATCGAGGCCGAAGTGCTCGGCAAGCCGAGTCACTACGCCTCCCACAACAATAGTCCCCCTCGGCTGCTCATGCTGCCTACCGAGGTGATGCATAAGAAAAGCTCCCAAGTTAGGCTTGGGGGTGTATTCAGGGTGGAGTGCTGCGTGGAGCACGCACATGTCATAGCTCGAGATGCCCCCAAGGTTCTCCCTACCAAAAATAGTGTTGGCAATGAAAATCATGAAGTAGCGAATGGCGGGGTTTTGGATGCTCGATACCTTCTTCCCAGAGAGGTCATGCTCATCCTTGATGGAGATGAGCTCCCATGAACCCAACGCGTCCCTAGTGTCGAGAACTCCTTGGTTCCCGAAACCGAAGGCACTGCAGAATTGCTCCAGCGTCATGGTGCGCTGTACTCCTCCGAGTGTGAACGAGCAGCTCAATGCCACCCTCGAGTCATCGAGAGTGTGCGTGAAGGTGGAGAGGAGCTCCACGGTGATGCCGTGGTACATGAGGTAATGGAGGTTGTTGAAAATTCCCATCCCAACGTTGTTCGCAAGCCAAGCGAAGTCATTGTGAAGCCCTTGGGACTCCAAGAACGCATCACACTTCCACTTCGTGGGGGACATCCCCCGACTGCTCATGCGTTGGAAGTCCTTGTTCACAGCAGCACAGGGTTCATCTTCCCCGTTCCGGGAACGCTTAGAGCGCGAGCCCATGGTAGTCTTCCCCGCGGCGATCAACGATCTCATCATTTTCTACACACAATGAAAATAATAACAGAAAAACGTAAGTTTAACGTGGGGATCGATTCTAACATATTACTTTGAATCCTAACGTGCAAATCGACCGGAAATCGAAAATATTATGCATCTCATCTAGGATATGAACATTGATGAAACCATCACCAAAACTTGCAAATAAACCATGGATCGAAGGAGAAACTCACCGAGGATGAAGATGCACGGATCAAACGAACGAAATCCACGAAGAAATGGAGGTTTTGAAGGATTTTTGTTAGGGTTTCAGAGAGAGATGTGAGAGCTTTGGGCGTTGGGAGGTAGAAGAAGAAAACCTCCCAGCGCCGGTGGCTCAGGTTTATGAAAATTCTGGTGAAACGGGCGCTCATATGGGCGTGGGCGTCTGTATGGAACACCGTCTCACGTTCAAATCAGCCGACCTAGGGTTTTCATACCTAAAACAAGCGCTCAAATGGGCGCACGCGCTCATTTGAAACGCCGTCGTTAAACCTGCTTATCCGAAGCTCTGCCGGGCAGAGGGCAAAACGGACGCTCGAACGGGCGTGGGCGTCCGCCCGAAAGGCCGTCTTTCTATCTGTTCCCGCGGAAGCTCCTGGTCGAAGAGTCAAATGACCGCGCAAGCGAGCGCTCTCCCTCGTTTGGAACACCATCTTCAATTCTGTAAGTTGTGGCTGATTTCGGCGAGAGTGTCATACGACCGCGCGAACAGGCGCAGGCGGTCGGATGAAACACCGTCGAACTTCATGTTCTTCTCGACGTTTCTTCTGAAGTTTCATGCCACCGCGCATACGGGCAGCAGTGCCCGTATGGAACATCGTCGTTCTCCTCTGTTGATTTCCTCCTTTGTTTCTTTTCTAATTCCTCTTTTCAACATTTCTCCTTCAATAAAAAGGGTCAAAAACAACTTTTCCGAGGGATTTTCATCAGTTCATTTATAAGAGCAAAATACTGACTAAAACAAAATAAAATTTTATCGAAAAATAAAGAGATAATGGGTTGCCTCCCATAAAGCGCTGGTTTGTAGGTTGCTTAGCTCAACCTCTTACCTCGGTATTTCATCAAGTATCAAGTGGTCATGAACTTTCTCTGCTCACTGTACATAATTGTTTAGGCGGTGGCACATACTTCACCCTTGCTCCTGGTTTCTTCGGGAAGTACTTGACTATTTCTTCCTCACAGATTCTAAAGGTTACCTTCCCTACTGAGTAATCTAGCAATGCACCTACAGTATTCAAAAATGGTCTACCAAGGATAATTGTCGGTGTAGTGAGAACCAGGGCCTCACAAACCTTCTGGGTTTGGGATTATGCCAGTCTAGGGATGTTGCAAAACAGACCTGGCAAAGAAATGATTTTGCCGGCAAGCAATACATCCAGCAAGCAAGAATAAGAGCTCGTTGGGAAGAAGCTTCTTCCCAGCGGCATGACTATACCCAGCAACACCGACAAGCAAGCATTTCATCGGCGAGCACTACTACCGCATGGGGGGCATCTCTTCCATAGCGATGATCAAGACTCAAGACGCCGGCAAGTTACTTTCCCGGCAAGGCGATTCCCTGTTGTCGGCAAGCCAGACCCGACAAGTGAAGACCCGACAAGCTCTGTGCCGGCAAGCTCCCTTCGCCCTTCCACCGCTCCACCTCAGCGACCAGTTAGTCGCCTATCAACAGGTGTCGAGTGGGCAGGCGCTTAGGTGAAGCTTTTCTAGACACGTGGCAGCTCGCCGCTTGGAGATCACCTTTATTGACACCCGTCCTAGTGCGTGTCCAGATTATATTAACCCTATGTATTTACTACTTTGCCATTGTGGTAGCCCCTTTCATCTATAAAAGGAGGCCTGTGGCAACCTGCACAAGGGTCGGACCCCGGTCCAATTGCATTGTCTAGCTGGACCTTCTGAGCACTCTGCCGGCAAGGTTGCGCTCTTGTAATGGTAGGGCTCCAAAAGAACCATCAATCCACCAAAGCAGGAGTAGGGTTTTACGCTTCACAAGCGGCCCAAACCTGGGTAAATCCCCGCGTGCCGAGCTGCTGGATCTGCTCTTTGTGTACTGCATCCCCTCTGCCGAACCGCAAAGGGACCTCTCTGGTCCCATAGATCGTCGTTTCTCATGTCATCTTTGGCGCGCTAGGTAGGGGGCACACGAATGCGAATCTGCTCCAGCAGCGTCGGTTTCATCTTCATCATCAACGGCATCCCAGAGGAGCAAGGGCGTCACCGCCACGTCTACTACAAAGGCGCAGTTTTAACTGCTTGCGACAGTGAAGACGGTGGTGGCCAAACTTTTCGCCACATCGGCGACACCGGTGGCACAACGTTCTTCATGGGCACTTTGAGCACCTTGCACGGCGCCCTGATGAATCGCGGTGTACTCACCTTGCTACAGAAAGAGCTAAGTTCTAACACTCTAGTTACTTTCTATTATTTGGTTTTATACTTAAATGGCATTTTCGTGCATAACCTGTGCGCAGAGGAGCACTTTTTGTAACATTCTGTGCTCTTGGTTGTTCTAGGTCCACCCAGCAGCACCGATGCAGCTACGTTTGTTTCCAGAGTGTTAAGCTCCTGAAAAGGCGACGTTCTCGATAGGCTGCTAAATAGGACCTGATTCTAAGCGCCATCGATCAGACTGTGCGCAATCAGGAAGCATTCTGGCAAGCGTAGGGATTAATTATGCAAAAATGCAATCATTTAAGGAAAAGGCTTAGCAAGTTTTTATTCTTTTCAGATTTCTATGTGACCCGTACGCAAAGGAGCCTTCTCGGGGCTAGTTGCGCTCCTAGTTGCCTTATATGAGCAGCTACACTAAAACCGGGAAGGTAAACCTTTTCGGGAGGTGGCGGTCCCGGCAAGCTGCTACGGATCCGTTCCTCAAGTGCTCATGACTGGATTGTGCGCTCCGGAAAGCGTTCCGGCAAGCGAGGGGGATATTCGGTAGAAATCAAACTTACACATGAGTTAAGTGCGAATAAGATGCTAATTAAGTCATTGTGCTAAAACACTGTTGCGGCATTTTTATGCCCGAATCAGTGTTGCAGGTAAACGAGTGGAAGATAGCTTTGCGGTAGCACCAGCTTTGGTACTTTCGGAAACTGCCACTAAGCATTGAGAACCCAGAGTTCTCTCCTGAAACCAAAAGCCTTAGTGGGGGCTGGCCCTCCCGGCAAGCCGGCATCTAGAACCCAGAGTTCTTTGCTGAAATCAATAGCCTTGCCGGAGGCTAGCCCTCCCAGCAAGCCGGCATCGAGAACCTAGACTTCTCTGCTGAAATCAAAAGCCTTGCCGGAGGCTGGCCCTCCCAACAAGCCGACATCGAGAACCTAGAGTTCTCTGCTGAAATCAAAAGCCTTGCCGGAGGCTGCCCCCCCCCCCCAGCAAGCCGGCATCGAGAACCCAGAGTTCTCTGCTGAAATCAAAATCCTTGCCGGAGGCTGGCCCTCCCAACAAGCCGGCATCGAGAACCTAGAGTTCTCTGCTGAAATCAAAAGCCTTGCCGGGGGCTGGCCCTCCCGACAAGCCGACATCGAGAACCCAGAGTTCTCTGCTGAAATCAAAAGCCTTGCCAGAGGTTGGCCCTCCCAGCAAGCCGGCATCGAGA
This sequence comes from Elymus sibiricus, assembly GCA_039707655.1. NCBI lineage: Eukaryota > Viridiplantae > Streptophyta > Magnoliopsida > Poales > Poaceae > Elymus > Elymus sibiricus. The sequence continues at coordinate 260,765,589 of CM077676.1, forward strand.
ACCCAGAGTTCTCTGCTGAAATCAAAACCCTTGCCGGGGGCTGGCCCTCCCGGCAAGCCGGCATCGAGAACCCAGATTTCTCTGCTGAAATCAAAACCCTTGCCGGGGGGCTGGCCCTTCCCGGCAAGCCGGCATCGAGAACCCAGAGTTCTCTGCTGAAATCAAAAGCCTTACCGGGGGCTGGCCCTCCCGGCAAGCCGGCGTCGAGAACCTTAGAGTTCTTCATTGAAACCAGAGACTGGCGTCGAGGAGTCCAAAGTTCTCTGCTGAAAACGAGAGTCTTCCCGGAATTAACTTCCCGGAAGCATAGCCAAGATTACAGCAAATGGGCTTCACTCCAGCATCAAGATCTTTTGAGTTCTCTGCCGGAGGCAAGCCTACCTTTAGCATTGAGATCTTAAAAGTTCTCTGTTAATGAAGTATCAATGCTGAGGCCTCCCTAAGCTCCCTGAGGGTGAGCTCGGGGGCTGGCGGCCTTTGGGAAACAACCTTTTCACGGGAGCTGCTTGCCAGGTGCAGTTTTTCCCGGCAAAGAAAGATGCAACTGTCATATCCCAAGCCATGTTTGGTCCCACCTCCAGCATCAAGATCTTTCGAGTTCTCTGCTGAAGGAGGTCCTGGGGGCTCCTATCGGTGTAGTGAGAACCAGGGCCTCACAAACCTTCTGGGCTTGGGATTATGCCAGTCTAGGGCTGTTGCAAAATAGACCCGGCAAAGAAATGATTTTGCCGGCAAGCAATACATCCGGCAAGCAAGAATAAGAGCTCGTTGGGAAGAAGCTTCTTCCCAGCGGCATTACTATACCCAGCAACACCGGCAAGCACTTTGCCGGCAAGCGCACCGGCAAGCATTTTGCCGGCGAGCACTACTACCGCATGGGGGGCATCTCTTCCATAGCGATGATCAAGACTCAAGACGCCGACAAGTTACTTTCCCAGCAAGGCGATTCCCTATTGCTGGCAAGCCAGAGCCGGCAAGTGAAGACCCGGCAAGCTCCGTGCCGGCAATCTCCCTTCTTCCCTCCACCGCTCCACCTCAGCGACCAGTTAGTCGCCTATCAACAGGTGTCGAACGGGCAGGCGATTAGGTGAAGCTTTTCTGGACACGTGGCAGCTCGCCGCTTGGAGATCACCTTTATTGACACCCGTCCTAGTGCGTGTCCAGATTATATTAACCCTATGTATTTACTACTTTGCCATTGTGGTAGCCCCTTTCATCTATAAAAGGAGGCTTCTGGCAACCTGTACAAGGGTCGGACCCCGGTCCAATTGCATTGTCTAGCTGGACCTTCCGAGCACTCTGCCGGCAAGGTTGCGCTCTTGTAATGGTAGGGCTCCAAAAGAACCATCAATCCACCAAAGCAGGAGTAGGGTTTTACGCTTCACAAGCGGCCCGAACCTGGGTAAATCCCCGCGTGCCGAACTGCTCGATCTGCTCTTTGTGTACTGCATCCCCTCTGCCGAACCGCAAAGGGGCCTCTCTGGTCCCATAGATCGTCGTTTCCCACGACAATAATTGATAATTTTTTGTCTTCGGGCATGTCAAGAATAATAAAATCATTAGGTATAACATGCCTGTCCAATCTCAACGGAACATTTTCAGCCATCCCCACTGGCTTCTTTGTGGACTTATCTGCCATCTGCAAAGTTATGCCCGTGGGTATGCATTCAGATAAATTTAACTTGTGATAAAGAGTTAGAGGCATTACACTTGCCCCTGCTCCTACATCACAAAGAGCATTATTTATATCAAGATTACCAATAGAACAAGATATAGTGGGTATACCTGGGTCTCCAAGTTTCTCTGGTATCTTGTTATCAAACGGATACTCCGTTATCATGGCAACGTGTTCCTTTAGAGTCATACTCCTTTAATTATTCACTAAATCACGCATGAACTTAGCAAAAGTAGGAATTTTTAACATATCAGTCACATGCATTGGCATTTTGAGTTCAGCTATGGCTTGAAGAAAACAAGAGTATAATGCATCATTCGAAGGTGGTCTTACAGCTTTAGGATAAGGAAGAGTTTTCTTAGTTTTACCTTTATCTTTTTCCTTCTCCTTACCTTTCTCTTTGTTTTTCGGTGCTTGACCACTAACCTTCTTGGTTGGATCAGGTGGTCGTTTATTTCTTTCCACCCTAGGTTCTTCCTCTTCTTCTACTTCCAGAGTTTCTTCTTCATTGTTATTGCCGTCAGTTGTTTCTGCATCAGGGTCAACTTCTTTTTCAACTTCTGCTTCATCCCCCTGAGTATCTTGATTGACCTGTTCTTCAGGTTCTTCTTCACCAAAGAGCAATTGTCTATTCTCTTGAGTTTGGTTTTGACTCTCTATTCTTCTTTGTTCTTGCTCTCTTTCATACCATGCCGGGCCCTTGGGATCCTGCGTTCTCTTACCACTACGAGTAGATATTTCATTAGTAGAAACATGATTATTTAATTGAGCAAGAATCAAAGCTTGAGTCTCAGAGATTTGAATACAGTGAGTCTCTATCATACGAGAGTGTTTATCAAGATTCTTTACCGCTTGGCTTAACCCATCTACATCTCGTGAGAGATATGCTATTACCTTTTCATTATGATAGATACACTTTGAAAGTCCCTGTTGAAGTTATCTTGATGGAATTTAAACTCATCGTATCTTGAAACTCATCCTCTTGGCGATAAATACTGAATATATCCACTTTTTCATTGATAACTTGTTCAACAGGCTTACCTTTCTCTTGAGTAAACTTCTTGAATTCTTCCATGTCTTCAATATGGTATACCTTTCCAGTTGGTTTGAAAGGTTCTTCAATATTCCATTGCTCGTGTGCGGATACAATCTTCTCAATATGTTATTTCCCTTCTTCTAGGGCCAATGACATAAATTGTCCTCCTGCACTTAGATCAAGAATGGATTTTGATTCTGTTGGGTTCTACGGTAGGGTGCGTCGACTGCAAATTAAAAATTCCTACCCGCAGAACAACCAGGAACATGCTACGGGAATGGATCACAGATCGTTACCACTAGACACGCAGTGCCGTGTAGCGGAAGTAGAGTTGGGGTAGCGTGTCACCGAAATCGTCTCATCCTCGTCGATCTCCCACGTAGCCGATCGGATCCCATGAACAGGTTCGCCGGAGTGGCGCAAGTGCACCGCCGCTAACGGTATCCGCGCGTGCGGGAGGAACACCGTGTGGCGGACTTCTACGTCCGATCACACAGCCGGCGGCGAGTGGAGGTGGCTAGTTGCAACACATGCAAAGCCCTAATGACGGCGCCGAAGTGATCAACCGAATGAGTATGCCACACCTCCACTATATATAGGCATCCGTCGCGGGCTCAACACTTGGGCCTCGCACGGATCCTAAACCCCAAAGTCTGTTCGGCCTGGATCCGAGTCCGAGTAGGATCACATCTGACTCATGGAGTCGAACACAGCCTCACAGGTTCCTTCCCTTAAGCGCGCGGCCCCTTAGGTTCAAGTCGACTCGGTCGCAGGTCGGATCATCTCCGACCTGCTCGGTTGGTAGAGGCCTCTAGCAAGGCGTGTCGACCACCAAGTAGACAATGAAGCTGGTTAGGCGAACCTGTACATCACACATCTGTTCCCTTTGCCACACGATATATGTTGTCGGGCTCAAGGCGAGTCTGTCATCCTTGTGCTAGCATGAGCTCTTTCTCGTTCTAGTGATGCCGACCACAAACCAGATTATCTCATAATCCTTGTTGCATGGCCATGCTTATCCTGGTCGGATCACACGAGGGGTCCAGAGTATATCTCTCCTGATCGGAGGGGCAAATCCCATCTTGCTCGACCATGTCTCACAGCATGGGTCTGGACAAGCTCGAAACCTACCTTTATAACTACCCAGTTACGGAGTAGTGTTTGGTTGGCCCAAAGCAGGTCTGTCATCATCCCGAGTACATGCGCCAGCTCAGGTCTTAGGACATAGAACATATGTTGTACTAGAGACTCAGAGATGACATATCGCTGTGTCTCATAGTTGGGTCTGTCCGACTCAGACCTTATCTGCACTCGGATCCGACTATGTCGAATCCGACCAGATCTTTCCGAGTCATATTATCCGGTTAGCATCCAATGCTCCATGGCTAGTGAAACCGAGCCATCCACCGTGTCATATGCTAGTCTAGTTAGCTGCGCGTCCACACAACCATTTCGACTAGGGACCTTTTAGGACAATCATCATATAATGCATAGTCCCACAAACAAGTCACGTACTTGCTGATACACATCATTGATAATGACCAAGGAATATCTTTATTCATAAACACATAGGAAATATCATCATACATGATTGCCTCTAGGGCATATCTCCAACGGTTTCATCATTAATTCCATGATAAAACATATGTAATATAACATATTTAGCATAACCATGGTGAGGGCATAATGTTAAAATTTTGGAGTATCTCTCCCAAGCTTTATATAGTGTTTCACCATCTTCTTGGACAAATGAAGTGAGGTTTCTCCTCAATTTAGTAATCTTTGAGATTGGAAGGAATTTAGTCATAAACTTTTCAGCACACATAATCCAGCTGGTTATACTGTCTTGAGGCAATCGATTATACCACTTCTCAGCATCATCCTTTAGAGAAAACCGGAAGAGTCTTAGTAGCACAAATTCTCGTGGAACATCTTTTAACTTAAATGTCCCACATAAAGGGTCAAACATCATCAAATGTGCTTGAGGATCTTCCTCTTCAGTTCCTGCAAAAGCATGGTTTCTTACTTCTGTAATAAGATCACAGTCAATCGAATACTCTTGAGCATAATTAGTAGGATAAACTATAGGAGATCTGGAAACAAGTACTAGAGCACAGTTATCCCTAATAGTCTTCTTGGGCTTTTGAGTAATCGTCGTTCCTGCGAACAAAGTGTCTCACTATTTTTGTATTTTTCTATTAATGAAGCTTGCTGCTCTTGAGGAAAATGAGTAATGTAATCTGGTAAATACGTTCTCCCAGAACGAGTAGATCCCCTGTGAGTTACAGGAAGCATCTACAATAACAATACCTACAAAAACAGTTACGAAACAAATACTCTGCGCTTAGCTCCCCGGCAACGGCGCCAGAAAATGCCTTGGTACCTGCAGACCAAACAGGGTTGTGTAGCACTTTCGTGGAAGTATCCCAATGAGTAATCGTCCCAACAAAGAGCGGAGGAGAGTATTTATGGAGGCGTTTCTGTCACACACAAGGTGTCACAGTTCTTGTGTGAAATACTACTTGAGCTTCTTCAAATACTATTACTGTCCTGGGTAAACGATAAAACAAATATGCTAATATAAAGAGGATTCAAAGGTGTAAACTAAATAACTAATAAAAGTAAATAGCAAGAACTAAAATATAAATGGTTTTGCCTGCAATGAAGAGATTAGGTGTGGAGAGATTTTAGTTCATGGTAAGAATATATGAATTGTGCTAGTGCGACGGTAATACCAGTTACCTTGTATTGTACTCATAGTATTTGATATAAACTTTCTGTAGGTGGTTCTCCCTAGAGTCATGAAACTCCTCCACTAGGGGTTACATTTCATTATATGGTCCTGCTTCTCCGTTGCCACAGAGTGGTCGTTTCCACAATTAAGGTCATAAGACCGGAACAAAGCATTAAGTTCAATGGATCACCGTTATCTTATATTGTCTTCGGTTCTCATAGATATCTCCCGCTGTCACATCAGAGGTCACAGAGTTCCTAAACAATACGTGTTACCTCTGTAGGTCTTGAGATCATGTTGCCTGGGCCCTTTGTCGTGGTGAAATCACGGCAGATGCCATGGGATGACTAAAAGTGGGGGCAGCGTAAGGACGCCGGTGGGTTCCGGAGGCGAGATCAGCACACGCAAGTGTGAGACACGAGACGTACCCAGGTTCGGGGCCCTCCGAGGGAGGTAACACCCCTAGTCCAGCCGAATGCACTAGAGTGGATCACAAAGGTTACAAGAGTGCTCCTGGAGCTATTTGGGTGGAGGAGGAAGAAGGAGCTACCTCTCCTCCTTGCCTTTGTGCGTGAGTGTGTGTGTGTATGCAGAGAGAGTCGACCCCCTGCCTGGGGGGCACCCGGGGGGGTCTTATAGACTGGCGCCCCGGGGTACAATGGTAAATCTAAGTGAGGGCGGGGCCTTGCTGTCATCGTCTGGAGCCGGCGATGGGGCCCGCCGGCTGCACGGCATTGTAGCCCGTCGCCTCCTGCGTCACGGAGTGGTTGCCATCGTGGGGCTGCAGTGCCACGCCACGCTGACGTTGGTCACCTGGGTCAGCGGAGTAGGTGGCACTGTAGCCACGCTCTCCCGTCGTGGGAGGGCGGTCTTGTCATACAGTTGGATGGGACGGGCGCTGACCCGTTGCCAGCCGGCCCGGACGTGGCCCGTGCCCAGCCGGCCCGCTGCGAAGCGGCCGGCTGGAGGTCCAGCCGGATTGAGGGGCTCGAGCTGCCCTGATGTTTTGAAAAGTGCTTTGTTCTTCTGTGCCTACACGAGGGTCATCCCCCCGACAATAGTCCCCGAAGCTGCTGAGGCCCGCCGGCTCCAATCGGGGGGGCCTCGGCAGCTTACCCCCTAGGAGGAGGCGGTCGATGATGATGATGTTCCCGGACCTGGCGGGAGAGCGTCCCCAGGTCGGATGCCGGCTTGACGCCGTAGGCGCCGGCTGCCAGGAGCCGGGCCGCAACGCCCAGCCGGAGTGGAAACTGAATGGTCCGACCGGCTAGCCCCTGGCCGGTGTGACGATTCGTGCCCGCCGCGGGCCAAGGACCTGCCACATGAGGCCCAGCGGCAGGCGAAACCCTGCCAGGCCACGCGCACGACGGGACATCGCAGCGGGCCGGGACCCACCAGGCCGCGGCCTCGGCCCACGCACAGGATCTGCTGCGGCCACGCCCGTCGATTGCACTTCTTGATGTGGTTAATGTGCGTGCGTTGCACCCGTGTATTACGGGGAAGTGGGGATCGTGGGCGCAAATGATCCCACTCCCCCACGCTCTGCCGTGGGTTTAAATGGAGGGGAGGGTGAATGGCCGGGGCACTCCCGCACTTGCCCCCGCCCCTCTGCTTCGTCGTCCTCTCGCCTTCCTCTTTCTTTTGCCCTCGCGCACAGAGCACCACCACGGCAGCGCCTGCCCGAGCCGCCGCCATACCGCTCCGGCGACCCGCAGGGGAGGGGTCTTCTTCGATCTTCGCCGCGGCGCCGTCGCGCCCGCACCCCCGCTGAACCCAGCAATGGCATGACCAAAAGGTTGTTGGGAGGGCTCCGACATGAGCGACGATGACAACGCGTACCTCTGCTGCACGCGGAGGCTCCCACCGGCGGAGGAGGTGGAGGCACGCGCGCCCGGCACAGAGGTCATGCCGGCGCTGCAGGACGGCGAGGTGGTCGTCTTCCTCGCGCACTTCGCTCGCGGGTTTGGCCTCCCCGCGAGCATCTTGTTCTGTAGGTTCCTTACATACTTTGGCCTGCAACCACACCACCTCGGGGCGAACTCCGTCCTGCAGCTCTCGGCCTTCGTGGCGTTCTGCGAGGGCTGCCTCGGCCTATTGCCGTACACTGAGCTGTGGTGACGCCTCTTCAACCTCAAGCAGCAGGGGGCAACGCCCGACGTCATGTCCGCCTGCGGGGCGGTGGTGGTTTACGGCCGGCCGGTTGGAGGCTTCCCCAAGCTTCCCCTCGAGGAGTCGACCAAGAAGTGGCAGAAATCGTTCTTCTACGTGAAGAACGTCGACCCGGCGGTCGACCGCATCAACTTGCCTCCCTTCAACAACGTCATGCCGGCTGAGAGGCTAAACTGGGGCCACAACCCAAAGCATCCATTGGCAGAGATCGTGAGCATCTGCCGCCGGCTCCAGGAGATGATCGACCACGAGGGGCTCGTGGCTACGGACTTTATTGCGGCCTTCATCGGCCGCCGGGTGCTGCCGCTGCAGCGCCGGCCGCACCGGATCTGCAATATGAGCGGCCGGTTCGACCCCTGCCGGATGTCGATGAAGGAGTTAACGCCGGCCGAGATCGCCAGCCGCGTCAACAACATCTCCACCGCCAGGCTTGTCGTGAAGCGGTGGCACTTCGGCACGAAGCCCTCTAGCCGGCAGGCTCTCGTGCCGGCGATGAGTCCATGGACCATGTTTTTTGTGGTTTCCTCCCTTTTTATGCGGCCTGACTCGACAGGCCGGCTGTTGCACTTCCCGAGCCAGCAGACCCATGACGACCCGAACCCCTAGGTCTTGCAGCCGGACCGGGTCATCTCGGACGGAGAGGAGGACGGGGACGACAAGGAGGAGGGAGGAGGCGACGAACGCCTCGAGGATGCCAGAGCCGGCGGGTCCGGCCACGCCGGTGAGTCCCTGACCCCAGATCCCTTGCGCGAGTGGACCAATGACGACGAAGATGACCTGAGCGGTGCGCGCGGTGCAGCACAGCCGACCAGGGGGGCGAACGCCAACATCGCCCCCAGGAAGCGACTGAGGAAGGCGGCTGGGGCCGGGCCGTCCGGAGAGCAGGCGGCTGCGAGGCGGCCGCATGGGAAGCAATCGGTCGAACCACGGCCGGCTAGGAAACGCCTGGCTGCGGCGCAGCCGAGAGTCGTGAAGAAGGTCGTCAAGAAGACACGCCGGCTCCCCCCGTCGGTGGGCCCGAAGAGGACCGTTCCCATGATCTCCGGATTAGTATTCTCTCATGTTCTTGTTTGGTCTTGCTTCGCTGTTTTTCTGCGTTTGCGTTGCTTTCTTCCCCCCCCCCTCACACTCCTCACGCGCCACCCAGGACCCCCCTCAAGCTGCCGGGGGCCGCCGCGTCGGCCATGCCTAAAGGTGCGGCCAGCCAGCAAGGAGCCCGAAGCGACGCAGAAGAGCGCGAGCCGGCCGAGACCGCTGAAGAGGAGCTCGCGGCCCGGCAGGCTGGCATCGCACTAGAGGAGGAGGAGCGCGCCGCATGGAGGGCGCAGGCGGTGGCAGTGAGGGAGGAGGAAGAGGCCTTGGCAAAGGCGTGGGCGGATGCCGCGAGGTCGCGGGAGGACGCGGCGACGGACCCCGAGTGGCCGGCGTGGGAGGCAAATTCGCCACCGCTGACGCCGCCATCGGAGCACCGCTCGAAGCGGGTGCACGATCCGGTTCGCCGGAGGGAAGCCGATGCGCGCGCGACCGCCGAAGCCGCCGGCTGGAGCACGGAGGGCGGCCACGAGCCGACCGTCGCCGAGACGGTGGCGCCCGAGGAGGCGCCGGACGCGAGCCAGGACAGAGGAGCCGGCCGAGGAACCAGCGGAGGCCCTGAAGGCGCGGTTGTCGCGACCGAAGGAGGGGCGCCACGGGTGAGCACGGGTGCCGCGCCTGAGGGGCCCGTGGCCATCATCTCTGCGTCGCGGCCGGCCGGAAGCGGGACCAACACCAGCTCCGCGGCCCAGCTGCAGGGGGACTGGACGAGCGCCAGTGACGCCACCAGCGGGACGGCCCCGAGCAGCCTGTCGAGCGCGGTGAACGTGGTGCAAGCGCGGTTCGTCGACTACAGCGGCCAGCTGCGGGAGTACGCCCAAGGGACGCAGGGTCAGTTGTTCCAGCTCGAGCAGGCCATCGCGGTAAGTTTTCTCTTCCTCTAGATTCGGCTTGGTTTCTTGATAAGGGGTGTCCCGATCTTCTCGTTGAGCTCGATGTAGGTGGATGATAACTTGTGGGACGTTGACGAATCTCTGGCTGTTCCCCCCGTTGCCAATGCAACAGTTGTCAACCCTATTCGATATTCGCAACTTCACACACTTGCGCACGTAGCCGCCGACCACGAAGCGGTTTGCAATCTACCAATTCCCAATGGAACAGCAGAAGACACTTGAATCTTGCAGTAGGATAAACACCAGATCGCAACAAAGTGGTGAAGGTAGAATACTCCTGATCGAATCAAAGAGGAATATTGATTACAGAGGAATGCTTAAAGCAATTCAATCTGAAAAGAGGTTTAATCAAAACGTGGTCTCCCTCTAACTAACCCTAAGGAAGGGTATTTATATCCTAAGATAGTTGGAAGGGGTACACGGCCCGTCAGCCCAAAAGCCTGCGCGCAGGCAGCACGGTAGTACCGCTTATAGCATGCGGTACTACCGCTCCAAGCGGTACTACCGCTTAAGTACCGCTCTAGTACCGGTTAGGTTGCTTGGATGCCAGAAATATTTTGCTAAGCGGTACTGAGTACGGTAGCACGGGGCGGTACTACCGCTTTAAGCGGTACTACCGCTGGTGTGGGGCGGTACTACCGCCCTGGAAACTGCAGGGTCCTCCTCCCTGCCCAGCTCCACTGCCTCCTTGCTCTCCTCCTTGCTCCCTTGTGCTATGCCTTCCTCTCCAATGTACCTAATGACACACACACACACAAGGATTTAGGCAGTATAAAGCTCTCATTAAAATAAATAGCATTATCAACTAAGAGAGAATCCACCTGCTGTTCTAGTAGTTTAGCACGAGCTCTTGTAATGGGTCCAATCCTGATTTCATCATTGGACATCTTCTTTGTAGCAACAGGTTGTTCATGAGGTAGAGATGGAGTCATAGTATAGATGTCCTCATCATCCTCCCCCCCTTGAAAAGGCGTCGACCTCGACGCGTCAAGGTCATCTCCAAGATAGGGCGTCAAATCAGCAACATTAAAAGAATTACTGACACCAAACTCCTCGGCAGGAAGATCAATCGTGTATGCATTATCATTTATTTTTGTAAGCACTTTATAAGGACCAGCACCACGTGGCATCAACTTGGACTTGCGCAGATTAGGGAACCTATCCTTGCGGAAGTGTACCCACACCATGTCACCCGGCTGGAACAACACCTCCTTGCGCTTCTTGTTAACACGATCAGCTGTGTGCTTGCCCTTCTTCTCAATGGCTGCCTTTGTTTTCTCATGAATCTTTTTCAAAAAATCTGCACGCTGCGAGGCCTCCATGTTCACCCTTTCTTGCGTTGGCAGCGGCAGCAAGTCAAATGGTGCAATGGGTTTGAAACCATAGACCACCTCAAATGGACAAAGTTGCGTGGTAGAGTGCACCGCTCTGTTGTAAGCAAACTCCACATGCGGCAAGCATTCCTCCCACTCACGCAGATTCTTCGTGATCATGGTTCTCAGCAATGTGGAAAGTGTACGATTCACCACCTCCGTTTGACCATCAGTTTGGGGATGACAAGTAGTACTGAACAGTAGCTTCGTTCCCAGCTTGCCCCAAAGTGTCTTCCAGAAGTAGCTCATGAATTTCACATCACGGTCAGAAACAATCGTCCTTGGTACGCCATGTAAACGCACGATGTCCCTGAAAAACAGATTAGCAATATGCGACGCATCGTCGCTTTTGTGGCAGGCAATAAAATGTGACATCTTTGAAAATCTGTCTACTACCACAAAAATAGAATCATGTCCTCTCCTGGTTCTAGGCAATCCTAAAACAAAATCGATGCTGATATCTTCCCATGGAGAAGTAGGTGCAGGAAGAGGGGTATACAGACCATGAGGTTTCAGCTTGGACTTTGCCTGATTGCAAGCGATGCAACGCTTCACATACCTGTCCACATCACGCCTCATCTTTGGCCAGTAAAAATGATCTGCGAGCATAAGGAACGTCTTCTCACGTCCAAAGTGGCCCATCAAACCGCCAGCATGAGATTCCTGCAACAAGAGCAAACGCACGGACGATTCTGGCACACACAGTTTGTTAGCGCGAAACAAGTACCCATCATGTATATGGTATTTTTCCCACGCTTTCACAGCAGAACATTGAGCAAATGGCGTCGCAAAATCAGTATCCAAAGCATATAAATCACGCAAACTCTCTAAACCAGGAACTTGAACATCAAGTCGTGTCAATAACATGCTTTTCCGAGAGAGTGCATCAGCAACAACATTGTCTTTTCCTTTCTTATACTTAATGATGTATGGGAAGGATTCAATGAACTCAACCCATTTAGCATGTCGTTTATTCAGATTTGACTGGCTTTTTAAAAAACTTCAAAGCCTCATGGTCAGAATGTATGATAAATTCTTTTGGCCACAAATAATGTTGCCAAACCTCAAGAACTCTAACGAGAGCATACAATTCTTTATCATAAACAGGATAGTTCAATTGTGCACCATTCAGTTTCTCAGAAAAATATGCAATTGGTTTACCCTCTTGCATTAGCACACCTCCGATTCCAATGCCACTAGCATCACATTCGATCTCAAATCGCTTATGAAAATCAGGAAGTACAAGCAACGGTGCAGTAATTAAACGACGTTTCAGCTCATCAAATGCAGAATCTTGGGCTGTGCCCCACACAAACTCAACACCTTTTTTGGTAAGGTCATTCAAAGGTGCAGCAATAGTACTGAATTTTTTCACAAAATGTCTATAAAAACAAGCAAGACCATGAAAGCTTCGTACTTGACTAACATTCAAAGGAGTAGGCCAATTTTTAATAGCTTCAATTTTAGATTCATCGACCTCAACACCATGAGCAGAAACAACATAACCCAGAAATATGACCTTATCTTTGCAAAATGTGCATTTATCCAGATTACCATAAAGCTTAGCATCACGCAACACTTGCAAAACTTGGCGAATATGATCAGAATGTTCAGATGCATTGCGGCTGTAAATAAGTATATCATCAAAATAGACAACCACAAATTTACCAATAAAGTGCCTCAAAACATGGTTCATTAATCTCATGAAAGTACTAGGTGCATTAGTTAACCCAAAAGGCATGACTAACCACTCATATAAATCAAACTTTGTTTTAAAGGCTGTCTTCCATTCATCCCCTTGTTTCATCCTAATTTGATGATAACCACTACGCAAGTCAATTTTAGAGAAAATAACAGCACCACTCAATTCATCTAGCATATCTTCCAAACGTGGAATAGGGTGACGATATCGAATAGTGATGTTATTTATAGCTCGACAATCTACGCACATGCGCCATGTACCATCTTTCTTAGGAACTAAAATTACAGGAACAGCACAAGGACTTAAGCTCACGCGAATATAACCTTTGTCGAGAAGCTCTTGTACTTGTTTCTGAATTTCCTTAGTTTCCTCGGGGTTGGTGCGGTATGGGGCCCGATTGGGCAGCGACGCTCCTGGTATCAAATCAATTTGATGCTCGATACCCCGCAATGGTGGCAAACCCGCAGGGACCTCCGCCGGAAAGACGTCACCAAATTCCTGTAACACATGAGAAACACCAAGAGAGAGAGGAGTCATATCATTAGAAATCAAAATTTCACCCCTGCACAGAAGCACAAGAGGAACAGCAGTGGGATCCTCACGGAACTCTCTCAAATCAGATTTGGTGGCTAACATGACTAAGGAATTCACTCCCTCGCATTTACTTTTACCGCTCAAATTTGGCTTGTGGCTCTCACTCACCGGAAGTGTAGTCTCTCGCCTATCTAATCTCTCGCTCTCTTTCTCAAGATTCACTTCAATTTTTTGACGAGATTCAGTTACAATTTGCTGCGGAGTCATGGGTTGCAAAATAATGTCCTTGCCATGCCAAGTCAACTGGTATGTGTTGGCTCTCCCATTGTGAAGAACGTTTCTATCATATTGCCATGGGCGGCCCAACAACAAGTGACAAACAGTCATAGGAACCACATCAAACTCAATGGAGTCTTTATATGGTCCAATCTGAAAGTCCACACGCACCATGTGGCTGACCTTCATCTCTCCAGTATCGCTCAACCACTGAATATAATAAGGGTGTGGGTGCGGTAAATATTTCAGCTTTAGTTTGGCACATAGCTCTTTACTAGCCCAATTGCGACAACTACCACCATCAATGATCACTTTGCACGCCTTGCCAGGACCAATAATAGCCTTTGTTTGAAACAAATTACACCGCTGATTATCAGCACTAGGCTGAACACTTAACACTCGTTCCGAGCAAACGATAGTAGGAAAGTGTGTTGCATAAGCATCGAGAGCCCCATCAGTGGTATCCTCATTCTCCCAATCTGCAGAAGTAGGATCAGCATCATCACCGGTCTCATACTCTAAATCCTCATTAATCAACATGACCTTCTTATTGGGACAATCCTTCTTGAAGTGACCTTTGCCTCCACATGTATGACAATGCATATCCCTATTTCTTGCTGTAGACATAGATGAACCAGTAGCACTCGCAGCAGGGTGCACCGGTTTCTTTGCAGTAGAAACAGCAGAATCTGACTTGTTACTGGATGGAACAGGAAAACCAGACGTATCACTTTGTGGGGGCGCCCCACCAGTAGGTCGTGGGGTGAAACGACCACGAGCAAAAGCAGAACGAGAGGTAAACTTGGCTTCTTCGGCCAACTGAATTTCTGCTTCACGGGCTTGATGTAACAAATCTGACATGTCTTGATATTGGTGATGCCGAACAATACGCTTGATATTGTATGTCAAACCAGAAAGAAATCGCTGCATGGTCTGTTCGGGCTGTTCACGGACTCGGGCACGCTGCATAATCAACTCCATCTCCTGAAAATAATCATCCACAGACATTGTACCTTGCCGCAAATTCTGCAACTTATCATAGAGAGAACGAATATAGTTGCGTGGAACAAACCGGGCACGCATCACTTCCTTCATATTGCGCCATGTAAGAATTGGAGGATCTCCATCCTCCCGTCTTGTACGCACAAGATGATCCCACCAACGCAAAGCATAACCATCAAATTCAGAAGATGCCAACTTGATTTTTCTGTCCTCGGTGTACTCATGTAAACGCCACAATCTCTCTATCTTGAGCTCCCAACTAAGATATTCTTCCACATCAGTAGAGCCCTCAAATGTGGGAATAGAGAATTTCGGCTTACCCAGCCCATCCTCATCACGGTGAGGTTGCTGAATATCAGTATGACGGCGTGCACCCAAAACAGCAAACCCACGGCCACCCCCACGGCCGCCATTACCACGGCCACCATGACCACGGCCACCATGAACCATAATATTGGCAGCATGAGCAGCGTTTGCAGCTGCGTCAGCTACATGACCACCATGAACACTTGCCTCACCATCATCATCAAGATCATCATCTTGCTCCCGAATGCGCCGTTGACCCACGGAAGCTTGCAACGCAGCTACGGCATGCGTCAAATCCGTAACGGACTGCTGAAGTGTAGTCATAGTTTCACGAGTTGTATTCATGGTATCTTGAGTGTCAGCAAGCTTTAAGTCAATAGCACGCACATCCTCTTGTATACCATCACAAGCAGAATTAAATTGGTTCGTCAAATGATCACGAAGTGCCGCATATTCATTCCAATGCACCACGGATTTAGGATCCTTTCGCTGCTGGACATCAAAAGACTCTTCGGACATGATTAGGGAATTAGTACGCACAGAAAGAAAAATATAGTGGGTGTATGTGGAAAACTCTCAACTCACTCAAAACTGAAAGAAACAAGGTATCTTACCATTCCAAAGTGAATTAGAATCGCTTAACAACTTGGATAGGCAGAACTTGCACGGATGTGAGGAAGCGAATACCGAGGGAAAAACTATCACACGACAAACCAGGGTATATAGTGGAGCTTGGTTGGGATACCTAACAACACCGAAGATAACGCCTAGTGCTGATCGTGTGAGTCACACCCAAGGAAACACAAACGGTGGAGAGAAACTTGGCAAAGCAACTCTCGCACGGTACGCAGCTCCACAACTGCGAAAGAAAATAACAAGGAACTGCCCTCGATTCTTCTCTTTCTTTCTTTCTTTCTTCTTCTTCTTCTTTTTTTTTTTTTCAAATGTCACGTGAACAGTGCCGTGAACAATAACGCGGATTTTTTTTTAACTACTTGGAAACAAATCTGGAAATCTAAACTCCAATGGAAATAGATCGGATCACAAGGATAAACCCAACGACCAGCAACTAAAACCAATCTACGATGCAATCTAGGCTATGGCAAACTATGAAGAACCCTAATATTTTTGTGAGGCTTTTTCTGGATAGGAGGAAAACAACACTAATCTAAGGGATTGATGGATGCTCACCGAGTAAACACTGGATATCTGATACCAAGATGATAAGGGGTGTCCCGATCTTCTCGTTGAGCTCGATGTAGGTGGATGATAACTTGTGGGACGCTGACGAATCTCTGGCTGTTCCCCCCGTTGCCAATGCAACAGTTCTCAACCCTATTCGATATTCGCAACTTCACACACTTGCGCACGTAGCCGCCGACCACGAAGCGGTTTGCAATCTACCAATTCCCAATGGAACAGCAGAAGACACTTGAATCTTGCAGTAGGATAAACACCAGATCGCAACAAAGTGGTGAAGGTAGAATACTCCTGATCGAATCAAAGAGGAATATTGATTACAGAGGAATGCTTAAAGCAATTCAATCTGAAAAGAGGTTTAATCAAAACGTGGTCTCCCTCTAACTAACCCTAAGGAAGGGTATTTATATCCTAAGATAGTTGGAAGGGGTACACGGCCCGTCAGCCCAAAAGCCTGCGCGCAGGCAGCACGGTAGTACCGCTTATAGCATGCGGTACTACCGCTCCAAGCGGTACTACCGCTTAAGTACCGCTCTAGTACCGGTTAGGTTGCTTGGATGCCAGAAATATTTTGCTAAGCGGTACTGAGTACGGTAGCACGGGGCGGTACTACCGCTGGTGTGGGGCGGTACTACCGCCCTGGAAACTGCAGGGTCCTCCTCCCTGCCCAGCTGCACTGCCTCCTTGCTCTCCTCCTTGCTCCCTTGTGCTATGCCTTCCTCTCCAATGTACCTAATGACACACACACACAAGGATTTAGGCAGTATAAAGCTCTCATTAAAATAAATAGCATTATCAACTAAGAGAGAATCCACCTGTTGTTCTAGTAGTTTAGCACGAGCTCTTGTAATGGGTCCAATCCTGATTTCATCATTGGACATCTTCTTTGTAACAACAGGTTGTTCATGAGGTAGAGATGGAGTCATAGTATAGATGTCCTCATCATTTCTTCCTTTGACTTCTTTCCGCCGAGCGGCGAGGCTGTTTTCCAGTGGGGGCGCGCCAGCGCACCCACTGGGTGTAGCCCCCGAGGCTCGGGCCAGCTGCGAGGCAGGCGGGCCGAGTCTTCTTGCATTAATTTCTCCTAACCTTTCTTTTCGTAGGCCCTCAATGACCAGCGGGTGATGACCTTTAACAAGCTGTAGCACCAGCACAAGGAGATCAAGGCCAGGCTCGTGGTCACGGAGGCGGAGCTGCAAAGCGCGAAAGGTACGCAACTTGCATTTTTCCAGTGGGGGCGCGCCAGCGCACCCACCGGGTGTAGCCCCCGAGATTCGGGCCGGCCGCGCAGCGGGCGGGTCGAATCTTCTTGCACTTCTTCTATCTTTCTGGCTTCTGCTTCTATCTTTTTTTCTTCTGCTTCTATCTTTTTTTCTTCTGCTTCTCGTCCGGCTACTGACCGGGATCTCCGTTCGGCTGCACAACGGCGGCCGTCGACCCGGCTGAACTGCAGGGGCTCCGGAACCGGCTGGCCGACGCCGGCCGGGAGTGCAACGCGGCGGCCGCAGAGCGCGACCGGCTACGTGAGCAGGTGGACTGGCTGGCCCGGGAGAAAGACGAGGCGGCGGCCGCCCATCGGGCCGAGCTGGACCGGCTGGCGGATGAGCACCGCAAGTCGGCGTCCCAGAAGGACGAGTAGGTGGCCAAGGCCGTCAAGGAGGTCACCCTGCTCAAGGAAGACTATGATCGCCGCGCCAGCGAGTGGCCGGTGAAGGAGCAGGGGATGCTGGCGGAGGTGCGCCACATCGACGAGCTCCTCGCCCGTAAGTCCTTCAACTGTTTTTCTTGTCTTCCTGTGCCCGGCTGGCTAGGTCTTTGGTTCCTTTCTTACTTTTCTTTCTTCTTCCAGAGGCCTTCCCCGAGACGCAAGCGGCGGTCGAAGGAGCCGTGGACGCCCACCGGGACGACCAGAGGGCAGCGGGGGTCCACATCGGGATGCTTGCCGCCAGGACGGTTACGGAGATCGCCATCACCACCAAGGCCCGGCTACAGACGGTGGAGCGCATCATGAAACGGCTCCGCGACGCCGGCCTGGCGGTGGCGGGTGCCCTTTGGCCGAACGCGTTGCAGCCCCAGACCATCAGCCGGCTGGCGAGGTGGCTCGAGGCTGGAACGGTGCGACTCGACGCGTGGAGGGCTTCCGTGGCCCGGGTCGGCGCGGAAATGGCGCTGAGCTTCGCGCTGTCCTTGTATCCGGGCATTGATCTGGACCAGCTGGCTGCCCGGCGGGCCGGGATGGAGGCGGACCTGGTGTAGCGGGCTGGCCCGATTGCCGTGCGGGCCAGCGACATCGCGTCGTTCACCCCCCATGACGAGTTCGTCTTGGAGCGGGCGGTGGAAGGCGCGGCGATCCCTGTGGACACCTTCGGCCTGGCCTTCGAGGACCCGAACGGCAGCGAAGGCGAGACGGGGGATAAGGGAACCGGCTCTAGCACTGAAGCTTATGTCGACGCCACCGCCGAGGAGGACACCGACGCCATGGAGGAGCCAGCTCAGCCCGGAGCCGATGCGCCCGTAGCATAAGACCTAGCTTTTTTCTGTTATTTGTTATCATGCTCGAACTGCTGTTAGCTAGCAAGTCCACCCACTGGGGGTGTAGTTTATGTAATGAACTCCTGGCGATGGGCCTTTTGCTGTATATATAAATATGCTTTTGTTTATGTATGCTTTCTGCCTTCGTCCTTAGGCCCTTTTTCTTTTCCGCCTCCTCTCTCAGCTTTCGCCCTGCCAGCCGGACAGCCAGGAGCCTGTCTGTAGCTGGGACAGGGAGTGGGCTTTGAGGGGAGGATGTTCAATACTTTAGACTTTCAGGACTTAGGATTGAGCAAAACACCCACTGGGCCAGCTGGCTGCAAGCGGCGAGTCGGCTGGAGCGCAGCCGGTTTGTGCAGAGGCGGATGCAAGGTGCAGCCAGTTTTGACCGAGCCGGACGCTCTTCCTTAGTCGTTTTTCACGTGAGGACGCTTCCAGCCTTTGGCTCTTGCCAGCCGGACAGCCGGGAGCCGGTCTGTGGCTGAGGCGAAGAGAGGGCTTTGGCGACGCGCACTACTAAGCCGGCTATGGGAGGGCGAGGCGCGGGCTAGCCGGCGAGCCGCCAAGTCAGACTTGCCGACCCAGAGGAGAGAAATAAATGCGGTAAAGTGCGGAAAGGAAAGCTCGATAGAGACGAAAAGGTAGCCCCCGAGTGTCGTTCGGGGGACCTGCTGCTTTCATTAAATCCAAAATGTAGCGATACATATACATACTGGTTCAACTGTAAAACGGACAGAGGAGCTCCGCGTTCCAGGGGCGCTCCGTCTCCTCGCCGGAGGCGTCTCTCTTGCGCTTGTTTGCCTTCTGTGCATCGATGAGGTAGTACGCGTTGTTGGGCAAGGCCTTGCTGATGATGAAGGGGCCCGCCCATGTGGAGCACAGCTTGTGCAGGCCGGCTGTTCGCTGGACGAGCCGTAGCACAGGGTCGCCCTCGCGAAACGCGAGGGGTCAGATCTTCTTGCTGTGGTAGTGGCGCAGGCCCTGCTGGTATATGGCCGACCGGCTCAGGGCCAGTAGGCGCTCTTCCTCGAGCAGATCGACGCCGTCTTCACACGCCGCCTTTGCGTCCGCCTCCGTGTACAGGGTGACCCGAGGCGAGTCGAACTCAAGGTCCGTGGGGATGACCGCCTCAACCCCGTAGACGAGGAAGAAGGGGTTGAAGCCGGTTGACCTGTTGGGCGTGGTCCTGAGACTCCAAAGTACAGTCGGCAGCTCGTCGATCCAGCTGCCGGGTGAGCGCACGAGTGGCTCGACGAGCCGGGGCTTGATGCCGGCCAGGATCAGCCCGTTTGCCCGCTCTGCCTGGCCGTTCGACTGGGGATGTGCAACGGAGGCCAGGTCGAGCCGGATGCCGGAGATGGAGTAGAAGCAGGCTAACACAGCCTTGGCAAAGTTGGTGCCGTTGTCGGTGATGATGCTGTGGGGGACGCCGTAGCGGACCGTGATGTCCTTGATGAACTTGATGGCCGTGGGACCGTCGAGCTTCTGGATCGGCCTTGCCTCGATCCACTTGGTGAACTTGTCGACGGCCACCAGCAGATGCGTCATGCCGCCTCGAGCGGTCTTGAATGGTCCCACCATGTCGAGGCCCCAAACGGCAAAGGGCCACGTGATGGGGATGGCTTGGAGAGCCGCAGCCGGCTGGTGACTCTGCGTGCTGAAGTGCTGGCAGCCCTTGCACATGAGGACCAGCTGCTCGGCGTCCTTCAGAGCCGTTGGCTAGTAGAAACCGTGGCGGAAAGCTTTGGCCACGAGGGACCTCGAGGTGACGTGGTGACCGCACTCGCCCTGGTGGATGTCTCTGAGGATCTCGAGCCCCTTGGCCGGCTCGACGTAGCGCTGGAACACGCCGGTTGTGCTGCGCTTGATGAGCTCGTGATTGATGATGATGTAGGCGAAGGCCCGGCGCTGCACCTGTCGGGCCGCGACCTCATCGTCGGGGAGTTTGCCGTTCACCAGGAAGTTGACGATCGGCTGTGCCCAAGATGGTGCCTCCACCACTGTCAGGACAGCAGCTTGCACGCGGCCGGCTGGGTCGGGAGGCGGCGGGCCGGAGCCGGCAGCCCCCGAGCCAGAGACGGAAGCCTCCGGGAATGGGCCAGAGCCGGCAGTCCCCGAGCCGGAGCCGGCAGCCCCCGGGACTGAGCCGGCCTTCCCCGAGCAGGAAGCGGCAACCGTCGGGTCGCCTGGGATGAAGATGGACTCCGAGTCTGGGGAGGGCTTGATGAGGGCTTGTGCAGATGCGAGAGAGAGACGCCGGCTTGGATGGCTTGCTGGGTGGAGCCGATCTTGGCTAGGGTGTCCGCCGCCTCGTTATCGGCTCGAGGGACGTGGTGGAACTCGCAGCCCTCGAAGCTGCCGGTCAACTGATGGACCAGGAAGCGATAGCTGGCCATGTTGGCGTCCCTGGCGTCCCACTCGCCAGAGACCTGTGCACCACCAGGTCGGAGTCACCGTAGCAGAGGATGCGCCAGATGCCAATGTCCTTGGCCAGCCGGAGGCCGTGGACAAGGGCCTCGTACTCGGCCACGTTGTTGGAGGCGGCAAAGTGGATCTGGAGCGCGTATCGCGGCCGGTCATTCTTGGGGGAGGAGAGCACAATGCCGGCTCCCAAGCCGGTGCGCATCTTCTAGCCATCGAAGTGCATGCGCCAGTGCGTTGAGTTGGGAGCCGGCGGCAAGTATTGGGTCTTCGCCCTGTCGACGAGGAAGTCAGCGAAGGCCTGGGACTTGATAGCCGTGCGGGGCTCGTAGAGGATCGTGTGGGCAGCCAGCTCGATGGCCCACTTGGCGACCCGGCCGGAGGCATCTCGGCAGCCGATGATCTCTTCGAGGGGAGCCGTGCTCACCACGGTGACGGTGTGCTCCTGGAAGTACTGCTTCAGCTTCTTGGCAGTCAGGTACACGCCGTAGCACATCTTCTGGTAGTGGGGGTAGTTTTGCTTGGAGAGGGAGAGCACCTCGCTCAGTAGTACACAGGGCGCTGGACCGGCTGTGCCTTGCCCTCCTCAGGACGCTCCACCACCAACACCACACCTACCACACGGGAGGTGGCCGCAATGTACATCAGCAAAGGCTCCTTCTCAGCAGGCGCGGGCAAGACGGGTGCGGTGGAGAGCATGCGCTTGAGGTCGCGAAAGGCCTCGTCCGCCTGGTCAGTCCAGTCGAATGCCGTCGTCTTCTTCATCAGCTGATACAGGGGCAGGGCCCTCTCCCCCACCCGGCTGACGAACCGGCTGAAAGAGGCCAAGCAGCCGGTGAACTTCTGGACATCGCGTAGCCGAGCCGGCTTGCACATGCGCTCGATCGCCTTGATCTTCTCCGGGTTGGCCTCAATGCCACGCTCCGAGACGAGGAACCCAAGGAGCTGGCCAGCCGGCACGCCAAAGACGCGCTTCTCCGGGTTGAGCTTGATCTGGAACCGGCGCAGGTTGGCAAACGTCTCCTTGAGTTCGTCCAGGAGGGTGAGGTGCTACATGGTCTTCACCATGATGTCGTCGATGTAGACATGCACGTTCCTGCCAATCTGTGGCAGGAGGCACTTCTGCATGCAGCACTGGAAGGTCGCGTCGGCGTTCTTCAAGATGAACAACATGGTGATGTAGCAATACGCCCCAAAGTGGGTGATGAAGGACATCTTGAGGGTGTCAGGCAGGTCCAGCTTGATCTAGTGGTAGCCGGAGTAGGCGTCCAGGAAGGACAGGAGCTCGCAGCCGGCGGTGGAGTCGATTACTTGATCGATCCAGGCAGAGCAAACGAGTCCTTGGGGCATGCCTTGTTCAGGCTTGTGTAGTTGAGACACATGCACCAAGTACCGGTCTTCTTCAGGACAAGGACTGGGTTGGCCAGCCACTCGGGGTGGAAAACTTCCATGATGAAGCTGGCTGCGAGCAGCTGGACGATCTCTTCACCAATGGTTCTTCGCTTCTCCTCGGAGAAGCGGCGTAGCGGCTGCCGGACCGGCTTTGCATCCGGCTAGACGTGGAGTTTGTGCTCGGCGAACTTCCTCGAAACACCCGGCATGTCTTTGGGGGACCATGCGAAGATGTCCCGATTCTCACGAAGGAAGTCGACGAGCTCGCCTTCCTATTTGCTATCGAGGCGGATGCCCACGACAATGTACTTGTCGGAGTTAGGGTTGGCCGGGTCGAGCGAAACCTTCTTGGTGTCCTTGGATGGCTGGAAGGATGCCTCGTTGGCCGGCTGCTTGAGCGGAGTCGGCATGGCCGGCTACTCGCTAGCCAGTGCCACGAGACGGTCGAGCTGGCGCCTCTCCTCCGCGATGACCAGCGACTCGGCCAGCTTGGAGCCGGCTTGGGTGCACTCGACGGATTTCTTGTAGTCGCCGACGATGGTGATGATGCCCTTCGGACCAGGCAGCTTCATCTTCAGAAAAGCATAGTGGGGGACCGCCATGAACTTGGCCATCGCGGGTCGGCCCAAGAGCGCGTGGTAGGGGCTGGCCAGGTCGACCACCTCGAACCAGATTGGCTCGCGGCGGAAGTGGTCGCTGGAGCCGAACAACACGTCCAGTCGGACCTTGCCGATTGGGGAGCAGGAGTGGCCCGACACGATGCCGTGGAACACCGTCCAGGTGGGCTGCAGCTGCGTTTCCTCGATGCCGAGCTTGATCATGGTGTCACGGTAGAGGATGTTGATGCTACTGCCGCAGTTGATCAGCAGCCGTGAAAAGCGGCAGGTGCGCCTCTCAGAGATGAAGGTGGGGCCGAGGACGAGGGCGTAGCCGCCCGGCGTGGGCATCACGGCCGGGTGGTCCTCCTGGGTCCAGCTAATGGGCCGCTCGGACTAGTGCATCTACTGGGGAACCGGGGGGACGATGGCGTTCACCTCATGCTGGCGCTTGCGCTGGCTGTGCTTGTCGTCACCCTCGCTGGTGAAGATGATGTAGGCCGTGTCCTGGCGAGGGAAGGCATCGTCGCGGAGGGCGCCGGGTGCAAGAGCCGGCAGTGGAGGCAGTGAAGGCGGGGGCGGGAGTGGGAGCTCACCCAGCATCAGGCGCTGGGTGATGCTGCACTGCCGGAGAGTGTGCGTAGACGGCTTCGCGTCGCTGTGGTGCTTGCAAGGGGCGTCGAGCATCTGCTCGAACGTGAGCTTGGGCTGCCAGGGGGCTTTGCCGGTTCGCAACCACCCTGATCGGCTGCCAGCTGCTCCTCTTTGACAGCCGAGCAGCTTGCCGGCTGCCGTACCGAGCATCCAGCTGCTCGCCTTTCCGCTTGTTATTGTTATTTTTGTTGTTATTGTTGTCCTGCTGACGCCGGTTGTTGTCGCTAGCCGGCCGAGGGTAGGCCGGCTGGACCTGGACAGCCTTGCCGGCTGCGTCGAGCTGGACCCACACGCGCATCGCGGAGTCGGCCATGGCGTACTTGTCCGCCGTGGCTATGAGTGCCGCCATTGTGGCCGGCTCGGAGCACATCAGGTTGTGCCTCAAGTACTGGATGGCCTGGACCTCGTGGACCCCCTCACAGGAGTTGCGCAGCTCCGTCCACCGCGTGAGGTAGTCGCGGAGGGACTCGTCCGGGCCTTGGACGCACATGGAGAGCTTGCGAGGCCGACTAGGACGCTTGTACGTGCTGGTGAAGTTGCGCACAAACGCATCCTCGAAGTCTAGCCAGGTGTTGACGCTGCCGGCTTGCAGGCTATTCAGCCATGTCCGGGCCGAGCCGAGCGGCACGTAGCTCACCGCTACGCGCTTGTTGCCGCCGGTGATGACGACGGCCGTGGTGGAGTCGATCAGCCAGTCCTCCAGCTTGGTGACGCCGCTGTACTTGGGGGTGTCGTGGGCCAACGTGAAGCCTTTGGGGAAAGGCTCCTCGCGGATGCGTGGCCCAAAACAGGCTAGGCCAACGGAGCTCTCCTCCTTGAGGGCTGTAGACCGCGCCAGCCGATCGATGCGATGGCGAGCGTCGTTGTCATCGTAGGGCTCGCAAGGTCCTAGCCGTCGGCGACGGGAGCACGCGGCGCCGCGCCGACAGAGGGCGGCTGGGCCCACCGAGCAGTCTCTAGTCGGATCATCAACGTTGCCATCTCCAGCCATCAGGGCGCGATTGCGCCGGCCCCGGCTGCCCCGATGCCGGCCGGAACGGCTTGAGCCGGAATGCGGGGGAGATGCCTGTTGCATGTTCCGAAGGGCCCCGTCCGGTTCTCGACCGTTCTGTGAGGCGGAGGCCGTCGGCTGGAGTGGATCCAACTAACTCTGCTGCAAGTTCGCAGAAGTGATGAGGTTGCGGACGCGCTGCTGCTGCTGCACCACCAATTCGCCCTCCAGAAACTCGAGCTCCGTTATGGCCTCCTACACGGCACGCATGTTCTTGACGGGGGTGTCATAGGTGGGCCGATCTGCGCCCAGCGCTAGGCCGATGGCGCCACCACGACGTCGCACCTCGGCGACCCGGCTAGGCTCGACACTAGCCGGCGTGAGGCCGTGGACGGTGTCGTACTCCCGCTAGGTGGACTCCAACTGGCGCCGTGTCGCAGCGGGCGCTGTGGCCTCGTCCAGCAGGTGTTGGCGGTCTTCGTTGAGCTGGGCCGCAGTGGCGGCCGGGTCGGCGTCGGGCATGATGGGGGCGCACAGGCTCTGCAGCACCGCACACAGCGGGTCAACCCGGCTGGTGTGGGCTACAGCCGCAGCGGCCTTGTCCTTGCCGTGCGCAGAGTCGAGGCTGGAGTCGGTGGTCATCACCTCCACGCGGGTGCAGAGGTCTGCGACGTCGCTGGCGATGTCGCAACCGGCGGGGAGGGGAGAATCGGTGAAGCTGAGCACCTCACTAGGGTACTCGTCGGGGATGAGCGCGACGAAGACGCGCAGCTCGCCGAAGGGGACGACGGAGCAGCCCGCAGGGCAGGTGGCGTCCGTGCCAGGCGTCGCGCCGCAGCCGGCCTGGCCGGCCGCACCAGGCGCGCGGACCAGGCCGTGCACGATGCGCTCACCGGAGTTGGTGAAGGGTCTCGTCCGAAACTTGACTCCGGCCGACGCCGCGAGCGGCCCCACGGTGGGCGCCAACTATCATGGTGAAATCACGGCAGATGCCATGGGATGGCTAAAAGTGGGGGCAGCATAAGGACACCGGTGGGTTCCGGAGGCGAGATCGGCACGCGCAACTGTGAGACACGAGACGTACCCAGGTTCGGGGCCCTCCGAGGGAGGTAACACCCCTAGTCCTGCCGAATGCACTAGAGTGGATCACAAAGGTTACAAGAGTGCTCCAAGAGTTGTTTGGGTGGAGGAGGAAGAAGGAGCTAGCTCTCCTCCTTGCCTCTCATGCGTGAGTGTGTGTGTATGGAGAGAGAGTCGACCCCCTACCTGGGGGGGGGACTCCCGGGGGGTCTTATAGACCGGCCCCCCGGAGTACAATGGTAAATCTAAGTGAGGGCGGGGCCCTGCTGTCATCGTCTGGAGCCGGCGGTGGGGCCCGCCGGCTGCACGGCACTGTATCCCGTCGCCTCATGCGTCACGGAGTGGCTGGCGTCGTGGGGCTGCAGTGTCACGCCGTGCTGACATCGGTCGCCTGGGTCAGCGGAGTTGGCGGCACTCTAGCCACACTCTCCCATCGTGGGAGGGTGGTCTTGTCGTACGGTTGGATGGGACGGTCGTTGCCCGTTGCCAGCCGGCCCGGACGTGGCTCGTGCCTAGCCGGCCCGCTGGGGAGCGGCCGGCTGGAGGTCCAGCCGGATTGAGGGGCTCGAGCCGCCCCGATGTTTTGAAAAGTGCTTTGTTCTTCTGTGCCTACCCAGGGGTCATCCCCCCGACAACCTTAAATTGGACAACACGCATAGAGTTCACCACAGTATAACAACATACTAAATAGATCATACTACTACGAATTCAAATGACGACATATAGGATATGCACATATCAATCTCACCACTTACCTACATCTCCCACACCTAGGGGAATTACTCACATATCATAGGAGGGGAATCAATCACATCAAAGAGAAAAACCATGAAAACCATATCGATGATATTGAGGGGATCCACAATGAGATGAAATGGTGCCCAAATAGTCTTGATCTCAGATGAGATGGAGTTGAGATTACAAGTTCCAATCCCTCTTACAATAGTGAAGGAGGTGATGGTGATGATGGAGATGAAAGGACGAAAAACTACGATGATCCTCGCGAGTTCTTCAGATCCTCTCTTGTTCTGGATGGTGTGGCACCGGCTAGGGTTCTCTTCTCCCCGTGGTCCCTTCACGAAAGTTGCTTGTATAGACGAGGAGGAGCTGTGGGCACTCCAAACGACCGCTCATACAAGCGCGTGCGGTCGTTTGGAACGCCGTCTTTCACCCTGATGCGCCTGTTGACAATGCTCTCTTCAGGAAAGTTGCTCCAATTGGCTTGATTTGCAGCAATCTCCTTTGATTTCCTTCCAAATATGATATTTCCTGCCATCCCAAGGACAAAGTAGATTTTCTTCTCTTTTGTTGGATTAGCATTAGAAATATCCGAAGAATAACAAAAATCCAATGAAACCAAATGGAAATCACTACGAAAAACATCGCTAATTCTCGAGCCATCACCGGGTTGTACTGCAACCAGGTCTTATGATTCATCGGCAAATAATGACAGCACTTGAGTCATACATTACTATAAATTGCCGGGTTACAAAGCAACCACGGCGTCGAAGTCATTTCATCCAAAGTGATCAAGTTTAAAAACTAAGTGCTCGATGGCACTGGCAGATCTACACAGGATTTTCGCTAAAAACTAAGTTCGGGCTGTTCACGGACTCGGGCACGCTGCATAATCAACTCCATCTCCTGAAAATAATCATCCACAGACATTGTACCTTGCCGCAAATTCTGCAACTTATCATAGAGAGAACGAATATAGTTGCGTGAAACAAACCGGGCACGCATCACTTCCTTCATATTGCGCCATGTAAGAATTGGAGGATCTCCATCCTCCCGTCTTGTACGCACAAGATGATCCCACCAACGCAAAGCATAACCATCAAATTCAGAAGATGCCAACTTGATTTTTCTGTCCTCGGTGTACTCATGTAAACGCCACAATCTCTCTATCTTGAGCTCCCAACTAAGATATTCTTCCACATCAGTAGAGCCCTCAAATGTGGGAATAGAGAATTTCGGCTTACCCAGCCCATCCTCATCACGGTGAGGTTGCTGAATATCAGTATCACGGCGTGCACCCAAAACAGCAAACCCACGGCCACCCCCACGGCCGCCATTACCACGGCCACCATGACCACGGCCACCATGAACCATAATATTGGCAGCATGAGCAGCGTTTGCAGCTGCGTCAGCTACATGACCACCATGAACACTTGCCTCACCATCATCATCAAGATCATCATCTTGCTCCCGAATGCGTCGTTGACCCACGGAAGCTTGCAACGCAGCTACGGCATGCGTCAAATCCGTAACGGACTGCTGAAGTGTAGTCATAGTTTCACGAGTTGTATTCATGGTATCTTGAGTGTCAGCAAGCTTTAAGTCAATAGCACGCACATCCTCTTGTATACCATCACAAGCAGAATTAAATTGGTTCGTCAAATGATCACGAAGTGCCGCATATTCATTCCAATGCACCACGGATTTAGCATCCTTTCGCTGCTGGACATCAAAAGACTCTTCGGACATGATTAGGGAATTAGTACGCACAGAAAGAAAAATATAGTGGGTGTATGTGGAAAACTCTCAACTCACTCAAAACTGAAAGAAACAAGGTAGCTTACCGTTCCAAAGTGAATTAGAATCGCTTACCAACTTGGATAGGCAGAACTTGCACGGATGTGAGGAAGCGAATACCGAGGGAAAAACTATCACACGACAAACCAGGGTATATAGTGGAGCTTGGTTGGGATACCTAACAACACCGAAGATAAAGCCTAGTGCTGATCGTGTGAGTCACACCCAAGGAAACACAAACGGTGGAGAGAAACTTGGCAAAGCAACTCTCGCACGGTACGCAGCTCCACAACTGCGAAAGATAATAACAAGGAACTGCCCTCGATTCTTCTCTTTCTTTCTTTCTTTCTTTTTTTTTTTTTTCAAATGTCACGTGAACAGTGCCGTGAACAGTACCACGGATTTTTTTTTTAACTGCTTGGAAACAAATCTGGAAATCTAAACTCCAATGGAAATAGATCGGATCACAAGGATAAACCCAACGACCAGCAACTAAAACCAATCTACGATGCAATCTAGGCTATGGCAAACTATGAAGAACCCTAATATTTTTGTGAGGCTTTTTCTGGATAGGAGGAAAACAACACTTATCTAAGGGAATGATGGATGCTCACCGAGTAAACACTGGATATCTGATACCAAGATGATAAGGGGTGTCCCGATCTTCTCGTTGAGCTCGATGTAGGTGGATGATAACTTGTGGGACGCTGACGAATCTCTGGCTGTTCCCCCGTTGCCAATGCAACAGTTCTCAACCCTATTCGATATTCGCAACTTCACACACTTGCGCACGTAGCCGCCGACCACGAAGCGGTTTGCAATCTACCAATTCCCAATGGAACAGCAGAAGACACTTGAATCTTGCAGTAGGATAAACACCAGATCGCAACAAAGTGGTGAAGGTAGAATACTCCTGATCGAATCAAAGAGGAATATTGATTACAAAGGAATGCTTAAAGCAATTCAATCTGAAAAGAGGTTTAATCAAAACGTGGTCTGCTTCTAACTAACCCTAAGGAAGGGTATTTATATCCTAAGATAGTTGGAAGGGGTACACGGCCCGTCAGCCCAAAAGCCTGCGCGCAGGCAGCACGGTAGTACCGCTTATAGCATGCGGTACTACCGCTCCAAGCGGTACTACCGCTTAAGTACCGCTCTAGTACCGGTTAGGTCGCTTGGATGCCAGAACTATTTTGCTAAGCGGTACTGAGTACGGTAGCACGGGGCGGTACTACCGCTGGTGTGGGGCGGTACTACCGCCCTGGAAACTGCAGGGTCCTCCTCCCTGCCCAGCTGCACTGCCTCCTTGCGCTCCTCCTTGCTCCCTTGTGCTATGCCTTCCTCTCCAATGTACCTAATGACACACACACACAAGGATTTAGGCAGTATAAAGCTCTCATTAAAATAAATAGCATTATCAACTAAGAGAGAATCCACCTGTTGTTCTAGTAGTTTAGCACGAGCTCTTGTAATGGGTCCAATCCTGATTTCATCATTGGACATCTTCTTTGTAGCAACAAGTTGTTCATGAGTAGAGATGGAGTCATAGTATAGATGTCCTCATCATGAGTCCTCTCCTGTGGCGGCTCTGGCGGTGGATTTTCCTTCTCTTCCTTCACAACAGGAGGAATGGAGGCACGAACAGGGCTAGCCGGGTTATCCTGGTCCGTCGGCTCGTCCTGACCAGCCGGGTCATCCTGGATCTCCGGGTTGTCCATTACCACGTCATGAGAAGGGTCCCCCTCAGTCTCTGTCATGGCGGCAGAAGACCCGCCAGCTTTGTTCTTCACAAAAGCTTTGGCGCTGGATTAACAAAGATATGACAGTCAGTGAATGAGCAGAATATGTTAAGAATTGACAAATTCTTCGGTACACAATCTTACCCTCGGTTGATGGTGAAAGCCGGCAGCTGGCTAGCACTGGATTCATCGGATGACAGAGAAGTTTGGTAGGCCGAGTCATCGCGATCCAACGGCTGCTTGAACATGTCGGCTTGTGGATGACTAGCTATAGGGCTGGTTGGCACTTGAAGACGAGCCCGGCGGGGAGATCTCTCGTATGAAAGACCATCAGATAACTCGCCAGAGCTACTTCAGGTCTTCCTCTTCAAGCCTTCAGCATGTTGTGGTTTCTTCAAAGAAAAGTATTTGTCAGTGAGCCGCTGGATGTGAAAATGGAACCTTGCGGACTGCAAGCCGGATTCTTCTTTGACCAATAGTTGTCGAATTGGAAGATGGGTTTACCTCTACTCCGCTGGCTCTACTAGTCCCGACTTGTTCCTGAGACAAGTTGGCGCCAGCAAGTTCAACAAAAAGATGACCAAGTGAGTCAAGTTCTACCTCATTGTCATCCTCTTCCTCCACCTCTTCTTGGTTCCGGTCCTTAGGCAGAGTGGGGGTTTTAGGCTCTGTTTTCCACCACTCGGAGTTCTCCTAAGGTAGTGTGAGCCAGCATATCAGATAAAGCAAAAATGAAATTGCACAAATATTCAAGTATGGAAATAAAAGGGCGACTTACCTCGGGTGTCAGGTTACCGTCATAGAAGGGGGCAAGGCCCATGATGGCAATCTTGTCGCGAGTCTCACCAAGGAGCTTCTTGGTGGCCTTCATCAGATCACCGGAAGGCAAATTAACGCTGCTGAAGCGCAAGTCGTCACTTTGTTCTCCAGTGTACTCATACATGTGTCGGTTTCTGAGGCTAAGAGGTTGGATCCTCCAGCTCATCCAGCACCGAGTCAAGTCGACTTCGGAGAGACCTTGAGCGATCAAGGCATTGATTTTGGAGTACAACGGCTCCACTGCTTTCCTTTCTGCCTTGGACGCATAGGCAGTGAATTGCTTGGAGGTGTCAAGCCGATCGGGCCTATAACCCACCAGTGGGTGTTGCTGGTCTGAAGAAGTGTCTCTGCAATAAAACCAGGTTTTGTGCCACCCTTTGGATGACTCGCCAGTGCCATATCCGAAAATGCAGAGTTCCTCCTCTGCTGGATTGTGACTCCTCCGCATTCTAGACTCTGTCCTCCTTTGCACTCAGTTTGGCGGTTGCAATAGAAGAACTCTTGAAATAAACTGACAGACGGCTCGACTTGAAGATATACTTCGCAAAAAACTTGAAAGTTGCTCAAGTTAAGCACCGAGTTGGGAGCGAGATCTTGTGGCCTGATGTCGAAGTAGTGAAGAACATCGCGGAAAAACTTGGAACCCGAAGGACAAAACCCCCTGTCCAGGTGGTCACCAAAGATGATAACTTCGTTCTATCGTGGCTGAGGCCTGGTCTCTTCTTCTGGAACCCGCCATTCAATCAGCTCTTGAGCTGGCAAAATACCGGTTTTGACCAGTTCATTGAGCATGAGTTCAGTCATAGATGACTTCGTCCAGTTGCAGGCTTTGCTTATCTTAGGAGCCATGGATTCGGGAGGTAATAAAGCTCAGCTACAAAAGTGGAAAGGAAGAAAATATAAGCCAGATTGAAAGCATAAAAGTTCATACAACTCAAGACAGTTGACAGCCTAACAGTACAAGCCGGAAAAAGTATTACTGAAAATCTAGAATCGGCAAAGGAGTGGCACAAGTATGAGCAAGCCAGGAATCCGAAAGCTGGCAAAATCATATCTAAAAGTATAAGCTGACAGGGGTATAAAGGCAAAAATTTCGGGTCAAGACAATCACAAACAACTACTGTACAGATTGCATATCAATATGGATCTGAGAAATGACTATAAAACGAAAAGAAAAAACGAAACCTAGTTTGATATGACCGGGACTGAAGCGGCAGTGGAGTTCATTGGGGCAAAATGGAAGATGTACAGGGTGATTAACTAGGTCGCGGAAGTACTTTAGAGCCCTACGGATGCAAGTCCATGTGAAGCCTAGATCTATCACAGCATTATTCAAAGAACACTGACGAACTAGCAAGAACTACGATGAGGAAGATGGCATGGATGAACAAGGTGCTTACAGATCTGCGAAGAGGGGTTTGAAGGCGTCGAGGGTCGCGAGCACGGCCGCGGCATTTCCGACGAGTCCCGGCGACGGCGCTGCTGTTGATGTTGTTGCTGCCTTCAGGGTCGGCGAACTCGAGGTGGCACGGCGGCGTTGGAAGCAGAAGGAAGAAGAAGAGCGAGGAGCAGAAGAGGTAAAAAGTGAGCTCCAGGGGCTGCCGGCCTATTTATAGGGGAAGAGAACTCGAAGCGGCGGGGTGGAACACCGAGGAGGCGTAGTAATTTTCGGCTAAAGGGGCACCTCGATTTTCGCGCTTGATAAGATTTGACATATTTGCTCAAAAGATCCGTTATGATGTCACGCATATATATCGGAAACAAATGGGGTGATGTCACGGTTCGGAGTAGCAAAAATTGCCAAGTATTGAGAAAAGGCTACATGACCCGGTCAGAAGGTTTGATGAAAGGAAATGACAAGGACCAGAAAGGATGGAGTTTAACATGGATAAATCCAAGCTAAACTGGGGGCTAATTTTGGGGATGTTCCCCACGGTTGAGACCCGGCATGAGCGTGACCCGGCCCTGAGCCTTGAGGTACAGTGAGTCACGTCACTACCGGGTCATGATGAAGGTGATCGAGATGGGCCAGAAGCTCGAAGCGAGACCCGGCGGGAGGCCGGCTCGCGAAGAAGGCCCAGGAGGAGAAAGTTTCTTAACTTGGAGGACAAGATGAATGAGAGTTAGAGTAGGATGCGGGTTAAGAGTACGACCCGGAATCTTCTGTAAAACTAGGGACTCAACCTACTATATAAAGGGGAGCCCCTAGGACCAAAAGATTAAGTTGCAATCTCTTGAGAGCTAGGTTAGCGAATCCGCACCCTTGTAATCGAGATCCACAGTAATATCAATCAAGCAGGAGTAGGCTTTTACCTCCACCGTGAGGGGCCGAACCTGGGTAAACTCGTGTCTCTCGTTTCTGATCAACCCCGTTCAAGCTTCCACCTAGTTGCGATGGCCATACCACCATGTCCTTTCACGAGGACATCTGCCATGACAAAACCACGACAGTATGCAAGCTCAAGAGATCCATTTATGGATTGAGGCAAGCATCTCGGAGCTGGAATATTCGTTTTGATGAGGTCGTCACTGGTCTCGGTTTCATCAAAAGCGAAGAGGACGCTTGTTTATACAAGCAGTTGAGTTGGAGCTCGGTAGTGTTTTTGATCCTGTATGTAGATGACATATTGCTGATCGTAAACAATATTTCGATGCTGAACTCGGTCAAGGAATCATTGAATGGAAAGTTTTCGATGAAGGACATCGGTGAAGCAGTTTACATATTGGGCATTAAGATCTATAGAGATAGATCGAGGAGGCTGCTCGGCTTGAGCCAGAGCACGTACATAGACAAAGTGTTGGAACGGTTCAACATGAGTGAGGCCAAGAAGGGGTTCTTGCCTGTCTCACATGGTGTAAGGCTAAGCGAGACTCAGAGTCCTTCGACATCTGATGAGCGAAGTAGGATGAGTCAGATTCTGTATGCCTCGGCAATCGGATCGATCATGTATGCCATGATATGTACTCGGCCCGATGTTGCTTTTGCAATAAGCTTAACAAGCAGATACAAGGCCAACCCAGGTGAGAGTCACTGGGCGGCGGTAAAGACTATTTTGAAGTACCTGAAAAGGACTAAAGAGATGTTCCTAGTTTATGGAGGTGGGGAAGAGCTCGTCGTAAAGGGTTACGCCGATGCTAGTTTCCAAACCGACCGAGATGATTGTCGATCACAGTCCGGATTCGTGTATGTCATGAACGGAGGAGCAGTGAGCTGGACAAGTTCCAAGCAAGATACGGTGGCCGATTCTACCACAGAAGCCGAATACATTGCGGCTTGTGAAGCTGCAAAGGAAGGTGTTTGGATCCAGAACTTTCTGGATGATCTTGGTATTTTCCCAGCCTCGGTGAAACCGTTGGACCTTTATTGTGATAATTCTGGTGCCATCGCACAAGCCAAGGAGGCAAGGAACCACCACAAAACCAGACACATAGATCGGAAATATCACCTGATACGAAAGATCGTAAAGAGTGGTGATATAGAGTTATGCGAAATTCACATGGATGCAAATGTTGCAGATCCGCTGACTAAGCCGCTTCCACAACCCAAGCATGAGGGGCACGTTAGAGCTATGGGCATTTGATGTCTATTTGATTAACTCTAGTGCAAGTGGGAGACTGTTAGAGATATGCCCTAGAGGCAATCATGTATGTTGATATTTCCTTATGTGTTTATGAATAAAGATAGTCCTTGGACATTATCAATATGTGTATCAGCAAGTACGTGACTTGTTGTGGGACTATGCATTGTATGATGACTGTCCTGAAAGGTCCCTAGTCGAAAGGGTTGTGTGGACGCGCAGCTGAATAGACTAGCATATGACACGGTGGATGGCTCGGTCTCACTAGCCATGGGGCATTGGATGCTAGCCGGATAACATGGACTTGGAAAGATCTGGTCGGATTCGACATAGTCGGATCCGAGTCCAGATAAGGTCTAAGCCGGACAGACCCGACTATGAGACGCGGCGATAGGTCATCTGTGAGTCTCTAGTACAACATGCGTTCTATTCCTAAGACCTGAGCTGCCGCATGTGCTTGATAACCCACAAGTATAGGGGATCGCGACAGTCTTCGAGGGTAGAATTTCACCCAAATTTGTTGATTCGACACAAGGGGAGCCAAAGAATATTTATGAGCCTTAGCAGTTGAGTTGTCAATTCAACCACACCTGGTAAAATCTCTGCAGC
Organism: Elymus sibiricus; assembly: GCA_039707655.1. Classification (NCBI taxonomy): domain Eukaryota; kingdom Viridiplantae; phylum Streptophyta; class Magnoliopsida; order Poales; family Poaceae; genus Elymus; species Elymus sibiricus. The sequence goes on from CM077676.1 coordinate 260,800,527, forward strand.
AAAGTGTTTAGTAGCACAGTAGCAATAGTAACAAGAACAGTAACAGAAGCAATTTGTGATGATTGTAACAGCAGCATCAGTAGTAACTTAGCAAATATCAATATATGAAAAGCGTAGACATTGGATTAGCGATGCATATTTGTGTTGGATGACATTCATCATCTAATAATCACAACCTAGAGCGATACACAATAGCTCAAATTCATCAATGTAATGTAGGCATGTATTCCATATATAGTCATACGTGCTTATAATAAGAACTTGCATAACATCTTTTGTCCTACCCTCCCATGGCAGCGGGGTCCATAAGGAAACTAAGGGATATTAAGGCCTCCTTTTAATAGAGAACCGGAACAAAGCATTAACACATGGTGAATATATGAACTCCTCGAATTACCGTCATCCCCGGAGAGTATCCCAAACAATTGTCACTATGGGGTCTATGGATCAGAACAATAACAAGTGCATATAACTAGCAGATAGGATGAAGAACTCAAATATATTCATGAAAACATAGAGGGTTCATATCTGAAATCATGGCACTCGGGCGCTAGTGACAAGCATTAAGCATAGCAAAGTCATAGCAACATCAATCTCAGAACATAGTGGATACTAGGGATCAAGCCCTAACAAATTGACTTGATTACATGACAAATCTCATCCAACTCCTTCACCGTCCAGCAAGCCTATGGAGGAATTACTCACGCCCGGTGGTGAGCATCATGAAATTGTTGATGTAGAAGGGTTGTTGATGACGACGGCGACGAATCCCCCTCTCCGGAGCCCTGAACGGACTCCAGATCAGCCCTCCCGATGAAGAACAGGAGGTGGCGGCGGCTCCGTATCGTAAAATGCGATGAAACTTTCTCTATGATTTTTTTCTCCGCGAGACGGTACTTATAGCATTGGAATTAGGTCAAGCGGAGGTCTGTGGGACCCACAAGCTCGAGGGGCGCACCGTGGGGGGGTAGGCGCGCCCCCTGAGCTTGTGGCTCTTGGGTGGCCCCCCTCCAGTAGATCTTATTTTTTTTATATTCTGAAATAATTCTCCGTAAATTTTCAGCTCAATCCGAGAACTTTTATTTCTGCACAAAAACAACAACATGGTAGTTCTACTGAAAACAGCGTCAGTCCGGGTTAGTCTCATTCAAATCATGCAAATTAGAGTCCAAAATAAGAGCAAAAGTGTTTGGAAAAGTAGATACGTTTGGGACGTATCAACTCCCCCAAGCTTAACTCATTGCTTGTCCTCAAGCAATTCAGTTGCCAAACTGAAAGTGATAAAGAAAAACTTTTACAAACTCTTTTGTTCTTGCTACTGTATATAAGCTTAACTAGTGATCAAGTTTTCAGCAAAGATTATGAACTAACCATATTCATGATAACACTTAGGTCTCACATTTACTCATGACAATAACATAAACAACTAGCGAGCAATAATAAGATATCTCGGCTGCCAACAATTTGTCAAAACAATCATGATATAATATGATAACATGGTATCTCGCTAGCCCTTTCTGAGACCGCAAAACATAAATGCAGAGCACCTCTGAGGTTCAAGCAGCGACTAAACATTGTAATTCAGGGTAGAAGAGATCCAGTCACATCCAACATTAACTAGACTCAATGCATAAAAATGACAATAACGCTCTCAGGGTTGGTGCTTTAAATGAGAAGATGATGACTCAACAGTAAAAGTAAATAACATAAAAGTAAAAGGATAGGCCCTTCGCAGAGGGAAGCAGAGATTTGTAGAGGTGCCAGAGCTCGAAGCTTAAAACAGAGATGAATACATTTTGAGAGGTGTGCTTTTCCTGTCAATGTCACGACAAAGGATTTCGATATCTTCCATGCTAAACACATTATAGGCGGTTCCCAAGCGGAAAGGTAAAGTTTACCCCCCCCCCCTCAACCATACAAACACAACCCATGGCTAGCCGAATTCACGGGTGCCCTCCAAACAATCAACTTTTCGGGGGAGTTTATTTTATTATATTTTTCTTTATTTTCAAGTTAAAGGACTGGGCATCCCAATTACCAGCCTCTCTCGTGCAATGACAAGTGAATAAACACCATCATGAGAGTAACCCACCTAGCATGTAAGATATCAACCGCCTCGTCGCTCCATGAGCGGTACGGGCACACAAAACAGATGTTTATTTGAAGGATTAGAGGTGGCACATGCAAATTTACTTGGAACGGCAGAGTAATACCGCATATAGGTAGATATGGTGGACTCATCTGGAACAACTTTGGGTTTAAGGATTTTGGATGCACAAGCAGTATTCCCGCTTAGTACAGGCGAAGGCTAGCAAATAGATTGAGAAGCGACCAACTTAAGGGGCGACAATTGTTATAATCATGCATTGCGAATAATTAACATTGAATATGAGCATGAGTAGGATCTAAACACCCTGAACATAAATATCATGGAGGCAGCGTTGGTTTTGATTCAACTACATGTGTGAACATGTGACAAGTCAAACCACTTGAATTATTCAAAGGAGGATACCATACTAACATACTACATCACAACCATTTTAATGCATGTTGACACACAAGAAAAATCATTATCCACTCCTAGATATTTAAGCATGGCATGAGCAACTATAATCTCTAATTGTCATCACAAATATGTTTACTCATAATATGCTGAATCAAGATAGACTGAGTTAAACATATTTACAAAAACAAAAACAAGAAGAGTTCATACCAGCCTTTCTCTGCCACAGTCACTTCATCAAATCATCATCATTATTGCCTTTCACTTGCACGACCGAATGATGTGAAAATAATAATAGTGCAAGTGCCGTGGACTAAGCTAGAATCTGCAAACATTTTATTCAAAGGAGAAGACAAGGTAATAGTGGCTCTTCGGTAAATCAACAATAAAGCACATATGAGCCACTTTAACAATTCTAGCATAGTCTTCTCTATACGACGACTCAACTAAAAGAAAAGAATTTCAGAGAAACACACTGAAATATTTTTGGAGTTTTTAGTTTTTTCTGAGGAAAGCAAACTAACGAAGGAAAAATGAAAAGCGAGAAAAACTATTTACACGGGAAAACTCCCAACCAACAAAAGAAGAAACGAGAAATCTTTTTGGATTTTTGAAATTTTTCAAACACACAAGAAGAAAGCGAAAATAAAACTAACATGGATATACAATGGAAGAGGATGAACACCGACAACCGGAATGAATGTGTGATACATGAATATAATGTTGGTGAGAAATACGTACTCCCCCAAGCTTAGGCTTTTGGCCTAACTTGGTCTAGGGCCACTGCTGGCCTAGATACAACCCGTGGAGGTAATTTGGGTTATACTCCATCGCAGCCGCCAACGCCTAACGGGCGGCCTCATTCCTGTGGGCAGTCTCCTCTGCCGTCTTGTACGCCTCAGCCTCCTCCTCAAGTATAAAATATCTCTGTTTTTCCTGAAAGTTGAAGAAGGCAGGAGCAGGCAAAGTAATAGATAACACGGTGTTTATTAAAGATTAGGCTGTATCGAAACGGTGAGGTGTCCCTCTCGAGAAACCGATGACGCTCCATAGCCTCATAATCAAGGTAACTAGGTGGCAACAGGGTATCATTTTCTTTTATGGGTATGCTAAGATAAGTAGCTAAATGAGTGGCATAAATTCCACCAAAAAGATCACCATCAATAGCATTATGATGTAAACGACATGCAATGATAGCCCAAATATTAAATTTTCTATCCCCTAATACTGCACTTTTAAGGATGCTTAGATCAGAAGCGCATAGGGTACTAAGGTCATGTTTACCATTGATGCATCTACCTATGAATAGAGCAAAATAATGAATGGCAGGAAAGTGAATGCTCCCAATTCTAGCCTGCGTTATGGCCCTAGTTTCACCTCGAGTAATGTTCATGAGAAATTCATTGTAGTCAGATTTGCGAGGTTCAAGGCATGTTCCCCAAGAGGGAATTTTACAAGCATCACTAAATTCCTGAACGGACATGCGAAAAGAGTTTTCATATAAATCAAACATGACATCGTGGGAGGTGCGGTGAGTTACATACTTGAATTTCCGCACGAAGGAATCAATGAGATCATGGTACTGCGAACACTTATCTGACAAGAACTCCGTGAGCTCGGCATTGTGCACGTACATACCAAATTCTTCTTTGAAACCGGCACGTATCATGAAAGCATCGGACGACCACTCGCATGCTCTCACGAGGGTATCCCACGGTGGTTCGAGGTCCGGCTCACGTATTGCAGGCCTCGGTGAGCTCCTGCTCGATGAACCCCCATGGAATATCTTCCTAAACATTTTCTGAAAAAAAATTCTGAAATTTTTAGTCCCCAAAATAAAAGTGAACAAAACTTAACAAAATTGATAGCAACTACTCCCACAAGCATCTAGAGGCTATATCATACATCAAAACTACTTTGGACCATACAAATTCAACATGCAAGCTCATATACACGGCCACCACAGCAACAAAAATTTGCAAAACATAAAGCACTAGAACAAAAACTAATTGGAGCATTGGAGGAGTCACGTACCAAGGAGTAATTCCTCAAAACAGTTTCAGAAACGGAGTTCCGAGCAAGGAGATCAAAAATCTCACAGAAATGAGCAAGAACACGGGCTTGGGAGCAAGTTTGATTTTTTCTGGAGGAAGAAGAAGGCAGTGGGCTGGTGGAATAAGGAGGGGGCCCCTGTGGGACCCACAAGCTCACTAGGCGCGCCCAGGGGGGTGGGCACGCCTTGTGAGCTTGTGGCTCATAGGTGCACCCCCCCCCCCCCCCCCCCCCCGCCCCCCTGGGAAGTGTTCAGTGCCAAAAATTCTTAAATATTGCAGAAAAAATCATACTAAATTTTCAGGTCATTCGGAGAACGTTTATTTTCGGGACATTTTTTTATTGCACGGATAATTCAGAAAACAGGATAATCATGGCATTCTACTTTATTGAACTTTAAATAACAGAGAGTAAATATAAGATACAGTAGGTAGTGCTTACTAAATTCATCGACCATATGCCCCTCAAAAAGAATCCATTAATAAGGTTGATCAAGTCTTATTAACAAACTATTTCCGAGTAACATGAAACCGAAGAATTATCGTATAACACTACTAGGTTACCTCAACGGGGATATGCATTTCCCCAACAATAAGAACTTCATATCTCTTTTTGACGGTAGGAAGAGGAAATTCAAAACCTCCAATAGTAATTGTCGAATATTTTTCAATGGGGTTGATACTATTCACTGAACTCTGTTTCTTCGGGAAATATACTGTATGTTCATTACCAATGACATGAAAAGTGACCTTGCTTTTGTTGCAATCAATAACAGCCCCTGCAGTATTCAAAAAGGGTCTACCAAGGATGATCGACATACTGTCGTCCTCGGGCATATCAAGTATAACAAAGTCTGTCAAGATAGTAACATTTGCAACTACAATTAGAACGTCCTCACAAATTCCAATAGGTATAGCAGTTGATTTATCAGTCATTTGCAAAGATATTTCAGTAGGTGTCAACTTATTCAAATCAAGTCTTCTATATAAAGAGAAAGGCATAACACTAACACCGGCTCCTAAATCACATAAAGTAGTTTAACATAATTTCTTTTAATGAAGCATGGTGATACGTCTCCAACATATCTATAATTTTTGATTGTTCCATGCTGTTATATTATCAATCTTGGATGTTTTTATATGCATTTACAGCAATTATATATCATTTTTTGGGACTAACCTATTAACTTAGTGCCTAGTGCCAGTTGCTGTTTTCTGCCCTGTTTTTGTTTTACAGAATATCAATACCAAACGAAGTCCAAATGCCACGAAACTTTTTGGAGATTTTTTTCCGGACAATACCAACACTAGAAGCTTCGGGAGAAGGCCAGAAGCCCCAGGGGGTGCCCACGAGGCACCAGGGCGCGCCTGGGGGGGCACGCGCACCCTGGTACCTCGTGGGGCCCACAGAGCTCCGTTTGACCTAATTCCACAACTATAAATTCCCAAAAAATCAGAAACCCTCAGAGGAGTCCACGAAATACTTTGTCCGCCGCCGCAAGTTTCTGTTCTCGAGAGATCCCATCTGGGGTCCTTCTCCGGTACTCCACCGGAGGGGGAATCGATCACGGAGGGGCTCTACATCAACCTTGCTGCCCTTCTGATGATGCGTGAGTAGTTTACCACAGACCTTCGGGTCCATAGGCAGTAGCTAGATGGCTTCTTCTCTCTTTTTGATCTTCAATACAATGTTCTCCTCGATGTTCTTGGAATTCTATCCGATGTAATCACTTTTTGCGGTATGTTTGTTGGAATCCGATGAATTGTGAGTTTATGATCAGATTATCCATGAATATTATTTGAGTCTTCTCTGATCACTTTTATGCATGATTATTATAGCTTCGTGTTTCTTCTCCGATCTATTGATTTGGTTTAACCAACTAGATTGATTTATCTTGCCATGGGAAGAGGTGCTTTGTAAAGGGTTCGATCTTGCGGTGCTCAATCCCAGTGACAGAAAGGGACATGACACATATGTATCGTTGCTATTAAGGGTAAAAAGATGGGGTTTATTCATGCGTGAGTTTATTTTGTCTACATCATGTCATCTTGCTTAAGGCGTTACTCCGTTCTTTATGGACTTAATACACTAGATGCATGTTGGATAGCGGTCGATGTGTGGAGTAATAGTAGTAGATGTAGGCAGGAGTCGGTCTACTTGTCTCGGATGTGATGCCTATATACATGATCATTGCCTTGGATATCATCATGATTATTTGCTTTTCTATCAATTGCCCAACAGTAATTTGTCTACCCACCGTATGCTATTTTCTTGAGAGAAGCCTCTAGTGAAAACTATGGCCCCTGGGTCTATCTAAATCATATACTAAAACCCTAAAAATACTTGCTGCAATTTTATCTTATTTATTTTATTTTGTATTTTTGTTTCAATCTATCTATCTATCACATACAATTTAATCTTGCAATTTACCGCCGAGGGATTGACAACCCCTCGTTTGCGTTGGGTGCAAGGGTTTGTTGTTTGTGTGCAGGTGCTGCTAACGAGGTGTTACGTGATTCTCCTACTGGATTGATAACCTTGGTTTCATAACTGAGGGAAATACTTACCTCTACTGTGCTGCATCATCCCTTCCTCTTCGGGGAAAATACCAACGCAAGCTACAAGTAGCAGGAAGAATTTCTGGCGCCGTTGCCGGGGAGACATCATCAACATCTATCAAGTACCTTTGCATAAAACTCTCATCTCCTTGCATTTACTTTATTTGCATTTGCCTCTCGTTTTCATCTCCCCCACTTCTAAAAAGTTTTTACAAAAATACAAAAATATTTTTCGTTTGCCTTTTTCTTGTTTGCTTGTTTGTTTGCTTGTTATCTTGTTTGCGTAGCCGCGATGTCTCAAGAAAATACAAAATTGTGTGATTTTTCCAATCCTAATAATAATGATTTTATTAGTACTCCAATTGCTCCTCCCGCCACTAGTGCGGAGACTTGTGATATTATTGCCGCTTTGCTAAATCTTGTTATGAAAGAACAATTTTCTGGTAGTCCTAATGAAGATGCTGCATCCCATCTTAACACTTTCGTAGAATTGTGTGATATGCAAAAAAAAAGATGTGGATAATGATATTGTGAAATTAAAATTATTCCCAGTCTCATTGCGGGATCGTGCAAAAATTTGGTTTTCATCTTTACCATGAAATAGTATCGATTCTTGGGATAGGTGTAAAGATGCTTTTATTACTAAGTATTTTCCTCCTGCGAAAATTATTTCTCTTAGAAATCAAATTATGAATTTTAAGCAACTTGATCATGAACATGTTGCCCAATCTTGGGAGAGGGTCAAATTAATGATAAAAAATTGCCCTACTCATGGTTTAAATTTATGGATGATCATACAAAAAATTTATGCAGGATTAAATTTCGTCTCTAGAAATCTTTTAGATTCCGCCGCGGGTGATACTTTTATGGAAACTAGTAGATACCCCGCGCGTTGCTGCGCAAATTTGTAGTCTTTTGCTTAGCATCTCTTTAGAGCATAACACAACTCATAAACGGGCTATTGGAAGTGTCCAAGGGGTGAGCGAGACTGCGAGTAAACAATAGATTTTCAATGTGATCGATCTAACAAAGTTATAAGCCCTTCGGCTTACCAAAATAATGAAACATTCATGAAAAAAAACAATGTACTGTAAATATATTCGGACATTGCTACCTCAGTAAGCAAAACTTGGAAACTTCTATAGGGTAACTATGCCTGATGCAAAAAAATTTAAACAAATGAACTTTCTAACAGAACAAACATTTTTTAGAACGCAGGGAGTAACTCCCTGCTTCTATTTTCCATTGAAAATGAAACCAATCAACCAAAAGAAGGGAAACTGGCAGTGACTCTTGCGGATATAGTTTAGAAAGATGAACAAAGGTTTGATACATCACATACAGCTATAGATCTTTAACTGAATATCAAGAGGTGGACGTTGTCTCCCGCGTCCGCTTCTTGATATTTCTCTCTGGAGCAAGCTTGCTGGCCGAGGCACAACATCTGAGCCTTCACTGATGGTTTGGGAACAACATACAAAGTATGCCAGCTGCTTATTTAGTTGGTGGATTCAATCCACAAATGTAAAAGCATGAATAGAGCATCTTATTAAAATGGCAACTGGACACCAAAGAATCGTGTTTGTGGAAATATTCAAACATCACTTGCAATCAATTAAATAATAAACATAGCACTCCATACCAAAGCTCACTCGATCTGCATAAAAAATCAATGAGTCGGAAAACAACAAACTGTGTTATGTACTATGTTCTAATCAAAAGAAAAAATAAGCTTGACATTGAACGGAAACTTTACAACCTAGCATATCACAACAATTCAGAGAGCCCTAGTTCCACAATATTAGGATACTAACCCGGCCTTAGGAAGTTGAGTAAATACTGACTTTTAGAGGTCGTCAAACAATGTATGAGAAATAGCAAGGCAACATAGCATTATAAAATGCACTCGGGGACAAATAAATTATTCTTGAATAACAAAACGGTGAAGTACTATATCCAGCTGCAAATTCGATACTACAGATGCTTTTCTGCTCGTATTGCTTGCCTTCTCATCATCAAGTGGGTGAAAGCAAAAAAAATAAACCTAACCTAACATTATATATCATTTCAACAAAGAGGATTTTAGAAAGGAATCCACCAACAAAGCCCAGAGGGGCCCTGGGCATGTCTAGAAAGAACCACAAAACCTGTAGACATAGCCTGGCTTCACAAATGTTGCAAACTAAATCACCATCAAGTCATATTATGTAACAACATACAGAGAGAGGGAGATAACTACAATGAACATGTAACCAAAATGAAAGAAAAATTCCAGCCACAAATCTTTCAAAAATAAATTACTTTTTTTCATAAAAAATCTTACGGAATACTACTCCGAAGGTGCTGGATTACATATTAGAAATTCATCAGCTCTAACTGAAAGCACCTCCTAAATCCTTATCCAAGCAAACCAATCAAACTCTCTGCAAAATAAGTTGAACCACAAATGATATGTCTATATATAAACTTAAAGAAAATTTGAAGAAACTAACGCACAAAAAATCTGGATGGTGGATGATAGGACCTCCCATGCGGTACTGTGATGAATTTTCCAATCTGCACATTCATACATCTTAGTATTTGTACATGACCACGAGCCACATACCAATCAGTAAAAAAATGGAAAAGTCAGGCGCATTTACAGTACACATCAGGCCCGTACAGCAAAGATCTGGAAAAATATACAACCGGAACGACCTCATCTGAATGTACAGTAAGTATGCATCTCTTCAACTAAAAGAACATATATGGCTTCAGGGGAACGACACATGCATAAAGATCGGCACCAATATACTATGGGAACGACCTCATCTTCCTGCTCCTACCTTTGGCGATAGAGGCAGTACTTTGATTGAGATCCGGCATACATGTCCATGATTGACATCGATCTGGATCCATCACGCCGCCGAACTATGATTGGGGGCTGGCACCCTCACCCTTCCCAGCACAGCTACTCCGATTGGAAATCAGGCCTTCCAACCAATCTAAGTAAAAAAATGCAGTTCAGATCTGAGGAGATAGACAGGAAGGAGAGCTCCCACCTCTGACGCATGTGGTGTTGAAGGAGGTCGCTGATGGTGGCACACATGGTTCGTCGGGTGGTCAGCGGCGATCATGGGGCGGGCGGGCGCATGTCTCTAGTGTCGACGGCCAGAGAGGCTTGGCCCGCGGCGGCATAATATGGGACGTGTGGCGCAAATACAGAGGGGGCATAAGAATTGGGAAGACAACGCTGGAAATTTACTCTTGGGAGATGAAAGGAACCGTCGGAGGAAGAAATAAGAGGAAGGGGCAGCAATTAGTGCGATGGGGGTACGAAAATTAGACGCTTCATTTCGTTTAAAAAGAAAAGAAAAAGAATTGTTGAGGTGGAGCGAGCGGGACAGTTAGACAGGACGAAGCGGTATCTTCCCCTTACCGGTGGCAAGTCTCAGTAATATTGACAACTTTTGATCGGACGGCTGCAGACTCCTGAGCTACACTGCATCAATGGCTATAACAATTCGGATGACATGGCTTCATGAGAAGGCAAGAAAATCACCTAGTGGGGTGCCCCTATTTAGATATAGAAGATTACTTTGGGAGAAGCTACTAAATTGCTTGATAATATTATGGCAAATTATTCACAATGGCATACTGAAAGAGTTCCTACTAGTAAAAAATGGAATTCTGTTGAAGAAATTAATACTTTGAGTGATAAAGTTGATGCGCTTATGAAATTGGTTGCTAGCAAAAATGCTCCTATTGATCCTAATGATGTGCCTTTGTCCACTTTGATTGAGCAAAATAATGATCCCGTAGATGTGAATTTTGTCTCACGAAACAATTTTAATAATAATGCTTATAGAGGTAATTTCAATGCTAGACCATTTCCTGGAAATTCCTCTAATAATTATGGCAATCCCTATGGTAATTCTTATAATAATAATAATAGGATGCCCTCTGATCTTGAAAGTAATATTAAAGAATTTATTAATGCTCAAAAAGTTTTCAACACTACGATAGAAGAAAAATTGAGTAAACTTGGTGATGTGTCTAGGAGCATTGATAGAATTATTCATGATGTGGAAAATCTCAAGACTAAAATTTTGCCACCTAAAATTGATATTAATGAATCAATTAAAGCTTTATATGTCTCCATGGATGAGAGTAAGAAAATAACCGCTATGCTAAAAGCTAAACGAGAATTTTTAGAAAAAGCGATTCCTCCCGGTTTTTATCGTAGCAATGATGAGGATATTAAAATGATTGGTGTTTCATCTATTGATTCTTTGTTTAGCAAAATTAAACTTGATGAAAAGGGGACTGAAGAAGAGTCAACTTTAGCTAGTAGGCGTCTCCATAATTCGGAGGGTGAAAATCTTGATAAGAAAATTGATAAAAGTGGGTTTGGAGAGGTAAAAACTTTAAATAGCGATGTGCCCACTCTTTTGGATTACAAAGATTTTAATTATGACAATTGTTCTTTGATTGAGTGCATTTCTTTGTTACAATCTATATTAAACTCACCCAACGCTTATGAGCAAAACAAGGCTTTTACTAAACACATCGTAGAAGCAATGAAGAAAGCATTAGAAGAAAAGCTAGAACTAGAAATTTCAATTCCTAGAAAATTATATGATGAATGGGAACCCACCATTAAAGTTAAAATTAAAAATTATGAGTGCAATGCTTTATGCGATTTGGGTGCTAGCGTTTCCACAATTCCGAAATCTCTATGTCATGTGCTAGGTTTTACCAATATAGATGAATGTTCTCTTAATTTACATCTTGCGGATTCTACTATTAAAAAGCCATTGGGTAGAATTAATGATATTCTTATTCTTGCAAATAGAAATTATGTGCCCGTTGATTTCATAGTACTTGACATTGAATGTAATCCTTCTTGCCCAATAATACTTGGTAGACCGTTCTTACGAACCATAGGTGCCGTTATTGACATGAAAGAAGGGAATGTAAAATTTCAATTTCCATTAAAAAAAGGGTATGGAACATTTCCCTAGGAAGAAAATTAAAGCACCATATGAATCCATCATGAGGGCCACTTATGGAATCAACTTGAAAGATGACAATACTTGAAACTATGCATTATGCCTAGCTAGGGGCATAAAACAATAACGCTTGTTGGGAGGCAACCCAATGAATAAAACAAAAAAAAATTCTGTTATTGTGTGTTTTCACAATTATGCTACTGTTATGATTGTGTTTTTGTGTTTTTAATTAGTGTTTGTGCCAAGTAAAGCCTTTAGGATGATTTGGAAGATAGTATAATTGATGCTGATTGGAAAACAGAAAGTTTTGCGTCCAGTGCTGGAATTTTCGTTCTATACTGGAGCGTCAAAAAAAATCTTAAATTTTTACACAGTATTGGTGTATGAATTGCCCACGTTTTCCTAATTTTTCAGAATTTTTGGAGTTACAGAAGTATGGCTTTTAAATAGATTGCTACAGACTGTTCTGTTTTTGACAGATTCTGTTTTTGATGCACTACTTGCTTGTTTTGATGAAATTATGGATTGTATCAGGGGGTATAAGCCATGGAGAAGTTAGAATACAGTAGGTATAATGCAAAAATAAAATATGAATGGGTCTGCAACAGTACTTAAAGTGGTGATTTATTTTGTTATACTAACAGATCTCACGAAGGTTTTGTTGAGTTTTGTGTGATTGTAGTTTTCAAGTTTTGGGTGAGATCACGATGGATGAAGGAATAAGGAGTAGCCATTGATGCAGTGTTTTGCTTGGAGCGTCTTGTATTATATGAGTCTTTGCTTTGTTTGATTTTTAGTTTGTCACAATCATCCTTGCTGAACACACCTATTTTGAGAGAGCCACACGTTATCATAATTTGTTAGAATACTCTATGTGCTTCACTTAAAAAAATTGAGCTAGGCAGTTGCTCTAGTGCTTCACTTAAATCTTTTTGAGCACGGCGGTGCCTATATTTTGAAGAAATAAACTCTCATGCTTCACTTATATTATTTTGAGAGTTGATAAGATTAAAATTTTGAAGAAATAAACTCTCATGCTTCACTTATATTATTTTGAGAGTTGATAAGATTAAGATTTTGAAGAAATATTTGCACTCTCATGCTTCACTTATATCTTTTTGAGAGTTGATAATAGTAATGGTAATTTGCACAAGATATGAATTTGGTCCCAAAGTGATGAATATTCAAGAGGGATATAATAAAAACTTTCATATAGATCATTGGATATGATAAGTGAGATTCCTTGCAATAGTTTTGTGATATGGAGATGATAATATGTGAGTCATGTTAGTGAGTAATTGTGATTTAGTAAGAATATTCGTGTTAAGGTTTGTGATTCCCTATGCATGCACGTTAAGTCAATAGTTATGCGAAGAAATTATATCCTACTTATGGTGCATTATTCGGTTTTAGTTATGTTCAATGCATGTTTATGACCGTTTTCGGTTTTTGGTTGGTTGCTTCTCAATCTATTTGCTAGCCTTCATTTGTACTAAGCGGAAATACTGCTTGTGCATCCAAAATCCTTAAACCCAAGTTGTGCCAAATGAGTCCAATATATCTACCTATATGCGGTATTTCAATGCCGTTCCAAGTAAATTTGCGTGTGCCAACTCTAATTTTCAAAATATTTTTTCCGTTTTGTGTGCCCGTACCGCTCATGAAGAGGCAGGGGGTGGCCATTATTTTCCATGCTAGGTGTGTTATTCTCACGATGAGTGTTTATTCACTTATCATTGCACGAGAGAGTGGCTGGTAATAAGGATGCCCAGTCCCACAATGAAATCAAAAATTAATAACAACAAAATTCCTTGGAAAGTGATGGTATGGAGGGCACCCGTGGATACGGCTAGCCATGGATTGTGAAAGAAAGGTGGAAAGGAAATAAACTTTACTTTCTGTTTGGGAACCGCCTATGATGTGTCTAGCATGGAAGATATTGGGAATTCTCGGTCGTTTTCGTTGACAGGAAAAGCATGCCTCTCAAAATATTTTTATCTCTCTAATTTAAGCTTTGAGCTCTGGCACATTTGACAAATCTCTGCTTCCCTCTGCGAAGGGCCTATCTATTTACTTTTATGCAATTTCTATTTTTACTTTGAGTCTCCATCTTCTCTTATAAAGCACCAACTAGAGAGCACTATGGTCATACTTGTGCATTGTGTGTAGCTAATATTTGAGTGTGTTTCATGAATGGATCAATGATTGAGCATAATGGGCTAGGGATAACTTTCTTTAGCGTTGATATTTTGAAAGACATGATTGCTTGTTAGCATGCTTGAGTATTTATATCTTCATGTCAAATTATAGACTATTGCTTTGAATCATTCAAGTCCAATGTCCATGCTATAAAAGAAAAGAATATGTGATGAATATGATAGGCAGCATTCCACATCAAAAATTCTGTTTTTATCATTTACCTACTCGAGGACGAGCAGGAATTAAGCTTGGGGATGCTGATACGTCTCCAACGTATCTATAATTTTTGATTGTTCCATGCTGTTATATTATCAATCTTGGATGTTTTTATATGCATTTACAGCAATTATACTATTAACTTAGTGCCCAGTGCCAGTTGCTGTTTTCTGCCCTGTTTTTGTTTTACAGAATATCAATTCCAAACGAAGTCCAAATGCCACGAAACTTTTTGGAGATTTTTTTCTGGACAATACCAACACTAGAAGCTTCGGGAGAAGGCCAGAAGCCCCAGGGGGTGCCCACGAGGAGTCCACGAAATACTTTTTCCGCCGCCGCAAGTTTCTGTTCTCGAGAGATCCCATCTGGGGTCCTTCTCCGGTACTCCGCCGGAGGGGGAATCGATCACGGAGGGGCTCTACATCAACCTTGCTGCCCTTCCGATGATGCGTGAGTAGTTTACCACAGACCTTCGGGTCCATAGGCAGTAGCTAGATGGCTTCTTCTCTCTTTTTGATCTTCAATACAATGTTCTCCTCGATGTTCTTGGAGTTCTATCCGATGTAATCACTTTTTGCGGTGTGTTTGTTGGGATCCGATGAATTGTGAGTTTATGATCAGATTATCCATGAATATTATTTGAGTCTTCTCTGATCTCTTTTATGCATGATTATTATAGCTTCGTATTTCTTCTCCGATCTATTGATTTGGTTTGGCCAACTAGATTGATTTATCTTGCCATGGGAAGAGGTGCTTTGTAATGGGTTCGATCTTGCGGTGCTCAATCCCAGTGATAGAAAGGGACATGACACGTATGTATCGTTGCTATTAAGGGTAAAAAGATGGGGTTTATTCATGCGTGAGTTTACTTTGTCTACATCATGTCATCTTGCTTAAGGCGTTACTCCGTTCTTTATGGACTTAATACACTTGATGCATGCTGGATAGCGGTCGATGTGTGGAGTAATAGTAGTAGATGCAGGCAGGAGTCGGTCTACTTGTCTCGGACGTGATGCCTATATACATGATCATTGCCTTGGATATCGTCATGATTATTTGCTTTTCTATCAATTGCCCAACAGTAATTTGTCTACCCATCGTATGCTATTTTCTTGAGAGAAGCCTCTAGTGAAAACTATGCCCCCCGGGTCTATCTAAATCATATACTAAAACCCTAAAAATACTTGCTGCAATTTTATCTTATTTATTTTATTTTGTATTTTTGTTTCAATCTATCTATCTATCACATACAATTTAATCTTGTAATTTACCGCTGAGGGATTGACAACCCCTCGTTTGCGTTGGGTGCAAGGGTTTGTTGTTTGTGTGCAGGTGTTGCTAACGAGGTGTTGCGTGATTCTGCTACTAGATTGATAACCTTGGTTTCATAACTGAGGGAAATACTTACCTCTACTGTGCTGCATCATCCCTTGCTCTTCGGGGAAAATACCAACGCAAGCTACAAGTAGCACATGGTATAGTAGGTATTCCTGGATCTCCTAACTTCTTAGGTACTCCCCCCTTAAAACAATAATTTGCAAGCATGGTGGAGATTTCAGTTTCAGGTATCTTACTTTTATTAGTGATAATATCTTTCATGTATTTAGCATATGGAGGCATTTTCAAAATCTCAGTCAAACATATTCTCAAAAAGACTGGCATTTCAACAAAGCGTTCAAAATCCTCCTCATCCTTATTTTTCTGAGGTTTGCTAGGAAAAGGCATGGGTTTTTGAACCCATGGCTCTCTTTCTTTACCATGTTTTCTAGCAATGAAATCTCTTTTATCATATATTTTATTCTTAAGAGGTGGGTTATCAAGATCAACAGCAGGTTCTATTTCTACATTATTATCAGGTTTTTATCATTGTCTGGTTGAGCATCATCATGAACATCATCATTATCATTATCATTAGGTGGATGTTCATTACTAGATTGTGTCTCAGCATCAGAAATAGAAACATCATTATGATTCTCAGAAGGTTTTTCTTTCAATTATTTTAGGGTGACCTTCAGGATATAGAGACTCTTGAGTCATTCTACCTCCTCTAGTCACAACTCTAACAGCACGATCATTCATTCTATTATTCATTTCATTAAGCAAATCATTTTGTGACTTAGCAACTTGTTCTAACTGAGTATGAACCATGGATGAGTGTTTACTTAAACCTTTAACATCATTAGCAATTCTAAACATCAAATCACTCAAGCGATCAATCATAATAGCATTTCGTTTCAGTTGATTGCTAACATACATATTGAAATTCTCTTTCTTAACAATGTAGTTATCAAATTCATCCAGGCATTGACTAGCAGATTTATTATAGGGAATATCACCTTCATCGAACCTATACAGAGAATTTACCTTTACTACCTATGTCGGGATATCGAGTCCATGTATTTCTTCAATAGGTGGTAAATTCATAACATCTTCAGATTTAATACCCTTTTCTTTCATATATTTCTTGGCTTCTTGCATATCTTCTGGACTGAGGAATAGAATACCTCTCTTCTTCGGAGTTGGTTTAGGTGGTGGTTCAGAAAGTGTCCAATCATCGGCATTCTTTAGCATATTATTCAATAGTTCTTCAGCCCGTCCAACAATTCGTTCCCTGAAAACACAACCAGCACAACTATCTAGGTAGTCCCTAGAAGCATCGGTTAGTCCATTATAAAAGATATCAAGTATTTCATTTTTCTTAAGAGGATGATCTGACAAAGCATTAAGTAATTGGAGAAGCCTCCCCCAAGCTTGAGGGAGATTCTCATCTTCAAATTGCACAAAGTTAAATATTTCCTATAAAGCGGCTTGTTTCTTATGAGCAGGAAAATATTTTTCAGAGAAGTAGTATATCATATCCTGGGGACTACGCACACAACCAGGAGCAAGAGTATTAAACCATTTCTTAGCATCACCATTTAATGAGAAAGGAAACAACTTAAGAATATAGTAATAGCGAATTTTTTCCTCATGAGCAAATAGGGTGGCTATATCGTTCAATTTGGTAAGGTGTGCCACAATAGTTTTAGTTTCATAACCATGAAAAGGATCAGATTCTACCAAAGTAATTAACTCGGGATCAATAGAGAATTCATAATCCTTATCGGTAACAAAGATAGGAGAAGTAGCAAACTTAGGATCATATTTCATTCTCTCTATCATAGCTTTTTCTTTCAGCTTACTCAGTAATTTCTTAACATCATCTCTATCATTACAAGCAAGAAATTCTCTAGCTATCTCCTCATCCATAACATAACCCTCAGGTATCTTAGGCATTTCAACTCTAGTAGGAGAGCTAGGCATAATAGGTGAATCATAATTTTCATCAGTTTCAGCATTTTCAGTTTCTTTAGCTTTAGCAATTTGTTCATCAAGAAATTCACCTAGTGGCACGGTATCATCAAGCAGAGTGCTAGTATCATCACAAGTTTCATTTATAGTAGAAGCAGTATCATCAATTACTTGTGACATATCAGAATGAATAGCAGGTGGTGGTGTCGCAAGCCTACTTAAAACAGATGGTGAATCAGGTGCAGAATGAGATGGCAGTTCCTTACCTCCCCTCGTCTTAGAGGGTACGATCTTAGTCTTAGCGACTTTCAGATTCTTCATAGTGTAAAATCCCAAGTGAACTCAATAAATAGAGCTATGCTCCCCGGCAACGGCAATAGAAAAAGGTCTTGATAACCCACAAGTATAGGGGATCGCGACAATCTTCGAGGGTAGTATTTCACACAAATTTGTTGATTCGGCACAAGGGGAGCCAAAGAATATTTATGAACCTTAGCAGTTGAGTTGTCAATTCAACCTCACCTGGGATATAAAATCTCTGCAGCAAAGTGTTTAGTAGCACAGTAGCAATAGTAACAGGAACAGGAACAAAAGCAGTTTGTGATGATTGTAACAGCAGCAGCAGTAGTAACTTAGCAAAGATCAATATGAGAAAAAGCATAGGCATTGGATCAGCGATGGATATTTGTGTTGGATGACATTCATCATATAACAGTCACAACCTAGAGCGATACACAATAGCTCCAATTCATCAATGTAATGTAGGCATGTATTCCGTATATAGTCATACGTGCTTATAATAAGAACATGCATAACATCTTTTGTCCTACCCTCCCGTGGCAGCGGGGTCTATAAGGAAACTAAGGGATATTAAGGCCCCCTTTTAATAGAGAAGCGGAACAAAGCATTAACACATGGTGAATACATGAACTCCTCGAATTACCGTCATCCCCGAAGAGTGTCCCAAACAATTGTCACTATGGGGTCTACGGATTAGAACAATAACATGTGCATATAACTAGCAGATAGGATCAAGAGATCTGAAATCATGGCACTCAGGCCCTAGTGACAAGCATTAAGCATAGCAAAGTCATAGCAACATCAATCTCAGAACATAGTGGATACTAGGGATCAAGCCCTAACAAATTGACTTGATTACATGACAAATCTCATCCAACTCCATCACCGTCTAGCAAGCCTACGGAGGAATTACTCACGCCCGGTGGTGAGCATCATGAAATTGTTGATGGAGAAGGGTTGTTGATGATGACGGCGACGAATCCCCCTCTCCGGAGCCCCGAACGGACTCCAGATCAGCCCTCCCGATGAAGAACAGGAGGTGGCGGCGGCTCTGTATCGTAAAACGCAATTAAACTTTCTCTCTGATTTTTTCTCTCCGTGAGACGGTACTTATAGCGTTTGGAATTAGGTCAAGCGGAGGTCTGTGGGACCCACAATCTCGACGGGCACGCCGTGGGGGGGGGGGGGGGTAGGCGCGCCCCCTGAGCTTGTGGCTCCTAGGTGGGCCCCCTCCAGTAGATCTCTTCACTAATATTTTTTATATATTCTAAAATAATTCTCCGTAAATTTTCAGCTCAATCCGAGAACTTTTATTTCTGCACAAAAACAACAACATGGTAGTTCTGCTAAAAACAGCGTCAGTCAGGGTTAGTTTCATTCAAATCATGCAAATTAGAGTCCAAAACAAGAGCAAAAGTGTTTGGAAAAGTAGATACGTTTGGGACGTATCAGTACTCGGGATGGTGACAGACCTGCTTTGGGCCGACCAAACACTACTCCGTAACTGGGTAGTTATAAATGTAGGTTTCGGGCTTGTCCAGACCCATGCTGCGAGACATGGTCGAGCAAGATGGGATTTGCCTCTCCAATCAGGAGAGATATACTCTGGGCCCCTCGTGTGATCCGACCAAGATAAGCATGGCCATGCGACAAGGATTCTGAGATAATCCAGTTTGTGGTCGGCATCACTGACGAGAAAGAGGTCAGGCTAGAACAAGGATGACAGACTCGCCTTGAGCCTGACAACATATATCGTGTGGCAAAGGGAACCGAAGTGTGATGTACAGGTTCACCTAACCAGCTTCATTGTCTACTTGGTGGTCGGCACGCCTTGCTAGAGGCCGCTACCAACCGAGCAAGTTAGAGGTGATCCGACCTGCGACCAAGCCGACTTGAACCTAAGGGGTCGCGCGCTTAAGGGAAGGAACCTACGAGGTCGGATCTGAGGACACTGGTCGGATGTGATCCGAGCTGGACTAGGATTGTGACTGAGTAGACTTGTGGGCTTTAGGATCTGTGCGAGGCCCAAGTGTTGGGCCCACAACAGATGCCTATATATTGTGGAGGTGCGGCACACTCATTCGGTTGATCGCTTCGGCGCCGTTACTAGAGCTTTGCATGTGTTGCAACTAGCCACCTCCACTCGCCGCCGGTTGTGTGGTCGGACATAGTAGTCCGCCGCGCGACGTTCCTCCTGCATGTGCGGATACCATTAGAGGCGGTTCACTTGCGCCTCTTTGGCGAACCTGTACATGATCCGACGACCGGCTGTTCGAGGGAGATCGCACGAGGAAGAGACGAACCCCGCGGACGCGCTGCCCCAACTCTACTTCGGTTACACGGCACTGCGCGTCTAGTGGTAACGATCCATGATCCATCTCTCGTAGCATGTTCCTGGATGTTCTGCGCGTAGGGAAAATTTTAATTTGCAGTCGACGCACCCTACCGTAGAACCCAACACTTTTAGCTGAGGAGCAGCAAGGATAGGCGCTTCAGACAGTTGCTTTTAAGGGACTCAAAAGCCGTATTTGCTGCGTCATTCCAGACGAAGTTATCTATCTTTCTCAGAAGTTAATACAGGGGAATAGCCTTCTCACCAAGTTGGCTGATGAACCGGCTTAAAGCTGCGATGCAGCCCGTGAGTTTCTGGACAACATTGACGTTGACCGGCTTCTTCAAAGATGTAATAGCCGCAATATTTTCCGGGTTAGCCTCAATGCCACGCTCAGAGACAAGAAAACCTAGCAATTTCCCAGCTGGAACTCTAAACACACACTTGGTCGGGTTTAACTTCATTTGGTAAACTCGGAGGTTATCAAATGTCTCCTTCAGATCATCAAGCAAGGTTTCCTTCTTCTGGGATTTCACCACGATATCATCAACATAAGCATGAATGTTGCAGCCAATCTGCTTGTGAAAACAATTCTGGACACAATGCTGATAAGTCGCCCCTGCACTCTTCAGACCAAAAGGCATAGATGTGTAGCAGAAAGCTCCAAAAGGCGTGATAAAAGTCATCTTCTCCTGGTCTTCCTGCTTCATCTTGATCTCATGATAATCTGAGTATGCATCGAGAAAACATACTCTCACAACCAGCAGTGGAATCAATGATCTGATCAATGCGAGGCAGAGCGAACGGGTCCTTAGGGCAAGCTTTGTTCAGGTCAGTATAATCAACGCACATCCGCCAAGTCCGGTTCTTTTTCAGAACAAGTACTAGGTTAGCCAACCACTCAGGGTGAAATACTTCAACGATGAACCCGGCAGCTAGGAGCTGGGCCACCTCTTCTCCAATAACTTTGCGTCTCTCCTCATTGAAAGGACGGAGGTATTGCCGTATAGGTTTCATCTTAGGATCAACATTTAGGCAGTGCTCAGTGAATTCTCTCGGTACACCAGCCATGTCAGAAGGTTTCCATGCAAAGATGTCCTGATTCTCACGGATGAACTCGATGAGCGCGCTTTCCTATTTAGGATCCATATTCATCCCAATAGTGAACTGTTGGGACGAGTCACCAGGGGTAAAATCAACTTGCTTAGTATCTCTGGCCGACTTGAAATTGAGCAAAGGGTCAGACTCAGTAGTTGGCTTCTTCAAGGAAGTCATGTCAGCTGGGTCAACATTGTCTTTGTAAAACATTAACTCCTCAGTTGCGCAAGCCGACCCAGCATAAGCTGCATCTCCTTCATCGCACACAAGGGCGATTTTTCTATCTCCGTTGACTGTGATAGTTTCCTCAGGCCCTGGAATCTTGAGTTTCAGATAGACATAACACGGGCGCGCCATGAACCACGCGTAAGCCGGCCGCCCAAAGAGGGCATGATAAGGACTCTTGAGCTTAACCACTTCAAATGTCAGGAACTCAGATCGGTAGTTGAACTCTGTACCAAAGGCGACTTCCAGGGAGATCCGGCCAATGGGATAAGCGGATTTACCCGGCACAATTCCATGAAAGACCGTGGAGGAAGGTTTTAACTGTTTCTCTGAAAGATTCATCCGTCGGAAAGTGTCATGGTACAGGATGTTGATACTACTGCCGCCATCCATGAGAACTTTGGTCAACTTATAACCACTGACTTGAGGAGCGACAACCAAAGTGAGACTCCCGGGATTATCAACCCGAGGGGGGTGATTGATGTAGGGTGGAACCCTAACGGTGTCAATCTTTCACGATTGGAGCGGATCCCGCGAAGAACACGAAGAACACGAAAGGGAAACACGAGAGGAGACACTCAAATCAACACGATCCAATCACACATGTGCTAGATCCACATACACATGGAGAGATACATGGTCCAAATCCAACAAAGGGAGATACAAGGGTAACTAGTTCATCCCAATCCTTAAGAGGAATTGAGGTCTTGAATCCACTAGGGGATCTTCTCCAATGGAGGTCTTGAACTCCAATGGAGTGTCTCTCTCTCTCTCTCAAGAGTACTCCCACAAGGGGAGGAGCTAAGCTCTCAGATCTAATCTTAGCTAACCCTAAAACGTAGGTGGAAGAAGAGTATATATAGTCTAGGGGGCGAAGGGGTACATGGGTGGAAACCCGAATGGCTGCGCACAGGAAGTGTCGGACGTTCGACGGGTGTCCGTCGTCCGGTCGCTCGCGAGCGTCCGGTCGTCCGGAGGAGGCCGGACTTCCGACGATTCTTCTCTGGACACGAGTCTTCGGATTTCCGGACATGGTCAGCCGTCCGGTGGCTGATGGATGTCGGACGTCCGGCGTCTGTCGGTCGTCCGGCCGCTGTAAGGTGCCTCGGCTGTAGTTGTCCTGGCTGGCTGAAACTCCAGGCGTCGGACGTCCGGACTGGGTCGGTCGTCCGGTGGCTGTGACTTGCAGTCAGCCCTTCCTCTTGTTCCTCGCGCTTGGTGTCCTCGCCGTCTTGTCCAGTGATCCTAGCTGTTCCATGGTCTTCCTCTTGGTTCCTGGTCATGCATAGCACATATGTTTGAGGTAGTAGCCATGTCTCACATGTGGAAAGTGACGGTTCGGAGAGGAGCGAGTTAACCTTGTGTCCAATGGCGTATGTTCGAGGTCTCGTCGTATGTCCTCTTGGGGCTTGGGGAGTAGTCGTAGTGTACATGGGGATGACCGTAGGATGCTCCGCATCATCTCCCCCCCCCCCCTTGGGAAAGATCCGACCTCGGATCGTAAACCTCATCACCATGGAAACGGTTGTCGTGGGCGGACTTGTAGTTGGAC
The DNA here is from genome assembly GCA_039707655.1 of Elymus sibiricus. NCBI lineage: Eukaryota > Viridiplantae > Streptophyta > Magnoliopsida > Poales > Poaceae > Elymus > Elymus sibiricus. Next base: position 260,823,844 of record CM077676.1, read on the forward strand.
GGAGTTGAAGACATGGCGCAATCCAAGTACTCCAAGGTGTCTCCAGAGTGGTATACATGCAGAAAGAGCAAACACAAACGACACTTGGAAATACAATGGTTAGCGCACACAATGTGTCGATCTATGAAGCATGAGTTCGTCCGATGAAATGGGTCGTGACAATGAGCATGAAGTGGAGCAAAATGATAGAACATGGCATATAATGCATTCATGTGATCAAGCTCATTGTGCATGAAGTGACAAATGCTACCATTATGCAAAATGATATCATAGTGTGATGGGTTATCAATAGCATGAACATGGAAATGGATGCTCAATATGATTATGTTATCATGCAATTGATGGTGGCCAATGTGAGGACTATGTATGAAGAGGCCATCAAGGTATATCACAACAAATTTGCTAAGGAAGTGCACAAGCTCATATATCATGGATGTCATGGAAATGCAAGATGCAACAATGCAGTCACAATGTAGGTCAATCCATGCATAAGGTGCAAATGTGTTTTGGATATTGTTGTACCATGGCTCGATTGCGTGGCAGGAGTGATGGTCCGGTGGTGCATCCACTAAGTCCGAGCGCTCCTCAACTTGAAGGTCCATAGGGTCAATCTCCAATGTCGCGCCTCCATCCAATAGATGTATCATGTAGATAAGGAGCAAAGAACAATGAAGGTATGACCCATCCAATATGCCTAATTGAGGATGACTCAAAGGGAAGGAGTGCACCTTTTGAATGTTCGCGAAGATGTCGGTGTCGCACATCGTATACGCCTTCACATGACCAAGTTGTCTCATGACGATACCGCCTTGTGAATCCTTCAAAACCAAAGAACATGACAAACACTCGGAAAAAAAATGAGGTTAGCGGAATTGCAAAACCTATTCGTGTGGTGAGTTACCCAACAAGTGTTGTCATCATTCTTATCATAAGAAAGTACAAGGGTGTAGGGCATGGTATGTAGGCATAAGATGCTAGCACAACCAAAGGCATTAAGCTCAATCCAACAAGCATGCGTCACAAGTAAGATGTCTAAGTCTCCAAGATCAATAAGCATAGCATGGCTGCACTCACTACACGTGAATATGAGAGAGGTAACTAATGGAGAAAATTGACAATGAGCAAAAGAAATCATGTGAGAGGCATGAACATATATGCCATCAACCCAATGAAATGAGCAAGGATGGATCATGGGTGATGCAACAAAGCAAGCAATCATAGTGATCAAGTTATGCAAGCTAGTAGTGCGAAGATGCAACATACTAGAGGTCATCATAGAAATCATGTCATGTGTGCAAATAGTAGGCATACATAATGCACATGACATATCACAAGCATGAAAACAAGATATGAGGAAAGTAACATCATTGTATTGGCAAGAAGTCCTAAGTAAATGGCACTTGAACAACATGACTCTCCCAACACAATAAGCAACAATAGCATAGGGCGCACATAGGGCAGGGCAATAGCAACAAGTATCTCCACCAAGCATGCAAATACACATAGGAGTAGGGTAATGGTGAATCAACGGTAAATGCAAGCAAGGGTCACAATTGCATGGCAAAAGCATATAAAGAGGCATAACATGCAAAGTGAACACGGTAAAATGGGCATAAGGTGACAAATGGTATATAGCCCATAGCCGTGTGAGAGCCAAGTAAAAGATATGCGCGTAGTCCTTGCGCGAGGGAAACGGTCGGAGAAGCATTCCAAGAAATCCCAAAGCATCGTTGCTCTCAAGAGCTCGTTTCGTCAACTCATGGGATTGTGAAGTTGACAAATATTCATGAGTACCTACACAAAACAAAGGCAAAGGGAAAATTGTGTGCGTGTGGTATATGTACACATCATCCATTATGATGCGCACGTGCTTGTGTTGGTTAGCACAAGATATCCAATGCGCAAATAAATGAGATGCATGATATACGAACATGTCATCCATCATGATTGGTTTGTTGTTATGTATAGCGTAATGGAGACTCAAAGTGTGTAATGCAACACTTGAAATATCGAAAGCATTGTCAAGAATGGATAGCATATGGTGCACACAATGGATGCATTCATGCAATCTATAACCAATCTCATGGCATGGATGACGCACACAATGTATGGATTCATGCGATGGATAATCATTTTCGTGGCATGGCATATGGGATGATTTGCACAAATTTTGCAAAGGTAGCATAGCAATATCATCACAAGAGAAACAAAATCCAATAACCATCATCTCGTCATCTATGCCATAAGTGCAAATGGGATTTATTTTAACGGGGCATGCATAGTTACTATGTTGAGATTGTAATGAGGCAATATGGGAGATCTCACTCATAGCATATGACAAGTTTAATGGATTGTCAAACATGACGTGACCAATAGAATTTTCACATGATATCCTATGGAGTATAGCATCACAACTAGGTAATTCGACATGCTCATCATCATATTCATCATAAATGGGTGGCGTATCTAAGCATGTAGAAGACATAGTATGTGGTGAATCCATAACGTGATCAACATCATGCAAGCAATCAATGTCAAGATAGTCCACTAGTGGGACAAGCGAAGCACCGTCACCTATGTTACCTTTGGAGCTCCACTCGTGTGGTGTAGGTGTGGTGGCAAAAATTGACGCTTGATCAACATTGTCGTCTTGATGGAACCATGTGGGGGTGCATCATCGTCCACCATGGCCATCGTATTGCCCATTGTAGGTATGGACTCGTCGAGGATTGGCGCTTCGTCTTGTAGGAGATCTAGCACCAAAGAAAACACACTTGGAGTAGAGGGTAAGTCGTTAGAAATCATAGTGGGCTCACGTGCCGTCTCAACTACCTCACTCACTAAGTGTTGTGGCTCACTCACTCCCGGTAGGATGCTCTCACTCATATGGTTGGTGAAGTCACTCAAATGGCTCTCAACCTCACATAGGATGTGTAGCATGCTCTCGTGTGTGGGGCTAGTGGTGGTCACACTCATTCTCTAAAAGGAAATGCACTCAATGTCACATATGGTGGAGTCACTCATATCACTCATGGGGTGGTGGTGCTCCTCACATGGGAATTGGGGCATCTCGTCATATATGGGTGTCGGAGAGATGTAGGTGCAAACGTCTCCATGCTCAACTCCTATCGCCGCCTTGGTTGAAGGGATAGTCCCATGCTGAACCTCCTCATCCATAACGCCTCCAAAGATGAATGCCGTAGGAAGTGGCAAATCATCACTCTCCTCGGAGACCAAGGAGATTGTCTCATGTGCGGTCGCGTAACTTGACTCCGAGAAAGAGTCCCATATGGGCGTCGTCTTCGTGTCGTTGAAGATGTTCATGCTCGTCGCCGTGGTCGAAGGGGATGGCCCATGCTCGACCGTCTTGTCGCTGTCTTGTAGGAGGCCCATATGAAGTGGCACCTCGTTGCTCGTCTCCATGATCGAAGGGGATGTCCCGTGCTCGGCCATCTTCCTTGAGGGGCTTCCGAAGATGGAAGGGTCACCCTCGCTTGTAGGTGGTCGCCTTGGACTTGATGATGTCAATGTAGGCGTACTCATGGGAAGTAGGCGAAGATGCCGTACGTCCAAAGGCGAAGATGCCTTGATAACACTTGGCGAAGATGCCGAAGTGGTGGTGGTAGCCGTAGCTTCCTCTTGGTGGTACTTGTCTCGCGGTCTTCTCTTGTGCTCATGAAGGTTGGCCGTAGCTTGATGTAGAGTTTGTTGGGACTTGTAGTTTTGCGCGTCTCGAGCATCTTCATCTTGATGGTGTCGTTTTTGTGCTTGAGCTTTATGGCGTGCTTCGTCGTCGCGCACATGTTGCTTGGAGGTGACTTGCCCTTCATGACGATGTGGATCACGAGCATGATGGTGGTCGTCACAAAGATGAGGACGTGGACGAATTGCGCTTGCATCGCTTGGCCGCTCCGAAGATGTTCGACTTGCTCGCCGCCGCCTTGAAGATGACGAAGGGGAAGAAGACTTGTAGTTGGCCAACATGTCTCGTAGTTGATCCTTTAGCTCGTCCACCTTGTTGTCGATGTAGTCCCTTTTCCTTGCTTCGGCGTTGCGTATGTCGGTGGCGATGTTCTCGATGCCTTGCATTGCTCGTTGTAGTCCGAAGTAGGGAGTTTTGGTGTTGTAGTTGTTCGCGCCGTCGTTGTCGTCGAAGACCGGAGATGATGTGCTTTGCCTATCCATCACAAGACTCGAGCAAATATGAGTGGAAGAAAGGAAAGAACTAGACCAATGTACCTTATCCAATGTTGAAGATGGATCAATGATCACCCAATAATGTATTATGTAAATAGCACAATTGGTACCGGATCTTGTCAATTCTCGCACCTACACAAGTAAAGCTTTTGGTGGAGCTTGGTGAGGATAGTGGCACAAAAATTTGATGCAATTGTTAGCAAGAGTCAATAATGTTGAAAGAGATTCACAAATTCGCAAATGAAACAAGTAGACCAATAGCTAGGAATGGCACATGGAAACGCACACACAGATAGATAAATGGGGTCGTGCAACCAAGGAATGAGCACAAAATGTGGAATCCACGGAAAACGCTCGTGTTGCACAACTCAAGAGAGACGCTAGCACGATTGCTCAATAGGCGGATACGACACTTGTGCACACCCTAGGGAAGACAAAACGTATCGACTCTCTATCCCAAGTATGCTATGCATGTATGGTTCCCGGTGTTTCTCACACGATGATCCAAGATGATCAATGATGGCAGTTTTATATGTAATGTGGTATGATGCTATGGCTATTGCTCACAAGCTCTTTGCTTTCTCTTTCTTTTTGCTTAAAAGCTTTTTTTATATGACCACTTATGCGAAATGCTCAAACCAAGATAGCAATTATGTATATGCGGGAACAACCTTGTGACACAAGAGGAGATACTATGATACCAAGATGATACCAATATGATGTATGTATGCAATGATCACTAATGTGCACAAGTAACGTTGCCGGCAATACTCAAAGGCTAGTCTCGATAGGCAAGTGACGCAAAATGGGCCAGGGGTTAACAATGCAATGGCAAGGGGAATATACAATGGTGTCGTCGAGGGTACCGTCCTTGCTTACGGTTGCGGTGTCAAAATGATGAAGTGGCAATGTCGATGATGACCTCGTGGCGATGATGAGTGGCGGTGCTCTCGATGTCGAACTGTTCCTAATTAGCCGAAACACTTTAGGAAACGGAAAAACCGCGAACGCAAAATCTCAAACGCAAATGTCAAATGGTGGTAGCGGATTAGCGGTGGTTGTTGCGGAAGTATTGGTCGAAACCCGGTCAAAATGGGTTAAGGTGGCGGAAGAGTATGGTGGGGCTATACATGTTGTCGGAGTGGAAGTCACGGTCCCTAAGTAGCCGAAACACCTTAGGAGACACAAGCCACAACTCAAACAACCTCAAACGCAACGGGGATCAAAATGGGTTAGGTTGCGGAAGTCTATGATGGAAAAGCATATGATATGGTGGAGGCCCTAGGCAAAGATGCCAAAGTTCCAAAAATTTTATGGAGTCAAATGGTGTTGGAAGTATTTTTGTGGGATGGGGGATGTCAATAGCTACAAAACGAGCTAAAGAACGTTAAAATCGGACTTCGAATGAATTAGTTATGGCCAAAACAAGATTTCAGCAGTGTCAGTTTTCACAGGGACCGGACGTCCGAGAATTACCGGACGTCCGAGAATTCTTCTCTGTTTCGGGGTGTCGGATTTCCGGTAAGTACCGGACTTCCGGTGGTTCCGGGTGCTCCAGACGTCCGGAAAAGTGTCGGACATCCGACGAGTCTGGGTTAACTCGGGATTTCAGATCCGGGACGCGATTTTGGGCAGAAGTTGGGAATTTCGGTGTCAAAATTGGGAAGATTTCGTGGATGGAAATGGCAAAAAAGATGGGGAAGGCTAGATCCACTTGAAACACAACGAATTCACGGATCAAAATCAACAAAACATCATCAAACCAACAAATCACAAAAAATTTGGGGGCTATTTTTGGTGGGGATTTTCGAATTTAGGACGAAACAAAGCAAAATCAGGCTAGAAAACGAAGGGGAAGGCTCCAAATTCGTGATCAACGTGGCTCATGATACCAAGATGATGTAGGGTGGAACCCTAACGGTGTCGATCTTTCACGATTGGAGCGGATCCCGCGAAGAACACGAAGAACACGAGAGAGAAACACGAGAGGAGACACTCAAATCAACACGATACAATCACACATGTGCTAGATCCACATACACACGGAGAGATACATGGTCCAAATCCAACAAAGGGAGATACAAGGGTAACTAGTTCATCCCAATCCTTAAGAGGAATTGAGGTCTTGAATCCACTAGGGGATCTTCTCCAATGGAGGTCTTGAACTCCAATGGAGTGTCTCTCTCTCTCTCAAGAGGAGTCCCACAAGGGGAGGAGCTAAGCTCTCAGATCTAATCTTAGCTAACCCTAAAACGTAGGTGGAAGAAGAGTATATATAGTCTAGGGGGCGAAGGGGTACATGGGTGGAAACCCGAATGGCTGCGCACAGGCAGTGTCGGACGTCCGACGGGTGTCCGTCGTCCGGTCGCTCGCGAGCGTCCGGTCGTCCGGAGGAGGCCGGACTTCCGACGATTCTTCTCTGGACACGAGTCTTCGGATTTCCGGACATGGTCGGCCGTCCGGTGGCTGATGGATGTCGGACGTCCGACGTTTGTCGGTCGTCCGGCCGCTGTAAGGTGCCTCGGCTGTAGTTGTCCTAGCTGGCTGAAACTCCAAGCGTCGGACGTCCGGACTGGGTCGGTCGTCCGGTGGCTGTGACTTGCAGTCAGCCCTTCCTCTTGTTCCTCGCGCTTGGTGTCCTTGCCGTCTTGTCCAGTGATCCTAGCTATTCCATGGTCTTCCTCTTGGTTCCTGGTCATGCATAGCACATATGTTTGAGGTAGTAGCCATGTCTCACATGTGGAAAGTGACGGTTCGGAGAGGAGCGAGTTAACCTTGTGTCCAATGGCGTATGTTCGAGGTCTCGTCGTATGTCCTCTTGGGGCTTGGGGAGTAGTCGTAGTGTACATGGGGATGACCGTAGGATGCTCCGCATCAGTGATCCTCCCGACTCAGGGTTACTGGATACTCCGACCAGTTAAGGTACTCAGGAACTGCCGGCTGCAATGTTGACAACCCACCTATGGAGCTTCCGGTCGTGCTTGCACGTGTTGGTTGTAAAAACATGATACTGCCCACTGTTCAACTGCTTTGGGTTGCTCTGAAACCCAGTCTGACCTCCCTGGTTCTGATTTCCCTGACTGGCTCGCTGATTACTGCATCCACCGATGCCAGCCCCCTTGAACCCGGCTCCTTGGCCGCCGTTCCCCTGGAACCCGGCACCGGAGAAATTACCGTGGAAGCCGGCACCTTGGAAGCCAGCTCCAGAACTGCCGGGTCCAGGATTCCCTGGGTGTCCACCATTGCCATCACCACTGTTGTTTCCGTGTAAGGCTCTGTTCCTGAATTCCTGCATGATGAAACAGTTTTCCCAAGAGTGGCTTGCTGGCTTTTCATCTGTGCTATGTTTTGGGCACGGGCCTTTAGGAGCCTCCTCATAATTACGAGGACGATTTCCTGAAGACGGCTTGCGAACGTTTCCCTTCTGATGCTGATTCTTGAAACAAGTTGTGGTATTGGCGACGAAATCTGAGCCGCCCTCAGTATTCTTAGGCTTGTTGTTGTTGTGATTGTTGTTCCCCTGATTACCATTCTGAAACTGTCAACCATTCTTTTTGCCCTTCCCAGACTTGTCATCATCAGACTCTGGGTCTTTGGTTTTATCAGACTCGGCATACTTCATCATGGCGTCCATGAGCTAACCCATATCTTTGACATTCCGTTTGGTACGCCCAAACTTTTGAATCAAGGGGTCAAACTTGCAATTCTTTTCCAGGACAAGAACTGTTGTTTGAGTCGTGATGCTATCAGAGGAGTGAATGATCTCTATGACTCTGCGGGCCCAATGATGGACTGACTCTCCGTCCTTCTGAACACAATATTGTAGGTCACTGATTGTCGTTGGGCGCTTGAAGGTCCCCTGGAAATTCTTGATGAAGAGGTCCTTCAATTCCTGCCATGTGTTGACTGAGTTGGGCGGTAGATTTTTCAACCATGTACGAGCCGGTCCTTCTAGCATCATAGTTAAATATCTGGCGCATACCCCGTCGCTGATCTCCAGCATATCCATGGCCAGCTCATATGATGTAGGGTGGAACCCTAACGGTGTCGATCTTTCACGATTGGAGCGGATCCCGTGAAGAACACGAAGAACACGAGAGGGGAAAACGAGAGGAAACACTCAAATAGACAAGACACAATCACACATGTGCTAAATCCACATACACATAAGGGATACACGGGTACAAATCCAACAAAGGAGGATACACAGTAGCTAGTTCATCCCGATCCGGAGAGGAGTCGAGGTCTTGATATCCCGTGGGATCTTCTCACATGCTCACATGGAGGTCTTGAACTCCATGGGAGTGGTCTCTCTCTCTCTCAAGAGTAGAGGTAGGAGCATGGCTCAACTAATGAGCTATCATGTTTGCTGACCCTAGATGGAGGAGGGAGAGGTCTATATATAGTACTAGTACAAGCTGGGTCGAAGTGAAGGGGTACATGGGCCTTTGGCCCGGTCTCTGCACACAGGCAGGTGCCGGATGTCCGGGCTGGGGGCCGGATGTCCGGCGGCTCACGAAGAGCCGGATGTCCGGGCTGGGGTGGCCCGAACTCTGCTACTCTCTGTATAGATGGAGCCGGATTTCCGGGCGGGGCCCGGATGTCCGGGGTGGACGGGCCGGATGTACGGCGGCGGGGCCGGATGTCCGGGACCTGTAGGCTTGTCTGCGGCTGAACCGGGGGAGCTGTTGTGGACTCCAGGGGCCGGATGTCCGGGCTGCCGGGGCCGGATGTCCGGGGCTTGGGCTGCAGCAGCTCCGTCTTCTTCCGTCTCCGCTTCCATGCTTCCCTCGCGGATGGTGTAGTTGCTCCTTGGCGCTTGTACTCCTCCCCGTCATCCGTGAAGCTCCGACAATACCTATGCATGCACACGGGAGAAGTGTCAAGTAGTATACCATCCTCGAAGGGGTCAAGTGGACACGTGTAAAGGAGAGGATTCACCTTTGTGTATGTGAAGTAGATGTCGCACATGTCACTTGCCAAACAGACTCTTGACATGGTGATGTCCGTAGGATGCTCCGCATCATCCCCTCCCCCTTGGAAAAGATCCGTCATCGGATCGAAAACCAAATCACCATGGGAAAGAGATGTCGTCGCCATGTAGAAGTGGACGATCACCAAGCACTCTTTATCTTGAAGCTCGAAATGGGCACTCTCCAATGTCGCACCGTCTTGTGATTCCTTGAAAAGGAGCAAGGACAACAAACACTTGGAAAAACAAATGTGGTTAGCGTTAGTGCAAAACCAAGCATTCAAGCGGTGATTCACCCAACAAGTGTTGTCGTTATGTATAGCATAAGGTGTGACAAAGGAATGAGACATGGCATGTAAGCACATAAATTAAGCACAAGCAAGATCATGATGGAAACAATCATGTAAATGGGAGATAGAGATGCTCATATGCGTGACAGGAGAACAAGCATCTACCTCAAGGTCATAGCAAGCATGCACAAAGCGCTCAATAAACAGTCGATGATAGGCATATGAATCATTCACAACACCAAATAGAATGAGATGTCTAAACACATGGGGCAATCCGAAGTGCAAGACAATCCAAGCATAATGTGCACATGGTGTAGTGAAGATAGTGTGGCACTCAACACAATAGAAAGAGCAAATGTTCATCATGTGTGAGGCAATCAAGTCAAGCATGTAGCAATCAATGTGACATGGCATATGTGAATAAATGACATTGTTGCAATCAAACACATGGGAATAGCATGGGGTAATCATGTTCGATGCAACACACAAAGCATATATGTCATGAGGCATGGAAAGGTGAAAATGACAAGTCAAAGTAAGATCTCGAACATGTGTGCAATAAAGTGGTCCAAGATGACCAATAAGTCTCATGGTGCAAGCAACACAAGTAGTATGATCCACAATATCCATGCTCAAGAAGGATGTCACCTGAAAAGTGTGTCCTTGTGTGTCCTTCACACTGCCGAAGCACAAGCAAGTGCGATGTAGAAGCGAGTCGGGCGAAAGTGTACTAGGCTCGCTCTCAAGAGCTCGGATGGTCAACTCGCGTGAAGTGGAAGTTGACACGATGTCGAAGGATCCTACACATGCACACAACCAAGCAAAGAACGTATGTGCACGGTAGATAAACACATCATCCATCATGATGGTTCTCTTCTCTTGCACATAACCATTAAAAGCAAAAGTGCATGAATAATATGATGCAACAATGGATATATTCATGGCACTAGGCATATGGTGCAAGGAAGGAAGACAAGCATGCTTCACATGAAAGATGGCAAAAGCTCCAAACATATGGGAGAAAGCTATGGGGGCGATCTCATTAGCAAGACTAAAATTATAGTTGCACTCAATACATGGCAAATCATCTAGCATGAGAGAGGCAACATATGGAGACATATGACAAGAAGCAATATCAATCATGTGCAAAGCATGTGAATGGATGCCATCAACCGCATGAAACGAGCAAGTATGAATCATCGGTGATGCAACAAGGCAAGCAATCATAGTAATCCTGTCGTGCAAACTAGTGGAGCGAAGATGCAACGCACTAGAGGAAATCATGGCGATCATGTCATGCGAGTAAATAGTAGGCCTAAGCAATGCACATGACATATCACGAGCACGAAAGCGAAACATGATCAAAGTATCATCATAGGCATGGGATACATAGCAAACATGACAATAACAAGGGATATCTCCACCAAGCATGCAAATACACATACAAGTGCTAGAATCAAGGATCATGTGTAATGCAAAGCATGGGTCACCAAAGCATGTCACCCAAATGGAAATGAGCATATCATGCAAGGTGAACATGGCAATATGGGCATAGAATATGTAATGGACAATAACCCATAACCATGTGAGGGCCATGTAGAAGAAATGCGCGAAGGCTCGTCGCGTAGAGGGCGGGTGGAGGGTAAGCACTCCATGTTGGCGCACATCTTCATTGCTCTATAGAGCTCGTTTCGTCAACTCGTGCACTTGCGAGGTTGACAAGTAAGAATGGGGACCTACACAACAAATAGGCAAACGAAACAAGGTGTGTGCATGGTAAATGTACACATCATCCATCATGATGTGTATGTGCATGTTAGAGTTAGCACAAAACAAGCATCGCTCAAAGAAATTTGAGACATGGTATATGAACATGTCATCCATCATGAAAGAATAGTTGTTCTATATAACACGATGGGGACACAAATTGAGCATGCAAGTATATGGAACATCGATATCATTTTTATTCATGGGGAGCATATTGTGCACACAATCATGAGGATCATGCAATGGATGGGAGTGATCAAAATCTCCTAACATGTATGAGGAAACTATGGGGGTCTCCTCATGAGCAATAGCGAAAACATCATATGGAGAAAATTGACAACATGGCAAACAATGCATGTCCGAAGCTAGGTGGTCATGGCATGGCATATGAGAGAAATGATGCAAGGGGAGCATGTCAATATCATCACAAGAAAAACAAATGCCAATAACCATGGGCTTGTCATCTATGCCATATGTGCAAATTGGGTTCCTTTTAATGGCATATGCATAGTCACTACGATGAGATTGCAAATATGACATATGGGAGATCTCATTCATAGCATATGACAAGTCAAGAGGGGTTGCAAACATGATGTGACCGAGAGAATTATCACAAGATATCCTATGCAACATGGCATCACAACTAATAGACTCCACATGGCAATCATCATACTCATCATAAATGGGTAAATCATCGCATGGTGAAATCACACTAGCATCAAGCATGTCAATAGGAGGATCGACATCATGCAAGCAATCAATGTCCACTAGTGGGACTAGCTCATCACCTTCACCTATGTTACCTTTGTCAATCCACTCATGTGGTGTAGGTGAGGTGGTAAAGACCAAATTGTGGTCATCTTCATCGTGATGGAACCATGTGGGGGTGTATCATATTCCACCATGGCCATCGTCTTGTCCATAAGAGGGACGAAGTCGTCGAGGGTCGGCGCGTCATCATATATGGGACCTAGCACCAAATGAGAAGACACTATAGAGGTAGAGGGTAAGTCGTTAGAAATCGAAATGGCCGCACATGCCCTATCAACTACCTCACTCTCTCTATGTGGTGGCTCACTCACTCCCTCAAAATGGGTGCACTCAATGTCACCTATGGTGGAGTCACTCAAATCACTCAAGTGGTGGTGGTGGTGGCTCTCCTCACATGGGAATTGGGTCATCTCATCATATATGGGGCTAGTGGTGAAGTCACTCTCACTCTCACTATGGTGGCATAAGTCTCTCAAGTCATCGTCGCCGTCGCCGTAGATGAAAGCCGAAGATGGCACATCATCACTCTCGCCTCCAAAGATGGAAGCATCATCCTTGCTCGCCACCTTGTCGCTCGCCTCCAAATCTTGTTCTTTGAGAGGCTCCGTAGTCGTAGTCGTCGCCGCGCCGTCTTCAAAAAGAGTCGTGGTAGACTCGGCATCGTCAATGCCACAAAGAGGGATGGCGGTGATGTCGAACGTGGGAGCATCGTCTTGGAGCTTGGTCGTCGCGAAGTGTGCTTGGGGTGGAGAAGCCTTGGCCTTCTTGAGTTCTTTTTCCGCCTTGAGAGCACCAAAGTAGTTGTCGTCGAGGGACTTGTAGTTGTCGAGGAAGATAGTCTTGGAGATGTCGTTATTCAATCCCATCATGAAGTGGAACTTCATCGAAATGGGGTCGTCCACACCAGCTCGTCGCAAGGTTTTCTTCATCTCCTTGAAGTACTCGTCGATGGACTTGTTGGATGGTGTTCTCCAATTGGCGTCGAAGATGTTCCGTGTAGGCGGAAGGCAAAAATTCTCGCCGCATCGCTTTCTTCGTCTTGGGCCAACTCACGTCGAAGCTTGTTGAAGGTTTGTGAAGCCACCATGTCGACGCGTAGTCGTGGAAGGTACTCGTGGCGCACTTCACTTGATCTTCGGAGGGGACTTGATGTAGCTTGAGGTAGTCGTCCATCTTGCGCTCCCACTCGAGATACTCCTCGGGGTCTTGATTCCCATAGAAAGGAAGCTCGTGGTCGGTGTCGAGGTCGTAGTAGCTCGTGGAAGTCGCGGACTTGAGCTTGGGGAGCTTCTCTTGAGCGTAATCTTGAGGTGCTTGTTGGCGAAGATGCCGTATGTCCAAAGGCGAAGATGCCTTGAAGTCGCTTGGCGAAGATGCCAAGGTAGATGGTGAAGTCGTCGAGCGGTGGTTGGTGTTGAGCTCTTGACCTTCACGTTCTTGTCGGTGTCGATGCCGATGTGATCTTGCCGGAGATGGGAGCTCGGAAGCATGTGCACTTGAGCGTCGTCTCGAAGATGAGGAAGACCTCTTGCCGTTCTTGATGAGGGCTTTGAGCTCCTCCATGTGCTTGTCCATCTTGGCGTTGATGTGGTCCTTCATGGCATCGAACTCGTCGTTGTAGACCGAAGTAGATGTGCTTTGCCTATCCATCACAAGACTCGAGTAATGGTGAGTGGAAGAAAGGAACGAACTAGACCAATGTACCTTATCCAATGTTGAAGATGGATCAATGATCACTCAATAATGTATTATGGAAGTAGCACAATTGGTACCGGATCTTGTCTATTCTCACACCTACACAAGTAAAGCTTATGGAGTAGCTTGGTGAGGATAGTGGCACAAAATTTGATGCAATTGTTAGCAAGAGTCAATAATGTTGAAAGAGATTCACAAATTCGCAAATGAAACAAGTAGACCAATAGCAATGAATGGCACACGGAAACGCACACACGGATATATAAATGGGGTCGTGCAACCAAGGAATGAGCTCAAAATGTGATATCCACGGAAAATGCTCGTGTTGCACAACACTAGAGAGACGCTAGCACGATTGCTCAATAGGCGGATATGACACTTGTGCACACCCTAGGAAAGACAAAACGTATCGACTTTCTATCCCAAGTATGCTATGTATGTATGGTTCCCGGTGTTTCTCACACGATGATCCAAGATGATCAATGATGGTAATTTGAGATGCAATGTGGTATGATGCTATGGCTCTTGCTTAAAAGCTCTTTGTTTCCTCTTTTTCTCTTTGCTTAAAAGCTTTTTTTTATATGGATATATGGCCACTTATGCGAAATGCACAAACCAAGAGAGCAAGTGTGTATATGCGGGAACAATCTTGTGACACAAGAGATGATATGATGATACCAAGATGAGGTATGTATGCAATAGAAGGCGGATCGATAATCACTAAAGTGCACAAGTAACGTTGCCGGCAATACTCAAAGGCTAGTCTCGATAGGCAAGTGACGCAAAATGGCTAGGGGTTAACAATGCAATGGCAAGGGGAATATACAATGGTGTCGTCGAAGTTACCGTCCGTGGCGAAGATGAGAGGCGGTGATGTCGATGTCGAACCGTTCCTAGTTAGCCGAAACACCCTAGGAAACGGAAAAACCGCGAACTCAAAATCTCAACGGAAAATGTCAAATGGAGGTAGCGGAAAGCGGAGGTGGTTGCGGAAGTATTGGCAATGTGGAAGTGGAGTTGAAGTCACCGTCCCTGAGTAGCCGAAACACCTTAGGAGACACAAAGCACAACTCAAACAAGCTCAAATGCTATGGGGATCCAAATGGGTTCGGTTGCGGAAGTCGGTGGTGGTATTGCGGAAGTTATGGTGGAAGGCTTAGGCAAACTTGCCAAATTCTCAAAATTTTGATGGAGTCAAATGGTGGTGGAATTACTTTTGTGGAATGGGGGATGTCAATAGCTACAAAACGAGCTAAAGAACGTCAAAATCGGACTCCGGGTGAATTAGTTATGGACGAAACAGTGAAACATGGGAAGTTGAAGCTACAGGGGCCGGACATCCGGGGTCTAGGCCGGAAATCCGGGGCGGTATGTCCAGAGACGAGTCAGTTTTGGTGCTCCAGGTGCCGGATGTCCGGCCGGGGACCCGGATGTCCGGCCCGATGGCCCGGATGTCCGGCCGGTGGCCCGGATGTCCGGCCCGACAAATCCCAGATTTGATTTGGGGCTTGAAAACTCGATTTGGGGCGGAAATAGATGATTCCAAGGTCAAAATTAGACGAATTTCGTGGATAGAAAGTGGGGAAAAGATGGGGGAAAGCTAGATCCACTCGAAACACAGCAAATCCATGGATCAAAATCAACAAAACATCATCAAACTCACAAATCACAAAAAAAATTTGGTATGGCTATTTTTGTGGGGATTTTCGAATTAGGACCAAAAACAACAAAATTAGGCTAGAAAACGGTGGGGGAGACTCCAAAATCGTGATCAACGTGGCTCATGATACCAAGATGATGTAGGGTGGAACCCTAACGGTGTCGATCTTTCACGATTGGAGCGGATCCCGCGAAAAACACGAAGAACACGAGAGGGGAAAACGAGAGGAAACACTCAAATAGACAAGACACAATCACACATGTGCTAAATCCACATACACATAAGGGATACACGGGTACAAATCCAACAAAGGAGGGTACACGGTAGCTAGTTCATCCCGATCCGGAGAGGAGTCGAGGTCTTGATATCCCGTGGGATCTTCTCACATGCTCACATGGAGGTCTTGAACTCCATGGGAGTGGTCTCTCTCTCTCTCTCAAGAGTAGAGGTAGGAGCACGGCTCAACTAATGAGCTATCATGTTTGCTGACCCTAGATGGAGGAGGGAGAGGTCTATATATAGTACTAGTACAAGCTGGGTCGAAGTGAAGGGGTACATGGGCCTTTGGCCCGGTCTCTGCACACAGGCAGGTGCCGGATGTCCGGGCTGGGGGCCGGATGTCCGGCGGCTCACGAAGAGCCGGATGTCCGGGCCTATGGCCGGATGTCCGGGCTGGGGTGGCCCGAACTCTGCTGCTCTCTGTATAGATGGAGCCGGATTTCCGGGCGGGGCCCGGATGTCCGGGGTGGACGGGCCGGATGTACGGCGGCGGGGCCGGATGTCCGGGACCTGTAGGCTTGTCTGCGGCTGAACCGGGGGAGCTGTTGTGGACTCCAGGGGCCGGATGTCCGGGCTGCCGGGGCCGGATGTCCGGGGCTTGGGCTGCAGCAGCTCCGTCTTCTTCCGTCTCCGCTTCCATGCTTCCCTCGCGGATGGTGTAGTTGCTCCTTGGCGCTTGTACTCCTCCCCGTCATCCGTGAAGCTCCGACAATACCTATGCATGCACACGGGAGAAGTGTCAAGTAGTATACCATCCTCGAAGGGGTCAAGTGGACACGTGTAAAGGAGAGGATTCACCTTTGTGTATGTGAAGTAGATGTCGCACGTGTCACTTGCCAAACGGACTCTTGACATGGTGATGTCCGTAGGATGCTCCGCATCATCATAACTCTCTATCCACGTAACAGGCTCCATTTCCGCGGTGTAATTGGGGATCTTACGTGGGCCTTTGAAATCTCATGGCATGCGAGCACTTCGCAGGGCTGGTGACAAGCATTGAGTACCGATCGTCCTCCCGACAAAACCAGTACCGTCTGATTCCTGCTGGGGTGAGGTGGGTGGGACTCGTGTGGGGTGGGCATACCCGGCACCTACAGCAGCGTTGCGTAGAGCACGGGCATTATCAACTATAGCCTGTGCGTTTACCAACTGGGGTTGGTCTTGCTGAGGCGGCAACTGCTAGTTCCGGTATCACGCACTGCTAGAGACAGCTGGTGACTCGGCGTGACGGCTCCTACTGCGGCTCTGATGAGGAGTAGAATGAAGCCGGTGTTGACTATGAGAGTAGTTTGCCTGCTGCGTGATTGTTGTCTTTAACATCGCAATGGCGTTCCTGGCCTCGACCTCCACTGGATTGTTTCCTTCGATTGGGATCGCAGCTAGATTATGAGTCGCCACCAGTACGTTGTTAACCGGGTTGGAATAGTGACCAACTGGTGTTTGAAAACGGCGAGGTGGAAACTGAGCCGGCTGCTGCGGCTGAGTCGGCGGTGGCAACTGCTGTCAAGTCAGCGTTGTTAACTGAACTGTGCCAGGGGGGACGTTCTGAGCCAATTGGGGTATGACAAGTCCTACACCCGGCAACCCTATGCTAGCCCCCGAGTTCGTCGGAGCGAGTAAGTCACGCGGCGTCTCGAACAACCGCACCGGCTCGATACCCGCTGGGAGCCGGCTCTGATGCCTTCTTCGGTGTACCACGTCAGCCTCGTTCTGACAGAAACTGAGATGAACCGCTTCTGCTTCCAAACGCTTGGTTTCACTGAGGATATGGGCCTGTGTCTCCGCCATACGTGCGTTCTCCGCATTGATATCCTCCTGGATCTTGGCCAGCTGCTCACGACATTTCGCAATCTCTACGTTGCGTGCATCTGCGTTCTCAGGAGTCACCGGCTCTGCCAGGAGCGTCCCGAGGGTAGCCATCATCTCGGCGAGCACCTGCGCCCCGGTTTTCTGAGAGCCGGCAGGAGCGGAGGTGTTCACTGCTCCGGCCGTTGTGAGGTTCTGACCCGGCTGGCTCTGGTTCCCTGCCATATAGACCATCGCGTGGCGAGTCGGCTCATAGGATTCTGGAAAAATTTCATCATCAGAGTAACCTCCTAGACTCTCATCAAAGAGCGGAAGAATTGACTCAGAATCTCCAACCGATGACTCGCCATCAGAGTAGACAAGCGTGTCGCCACCAGACATGGAATTGCTCGCCAGATCGACTCCTTGCGTGAAGCCGATGAAAACGCGGACCTGACCCGGCTTCGCCTGGCCGGGTTGCATCCAACAGGCGGATTCGACGGGGTCGATGATGACGTCCGTCCCTGGGCCGGACTCGCCGATTTCGCTGATGAAGACGTGAATCTAGCCGAAGGGGACCCAGTATCCATACTCGATTAAGTCGGCCTCGGGGCCCCAGCCTGCATCGTCGATGTAGAGCTTCCCACACCGGCTCTTCATCATCCGGCCGATCATGTACCTCTCGATCCCTGAAAGAGCTCCCTCCAAGAACTCAACACCACCGTGCGCTGGCCCCACGGTGGGCGCCAACTGTCGTGGTTTTGTCATGGCAGATGTCCTCGTGAAAGGACTTAGTGGTGAGGCCATCGCAACTAGATGGAAGCTTGAACGGGGTTGATCGGAAACGAGGGACGCAAGTTTACCCAGGTTCGGCCCCTCACGATAGAGGTAAAAGCCTACTCCTGCTTGATTGATATTGCTGTGGATCTCGATTACAAGGGTGCGGATTCGCTAACTTAGCTCTTGAGAGATTGCAACTTAGTCTTTTGGGTCCTAGGAACTCCCCTTTATATAATAGGTTGAGTCCCTAGGTTTACAGAAGATTTCGGGTCAAACACTTAACCCGTATCCTACTCTAACTCCTATTAGTCTTGTTCTCCAAGTGAGGAAGATCTCCCGTCTGGACCTCTGCGTGAATCGGCCCATTGGGTTCCTCTGAGAGCCGGCCTCCTGCCGGGTCCCGCTTTGGGCCTTTGGCCCTTCTTGTTATCTTGCCGTGACCCAAAAAATGGAATGACCCATAGGGCCTCCTGGCTCTTTGTCGGGTCATGCTATGGCCGGATCTTAGCCGTGCGGAACATCCCCAACAGCGGTTGACCATCAGTTCACGAAATTCTTCCATTTGAGATGATAACTTGGCGTCATGGTAGTCCCGGGTCCTTGCTTCCGTTTGGCGCAAGTCGGTGGCGAGTTGCTCGATGCGGTCGCCCAAAGCTTCACTTTCTTGATGTAGAGCTCGTTGGACGCCGAAGAGATGACCTTTGGTGACGTAGTTGTTCGGTTCATCTTGCTCCTTGAAGAGCGGGTTTGAAGTGCTTGGCCTAGACATCATGGTCAAGTAGAGGTGAGTAGGAAATGAGAGAACAATACCAAAGTTACATTTTCCGGAGATTCAGGATGTATCGAGTATCACTCAATGTAATGCAATAATAGGGGAATTGGTACTGGGTTTGTTTCTCAAACCTACAAAAGTAAAGGCTTATCGAGGAGCTTGGTTAGGATGAGTGGCACAAAATTCAAGCAAGTGTTAGTCAAGATATCGATAATGTTGAAGAGATTCACAAATTGCAAGTAAGACAAATAGATCAACCCGAGGATGTCACTTGGAACAAACACGCGAAAGATAAGTGGGATCCGCGCAACCAAGGAATGAGCACAAAATGTGTTACCACGAAAAATGCTCGTGTTGCACGGATACTAGAGAGACAATAGCTCGATTGCTCAATGGGCTAGATACGCTTGTGCACCTCCCTATGTGAGTAACGCGCCGTCTTCAATCCCAAGTATGCTATGTATGTATGATCCAAAATGATGTACGATGCAAACGTGGCTCAATGCTATTGCTTACAAGCTCTTTGCTTCTCCTCTTTTGCTTAAAAGCTTTTCTTTCTTTCTCTTTTTTTTACTATGCCAAAATGCTTGATGCGCGAGCCAAGATATACTCACTCCTTTCCTAAATATAAGTCTTTTTAGAGATTTCAATATGGACTACATACGAATGTATATAGACGTAGTTTAGAGTGTAGATTCACTCATTTTGCTCCATATGTAATCCATATTGCAATCTCTAAAAAGACTTATATTTAGGAACGGAGTGAGTATGAGACAAGTAAGATATGCACGGGAGAGACTTATGGCACAATGATGATAGCAAGATGATTGCACGCTAAATGAAGCTATGCGGAGATAAGCATATCACTAAGGTGCACAATGAGCGTGGCCTGGCAATTCTCAACTCGCTAGTCTCGATAGGTATGTGACGCGAATAGGCTCAAGGCTATCAATGTAATGGCAAGGGAATGTACAAAGATGTCGTCGAGGTTACAGCCCTTGCTTACGGTTGGTATGAAGATGAAGTGGTCGTTGTCGATGTCGAGTTCGTGGCGATGATGAATGGCGGTGATGTTGATGCGGAACCATCCCTAAGTATCCGAAACACCTTAGGAAACGGAAACCACAACTCAAAATCTCAACCAAAACGGGTGGTAGCGGAAAGGTGGTATTGCGGAAGACGAACGGTGGGAAATATGGTGGAAAACTGGACTATAAAAGAGATGGTGAAATGGTACTGTATCGAGCCCGTGCGCACGGGGTAAGTGATGCCCGTGTGCACGGGGTATCGGGGGGCCGTGCGCACGAGGTGTTCTGCCAACGGAAGAACACGCCCAAATCCGTGGTAAATCGCAAAATTCCGAGAAAATTCGAGGGTGGGATGGGTGGATGATGTAGGGTAGGGTCTGATCCACTTGCCAAACCACAAATTCGTGCACCAAATCAACAAAATCTCACAAGATCCAACAAATTGCAAAAAAAATTGTAGGCTATTTTTGGTGGGGATTTTTGAATTGGGACAAAAGCACACAAAATTGGGGCTAGAAAGTGGAGTGGGAGAACTCCAAAGTGTAAATCAACCTTGCTCTGATCCAAGATGTTGTAGGGCAAAACCCTAAGTGGAGATCTTTTCACACTTGGAGGTGGAGAAAGGGGAAAGTCACAAGAACCACAAGAACACAAAGGGGAAATCTCTCAAACAAACCCAATTACACATCCACTAGAATAGCACACACATAAGATCCACGAGGTACATGGACAATCAAGGAAAAATAGCACAAGGGTAAAGTTCTTCCCAAATCCAAGAGGAGATGACGTGATGAGGACATCACTACCACAGTTACACCCGCAGCCCCTGCTATTACATACATGGGACCAATTACTAGAGCTCGCGCACGCCAATTAAATTACCAGGTACTTTCGTTTCTTGGAAACCCTTCTAATGTTCATGAACATATGATGATGCCTAAATTAGATACTTTTGTTTTGCTTACAAATGAAGGGCCTAGCATGGACAAGAGGGATGGCCGTTGGAGCGGGATCAAGCATTGAGTGGAAGGTGTGTGCACGGGAGACCTCAATGGTGTTTCAAGTGATGATTTCAGGACTTTGAAGCCACCATAATCTTGGACGAAATGTACAAGATGTCACTTCATAAATTTCGTCCAGAGGCTATTATAGGTGCTGTGTCACCTTATTTTTGGGCCAGGCCCATGTAATTTCGAAATACATCAGTATAGGCTGTTTTTAGAGTCCGTATGTGTGGGGAAACAGAGTTAGGGTTGATTTCGGACCCCTCCTCCAAGGGGTCACGAAATTCCCCCCTACTCCCCCATATATACAGCCCTTAGGGCGTCGTTTAGACCTTGGGTTTTGTTTAGATTAAAAGTTCGCCATAGCTGCAACTTCGCGTACTTCGTTTGTGTTCAACGACCAGACCAAGACGTCACAGAACCGCACTTGATTAATAAAGCTTTCCTCTTATATTCGCAATATCCAGATTGCAATCTCAGTTTCTTGCTTGTTCTTCGTTTGCTCGCAGGAAATAGACCCTCGTGGTCAGGTTGATCGTGCTCCAGCGTGGTCAATAACCTCTCGGAGTTGGTTTAGCGATTGCTAAGGCGCGACGTCCTCGCACGTTCGTAGTCGGATCGTCAAAGTCTGCTCCATCGAAAACGATAGCCACCATCTCATCGAAAAGATGGGACACCTTCGCCTCTATCAAGTGGTATCAGATATCTAGGTTGCTCGGTGAGATTTTACCAGTTTTCGTAGTCTAGATTGCATCTGTTCTTCATACCTACAGTCCACGAAAAAACCACAAAAAAAATTAGGGTTAGTTCATCATATCCGAACCAATCTGAGCCTGTTGCAATTTTCTGTTCGGTGTTTTGCTTTGTTGAATTTGCGGTTGCATCGTCGTGTCAAGTTGCTGGTCTTAGCGTCTAGTCCTTTAGAGTTTCGAGTTCTGTTCACAAGTTGTCACGCCGCCGCCACACCATCTTCATCACTGCCATATACCCCCACCGCACCATCTTCCTCGCTGTCATATACACCACCACATCATATACATCGCCGCTGCCTTACATATACCTCCAATCCTACTCCATATACCACCACCAATCCTAGTCCTTTTCATATTAGGTTTGATTCCGAGATCCTTTTGTAGTCAGATTCGTTTTCCCTTGCCGGAGTAGGTTTCGAAAAAAAAAGAGTCTGGAAACCACCCTCCGTTTAGGCCCAAAATTTTCCAAAAACGCAACTGTCAAAAAAAAATCTAGCTATCCTATTTTTAGGAGTTTCCGAGCGTTTTGAGACAGTCGCCATTATAGAAAGTTTTTTTTGAGCAGTTTCCAATTTTTGGTCCGGACAGCCAAAAAAAATTCAAAAGAAAATTCGTGTCTATCCTATTTTTAGACCTCGGGAAGAGTTTTGAGACACTCGCCATTATAGCGATTTTTCGCTGAAAAAAAAAGAGCGCAAAAAAAAAAGCGCCAATTTTTTTTCCCAGAGTGTGCTTTTCCCTTGTTGACGCGCCACGCCGTGATTTTGTTGGTGTTCTAGGCTCGCGTCTCTAGTACGGTCTAGCCTAGGACCAGCACAGTACCGTCGTTGAGCGTTTATTCACCTTTGCATCTCTGAATTGATTGTTGCTGACCTTTTTGCTACCATATATTAAGCCTTCCCAGCTCCACATATTCTCTACATCGTGCGTTTGACACCACCTGGCAATCGCTCTATCCACTTTTTGAGGCGTTTTTTACTACAACGGTTGCCGATCACCACCTGCTGCTTGGTAAGAACGGGTAAGAATTTGTGATTCGCTTGACGGATTTGTGACTTTCCACCACACCACTTCATATTAGTAGTCTGTCGGACATATTCTTGTGTGTTTCTTTTGCTGCTAACCATGACAGGATCACAAGCCGACCAGATCGACTGGGAGAACATGACGCAGAAGGAACTACATGATAAGTTTCAACAAATGTTGGGTGAACAGGTACATGATGTGATGAGCAGTTTTGGTAAGGCTCTGGAGAGGATAGATGACATTGAGAAGACAATTGACACCAAGTTGGACGCCAAGTTCGATGAGCTACTCGCGCGTCTACCACCACCACCAGCTGCCCCTGATGCACCGTTGCAACACCAACAACGACCACCTCCACGTCGCCCCGCTCCAGTAGGACGAGCGCAGCGTGTTCCCCTTGAAGCCGGCCAACATTCTGGTGCCGCTGGAACTGCTGTTGATGCTTCTGTGGCTCCTGCTGCTGCTGTTGACGAGAACGATGATTACGAGGATGATTATGAGGATGAGGTTGCTCAAAATCAGAACTACGTGCAACCACCACCACCACCACCACCAGGTCGTCCACATGCATATGATCGCAACGGTAGGGCTGCTCCACCTCCTCAGGTACGAGATAATGACCATATCCCTAAACTGAAATTGAATATTCCGCCATTTGAGGGTAGATACATTCCTGATGTCTATCTTACTTGGGAGTTAGAAACTGAACAACGTTTTACATGCTTACAATATCCTGAGGGTAGACGTGTTGCTGCTGCTGTTTGTGCTTTCACTAGTTTTGCTTGTGTTTGGTGGTCTGAACATTGTAGAGTATATCATGATAATATTCCAACTACTTGGGCTGCTCTGAAAAATGCTATGCGTACTCGTTGGGTTCCACCATATTATCAACGTGAATTACTTCAAAAATTGCAGCGTTTAAGACAAGGAAAAAATTCTGTAGAAGAATATTATCAGGAATTACAACCTGGCATGATTAGATGTGGTATTGTTGAGGATAATGAAGCTATGCTTGCACGTTTTATGGGTGGCTTAAACAGAGAAATTCAAACCATCTTAGAGTATAAGGAGTATAACAATATCACTCGTTTATTCCATCTTGCTTGCAAAGCTGAACGTGAAGTGCAGGATCGACAGGCATTGGCGCGAACTAACTTTTCTGCAGGTCGATCTTCATCATGGACACCGCGTACATCGTCTACTTCCACATGTCCTGCTGCAATACCGCCTACTTCCTCCGCCAACTCCAACCGGGATACAAGAAAACAGGCACCACCACAACCATCCGCCAAGAACACACCTTCTGGTCCAGCACAGAGCTCTTCTTCATCCATGGCATCAACAGGGCAAACACATGATGTTATATGTCGTCGTTGCAAGGGTGGAGGTCACTATGCGAGCAAATGTCCGTCTCCGCGTGTGATGATTGTTACTGAGGATGGTGGGTATGAGTCCGCTAGTGACTATGATGAGGAGACTTTGGCTCTTATTGCTAGTGAAGACCAGGGTGGACATGATTATGAACAAGAGACACAATACATGGCTGCTGAAGACGCTGACAGGTATGAAAGTTTAGTTGCTCAACGTGTTTTGAGTGTGCAGGTAACACAGGCTGAGCAAAATCAGAGGCACAATTTGTTCCATACGAAGGGAGTTGTGAAGGAACGTTCTGTGCGCGTCATCATAGATGGAGGGAGTTGCAACAACTTGGCTAGCATGGAGATGGTGGAGAAGCTGTCTCTCACCACAAGACCACATCCACATCCTTACTACATACAATGGTTCAACAACAGCGGGAAAGTTAAGGTAACACGTACTGTTCGTGTGCATTTTAGTATAGCTACATATGCTGATTATGTTGATTGTGATGTGGTACCCATGCAAGCATGTTCCTTATTACTTGGTAGACCATGGCAATTCGATAAAAATTCTATACACCGTGGTAGAAACAATCAGTATACTCTTGTTCATAAGGATAAACATATTACGTTGCTTCCTATGACTCCTGAACACATTTTGAAAGACGACGTGAATAGAGCTAGTAAAGCAAAGCAGGTGCAGAACAAGAGTGAAAATCAGATTGTGGCAAAAGAATTTGAGCACCAAATGAAGCCTAATAACAAACCATCATCTCATGTTGCTTCTGAAATTAAATTGAAAACTGGATGTTTGCTTGCCACCAAATCTGATATTGATGCTCTAGATTTTAGCAAATCTGTTTGCTATGCTTTTGTGTGCAAAGAGGCATTATTTTCAATCGAGGACATGCCACCCTCTTTGCCTCCTGCTGTCACTAACATTTTGCAGGAGTTCGCTGACGTTTTTCCACATGGCGTGCCACCGGGATTACCACCTATTCGAGGGATTGAGCATCAGATTGACTTAATTCCCGGTGCATCACTGCCCAACCGTGCGCCATACCGTACCAATCCAGAGGAGACGAAGGAGATTATGCGTCAAGTACAGGAGCTGCTGGACAAAGGTTATATACGCGAATCTCTTAGTCCTTGTGTTGTTCCTATTATACTAGTGCCAAAAAAGGATGGTACATCGCGTATGTGTGTTGATTGTAGAGGCATTAATAATATTACTATTCGTTATCGTCATCCTATTCCTAGGCTAGATGATATGCTTGATGAATTAAGTGGCTCTACAATTTTCTCCAAAGTTGATTTGCGTAGTGGATACCATCAAATTCGTATGAAATTGGGAGATGAATGGAAAACAGCATTTAAAACTAAGTTTGGCTTATATGAGTGGTTAGTCATGCCTTTTGGGTTAACTAACGCACCTAGTACTTTCATGAGATTAATGAATGGGGTTTTACGTGCTTTCATTGGACGATTTGTGGTAGTCTATTTTGATGATATACTGATTTATAGCAGATCTTTGGAGGAACATTTGGAACATTTACGTGTTGTTTTTATTGCGCTACGTGATGCACGTTTGTTTGGTAACCTTGGGAAGTGCACCTTTTGCACCGACCGAGTATCTTTTCTTGGCTATGTTGTTACTCCACAGGGAATTGAAGTTGATAAAGCCAAGATTGAAGCTATTGAGAGTTGGCCGCAACCCAAAACGGTCACACAAGTGAGGAGTTTTCTTGGCCTCGCTGGTTTCTATAGGCGTTTTGTGAGAGATTTCAGCATCATTGCTGCACCTCTCAATGAGCTTACAAAGAAGGATGTGCCTTTTGTTTGGGGTACTGCACAGGAAGAGGCTTTCACGGTATTGAAAGATAAGTTGACACATGCTCCTTTACTCCAACTTCCTGATTTTAATAAGACTTTTGAGCTTGAATGTGATGCTAGTGGAATTGGATTAGGAGGTGTGTTATTACAAGATGGTAAACCTGTTGCATACTTTTCTGAAAAATTGAGTGGGCCTAGTCTGAACTATTCTACTTATGATAAAGAATTATATGCTCTTGTTCGGACTTTAGAAACATGGCAACATTATTTATGGCCCAAAGAATTTGTTATACATTCTGATCATGAATCTTTGAAACATATTAAAAGTCAAGCAAAACTGAATCGTAGACATGCTAAATGGGTTGAATTCATTGAGACTTTCCCTTATGTCATTAAACACAAGAAGGGTAAAGAAAATGTTATTGCTGATGCATTGTCTCGTCGATATACTATGCTTTCTCAACTTGACTTTAAAATATTTGGTTTGGAGACCATCAAAGATCAATATGTGCATGATGCTGAATTTAAAGATGTAATGCAGAATTGTAAAGAAGGAAGAACATGGAACAAGTTCGTCATTAATGATGGATTTGTGTTCCGTGCTAACAAGCTATGCATTCCAGCTAGCTCCGTTCGTCTTTTGTTGTTGCAGGAGGCGCATGGAGGAGGATTAATGGGACACTTTGGCGTGAAGAAGACGGAGGACGTACTTGCTACACATTTCTTTTGGCCAAAGATGAGACGGGATGTTGAGCGTTTTGTTGCTCGCTGCACTACATGTCAAAAGCTAAGTCACGACTCAATCCTCATGGTTTATATATGCATTTGCCTGTACCTACTGTTCCTTGGGAAGATATATCTATGGACTTTGTTTTAGGTTTACCTCGAACAAAGAAGGGGAGGGATAGCATATTTGTTGTCGTGGATAGATTTTCGAAAATGGCACACTTTATACCATGTCATAAAAGTGATGATGCTACAAATGTTGTTGATTTGTTCTTTCGTGAAATTATTCGCTTGCATGGTGTGCCAAATACAATTGTTTCAGATCGTGATACTAAATTTCTTAGCCACTTTTGAAGATGTTTATGGGCTAAGTTGGGGACGAAATTGCTTTTTAGTACTACATGTCACCCCCAAACTGATGGACAAACTGAAGTAGTCAATAGAACATTGTCTACTATGCTTAGGGCTGTTTTAAAGACTAATCTGAAAATGTGGGAAGAATGCTTACCTCATATTGAATTTGCTTATAATCGTTCGCTGCATTCTACTACTAAGATGTGCCCTTTTGAAGTTGTGTATGGTTTCCTACCTCGTGCACCTATTGATTTGTTGCCTCTTCCATCTTCGGAGAAGGTTAATTTTGATGCTAAACAACGTGCTGAATTGATCTTAAAAATGCATGAGTTAACTAAGGAAAACATTGAGCGTATGAATGCTAAATATAAACTTGCTGGAGATAAGGGTAGAAAACGTGTTGTCTTTGCACCTGGAGATCTTGTTTGGTTACATTTGCATAAGGATAGGTTTCCTGATTTGCGCAAGTCAAAACTAATGCCACGTGCTGATGGTCCTTTTAAGGTGTTAGAGAAAATAAATGATAATGCATATAAACTTGAGCTGCCCCCAGATTTTGGGGTTAGTCCCACTTTTAACATTGCAGATTTGAAGCCTTATTTGGGTGAGGAATATGAGCTTCCGTCGAGGACGACTTCAATTCAAGAAGGGGAGGATGATGAGGACATCACTACCACAGTTACACCCACAGCCCCTGCTGTTACATACATGGGACCAATTACTAGAGCTCGCGCACGCCAATTAAATTACCAGGTACTTTCGTTCCTTGGAAACCCTTCTAATGTTCATGAACATATGATGCTACCTAAATTAGATACTTTTGTTTTGCTTACAAATGAAGGGCCTAGCATGGACAAGAGGGATGGCCGTTGGAGTGGGATCAAGCATGGAGCGAAATGTACAAGATGTCACTTCATAAATTTCATCCAGAGGCTATTATAGGTGTTGTGTCACCTTATTTTTGGGCCAGGCCCATGTAATTTCGAAATACATCAGTATAGGCTGTTTTTAGAGTCCGTATGTGTGGGGAAACAGAGTTAGGGTTGATTTTGGACCCCTCCTCCAAGGGGTCACGAAATTCCCCCCTACTCCCCCATATATACAGCCCTTAGGGCGTCGTTTAGACCTTGGGTTTTGTTTAGATTAAAAGTTCGCCATAGCTGCAACTTCGCGTACTTCGTTTGTGTTCAACGACCAGACCAAGACGTCACAGAACCCCACTTGATTAATAAAGCTTTCCTCTTATATTCGCAATATCTAGATTGCAATCTCAGTTTCTTGCTTGTTCTTCGTTTGCTCGCAGGAAATAGACCCTCATGGTCAGGTTGATCGTGCTCCGGCGTGGTCAATAACCTCTCGGAGTTGGTTTAGCGATTGCTAAGGCGCGACGTCCTCGCACGTTCGTAGTCGGATCGTCAAAGTCTGCTCCATCGAAAACGATAGCCACCATCTCATCGAAAAGACGGGACACCTTCGCCTCTATCATGACGTCTTGATGATCTAGTGAGATCCTTCTCCCTTAGGAGGTCTTGATGATCCTATGATGGAGATCCTTCTCCATTAGGAGGTCTTGATCCCCAAGATGGAGGTACAAGGAGCAAAGCTCTCTCTAGTAGTCTCAAATACTTTTGTAACCCTAACAAATGGCCTAGGCACATAATATATAGTTGGATGGATGGAAGGGACGAAGTGGGGGCAAAATAGTAAACTCAGGCCAGCTCGCTGGGAGGAGCCGTGCGCACGGGGTACACGCCCGTGCACACGGGGTAGCTACAGCAGCGAGGCCCGTGCGCACGGTGTGCGTGTTTTCACTTCCAGTAGCTTTCTGGAGGGCTCGTGGGCACGGGGTCGGGGAGGCCCGTGCGCACGGGGTCGCCTGGGGGGTGCTGCCTTCTTCGTGTTGGCAGCCTCCGTCTTCGTTGTGGCCTTGGCGTTGTTCCACTTGGCCTTGGGGATGTTCCTTAACTTCTTGGCGGGGGTCATCCTCATTCCTGATGACACACAACATTCTTTGGTGAGGTAGCATCCAAGTTCCATCCGTGTCCATATGAAACTCGTAGAGGAGTGAGTTCACCTCGTTCTCGATGGCACGTACGCGAGCTCTTGTCATAGGTCCACTTGGTGTTTGATGAGTCGGTGTGGTGTCCATGGAGATGACCAAAGTATGCTCCGCATCAGTTTGTGTCAGAACAGATCACACCTAAGGAACAACCAGATGAGCTATCAGGAGTGGACACCAGCAGGAACAAATGATTCCCCTCCAAGTCCGTGCTGCCGTAGATAGTGTTTTCCGCTGCCCTCATCTTTGTAAGAACCATTTGTGGTTGTACTATATTTATTCAAGCCACAATGGCTATATATCCTTCTTGTAGATCTGCCTGTGTTCATGATACATGTTATAATCGCGCGCGTCAATGTGATTTTCTAGGCTGGCGTGTGCGGCAACCGTCTGGCTACAGTGGTATTCAGCTAGGGCGACACACAGGTCAGTCAAGGCAGCTCTCGCAAAATGACACTTGGATAGCTGATCTAGCGCATGGCAACACACAGCTGTTATGGGCAGAGGTGCTGCGCCTCCGAAGATGGTTGCAGTCCAAAAACATTCAGCTAAACGAGAACTGCCGCGACGCGATCAGATGGAAACACGAGGCTTCAGGCGTCTACACCACTAGCTATACATATACAACTGTCAGTTTCAAGGGTTTGATCAAGTCACGGTTCAGGAAGCTGTTCTGGCAGGCTTGGGCGCCGGGATGGCTGAAATTTTTTGTCTGGCTCCTGCACAAAAATCGATTTTGGTGCAACGACCGTTTGCAAAGAAGAGGTTGGCCAAATGGCTACTTCTGCCAGATGTGCCTACGTAACCTGGAATCCGCCGAACACCTTTTCTGGAATTGCAACATCTCCTACTCTGTTTGGCTCACAGCAGCGCAATGGCATGGATGCACTTCTTTACATCCAGATACATGGAAGAACAGCAAGAGCACAGAAATCATCACGTCCATGATCGACGGAGCTAGACCGGAGTTCAGAAAAGCATTAAAATCTATGATCTTTCTGTCCTATGGGAGATTTGGCAGGAGAGAAACGAAGCACTTTTAGAGGAAAAATTGCATCCTCGACTGCAATTGTCAGGAGAACGCTGGAGTTATGGAGGCAGGCAGGAGCATCAAAATTAGAGCACCCTTTCGGGGATCCACCGTGAGAATAATCAGGACTGATGCCTGTACTCTTTTTTGTACTAATTTATTTATCCTTGATCCTTGGGTCACATTCCACATTTGTATTCCCGTATGCTTCCTGCTAATATCAATATAAGCCAGCCATCAGCTGGATCTTTAAAAAAAAAATCTGGCAACCCGCTCCTGCTCGGAAAAGAGCTGGCCGAATAGCTCGGGATAACAGAAGCATGTGCCAGGGCAGCAAAACGCCATGCCCCTAAAATCCACATTGCTCAAGGGTTCAAATTACAGAGACAACCGCGCCCGCTTACAGAACTGTTAAAATGGTTCTTTTCATAACACGCATACAACATCTTATTCCACAGCAATATCGCTAGTACATGATGTCATGATCTTACATGTTAAACATAGTAAGTCCACTACATGATTATCCTTGACAGCTTACGAGCTGGCAATACCATGGCATCCTACTCACACATTGCTTTGCTTGTACAGCTTCGTGTCCAGCACTTGCTTACCACACATCGCACACACCCCTGAAATTAGCCACCAGTATGAACAAAATTTTGGGAACTACTACAAAACATGCTAAAAATTGGCAGCTATAAGTTTGATCCTTTTACCAAATAGCGTGCTAAATACTAAGTGCATCTCTAGCCGAACCCTCAAAATTTAACTCCTCAAACACCTTCTCAAACCTTAACTCCACACAATTTTGAGTGGTTAAATAAAAACGGTTCTAGCCGAAACCTCAAACTTAACTCATGAAACGAACTAGACCCCACATGGAAGCCTCTGTCCCTCTTCATCTTCTTCTTCTTCCATTCACGCGACTAACGATGACTTTTTGGCACTAGATGATTTCCATGAGTTAGCTAGTTCCGATAGATGCTGCGCAAAAGTAATTTGACAGTGTCTCACCGTGCGCGACGTAAGCGTGTGACGAAGAGCGACAAATTAGCTGGAATTCATCCTCCACTAGACATGGCTTGGGTGCTTCTACTTCTGAATGGATTCTTCCCCTCATCGAAATCGGTGATGGCGGCCGGCGGCCACTTTTCCTCTATGCTTTCTTCATGTACAATGAACTTCTCTTCTCTATAGGTGTTCCTCCACGCGTGCTGCAGCTTTGCTCGTGGCCACAAAAGGAGCGCCGCCGCGCTAGGGACAATGAGGGGGAGCGCCGTCGTGGCCGGAGACGACAGAGAAGACGAGAAATTGAAGAAAAAAGATGGCCGGAATTTCACGACCGGAGGTCGGCGTGGCTGCGGGGTGGTCACCGGAAGCAAGGAACACGGCAGGGGCGGCGCCGGAGTGGAGGCGGCCGAGCAACAAAGAGAGGAGGCTGCGCGGGAGAGAGGGAATCTTTTTGCTGAAAATTGCTTTGGACTGCTCAGATTTGAGGAGGTTGGGGCACTTCTGCCCAAATTTGAGAAGTGCACTTAAATCCTTTCGAGGGTTCGGCTAGAGTTGCCCTAAGACTATATTACTAGATACATTCCATCATTCCATGATTAGCAGACAAACTTAATGTGCCAGAAATAACCACCGCCAAAGAAAAACAATACATGTCGTATAAGCTGTTCCCAAAGGAGTTGGCTGCTTACCTTTTGAATAGGCACAGGTGTGGCAGTATTTACCGTCCTGGTGCACCTGTTGCTTACAGATTATGCATTTGGTATTTCCATAAGGAGTCCACCTGATATTTAGCGGTACAGCAGGGTTAGACCATAATATCTTGAAATAACAATTTGAACATGTGCAAGTTAAGAGGAGAAGGGGGGTAGAGTTGCCCTTTTGAGGGTTCGGCCAGAGTTGCGGCATATCACATTGCTGCATTGGCGCCCTAAGGCCAATATATCGTCCATACAGGTGGCTATTTCCTGTAAAAACACCCACAAACAGCTCCTTTACGACAGATATCATCCTCTCCTTACCATCTCTCCTCTGTCACACCACCCTCACATCTCACCCCGGCTGACAAACATTGGCTATAGACAGCATCAAGATCATTCACCATGGAAGAGTTTACATATGGACATCAGCAAGTGGGCACAAGGATCTTGGCCAATAAATGAAGATAACAAATAGCACAATGAGATCTCAAGGCTTCAACATAAAGCAATATTTGAGTCTTAAGGTTCAACCATCAAAGGTACAATTGAAAATCTTTGTTCCTTCTCCATATCTAGGGCCACAAAACCGAAAACCGGATCAAGACCAAAACCGAAATAGCCGAATTCTCGGTTTTGGAATCCTCTTTTACGTTTTCTATTTCTACTAAACCAAGTTAAATTCAGCAGAATCCGGTTTTCAGCAACACTAACCTGACAACACCGAACAGAACCGAACTATGCAAAACCTGCAAACAACCTGGGCCTAAAGCCCATTGTTCCATTGAGCCCCAACCTGGTACTAAGGTACATGCTGCTGGCCGCTACTCCACTAAAGAAAGAGATGCTGACTGCTCATGTAAGCATGAAGCCCACAAGTCACAACCCTAGCCACATCTTCATTAGATCCCCTCACGAGAGGTTGAGCGAAGACCGAGCACTACGGCCAATGGGCCAAGGAATTGCAGCCGCCTCAACCTCTGCAGCAGGCACATCCATCTCCTACGACGAATGCGTCCGCTGTACCAGCACAACGAGCGCCGCCACCGTAGAATCTCTGGCAGCAGTCGGCGCCGCCGGAAGTGATCTGCCGCCCCAACCAACGGCATCTCCAGGTCCTCTTTAGATCATCTTCTCACCAACGGCCAGTCTCGATTTTTGCCAAGCGTGCATGCCATGCCATCTTTAGATCATCTTCTCACCTGTTTTAATAATTTCTTCATGCCTCTCCCTGCTTTAAAACTACGTTCGGTGCAGCTGGGTTTAAACCGAAAACCATACCAAATTTACATTTAAACGTAATTTTTGGTTTGTTGTTGTTGCTAAATTCGGTTGTCAGCTGTGACTAACCTAATTTGGAAAAAAAAAACTACAAGAACCAAATTGCGCCCACCCCTATTCCATATGAATCCCTACCCCATCATGAGCCACGTAAAATCAACACTTCTATTACAATTCCTGCTCTCTTCCTTCCCCTTTCCTTTTTATCCATTACTCAACACTGCATGCTCTTGGTGGCTGCAGATGATCTGGAATGGTCGGATAGGAGATGGTTGCATTGTCATGAAATAATCTGGACAGCCTGATTTAGTTAGGAGAGGAATGAGTCCACAAAGACAACCTTTTTCTCAAATTTCCTTTGGGTGGTTAGAGCGTCAAGTATACGAGACTGGTATGAAAACTCAACCATAAAAAAATTTAGTCACTGTCGATATTCGCATGATGATCCATTACCTCTTACAACCAAAGATCTGCCGTGATTGATTGCAAGATGCATTATCCTATTACTCCGCAGCAACTGTTTTAACATAGGTTAAGAAAATTGAAATCGGTGCAATCATCCCAATACTACTTTCCTTAACACACAAGTGAAATCAGTAGTGAATTCGTGATGGGATGGATTTTTCAACTTCCTCAAAATCCTTCATCCAACCAATCAACCCAACACTCAGATTTCCATCACCGATACCAGTCAGAAAGATTCCGCTCAAAATAGGGAATTATAGCCTCTTCAACGTGAAAGGATCAACGCGGTTCGACTGGGGAAAGGAAGGGGGATCCAACGGACCTGCTCTTCTTGGAGAGGAGCTTATTCTCGTTGATCTTGCGGCCGCCGCCCTCGAAGGTGTTGCTGGCGCCCTCCTTCCACTTGTCCGGGACGATCACTTTCCCCAGCTTATTCTCGCCTGCAAAAGGAGGACCGCGCACGACTTAGAAGACAAGACCCTCATGGAAGACACGCACCCTAATTCTAGGGCGGAAGAAATTGACGAGATCGAGTGGAAGGATTGGCAAGTGGGACGTAGAGGGGGGGAAGGGTTCTTACACTTGGTGCACACCATCGTCGCCGCCGCCGCCGCCGCTGATCGGGTTTTTTTTTTTCTTGAGATGCTGGTGATCGGGATCTGTCTCGAAGAGAAGAGGAAAGGAGAATATAGGACGGACTCGGGTCGTCGGGTCGAATCGGTCCGAAGCAATTAGCCCAACTCCAACGCACACACCCAAATCGTGCGGGTCTGTCCGTTTCGGTCCAAACGGACATTCCAGGCGGCCCAACGCGCGACCGCATCCACAAAAAACGTCCGCTTCTAGTCCGTCTCGACGCATCGTGGGCGCATATTTGATCTGGCTTTGCGGTCAAACGGACATGGAACGCTTGTGCACGCGTCCCCTGGTCGTCCGCCTCGGGCCCCGTGTCGGCCGTCGAACTACCTTCCACCGTCTCCATTTAATCATCACGCGTGGGCGGGCCCGCCGGTCAGCCACCCAGCCGCCCCCTGGCCGCGTCCTTTTTTATGGTGAAGCCTTGGACTGGTGTGGCCACTTCCACTTCCAACTAGCGTCCCCATCTCCATTGCTCCCTCCGTGCCCGACGGCTAACCCTAGCGCCACCCGCCACGCTCCCCGTCGGCCAGTCGCCATGGGGTTTTGGAAGTGGGTGCCCGGCAAGAAGGGCCGGCACGACCACGAGGCCGGCTCGTCGACCACATCGTCCGGGAGCGTGGCCAACCGTTCCCCCTCATCGGCGGCATTCTCCATCTCCCCTCTGACGAGGGCATGTACTAGGGATAGGGTAATAGGCCTGACTTATGGACCCTACCCTAGGACGCCACACGTCTTACACTGAGCCCCAGGGCCAGATCAACAACCACTTGGGAGGCAAGAGTTCACTCGACAGACTCGTTTCACTCGGAACACCCGAAAGTCACTCGGCCAGAGAAGATCAGGAGTCTCCAGGAGTGCAACGGTCGGGACGCACGTTCTCCTGTATTAATTGTCATCAATACGCCCGTTACCTGGCGCACTTATACCCCTCTTAACCCCCTGTAATGGCTGGCGTTGATGGGAGGGCTGGCGAGACTATATAAGCCGCCCCCCTGCTCCATTCCAAAGGTTCGCAACCTGTTGTAATCATACACTCAAGCAATACAGCTCCAGAGCACCGAGACGTAGGGCTATTACTTCCACCGCTGAGGGGCCTGAACTCGTAAATCCGAGTGTAACACCTGCGCCGTAGCTAGGCTCTGCCCTCTCATTCCTACCCCCACACACTACTGTCAGACTTGCACCCACGACAGTTGGCGCCCACCATGGGGCAGGCGTCTAGCGACTTCCGGCGTAGTTGCATTTTTCCGATCATCACCATGGTTTCCGGCGGAGGACTGACTCTGGGCGGCGAGATCCGTTTCGGCGTCCTCAGCTTCATCGCCGACGATTCGGCGTGGCTCCAGGAAGCCCTGCTGAATGTCGAGGCGTTGCCCGTCCGCGGCACGGCGCACTTCCGTGCGAGTTCCTTCGGCGTCCTTCTTCGGCAACCGTCAACTCCCTATTAGTCGACTTCTTCGCTCCCCACCAACCGTCGTCGCAAGCGCTCCGGACGCTCGCGGCTTCAGCGGTGGATCAGGCACGCGGTGGCCCTTCAGGTCACGGCCCCGCAAATCGCGGCGATCGAGCCCGATGAGCCTGTCTTTGATCTGTTCGCCTCCGAGTATGAGCACTCGGAAAGCGTATCCGAGTGCGAGAGCAGCGATCCCGCTGCAGAGGTGCTGATGGCCGATTCCCCGCCCAGTCCGCCTGGGTACGGCCGCGGCGGCGCGGAGAACGACGACCCGTTGCACACTGATCTTGGCGGCGGCAGGGACCGGCGGGACGGCGAGTACTCCGAGTACGTCCCCCGACCTCTCACTCGGCAGCAGAGGGAGGAACAGCAGCGCATGACCGAGCAGGCCCTCCAGACGCCCATCGTTGGGACGACCCCCGAGGCTCAGGCTTTGGAGGCCGTGCGCCAGGCCAACTTGGCTGAACGCAATCGTCTGGAAGCGCTCCAGAAGTCACTCGACGATCGCGCGCACAGACAGCACCAGCCCAGTTCCAGTCGGCGGCAGCGGCAGTTGTTCTCGAATGACCAGCAGCAGAATTTCCAGGTATTCCGCACTCCCGTCCAGAATCTGGCGGCGGCCACTCGGATAGCAGATTCCATCGAGCCGTCCCGGTCCGAGGCGGGGGAGGGTCTTCGGCAGATCCGGGCCCTGCTCAAGGCGGCAGAGGAGCAAAATTCGGCGGTTTCCCAGTCGCGCAACAAGATACACAGCAGATCCATGCGGACTGACACCGTTCAGTCGGCCCACAGCCCAGTGTCTCCAAGGAGAAACAGACGCTCGCCTCCGCGGCGAAACGACCAAGACCACCACCGAGAACAGTACTCGGGGCAGGGTCGCAGTCGGAATACGCCTCCGCGGCGTCAGGATGATCGTCACCGCATGCAGTCGCCCCCTCCGCGGGATGGCTCGTACACGCCCCGGCCGTACGACGCCAGGCGTCCTTACGGAAACGATCAGGGGGGCAGCCCTCCCCGTCATGGTGACGGTTATCGCCAAAGAGAGCCAGTCGACCACCGTGACCCACAGTTCAACGCGAGATCCGTTCTCGCTCAGAACCTGGTCAACAGAGGCAGAGCTCAGAGAAAGAACTTGGATAGATATCGTCCGAGTGGAAGTGGAGCATTTATCTCCGGGCCCGAGTGTTTCAGTAGGGCCATCCGGGCTGCTGAGATTCCGCCAAACTTCAGATTGGCGGCTGGAGTGAGCAAGTTCACCGGTGAGTCCAAGCCAGAGACTTGGTTAGAGGATTACCGAGTGGCTGTGCAGATTGGAGGAGGAAACGATTACGTGGCTATGAAGCATTTGCCATTGATGCTTGAAGGGTCCGCCCGTGCCTGGCTCAATCAGCTCGCTCCGGCCAGCATATACTACTGGGAGGATTTGACCCGAGTGTTCATCAAGACATTCGAGGGCACATGCAAACGCCCGGCTGGATTGTCTGAGTTGCAGCACTGCGTGCAGAAACCGAATGAAACGCTGAGGGAGTACATCCAGCGGTGGACAACCTTGCATCACGTGGTGGAAAACGTCACAGAACATCAAGCTGTCTGCGCCTTTAAGGCAGGAGTCAGGTATCGGGAGCTCATCCTGAAATTCGGTCGGTCAGGAGCTTTGACCATGAGCCCAATGATGGAGATAGCCACTCGGTACGCAAATGGAGAAGAGGAAGACCGTCTCCGTAACGGCAAAGGGAAAACCAGCGAGCCCAACCCCGGAAACAGTAATCCCAGTCGGAAGCCGAAGCGCAAGGCTGATGGTTCGGCTCAGGCCGAGGCTGCCGCTCTGGCCGGTCAAGCCAAGAACAAGGGGAAAGCCAAGGATAAATGGGTCTTGAAGAAAAAGAAAGATCAGTCGGGCAAAGATGTCCTCGATTTACCGTGTCACATCCACACCAGAAAGGATGAAGATGGCAATGTGGTATTGCCCAAACATACCACTCGACAGTGCAGACTGTTGATCCAGCAGTTCCGAGAGGACCCATCGAGTGAGAAGAGCCCAGAAGACGCTGATGACGGAGACAAAGATGAACCCTTCCCCAGTGTCAACGCAACCCTGATGATCTTTGCAGATGTAGAGAGCAGGAGCCGATTGAAAGTCATCAATCGAGAAGTGAACATGGCAGCGCCGGCGACGACAAAGTTTCTGAACTGGTCGAAGACTCCGATCACCTTTGATCAGTCGGATCACCCAGCCTATATTGCCACCCCTGGGCGGCAGGCACTGGTGGTCGACCCAGTCGTGGGAGGCGTCCGACTGCGCAAGGTCCTCATGGACGGAGGGAGCGGACTGAACATACTGTACGCTCACACTCTGCAAGCAATGGGCATTCCGATGTCCCGACTCAGCGAGAGCAGCATGCAGTTCCACGGAGTGATCCCCGGCAAGAAAGCAAAGTCACTCGGGCAAATCGCCCTGGATGTGGCCTTTGGAGACGACAGGAACTTTCGGAAGGAAAGGTTGACCTTCGAAGTAGTCGACTTCCGCAACGCATATCACGCCATCCTCGGTCGGCCAGCGTATGCACGTTTCATGGCCCGTCCATGTTATGTGTACCTCAAGCTGAAGATGCCGGGCCCCAAAGGTGTAATCACAGTGACTGGCAATCGACAGCGCGCGGAAGAGTGTTTGCAGCAAGGGTCCAAGATAGCCGATGAGCAGATGGCCATGGTGGAGCTGGAAGAGTACAAGAAGAACGCCTATCCGAGTGATCTGTTGTGCTCGAAGAAGCCGGCTGCAGAATCTGCATTTCAGTCGGCCGACGACACGAAGCCTGTGCACATCCACCCGGAAGATCCCAATGCTGTTCCCACCAACATATCAACAACACTCGACAGCAAATAGGAAGAAGCGCTCGTCCAGTTCCTCCGTGAGAACTGGGACATCTTCGCATGGAAACCATCTGACATGCCGGGTGTACCCAGGGAGCTGGCTGAGCACCGTTTGCGAGTCGACCCAAAGGCGAAACCTGTGAAGGAGCATCTCCGTCGCTCTGCTACACAGAAGAGGAAGGCCATTGGCGAAGAAGTTGCTCGGCTCCTCGCAGCCGAGTTCATCCGTCAGGTGTACCACTCCAAGTGGCTCGCCAACGTCGTCATGGTCCCTAAGAAGGACAAGTCTCTCCGAATGTGCATTGATTTCAAGCACATCAATCGGGTCTGCCCCAAGGATCACTTCCCACTCCCCCGCATAGATCAAATCGTAGATTCCACTGCGGGTTGTGAGCGTCTGTCTTTTCTGGATGCGTACTCCGGGTACCACCAGATCCGACTGTATGGGCCGGACGAAATAAAAACTGCCTTCATCACCCCATTCAGATGTTTCTGCTATATCACCATGCCATTCGGCCTCAAAAATGCCGGTGCCACTTTCATGCGCATGATCCAGAAGTGTTTGCAAAAATAGATCAGTCGGAATATTGAGGCGTACATGGATGATATCGTGGTCAAGTCCAGAAAAGGTTCCGACCTGCTGGCTGACTTAGCTGAAACTTTCGCAAATCTGCGGAAGTATGACATCAAACTGAATCCAGCAAAGTGCACTTTCGGAGTTCCTGGAGGCAAACTACTCGGTTTCCTCGTTTCCGAACGAGGGATAGATGCCAATCCTGAGAAGATCGGGGCGATTGTACGGATGAAACGTCCAGAGCGTCTTCATGATGTGCAGAAGCTCACGGGTTGCCTTGCAGCTCTGAGCCGATTCATCTCCCGTCTCGGCGAGAAGGCACTGCCCCTGTACCGATTGATGAAGAAATCTGATTTGTTCGAGTGGACTGCTGAAGCACAAGCAGCGTTTGTCGAGCTCAAAGCCCTGCTTTCCACCCAGCCGGTGCTTGCCGCTCCGAATGAAAAGGAGCCGTTGCTCTTGTACATCGCGGCCACTGGTCAAGTTGTCAGCACTGTCCTCAAAGTCGAGCGAGAAGAACAGGGCAAGGCTTACAAAATGCAGCGCCCAGTTTATTATATTTCTGAAGTTCTGACTCCGTCCAAGCAGAGGTATCCTCATTACCAGAAGCTCGTCTACGGCATTTATCTGACTGCGAAGAAAGTAGCCCATTACTTCCAGGAGCACTCTGTGTCAGTCGTCAGCGACGCCCCATTGTCTGAGATCATGAACAATCGGGACGCGACTGGTCGAGTGGCGAAGTGGGCTATCGAGCTCCTGCCCCTGGACATCAAGTTCGAGGCAAAGAAGGCGATCAAATCCCAAGCATTAGTCGATTTCCTAGCCGAGTGGACTGAACAGCAGCAACCGACTCAGAGTCACCCGGAACACTGGACCATGTTCTTTGACGGT
Organism: Elymus sibiricus; assembly: GCA_039707655.1. Classification (NCBI taxonomy): domain Eukaryota; kingdom Viridiplantae; phylum Streptophyta; class Magnoliopsida; order Poales; family Poaceae; genus Elymus; species Elymus sibiricus. The sequence goes on from CM077676.1 coordinate 260,863,862, forward strand.
TCCAAGATGCTGAATGGTTCAGGAGCTGGAGTTGTGTTAATATCCCCGAAGGGCGATGGTCTCAGATATGTTCTGCAGATTCACTTTGATTCCTCCAACAACGAAGCCGAGTACGAAGCGCTCCTCTATGGTCTACGTATGGCCATCTCACTCGGCGTCCGGCGCCTGATGGTCTACGGAGACTCGGATCTAGTTGTGAACCAAGTGATGAAGGAGTGGGACATCAGATGCCCCGCTATGACAGGATACTGCAACGCAGTGAGAAAGTTGGAAAAGAAATTTGAAGGTCTGGAGCTGCATCACGTTCCCCGAGCCAAGAATCAGGAAGCAGACGATCTGGCAAAAATCGGGTCCACTCGGAAATCCATACCCAGCAATGTTTGCCTCGAGCATTTACGTTCCCCGACTGTAAAAGAAGATCCCTTCACGGAAGAGCCCCCGCAGGCGGTCAGTCCGTCCGATCCGACTGAGGTTGAAGTCCTGGCAGTCATTGATTTGGTAATGGAGGTCCTAGCAATCACACCCGAGTGGACGGTGCCTTACATCGCATACCTGCTCAGGCAGGAACTTCCAGAAGACGAAGCTGAGGCCCGCCAGATTGTTCACAGGTCCAAAGCCTTTGAAGTGGTCGGTGATCGGTTATACAGAAAGAGCGTCACCGGTGTGACTCAGCGCTGCATTTCTCCGGAAGAAGGTCGACTGCTCCTGGAGGAGATTCACTCAGGAACTTGTGGGCACCACGCGTCCTCTCGGACAATCATGGCTAAAGCTTACCGAGCCGGTTTCTTCTGGCCCCGTGCCAATGAAGCTGCGCAGGAGATAGTACAGCACTGTACCGGGTGCCAGTTCTATGCGAACTTATCCCACAAGCCTGCGTCTGCTCTGAAGACCATTCCACTCGTCTGGCCATTTGCAGTCTGGGGACTCGACATGGTAGGACCCCTCTGGACGGGGGCGAGTGGATTCACTCACTTGCTGGTTGCAGTCGACAAGTTCACTAAGTGGATCGAAGCCAAACCCATCAAGAAACTAGACTCTCGTACAACGATCAAGTTCATGAAGGAGATAGTATTCAGATACGGCGTGCCCCACAGCATCATCACTGACAACGGTTCAAACTTTGACTCGGAAGAGTTCAGGACATTTTGTGTCGGCCAGGGTACCCGAGTCGATTATGCATCTGTGGCACACCCGCAGTCGAATGGACAAGCGGAGAGAGCAAACGGACTGATACTTCAGGGGTTAAAGCCGCGACTCATGCGCGATTTGGATCATGCAGCTGGAGCCTGGGTCACCGAGTTGCCATCGGTTCTTTGGGGCTTAAGGACGACCCCCAACCGGTCCACCAATCGTACTCCCTTCTTCATGGTGTACGGAGCTGAAGCCGTCCTGCCGAGTGACTTGCTCCATAATTCACCCCGAGTGGAACTGTACTCTGAAGCTGAAGCAGAGCAAGCACGGCAAGACGTCGTTGATCTCTTGGAGGAGGAAAGGGAGATGGCTCTGATCCGTTCAACTATTTATCAGCAAGATCTACGACGTTTACACAGCAGGCACGTCCGAAGTCGGACCTTTCAGGAAGGAGATCTTGTCCTCCGAGTGGATCAACAGCGACTACACAAGCTTGCTCCCGCGTGGGAAGGCCCCTTCCTCGTGTCAAAGGTTCTGCACAACGGAGCATACCGCCTGTACAACCTTCAGAAGCAAGCGGACGAGCCCCGTGCTTGGAATGCAGATTTGCTGCGACGATTTTATACTTGATGATGAGATGTAATAAAAAGTACTCGAGTGACATTTGATGAATAAAATCATGACTTTTCCAGTTCTACGTTGAAGTTTGCTCGTACGCATTCTCTGGCTTACGACCCCCAGTGGGTGTATGCCGTTCAACTTAGCTGCAAACCAGTTTTTGCGCCTAAGTTAAAACCTACTCCGAGTGAAGAGCAACCCTCTCACTCGGGGGCTTGGCTGCGGACCAGCTTCCGTCCAAGTTAAAAACTACTCCGAGTGACGAGCAACCCTCTCACTCGGAGGCTCGGCTGCGGACCAGCTTCCGTCCAAGTTAAACACTACTCCGAGTGAAGAGCAACCCTCTCACTCGGGGGCTTGGCTGCGGACCAGCTTCCGCCCAAGTTAAAAACTACTCCGAGTGACGAGCAACCCTCTCACTCGGAAGCTTGGCTGCGGACCAGCTTCCGCCCAAGTTAAAAACTACTCGGAGTGACGAGCAACCCTCTCACTCGGAAGCTTGGCTGCGGACCAGCTTCCGTCCAAGTTAAAAACTACTCCGAGTGAAGAGCAACCCTCTCACTCGGAGGCTTGGCTGCGGACCAGCTTTCGCCCAAGTCTAAAACGCTACTCCGAGTGAAGAGCAATCCTCTCACTCGGGGGCTTGGCTGCGGACCAGCTTCCGCCCAAGTTAAACGCTACTCCGAGTGAAGAGCAACCCTCTCACTCGGGGGCTTGGCTGCGGACCAGCTTCCGCCCAAGTTAAAAACTACTCCGAGTGACGAGCAACCCTCTCACTCGGAGACTTGGCTGCGGACCAGCTTCCGTCCAAGTTAAAAACTACTCCGAGTGAAGAGCAACCCTCTCACTCGAAGGCTTGGCTGCGGACCAGCTCTCGCCCAAGTCTAAAACGCTACTCCGAGTGAAGAGCAACCCTCTCACTCGAGGGCTTGCCTGCGGACCAGTTTCCGCCCAAGTTAAACGCTACTCCGAGTGAAGAGCAACCCTCTCACTCGGGGGCTTGGCTGCGGACCAGCTTCCGCCCAAGTTAAAAACTACTCCGAGTGAAGAGCAACCCTCTCACTCGGAGGCTTGGCTGCGGACCAGCTTTCGCCCAAGTCTAAAACGCTACTCCGAGTGAAGAGCAACCCTCTCACTCGGGGGCTTGGCTGCGGACCAATTTCCGCCCAAGTTAAACGCTACTCCGAGTGAAGAGCAACCCTCTCACTCGGGGGCTTGGCTGCGGACCAGCTTCCGCCCAAGTTAAGAACTACTCCGAGTGAAGAGCAACCCTCTCACTCGGGGGCTTGGCTGCGGACCAGCTTTCGCCCAAGCCTAAAAACTACTACGAGTGAAGAGCAACCCTCTCACTCGGGGGGCTTGGTTGTGGACCAGCTTCCGCCCAAGTTAAAAATTACTCCGAGTGAAGAGCATCCCTCTCACTCGGAGGCTTAGCTGCGAACCAGTCTTTGCCTAAGTCAAAACCCAGTTCAAAGATGCGAAAAACTCGAAAGAAAGCATTCGATTAACTCCGGAAGTTCAAAAGCGAATACGAGTACGCGGGCCCAAAGCCTGAAAGAGTTTAACGATTACAATTCCACTCGGCATACCAAGGTTAATGGATGAGACTTAAAGTTTTTTCATGCCCCTGTAGGGCTGGCTGGCTCGACAAGACATCCAAGTCAATTCCGTCCGCAATCCGAGTGGCCGCTTCGATGAACGTCTCCATGAAGTCCTCAAACTGGAGTTTCTTCGTGTTGGCAACTTGGAGAGCCTTCAGTTTCTCCTCCTTGGCCTCCTTGCAATGCACTCGGACCAGGGAGAGCGCCACGTCGGCCCCGCAGCGAGCAGCTGACTTCTTCCACGCTTGCACTCGGCTGGGAATGTCGTTGAAGCGAGTCATCATGGCCTCCAGATCGGTGTCGAGGGTGTCTTCTGGCCACAGCTCCTTGTCGATTCTGCCGAGTGCACCCCGCAGACGGATGATATACCCTTGGACGTCTTCGATGCGGGTTTCCACCCGCAGGATGCCCATAGCAGCCTTATCACCGACGAGTGAAACGGAAGGATCCAGATCCTTCTCGATTCTGTCAGTTTCCAGATCGAAGTCTCGACAGTACTCTGCGAAGAAGAAAAGAGGAGAGTTGAACATCAGCATGCAAGAAGTTCACTCGGAGAAAAGTTGAAATGCGCTCGGTCGATATAAGTTACCTGCAAGCTTGGTGTACATCTCCTCCGTGAACTCCTCTATGTACTTCTCCAGGGCGTCCTTCTTCTCGATCAACTGGGTGACCTTCTCATTCAGAGTCTCCTTCTCTTTCGCGAAGGCTTCCGCCTGGATCTTGAGCTTGCTCTCCCACTCGGTTTGCTGCTTCTTGAGCTCCAGTACCTCTTTCTTCAGCGATGCGTTCTCTGCTTTGAGCTTCCCGAATGAGGCCAACTTCTCTTCGGCGGCCTTAGTCTTCTCCTTCGCGATTTGCTGCGCTCCAGCCAGTTCGTTGTCCTTGTTCTCGAGTGCCTGCTTCATGGTATCTAAAGAGATAGAAGTTCTGAGCCGCACTTGGAGTCGGTGGTTTTCACTACGCACATCTGTTCGAGTGAAGTCACTCGGTTCAAAGAATGAAAAAAGGTGAAGGCAGAATGCTCGGCAATTGAAGCTTACCTCCCATAGTCTTGAGCTCTGCTTGAGCACGCGCAGTGTTCCTCCTCTCCACCTCCAAATTCACTCGGAGCTGGGCCGTTTCCTTCTCCAGTGCCACGTACTGAGTCCCAAGCTCACAAGTTTTCTGAAATACAAGAGAGAACAGTTAACGTCAAGAAATATCCTGAAGTACCATTCGACAAGGGAAGAACAAGCTTGATCAGTATCAGATCCTAAGTTCTAAGACTCCCGCCGACTGCCCACAGTCGACGGCAGTCTCGGGGACTACACCCAATGGGTGCACTCAGCGTGCCCCCACTGGAATGGTATCCACTCGGAACGGTCCGCCCGATCCGAGTGATAGCCAAACACAAAAAAAAATAGGTGCCCAGAGATCGACACTCCTGGAAGGAACAAGCTTGACCAGTATCAGATCCTAAGTTCTAAGACTTCCGTCGACTGCCCGCAGTCGACGGTAGTCTCGGGGACTACACCCAGTGGGTGCACTCAGCGTGCCCCCACTGGAATGGTATCCACTCGGAACGGTCCGCCCGATCCCAGTGATGGCCGAAAGCAAAAAAAAAAAAACAACAACAACAAAACAAGTTCTAAGCTCTAAGACTCCCGCCGACTACCCGCAGTCGACGGCAGTCTCGGGGACTACACCCAGTGGGTGCACTCAGCGTGCCCCCACTGGAATGGTATCCACTCGGAACCGGTCCGCCCGGTCCGAGTGACGGCCAAAACACAAAAACACCCAGTGGGTGTACCAGCTACTTTCCAACTGGAATTCCTACCGAAGAAAAAAGACTTGGAGGTCAACTTACAAGAGCACTTACTCGGACATTCTCCTGGAGAGCGGCACTGGCATCATAAGCTAGCCTCCCGACCGCGCACATCTCCCTGAGCCGTTGGGTCATCAATTCCGCCTGGATCATCGCTTCCTTGCTGGCCCCGGTTTGGTCCTCCGGCGTCTTGTACAGAGTGAAGATGTTGACGGGAGCAGTCGGAACCGAGGCCAGGGCAGTCGACGGAATCGCAGCAGGACCAGCCCCAGCCTGAGAACCTTGCCCCAGAGGCACGGTCAAAGCGGGCGCAGGTGGAGCTCGAGGCACTTCGTTCGGCAGCGTCTTTCGTGTGGTGGTCTGAGGAGCAGTCAGAACTGGGGTATCCTTCTTAGTGGCCCTCCGCGGCGGCTCTCCATCATCATCTCCGACGCGGATGACCTCTGCAAACATTACGTTCACTCGGCGCAATCAGTCGCAATGCACGATTCAATCAAACGAGGACATTTCAGTCGAATGACAAGTTACGGTAAAGATGAAGTTATTGTTACCTCTCTGAGAAGTGGCCGCGTCTGCCGTCTCAGCTTCGGTGCGATCCCCATCAATCTGCATGGGAGACGTCATCGAGGTTGCAGCACTAGTTCATAAGATGCACTCGGTCAGAAGAATCACAAAAGTTAGCAAAGACAGAAAAGAAAAGCTGAGAAGAATACTCACGTTGAGGCGACAGGCACAACGACCTTGATTCAGGGCAGAGCCTTTCGAGGCTTGGGGGAAGCGACCTTGGGCTGCTTGGCGGCCTTCTCAGTCGGCACAGGCGTCGGCGTCCGAGCGTGCTTCGGAGCCTTAGCACTCGGAACCGCCTCCTTCTCCGAACCTTCACTCGGATCCTGGGCTCGTTTGGAGCCGTGCTCGTAACCCAGCTCCGGAGAAAGAGAAGACTCGTCATCGTCGCTGTCGTCCGAGTCTTCACTTTCCTCCTCGCTGTCCTCCGCGTAGCTGCCCCCGGCGCTGCCATGCTTGCTCTTCGCACCTCCGACAAGTTGTTCTCCATTCGGCACATGCGATAACATCTTTTGGAATTCCTGCAAGACACAAAGATCAGAGACAGTCGGTTTAGTCAGATTACTCAGTTCATTCGAAACATTTGCACATAAGTGATTCACTCGGAAATGCATGTCATACCTCCAGCGGCAGGTTGTTGACGTCGAAGGGCGGGACCCGTCTTGACCCTCGCGGATTGTCACGTGCGCCAGTGATGCACTTGATCCACTGTTCCACGTCTTTCGCCTCGACGTCTTCCGGATGCACTCGGGTCGGATCGCTAGTCCCAGCGTAGAGCCACATGGGGTCAGCCCGCTCCTGCAGCGGCTGGATTCTTCGACTGAGAAATACCTCCAGAAGGTCTAGGCCAGTCAATCCACCCTGAATCAGACTAACCACGGCAGTCATCAAGATCGATACGTACGTCTTCTCCTTTTTATCAACTGTCAGCGAGGGAGGAGGCTGAATTCTCTCGGTCGTGTAAGGAGAAAGACCAGTCGACGAGCCCGAGCACGGCAGGTCATTGCAGTAGAACCAGGATGACTGCCAGCCCCTCACCGAGTCAGGAAAAGACATGGATGGGAATGCACTCTTGCCCCTCATCTGAATACCTAGGCCACCGCACATCTGGATCACGTGCGTCCTCTCTCCATTCGGGTCAACCTTCTTAACCGATTGAGATCGGCACGTGAAGATATGTTTGAACAAACCCCAGTGCGGCGGACAACCCAGAAAGTTTTCGCACAAAGAAACAAATGCGGCGAGATACATAATAGCGTTTGGAGGCAGATGGTGGAGCTGAGCGCCGAAGAAGTTCAAGAATCCACGGAAAAAAGGATGGGGTGGCATGGAGAAACCTCGCTCCACGTGCGTGGTGAGAAGCACTCGCTCCCCGGGGCGCGGCGCGGGCTCGATCTCCCCCTCCTCCGGCAGCCTCCACGTCCTGTCGCGGATCAGCCCGTCCACGACGAGCCCGTTGACGTCGTCGAGCGTGGTGGTCGGCGGGATCCAGTCGCCCTGGATCCACCCGGGCGGGAGCACGGCTCGCGAGCTCGAAGCCTTCCTCCCCTTCGCCGCCTTCTTCGCCTTCTCGAGCTTAGCGGTCTTGTCCTTCACCATCGCCGCTGAACTCGCTAGCACCGAGGAAGATTTGCGCGGAGTGGGTCGCGGGAGAAGGGATCGGGCAGATTGAGGAAGTTGAGAAAAGGGGATCTATTTCTCTCTCTCCCTCTCCGCCACGACCGCCTCTTATATTGCCGCCCGCACCGCTCCCCAATCCACGCCGCTGAACCGCGGGCCCGCAGATCTCCTCAAATCATGCCGCCGAAGATCCAGCGGTACGTGGCGAAAAGTGGGGCGAAAATCGAGGCGTCACGCCCCACTTTCCCCACTCATTGCGCTGCAACCGTTTACGCGCGCTCAAGTATGGTTTCAAATCCCGCAAAATCCGGAGTCCGGCAACCCGATTGCCTTCACTCCAAAGACGTGCCGCGTTCGCTCGGATCCGCTCCGGTGCACGGCATATGGCTACTCATTTCACTCGGATGGGAAACTACTCACTCGGATGGAAGCTACTCACTCGGACAGAAACTACTCATCCGGATGAAGACCACTCATTTCACTCGGACATCGTACGGTCCAGAATCCGTCAAGGTGCGATGCGAAAACAAGGGCGTCCAATGACCAGTTAGAGTTCTTGAGCGCTCTCGTAGCACTGAACTCATCTGGAAATTCGCCTTGACTCGACCCACCTAACCTCGACCGATTCGGGGGCTAATGACGAGGGCATGTACTAGGGATAGGGTAATAGGCCTGACTTATGGACCCTACCCTAGGACGCCACACGTCTTACACTGGGCCCCAGGGCCAGATCAACAACCCAGAATTCCGCAGACTGACATTCACTCGGAGTTCTACAAACCACTCAGGAGGCAAGAGTTCACTCGACAGACTCGTTTCACTCGGAACACCCGAAAGTCACTCGGCCAGAGAAGACCAGGAGTCTCCAGGAGTGCAACGGTCGGGACGCACGTTCTCCTGTATTAATTGTCATCAATACGCCCGTTACCTGGCGCACTTATACCCCTCTTAATCCCCTGTAATGGCTGGCGTTGATGGGAGGGCTGGCGAGACTATATAAGCCGCCCCCCTGCTCCATTCCAAGGGTTCGCAACCTGTTGTAATCATACACTCAAGCAATACAGCTCCAGAGCACCGAGACGTAGGGCTATTACCTCCACCGCTGAGGGCCCTGAACTCGTAAATCCGAGTGTAACACCTGCGCCGTAGCTAGGCTCTGCCCTCTCATTCCTACCCCCACACACTACTGTCAGACTTGCACCCACGACACCCTCCGGCGGCTCCGGTGCGCGACCGACCGTACGTGAAGGTGGAGGTATGCCGCCGCAACTGGGAGACCGGCACCCCACTGCCGTGGTCGGATGCCCACCTCCCCAATGGGTGGCATCTGAGCCCGGATCGTGTGTCGATCCCCCCGTCCCGGCGAGCGGCCATGCCCGCCTGGAGGAGATCACCCGCCGGCGCGCCCGCATCCCGCGGGAGTACCTTGTGGACTTAAGGCACGCCGTCGACTCGCCGCTCTGGGACACTTGGTTCCGGGACGAGCACGACATGCGCCGGCAAACCTACTTTGCCGGCCGTGCTAGTAGCCCGCCCCGGGCGACGCGTCGGTGCGTGTCAAGCCCGCCTAGAGTGCGCGACCGGACTCGCGTTCGCGGCCTGACGCCGACGCCCTCTCCCTCTCCGTCACCACCGCCGTCGGCAGCTCCCGCCATGACCGCCGAGGAGGAGGAGCGGCTGATTCGGGCGGTCATGTAGGACTCCGAGAGGGAGTACAAGCGCCAGCAGGAGGAGCATTGGGAGGGGCTGGAGCATATGCTCGCCCTCTCGGCCGCCGGCGACGTCTACGTGTCGGAGTTGGACGTCAAGGAGGTCAAGGAGGAGGCCGCCTCGGCATGGCCGGCAGCGCTGTACGGGCAGTCGTGGTCCTGGACGACCACGGTGCCATGCAGCCCGCCACCACCACCGCAGCCGGCGTGGCAGCCGTGGTCACCAGAACCACCGCCACCACCGCAGCCTGCACAGGACGCCGACCCATTTTGGGGTCCGCCTTCCCACCTCTGGACGCCGCTGCCATACATCGACCTGACCCAGGACGAGGACGACGACGACGGTGGCGCCTGAAGACGGCGGCGGCATCGGCGACGCGCGGGCGGCAGCGGCAGATCTACCTTTATTTTAGTTTTTTTAAATCATGTTTAATTAAGTGCGGGCCGTGAGGACTGTTTAGTTATGTTTTGTAATATATTTAATGTTTTTAGTTAGTTTGCAATTCCTTTTTTGTGTGTTTTTCAAATTGAAATGTCTTCTTTTTTTAATTTGGTCCGACGCGGACCATTTGGGATAGGGCCGCGCGTTGGGTACTGGTACGCGCGGACGGGCCAAACCGGACAAAGCCCTCCGTTTTGCCGACCCAAACGGACGAAATACGAACGAAACGGACGTTCGTTTGCGGTCGTGCGTTGGAGTTGGCCTTAGAGTACTCCTTCAGGAGCCCCAAGGGTCACTTGAGATGTTGAGATGGGCTCCCACGTGTCGCGTTCTGAGGGCTCTTTTCGAATTTTTTTTTTTATTTTTCTGTATGCGTTTTCGCCTTTTAGATGAATTTTTTATGTTTTTTCAGCTTTTCTGTTTTCCTCCGGTTTTTCTTAGGATTTGGACCAAACAAAAATTCGGGGAAAATTTTATTTTGCGCGAAAAACGCGTTTCTTTTTTTTCGTTCCATGAGAGGCACAGATTTACTGCTCGTGGAGGCACGGATTTTGTTAGAATGGATAGAGAGAGATTGGTGGAATCGATGTTTATTGCTTGAGCCTCGTGGGCATATATATAGGAGTACAATGATCAACTTGGAGTACAAGATAAGGTAGAATAAGATCCTACGCTATCCTATCTTTCCTAATAATCATAATACTCAACATCCCCCGCAATCACAACGGTAGCGACGCAGACGGTGAGACTGGAGAAGAATCCGAAGGTAAGCCGACGGACACCCCTTGATGCGGAGCATCCTACGGTCATCCCCATGGACGCACCTCCGTCTCCCCAAGCACCAAGAGGACCAATGACAAGAGCACGTGCAAGAGCTATCGAGACCGAGGTGACATCTCTCCTAAATGACATTCCATATGATCCACGTGAGACATGGCTACTACCTCAATCCGAAATGTTATGTGTGATTAGGTACCAAGAAGACCCTCTCGGAGAAGTCCGGAACAATGGACGAGTCCCCAAGTACATCGATGAAGGAGCGCGACGAGAGGAACCGCTGCAAGACTATATCAGATGGACATCCGGCCTCTGGCCCGGACATCCAGCCCCTGAAGGCCACGGCAATAGCAGCAAGCTAGCAGCTGCAAGTCCTAGGGCCCGGACGTCCGGCCTGCCCCGGATATCCGGCCCGAGCGGCCCAGACATCCGGCCCCTGGCCCGGATTTCCTGCCGGTGCCAACAGAACCTGGCCAGCGTCCAGGCTGGACATCCGGCCCCGTGCCCCGGACATCCGGCACCCCCTCGAAGCCCCGGACATCCGGCCCGACGCCCGGACGTCCGGCTCCTGTCTGCGCACAGTAAAAGGGCCTACGGCCCATGTACCCATCCTTTCGTCCCCAACTTGTACTAGACTATAAATAGACCTCCTCCTCCCCTCTTCTAGGGTTAGCAAAGTACATGATATGATTTAGAGAGAGCTTTGCTCATCTACCCCCTCTCCCATGGAGACCAAGACCTCCTAGGAGAAGATCCCCTAGTGGATATAAAGACCTCATCTAGGGAAGGATCCCCATCATAGGATCATCAAGACCTCATGATGTAGAGTGGAACCCTAATGTGATGATCTTTTCACACTTGGAAGGGGAAAAGGGAAGAACAAACAAGAAGAACAAAGGGAAATCACTCAAATAAACCCAAATCACACATCCACTAGGATAGCATACATGAGGTCCATAAGTATACAAGATCAATCCATGGAAAGAAGCACAAAGGTAAAATTCTTCTCACTCCAAAGGAGGTGAGGTCTTGATGATCTAGATGAGATCCTTCTCCCTTAGGAGGTCTTGATGATCCTATGATGGGGATCCTTCTCCCTAGAGAAGTCTTGATTCCCCAAGAGGAGATAAAAGGAGCAAAGCTCAACTCAAATGTCTCAATGTACTTTGCTAACCCTAGAAAAGAGGAGGAGGAGGTCTATTTATAGTCTAGGACGAAGTGGGGGTGAGAGACGGAGGTTACACGGCCGGGTGGCCTCTCACGCGCTGGTAGGGGCCGAATGTCCGGGCGTCTGGCCGGATGTCCGGCCGTTCCCGTCCGGTCGGATGTCCGGGCCAGACGCCGGATGTCCGGCCTGGAGCTCTCCCATGTTCTGTCCTCCTCGGGCCGGATGTCCGGCCGCCAGCCGGATGTCCGAGCCTTGGAGCTCCTCGGCTGTAGGGTGATACGTCCAATTTGCATCATGATTTTCTACTGTTATTTATAATGTATTTGATCATTATTTCACTTTATGATGCAATTCTTATGCCTTTTCTCTCTTAATTTGCAAATTTTATATGAAGAAGGAGAATACCGGCAGCTAGAATTCTGGACCTGAAATAGCTACAGCAAAGATACCTATTCTACAGAGCTCCAATTGACTTGAAACTTCACGGAATTTTTTTATTGAATATATAAAAAATACTGGAGAAAAGAAATACTGGAGGGGACCCACCAGTTGCCCACAAGGCAACAGGGCGCGCCCCTCCCGGACGTGCCCTGATGCCTTGTGGGGCCCCTGGCAGGCCTCTGGCCCCCTCCTTCTGCTATATAAGGTCATTTGCCCTAAAAAAATATAGAGAACACTTTCGGGACGAAGCGCCGCCGTCTCGAGGCGGAACCTGGGCAGGAGCAATTTTGCTCTCCGGCGGAGCGATTCCGCCGGGGATACTTCCCTCCGGGAGGGGGAAATTGAAGCCATCGACATCACCAACGATCCTCTCATCGTGGGACGACCAATCTTCCTCAACATCTTCACCAGCACCATTTCAACTCAAACCCTAGTTCATCTCTTATATTCAATCTTTGCCTCAAAACCTCAGATTGGTACCTGTGGGTTGCTAGTAGTGTTGATTACATCTTGTAGTTGATGCTAGTTGGTTTATTTGGTGGAAGATTATATGTTCAGATCCTTAATGATATTGAATACCCCTCTGATCTTGAACATGAATATGATTTGTGAGTAGTTACTTTTATTCTTGAGGACATAGGAGAAGTCTTGTCATAAGTAATCATGTGAATTTGGTATTCGTTCAATATTTTGATGATATGTATGTTGTTGCTTCCTTTAGTGGTGTCGTGTGAACGTCGACTACATGACACTTCACCATCTTTGGGCCTAAGGGAAGGAATTGTGGAGTAGTAATTAGATGATGGGTTGCTAGAGTGACAGAAGCTTAAACCCTAGTTTATGCGCTATTCCATAAGGGGCTGATTTCGATCCATATGTTTCATGCTATGGTTAGATTTATCTTAATTCTTCTTTCATAGTTGCGGATGCTTGCGAGAGGGGGTAATCATAAGTGGGAGGCTTGTTCAAGTATGAACAGCACCCAAGCACCGATCCACCCACATATCAAATCATCAAAGTAGCGAATGCGAATCAAACAAACATGATGAAAGTGACTAGATGAAATTTCCATGTGTCCTCGAGAACGCTTTGCTTATTATACGAGTTCGTTCCGGCTTGTCCTTTGCTATAAAAAGGATTGGGCCACCTTGCTGCACTTTTGTTACACTTGTTACTCGTTACGAATTATGTTGCTATCAAACTACTCGTTACCGCTACTTTCAGTGCTTGCAGAAAATACCTTACTGAAAACCGCTTGTCATTTCCTTCTGCTCCTCATTGGGTTGGACACTCTTACTTATCGAAAGGACTATGATTGATCCCCTATACTTGTGGGTCATCAAGACTCTTTTCTGGCGCCGTTGCCGGGTAGTGAAACGCCTTTGGTGAGTGGAATTTGGTAAGGAAACATTTATATTACCTGCTGAAATTTATTGTCACTTGTCACTATGGAAAGTAATCCTTTGAGGGGCTTGTTCGAGGTATCTTCACCTCGACCGGAAGCACTAAGAGTTGCTCCTCAACCTACTGAACCTACTGAAAATATTTATTATGAAATTCCTTCGGGTATGATAGAGAAACTGCTAGCTAATCCTTGTGCAGGAGATGGAACGGTGCATCCTGATGTGCACTTGATATATGTGGATGAAATTTGTGGATTGTTTAAGCTTGCAAGTTTATCCAGAGATGGAGTTAAAAAGAAAGTATTCCCTTTATCTTTGGAGGGAAAGGCATTAACATGGTATAGGCTATGTGATGACACTGAAACATGGGATTGGAACCGGTTGAAGCTGGAATTTCACCAGAAATTTTATCCTATGCATTTGGTTCATCGTGATCGGAATTATATATATAATTTTTGGCCTCGTGAAGGAGAAAGTATCGCTCAAGCTTGGGGGAGGCTTAAGTATATGTTGCACACATGCCCCAATCATGAGCTCTCAAGAGAAATAATTATTCAAAAAATCTATGCTCGGCTTTCTCATAATGATCAATCCATGCTCGATACTTCTTCTGCTGGTTCCTTTATGAAGAGAACTATTGAATTCAGATGGGATCTTCTGGAAAGAATTAAACGTAACTCTGAAGATTGGGAAGCAGACAAAGGTAAAGTGTCAGGTATAAATCTTGAATTTGATTGTGTTAAATCTTTTATGGAAACTGATGCTTTTCATAAGTTTAGTACCAAATATGGACTTGACTCTGAGATAGTAGCTACTTTTTGTGAATCCTTTGCTGCTCATGTTGATCTTCCTAAGGAGAAATGGTTTAAGTTTCATCCACCTATTGAATTAAATGAAGAACCTGTTAGTGTTAAAGAAGAAACAATTGTTTACAATGTTGATCCAGTTGTGCCTACTGCTTATATTGAGAAACCTCCTTTCCCTGTTAGGATTAAGGAACATGCTAAAGCTTCAACTGTGCTTAATAAAAGTAATATTAGAGCACCTAGACCTTCTGAACAAATTAAAGTTGAACCTAATATTGTAATGGTTAAGGATCTTTTGGTTGATAACATTGATGGACATGTCATATATTTCTGTGATGAAGCAACTAGAATTGCTAAGCCAGACACTAAAGATAAAAATAAACCCGTAGTTGGCATGCGTGTTATTTTTGTTAAAATTGGAGATCATTGCTATCATGGTTTATGTGATATTGTTGCTAATGTGAGTCCTATTCCTTTTACTCTCTATCAAGAAGTCATGAATGATATTGCACCTGTTGAGATTGAAGATATTGATGTCACTATTAAGCTTGCAAATAGAGATACTATTACACCACTCGGGATTGTTAGAGATGTTGAAGTCTTGTGTGGTAAGATCAAATACCCTAATGATTTTCTTGTTCTTGGATCACCACAAGATGATTTTTGTCCCATTATATTTGGTAGACCCTTCTTGAATACAGTTAATGCCAAGATTGATTGCAACAAAGAAACTGTCAGTGTTAACTTTGGTGATGTGTTTCATGAATTTAATTTCTCTATGTTTCGTAGACAACCTCATGATAAAGAATTACCCAATAAAGACGAAATTGTGGGTCTTGCTTCTATTGCTGTGCCTCCTACTGATCCTTTAGAACAATACTTGCTAGACCATGAAAATGATATGCATATGAATGAAAGAAATGAAATAGATGAGTTGTTCTTTAAGCAAGCACCTATGCTTAAACATAATTTACCTGTTGAAACATTAGGAGACCCTCTACCACCTAAGAGTGACCCTGTGTTTGAATTAAAGCAATTACCTGATACGCTTAAATATGCTTATCTTGATGAAAAGAAGATATATCCTGTTATTATTAGTGCTAACCTTTCAGAGCATGAAGAAAAGAGATTACTTAAAACTCTGAAGAAGCATTGTGCTGCTATTGGATATACTCTCAATGATCTTAAGGGCATTAGTCCCACTTTATGTCAGCATAAAATTCATATGGAGCCAAACGCTAAACCAGTTGTTGATCACCAAAGAAGGTTGAATCCTAAAATGAAGGATGTGGTAAGAACTGAAATATTAAAGCTTCTGGAGGCAGGTATAATCTATCCCATAGCTGATAGTAGATGGGTAAGTCCTGTTCATTGTGTTCCTAAGAAAGGAGGTATTACTGTTGTTCCTAATGATAAAAACGAACTTATCCCACAAAGAATTGTAACCAGTTATAGAATGGTAATTAATTTCAAAAAATTAAATAAAGCTACTAGGAAAGATCATTACCCCTTGCCTTTTATTGATCAAATGTTAGAAAGATTATTTAAGCATACACACTTTTGCTTCCTAGATGGTTATTCTGGTTTCTCTCAAATACCTGTATCACCAGAAGATCAAGAGAAAACCACATTTACTTGTCCTTTTGGAACTTATGCTTATCGTCGTATGCCTTTTGGTTTATGTAATGCACCTGCTACTTTTCAAAGATGTATGACTACTATATTCTCTGACTTTTGTGAAAAGATTGTTGAGGTTTTCATGGATGATTTTTCCGTTTACGGAACTTCTTTTGATGATTGCTTAAGCAACCTTGATCGAGTTTTGCAGAGATGTGAAGAAACTAATCTTGTCTTGAATTGGGAGAAGTGCCACTTTATGGTAAATGAAGGTATAGTCCTTGGACATAAAATTTCTGAAAGAGGTATTGAAGTTGATAAGGCTAAAGTTGATGCAATTGAGAAAATGCCATGTCCTAAAGATATCAAAGGTATAAGAAGTTTCCTCGGTCATGCTGGTTTCTATAGAAGGTTTATAAAAGACTTCTCTAAAATTTCTAGGCCTCTTACTAATCTCTTGCAAAAAGATGTTCCATTTGTTTTTGATGATGATTGCGTAGAAGCCTTTGAAATTCTTAAGAAAGCCTTAATTTCTGCACCTATTGTTCAACCACCTGATTGGAACCTACCCTTTGAAATTATGTGTGATGCTAGTGATTATGTTGTTGGTGCTTTCTAGAACAAAGAGTTGATAAGAAATTAAATGTTATTCATTATGCTAGTAAAACTCTAGACAATGCTCAAAGAAATTATGCTACTACTGAGAAGGAATTTTTAGCAGTTGTGTTTGCATGTGATAAATTTAGGTCCTATATTGTTGATTCCAAAGTTACTATTCACACTGATCATGCTGCTATTAAATACCTTATGAAAAAGAAAGATGCTAAGCCTAGGCTTATTAGGTGGGTTCTTTTGCTATAAGAATTTGATTTGCATATTGTTGATAGAAAGGGAGCTGAGAATCCCGTAGCAGATAATTTGTCTATAATGGAAAATGTTCTTGATGACCCACTTCCTATTAATGATGATTTCCTTGATGAACAATTAGCTGTGATAAATGCTTCTCGTAACACTCCGTGGTATGCAGACTATGCTAATTACATTGTTGCTAAATATATACCACCTAGTTTCACATACCAACAAAAGAAAAGGTTCTTCTTTGATTTAAGGCATTACTTTTGGGATGACCCACATTTATATAAAGAAGGGGTAGATGGTATAATTAGACATTGTGTACCTGAGCATGAACAGGAACAAATCCTACGGAAGTGTCACTCCGAGGCATACGGAGGACACCATGCGGGATACAGAACTGTACATAAGGTATTACAATCTGGTTTTTATTGGTCTACTCTCTTCAAAGATGCACGTAAGTTTGTCCTTTCTTGTGATGAATGTCAAAGAATTAGCAATGTTGGTAGACGTTAGGGAATGCCTATGAATTATTCACTTGTTATTGAACCATTTGATGTTTGGGGTTTTGATTATATGGGACCTTTTCCTTCCTCTAATGGGTATACTCATATTTTAGTTGTTGTTGATTACGTTACTATGTGGGTAGAAGCTATTCCAACTAGTAGTGCTGATCATAACACATCTATTAAAATGCTTATTTCCGAGGTTTGGAGTCCCTAGATATTTGATGACTGATGGTGGTGTTGGGGAACGTTGCATGGGAAACAAAATTTTTCCTACGCACACACAAGATCTATCCATGGTGATGAGCATCTACGAGAGGGAGAGTGAATCTACATACCCTTGTAGATCGCTAAGCGGAAGCGTTAAGAAACGCGGTTGATGTAGTCTAACGTCTCCGCGATCCAAATCGCAAGTCGTCCCTCGATCCGATCACGAACTAGTGCCGAACGGACGGCACCTCCGCGTTCAACACACGTACGGCTTGATGACGCCTTCACCTCCTCGATCCAGCGAGCGATGGTGAAGTAGTAGATGAGTTCCGGCAGCACGATGGCGTGGTGATGGTGGTGAGGAACAATCTCTGCAGGGCTTCGCCAAGCACTTCGGAGATTATGACGGGAGAATTAGAGGGTTAGGGTTGCCGACACACGGCTTGGGAAATCTTGATGTATCCCGTGTGCTAGCCCTGCCCCTCTATTTATATGTTGAGCCCTGGGGTCTAAACTTGGAGAGAAAACCTCCACAAGGTCGATTTTGCCCGCACAAGGTCGGTTTGGCCCGCACGGAAAGAGTCCAACTCGGATTCCAGCAGTACCGCGTACAAGCAGTAGTACCGCTTCACACAAGCGGTAGTACCGCTTCACACAAGCGTTAGTACCGCTTATGCGGTAGTACCGCTTCACACAAGCGGTAGTACCGCTTACGCGGTAGTACTGCCTTACCAGCGGTAGTACCGCTTAAGGCAGCAGCAAAACTTCCTTTTGCACTTTCCAATACCTCGTGGGTTTTACCCCTTTGGCTCATATAAAGTGTTGCTGCACCCGAACACTTCGGTAAACATCCGGAACCCCTTCCGATGAATTCCGGAACCCTTCCGGAGATCAAAACACTATTATCACATATATCAATCTTTACCTCCGGACTCTTCCGGAGATCCTCGTCATGTCCGGGATCTTATCCGGGACTCCGAACAACCTTCGGTCACCAACAAAATAACTCAACTATACTAATCGTCACCAAACGTTAAGTGTGTAGACCCCGCGGGTTCGAGAACTATGTAGACATGACCGAGACACCTCTACGATCAATAACCAATAATGGGACCTGGATGCCCATATTGGCTCCTACATATTCTACGAAGATCTTTATCGGTCGAACCTCTATGTCAAGGATTCAGTTAATCCCGTATACTGTTCCCTTTGTTCTTCGGTATGTTACTTGCCCGAGATTCGATCGTCGGTATCTCTATACCTAGTTCAATCTCGTTACCGGCAAGTCTCTTTACTCGTTCCGTAATACAAGATCTCGTGGCTAACACTTTAGTCACATTGCTTGCAAGGCTCATTGTGATGTTGTATTACCGAGTGGGCCCTGAGATACCTCTCCGTCACACGGAGTAACAAATCCCAGTTCTTGATCCATGCCAACCCAACAGACACCCTCGGAGATACCTGTAGAGCACCTTTATAGTCACCCAGTTACGTTGCGACGTTTGATACACACAAGGTACTCCTCCGATGTCAGGGAGTTGCATGATCTCATGGTCATAGGAACAGATACTTGACATGCAGAAAACAATAGCAATAAACTGACACGATCATATGCTACGTTTATAGTTTGGGTCTTGTCCATCACATCATTATCCTAATGATGTGATCCCGTTATCAAATGACATCTCATGTCCATGGCTAGGAAACCTTCACCATCTTTTGATCAACGAGCTAGTCAACTAGAGGCTTACTAGGGACACAGTGTTGTCTATGTACCCACACATGTATTTGAGTTTCCAATCAATACAATTATAGCATGGATAATAAACGATTATCATGAACAAGGAAATATAATAATAACCAATTTATTATTGCCTCTAGGGCATATTTCCAACAGTGTCCCACTTGCAGTAGAGTCAATAATCTAGTTCACATCACTATGTGATTTACATTGTAATGAATCGAACACCCATGCAGTTCTGGTGTTGTTCATGTTTAGCCCTTGGAAGAGGTTTAGTCATCGGATCTGCAACATTCAGATCCGTGTGTACTTTGCAAATATTTATGTCATCCTCCTTGATGTAATCGCGGATGGAATTGAAACGTCGCTTTATGTGTCTGGTCCTCTTGTGAAATCTTGGTTCCTTGGCTAGAGCAATGGCACCAGTATTATCACAAAACAGAGTCATTGGGTTAAGCGCACTAGGCACTACTCCAAGATCTGTCATGAACTCCTTCATCCAGACACCTTCCTTCGCCGCCTCCGAGGCAGCGATGTACTCCGCTTCGCATGTAGAATCAGCTACCACGCTTTGCTTGGAACTGCACCAGCTAACCGCACCCCCATTAAGAATAAATACGTATCCGGTTTGTGACTTAGAGTCATCCGGATCAGTGTCAAAGCTTGCATCGACGTAACCCTTTACGACGAGCTCTTGATCACCTCCATAAACGAGAAACACGTCCTTAGTCCTTTTCAGGTACTTCAGGATATTCTTGACCGCCATCCAGTGTTCCATTCCTGGATCACTTTGAAACCTTCCGACCATACTTATGGCAAGGCTGACATCGGGTCTTGTGCACAGCATTGCATACATGATAGAGCCTATGGCCGAAGCATAGGGGATGACACTCATCTTTTCTCTATCTTCTGCAGTCACTGGGCATTGAGTCTTACTCAACTTCACACCTTGCAATACAGGCAAGAACCCCTTCTTGGACTGATCCATTTTGAACTTCTTCAAAACTTTGTCAAGGTATGTGCTTTGTGAAAGTCCTATTAAGCGTCTCGATCTATCTCTATAGATCTTGATGCCTAATATGAAAGCAGCTTCTCCTAGGTCCTTCATTGAAAAACTCTTGTTCAAATATTCCTTCACGCTTTCCAACCTCTCTATATTGTTTCCAATCAGTAATATGTCATCCACATATAATATTAGAAACGCTATAGAGCTCCCACTCACTTTCTTGTAAATACAAGCTTCTCCGTAAACTTGTATAAACTCGAACGCTTTGATCACCTCATCAAAGTGAAGATTCCAACTCCGAGATGCTTGCACCAGTCCATAAATGGATCGCTGGAGTTTGCAAACTTTGTCAGCATTCTCTGGATTGACAAAACCTTCTGGTTGCATCATATACAACTCTTCCTTAAGGAAACCGTTAAGGCACGCTGTTTTGACATCCATCTGCCAAATTTCATAATAGAAAAAGGCAGCTATTGCTAACATGATTCTGACGGACTTAAGCATCGCTACGGGTGAGAAGGTCTCATCGTAGTCAACTCCTTGAACTTGTGAAAAACCCTTTGCCACAAGTCGAGCTTTATAGACGGTGACATTGCCGTCCGCGTCCGTCTTCCTCTTAAAGATCCATTTGTTCTGAATGGCCTTACGCCCTTCAGGTAATACTTCCAAAGTCCATACTTTGTTTTCATACATGGATCCCATCTCGGATTTCATGGCCTCTAACCACTTCTCGGAATCCGGGCCCATCATTGCTTCTCCATAGCTCGTAGGTTCATCGTTGTCCAACAACATGACCTCTAAGACAGGGTTGCCGTACCACTCAGGAGCAGTACGCGTCCTTGTCGACCTACGAGGTTCGATAGCAACTTGATCCAAAGCTTCATGATCATCATCATTAACTTCCTCTTCAGCTGATGTAGGCTCTACAGAAACATCTTTCTGCGCTGCGCTACTTTCAGGTTGAAGTAAATGTTCAACAACCTCATCAAGTTCTATCTTCCTCCCACTCAATTCTTTTGAGAGAAACTCTTTCTCAAGAAATGTTCCGTTTTTAGCGACAAACACTTTGCCTTCGGATCTGAGGTAGAAGGTATACCCAACTGTCTCTTTTGGGTATCCTACGAAGACGCATTTCTCCGCTTTGGGTTCCAGCTTTTCAGGCTGAAGCTTTTTGACATAAGCATCACATCCCCAAACTATAAGAAACGACAGCTTTGGCTTCTTGCCAAACCAAAGTTCATATGGCGTCGTCTCAACGGATTTCGATGGTGCCCTATTTAAAGTGAATGCAGCTGTCTCTAATGCATAACCCCAAAACGATAGTGGCAAATCGGCAAGAGACATCATAGATCGCACCATATCCAATAAGGTTAGATTACGACGTTCGGACACACCATTACGCTGTGGTGTTCCAGGCGGTGTTAGTTGTGAAACAATTCCACATTGTCTTAAGTGACTGTCAAACTCATAACTCAGATATTCTCCTCCTCGATCAGATCGTAGGAATTTAATCTTCTTGTTACGATGATTCTCAACTTCACTCTGAAATTGTTTGAACTTTTCAAATGTTTCAGACTTGTGTTTCATTAAGTAAATATACCCATATCTACTTAAGTCATCAGTGAAGGTGAGAAAGTAACGATAACCACCGCGCGCCTCAATACTCATCGGACCGCACACATCAGTATGTATGATTTCCAATAAGTCACTTGCCTGTTCCATTGTTCCAGAGAACGGCGTTTTAGTCATCTTGCCCATGAGGCATGGCTCACATGTGTCAAGTGATTCAAAATCAAGTGACTCCAAAAGTCCATCAGCATGGAGCTTCCTCATGCGTTTTACGCCAATATGACCTAAACGGCAGTGCCACAAGAAAGTGGTATTATCATTATCAATTCTACATCTTTTGGCATCAATGTTATGAACATGTGTATCATTACTATCGAGATTCAGTAAGAATAAACCCCTCACATTGGGTGCATGACCATAAAAGATATTACTCATATAAATAGAACAACCATTATTCTCTGATTTAAATGAGTAACTGTCTCGCAATAAACAAGATCCAGATATAATGTTCATGCTTAACGCAGGCACTAAATAACAATTATTCAGGTTCATCACTAATCCCGATGGTAATCGAAGAGCGAGCGTGCCGACGGCGATCACATCAACCTTGGAACCATTTCCCACGCGCATCGTCACTTCGTCCTTTGCCAGCCTCCGTCTATTCCGCAGTTCCTATTTTGAGTTGCAAATATGAGCAACCGAACCGGTATCAAATACCCAGGCACTACAACGAGAGTTGGTAAGGTACACATCAATAACATGTATATCATATATACCTTGTTTGTTGTTGGCCGCCTTCTTGTCAGCCAAATACTTGGGGCAGTTCCGCTTCCAGTGTCCAGTTCCCTTGCAATGAAAGCACACAGTTTCTGGTTTGGGTCCAGCCTTGGGTTTCTTCATGAGAGGAGCAACTGCTTTGCCACTCTTCTTGGAGTTACCCTTCTTACCCTTGCCATTTTTCTTGAAACTAGTGGTTTTATTGACCATCAACACTTGATGCTCCTTCTGAATTTCAGACTCAGCGGCTTTCAGCATCGCAAACAGCTCGGCGACTGACTTGTTCATCCCGTGCATGTTATAGTTCAACACGAAGCTCTTGTAGCTAGGTGGCAATGATTGAAGAACTCTGTCAGTGATAGTCTCTGGCGGAAGGGGCATCCCCAATTCAGCCATACGGGTGGAGTACCCAGACATTCTGAGTACGTGATCACTGATAGACCCGTTCTCCTCCATCTTGCAAGCATAGAACTTATCGGAGATCTCATATCTCTCGATCCGGGCATTCTTCTGAAAGATAAACTTCAACTCCTGGAACATCTCATATGCTCCATGACGTTCAAAACGTCTTTGAAGTCCCGGTTCTAAGCCATACAATATTGCACATTGAACTATTGAGTAATCTTCAGAACGAGCCTGCCAGGCGTTCACAACGTCTAGAGACTCAACTGGAGCGGGTGGATCACCAAGCGGTGCATCAAGGACATAAGCCTTCTGGGAAGCCGTAAGGATAATCCTTAGATTACGGGCCCAGTCCACAAAGTTACTTCCATCATCTTTCAACTTAGCTTTCTCTATGAACGCATTAAAATTCAGGGGTGCTACTGCGCGAGCCATGATCTACAACATAAATATAGCAAAGACAACTTAGACTATTGTTCTAGATAATGAGTTTAGTTAATCATATTACTTAAAAACTCCCACTCAAATTGACATCCCTCCGGTCATTCGAGTGTAACATGATCCAAATCCACCAACTCAAGTCCGATCATCACGTGAGTTGAGGTGGTTTCAATGGTGAACATCTTTATGTTGATCATATCTACTATATGACTCATGTTCGACCTTTCGGTCTCTTGTGTTCCGAGGCCATGTCTGTACATGCTAGGCTCGTCAAGTTTAACCCGAGTGTTCCGCACGTGCAACACTGGCTTGCACCCGTTGTATGTGAACGTAGAGTCTATCACACCCGATCATCACGTGGTGTCTCGAAATGACGAACTTTCGCAACGGTGCACACTCGGGGAGAACACAATTTTATCTTGAAATTTAAGTGAGGGATCACCTTATAATGCTACCGTCGTCCTAAGCAAAATAAGATGCATAAAAGGATTAACATCACATGCAAATCATAAGTGACATGATATGGCCATGAACTTGTGCTTTTGATCTCCGTCTCCAAAGCACCGGCATGATCTCCATCGTCACCGGCATGACACCATGATCTCCATCATCTTGATCTCCATCAACGTGTCGCCATGAGGTTGTCGCGCCGACTGTTGCTTCCACGACTATTGCTAACTCATAGCGCTAAAGTAAAGCAAAACGGCGAAAATAATTAAAGACAACTCTATGGCTCCTGCCAGTTGCCGTACTCATCGACATGCAAGTCGTGATATTCTATACAACACATGATCATCTCATACATCACATATATCTCATCATGTAATTGGCCATATCACATCACAACATACCCTGCAAAAACAAGTTAGACGTCCTCTAATTGTTGTTGCAAATTTTACGTGGCTGCTACGGGTTTGCAAGAACCGTTCTTACCTACGCAAAACCATAACGTGGTGTAGTGATTGCTTTTTGATCTTCTAAAAGAACCCTCTTCATTGAAATCGATTCAACTAAAGTGAGAGAGACAGACACCCGCTAGCCATCTTTATGCAACAAAGTTACATGTTAGTTGAAGGAACCGGTCTCTCGTAAGCGTACGAGTAATGTTGGTCCGGGCTGCTTCATCTCACAATACCGCCGAATCAAGTATCAACTAGTAACGGCAAGCAATATGTATACACCCACGCCCACAACTCGTTTGTGTTCTACTCGAGATCTCATCTACGCATAGACCTAGCTCTGATACCACTGTTGGGAACGTTGCATGGGAAACAAAAATTTTCCTACGCACACACAAGATCTATCCATGGTGATGAGCATCTACGAGAGGGAGAGTGAATCTACATACCCTTGTAGATCGCTAAGCGGAAGCGTTAAGAAACGCGGTTGATGTAGTCGAACATCTCCGCGATCCAAATCGCAAGTCGTCCCTCGATCCGATCACGAACTAATGCCGAACGGACGGCACCTCCACGTTCAACACACGTACGGCTTGATGACGCCTTCACCTCCTCGATCCAGCGAGCGATGGTGAAGTAGTAGACGAGTTCCGGCAGCACGACGACGTGGTGATGGTGGTGAGGAACAATCTCTGCAGGGCTTCGCCAAGCACTACGGAGATTATGACGGGATAATTAGAGGGTTAGGGTTGCCGACACACGGCTTGGAAAATCTTGATGTATCCCGTGTGCTAGCCCTGCCCCTCTATTTATATGTTGAGCCCTGGGGTCTAAACTTGGAGAGAAAACCTCCACAAGGTCGGTTTTGCCCGCACAAGGGTCGGTTTGGCCTGCACGGAAAGAGTCCAACTCGGATTCCAGCAGTACCGCGTACAAGCGGTAGTACCGCTTCACACAAGCGGTAGTACCGCTTATGCGGTAGTACCGCTTCACACAAGCGGTAGTACCGCTTACGCGGTATTACTGCCTTACCAGCGGTAGTACCGCTTAAGGCAGCAGCAAAACTTCCTTTTGCACTTTCCAATACCTCGTGGGTTTTACCCCTTTGGCTCATATAAAGTGTTGCTGCACCCGAACACTTCGGTAAACATCCGGAACCCCTTCCGATGAATTCCGGAACCCTTCCGGAGATCAAAACACTATTATCACATATATCAATCTTTACTTCCGGACTCTTCCGGAGATCCTCGTCATGTCCGGGATCTTATCCGGGACTCCGAACAACCTTCGGTCACCAACAAAATAACTCAACTATACTAATCGTCACCAAACGTTAAGTGTGTAGACCCTGCGGGTTCGAGAACTATGTAGACATGACCGAGACACCTCTACGATCAATAACCAATAGCGGGACCTGGATGCCCATATTGGCTCCTACATATTCTACGAAGATCTTTATCGGTCGAACCTCTATGTCAAGGATTCAGTTAATCCCGTATACTGTTCCCTTTGTTCTTCGGTATGTTACTTGCCCGAGATTCGATCGTCGGTATCTCTATACCTAGTTCAATCTCGTTACCGGCAAGTCTCTTTACTCGTTCCGTAATACAAGATCTCGTGGCTAACACTTTAGTCACATTGCTTGCAAGGCTCATTGTGATGTTGTATTACCGAGTGGGCCTTGAGATACCTCTCCGTCACACGGAGTAACAAATCCCAGTTCTTGATCCATGCCAACCCAACAGACACCCTCGGAGATACCTGTAGAGCACCTTTATAGTCACCCAGTTACGTTGCGACGTTTGATACACACAAGCTACTCCTCCGATGTCAGGGAGTTGCATGATCTCATGGTCATAGGAACAGATACTTGACATGCAGAAAACAATAGCAATAAACTGACACGATCATATGCTACGTTTATAGTTTGGGTCTTGTCCATCACATCATTATCCTAATGATGTGATCCCGTTATCAAATGACATCTCATGTCCATGGCTAGGAAACCTTCACATCTTTTGATCAACGAGCTAGTCAACTAGAGGCTTACTAGGGACACAGTGTTGTCTATGTACCCACACATGTATTTGAGTTTCCAATCAATACAATTATAGCATGGATAATAAACGATTATCATGAACAAGGAAATATAATAATAACCAATTTATTATTGCCTCTAGGGCATATTTCCAACAGGTGGTTCACATTTTATTCATGGTGCTTTCCGTAAATTGCTTGCTAAATATGATGTTAATCACATAATTGCATCTCCGTATCACCCCTAGTCTAGTGGTCAAGTTGAATTGAGTAATAGAGAAAAAAAATTAATTTTGCAAAAGACCGTTAATAGATCCAGGAAAAATTGGTCTAAGAAACTTGATGATGCATTATGGGCTTACAGAACTGCTTATAAGAATCCTACGTGTATGTCCTCTTATGAAATGGTCTATGGAAAAGCATGTCATTTACCTCTTGAGTTAGAACATAAGGCATATTGGGCAATTAAAGAACTTAATTATGATTTTAAACTTGCTGGTGAGAAGAGGTTATTTGATATTAGCTCTCTGGATGAATGGAGAACCCAAGCCTATGAAAATGCCAAGTTATTTAAAGAAAAGGTTAAAAGATGGCATGATAAAAGAATTCAAAAATAGGAATTTAAAGTAGGTGAGCAAGTTCTATTGTACAACTCTCATTTTAGATTCTTTGCAGGAAAACTTCTCTCTAAATGGGAAGGGCCATATATCATCGAAGAAGTTTATCGCTCCGGAGCTATCAAAATAAACAATTCCAAAAGCACTAATCCGAGAGTGGTTAATGGGCAAAGAATTAAGCATTATATCTCAGGTACACCCATTAATGTTGAAACTAATATTATTCAGACGATGACACCAGAAGAACACATTAAAGAATCCTTCTGGAACGCTCCAGAACCCTGAAAAGGGGTAGGTATGTGATACGGTAAGTAAACCGACTCCAAAAATTCCAGAAAAATTATTTCTGTCCATTTTAGAATATTAGAAAAAATACAAAAATAAGAAACAGCCGAGAGGACCCACGAGTCACCCACAAGGCAACAGGGCGCGACCCCCCCTGGGGCGCGCCGTGATGCCTTTTGGGCCCCTCGTGTGCCCTCCCGACTCCGTTTTCCTCTCGTATGCTTGTTTTGCAAGATAAAAATTCTTCATATATACTCACGGGTATTTTGACCACCGCATTGCAGGTTTCTCCTCTGTTCTTGTTTTGGGCCATTTTCTGTCAGATTTTAAAGCCAGGCATCATGTCCTCCTCCTCCAACAATGTGGGAGACGATGCTTGGTTGTTGCAGATGGAACTCGAGAGGGAGGAACCCGGGGAAGTCACCATGGAGGAAGAGGAGGGAGATTCATTGGAAGTTCACCCTCCGGCCTCTGAGAGAGGTACTCTGGTTGGTATCTCCACCACTCTGAATCCCCATCAAGCCATGGGGATGGTGATGAGCCAAAGAAGCCAAGAGATTCAAGAGGAATCTTCCCCAAGGAGACATCGGAACAATTTTCATAATTTGGTTCACAACTATGGGATTGAAAATACCCCTCGTATGCACATTCCTTCCAATTGGGATATTTCCCGTCCAAGTGAGAATGATGCAGGAAAAGGCTCATGGTGGCCGAAAAATAAACATATTATGGTTGAAGTGCAAAAGAACGCCACCGCGATTCAACAGTTACTTCGGGAGGTCCAGAGTTTGAAGGACATCTTACTAAATATTTTGAAGGACAAGCCTATCACTTCAACACCACCATCACCGAAGAAGGAGACTTGAGTATATGGGTATGGGCACCACCCTTGGCTTGTGCCAAGCTTGGGGGAGGTGCCCCGATATCGTATCACCATCACTTTTATCATCATTATCTATATTAGTTCGATCCTTAGTTATTTCGTGATTTAGAGGAATAAAGTTTTAGTATGATCTAGTTTCGAGTGCTTGCTTTGTGATCTATCTATCTATGTAATCGTGTGTGAAAGTTATATAATAAAGATTAGTTTGAGTTGAGTGTTTTGCTTTTGTTGATCCTATCTTAGAAATAAAATAAAGAGAATAAAAAGATCATATGCTAATCCCATGGGGAGTGATGACTTCACATAAAAGAAGTATAATGGATAAAACTTGTTGGAGGTTAACAAACATAGCATTGGTCATTGTTGCAATTCATGAAAAAGTAATAAAGGAAGAGAGGTCTCACATATAAATATACTATCTTGGACATCTTTTATGATTGTGAGCCCCCATTAAATATTCTATGTCAAATAGTCGACGTTGGACAAGGAAGACAACGTGATGAGTTATGTTTGCTTATATTCACATAGAAGTTATATTGTTTTGGATCCTCTAACATGTGGCGCTTGCCCCCTATCTTTTGCTAGCCAAAAATTCCGTACTAACTAGAGATACTACTTGTGCATCCAAAAACCCTTAAACCCAGTTTCATGTCATGAGAGTCCACTATATCTACCTACGGATTGAATAAGATCCTTCAAGTAAGTTGTCATCGGTGCAAAAGCAATAAAAGTTGCTTCTAAATATGTATGAACTTTTATTGTAAGGGAAAATAAGCTTTGTAGGATCTTGTGATGGTGGAGAAATAAAAGCAACAGACTGCATAATAAAGGTCGCTATCACAAGGGGCAATTTAAAGTGACGTTCCTTTGCATTAAGAGTTTGCACATACAAAAATAAAAAGCACATGACAACCTCTGCTTTCCTGTGCGAAGGGTCTATCTTTTACTTTTATGTATTTACTTTCATGCAAGAGTCAATAGTATTCTCCTCTATTTCGTTTTTATTTTCTCTCTTGGCAAGCATCATGTGGTGGGGAACGATCCAAACATATATATCCAGTTGAATGTAGGTGATCATGAGTTATTATTGTTGACTTTACCCTTGAGGTAAATACGCTGGGAGGCAAAATTATAAGCCCCTATCTTTCTATGTGTCTGATTGAAACTTTTGCCCCATAAGTATGCCGTGAGTGCCAACAATCATAAAATACTAGATGATAGTTGAGTATGTGAACTTGCTAAACAAAGCTCTTACATAGACTCTTTCTGATAATATGATGAATTGCAATTGCTTCAGTGACTGAGATCATAGTTTGTTAGTTTTCAACACGGTTTATGGTTCATACTTTAACTTGTGAATGAATTGTCACTTTTTCATGAGAAGTTTTATGAGGATATATTGCTGTTATAATAAAGATCATGATGCCTTCATGTCCGTATTTTATTTTTATCGACGCCTCTCTCTCTCTCTAAACATGTGGTCATGATTATCGATTTCGGCTTTCGCTTGAGGACAAGCGAGGTCTAAGCTTGGGGGAGTTGATACATCCAATTAGCATCATGATTTCCTACTGTAATTTATAATGTATTTGATCATTATTTCACTTTATGATGCAATTCTTATGCCTTTTCTCTCTTAATTTGCAAGATTTATATGAAGAGGGAGAATACCGGCAGCTGGAATTCTGGACCTGAAATAGCTACAGCAGAGATACCTATTCTACAGAGCTCCAATTGACTTGAAACTTCATGGAGATTTTTTATGGAATATATAAAAAATACTGGAGAAAAGAAATACTGGAGGGGACCCACCAGTTGCCCACAAGGCAACAGGGTGCGGCCCCCCGGGCGCGCCCTGATGCCTTGTGGGGCCCCTGGCTGGCCTCTGGCCCGCTCCTTCTGCTATATAAGGTCATTTGCCCTAAAACAAATATAGAGAACACTTTCGGGACGAAGCACCGCCGTCTCGAGGCGGAACCTGGGCAGGAGCAATTTTGCTCTCCGGCGGAGCGATTCCGCCGGGGATACTTCCCTCCGGGAGGGGGAAATCGAAGCCATCGACATCACCAACGATCCTCTCATCGTGGGAGGACCAATCTTCCTCAACATCTTCACCAGCACCATCTCATCTCAAACCCTAGTTCATCTCTTGTATTCAATCTTTGCCTCAAAACCTCAGATTGGTACCTGTGGGTTGCTAGTAGTGTTGATTACATCTTGTAGTTGATGCTAGTTGGTTTATTTGGTGGAAGATTATATGTTTAGATCCTTAATGATATTGAATACCCCTCTGATCTTGAACATGAATATGATTTATGAGTAGTTACTTTTGTTCTTGAGGACATGGGAGAAGTCTTGTCATAAGTAATCATGTGAATTTGGTATTCGTTCGATATTTTGATGATATGTATGTTGTTGCTTCCTTTAGTGGTGTCGTGTGAACGTCGACTACATGACACTTCACCATATTTGGGCCTAAGGGAAGGCATTGTGGAGTAGTAATTAGATGATGGGTTGCTAGAGTGACAGAAGCTTAAACCCTAGTTTATGCGTTATTCCGTAAGGGGCTGATTTGGATCCATATGTTTCATGCTATGGTTAGATTTATCTTAATTCTTCTTTCGTAGTTGCGGATGCTTGAGAGAGGGGGAAATTATATCTGATCCACCCACATATCAAATTATCAAAGTAGCGAACGCGAATCAAACAAACATGATGAAAGTGACTAGATGAAATTCCCATGTGTCCTCGAGAACGCTTTGCTTATTATACGAGTTCGTTTCGGCTTGTTCTTTGCTATAAAAAGGATTGGGCCACCTTGGTGCACTTTTGTTACACGTGTTACTTGTTACTCGTTACGAACTATCTTGCTATATATCAAACTACTCGTTACCGCTACTTTCAGTGCTTGCAGAAAATACCTTACTGAAAACCGCTTGTCATTTCCTTCTGCTCCTCGTTGGGTTTGACACTCTTACTTATCGAAAGGACTACGATTGATCCCCTATACTTGTGGGTCATCATAGGGCTGTTGCTGCGGCTATATTCATCAGGGGCCGGATGTCCAGGACATGGGCCGGATGTCCGGCCGCTGATACTTTTCAGCGGTCTTCCTTGGCGCTCTTCTTCGTCCATGTACTTGGGGACTTGGTCTTCACTTCGAGCATTCCCGAGGCGGTCTTCTATATACCTAAGCATACATAGCATTCCGGCTTGAGGTAGTAGCCATGTCTCACACGAGTCAGATGGAAGTTCATTAAGGAGAGATGTCACCTCTGTCTCGAGAGCTCTTGCACGTGCTCGTGTCATTGGTCCGCTTGGCACTTGGGGAGACGAAGGTGGGTCCATGGGGATGACCATAGGATGCTCTGCATCATCTCCCCCCCCCCCTTGAAAAAGATCGGTCCTCGGATCGGAATCCACATCACCATGGAAGGGAGATAAGTCTTTGACGTTGAAGATGTCGCTCACGTTGTATTTGTCGCGAGGGATGTCGATCTTGTAGGCGTTGTTGTTGTAGCATGCTAGCACCTTGAACGGTCCATTGGCTCTAGGAAGTAGTTTGGACTTGCGCTCGTTGGGAAAGCGGTCTTTGCGAAGGTGTAGCCACACAAGATCTCCGGGGTTGAACACCATGGGGTGATTGTTGATGTTGACCTTGGTCGCGAGTCGTTGTACTTGGCGCTCGTTCATGTGCCTTGTATCTTCATGCATCTTCTTGAGGTAGCTCGCTCATGCACTCGCGTCCATGTCGATGCGCTCTTGTAGAGGTAGCGGTAGGATGTCCAATGGGGACAACGGGTTGAAGCCGTAGACGACCTCGAAGAGGGACTTGCCAGTAGTACCATGTCTTGCTCGATTGTAGGCGTACTCGGCGATGGGCAAACATTCTTCCCACTCCCTTATGTTCTTCTTGATCAACACGTAGAGGAGTGTGGAAAGCGTCCGGTTCGTGACCTCCGTTTGGCCGTCGGTTTGTGGATGATATGCCGAAGAGAAGAGTAGCTTGATTCCGAGCTTGGCACAAAGTGTCTTCCAAAAGTAGCTAAGGAACTTGACGTCACGGTCCGACACAATCGTCTTGGGCACTCCATGTAATCTCAAGATTTCCCTACAAAAGATATTTGCAACATGTGAAGCATCATCGATCTTGTTGCATGGAATAAAATGTGCCATCTTAGAGAAACGGTCCACAACAACAAATACTGAATCTTTGCCATTTTGAGTTCGAGGCAAACCAAGCACAAAATCCATACTAATATCTTCCCATGGTTGATACGGAATAGGAAGTGGCATATATAGACCATGAGATTGAGCTTTGGACTTAGCTTTGCGGCATGTAGAGCACCGGTTGGTGTAGCGCGAGACGTCTCGAAACATCTTTGGCCAAAAATAGTTCTTGGAGAGCGTGGCAAACGTCTTGTCGCGTCCGAAATGTCCCATGAGTCCTCCACCGTGAGCCTCTTGCAAAAGCAACAAACGAAGAGAAGACTCAGGGATACAAAGTTTCTTAGCTCGCATAATATAATCATCTTTCAAATAGTATCGCTCCCAAGTTTTGTGTGTTAAGCATTTAGCATAGGGAATGGCAAATGAAACATCATGCGCATACAATTGTTTAATGTGCTCAAATCCTATAACATTCAACTCAAGCTGAGTAACCAACATGCATTTGTGGGAAAGGGCGTCCGCCACAACATTTTCCTTACCTTTGATGTACTTGATAACATAAGGAAAAGACTCAATGAACTCACTCCATTTAGCATGACGCTTATTCAATTTTGTTTGACCCTTAAGGTATTTAAGCATTTCATGATCCGTATGGAGGACAAATTCACGAGGGCGTAGATAGTGTTCCCACACATGCAAGACTCTCACTAAAGCATATAACTCTTTGTCATATATGGGGTAGTTAAGTTGCGCGCCGGAGAGTTTCTCACTAAAGTATGGAATGGGTCGCTTCTCTTGCATTAACACACCACCTATGCCATTACCACTAGCGTCACAATGCACTTCAAAAGTTTTCTCAAAGTTGGGTAATGCAAGCAATGGAGCATATGTAAGCAAGTTCTTAAGCTCAAGAAAAGCGGCATCTTGGGAAGGATCCGAAACAAATGGTGTATTCTTCTTACTCAATGCGTGCAATGGTGATGCAATAGTGCTAAAATCCTTCACAAAGCGACGGTAAAATCCGGCTAAGCCAAGGAAACTACGCACTTGAAGCAAATTGGTTGGTTGTGGCCAAGTTTTAATAGCGTCAATTTTAGCTTCATCAACTTGAACCCCCTTAGAGGAGACTACAAAGCCCAAGAAAACAAGCTTGTCAACACCAAAAGTGCATTTTTCCATATTAGCATAAAGGCGCTCATTTCTAAGAACTTGCAAAACTTCCCTAAGATGTACAACATGATCTTCAAGCGATTGGCTAAACACAAGAATGTCATCAAAGTATACCACAACACAAATGCCAATTAATTTGCGAAGAACGTAATGCATCACACGCATAAAAGTGGTAGGTGCTTGAGATAAGCCCATAGGCATGACCAACCATTCATACAAGCCAAATTTGGTTTTGAAAGCCGTTTTCCATTCATCACCCTCTTGCATGCGAATTTGATAGTAGCCACTTTTAAGATCAATTTTAGAGAAAATGGTGGCTCCACTAAGTTCATCAATCATGTCATCAAGCGTGGAATGGGATGGCGATATCTAACGGTGATAGCATTAATGGGATGGCAATCGGAACACATGCGATCGGAACCATCTTTCTTAGGCATAAGAATAACCGGAATGGCACATGGGCTCAAGCTCTCGCGTACATACCCATTCTCCATGAGATGTTGTACTTGCCTTTGGATCTATTTGGTCTCGTCGGGGTTGACGCGGTAAGGTGCCTTGTTCGGTAGAGGTGCGCCGGGGATGAGGTCGATGCGGTGTTCGATTCCGCGAAGTGGAGGAAGTCCGGGAGGTAGCTCATCGGGAAAAACATCCGCGAATTCCTGCAATAGATGAGACAACGACAAAGGTAGATGTTGTGAAGTATTAGTCCGCACCGCTTCATCTTTGCACACAAGCACAAAGTGAAGAACGCTCAATGGACTCTCACTCACATCCCTTATGTCTCTTTTGGTGGCTAAAAGCACTAAAACTTTCTTGTCACTCATCGTGGTGTCGCTCATTTTTGGCTTGTGGCTCTCACTCTCTTTTGGGTGGTTCACTCTCTCACTAGTATCTCCACGATGGGTCGAAGCTTGCTTGTCGGCGATGACTTGACTTGGCGACATGGGTCGAAGCACGAATTCCTTGCCCTTCATCTTGAAGCTATAGTGATTGGTCCGTCCATTGTGGATGACGCCATGGTCGAATTGCCAAAGTCTTCCAAGAAGGAGATGGCATACGGACAAGGGAACCACATCACACACCAAGGTGTCTTCGTATGCGCCAATTTTTAAGGACACTTGGACGGTGTGCTCCACTTGAATGGTGCCAGAGTCGCTTAATCATTGGACCTTGTATGGGCGAGGGTGCTTCTTCTTGAGCAATTGTAACTTGGAACATAGATCTTCACTTGCCGTCGATGATGATGATGACCTTGACAGAACGTCCTTGAATACCCGCTTTGGTATGGAAGATGTGGCAATGTTGATCTTCGTCTCTTTGTTGTTGAAGTGTCAAGATCTTGGAGACAAAAAGAGCGGGGCTCGAATCATTGTCACAAAAGACTTGATCGTCTTCATCATCATTCACTTGTCGATGCATGTCCACGTGCTCGAGGGCTTCCATTTTGTCTTCGCTCTTGGAGTCGTAGGTGCCGTCGTCATTAGCGATCATGGTGCGCCGTGTGGGGCACTCAAATGACTCGTGGCCTCAGCCCTTGCAAGTGAAGCATTTGATGTCACTTGTCTTGGCAGTAGCATCCGTAGGAGTTGTTGATGACGAAGCTCTTGGCTTGGGTGTACTTGAAGTAGGACGATTCGAAGATGTTATGGGTTGCTTGGAGCTTGACTTGTCATTGGTGCTTGGTGTAGCTCGAGTCGTAGTAGGAGGTGTCGTAGTCGTTGAAGCTTGAGTGTATGAACCGTAGGTCTTGGAAGAGTACCGGGAGTACTTGAAGTCCTCTTGCACTTGTCGCTCTGCCTTGGTCGCTTGGTGCACTAGCTCGAGGAAGTTGGAGTACGGTTGAAGTCCGCAATTTTCTTGATTGGATGGTTGAGGCCATTCAAGAAACGCGCCAAAGTTTGTTCATCATCTTCCTTGACGTTGGCTCGTATCATGGCAATCTCCATTTCTTGGTAGTATTCTTCAACCGATTTGGTGCCTTGCTTGAGGAGTTGCAATTTCTTGAAGAGGTCGCGGCTATAGTGTGTAGGCACAAAACGAGCTGTCATGACATCCTTCATTTGAGTCCAAGTGGTGATGGGTGGTTCACCTTTCTCTTGGCGTCGTTCGATCACTTGCTCCCACCAAATGAGAACATAGTCTTGAAACTCAAGCGATGCCATGGCTACCTTCTCTTCTTCGTCATATTGGTGGAGACGGAATATCTTGTCCACCTTTAAGGCCCATGAGAGGTAGTCTTCGGGATCGGTGCTTCCGGAGAACTTCGGCATGTTGAACTTGAGCTTGCCGTAGCGTTGTTCGTCATGATTCTGGTATTGTTGTCGTTCTTTGTCGGCGTACTAAGACATGGATGCCCTCGTACCCAGACTTGTGCACAGGCAGTTGTAGCCCCCCCTCCGGCAAGGGCTTGACAGAGGATAACTACGACTCAAGACTCAACACCAAGACCGTGAAGAAGACCTCAAGGCAGGTCATCGAGAAGTACTATTCTCGTACTGAAGATCGACGCTGCCCTTGTCGGCAAGATCCGCCCCGGCAAGGTGAAGACCCAGACTATGGTTGCCGGCAAGCAAGGCCCGGCAAGCTCCGTGCCAGCAGGCTTGTTCTGTCCTGTTACCGCTCCACCTCACCATCGACTAGATAGGTTCGTATGCTAGGTGTCGAGCGGGCAGGCGGTCAACATAGCCGGCTGATACGTCTCCAACGTATCTATAATTTTTGATTGTTTCATGCTGTTATATTATCAATCTTGGATGTTTTTATATCCATTTACATCAATTATATATCATTTTTGGAGACTAACCTATTAACTCAGTGCCCAGTGCCAGTTGCTGTTTTCTGCCCTGTTTTTGTTTTACAGAAAATCAATACCAAACGAAGTCCAAATGCCACGAAACTTTTTGGAGATTTTTTTCTGGACATATACAACACTAGAAGCTTCAGGAGAAGACCAGACGCCAGAGGGGGTGGCCACGAGCCACCAGGGTGCGCCTGGGGGGGGGGCAGGCGCGCCCTGGTGCCTCGTGGGCCCATCCCAGCTCCGTTTGACCTAATTCCACCACTATAAATTCAGGAAAAATCAGAAACCCTCAGGGGAGTCCACGAAATACTTTTTCCGCAGTCACAAGTTTCTGTTCTCGAGAGATCCCATCTGGAGGCCTTCTCCGGTACTCTGCCGGAGGGGGAATCGATCACGGAGGGGCTCAACATCAACCTTGCTGCCCTTCCGATGATGCGTGAGTAGTTTACCACAGACCTTCGGGTCCATAGTTAGTAGCTAGATGGTTTCTTCTCTCTTTTTGATCTTCAATACAATGTTCTCCTCGATGTTCTTAGAGTTCTATCCGATGTAATCACTTTTTGTGGTGTGTTTGTTGGGATCCGATGAATTGTGAGTTTATGATCAGATTATCCATGAATATTATTTGAGTCTTTGCTGCACTCTTTTATGCATGATTATTATAGCCTCGTATTTCTTCTCCGATCTATTGATTTGGTTTGGCCAACTAGATTGATTTATCTTGCCATGGGAAGAGGTGCTTTGTAATGGGTTCGATCTTGCGGTGCTCATTCCTACTGACAGAAAGGGACATGACACGTATGTATCGTTGCTATTAAGGGTAAAAAGATGGGGTTTATTCATACGCGAGTTTATCTTGTCTACATCATGTCATCGTTCTTAAGGCGTTACTTCGTTCTTTATGGACTTAATACACTAGATGCATGCTGGATAGCGGTCGATGTGTGGAGTAATAGTAGTAGATGCAGGCAGGAGTCGGTATACTTGTCTCGGACATGATGCCTATATACATGATCATTGCCTTGGATATCGTCATGATTATTTGCTTTTCTATCAATTGCCCAACAGTAATTTGTCTACCCACCGTATGCTATTTTCTCGAGAGAAGCCTCTAGTGAAAACTATGGCCCCCGGGTCTATCTAAATCATATTACTAAAACACTAAAAATATTGCTGCCATTTTCTTTTATTTATTTTATTTTGTATTTTTGTTTCAATCTATCTATCTATCATATACAATTTAATCTTGCAATTGACCGCCGAGGGATTGACAACCCCTCGTTTGCGTTGGGTGCAAGGATTTGTTGTTTGTGTGCAGGTGCTGCTAACGAGGTGTTGCGTGATTCTCCTACTGGTTCGATAACCTTGGTTTCATAACTGAGCGAAATACTTATCTCTACTGTGCTGCATCATCCCTTCCTGTTCGGGGAAAATACCAACGCAAGCTACAAGTAGCAGGAAGAATTTCTGGCGCCGTTGCCGGGGAGACATCATCAACATCTATCAAGTACCTTTGCATAAACTCTCATCTCCTTGCATTTACTTTATTTGCCATTTGCCTCTCGTTTTCATCTCCCCCACTTCTAAAACGTTTTTACAAAAATACAAAAATATTTTTTCGTTTGCCTTTTTCTTGTTCGCTTGTTCGCTTGCTTGAAGATTGTTATCATGAGTGATTTTGGCATGGCAGAAACCGATGATGGTAAAACTCCTAAAAAAGGAAGTTCTACCAATCTTGATGCTAAAACTTTTGTGTTGGGACATGGTAATGTTATAGGAAAATGTCATCCAAGAATTCTTTAATTGCATTGGGACTTGGCTTTTGATGATGCACCTATACTTAAAGAAACTAATAATTATGCCGATGCTATTTCTGCACTTGTTCTTAAACTTGAAAGAAGATTTATTCGCACCCATCCTACTCTACAAAGATTGTTTTATGAGTTACCGGCTATAAAAGATCCTAGAGCTAAGAAAATAGCTACCCTTGTTCTAATGAATGAATTTGATCATATAGTGCGAGAAGCTAGGGAGATCTTTGATTTCTATGGTATGAACCGTGAAAAACCGGTAATAGACAAGATCCTTTATAATAATGATTACTTGCTGAGATATTTGTTCCGCAATGACCACATCTTTGATGAGAATATTAAAAAGGAAGTTCCTCCTTTGAATATAATCCAACAAGTTTTCAATAGCGTCAATAGACAATACTCTTGGATTGTAGCCGGTAATCAAGAGGGATTTAAAGATGGACAACTTGCTAATGCTAAAATTTCTATGGATGATATATTTCATATTACCTTTGAAAAACCCCTTGATGAAAGTGCACCTTTGGATAGGAAGAAGAAAGATGACAATACTTGAAACTATGCATTATGCCTAGCTAGGGGCATAAAACAATAGCGCTTGTTGGGAGGCAACCCAATGAATAAAATAATTTTTTTCTGTTATTGTGTGTTTTCACAATTATGCTACTGGTATGATTGTGTTTTTGTGTTTTTAATTAGTGTTTGTGCCAAGTAAAGCATTTAGGATGATTTGGAAGATAGTATAATTGATGCTGTTTGGAAAACAGAAAGTTTTGCGTCCAGTGCCCGAATTTTGTTTCTGTACTGGAGCGTCAGAAAAATCTGAAATTTTTACGCAGTATTGGTATATGAATGTCTCACGTTTTCCTAATTTTTCCGAATTTTTGAGGTTACAGAAGTATGGATTTTAAATAGATTGCTACAGACTGTTTTGTTTTTGACAGATTCTGTTTTTGATGGACTACTTGCTTGTTTTGATGAATCTATGGATTGTATCGGGGGGTATAAGCCATGGTGAAGTTAGAGTATAGTAGGTATAATGCAAAAATAAAATATGAATGGGTTTGCAACAGTACTTAAAGTAATGATTTATTTTGTTATACTAACGGATCTCACGAAGGTTTTGTTGAGTTTTGTGTGATTGAAGTTTTCAAGTTTTGGGTGAGATCACGATGGATGAAGGAATAAGGAGTAGTAAGAGCCTAAGCTTGGGGATGCCCGAGGCACCCCAAGGTAATATTCTAGGAAGACTCAAGCGTCTAAGCTTGGGGATGCCCCGGAAGGCATCCCCTCTTTCTTCTACCAACCATTGGTAATTTTACTTGGAGCTATATTTTTATTCGTCACATGATATGTGTTTTGCTTGGAGCGTCTTGTATAATATGAGTCGTTGCTTTGTTTGCTTTTTAGTTTGTCACAATCATCCTTGTTGAACACACCTATCTTGAGAGAGCACATGTTTATCATCATTTGTTAGAATACTCTATGTGCTTCACTTAAATTTTTTGAGCTAGGCAGTTGCTCTAGTGCTTCACTTAAATCTTTTTGAGCACGGTGGTGGCTAAATTTTGAAGAAATAAACTCTCTTGCTTCACTTATATTATTTTGAGAGTTGATCGAAATTTTGAAGAAATAAATTCTCATGCTTCACTTATATTATTTTGAGAATTGATAAGATTGAAATTTTGAAGAAATATTTGCACTCTCATGCTTCACTTAAATCTTTTTGAGAGTTGATGATAGTAAAGGTAATTTGCACAAGATATGAATTTGGTCCCAAAGTGATGAATATTCAAGAGGGATATAAATAAAAACTTTCATATAGATCATTGGATATGATAAGTGTGATTCCTTGCAATAGTTTTGCGATATGGAAATGATAATATGTGAGTCATGTTAGTGAGTAATTGTGATTTAGTAAGAATATTAGTGTTAAGGTTTGTGATTCCCTATGCATGCACATCAAGTCAATAGTTATGCAACGAAATTATATCCTACTTATGGTGCATTATTCGGTGTTAGTTATGTTCAATGCATGTTTATGACCGTTTTCGTTTTTTGGTTGGTTGTTTCTCAATCTATTTGCTAGCCTTCATTTGTACTAAGCGGAAATACTGCTTGTGCATCCAAACTCCTTAAACCCAAGTTGTGCCAAATGAGTCCACTATATCTACCTATATGCGGTATTTCAATGCCGTTCCAAGTAAATTTGCGTGTGCCAACTCTAATTTTCAAAATAATTTTTCTGTTTTGTGTGCCCGTACCGCTCATGAAGCGACAGGGGGTGGCCAATATTTTCCATGCTAGGTGTGTTATTCTCACGATGAGTGTTTATTCACTTGTCATTGCATGAGAGAGTGGCTGGTAATAGGGATGCCCAGTCCCACAATGAAATCAAAAATTAATAACAACAAAATTCCTTGGGAAGTGGTGGTATGGAGGGCACCGGTGGATACGGCTAGCCATGGATTGTGAAAGAATAGTGGAAAGGAAATAAACTTTATTTTCTGTGTGGGAACCGCCTATGATGTGTCTAGCATGGAAGATATTGGGAATTGTCGGTCGTTTTCGTTGACAGGAAAAGCATGCCTCTCAAAATATTTTTATCTCTCTAATTTAAGCTTTGAGCTCTGGCACATTTGACAAATCTCTGCTTCCCTCTGCGAAGGGCCTATCTATTTACTTTTATGCAATTTTTATTTTCTTGAGTCTCCATCTTCTCTTATAAATCACCAACTAGAGAGCACTATTGTCATACTTGTGCATTGGATGTAGCTAATATTCGAGTGTGTTTCATGAATGGATCAATGATTGAGCATAATGGGCTAGGGATAACTTTCTTTAGTGTTGATATTTTGAAAAACATGGTTGCTTGTTAGCATGCTTGAGTATTTATATCTTCATGTCAAATTATAGACTATTGCTTTGAATCATTCAAGTCCAATGCCCATGCTACAAAAGAAAAGAATATATGATGAATATGATAGGCAGCATTCCACATCAAAAATTCTGTTTTTATCATTTACCTACTCGAGGACGAGCAGGAATTAAGCTTGGGGATGCTGATACATCTCCAACGTATCTATAATTTTTGATTGTTTCATGCTGTTATATTATCAATCTTAGATGTTTTTATATCCATTTACAACAATTATATATCATTTTTGGAGACTAACCTATTAACTCAGTGCCCAGTGCCAGTTGCTATTTTCTGCCCTGTTTTTGTTTTACAGAAAATCAATACCAAACGAAGTCCAAATACCACGAAACTTTTTGGAGATTTTTTTCTGGACATATACAACACTAGAAGCTTCAGGAGAAGAGCAGACGCCAGAGGGAGTGGCCACGAGCCACCAGGGTGCGCCTGGGGGGGGGGGGGGGGGCAGGCGCCCCCTGGTGCCTCATGGGCCCACCCAGCTCCGTTTGACCTAATTCCACCACTATAAATTCAGGAAAAATCAGAAACCCTCAGGGGAGTCCACGAAATACTTTTTTCGCCGCCGCAAGTTTCTGTTCTCGAGAGATCCCATCTAGAGGCCTTCTTCGGTACTCTGCCGGAGGGGGAATCGATCACGGAGGGGCTCTACATCAACCTTGTTACCCTTCCGATGATGCGTGAGTAGTTTACCACAGACCTTTGGTTCCATAGTTAGTAGCTAGATGGCTTCTTCTCTCTTTTTGATCTTCAATACAATGTTCTCCTCGATGTTCTTGGAGTTCTATCCGATGTAATCACTTTTTGCGGTGTGTTTGTTGGGATCCGATGAATTGTGAGTTTATGATCAGATTATCCATGAGTATTATTTGAGTCTTTGCTGCACTCTTTTATGCATGATTATTATAGCCTTGTATTTATTCTCCGATCTATTGATTTGGTTTGGCCAACTAGATTGATTTATCTTGCCATGGGAAGAGGTGCTTTGTAATGGGTTCGATCTTGCGGTGCTCAATCCCAGTGACAGAAAGGGACATGACACGTATGTATCGTTGCTATTAAGGGTAAAAATATGGGGTTTATTCATACGTGAGTTTATCTTGTCTACATCATGTCATCGTTCTTAAGGTGATACTCCGTTCTTTATGGACTTAATACACTAGAAGCATGCTGGATAGCGGACGATGTGTGGAGTAATAGTAGTAGATGCAGGCAGGAGTCGGTCTACTTGTCTCGGACGTGATGCCTATATACATGATCATTGCCTTGGATATCGTCATGATTATTTGCTTTTCTATCAATTGCCCAACAGTAATTTGTCTACCCACCGTATGCTATTTTCTCGAGAGAAGCCTCTAGTGAAAACTATGGCCCCCGGGTCTATGTAAATCATATTACTAAAATCCTAAAAATATTGCTGCCATTTTCTTTTATTTATTTTATTTTGTATTTTTGTTTCAATCTATCTATCTATCATATACAATTTAATCTTGCAATTGACCGCCGAGGGATTGACAACCCCTCGTTTGCGCTGAGTGCAAGGATTTGTTGTTTGTGTGCAGGTGCTGCTAACGAGGTGTTGCGTGATTCTCCTACTGGTTCGATAACCTTGGTTTCATAACTGAGGGAAATACTTATCTCTACTGTGCTGCATCATCCCTTCCTCTTCGGGGAAAATACCAACGCAAGCTACAAGTAGCACCGGCCAAGGCACGTGTCAGCACGCCACGCCAAGATTAACTTTAATGACACCCATCCCTGGGACGTGTCAAGATTATAGGAGGACGCTAGGACCGGTGGTACAGATCTTTTGCCCAAGGCCTCGCCTCCCCAACGTAGCTCCTAACGGTGCATTAAATGTGTTTGTCTTC
This sequence comes from Elymus sibiricus, assembly GCA_039707655.1. Classification (NCBI taxonomy): domain Eukaryota; kingdom Viridiplantae; phylum Streptophyta; class Magnoliopsida; order Poales; family Poaceae; genus Elymus; species Elymus sibiricus. The sequence goes on from CM077676.1 coordinate 260,906,545, forward strand.
CCCCATTGGAAGATAGACGTGGGGACGGTGCAAGTCACTATTCATACTCTGTAATGACCGTATTAGCCATTGTGGTGACCCCTTGGCCTATAAAAGGAGGCCCACGGCTACAGGTAGAATGGTCGACACCCAACTCAATTACACGCAGTAGCTGCATTTCCCGTGCACCTTGCCGGAAGACTGCGCTCCTTGTAACTTGAGTTCATACACGATCAAACACAGAACAGGAGTAGGGTTTTACGCTCATAGCGGCCCGAACCTGGATAAACCCCCAGCGTGTTCTTGCACCTACTGAAAATCTGCTCTTTGTCCCATGCATGTCCACTGAGCCGAATCGCAAAGGGGCCCATTCGGTCCCATAGATCGTTGTTTCCCACGACATCTTTGGCGCGCCAGGTAGGGGGATTGTGTGTCGCAAATCAGTTTTTGGTAGTGTGAGTACCAGCTTCATCATCTTCGTCGATGGCGCCGAAGAAGAAGGGTGGAGCCACGACGGCTCCTACCACGTCCAAGCCACCTTCCCAGGCGGCCGCAGGCGGTGCAGCCAGCGCGAGCGCTACGGTTGGGACGGGTGGAGCAAGAGGCGCAAGTGGTGCATGTGCCCAGCACCCCCACCATGTTGTTGAGCCTATCCACAGGACCGGCGACGTCGTAGCCGGTCAACTTCCAAGACATTCTGGTGAGCGCAGTCATCATAGTAATATAGTTCATACTGCTGCGACCCAGAACCCAGCCGCCGCAACATCCCAGAATGTTACGGTGACGTCCAACAACGGCGCGGGGAGGCGTACGCCGCGACCATCGCAAGATGGGCACGACTTGCTCCCCCACGTTGATGGCGGTTCCAGACGACCACAAGGCGAGATCCCCGTGCAGCAACTTTCGATTGCTCACGGAGCGCCACCGCCACCACCACGTCCGCCTGTTGGCGAGCATGAGCCGTGGTGGCATGGACGTAACAAAGCTCCTTCTGGCTCTGCCAGGAGTCGATCGACGCCTCGTTCTGTGCTCCCAGCCATGCCAACCACGGCGGCAGAGGCCATGGCGCGGGTTCAAATACTTTTGAACTTCCCGCCAAGCCGAGACAAGATGGACGAATGGAGAGCCACCATTCAGAGTCTCATCAGTTTTGCCGATCTCGGCAAAACACAAGACGTGGGGCCGTCGCAGCGACCACCCACCATGCTGGCGGGACCGTCCGTCTATCTTGCCGGAGACGCCGCGCCAACGGTGCAGTCGCCTCGGCACCCCCACCGTCACAACGGCCGGCCCGCCAATCAGACGACCATGACGTGCTGTCTCTGGCCTCATCGGATCCGCGGTGCCGCCAAGATCAGCGCCAAGTGCTCCGCGAGCCGTGCGACGAAGATGCCCGCACAAAGATCGAGCGGCGCCGGGAAGCACGCCATCAATCTGACGACCATGCCAGGCCGGCAGTGAACGTGCTCGCTCCAGTAGCCGCTGGGTATTTGCCCTACGATGTGGGGTGCCCAGCGTTTACTCGTGAGCTGCGGCAGGTTCGCTGGCCGTCCGCCCGTGCCTTCAAACTGGAGCTTCCCGACAAATACGATGGCACGCTCAACCCAGCCGAGTTCCTTGGCATCTACACCATCGCGGTGGAAGCTGCCGGGGGACGGGACGAGAAAGTGCTCGCCAACTACTTCTCGTTGGCGCTTCGGCCCAACGTCAGGTCATGGTTGATGAACCTGCCTGAGGGCTCCATCTCTTCTTGGGCGGATCTGTGCCATCATTTCGTTCGCGCTTACCAGGGTGGCCACAAGCTCCTGGGCCAGCCCAGCGATTTGCGGGTGATCCCCCAAAGGGATGGAGAGAACCTCCACAAGTACATACAACGGTTCAGCCGTGTGCACCACAACATCCCCGACATCCATCCCGCAGCTGTCGTTGCCGCGTTCCACACGAATGTGTGCAACCGCAGGATGCGGTCAGAGATGAATGTCGAGCAGGTCAAGACCATCAGCGATCTGTACGCCTTGGCGGATAGGTGTGCACGTGGTGAGGAAGGGAGGCGACTCCCCGGGGAAGATGCTCGTGCAGACGTCGATTCCGAGGACGACGACGCATCAACCCCGTAGAAGAAGAACAGAAAGCGCAAGAACAAGACTGTACTGGCCGTCGAGAGCTCCGGCGACACCAACGCCACCAAGAAGCCAAAGGCAGACATCCCCGGCAAGGAGGTTGCCAGGTGCGATGGCTGCCGGGAGGCTGCGGCAGGCGAGAAGGCCGGCAAGACCGGTGGGCCGTACTACAAGATCCACCGCACCAAGGGCCACGACCTCTAGCAATGCCGGCAAGTAGAGCAACTTGCCGAAAAGCAGAAGCAAGAGTATGAGAAGCGTGACAAGGAGAAGGCCCAAGATGGTGCTGTTGGGTCCAGCAAGCAAGACCATGGTAGTAGTGGAGGCCGCCGTGGCAAGGCCAAGCAGCCAAAAGAGAAGGCTGCTCAGGGCCAGCAAGAAGAGGATGATAGTGATGAGGACGGAGGCGGGTCCGACAAGGAGTTCCAAAATGCAGTGGATGCCATGTGTGTTGGCAGAGGCGCATCTTTGCACTTCTCGCACCGGCAACTAAAGCAGTGGATCCGCGAAGTCAACGCAGCGGAGCCGGTGATGGAGGCACAGAAGCCACTCAAGTGGTCACACTCGCCCATCGTCTTTGACGCCGAGGACCACCCTGGTCGCACCACTGTGGTCGGATGTTTGCCATTGTTGGTCTCACCAACAATTCGCAACCTCAAGGTGACAAAGATGCTGGTTGACGATGGGGCTGGCTTGAACTTGATCTCTCCAGATGTGATCAAGATGCTGCAGACCCCCGAAAAGGATCTCGAGGAGACAAGTAGTTTCCAAGGGATCAGTCCGGGGAGGAACAAGCCGAAGGGCCAAGTCACATTGCCGGTCATGTTCGGCAGCGAGCTCAACCATCGGACGGAGAAGATTACCTTCAACGTCGTCAAGATGCCACTGCCATACAACGGGATTCTGGGCCGCCCAGCCCAGGCAAAGTTTATGGCCGCGTCGCACTATGCGTACAATGTCATCAAGATGTCGGGGCCGATGGGGGTCCTCGCCATCAAGTCAAACTACAAGGACGCAATCATCTGTACTGACAAGCTCTACCGGGAGGCAGCGGCAGCAGCTGCCATCGAGGCACTTGCCCCTGCCGTCAAAGCTCCCGTGGGAGAGAAGAAGAAGAAGACCGGCAAGACCTCTGTGAAGGACTTCGGGAAGCGCACTTCAGAGTGCAGCGTGCTTGTCGAGGACACACCAAAGAGCTCTACCGGCAAGAGCAAGAGAGCCAAGGCTTCCGCATCCACGACCAAACAAGTTTCTGCGAAGGGGGATGGGACAAGTGGCTTTTTTTTTCTGAAAGTGCCACTCTCAGCGACAAATAGGAAGTTGAGCTCGTTGCCTTCCTACTGGTGAATGTCGGTATACTTGCCCGGCAAGCACCTGACATCCCCGAAGTTCTTAGGAAGGCAATTGAGCACCACCTTAATGTCTGCCCTCATGCGAGACCTGTCAAGCAGAAGGTCAGGAAGCAAGCCTTGGTGCAGAAGCAATATTCCCCACGGAACTCAAATACGGGTCACCTCGAGTCTTGGCCTTCAATGAGGAGGACCAAGATGAGCTGCGGCATGACAATGCCACGCTCCTTGAGGAAGATCGTTTCCAGGCTGTTGCCCGTGCTGCACGATACCAGCAAGCTTTGTGCCGCTACCTTATCCGCAAAGTGAATGCCAGGGACCTTGAGGAAGGCGACCTTGTTCCTCGTCAGATTCGATCCACGAAGGGTAAAAAACAAGTTGACGCCGAAGTGGGAGGGCCCTTACCAGGTAATACGAGTCACTAGGCCCGGCACAGTCCACCTAGAGACCGAAGACGGCACTCCGGTGCTCAACTCATGAAATATTGAGCATCTTCGTAAGTTTTACCCGTAAGGCGCGGTTGTCGGGCTGCCCGGCAACCTCTTTTGTACAAGTTTGCCGACAAGGCATGTAAACCTTTGTACAAAGCTGGGCGCAGATCCCGTGCATAATAAATAAAGTTAAGTGTTTCACAATTCTTTGTCAAAGTACATATTTATATGTTGCAGGCAGTCTTGTGTTACATTTTGCCTTGCATAAGATGATTAATGAACTGTCGAGGTTCCAGCCTCCTCTTTTCTCTTCTTTCTTTTTCTTAAAGGAAGAAAGGATTCCTCGTGTACAAGTTTTTCGGGGGGAGTGCCGGTATGGATACCAAAGGACGCGTTCAAGATATCACCCTACGGCAAGAAGTACAGCAAGGAATGAGCTAAGTTGCAAAACTTTGAAATAAATTCTTTGTTGTAGTTGCGATTCTCCTTGAATGACTTTGGCCTTTGTATGAGAAACCTGCACGCTAAGGAACCTTGTCGTGATCAACTGCGCTCTTACTTTGCTTCGAGTCCGCTCAGCAACCTAAGCAGCCGCGTTGTGACCATCAAGCGTGACCTTGCCGGTAGCGGCACTTCCGGCAAGCTGCTGAGGACCTGTTCCTCAAGCGCTCGCGGCAAGGGTGTGCGCATCGGCGAGTTTTCGGCAAGCGTAGGGTACAAAAATCATGCAAAGACAGAATGGAATAAGGAGAACAGCGCACATACATCCATCTAAAACACAAGTTATAGTACATCAAAGCCAAGTGCAGTCTGACTTAAGATAAACATGTCTTTTGCATGATCTTACACGCGGCAAAGTAAGGTGGCGAGCTTTGCTCGTGACCCCGCCCTCTTTCCTGGGGATTTGGCTAACCCTATCGGCGATAGGCCCAACAAGCTCATCGACGGCCCTGGTATCAGCACCCTTGGGCAGGCTCACTAAGACCTTGGAAAGGTCGATGTTCGGGTTTCGGTACGCCACTTTCCTGAGCATCTTGAAGAGGACATCCCGGCAAATCCTGCGGTACTCGTTGGCAAGGTATGTAGCTCGAGCCCCGTGGTGTTTCTTCAGCGCCTCACCCAAGCTTTCGAAAAAGAAGGCAAGCCTAGCACTGGTGGTGTCCCCTTCGGCGGTGGAGTAGTGGTATTCTGACAAGCCCAGGGCGCGTTGATTGACGAAAGTATTCTCCGCGGTGACGACAAGCCGGTCGGCCCAAAGCCTGTAGGCGTCCTTGAGCTTGTTGAAGGAAGACGCGACACTTGCAAGTTTAGACTTCTCGTCCTGAAGTTCCTTCATCAAGGTCTTTTCACGCTTTTTGGCTTCGTCAAGAGACAGCCCAAGGTGTTTAGCTTCAGCTCATGATCTTCAATCGTATCCTTGGCCTTGGCAACCTCTTGGTTCTTGGTGGATACCGAAGTTTATAGCTCCGCCAGAGTGTAGAATGCCTTCTCCGCATCTGCTTTGAGCACCGAAATCTATTTGCCGTTGGCAGCAAGGTTTGCTTCGAGTGCTCGCACTTTGTTTTCCAGTTCGATCTTAGCGACCTCTGCAGCTCCGGCAGCATCGATGGCCTCCTTGATCTTGCCGGCATGCTCTGCGGCTTAAGCCTCGATAGCCTCTTTGTGCTTCTGCCTTAGTTCCTGGGTTTGTTGGGCAACGAGAGCCTGGATCTCGTTGTCCTTGCCACGAAGCGTAGCAGCAAGTCCGGCTTCACGAGCGGCAAGCTCTTCCTCATGAGCGTCAAGGCCGACCCTGCACTCATTCAACTTTGCCTCCTTCGCTGCTATCTTCTGTGCAGCCTCCTCTTGTGCCTTCTCGGCATCAGCCTTCTCCAGAATGAACTTCTCCTGGGCCTTGGCGAGCTGAGTTTGACATTCATAGAGGTCTTGGAGGCATTCCGCATACCAAATCTGCGTTTCTTCCACGCGTCTCTTGAAATCATCCTCCGCCTTGTCAAGGACGGCCACCCTGGAGTCCAAGTTATCCGTGCGATCGCGGTGGCACGCCTGGAGTTTCTGGAAGTTCTCGCTCATGGCTTTAAGGAGTTGCTGCTCCTTGGTCTCATTGATGTTGGCAGGCAGCTCGTCAACGACCTCAAGTCCGGCAGCAGTAAGGACCTCACCGTCCAAGATCTCTCCCTCCATAGGCACCCCGATGCTTGACATCCCAGGAAGGTTGACGAACAGGTTGTCGCCAATTTTCAAGTATCTGCTTGAGAAGGGTTCTTCAGATGTCGAGGGGTGGTCGTCGGCAACCGCCTTGCCGGCCAAGATCGCCCTCCTAGCTAAGTTAGTGCTTGGCGCTCCTGAGACAAGAATATCTTCAGTGGCCTCGACGTTCTGATTACGGCCTTCCTCAGCAGCACCCGCGGTGGCCTCTTTGTGAGCAGCCTTGGCGGTCTCCTCGTCAGTCATCCTGATGGCCTCATCGGTAGCAATGTTGCTGGCTTCGTTGGCGGCATCCTTCGTGATCTCCTCGATGATGGAATCGACGTCCATATCGTCAGATGAAGGTAAATCTGAAAGGATGGGGAGGAGAGGAAATCAAGACTCAGATCAAGTTCAAGAAAACAAAAAAAAAGAAAGAGATAGAAGGTTAAAAGAAAAAGCTACTCGATGGTACAAGGCGTACCAGACTGAGGCTGTGGAGGGGGGGATAATTTCCTCGCCGGCAACTTCGGTTGTCGTCGCCTGGTTGCCGGCGGCCATTGTTGCCGGCACATCATCAGTGAGAACGACCTCGTCTGTGGAGGTCCTTGCTAGAGAACCGCTTGCCGGGGGAGCGGTTGATGGAGACATCCCAGTTGGATCAGCCTCCAGGCATTCCTTCTCGTGACGCTCTTCTCCTGCTCCCGTACCGATGTCAGCAGTGAACATCTCAACACCCATGCTCGCCAAAGGAAAGTGAATAGTGGCCTCACGCTGGGGGCTGGTTTCCGAGACGTCGTCGTCCGGCGCCATGCTTGTTGCCGGCTCCTCTTCTGCTCTGGTCCTCGGCCTCTTGGCCATCCTTTGCGCCAGGGTTTCCCTGTCACTGTCAACCAAGGCAAGGCGAAGCAAGTCAGGTTAACGCAGGCAAGAAATCAAGAATTGAATGAAGAAAATTGGGGATATATACTCCTCTTCCTCCTCCTCGTCGCTAAGGATGGAGAGATCATACAAGCTTTCGGGCCTGCTGCTGGAGGAAGGCGGCGGGGTAGAAGTCATGGCCCGTTTAGTTGCCGCAGGCGCAGCAGCACGAGACGACCCGGCCGCTTCGGCAGCCGGCATGGCTGTACTCTTCAAAGAAGTATGCCGCATTCGCTGCTGTTGAGGGGTTTGGCGTTGAGTCCCTCGTCGCCCGGCAACCTCACCGGTCGCCTCCCCACCGGTGACCTCCTCACCCGAGGGCGAAGAGCGAACCGGCTCTCCGGAGGACACGAGTCCTCCTTGCCGAAGCAAGGGGCTCCTTGAGCGCCTGCCCCTCAGCGGCCTCTTTACTCTGACCTTCGGCAAGTTGCTCTCGCCTCCCGACAGACATTTCCAGCGACTCGCTTGCCAGCCCTTCCTCATTCCCCTCCTCAGCATTGGATGCCACAGAGCCGGAGCCGCCGGCATCCCTAGCCAACTTTGCCTCCGCCGCTCTCCTGGCAATATGCTCCAGCTCCACCTAAGTGGTGTCACGATAGAAGTCCTTCTCCTGTCGGATAGGCTTCTCCACCAGCGTATGGAATCATCTTCTCACCGCGTCTTCGTGTGGTGCTTGCCAACTCCCCTCCACACCTTGGGCATTGCAAGATGGCATCATGGCGATGATAGCATCCTTGGCGGAGTTGTTGCACAGCGGCACCACGCCTGCCAGCCAGTTAAACTTACCGCCAGCGTCAAAGAGCATGCCGCAGAGAGCCGCGTGCTGCATCACCGTCAGGTTGGTGTGAAGCCCTGTGTTCACCCGCATGATGTCGGCCGCATTCTGGTAATCCCAAGCAGGCCTTCCTCTATTCTGAAGAGGGGCAATACGGCGGCGAAGGAAGTCGGCCCTCACCATCGGGTGAGGCCGGCGGCCCTGAGGCGGAGAATGCGGGTCGTGGCGATTTTGAGCTGGGCATCCTTGTCATGAAAGTGGTCCCAGCTCTCGACGCATTTCACCTTCTTTGTTCTGGGCTTGTAGAAGTCAGGGAACCTGTCGTCCTTGATCCAGCACCACTCTCTACGCCATTCGCTCCATTCCCGATCAAACAGCCCAGGGAGATAAGCGTCCCCGTCCCTAGGAATCCAAGCAATACAGCCGGAGAGGGTGTCCGCCTCAATGCGGGGATGAAATAGTGGCAGAACAGAGCTGCGTTGGGCATTACTCCAACAAAGTTTTCGCAGAAATGCGCGAAAACGGCCAGACAGGTCATGGCATTCGGTGTGAAATCTAAGAGGTGGAACCCGTATGTGTACATGATCTCGCAGAAGAACTCAGAGAAAGGAGGGACGAGCCCGCAATAGAAGTAAGCGACGAAGAAGGGGTACTTGTCATCGCTGGGCTGAACGGAGCTGGGAAGAACATCAGGCGCGGAGTGGGCTTTAGTGTCCTTCCCCCACATGATCGCATACCGCTCCACTAGGTCATGCTCCTCCACCACCGGCTTGAAGACGATGTTGCCCCTCTGCAGCGCCGCCCACTCCGTTTCCCCTGCCTCCGCATCCGGATCAACCGCCTTCCCCGGTTTATTCCGACTCCTCTTGGGCGCCATAGCTGCGCGAGGTGGACAGATTCAGAAGCCGGCGGGGGGCGTGACGCGGTGGTGAAAGAAAAAGGCGCTCTGACGCGAGGTTGAAGACGGCGGCGAACTGGCTAGATTGGGAAGAGGGGGGTAAATGAGCAGCGCCCCTCGCGGTTTCCTTTTTTATGGGGAAGGCGCGGGGCTGGCTCTTTTCCGTCCTACGTGGCTGCACTTTTCAGGCGCACCACCTCCCGCCGCCGTTCCGCTCCACCTCTCCCACGCCCGCATTTAATGCGCATCGTGGGTGGGTGCGGTAAAAGAGAAGATTATGGCAGTTATCTTCTGCCACGCGCCGCCTGTGCACTTTTTGGGCCTAGCCCAACGACGCCTCACATGCGCGTGTGGCCCAGGCCCAGGGGCTCCTGTCGGCGTACTAAGACATGGGTGCCCTCGTACCCAGACTTGTGCATAGGCAGTTGTAGCCTCCCCTCCGGCAAGGGCTTGACAGAGGATAACTACGACTCAAGACTCAACACCAAGACCGTGAAGAAGACCTCAAGGCAGGTCGTCGAGAAGTACTATTCTCATACTGAAGATCAACGCTGCCCTTGCCGGCAAGCTCCGCCCCGGCAAGGTGAAGACCCATACTATGGTTGCCGGCAAGCCCCCTTGCCGGCAAGCAAGGCCCGGCAAGCTCCGTGCCAGCAGGCTTGTTCTGTCCCGTTACCGCTCCACCTCACCATCGACCAGATAGGTTCGTATGCTAGGTGTCGAGCGGGCAGGCGGTCAACATAGCCGGCCAAGGCACATGTCAGCACGCCACGCCAAGATTAACTTTAATGACACTCGTCCCTGGGACGTGTCAAGATTATAGGAGGGCGACAGGACCGGTGGTACAGATCTTTTACCCAAGGCCTCGCCTCCCCAACGTAGCACCTAACGGTGCATTAAATGCGTTTGTCTTACCCCATTGGAAGATAGACGTGGTGACGGTGCAAGGCACTATTCATACTCTGTAATGACCGTATTAGCCTTTGTGGTGACCCCTTAGCCTATAAAAGGAGGCCCACGGCTACAGGTAGAACGGTCGGCACCCAGCTCAATTACACGAGTAGCTGCATTTTCCGTGCACCTTGCCGGAAGACTGCGCTCCTTGTAACTTGAGTTCATACACGATCAAACACAGAACAGGAGTAGGGTTTTACGCTCATAGCGGCCCGAACCTGGATAAACCCCCAGCGTGTACTTGCACCTACTGAAAATCTGCTCTTTGTCTCATGCATGTCCCTTGAGCCGAATCACAAAGGGGCCCGTTCGGTCCCATAGATCGTCGTTTCCCACGACATTCTTGTCTTGGAGGTGGGTCTTCATCCTCGTTCTCTTCTTGCTCTACTCGGTTGGCTTGACGTTGGGGACGAGGTATCCTTTCCCGGTTCCTCCTTTCTTGATTCTCTTCTTGGTGTGCGGCTTCTTCTTGGTGACGTGCCTCTTTTTCTTCACACACACGACGGTTGTGTTCGTCGAGGACACAAGTGGCTTCTCGAAGGGCACGTTGAGCTTCGAGGGCTTGTTCCTCACGACGTTGTTGCTCTTGACGAAGTGGGTCGCCGTCTTGTGTGTCTTATTGTTGACATCGTGGAACTTGCTCTTGGTGCATGGCGTCTTGAGCTTGATGACGTTGTCATTCTCGCCGTCGAAGGCGGTCTTGCAAATGATTGCCAAGTAATGGATTTTGTGAAGCTTGATGGTCTTGTCGGGGATGAGGACGAGCTCGTGGGAGGCTTGCACCCGATGACGAATCCGACGAATGGTGCCTTGACTGTGTTCTCCTTGTCGAGGACGAAGTTGAGGAAGCGCGGTCAATCATCATGGCACGAAATTCTTCCATTTGTGTAGTAAGCTTAGCGTCGACGTAGTCTCTTGTTCATGTTTCGGAGTGACGCAAGTTGGTGGCGAGTTGCTCAAAGCGATCACCCAAAGCTTCATTCTCTTGATGCAAGGCTCGTTGTACCCCAAAGAGGTGGCTCTTGGATATGTAGTCGTTCGGTGCGTCGTGTTCGTCGAAGAGAGGATTCAAAGATGTACTCGGCCTGTCCATCATGATCAAGTAGAGGTGAGTAGGAAATGAGAGAACAAAACCAAAATTACCTTTTCTGAAGATTGATGATGTATCAAGTATCACCCAATGTATTGCTATGATAGTATAATTGGTACCGGGTTTGTTTCTCACACTTACACAAGTAAAGCTTATGGAGTAGCTTGGTTAGGATGGTGGCACAAAATAGTTGCAGTTGCTAGCAAGATATCAATAATGTTGAAAAAGATTCACAAGTGAAACAAGTAGACCAATAGAAATAAGTAGCACACGAAAACACACGCACGGATAGATAAATGAGGTTGTGCAACCAAGGAATGAGCTCAAAATGTGGAATCCACGAAAAACGCTCGTGTTGCACAACACTAGAGAGACGCTAGCACGATTGCTCAATAGGCGGATATGAAACTTGTGCACAACCTATAAGAGACAAAACGTTTTGACTTTCTATCTCACTTATGCTATGTATGTATGATTCTCGGTGAACTTGTCACGATGATCAAATATGATATGTAATGTGGCGATGCTATGGCTCTTGCTTACAAGCTTGTTGTTGCTCTTTCTGTTTTGCTTAAAAGCTTCTCTTTCTTTTGATGTTTTCCTTGGCCACTTATGCGAAATGCTCTTATGAAGATAACAATGATGTATATGCGGGAACAATTGTTGACACAAGAGATGATACGATGATATATGCACGCTATGATAGCTATTATCACTAAAGTGCACAAGTAGCATTGCCCGGCAATACTCAAATGGCTAGTCTCGTAGGAAAGTAACGCAAAAGATGGTCTTGGGGTTAACAATGCAATGGCAAGGATATGAAACAAGTTGTCGTCGATGTTACCGTCCTTGCTTACGGTGGTTGTGTCACAATGATGAAGTTGTTGTTGTCGATGTCAAGTCCGTGGGGAAGTTGAGCAGCGGTGATGTCGGTGATGAACCGTCCCTAAGTAGCCGAAACACGTTAGAAAATGGAAACCACAAACTCAAATTCTCAAGTGTCAAAACTCGTGGTGGTTGCGGAAGGAGGTGGTGTAATTGTGTAAGTAATCGAAGGGTTGCGGAAGAAACGGTGGGAAACGGGGAAAACGGTCAAAATCGCGAAGTGGTGGAGTGATGAGGCTGTCAGGGGCCGGATGTCCGGGCCTGCGGGCCGGATGTCCGGGTTCTTGAGCCGGATGTCTGGGGCTGCAGATCCGTGGATGAACACAAAGAACAAGTGGTTGAAAAGAAAATTTGGGGCAAAATTCGAGGAATTTCGTGGATGGAATTGGTGGAGATGTTGGGGGAAAGCTAGATCCACTTGAAACACAGCAAATCCATGGATCAAAATCAACAAAACATCATCAAACCAACAAATCACAAATTTTTTGGTAGGGCTATTTTTGTGGGGAATTTTTGAAATTGGGCAAAAACAACAAAATTGGGGCTAGAAAGTGGAGGGGAAAGGCTCCAAAGTGTGAATCAACGTGGCTCTGCTCCAAGATGATGTAGGGTGGAACCCTAATGTGATGATCTTTTCACACTTGGAGGGGGAAAAGGGAAGAAGAAACAAGAACAACAAAGGGAAATCACTCAAACAAACCCAAATCACACATCCACTAGGATAGCATACATGAGATCCACAAGTATACAAGATCAATCCATGGAAACAAGTACAAAGGTAAAGTTCTTCTCACTCCAAAGGAGGTGAGGTCTTGATGATCTAGATGAGATCCTTCTCCCTTGGGAGGTCTTGATGATCCTATGATGGGGATCCTTCTCCCTAGAGAGGTCTTGATTCCCCAAGAGGAGATACAAGGAGCAAAGCTCAACTCAAATGTCTCAATATACTTTGCTAACCCTAGAAAAGAGGAGGAGGAGGTCTATTTATAGTCTAGGATGAAGTGGGGGTGAGAGAGGGAGGTTACACGGCCGGGTGGCCTCTCATGCGCTGGTAGGGGCTGGATGTCTGGGCGTCGGGCCGGATGTCCGGGCTAGACGTCGGATGTCCGGCCTAGAGCTCTCCCAGGTTCTGTCCTCCTCGGGCTAGATATCCGGGCGGGGGCCGGATGTCCGGCCTGGTCGGGCCGGATGTCCGGGCCGCCAGCCGAATGTCCGGGCCCTGGAGCTCCTTGGCTGTAGGGCTGCTTCTGCGGCTGTATTCGTCAGGGTCGGATGTCCGGGCCATGCGCTGGATGTCCGGCCGCTGATACTTTTCAGCGGTCTTCCTTGGCACTCTTCTTCATCCGTGTACTTAGGGACTTGGTCTTCACTCCGAGCATTCCCAAGGCGGTCTTCTTCATACCTAAGCACACATAGCATTCCGGCTTGAGGTAGTAGCCATGTCTCACACGAGTCATATGGAAGTTCATTAAGGAGAGATGTCACCTCGGTCTCGAGAGCTCTTGCACGTGCTCGTGTCATTGGACCGCTTGGCACTTAGGGAGATGAAGGTGGGTCCATGGGGATGACCGTAGGATGCTCCGCATTAGCTCAACTCCTCCAAGGATTGGGATGAACTAGTTACCTTTGTATCCTCTTGTGTTGACTTTGGATCTTGTATCTCTCTTATGTGTATGTGGATCTAGTGCATGTGTGATTGGATCTCATTGATTGAGTGTTTGTTCTTGTGTTCTTCTCTCAATTTGCCCTTTTCCCCCTCCAAGTGTGAAAAGATCATCACTATAGGGTTCCACCCTACATCATCTTGGTATCAGAGCCACGTTGATTCACACATTGGAGTCTTTCCTCTCCACTTTCTAGCCCCAATTTTGTTGTTTTTTTTTTCAATTTTGAAAATTCCCGCAAAAATAGCCATACCAATTTTTTTTGTGATTTGTTGGTTTGATGACGTTTTGTTGATTTTGATCCATCGATTTTGCTGTGTTTCAAGTGGATCTAGATTTTCCCCACCATCTCCATCAATTCCATCCACGAAATTCCCCGAATTTTGCCCCAAATTTTGCCATCCCCAAAGTTTTTCCCGAAGTTCATCCACGGATCAGTGCCCCCGGACATACGGCCCGAGACCCCGCACATCCGGCCCCTGGCAGCATCATGCCACCATTTCGCAAGTTGGCCGATTTTGATCGTTTTTCCACCGTTTCTTCCGCAACCCATTGCTTATTTCCGCAACACCACCACCTACTTCCGCAACCACCATGAGTTTTGCCACTTGAGAATTTGAGTTTGCGGTTCTGTTTCGTAACGTGTTTCGGCTATTTAGGGACGGTTCGTCATCGACACCACCGCCGCTCAACTTCTCCACGGACTCGACATCGACAACGACCACTTCATCATTGTGGCACCACCACCGTAAGCAAGGATGATAACATCGACGACAACTTATTTCATACCCTTGCCATTGCATTGTTAACCCCCAAGGCCCTCTTTTGTGTTACTTGCCTACGAGACTAGCCATTTGAGTATTGCCGGGCAACGCTACTTGTGCATTTTAGTGATACACGTTCCGCATAGTTATCATAGCGTGCATATATCATCGTATCATCTCTTGTGTCATCAATTGTTCCCGCACATCAATCATTGCTATCTTCGTAAGAGCATTTCACATAAGTGGCCAAGGAAAACATCAAAAGAAAGAAAAGCTTTTAAGCAAAGAGAAAAGAGCACCAACAAGCTTGTAAGCAATAGCCATAGCATCTCCACATTACATTTGATCATCTTGGATCATCGTGACAAGTTCACCGGGAATCATACATACATAGCATAAGTGAGATAGAAAGTCGATACGTTTTGTCTTTTATAGGTTGTGCACAAGCGCCGTATCCGCCTATTGAGCAATCGTGCTAGCGTCTCTCTAGTGCTGTGCAACATGAGCGTTTTCCGTGGATTCCACATTTTGTGCTCATTCCTTGGTTGCATGACCTCATTTATCTATCCGTGTGTGTGTTTCCGTGTGCCACTCATTGCTATTGGTCTACTTGTTTCACTTGCGAATTTGTGAACCTTTCTCAACATTATTGATATCTTGCTAACAATGGCAGAAATTTTGTGGCACCATCCTAACCAAGCTATTCCAAAAGCTTTACTTGTGTAGGTGTGAGATTGACACGATCCGGTACCAATTGCACTATTTCCATAATACCATATTGGGTGATCATTGATCCATCTTCAACATTGGATAAGGTACATTGGTCTAGTTTGTTTCTTTCTTCCACTAACACTTGTTTGAGAATCATGGATAGGCCAAGCACTTCTACCAATCCACTCTTCGATGAGCAAGACGATGCACCGAACGACTATGTCACCATGGCACACCTCTTTGGCATCCAACGAGCCTTACATAAAGAATGTGAAGCTTTGGGCGAACGCATCGAATAACTCGCCTCCGACTTTTGAAAAACTCTTGATGACAAGCTATCATCACAAATGGAAGAGTTTCGTACCATGATGGTCAACCGCGCTTCTTCCACTTTGGCTACTTGTTGTAGGGTAGAACCCCAAGTGAGGACTTTTTCACACTTGGAGGGGGGAAAAGGGAGGAACTCACAAAACACAAGAGGCAAATCACTCAAACAAACCCAAATCACACATCCACTAGAGTAGCATACATAGATCCACAAGCATACATAGACAATCAAAGGAAAGTAGCACAAAGGTAAGGTTCTTCCCACTCCAAAGGAGGTGAGGTCTTGATGATAGTCTTCTCCAAGAGGAGGTCTTGATATCCCTTGGGATCTTCTCTCTAGGAGGTCTTGATCTCCAAGAGGAGTGGTAGATGAGCAAAGCCCTCTATGATATCTCAATACACTTTGCTAACCCTTACAAATGGTCTATCCACGGAATATATAGTAGGTGGGAGGTAAGGGACGAAGTGGGGGCGAAACAGGGCAAAGACAGCCACCACGCAGGGTGGCCCGTGCGCACGGGGTAAGTGGGGCCCATGCGCACAGGGGTCCCGTGTTCACGGTACATATGCGCACGGGGTGTTACAGCGGCGAGGCCCGTGCGCACGGGGTCCAGGGGGCCGTGTGCACGGGGGTTCCAGAAGATTTGCCATATCCCGTGCGCGCGGGGTCTTGGGGGCCCGTGGGCACGGGGTCGCCTGGGAGGTGCTGTCCTCTTCGGGTTTTCTTCCTCCGTCGTCCTCGTGGCCTTGGCATGGTTCCTCTTGGGTCTTGGGGAGATGTTGAGGTGTACATGGCGATGACCGTAGAATGCTCCGCATCATCCCCTCCCCATTGGGAGAGATTCGTCCTCGGATCGGAAACCGCATCACCATGTAACCGTTAGGCATGGATGGACTGGCAGTTCTCCATGTTGTGGCATGAGTTGTGGTCCGGTGCCGATGTCGTAGGAGCTTGTGGAAATCGCGGACTTGAGCTCATGGAGTAAGCGAAGATGCCGTACATCCGAAGGCGAAGATGCCTATGTAGTGGATGAAGTCGTAGCCTTGGAGTCGATGTCGAGGTACTTGAAGGCCCATCTTCAATGTCGGTCCTCCATCCAATAGATGTATCATGTAGACAAGAAGTAGCAAACAAGAATGAAAGTTTGGCCCGTTCGATATGTGTATGTGAGGGTGGCTCAAAGGGAAGGACTTCACCTTTACGAGTTCCTCGAAAATGTTGGTGTCGTGCATCGTGTATGTCTTCTCATGACCAATATGTCTCATGACGGCACCGCCTTGTGAATCCTTCGAAACGAAAGAATATGACAAACACTTGGAAAAACAAATGAGGTTAGCGTGAATGCAAAACCAATCATTCGTGTGGTGAGATACCCAACAAGTGTCATCATCATTCGTATCATGAGAAGGAACAAGATAATGTGGCATGGTATGGAAGCATATGATGCGAGTACAACCAAAGACATTAAGCTCTATCAAACAAGCATGCATCACAAGTGAGATGTCCAAGTCTCCAATATCAATAAGCATAGCATGGTTGCACTCACTACAGGTGGATATGAGTGATGCAACTAAAGGACACAATGGACAATGATCATGATAAATCATGTGAGAGGCAAGAACATATATGCCATCAACCCAATGAAACGAGCAAGTATGAATCATGGGTGATGCAACAAAGCAAGCAATCATAGTGATTAAGTTATGCAAGCTAGTAGTGCGAAGATGCAACATACTAGAGGTCATCATAGAAATCATGTCATGTGTGCAAAGAGTAGGCATACATAATGCACATGACATATCACGACCATGAGAAAATGATATGAGCAAAGTAGTATCATTGTATTGGCAATAGCAACAAGGATCTCCACCAAGCATGCAAGTACATATAGAAATAGTAGAATGGTGAATCATGAGTAAATGCAAGCAAGGGTCACAATTGCATGGCAAAAGCATAAAAGGAGGCATATCATGCAAAGTAAACACGGTAAAATGAGCATAAGGTGACAAGTGGTAAATAGCCCATAGCCGTGTGAGAGCCAAGTGAAAGTAATGCGCGAAGTCCTTGCGCGAGTGGAACGGTGTTAAAAACAATCCGCGGAATCCCAAAGCATCGTTGCTCTCAAGAGCTCTCTTCGTCAACTCATGGGATTGAGAAGTTGACGAGTATTCGTGAGTACCTACACAAAACAAAGGCAAATGGAAAATTGTGTGTCGTGATATATGTACACATCATCCATTATGATGCGCACATGCATGTGTTGGTTAGCACAAAATATCCAATGCTCAAATAAATGAGATGCATGATATAAAAACATGTCATCCATCATGATTGGTTTGTTGTTATATATTGCATAATGGAGACTCAAGGTGTGTAATGCATCACGTGAAACATCTAGAGCATTGTCATGAGTGGTATGCATGTGGTGCACACAAAGGATGGAATCATGCGATCTACAATTATTTTCATGGCATGGCATAGTAGATGAATTGAACAAATTGCTCAAGGGAAGCATAGCAATATCATCGCAAGAGAAACAAATTCCAATGACCATGATCTTGTCATCTATGCCATTAGTGCAAATGGGATTGATTTTAATTGGATATGCATAGTTACTACGGTGAGCTTGTAATGATGCAATATGGGAAATCTCACTCATAGCATATGACAAGTTTAACGGATTGTCAAACATGACGTGACCAATAGAATTTTCACATGATATCCTATGGAGCATAGCATCACAACTAAGTAATTCGACATGCTCATCATCATATTCATCATAAATGGGTGGCATATCTAAGCATATAGAAGACATAGCATGTGGTGAATCCATAGGGTGATCAACATCATGCAAGTAATCGATGTCAAGATGGACCACTAGTGGGACAAGCAAAGCACCTTCACCTATGTTACCTTTGGAGCTCCACTCATGTGGTGTAGGTGAGGTGGCAAAAATCAAAGCATGATCAACATTGTCGTCTTGATGGAACCATGTGGGGGTGCATCATCGTCCACAATGGCCATCGTATTGCCCATTGGAGGTATGTACTCATTGAGGATTTGCACTTCGTCTTGTAGGAGATCTAGCACCAAACAAGAAAACACACTCGGAGTAGAGGGTAAGTCGTTAGAAATCATAGTGGCCTCACATGCCCTATCAACTACCTCACTCACTAAGTGTTGTGACTCACTCACTCCCGCTAAGATGCTCTCACTCATATGGTTGGTCGAGTCACTCAAATGGTGGTGATGGCTCTCAACCTCACATAGGATATGCAGCATGTACTCATGTGTGGGGCTAGTGGTGGTCACTCTCATCCTCTCATAGGAAATGCACTCAATGTCACATATGGTGGAGTCACTCATCTCACTCATGTGGTGGTGGCTCTCCTCACATGGCAATTGGGTCATCTCGTCATATGTGGGTGTCGGAGAGATGTAGGTGCAAGCGTCTCCATACTCAACTTGTTTCGCCGCCTCGGTTGTGGGAGTAGTCCCATGGTCAACCTCCTCATCCATAACGCCTCCAAAGATGAATGCCATAGGATGTGGAAAATCATCGCTCTCCTCCGAGACCAAAGAGAGGGTCTCATGTGCGGTCTCGTAGCTTGACTCGGAGTAGGAGTCCCATGTGGGCATCGTCTTCATGTCGTCGAAGAGGTTCGTTCTCGTCGGTGTGGTCGAAGGGGATTGATACGGAGCATCCTATGGTCATCCCCATGCACACTACGACAACTCCCCAAGCCCCAAGTGGACATACGATGAGACACCGAGCATACGCCGTTGGACACAAGGTGAACTCACTCCGTAATGCTCCCCTTATGCAAGACATGGTCTTTACCTAATGTAAAGACACTACACGTGCTTAGGTACCGAGAAGACCCTCTCGGAGATGCCAGAACAATGGACAAGTCGCCAAGTTCACGGATGCGAAGGACCAGCGAAGAAGATCACCGGAGGTCTACAGGACCCGGACATCCGGCCCGTGGCCCGGACGTCCGGCCCCTGGGAGCAACAGCAGCAGCAGCAACCCTACAGCAGAGGAGCTACAGGCGCCGGACATCCGGCCCGTGCAGCCCGGACATCCGGCACCCCCCCCAGAAATTCGGCGTCCCAGTACCGAAGGTTGACCACTTCAGCCCGGACATCCGGCTCTTCGTGAGCCGCCGGACATCCGGCCCCAGCCCGGACATCCGGCCCCTGACTGCGCAGACTTGTTCGGCCCAAGGCCCATGTACTTCCCCACTCGCCCCAACTTGTACTAGCACTATATAAGGACTTCCCCCTCTTCCATCTAGGGTTAGCATTGTGATAGCTCATTCCTAGTTGAGCTTTGCTCCTACCTTCTCCTCTTGAGAGAGAGAGAGAGACCACTCCCATGGAGTTCAAGACCTTCATGTGAGCATGTGAGAAGATCCCACGGGATATCAAGACCTTGACCCCTCTCCGGATCGTGATGAACTAGCTACCCTATGTATCTCTTGTGTTGGATTTGGACCCGTGTAGCCCCTTATGTGTATGTGGATCTAGTGCATGTGTGATTGGATCTTGTCTATTTGAGTGTTCTTCTTGTGTTCTTCGTGGATTTGCTCATTTTCTCCCTCCTAAGTGTGAAAAGATCGTCATCTAGGGTTCCACCCTACATCATCTTGGTATCAGAGCCAGGTTGATTCACACTTTGGAGTTCTTCCCCTTCACTTTCTAGCCCCAATTTTGTTGTTTTTGTCTAATTTCGAAAATTCCCCACAAAAATAGCCATACCAATTTTTTTGTGATTTGTTGGTTTGATAATGTTTTGTTGATTTTGATCCATGGATTTGCTGTATTTCGAGTGGATCTAGCTTCCCTCATCTTCCCCACCATTTCCATCCACGAAATCCGTCTAATTTTGACCTTGGAATCATCTATTTTCGCCCCCAATTTAAAAATTTCCGCCCCAAACGAGATCTGGAATCGTCGGGCCGGACATCCGGGCCATCGGGCCGGACATCCGGGTCCCCGGTCGGACATCCGGCACCTGGAGCGCAAAATCGCGCAAGTTTCTGGACAGAGGGCCCCGGAAATCCGGCCTTGACCCCGGACATCCGGCCCCTATAACATCAGCCTCCCGTGTTTCACCGTTTCGGCCATAACTAATTCATCCGGAGTCCGATTTTGACGTTCTTCAGCTCGTTTTGTAGCTATTAACACCCCCCATCACAAAAAAATACTACCACCACCATTTGACTCCATCAAATTTTTGCAAATTTGGCAAGTTTGCCAAGGCCCTCCACCATAACTTCCGCAATACCACCACCGACTTCCGTAACCTAACCCTTTTTGATCCCCATTGCATTTGAGGTTGTTTGAGTTATAGTTTGTGTCTCCTAAGGTGTTTCGGCTACTTAGGGACGGTGACTTCCACATTGCCAACTCCGCAACCACCACCGCTTTCCGCTACCACCATTTGACATTTGTCGTTTGAGATTTTGAGTTCGCGGTTTTTCCGTTTCCTAGGGTGTTTCGGCTAACTAGGAACGGTTCGACATCGACATCACCGCCTCTCATCATCACCACGGACTCGACATCGCCATTGTCCACTTCATCATCATCCGTCCTTACTTACAAACGAGAACCCACCGACGTAACTTCGACGACATCATTGTACATTCTCCTTGTCATTGCATTGTTAACCCCCGAGCCAATTTTGCGTCACTTGCCTACCGAGACTAGCCATTTGAGTATTGTCGGGCAACGCTACTAGTGCACTTTAGTGATACACATTCCGCATAGCTATAATTGCGTGCATATATCATCGTCTCATCTCTTGTGTCATCAATTGTTCCCGCATATACAAAATTGCTATATTGGTTTGAGCATTTCACATAGTGGCCATATAAAAAAAAAGAGTGCAAAAAGCTTTTAAGCAAAGAGAAAAAGAAAGCAAAGAGCTTGTAAGCAATAGCCATAGCATCACGCCACATTGCATATCATACACCATCATTGATCATCTTGGATCATTGTGTGCGAGACACCGGGAACCATACATACATAGCATACTTGGGATAGAAGTCGACACGTTTTGTTTCTATAGGTTGTGCACAAGTTCGTATCACGCCCAATAGTGCAATCGTGCTAGCGTCTCTCTAGAGTTGTGCAACACGAGCATTTTCCGTGGATATCACATTTTGAGCTCATTCCTTGGTTGCACGACCCCATCTATCTATCCGTGTGTGTGTTTCCGTGTGCCACCCTTTTGCTATTGGTCTACTTGTTGCATTTGCGAATTTGTGAATCTTTTTCAACATTATTGACTCTTGCTAACAATTGCATCAAATTTTGTGCCACTATCCTCACCAAGCTACTCCATAAGCTTTATTGTGTAGGTGTGAGAATTGACAAGATCCGGTACCAATTGTGCTATTTCCATAATACCATATTGGGTGATCATTGATCCATCTTCAACATTGGAAACGTACATTTGGTCTAGTTCTTCCCTTTCTTCCACTCACATTTGCTCTAGTCTTGTGACGGATAGGCAAACCACATCATCTCCGGTCTTCGACGACAACGACGGCGCGAACAACTACAACACCAAAACGCCCCGCTACGGACTACAACGACAAATGCAAGGTGCACAACATGCCTTGCGAGAGCGCATCGAAAACCACGCCACCTACATACGAAACTCCGAGGCGCGAAAAAGAGACTACATCGACAACAAGTTGGACGCACACATGGATGACATCCGACACGTGTTGGTCAACTACAAGTCTTCTTCCCCTTCATCATCTTCAAGGCGGCGGCGACCAAGTAGCACATCCTCGAAGCGCCCAACCGACGCAAGCACAATTCGACCACGTCCTCATCTTCAAGACATCGCACACCATCGACATCAAGGTCAAGCGTGGCAACGTCACCATCAACACGAAGACGCTCATGATGCGAACACCAACAAGTTCCAACAAGCTCTACATCAAGCTACGAGAAGACCG
Organism: Elymus sibiricus; assembly: GCA_039707655.1. Classification (NCBI taxonomy): domain Eukaryota; kingdom Viridiplantae; phylum Streptophyta; class Magnoliopsida; order Poales; family Poaceae; genus Elymus; species Elymus sibiricus. The sequence continues at coordinate 260,928,575 of CM077676.1, forward strand.
CGAGACGACCACCACCTAGACGAAGCTTCGGCGCCAAGTCCAAGGCGACCAAGTACAAGTGAGGGTGACCCTTCCATCTTCGGAAGCCCCTCAAGGAAGATGGCCGAGCATGGGAAATTCCCTTCGGTCATGGAGACGAGCAACGAGGTGCCACATCATATGGGCCTCCTACAAGACGGCGACAAGACGGTCGAGCATGGGCCATCCCCTTCGAACACGGCGACGAGAACGAACCTCTTCGACGACATGAAGACGACGACCACATGGGACTCATACTCCGAGTCAAGCTACGAGACCGCACATGAGACCCTCTCTTTGGTCTCGGAGGAGAGCGATGATTTGCCACATCCTATGGCATTCATCTTTGGAGGCGTTATGGATGAGGAGGTTGACCATGGGATCACTCCCACAACCGAGGCGGCGAAAGAAGTTGAGTATGGAGACGCTTGCGCCTACATCTCTCCGACACCCACATATGACGAGATGACCCAATTGCCATGTGAGGAGAGCCACCACCACATGAGTGAGATGAGTGACTCCACCATATGTGACATTGAGTGCATTTCCTATGAGAGGATGAGAGTGACCACCACTAGCCCCACACATGAGTACATGTCGCATATCCTATGTGAGGGTGAGAGCCATCACCACCCTTTGAGTGATCCGACCAACCATATGAGTGAGCGCATCATAGCGGGAGTGAGTGAGCCACAACACTTCGTGAGTGAGGTAGTTGATAGGGCATGTGAGGCCACTATGATTTCTAACGACTTACCCTCTACTCCAAGTGTGTTTTCTTTGGTGCTAGATCTCCTACAAGACGAAGTGCCAATCCTCAATGAGTACATACCTCGAATGGGCAATACGATGGCCATTATGGACGATGATGCACCCCCACATGGTTCCATCAAGACGACAATGTTGATCACGCTTTGATTTTTGCCACCTCACCTACACCACATGAGTGGAGCTCCAAAGGTAATATAGGTGAAGGTGCTTCGCTTGTCCCACTAGTGGACTATCTTGACATTGATTACTTGCATGATGTTGATCACCTTATGGATTCACCACATACTATGTCTTCTACATGCTTAGATATGCCACCCATTTATGATGAATATGATGATGAGCATGTCGATTTACTTAGTTGTGATACTATGCTCCATAGGATATCATGTGAAAATTCTATTGGTCACATCATGTTTGATAATCCATTTTTTTTTTGCGGGAATGTTTGATAATCCATTAAACTTGTCATATGCTATGAGTGAGATTTACCATATTGCATCATTGCAAACTCACCGTAGTAACTATGCATACCCCATTAAAATCAATCCCATTTGTACTTATGGCATAGATGACGAGATCATGGTCATTGGAATTTGCTTCTCTTGTGATGATATTGCTATGCTCCCTTTGCATAATTTGTGCAATTCATCTACTATGCCATGCCATGAAAATAATTGTAGAACGCATGATTCCATCCCTTATGCGCACCATATGCATACCATTCATGACAATGCTCTAGATATTACTCGTGATGCATTACACCCTTTGAGTCTCCATTATGCTATACATAACAACAAACCAATCATGATGGATGACATGTTTCTATATCATGCATCCCATTTATTTGAGCATTGGATATTTTGTGCTAACCGACACATGCACGTGCGCATCATAATGGATGATGTGTACATATACCACACGCACACAATTTTCCCTTTGCCTTTGTTTTGTGTAGGTACTCATGAATATTTGTCAACTTCACAATCCCATGAGTTGACGAAACGAGCTCTTGAGAGCAACGATGCTTTGGGATTCCTTGGAATGCTTCTCCGACCGATTCCCTCGTGCAAGGACTACGCGCTTTGCTTTTACTTGGCTCTAACACGGCTATGGGCTATTTACCAATTGTCACCTTATGCTCATTTTCCCGTGTTCACTTTGCATGTTATGCCTCCTTCTATGCCTTTGTCATGCAATTGTGACCCTTGCTTGCATTTACTCATGATCCACCATTCTACTATTTTTATGTGTATTTGCATGCTTGGTGGAGATACTAGTTGCTATTGCCATGTTTACCATGCGCCCTATGCTATTGTTGCTTATTGTGTTGGGAGAGTCATGTTGTTCAATTGCTATTTACACAGGACTTCTTGCCAATACAATGATGCTACTTTACTCATATCTTGTTCTCATGCTTGTGAGATGTCATGTGCATTATGTATGCCAACTATAGTATGTTGCATCTTCGCACTACTAGCTTGCATGACTTGATTCATATGATCACTTGCTTTGTTGCATCACCCATAATTCATCCTTGCTCGTTTCATTGGGTTGATGGCATTCATGTTCATGCCTCTCACATGATTTATTTTGATCACTGTCAATTGTCTCCGTTAGTTGCATCTCTCATATCCACTTGTAGTGAGTGCAAACATGCTATGCTTATTCATCTTGGAGACTTGGACATCTTACTTATGATGCATCCTTGGTTGAGTGAGCTTAATGTCTTTGGTTGTACTCACATCATATGCTTCCATGCCATGCCACATTCTCTTGTCCCTTCTTATGATAAGAATGATGACGACACTTGTTGGGTATCTCACCACACGAATGATAGGTTTTGCATTCACGCTAACCTCATTTGTTTTTCCGAGTGTTTATCATGTCCTTTCGTTTTGAAGGATTCACAAGGCGGTGCCGTCATGAGACATATTGGTCATGCGAAGGCGTACACGATGCGCGACACCAACATTTTCGAGAAACTCGTAAAGGTGAACTCCTTCCCTTTGAGCCACCATCACATATGCATATCGAATGGGCCACACTTTCATTCGTGTTTGCTCCTTGTTGTCTACAAGATACATCTATTGGATGGAGGACCGACATTGGAGATGGGACCTATGGACCTTCAAGTTGCGGAGCGCTCGGAAGTAGCGGATGCACCGACACTTTTGCCATATTGCACCGACACTTCCATATTTGTTGATGAGCGTGCTAATTGGACACATCACACCCATGACAAATTTGCACCTTATGAATGGATTGACTTACATTATGATTGCCTTGTTGCATCTTGTATTCCCATGTCATCCATGATATATGAGCTTGTGCACTTTCTTAGCACATTTGTTGTGATCTACCTTGATGGCATATTCATACATAATGATCACATTGCCCACCATCAATTGCATGATATCATCATTATTTTGAGCACCATTAGCCATGTTCATGCTTTTGATAAACCGTCCCTCTATGACATCATTTTGCATAATGGTTGCATTAATCACATTCACCACACCTTTGTGTGCACAACGAATGAATTTGCTCCATTGAATGCTTTACATCTCATTCTATATAATTTTGTGAAGCATCATGTGCCTTGTCGGACGACCTCATGCTTACTTGACGGACACCTTCTGTGCGCTAACCATTGTATTTCCAGTGTACCTTGTGTTTGCTCCTTTTGCATGTATACCTTTCCGGAGACACCTTGGAGTATTTGGATTGCGCCATGACTTCCACTCCGTCCAACTACAAGTCCGTCCACGACGACCGCTTCCATGGTGATGAGGTTTTTGATCTAAGGACGGATCTTTCCCAAGAGGGGGGGGAGATGATGCGGAACATCCTATGGTCATCCCCATGTACACTACGACAACTCCCCAAGCCCCAAGTGGACATACGATGAGACACCGAGCATACGCCGTTGGACATAAGGTGAACTCGCTCCGTAATGCTCCCCTTCTCCATTTATGCAAGACATGGTCGCTACCTAATGCAAAGACACTACACATGCTTAGGTACCGAGAAGACCCTCTCGGAGATGCCGGAACAATGGACAAGTCGCCAAGTTCACGGATGCGAAGGACCTGCGAAGAAGGTCACCGGAGGTCTACAAGACCCGAACATCCGGCCCCTGGCCCGGACGTCCGACCCCTGGGAGCAACAGCAGTAGTAGCAGCCCTACAGCAGAGGAGCTACAGGCGCCGGACATCCGGCCCGTGCAGCCCGGACATCCGGCAGCCCCCCCAGAAATCCGGCGTCCCAGTACCGAAGGTTGACCACTTCAGCCCGGACATCCGGCTCTTCGTGAGCTGCCGGACATCCGGCCCGTGACTACGCAGACTAGTTCGGCCCAAGGCCCATGTACTTCCTCACTCGCCCCAACTTGTACTAGCACTATATAAGGACTTCCCCCTCTTCCATCTAGGGTTAGCATTGTGATAGCTCATTCCTAGTTCAGCTTTGCTCCTACCTTCTCCTCTTGAGAGAGAGAGAGAGGGACCACTCCCATGGAGTTCAAGACCTCCATGTGAGCATGTGAGAAGATCCCACGGGATATCAAGACCTCGACTCCTCTCCGGATCGGGATGAACTAGCTACCCTATGTATCTCTTGTGTTGGATTTGGACCCGTGTAGCCCCTTATGTGTATGTGGATCTAGTGCATGTGTGATTGGATCTTGTCTATTTGAGTGTTCTTCTTGTGTTCTTCGTGGATTTGCTCATTTTCCCCCTCCTAAGTGTGAAAAGATCGTCATCGAGGGTTCCACCCTACATCAGGGATGGCCCATGCTCGACCGTCTTGTCGCCGTCTTGTAGGAGGCCCATATGAAGTGGCACCTCGTTGCTCGTCTCCATGACCGAAGGGAATGTCCCTTGCTCGGCCATCTTCCTTGAGGGGCTTCCGAAGATGGAAGGGTCACCCTCGCTTGTACTTGGTCACCTTGGACTTGGCGCCGAAGCTTCTTCTTGGTGGAGCTCGTCTCGCCGTCTTCTCTTGTGCTCATGAAGGTTGGCCGTATCGTGATGTCGAGCTTGTTGGGACTTGTTGGTGTGCGTCGCTCGAGCATCTTCATCTTGATGGTGATGTTGTCGTGCTTGACCTTGATGTTGATGGTGTGCGATGTCTTGAATATGAGGACGTGGTCGAAGTGCGCTTGCGTCGGTTGGGCGCTTCGTAGATGTGCTACTTGGTCGCCGCCGCCTTGAAGATGATCAAGGGGAAGAAGACTTGTAGTTGACCAACATGTGTCGGATGTCATCCATGTGTGCGTCCAACTTGTTGTCGATGTAGTCTCTTTTCCGTGCTTTGGAGTTTCGTATGTCGGTGGCGAGGGTTTCGATGCGCTCTCGCAAGGCATGTTGTGCGCCTTGCATTTGTCGTTGTAGTCCGTAGCGGGGCGTTTTGGTGTTGTAGTTGTTCGTGCCGTCGTTGTCGTCGAAGACCGGAGATGATGTGCTTGTCCTATCCTTCACAAGACTCGAGCAAAAGTGAGTGGAAGAAAGGGAAGAACTAGACCAAATGTACCTTTCCAATGTTGAAGATGGATCAATGATCACCCAATATGGTATTATGGAAATAGCACAATTGGTACCGGATCTTGTCAATTCTCACACCTACACAATAAAGCTTATGGAGTAGCTTGGTGAGGATAGTGGCACAAAATTTTATGTAATTGTTAGCAAGAGTCGAAACACACACACGGATAGATAGATGTGGTTGTGCAACCAAGGAATGAGCTCAAAATGTGATATCCACGGAAAATGCTCGTGTTGCACAACTCTAGAGAGACTCTAGCACGATTGCACTATTGGGCGTGATACGAACTTGTGCACAACCTATAAAAACAAAACGTGTCGACTTCTATCCCAAGTATGCTATGTATGTATGGTTCCCGATGAACTTGCACACGATGATCCAAGATGATCAATGATGGTATATGATATGCTATTGTGATGATGCTATGGCTATTGCTTACAAGCTCTTTGCTCTCTTTTTCTCTTTGCTTAAAAGCTTATTTTTTTTTCTTTGGCCACTATGCGAAATGCTCAAACCAATATAGCAATTTTGTATATGCGGGAACAATTGATGACACAAGAGTTGATACGATGATATATGCACGCAATGATAGCTATGCGGAATGTGTATCACTAAAGTGCACAAGTAGCGTTGCCGGCAATACTCAACGGCTAGTCTCGGTAGGCAAGTGATGCAAAATTGGGTTGTGGGTTTACAATGCAATGGCAAGGAGAAAGTACAAAGATGTCGTCAAGGTTACCGTCCGTGGCGAAGTTGAGTGGCGGTGATGTCGATGTCGAACAGTTCCTAGTTAGCCGAAACACCCTAGGAAACGGAAAAACCGCGAACTCAAAATCTCAAACGGCAAATGTAAAATGATGGTAGCGGAGTGCGGTGGTGGTATCAGAGTTGACAACGTGGAAGTGGAGTTGAAGTCACTTACCCTAAGTAGCCGAAACACCTTAGGAGACTCAACCTACAACTCAAACAACCTCAAATGCAAAGGGGGGAACAAAATGGGTTATGTTGCGGAAGTCGGTGGTGGTATTGCGGAAGTTATGGTGGAAGGCCTAGGCAAAGATGCCGAGTACCACAAATGTGATGGAGTCAAATGGTGTAGGAAACTATCTAGATGGATGGTGGATGTCAATAGCTACTCAACGAGCTAAAGAACGCGGAAATCGGACTCCGGGTGTAAAAGTTATGGCCGAAATGGTGACAGAGTGCTGGCTGGACTGGGGGGGTCGTGCGCACGGGGTTAGGGCCCGTGTGCATGGGGTCCCGTGCGCATGGTACAAGGCCGTGTGCACGGGGTCTCCAGAGGCTTGTCGAGGGCACGTGGGCACGGGGTCTGGGGCCCGTGTGCACGGGGGTGGCGGAATTTCGCGATTTGAAGCTCAGATTGGAACAAAAATTGGGTGGATTTCGTGGTGGGGAATGGGGTGGAAGGTTGGGGGAAGCTAGATCCACTTGAAACACTTCGAATCCATGGATCAAAATCAACAAAACATCATCAAAACAACAAATCACAAAAAAAATTGGTATGGCTATTTTTGGTGGGGATTTTCGAAATTGGACAAAAACAAGCAAAATTAGTCTAGAAAATGGGGGGTAGGGACTCCAAGATGTGAATCAACGTGGCTCATGATACCAAGATGTTGTAGGGTAGAACCCTAAGTGAGGACTTTTTTACACTTGGAGGGGGGGGGGGGAAGGGAGGAACTGACAAAACACAAGAGGCAAATCACTCAAACAAACCCAAATCACACATCCACTAGAGTAGCATACATAGATTCACAAGCATACATAGACAATCAAAGAAAAGTAGCACAAAGGTAAGGTTCTTCCCACTCCAAAGGAGGTGAGGTCTTGATGATAGTTTTCTCCAAGAGGAGGTCTTGATATCCCTTGGGATCTTCTCTCTAGCAGGTCTTGATCTCCAAGAGGAGTGGTAGATGAGCAAAGCCCTCTATGATATCTCAATACACTTTGCTAACCCTTACAAATGGTCTATCCACGGAATATATAGTAGGTGGGAGGTAAGGGACGAAGTGGGGGGCGAAACAGGGCAAAGACAGCCACCACGCAGGGTGGCCCGTGCGCACGGGGGTCCCGTGTGCACGGGGTGTTACAGCGGCGAGGCCCGTGCGCACGGGGTCCAGGGGGCCGTGTGCATGGGGGTTCCAGAAGATTTGCCGTATCACGTGCGCACGGGGTCTTGGGGGCCCGTGTGAACGGGGTTGCCTCGAAGGTGCTATCCTCTTCGGGTTTTCTTCCTCCGTCGTCCTCGTGGCCCTGGTGTGGTTCCTCTTGGGTCTTGGGGAGATGTTGAGGTGTACATGGCGATGTCCGTAGGATGCTCCGCATCACTACTTCAAGATCAAGATGGCGCCACTCAAGCCGACACTCTTCGGACACGTCTTCGGATGCAAGTCTTCCTCGAGCGCGGCCACATCGTCACCAAGAACATGAAGACCATCAAGCTTCACGAAACCCATTCCATGGCAATGGTTTGCAAGGCCGCCTTCGAGAGCGCGAACGACAACATCGTCAAGCATAAGGCGCCATGGACCAAGGGCAAGTTCCACAACGCCAACGTCAAGAAAACCAAGACGGCCATGCTCTACAACAAGAACGACAACGTCGTGAGGAGCAAGCACTTGAAGCTCAACATGCCCTACGCGAAGCAACTCGCGCCATCGACGAGCGCAACTGCCGCGTGCGCGAACAAGAAGCGGCCCTCCGACGAGAGCGACAAGATGAAGCCGCACGTCTTAAGGAGCGCCAAGAAATGAGGAACCGTGCACGTATCCGACGCCCTCGACGCCAAGCTAATCAAGAAGAGCATGAGGAGCAAGAGCTACATGACCCACCTCCACGGCAAGAGCGTCCTCGCCATCGCCAACGCAATGAGGAGCACTACGGCAAGCTCAAGTTCCATATGCCTAAGTTCTCCGGAAGCACCGATCTCAAAGACTACCTCTCATGGGCCTTAAAGGTGGACAAGATATTCCGTCTCCACCAATATGATGAGGACGAGAAGGTAGCCATGGCATCGCTTGAGTTCCAAGACTATGTTCTCATTTGGTGGGAGCAAGTGATCGAACGACGCCAAGAGAAAGGCGAACCACCTATCACTACTTGGACTCAAATGAAAGATGTCATGAGAGCTCGTTTTGTGCCTACACACTATAGCCGCGATCTATTCAAGAAACTACAACTCCTCAAGCAAGGCACCAAGTCGGTTGAAGAATACTACCAAGAGATGGAAATTGCCATGATACGAGCCAATGTCAAGGAAGATGATGAACAAACTATGGCGCGTTTCTTGAAGGGATAATTAATTTCATGCCCTTAGTTGTGTCCCACTCGGCAGCTTTGCCCCTAATTTTCAAAAACCCTTGGTCTTGCCCAAATGCGTTTGGTCCCCTTATGCTTTTGCCCTTCTGTCCCAATTCCGTCCAGTCAAAGGTGTTTGACCGTTAGTCAGACATTTTTCTGGACCATTTTGCCCTTCATCTCTCTCTCTGCGTGCCTCCTCTTTCTCTCTGCGTGCCCACCTCCTCTCTTTCCCTGTGTGCAACAGGAGGCCGCCGCCGCCCTGGTAGTTCTCTGCCGCCGGTGCCGCTGGCCGTTTCGAGCGCCACCGTGGGCAGCCGTGCCAGATCCGTCGCCCCCACCTCTGGATCTACGCAACCCCGACCACTTCGCCTCGCTTGCCGCCCCGTTCCCCGCTCCCCGTTGACCTCCGGCGCCGCCCTGTTCCCGGCTCACGTTCGTGTGTAGGAGACACGCCAACGCCTCATGCCACCCCGATCTGTCATGCATGTGGCCCGCCACACCCAGTGCAGCCCATCAGCACCGCGGCCCAGCACCGACGGCTGCCATGGCACTGCCGGCAACGAGCAGTAGGACCCGCCGCCCTTCTCCTTCCTTTTCTTCCCGTCTGAGCGCGCCGCCATTCTTCCGCAGGTTCATGCCACCATGCCCATGGCGCCATGAGCTCCGGGACGAGTAGCTCCTATCCATCTGCCCCGCCACCGGTCGCCAGTGCCTCCCCTACATCACATCGCCGTCCCTTGCAGCTGCTGCCGTTGCATTCCCGGCGGAAGACAGAGGAGAGGAGAGAGAGAGACTGATTTGTCTTTTTCTTTTTCTTTCAATGTGGTTGGGACCCACTTGTAAGTGTCACATTTTTTCCTCTTTATTTTTTTATCTTTTTGAGTAGAGTTGTAAGGAGGGGCAAAATGGTCTAGAAAAATATCTCTCTAACGGTCAAACGCCTTTGACTGGACGAAATTGAGACGGAAGGGCAAAAGCATAAGAGAAGCAAAGTGGCTTGGGCAAGACCAAGGGTTTTTGAAAATTAGGGGCAAAACTGCCGAGTGTGACACAACTAAGGGCATAAAATCGTTTATCCCTTTCTTGAATGGTCTCAACCATCCAATCACAAAAATTGCGGACTTCCAACCGTACTGCAACCTCCTCGAGCTAGTGCACCAAGCCACCAAAGCGGAGGGACAAGTGCAAGAGGACTACAAGTACTCCAAGTACTCTTCCAAGACCTATGGTTCATACACTCAAGCTTCAACGACTACAACAGCTCCTTCAACGACTCGAACTACACCAAGCACCAATGACAAGTCAAGCTCCAAGCAACCAATGACATCTTCGAGTCGTCCTACTCCAAGTACAACCAAGCCAAGGGCTTCGTCATCAACAACTCCTACAGATGCTACCGCCAATACAAGTGACATCAAATGCTTTACTTGAAAAGGCCGAGGCCACAAGTCATTTGAGTGACCCACACGGCGCACCATGATCGCCAATGATGACGGAACCTACGACTCCATGAGCGAAGAAGAAATGGAAGCCATTGATCAGTGGCCATGCATCGACAAGTGAATGAAGATGAAGACGATCAAGTCTTTTGTGACAATGATTTGAGCCCCGCTCTTGTTGTCTCCAAGATCTTGATACTTCAACAACAACAAGACGAAGATCAACGTTGCCACATCTTCCATGCCAAAGCGGGTATCCAAGGACGTTCCGTCAAGGTCATCATCGACGGCGGAAGTTGCCACAATTTGGCAAGTGGAGAGCTATGTTCCAAGCTACAATTGCTCAAGAAGAACCACCCTCGCCCATACAAGGTCCAATGGTTAAGCGACTCCGGCACCATTCAAGTAGAGCACACCGTTCAAGTGTCCTTCAAGATTGGCGCATACGAAGACAACTTGGAGTGTGATGTGGTTCCCATGTCCGTATGCCATCTCCTCCTTGGAAGACCTTGGCAATTCGACCGTGGCGTCATCCACAACGGACGGACCAATCACCATGGCTTCAAGATGAAGGGCAAGGAGTTCGTGCTTCGACCCATGTCGCCAAGTCAAGTCATCGCCGACAAGCAAGCTTCAACCCATCGTAGAGAGACTAGCGAGCGAGTGAACCACCAAAATGAGAGTGAGCGCCACAAGCCAAAAATGAGCGACTCCACGATGAGTGACAAGAAAAGTTTAGTGCTTTTAGCCACCAAAAGAGACATAAGGGATGTGAGTGAGAGCCCATCGAGCATTCTTCACTTTGTGCTTGTGTGCAAAGATGAAGCGGTGAGGACTAATACTTCACAACATCTACCTTTGGTGTTGTCTCATCTATTGCAGGAATTCGCGGACGTTTTTCCCGATGAGCTACCTCCCAGACTTCCTCCACTTCGCGGAATCGAACACCGCATCGACCTCATCCCCATCGCACCTCTACCGAACAAGCACCTTACGGCGTTAACCACGAAGAGACCAAAGAGATCCAAAGGAAAGTGCAACATCTCATGCAGAATGGGTATGTACGCGAAAGCTTAAGTCCATGTGCTGTTCCGGTTATTCATGTGCCTAAGAAAGATGGTAGCTATCGCATGTGTTCTGATTGCCGTCCCATTAATGCTATCACCATTAGATATCGCCATCCCATTCCACGCCTTGATGACATGCTTGATGAACTTAGTGGAGCCACCATTTTCTCTAAAATTGATCTTAAAAGTGGCTATTACCAAATTCGCATGCAAGAGGGTGATGAATGGAAAACGGCTTTCAAAACCAAATTTGGCTTGTATGAATGGTTAGTCATGCCATATCTCAAGCACCTAGTACTTTCATGCGTGTGATGCACTATGTTCTTCGCAAACTAATTGGCATTTGTGTTGTGGTATACTTTGATGACATTCTTGTGTTTAGTCAATCGCTTGAAAATCATGTCATACATCTTAGGGAAGTCTTGCAAGTTCTTAGAAACGAGCGACTTTATGCGAACATGGAAAAATGCACATTTGGTGTTGACAAGCTTGTTTTCTTAGGCTTTGTAGTCTCCTCTAAGGGTGTGCAAGTTGATGAAGCTAAAATTGATGCTATTAAAACTTGGCCACAACCAACCAATTTGCTTCAAGTGCGTAGTTTCCTTGGCTTAGCCGGATTTGATCGACGCTCTGTGAAGGATTTTAGCACTATTGCATCACCATTGCACGCATTGAGTAAGAAGAATGCACCATTTGTTTGGGGTCCATCCCAAGATGCCGCATTTCATGAGCTTAAGAACTTGCTTACACATGCTTCATTACTTGCTGATGCGGAGCATCCTACGGTCATCCCCATGGATCCACCTACGTCTCCCCAAGCACCGAGAGGACCAATGACTCGAGCACGTGCGAGAGCTCTCGAAAACGAGGTGACATCACTCCTTAGTGAACTACCATATGACTCGTGCGAGACATGGATGCTACCTCATTCCGAAATGCTATGTGTGCTTAGGTACCAAGAGGACCCTCTCGGAGAAGCCTGGAACAATGGACAAGTCGGCAAGTTCACGGATGAAAAGGACCAGCGAAGACGGTCACCGGAGGCCTACAGGGCCCGGACATCCGGCCCCAAGCCCGGACATCCGGCCCCTGGAAGCAACAGCAGCAGCAGCCGCCTTACAGCAGAAGAGGCTACAGGCGCCGGACATCCGGCCCGTGCAGCCCGGACATCCGGCCCCAGCCCGAAAATCCGGCAGCTCCGACAGAAGACACCCGTAGGTTGCCCAGTTTTGGCCGAACATCCGGCCCCCAGGCCCGGACATCCGGCACCATGATGAACCGCCGGACATCCGGCCTGGAGCCCGGACATCCGGCCCGACACCGCGTGTAATTCGGCCCTCAAGCCCTCTATCCCCCTCCATCTCGCCCTAAGTTGTACTAGCACTATATAAGGACCTCTCCCTCCTCCCTCTAGGGTTAGCAAAGTAGATAGCTCTTTGAGATAGAGCTTTGCTCATCCGTACCTCTCCCATGGAGATCAAGACCTCCATGAGACCCATGTGAGAAGATCCACTCCGGATATCAAGACCTCGACTCCTCTCCGGATCGGGATGAACTAGCTACCGTGTATCCTCCTTTGTTGGATTTCGACCTTTGTATCCCTCTATGTGTATGTGGATCTAGTGCATGTGTGATTTGGATTGTGTCTATTTGAGTGTTCTTCTCGTGTTCTTCGTGGATTTGCTCCTTTTCCCCCTCCTAAGTGTGAAAAGATCATCATCTAGGGTTCCACCCTACATCATCTTTGATGAGGACATCCCAGGTTCACCTCGTTTATCATCTTCTCCTCATCATCAATCTTTGCTCTCAAATGAAGCTGCTACAAAGAAGACCTATTTGGGTCCCATGACAGGGAGCCGTGCCAAACATATAGAACAAGAGGTGAACGCGCTCCTAGCTGATCCTACTTCAGCTATCCATGAGAACTTTATACTGCCTAAATCATCTGTGCTGATTTTACTCAGGTACAATGTTGAGGACAACCAACAACTTTCAGCACATGAAGAAACAAATTCAGCTCATGAAGAAACAAGTTCTGAAGCCCATACAACAAGTTTGAAGAGAACAAGTTTCAACTCTGATGTAAACCATGTTTTGGTGACAAGGGCAACTAATTACACCTCAAGGAAGAATAGCAAGCCATCTCAACAATCTATTGTTGCATGCACAGTTCCAGAATTCATCCCAGAACTTGCTGCATCATGCAACACAAATATATGAGGTTCCAGCACGTGTGAGAGTACAAATTGGACAACATTTGAAGTCTACTTTCAGGAAAATCAAACGGTGCAACATTTGGAGTCCTGAGTCAAAGGATATGAGAGTTCCAATGCAAGCTGTCCAGAGCATTAATTGCTACGCGAGGCTCCATGTGTTTGCTCCCTTGACCAGCTGGTTACCACGAATTTGAGCCTCTCTTTTGGACTGGTTTCACACCTAAGCTAGGAGGGCTGTTCCTAGTATAAATACCCCTTCCCTCACTTCAGCCACAACTCTTTGGCAATTGAATTTCAGCATAGGTTAGCTAAGTGCAACCAGAATCTTGTTTGAGAGTTCACTTCCTCCTTAGCTCTTGTAATCTTGCCTTGTGAGAGGGTAAACTCACTTTGTGATTTTACAACAGCAGCCGTTGAGGCGGCGACCAGTTCGTGCTTCCAACTTTGTGCGTGGTTGCGTGGATTGGAATCCTAAGAGTGTGGTTGGGCGAATACTTGTTGCTGGTTGTTGCATATGCAGTAGCTAGCTTCGGTCTCATCAGGTTGCACTAGTTATCCTTTACCCGACAGCGTTGTTGGCTGGGATCGAGGGTTTCCTTCGTACCCTTCAGGTGGCGTTGATTCGTTCCTCAAGCAGATCCTCCGTGAAGATCGGGCAACCCCGTATCATCTTGGCATCAGAGCTTCGGTTGACACGGTAGGATCTTGTATCCCTAGTTTAGTTCGTGTTCTTGTTCATCCTAAAGTTCAGAAAATGGCCCCACAAAAAAAATACCTTTACCAAGCCCTTTGCAGCCTTTAATCTGTCATTTGTTGAGTTTTATCAAGTTCTTGTCCACTAGATCTTTTGTTTTAGTTGCTGAGTTTCCCCCATCCATTCTTGTGTGTTTGTGTTTGTTTTCGTCCACAGATTTCAGATCTGCATCCTCCACCAAATCTTGTGTATCTTTGTCATCCGGAGTCCGTTTTGGGTGTTTTTGTGCATTTTGGAAAGCCCACACCGTGTACTTTCCATCCATCCTTGTTAGATCTGATTCCCATCGTGTTTTCCACCCAGAAAAATCAGATCAGTTCGTGTGTGTTTTCTGCCAAAGTTTCAGCTGCATGTTCTTGTTGTTTGAGCTCATCCATTGTAATTTTCGTGGATCCCCCAAAGTGTGTGTTCAGATCCAAGTCTCTTGTTGAAGTTTGTCAAAAAAAAAGCAAAAAAAAAGAGGCAAAAAAAAAGAGATCTGCCCAAAGAAAGAAAGTGTGTGCAAGAAACAAAAGAGAGAAATTTGGGACTGTTCTTCACTTATATCTTGAGAAATCCCTGTTTGTATTGTGAGCTGAAACTTGTCAAGTGTGCAACATCTTCAATCCTTGCTTTCTAGCAAATCTGATTCCTTGGTATGAGTTGCATGTACCTCACTTATATCTCATTCAGCAACTAAGGGCATTAGAATTTTGTGTGGATGATTACTTGGTTCAACAATATCTAGATTGCAGATTAGTGCATCTTTTGCTACATACATATCCCACCCAAGCTCCACCAAACAGCCCCCCGCATGTGCAACCCTAGAATTGTATTCGCTTGATTCATTACTCCTTGTATACCAACCACCGGCACCACGGTTGAGCACGATTCTGCTCTCACTTGGAAGTTACATGAGCTTCGGTTGGTAAGTGAGGTGAGCATGAGTTGTTACCCACATATATGCTTCTAGTACTATAGGGATTTTGCAAAACTAACCATGGCAGGTCGTGAGTACGTGGAACTTCCTTTCTACGGAAGTGCTGATCCGGAGGAGTACCTTGAATGGGTACAATTCATGGAGTTGGAGTTGAAGAAATTTTCAGAAACAAAACAAGTGCTTCGAGCAACCATGGAGTTTGAAGAGTATGCTTGTAAGTGGTGGAAGCACCACCGCAAAAGGAGGTTTGTAAGAACATGGGTCGAGTTGAAGGAGATCATGAGGAAGGAGTTTGTACCAACAAGATATGAAGACTATTTGTTTCATCACATGAAGAGCATTAAGCAAGGTCTCAGATCTGTCCAAGCTTATTATGATGAGCTGAAAGTAGCATTGTATCGTGCCAATGTTGTGGATAAATCTGCAGCAAGGGCATATTTTAAAAGTGGTCTTAATCGTGATGTGGCTGCGACAGTTCGTTTGAAATATGACGGTAGTATGCAGGACCTTGTGACTTTTGCCATAGATGAAGAAAGGAGAATTCAGAAAGAACTTGCGAGTCCACTCACCTTGGGTATTCAGTCCCCTTCAGGAATCAGTCACGTGAAGAGGCTAAGCAACGCAGAGAACAAGATGGAGCAAAGGTCATTTACTACAAGTAAGCAAATTTGTGATGAGAAAAAGGTGCTTGCATCACAAGAAAAGAGCCTCACTATTTGTCAGAATTCTGTAGCAACAAATGCACACCAAATCCCAAGTGAGAATGAGAGCCACATAGCCAAAATATGTGAGACTGATATTATAAAAAGTGAGCTGTGTGACTCCACTAAAAGTGAGATTGAGAGCCCCACCACAAAGGAGAGTTCGAGAGATATACCAAAGGAAATGAGAGTACTAGTTGAAACAAAATGTGAGGATTCTGAAACTAACATAACCCATTCTATTCCTTGCATTATTCCTTGCAATGTACAGGTTTGCTTTCAGGAAGAGGAATCCAGTGCTGATACACTTTCCCACAACATGGAGGAACAAGAAGAGAGGCAAATCAGAGTTGATGATTCATCATGTGCTCATGAGGAACGATGGTTTCATCAAGAGGAAGATTGTATTGAAGTAAGATTACAGCAAGAACAAGAGAATGATTGTAAGTATAACCGTACTGCAACAATGCCTTCTATGATTGCTTGTTCTACTATGCCTGAACCATTGGATCACATGATTGCCTATCATTTTGATAATG
The DNA here is from genome assembly GCA_039707655.1 of Elymus sibiricus. Lineage (NCBI taxonomy): Eukaryota > Viridiplantae > Streptophyta > Magnoliopsida > Poales > Poaceae > Elymus > Elymus sibiricus. The sequence continues at coordinate 260,944,862 of CM077676.1, forward strand.
TGAAAATAGTAAGGCATGACAAAATGCTTGATGGAATATCTCATGTTCATGCTTTAGATTGTGCCATGCTTGCTGAACCTATTCAATTGAATTTTCCTATCACAAACATTTCTGGAGTCACAAATTGGAACTCTCCATGCCAAACTTACCCATATTGTTTTAAGTCTAACTCGAACGGAGATTACGGTGTTGGCGTGAAGTTTGTTGTGGACAAAATATGCATTACTTCCTATGGACATGCAGAACTGAAAGATAATCATTTGGGCAACCATTCTTATGTGAAAAAGCTTATGTCATGTGAAATGAAACTGTATGTTTGTGGTGAATGTGTCACTTATTTGTTGGTCCTCATATGTTCACATTTTGCATGCACTAAAGTCACAACAAAACGAGTTGATCAATGGAAGATACTAAAACTTTGTTCACCACATTTGCAAGGGTCTACTATGCAAAAATCTGAACTATCATATGAGAAATTCTTGCTAGCCAAATATGTTGAGTCACACATACATACTTCTGATTTTGGCTTTGAAATGATCACAACATGCTTTTCTAGGAGTAGGAATGATGTGAATGATTCTGCTATGTCCCTAACTTATATTTGCAAAACAAGCAACAATTTTTACAAACCCGGAACTTATGTTGACCCATTGAGAAATATGGTTTGTTGCTATGAAGATTACTTTTCTGAAATTTGGAATGCGCAAAATCTTGGTAACAACAAAATGTGTGACATCTTCATATACCATGCATACACGTTGTTTGTTTTCCTTAGTGCTGTTACAGGTTATCAAAAACCGAGGACGGTTTTTCTTGAAGGAAGGGAGGATGATGAGGACCATCCTAGGCAAGTAAGATTGTATAGTTGCAGCAAAACACTAAGCTTCATTCATAAACATCACAACAAAGTGAGAAGCGTGTTCCGTATTGAGATGGAACAACACCAGCTTGAGAAATCCATCACGACGAGCATTCATGGAACGCACATACTATTGTGTCATGTTGACGATCAGGTGAACGCATATACTATGGGTTCCATATTATTTGTTTTAAGGTTGGCGGAGCTACTACTATCATTTCTATTATGCAGGCATGTAGATGATGATCTACACAAACCAAAGGTGAAGATGAGAAGGAACTCAGGAACCAAGCTATTGTTCACATTCAATGTTGTTGGTCTATCTCCATGCTTCGATCAAGAGGGTCAAGAGTCGAGGACGACTCCTTTTGAAGAGGGGGAGGATGATGAGGACATCCCAGGTTCACCTCGTTTATCATCTTCTCCTCATCATCAATCTTTGCTCTCAAATGAAGCTGCTACAAAGAAGACCTATTTGGGTCCCATGACAAGGAGCCGTGCCAAACATATAGAACAAGAGGTGAACGCGCTCCTAGCTGATCATACTTCAACTATCCATGAGAACTTTATACTGCCTAAATCATCTGTGCTGATTTTACTCAGGTACAATGTTGAGGACAACCAACAACTTTCAGCACATGAAGAAACAAATTCAGCTCATGAAGAAACAAGTTCTGAAGCCCATACAACAAGTTTGAAGAGAACAAGTTTCAACTCTGATGTAAACCATGTTTTGGTGACAAGAGCAACTAATTACACCTCAAGGAAGAATAGCAAGCCATCTCAACAATCTATTGTTGCATGCACATTTCCAGAATTCGTCCCAGAACTTGCTGCATCATGCAACACAAATATATGAGGTTCCAGCACGTGTGAGAGCACAAATTGGACAGCATTTGAAGTCTACTTTCAGGAAAATCAAACGGTGCAACATTTGGAGTCCTAAGTCAAAGGATATGAGAGTTCCAATGCAAGCTGTCCAGAGCATTAATTGCTGCGCGAGGCTCCATGTGTTTGCTCCCTTGACCAGCTGGTTACCACGAATTTGAGCCTCTCTTTTGGACTGGTTTCACACCTAAGCTAGGAGGGCTGTTCCTAGTATAAATACCCCTTCCCTCACTTCAGCCACAACTCTTTGGCAATTGGATTTCAGCATAGGTTAGCTAAGTGCAACCAGAATCTTGTTTGAGAGTTCACTTCCTCCTTAGCTCTTGTAATCTTGCCTTGTGAGAGGGTAAACTCACTTTGTGATTTTACAACAGCAGCCGTTGAGGCGGCGACCAGTTCGTGCTTCCAACTTCGTGCGTGGTTGCGTGGATTGGAATCCTAAGTGTGGTTGGGCGAATAATTGTTGCTGGTTGTTGCATATGCAGTAGCTAGCTTCGGTCTCGTCAGGTTGCACTAGTTATCCTTTACCCGACAACGTTGTTGGCTGGGATCGAGGGTTTCCTTCGTACCCTTCAGGTGGCGTTGATTCGTTCCTCAAGCAGATCCTCCATGAAGATCGGGTAACCCAGTATCAATCTTGGATCAGAGCCAAGGTTGATTCACACTTTGGAGTTCTTCCCCTCCACTTTCTAGCCCCGATTTTATTGTTTTTACCCAATTTCGAAAATCCCCACAAAAATAGCCCTCCCATTTTTTTTTTGTGATTTGTTGGTTTGATGATGTTTTGTTGATTTTGATCCATGGATTTGCTTGGTTTCGAGTGGATCTAGCTTTCCCCCATCTTTTCCCCACTTACCATCCACAAAATCGTCCGAATTTTGCCTCCAATTTTTCTTTTATCCACTTGCTCTTCGAGTTCGTCCGCGGATCTGGCAGCCCAGACATCCGGCCCGACAGCCCGGACATCCAGCGCCCCGGAAATCCGGCCATCTGGCCCGGACATCCTGCCCCTGTGCACCAGCACGCCAACAACTCTCAATTTCATCGATTTTCGCCGTTTTCCCACCGTTTCTTCTGCAACCCCTTGTGCCACTCCACCACCGACTTCCGCATACCACCACCTTCGTGCCACTCGAGATTTTGAGCCGCGGATTTTGCCGTTTCCTAACGCGTTTCGGCTACTTAGGAACGGTTCGACAACGACATCACCGCCGCTCATCATCGCCCCGGACTTCGACATCGACAACGACCATTTTCACCATCATGATACCCTAACCGTAAGCAAGGATGGTAACATCGACGACATCTTGTTCATATCCTTGCCATTGCATTGTGAACCCCCGAGATCATCTTTTGCGTAGCTTTCCTACGAGACTAGCCATTTGAGTATTGCCGGCAACGCTACTTGTGCACTTTAGTGATACCGAGCCGCATAGCTACCATCGCGTGCATACATACCCATATCATCTCGTGTGACAACATTTTGTTCCCGCATATACATCATTGTTGTCTTCGTACGAGCATTTCGCATAAGTGGCCAAAGGACAACATCAAAAGAAAGAGAAGCTTTTAAGCAAACGAGAAAGAGCAACAAGCTTGTAAGCAATAGCCATAGCATCGCCACATTACATAGCATATTTGATCATCTTGGATCATTGTGACAAGCTCACCGGGAATCATACATAAATAGCATAAGTGAGATAGACAGCGTTACGTTTTGTCTCTTATAGGTTGTGCACAAGTTCGTATCCGCCTATTGAGCAATCGTGCTAGCGTCTCTCTAGTGTTGTGCAAGAATAGCATTTTCCGTGGTTTCCACATTTTGAGCTCACTCCTTGGTTGCACGACCTCATTTATCTATCCGTGCGTGTGTTTTCGTGTGCTACGTAGTGCTATTGGTCTACTCGTTACACTTGCGAACTTGTGAATCTTTTTCAACATTATTGATATCTTGCTTGCAATTGCAGAAATTTTGTGCCACCATCCTAACCAAACTCCTCCAAAAGCTTTACTTGTGTAAGTGTGAGATTGACTTGATCCGGTACCAATTGCACTATTTCCATAATACCATATTGGGTGATCATTGATCCATCTTCAACATTGGATAAGGTACATTGGTCTAGTTCGTTTCGCTCTTCCACTAACACTTGTTTGAGAATCATGGATAGGCCGAGCACTTCTATCAACCCCCTCTTCGATGAGCAAGAAGACGCACCAAACAACTACGTCACCAAGGCTCAAATTTTCAGAGTCCAACGAGCGCTACACCAAGAAAGTGAAGCTTTGGGAGATCGCATCGAGCAACTCGCCACCGACTTGCGCCACTCCGAAACACGAACAAGGGACTACTTCGACGCCAAGATTTCATCTCAGATGGAAGAGTTCCGCACTATGATGGCCAACCGCCATTCTTCCACTTCATCTTCATCAAGATCAAGACGGCGCCACTCAAGCCGATACTATTCGGACACTTCTTCGGATGCAAGTCTTCCACGAGCACGCTCTCATCGCTCTCAAGAACATGACGACCGGCAAGCTTCACGAAACCCATTCCATGGCAATAGTTTGCAAGACCGCCTTCGAGAGCGCGAACGACAAAAACGGCAAGCACAAGACAATGGGAACGAAGATCAAGTTCCACAACGCCAACGTCAAGTGCACCAAGACGACGACGCCCTACAACAAGAACGACAACGTCGTGAGGAGCAAGCAATTGAAGCTCAACGTGCCCTACGCGAAGCAACTCGCAATGTCGCCGAACGCAACCGCCGCGTGCGCGAACAAGAAGAAGCCGCACGACTTGAGGAGCGCCAAGAGATGCGAAACCGTGCACGAATCCCAAGGCAACCACGTCAAGTCAATCAAGACGAGCACGACAACGATCAGCTAGAAGATCAACCTCCACGGCAAGAGCGTTATCGCCACCGCCGACAACGCAATGAGGAGCGCTATGACAAGCTCAAGTTCACCATGCCTAAATTCTCCGGTGGAAATGATCCCGAAGAATACCTTTCATGGGCGTTGAAGGTCGACAAGATATTTCGCCTTCATAACTACGACGAGGATAAGAAGATCGCCATGGCATCTCTCGAATTCCAAGACTATGTTCTCATTTGGTGGGAGCAAGTGATCACCAACCGTCAAGAGAAGGGCGAGCCACCCATCGCGACTTGGGATCAAATGAAAGAAGTCATGCGAGCTCGTTTTGTGCCTACATATTACAACCGCGACCTCTTCAAGAAACTCCAACTCCTCAAGCAAGGAACCAAGTCGGTTGAAGCATACTACCAAGAAATGGAAGTTTCAATGATACGAGCCAATGTCAAGGAAGATGATGAACAAACCATGGCGCGTTTCTTGAATGGCCTCAACCATTCCATCAAGAAAATAGCGGACTTCCAACCGTACTCCAACCTCCTCGAGCTAGTGCACCAAGCAACCAAAGCGGAGCGACAAGTACAAGAAGACTACAAGTACTCCAAGTACTCTTCCATGACCTACGGTTCATACACTCAAGCTTCAATGACTTCTACAACTCCTTCCACGACTCGAACTACACCAAGTATCGGCAACAAGTCAAGCTCCAAGCAACCAAGGACATCTTCGAGTCGTCTTCCTCCTACTACAAGCAACTCCAAGCCAAGAGCTTCGTCATCAACAACTCCTTCGGATGCCACCGACAAAACAAGTGACATCAAGTGCTTTACGTGCAAAGGCCAAGGCCACAAGTCCTTCGAGTGTCCAATAAGACGCACTATGATCATGAACGCCGACGGCACCTACGATTCCATGAGTGAAGATGAAATGGACGCCATCGAACAAGTGGCCATGCACCGCCAAGTGAATGAAGACGAAGATGCGCAAATCTTTTGCGACAATGATTCAAGCCCCGCTCTTGTTGTCTCCAAAGTCTTGACACTCTAACAACATCAAGATGAAGACCAACATTGCCACATTTTTCATACCAAGGCGGGAATTAAAGGACGTTCCGTCAAGGTCATCATCGACGACGGAAGTTGCCACAACTTGGCAAGTGAAGAATTATGCTCCAAGCTCCAATTGGTCAGGAAGACGCACCCTCGCCCATACAAGGTCCAATGGCTTAGTGACTCCGGCACACTTCAAGTGGAGCACACCGTCCAACTATCCTTCCAGATCGGCGCCTACGACGATACATTGGAATTTGATGTGGTTCCTATGTCCGTATGCCACCTACTACTCGGACGACCGTGGCAATTCGACCGAGGCGTCACACACAATGGACGGACCAATCAATATAGTTTCAAGATGAAGGGTAAGGAGTTCATACTTCGACCAATGACACCAAGTCAAGTCATCGCGGAGAAGCAAGCATCTACCCATCGTGGAGAGAAAAGTGAGCGAGTAAGCCATCAAAAAGAGAGTGAGAGCCACAAGCCAAACATGAGTGACTCCACGATGCGTGACAAAAGAGATCTAGTTCTTTTAGCTACCAAAAGAGACTTGAGGGATGTGAGTGAGAGCCCATCAAGTGTTCTTCACTTTGTACTTGTGTGCAAAGATGAAGTGGTGCGGACTAATACTTCACAACATCTTCCTTTGGTATTGTCTCATTTATTGCAGGAATTCGCGGACGTGTTTCCCGATGAGCTACCTCCCGGACTTCCTCCACTCCGCGGAATCGAACACCGAATCGACCTCATCCCCGGTGCACCACTGCCGAACAAGGCACCATACCACGTCAACCCCGAAGAAACCAAAGAGATCCAAAGGCAAGTGCAACATCTCATTGAGAATGGGTATGTACGCGAAAGCTTGAGCCCTTGTGTCATTCCGGTCATTCTCGTGCCTAAGCAAGATGGTTCCTATCGCATGTGTTCCGATTGCCGTCCTATAAATGCTATCACCGTTAGATATCGCCATCCCATTCCACGCCTAGATGACATGCTTGATGAACTTAGCGGAGCCACAATTTTCTCTAAAATTGACCTTAAAAGTGGCTATTATCAAATTCGCATGCAAGAAGGTGATGAATGGAAAACCGCTTTCAAAACTAAATTTGGCTTGTATGAATGGTTAGTCATGCCTATGGGCTTATCGCAAGCACCTAGCACTTTTATGCGTGTGATGCACTATGTTCTTCGCAAATTAATTGGCATTTGTGTTGTGGTTTACTTTGATGACATCCTTGTGTTTAGTGGAACTCTCGAAGATCATGTCAAACACCTTAGAGAAGTATTGCAAATTCTTAGAGACGAGCGACTTTATGCTAACATGGAAAAATGCACTTTTGGTGTTGATAAGCTTGTCTTCTTGGGTTTTGTTATCTCATCTAAGGGTGTTCATGTTGATGAAACTAAAATTGAAGCTATTAAAAATTGGCCACAACCGACCAATTTGCTTCAAGTGCGTAGTTTCCTTGGCTTAGCAGGATTTTATCGTCGCTTTGTGAAGGATTTTAGCACCATTGCATCGCCATTGCACGCATTGAGTAAGAAGAATGCACCATTTGTTTGGGGTCCATCTCAAGATGCCGCATTTAATGAGCTTAAAACCTTGCTTACACATGCTCGTTTACTTGCATTACCAAACTTTGATAAAACTTATGAAGTGCATTGTGAAGCTAGTGGTAATGGTATTGGTGGTGTGTTAATGCAAGAGAAACGACCCATTGCATATTTTAGTGAGAAGCTCTCCGGCGCGCAACTTAACTACCCCATCTATCACAAAGAGTTATATGCTTTAGTGAGAGTCTTGCATGTGTGGGAACATTATCTCCGTCCACGTGAATTTGTCATCCATACGGATCATGAAACGCTTAAGTACCTTAAGGGTCAAACTAAATTGAACAAGCGTCATGCTAAATGGAGTGAGTTCATTGAGTCCTTTCCTTATGTTATCAAGTATATCAAAGGTAAGGAAAATGTTGTGGTGGACGCTCTTTCCTGCAAGTGCATGTTGGTTACTCAACTTGAGTTGAATGTCATAGGATTTGAGCACATAAAAGACTTGTATGAGCATGATTCGTCCTTTGCATCTCCTTATGCCAAATGTTTACCTCATAAAACTTGGGAGCAATATTACTTGAAAGATGGTTATCTTATGCGAGCTAACAAACTTTGTATTCCCGAGTCTTCTCTTCGTTTGCTACTTTTGCAAGAAGCTCATGGCGGAGGACTCATGGGACATTTTGGACGTGATAAGACATTCGCTACGCGCTCCAAGAACTACTTTTGGCCAAAGATGTTTCGAGACGTCTCACGCTACACCAACCGGTGCCCTACATGCCGCAAAGCTAAGTCCAAAGCTCAATCTCATGGTTTATATATGCCTCTTCCTATTCCATATCACCCATGGGAAGATATTAGTATGGATTTCGTGCTTGGTTTGCCTCGAACTCAAAACGGCAAAGATTCCGTATTTGTTGTTGTGGACCGTTTCTCTAAGATGGCACATTTCATTCCTTGCAACAAGATATACGATGCTTCACATGTTGCAAATCTCTTTTGTAGGGAAATCTTGAGATTGCCTGGAGTGCCCAAGACGATTGTATCGGACCGCGACGTCAAGTTCCTAAGCTACTTTTGGAAGACCCTATGCGCCAAGCTCGGAATCAAGCTCCTCTTCTCTTCGGCATATCACCCACAAACTGACGGCCAAACGGAGGTCACGAACCAGACTCTTTCCACATTCCTCTGCGTATTGATCAAGAAGAACATAAGGGAGTGGGAGGAATGTTTACCCATCGCCGAGTTCGCCTACAATCGTGCAAGACACTCTACTACCGGCAAGTCCCCCTTCGAGGTCGTCTACGGTTTCAACCCTTTGTCACCATTGGACATCTTACCGCTACCGCTACAAGAGCGAACCGACATGGACGTGAGTGCACGAGCAAGTTATCTCAAGAAGATGCATGAAGATACAAGGCACACGATCGAGCGCCAAGTACAACGCCTCGCGCCCAAGGTCAACATCAACAAGAACCCCATGGTGTTCAACCCCGAAGATCTTGTATGGCTACACCTTCGCAAAGACCGCTTCCCCAACGAGCGCAAGTCCAAACTACTACCTCGAGCCGATGGACCGTTCAAGGTGCTAGCACGATACAACGACAATGCATACAAGATCGACATCCCTCGTGACAAGTACAACATGAGCGACATCTTTAACATCAAGGACTTATCTCCCTTCCATGGTGATGTGGATTCCGATCCGAGGACGGACCTTTCCCAAGGGATCTGCCCCCCCCCTTGGGAAAGATCCGTCCTCGGATCGGAATCCTCATCACCATGGAAGGGAGATAAGTCCTTGACGTTGAAGATGTCGCTCATGTTGTACTTGTCACGAGGGATGTCGATCTTGTACGCATTGTCGTTGTATCGTGCTAGCACCTTGAACGGTCCATCGGCTCGAGGTAGTAGTTTGGACTTGCGCTCGTTGGGGAAGCGGTCTTTGCGAAGGTGTAGCCATACAAGAACCCTGGGGTTGAACACCATGGGGTTCTTGTTGATGTTGAACTTCGTCGCGAGGCGTTGTACTTGGCGCTCGATCGTGTGCCTTGTATGTTCATGCATCTTCTTGAGGTAACTTGCTCGTGCACTCGCGTCCATGTCGGTTCGCTCTTGTAGCGGTATCGGTAAGATGTCCAATGGTGACAAAGGGTTGAAACCGTAGACGACCTCGAAGGGGGACTTGCCGGTAGTAGAGTGTCTTGCTCGATTGTAGGTGAACTCGGCGATGGGTAAACATTCCTCCCACTCCCTTATGTTCTTCTTGATCAATACGCGGAGTAGGGTGGAAAGAGTCTGGTTCGTGACCTCCGTTTGGCCGTCGGTTTGGGGGTGATATGCCGATGAGAATAGGAGCTTGATTCCGAGCTGGGCGCATAGTGTCTTCCAAAAGTAGCTAAGGAACTTGACGTCTCAGTCCGACACGATCGTCTTTGGCACTCCATGCAAACGCAAGATTTCCATATAAAAGAGATTTGCAACATGTGAAGCATCGTCTATCTTGTTGCAAGGAATGAAATGTGCCATCTTAGAGAAACGGTCCACAACAACAAATACGGAATCTTTGCCGTTTTGAGTTCGAGGCAAACCAAGCACGAAATCCATGCTAAAATCTTCCCATGGGTGATATGGAATAGGAAGTGGCATATATAAACCATGAGATTGAGCTTTGGACTTAGCTTTGCGGCATGTAGAGCACCGGTTGGTGTAGCGTGAGACGTGTCGAAACATCTTGGGCCAAAAGTAGTTCTTGGAGAGCGTAGCGAATGTCTTGTCACGTCCAAAATGTCCCATGAGTCCTCCACCATGAGCTTCTTGCAAAAGTAGCAAACGAAGAGAAGACTCGGGAATACAAAGTTTGTTAGCTCGCATAAGATAACCATCTTTCAAGTAATATTGCTCCCAAGTTTCATGAGGTAAACATTTGGCATAAGGAGTCGCAAATGACGAATCATGCTCATACAAGTATTTAATGTGCTCAAAGCCAATAACATTCAACTCAAGTTTGGTAACAAACATGCACTTGCGGGAAAGAGCGTCCGCCACAACATTTCCTTACCTTTAGTATACTTGATAACATAAGGAAATGACTCAATGAACTCACTCCATTTAGCATGACGCTTGTTCAATTTGGTTTGTCCCTTAAGGTACTTAAGCGTTTCATGATCCGTATGGATGACAAATTCACGTGGACGGAGATAATGTTCCCACACATGCAAGACTTTCACTAAAGCATATAACTCTTTGTCATAGATGGGGTAGTTAAGTTGCACGCCGGAGAGGTTCTCACTAAAATATGCAATGGGTCGTTTCTCTTGCATTAACACACCACCAATACCATTACCACTAGCGTCACAATGCACTTCAAAAGTTTTATCAAAGTTTGGTAATGCAAGTAATGGAGCATGTGTAAGCAAGGTTTTAAGCTCATTAAATGCGGCATCTTGAGATGGACCCCAAACAAATGGTGCATTCTCCTTACTCAATGCGTGCAATGGGGATGCAATGGTGCTAAAATCCTTCACAAAGCGACGGTAAAAGCCGGCTAAGCCAAGGAAACTACGCACTTGAAGCAAATTGGCTGGTTGTGGCCAATTCTTAATAGCATCAATTTTAGTTTCATCCACTTGAACACCCTTAGAGGAGACAACAAAGCCCAAGAAAACAAGCTTATCAACACCAAAAGTGCATTTTTCCATGTTAGCATAAAGTCGCTCGTCTCGAAGAATTTGCAATACGTCTGTAAGGTGTTTGACATGATCTTCGAGAGTTTCACTAAACACAAGGATGTCATCAAAGGAAACCACAACACAAATGCCAATTAATTTGCGAAGAACATAGTGCATCACACGCATAAAAGTGCTAGGAGCTTGTGATAAACCCATAGGCATGACCAACCATTCATACAAGCCAAATTTGGTTTTGAAAGTCGTTTTCCATTCATCACCTTCTTGCATGCGAATTTGATAATAGCCACTTTTAAGGTCAATTTTAGAGAAAATTGTGGCTCCACTAAGTTCATCAAGCATGTCATCTAGGCGTGGAATGGGATGGCGATATCTAACGGTGCTAGCATTTATAGGACGGCAATCGAAACACATGCGATAGGAACCATCTTTCTTAGGCACGAGAATGACCGGAATGGCACAAGGGCTCAAGCTTTCGCGTACATACCCATTCTCCATGAGATGTTGCACTTGCCTTTGGATATCTTTGGTTTCTTCGGGGTTGACGCGGTATGGTGCCTTGTTCGGTAGTGGTGCGCCGGGAATGAGGTCAATGCGGTGTTCGATTCCGCGGAGTGGAGGAAGGCTGGGAGGTAGCTCATCGGGAAACACGTCCGCGAATTCCTGCAATAAATGAGACAATACCAAAGGAAGATGTTGTGAAGTATTAGTCCGCACCACTTCATCTTTGCACACAAGTACAAAGTGAAGAACACTTGATGGGCTCTCACTCACATCTCGCAAGTCTCTTTTGGTGGCTAATAGAACGAGATCTCTTTTGTCACGCATCGTGGAGTCACTCATGTTTGGCTTGTGGCTCTCACTTGCTTTTTGGTGGCTCACTCGCTCACTTTTCTCTCCATGATGGGTAGATGCTTGCTTGTCCGCGATGACTTGGCTTGGTGTCATTGGTCGAAGTATGAACTCCTTGCCCTTCATCTTGAAACTATAATGATTGGTCCGTCCGTTGTGGATGACGCCGCGATCGAAGTGCCAAGGCCGCCCAAGTATGAGGTGGTATACGGACATGGGAACCACATCACACTCCAAGGTATCTTCGTAGGCGCCGATCTTGAAGGATACTTGGACGGTGTGCTCCACTTGTATTGTGCCGAAGTCGCTAAGACATTGGACCTTGTAGGGGCGAGGGTGCTTATTCTTGACCAATTGTAGCTTGGAGCATAACTCTTCACTTGCCAAATTATGGCAACTTCCGCCGTCGATGATGACCTTGACGGAACGTCCTTGGTTGCCCGCTTTGGTGTGGAAGATGTGGCAACGTTGATCCTCGTCTTGATGTTGTTGAAGTGTCAAGACCTTGGAGACAACAAGAGCGGGGCTCACATCATTGTCGCAATAGATTTCTGCATCTTCGTCTTCATTCACTTGTCGGTGCATAGCCACATGCTCGAGTGCTTCCATTTCATCTTCGCTCATTGAGTCGTAGGTGCCGTCATCGTTGAGGATCATTGTGCGTCGAATTGGACACTCGAAAGACTTGTGGCCTCGGCCCTTGCAAGTGAAGCACTTGATGTCACTTGTCTTGTTGGCATCCGTAGGAGGTGTCGATGACGAAGGCTTTTGCTTGGAGTTGCTTGTAGTAGTAGGAAGTCGACTCGAAGATGTCGAAGGTTGCTTGGAGTTTGACTTGTCGCCGGTACTTGTGGTGGCTCGAGTCGTGGACGGAGTTGTCGTAGTCGTTGAAGCTTGAGTGTATGAACCTTAGGTCTTGGAAGAGTACTTGGAGTACTTGTAGTCCTCTTGGACTTGTCGTTCCGCCTTTGTCGCTTGGTGCACTAGCTCGAGGAGGTTGGAGTACGGTTGGAAGTCCGCTATCTTCTTGATGGGATGGTTGAGGCCATTCAAGAAACGCGCCATAGTTTGTTCGTCATCTTCCGTGACATTGGCTCATATCATGGGAATTTCCATTTCTTGATAGTATTCTTCAACCGACTTGGTTCCTTGCTTGAGGAGTTGGAGTTTCTTGAAGAGGTCGCGGGTGTAATATGTAGGCACGAAACGAGCTCTCATGACATCTTTCATTTGAGCCCAAGTCGCGATGGGTGGCTCGCCCTTCTCTTGACGTCGTGCGATCACTTGCTCCCACCAAATGAGAACATAGTCTTGGAACTCGAGGGATGCCATGGCGATCTTCTTTTCTTCGTTGTAGTTGTGAAGGCGAAATATCTGGTCGACCTTCAACGCCCATGAAAGGTATTCTTCGGGATCATTTCCACCGGAGAATTTAGGCATGGTGAACTTGAGCTTGCCGTAGCGCTCCTCATTACGTTGTCGGCGGTTGCGATGACGCTCTTGCTGTGGAGGTTGATGTTCTAGCTCATCGTCGTCGTGTTCATCTTGATTGACTTGACATGGTTGCCTTGTGATTCGTGCATGGTTTCGCATCTCTTGGCGCTCCTCAAGTCGTGCGGCTTCTTCTTGTTCGTGCACGCGGCGGTTGCGTTCGGCGACGTTGCGAGGTGCTTCGCGTAGGGCACGTTGAGCTTCAAGTGCTTGTTCCTCACGACGTTGTCGTTCTTGGTGTAGAGCATCGTCGTCTTGGTGCACTTGACGTTGGCGTTGTGGAACTTGATCTTGGTTCCCGTTGTCTTGTGCTTGCCGGTTTTGTTGCTCGCGCTCTCGAAGGCGGTCTTGCAAACCGTTGCCATGGAATGGGTTTCTTGAAGCTTGTCGGTCGTCATGTTCTTGAGAGCGATGAGAGCGTGCTCGTGGAAGACTTGCATCCGAAGAGGTGTCCGAAGTGTATCGGCTTGAATGGCGCCGTCTTGATCTTGATGAAGACGAAGTGGAAGAATGGCGGTTGGCCATCATAGTTCGGAACTCTTCCATTTGAGATGAAAGCTTGGCGTCCAAGTAGTCCCTTGTTCGCGTTTCGGAGTGGCGCAAGTCGGTGGCGAGTTGCTCGATGCGATCTCCCAAAGCTTCACTTTCTTGATGTAGCGCTCGTTGTGCTCCGAAAAGTTGAGCCTTGGTGACGTAGTTGTTTGGTGCGTCTTCTTGCTCATCGAAGAGGGGGTTGATAGAAGTGCTAGGCCTATCCATGATTCTCAAACAAGTGTTAGTGGAAGAAAGAAACGAACTAGACCAATGTACCATATCCAATGTTGAAGATGGATCAATGATCACCCAATATTGTATTATGGAAATAGTGCAATTGGTACCGGATCGAGTCAATCTCACACCTACACAAGTAAAGCTTTTGGAGGAGTTTGGTTAGGATGGTGGCACAAAATTTCTGCAATTGCAAGCAAGATATCAATAATGTTGAAAGAGATTCACAAGTTCGCAAGTGTAACGAGTAGACCAATAGCAATAAGTAGCACACGGAAACACACGCACGGATAGATAAATGAGGTCGTGCAACCAAGGAGTGAGCTCAAAATGTGGAATCCACGGAAAATGCTCTTGTTGCACAACACTAGAGAGACGCTAGCACGATTGAACAATAGGCGGATACAAACTTGTGCACAACCTATAAGAGACAAAACGTATGGCTGTCTATCTCACTTATGCTTTGTATGTATGATTCCCGGTGAACTTGTCACAATGATCCAAGATGATCAGATATGCTATGTAATGTGGCGATGCTATGGCTATTGCATACAAGCTTGTTGCTCGTTCTCGTTTGCTTAAAAGCTTCTCTTTCTTTTGATGTTGTCCTTTGGCCACTTATGCGAAATGCTCGTACGAAGATAGCAATGATGTATATGCGGGAACAAAATGTTGGCACACGAGATGATATGAGTATGTATGCACGCGATGGTAGCTATGCGGCTCGGTATCACTAAAGTGCACAAGTAGCGTTGCCGACAATACTCAAATGGCTAGTCTCGTAGGAAAGCTACGCAAAAGAGGGTCTCGGGGTTTCACAATGCAATGGCAGGGATATGAACAAGATGTCGTCGATGTTACCGTCCTTGCTTACGGTTAGGGTGTCACGATGGAGAAGATGGTCGTTGTCGATGTTGAAGTCCGGGGCGATGATGAGCGGCGGTGATGTCATTGTCGAACCGTTCCTAAGTAGCCGAAACACGTTAGGAAATGGCAAAATCCGTGGCTCAAAATCTCGAGAGGCACGAAGGTGGTGGTATGCGGAAGTCGGTGGTGGAGTGGCTCAAGGGCTTGCGGAAGAAACGGTGGGAAAACGGCGAAAATCGACGAAATTGTGAGCTGTTGGCGTGATGTGCACAGGGGCCGGATGTCCGGGCCAGATGGCCGGATGTCCGGGTCGTCGGGCCGGATGTCCGGGCAGGCAGATCCATGGAAGAACTTGATGAACAGGCGAAAAATTGGGGATTTCGGGACAAAAATTCGGACTAATTTGTGGAAGAAAAAGGTGGGGAAGATAGGGAAACGCTAGATCCACTCGAACCCAAGCAAATCCATGGATCAAAATCAACAAAACATCATCAAACTCACAAATCACAAAAAAAATTGGGAGGGCCATTTTTGTGGGAATTTTCAAAATTGGGTAAAAACAACAAAATC
The DNA here is from genome assembly GCA_039707655.1 of Elymus sibiricus. Lineage (NCBI taxonomy): Eukaryota > Viridiplantae > Streptophyta > Magnoliopsida > Poales > Poaceae > Elymus > Elymus sibiricus. Next base: position 260,960,332 of record CM077676.1, read on the forward strand.
GGGGCTAAAAAGTGGAGAGGAAGAACTCCAAAGTGTGAATCAACGTGGCTCTGATCCAAGATGATGTAGGGTGGAACCCTAGATGACGATCTTTTCACACTTAGGAGGGGGAAAAGGAGCAAATCCACGAAGAACACGAGAAGAACGCTCGAATAGACACAATCCAAATCACACATGCACTAGATCCACATACACATAGAGGGATACAAAGGTCCAAATCCAACAAAGGAGGATACACGGTAGCTAGTTCATCCCGATCCAGAGAGGAGTCGAGGTCTTGATATCCGGAGTGGATCTTCTCACATGGGTCTCATGGAGGTCTTGATCTCCATGGGAGAGGTATCGATGAGCAAAGCTCTATCTCAAAGAGCTATCTACTTTGCTAACCCTAGATGGGAGAGGGGGAAGTCTTTATATAGTGCTAGTACAAATTAGGGCGAAGTAGGGGGGATACATGGGCCGTGGGCCGAATTACAGGTGGCGTCGGGCCGGATGTCCGGCGGTTCAGCAGGGTGCCGGATGTCCGTGCTTGGGGGCCGGATGTCCGGCCGAAACTGGTCAAGTTACTGGATAGGGGCGCCGGATTTCCGGCAGGGGGCCGGATGTCCGGGGTCGGCAGGCCGGATGTCCGGGCCCTGGAGGCTTCGCAGTGGCTGATCTGGTGACGCTGTAGTAGACTCCAGGGGCCGTATGTCCGGGCCGTAGGCCGGATGTCCGGCTGCTGATGCTCAGCAGGACTTCCTCTTGTCGCGCCTCTTCATCCGCGTACTTGGCGACTTGTCCATTGTTCCGGGCTTCTCCGAGAGGATCCTCTTGGTACCTAAGCACACATAGCATTTCGGAATGAGGTAGCATCCATGTCTCGCTCGCGTCATATTGAAGTTCTTTAAGGAGTGATGTCACCTCGGTCTCGAGAGCTCTCGCACGTGCTCGCGTCATTGGTCCTCTCGGTGGTTGGGGAGACGTAGGTGGATCCATGGGGATGACTGTAGGATGCTCCACATTAGGTAGCAAATCAAGTGGTGTAATGGGTTTAAAACCATAGACCACCTCAAATGGACAGAACTGAGTTGTGGAATGTACCGCCCTGTTATATGCAAACTCCACATGCGGCAAACACTCCTCCCACACACGCAGGTTCTTCTTTATCATGGATCGCAACAACGTGGAGAGTGTGCGATTGACCACCTCCATTTGACCATCTGTTTGGGGATGACAAGTAGTGCTGAATAATAATTTTGTCCCCAGCTTTCCCCAAAGTGTCTTCTAGAAGTAGCTCATAAACTTTACGTCACGATCAGAAACAATCGTCTTTGGTACTCCATGTAAGCGTACGATGTCCCTGAAAAACAGATTAGCAATGTGCGACGCATCGTCGCTTTTGTGGCAGGCAATAAAATGTGCCATCTTAGAAAAACGATCAACTACCACAAAAATGGAATCATGTCCTCTCCTGGTCCTAGGCAATCCTAACACAAAATCCATGCTTATGTCTTCCCATGGTGTAGTAGGAGCAGGGAGAGGAGTATACAAACCGTGAGGTTTCAGCTTGGACTTCGCCTTATTACAAGTAATGCAACGCTTCACAAATCTGTCCACATCACGCCTCATCTTAGGCCATTAAAAATGATCAGTGAGCATAAGCAAAGTCTTCTCACGTCCAAAGTGACCCATCAAACCGCCGGCATGTGATTCCTGCAACAATAGCAAACGCACGGACGATTCTGGAACACATAGTTTGTTAGCTCTAAACAAATAGCCATCATGTACGTGATATTTTTCCCATGCTTTTACATCAGAACACAATTTGTATGTTGCTGAAAAATCAGGATCAGTAGCATATAAATCACGCAAACTCTCTAAACCAGGAACTTGAACATCCAATTGTGTCAACAACATGTTTTTCCTAGAAAGAGCATCAGCAACCACATTATCTTTACCCTTTTTATATTTAATGATGTATGGGAAAGATTCAATAAATTCAACCCATTTAGCATGGCATTTATTCAAATTGGCTTGGCTTTTCAAATATTTCAGAGCCTCATGATCAGAATGTATGAAAAATTGTTACCAATGAAATGCCTCAAAACATGGTTCATTAATCGCATGAAAGTACTAGGTGCATTAGTTAACCCAAAAGGCATGACTAACCACTCATATAGACCAAACTTTGTTTTAAAGGTTGTCTTCCATTCATCCCCTTCTTTCATACTAATTTGATGATAATCACTACGCAAATCAATTTTAGAGAAAACAGCAGCACCACTCAATTCATCTAACATATCTTCTAAACGTGGAATAGGATGACGATATCGAATAGTGATGTTATTTATAGCTCTATAATCTACGCACATGCACCATGTACCATCTTTCTTAGGAACTAAAATTATAGGAACAGCACAAGGACTTAAGCTCACGCGAATATAACCTTTGTCGAGAAGCTCTTGTACTTGTTTCTGAATTTCCTTTGTTTCCTCGGGGTTGGTGCGGTATGGTGCTCGATTGGGCAGTGATGCTCCTGGTATCAAATCAATTTGATGCTCTATACCTCGCAATGGTGGTAAACCAACGGGTACCTCCTCTGGAAACACATCGCTAAATTCCTGCAACACATTAGAAACACCAATAGGGAGAGGGGTCATGTCGTTAGAAACCAAAATTTGACCCTTGCACATCAGCACAAGTGGTACAGCAGTGGGATCCTCGCGAAACTCTCTCAAATCAGATTTGGTGGCTAACACAACTAAGGAATTCACTCCCTCACTGTTATTTTTACCACTCACATTTGGCTTGTGGCTCTCACTCACCGGAAGTGTAGTCTCTCGCCTATCTAATCTCTCACTCTCTTTTTCAAGATTCACTTCAGTTTTTTGACGAGATTCATTTACAATTTGCTGCGGTGTCATAGGCCTCAAAGTAACCTCCTTGCCACGCCAATTCAAATGATATGTGTTGGCTCTCCCGTTGTGACGAACATCTCTATCATACTGCCATGGGCGTCCCAACAACAAGTGACACACGGTCATAGGAACCACATCACACTCAATGGTGTCTTTGTATGGTCCAATCTGAAATTCCACATGCACCATGTGGCTGATCTTCATCTCTCCACTATCACTTAGCCACTGAATAAAATATGGATTGGGGTGCGGTAAATATTTCAGTTTCAGCTTTTGGCATAACTCCTTACTAGCCAAATTGTGACAACTACCACCATCAATTATAACCTTGCACGCCTTACCAGGACCAACAACAGCCTTTGTTTGAAACAAATTGCACCGCTGTTCTGCAGGACTAGGAGTAACACTTAGCACTTTGGGCGAGCAAACAATTGTAGGATAGTGTGTAGCATAAGCATCTATTGAACCATCTTCATCTTCCTCCCAAATTTCAGAATCAGGGTCAGCATCATCACCGGTTTCATATTCTGCTGTATCCTCATTAATCAACATATCCTTTTTATTGGGACAATCTCTCTTAAAATGACCCCTTCCACCACATGTATGACAGTTCATGTCCCTGTTTCTTGCTGTAGAATTAGTAGAAGCAGCAACAGGTTGCGCTGGTTTCTTCGCATTAGAGATCGCCGAATCTGATTTGGAAGAAGCATTACCACGGAAGCCAGAAGTGGAACTAGGAGTAGGCTCCACACTAGGTGCTGTTCGTGGTGTAAAACGACCTCTACTCGCTGTTGTGCGAGATGTAAACTTAGCATCCTCAGCCACTTGCAATTCAGCCTCACGTGCTTGGTGTAACAAATTTGTCATGTCATAATATTGGTGAAGCCGAACAATACGCTTAATGTTATAGTTCAGACCAAAGAGAAATCGATGCATTGTTTATTCAGGCTCTTCACGCACTCTAGCACGCTGCATAATAAGCTCCATCTCCTGAAAATATTCATCCACAGAAGAAATACCTTGCCTCAAATTCTGCAATCTGTCATAGAGAGAACGAATATAATTGCGTGGAACAAAGCGAGCACGCATCTCTTCCTTCATAGCTCTCCATGTAACAATGGGACGTTCACCATCTTCAATTCTGGACTGTACAATATTATCCCACCATTGCAAAGCATAGTCATCAAATTCAGAAGATGCAAGTTTTATTTTTCTATCCTCGGTGTACTCATGCATGCGCCATAATTTTTCCACCTTCAGCTCACAATTGAGGTACTCTTCAACATCAGTAGAACCAACAAACTCGGGGACGGTGAACTTTGGTTTGCCCAGCCCATCATCATCACGGTTGGCTGGTTGTGCAAAAGCATCATCATCAAATCGACGACGCGCACCAAGAGGAGCAAATCCACGGCCTACGGGCATGGAACCAGCACGGCCACCACCACGGCCTCCATTACCACGACCACCATCTTGGCCAGCAACAACCGGCTCGTGTGGAGCTTGCCGGTCGCGATTAGCTTGCTGTAATTGTGCACGACGAGCTGCAGCACCTTCAACATTGGCAGCATTAGCAGTTGCGACACCACCATTACCACCATAAACACTAGCTTCACCATCATCATCATCATCACGCTGCTGATTTTGTTGGCGATCATCGGACTGTTGCAACGCAGCCAAAGCTTGCTGCAAGGTAACTAGAGTCCCCTGAATTTCAGTAACTTGTCGTTGTGTTGCTGTGATGGTTTCAGTAGCATCCTTCAGGTCCAACTCCATGTTCTGCACAGTCTCATTTATAGGATCGGTTGCACACTGAATTTGTCGCTGAAGATGATCACGAAGAGCCTCATATTCATTCCAATGCACCACGGATTTAGGATCCTTTTTTTGTTGTACATCAAAAGACTCTTCGGACATGATTAGGTGATTAGTACTCATAGAAAATATAGTGTATGTGGAAAACTCTCAACTCACTCAAAACTGAAAGAAACAAGGTATCTGACCGTTCCAAAGTGAATTAGAAAAGCTTACCAACTTGTATGGGCAGAACATGCACGGATGTGATGTAGCAAATACCGAGGGTGAAAACTATCACACGACAAACCAGGGTATATGGTAGAGCTTGGTTGGGATACCTAACAACACCAATTCACAAATCCTAGTGCTGATCGTATGACAAAAAGACCCACGGAAACACACACGGTGGAGATAAATGGGGCAAATGCAACTCTGAAATTTAGCTCAAAATTATGGTATGTCGGAGTGATGCTCGTGTTGCAATTGCACAGGAGAGACGCTAGCAAAACGCTCAAAGTATACGGGCACAAGATTGCTCAATCTACTAGTGCAATGAACGTGGCAGAATTACTGAAACACGTCTCCAAAACAGTATTGAACTTTCACGTAAAGCTTTCTTTTTCCTCTTTTTTTCCTTCATTCTTTTTTTTTCTTTCTCTTTTTTTTCTTTTCTTTCTTTTTTTATCAACAGAAACCTGAGCAATTAGTAACCAATCTGAATTTGCCAAAAACAAAAGATGCACTCTTCAAATTCCTATCTGAGCAGCCCGTAGAGCAAAGGATATGCTAGTCTCAATAGGAAAGTGCTACGCAAAAGAAGAAAGGCTGACTATGGTTATCAAACGGAAACACAATCTGATTCGGATTGTTAATCTAAGCTACTAAACTGACTCGAAGGAACAGACTTGACAGCAACCAAACGACTCCGACTTGATAATGAAAACCTAAACAATCTAGTACGACTCAGATAAGAAAATAAGTAACGCAAAGTAAAGACTACGATCAGCAACTAAAACTTGGAACCGATGCTATCTAGGCTATGGCAGCAAACTCTAAACCTAATCTTTTTGTATGGCTTTTCTGTATAGGACTAAAACAAAACTAATCTAAGGGATTGATGGATGCTCACCGAGTAAACGCTGGAAATCTGATACCAAGATGATAAGGGGTGGCCCGATCTTCTCAGTGAGCTGATGGTGTCGATGATGAACTTGTTGGATAACTTGTGAGACGCTCACGAACTCTCCGGCTGTTCCCCCGTTGCCAATGCGACGGATCTTCAACCCTATGGATATTCGTAACACCACATACTTGTGCACGTAGCCGCCGACCACGAAGCGGTTCTGCAATCTTCCAATTCCCAATGGAACGACAGATAGCACTTGACTTTCAGTAGCAAATACACCCTATCAAAACAAACTTGGTGTAGATAAATATTCCTGATCGATGCAAAGAGGAATATGATTTCAGAGGAATGCTTAAAGCAATTCAATCTGGTAGAGGTTTAATCAAAACGTGGTCTAACCCTAAAAGCCATGACTTACAAGGGTATATAAAGACCCCTGGACGTCCAACCAAGTGTTGGGGTCGAAATCAACTATATCTCTAACTTTCCTAACTTAAACGACTCTATCTGGAAAACTGGCAGAAACAACCGCGGTATTGTTTTGACGACCGCGACTCGGTCACCATGAATCGTGGGCTGCGGGTATACAGTTTGGAAAGCACACGACTCAAGCTTTCCAAATTGTATTTGCACGCTTTATTTGGAGCACGGACACGGATTTTGCACGTATATCAATTTCGGGCCTCCTGGCAGTCAATCCGAGTCTGGTTCTGATTTTCCTTCCTTTTATGTTGTGCACTTGCCTCCGTCTCCTCCCTCATGCACTTGCTGATATTAGACATCAGTAGGCATTCTTCTTGCTGCAAATCTTCATCTTCATGTGCCAAGCTTGTCTTCTCTTCAAATCTGATCATACAAACATGCAAAGACTTAGGCAGTATAAAATTCTCATTAACACAAATGTCAGATTCAACTAAGAGTGAATTCACCTGTTGTTCTAATAGTTTTGCACGTGCTCTTGTAATTGGTCCAATTCTGATTTCATTGGACTTGTCATGTGCAGCAACATCACTAGTGGAAAACGATGTCAAAGGACTAGGGATGTCCTCATCATGAAGAAAAACTTTGGATTATTTTTTCTGAACCAGAAGGGACCCTAGAAGCTTCGGGAGAAGACCAGACGAGTCACGAGGGAGCGACAAGCCCGGAGGGCCCGCCTAGGGGGGGTAGGCGCGTCCCCAGGCTTGTGGGCCCCTTGATGAGGACCATCCTAGGCAACCAAGATTGTTTAGTTGCAGCCAAACACTTGAGAAATCCATCATGGCGACCATTGATGGAATGCGCCTACTATTGTACCATGTTGATGATCAGGTGAATGCATATACTATGGGTTCCATATTATTTGTTTTAAGGGTGGTGGAGCTACTACTATCATCACTATTATGCAGGCATGTCGATGATGATCTACACAAACCAAAGGTGAAGATGAGAAGGAACTCGGGAGCCAAGCTATTGTTCACATTCAATATTGTTGGTCAATATCCATGCTTCGATCAAGAGGGTCAAGAGTCGAGGACGACTCCTTTTGAAGTGGGGGAGGATGATGAGGACATCCCTCGTTCACCTCATTTGTCATCTTCTCCTCATCATAAATCTCAGCTATCAAATGAAGCTTCTACAAAGAAGACCTATTTGGGTCCATTGACAAGGAGTCGTGCCGAACAAATAGAACAAGAGGTGAACGCGCTCCTAACTGATCATAATTCAACTATCCATGAGATCTTTATACTGCCTAAATCTTCTGTGCTGATTTTACTTAGGTACAATGTTGAGGACAACCAACAACTTTCAGCACATGAAGAAACAAGTTCTGCTCATGAAGAAAAAATTCTGAAGCCCATTCAACAAGTTTGAAGAGAACAAGTTTCAACTCTGATGTAAACCATGTTTTGATGACAAGGGCAACATGTTACACCTCAAGGAAGAATAGCAAGCCATCTCAACATCCTATTGTTGCATGCACAGTTCCAGAATTCGTCCCAGAACTTGCTGCATCATGCAACACAAATATATGAGCATCCAGGACATGTGGGAGTACAAAATGGACAGCGTATGAAGTCTACTTTCAGGAAAATCAAACGGTGCATCATTTGGAGTCCTGAGTCAAAGGATACGAGAGTTCCAGTGCAAGCTGTCCAGAGCATTAATTGCTGCGCGAGGCTCCATGTGTTTGCTCCCTTGACCAGCTGGTTACCACGAATTTGAGCCTCTCTTTTGGACTGGTTTCACACCTAAACTAGGAGGGCTGTTCCTAGTATAAATACCCCTTCCCCCACTTCAGCCACAACTCTTTGGCAAATTGATTTCAGCATAGGTTAGCTAAGTGCAACCAGAATCTTGTTTGAGAGTTCACTTCCTCCTTAGCTCTTGTAATCTTGCCTTGTGAGAGGGTAAACTCACTTTGTGATTTTACAACAGCAGCCGTTGAGGCGGCGACCAATTCGTGCTTCCAACTTCGTGCGTGGTTGCGTGGATTGGAATCCTAAGAGTGTGGTTGGGCGAATACTTGTTGCTGGTTGTTGCATATGCAGCAGCTAGCTTCGGTTTCGTCAGGTTGCACTAGTTATCCATTACCCGACAGCGTTGTTGGCTGGGATCGAGGGTTTCCTTCATACCCTTCAGGTGGCGTTGATTCGTTCCTCAAGCAGATCCTCCGTGAAGATCGGGCAACCTCGTATCATCTTGGTATCAGAGCTTCGGTTGACACGGTAGGATCTTGTATCCCTAGTTTAGTTCGTGTTCTTGTTCATCCTAAAGTCCAGAAAATAGCCTCACAAAAAATATACCTTTACCAAACCTTTTGCAGCCTTTAATCTATCAATTGGTGAGTTTTATCAAGTTCTTGTCCACTAGATCTTTTGTTTTTAGTTGCTAAGTTTCCCCCATCCATTCTTGTGTGTTTGTGTTTGTTTTCGTCCACGGATTTCAGATCTGCATCCTCCACCAAATCTTGTGTATCTTTATCATCCGGAGTATGTTTTGGGTGTTTTTGTGCATTTTGGAAAGCCCACACCGTGTACTTTCCATCCATCCTTGTTAGATCTGATTCCCATCGTGTTTTCCAGCCAGAAAAATCAGATCAGTTCGTGTGTGTTTTCTGCCAAAGTTTCAGCTGCATGTTCTTATTGTTTGAGCTCATCCATTGTAATTTTCATGGATTCCCCAAAGTGTGTGTTCAGATCCAAGTCCCTTGTTGAAGTTTGTCAAAAAAAAAAGAAAAAAAAAGAGGCAAAAAAAAGAGATCTGCCCAAAGAAAGAAAGTGTGTCCAAGAAGCAAAAGAGAGAAATTTGGGACCGTTCTTCACTTATATCTAGAGAAATCCCTGTTTCTATTGTGAGCTGAAACTTGTCAAGTGTGCAAAATCTTCAATCCTTGCTTTCTAGCAAATCTGATTCCTTGGTATGAGTTGCATGTACCTCACTTATATCTCATTCAGCAACTAAGGGCATTAGAATCTTGCGTGGATGATTACTTGGTTCAATAATATCTAGATTGCAGATTAGTGCATCTTTTGCTACATATATACCCCACCCAATCCCCACCAAACAGCCCCGCATGTGCAACCCTAGACTTGTATTCGCTTGATTCATCACTCTTTGTATACCAACCACCGGTACCACGGTTGAGCACGATTCTGCTCTCACTTGGAAGTTACATGAGCTTCGGTTGGTAAGTGAGGTGAGCTTGAGTTGTTACCCACATATATGCTTCTAGTACTATAGGGCTTTTGCAAAACTAACCATGGCAGGTCGTGAGTACGTGGAACTTCCTTTCTACGGAAGTGCTGATCCGGAGGAGTACCTTGAATGGGTACAATTCATGGAGTTGGAGTTGAAGAAATTTCCAGAAACAAAACAAGTGCTTCGAGCAACCGTGGAGTTTGAAGAGTATGCTTGTAAGTGGTGGAAGCACCACCGCAAAAGGAGGTTTGTAAGAACATGGGTCGAGTTGAAGGAGATCATGAGGAAGGAGTTTGTACCAACAAGATATGAAGACTATTTGTTTCGTCACATGAAGAGCATTAAGCAAGGTCTCAGATCTGTCCAAGTCTATTATGATGAGCTGAAGGTAACAATGTATCGTGCCAATGTTGTGGATAAATCTGCAGCAAGGGCATATTTTAAAAGTGGTCTAAATCATGATGTGGCTGCTACTGTTCGTTTGAAATATGATGGTAGTATGCAGGACCTTGTGACTTTTGCCATAGATGAAGAAAGGAGAATTCACAAAGAACGTGCACGTCCATTCAACATGAGTATTCAATCTCCTTCAGGAATCAGTCGTGTGAAGAGGCTAAGCTATGCGGAGAACAAGATGGACAATTGGTCGTTCACTGCAAGTAAGAAGACTTGTGATGAGAAAAAGGTGCTTGCAACACGAGAAAAGAGCCTCACAATTGGTCAAAATTCTGTAGCAACAAATACACATCAAATCCCAAGTGAGAATGAGAGCCACATAGCCAAAATGAGTGAGTGTGATATTACAAAAAGTGAGCAGTGTGATTCCACACAAAGTGAGATTGAGAGTCCCACAAATGAGAGTTTGAGAGATACACCAAAGGAAGTGAGAGTATTAGCTGATACAAAATGTGAGGATTCTGAAACTAACATAACCCTTTCTATTCCTTGCAATGTACAGTTTTGCTTTCAGGAAGAGGAATCCGGTGCTGTTACACTTTCCCACAACATGGAGGAACTGGAAGAGAAGCAAACCAGAGTTGATAATTCATCATGTGCTCATGAGGAACGATGGCTTGTTCAAGAAGAGGAAGATGGTATTGAAGTAAGATTACAACAACAACATGAGAATGATTGTAAGTATAACCGTACTGCAACGATGCCTTCTATGATTGCTTGTTCTACTATGCCTGAACCATTGGATCACATGATTGCCTATCATTTTGATAATGTGAAATTACTAAGGCATGACAAAATGCTTGATGGAATATCTCATGTTCATGTCTTATATTGGTCCACGCTTGCTAAATCTATTGAATTGAGTTATCCAATCATGAACATCTCTAAAATCACACATTTGTACTCTCTCTATGAAACCTACACCTACTGTTTTAAGTTTAATTTGATTGGAGATTATGGTGTTGGCGGGAAGTTTGTTGTGGACAAAATATGCATTGCTTGCAATAGACTTCCAGAACTGAATGATAATCAATTGGGCAACCATTCTCATGTGAAACAGTTTGTGTCATGTGATAAGAAACTATATGCTTGTGGTCAATGTGTCACTCATTTGTTGGCCCCCATATGTTCACGTTTTCCATGTATGAAACTTCTGAGAAACCGAGTTGATGAATGGTCGATACTAAAAATTTCTTCACCACAATTGCAAGGGTCTACTATGCAAAAATCTGAACTATCATATGAGAAATTCTTGCTGGCCAAATATGTTGAGTCACACATACATACTTCTAATTTTGGCTTTGAAATGATCACAACAATCTTTTCTAGGAGTAGGAATGATGTGAATGATTCTGCTATGTCCCTAACTTATATTTGCAAAACAAGCAACAATTTTTACAAACCCAGAACTTATGTTGACCCATTGAGAAATATGGTTTGCTGCTATGAAGATTACTTTTCTGAAATTTGGAATGCACAAAATCTTAGTAACAACAAAATGTGTGACGTCTTCATATACCATGCATACACGTTGTTTGTTTTCCGTAGTGCTGTTACAGGTTATCAAAAACCGAGGACGGTTTTTCTTGAAGGAAGGGAGGATGATGAGGACCATCCTAGGCAACTAAGATTGTTTAGTTGCAGCCAAACACTTGAGAAATCCATCATGGCGACCATTGATGGAATGCGCCTACTATTGTACCATGTTGAGAATTCCAGCGCTATAAATTCCCAAATATTCCCAATATACCAGAGAGACAGACGAGAAAACTTTTCTGCCGCCGCAAGCCTCTGTTCTTCTGCGATCCCATCTGGAGGCCTTTTCTGGTAATCTGCCGGAGGGGGAATCGATCACGGAGGGCTTCTACATCAACCTTGCTGCCCTTCCGATGATGTGTGAGTAGGTTACCACCGACCTACGGGTCCATAGCTAGTAGCTAGATGGCTTCTTCTCTCTCTTTGATCTTCAATACAATGTTCTCCTCGATGTTCTTGGAGTTCTATTCGATGTAATCTTCTTTTGCAGTGTATTTGTTGGGATCCGATGAATTGTGGGTTTATGATCAGATTATTCATGAGAAATATTTTAGTCTTTTCTGAACTTATTTATGCCTGATTGTTACAGCTTTGTATTTCTCTCTGATCTATCCGTTTGGTTTGGCCAACTAGATTGATTTATCTTGCAATGGGAGAGGTGCTTTGTGATGGTGATGGGTTCAATCTTTATGCTAGTGACAGAAAGGGACAAGACACGTATTTGTATTGTCGCCATTAAGGATAAAAAGATGAGGTTTAATCGTATTGCTTGAGTTTACTTTGTCTACATCATGTCATCTTGCTTAAGGCGTTACTTTGTTTTCATTAACTTAATACGCTAGATGCATGCTGGATAGCGGTCGATGGGTGGAGTAATAGTAGTAGATGCAGGCAGGAGTCGGTCTACTTGTCTCGGACGTGATGCCAATATACATGATCATTGCCTTGAATATCGTCATAACTATGCGCTTTTCTATCAATTGCCCAACAGTAATTTGTTTACCCACCGTATGCTATGCGTTCAAGAGAGAAGCCTCTAGTGAAAACTATGGCCCCCGAGTCATTTATCCATCATATATAAAATAAAAATACCTTGCTGCAATTTTATTTCCTTTCTTTTATTTTGCAATTTACCTTTCTATCTATCACTATCAGAATTAATCCTTGCAAGTAACCGCCAAGGGGATTGACAACCCTCTCCTTTGCGTTGGGTGCAAGTATTTGCTTTTGTGTGTGTAGGTGCTGCTAACGAGGTTCTGTGTGGCTCTCCTACTGGATTGATAACCTTGGTTCTTAACTGAGAGAAATACTTATCTCTACTGTACTGCATCATCCTCTCCTCTTCGGGGAAATCCCAACGCAGTTCACAAGTAGTAGGAAGAATTTCTGGCGCTGTTGCCTGGGAGACATCACCAAAACCTATCAAGTACCTTCGCATAAACTATCATCTACTTGCTCTTATTTTAATTTGCCTTTTATGTGCATTTGCCTCTCGTTTTCATCTCCCCCACTTCTAATTTTTTTTACAAAAACACAAAAATATTTTCGTTTGCTTGTTTGCTAGTTTGCTTGCTTTGTCACCATGTCTCAAGAAAACACAAAATTGTGTGACTTTTCCAATACTAATAATAATGATTTTATTAGTACTTCAATTGTTCCTCCCGCCACTAGTGCGGAGTCATGTGATATTAATGCTGCTTTGCTTAATCTTGTTATGAAAGAACAATTTTCTGGTAGTCCTAATGAAGATGCTGCATCCCATCTAAATACTTTTGTTGGACTTTGTGATATGAAAAAGAAGAAAGATGTGGATAATGATATTGTCAAATTAAAATTATTTCTGTTCTCACTACGAGATCGTGCTAAAACTTGGTTTTCATCCTTGCCTCGAAATAGTATTGATTCTTGGGATAAGTGTAAGGATGCTTTTATTGCCAAATATTTTCCTCCCACTAAGATTATTTCTTTAAGAAATCAAATTATGAATTTTAAGCAACTTGAGCATGAACATGTTGCACAATCTTGGGAGAGAATGAAATTAATGATAGGAAATTGCCCGACACATGGTTTAAGCTTATGGATGATCATACCAAATTTTTAAGCTGGACTAAACTTTGTCTCTAGAAATCTTCTAGACTCTGCCGCAGGTGGTACTTTTATGGAAATTTCATTGGGAGAAGCTAAAAAAACTCCTTGATAATATTATGACAAATTACTCTCAAAGGCACACTGAAAGAACTCCAACTGGTAAGAAGGTAAATTATGTCGAAGAAATTAATACTTTGAGTGATAAGATGGATGCTCTTATGAAATTGGTTGCTAGTAAAAGTGCTCATACTGATCCTAATGATGGGCCATTGTCTACTTTTATTGAGCAAAATAATGATACTATTGATGTGAATTTTGTCTCTAGAAATAATTTCAACAACAATGCTTATAGGGGTAATTTCAATCCTAGACCGTTTCCCAGAAATTCCTCTAATAATTATGGTAATTCCTATGGTAATTCATATAATAATAATAATAATAATAATAATAATAATAATAATAATAATAATAGGATACCCTCTGATCTTGAAAGTAATATTAAAGAATTTATTAATTCTCAAAAGATTTTCAATGCTATGGTAGAAGAAAAATTGAATAAAGTTGATGACATGTCTAGGAACATGGATAGAATTGCTCATGATGTTGAAACTCTCAAAATTAAAATTTTGCCACCCAAGCATGATATAAATGAGTCTATTAAAACCATCTATGTCTCCATTAATGAAAGTAAAGAAAGAACCGCTAGGTTGAGAGCTAAGCGAGAATTCTTAGAAAAAGCTATTCCACCCGGTTTCTATCGTAGTAATGATGAAGATATTAAAATGATTGGTGTCTCACCTATTGAATCTCTATTTAGTAATATAAAACTTGATCAAAAAGGGACTGGAGATGAGTCAACTTTAGCTAGAAGGCATCCCAATTATTTGGAGGGTGATGATCTTATTGATAAAAATGATAAAAGTGGGTTTGGAAAGGTCAAAACTTTAAATAGTGATGTGCCCACTACTTTGGATTACAAGGACTTTAATTATGATAATGGCTCTTTAGTTGAATGTATTTCCTTGTTACAATCCATGATTAATTCTCCTAATGCTTATGATTAAAATAAAGATTTTACTAAACATATTGTAGAAGCCATGATAAAAGCTCATGAAGAAAAGCTTGAGTTAGAGGTTTCAATACCTAGAGCGTTAAGCACCATGTTTAAGTAGAGATTACAGTGGGGAGAAGAGGTTTTACACAGCTGCATAGAGGGGGAGAGAGTTGGTGTAGATCACCGTCACGATGATTGCCCTAGCGGTGTTCCGGCGCCACCGGGAGAGAGGGGGAGAGAGCCCCCCTCTTTCTTCTTCTTGCTTGGCCTCCCCCCTAGATGGGAGGAGAGTTTCCCCTCTGGTCCATGGCCGCCATGGCTCCTGGAGGGGAGGAGCCCCTCCATGATTGGATCTCTCTCTGTTTCTCTTCTGTTTTGCGTTTGTTTTCTGACCCCTTTACCGTTTTTTATATTCTCGGAGATCCGTAACTCCGATTGGGCTGAAATTTTGAGGGGATTTTTCTCTGGAAATTATATTTCTTGCGGCGAAAGAAGGGCCCCAACCGACGTTCGAGGGAGTCACAAGGCAAAACGGCGCCCCCCTCGGGGGCCGCGCCCTGTTGCCTTGTGGCCACCTCGGGCACCGTCTTGCGTTGATTCTTCTTCCTAAAATTCACATATATTCCAAAATAATTCTTCGTAAAATTTTATCACGTTTGGACTTCATTTGATATGGATTTTATGTGAAACAAAAAACAAGCAGAAAACAAGAACTGGCACTGGGCACTAGATGAATATGTTAGTCCCAAAAATAATATAAAATGTTGCCAAAAATATATGAAAGTTGTAGAATATTGGCATGAAACAATAAAAAATTATAGATACAACGGAGATGTATCAACGGGTCCTTCCCCTTCAACCCCTAATATTTTTTTGAAATAAACATTTACTTTATTGATTAGAAATAATAGTCACGTCGTCAATCAGTAAACGTACAATGTCCCTCATAGGCTCCTCAAACCAGTCCTTAGTGACTAAAAATTTCGCTAGCCTAGCAAGTTCATGAGCCACCTTATTTGGAACTATTACAATGTTCGAACCTAACAAGAGGAAAATCACATGCTATAAAATAGCAGTCATCAAACACCGCTGCCGCCGGTCCTACTGAATGTCCTCCATTCTTCATTATTTCAATCACCTCCATATTGTCAGAGTTAACGACAAGACGATTACAACCTACCTTTTGTGCAAGGAATAGGTCAAACCTTAGAGCCAAAGCTTCTGGTGTTAATACATCAGCACACCAATCGATCCTTCAGTTTCCACCAACGATGAATCTTCCGTTATCATCTCTGAGAATAGCCCCAGCTGTGCCCCTAAGTAAATCATGGTCAAAAGAGGCGTCAACATTAAGTTTAACAAAACCCGTAGGAGGTCTGCTCCACCCCCCCTATTTTATTATTTGCCTTAGGGGAGTGTGCATTAACATAGTTAGTCGTTATAGCCCGGGCACCCATGGAAGTTTGGACTGCATCTTGAACCTTTCCTTCATGAACCAGTTTGCGTCTATCCCACCATAAATACCAAGTTGTAACAGCGATCAGTTCACTTGCTTTTTGAGAACCCATTATCGCTAAGTCTTGTTCAGACATAAGCAGTAAAAATTCCAACACCGCCTCTCCCACAGGATCAACAACACATGCTTTATTGATCATCTCATGCAATCCTAACTTGCCCCATACCTCTTTTGCCATACGACACAAGAATAAAATGTGTTTTGTATCTTCTGCCCCATTGGAGCTTGATCAGCAAGTGGGCGATACTTTCATGTGCCTATTAGCAAGCGTAGCATGGCACGGGAAGGTTCCATGCAAGGTACGCCAGATGAAATTTTTTATCTTCGCCGGACATGATAATTTCCAAATCTTACCCCAAATAGGATTAACATTGGTTCTTCCCATACCATTAGTATGTTGCAATTTTGTCCCATGTTGCTTGTTCCATTCCTCCAAATAAGCCATTGAGCGTCAATTGGGGTAAGACGGAACAAGCAACATGGGACAAAATTGCAACATACTAATGGTATGGGAAGAACCAATGTTAATCCTATGTTGCTTGTCCCATGTTGCTTGTTCCATTCCTTTTCACTGTACGAGTAACATGGTACAAGCAACATGGGACAAGCAACATGGGACATCGTACAGTGAAAAGGCCATTTTTTTGTATAACCCAAGCAATGAAATCCGACATATTATGCATCGGGAGGGAATTGCGAGCACCCTTTGAGCGTCAATTGGCCATAACGTTTGTTTATCAAATCTTCATCCCAAGAACTCGTAACTGGATCAATAAGATCAGAGACCTTTGACAGAAGGTGCCCCCTTCTCGGCATAATGACCCTCCTATTCGCACAATTCGGGATCCATGCATCTCTCCAAATATCAATATTTTGTCCATTTCCAACCCGCCAAATATAACCATTTTTTTAGCTATTTTACTCCCGCCATAATACTTTGCCAAGTAAAGGAGGAGCCCTTTCTTAGATTTGCGTTCATTAAATCCCCTTACCAGGAAATATTTAGCTCTTAAGATAGACGCACATAAGGACTCAGGATTATCAATCAGGCGCCATGCTTGTTTGGCTAACAAAGCTAGATTGAAACAATGTATATCTCTAAAACCCATGCCTCCTTGATTTTTTGGTACACACATCTTCCACCATGCCATCCAATGCATTCTCTTCTTGTTGCCCTCGTCACCCCACCAAAATTGTGACATCGTGTCAATGATTCCTTTACAATTTTTTTTTCGAATTTTTAAGACGGACATGGCATAAGCTGGGATAGCTTGTACAACATATTTGAGCAATATTTCCTTTCCTCCAGCGGATAACAATTTTTCTTTCCATCCACTTATTTTCATGATAATTCTATCGATCAGGAATTGGAAACAATCACTTTTATCCATACCCACATTTGCAGGCAAACCCAAATATTTATCATTGAGTGCTTCAGTCATAATATTCAGAATTGTACAAATTTGCGCCTTGTCTTCCACCTTTGTATTGGGACTAAAAAATATACTAGACTTCTCAACACTTACCATTTGCCCCGAGGAGGCACAATATGAATCCAATACTGATTTCAAAGCCTCCGCATTCATAGCATTTGCTTTCATAAGGATCAGGGAATCGTCAGCAAAGGGAAGGTTTGAAACTGAGGGTGCATCTCTACTGACCTTTATTCCAGAAATATTTCCATTCTCCTCCTCATTTGCTAAAAGGCAGTCAGTCCCTCCATACATAATAAGAATAAGTATGGAGAGAGAGGATCTCCTTGCCTCAATCCTCTAGTGGGTTTAAAACTCTCTGTTTCTTCCATATTAAAACGAACCCGGTATTCCACAGAGGATACACATTGCATAATCAGATTTACCCAGTTCTCTTGGAAGCCCAATTTGAGCATAATTTCCTTCAGAAAAGACCACTCTACTCGGTCATATGCTTTGTGCATGTCCAATTTGATAGAGCATAGGCCCTCTTTACCATTCTTTTTTTCTTTATTGTGTGGAAGCATTCATACACCACTAGAATATTATCAGTAATCATATGTCCGGGCACAAACGCACTCTGAGTCATGCTAATAATTTCTGACAGGATTATCTTCAAGCGCGCCGCAATCATTTTTTAATAACTTTATATACCACATTGCATAGACTTATAGGTCTGAGTTGAGTTACCTTTTCTGGGGAATTAACCTTTGCGATCATTACTATTGCAGTATCATTCCAACCATCAGGTATAGAGCAAGTGTTTACCGCCTGAAGTACCTTCTTTAGTCAGGTCATTCCCCAGCATAGACAAAAATGTTTTATAAAAATCAGCATGCAGATCATCCGAACCTGGTGCTTTTAAATCTCCAATATCAAAGAGTGTCTTTCGTACATCCTCTTCCGTATAAGGGGCTAGAAGGGCAATATTCATTTCATCGGTGACTTTCCTTTTGACCAGAGATACAACCTCCGGATTCGGTTGGACAACTTCTGATTTGAAAAGATTTGAAAAATACCCCAAAATGTGATTTTTCATCTCAGTATCTTGTACCCAAACACCATTCTCATCAAGCAATTTTTTAATCTGGTTTCTCTTCTTTCTAGCCGTTGCCGGATTATGGAAACAAGAGGTGTTACGATCACCATGTAATAGCCAGTTTGCACGACCCCGTTGTAACCAATATATTTCTTCTTGTTCCAAAAGATTTTCAATGAGAATTAGGGTATCCTTTTGTCGCGTTTGTGTTTCCGCATTCATCGGGCCCCTTCGCAGTTTCTCTAAATCTTTTTTGAGTTTTTTAATTCTTCTTTTTGGCCCCCTCAGTATATCACGATACCAGGTATGCAAATCAGCATGCACCGCCCTTGTACGCTCAGCGAGAGATGGTCCAATGCCCAACATCTTCGCTTTTTCCCACGCTGTACGTACAATTTCTACCACTGTCTCTTCTGTTAGCCAACGAGCTTCAAACTGTTTCCCTCATCTTCCAATTTGATTAAACATGTTACCATGGTAATATTCCATATCCAAGACAAGGGGTCGATGATCCGAGTGGACATGTTCTTTGTTTATGATTGCAGCCCAAGGGAATTTATTTGCCCACTCCACATTACAAACCCCACGATCAAGTCTCTCCCTAATCTCGCCTGTTCTCCAATTGAAGAGATCACCAATATAGCCCAATATTTTCTAGACCGCATTCTCCTAAGTAGTTACAAAATTCTCTCATCATTGCATTGGGCCTCATGTTCCCTCCCTCTTTTTCCGATGACAATAATATTTCATTGAAATCTCCCAGAACTACCCACGGGTGTCACCCTTTTTATGCAGATTGCGAATATCATCCCAAGAGAGATTATGCTCATTCCAATTCGGATAACCATAAAAACTCACTCTGTGCGTTCGGTTTATTCGGTTTACATGGTTCGGTTTATACGGTTTTTCGGTTTGTACGGTATCAATACTTCGGTAAATACGGTATGAGATTTATATACGGTTCGGTTTCGGTATATACCAAATTATTTCGGTATGGTTTCGGTATATACCGTATAAACCAAAGTTGACGCGAATTTGAAAATGGCATATAACAATTTACAAATTTATGACTCAAAACACATATCTTTTTATACGAGGAGTATATAACTATATGAACTATATATGCATGCATAAATTTGATGGTTATGGACGTGCTTAGCATTCTTGTGAAGAGAAATATGACTTCATATAGTAATCTACTCTGTTTTGGACCTCGTTGTCGAGAGGAAAACAGATGCACTTAACAGGAAATCTGGCTTCTACACACAAAAATGACTACATGTATGGTTGTTTCCCCAAGATATATAAATATATTTTGTACTTCGGTTTATTCGGTTAACCATTCGGTTTTTCGGTATATACCATAAAAACCAAACTTCAAAACGGTATGAAAAGTTCATACCATACCGAAACCATAAAACCATAAAAACCATAAAATTGGTTCGGTTCGGTTTATTTTCGGTATGGTTTTTTGGTTCGGTTTTAAAATGCACAGGGTGAATAAAAACCAGTAAAACGCCACTGTACAACATTTTCATTCATGAATAGAACATCAATAAAATGAGCTGACTCATAGTTCAAAATAATTTTATTCATCTTTTGATAAAACAAAACAAGGCCACCGGCCCGACCATCACTTTCCACTACAAACATTGAATCAAAACTTAAAACATTACGAAGCTCGTCGGCTTTACATTTATTCAAGTGAGACTCGGAAAGGAAAATCAACTCTGCCTTGACACGCCCTTGAAGGCCCAAGAGCTCGCGAACTGCCATGGGGGAGAGCATACCACGACAGTTCCACCCTATGATTCTCATTTGGCTCGGCGGACCTCCTCCTCGGAGGCCGCCGACGCGCCATCATCTCCACCAGATTCCCTCCTCTGCTACACATAATTTTCTTCTTTCTCCTCTACTTCTTTGTCTACATGTGTGGTATCCCCATTCCCATCCCTCACTGCTTCCACTCTACCCGTACACACTCTCTTAGAAGAAACACTTATATCTCCATACAAAATGCGTTCATAGCTATTCGTCATTTTTTCAAAAGAAAAGTCTACTTCACTACGAGTTGGTGGTGCTTCAAAAAAATTCTTTCTTTTTTTACCTATGATATTTTTGCGAGCTTCATCCGACCTCTCAGTTCCTCTTTCCTTCCCTTTCCCTTTGGCATGACCTGCATGGGTTTGTTTTTAGCATTAAACATGAACGCAGTAGAAGTGTTTGCATTTGCATTGGCCAGCCTTGCAGCAACAGCTCCCGAGAGTGCCTCCAGGACACCCGGTTTGAACAGGAGCTGTTCAGAGTGATGAGGGACAGCGAAACCTATTGGAGAGGCAAAGTTTGCTGCACCCAGCAGCCGTATCCCTGGCCCTCTTGGCCAACTGGGTACTGCCACGGTCCAGCAACTTTAGGTATCTTGGGAGTTCCAGGCCCTCCCCAACGTACTTGTTCTTGGCCCTCCTGGCTAGGCAGTACATACGGGAGGGAATCTCCCCTCACCACCAGGCCGTGACCCTCCTGGCCACGCCTGGCAGTGGTGACTAGAGCTGCAACCCGGTCCACCTGACCAAGAGCTGCGCCAGCTGGGGTATGCCGTAAAGCCACATGAGCCCGGCCCTCATGCCCGAGCGGCGGCGCGCCTGAGTCAAAGATCCCCTTTGCCGCCAGCTCCTTGCCCTCCTAGCCAAGGTTGTCGTGGTCGATCGGAACTACAGTCAGGTCCTCCTGACCAGGCGCAACACCAAGGGAGGCCCGCTTGGGGCAACAAGAGCCCGGCCCACCTAGCCGAGCGAGTGGCCCACCTGGGCTGTCGTCGCGGGCGTCGCAGCGCCCTTGTCCATCACCATGAAATCAGTCACGGCTTTGGTCACCTTGACCACCATTCCCTCTGTGGCTCTATGATGTAGGGTGGAACCCTAGATGACGATCTTTTCACACTTTAGAGGGGGAGGAGGAAATCCACGAAGAACATGAGAAGAACACTCAAATCAACAAGATCCAAATCACACATGCACTAGATCCACATAAACATAGAGGGATACAAAGGTCCAAATCCAACAAAGGAGGATACACGGTAGGTAGTTCGTCCCGATCCGCGAAGGAGTCGAGGTCTTGAATCCGTAGTGGATCTTCTCACATGAGTCTCATGGAGGTCTTGATCTCCATGGGAGAGGTACGGATGAGCAAAGCTCTAATCTCAAGAGCTATCTACTTTGCTACTAGAGGGAGGTGGGAGAGGTCCTTATATAGTGCTAGTACAACTTAGGGCGAAAAGGGGATGGATACACGGCCAGAGGGTCAAAACAGGAGGCGTCGGGCCGGATGTCCGGTCACCAGGCCGGATGTCCGGCGGTTCATCCGGGTGCCGGATGTCCGGGCCTGGGGCCGGATGTCCGGCCTAAACTGGCCAATTTTCGTTGCTCTCTGTTGGGGTGACGCCGGATTTCCGGGCAGACGCCGGATATCCGGGCTGCACGGGCCGGATGTCCGGGCCTCCGGCCGGATGTCCGGCGCCTGTAGCCTCTTTTGCTGATTGGCGTTGGCTGCTGCTGTTGCTCCCAGGGGCCGGATGTCCGGGCTTGGGGCCGGATGTCCGGGCCCTGTAGGCTTCCGGCGACCGTCTTCGCTGGTCCTTCTCATCCATGAACTTGCCGACTTGTCCATTTGCCCGGGCTTCTCCGAGGGAGTCCTCTTGGTACCTAAGTACACATAGCGTTTCGGAATGAGGTAGCATCCATGTCTCACACGCGTCATATGGAAGTTCTGTAAGGAGTGATGTCACCTCGTTTTCGAGAGCTCTCGTACGTGCTCGAGTCATTGGTCCTCTTGGTGCTTGGGGAGACGTAGGTGGATCCATGGGGATGACCTTAGGATGCTCCGCATCATCTCCCCCCCCTTGGGAAAGATCCGTCCTCGGATCGGAATCCACATCACCATGGAAGGGAGATAAGTCCTTGACGTTGAAGATGTCGCTCACGTTGTACTTGTCACGAGGGATGTCGATCTTGTACGCGTTGTCGTTGTATCGTGCTAGCACCTTGAATGGTCCATCGGCTCGAGGTAGTAGTTTGGACTTGCGCTCGTTGGGGAAGCGGTCTTTGCGAAGGTGGAGCCATACAAGCTCGCCGGGGTTGAACACCATGGGGTGCTTGTTTATGTTGACCTTGGTCGCGAGGCGGTGTACTTGGCGCTCGATCGTGTGCCTTGTATCTTCATGCATCTTCTTGAGGTAAGTTGCTCGCGCACTCGCGTCCATGTCGGTGCGCTCTTGTAGCGGTAGCGGTAGGATGTCCAACGGTGATAAAGGGTTGAAGCCGTAGACGACCTCGAAGGGGGACTTGCCGGTAGTAGAGTGTCTTGCTCGGTTGTAGGCGAACTCGGCGATGGGCAAGCATTCTTCCCACTCCCGTATGTTCTTCTTGATCAACACGCGAAGGAGTGTGGATAATGTCCGGTTCGTGACCTCCGTTTGGCCGTCGGTTTGTGGATGATATGCCGAAGAGAAGAGGAGCTTGATTCCGAGCTTGGCTCATAGGGTCTTCCAAAAATAGCTTAAGAACTTGACGTCGCGGTCCGATACAATCGTCTTGGGCACTCCATGCAATCTCAAGATTTCCCTACAAAAGAGATTTGCAACATGTGAAGCATCGTCTATCTTGTTGCAAGGAATGAAATGTGCCATCTTAGAGAAACGGTCCACAACAACAAATACGGAATCTTTGCCGTTTTGAGTTCGAGGCAAACCAAGCACAAAATCCATACTAATATCTTCCCATGGGTGATATGGAATCGGAAGTGGCATATATAAACCATGAGATTGAGCTTTGGACTTAGCTTTGCAGCATGTAGAGCACCGGTTGGTGTAGCGGGAGACGTCGCGAAACATCTTTGGCCAAAAGTAGTTCTTGGAGAGCGTAGCGAAGGTCTTGTCACGGCCAAAATGTCCCATGAGTCCTCCACCATGAGCTTCTTGCAAAAGTAGCAAACGAAGAGAAGACTCGGGAATACAAAGTTTGTTAGCTCGCATAAGATAACCATCTTTCAAATAATATTGCTCCCAAGTTTTATGAGGTAAACATTTGGCATAAGGAGTTGCAAATGACGAATCATGCTCATACAAGTCTTTAATGTGCTCAAAGCCAATAACATTCAACTCAAGTTTGGTAACCAACATGCACTTGCGGGAAAGAGCGTCTGCCACAACATTTTCCTTACCTTTGATATACTTGATAACATAAGGAAATGACTCAATGAACTCACTCCACTTAGCATGACGCTTGTTCAATTTAGTTTGACCCTTGAGGTACTTAAGCGTTTCATGATCCGTATGGATGACAAATTCACGTGGACGGAGATAGTGTTCCCACACATGCAAGACTCTCACTAATGCATATAACTCTTTGTCATAGATGGGGTAGTTAAGTTGCGCGCCGGAAAGCTTCTCACTAAAATATGCAATTGGTCGTTTCTCTTGCATCAACACACCACCAATACCATTACCACTAGCGTCACAATGCACTTCAAAAGTTTTATCAAAGTTGGGTAATGCATGTGTAAGCAACGTTTTAAGCTCATGAAATGCGGCATCTTGAGATGGACCCCAAACAAATGGTGCATTCTTCTTACTCAATGCGTGCAATGGTGATGCAATAGTGCTAAAATCTTTCACAAAGCGACGATAAAATCCTGCTAGGCCAAGGAAACTACGCACTTGAAGCAAATTAGTTGGTTGTGGCCAATTCTTAATAGCATCAATTTTAGTTTCATCAACATGAACACCCTTAGATGAGACAACAAAGCCCAAAAAGACAAGCTTATCAACACCAAAAGTGCATTTTTCCATGTTAGCATAAAGTCACTCGTCTCTAAGAATTTGCAATACTTCTCTAACGTGTTTGACATGATCTTCGAGAGTTTCAGTAAACACAAGGATGTCATCAAAGTAAACCACAACACAAATGCCAATCAACTTGCGAAGAACATAATGCATCACACGCATAAAAGTGCTAGGAGCTTGAGATAAACCTATAGGCATGACTAACCATTCATACAAGCCAAATTTAGTTTTGAAAGCGGTTTTCCATTCATCACCTTCTTGCATGCGTATTTGATAGTATCCACTTTTAAGGTCAATTTTAGAGAAAATTGTGGCTCCGCTAAGTTCATCAAGCATGTCATCTAGGCGTGGAATGGGATGTCGATATCTAACGGTGATAGCATTTATAGGACGGCAATCGGAACACATGCGATAGGAACCATCTTTCTTAGGCACGAGAATGACCGGAACGGCACAAGGGCTCAAGCTTTCACGTACATACCCATTCTCCATGAGATGTTGCACTTGCCTTTGGATCTCTTTGGTTTCTTCGGGGTTGACGCGGTATGGTGCCTTGTTCGGTAGTGGTGCGCCGGGGATGAGGTCGATGCGGTGTTCGATTCCGCGGAGTGGAGGAAGTCCGGGAGGTAGCTCATCGGGAAACACGTCCGCGAATTCCTGCAATAAATGAGACAATACCAAAGGAAGATGTTGTGAAGTATTAGTCCGCACCACTTCATCTTTGCACACAAGTACAAAGTGAAGAACACTTGATGGGCTCTCACTCACATCCCTCAAGTCTCTTTTGGTGGCTAAAAGAACTAGATCTCTCTTGTCATGCATCGTGGAGTCACTCATTTTTGGCTTGTGGCTCTCACTCTCTTTTTGGTGGCTCACTCGCTCACTTTTCTCTCCGCGATGGGTAGATGGCTTGTCCGCGATGACTTGACTTGGTGTCATTGGTCGAAGTATGAACTCCTTGCCCTTCATCTTGAAACTATATTGATTTGTCCGTCCATGGCGGGTGACGCCTCGATCAAATTGCCACGGTCGTCCAAGTAGGAGATGGCACACGGACATAGGAACCACATCAAACTTTAAGTTGTCTTCGTAAGCGCCAATCTTGAAGGACACTTGAATGGTGTGCTCCACTTGAAGTGTTCCGGAGTCGCTAAGCCATTGGACCTTGTAGGGGCGAGAGTGCTTCTTCTTGACCAATTGTAGCTTGGAGCATAATTTTTCACTTGCCAAGTTGTGGCAACTTCCACCGTCGATGATGACCTTGACGGAACGTCCTTGTATACCCGCCTTGGTATGGAATATGTGGCAACGTTGATCTTCATCTTGATGTTGTTGAAGTGTCAAAACCTTGGAGACAACAAGAGCGGGGCTCGAATCATTGTCGCAAAACACTTGATCATCTTCTTCGTCATTCACTTGGCGGTGCATGGCCACTTGCTCGATGGCTGCCATTTCATCTTCACTCATAGAATCGTAGGTGTCGTCGTCGTTCATGATCATTGTGCGTCGAGTTGGACACTCGAAGGACTTGTGGCCTCGTCCTTTGCACGTGAAGCACTTGATGTCACTTGTTTTGTCGGTGGCATCCGAAGGAGTTGTTGATGACAAAGCTCTTGGCTTGGAGTTGCTTGTAGTAGGAGGAAGACGACTCGAAGATGTCGTTTGGTGCTTGGAGCTTGACTTGTCTCCGGTACTTGGTGTAGCTCAAGTCGTGGAAGGAGTTGTGGAAGTCGTTGAAGCTTGAGTATATGAACCGTAGGCCTTGGAAGAGAACTTGGAGTACTTGTAGTCTTCTTGTACTTGTTGCTCCGCTTTGGTTGCTTGGTGTACTAGCTCGAGGAGGTTGGAGTACGGTTGGAAATCCGCAATTTTCTTGATTGGATAGTTGAGGCCATTCAAGAAACGCGCCATTGTTTGTTCATCATCTTCCTTGACGTTGGCTCGTATCATTGCAATTTCCATCTCTTGGTAGTATGCTTCAACCGACTTGGTTCCTTGCTTGAGGAGTTGTAGTTTCTTGAAAAGGTCGCGGCTATAGTGTGTGGGCACAAAACGAGCTCGCATGACATCCTTCATTTGATCCCAAGTCGCGATGGGTGGCTCGCCCTTCTCTTGACGCCTTGCGATCACTTGCTCCCACCAAATGAGAACATAGTCTTGGAACTCTAGAGATGCCATGGCGATCTTCTTTTCCTCGTCGTAGTTGTGAAGGCGAAATATCTTGTCGACCTTCAACGCCCATGAAAGGTATTCTTCGGGATCATTTCCACCGGAGAATTTAGGCATGGTGAACTTGAGCTTGCCGTAGCGCTCCTCATTGCGTTGTCGGCGGTTGCGATGACGCTCTTGCCTTGGAGGTTGATCTTCTAGCTCATCCTCGTCGTCGTGTTCATCTTGATTGACTTGACGTGGTGGCCTTGGGATTCGTGCACGGTTCCTCATCTCTTGGCGCTCCTCAAGTCGTGCGGCTTCGTCTTGTTCGCGCATGCGGCGGTTGCGTTCGGCGACGTTGCGAGTTGATTCGCGTAGGGCACGTTGAGCGTCCAGCGCTTGCTCGTCACGACGTTGTCGTTCTTGGTGTAGGGCGTCGTCGTCTTGGTGCACTTGACGTTGGCATTGTGGAACTTGATCTTGGTTCCCATTGGCTTGTGCTTGCCGCTTTTGTCGTTCGCGCTCTCGAAGGCGGTCTTGCAAACCATTGCCATGGAATGGGTTTCTTGAAGCTTGCCGGTCGTCATGTTCGTGAGAGGGATGAGAGCGTGCTCGTGGAAGACTTGCATTCGAAGAAGTGTCCGAACAGTTTCGGCTGGAGTGGCGTCGTCTTGATCTTGATGAAGACGAAGTGGAAGAATCACGGTTGAGCATCATAGTGCGGATCTCTTCCAGTTGAGATGACATCTTGGCGTCGAAGTATTCCCTTGTTCGTGTTTCGGAGTGGCGTAAGTCGGTGGCGAGTTATTCGATGCGATCTCCCAAAGCTTCGCTTTCTTGGTGTAGCGCTCGTTGTGCTCCGAAAAGTTGAGCCTTGGTGACGTAGTTGTTCGTAGCGTCTGCTTGCTCATCGAAGAGTGGGTTGATAGAAGTGCCCGGCCTGTCCATGATTCTCAAACTAGTGTTAGTGGAAGAAAGAAACGATAGACTAATGTACCTTATCCAATGTTGAAGATGGATCAATGATCTCCCAATATGGTATTATGGAAATAGTGCAATTGGTACCGGATCGAGTCAATCTCACACCTACACAAGTAAAGCTTTTGGAGGAGTTTGGTTAGGATGGTGGCACAAAATTTCTGCAATTTGCAAGTAAGATATCAATAATGTTGAAAAAGATTCACAAGTTCGCAAGTATAACGAGTAGACCAATAGCAATATGTAGTACACGGAAACACACGCACGGATAGATAAATGAGGTCGAGCAACCAAGGAGTGAGCTCAAAATGTGGGATCCACGGAAAATGCTCTTGTTGCACAACACTAGAGAGACGCTAGCACGATTGCTCAATAGGCGGATACAAACTTGTGCACAACCTATAAGAGACAAAACGTAACGCTTTCTATCACACTTATGCTATGGATGTATTATTCCTGGTGAACTTGTCACAATGATCCAAGATGATCAGATATGCTATGTAATGTGGCGATGCTATGGCTATTGCTTACAAGCTTGTTGATCTTTCTCTTTTTGCTTAAAAGCTTCTCTTTCTTTTGATTCTTTTCTTTGGCCACTTATGCAAAATGCTCATACGAAGATAGCAATGATGTATATGCGGGAACACAATTTGGCACACAATGTGTATGTATGCACGCTATGGTAGCTATGC
Organism: Elymus sibiricus; assembly: GCA_039707655.1. Taxonomy (NCBI): domain Eukaryota; kingdom Viridiplantae; phylum Streptophyta; class Magnoliopsida; order Poales; family Poaceae; genus Elymus; species Elymus sibiricus. The sequence goes on from CM077676.1 coordinate 260,988,657, forward strand.
GGCTCGGTATCACTAAAGTGCACAAGTAGCGTTGCCGGCAATACTCAAAGGCTAGTCTCATAGGAAAGCTACGCAAAAGATGGTCTCGGGGGTTCACAATGTAATGGCAAGGGTATGAACAAGTTGTCGTCGATGTTACCGTCCTTGCTTACGGTGATGGTGTCACGATGGAGAAGATGGTCATTGTCGATGTCGAAGTCCGGGGCGATGATGAGCGGCGGTGATGTCGTTGTCGAACCGTCCCTAAGTAGCCGAAACACGTTAGGAAACGGCAAAATCCGTGGCTCAAAATCTCAAGTGGCACGAAGGTGGTGGTATGCGGAAGGCGGTGGTGGAGTAGCTTAAGTGGTTGCAGAAGAAACAGTGGGAAACGGCGAAAATCAGCGAAATTGTGAGTTGATGTTGTGCTGGTGCACAGGGGCCGGATGTCCGGTCCAGATGGCCGGATGTCCGGGGTGCCGGATGTCCGGGCTGTCGGGCCGGATGTCCGGGGCTGCAGATCCGTGGAAGAACTGGATGAACAGGTGGTGAAAAAGAAAAATCGGGGCAAAATTCGGACGAATTTGTGGAAGAAAAAGGTGGGGAAATGCTAGATCCACTCGAAACCAAGCAAATCCATGGATCAAAATCAACAAAACATATTCAAACCAACAAAGCACAAAAAAATTTGGGAGGGCTATTTTTGTGGGGATTTTCGAAATTGGGTAAAAACAACAAAATCGGGCTAGAAAGTGGAGGGGAAGAAATCCAAAGTGTGAATCAACCTGGCTCTGATACCAAGATGATGTAGGGTGGAACCCTAGATGACGATCTTTTCACACTTTAGAGGGGAAGAAGGAGGAAATCCACGAAGAACACGATAAGAACACTCAAATCAAAAAGATCCAAATCACACATGCACTAGATCCACATACACATAGAGGGATACAAAGGTCCAAATCCAACAAAGGAGGATACACGGTAGGTAGTTCGTCCCGATCCGCGAAGGAGTCGAGGTATTGAATCCGTAGTGGATCTTCTCACATGAGTCTCATGGAGGTCTTGATCTCCATGGGAGAGGTACGGATGAGCAAAGCTCTAATCTCAAGAGCTATCTACTTTGCTAACCCTAGAGGGAGGTGGGAGAGGTCCTTATATAGTGCTAGTACAACTTAGGGCGAAAAGGGGATGGATACACGGCCAGAGGGTCAAAACAGGAGGCGTCAGGCCGGATGTCCGGTCACCAGGCCGGATGTCCGGCGTTTCATCCGGGTGCCGGATGTCCGGGCCTGGGGCCGGATGTCCGGCCTAAACTGGCCAATTTTCGTTGCTCTCTGTTGGGGTGACGCCGGATTTTCGGGCAAATGCCGGATATCCGGGCTGCACGGGCCGGATGTCCGGCGCCTGTAGCCTCTTTTGCTGATTGGCGTTGGCTGCTGCTGTTGCTCCCAAGGGCCGGATGTCCGGGCCCTATAGGCTTCCGGCGACCGTCTTCGCTGGTCCTTCTCATCCATGAACTTGCCGACTTGTCCATTTGTCCGGGCTTCAACGAGGGAGTCCTCTTGGTACCTAAGTACACATAGCGTTTCGGAATGAGGTAGCATCCATGTCTCACACGCGTCATATGGAAGTTCTGTAAGGAGTGATGTCACCTCGTTTTCGAGAGCTCTCGTACGTGCTCGAGTCATTGGTCCTCTTGGTGCTTGGGGAGACGTAGGTGGATCCATGGGGATGACCGTAGGATGCTCCGCATCACTCTAGATATGTTACTGTTGTTTGAGCTGCCGAACATAAGAGCTCTCTTACTTGACACTTGACCCTTCCTGATGCGGAGCATCCTACGGACATCACCATGTCAAGAGTCTGTTTGGCAAGTGACACGTGCCACATCTACTTCACATACATAAAGGTGAATCATCTCCTTTACACGTGTTCACTTATGCCCTTCGAGGATGATATACTACTTGACCCCTCTCTTGTGTGCATACATAGGTGTGAGCGGAACTACACGGACGACGAGGTGGAGTGCAAGCGCAAGGGAACAACTACACCATCCAAGAGGGAAGCTTGGAAGCGGGGAAGGAACCGTCAAGAAGAAGGACGGGAAGGCCACGAGGAAGGCAGAGGATGCCAGCACAACGAAGGCAGACGCGCCCAGGCGACCCCGTTCGCACGGCCTCCCCCGATCTCGTGCCCACGGGACCCCGTGCCCACGGTACAAGCCCGTGCGCACGGGCTAAGTCGCCAGGTCCCTGGATAACCCGTGTGCACGGGCTCCACTTACCCCGTGCACACGGGGTTGCCTGTGTGCAGCTGTTGGGCTTGCCCATGTATTTCCCATTACGCCCCTACTTACCCCTTGCCTAGGACTATATATACTCCTCCTCCTCCTCCATTTAGCTTTAGCTAAGATTAGATCTAGACATTGGAGCTTAGCTCATGTAGCTCCCCTTGTGGGAATCCTCTTGAGAGAGGCACACTCCATTGGAGTTCAAGTCCTCCATTGGAGAAGATCCTTAGGTATATCAAGACCCATCTCTCCTAGAGATTTGGATGAACTACCTTTGTATCTTTATTTCCCTTGTTGTTCTTGGATCTTGATGCACCTCTTGTATTGCTTGTGATTTGAGGAGTACTTGGTGTAGATCTTGTCCATTAGAGTGTTGTTCTTGTGTTTCCCCCTTGTGTTCTTGGTGTTCTTCCTCAAATCCACCTCCAATTCATGAACATCGGGCCACCTAGGGTCTTGCCCTACATCATCTTGGTATCATGAGCCACGTTGACACGAATTTGGAGCCCTACCCCCCATGTTCTAGCCTTTAGTTTGAATTTTTCTTGCTAATTTCGAAAATTCCCCACAAAAAGAGCCATACCAAATTTTTTGTGATTTGTTGTTCCTTGTGAGTTTTTGTTGATTTTGATCCGTGGATCTGGTGTTTAGCAAGTAGATCCACCTTCTTTTGCATCCCCATAGCCCAATTTTTCTTTTCCCCCTTCGAATTTGGAGTTGAAATCATGAAATTTCCACCACCCCCGTGCCCATGGGCCCCATACCCCGTGCACACGGGCCCCGCGAAGTTCCTGGACACCCCGTGCCCACGACCTTGTACCATGCGCACGGGACCCCGTGCGCACGGCCCTCCCAGAAACAGCCAGCAATACTTCACCGTTTCGACCATATCTCCCACTTCCGAACTCCGATTTGGGTGTTCTTTGGCTCGTTGGAAAGCTAGCGACGTGCCCGAGCTGCTCACCTTGCTTTTACCACCTTTTGACTCCATCAAATTTTGTGCATTTTTGCATCTTTTGCATAGGCCATCCACCATAACTTCCGCACCACCACCCAAAACTTCCGCAACCTAACCCATTTTGGTTTCCATTGCATTTGTGGTTGTTTGAGTTGTGATTTGAGTCTCCTAAGGTGTTTCGGCTACTTAGGGACGGTTACATCTTCATCACCACCGGCGACTTGTATCGTTACATCAACTACATCCACCACGACATCCCGCATCGACGATGACCATCCATCCTTTGAGACCATCTTCAACCGGAAGCAAGGCCGGTTACCCCCGACTTCGTGAAAGGTTAAGTGTGACGAAGGTATACATTCCGTCATCAACTTTTCCTTCCTTGCCATTACATCTTGATAGCCCCACCTTCTTTGCGAATACCTTCATACCTATTGAGACTAACTATCCGAGTATTGCCGGGCTTCGCGAAAACTTGTGCACCTTAGTGATACTTATCTCATGTTGCATCATTTGATATATCATATTGTGCAATTGCTTGCTCCCGTGCATATCTTGCGATACTTATCTCATGTCTTTGGTTGAGGCTCAATAAGCATAGTGGAAAGGAAGAGAAGAGAGCAAAAAAAAAAGAGAGAAGCTTTTAAGCAAGAAAGAAAGATCATAAGCTTATAAGCAAAAGAGTGTTGAGCATGAAAAGAGATACTTGTGCATGAGGATACATGGAATAGGAAACGTTTTGCTTGTATACATATAGGTTGGTGCCAAGTGGTGAATCATGCCCAAACGTGCAATCAAGCTAGCGTCTCTCCTTGTGTATGTGCAACACGAGCTTAGTCTTTGTTAGGCAATTTTGTATTGCTCATCCCTATAGTTGCACAAGCCCCATTATCCCACCATGTGTGTTTCTTTATTGCCCTCCTCTATATTGTGATCACTTGCTTTGCATTTTGAGTCCTTTGGCTTGATTTCAACATTTACATATCTTGGACTTCAATTTGCATGAATTTGTGCCACTAACCCCACCGAGCTCCACTATAAGCCATTTGTGTAGGTTGTGAGGATTGGACAAGGTTTTTCACCAAGTGCACTCTTTTCCTTGCATACATTGTGGTATTTGAGATCCATCTACAACTTCGGAAAGAGGTAACTTTGGTATGTTCATTCCATCTCGTTCTCACACCTTCTCAAGTGCTTCTATGATAGGGACGACACATCTCCTTCGGTCTACAACCATGACGACGAGTTCGATGCCATGAAGAACTTCATCGACGCCAAGATGGACAAGTACATGGAGGAAGGTCCTCATCAACTCTGACAAGCGGTCTTCCTCATCTTCGAGAAGACGCTCAAGTGCAAAGACTCCTGAGCTACCATCTCCGGCAAGTACACAACGGCATCGACACCGACAAGACCATGAAGAGCACCTTCTGGACAAAAGTTGGCTGCTCTGGCACCCCCGTGCACACGGGCCTGCGACCC